>CM056578.1:66413410-68913410 GCA_029721435.1 Gymnothorax reevesii | reverse complement strand
GAGGCGTTTGACTTTATCGAAAATGGTTCTTAGATGCGCTTGGGGAACGTGTAATGCTGATGAAAGATATCCTGCCCGGTAACGGGGAGCTTAATTAATCCTTTTACCAAGGCCAAAAAAGCTGTTGGAAAAGTGTTTGCAGCGGATTTAAGTGTTTGCTCAAAAGTAAGCAAATTAATTTTTATGCCATTTCGCCCTCACTAGTTGGTTAGGTACCAACAATCTTTGCATATGTTTCGCTGAAGACCGAATTAAACCAATGGCATTATTGATTCATACGTTAACATAGGATTGTTTTCCCCCAATGGACCTCTGTACGCAATACTATACTGAACAACAAAAGAAACGCAAGTTAATTAAAGGCAGACTGGAAAATAAGTTAACTTAGAAATAAGCGCATAATTATTTTAGAAAAGCAAATTTATTACTAGCGCGTGCACATATATTTTGGAATGCTGCATTCATACACCATATACATATACACCATGTACACAATCTCTGAAAAGCTTTTATCAGGAATGCTGAACAATGGATCTTTCCAACCAGTCAATCAAGTGGAAAATAACCACCAATCACATTCTTATATCACTAAGGTCCTGACTTCCCCTACAGCACCGCCATAATGTCCCTCATTCAATGCAGTCATGGCCTGTGTTTAATAGGAGAGGCGTTTGACTTTATCGAAAATGGTTCTTAGATGCGCTTGGGGAACGTGTAATGCTGATGAAAGATATCCTGCCCGGTAACGGGGAGCTTAATTAATCCTTTTACCAAGGCCAAAAAAGCTGTTGGAAAAGTGTTTGCAGCGGATTTAAGTGTTTGCTCAAAAGTAAGCAAATTAATTTTTATGCCATTTCGCCCTCACTAGTTGGTTAGGTACCAACAATCTTTGCATATGTTTCGCTGAAGACCGAATTAAACCAATGGCATTATTGATTCATACGTTAACATAGGATTGTTTTCCCCCAATGGACCTCTGTACGCAATACTATACTGAACAACAAAAGAAACGCAAGTTAATTAAAGGCAGACTGGAAAATAAGTTAACTTAAAAATAAGCGCATAATTATTTTAGAAAAGCAAATTTATTACTAGCGCGTGCACATTTACACTGGTTTCATCAAACTTTTCTTTATTTTGCAGTCACTTTGACTGAGTAACCATAAGAGTAAATTGACTAACTCGTGAACTTGCGTTTCTTTTGTTGCTCAGTATAGATGTAGCTACAAACCAGTAGCTATTCTGCTGAGAACATGATTCCTTCATGCCACCCAGCACAGGCATTCACAACGATGGATAATATAAAACATTTTGTCACATGGTGCATGGTCCAGTATTTTGTCCGGTTGATCTCAATGTGCTATTTAAGGGGTGTTTGGCTTTTCTGCATTGATTGTCAGCACTTCGCTGTGACTCTTGTATCCCCACCCGTTCTGTTATAAATTTTGTTTTCATGGATATATCCTTGTGTAAAATAGTTAAGGCCTCTCTGGGTAACTTTGCCTGACACGTTGGACGCATTTGGTAAGAAACAAACCGCGGTATTTTCCGAATATGAGCAAGAGTGTGATGCTCAAACTTCTGCTGTGCTGTTCTGTGGAACTTAGCTGCGTTGCATGGGGTCGATAGCAACAGTAACTCAGGGGAGCAGAGCTGGTCGGAGCAAGTCACAAAGGTCTGTTGACTCAGTTATTGGGCCAGTGAGCTACAGGGACATTGATCCTATTTTTGGATAATTGGCTGGGGGGGTAGAGAGGAGTCAGGCAATGCCAAGATGGCGACCGCTGGGAGCACTGATGAGTACAATTTGAGCTTCATTCTGGGTTTTCAGAGATGTACAGGTGACGTCACGGAGACTACGCGCTTAGTTTTATTCTATCTGAGGAGCCCAAGGTGTCCCTGTTGATGGATTGCAGTTTTAGCCTACATCTTTCCATTCATTTTTAGATGTGGTTAGTTGCTTTAAAGATTTCTTTCAAATTCCCAGGTAGTAGAACCAACTGCCTGCATTTTGAGTTCGAGAATGGGAATATGAGAACACTGAAGTGGACCGTGAGTGCTTTTAATATACATATATATTTAGTAACAAAAATTTAGCAACACTAAAATTTTGAGCACTGAAATGAAAACATTATTGATATATCTAAGCATATGGCATTCATATGCATAACATATTGAACCGATACACCAAATAGCATTCCATTGTGGCCAAGTGATCTTTTGCGTGTGTATTGAGTGTCATTTTGCATGATTAGTGATGCAGGTGAATCCTGTCACCAAAATTGGTATAAAATCTTGCGAACAAATTAGGCATATTCATTATGAGACGGAAAATGCTTGAACTTTAGGTCTTGCAATAATCAGTCGAAGGAAAGGAATGACTGAAAATGCCAGGCAAGAAGCCATCGGCATGTTAAAGGGGACGTATTATGCTGATCCTTCTTTTAATGCATATTAGTAATGTTATAATGTTGGTTGTCCATACTCAACCTCTGAAAAGTTTCCAAACATGAGATACAGAGGTTTTGCCGTAATCCAAGAACGTGATTTCATGAATTTGATTTCCTCTCTGAACAGCTCCTCCCGAGATCTTCGCAAAACCTGACGTCAAGTTGTGCCGTCCAATTAATACAGACCTAGCCAGAGCCAATCACGGCGCTGGACCTGCCCACACCGGAAACTATTCTAGCAGGCACTAACAACAGCAGATCATACTATGCCTTTGTAGCGTCTACACTTTTAGAGATACAAAAGAAGGACCGCAGATCATTTGAGGTGCAGTTTTGTCAGTATCTCTCCCAAAGCTGCTTGTCCATTTACGTTTGGACGCAAAGAAAAACGCCTACTTCTCTTCCAAAGGACGCTGCCACTAGAAATCAGTGGGTAGCTTTTTTTTTTTTTTGTTTGCTGGCAGCAAACAGCTACAGCCAAAGGAAACGTTAGCTGCTTGTGCTCAGCATTTCACCAAAGACAGCTTTGTCAATGAAGGATAATTCGACACAGGATAAGCGTTTCAGCTGCTTCTCAAAACTGAAGCAGTTGCATCGATCGAGCGCTCTGAGCCACAAGCTGTAAGTAACAATATCACTGCAAATAATGTAAGCGAAGCTAACGTGTCACGCTGGCTAGTTGGACCGCTAGCGATAGTTAGCACTAACAACTGGCGTCAAACGCAGGCATTGTAAAATATCTGAAGATAAAGCCTGTATCAGTCGCGACCGTCCTTGACTCACAGACACAAAAGCTGCAAGTTACTTTTACTGCATAAGCCAACCTGAGGTGATAGCCAGTTGATTGTGGCTGTAGCACAGCGGCTAACGTAGCCAAGTTACTGTTTCTTATGTTTGGGTCCTAAATATGCAAGAATGATATCAGAGGAAATTCTACAGAAGGTATGCGAACATAAACCTCATTTGAAGCTAACTTTTGATGCTTGTTTGTAATTTGGATGCTTGGTACAACTGTTCACAGTCACTGAACTTGCTGTCTGTAAAACCTGTATTGCAATGGTTTGTCTCAGTGGTTATGACCGCTCAGTTACCAGCTACTGCATGTTAGTTTGCGTGCCGTGCCAATTAAAAATGTTCCTGGTTAATTTATATGCAGTAATTCTGATCAGTATGCTTGTGTTACTTTGGTAAGCATCAATATGGCCCAATTGGGCGTTCTATCCATAAAGCTGCTTTCACATTGGACACTAAATGAATTTTTTTTAGCCTACATTCAAAGTCAATGCAAAGACACACATACGCGCGTTATGGGTGTGTTAAGCAGCTTTTTTTTTTTTTTTCCCCAACTTTCTTTATCGTCTTTTCAGAAGGTGAAACATAACCCATTCAAGCCCAAACGGGCCAACGGTCCCGTTAGTATATACAGGAGTACATACATATACATATGTATCCTTAAGCAATCTAGTAGTAATAATGATTTACAAAAAACAAAAAAGAACAAACAAAACAAAAAACGTGTAATATACACTCCTCTTTATGTTGTACGCCCATATGTATTATTACATCTCACAAAAAAAAACACACACACATGGAGACATATGCGCACACAAACCAAGATCTAGGAAGTTATCTCAGCCTTTGACTGAAGCCTTAGTGCAGTTAAAATGCTTGATGAAGGGTTGCCAGATCTCATAAATTTTGTCCTCTTGTTTTTTCAATGTGAACCTAATTTTTTCTAATTCTAAATGCTTCATTACATCCCTTGTCAGATTTAAGCATGTGGGCGCAGTCTTCTGTTTCTAGTTTAGCAAAATCAATCTATGTGCTATTAGACTGACAAACGACACCACACTGCGCTCTTTTGTGGTTATTATAACATCAGAATCAATTATTCCTAGAATTGCCATCAAGGGGTCTGGGTCCAAAGGTCGGTTCAAGGTTCTTGTCAAAAAGAGGAAAATGTGTTGCCAATATTCTAAAATCTTCGGACAACTCCAGAACATATGGGCCAGCGTAGCTGGTTCATAACCACAGCGCTCACATGAGGGATCTATTTCTGGGAAGATTCTATTGAGCCTTTGTTTTGACCAATGTAGACGGTGTAGTATTTTTAATTGTAGAAAACCATGCCTTGCGCAAATTGAAAGTTTATGCACCTGTTCAAGAGCCCCCTGCCACTGCTCATCCGTAATCTCCCAACCCAGGTCTTCCTGCCATGCCAACCTCAAGTGTTCTACAGATGCTGTAGGTGTTAACTGGGATAGTTTTTCATATAGTTTTGATATATTACCTTTTTCATTAGGGTTTAGTGACAAAATTGTTTCCATAGATGATTGGCATGGGGAATTTGGGTATGATGAACTATTTTGTCTAACAAAATTCCGTACCTGTAAATATTTGAAAAAGTGTGAGCGGGGAATATTGTACTTCTCCTGTATTTGCTGAAATGTTGGGAATAGTCCCTCAATGTACATATCTGCGAAGCTGAGGATGCCTTTTTTGTGCCAATCGTCGAACATTGTGTTATTAAATGATGGGGCAAAGGAGTGATTAGAGGACTGTGGAGTGAACCCGCCTGCCATCCATAAATTTCCTAATTTGACCCCAGATCTTAAGAGTATGGCAGACTACAGGATTGGTTACTGAGTTTGGGTACACAGTAGTTAGGGCTGAGAGCACCAAGGCGGAAGGTGAGGAGGGGATACAGTATGTCTTCTCGATATCCAACCACGATAGAGATTGTTTCTGTAGCCAATAGATCATCATTTTCATATTGCATGCCCAGTAATAAAGTTGTAGATTGGGTAGCCCCATGCCCCCTGCTGATTTGGGTCTCTGTAAATGCGCTTTTTGTACTCTGGGGGTTTTTCTATTCCATATAAATTCAGAAATAATTTTATCTATTTTTTGAAATAAATGTTTTTTAATCAATATTTGAATACTCTGGTATAAGAAAACAAATTTAGGGAGGATAGACATTTTTATAATATTAATTTG
The DNA here is from genome assembly GCA_029721435.1 of Gymnothorax reevesii. Taxonomy (NCBI): domain Eukaryota; kingdom Metazoa; phylum Chordata; class Actinopteri; order Anguilliformes; family Muraenidae; genus Gymnothorax; species Gymnothorax reevesii. The sequence goes on along the minus strand of CM056578.1, from coordinate 68,907,963 downwards.
ACCAGCTAATGATATAGGAAAATGGGCCCATTTCTGTAGATTCTGTGTTGTTTGTTCAACTAGTTTGGTGAAATTTGCTCCAAAGAGATCCATAAATGTGTTTGTGACGTTAATGCCTAAGTATTTGAACTGGGTTGAGATTTTAAAGGGTAGAGCCTCTAGAGTCTGCTTGTCTCTCTGAATATTAATTGGAAATAATATACTTTTATTATACTTGTATCCTGAAATTTGACCAAATGCGTTTAAGATTGACATTATCGCTGGGATGGATTGTGACGGGTTGGAAACGTATATTAATAAATCATCTGCATATAATGAAACCTTATGCACTTCTCTTCCCCTAGTAATCCCACTGTACCCAATTGATTCTCTTAGAGAGATTGCGAGAGGCTCAATTGCAATTGCGAAGAGTAGTGGGGATAGTGGGCACCCCTGTCTGGTAGATCGAGATAAAGTGAAATATTCAGATTTGAGTTGGTTTGTCTGTACTTCGGCCATTGGGGATGCGCAAAGAAGTTTTAGCCAGGAAATAAAGCTGGAGCCAAATCCAAACATTGACAGGGTGGAGAAGAGGTAATCCCACTCCACCCTGTCAAAGGCTTTCTCCGCATCTAAAGATATAAGTATTTCTGAATGGGGGTCCGAGGTTGGGGAGTATATGATGTCAAATAATCTGCGTATGTTATGTACCATTTGTCTATTTTTGATAAATCCTGTCTGATCATTGTGAATAACCATTGGGAGTACATTTTCTAATCGGTTGGCCAATATTTTAGCTAATATTTTGGTGTCAACGTTAAGTAGACTAATTGGTCTATATGATGCTGGATCTAGCAGGTCTTTTCCTTTTTTATGAATTAGTGAGATTGATGCCTCATAAAACGTAGTAGGGAGAAAGCCTTTATTTATTGATTCATTATAAACATCTAGGAGGAGAGGGGCAATTTCTGTCATAAATGTCTTTTCAAATTCAGATGTATATCCGTCTGGGCCAGGTGCCTTTGAGGTTTGTAGACTGCGTATCGTCTGAATGGTTTCTTCTAAAGTGATAGGTTCATCTAGGAGAGTTTTATCTTCATCAGTAATGGATGGAATATTCAAGTTATCATAAAAATGTTTTAGATCGACGTCCTTTGTTGGTTCCGCTGTATACAACTTAGTGTAGAATTGTTTGAACTCATTGTTTATTTCTAATGGATCCTTTGTAATATTGCCAGAACTTGTACGTATCTCGTTGATTAACCTTGCTGCCTCAGAGATTCTTATCTGATGAGCTAGATACCTTCCTATTTTCTCGCCAGATTCATATTTGTATCTAGAATTATTAGCTTAGTAGTCTCTGCCGTCACGAGGAGTTTGTATTCTGTTTGCAGTGAGATCCTCTTTGTAAGTAACTCAGGGGTTGGAGACACCGAATACTGCTGATCCAGTTGTGAAATTTGTTCAGTTCGATCTTTTTTCTTCTCTCTATTGTAATGTGAATATAGGCCACTAGATGGCAGTATTTACCTTTTTTTTGTTAAGCTCAGACTGGAGTCATGTTTAGACATGTCCTGGACATGTCTGGGGCAAGTCTCAGAAAATAAAAAAAAGAGGTCTAAATGTGGGTGGGGTCTGCAAAAGAGTATATAAGGAAAAGAATTGAGACAGTAAAGTAGTAGGAGAAATTGCAAGAAGATGACCAGACCTGCCATTCTGTTCAAGACCTGTGACGTTTCTTTTGTGGATTTCTTTGCCTGTGTTTGAGCATTTTCATCATCCAGGACATCACCAAGCCCCCCCACGAAAAGGGATTGTAAATATTTATGTTTTGTTCATAATTCAATCTTGGTCTTTAGGTTAGTTAGTTGTTATTGTCTTTGATAATTAAATGTGTTTGAGTTTTTAAAACTGTGTCTGTCATCCCTTGCTGTTGCTGTTGCTGTTGTGTTATAAATGTAATAACAAATTGGGGCCATAACAAATTGGGGGCTCAAGTCCGGGACAGAACATTGTGTGAGTCATTTATTGAAAATCTAACATTTCAAATTGTAAAATTGATTTTTTTTAATTGAATACATATATATTGACAACAGCAATGGATGATTTCTTGGCATCACCAACCGTAGGGGTTTTGAAATCTTTTAAAAAGACAGAACTGCTAGAAATTTGCAGACATTTAGAGCTGACAGAGGTGAAACCAGCCATGCGAAAAGCAAGACTGGCTCGAGAGATAGTTGAATATTACATTGATGAAAATGTGATTGCACCCGGAGATCTGGAACAGTTTCCAGTGGAAAATCCAAATATAGAAATGGAACTTAAATTGAAAATGCTAGAGATCAAAAGGGAGGAAAGAGAAAAAGAAAGGGAGGAAAAAGGAAAGCAAAGAGAATTTGAGAGGGAAGAAAAAGAAAAACAAAGGCAGTTTGAGTTAGAAAAATTAGCAAGAGAAGAGAAAATAGAAAGGGAGGAAAAAGAAAAACAAAGAGAATTTGAGTTAGAAAAATTTGCAAGACAGAGAGATTTTGAATTAGAGAAATTCGATAGAGAAGAAAGACTCCAAATGGAGAAACTAAAAATTAAAATTGAAATTAAAAATAAATTTTGTGCCAGTCAGGAGGTAAAACTGGTGCCTCCATTTTCGGAAAAGGACGTTGACAACTATTTCCAGTGTTTTGAAAAGGTAGCAAAGAGTTGCCAGTGGCCAAAGGAACACTGGCCTCTGATGTTGCAAACTATCCTCAAGGGAAAAGCTCAACAAGCCTATTCGGCTTTGTCTGCAGATGATTCCTCTGATTATGAGGTTGTCAAAAGGGTTATTTTGAGAGCTTATGAGTTGGTTCCAGAGGCTTACCGACAGAAATTCAGAGGTCTGAAGAAATCTGAAAATCAGACTTATGTGGAATTTGCGAATGAAAAGCAGGTTTGCTTTGAGCGCTGGTGTACTTCTATGGAGGTCAAGGATGATTTCAACTCACTAAAAGAGATGGTGTTAGTTGAAGAATTCAAGAGCTGTGTTAAAGATGATGTTAAGACCTACCTTAATGAGAAGCAAGCACTGAATTTGCAATCAGCTGCCAAATTTGCAGATGAATATGTTCTCACTCATAAGTCCAAATTTCAGTCTAGCAGTAATAATAGATGGTCCCAATTTCAGAAAAAGGGTTATGGTGATACCCAAGATTCCTCACCCAAAGACAAAGACAAATCTGGTGATGGTGCTCAGAAATCCAGTAACAGGTCTGATCAAAGTGTGAAAGCTGACAGTGACAAATGTGGTCTAGTTTGCAGTTATTGCAAGAAATCTGGTCATGTTACAACTAACTGTTGGTTCCTAAAAGCTAAGAAAGAAAAAGAAAAGGATACCAAACCAAATGCCTTTGTGAAAACAAGGTTAGAAACCCCTGTAGTAGATAACCAATCTGCTAAATCGCCTGCTTCTTGTGGGGCTAAAAAGCCTAATACAGCTGACTTCGTGAGGGAGGAATTTCTTCCATTTGTGTCAGAGGGATTTGTGGCTCTGAATGAGCATACTACTCCTGTCCCCATATATATCCTCAGGGATACCGGAGCTTCTCAATCACTTTTGTTGATGGACTCCTTGGAGTTACGTGATGAGACCGCTTCAGGGGATTTCATACTTGTACAAGGTATTGAAGGGAGGACTGTATCTGTACCCCTGCGCTCTATATTCTTGAAGTCAGATTTAGTTACAGGACAGGTAAAGGTGGGACTTATGTCAAGTCTACCTATAAAGAGTGTTTCTCTGTTGCTAGGCAATGACCTGGCTGGGGGCAAAGTAGTTCCCCCTGTACATCTTACTTCACAGCCGAGCACTGAAGATGGGGATGAGGACCCATCTCTGTATCCTTCTTGCGCAGTGACTCGTGCTATGGCCAAGAAGGCTAAAGAAGAAGAAGATGTGGTCCCGTCCAGTACATTGAATAGTCAGGACTCAGGTGGTTCGCCTCATGACTCTGATTGGCCTACTATGGTTTCTCCGTTTGAGGACTTATCAGATACTTTTATCAGTTCTCTATTCAGCCAGCCGGATGGGTCTGGTGATTCTGATGTGTCTGGAGACTTGTCTCTGTCCAGAAAGCGGTTGATTGAGGAGCAAACTAATGATCCTGAAATTTGTGTACTAAAGAGGAGAGCCCTTCCTGATAAAGAAATAGACGCAGTTCCAGTTGGGTATTATCTCAAGGATGGTGTGTTGATGCGGAAGTGGCGCCCTCCTGATATCCCTGCCAATGCAGATTGGGCAGTGGTCAGGCAAATTGTTGTTCCGAAGGTCTATAGGAATGAGATCTTAACAATGGCTCATAGTTTACCTTTAGGAGGTCATCTTGGTGTTAACAAGACTGTTGATAAGATCATGAAACACTTCTTTTGGCCTGGGCTTCGGAAAGACGTTTCCAACTTTTGCAAAACCTGTCACACTTGTCAGGTAGTTGGAAAACACCAGTTAGACCCACCTGTAGCTCCATTGCAGCCTATCCCAGCATTTGGGGAGCCATTCTCTAGGGTCATTGTTGATTGCGTTGGTCCATTACCCAAGACTAGATCTGGCAATCAGTACTTGTTGACAATCATGTGTGCATCTACCAGATTCCCCGAAGCCATACCTCTACGTAACATCAAGGCAACTGCAATCTCAAAGGCTTTGATAAAGTTCTTCACGTTGTTTGGCCTTCCCAGGGAAATTCAGTCAGACCAAGGTAGCAATTTCACTTCAGGATTGTTTCAGCAGGTTGTGTATGAACTAGGTGCAAAGCAGATTCTTTCTAGTGCCTATCATCCAGAAAGTCAGGGTGCCTTAGAGCGGTTTCATTCCACTCTCTTTTGGAATGGAGGTGTAATGTGAATATAGGCCACTAGATGGCAGTATTTACTTTTTTTTTGTTAAGCTCAGACTGGAGTCATGTTTAGACATGTCCTGGACATGTCTGGGGCAAGTCTCAGAAAATAAAAAAAAAGAGGTCTAAATGTGGGTGGGGTCTGCAAAAGAGTATATAAGGAAAAGAATTGAGACAGTAAAGTAGTAGGAGAAATTGCAAGAAGATGACCAGACCTGCCATTCTGTTCAAGACCTGTGACGTTTCTTTTGTGGATTTCTTTGCCTGTGTTTAAGCATTTTCATCATCCAGGACATCACCAAGCCCCCCCACGAAAAGGGATTGTAAATATTTATGTTTTGTACATAATTCAATCTTGGTCTTTAGGTTAGTTAGTTGTTATTGTCTTTGATAATTAAATGTGTTTGAGTTTTTAAAACTGTGTCTGTCATCCGTTGCTGTTGCTGTTGTGTTATAAATGTAATAACAAATTGGGGCCATAACACTATCTGTTCTAGTCATTTGTGCACTGTGGGAAATGATCTGTCCCCGCATATAAGCTTTCAGCGCTTCCCACAGCAGACCCCTAGAGATATCTGCGATATCATTAGTTTGCATATAAAAAGTTATTTGTGATCTTATAAATTCAATATGTATTTCTTTGTTTAGGAAGTTGTTGTCCATTCGCCAGGTTCTGAAAGTGTGTCTGTTCGGAAATATCAATTGTAGTTTTGGTGGAGAGTGATCGGACAAGGTGATTGCCTCATAATCAGTATATTTGACTGCTGATAATAATTTGGCATCTATCAAGAAGTAGTCAATTCTGGAGAATAAGTTATGTGGTTGAGAAAAGAGTGATTACTTCCTTTGGGTTGGATTTGCATATCTCCAGGGGTCTACCATATTAGCTGTGTCCATAAAAGTACGCATTGTTGTTTACTTGATGATCTGTCCAATACTGGATCCATGACAAAGTTGAAGTCCCCAGCCAGAATCAAGTTGTGGGTGTGGAGATTAGGCAGAGAAGCTAGGACCGAGCTCATAAACCTCTCATCATCAAAATTGGGGGCATAGACGTTTGCCAAAATTACTGGAGTGTCGTATATTTTCCCGCTTACTATTATGTATCTGCCGTTTGAATCTGATGTTACATCTGAAGGAGCAAAAGGAATATTTTTTAAATTATGATAGCCGCCCCTCTTAACTTGGAATTGAACTGGGAATGGAAAACATGCCCAACCCAACTCTTATGAAGGTGTTTATGAGCTTGATTTTTAAGGTGCGTTTCCTGCAAGAAGGTAACATCTGCCCCTATTCTATTTAAATGAGCCAGAATATCGCCCCGTGTTACTGCCCCATTTAAACCTCTGCAGTTCCAGGTGACAAAGTGCACTGCACTCTCATCTCCCCCTTTAAAAGATCTCTCCTTATTTTTTCCTATCATTTAGTTTGTGTACTTTCAGATAAAAGATGTATATCCACATATATATGCCTCCTTGTGTGCCCCCAAAAGAGAAAGAGAAAAAAAGAAGACATCATAATAATAATGCATCAATTTTATATTTCGCTTTTCTGCTTTCTTGGCACTCAAAGACGCTTCACAAGGATACATTATTCATTCACTCACACATTCACACTCTGCTGGTGGTAACTACGTTTTGTAGCCACAGGGCCACAGCTGCCCTGGGGCAGACTGACGGAAGCGTGGCTGCCAGTATGCGCCTACGGCCTCTCCGACCACCACCAAACATTCACACACAGCCACACAGTGTTCCTATATTGCATGTTTTGTGGGTGGGGGAAACCGAAGTACTCGGAGAAAACCCACGTGGAAACGGGGAGAACATGCAAACTCCACACAGAAGGGCCCCAGGCCGGATTCGAACCCACAACCTTCTTGCTGTGAGGCAGTAGTGCTAACCACTGTGCCAACGTGCCGCCCAAAATTGAACACTGAATGTTACCCCTCCCCTTCCAGCCCCATCCTCCCACCCTCTCCCCTCCTCCCTCACCCCCCCCTAGCCTGTCCCTGAACAAGTGGCAGGGGGAGAAAAAAAAACTCAGTCTACCGTTCGTAGCTGTCTAAGCAGCTTCTTAAAGTGAGACAAAAAAAACTCCTGACTTCCCTGAGCTCCATCCGAACGTCAGCTTATAAACAGTATTTGAAACCCAGTATGTTATTGGACATAAACCGGAACAGGTTATTGCAAGATGGAAACAAACAAACAAAAAAGAATATAACGATTAGATCAGATCTGTCCTCTGCACGACTCTTTGAACTGTGATGTCTTATTATTTTATTACAATGGCTTATCTTGCTTTCAGGCTCGGACATAGTTTCAACTTTGAAACAAAAATAAAGTAAATTAAAAAAAAAATTCCCAACTTCGTGGAAACCATGTCCAATTAACATAACAAACCATCGATCCAGTATTCATGAAGGTGCTGCAGCAGACCTATGTGTATCAGCATCAGATATCACTTCTCATATTTAATTTTCTGTGAGGTATTAATTTCTAGCTGTTACTGTCTATCACACTGCTGCAAATATTGATTACATCCTATCATCAAGGACTCACCAGTTATCCTGTAATAGTGGACCAGGGTAAAAGTACTTGGTTATTAATTTATTAGCAGAGGTACAGTTTACAGCCTCTTTACGTAGTTGTCCATATAGTTTTGTGTGAGACCGTGCGTGTCAGCCTGCAACACATTCAGGTCGCCTTTTTTATCTTCCGGTTGAAGAAATCCTCTGCGCTTTGCGGGGAGTCAAAAGAGTGTCTTATCCTATCCGCGGTGATGGCCAGCCTGGCTGGATAGAAAAGGCTGTTGGTGGCGTTGGCGTCTCCTAGCAGTCTTTTCACTGGGTTGAAGGCAGCACGCATCTTGCTGACCTCCGGGCTCATGTCCGGGAAAATGTGGACCGGGGCTCCTTCGTATGTGAGTCGACCTGCTGCTTTCGCTAAGTACAGGATCCTCTGTTTGTCTGAATAATAGTGCAGGCGGACAAGTATCGCCCGGGGCGTTTCCTCTCCAGTCGGTTTCGGGCAAGTGTGCGATGGGCTCGGTCTATCATCACGGGGGCAGCGAAGTTGGTAGACCCCAGTACCGCGGGGAAAAACTCCACCACAAACTGGATCACATCCCTTCCTTCAGTCCCTTCCTTAATCCCCACCAGCCGGAGGTTTTGTCTCCTGCTTCTGTTTTCTAAGTCCAAGCATTTGTCCCGTAGTTTCTTGTATTCCTTGGCGATTGATTGTTGTGCTTGCTCCAGTGCTGTAACTCTGTCCATCGTTTCGCTGAGTGTGTTTCCCATCTCCTCTGATTTGGCAGCCGCCTCTGCCTGTGCCGAAGTTAGCTCATCACGTTAGTTTCGTATATCCGTCTGTTTCGTTTCGAAGAGATGTGATTTCAGCTTCAATCGTGTTAAGCAGCTTTCACACCGGACGCGAAGCAAAGTTTTCGCGCGACAGATTACATTCTAAGTCATGACCGCTGATCAGCTACTGTATGTTAGTTCGCGTGCTCTGCTAATTAAAAATGCTCCTGGTTAACTTATATGCAGCAATTATGATCGGTATGCTTGTGCTATTCGGTAAGCATCAGTGTGACAGTGTCATCATAACTTTGCCTGATTGTAGCCACGACAGTTGAAGCTAACCGGGGAGGTGCTGTATGTGTCTGCTGAGTTGGGCTGCAGTTAGACCAGATGTAGATTTTGCAATGCTTGGGGTGTGTTTTTGGGCGCTTGTGAAACAATCGCTTTACTTATCCATGACCGGGATCTGCCTGATACTTCTCCAATACCTGGGCAAGCTCTCTGATGCTCCTGGTGAAAGCAACAGGGAAGCGCACAGGCTATAACGTGTCCGGTACAACAAACCATTTCTCTGCATTGCCGTCGATTGAATATTAAATTGGCAATTGTAAATAAAATTCTTTCCTGCAAGTTATTGATTCGCTAGCTGGCAGTATGGCAGTATGAGCTAAATAAGGACCCTGTTTTGGTCTTAGAACGATCAGGAGTACTCTAGGGGGGTCCCAAGATCAAAATATGACCTTGTAAATATTGCAAAATAGGTCCCCTGTAAGGGCAGGGATGAGCGGTCGACAGGTTGGACGACATTTTAATGTCCATTACAGCACCATATCCCATTTGAAGACAAGTAATGCACAAACTGGGACCGTCAAGGATAAAACGACAGCAAGGGAAAACCGCTACATTGTGACATCATCACGACATAATCGATTGATCAGTGCTCCAGGTCTTGCCCAAGCACTTTGTCGAGCCACGGGAACACATGCCCATGCTCAGCTTGTCTGCCGTCGTCTCTGCACAGTCTGATTGTGCTCCCGACATCCCCTCAAGGCCATATCCTTGACACAACGTCACATCCAGGAACGACTGGTATGGACTCAGGTTAATCGAAGATGGTGTCAGGCTCAGTGGAGACAAGTGCTTTTAACAGACAAATCATGTTTCTCTCTCCATTTCATAGATGGAAGAAGCCAAGTATGGCGACGTCAAGGCAAATGCTTCAACGCAGATAACGTCATTGAGCGTGATAGATTTGGCAGCGGTAGTGCCTTGGTCTGGGGAGGGATCCACTGGGGAGGGAAAACAGATCTTGTTATCATCAACAGCATCTTGAATGCACAACGGTACTGAGACCAGGTGATAACGCCGGTAGTCCTTCCGTTCATGTGGAGACATCCTTGTTACCTCTTTCAACAGGACAACACCCATCCTCATACAACTCGTCTGACTCAGGGATTTGTTGGAAGAACACAATGTTCAGGGTCTCGGCTGGCCAGCCAGACCACCTGGTCTTGCTCCTATTGAACATGCCTGGGATGTTCTAGGGAGACATTTGCGGAGGAAACACCCTAACTTTCATAACCTGAATGGACTTGGCCTGGCTGTTCTGCGGGAATGGAGAGTATTACCTCTTCAGACAATCAGATCCCTTATTCAGAGCATGAGAAAACGTTGTGTGGCAGTCCAACAGGCCAGGGGGAGAGACACCCGATATTGTTGGATTTTTGTAAAAATGGACTACCTGCTCTTGTCAATATTTCATAATTTCATAATGCTGGTTTATTTTTTGTGCACTGACAATGCGTGTTGCTAAACTTTTGTTACTGAGTATATTTGCATTGAATTTCACCTCTCGTGAGTCACACAATGTTTTTGTGGACAACACTCAAAATCATGGTGAGCCTCTTTAAGGAGCCTTTTGACTTTCACCCAATTGTTGTTTGGAACATATGGGCCTGTGGGCCTCATAAACGTGAGTTCTACAACTTTTTTTTGTGTAAAAAGAGAGTATCCTTCATAAACTGATGATTGGTGTCTGGTCATGCTCACCACAGACAGAATCTGTGGGTCTATGATTGGTTTGACATTTATCCAGTTTTCCAGTTGTCTTTGGGCATGTTTCTCCCATCGAGGTTGGTCATTTTCATCGCCATGGTTTTAACTGACACGGTCAGGGACATGGCATGTTTTCATCTGAAGTGATAGTTTGATCCTGGAATCTCAACGGGCGTTGTTCTGCCAAAAAGTGGTGAACAAGACCCTAATTAATCTTTGTATACCTGAGTTGCGGGAAAGATTTTTTTTCAGTCATAAGCAATATACTGTGTGAGACTATCAATATTGTTATAGACGATAGTTGGACCATTTTGTCTGAATGGCTGGCTTTCTTCTTGTGAGTGAAAGATTCTCTGAAGAAAAGGTTCCAGTCTGGGAATAAGTAGAGGGGTTGCCTGGGAAACTCATAAGTGCGGGCATCTGGGCGTATACATGTATGCTCGCTTTAATAAGATTCTGGGACTGACACTGGACTGGTCCAGATTTAATGCCTTTATTTCAGTTTACAGCTTTATAAACTAGACTGAGTCACTCTTCTTGAGCTAAGGAAAATGTTTAGCATGCACCTATAGTTAGCAGCTGTAGTTTCTGCTTATGTTATGGGGTCATTCCATGCCAACTCACCTAGGAGTCCCCAGGTCACCACCTCAGATTTTGCTGGAAAAATTCTTAAATGTAGATCCATATGGCTTTACCCACCATGCAAAAGATTAGCTTTCAATTCCTCATAGTTTAAAAAATATAAGCCTTTGAAATTTGGCCCTAAAAATGCCACATGTGAAGAACACATCTTTTTCCAACGTCAGGGGCTTACAATTTTATAATGGACTCTTCAAGTAATTAGTAAAGCTAATATTGCAAATATTTATTAATTGCCATCCAGTTTTTAGCAAGACCAAGCAGCTATATGAACCTTTCTGTCTGTCCGTCCGTCTGTGACACCTTTTTCACCATGTTCCTGTCGTCGTATCATCATGGAATTTTCAGGATTTATTGACCTTAACCAAAGTGATGTCCATGCACAAGGTCGAGGTCAAAGGTCAAAGGTTAAGGTCACAGAGGTCACAACCTTGTTTGCGGGTTTTCGCGCTGTAACTCCAGGTAGAATTCATGGATCGCTATGAAATTTTGGAAATAGCTTCCAGGCATAGAGGAGGTGTTCCCTAACGTTTTTCAAGATCATCCGTCAAATCCCAAGGTCACACAGGTTAAAAAAAAGTGTCAATTTTGCCCGATTTGACGGTTTTCGCACCGTAACTCAAGTTTAATTCAATGAATGGCTATGAAATCTTAGAACAAGCTTCTTGGTATAGAGGAGGGGTTCTCTATTGATTTTCAAGGTCATCTGTCTAATCCCAAGGTCACACTGGTCAAAAAAGTGTCGATTTTGCCCCCATTTCACAGTTTTCGCACCGTAACTCAAGTTTAACTTGATGGATTGCTATTACATCTTACAACAAGCTTCTTGGTACAGAGGAAAGGTTCCCTATTGATTTTCAAGGTCATTTGCCAATTTCGAGGTCACACTTGTACAAGAAACCACCAGTTATGGACACTAGGCCACGTGACGGATGCTAGGCCAGGTCGCAGCTATTAGATCCCTCTGATCTACTTGTTTTTCTAAAGATTGCTTCATATAAGGTGTATCAACTCACCAAATTATTTTATCTAACGCCCATGGCTTCATATTAAAATAATTTTTTATTTACATGCACATTTTTTATAATTATTCACTTTTTTCGTATACAGGAGCTTATAAATCCTAAACTTAACTGTTTAGCAAAGTGCTACTGCAGATATTTATAAACTGTCATACCAAATTTAAGAATCTGTTATCATGGTTATCAGAATGTTTCTAGAAAGCACATACTCTTAGTTTTAGGAAGCCAAATAAGGCAATTTGGTCCACTTGGTACAAAACAATGTGGGTGTAGGGGTGTACATGAGGCTAAATTATGCTTCTTATTTGGCATTAATGGTGATGAGGTGGTTATTTATTCATAAATACATGCTAATAATTACTTTTGTAAGTGACTGCATATTATAAATTAGGACAAATTTGATTGAGGAGCAGCTTTTTTATTTACATATATACAGAGACAATGAATATTAGTAATTTTTATACTTTAGAAAACTCTTTAAAGCCCTTTCATCTTTTATGACATTCGTTATCAAGCACTCAGTGGCACAGAATTTTACATCTTAGAAAAGAAGTCCAGAACATGCTTTAAGTCAGGCTGTGACAGTTGGTACTGTCCCAAGCATATGTTTTGGATTATCATTATTAGAATTTATCTATGAATAGAAAATGTACTTAAGATTATTATTCTCATAAATTAATAATTATATGTTGTTACATAACCTCAGTTAATGCCCCCTGCATATTCGCCATTTTTAGTCAAATTGGCATTTTCAACTTCCTACAGATATAAAAATATTCTTTTTTTCAGGCATTCTTATAACAGATTCTTAAATTTGGTATGCTAGTTTACAAATATCTGCAGTATCCCTTTGCTAGAGAGTTAACTTTTAAGATTTATAAGCTCCTGAATACGGAAAAATAATTATAAAAAACTTAAATGTAAATAAAAATTGATTTTAATATGAAGCCATGGGCGTTAGATAAAATAATTTGCTGAGTAGATCTACTTTATATGTGGCAAACATCAGGAAAAATATGAAGATCCTAAACCCCTAGCCACATGGTCAAACCAGGGGACAAACTTGGCCAATTTTCGAGCCCTCCCAGGGAAGGGCTGATGTTAAAACTTTTATAATTCATCACCTAACAGTGTTATCCTGGTAGAAATGTACATGTGAATAGATAATGACCTTACAATCACTGGGTTATGAGGAAAAGATTCTAAGTTGTTGTTGTTCCATATTTTCAGGAGGGCTCCTATCGTTTCACCTTATTTTAGCTCATTTTGGCCAAAAAGCCATTTTTAGCTTCCAATAGAGTGAGAAATATGTATCCCAGAGGCTATCTGATGCCATAATTGAAAAATTTGGATGCCAATTAGTAAATATTTGCAATATTAGCTTTCTAAAAGAGTCCATTATAAAACTAGAAAAGCACTCAGAGAGCGCAGACCTCTGCCAGGGGGCAGATAAACCCAAAAGCGCGGCGATTGGAACTCCGGCCCATTGGAAAGACTTAATCTTGAACTTTGGCGTATATCTCAGCAGTACTTTGGCCTAGATATGCTAAAATATAATCACCTGCTCCTTGACTTAATACCCACCTTCTCTGAAAATTTCATCAAAATCTGTCCATAACTTTTTGAGTTATTTTGGAAACCAACAGAAAAACAAACAAACCCAGGCAAAAACATAACCTCCTTGGCGGAGGTAATTATAAGCCCCTGTATTTGGAGGAAAATGCGTTTTCCACGTGGCATTTTTAGGGCCAAGTTTCAAAGGCCTATATTTTTTAAACTATGAGGAATTGAAAGCTAATCTTTTGCATGGTGGGTAGAGTTATATAGATATACATTTAAGAATTTTTCCAGCAAAATCTGAGGAGGTGACCTAGGGAGATTTTTGAAATTTAGGTGAGTTGGCACGGAATGACCCTATGGTCAGTTCAAGACTTGAGAGAAGACCTGAGAGGTGTCTAAATTATGAAGAGAAGCTGGAACACAAACATGAAACAGTCCCTTGTTGTATATTGCTGTATGAAGATAAATACTTCTCAGTTCTAAGCTGAAACTCCCTCTTGGTTTCCTCAGGCACGTCAAAGGACTTGAAGGCCATGTTGTGCAATCAACACCTTCGACGGCTGCTACTCACCGTGGACCAAGCCAAGGATAAAGCGGACATCATGAAAGTAGTCATGCAGGAGCCCTTGTTTGTGGAATTTGCTGACCAGTGCCTAAAAATTGTCAAGCCTACTCCAGATGATACTTTTCTAATTAATTAGCCATCTGAAATCCAACTATCATGCAATGCCATGAAAAAGCATTTGCCTCCTTCCTAATTTTGTCAATTTTTTCTTATCATATGTAAATGTTTTATATTGTCCAAATAATTGCAATCTTAGACAAAGACAACATGAGTAAACACAAAATGTAACTTTTAAATGATCATTTAATTTAATGAAGATGGTTATTCAGAACCTGTATCACCCATATGCTATGTCAAAAACCGTGCCACCCTTGGTAGCAACAACTGGAATGAAAACTTTGTGATAACTGGCAGTCTTCATCACTGTGGAGGAATTTTGGCCCACTCCTTTTTGCAGAATTGTTTTAATCATCGACTGAATAAAAATATTGACGCGGCACCCAGGTTTGAAAAGTGAGGCCAATGTGGAAATCTCAAAAAATTGCATTCTATTTCATGGCCAGCAGATAGCAATGTAGGTGGTTGCAGAAAGAATTTCAATGCTTTCGAAGTCTATGAGAAAATGACCCTACTTTCCCATCTGTTTTATTATTTCAATGACTACTTTCCACATTACTTTATGGTACATATCACAAGTTTCAAGTCAGCTTTGGTATATCATGATGTTCATTTTTGTAAAACTCAAGCTCTCGGGCTGATACTGGGGTCTCTGGTTGATACAGGTTGGGATATGAAAATGCCCATACGATGTTAAATTTATCATATACTTAATTTGACCATTATTTACGATGCATTCTATCCAAAGGTATGGCAATGGTTGCTGCCACTGATTTTTTGCACATGGGCAGATACGGGTGATACAGGCTTGTGCCTTGTGCTTGCATCACAGGTGCAGATTCCCTGTGTAAGGAAGTATATGATAAAACCCATGAGTTACAAGTTTGATATATGTCGCTCAGCTTTCTCGCGTCGCCATTGGTCAGATTCCGTGCTTTTGCTAACTTAAGCAAATGAAACACTCCAACTGTTACCGGACTAATTTCTTTACAACTCTCAAAGTCGTCCTCAAATTTCATTTTAGCTTATCTGAATCCTGGGGGGTATACTACGAAGCTGGCTTTGTGACTAAGCCTAACATTAAGTTTAAGTAAAACCCTGAGCTGCTCCTTTAACTTCAGTTCATGTTCCAGATAGTAAAACCAGGAACTTCATAAGTGCTGAGTCTTCGGCGGAGTTAATAGCCTATACATCCGAGCAAATGCAACGTAGCTGTGCCTCCCAGATACGCATGACGCCGTATACGCATGATTGAATCCTCTGAATTGTTGCAGGAGATGTCATTTCTGTTTTACAATTCTGTACATTGTTGTTTTAGTTTCACATTACTACATGTCGCACGTGCTCGCATTTGCCTTTATGTACAAGTTAGCCAGTGAACATTTTAGGCTATGGTGCACTGTGCTACTGCGACGAGTTTCCGATGTTAAAAAATAAAATTTTTACTATGATTTGTCCGGCTGGAATTTTTTATGGGCTGATGTGTATGGAAAGAATATTCCTGTGTCATTTCTACTGTGTGATGTTAAAACTGACTGGAAATTTGAACTGTTATTTCTTCTTGTGCACACTTACTGTATGGTGATTAGTCCTCTGGACGCTTTACGGTAGGAAATTTTATGCTAGTTGAGACTTTGGACAGACTGATTTTTCTTTCAGTTTTCAAAATGAAATTACTTCCATTTATGGAATAAATAGGATCTCATTAGTGAGGCCAAGACATCAAATTTAGGAAGACCCCCACCCACCCACCTCATCACACTCTAATAGGACACCAAAAAAATTGTCCAAGGGTGTGTTCCAGACAACTCGTAACCCATGATTTACCGGTTAAAAGTGGGCGGTTCTACCGTCAAACCTGTGAATTCACGCAGGTAAACTCGATTGTGCTCAACTACTCCTACTTCCTTGATTGACGTGACTCAGCTCAACTAAAATGCCGCACCGGCTTTTTTTCCAAGTGGGAAACGGTAAGAAACGTTATGAAGTCGTACCTGGTTACTTTTGCCTGGAACGGTATGAAGTCGTGACTCGTAACTTTGAAGTCGTGATTCACAGATTCAAACCTCCGCTGGAACGCCGCATAAGTTCCAAAATTCGCGCCACTGCTATTCTACCTGACCCGCATCACGTACCATGTGACTACGACGCAGACTTGCTCTTCCATAGACACGCCTCTGACGGCGTGGCACGTCGTCCACTATTGTACGTCGTACGCTATTCCACGTCGCAGCTCTCCGGAGCCCCAATGGTTGGCAGCTGCGTGTTCGAGCTAGGCCGTAGAAAGATGGCGGCGCCCGTCCTGCGAGTGTCCACCCCTCGATGGGAAAGAATAGCTCGGCTACTTGTCTGCCTATTGGGCATACTGCTGTCACTTTATGCCTTTCATGTGGAAAGCGAAAATGCAAGGGATCCCAATTACAAGGCTATGTGCGATGTAAGCAATTCAATGAGCTGCTCGAAAGTGTTCTCCTCCAGGTAAAATGAATTCATTACGCTTGTGATTGTTGGGGTGTGCGAGTTGAGATATGCTACTGAATGAGATTTGGGGCGTCTGGTTCATATTTCCACGGTCAAAATGCTGTTCTTTGAAATCTGTATTGCCTCTACTTTTACTCTCATTTGGATAGTTTGTTGTCGGGTGATTTCTAGTGTTCATTGCTACACCTGAGCCACTGATCTCTGTTGTTTGAGTATGATCAACGTATGCTTGTAAGCTAGCTTGCTAACATCAGATAGATCGCCGAGAGAGCAAGCAAACCAGAACATTGCTAACATTGTTCAACGGCCGCAATTGAGTGAGGTTATTCGCCAATACTGGTTCCGTTAGAGGAGTCATCATTAACTGGATAAGTCCTAAGCCCTGTGTTTTCTTGAGCTTTTTTCTTAAGTGGTGAATCTTTCTAGGTAACCACCTTTCTCCCCGGCTATCTAGCTGTTTCGCTGGCTGGTGTAATGAGATTGACAGCCAGTTAACGTGATGCTGGCCAGCTAGCGAAAAACCAGAATTTTTGGCATGTTCTGCATGAGTTGACTAAAACTGCGTGTTTTTTTTTGGGGGGGGGGGGGGGGGGGTCGACGTGATACTGGAGACAAAGCCTGTTTTATGTAGTTGCCTGCTAGTTGAACACGTGGTTTAATTGACAGGCACGAAGTAAACAGATGGATATTTTTGAGTCGACATTAGCGATAGCTGTTTATTAGCTTGTATCTATTAAGCTTGTGCTAAGTCACATTCGCTATTGACAAAAATACGTATATTTGGAGTAAACCTTTTCATTTGAATTATTTATCAAATAGCCGAATTATTCAGTGTTCTAAAATTGCAGTTTTCGGGCGCGTTCCTTAGAAACTATTGTATATGTTTCTTTCTGTGATGGATCAATTAGGTTTTTTTTTATGTTTAAATTCAGGCAAAATTGTGACTAGTGTTTTCCTTTCATGTATTGCAACTCAAAGCAGGTTTGCCTCAATGCAAAATTTCTCTCTCACTAGTCATTAATTTCTTCACAACTGGTCGTTGCAGTGGTCTTTTGGATAACCCGTTGATTTTCCCCCGTACAGTTTTTGTTTCACATACAAATTAATGCTAATCTGTTTAAGGGGACTATTTGACTTGTCATTGGAATGAGAGCAAATGAAGAAATGGATGAATTGCTTGAATGAGCATTTTTGCCATACGTTGCAGTTTTACACACAAGGTTTCTGAGATGGTTCAGGTCATCATCCCTCAGGAGACTTAACTTCTCTGGAAGAAATACTTGCAGTTTATTTCAGTTCAGAGATTGCATTTATTGTAAAAAGAAAACCAGTACATCTGTGGATGCCAATGAGTCCGTTTCAAACCTAAGCAATGGCCAGAATTTTGAGTGGACTGGTATTCTAGTAATGAATGTATTTCGGAGGGGAGGGGGTAGTACTTTGATGCAGACATTGTTTTGTGGTTTAAGTAGCCGCAACGTTCCTCCAAGATGGGGATAGATTCTCAATATTTTCATTCATGTGTTGTATGTGGGAATGTGACATGGTGCCATCTTGTTTCTATCACGTTACTGGTTACTTTTTGAATGAGCTCATAAATGCATAGGGTATTCAAAGTTAATTTGTTGGGTTGATGCGCCTTTGGTGCAGGTTTACAGCAGTATGCAGTAATGATTATACACCACCACTTTTGTCTTACAGGGGTCCTAATATATTACTATTCTGTAATTTTTTTGTGAAAATTTATTTTAAAATGCTATTGTAGGCAATGAGAACAAAAAAATATTCCCACAAGTAGGGCTGTGCGATATGACCTAAATCTCATATCCCGATATAGGTTACCTGATATCCCGATAACAATATATATCACAATATAGCAACCGCTTTAATCACTTTTCAGGAGTTCTGAGGATTCGAGTGGACAAAGCAGATTTGGATTATACTGAACAATGTGTTCGACAATGGTTTGAAAGTTTGTCAACAGATGTTTTGTGGAGTTTTGCCGTTGCTACTGGATGACCCCATTTGCTTCCAGAGAAAAGGAATTGGGATAATTTTTCAAAACTCTCCAGTGGCCATAAAGTTGCGCCAGGTGAAAAACAACTTTGTCCGTGTGAGACATCTAATGGTGAGTAATTGATATACAAATCATAGTCCACCCAAAAACTATCACTTTAAACTGTGTTATTATGTATGATAGGCAGTCAGTTAATGTGGCCTATGTGCATAAACCCCCATAAAAAATTACCGGAAACGACTTGATTTGTAACACAACGATATAAACGATGGAGCCCTTTTTCTATCGATAGACCTTTTTCTATCGTGGCACGATATATATCGTCATATCCCACAGCCCTACCCGCAAGTATCCAGAGGTCAAAAATATAGGTAATAAACAAAAACACTGAAAACATCAATTTTTTATAACAATTAATTAGGGGTGGGTCGATTCTGAATCGCGATTTTTTTAAGGCTTAGTACCACCACCTGTTGCCGTGGGGCGAACATCCGAGCTTTCCCTCTTCCTTAATTAAACCAGACGCAGCCTTGAACGAAAGTGCCAAACATCAAAGGGCGTGAGAAATGCTTCCGGAAAAAAACTTGACTGACATCATTATTTTTCGGCTACGCGCTGAAAGGAGCCAAGCAAATGAAAACAGAATCATCTCCTATTAACCAATTAGGCAACTCGAAGAAAAGTAAACCTGTTCCCGTTTACTTTGCTTGATTAGCGATCAAATGTGGATTCGTTTACTCTGTAAGTTGAATGAGTAGAGCTGTTTATTAAGACATGTTTGATTGCTGCATTTAGAAATTTAAATGGCACAGATTTGCATAAACACAATTGCCATGGCCACACCATTTCGTGCGAGTGTGATAATTCATAGCGATCTCACGTTCATGTTTCATCTGCTTTTCAGAATTTTTTCCAGCCTGTGTATTTTTTAGAATCCAGGGCGATCTTTACAAATCTGTTTTAAATTCATCTTGAATAATGTCCTAAAATGCTACAATGAGAGATGTAATTCAGAGGAAGATTTTTTTTTCTAATTATTCAAATTATTGGCATTCTTTCAATCTAACAAGCCCAATTAGGTTTTTCTGCTTTTCGCCATCACATCTTAATCTTTATAGGCTACTGAAATTGCTTGATTGTTATTTAAGCCAAGTACACGGGAGCAGATTTAGGGAAGGGAGGAGCGCCTGCAATTAGCGAAATCTAAACTCAGGCTTCTTCCCAACGGCATTTTAAATCATTTAAGCCGCTTCAGGTGTGTGTTTCAAGAAATTACGTGTGACTGCCTACACACCCCATGACTGCAAGTGGTCTCATGACACTTTAAAAAAATCCTCGTCTTTTTAGAAGATCTATAATGATATAATAAAAATAAAGAAATTTATTTTCAGATCGCCCTGGATTTCAAGCATCAAAAAATACACAAGGTGGAAAACATTCTGCAATGCGGATGAAACGTGAATGGGAGAAATAAATTATGAAAATCATACCACAAAATGGTATGGCAATGGCAATCGTGTTCATGCTGTGCTGTTCTATGTCCATTTAAATTTCATAATGTGGCAATCAAACATGCTGCCTTAATAAAGAGCTCTAGTTATCCAGCAAAGTAAATAAGTGAATCCCATGTTTGATTGCTAATTGATTAAAGTAGCCTAATTCGTGAAAAGGAGACAGTTCTGTAGTCCTTTACTTGCTCCATGCGCAAGTTTTTTTTTTTTCCGGAAGCACTTCTCACGCCCTTTGATGTTTGGCACCTTCGTTCAAGGCTGCGTCTGGCTTAATAAAGGAAGAGGGAAAGCTCGTATGTTCGCCCCACGGCAATAGGTGGTGGTACTACGCCTTAAAAAAATCGCGATTCAGAATCGACCCACCCCTACAATTAATAGATGTCACAAATATTATGTTTTGACTCTTGCATAGCCTGAATGCATGTTTGAAGGCTTATTCCATGATTATTGATGCTAAAAAAATTGTTTAAACTAGTTAGAGGTAACATTATTCTGCAAAATTACCTTTGATGGCTAGTAGCTCCAGTACATAAGGTGACATGAACTTTGAGCATTATCAGTGTTTAACATGATGGTAGACAGAAGCAGCTCTCTAAGATCGTTTTTAGTGCAATGTGACCTCACATAATGATGAGGATTTTAAATGCTGCCATTGCATTGTAAGAAGCACCATCAAGTGTTTCAAAGAAACTAGTTTGGTAAAAACTGGTCGCAATAGTGGTGCAAAATGGAAATTAAGTGCATCTGATATTTATGTGTATGACAAGTAAAAAAAAAATTGGCAGTTGATAGCACGACAACTCCTAGATGATATTAATAGCGCCACAGATGAAAGTATCAAGACGTAGTATTTCCAGATCCCTGAAAATGGCCTGATTAGTCGAGTTGCTCCCAAGAGCTGGCAACATCAAAAAAAAAGAAAAAAGACTTGAGTTGGTCAAGGAATTCAAGGATTGGACACCAATGGACTGGGAACAAAATCAAAATATGAAATTCTCTCACCAAAACGCAGAACTTATGGCCACTGTAGGGTTGGAAAACTTTTTAAAAATGACTGTTTAACCCCCTTCAGTACAACATAGAGGTGGTAATATTATGGTTTGGGGTACAGTCTGCTCAAAAAGAGCTGTAGATCTCAAAAATTGAGGGAATCATGGATCAAAAGAAGTATTGCTGCATCCTTGTGAGGCAAGCATTGCCATCTGAGAGCCCGATTGGTTGTCGATCTTATTTTCAACAAGATAATGACCCTTAACAAACGTCTGAGTTATGCAAGAATAAGCTGGAGAAAAACGTCTGGTAACGTAAAAGTTATGGTTCGGCCCGCTCAAAGTCCAGACCTAATCCGATTTAGCAAATCTGTTGTGACATTGAAAGAATCTGTTTGGAATGAACTTCAAACCATTTGCAATGGTTTGGTGTGTGAGGAAATAAAAAAAATGTGTGAAAACTATGCCTGAAAGATTAAATGCTGTCAGCAAAGGGTGGCCACATTAGATATTGACTTTTTCTCTCAGAAAGACATTATTTTTGTTTTCCTATATATTGTTTTCCATTTACTTATTTTCATCTGTATAGTGCAATATTATATGAATCGTTGAATAGTACTTACAGTATAATCATCACTGCACTTTTCTGTAGGTTGGAGAAAGGCCATGAAATGTGCCAGCTCGCTGTTGATGTAGAAAGAACTAAAATATAGGCTATTAAACGGACTATGTCACACCTGGTGCATGTGAGTGACGAAGCGAAACTACTTGAATGCGTTTGGCAAACTATTTAAAAAATGTGGGAGATTTCGTGTAGCGTTTCAGTCTGTTTATATAACGCATTCATCCTTGAAGTTTGAAATTTTTACCGTAGATCGTAGAGCCCGTTTGCAGCATCAGTTTGTCATAGTTCAGGTTTTTGTAGCGTTATTATTGCTTTTAGAAGTTAGCCTACGTTGAGTTTTATGTCGTCCTATGGCGGCCGTCGAACTGGAAGAAAAACTGTTCAGGCAAATCATTGCGACTGACAGGTTCTACGAACATTAAAAACAGTCAATGCTTGGTAAAAAAAATTCCCCAAACTTCTTCAGGATGCACGCGATGCAAACAGATTGAAACACCAACAGGAATCCACCAACGGCTTTGAAATAGTTTACCTGACACTTTCAATGTGTTTTCGCCCTAAGAAATATGGATGGATAGTCTAATTTATTCTTCGTCGGTTCAAGGTTTACTCAACTAGAAAGACTTTTGGCTATTTTTTGAAGAAATGGGTCATATCAGGCCTCAATGCTGCGACTGTTTTGGTCGCATATGCGACTCGTATTTCAGTTTTGCGATCAATAATTTTTTTGCCGGTCGCACCCGTGCGCCTTGAAAATTTTGACCATGTGCGACCAAATAATGATAGAACATTCATTATTATATCAAAACTAGGGCTGTCGCGTTAATTAATCGCGATTAATTTAAGCGCAATAAAAGTAACTGCCACTATGAGGCAGACAGACGTGATTGCTTATTACCTTTTCTATGACTCGTACCTAATGCGGTCATTTGAACTGCTTCTGGGAATAAAACTGCGATTTGTTAGTCCGCTAATAACCAGCGAGGTTGGACAGCCTCCATCGCTTTGGCATAATTAGCTCACCTTAAATCAATTCCCGTGTACTTTGCCTAACTTGCAATCAAGCCATTTATTCAGCCATCAGACAAATCAAAACCAAAACGTGGCCTATAATGATTAAGAAGTGATAATGAGAAGCAGACAGACCTAACCAGACTGCCGCTTTATATTGAAAGATTTTCAAATTCGTTAATAACTTACATGTCACGTTCTATACGCTTAAACAAAATGTTTTCCACCTTCACTGTTGGTTATTTAGATGCTCAGAAGTAAATAAAATCAAGTGCTATGTAATTATTTTAAATTACTCTCGTTCAATTGCGTAATAAAAAATGCCTCAAATTTGCGGCAAAGATTCGCCTGAAAGTTAATTGCCAAATCTTCGGTGCATTTGACTATTGCCTGCAATGCAAACGTATTCTCTCTCGCATTCATGTTCGGTATGCTTGTCAAAATGTTTTCCACTTCACGTAGCCAATATTTTTAAGCTCTTAAAACCAGGGCCATCTTTGAATAACTTCTTTTTTTTTTTTTTTAGAAATATCTTTAATGATGAATACAAAATTCCTTGATGAAAGGTGGAATTCAGAGGTCTGCTATTTATTCAGATTATTGAATTTTTTTTGATCTAACAAGGCAACCTGGTTAGGTCCGTCTGCTTCTCATTATCACTACTTCATCATTATAGGCCACATTTTGATTTTGATTAGTCAGCTGGCTGAATAAATGGCTTGATTGCAAGTTAGGCAAAGTACACGGGAAATGATTTAAGGTGAGCTACTTATGCCAAGGCGATGGAGGCTGTACTTTGATAATTTTGTGCTCCCAAAACTCATTTCATGCTCCTAAAAATGTAATTGTGCTCCTAAAAAAATTTTTTGGGAGCATGCATGCTCTTTGAGAAAAAAGTTTACATTGAGGCCTGCATATGTAGCAAATTAATATGAATCGCACCCTGGTAAATGCTTTCTGTAACTTTTTATCATTATTTGAAAACTAAAATTTGGCTGGTTTGTATGGTCCTAAGCTCAGCCCCTCAAAGAAGTTGTTGCACGAACCTCGCAGTTATGTGACCTGTGACATGTGAAAAGTAAGTTGCAAACATTCCCAGCTGATCGACCAGTGGTTTGTTCTATACTGATAATTGATATCGCCTTGATCAATCCTTGATTTCTTTGAATTTGAGATAACATTCATCATCATGCCAAATAGGTGTGTAGTGGCAGTAACAAGACTCCAAACAATGGTGTGAGTTTACATCAGTTCCCAGAAAAGGGATGCCAAGTTTCACGCATTCGATGGAGTCTCTCGCCTCTTAGTGGCATTCACCTCTCTGCGCCACAGTCAGCAATTTTTGTGTCGCCTGCGAAGCATAGCGGCAAATAGGGATCACTTTGTCCGGCATCTGTCTGTCCGTCTGTCTGTCTGTCCGGTAGTCGCACTTTCAGTTGGTAGTCACACTTTCACATAAGCTTCGCAGGCAACACGTGTTCACCTGAACACTCTAGTTCAATCAACACGTTGTGTAGTAATTCACTTGTGGAATTGAAGTCATTGTGCATTAAGTTAATCAGTTTCACGTGCATGGATTTCCCCACGAGTGACACGGAAATCGATTATGACTCGGGAATTCTCATGCTCGTCTTTACTGAGGGATTGAAAGAAATGGAAGTGCATAAAGACTTTTCAAATTGCCCATGGCCCAGCCCAGCTGTACGGCTTCGGTGTAAATGTCTATGTAAGAGTGCTGGGAAGATGAGCTGACAAGTGAGCTTGTGTTTACGTTACTTTGCTGTTGCTAGTAACTTAGTATCGTTGACTATTGTTGTTGATGATGACATTCTAATTATGCATTTGTGTTTGTTTCTGAAACACTGGCCATATCGTGATCCTAGTCAACGGGAACTACTAGGACTTTGGTACAGCACATATCCGAAAGCGAAACCTAAACACAAGCGACCAGTCCATGCGAGCATGAAGTTGCCGTGTTTCTCAGTCGCTTCTATGTTGGAAGTCCAAAATTTGCTGTCATTTAGTGTAATATACAATGCAAGAACGCGTAAAACGACTGTACACACGTTTACGACCAATGCAAACTTTTCGTTTTGCAATCCCAGATGAGATCAGAGTTTTGTTCATGGAAAAGTGAAAAACCCGCAAAATCTGGACATTTTGTGTCAAATCATTTAATTGTAGTATGTAGAAAATGTATTGATGAGAATATTCGTCCCAAATAAGATAACTATAACTTTTCTATCTTTCACAAATTGGCTGTTGAAATGAGGAGTTAAACAAGTCATTTTGTGAGTAAACTCCGGTGCCACTTACTTCATACGTCACAGTCAATTAACCAATCGCTCGCGAATTTAAAGGAGAGGTTTCAAAGTGTTTCGTTTCTTCATTTTTTTTTTTTGCCAGTATGACATACAATTGTCGAAGTGTAAAGCTGGATTTGTGAATTACGGGCAATAATACATGTCTACAACGGTTTATTTCCACTAATTTAGTAGACCTTTAATCGGCAAAAATAAATGCAGCGACTCTGGCAGCTCCGCGTTTGCGGGCCATCTTCTGTATTTAAAACTGCGAGGAAGGTATCCTTTACACACGTACTAAGCTCAGGGTTTATTTTTCTGCTCCCCTGATATTGCAATCTACTAAACATGTACCCCAGCTGACATAGTCCCTTTAATGTCCATTGTGACGGATGGAAATCAACCTTTTCGTTTTTATGCAGCCAAGCCCCTGCTCTTTTCAGTGGATTTTAATCAAATGTTGATTCATTTTATCTCTGTTACTGATGAAATTGAATTGTAAATGGGTCAATGACGTGACATGCAGATTTTTGTGTCCAAGTGCGCTACTTTGGCTTAAAATAATTTTAAATGATTCATAATAAGCATCATTGTATTCTATGAAACCTGTTTAATTTGAACATATTTCCAGTTTATCATAATGATATATGTATTGCCGTCTCAAACCCTCAAAATGTCAGGTGGCGCAACCGTCCGAGCAAGTTAACACTGAAATGTATTAAATATGTAGTTCATTTAAAATATGAATTAATAAAATATTAACATGGGGGCATAATTTTATATTGAAAACCTTTCAAATAAACAAAGTTTAATACAACCCCAATTCCAAAATAGTTGGGAAAGTGTAACTTGTGAATAAAATCAAAATGCAATGACTTTCAGATCACTTGAGCCAATATGTGATTTACAACAGAACATGGATAACATTTCAAATGTTAAAACTGAGACATTCCACATTTTTATCCACAAAATTAGCTCTTTTCAAATTTTCTGGCTGCAACAGATGCCAAAACAGTTGGGACACAGGCAAAAAAAGGGCTGAAAAAGCAATATATATGAGAATCGGCGGATAATGTAATTTCTAGCTAAATGTTCTAAGTAGCATCAGGTGCGTAACATGATTGGCTATAAAAGGGATGTCTTGGAGAGCCTGAGTCTCTCAGAAGTAAAGACGGTCAGAGGCTCTCCAACCTGTGAAGGCTTGCATAAAAAAAATTATGGAATGCTTTAAAAACAATGTTCCTCAAAGTCAAATTGCAAAAGCTCATCAACTGTGCATAACCTCATCAAAAGATTCAGAGAAACTGGAAAAAATGTCTGTGCGTAAGGGACAAGGCCGAAGACCTTAACTGGATGCTCGTGATCTTCGGGCCCTCAGACGCCACTGCATCACTCATTGGCATGATTCTGTCATTGACATTACTAAATGGGCCCAGGAATACTTCAAGAAACCACTGTCCGTAAACACAGTCTGCCATGCCATCCACAGATGCCACCTAAATCTCTATCATGCTAAAAGGAAACCATTGTTGAGCATGATCCAGAATCGCCGCCGTGTTCTGTGGCCCAAGGCTCATTAATAATTGACTGTAGCAAAGTGTCCTGTGGTCAGACGAGTCCAAATGTGACATTCTTGTTGGAAATCATGGGTGTCCTGTCCTCTGGGCTCGCGAGGAGAAAGACCACCCCTTGTGTTATCAGCGTTCAGTTCAAAAGCCAGCATCTCTGATGGTATGGGGATGCATTAGTGCATATGGTGTGGGACACTTGCAGGTTTTAAAAAAGCACCGTGAATGCTGAAAGGTATATAAAGGTTTTAGAGCAACATATGCTCCCCTCCAGACGACATCCATTCCAAGGAAGGCCTTGTGTATTTCAGCAGGACAATGCAAAACCACATACTGCTGCTAGTACAACAGCATGGCTTCGTAGAAGAAGAGTCCGTGTGCTGAACTGGCCTGCTTGCAGTCCTGATCTTTCACTGATTGAGAACATTTGGTGGATCATTAAACGAAAATTCCATCAAAGGAGACCCAAAACACTCCAGCAGCTGGAAGCCTGTATTAAACAAGAGTGGGATCCAATTCCAATGGCTAAACTCAAGAAACCTGTCTCCTCAATTACCAGATGCCTCCACTCTGTGTTAAAAAGAAGAGAGGATGCTACACAACGGTAAACAGGCCCCTGTCCCAACTTTTTTGAGACCTGTAGCAGCCATCAACTTTGAAATGAGCTCATTTTGTGGATAAAATTTTGAAATTTCTCAGTTTCAACATTCGCAGTGTTCTCTCCGTTCTATTGTGAATAAAATACTGGCTGGTTTGATTTTACTCACAATTTACACTTTGTCCCAACTTTTTACCTTCGCCAGCGACTTCGCTGACGAAGGTAATGTTTTGATCCCCGTGTATTTATTACCTTCGCCAGCGACTTCGCTGACGAAGGTAATGTTTTGATCCCCGTGTATTCATTTGTTTGTGTGTCTGTCTGTCTGTCTGTGTGTATGTGTATCGAATTACTCAAAAAGTACCAAACGGAATTTCATAAAATTTGATAGGTTGATTTGGCATGACCTGAGGATCAATCGATTAGATTTTGGGAGTGATCGGGTCAAAGGTCAAGGTCAAGGCCACGAAAAGGTCAAAACCGACTTTTCGGCCATATCTCGGTCAATTTTTATCCGATCGGCATGAAACCAACGCCAAAATGTGCAGAATTATATACCCGATCCTGTGATGTGAAACACGGTACAATGGGGTCATTTCCCTTCTTTGCGGTTGGGGGTCAAAGGTCAGGGGGGTCATTACCTTTCGAACTTAAAGGCGTATTGATGTAAAAAAAAAAATATCGTACTCTTCTCATTCATCGATCATTTAAAAAAATAAAAATTGGTCCTCAGAGTTATGTGGCGAGGGATTCAGTGGCGTCGGCGAAGGTATGCGCTCTACCGAGTGCCCGTTCTAGTTTGTTTGTGTGTCTGTCTGTGTGTATGTGTATCGAATAACTCAAAAAGTACCAAACGGAATTTCATCAAATTTGGTGGGTTGATTTGGCATGACCTGAGGATCAATCGATTAGATTTTGGGAGTGATCGGGTCAAAGGTCAAGGTCACGAAAAGGTCAAAACCGACTTTCGGCCATATCTCGGTCAATTTTTATCCGATCGGCATGAAACCAACGCCAGTGGCGAGGGATTCAGTGGCGTCGGCGAAGGTATGCACTCTACCGAGTGCCTGTTCTAGTTACCTTCGCCAGCGACTTCGCTGACGAAGGTAATGTTTTGATCCCCGTGTATTTATTTGTTTGTGTGTCTGTCTGTCTGTCTGTGTGTATGTGTATCGAATAACTCAAAAAGTACCAAACGGAATTTCATAAAATTTGGTGGGTTGATTTGGCATGACCTGAGGAACAATCGATTAGATTTTGGGAGTCATCGGGTCAAAGGTCAAGGTCAAGGCCACGAAAAGGTCAAAACCGACTTTCGGCCATATCTCGGTCAATTTTTATCCGATCGGCATGAATCCGACGCCAAAATGTGCAGAATTATATACCCGATCCTGTGGCGAGGGATTCAGTGGCGTCGGCGAAGGTATGCGCTCTACCGAGTGCCCATTCTAGTTTGTTTGTGTGTCTGTCTGTCTGTGTGTGTGTGTATCGAATAACTCAAAAAGTACCAAACGGAATTTCATAAAATTTGGTGGGTTGATTTGGCTTGACCTGAGGATCAATCGATTAGATTTTGGGAGTGATCGGGTCAAAGGTCAAGGTCAAGGCCACGAAAAGGTCAAAACCGACTTTCGGCCATATCTCGGTCAATTTTTATCCGATCGGCATGAAACCAACGCCAGTGGCGAGGGATTCAGTGGCGTCGGCGAAGGTATGCGCTCTACCGAGTGCCCGTTCTAGTTTGGAATTGGGGTTGTATTTTAATTGTTCTTAAATTGTTTGGAAAGCCAAAATCCCAGCCCCCTACAATAAAGAATCCATAAGTTACTTTTAATATCCAGCTCAACAACAAAATGGCAATGTTTTAGGCGGAGTAGACAGTCTTGGGTATACTTCCTAAAAAAAAACAAAAAAAAAACTACCTGACATTTTTTGGCTGGTGAAATTGCAAATACAGTCTAAAACTATACTAAAACCCTGTAAATGTTGATGTTGGCTGCTATGTTAATGCAACCATTAAGACTTGTTTAAACACACTGTTCCAACTTCAAATAAATGAATTCTGTACATTTTTATAGATTTATTTGTCATTGACCCAAATATATTGAACATAACACATTTTTGTCACCTAATGTCCACCTAAAACTCTATCATCTTATGTGTACGCTATACATTTTACAATATTTTTACTGCTTCACCAACTTCACCCCAGGATCAGTTATTGAATATTCACAAGCAGGCAGAGCTGAAACATGATTGAGAGTATGGAGAAGTTCCCTCCAATCCCTGTTTTTCAGGAGTTGCATGAATTAAACTCCTCAGCTAAGCCTGATGTGCAAATTGGTCAATACCCTTGCCCATGGTACTGATCCAGCAGTCTAAAAAAATGATCTATTGCGACAGAAACACTTTAGCTACAGTGAGCCAACGGTCTTCCAATTGACAAAGACGCGATTTGGGGGGGGGAGTCGCAAAACTGGACTTGAAGTGTTCAGTTACATTTACAGGATTTAAATGAGATAAGGACATGGTCAATGAGATTATTTCGAATGGAACAGGGCTGGAGGGTTTGTTCTACTGGATACATCTGTCTCCGGATTCATGAAAAAGGTTAGGCTTCTTTTGCTTTTTACTTTTGCTTTTCGTTTTGTAATGAATACCGTATTCTATAAAGTCGAATGCTGAGGTTTTTTTCCTGTTTGAAACGTGAACTTCCCATGCATTTGGATGGACCCCCTGGTACGGTCATTGCACGGTTCTGTTGAATCCAGGGAGGAAATGTATAGTTTGATCCCTGAAAGTAGAATGTCTATTCTGATAAAATAAGGTATATTTCAGAATTCAGATATCACTGAGTTAGTGAGTTGTACTTGTTCCTTATAAGTGTTGAAATGAGTTTGTGAGCTCGGACGTCAGAACTGCCGGTTTCATTGCAGAGTGAATGTCCTGACCGTTTAATCAGCGGTTTATTTGTTCACTGTGTGTGCTGGCTTGGGGGACTTAGAAGAAAAATGGGCAAAACTCTGAACTTTATTATGGAGAAAAGGAATTTTTTTGTGTTTGGAGAGGTTACTGGTGACCACTGAAGTTCAGCTGCACTTATTGATAAATTTATGCTAAACTCAACCAGAAAATCATTAGTTCATATAAAATTTCATGCCTCAAAACTTAATTTGTGTTAAATACCTGATTATTGGATGATTTGACAGTGCAACATCTCAGTCTTCGGGGAGACACTTTGGGCGGCATGGTGGCATAGTGGTTAGCACTACTGCCTCACAGCAAGAAGGCCGTGGGTTCGAATCCGGCCTGGGGCCTTTCTGTGTGGAGTTTGCATGTTCTCCCCGTGTTCGCGTGGGTTTCCTCCGGGTACTCCGGTTTCCCCCACCCATCCAAAAACATGCAATATAGGAACCCTCCCTCCTGTATGGCTGTGTGTGAATGCTTGGTGGTCGGAGGGGCCGTAGGCGCATACTGGCAGCCACGCTTCCGTCAGTCTGCCCCAGGGCAGCTGTGGCTACAAAAATGTAGTTTACCACCATCAGAGTGTGAATGAATAATGCCTCCATTGTAAAGCGTCTTTGAGTGTCCAGAAAAGCGCTATATAAAATTGATGCATTATTATTATTATTATTATGGCTGTGTAATTTGGCTAATAGGATGTAGGTAATCTAGAATGTAATGTTGAAGATGAATTCTACTTGTGGTAAAGGAGATTATGATCTGACAAATGTATATATTTAAGCCCCAGCTGTTTTTCCATTCTAAGTATTATTATTTTTTTTGCAATTTTAATGGTGAATTCTGATGAAGATTTTTTATGTTTGCAGTCCATTTTCTCTACCAAAATCATGAAAATAAACTGAAATACAGTATAATTCTAAATGCTGTAAGTGTCTTTTCTGAGTAAAGCCACATTTTTCCTCTTTATGAAGCTTTAATCTTGAATTATACAGCATTAAATTGGGTAACCCATAAATAGCCAAATTTGGCTTCTGCGCCAAGGGGTTAAATACAATTCAGTGCTTTAAAAGAAGAGGGAAATGTACTACACCACTCCAGTTCATTGATAATTTTTCCCCATTATCTTTTTTCTCGTGGCCTTGCATTTTTTTCTCTTATGCTTGTCAATTCTATTGCTGGCTGGCTTATAGTTTTTCTATTGCCCGAAATTAACGTTTCCTTTCTGGGGGGAAAAAAACAAACAAAAAATGTTACAATTTTCTTTGCGTGAAAATGCTTGATTTTGCTCAATGAAAACTAGATGGTTTCAATTCTTGAGTTGTTGTGACTTTTTCTGTCTTGGGACTTTGGAATAGCAGACTGTGGCTGGAGAAGTAAACCATGTTTGCTGTCAGTGTTAGCGGGTGCTAAATAAATTCCTCAACAGTTTGCCTATCTCCTGTTCATCATTCGATAACAGTATTTTATGAAGGCTGATGATGATTATGATCTGCAAATGTGCGATTGTCGGCCATTTCATCATTAATTTCTGCTTGTTATTGGATTAGCCTGCTGCCTGCATGTATGTTGATGAAAGACAAGCTACATTCCACAAATTGTTCAAAAACGAATACCGGGTTTAAATACAATGAATACGTGCGAAAAGGGCTGCAGCATTCCAATACTGACTTACAATTTGATTGTCAGTGTGGAGCTTCAACATGGCTAATTTTCTGAGCCAAGTCACTTTGCAGTAAATGCAACAAGCACAAGGAATGCATAGCTAAGACAGAAAGAAGCAACCACTGTTGCAACCTTTAATTTAAAAACTACCCTTAATGTAAAGGTTAAAATTCTGGAATTTCACTTGCCCTTAATGTGAAAAAGCCGTGAATGTAAAAAATATTTTACCTTGAGGGTCTGGTCATGTTATTATTTTTATATACATATAATGAGGATTGATGTCAAAGTGATCGCTATTCATGAAATCCTCCGACAAAGTTGAACAGAGGTTATGTATTTGCCCTGGAGTAGTTCGTTTGCCTGTTCGGTGAGATTCAATTACCAAAATTCTCATCGACTTTCAATGAAATTTGTGGAATGATGGGTCGGAGGCTAAGAAAGAGGTGAGTATATTTACTGCTGGATGCGCAGTAAATTTATAGACTTTAAAATATTCAACTTGGCTAATCTTCAAAACTGATTGCGAAACTTCTTTGAACTTTTTAGATTTTTAGATTTTGTTAAGTATTTGAAGCTTTTGTTACTTTCTGTGCTTAACTTGGAAATGTGAGGGAAGTGCCTAGGGCGTATCTATAGATTGCATAGCCAAAAAATTCAGGATTTCCACATTCTGAAAACCTGTGAGCAACTGTCTGGAAATTTACCTGACCTGTTCTCTGAAAGCATCCTTCTTCTGGTATCTCTTCCTGAGGCTTTTTAAAATGGGTACCTCATGAAGTGTTATTTTTGCAAAAATAAACTTCATCCCAAGTACCTGGTACTGATCAAGTTCCCAGCTGGTTAATGGTGCTGTAAACGTACAAGTGCACTGTTTCCTCAAAGGTATCCACCACTTTTGTTTCCCAGATTCCATTTGGTGTCCAATAAATTGTCAAAAATCATTCTCTATACCCGCTTCTTCATCACAAGGGTTGTGAGTGGGCTGGAGCCTATCCCAGCTGACTCTTGGCGAAAGGCAGGAACCCACTCTGGACAGCTCGTCAGTCCATCGCAGGGGGCACACTGCATTCACACACCATTTGCTCTCACACTTATACGTATGGGCAATTTAGCATCTCCAGTTAGCCTGATATGCATGTCTTTGGACTGTGGGAGGAAACCGGAGTACCTAGCGGAAACCCACGCAAACACGGGGAGAACATGCAAACTCCACATAGCAAGGCCCCAGATTGGATTCGGAGCCCACCACCCTGTGAGACAGCAGTGCTTAACCACTGCACCACCGTGTTGCCCTAATAAATCGTGTCTAGTTAATTTATTTAATTGGTAACAAAGTGGAATTCAATCAGATTCCGTATATTGATGTTTCAAAAAGAAAAATTTGAAACTACTCTTAAAATTATTCATTAAGATAGTACAATTCACCATCAAAGATGAATCTTCTGTGATGGACTTTGGAACTGTCCAATTCCTTTTTTACACGAGTGAATCAAATAGCAAGTGCTGGACCAGCTGAGATTTGAAGTAATTCATTCAATGCATAACAGTGATCCTCAATAAAAACTAAGTAACTGTAAGCTCAGGTGAGTGAAGCTCATTTCCTTGTAGATATTTACTTTGCTCCATTTTTTCAGTCTATTTTTGATTTGTCAATCAAGTAATCTCACAGTTCTAGCTGTTTTCTTAGTTTTGTGTATTTCAAAAATTTTTTAAGCAATTCAGTTATATGTCCTTATTTCTTAAAAGGTTGACAGAAGTCTGTCAGTATCCATAAATGATTTTTGTTATTTTATTAAATTGTTTTGCACATGATTGTCCTGAAGAAGAAGAGGTGATTTAAGTGACTTTGAACATGGTATGGTTGTTGGTGCCAGATGGGCTGGTCTGAGCAGCCTATTTCAGCAGTTGTTGATCTACCGGGGTTTTCACGCACAACCATTCCTAGGGTTTATAGAGTAAGGTCCGAAAAAGAGAAGACAGCCAGTGAGCGGCAGTTCTCGGCGAAAATCACTTTTTTGATGTCAGAGGAGAATTGCTAGACTGACTCAAGCTGATAGAAAGGCAACAGTAACTCATAACCACTGGTTACTACTGGTGTATGCAGAAGAGAACCTCTGAACACGCAACACATTGAACCCTGAATTAGAGGGGCTACAGCAGCAGAAGATCACACTGGATGCCACTCCTGTCTGCTAAGAAATGGAAACTGCAGCTATAATTTGTACAGGCTCATTAATATTAGACTGTGGAAGATTGGGAAAACAATACCTGTTCCGTTGAGTCTCGATCACTGCTTGCATATTTGGGTAGGGTCAGAATTTGGCATAAATAACATGAGACTGTGGATCTATCCTGCCTCTCATCAATGGTTCATTCTGCTGATGATGGTGTAATGGAGTGGGGGATATTTTCTTGGCACTCTTTGGGGCCTTAGTACCAATTGAGCATTGTTTAAATGCCACAGCTTACCTGAGTACGGTTGTTGACCATGTCCATCCCGCTATGGCCTCTGTGTACCCCTCATTTCAGTGATCAGATTAGGCGGATTTGCGTCGCAAAATGCGAATCAAATTTAAGCAGTTTTGACGAAATGCTATCAACATGACAATCTCTTCGCAAAAAAATGCGATTCAAAAATTCTTAATGATTTTTCTTGAATCCCGACTCGCTGGCTTGCGAATTCCGAGTTCCCGAGCCACACAGTAATAAGAGAAGTTTTAATGACTTTGATTGGCTGGAAAATGATGTTCCTCATTTGCATACCAACCAATCAGCTTCTGTGGAGCGAGTGCATGCACTTGAGACTCAGGAGGCTTTCGTATGCTCATATGCTCTATCATCTTTGGTCATGACGGCCAGACTCCATGTGAGGCATTGCGTATTAAATTATGTTGCTCTTTGGATATTGCCACCTAGTTGGCTAGTAAACTGACTAACGTTAACTAAGGAAAATCTTTGTAAATGATCATCATATTTAGGCGATATGATCCGTTTCTTGTCCCAACTTTACTAACTTTGCCAGCTGTCAAAGGCATGAACTTACCTGAGGTTTTGCCGCAGTTTCGTCTGATTCATCTGAACTTTAACATTATGGGACGTCAGCTAGTTTGCAAGCTAGTTCAAAAGCAATCGCTTAGGTACTGCTAACTGGCAAGTGAACCTTTGGTAGTTATGATGCCCATTGGATAAGTTTTTATTACTCAGATTTATCGCTTTCAGTGCCATCGCATGCAGCCGATCTCTTTCATCATTGATTACTCTTTCAGTAAAATAAGATGGTAAACAGACAGTTTGGGCCTGAGACATGCTATTTCATGGCTAGTTTTAGCTGCATTCTTTTGTTATGCATGATATTGTGTATTACGCTACTCTTCAGATTATAAAGCAAGCTATCTTCCTATCTAGGTGACGCCAGTCAAGGGTAATCTTTGTAGGTATTGTTATACTAAAGCGATGTGAATTGGTTTTTGCTCTGATGGAAGTACACTCAACACAATATTACCATTTCTCTCAAACATTGTTCACAAATCTGTCTAAATGTGTGATAGTGAGCACTTTTGCTTTGCTGAGACAATCCATCCCACCTCACAGGTGTGCCACATCAAGATGCTCATCAGACACCATGATTAGTGCACAGGTGTACCTTAGACTGTCCACAATAAAAGGCCACCCTGAAATGTGCAGTTTTTGCCTTATTGGGGTCTGGGGACTCAGAACCAGTCAGTATCTGGTGTGACCACCATTTGCCTCATGCAGTGCAACACATCTTCTTCGCATAGACTTTATCAGATTGTCAATTGTGGCCTGTGGAATGTTGGTCCACTCCTCTTCAATGGCTGTGCGAAGTTGCTGGATATTAGTGGGAACTGGTACGCGCTGTCGTATACGCCGGTCAAGCACATCCCAAACATGCTCAATGGGTGACATGTCCAGTGAGTATGCTGGCCATGCAACTGGGACATTTTCAGCTTCTAAGAATTGTGTACAGATCCTTGCAACATGGGGCCGTGCATTATCTTGCTGAAACATGAGGTGATGTTCATGGATGTATGGCACAACAATGGGCCTCAGGATCTCATCACGGTATCTCTGTGCATTCAAAATGCCATCAATAAAATGCACCTGTGTTCTTCGTCCATAACAGATGCCTGCCCATACCATAACCCCACCACCACCATGGGCCACTCGATCCACAACATTGACATCAGCAAAGCGCTCACCCATACGACGCCACACACGCTGTCTGCCATCTGCCCTGAACAATGTAAACCGAGATTCATCCGAGAAGAGAACACCTCTCCAACGTGCCAGACGCCATCGAATGTGAGCATTTGCCCACTGAAGTCTATTACGGCGACGATCTGGAGTCAGGTTAAGACCCCGATGAGGACGACGAGCATGCAGTTGAGCTTCCCTGAGACGGGAATGCAAACCAATGCAAACCAATTGTTTCAGCAGCTGTCTGAGTGGCCTTTTATTGTGGGCAGTATAAGGTACACCTGCACTAATCATGGTGTCTGATGAGCATCTTGATGTGGCACACCTGTGAGGTGGGTTGGATTGTCTCAGCAAAGCAAAAGTGCTCACTATCACACATTTAGACAGATTTGTGAACAATGTTTGAGAGAAATGGTAATATTGTGTATCTGGAATGAACTTTGAGTCCATCTCATGACAAATGGGAGCAAAAATAAAAGTGTTGCGTTTATATTTTTGTTGAGTGTAATTTCGGTAGTGCCTAAAAAAAGGTAGTGCCTTTTGGAATTTATTTGTTTTGCTTTCTGAGTTGAGTTGTATTTCTATTGTGATTGTAATTTGTCATAAGGAATGAATAAAAAAAAGTCCTTTTGTAATTTAAAATCTGATATACTGTTTTCAAATTTTTGCTTATCATTGTTCAGATGTGGTCAACAATTGCAAATCAATTGATACAGTGATTTGGAAAAAAATGCGAATCAAGTTTTTTTTTCCTTTATCTGATCACTGCTTTTGATAGCACATTTTCCTGCTGGAAGTAGCCATGTCGTAAAGCTCAAATCATCTCAAACTGGCTTCTTGAACATGGAAATGAGTTAACCATACAAAAATGGCCTCTAGAGTCACGAGATCTCAATCCAGTGGAGTATCTTTGGGATGAGGTGGAACAAATCTGCAGCTACTGCGTGATGCCATCATGTCAATATGGCCCAAAATCTCAGAGGAATGTTACCAGCACCTTTTTGAATCTATGGCACAAAGAATTAAGGCAGTTCTGAAGGCAAAGGGGGGTTCAACTCTTTATTAGTAAGGTGTACCTAATGTAGTGGCTGATGAGTATATTTTTGCTGTTTTAAATTGTCAAGAACATATAAAATGTGTGTGTTTCTTCCAAGGAATAAACTAACTATTTTGAAAAATTAACAGCCATTCATCGTGGAACATTCATCATGAAATGGATTATGTACAGTTGCATTTTTTTATGGTGGGAAGTATAGTTTGAGTTATAGGTGGCCGCTTACTCGGTGCAAACTGTGATGGTCGGTTGAATTT
The DNA here is from genome assembly GCA_029721435.1 of Gymnothorax reevesii. NCBI lineage: Eukaryota > Metazoa > Chordata > Actinopteri > Anguilliformes > Muraenidae > Gymnothorax > Gymnothorax reevesii. The sequence continues at coordinate 68,870,608 of CM056578.1, read as the reverse complement.
ATTTTTACATTGAGTTGGAGTACTTTCTATCAACCCTTAATGTAATGTCAAATGCAAAATATTTGCAAAATATTTGGTTGTTATTACATTGAAGACTGCAACAAACCACAATACGTCATCGCCCCACAGTGCATTGTTCACCATTCAAGATGGTGGCCGCCACAGTCTTAAAGGTTGTAAGGCTCATCTTGGGATGAGTAAAAAAAAATTATAAATTCGCAGCATTGGGTATTTTCTTCATTACAGATCTTCTAATAAGTGCAGCTGGAACATTTTTGGAGAGATTAGTAAAAGGAGTGGAGGTTCCCTTTAAATTATTTTGTCAAAATAAAGTCTTAACAGAAAAGTGAGCTGCACTGAGACTTAATTTGCCCAGAATTAACTATGAAAATTCATGAAACAGAAAAGTGTCTGTCATTGAACACCAAGAACTAGCTGTCAAAAGTTGATGTCAAAAAGTGGCAGTGAAGAAGTAATCCTATTCAGTCACAACATAATGAGTTCATATAAATGATGGCAACTTCTTCTGAATGAAAGCAGTATCATGAGGAGCAAGCGGAAAAATTCTAGTGGTCAGTCCTTGCAGTTCAGCTGAAGCAACAAAGCATGCTATCGCCCGGAATGGCACCCAGGTACTCTTTTGAATTGAAGTGGGCTATGAGCGAAGTCCCGCATTTAATCACTGCATGAATTGGACAAATGATCACTATTTTTATTTGAACGCTGAACAATACAGTCAACGTACCATTCCTTATCTTAAATGTATGAGACATACTTTCCTTGCTGTTGCTTAGTATTATCCAGCTTGGCTACTGGTGGCTTTTTAATAACAACGTATTAAACGTATTAAACAACGTATTAGCGTAATTGTACGCTATATTTTAAAAAAAAATTACAGCACTTTAGCTGCTCGGGGAAAAAAAAACACAGTTGCTCTTGAACTAACCAACTGACGTATTCCTGCGCGAGGTGCAACGTGGTTCAAGACAATGTTTTCTTGAAGAATTCCTGGGCCCATTTAGTAATGTCAATGACAGAATCATGTTCAAAAAATGCACAACCAATGTCAGACACATGGCATGTCCTCATGGCATTAAGATCTAAGGATGGAGTCTGAAAATTGCCATGATCCAGACTTCTATAAACACTACGAACATGTCAATAACCAACGCTAAAAGCTCTGTAATGGAAAAAGAAGGTTGGGAGCAGCACTCACAGTAAACAATGATTCTGAACACAAGACTAGAAACATGAACAGTTATGTCTAGAACGAGAAGTTGAATGGTTGAAAAGTCTGTCACATTTATGAGAATTCTGCAAATTCTGACAGGAATCTTAGTCCCATTTTGGTCACCATCACTGGTCCACTGATCTATTCTAACACCCTGTAAGTGTAAAAGCAGTTTTTTTAATTTTTTTAATTATAAGCAAAATGTAATCTGACAAACTGCATAGAGCCACTCACTGAGTGGAGTGAATCAGCCAGTGGGCTTTGAGGCCACGCCCTTTAAATCATCTCATCTTCCTTCAAAGATGTGTTTTTCTCATTAGATCAATTTCAGTTCTTGAAATCAGTTCAGCCTTTCAATTCTTGAAATCTTTAAGCATTTAGACTTGACACGGGATCACTGATACCTACCTCAAACTGAAATTTGAGTGGCAAATTGGAAGTTTTTCTTTGACACAGCAAAATTTTGTGACCTTGACCTCTTGAGCAGCTGGCGCCCTCTATTGATAACTAAAAAAATCAAAGCAGCCTAGCCTTTCATTTCATTATTACCCTGCCCACAAACCAAGGGGTCTATTCTCCCATTAGCGCCTAAGTCCTTTTTTACGCGATTCGAGTTGAGCGCTTTTGAGTTACGCGTATTCTCCCCTACTCTCTTCGATCACGCCCACAGCACTTAACTTCAGAATGTAGGCGGCCTTATGAAAGAGGTGTAACTAATCCAAAAGAGTGGCAGGCTCCGTACAAAGCTCTTTGATTATGGCTATCAGGAAAACATGGAACAAGGATTTTCTGATTAACCATTAAAATTCAGTTGTGGTGCATGGAAAAAGCAAACCAGACTTTAAATTTGAATATCGTGGGCCTGCTGATAAAACCTTGTATCACCTAACTAATGAGAAACAAAAACTCGTATGTCCATTATTCTTACATGCAGAATTAAACATGTTTTATTATTACCCCTCAGCCCTCAAGGCTGATGGGGTATTGCTATCCTTCGTGCAGTTGGGCGGGCGGGCGTCTCCAAAAACTTCGACATAGGGCTGAGGGTTATTCCGTGCATTGCACGCCTATTTTTTTATTTTATATTTTAAATTTATCAATTTATATATATATATATATATATATATATATATATATATATATATATATATATATATATATATATATATATATAATTTTTTTTTCTTTTTTTTTTCTTTATTTTTTGTTTATTTTTTGTTTATTTATTTTCCTCTGAAGTTTATCATTTTGAAGATACAAAGTTTTATCAGCAGGCCCATGATATGCGGCTGTAATAGTATGCCTATGTATGTCTGTGCCAATTACAGGAAGTATTGCAGACATCTCTTTTTTTATTTCTTACTCTAGCCACCATGGCATTAAAGCCGTGCAAACAAAGAAATTGCCCCGATAATTAAATAAAAATAAAGAAAAAAAAATAAAGGTGTTTCTCAGCCAGCGCAATCAGATCATTGAAAATGTGCCCCTCCTACCCCAGCCTGTTTGTTCTGTGGAAGAAGACAAATAAAGGGAACATTCTAGTCACACAAAAATGACAATCAAAGACAGTTTATATGATCTCATTTAGAAATTGCGCACTTGTAATCTCAATGTACTCCGACGTCAGATTTGCAACTAAAGGACACGGAAACGCTTTAACAAGGATTCGTACCCCGCACGCGGTCATCTCCCCACCCCGAAACCGCCTCAGCAACAGTGGCGGTTTTTCACAGAGGCCAAGGGAAGCCTGGCTTCCCCAAAAATTATTGCAAGAAAGAAAAAATGTAAATAAGCTTCACCACAATGTATTTTATATTGCTGTCATTTCCTTGTCAAAACACTACATCAGCGCACTTCTGCTTTGGCTGAGCGTGAGGAGTAAAACGGCGCCCCTCCTGTCAAGCTCTCATTGTGTCTTACACTGCATGTCTCATGCCCTCTGCCCTTTCTGTCAGTCCGGAGGCCAGCTTCACTTTGCCTCCCTTAGAAAAAAAAAAAAAAAAACAAAAAAAAACAGCCCATATTAGCCAATCAGATTGAAGCAAGGCTCATCGCTCAATGGTCAATGCATCATTAAAAAAATATGTGGGAGGCCAGATCAAATCTGGCTTCTAACCAATCACAAACTGTTACGGAAAATACACACACTGATTCAACTGTCCCGACAGGCACCAGCCAGCCCACACAGAAAGTATAGCCAGTAAGTCAGAGAATGGATGGTGACGGGGAACTGAGAAGGACCTCACAAAACTTCCTTTTGAGGTTCAGCTAAAAGTCAAGCGGGACGGTAGGCCGACTCCAAAGCTCAATTTAACGAGGGGGAGAGCCGATGGAAAAGTTTTCCGTTTATGTGAAGCTAACTATGCTAGAAACGAGACGCTAACAGGAAGTGCTAAGCTTGACTGGCTTTTCTGCTGGCCATGTCTCCTATGGCCCGCCGTGGCCTTTTTGATGACCAGGTTGTTGTCACATTTTTCTTATGTGATGCATAAAATGTGTTGTTTTTATTATTCTTGTCGTGTCAAGTGGATTTCAGAGCATGATGGCTAAGCTATACTGTTTTTTTTTTTTTTTTTTTTTTAAATGCTCTCAATCCTTACCGAGACTGCATTTAGGTTCGCTGAAATCAGCTGCACTGACAGCTGTAAGGTTTACAGTTGATAACGCTGCAGCACGGTTGATATCAATTTTGATATAAACCTTTGCAACTATGTGTTTTATATTAATTTATGTAATTCAGTCTTTGCGCACGGGTTGTGCATTCTTGTTGAGTGTGTTTTTGGATGCATGAATATTGGGCATCCTTGTGATTTGTTAATTTCAGTTGCGAGGCTGCCACTTATGACATTGTTACTTCTAATATCGGTGGAAGGGGTTTGCCTGTTTCAGTACAATACTTCAGTACTGCGGCTATCTTGCAAATGCTTTTGTTGCCAATTAATTAAATATGAGTCAGAGATGAGCATTGTCCACAAAACGGAACTTCATTAATACTGTCTGTGAAAGCAATAGCTAAAATGTTTTTGTTATATCTAGATCTTGTCATAATTGCCGTCTGATCGCTATGTGTTTAGCTTTCTGCTGTAATAAAGCTACGAGACGTTTACCAGCTTTGCATGGGCTTTCTCTAACTTATACATACTACTGTGTGCCAGAGCCATGAGCACGTGCACAGCCCGAAGCACGCATCCACAGATTTCCCTCGCGCTTTCACTGTCTCTCACACACGCGGTCCTCTTTTTTTTTTTTTTTATTTCTTTTTTTTAAACCTCTTTTTTTCACTAAAATGAATGAGAAGTCGGTAGAATAAAGGTATTGTGACAGTAGGCTCATTTGTTTGCATGAAAATAACACGTAAACACTGAATTAAGTTCATTGTTCATTCTGGCTTCCTCGGTAATCTTTGTCACGGGCCGCCACTGCTGCACAATGGAGAAGTGTGCACGCAGCAGGTGGTGGGCAACCATCATCCCCTGTGCATTTCACTGCACTGGAGAAGGAGGTGGCACCCACTCTTTCTGCAGTGGAAGTACATGGTGAGGAACTTGGAGCATCAACGAACTGTGTCAGACACCTTGACACAGACGCATGAGATGTGCATGACATCACCAGCCACTCTCTGGAACGACCCAGATGCCAGGACCGACAGCGCAGTTGTGACCTTGATGAACACCGGTATGTTTGTAATTGTTTGTAATGCGTTTGTAATTGAACTAATTGGAGAAGAGGCTGTTGCGTAAAATCTTTCGTTTGATAATTTATTATGGTTATGAGAATTGTAGTTTAGAAATAAGGATGAACAATCGAATATTGAATGTCTTAACCTTAACCATGTTAAATAAAATAAAATTAATGTTAAAATTCGGCCTATAACCGTCATCAAACGCAATATTCCATTTCGCCTTATGTTGCCGCTTGACCTTAATACAGCCCTCAAAAGTGCTTAACAGAGAGAGCGCATAAGCCAGGGGGAAAATACGGTTGAGTGTTATTTGCATGAGAAACGCCGGGAAACGCCCCGATTTTGGCCTTGCTCCGCCCCAAGTGCGTAACTGCCTTCAGGGCGCAGACTTAAGTTGAGGGAAGAATACGCTTAGGCTGAAAAGCGCGTAGCTACGCGCTTTTTTCGACTTGCGCGCATGGGAGAATAGACCCCAAAGGGAGGGGTTATGTGTTTGTCTCCGTTTATCTATCTATTTATTTATTTATCTGTGTATGTGTTTGTCTGTGGACAGCCTACAGGCCGCAGTTTTGGTCGGATTGTTTTCATATTTCTTAAAGGGGTTGGTAATGGTCCAAGTGAGAAGTGATTAGCGTTTGGTGCAGATCCGGATCAAACTGCTTTTACACTTATACTGGGAACTTACTCCGATTTTCATGAAACTTGTAGGATTTGCTTCCTTCACTGGGAAAAAGGTGTTGTTTAAGTTTGAGTGCAGTGTGGCAAGCCACTTTGTTTATGGGCCGCCACTTGGTGGCAAAATTGGAACTAAACTGCAAAAAGTTGCACTTTCAAATAACCGTATATCTCATAAATGAAGTAAAGGAAGCAAATCCTGCAAGTTTCTTGAAAATCGATGAAAGTTCCCAGTTCACCATATTTGGCTTTTTCGTGAAGTGTCCTAACAAAAACGGTGCAAAAAGGGTAAATGCCAAAACCAGCCATGGAGAACCCCCTTACCACTGACACTAGAGATGCTGAGTGACGACGTGAGCCATATTTCATTAATTTTGACCCGGGGCACGTGGAAAAATTGCTGCGAAAATGTGGTAATTTCACCTTTTGGCGGCAAAAAGTGCCCCCTATACTTATGCACCCTAAGTCAGCTGCCGTAATTTTCATCCAAATCCAAATGTGCTGATCGATCATGACGTATAAAATTCCTTGTCTGACTTGGGGCGCAAGCCACACAACCCCTGGGAACGTGTGCATAATCACAAAAAGTAGTGATTTGCAGCGCCACCAATGGGCTGCGCCCCAAGTCAGCTGCCAAATTTTCACATTTTTGCAGAGTCCACACCCTATAGACTTGCACAAATGGAAAGCAATTTGGCTTACACAGGGCACACAGAAATACAAGCGTTCAAAAACCTACTTTTAGTGATTTTGTCATTTTGGCTGATTTTGACCCCGATAATCCAGGACCCCCTAAAAAAAAAAGCAGACCCTATTAAGGATAGAAAATGTGATTTTTTTTTTTTTTTTTTTTCGTTTCTAACATGCTTCTATCAATAAAAAAAATTCTGACAAATCTGAAGGGCTCATGAATCACCCTCTAATAGAAATCTGCCTGACTCTCATTAAAAACTGGCTCTTAATGTGCCGCTTTGCAACTCTGAAGATATTGCTGATGCATTGTTAGAAACTGAAATGAGAATTCCACTGTCAGGGCAAGCCTGATTAAGTGAACGAGTAAAGTAGTGAATGACTCAAGGTGCAAGAGTTACAACTGAGAAGATGCACTGAGAAGATGTTGGGTTTTATTTATGTGATTTCCCCCCCTTTAACAATTGACTTTTGCCAAACATTTGCCTAATAATTTCTTGGTCTATCGCTGTAACTTTTGCAGATTGAAAACCAATTCTGCGAATTGAAAATCAATGCTCACAAAGTAGGAGTGGTGACCTTTGGGTCAAGTTTTCCCTGGTTCAGAGGCCAAGCTTAAGATCAGCAGCCCAGCACAGAAATTTTTAATCAGCATAGTTCTTTGTGTGCCAGTGATAGAAATGCACGCAGTAAATGTTTTCAGTGTCTACATAGAATAATGAACACTGAGGTTGAGATTCTGGGCAAAGGCACATTGTTGAACCAGGCCTGATTCCCAGATTTATCCAGTCACAGCAACAGCACAAGGTTTTAACTATGTAAATTTAAGATTTTGTATGGCTCTTATTGCTTATTTTGAACTGCTACGAATTACTTTTGGGCGTTCTCTCTTGAGCTGATATAATTTAGTGACTCGTTTGGGCGAAAAGATTTCTTTTGCTCACGGAAAGGTTTTTTCCGTTCGTATATGGTTCTATGCTTTTTATATTCAAATACTGTAATCCTTTGATGGAATTTTTTTCCATCAAATTTTTGTCCATTGATGTCTGCTTCATTTGCATTCAATCTGTGCTCTTACAGGTGCATTTAATTCAGTTTGTTGGCGTCTTCTTTGTTACTCCTGATGAAAGGCGGGGAATCCAGGCTCAGAAAGTGAGTCTCCCCCATTGATTTTGGTCTCCTCACCTGGATCTGATAATTGGCACTATTCCTCTGCCAGGAGAGTGGCTGTGAGTAAGGGTGGAAGAAAAACGGTCTGTCTTAGTCATGTAATTCCCTGCCCTGCTGGTGGTCTTGCCAAGTCTAACTTGAATGTAATAGCTTTTACATACCATATGTGTGGGTCATCTGTAGTACCATGGTACGGAGTGTGCTGGTGCTCACGTCTGGCTTTGAATGATACTTTGTCAGAAGTCTCAGACTAGACTGCATTCCTTACATCTTTAAGCAAAGTTATCGGTCTTCACTATTCAAAAAATATACTGCACTCTAGATACTCTGACTTGCCCAAAAACTAATCGAGTGCTGTTTACGAGATGCCGTATTGGTCATTCGAGGCTCACCAATGGTTATCTTTTGAAGGACGAAGAACTACCTTCATGCTAGTTCTTTGGAATGCCTCTGTCAATTAAGCATGTCTTACGATATTGTCCTGCTCTAAAGGCTTCAGGGCAACAATTTTATCCTCAAGGTACTATGGTTGATGTCTATAAAGAGGTGCTACCATAAAAGGTTATTCCATTTCTATCATGTGAATTTGTTTGGTTTCTCATTTGTCTGTATTATATTTGTTTGATTGCATTTATTTTAGTTTTTTTTTTTACACCCCTCGGCCAACTTAGGCCAGAGGGGTATTTTCGTCACCTGCGTGTCCGTCTGTTGTCTGTCGTCCGTTCATGACTTGGTCCGGGCCAGTACTCAGCATCTAATGATCGCAGATTAACCAATTCTGGGATGGTAACCCACTATGCCCCTTAGATGTGCAACGTCAGGGTTTTTGCTGGATTTGACCTTTGACCTTAGTGCTATGACCTTGACCCTGGAAATCTTGTCAGGGTTAGTACTCTGCAAGTAATTATCGCAGCTTCACCAAATTTGGTGTGGTAACTCACTATGACCCATAGATGTGCACTGTTAGGTTTCTTGCTGGATTTGACCTTTGACCTTAGCGCTGTGACCTTGACAGTGGAAATCTTTTCTGGGTCAGTACTCAGCAACTAATTATCACAGCTTCATCAAATTTGATCAAACGCAGTACCGTTGTGGGGTTTCCCGCAACGCTTTTTAGTTAGGGCAGCCGCCTTGACAACAAATGCCCCCCGCCCGCTGCATCCACACATGCATACACAGTAAAATAAGGCCACATCGTGATGAGGCTGAATAGCGGCTGGCATCGGTTGGTTGAATATGTCACTGCACCATCTATCACCCGTTGCTACGGCAACATTATTTTTTTGTTTTTGGGAAGAAGCTAATTATCCGGATATACAATAACCTGTCGTCGTCCTGGGAAGGATATGTGGAGTTAAGATAATTATTCATCTAAACTAAACATTGGAATAGTCTCCTATCAACTGCCTGCCCACATATTCTGTTTCATTACGATAGGCTATATGCAATTTGTTTAGTTTCTTATCAAGGCTACCGATGTGTTTGAGCGTGGCTTTCTGCTAAGTTTGACAATTGCACATGGATTTCCTTCCACTTCCATTGAAATAAATGTGCGAAGTTGGAGACGAAACCCTTTCTTTCTGTTGTCAATAAGATTACTGCCATTGGGTGTTGACCGTAAACTAGTACATTTTTAAGGCGTGTTGTGAATTTTTGTATTTTCTTTGAGCCACTTGGAAGGGTTGGCCTTAAGATATAATCTGGTGACTAGGCTCTTTATTTGATGATTAGTTACTTAGTCATTTCAAAAATGGTTCTAACCTATTTTCTACAAAAAATGGGTTTTACCAGATTAGGGGAGACTCGCACTCTGTTTTTCTTCACTTCGATAATCAAACGTTCAGTTTGATTGTCTTCTTCCTTTTGTCCCATTCTGCTTGTAAATGAATGCGAACAGGGTTGTGTCTCAGAGTTTGACAGGATAATTAGCCACGTCTTTTAAAAAAAAATCGGTCAGGCCTGCAGATCATCACGTGGGAGAGGTTCCTGAATTTCTATTGGCTGACTGGAACACGCTTAACTGGATGCGTCGCGTGATGTGCTCAGAAACTGAAATTTCACGCGGCGGTGACAGCGCGTTCTTTTTTTCCTGTCCCGCCGATGTGTAGACCCGATCATTATAAATCAATTACTCCGATCAAAGCGTTCTCGCGCCGCGCTTCACGCGGCCGTAACACGCGACGTAATCCGCGAATGTGTAGCCGGACCTTAATAGGTGACTGCTTGAAGAGTGCGAGTTATTGAATTAACTGTTTCTTGTCATCAAACCAAAAAAAAAAAAAACCCACCACATTTACAGTGCCTTGTCGTGGCGTGGGGGCTTGTGTATCTCTTTGACCCTGCGGGCTATGCTGACCAGAGTTTACACTCGTGGTAGCGACACCCATGTCAGAAAGACCAATGGATAGAGACCCGACTAAATCTGTACAACTTTGAAGCAAAAACAAATTGTTTTTAAATTCTAATATTTGGAAAATTTTCACTATGTTGTCTCTAGTGTCAAACCGCTCATCCTCATAGGTCCAGCTACTATGAGGAGACCGCACTTTTGCCCATGCAAATTGACGCATAGGGGGCGCTTTAACAAAAATCAGACTGTAAATCAGCAAATTTTGTCCTATAGCCATAAAACTCACTTGATATATTCAAATTAGTACCTGCAACCTACCCAGAAAATTTGATTCAAATTGACTGATGGGGGGCGCTATAAATGCAAAACAAAGCAGCGTAGTATGACACAAATCGGACTTCAAATCATATATTGTTTGTCCTATAGCCATAAAACTCACAGGATATATTCATATAAGAACTTGAAACGCACTCTGAAAATTTCATTGAAATTGTCCGATAGGGGGTGCTATAAATGCAAAGCAAAACAACGTGGTGTAACACAAATCAGACTATAAATCATAAATAAAACAATTATTAGTCCTGACCTGTTCTCAGTCATTTTCATAATTAACAGAAGGTTCACTCCGAGAGCACTCCACAGTTAACAGGTGCGGCTTGTTCTCCCCGATTAGGAACAGGTCAGGACTAATAATTGTTCTAAACGGACAACTGGACTGAAACTTCCGCAACTGGACTGAATTTAGCCCATGATTTAATCGCTGTTAGATTGCATATGGAGAAAAACCGTGTCTTCGGTTGCCAATTACGATAGTTGGAAAACGCGTCAATAAATGAAAATGATTGAGAACTACTAATTGCAGTCAAAAAGGGACATGTCTCAGCACCCTCGCTGGCTACGCCACTGTCGGCAAGTACACGTGCCAAAATAAAATTATCCCTTTGTTCTAAAAATTTATAGAGATTGGTAATCAACATGGTATATCGAAATGTATTTATGACCACAATGACGTTTCATGACACCTCCTAGAAATATCAAAACAAAGACATTTCAATGATAAACCTACCTGGTCCGCCATCTTCGATTACTTTCACTGGAGGCAGACATTGAGTCATTGTTACCAGGGCCTCACTTGGAGCGCAAGCGCCACGAGGCACGGGCACCAGGCTGGACTCCAAGTACCCCTTACTGCGGGCCGCGGACTGGGGCGGGGTCGGACAGAGAGGCGGGGACGGACATCCAATAGGTGTGGTCTATGGCAGTGACAAGAACAGCACCATCTACTGGACGACTGCAAGAAATACATATACTCACCTGTTCTCTGGAAATCGTAAAAGTATGCGTAAATATGTTAAAATAATATTAAAATTTTACTTTATGAATATTTTATCCCTTATATATTAATCTAATTGCCCTGAAGGGGTTTTCCACAATAATGACAAACTCGCCGTACATTATCCCTCTCGCAGAGAACGGAACATAAAATGCTTCACAATGACAACAACTATGATACCAAAGTAGCGCATGAGTTGATAGGAGATACAAGAGAGAGCGGGACACGAAACGAAACAGTAAAAAGGCATGAAAGTGCAAAGAGGACATGCTATGGCTCCAGAAGGACAGGGCCTCGACCTCGACAGGGCCCTGAGAGCTTGGGTGGTGTTGGGCTTAGCCCAGGGCGCCAGGGAGGACCCCTGGAAATGACTGGGAAGCACGCCCGGCCCCCCGGAGCCCACTGGGCGGAAGGGGAAGGTGGCGGCCAAAAGTAATCTGACGGGGTGGATTTGGGCCCTGCCCTGGCTACGCCCCAGGTCGAGCCAGGGCCCTGGTGAAAGGGCTCCATCCCAGCTTTGCCTCGCCACAAACCCCATCCCAATAGCCGGCTGCAGGGCGGAGATACGGGTAATACTCTGACGGGGCGCAGCCGCATTCCATGGGCCCCTTGGGTCTCTGCGGGGCCGCAGCCCTCCTCGAGAGGCCTCATCCCTTCCGGACTTGGGTGTTCCCATCCTGGGGAGGCCGGGGGCTGGAACTTGTTTGCGCCCTCCGCGGCCGACCGGCACAGTGGGTGACCAATTTGTCATATTTCTGAAATATGAATCCCGGGCTGCGTCCGGCTAGTCAAAAAAAATTACGTCCTATCCACGAAAACCTAACCACTTCTCTTGGACCTTTGTGGAAAATGTCATAAGAGAAAGGACAGGTGTAAAGGGGACGACTTAGGAAGCGACTTAGGAAGACAACCGCACTAGAGAATCCGAATGCACTTACACTCAGCAATGTAATCATCAGTCCCCTGCCCATCATATTCAACCCCAATTCCAAAATAGTTCAAACACAGTGTTAATTGTGAATAAAATCAAAATGCAATGACTTTCCAATCACGAGCCAATATGTTATTTACAATAGAACATAGATAACATTTGAAATGTTGAAACTGAGACATCTTACATTTTCATCCACAAAATGAGCTTATTTCAAACTTTATGGCTGCAATTGGTCTCAAAAAAGTTGGGACACAGGCAAAAAAAGGGCTGAAAAAGCTATTCATATATAAGAGAATCAGCTGAAAGAACATTAAGCATGTAATTTAGTTGACTGGTATCAGGTGTGTAACATGATTGGCTATAAAAGGGATGTCTTAGAGAGGCTGAGTCTTTCAGAAGTAAAGATGGCAAGAGACTCTCCTACCTGTGAAGGCTTGCGTAAAAAAATTGTGTAGGTTTTGTTGCACCATCGTCATACTATGTTGATCATGCTTTTACTTACAACCATGTGCTGTTAAATATCCTATCTGACCGTGTGCTTTCCTCTGTCCTTTCTGAGTTGGGCCCGGGCCACACTGCCTGCAGTTGTGATGCGTATTCCGCAAGTGGAGCACTGCAACTGCTTGTCGCATGCAGCTCGGTCACACTGCCTGCGTATCTGCAACGGCAGGTCTGCCGCGGGCTCCTCCTTCCAACTCTGTCTCTGCACGACTTTGCCCAGGAAATCATTATAAGATAATATTTCGTCTCGCATCGTTATAGCCCACCACACTTGATTTATATTTTGTATTGACAATGGAGGAAGCATGCTTGAGCGTATCATACAAAAAATCTAATTACACTATCATATTACAATACACGGCAAACCCTTCTGATTTGGTCTTGCTCTTTCCGAAGGTAATTTCGGGGGGGGGGGGGGGGTCGTGTCGTGTCAGGATGTGGAATGTGCTTTCAAAAGCGATCTAATTTACATTAGTCGAGGCTGAAATCATTCATAAAGGCTAGGCGCCGAACGACCGTGAGGAACAGTTCAGACAATTCAGAAACTAGCTGATGTGCTGTACGTTCGTCTGGCCATCATATCCAAAGGATGTTTTATAGGTCCATGCTGTATCCAGCTTAGTTTATTTTCTCTCTTTACAAGTGGAAACAGTCACCTGAACTTGCTGATACAAATGGGTAGTCGTATGTAGGTTCAGAAATCGCGTGGGTGTCATTGTCAGAGTGAGAGATACGGAAAAGTACTGCAGCTGGTACTCTTTAATCATCAACATAATGAGCTATGTTCATTGGCTTGGCACCGCAATTAATGGCATATTCCCGCAAAATGTAGACATCTAAATCCAAAATAAATCGAGCAACGTCGTATTAACGTTTTTTTTAAATAAGTTAAGAATGACTAAATACTTTTCAATATCCCCTTTAATGACCGCAGCCTACGATTTAAGTCGCGAATTTTCGACTACATGTTTCAGTATTTCACGAAGCATTGCTGAATTGAGCGGAAGGGATTATGTCCATATAAACGAGCTTTTAATATGATAATCATGCCGGAAGTGTTGTTACATTTTTGTTTGTCTGCTTCATGCTTGCAACAGACACGCATCCTCAGAAATTTAGCGAAATTCGTGTATTTTGGGCGATATGATTGTTTCTGACAGTCGTTTTCAGCTCTGCTTTGCCTTTTTCTGCATGCGTAGTGCGGAAAAATTCGGCAAGAGTCCGAATATACATTTTCCGCACGGTAGCAGTACGGCTTTATCATGCGTGAGTCGGGCAGCTTCGGCATGCAGTGTGGCCGCTCTCATTGAATAACATGGGAACCTAAAGGAAAATACGCATGCGATGTGCGGAATACGCTTAGCAGCTGCAGGCAGTGTGGCCCGGGCCTTAGCATCGCTTTCCTTGTTTTCTGTGCAAGTAGCATGCTTTTTTCACGTTACTACGCGACCCATTCAACCGAACTAACAGCTGCGTAGTCTTCCAAAGGTCTTCGTCAAATGTGACTCACAGATCGTCAAACCGCAGGAGAGATCGTCAATTGCGAATTGACGAACGGGTAGCGCGAGCCCTGCAACCTGAGTCTGTAAAATGAGCTATCATTGCGATATGAATGTTTTACTGTCTTTTTGTATGATGAATAGCTCTGTTATGCAGCAAATCGATAGCTACTTAGATTTTAGTAGCTTGTAGGAGCTGGGAAAAGAGCGAGGCAGGAGGCGAGGGATATACTTTTTAAAGCTCCGAAAACACGAGCAACTTTAATTCCTTCTCACACAAGTACAGGCCTACCAAACAAAACGTAGTGTAAAACTTCCAAATATGAAGTTATTGTTAATGCAGATGTTTAACAATGAATTGTAAGACGTAGCTGTTACATCCACATTCTCGTAAATTCGCTTATTTTAGCATGTCACCCTGCCGAAAATGAACGATGCTCTGTCGATTTCGCTATAGTCTTAGCGTTGCCAACTTGACGACTTTCTCGCTAAATCTGGCGACTTTCCAAATCGGGATTGTTTGTCCACTCAAGACATGTGTATACGTCTTGAGAAAGTCGTCAAATTGGAAACTCTAAGTCTATAGCGAAATCGATAGTGCATCGTTCATTTTCGGCAGGGTGACATGCTAAAATAAGCGAATTTACGAGAATGTGGATGTAACAGCTACGTCTTACAATTCATTGTTAAACATCTGCATTAACAATAACTTCTTATTTGGAAGTTTTACTTACCAACCGAAGGAGACACGCCTGATTCCGCTATCTCTGAAAGCTGCCTGGGCCGGTACGCGCAAGCGCAGTAATTGGCAAAGACGGATGACGTAGAAGATGTTGCAGTTTCATAGTCTTATGCTACGAGTCAACAGTTTATGTTGCGGTTTTTGCAGTTTCGGTAGCGGGGTATTATTTTTATGTTGCTATTTCCGCGATTAATGTAGGCATTTCAAAGTTTTTGTGTGCTGAGGCTACGTTTTGTTTGGTAGGCCTGAAGTAGCTTCCGCTTAAGGTAAAACATTGCAGACACCACCACATGCGCATTGCGCCTAACACGTGACTAAGTCACGGGCTGCCCAACCGTGAATTCTCCCCTACAAGCTTACAGAATGCACAGGTATTCGGTTAATATTGAAATTGAGCGTGACATCCGAATGCCTTTGTGTGCATTGGGTTTACCTTTGCATAGTAGTTGGAGATCTACCTTATCAGTTATTTATTCAATTGACTTTAACGTATTTTGAATGTTTCAGCACCAAATCACAAAGCTGTGCATCGCAGGGGTGAAAATTATGACGCAACCTCGACCGGACAGTGACGAACAGTCTGCGTGTCGCACGGTGGTCGGACATCCTACTTTTGTTTTATTGAAACACCTCATGAACAGAGGTTTGACTTTTCACGCAAGGGATGGTCTGACTTGGTTTGACAAGTTAAGTTTATTGAAACAGACCCTGGGATCCAGTTATGAGAATGTCCCAAGCGTTGAACGCCCTGGTGGCTCAGCGGTCTAAGCGCACGCCTCATAACTGCTGTGGCCTCTCCGCGGCGACCCAGGTTTGATTCCGGTTTGGGTCTCTTGCCGCATGTCTTCTCCAGTTTTCCTGGCTTAATTTGCCGTGTGACTGTCGAATAAAGGAAAAAATCCTCACAAAACGATCTATGCCCCTTCATTTCGACTCAAATGTTTGAAACGAATGGCTTGGAATATTTTTGCGGGATGCGTTCATTTTCATTATTTTTAGTTTCTTGACAAAATGAATGGTAAATTGAAAGGAAAGTAGACGGCCGAAGACTGGCCACTAGACGGCTGTTTTGGCCGGCTACCAGCCCTTAATGACAGCCCAGCATAATATTTAATGGTGAAAGGGTCAAATGTCCCACCTTTTTTTTGGAGGCATTGCATTGTAAATTGTAATTAAGAATTTAAATTCACATTACAACATCCATATAAGTTGGTGTACCATTTTTAATGGAGCGTGAGTGGACTTTTCCAACTGGTCCTCTTTGCATTTTCCATGATGTGCCAACTTCAGAATTTGGGGTCATATGTAAAGTGCGGTCCATAAATATTTGGATTTGGATAATGTCACTCTTATTTTATCTGTCTGCTACTGCATATGGGAGTTGAAATGAAATAATGAGCTTGAGCTTAATTTGCTGACTTTTAACTTTAATTTTGGATGTATGTGCATCCTAAGCAAGTGAATGGTGTACAAATGACAGCAGTTTTTATCTATGGTCATCCCTTTTTATGGGACCAAAAATAAATGGGCAAGTGGCTGCGCTGCCATTCCAAGGCCACATGTTATTTGCTAATTATTTTATTAAGGAGCAAGCAGATAAAGGTTTAGAATTGATTTCTAGTTTGGCATTTTCATCAGGAATCCATTGCTTTTGACTTGATATGTCTGAAGAGCTGTCACTCGCAGTGAAGCGACTCATTATTTGATTGAAAACTCTAAATTAACCCATCGGTGAAATGGCAATAACATTCAGACACGACCAAATCAACTGTTTGGTGCATTCATAGGAAGGAAGAGTGCTCTAGTTAGCTCCTGAACTTCGGAGGACCTGTAACTATGGCGAATGACAGAATTGTTTCCCTAGTAAAGAGAAATTTTCATGATACGAGGTAGGCATTTTTGTATCCGAGTCAACAACATGGAGCAGACTTCACTGGAGCAAATACAGAGAGGTGACCACAAGATGTAAAAGATGTAAATTTGTTAGCTTAAAAAAACAGGAACACCTGATTAGAGTATGCCCTTAGACATCTAAAAACATCCTGAACATTTCTGGAAAACGCTCTATAAACTGATAAGCAATTTGTAAAAATCACACATGGCACACCGCTTCATCTGTCACGGATGTTGTAGGCATTATAGCATTGCCATGTATGTCTGCTAACTGAACTGGTTGGCTTGTATTTATTGCTGACAAAAGCAAAATGAATTCGGAATTGCACAAGGGTATATTATCTGCTCAGTTTCAGCCAATTTCTGCAAAACTCTGTGTACAGTGTTCTAAGTGCAGATTGACAATGACCAAAACCATACTGCTAAAGCAACCCAAGATTTTTTTTTTAACCCCTCTGTGCTGATATAGACTCCAGCGGACATAGTTGTTCTATTTATGCCCACTGTTACACTATTTTATCACTAGATGGCACACCTGGATCAGTTATTTAATATTAACTAGCAAGCCGAGCTATAACACTTTTTAGAATATGGACGAGTTCAGTCCCATCCCTGTTTTTCAGGAGTTGCATGAATTAAACTCTTCAGCTAAGCCTGATGTGCAGACTGCCTAATATGCTTCCCCATAATATCTATCCAGCAGTTTAAAAAAATTAACTCTGTAGACAGAAAAAAATATTGTCCTTTGTTGCAAGCTCTTCAGCTACAGAGCTAATGGTATTCCCATCATGTAATGTAAAAATATCTTTTTTCTGAAGCAGTTTAAAAAAAAAAAAAAAAAAAAAATGGAAAAAGATTCTTACAACAGAAATAATCCTTGTCCTCTGCAGCAGCCAATGGTATCCCAATTAGTAGTTAAGAAAAATCGGATTTCTGAAGCAAAAATTCAACATGGTATTGAAACCATGTTTTTCTACTATCAATTATAGTCTTCAGATATCAAAAATGTGTAGTTCCCTACCATGGATTTACGCGTAGATTCCTCTATCGACGAATTCAGCACTCCCTTATATCCTCCGAAGTGCTCATGTTGATAGCCAATCATTAAATTATTTACTTATGCTCATCTGTGTAAAGCACACTTATAGTTCACACCCTCATGAAACTTCCCTGGTCATGACGTATTGATTGACATGTTTCTTATCCTATTCCATAGAGTATAAACTTTCCACAGTAACTGTAAGACACTGATTGGACAATCAGAAAAGTATATAAACCTTTGAGTAACAGTAAGGTAGGTTGTATTCTCTTAACATTGTGCATGATTGCGCAGCTGAAAATGACGCAATGTCAACAGAAAGAGACTCCCAAAGCAGGCCTGAAGTGTTCAGTTACATTTACGGGATTTAAATGAGAGAAGGAGTTGGTCAATGGGAATTATTCCGAATAAAACCAGACCGGAGGGTTCCTTCTACCCGATACATCTGTGCCTCTGGAAGAGGGATTCAATGAAGAAAGGTTTTTGTTCATTTTATATTTTTTAAAAATGTATTTAGGGCTAGCTGGTTAGATGTTCTTTATGCTCTGTCTACCATAGCTATGATGATCACAGAGCTTGTTTGCCATTTTGGTTAGTAAGAGTAACCCTAAGTCTTTTCTAATGATGGCTGGCATTTGGTGGCATGTTTGGTTTTTCCTGATTGCGGTATGTCCGTTCCATTATAATAAGGTATATTTCAGATATTACTGAGTTATACATGTTCCTTATAAGGTGTGAAAAGTGTTCATATATGGTCGTAAGCACAGTAGTGGGAACTGCTAGCTTTTCATTGCAGGGTGAATGTTCTGACTGTTAAATAAGTAGTTGCTGTTATGAGTATATAAGCTATCTTTTGGGACACTGGAGAAAAATGGACAAAATTCTAAACTTTATCACGGAGAAAAGGTGTGTTTTGTGTTTGTAGGGGTTACTGGTTACCATCAATGTTCAACTGCACCTACATTGATAAACTCATTCTGAAAATAACCAGAAAATCATTATTTCATATTGAATTTCATGTGTCAAAAGTTGATTTATGTTAAATTTATGATTATTTTATGATTTGACAATTTGAGAGTTTAGGGAGCCGCTTGGAGAGCTGTCTTATTTGGCTCCTAGAGAGTAGGTAATTCTGGATTTAATACTCAGATGAATTATACTTGTGGTTGTTGGTAAATTAATAAAAAACCAAGAACATTGTCCCGATGAAGAAGCAGAGTCCAATTGTTCGTGTCATAAAGCAGGAAAGAGTTTATTACACAGCCGGCCGTGAGAACAACAGCGTGATGCAAAGTTCCAAAATTCCTTCATTTTGTAAGAAACTTTATACATGTTAAAGTACAGACATTTGCATATGATTTCTTTAATGTTATCAGAGGTTGTTGCTGATTGGTTCCAGGGTTTACACATTGATAAAAAGCAACACTCTACAATTGGGCCTCTCCTGAACCACCCAACTTAATTGGTTCAATAGATTCCCAACCCTCGGAAGATGAGCTTCATATGTGGGCATACGGAACCTCCAACTAAAAGGCGCTAGTGCCTATTGTCCTGTCTGAACTGGAGACAAACGGAGATTCAAGCTGGAAGTTGCAAATAGGCGATATGTCCTGCCGGACCTGACGGCCTCTCTTTATCTCCTAATACACATTCATTACCCATTGATCAAACAGTCTGGCTCACCTCATATTGCCAATACCCAAAAATTCTGTTTCCCAACATGGTCAATGAGTTTATGGTCCCAGAAATTATGTTTTAACCCCCAGCCATTTTTCAATTCTCAGTATTACTATTTTTTTTATGATTTCAATGCTGAATTTTCATGAAGATCTGTTATGCTTGCAGCCCTTTTATCTCTACCGAAATCATGAAAATAAATTGAATTCTAAATGCTACAATTGTCTTGACTCAGATGAGGCATCCCTCTCCTCTCTGTGAAGCTGCAATGTTGAATTATACAGCCTTTAATAGAGGTGAAGGAAAATTCGTTGAATGGTTCACAGTGGCCGGGTGGCACGGTGGCTGGCACAGTGGTTAGCATTGCTGCCTCACAGCAAGAAGGTCGTGGGTTCGAATCCGAGAACATCGAATGCATGTTCTCCCCGTGTTGCGTGGGTTTTCGCCGGGTACTCCGGTTTCCTCCCACAGTCCAAAAACATGCATATCAGGCTAATTGGAGACATCAAATTGCCCATAGGTATGAGTGTGAGAGTGAATGGTGTGTGAATGGTGTGGTGTGAATGGTGTGTGCAATGGATTGGCAAGCTGTTCAGGGTGGGTCCCTGCCTTTGCCCGTAGTCAGCTGGGATAGGCTCCAGCTCGCCCCGTGACCCTAGTGAGGAATACGCGGGTATAGAAAATGGATGGATGGATGGTTTACAGTGGCCAAGTTGGTCACATTACCTGAATCCACAATAGCATGTATCGCATGCTGGAGGCAAAATACCCCATGAACAACCAGGAACTGAAGAGGGCTGCATTGAAAAGTTGTATACACTGATAACTGAAACGGCAAGAAGAATGACAGAAAATGCAACATGAAAGCACTGTTGACAAATAAAAATTTTAGTGCCTGATAATAATGCCCAATTTTAGTGCCCAATCAACAGTGCTGGCCATAGGAGACAGCGGAAGTTCCCTCTAGGGCTCCCCTTGCCTCTCACTTGTGTGGATGTAAATTAAATTTAGCCTGTATAAAATATCTCAGAGGTGTGTGATTTTTTTCACTAGTGAAGAAGCAGTCTGGTCAGTACATCTATTAATCATTTAGCTGAGTTGAATTTCATTTGTTCGGTGTTTTCCGTGGAGCCCATAGCCTTCGATGTGAGAATCCCAGTTGCAGCTTACACCTATATACGAGGGGGAGGGGGGGTACGAAACACGAAAGAAACTCATTTCCATTGCGGCATTCATAGCTGTGTGGCGTACACACAGTCAAACACAAAATATTCAACATTAGTTCTAAAGACAGATGACAATTAAGACAACTGAGATGCCACTTTTAAAAATACCATTCGACATTGTTCAGTCGCACTAAGTCAACAGAGCCTGCCGGCAGCACCTTGGTCACTGTCACTCTGTGTTTTCCTCGTCACCTGACTCATACGGCTCGTACAAATACAGTAAGTTTCCCGTCATTTCCTCCATGATCTATTTCATCCAAACTTTCTGACGGCATGCGGTTAAGGCCTGTACTTTTCGTGCACAACTTGCATATTCCTGTACTATGTTCATACACTATTGTTAAACTGTGTTCATGATTATAAATTTGCAATATCTAGAGCACATTTCATCCTAGTTGGAATTTGGCAACACAGTCTTTTGATAGCAAAAAATATGAAGAACAATGAAAGGAAATTAAATTAGAAATGAACTCAAATATTAACCCCTTGCGTACGGGTTTGTATTAGACTATGTCCAAGTGACAGGTGTATATGCAATACATACGAGACAGTCAGGCGGGACCCGCAGATGTGCGAGCAGGCAATCTGTTCCCGTTGC
This sequence comes from Gymnothorax reevesii, assembly GCA_029721435.1. Classification (NCBI taxonomy): domain Eukaryota; kingdom Metazoa; phylum Chordata; class Actinopteri; order Anguilliformes; family Muraenidae; genus Gymnothorax; species Gymnothorax reevesii. The sequence continues at coordinate 68,849,368 of CM056578.1, read as the reverse complement.
CAGGAACTATTTGCAGGTGGATATGCTGGATGGTGTTTTGTATCAATATGCAACTGCTGCAAGGCGATTGCTGTAAATGATTTTGTATCAATATTGGGTCAGACTAATGAAGTAGCTGATTGCTCATTGGTTGTGCATCCTGATCTCAATACTTTTTTTGAACATTTGGGCACATATGTCAAAACATGCGGGCAGCTGCTTTAATTTATTTGTAGATTAGCAAAGGTTTTTCAGCCCATTTGTCTTTCGAATCTTGCTATGAGACAATCAACAACCAACTGAACTAAACTCTCACACCTTCTACTTCGGTAATTTTCGAACTGTCACCACAAGTTAATCTAGCCCAAGGGTCTCCAACCCTGTTCCTGGAGAGCTACCATCCTGTAGGTTTCTACTCCAACCATAATTCAACACACCTAATTCAGCTCATTAGCAGCTCGTCAAGATCTCTAACTAGGAAAGGAAATGTGGTTTGCTCTGGTTGGAGTTTTAACCTTCACGATGGTAACTCTCCAGGAACAGGGTTGGAAACCCCAGATCTAGCCGAACTGTTCGTGTCCACTGAGTCCAACCATGAAGTCGCCCTCTCCGAACAGACTCCTTGGGGGGCACTTCTTGGAGAGCCATCCTCCCGGCAAAGATCCAAAAACCGCGGAAACGGTGCATCGTCTGTTCCAAGAACAAAGTTCACCATGAGTCCCTGTTCAGATGGGACACTTGCACATCGAACAGTGTAATAATCTGTGCCGCACGAAACTGTGTACTGGAATGTGACTGAGTGATTTTGTATATTTTTCTGTATTCATTTATACAGAGTGAAAAAATTAAGCATAAAAATTCAGTTTCTATTGTTGTGTTGTGCCATCATCCAAAACTTGTGGATAAGATGCATTTCCTGACAGTCATCACTGCAAACAGGCAAAGAATGAAATACTTCCATGGCGATCGTCACAAGCCAGCCAATGATCCCGGCTACAGCAGCGCGGCCGCATGCTCAAATCAAGCCACAGTGGTCAAGAGAGCACTCCGCGCATTTGCGGTTCCCGGTATGCGGGTCAGCAAGTCAGCCCAGTATATGCTTTTCCCGTTCGCAAGGGGTTAAGATGTGTGAAATCATTTTCTGAAAAAGAATGGGGGTATGCTTATTACTGGTTGAACAGTAAATTTTCAGGTTTTTTATTTTTTAAATAATATTCACCAATGTAGAACCTCGGAGTCCCTCAATCTGTTTGTTCCAGTGGCTGGCACTAGAGATACTCTGAGCACCAATCCTTTGAACAGTTGAGGAAGAGGTACTGGAGGACTTAAGGGATCTGCTCGGCACCAGAAATATAAATATGGGGTTCAATACCATTGTGATTTAAAACCCAGTGAGAGACTTAAGTGTTTGTGTAGCCAAAGCATGGCCAAAAGTATTTGGACAGCTGCACCAACACATCATTCCAAAATATGATATAGGCATTAATTTGTGGAGTTGGTTCTCACTTTTGCAGCTATAACAGACTCAAATCTTCTCGGAAGACATTCCACTTCATCCTCGACTCGAAAGATTCATTTTGGGATTTGCTCTCACTCCTGCCAAAAAAGCACAGGTAGTATTGGGGGGGGGGGGTGTGTTTGGCCAGTCGGCCTGGCTTAGTATCTGCTTACTTTTAATATAAATGGCGTTTCAGGGGGCAGAGGTTAAGCTCCTGTGCCGTTCAGTTAGGTTTTTATTGTCCAATCGTGACTGTGTGTGGACTACACTCTGAGCAGGGTTGTGGGTGTGTTGTTACCCTGGAACAGGAAAACGCATTTTCGAAACTGGTTGACCCACAAAATGCTCTGGATTGTCACTATACAACAAAGCATCATGATTCTCTATCTGTCGACCTAAGAGGCTGTGCCCAAACCATGAAAAACAGCCCAGACTAATGAGTATCCATATACTTATGACCATTTATCACATTTTCAGTTCTGGTCCTGATCGTTTGAACTGGCTTTTAATTACTTTGAATGGAAATTGTAATTATATTCAATATTTCTCATGACATGGCACATCTTTCTTTTTTCAGGTGGGGTCGAGGATTTGGACTGTTGGGCTCAATCTTTGGTAAAGACAGTGCAATGAACCAGCCAAACAGTGTCTATGGAATTTTCTTTTATGTGTTCCAGCTATTACTAGGTCAGTATTATTTCATGATTTGGTGAATGTCTGAAAAAATATAAACATTATAAACTCATACTTTGGTTTTTAGTATTGTTCGGAATGAGGATGTCTTACTTGTCTGGTGAGAGACACGATATATATGTGTAATTGAAATGTTTCAGTCCAGTTTTGCTGTGGGCCGTACCCTGCTACCATGTGATATGGTTTGTGACCCCATGTGGATATTCCATGTTTAAAAATGCATTTGCATTCTTCTGTTTTAAAAGTAACTTCACCTCTATTTCAGAGCCTTACTGCACCCTCGACATTAATGACCATGATGCTCCCAAGCTGTATCAGTTTGGGCCGTTGGCTCAAATCGATCTTTCATTGCATTATGTTATTTGAAGGGTGACATTTTAATAACTTTGACATCAGAGGAACAGAATTATGATCAAATAGCATTACAATTGCCTGTAAAAACCCATAAGCAATTTATTTTAGAAAGTGTGTCCTAAAATTAGTCTTTTATATTCAGAAAACATGATAACACATTGTCTTTAAATTCACTCACTGTATTTCTAATAGTAAACATATTTTAATTGAAAACGAGTGTTATATTGTTAGATGAAAGGTTCATGAGGTCATAAAAATAAGTGATTGCATGCATATGAGTGTATAATTAGTACGTCATGAGAAGAAAAGCAATATTAGATGATACTTACAGTTTTTGTGTATTTTTCACTGAGTCAAATTTGACCCGCTAACTCAAAAGGTGTTGGTAACTTTATAGTAACGTAATAGCCGATATGTGGCTGCGGTAGATGGTGACAGTTTTTTTTTGTTTTGAGACTTACGTGTGAGGTCTTGGGCTATATTTGGCTATTATTATTATTATTAGTATTATTATTGCAACAACCCAATTTCCAGAAAAGTTGGGACACTGTTAAATGGAAATAAAACTGAATGCAATGATTTGCTAATCAGTTAAAACCTATATTTATTTGACAACAGGACAAAGACAATATATCAAATGTTGAAACTGATGAATAGTTTTTTGAAAAATATCTGCTCATTTTGAATTTGATGACGGCAACATGTTTTTAAAAAGTTGCGATGGGACAATAAAAGACTGGAAAAGTTGCATTATGCTAAAAGTTTGGCCACGTCTTCATCGGAAATATCTCCAAGCCTGGCTTTAAAAGTTTGTCAGCAATCATATTTATCCTAGCCTTCAATCGATCTTCTTTCCAGCCTTTTCTAGCACTTGTACGGGCTGAATCAGTCAGATATTTCTTTGGCCGCGGCATTAGCCAACTTCTCTTCATTTCTGCATCCACAGAGCTCATCCACTTTCACGTGACATCATTTTTGCATACTCTTGAGTACTAATGAGGTATTTCAAATGGCGCGGGAGTTTTTGTGGGTCACAAAAACTATTTTCACACTCAATATTCGGGGGATTGCAAGCGTTCTCGGAGAAAACATTTATTTATTCCCATTTGATTTGGTCATCTTTTAAATTATATTAAAAAAGAACAGATTGATTACCTTTAAGCTAACAAAATTAAATTGGCAACTACGTTTAGAATTTTGCTTACTCAGAAGAACAGCACTGTGTTACACCGGCTGATTTTCTGTTCAGAAAATTTGTAACTGATTTTCCGAGTTTGTCTACCTGCGTTCTCAAAACTCTTGCTTCTTGAAATTTCAGCACAGGCAGCATAGCATCAAATGCCTTCCCCCTCCTTAATTCCAGATTTTTGAGTTTAAGTCACATCTGGCTTTGCCTAATTCTGCAGAGTGCATTGTTATGTTCAGAAAAGTTCACAGTAAAGCAGTGTTTGGTAAGTAATGGGAGTAAATAGCCAGAGGTGTGTTAATGGACTCACTGCAACATAGAAGAGTCCATTTCGACAGTCACTGTACACCCTGCTGCCATAACACAAGCCTAGACATTCAAAGGCCTGAAGAGCTCCATGCAGAACAAGTTGCCTGTGCTTGTGCAAATATTATGACGTACTGCACTAATGTTTAAGGGCCTGAAGCATAAATGCCCCTGCCAAGCATTGCCAATTGTATATTCTGATTCATCTCATGGCTTGCTCCTGTCATCTGTCTCCTCCTTTTTTTTTTTTTACTACTCTAGATGAAATGCAGTTACTTGTGCTGTTCACTTAAAGTTGGGACAGCAGAGTAGCCTAGTGGTAGGATGCTCGTAGGGCTGTACCAAATGTCATTTTTTCACGTTCGATTTTTTTTGACACAGATATTTGAATGAAGCTTTGAATCCTGCCCTGTTAAGTGCAACTGTTCTATCTGGCATTTTTCTTGGGTGTCCATGAAAAAGAGGAACTGGAGAGCTGTATCGTTCTTTGGTCTGAAGGATATAAATAATTTTTAACTTCTATAAGTATGGCTTATAATTTTTTTCTTTAGAGATATTCATCCCCTCATTCTGGAAACTAGGAACATTGAGGGCCAGATCCACAAAGACCTGTTAAATGTGCAAAATATTTTTGCCCTTACATATCAGTAACTTGGCCAGTGATTAGCCGGGATATTTATTTTGCATGCCTTTATGTTACTGGTTTTGCAATGACAAAAAAATTTCTTGGGAGTACAACAGGCCTTCGAGAATCTGGCCCTGAAAATTCAAGAAATTTGAAAATGGATCTGAAAAATTCCAAGAAGATTTTCAAATTCAAATCGATGACTGGATTAAGATATGGTTACTTTTGTCATAAAGTTGTGAAGTGGTGAATTTAACAGTAGAAATGCAGAGGTCTGTTCTGCTTTATCATCCCTTTTCCTTTGCAGTGTTCAGCATCCTGACATCTTTTTTTCCACCTATTCAGGAATGACCGTCAGTGCAATGGCAGCCCTGATCCTCATGACCACATCCATTGCATCAGTGGTGGGGTCGCTGTACCTTGGCTACATCCTCTACTTCATCTTGAAGGACATCTGTATCATCTGCATTACCACCTATGCACTGAACTTCATCCTGTTTGTCCTCAACTACAAGCGACTGGTTTACTTGAATGAAGCTTGGAAGCAGCAACTTCACGCAAAGCAAGACTAATGCAAAAAGAGGTGAAATGAAAGTAAAACAAAATGACAAAAAAGAAATCTGACCTCTGAACTTTTGGCGCGCCATCAGGAGACCTTGCTTCCAAATAATGTTTATTCTGCAGATTTAAAAAAAATCAAGGTGATGAAAAATGGCACCACTTCGGGGACAGAGATCACAAGTACCATGCAAAAAAAAAAAAAAAGGGAGGATTCAAAGGCACAGAAAATAAATTACTTTCTTTTAATTTTGTATCTCTCTGTTCCCCCCAAATATATTCTTTTATGAGGGATGGGCTTTTGGGCAAAGAAAGAAAATGGCAAAAAAATAAAAGGAGCGGGTACTGATGAAGTTGGTTTTCAGAGGACAAACTACCCTTACCTTGAAGAAAATTCAAGAGAGAGGGGACTTGAATGGCATATACTTGAAAAAGATGAGAAAAATGCGTACAAGATCATCTCCGCTGTTTGTCAGTTTAAAGGATCTGAATTATGGGGATTTAAAAAAATGCATGATCAAGGAGTACTTTAATATTTCACAGTTGTGATTCCCTGAAAAAAGATCAAATGGAATACCACATTTTTTTTTTTTTTTTTTTACTGAAAGTTGTGAAGAGGACCACTAAAATATGGGCGAATGTATTTTTTTTTTTTTTTTTTGCAATTATGTAAATAGCAGCTTAGCGATATTCCAAGCTAGATTGTGTGTTAGTCTTTGAAACAGACTTAAAAATGAAACTATTTTTGAGTCCTCTGGATGAATATTACCAGAATGTATTTACAGTTGGTGTGCAACAAGTTTAATTACTGCAATCTAAGCAAGGACTGCAGCATGCCATTTTGACTTGTATGGATGATTGATGCCCACTGATCAAGCTTGGCCATTCTCAGTAGTCGACGGAGCTCGATTTAGTCCTTCTCCAGACTTCAGATGTTGACCAGAGGAACTTCAAGATAGAAACTTTTTTTTCTTTTCCTTTTTGAAGAAATGTATGTTTAAATCATTCCTGACCTCATAGCTGGAGGAGGAACACAGGTCATAAAAAGTACATCTGTACTTCTACAGGAGTAGACTTACTGAAGAAAGGCATCTCTTCATTTTTATAGTATTCAGGCAGTTGGAACAGTTTATGGAATGATGAATTCAAGGTGAAAATGATGAAATCATTTCCCGTATTTTCAGTTATTTCTAATCAAAATGCTCCATCACAGTTGCAAATATGTCCCATTAGTCCGGCATCCCCAAGTAGGTCAGAGTGCAAACAAAGGCACTGCTGGCACATTGGTAAAGATGGACTTGGCCGAGCATGAGGCATTAACAACCTGCTGATTGTAACCCTACCTCCCTGAGATACTGCTTAGGCAGGTGTGCTGCTGTCCAGTTGTAGGCACTGTTATAGTCAGGGTATGACTGCAGACCTGGTGCATTCCTTAACTAGTCTAGTGTTTAGCTGAGTACTCTGAACTATCCATTTCACCTCACTGAACCTGTACAGTCCACTTCAAACCATACAGATACTACAACCAATTTGTTGAAGTACCTTGCGTAACATAGTACCTGTTGTGTTCAGTCTTTGACATGCAGGCCTCCATCCAATGCCATAGCTTCATTATGTACATGGAATTTCTGCCCAAAATATACAGTACAATAAATTGTACCTGCCCATAAGTTCAGTGACGAGGAGACTCAGAACTTAACAAAGTTTTTACATTGTGCAAGCTACAGTGACATTAAATCATGAGTGCACACATGCTGTCTCCTGCGCAGGACAGGGGGGATAGAACTATGTATGTTGAAGCTGACCTGTGTTGCTGATAAAAGGGTACAGTATGTAGCTGGTGCTGTTCATGTAGTATTTCATCAGACTGTTCCACAAAAGAATCCAGTTTTAGATGCAGTTTTCCAACTTTATGGAAAAACTTCATTAATTAGCAGGAAATGCTAAGCTTTAGCTTCATCCAAAATACTGTGATGATCTTGATGATGATATAGGTAAGTAAACATTACATCAGACCACACAAAGCTCAGACTGAGAATTAGGCCAGCATAATGAGGCAACTGTTATTCTGCTTAAGAGCCCTATGATTTTAACTCTGAATTTGTAAATGTCATCAGAGCTCATTTTCAAAGTTAAGCTGTCTCAATCACACAGGTTGAAGAAGCTAAAATTCAGAGAACTTTTATTATGGCGTATATCACATAACTACTGATTAGCCTCTCATGATCACTGCCCATTATGTTATTTATGCTGTAAAAGAAATGTAGAATTCCTGAACTGGATCTGTATAATTCAATTCAACTCATGATTATGATTAAAAACAAAATGGGGAGAGCGTTCTAAAAAAGAAACCACTGAAAAAACATTTGGTGGTTCATATTAACTGGTTTCCAACAATACGGTCTTAAAGCTACACAAAGAAAAATTAGGTTTTTTTTTTTTCTCACACCAAAATGACCCCTTGCAATGTAAGAGTCTCTTTCCACCATGTAGTTGACAGCCAGCCAGCTGTTATTTTGCCTGGTCTGAGTTGCCTGGTCTCCCCTCTGTTGTACCCCTCCCCCGCCCCATATGAAACGCCCTGTCTGGATTTGCAGGATGTATTGGGCGCCCCTCTGCAAGCTCAGTGCCGTTTAAGCCTGTGCTCTACATGCACATTCATAAGTAAACATGCATAGTTCAGCTCATGATTGGAAGTGAAACTACTCCCTGATCGGGCAGATTTAGAGATCGGTACGCAATTATTATTTAGCTGGCAGTAACATTTGAGTTAGACATCCGGCGCCTTTAACTGTAGCTACTTACTGCTAGCTAAGGCAGCCAGCTAGCTGTGGACATAGCTCACTCCTTTTTGAAAGCGCTTAAGTTAGTTGCTGACTAACACATGGAACAACCAGAAGTCACATTTATTTTGTCATGGTTAAAGGTGTATAATGTGAGCCGTGCGTGGACTTGTTGGTCTTGGACTTTTGTTTGGTTTCATCTGTATTCAGTTCTTGTTCAACTATTCATCAATGTGACTGAACGTGGATGTAAGGACACTGCCACAATCTAGCACAGTGGTCCCCAAACTCGAGCCTGGGGGACCCCTGTGTATGCTGGTTTTTGTTCCCACCACAACTGCAATCAAAGAATTTGAACAAGCTGCTCATTTCTTTTTTTTGAGTGGATGCTTTCAATTTTTAGATGGATTATTTATCTTACTGATCAACATTACACCAGAAAAATGTAATGCCACAAGGGATATATGTTAATTCCCAAGTTAATATTGTGCTTCTTGCAAAATGGCAAACAATTTACATAAAAATGAGGTAACTTCAACCGCCAAGGTAACAAGCTTCTAACTTGGCATTAGTTATTTTTCTTTCTTAAATATCAATTACAATGCAGGTTTCCCTGATGATCATTTACTTGATCACGATCTATTAAAAGGCTATGATTGGTGGCCTGGTGTCTTTGACTTCCACTAATTAGCAGCCCATAAATTCAGATCAGTCTTAATTTGATCGGAGATTATTTTCCTCCTTTTATGCACGCAAGTGTATGTTCGCAATGTATCCCAATAAGCACTACATGCCCACAGAAGTGTAACTGAACATATCATGCAATGCTATGTCTGATGAGTAAGTTTTGAGACACAGAAATTTTGCATGAAAAGTATCTAGTTTGAAAAGTTTATGGCTTGTTATAATTTTATTCCTATTGAGGTCTTAACAAAAACCAGCATACATTCACATACTGCATCAGCCCATAACTGATGTGCTGGCTGAATAAGTATGAGTTACGGCTGTAGCTAGCTAACTAGATAAATTGTCTTATCAAAGACAAAAATGAGAAGTTAGACTGAGTGGGAAAGTATAGGCTAGTTTTATTTCTGTAACTTGGAATATTTGGCAGACTGGAAAATAACACACACAGACAATGAGAGGTCAGTTTATTCGGTGCATGTTAAGTGTGAAGACACACAGACTAAACTATTTATGTTTTCCTATATCTGTATCTCATACCTTCGTAATGTTAATGTAAGATGGAAATTAATGGTCTCCTTTGCAAGGCAGTTTGGGCTGGGCATCCAGTGATGGAGGATACTACATTTATGTCACAATACCCCCCCACCCCCAAAATCTGAGTAGATTTTGTTGGACTTAATTCAGTCCATCTAAGTGTCAATATATTTAATCACTGTTTAGTTTTGCATATTTTCCCAAATGCTTTGATGGTCAGTTAATTAATCAACATTCGGGTCAAGTCGCTTGGAAGCTTGGAAGTCCAGCCAAGGCTGCAGCTGCTTGCAGCTACAAGGAGAAGAAAAAGTGCATCTTGGTCAATCAATGATCACAAAAAAAATGTAAGAATCATCTTCTGTTTGAAGTTACAATTAGGTGTAAGGTCTCTTGTGGGTCTAACTCTTCCCCCATAATGACTACATGTGATGCCAATATGTATATCAATGGACCTTTTCCCCAGCCTCCCTATTAATTGAAAACGAGGGGTATCCCCAAGGTGTCAAATTTTGTCTTAATTGATCTGACTGGGGTTGTCAATTGTAGTCAGTATGGGGACAAGGCTTAATCTTGGGTTTAAGGCAAAGATTGGGTTAATAACACTTAAGGTCAGGGTTTTGCAAGCATGTCCAAAATGTAATGAGACGACGAAAATGCCCATTGCGGACTAAAAAGAGTATGCAGCTGGCACACAATATTGTGATTGAGAATGAAAGACACCACCCCTGGATGAAATGCCACGTTTACAGAGTACCCTGAGAAGAGGGGAAAATGGCTTTATTTACACATGGAGTTGGTGGTTTTCGGACCATCAAGTAGTCAGAAATTGCTTAGTGTAGTTTTAATGTTGACACCTAAGTAACCTGTGCCATTTAATTGTCTGAAGAGAGCTGGTGGTAGCTTGAGAGCATTATCACAAATACTGTGAAACAGGTTAGTTGTGGTTGTGATTTTTTTTAAAAAAGAACATGAACCTTTTTGGATTCAGTGTCAACACTGTAATGTAAATGTTAATATAATTGGGAGGTAATGACCTTGTGTTATTTTTTTTCTGGGTTCCCTTGCAGAAGATGTGATTGGTTTGCCAGTGGCAGATGGTACAAACCCTTTAATTTGTTCTTTTTCCAAGCAATTGCACCAAAATTTGCCATTTTTTGAGGAAACTGCACAGAATTCAGAAGAGCTGAGAAAAATAAATATGGTGACATTTTCTATTTATGTGACACAGATACAGGAAAAAAATGTCACCATTTTGTGATTTTTGAAGCAAGGAATCCAATTTACTGTTGGTGTAACAGGTCACATTTAGGATACCACAGCAATACCATGTGCCTTCTGCTCTGAACAGGCCTTGAGAACTCCTTATGCAGCAGAACATTGGCAGTGCATACTCCTGTCCACCCTAATCGTGTAGCCTGATTATCATGCATCCCTCAGCACTATGTAATTTGCTCTTAATGGATGAAGTTACAGAGCAGACCACCAAACTGTCAAAAGTGGTGGTGCCAGTTTTTTTTTTTTTTTGCTTTAAGAATGAGTAAACGTCAATATTTTGTCTCAAACTCCCAAGATTATATATTTGACCTGTTTGTCTCAACAGAGGCTAGAAAAGAGTTAATTTCAACATATAAGATGGGGCTTTCATAGTTGAATCACAAGGCCCTTTAGCTGTGTAGATTTAACACTATGGGTTATTTTACCAGAAAAAACAAACAGGATTGGAGGTTGGCGTCAAAATTTGTTCTGTTTATTCTGAAAACTATTTAGGTTGTTGCTTCTGTATTTGCCAAATATGTTGTTCAAATGCTGTATTTTTTATTAGGAAAGTGTTACATGAAGGGCAGAATGACAGACATTGGAAACCAACTGATGAAATCCACCATTAGTCTGTATCTGAAAAATGTTGCGTTTGATCACATTGGTGAACATTTAACGGTGTCATTGTCATGTGGAAATGGTCTACCATTAAAACATTCCCTTTGAAGCCACCATCTCACTGTTGATTGCTGACCTTGTCTTTGCTCATTTCTTAGTAAAAAAATTGATTTAACTTAATGACATAATTCTCACCATCAATGCTCAAACTCTGGTGCATACACATTTATTACATGAGTACAAGTTTTTGATGTCAACACATCAAACGTTAATATTTCATGGACAAGACGGACAAGATGAAAATGCTCCAGGAGCTGTTTATTTAATAGTTTCAAAAATCAAATTTATGTAGAAATAATGGTTTATACAAGTATAAGGGTATGACAAAGATGTGCCAAGCTGAGCAGAACAAATATGAGGGGAGTGCTATGATGAAACAACAAACCCAAAACTTTGTTGTTTATGGCAGATTAAAAGAGCCAGCTTTGTGACATTGAAACGCCTGGCTTTAGGCTCAACAGACCTTGCTTATCCACTAATCTTTCTTCGTAGTACAGCCCTATGGCCTCATTTTAGAGGTGTGCTGGAAAGGGTCATTTTCCTATTAAAACGGTTTGAGTCTCAGCATTTGGCAGCAAAAATCAGTATGAAATCAACCATCTTTATTTTCATGACCCATTTCAATGAGCGGTATACAACAGATGGTAATATAATCTGATCAGCAACATCATCATTAAAGAACACATCCTTGGAGTAAAATATCTAGAAACAATATATATTTTTTAACTAAGTTCCACTGAAAAATCATAAATAGCACAATCCCTACATCTGTGTACAGTTTTTTTTTCACTAAAAACAAAATGAGGGTTATGAGATGTGGGAATATAAAAAAAGCATTATTCACCAATTCAATCCAACTGCAGAAAGAAGTGCACGGTCATTTTTCCAACAGAGGGTAGCGTTCTAAATAGAACAATGAATTTTAGAATGCAGTAAAACATTCACCCTCACATTCACTGTTTTGTTTAATTGACACACACAATATACACCTTTAAGTTAGGGTTTTTTTAAAAACCGACCAAAGCGCACACTTAAGGGGACTTGTCAATATTCTGAACAGTGAACCTGTTCATTTTTGGATGCGTTCGAGGCTGCAAACCTGGTCATTACGTTCGATGATGAACACCCTTTCGTTCACTTTCTGATGCGTTTTTCCCCAATGCGTTCACTCTCCGATGCCTGCCCAAGGCCTGATGCGTTCATCTGTGTGTGAAGTGAGCTTTTAGATTATGGGCGCGGATATTCTTTTGTGAACGACAACTGAATACAGGCCGATTTTAAATTCTCAGATCCTTAAAGTGAAATGGTTCTCCTTGTCATTGTTAGGTTTTTTTCATATTAAGTGAAATTGTTCTCATCGTCATCGTTAGTTTTTTTCCATATACTGGGTATAATCCGTCTGCTAAAGATCATTAGCCAATTTAGGTGACACTTCAGGAATGGGATTATATGCGACCAACTCTTGTTCTCTGAACAAAAACATATTCCGGTTATCGAAACAAAAACATATTAAACTTAGTCGACTGAACAAATTAAGTGTTAATCGTGCACATCATCTTGTCACCAGTATTCCCGCGTGTTGCATGAATTCAGGTCTCACGCCGTGATCTCGTATCCCTGAACCAGCAAATCCCCATGGCATCACAAGACTAGGCTACTTAGTCGTTTATCTTGCAATCAAGCTTATTCATTAATTGAACTGATAACACCCTTATAATAAGGGATATATTCATAAAGTTGGAAGGGGGGGATATTCAGACAAGCTGATTTTATAATACTGTGCACATGCAGAGGTTTTACTCTGCTCATCTAGGTCTGGACTTGTCGTCGGCAGCTCCCACAGAGCGACGGTTTCGTGTTGTGACTTCAATCTGAAAAAAATACTGAACAATAAATTAGAACAATATATAATATGTCAAACTGTAGCCTACAAAGTCTGCGACAATCAATGGCTTGCGCGTTCACTGGTTTAAAAAAAGGATTAATATCGCAGATAATTTTGCAATTGGATATGAGCAGGACTAAGTTATCCTAGTTCTTATACTCACTGAATAATAGAATTAAACTTGCGCTGTCGCGCAGATGATGTGATACAATGCATAAACTATAATTTTAATGTATTTAATTAATTTAAAATCTTTTGCATACAAATTGCCTAGAATTCCAATGATTTGGAATTCTAAAATGCTTTTTTAAAACGAAAAAGTGGCACACTGACACCACACGGCAGCGATGTTCATTCCAGTAAAGTATTCTCACAGCAACGTTTGAATGTTTTGGCTGACTGAACGTACCCCAGTACCAGTGAATCACAATTTATCTCCGGTCTTGAGTGTGGAATGTGTTAAAGCATCTTATCGAACTTGATGAATATTGTAAGCGCATAGCGGAAGATTAACAATTGGTAAAGATATAATCTTGAAACTGGTACAAAACTTTGCTATATGTCTGGGAATATGGAACGGTCCGTCGAACATAAGATCTTTAGAGCACCACTTTTGGTCGGATAGCTATCCACCCAGTATAGTACAAAACTAAACTCTTCATTCTCAGAGAAAACTAGCTGTGTGTATTGCAATTAAAAAAAAACATTTTTTTGGTACATTACAGAGAAAAGCCAGTATTTGCATCCAGCCTACAGTGCCCCCTGGGGGCAAAATTTTCCAACTTTTGATGTTGAATATCATCTACACTGAAAATAATAACATTGAGATTTTACTGATGCTGTAATATACCCCAAAGGGACTATGTATCCAGAGAATTTCAGATCTCCATCTGGCTGGGTAAACAAAATAATGCCACCTAAACATAGGCACAATTTCCAATGAAATGGTCTGTTTTGAGTTTTCATCCAACTTTGGCTCCATCTAGCTTGAAAGTGTCGACACTACCAAAGAAATGCTTGGAATTCCTGAAAATAGAGTTCCAAAAACACAACAAACAGCATTTACCACCACAGTACATATTTGGGTAACCGAGAAAATATACTGCAAATATGCACCAAAAATAAATTTCGACCATCTTGCCAGCCGTCCATTGCACTAACCCAGCAAGATACCAAGGTACTATTCACTGAAAATGATGTCTTGTTGTGAGTAAACACATAATAAAACATTCTAGATTGGTACAAGTCTGGTATATTATTTGATTCCTATTCCCATTTTCAATTTTAATTATTTCTCAAATAATTCTGGCTCGATGGCGTAGTTACCCAGCTCGGCGCTGATGCGATGCTAATGTCTAACTAGACTTGAAGTGTCACAGGTCATGATAAATGTACAGCACATTTGGTACCATGTACCCTTAAGACTGGATAGTTGATGTAAATTGTGGTGTCAACAGCAAATGTGAGCCACTTCAGCTAATTCCAGGTGGCGCCACAGGCAGGGAAAGTAAGATACAAACTAAAAAAATTCAGCTTTTTCCATGAGACACCCATATCTACCGATGTGCCAAGTTTCATTGAATTCCAGGGGGGTCAATTGTGCACCAAATGTCAATCTCTCGCAGAATGGCTCTTGTAAATGCACCGAGCATTTTAATCATGGACTCAGGTTTTCCAGATGTCCCCCCCCATCTAAATCTTGCACAAAATTTTGAATGTCTTTAGGAACACAGTTTTCACATGTGGATTGTCAGTTATTGATAATAGTGAGGAGATGGAAACAGAAATCCACATTCACAGCAAAATAACACGCTCCCTTTTTTACAAAAAAAAAATAAAAATCTGACCACCGTGATATAGGTCACTCAATGTCTCTTGGTCCCGTCTGAAGTAATACGGCACTTGGATAAAGGTTGAAAGGTGATTCTAGTGCTGATTTTAGATTTCTGCAGGCAGGGAGAGGAGCCTGTGGGAGTTACAGCCGAACTCAGGAACATGGATACCTGGACCAGGTGGGGAGGCGGCCGGTTTCATTCGCCAGGCTCCAGTACCTCTCCCTCAGGATGAAGGCGCCCATTTTCGGCTGCCGTTGCCGTGTAAAAATACCTTTCTTGTTCCCCATGACTCGAGTTATGGCTGTAAGACAAAAAGTGACAGACTCTTGTGAATGTGCATGTTGAGTCAACCTCTTCTTGGCCAGTGAATATTTTTAGGGGTGGCAAAAAATATGGTCACCTCTACAGACTGCCATTTTGTTTATGAATTTACATTTTTTGCCTCAAAAGGTAGAGTCCTAGATCTACAGTGAAGAGGTCTGTGAGGCTTCCTTAGGCTGTAACAGAGGAGGAGATGCCACTGTGGTAAGTGGCAGAATATGAAAGGCCATATTGCATGACAGTGGGGAGCCACCTCCAGCCTTAGATGCAATTTCTGGATGCTGTTGCAGTGTGACTGGGGCCTCAGCAAATAAACACAACAGTGTACTACTGCCATCTTTAAATACCAAGGCAAAACCATACAATGCTCTGCTCTGGGAGCGCATGGAAGAAACTGCTGTGGGTTTGATTGGTGTCCACATTAATACCTTTCTTTCATCGCGGTGCAGGATTGACGTACGCAAAGCTTAATAACATTCAAATAACTATGGCCAGAGACATTTCAGAAGTTATGGAGGCAGAACTGAATTGTGCCTAAGGGAATTTAGTTTAATTCAGCAGTGGTAGGAAAACTAAAACAATTCCTGAAATTCAGTGAAAATAGACACAGAAAAATATACCATGAGACTAGAATTAAAAGTCTTCCATTTCAAGTTTACAGTAGTTGTGACACTTAATTGAATTTTAAGTTCCAACCTTTTTCAGTCGAACAGTTTTTAACCATAAATGAAGTCATATACACAGGCAATTAAATAAGAAACATTTTCATTTGTCTTACATTGTGCGGTCATGAAATCAGCAAAGTTCCAGATAAGTTCCCCAATGACGTACTCATTCCTCTTCTTGTCAAACACACGGTGGTAATTTTCCAAGACAGTTTTCTGGTACTCCTCCGTGAACATCAGGGGTGGGTCCTGGCCACAGTAATTCACATTCATAGCAATATAACATCTTCCCTTTTCAAAGGAAAAAAAAAATACTGACCCCTATGATATTGGTCACTCAGTAAGCAAACTGCCTCTTTTTCTGAGGAAACAAGGCATTTCAAGTTCTGAGGTGCCGGAGCTCTTATCATTCTGATCCAAACTGACTCACTACCAAATCCATTTTAACCCTTAAAAGCCAATAAACATTTATTTACCATCATATTATCATTTATCATCAGACGCATGGATCTACAGTTAAAAATGGCTGTATTAGTAAGCCTGTCTTCATTAGATGTGTGATGTGCATCAAAAGTTTTGAATCTCTTCTTTTCTATTTTTATATAGAATATGTCACTTCAATTAACCATATGCACAATTCTTCTTAAAAAAAAAAAAAAAAAAAAGACAAACATTTAGTGTCACAATTCTTAAATTAATTATTTAATCTTAATTTAGTAAGTCACCACTCTCATTTATTAAGGGCAGCAGCAGGTAAAATTCTATAGCTGTCAACTGCTCCACCCTCCGGTAAACTGGCATTTATACAGTTAAATTTTGTTTTACAAATGACAAAACCAGTCATGTTTTCGTGAGAGAGGAGGCGATTGCATGGATGAGATGGCCAAGAAACCGAAGATTTCTACCAAAAACGTGCAGTTTTTAGGGTCGAAGCATTTCAGTACCACAGAGCTCAAACTGGACTAACAGCCTGAATATGAAGAATATGGAATAAAAGAAGGCCACTTACAGCATGGAGCCCTGGAACAGCATCAGCTCCATATTCACTCTGAATGATGGGCTTCTGGTATTTTCCATACCAGTTCTCAAACTGGGTGTTCAGTTGAATGGGAATGAGTTCCACGTGTCCGGGGTCATGATACCATGAGAAGTAGCTGTTTACACAGATGACATCCACGTAGGGGGCCTAGTGTGCAAATAAAGTTTTTTCCTCATACAATGTTCACAGAAATACATTCTGAAAATTCATCATTCAACAGATTTTCACTTAAACCCACATTCGACACAACTGACAATTCATTCTCAAAGAAATTTTAAGCTCTCGAACAAGACATGCTTTATTAGGGTTATAATGAAAACTTATGAGTCGCGATGGGCTTTTTTTTTTTTTTTTTTTTTTTTTTTACTTGGCATCTCCAGTCACACTCTAATCTGGAATACCCAATCCGTGAACGATGTACAAGGCTTGCTCGCATGCAACCCCCTGGTGCCAGCTCAGGAGAGAGAGACAGTTCGCGGCACTCCTTTCAAGCACACGCCTGTCAGCCCCTGCATCTTTACACTCATTGGTCGAAACCATCACATTCTGAACGAGGGCAGAGGATTCCCGAACATGAGCAAGCCTAGAATCTCACTGATGAGCACCCGGCTGGCCAACAGGAGGCGCTTGAGCAACGAACAAGGCAATCATTTTATATATTTTCTTTTAATTTCCCTTGCCAAGAGTCCCTTCCCAATTTGCATTCCTACAGCGCTTTAGCCAATTGTGCACCGTTCTGAAAAAGCTGGCGACCACTGCTGGTTGGTACAACTGGGGATCGAACCTGCGCCGTAGCAGTCACTACTGCCTTGCAAATGCGGCACCTTAACCAAGTGAGCTAACCCCGCAGCGCGATGGGGTCAACAGCACTACACTAGAAGCTACAGTGCAGCTATGGCTGCATGAAAACTGTGGAACAGTAGCTCACAAGTTTACAAACGAATTGCTAACATGCCAAAGTTGGATCTTTACTTCTCAAGATATGACTGTAATGAGCCGTAATAAAGACCATGGCCATGCAACTGATAATAGTAGTGATGCAACATTATTGTGTAGAAACTACTAATACACACAGGGAGTATTAGAGACAGGTAGCCTGACTATAGCACTGCAAACTTAACAGACTAAACAGACACAAAGAGGGAACTGCATTTTCCTCTCTGGAATGTTGTCTAATTAGTTTCTTTTGATGAAGCCTGTTTTTGTCATGAGTCATGTTTTTGCCCTCAACATGAACAGGTTATTGTGGTTTATCAGCCAGTGTACAGCTGTATCTAAATAGAATGAGTTTATCAAACTAACAGGCCAAATGAGAATAAAAGTCTACCAGGGATAGAAAAAGAATTCATTCTCACCCCTTTATCCCTCGCAAAGTTGCTGTCGGTAATGAAGGTGACAGGCCGAGAAGAGTCAAGGGACTTGGTGTGTGCAATCACAGTCCTGATGAAATAGGTGATTCACTATGTTAAAAATGCTCCAATTGGTACAACAGAGAACCATAATCATATTAATTGTACCCCAAATTTGTTTGACTAGAAATTTAAAGGAATAATCTCTTTATGAGATCAAATATATAAATCATTCTGACGTTTTCTTCCATCATGTCCTATCCAAAGTTACTGATTGAATCTTCAACCATTTTCCTCCCTGAATAGGAACCACTCTGACCACATTCCACTGTAAAAATGCCAAGACTACACACCCTCACTTACTTGATCTTTACAATCAAATCCACAGCAATATTTTTTTTTAAAAAATCAATAAATTCACACCAAGACTATGCAAAAAGAAACCAAGGTTTCATTCTATAGTCAATTACATTGAGTAAAAACTTCACATCTTGGTGGAGTACTATAATACCTTAACAGACAATCAATGTGAAAAATAAACAATTGAGGACATGACTGGGAAACTGCAACTTCAGAGGACCGCCAATTACATTTCTGTTGTTGAACAGGCAGAAATTAAAATACGGAGTGTCTGCAATTTTCTGCTTGAGCAAAACAAATAAACACATAAGCTGAGGTACAGTCTTACTTGAAGTAAAATTCAGCAGGATTCATTTCAGCAGCCGGTTCATTAGCCACTGACCACATGACCACCGAGGCGTGATTCTTGTCCCTCCTCACAAGTTCCTCCATCACCACCAAATGGTGGTTCAGAGAAGCATTTCCAAAACTGCGACTGAAGGGATTGCACACAAACACAATTAACAGCTTCACCTGCACCACAACAGTCATTACAGATCACTGGACAGGCAGATTAGATACAGTAACATTCCAACAGGAGAAATAGGTTTACAGTGCAGTCCATACGTATATGGACAGTGACCCCACTTGAAGATATCTGCTATTCCTACACAATTCAAAAGATATGGATGGACATACAGTGCTGTGAAAAAGTACTCACCCCCTCCCCAATTTAATCTATTTTTGCTCATTTTTCCCCATTCTTAAATCTTTCAAATCAATCAATTTGTTTTAATATTACTAAATGAGAACCCAAGAGAGCATAAAATGATTGCCCCCTTAGTTCACAAATCAACCAAGTAAACATATTAAATTTATAGTTGGGTTCAAGTTTACAAGACACACCCAGGCATGATTACTGCCAGCCCAGGAGAATATAAACATCACTGAAATAGAACCAGTCTGACAATGTGAAGTAGGCAAAAAGCAGGGGCTGCTTGAAGCTGCAATCCAAAGAAATTCATGAATAAATGAGGGAAAAAAAAGTAGTTGACATCTATCTGTCCAGAAAGGATTACCCTAATAGACTCTGAGACTACAGTTAATCATGGTGAGGACCATTATCTGCAAATGAGAAAACAGAATGCTGGTGACCTTCCCTGGGAGTGACCAGCAAACCAAAATTCCTCCAAGAGCACATGAATGACTCATCCAGGAAGTCACAAAAGAACCCAGAGCAACATCTAAAGAACTTCAGGCCGCAATTGCCTTAGATATGACAAAGAAGCAAAAAGATAAGAAATATGGAAGGGGGCAAACACTTTTTCACCTCACTGTACTTGGAAAATAAACCAGACAGTCAGTGAAATCATATTTGTCATTCACCATAACAATGCATGGTGGTAGACAGCAAAAATGCAACAAATGTCTGTCCAAATAAATAAAAACCATCTACTGCTTTCCAATGTTAGAGAGATAAGGCTTTGTCATCTGCACACCATGATCTGCATTTCATGGCTCCTGTTGGCAAGAATAATCTGAGAGTTCAGTGACGGTTTGTAGCCATCTACTGGTGAATGCAAAAGTGAACACGCGACAGGCGGGTGCCCCTCACATGTCTTTGATGCCCACAGCAGGACATTCGTCGATGACAACAATCCCATGACGGTCACACATCTGCAGGAACTCCTCAGCGTAGGGGTAGTGGCTTGTGCGGAGAGAGTTGGCCCCCAGCCACTTGAGCAGGTTGAAGTCCTTCACAATAAGCGGCCAGTCCAATCCCTTCCCTCGAAACTGCACAGGACAGAACTTAGTTGAGGACTTGCAAAAAAAACATTCATGGGAAACGTCAGTGGGCTAGCACTGATTTTCTAGTTTATTTCCCAGAATGCGCTTTCTACATCTCCCCATGAAATATTCCCAAACATTCTCAACATAAGGTTCAAGCGCAAGCCTTTCTGAGTCTCTATGGAATCCCTCTGGGAGAGTAAAAAGTTTGGAAGATTTGAATAATTTTCTAGATATCGAACCATTTAACAAGACAAGATTCCAAAAGGAATCAAAGGGTTACTTTTGACACCAAAATATACTAAAAATTTATAAAATCCATTGCATTCCAAACGCAGGTAACCATGACGAGAAAGAAAACTATTCTGGACAAAAGCGTCAATTGTGCAAATTAACCGAGAGAATTTGATTAAGTCGTTTGAATAGAAGTATTTATATTCATAAATGAGTTACTCGAATTAAAAGTACTTTATTTGGGCAGTTTCAGTGCTGAGCACGTTTTGTACTTAGAGGTGTTCGGTTGATTTTTTAAAATTGTGGTGCACTTCACACTATTTTTTTACGGTCACATTGTCCAAATTTTAAAGTCAAGGTAGGTCTATAATTGCTGCCAAATTTTTATAAAAGCGAACATTTTTAACAAGAGTGACATGTTATCCAACGACTCAGTAGCTTAATGGAATGACCTTGCAGTTGTAACACTAAATATGCACATCATAAGACAGCAAGAATTTCCCGTCAATGAAAATGTCCCAACACAAAATTTAACACCATGAGTTCCAAAGTTATTGAGTATCATGGATGTTAACACCACTAACTCTTCCTGTTCTGTCTTTTGCCTGAATAAATAATTCATCCCCCAAATCCCCTCAAATCATATCCCCCATTTTCCTTTAAATCTTGTCCCAAGAATGACATTACCCGTTACAGATCTTATGTCACCTCTTTTTTCCCTGGGCCTGTAGTGTTTTGGATTACCTCATTAGAAAACAAACATTCTAAAAGTACTTTCAGTTTAGTGCATACGTGAAACAAACACAGCATTATTACAGTTCACTGTATTTTAGGAGATCTTAGGAAGGACAAAGAGCAAGGCTGCAGCAGAGGGAGAGAGCACTTAGACCGCAGACAGAGATATATCAGCTGACTCGGGACTCAAAGACTGAGCCTTGCTGCCCCCTGCTGGTGCGTACATCAGAATCCTCATGCTTGTTCACTCCGTGAAAGTAGAAGGGTTTGTTGTTGATGAGGAACTGAGTCTTGGAGACCTGGACTGTGCGGATGCCCACAGGTAGAGTATAGAAATCCTCATACTGTGAGCTACCATTTTCCGCCCTCGCTTGCACCTGGAACACAGAAATGTACCAGGATGTAATGTCAGAAACAGGAAGTCCTGTCATGTGTCTCTTCCATCCATGAACTCATCCAGCAAAATTCACCCATTAGTGCAGCCTTATGTTCTCTGAAGAACTGCAATACAAGTGGCCAGAAAAAAAAAATATTGGAGGAATATTAATTTCTGGTCCTGAACTTTACACCCCAGGAAATGAGATGAAACAAATTAATTGTGGCATTATATATAAGAGGGGCAAGCAATTTCACTCCTGGAGGGCTGCTATGTGCAGAGGCTTGTGTTTCCACCAACTATTCTCACTTAATAAGCCAGCTGGATGTACATAACAGCACTGGAAGACGTTGATGTAGATCATATCATGGCAAAAAATTATATCGAGGAACAACAAAGAACATTCAAGTTACATTCATGCACATTTTGATCTGGAATTATCACGGCTCCCCATTTTCAACTCAAGAGAGTGAGACAGCTCGCGGCTCTCTCCGATGCACGCGCCCGTCGCCAACACTTTTAATAGTTTCATTGGTTTAAATTTCGCAAGCTCAGTACGAAGGTGTAGGATAATCAGACATGAACGACCTTAGAAGTTATAATCTTCCTGATGAGCGGCCCTGTGACCAACAGGAGGCGTCAAGGGGAACTATATCTGCATAACCCTTCCCGACAGACCCTTCGCAATTTGCAGCCCTGTAGGGCATTGGCCAATAGGAGCGATCTGATATACAGCGCCCTCCATAATTATTGGCACCCCTGGTTAAGATGTGTTAAAAGCCTTAAAATAAATTCAATTTTTATTGCAGAAGCATACTCTCACAATGAAAATTGTAGAAAAATGTAACCTTCAACTCGAGTGAATTTTCAGGGGGAATAAAACAATCCCTGACTAAGAAATAATTATTTTTCTTAAAATCACCAGTTCCACAATTATTGGCACCCCTAACAATTCCTAGGAAATAAATGTAAGTGAAGTATTTCTGTCATTTCTACAGTAGTTTATAAAGTTGATCAGAATATCTAGGAACATTTAATTGGTAAATCAACTACCTGTTTCCCTTGGGTATAAATATGACATGACACAGAGGCCATTTCTCTGATCAATATCAAACGGGACAAGTTAATTGTTCGCAGGCAGCGCGGCCAAATGTAAAACTAGAAATAGGCTAGTCTAGCAAGCATATTCAGGCAAATTACGTACTGAACAACATAAAGTTAAGGTCTGCAAAGTCATCATCCTCTACCCAACAATTGCTCTCGCCCCCTTCCCAATTACTTTGCTCAGTTTGCAATCAAACAGTTGATTCTCTAAATTAGGCTAAAGATTTAAATTGGTAGAGAGTCTGATTTATTTAGATATCATTTTTGTTCATCACATTTGAAATTTAAATAACCATGAAACACAACAGATTTGCCTCAATGTGTTTGCTCCTGCGTGCAAACGTCAAACGTGTTAACAATTTACTTGTGCTCTATATGCTTAAACAAAATGTAATTTGTCGGCTATTTAGACGCTCAAAAGCAAATAAAATCAAGTGCTTTAAGTTTTATTTTAAATTACTCTCGTTCAATTATCAAATAAAAAATGCCACAAGTTTGCGGGAAAAGATTCGCCTCAACGTGCAATGCCAAATCTTTGGAGCATTTGACTACTGCGTGCAATGTAAACACATTCTCTCACACATTCACGTTCGATATGCTTCACAAAATGTTTCCACTTCATGTAGCCTATATTTTTAAGTGCTTAAAACCAGGGCCATCTCAGAATAATTTCTTATTTTAAGAAATATCTTTTATAATACATAATACAAAATACAAAATAATAATACAAAATTCCTCAATGAGGTGTGGAATTTAGAGGTCAGATAATAATTCAGATCATTGACATTCTTTCAATCCAACACGGCAGCCTGGTTAGGTCTGTCTGCTTCTCATTGTCTCTATCATTATAGGCCACATTTTGGTTTTGATTGGTCAGTTGACTGAATAAATGGCTTGACTGCAAGTTAGGCAAAGTACACAGGAATTGATTTAAGGTAAGTTAATTATGCCAAGGCGATGGAGGCTGTCCAACCTCACTGGTAATTAGTGGACCTCAAATCACAGTTTTCTTCCCAGAAGCATTCAAATGACCGCATTAGGTATGTGTCATAGAAAAAGTAATAAGCAATCATGTTTATCTGCCTCATAGTGGCAGTTACATTTATTGCACTAAAAATAATCGTGATTAATCTAGATTAATAATAAAGACATTCAATTTATTGACTGAGCATTATACATTATGATATTGTCTAATGGCAATACAAGTGTACCTCAAGAGAGTACAGGTATCCAGGGTTCTCATGCATAAGGAAGGGCCACCAGAGATGAACATCCACAATTTTGAGAATCCCTGCTGACCCACTGGCTGTAGCTACACACCGGCCATCCTTATCCGACAGCGTTACCTTCACGGCTGGATTTAGACCGCCCCTGACAGACACCTGATAGTTTATTAGACCTGGGAAAAAGAGGTGGCAACATTCGCATTCTCAACAGAAGCAGCTAAATCTAAAAAAGGAAGCTAATTTTTTACCTGAATGTCTACTAAACCAAAAATTTTGTGTTTAAATTACAAAGGACTAGGGGCTCATATTCACCAATATCGCCGGCAAAACCTGTCTCCACTGTGATGTCATCAATGTACACCTTTGGAGTGGTGTATAACAACACAGGGCGGTGTATTCCAGCATAATTAAAGAAGTCAAAATTTGTATTCTGCACAAAATAGCCGGCTGGGTATCTGTTGAGAAACACAAAAAATGCACACTAGACATTTAAATAATTTGATTAAATTATATTGCTGATTAAAAGTTAATTTATTTTCCCTGCTATGATCATAACCCTAATTACCTGCGAAAAGGTTTGTAAAATCTGGACAAGAACATGACTATCTTGCAGCATACTACATTAATAATTATTGGAAAGCAAAGGGATAGACTTTGATAGTTAAAATTAGGGCAAAGATACAAGATTTTCTGAGTCACAATATAATGTGCCAACTTTGTGAGGTCATCCATGTGCAGAATGGTTCCTGGAGGCAATGTTTGCAGAGTCAGTGTGTTGTTGACAGCAATGGTGATCCTGCAGGGATTGCCAGGGTCAGCTCGGACCACACTGCTGATATCCGCTTCAAATGGAAGGTGGCCCCCCTCGTGCTCAGTTACCTTTACACCATTTACCCACTGTCAGGATCAGACAGGAAACAAAGGTCACATTTTAGGGGGTTCTTTAGAAATCATAATGATGATCCGAAAACCGCTAGACCTCCAGAGACGGTGCATCGCTAGACCTCCAGAGACGGTGCATCAACATGTGCTTAACCTGACCATGAACATGACCATTTGAATAATTTCCAAAAAAGCACAGGTGTAAAGGAATTTTTTACATCTTGGAATTACAGTATCATATTCTGAAATGTGCATGCCAAGTTAACATTCTTAATCGTTTTCAAAACTAATTAATAATAATATTAATAATCCTCACAGCATTAATTTGTGAATTTGCAAGTTTGGTAAAGATACAGGCCATGATATTCCATCATGCCCAATCAGTGAAAATAACATTCAGGATGGAGGAAGATTAAATACTCACAACCACGGAGTAGTAGTGTGCACTTCCAACCCTTAGAACTATCCTCAGTCCCTTATCGGACACCCAGCGGCCAGGGACCAGCACCTCCCGCTCATACCACACCCAGCCAATGAAGTCCCTCAGTTTCGCCTCCTGAGTGATGTCATTGAAGCTGGCAGGTACAGGCATGTCAATAACGGGACCTGTCTACATAAAAGATTAAAGAATAAACATCATACAGTGACAAAAACAATCCTCATGTATTTTCGCAGAAAGACTAGAATACAAAATACCATAAATATAATATTTATGGCATTATCTACAGCCTATAATGCCATGTTTTTTAAGGGAATGTGATAGTGAATCTTCAGCCTAAAATAAAATAATATATCAAACACGAAAATGTATTCTATACGCTGGCTCATTTAATTGCACTCATACAGTCGCTATAAAAACAGCACCTGACTAAATATTCCTTAAGGGTCTGAAGAACATACAGTTGCAATCATTACAATCAAAATTATTCAACCCCTATTGCAAATTGGTGTTACCGGCAAAATGTACAAACTTTCAGCCATTTGTGACAAACAGATTAAACAAGAACATTTTAAATAGCTAAGCACAACTAATATTACAAGTGCTTTTTCCAAATTTAACAAAAAATGCCACATTTCTGACTCCTGCAGTCTCAAAATTGTTCAAACCCCCAAATAGAATCCCTCATAAGAGCATATTTGCAAATCAGGTGTTGTCTCAAGCACACCTAATGCAGTTAATCAAGACTAAGAGCTTAAGGAAACTTTATGCAAGTAATTAAGATAGAACACATCAAATACATGCATTCGCTAGGAGTTTGTACGTTTGATTGCATGTTAGAAATATGGACATCAAAATAATTGTCCAAAAAGCCAATAGAGGAGATCATTGCCGGGCACAAATAATAAAAAGGATAGAAAAAGGTAGCACAGGCACTGAATGTTCGCAGAGATACAGTTGAATGCATAGTTCGCAAGTTCAGAGTTAAAGGAAGAGTCGCTACACTAGCAGGATGTGACAGAAAGAGGAAGCCATCAATGGCTGTCACCAGATTCCTGAGGAAACGGAAGGTCAAAAACCCTCGAGCGACTGCAGGAGACCCACAGCAAGACTTGGAGGCAGGAGGCACTAAGGTTTCAGTTTGCACAGTGGGGCACATACTAAACGTTGAAGGTCCCTAAGTCATACACCAATTGATCCAAAAGCACAAGCTCCAATTTGCTCAAAACCACATAAATAAGCCACAGAGGTTTTGAGATACTGTTCTGTGGAGCGTTGAAACAAAACTGTAATATTTCGGGCTTATGAATCAGTGGTATGTCTGCAGAAGGAATAAAGAAGCATATGCTGAAAAGTACACCCTGCCTACAGTGAAGAATTGTGGGGGCTTTTTGATGCTTGGTGGCTGCCTTGCTTCCTCTGGCACTGGAAACCTGTGGAAGGCAAGATCGATTCATTGAAATAGCAGGATAACTGCGAAAATGTCATGTCGTTTGTAGGGATGCTGACGCTTGGGCATCATTGGACCTTCCAACAGGCCAATGATCCTAAGCATACCTCAACATCCACCAAGGTTTAGTTTCAGAAGAAGTCTGGGAAGATTCTAGAGTGCCCATCACAGTCACCTCACTTGAACCCAAAAAAATCTCTGACAGGAAATGAAGAAGACCACTGCAGCATGCATTGCAAACCCTAGAATATCAGTGAACTGCAGGCCATTGTCCATGAGGACTGGGCTAAGATTCCTTGAGAATGGTGCCAAAAGCTGAAATCTGCCTATGCATCATATTTCCAGCAGGTCATGGCAGCAAAAGGGTACTCTAC
Source organism: Gymnothorax reevesii (assembly GCA_029721435.1). Classification (NCBI taxonomy): domain Eukaryota; kingdom Metazoa; phylum Chordata; class Actinopteri; order Anguilliformes; family Muraenidae; genus Gymnothorax; species Gymnothorax reevesii. The sequence continues at coordinate 68,822,189 of CM056578.1, read as the reverse complement.
TAAGAATTAAAAAAGCTTGTCATGAAGGGGTTGAATAATTTTGAGCCTGTAGCAGTCACTGAAAGTGGCATTTTGTGTTAAATTTGGAGAAGCCACTTGTAACATTTGTAGTGTTGAGATATTTAAATTGTTCTTGTTTGATTTGTTCATTGCAAACAGCTGAAAGTTTGTCAATTTTGCCAGTAAATCTAATTTGCAACGGGGGTTGAATAATTTTGATTGCAATTGTATTTACATGTACAGTTGTGTGCAGTGATTATTACACACTAAACCAAATGAAGATAAATCAGAATCCAAGTTCTATTCAAGGATTTATTTCATGTAATATTGGATAATATTGATGAAAATAAGAAAACAGATAACAATATATAGGAAAAACAAAAATAATAAAACTGTCTTTTTGAGAGTAAAAGTCAATATCTAGTGTGGCCAGTGGCCACCCTTTGCTTTGATTATCGCATTTAATTTTTCTGGCATAGTTTTCACATATTTCTACATTTCCTCACTTGCTTAACCATGCCATATGGCTTAAAGGGGAACTCGGGTCAATTTCACGTATCTTTGCTATTTGTGGAGAGGGAGTACTGTCAATAGCGAGACAAACAAAGAAAATTGGTTTTGCCTACACCGAGTTATGCTCCTGCTGGAGCTCGCACCTAAGCGGCTCAAACGGGGCAGGCTTTTAACGTGCTTTTAACCTCTTAACACGATCGAGATGTCAAGTCCATAGCCATGTTAACCTAACCCTTCCAAGTGACCACAGTGAATTTTACTGCAGAAGCTTACCTAGAAATGCATAAAAGGTGTGCTAATTCACTGAGTGCACATAGCTCTGTTTACTTCCTGTGTTCCGGAGAAGTCCACACTAGTCAACTGTCAAACTTGTGTAATCCAATATTCCAAAATGGAATTTTTCCACCAAGAAATTATGATTACGAATTGCTGTGGTTATGTCCATCGTAAAGACTATGTAGCAACATAGCTACACCGCAGCCTAACCTCACAGCTAGCTTCAACTTCATTTGAATACTCGCGCTTGGGCTCATTGGGAAATAGCACTACTGGTGAGTGTCGACAATATCCGTGGAGATCGGAAAGCTGACAGACGGAGCTTGGAGTTAGATCAGGAGGAATATCAGAGGAAATTGTTCGACTATGTGCTTTTCCAAATTGCGGCAACAAAATGAACAGGTATATCTGCTTGAGCCCCACTGTTTACCCCTCCGCAACAGGGAGACTTTGCCGTTGTGGCTGGTTGCACTTCAACTTGATGTGCAAACTCCTTTGCGAACATTACGTCAGAGAGATTGCCGTGTTTGCAGAGAACATTTTGAAGAGGACGACTTCACGGAAAAGAGTGACAAGTGCCGTTGCGCTGTCAAATTTTCCTCCCTTGTCAAAAAATGCTACTTTAAGCAAAGCGATCGTGAAGTCTTTGTTTTTGCCTTGATATTGCAATATGAATCAGATTACAGTAGTAACTTTGTCATTTCTTTTCTTATTATAACATAAGCAGACTTTATAACGAGTTGGATAAGTTTGTTCAAAGATATATGCCCATATTATCTAATTTCTGCATTTTCAGGAAACCCCAGCAAGTACATGCAAATATTTGTACGCTTACAGTTACAGGTTGAAATGGGCACTGAACAAAAATCATAAAAATAGATTTATTAAGATTCCTAAGATATGAGTGAGGAAACAGCCCGAGATTTTAGGTTTGCGCAACCGCAGAACTGCGAGGTAGCATATTTTGATAGGTAGCAAAATTTGTCAGAACACTGGCATCTGAAAGTAAATGCCATGCCAAAAGCGAAAAGGCCAGCTGCAGACAAATTGGAGGCAACGTCTTCATGATTTCTTATGATTTCCCTTGGTAGCCTCGGAACATACATGTATGCATATGGGGCTTTCCATGCGAGATATGTTATGTTAGTCCCCCCAGGAATCCGCGATTCCGCGATCGCGGAATTTACCGCAGATTTCAAAGCCCTCCGCGGAAATCAAAGCAGTCCGCGGAATATAGGGCGAGCTGCAGAATTTAATATTTTACATGTATTTTTCATCCCGGCCGCTAGATTTTGCGGTCAGATAAACGGGATCTAAGACTCACAGCTAGTGCTGCCGGTTACGGAAACTGATTTTTTTTCTGCTATATGCAGCATAAACTATATAAAAAGATGGACGCAGCACCCTAATTTGAAAAAAGAAGCCCATGTGGAAAAGCCGTAGAATGGCATTCTATTTAATGGCCAGCAGATGGCGATGTCAGTGTTTGCAGACAGAAGTTCAATGCAATAGAAGTCTGAGAAAATGATCCTACTTTCCGACCTGATTTTTAATTTAAATAATGATTTTTTGACACATTTTATGTTAGCTATAGCAAGTTTCAGGTCTCCTTCGATATATCATGACATTCATTTTCGTGAATTATGGTCCCATATAATCTAGAATAAAGTATAAAGCCAGAATATGCTTCTGGGGCGTCGCTATCCTCAGGTCCTCGTCCGATTCGGTCAGATCCAGAGAACTTGTTCCTCCCCGGATCTTCGATTCACTTCTTCATCTTCGAACCAGTGGGTGACATCATGGTAGCTTCATCCATCTTTTTATACAGTCTATGTTATGCAGTAACGTTTAAAATATCCTGAGGATACAGTGAATAGTGTACACTTTGTTTAAATCTTTACTTTGATCTTTGGCACTAGTTCAGTTACTAAGCCTCGTTCACCCATAGTTTGGTGAAATGTTTTGCACTTTATAAGTTATGCAAATAAATCTGCTCAAGAGGGACAAAAAGAATATTGATGCTGCTTATGTTATAACCACAATGTTTCGCAGTGTTTTGGTATTGCAAATAATTTCATAAGAGAATTTTTGTTTCATTATTACATAAATTTGCTTTATAACTGGTCATTTTAGGTTTTTTTTTTTAATGCCCGCGGAAAATCAACTTTCAAGCCGCGGAATCAAGAATTGCTCTCCGCAGAATCAGGAATGTTCTCCGCGGAATCAACACTTTTTCTCCGCAGATTCCTGGGGGGACTAATATGTGACGAGTTTGGAGTATACCGATCTAATTTTTAAGTTTCTGGCCTGCTTTGATCTTGAAAAATTACATTTTGGAATATTGGATCGTACAAGTTCTACAATTGACGAGTGTTGACTTCACCGTAACACAGGAAGTAAACAGAGGTATGCGCAGTGAGTGAATTAGCACATGTTTTATGCATTTCTAGGTCAGCTACTGTAGTCAAATTCACTGTGGTCACTTAACTCGGTGTAGGCAAAACCAAATTTCTTCGTTTGTCTTGCAATTGACAGTACTCCATCACAAACAACAAAGATACGTGTTGAAATTGATTGGAGTTCCCCTTTAAAATCCGTCCCAAAGAGATTCTTCCGATGTTACAACAGATTGGCTTAATCTGATAAAGGGCTGGACTTTAAGTAGGCCAAGTCATAACTTTTATATGACCAGATGTTTCTTTCTGATTTAGATAATCCTTGCACAACTTAGAATTCTGAATTGAATGATTGTCCGTTATGTAACAAACAGATTTTCAAAAATGTCAGTGTTAAATAGAACCTACACTCATGTAGAATTGATTATAGTTGTTGGTGATCTGGATAATATTGTTGTGGATCCAGAACCAATGGTATTGACATATTGCATGGCGGAAGTATGTGCTCTACCAAGTGCCGTTCTAGTTTTTGAAATGCTCTCCAACTCTATGGCACACATAAGTTCTGTGTTTGGGTGAGGAAATTTTGAATGTTGATTCATCGGTCCAAAGGGCTTGTTTCAAGTCCATCGTTGTCCAATCCTTGGATTTCGAGGGAATTTTCAAGTGAGTCAAGACACTTTTAGCATTAAGAATTCCATTGTATTTCAGTTTATTTGTTTGTGGGGTGTTTCATAAAAGCTGAATGATGAGCTAATGAACAAAAATCGTTTTGTCATATCTCCAAATAGTTAATTTGCTGCAAAGTAAAAAGAAAGATAAACATCCTCCAACTGTGGAGATTCCATAATTTTTGCCAGGGGTCTAATACAGTTTTCATAATCGATATCGCTGCGGTTTTCTTTGGAACTTATTCAAGTTGTCATGATAACAAATGGCTAATAAATCAGTATCAGAGAAAAAGCCACAGACATTTAAACGAAGACATGATCATAAATGATAAGAACTGAAATAAGACAGGTTGCAGATGTGAGATTAAGAATAAATAATAATAAAACTAAAGAAATGCTTCTTTGAAATAACTACAGTGATGTTCAAGTTAATTTACGCTTGGTTTTAACAAAAGCAGAAGGCAGGTAGGGTTACATCCACGAAGCCAGAAAACAAAACAAAGAAAGTGACAGGAATTAGGAATTAAGGCATGCAAGTTACCGCCACAACAAATTAACTTCCTCTCTTGGCAGGCTGCTGCTGGCTAGCTTGCTACGCCCTCTGTGCCCTTTTCAGGACAACCACTCGCTCGACGCGAATGCTGTGTCCTTTTACATGCCCAAAGGAAATCCTAGAATTAACACTGCCACCCATTTCATTCCGAGGGCTAACTGCTGCATCCCCAACGTAAGCGGTAAGTTCGCCGAGAAAGGGCCGCTTTCTTTTGGTTCCGAGCATCCTGCGGAAACTTAGGTAAGTTGAGGGGCTTTTTAGGGAGAAATTAAAAGCCCAGAATAGGTCTGAAATCCTCCACCTCAATGGCGCCCACGTTTCTTGTCAATATGCTAAGGTATTGCATAGATAAACCGAATATTATTCATTGACATTAACAGGGTAATCTTCAAGTTATTAGCGATACGCATGCCAATTAAACAACTTCGCAAATAATTTAAGTACACACACTAGCCTCTAAAAGAGTTTGTCATTACAAATAGAGATAAAATAGTTAAATTGGATCACATTAGCCATACTTGATTGTTTACCTGTGCCAAAGGACTCCTGAACCATGCCTTCTCGAAACTTAAGTTCCTGTTCAGTGAAAAGTCGGCCCTGAAGCTCCACAGCCCATTCAGTTCTTTAATTTCCCGTGACATTGACTCGCGAGGATATAGCATTCCGCCGTCTAATGCGGGACATATATCCCATATCGCAGAAATGCACAGGAAAATTGGGAGTGCTGTTAAAAGCTTTCTCATCTCCATCTGTGCAATTGCCTTCACTTGAAAGCCAACAGCCAGTTAACTTGGAAACTCACATGACACGCAGCCACGGTCACATGACGCAGTCTCGCTTTGCTCATCTGCAAGCAGTGGCCTGGGTACCTGTGGGCTGGGCTGCAGTGCATTCGAATATACGAAATTCAGGACAACGGGAATTTGCACGCACATCAGATCTGGCGCACATTTTACTAGCGAGCAGGTTTTACGAACAGCCGTACATTGCCCCTGATTAACACGCTTGATAAACGTCCCATCCTGAAGCATGGCCATCGGAAATTTATTTTCGATGTATTGTCAGTATTGCGTGTACTGGAGTTTTTGAGGATTGAAGTATTCTCTTATTCATATGTATAGTTATTTCCCAGTGATGTGATTTTATCTCAACCTAAGAACAAACCTTACGATTATTTAAAAGAAATGAAAAATGAAATAACAATCAGATTAAGATTATGCAAACCCACCAATCCAAAAACGAAAAAAAGAGATATAAAAGGTCTCACCTTCTTACCTAAAATAGGCTCCATTTACAATGGTTGTTAAGTTAGTGATGCCTTCAGCTGTAGTGATGCCATGAGGCATTAGTTCCGGCTTCTCTGACCAAGGTCAGTGAAGTCCCTGTCCATTGACACAGTCTTGTTGCGAATGAAAGATATTGTAGCTTAACCTTAGAGTCTCAGGTGTTGGAAAGGGACTGTAATTCAAAGTACTTTTTGGCCTGCCATTAGACAAGATCAGTTTCCAATGCTACAGAGCTGCTTGATTATTTGCATCATGTACAAAATGGAAATTGCCACAATTTTCTATTTAGTAAATTGTTGAATTAATAATAAATTTGTGATTATAATTTAGTTTGGTTGGCAATTGAGAAAACAGTATAAAGATTTCCCCTCTCTTATTTTCTATTTATTACCTCCGCCAAGGAGGTTATGTTTTTGCCTAGGTTTGTTTGTTTTTCTGTTGGTTTCCAAAATAACTCAAAAAGTTATGGACAGATTTTGATGAAATTTTCAGGGATTCTACAGATTGGTATAAGGAAGAAATGATTAGATTTTGGAAGTGATCCGGATCTCCGTCTGGATCCAGGAATTTTTTAAAGGATTCTTTAACATTGGGAGATAGGGCCATTTTCAACATTTATGCATATAACTCCGCCAAAAATGGTCAGGGCACTTGGAAAAAAAATACAGGACAAGTTTCGAACATTTTCTACAATATATCAAAGACTGATCCTGAAAATGGAATAATACTATGATCCAGAATACGAAAGTAGGGGACCTTCGGAACTTTCATTAGAGGAAGAGAACAAATGAAGCTACAAACATGCGACAAACACCATTATATAGCCAAGATATTGCAGAATTAGGAAGGTATCACCGGATATACTGTATCTACAAAAGCCAGGGAACTAGATCCAGAAGAAAACCACCATTACGGAAAATTTGATTTTCGCGAATAACTACTGAACTAATATTGATATCATTATGAATTCAGTTGCTAATGGTATGTTTTCTTGGTCAGGGAATCTGAAAAAATAGATGAAACAAGGCAATCAGAGATAGCAGACCTGGCCCCAGCCACGGGCTGACAGACAGGGTATCCAGTCATAGCATTTCATAGTGCACATTTATTCATGTTTTTACTTTTCCAGTTTTTGTTTTTGCCAGGTCTGCCAAGCCACTCCACCGCTTGTCTGCGTTCCGCCCCGTGCCTTCGTTGTTGCACTTTTCAGAGCTCTGGTTGGCTTTGGTATTTCCCCTTCCTTCTGTGCTGTGCTGGATTCGGGGCTGTCTAAGCTTAATTGACAATTAACTGTTTTTAAGTTACTAACATTTACTAACATTCACTGGGTAGTGTAATTCTTAGATAGGCACATTACTAATACTACTAATTTAGACAGGGAGTTTATTGTCATGATTCCTGCTTTAATATTTCAAGTCTTGCTGTGCTTTTCTGTTCTTAACATTCATGCTGCTTTCAAACTGCATACTTAATTGGTACTTAAGCTGAGCACGCTCTTTCTCTTAATGAGCAAGTCTTGTCATCCAATCTTAGTCCATGTCCATTGATCTGGCCATGCCTCTTGTTCTCCTTCTCCAGGTGTTGCCCCTCATGTGTTCTGATTTCTAACCCTTTATCTGGATGCGGTGGAAGTTGGCTGGCAGACAGAGTCTCAAGTCCCATGTTCATGTTTCCAAGTCCCTTCCAAGTTTTCATTCCAAGTTCATGGTCTAGTCTAGTCTAGAGTATAAAGTTCACAGTCTTGTTATTTTTGTATATATAGCCTTTGTGTTTTGGTCCGGTTCGAATTCTGGTATTCTTTTCTGTTTATTGTTATTTCTGCCTGGAGTTTCCAGTGATTTTTTTTGTTCTTGCCATTTTTGGATCCCTTGGTTCTAAGCCCTGTGAAGCTCCCTTTAGTTTTTTTGCAACCCCTTGGGCGAAGTTTTTTGTTGGCCCTTGTGCCAGTTTTGTTTATTTTCAATAAATCTTATTCCTCCATCCTCGCATCTGGTGTCTAACTGGTCCCATATCAGAAAACAATATAATACACGACAATCCAGGCTCCTCAGGCATCAAGCAAATAGGCCTACGAGCTGCAGCGGCCTCCATTTTAATACGAAGAGCGGTGAACTGCGCTGGTCCCTGAGGCATGGCGTAGTTTATCCCGGGCAGCTAGCTAGCTAACTCTCCTTGTAATATAAGTCAAATTCATTCATACTGCACAAATTACCACAAAAATGCTTAGCTGTGTCCAGCTAGGTAAAACAAAATGCTAACTAGACACTGAAGACGATCGAACACGTTATACCATCTTTAAAAAAAAGAAATAAAAAATCGGTGATTTCAGCAAGCCCAGCTGGCTGGAAAGCGGACCCCGTGTGCTATGTGCAATTCCATGCAAGATCCGTGTCAACGCGATCACTTTGTCCGCCAACGAAAAACGGGCAGTATGCAGCGAAAGTATGCGGAATAATGCAACGCAAATAGAAATAAAAGCACAAATTCAAATCGTAACATCACAACCGACAAATGTCATACAATTAGGAAACATAATTATTTAATGCAAACTAGTATACAATTTTATGAAAATGCATTGCGATTATGGTTCGCAGGGGTCCGTGTCACAACACGGAGCTCCATGTAGCTAGCTAGCATGCTAGCTACACACTTATAACGAAATAATTACATACAGCACAAACGTTCACAGAAATTCTACGTAATGTTCATTTGGCAAAAATAATACAAAAATTACCTAAGCAGACATAGAAAACAATATAATACACGACAATCCAGGCTCCTCAGGCATCAAGCAAATAGGCCTACGAGCCGCAGCAGCCTCCATTTTAATACGAGGACAGACGAACAATGCGCTGGTCCCCGTGGCATGGCGTAGTTTATCCCGGGCAGCTAGCTAGCTAGCTAACTCTCCTTGTAACATGATCATTGCTTAACCTGGGTCCCCCTAGGGGGGGGGCAGGTAATGGCCACGGGCTGACAGACAGAGTGACAGAAACACACACACACACACACAGACATGATCATTGCTTAACCTGGCTCCCAGGTAATAAATGTAGGACTAATATATATGTGTAAATCACAACATGAGGGGAAATGTTGCATCATAAAAAAAACAAATGAAGCTAGAAACATGCAACAGACATCTTTAAACAGCCAAGACGCTGTGGAACTAATATTGATATAGCATAATGAATCAAATTGCCATGTTTTCTGGTCAAGGAATCTAAAAATGAAGATAAAATAAGTGTAAGATTAATATCTATGGTGGATGTCGCAATATGGAGGGAAATGTTGCGCTTGACGGAGGTCTGCGCTCTCCGAGTGCTTTTTTAGTTTATTTATTACCTCCACCCAGGAGGTTCTGTTTTTGCCTGGGTTTGTTTTTGAGAAGGTGGGTATTAAGTCAAGGAACAGGTGATTAAATTTTGGCATATCTAGGCCAAAGTACTGCTGAGATATACGCCAAAGTTCAAGATTTCAAGTCTTTCCAATGAGCCGGAGTTCCTTTGGGCCGTGCTTTTGGGTTTTGCAGCCCCCTGGCGGAGGTCTGCGCTCTCTGAGTGCTTTTCTAGTTTGTTGTTGTAGCCCCTAGCTGTAGTCGGTTGGCGGTCATCTCTGCCATCACTGGTGGGTCTGTAGAGATTTTCTTGTAGATGCTCTGCAGGGCGCAAATTACAACCGATTCCATTAATATTTGGTGTGGGCACAGGTTATGGTTTTGGTCACAACACCAATTAATTCAGGTTGCCATGGCAAAATAAAGCACAGTTTCCAGCCGAGAATATGCCAGTTTCAGAGTATGGCTTATGAGGTCTGAGTTTTCAAGATAGCACAAGCGGGCACTCAGAGACTATACCCATGCAGTCCTGGGTGACTGAACTGCCAAGTTTTTAATTGGACTTAAGCAGTTTACAAAGGCAGAGGGCAATGCTCTAACATTGCCTGACTCAGCAACATTTGACAGACACTGGGTGTGACGTTAAGGTTTTTGCCTACTTGCCTTTTAGGACAAGTGCTTCCCAAATCTATTTGCCCCGTCTAAATTCCTACTTGCCCTGTCTAGGAGGTACTTTTTCTGGCTCTCTAGTGCATACATTTTCCTAACAAATATACTTAGAACTAAAATCCATTGCCTGTTGACTGTGGAAAGCAATACACAACTTATTTCTTACGTAAAATGTATTTATTTGCTATGTGTTAGCCCAGAAAATCATATTTAAAGTGCCAGTAAATACCTTGCATGTCTTCAATATGACAACATATAAAAATGATATCAGTAGGTAGGGAAATAATTCATCTTCACATCGATATTTTATACAATTTTTTACGACATCGAAAAATATGGATTTTGATGTTAAAAACTCACTCAACCCTCAAACTGTCGCGCGAGCGAAAATCTGATGTCATTAGAGTAAGTTCCCTTTCTTGTGTACCACGTAACGAGTGACGTAGCACACACAACAGCAATAGCGGAAAGAATCAAGTTGACAGCCTCGGAGAGAAAACGCCGGAAAATTGCCCTTGATGCCAAAAGAAGACGATCCCTCGTATATATTGGGAGTGCTATTGATCGGTGGAAGAGTCTGAGAGAGCGACTGGGCATTGACAATGATGAGTTGGCCCTAACTTTGATGGATTAGTAAGTTGAAATATCGTGGTGGTTTCTCTTAGCAACATTCCCCGCGCTACCCGAGTTCATAAAAGTAAACAACGTAAATGGTAGTGTGCCTCGAATGGGGGAATTATGTTTTGCTTATCGTGTTTTGCTTAACGTTTTACAGGTTATTGCAATCGTGAAATCGTGATGTATTTAGAGAGCAATCAGAATTTAATCAGCATGGGACCAGATGTTCTCGTTATATGTTATATGGTCTGCGATATAGTAACTAAATGTCAAGGATCTACAGAAATGATGTCTGAAGTAGACAGCCTCTTAAAACAAATATGGTGCTAAGATAAAAGACCTATAAATATCATTGCCCACTGAACAGATTACGTGTCAGAATGCTGCCAGATAAAATATAATTTCCGATATTTCGCCAAAACCTTTTGTAAATACATCAGTTAGAGTGTTATTTTTCTTCGATTTTTAAAAAAATCCAAGTTAACAATATCTGGGTTTTTTTTTTTTTTTAAAAGCAACAATAACATCCGTAAGACAAAAACATTCCTGCTGTAAAAATAGACATTTTAACTCCAATAGAAGCCTATCTATGACATTCAATGAGTGTCAGAACGTAGGCCTACAGTACCGTTCATTTAGCAACATCTTCAAGGAAAAAATCAAAGAATCGATATACTTCAATTACATGACGCTTATGCATTCATAATATGTTCAAATGGTCTTCCCATATGTCATCAAGTGATTACTCGCCTCCACATTCTCCAAAAACGTTCCTGTCTGTCTTCTTTTTCGTCCGCGAAACGCCATCTCTGTTTACAGTGCGCGATTTCGACCCACAATGCTTTGAGCGGTGAATAATCTAGCCGATCTATTTTTAGACCGGGAAACCCCTTTTTGAAAAATTGGATTTCCTAAGGTTATTTTTGGTCAAATATTTTTAATAATTTTTTTTGGGCCATATTACAGACAGCTTGATTTTTGGAAATTAAAAAAAAAAACATGCAAGGTACTTACTGGCACTTTAACTTTGAACAGATCAGTGCAATGTGAAAGCTGCACCAGGTTGTTTTCTGAAGAAATTCGAACTCAGTATTGTAAATATGATATTCCTAAGAAAATAAAAATACAAACTATGGATGCACCGAAATGAAAATTTTTGACCGAAAATGAGAAACGCTCGGCCGAAAACTGAAACACATTATTATGCCAATTTTTTAGTAGAGACGCTCAGCCAATGGAGGCAGCGACACACTGCATCTGGCTACTCGGGGGCTCTATAGTTACAGAAGCGTGAAATTATGAAATTGATGAATAAAAACGCCCAGAGTCGTGCTTGCCCGATCTGGCATGTCCTTACAAGTTTTACTTGCCCATCACCTTTTTGAAGTTGCCCCGGGCATTTGGGCATCTGTTAATGTCGCACCCTGAGACATATTAGACCAGCGGTTCCCAATCTTTTTAAGCCCCGCACCACGTTTTACTTCCCGACCGCGCTGATGCACCACCACGCCCAACACATGAAAAGGCACTGTCTATTTATAGTGTCATTGAGGGCATCAAGTTTAATACAACAAAATATAAGAACACACAACTGTTTATTACTGAATGTGCAATAATAGGCCAATTGTGCTCTCACATTTGAAAGGTGAGGAGAATAATATCAAAATAAAAAGTACAGTTGCTGAGCGAGCCCTCAATTAACTGGCCAACAGACTACCGATCAAAAAAAAGGCACAATCTTTTTATAGCCTCATTGAGTGCATCAAGTTTAATACAAAAAAATAGTAAAAGAGAAATAAAAGAGTGAATTTTAATTTAAATAAGAGTTTTGAATTAAAAGCCTACAGATGATTTTCTTAAATTTTTCTTATGTGTGACACTGCCACGTAAATTTTAAGTGTTCTCTTATTCTTTGAATTATATTTAACGAAATACGGTTGTAATTGCATTTTACGAGTTTCCCGTTATTCTTACTCGAACTAATGCATGAAGCTCTATTGCTCTCTTATGACGTCTTTTATCTTCATTATTGCTTCATCGTTGCGGGGTACTTTTTTGTGGCTTATTTGGGACTCACTTGGTGGACTGTCACTTTATAGGTCACGGACAGATTTTTCCAAGGAGCTCCTCCTTGGCTTTTTCCCTTTGCTTCACTTGCTACTGCTACCCCGCGGTTCTGCACTTGCGCAACCCTAAAATCTCGGGCTGTTTCCTCACTCATATCTTGACGTATCTTCAAAAATCATAAAAATAGATGCATTTTCAGTGAGCATTTCGACCTGTAAGCGTACATATATTTGCACGTACATGCTGGGTTTTCCTGAGAATACAGAAATGAGATGATAATGGCGTATATGGGCATAGCTATATCTTTGAACAAACTTATCCAACTCGTTATACAATCTGCTTATGTCATGATAAGCTAACAAATAACAAAGTTACTACTGTAAACTGATTCATATTGCAATATCAAGACGAAAACAAAGACTCAACAATTGCTTTGCATTAAGGTAGCATTTTTTGACAGGGGAGCAAAATTTGACAGAACTCCAGCGTTGCCACATTGACTGTGGAAAACGCATATGCGCGCTAGAACTGTCTGAAAGTGCGCGTTTTGAGGGACTGAAACAATGTTTTGAGCGATCAGAATTGATCTGTTTGAGCTGTTTGTTACAAGTGAAACTCCATTTGAAATATGCATGATTTCTTTATTTTTTAGTAAAATAAAACACAATAGGCCGCCATTACCCTTCTCATGTCGCGCACCACCACCTAGCGGCAGCTTGCGCACCACAGGTTGGGAATCCCTGTATTAGACAATACTTCCCAGTCTGCAGTTCCAACTGGGGCCTATGGGGGCTGCATACTTGGGCCCAGCAAACTTTTGTCCATGGGTTGCACATGGCTCCCAACATGGGAGAGGCCGTATCTGATCTTTATTAACAAAGATATTGTATCACTTAAGAAGTTAAATAATACAGTGTGTAATGACATAGAACGCAATCTGCTTTAATCCATATACTCATTCATCCATTTTAAATTCTTTGATCTCCCATTTTTAGTGCCATATTTTTAACTGGGCTATTGCTAAAAGGCCAAATTTTCTAATCTTCTTCAATTTTGGTCATCCAGCTGCATGTAGAGCACATGCTTCTTATGTGGTTAAAACTTGTGAGATCTCATGAGATCTGGGCAGCCTATATAGGACTTACCGTATATGGTATGGTATATTACATTCCCATCCAATTGCGCCCAGTGTGCCCACTATTCTCAAACCTATGGGGCACTTGGGGGTGCTGACTGGGTCAAAGTGTCAAAGCCGCCAATTCAAAACTCCATTACCCTGAAGGCATTTTCAAGGGAGAATTGGCAGACAACATTTTTGGTGGGTTCGATGTCTGGTTAATATGGATCTATTATATGCCAATGAATTTTGGTCTTCAGTTTTTTGTTGGATTCACTGAAACAAGATGGTTGCAACTCGATCTTGTCTTTATCGTGATTTACAGGGACACTGTACCTGATCTTGGGCACACTGTAAAAATGCAGCTATCACCTGTATTCTATCATACCTGACACAACATCAATGAATGCAGGAACAAAAACTGGCGTTTTCATTACAGTGATTATTTTTAGTATCACAAAAGCATAACTCAGTGGTGTCATTCAAACAGTTTGAATGTGGTTTCTGTGTGTTTCACATTGATGACTCTACAACCTGAACAAGGAAGCTGTCTGCAGTCTGAAGCACGGACGAGGCCAAAAGGGTGGCCAGGGGTGGCACGGGCCACCCCTAAAATCAAACTGGCCACCCCAACCAGAGCTGAAATTTGTTCGGTTGTTGGGCTTGTCGGTATGAACCGTCTACATGTTGGCTGTTTATTTCCTCACCAAAACTTACATTTTACACTTATCTTTATGTTGGCCAAATTTATCATATTTCATTTTACGCATCTTGTATGACATCTGCATTCACCATTCGGATTGTTGTGGTTGTACAGGCTGAGTAACTAATGTATATTTTATGCATACTGGGGCAGAAGCAATGCACCAATTACGTGTTGTCATCAGACTAAATCGGAAGGGCACCCTACACTACGCAATTTTTTTGTCCAACAGCACTGGCTTTTACAGGAAGGAACAGAATACACGGGCAAAGATGAGTAAACTGTAGTTTGGCATATGTTGCCTTAGATATGGAAAGTAATGGGGAAGCTGAATTAAGACTAATAGAAAGCTACCCCATTATGACAGTCTAACATTGTTCAGGAGACATTTCAGGGAACTGAAAAATATTACAGTAAGCTGTAACATACGTCACAGTTTAAAAAGGTGACTAGAGAGCGGCACAAAAGCAGGCCGTCTTGTTGACTTTGCTGTGCAACTTCAAAAACTCAGTATCTACTACTAGGACCATTATAGCTATATAACTTACATCATGCAAGTTAGTAAATCACCTAGAAATCCTTAGTGACCACTGTGGTACTGTTCCGGTAAGCTTAGTAGCTAGCAATCTTCGCAACTTAGCTACCTTACTTGTTTAAACTGGTGTTATGTCCCAGCTGGTTTCCAAGCTAACTGGTTTTCTTGTACATACGCACATTGTGTTTGTCTAACAGCAGCAGCTGTGATGTGTCACTGTCACAGATTTATCACACATTCACAAACATATTACTGGCAGGGGCATCTTTATACTTCCTGCTGCAATTGAGACTGTATATATGAGCGTTAACTGCAATGAGCAATGAATATGTGCCAGGCCACTCCTCCTGCCATCCAGCTCACCGGTCTAAGACAAGGACTGCATTTTGCACTTCACTCATCATTGTTTACATCTGTGTGTAATTGCCACTGGGTGGTAGCAATGTGCATTTAAGGCCAAGACACACACACTCATTGTGAAGTCTCATAAATACATGCCATTGTGGCATTCCTAGTCTTGTATAGACGTATTCCCCGCATATTGCTTATAGAAGCCTTCACCACAAATGGACTCAGCAGGGATCCCATTGCCCCCTGACGTGGGAGAGTTTGCTGCCCAGCCTCCTGACCTCTACCATCTGGTGGCAGAACAGCAGAGGGAGATTGGCCATCTGGGGGCCATCCAGGATGAAATGGTTCATGGGGTCTGCAAACTTTCAATTTGCACAAATTTCGCGACCCCACTTTTGAAAGGTCTTCGTCAAATTTGTTGTCAATTGTAACTTACAGATCGTCAAACTGCAGGAGAGATTGTCAATCGCGAATTGACAAATGGGTAGCGCAAGCCCTGATGGCGGACTACGCCCTCCAATTCAGCACCTTGGCTGCAGCTAGTTGCTGGAATGAGCCTCCACTCCTGTCAATCTTCAGAAAGGGGCTGTGTCCAGAGCTCAAGGGACCTGGAAATGTCCATACCACCCTATATCAGCGCAGCCATTAGCCTGGACCAGCTCCTGCTGAAAAGGTGGCGGGCTCAGCTCACAGGCCCCACCCAGCTGCCCACAGAGGGAGTGGAGCCTATGGAACTGAGGCACTCCATTCCAGTGGAGCATCGCCCCTGAAAGAGTCCCGGCCACTGCATCCATGGTCAAGAGGGAGGAACAGTGCCCCCCAAGGTAAAGGTGTCACCTACAGCCTTTACTAGACAACGTGTCAAGATCTCAGTCAAGGTATGCTGTAATGATGTGACCCTTTGCTCAGGGGACCTGATTGACTCCGGTGCAGCGGGCAACTTCATCTCCAACCAGTTGGTGCAACGGCTCATTGCCCCAGTTAACCAGCTCTACACTCTCCTTACTGTGGCAGCAATCAATGGGAAACCTCTGGGCAACAGCAGCGTGACCCACCAGACGGCTCTAATCTTGCTCTGTACTCAAGAGCGCCATCTGGAGGAACTTCCGCTGCTTCTTCTGAGATATTCAGTCCACCCAATAATCCTTGGCCTCCCTCAGCTGTTATCACATGATCCCTCCATCTTCTGGCACCCAAGACTTGTCAGCTTCAGGTCAGCCTCATGTCAGCAGCACCGTAGCCCCCTCAGAGCCCTGACCAAGGAGATCAGCTCAAGATTCCCATAGAGTACTGGGACCTGCAGATGGCGTTCAGCAAAACTCAAGCATTCCAGTTACCTCTGCGTCTTCCATGGGATTGTGTCATAGAGCTCCTGTCTGGTGCATCAACCCCCAGGAACTATGTCTACCCCCCATCGGTGGCTGAAACTGAAGCAATGGAGCAGTATGTACAAGAAGCCCTACAGCAGGGCTTCACTCGCCCTTCCACGTCACCTGCATCAGCAAGTTTCTTCTTCATACAGAAGAAGCATGGAGGTCTCCATCCCTGCACAGATTACAGGGGCCTAAACGATGTCATGATGAAGTACCGACATCCACTCCCCCTGGTCCTCAGCGCTGCGGAGCAGCTGCTGGTTCCGAGGATCTTTAAGAATTGCCTCTGCAGCGCCTATAATCTGATCCTTGTCAGGGAAGGAGATGAGTGGAAGATGGCCTTTAGCACCACCTCCGGGTATAACGAGTAAAGTGTCATGCTGTATGGCCTTGTTAATGCCCCCTCTGTGTTCCAGTCCCTCATCATTAATGTGCTACAAGAGATAGTGGGAAGATTTTTCATCGCTTACCTCGACAACATCCTCATCTGCTCAAGTACTTATGAAGAACGTGTACCATGTGAGGAGAGTACTTGTACGCTTACTACAACATGAACTCTACGTCAAGACAGAGAAATCCTTTTTCCATCAATCCACCATCTCCTCCTTAGTTACGTGACTGGACTTGAGGGAATGGTTATAGAGCCTAATAAGGTGAAAGCAGTAGCAGAATGGCTAATCCTACGGACATTAAAGAAACTCTGGCGCTTCATGGGCTTTGAAAATTTCTATCTATGGTTCATTAAAAACTTCAGCGCTGTTGCCAATCCGCTAACATGTCTGTTCAAAGGGAAACCCAAAAACCTGGAACGGAATCGGGGAGCTAAGCACGCCTTCAACACACTCAAGAAACTGTTCATCATGATTCAAATTACTGGACTCGGAAAAGCCACCTTCCACCTTTATGGTGGAAGTCAATGCCTCCAGTGTGGGGGTGGCCGTTATCCTGTCCCAGCCGCATGGGAGACAGGAGAAGCTATATCTCTGGGCTTACTTCTCACTCAAACCCATACCTGCTGAGGCCAACTACGACGTAGGAAGCCGGGACCTGTTGGCAATGAAACTAGTGCTTGAGGAATGGAGGCATTGGTTAGAGGGGGCCCATCATCCATTCCTCGTCCAGACTGACCATCGCAACTTGGAGTTTCTGAGACAGGCAAAATGACTAAATCCAAGGCCAGGTGGGCACTCTTCTTTACTTGCTTCAATTTTTCAATAACCTATCGCCCAGGCTCTAAGAACATCAAAGCAGATGCACTATCCCAAAGATAAGAGGTAGAGAAAGATTCAGAAGCAGAAGAGCCAATTTTGCCGTCCTTCTGCATCCTTGCCCTGATCAAGTGGCAGTTCGACCAGGAAATTGTGAAGGAGACCAGGAACCCCCCTACTATCTTGGTGCCAGCAGGTAAGACGTTCTTTCCAGTTACTCTTTGTGAGCGAGTGATTCTGTGGGCACGTACCTCCCTGTCAGGAGGACACCCTAGAGCTAAAAGATCAACACACATCATCAGTCAGAAATATTGGTGGCCCCACCTGGCCTTGGATGTGGAGGCAGCTGTGCGCTCGTGCAATTTGCGCAATCTCTGAAACACCATTTATTTATTTATTTATACTGGAAGTCCGATTGAGAGCAAGCTCTCCTTTACAAAGCCCAGTAGCAAAAAAAAAAAAAAACACAGAAAACTCCAAGTACAATAAATAAAAACAATGACTACATTACTCATGTACATTCCTGCTTTGAGACAGCCAATAAAAGACAATTAAAACAATCAATTGAAATAAGACTTTCCAACTTAAAAAACTGCTGAATCCTATTCCACTTCTGTGGAGCATAATACATAAAAGCAGTTTTACCCAGTTCAGTGCGCACCCCTGGAACATCTAAAACCAAAAAGTCAAGAGTGCGCAGACTGTATTCCCCCTTCATCACGTTAAGCAAACTGGTCAGATATCCAGGCAGTTTACCCAACAATGCCTTGTATATAAAAAGGCAACAATGTTGCTCCCTTCTCGTGGCCAGCGAAGACCAACCAGCGTAAAAATAAAGAGTACAGTGATGCGCTCGGAAGCCATCTCCAGTTATGAACCTTAATGCAGTGTGGTACACTGCGTCAAGTGATCTCTGCAAGGAGGGTGCAGTGTGCATATAAGTCACATCACCATAATCTATTCTAGAGAGAATAGTTGCTTGAGCAATCTGTCTTCTGCAACTCTTTGGAAGGCAGGCTTTATTCCTGTACAGCATTGCCAATTTTGGCTTCAAATTCCTGACCAGCTCATCAGTATGCTTCCTAAAATTAAGATTGTCATCCAGCCAAATTCCAAGGTATTTGTAGTTAGGAACTCTTTCGATCTGGATTCCATTTACAGTCGTGATGCTACCATTATGGAACCTAGCAGCTGGTTTAAGAGAGAATAGCATGAATTTAGTTTTTTCAGAGTTTAAGATTAATTTAAGGTCTAATAGATCCTTCTGGAAGATTTGGAAATCTGACTGCAGATTTTTAATAGCCAAATCAGCAGAAGGAGCAGCTGAGTAGATGACCGTATCATCTGCATAGAGATGGATTTTACTATTGAGAAAATTAGAACCAAACTCATTAATAAAAAGTGTAAACAGCAAGGGCCCCAAAATTGAACCCTGTGGAACCCCCTTGCACAAATAAATAAAGTTTGATTGATAGCCATCAGCCACAACAGCTTGACACCTACCCGATAGATAATCATTAAACCAATTCAGAGATTTAATATCAAACCCAATGGTACTTAGCCGTTCTATAAGTTTAAAATGGTCAACTGTGTCAAACGCCTTTGATAGGTCAATAAAAAGGGCAGGGCAGTCTTTCTTATTGTCCAAGGCAGTAACAATATCATTCAATACCATGGCTGCAGCGGACACAGTGCTATGACCTGGTCTGAAACCTGACTGAAACACATTCAAGATGGCATGGTCTGATAAAAATGCTCTAATGCTCTGATTATTGACAAGTCTCTCCAAAACCTTAGCCAAGCACGGCAGCTTTGAAATTGGTCGATAGTTATTCAGAACATCTGAAGAACCACCTTTATGCAAGGGAAGAACAAAAGCCGTTTTCCACAAGACAGGTATCGAACCGGTCAACAGTGTTAAGTTAAAAATGTGTGTCAGGATAAAAGCGATCAAAGGTGAAGCCAGCAATAAGAGGCTTGGGTCCGATTTATCCACCCCAGTGGATTGCTTAGGGTCAATGCTAAAAAGTTCTTCAAGCACTTCCTCTTCCGAAAAAGGATGCAAGGAAAAACGGCCGGAGTTATTCGGTACAGGTACAAAAGGCCTGCTATCACAGGTAGGAACAGCCGGCAATAACCCTAAATTTTACAAATATCACAAAGTTCCCCGTTATCTGAAATAATTACTGAATCCTTAGTAATCCCACTTGGTAAAGCCGAGGAGGGGAGCTGGGACAAAAATTTAAAAGTTCTCCAAAGTTTCGCCGAATTCCCGTCGGAGTCAGATAAATTGGAGAGATAATAAGATGACTTAGCCTTCCGAATTGCTGTAAGGGTAACTGTTGGGAAGGTAACGAAAATCTTGCCAGTCAGAATGCAACCCAGAAACACACGCTTTTTTCCAAGCGAAATCCCGAGCCTTTAACAGCTCCGAGATATCAGGGGAAAACCAGGGATTCGCCCTGTTCTTAACTCTCAACTTTTTAAAAGGGGCATGCTTATCCACCACAGCATTAAAAGACCTGATAAAATGGCTTAACGCGAAATGAGGGTCAGGAATAACAGCAGAGTAATGCATGTCACTCAGATACAAGTCATGCAAAAAAGCTTGTTCCGAGAAATGTTGAAAATTTCTTTTGACAATGACCCTAGATTCTGATTTTGGGTTACTATTTTTCCTGACACAAGCTACAGGACAATGGTCACTAAAATCCAAAGGGAAAACGCCATTAGCTTTAAAATTATGAGGCCCATTAGTTAAAATAAGATCCAAGAGCGTAGCTCTATTAGGATCCTTAGGGTCAGGCCGTGTAAGATGCCAATAACTGTCAGTCGGCTGCAGTTCACACCATTTCCTAAACAGACACTCAAAGCTAAAACCTCAAAGCACCAGAACAAAGATACAGAGTTTAAAACAGAAACGGTAAAACATTCTTTCACATAAATGGCCACACCAACGCTTATGACACCTGCTATGGGTAAATTTAACCCACTGCCAGTCCCTCATCATCCATGGTTGGACATCGCCATGGATTACGTTACCAATTTTTCCCTCATCAGAAGGTAACGCATGTATCCTGGTGATCATTGACTGATTTTCAAAATTTTGTAAATTTGTGCCTTTTGCTGCTATGCCATCTGCTATTCAAGTTGCCAACACACTCTTCGTGCAGGTATTCAGAAATTTTGGCCTTCCGGAGGACATCCTCTCAGGCCGTGGGCCACATTTAACATCCTGAGTGTGGATAGCTTTCTTTGGGAAGCAGGGAGCCTCGGTTAGCTTCACCTCGGGATACCACCCTCAGAACAATGGGCAGGCGGAGAGAGCCATTCATGACCTGGGGAGGTTCCTCCAAGCATACTGTCTTCAGCACCAGAGGGATTGATCCGCTACCTGACCTGGGCTGAATATGCCCAAAATTCTTTGAAAAGCGCATCCACTGGACTCAGCCCCATCCAGTGCATGCTCGGACGCTAACCTAACCTGTGTCCGTGCGATCAGAGCCAGACTGAAGTCCTGGCGGTGGACGCCTGGTTCTTCAAGATAGAGAAGGTCTGGGAAAACACCAACGTCCAGATCCGGAGGGCGCTCCGCCACCAGAAAATCTAGGCGGACCGGAAAGTTCAGGAGCCCCTCAAGTACCAGCTGGGGGACAGAGTCTGGCTCTCAACAAGGGACCACCGTTTCAGCAGCTGAAGCCCAGAGTTTGTATTACCTATTGCGTATATTAAGGAACCTTGTTTCTTCGTTGTTTTTTATTGCTTCGTTTGTGCCTTCTGCTGTGCAGTTGGCGTAATAAAACTACTAAGTCTATCCTTGCATCTGTGTCCAGTCCTCAACGTCCTGTCCTCCGAGCACTTAAACTTCGCATGAACCACGACCCTCACAGGGTTCATTTGCGGCTGCCCTGCTCCAGCACTGGTAGGCGTTCTCTCTCCTAATTGGGAAAAGTAAATTGGAACCAGTTTTGTGATATCATGCATTTTATGGAGGGATTACTGAAAGGCCTTTACACCTCCAACTGCATGTCACTGAAAATCCAGAAACAAACATTAATTTGCTCATGAATTGAATGGAGACATTTGTCACTAGTGACATTTTGTCTCAATAGCAACATTTTGTGCCTTGGCTTTACAATGGAATTAATGAGAGCATACTTTGCAGGATAGCCAAATGTACAACAATGATTTTATCAGCATGTATTGCCAACAGAGAGTCTTTGAAGATGATGTTGCATTATTGTCCATTTTGGGTGATCTATTACATAATACGGGAGGATTTTTATTAAGTTTCCATTGACAAATAATTTTCTGGCAGTTTTTTGTTAACAACCCCAGTTCTGAAATAGTTGGGACAAAGTGTAAGTTGTGAATAAAATCAAAATGCAATGACTTTCAGATCACATGAGCCAATATGTTATTTGCAATAGAACATAGATAACATTTCAAATGTTGAAACTGAGACATTTTACATTTTTATCCACAAAAGGAGCTCATTTCAAATTTTCTGGCAGCAACCAGTCTCAAAAAGTTGGGACACAGGAAAAAAAATGGCTGAAAAAGAAATCAATATATAAAAGAATCAGCTGAAAGAACATTTATCAAGTAATTACATTAACTGGCATTAGGTGTGTAACATGATTGGCTATAAAAGGGCTCTCATAGCGAGGCTGAGTCTCTCGGAAGTAAAAATGGCCAGAGGCTCTCCAACCCATGAAGGCTAGCGTAACAAAATTGTGGAATACTTTAAAAACAATGTTCCTCAATGTCAAATTGCAAAGGCTTTGAAGGTCTCATCATCGACAGTGCATAACATCATCAAAAGATATGGAGAAACAGGAAAAATCACTGTGCACAAGGGACAAGGCCAAAGAACTTTACTGGATGCCTGTGATCTTCCGGCCCTCAGACGCCACCGCATCACTCATCAGCATGATTTTGTCATTGACATTACTAAAAGGGCTCAGGAATACTTAAAGAAACCACTGTCTGTAAACAATGTCCGCCGTGCCATCCACAGATGCCACCTAAATCTCTATCATGCAAAAAGGAAGCCATTGTTGAGCATGATCCGGAAGCGCTGCCGTGTTCTGTGGGCCAAGGCTCATTTAAAATGGACTGTAGCAAAGTGACAAAGTGCCCTGTGGTCAGATGAATCCAAATTTGACATTCTTGTTGGAAATCATGGGCGGTGTGTCTTGTGGGCTAAAGAGGAAAAGCCCACCCCTCCTGTTATCAGCGTTCAGTTTAAAAGCCAGCATCTCTGATGGTATGGGGATGCATTATTGCATATGGTGTGGGACACTTGCATGTTTTAAAAAGCACCATGAATGCTGAAAGGTATATAAGGGTTTTAGAGCAACTTATGCTCCCCTCCAGAGGATCTATACAGGGCTTAAAGCAAAAAAAAATCCCAGGACTGAAAATTTCAGACGTGGGATAAGACATTCTGAAAGGGGCTCTAAGCTTGCAACGGTCTAGCCCAGGCCCCTGTCCTAGACAATGGCAATAAAAGAGAAATATAAACAACATTGTGCGCCCCGCAAACACCAATTAATTGGGTGATATGCTACTTCACAGTTCTCAAATGCCTTAATTGTGAATGTGTACAATTCGTGCTTCATTTTAACATAAACACCTGCTGAAGTTGTAGTCTGTCTATTGCTAGTCTGGTCTATTTCAAATATTAAAATTACTGTAGGACTTTAAAGCAAAAGTGCGTGGCAGCAGACCTGCCAACCTTGGCAATTTTTTTTTTTGAGTACACATGCGCGGGCGTGAAGCACCCACAGGGCCCACGGCGCAAATTTTGTGGTTTTCCCGCATGAAATGCTCACAGACCGCGTGTATTTAGGGGGGTCCCCAGTCCCCACACGCCTTTTTGGATGGGAGCAAATTGTATGTTGACTTACACTAAATGGAGGCAAGCTGTTACAACCTCTTAAATAAAAATGCCAGTCCAGAGAAAAAGTAGTATTACCAGGCTGTAATGTTGCATTGGCAATATTGACAAATCTTTAATATACTAACTGCACCTGCTCAGACTTAGTTAACACTAGTCTAGCAAAACAGTCTAATCATATTATTCTTTTTACACACTGCTGAGCAGTGCATACCATGTGCACTGTATCTCCACTGATATCAAGCAATGCAGGGTTCTCCTTCCTGACCATTGTCTCCACTCCAGCCTTCTTTCCTCTCATGACAGCACAGTTGTCCAGCAGAATGCTGTCAGCTTGGTTCCAGTTTAGGCGATAGGATTTTATGACACCTGTCAGCTCGATTGTGAGGGTTGTTGTATCAGCAATATTGGCTTTTCTTGAGGCCAAGTGATGAGTAACAACTTTGCCCAAATCCTCATCATAATAGCGCACCAAAACGTTCAGCACACAGTCCATGTTTGTATTGGTGGCCTCATCAACATTTAGGGAAAAATAAATGTTGTTCAGCTTGTCAGATAACTGCTTTTTTATCTGAGTGGAGATTCCGTGAGTGCACACATATGACGCCTGTGTGTTTGAAACTGTTAATCTAGACAGTGCATTTTTGTCCTGTGCAACAGTTTTAATCAGTTCAGCAAATGGCTGCGCTACCGTGGACGAAAGATCGTGCTCTGCAATAAATGCGCAGATACGCACTTTATGATTGCACACACGATCTGTCATTGATTGGCGAGCATCCTCACTCGTTGTTGACGCACCTGGTAGCACTGTACAGTGTTGGAGAGCTCTGACAGCATCCCTGTGACCTGGTTCATTGTTGTGCTTGAAAAGCTTTTTTGCCGTTTGAACCATACAACAGCTTTCTGTTGCAAACACAACAGAAACAAGCTCCTGGTTCCTTCAATGTTTGACACCAGGACCTGAATGGCTTTCCTGTGTCACCTATCTCATCCAACCAAGCCCACCTCCATTTGTTTTTGACAGTGCTGTCAATATTAGTCACGTCAGATCCTTCAACTAACCGCTCCATGATTTTTCGCAGACTGAACCGGTACCACGGCAGTGACAGCACACGTGGGTAATATTTTGAGTCAAACAATGCAACTCGGTGAATACACCAACCAATCATGATACAGTAGTTGCAGACGCGGTTGATCTAAAACATTACCCAGAATAGAGATTTGCACACGTAACAATGCTTTTTTAATGCAAAATAACGTGAGAATACATAACAACAACGAATCAATGACCGATCATGTGTGCAATCATAAAGTGCGTATCTGCACATTTATTGCAGAGCACGACCTTTCGTTCACAGTTGCACAGTCATTGATTGATGACTTTATTAGAAGTTTGCTGTTTCATACAGTTTCACAACGGTACAGTTCACTAGTACATGGTCTACTAAAACTAAAACACACAGGCGTCATATGTGTACATCCATGGAATTTCCACTCAGATAAAAAAAAACAGTTATCAGACAAGTTGAACATGATTTATTTTTCTCTAAATGCTGACGAGGCCACCAATACAGACATGGACCGTGTGCTGAACGTTTTGGTGCGCTTTTATGATGAGGATTTGGCAGTGGCGTACCGTCAGATGTCAGGAAGGCTTTCAGTAACATTACCTTTCCTGGATAATTGCTCTTAAACTGTTTGCGATCAGGTTTGCCTGATTAAGAATCAAACAGTTAACAGAACAGCCACCACCAATGCGTGACAAGTAATGATTAAGAAATGTTAATGACAAAGCGATTGGCTTTGTTGATATAGTTGATGTGATTCCGCAAGGATGACAATCTGAAAAAATCCGAAACTTTCGCGGACTCGGCAGCAATTATTTTCGTTATCACTCAGCTGTGCATCGTACCAAACAACGCTCTTTAGCTGTCACTACATTCAGACTATAGAACGGATTCTCATGGCTTATTGCTCAATGAACCTCGCGAACTAATTTACGCAAATCCAGAAATTATAAAGACGTAGGCTATTGATATTTTCCGTAGCCATTGGTGTGCGGAAGTAAACGACGTATAATTTCGTAACGCAATGTATAACAAGGCTTTCAAAAATAAATTAGATTCTCGTCTTCCAATCAGTCTGAGCAACTGTTTCTAATCAGGGGGGTAAACTGCGAGAGGTGTCTGTCATTAAGAAGTGAAAGGTGAGGTTATTGCTGGCCCTGTGTTTCTGCCAACGGACCGTCACTGGGATTTGGCCACCGCTACCTTCCCAGTAAATATAGGCTAACGTTATATATTTAGATCATACCTGATGTTCACATGGTGTAATCCACTTTCGATGTTTAAGAAAAAATCCACTGACTGCCATTATTCCTAGTGATTTCATCTTTTGGACACTGTCATCCATACTGAGCGAATTTCATAACTTCACCGTTAAAATCCGCAGCACTATGAATCATGAAGTCACATTGCTGATCTGCCATTTACGTTACTCCAACACGACACAACAAACGCTAGCTGGTTGACGCTAAGATAATGCTTGGTGTCAGGTTACATCAGAGCTCAGCAGCCAGCAGCACCCAACTGAGTGCACTCTGAGCTGCGTATCTTCATAGATGTTTAAATTTACATTAGTTCCTTGGGGAGGGATGCATCGCAGTTTGGAAATCACCTCACTAGCAAGTATATGCAGCATTTTAACATTTTTTTCATTGACATCGCGGCCATGGCTAGACCCCCCCCCCCCCCCCCCAATATAACTTTTTTTTTTTGCAAATCTGCATCGATCTCATAAATAGCCCCTAGGGAATCTCCAGGACGGAAATCCGTCCCCAGGACGGAGAACTTTAAGCCCTGTCTATAACTGGGAAGGTCTTGTGTATTTCAGCAGGATAATGCAAAACCACATACTGCAGCTATTACAACAGCATGCCTTCGTAGTAGAAGAGTCCGTGTGCTGAACTGGCCTGTCTGCAGTCCTGATCGTTCAACGATTGAGAACATTTGGCACATTATTGAACGAAAAGTCCATCAAAGGACTTTTGAGACCCAAAACTCCTCAGCAGCTGGAAGTCAGTATTAAACAAGAGTGGGATCAAATTTCAATAGCTAAACTCAAGAAACTTGTCTCCTCCATGCCCAGAGGCCTGCACTCAGTGTTAAGGAGAAGAGGGGACGCTACACCATGGTAAACAGGCCCCTGTCCCAACTTTTTTGAGACCTGTAGCAGCCATCAAATTTGAAATGAGCTCATTTTGTGGATAAAATTATAAAATTTCTGTTTCAACATTTGCTATGTCATCTGTTCTATTGTGAATAAAATACTGGCTGGAGTGTTTTCAAAGTAATTGCATTTTGATATTCACAATTTACACTCTGTCCCAACTATTTCAGAATTTGGGTTGTATGATAAACTGCTTTATGTTCATCTTAGTCTTCCTCTTAATGCAACCAGTACTATATTGGCAGCCAAGGTCTCTTGTACATCTTTTTTGTCATCAGTTAATTCAAACAAGCTTCCAATCATAATTCAGGTTCCCAGATTGGGACCAAGTTCAAGTTATCCAGAGGTGTAAATTCCAGGGGTCAGAAAGTAAAAGCCCTGCTTTTTTCTCCCGCCCGCATAATGAGCTGATCACTCATATTGGCTCTATCTCCTGTCCAAAGCAAATCCAGGTGGTTGGAATAAACTTATGGGGAGGATTTTTACTTTCTGAACCCGGACTTTGCACCTCTGAAGTTATCTTAATTTATCCTTTTCAATGACTCAAGTTTTCAAGAACAAGCTTCCAATCCTAATCAGGGCCCAGGACTGGTACTGCCTTCTTATTAACTCTTGCAAGTCCACTCTCTATCAAGCTTGTCAGGAACAAGCTTCCAACACTGAGCTGGGCCAAGGACTGAGACCAAATTCCTCTCAATTATCAACCCTGCATTTCATGTGTGGTCCAGTGCTGGCAAGTGCTTCAACATTTGGCAGCACACTGGAAACTACTGGCAGGTGACAGCAACCCAAATGTTGCCTATTACTTTTGTATCAACAGTCTCTCCTTCTCGCTGGGCATCCATCTCCACCTGTCCTCTCTGGGTTTCTGTCCCTTGCATCAGAGTACTGCCGCCAATATACAACTGTCTGTCTTCTCACTTGATTCGTGGACCCGTATTCACAAAGCATCTTATCTTCCCACTATGAGTACTCCTAAGTCGCGCTAAAACATTTTATGTAGGAGTAAAATATTAAAAGTTATTCACAAAGCTGCTGAGAGCAACTTTTAGTTAAGAAAACTGGTGACTCCTACACTAG
This sequence comes from Gymnothorax reevesii, assembly GCA_029721435.1. Classification (NCBI taxonomy): domain Eukaryota; kingdom Metazoa; phylum Chordata; class Actinopteri; order Anguilliformes; family Muraenidae; genus Gymnothorax; species Gymnothorax reevesii. The sequence goes on along the minus strand of CM056578.1, from coordinate 68,794,306 downwards.
GAGTAGCTTTGAGATAGGTGGGAGTAACTCTCCGTTGCTATGGATGACGTCAATTCTCATGCAAGAGTCTTGGGACAATGAGCACGGTGATTGGTTGTTTGGTGAGTAATCTACCGCTCTGGGGTGGCCCATTGAAAAAAATATCCCATATACAACGCATGGAGGAAAACAAGTGCGAAGTCGCTGAACCTGCGTCGCTGTGTGTGTGTTATGAAGAAATATGCTTTGATGAGGTGATGGTGAATTGTTATGATGATGATGATGATGATGATGATAGACAGATGCAGCCATATGGAAAAGATTAACTTTAAAGGATTTTGGCGTAGAACACTCATCTTCAATAATGATCTGCCTTGGGTCAGCCACTTTTTTTGCGAGTTATCTAGATAACGTCATTTGATGGCCATCTTTGATTTTGATGTTGTGATATCCTATTCAATAAGAACATCCAATAGGTCAAGATGCACCAACATACCAAATTAAAAGTTCCTAGGCCACTTATTTTTCACGTTACCACGATAACGTCGTTTGTACAAAAATGGTGGCGGCCATCTTGGATTTTGATGCAGAGAGACCATTTTCAATAGCGACCTGCCTTAGGTCAAGATACATCAGCATACCAAATTAGAACTTCCTACAACGCTTATTTTTTGCGTTCTCTCGATAACATCATTTTTACGAAAATGGCAGCAGCCATCTTGGATTTTGACGCAGCACACCCATTTTCAGTTGTGACCTGCCTTGGGTCAAGATACATCATACAAAATTCGAACTTCCTAGGCCAATAATTTTTTCCAATAACGTTGTTACTTCCGACTGATGGACGGAATGAATGAATGACGGACGGACAATGGGCCACAAAATTCACCCACTCTATGTGATGAGTTTGGCGCTCTCCCAAGAGATTTTTGTCCTCCAAACATTTTTCGAAGCTTGGGTCCAGAAGTGAAAAAGCCATTCCTAGACCTGTTGCCTTCGGCGACACAGGTAAAAATGTGGAAATAGTCCAAGCGGCTGGTTTGTCCCATTAGATAATAACATCTTGAGCACTCCTGAAAATGCACTATGCACAGTCCCTACATATTAGGCTTCAGGAAAATAAACATACATAGGAAAGAGATAGTTGTAAAAAACGCCAATAGCATAAAACGAGTCAATAATAAAACGCTTCAATTGCCCCAATAATTAGCAACATATTACCCAATGAGAATATGTTGCGATCATTCAGATGAAAGGTCAAAAAGGTCGCGAAAGCCCAACTGGAGCCACGAACAGTTACTGCTGCGGGCCCAGTGCTGCAGCGAAAGCATGTAATCATGTAAATTTCAGGGAAATTTGGCTCAGGGGTGAACAGCAAATCCAAGCGGAATGTGTCAGATAATATCAGCCTACAGATCAATGCTGCATTCCCCTGGTGTCTCGGATGGTAGATGACTGTGAGAAGTGGTGATATGGGCTGCAAACTGCGATTGGGAGGTCCGAGATTGCAGCCTATGAACGGGTTCTTGTTCAAACAGGAAAGCATACTAAGCTTAGTTTGTAATTTGTAGCCTACAATTTAAATATGCATACAAAACATGACATAGGCTGGTCTTATTATTATGATCTATTAAATGTAACCCTCGCTCAATAGCCTAATAAAATAATTCATGCATAGCAGGATAGCAGGAGGAGGTACAGCACCAAAGCCACTGTCCTCGAGCAAGTGGCATCCCGCAGGCACATAATGCCTGTCAAACTAGGCTTATGCCGTCGGAGGCGACGGCTTGGGGTATATCCCTGAACGCCCCCAATCCTCGAATAGACCCAATACAATATAAAGCCCCTCAAGTCATGACCCTTCATTATATCCCCGAACGGCGTTTTGGGGACATTATGTTTTTGGTCCGACCACCGCCGCGCCGCCCCGCCCTATGTGTTAACGAGATAACTTCAGTAATATTTCAATTAAAAATTTCATGTTTTGCATATAGGTATCATAAAGAGGAAGAACTGATTCGATTTTGGACAATTTACAATTTCTAGATTGTCCACCAGGGGCCAAAAACTGAAAAATCACTGTTTTTATCATATCTCTGGAATTATTTGTCTGATTGACCTCAAATCAAGTGCAAATGAAAAGTCATTTGCACCCACAATGACGTTTTACCTGTTTGGTTCTAAATTTTGACACAAGGTGGAGCTTTGCCACATAAAATTCACCATTTTTGCCATATCTTTGGAACCATTTGTCCAATTGACATGAAACTATGTGCAACTGCAAAGCCATGACCTCACAATGTGTAACGTGATGACATCATTCCTGCATGTTTCAATATTTTGCCACCAGGTGGAGCTTTGTGATGAAAAATTACCATTTTGGCCATATCTTCAGAACCATTTGTCCAATTGACCTGAAATGAAGTTCAAATGAAAGTCTATTCAAGGTCAAGTCAAGGATTGGGGAATTGGAGGATTGGGGGCGTTCGGGAATGTACCCCAAAGCCTAGTTTGAACTTAATTTCATTGTATTTCAGTTTAGTTTCATGATTTTGGTTGAGAAAAAGGGCTGCTAGCATAAAAATTCTTCATGAAAATTCAGCATTGAAGTTAAAAAAAATAATACTGAGAATTGGCTGGGGGTTAAAACTATACTTTTCTGCGATCATAAACTTCTTGACCACAGGTATAATTCATCTGAGCATAACATTCTAAATTACCTACTCTCTAGGAGCCAAATACGACAGCTATCCAGGTGGCTTCCTAAACTCTAAGATCCCTGAAAGTGGTGCACTATCAAATCATAAAATTATCATATATTTAATGCGAATCAACTTTTGACGCATGAAATTTAATATGAACTAATGATTTTTTGGTTGAAATTAGCATTAGGTTATCAATATACAGTGCTGTGAAAAACTATTTTCCCCCATCCTGATTTCTTTTTTTTTTTTTTGCAGATTTGTCAAACTTTAATGTTTCACATCAAACAAATTTTAATATTCAACAAGCATAACCTGAGTAAATACAAAACTAATTAATCAGTTACAGTAAAAAAAAAAAAAACCGCTAAAATGCTTCCAAATGCATCATCTGCTCGCGGCTGCCTGGCCTGAGAAAATACGAGATTTACCTGAAGGTGATTCTGGTATTCCCGCGGCGCTACGTCACAGTTGCCAAACAAAATAGCTTAATGGAGCTTTCCAATGAGTACCCACGTTATGGAGTTTGGATGAATTTTGAAAATTTTCTGCATAAGTTGCATTCTCCGGCTTTCGGTGACAGAAATTGCAATCAGTCCTTAATGGGGGGTTAATAAGACATTCATCTAAAAATAAAATGGTGCGAGTACTAGCGAACGGGTTGTTAGTGCGGTATTTCGTTGTCATGGCTTTCAGGTGGTTACAAACATTGGAAACTCTGAATCGTCGGCCACTTGCTCGACGCAATCGCAACAACGCAAATTTTAACCATAATGATGATAACGATGCTGGTAACTTACTAACTGAGCACCTGGTTTCAGTGTTTACGAACTGCACTGTGGTGAACTCGAGGTTAGCATTTGTGTACCCACCAGTGGCTACTGGCGATAGGGGAAACTCAAAACCATCCCTTAAAAATACTGATTGGACATGACTTGTTTTCAATTCATTTAAATTACCAAAGCAGAAACTCTCATCATTATCAGGTTTGGCCAGTTTTCATTAATGACGCACACCTGTTAACTCTCACGCATTCGGATTTCTCGCGCTTTTCTTTACACATGGGTTGGAAAAGTCTGCGCTCAGCGGCTCGTATAGCTGTAAGTCACGTGTAATGTGAATATAGGCCACTGGATGGCAGTATTTACCTTTTTTTTTTATTCAGCTCAGACTGGAGCTATGTTTAGACATGTCCTGGACATGTCTGGGGCAAGTCCCCGAAAAGTAAAAAAAAGAGGTCTAAATGTGGGTGGGGTCTGCAAAAGAGTATCTAAGGAAAAGAATTGAGACAGTAAAGGAGTAGGAGAAATTGCAAGAAGAAGGATACGTGTGACCAGACCTGTCATTTCTGTTCAAGACCTGTGAAGTTTCTTTTGTGGATTTTTGCCTGTGTTTGAGTTTTTTTTTCTCACCCAGCTCATCACCAGGAAACTGTAAATATTTCTGCTTTTTGTATTCAATCTTGGTCTTAGTTGTTAGTTGCTTAGTCGTTATTGTCTTTGTTAAAAATTAAATGTGTTTTAGTTGTTAAAACTGTGTCTGTCATCCCTTGCTGTTGCTGTTGCTGTTGTGTTGTAATGTAACAACAAATTGGGGCCATAACAAATTGGGGGCTCAAGGTCCGGGATAGAGCATTGTGTGAGTAATTTATTGAAAATCTAACATTTCAAATTGTGAAATTGTTTTTGTGAATTTTCCTAGATATATATTGACAACAGCAATGGATGATTTCTTGGCATCACCAACCGTAGGGGTTTTGAAGTCTTTTAAAAAGACAGAACTGTTGGAAAGATGCAGACATTTGGAGCTGACAGAGGTAAAACCAGCCATGCGAAAAGCATGACTGGCTAGAGAGATAGTTGAATATTACATTGATGAAAATGTGTTTGCACCAGGAGATCTGGAACAGTTTCCAGTGGAAAATCCAAATATAGAAATGGAACTTAAATTAAAAATGCTAGAGATTGAAAGGGAGGAAAGAGAAAAAGAAAGGGAGGAAAAAGAGAAGGATACCAAACCAAATGCCTTTGTGAAAACAAGGTTAGAAACCCCTGCAGTAGATTACCGATCTGCTAAATTACCTGCTTCTTGTGGGGCTAAAAAGCCTGATACAGCTGACTTCTTGAGGGAGGAATTTCTTCCATTTGTGTCAGAGGGATTTGTGGCTCTGAATCAGCATACTACTCCTGTCCCCATATATATCTTAAGGGATACCGGAGCTTCTCAGTCACTTTTGTTGATGGACTCCTTGGAGTTACGTGATGAGACCGCTTCAGGGGATTTCATACTTGTACAAGGTATTGAAGGGAGGACTGTATCTGTACCCCTGCGCTCTATATTCTTGAAGTCAGATTTAGTTACAGGACAGGTAAAGGTGGGACTTATGTCAAGTCTACCTATAAAGGGTGTTTCTCTTTTGCTAGGCAATGACCTGGCTGGGGGCAAAGTAATTCCCCCTGTACATCTTACTTCACAGCCGAGCACTGAAGATGGGGATGAGGACCCATCTCTGTATCCTTCTTGCGCAGTGACTCGTGCTATGGCCAAGAAGGCTCAAGAAGAAGATGTTGTGGTGCCGTCCAGCACATTGAATAGTCAGGACTCAGGTGGTTCGCCTCATGACTCTGATTGGCCTACTATGGTTTCTCCGTTTGAGGACTTATCAGATACTTTTATCAGTTCTCTATTCAGCCAGCCGGAAGGGTCTGGTGATTCTGATGTGTCTGGAGACTTGTCTCTTTCCAGAAAGCGGTTGATTGAGGAGCAAACTAATGATCCTGAAATTTGTGTACTAAAGAGGAGGGCCCTTCCTGATAAAGAAATAGACGCAGTTCCAGTTGGGTATTATCTCAAGGATGGTGTGTTGATGCGGAAGTGGCGCCCTCCTGATATCCCTGCCAATGCAGATTGGGCAGTGGTCAGGCAAATTGTTGTTCCGAAGGTCTACAGGAATGAGATCTTAACAATGGCTCATAGTTTACCTTTAGGTGGTCATCTTGGTGTTAACAAGACTGTTGATAAGATCATGAAACACTTCTTTTGGCCTGGGCTTCGGAAAGACGTTTCCAACTTTTGCAAAACCTGTCACACTTGTCAAGTAGTTGGAAAACACCAGTTAGACCCACCTGTAGCTCCATTGCAGCCTATCCCAGCATTTGGAGAGCCCTTCTCTAAGGTCATTGTTGATTGTGCTGGTCCATTACCCAAGACTAGATCTGGAAATCAGTACTTGCTGACAATCATGTGTGCATCTACCAGATTCCCTGAAGCCATACCTCTACGTAACATCAAGGCAACTGCAATCTCAAAGGCTTTTATAAAGTTCTTCACGTTGTTTGGCCTTCCCAGGGAAATTCAGTCAGACTAAGGTAGCAATTTCACTTCTGGATTGTTTCAGCAGGTTGTGTATGAACTAGGTGCAAAGCAGATTCTTTCTAGTGCCTATCATCCAGAGAGTCAGGGTGCCTTAGAGCGGTTTCATTCCACTCTCAAGACAATGATGAGGACTTATTGTTATGACCATGAGAAAGACTGGGATGAAGGGGTTCATTTGCTGTTGTTTGCAGCTAGAGAAGCAGTGCAGGAGTCTACTGGATTCAGTCCATTTGAGCTAGTGTTTGGTCATGAAGTGAGAGGACCTTTGCTATTGTTGAGTGAACAATGGCAAGAGAAAGAGCCGCACATCAGTCTGTTAGACTATGTTAGCAAGTTCAAGGAAAGATTGCGTGCAGCTTGTGACCTAGCCAAAGAGAACTTGAAATCAAGTCAGGGAAAAATGAAAACTTGGCATGATCATAAGGCTAGAAGCTGTGAGTTTAAACCAGGAGACAAGGTCCTTGTTGTTGTTTCCCTTGCAGTCCAATCCATTGCAGGCTAGATTTCATGGTCCTTATGAAATTCTGACAAAACTCAATGATCTCAATTACATTGTGAAGACTCCAGATAGGAGAAAACCAAAACAATTGTGTCACATTAACATGCTGAAGCCTTATCATGACAGAAATGCTAGGGTTGCTGCTGTCACTTCAGATTCTCCTATGGTCAAAACGTGTGAAGATGAGGGGGAGTTTCAAGATGATGAACCTAGAATTAAAGCTGAAGTTCTGTCATGTAAATTGTCAAATTCTGAAGTGTTGCAAAATCTTGATGTAAATCTCCAGCACTTAGAACCCTCACAGAGAGATCAGTTTGAGAGGTTGATCAAGAAATATGAGGATCTGTTTCCTTATGTTCCAAAGAGAGTTTCTATAGCCTCTCATGATGTAGATGTTGGTGATGCCAAACCAATTAAACAGCATCCGTACCGGATGAATCCTGAAAAGAGAAAGATTGCTGAGAAAGAGGTTGAGTACATGTTAGAACATGATATTATCAGACCCTCCAACTCAGATTGGAGTTCACCCTGTGTGCTAGTTCCAAAACCTGATGGAAGTACTAGATTCTGTACAGATTATCCCAAAGTCAATGCTGTAACTAGAACTGATGTGTTTCCAATACCTAGGATTGATGATTGTATCGATAGAGTAAGGCAAGCAAAGTTTCTGACCAAGATTGATTTATTGAAGGGTTATTGGTGTGTGCCTTTAACTGAGAGGGCCAAGAGGATCTCTGCTTTTGCAACACCATCTGGATTGTACCAGTATGAAGTCCTACCCTTTGGCATGAAAAATGCCCCAGCCACGTTCCAAAGGATGATACAGTCTACAATCGCCGGATTGCCACACACCGGTGCGTACATCGATGACCTGATCACATGGAGTGACTCCTGGGAAGAACATCTAAAAGATGTAGAGACGTTGTTCCAGCGCCTGACCCAGGCTAACCTGACTGTTAACCTGAGCAAGAGTGACTTGGTTGTGCTACTGTCACCTATCTTGGCTACGTCATAGGCCAGGGTAAGGTGCCACCCATAAATGCTAAAGTCCAAGCCATCATGGACTTTCCCGTTCCTGACAACAAAAAAGCTTTGCGCCGCTTCCTTGGAATGATCGGGTACTACCGCAAGTTCTGCAAGAACTTTGCTGAGATTGCTCTCAGTCTAACTAACCAACTGAAGAAAGGCATAAAGTTCACTTGGGATGATGCATGCCAGAGAGCCTTCGATTGCCTGAAGTCTCTGCTGTGTCACTTCCCCGTGCTCAAATCTCCTGACTTCAACAAACCGTTCTCCATCGCGGTCGATGCTAGTGACCAAGCTTGTGGATCTGTGCTCCTACAGAGAAGTGACTCTGATGACATTGAGCATCCCGTGGCATACTTCTCCAGGAAGTTCAATCGCCACCAAAGGTACTATTCCACAATAGAGAAGGAACTGTTGGCTCTGGTCCTTTCTTTACAACACTTTGAGGTTTATGTTTGTACAGGGGAAAAGCCAATGATTGTGTACACTGACCACAATCCGTTAATGTTTTTGAGTAAGATGAAAAACAAGAATCGGAGATTGTTGAATTGGAGTTTGATTTTACAGGAGTTTGACTTGGAAATTAAGCATGTGAAGGGTACAGACAATGTAATTGTTGATTGCTTATCCCGTGTTTGAATATGTATATATATATCACGTGTTTATTTGAATATTGTATGATATGTATATATAGACAAGTGTCCACTTCACCATTTTGTATTGATAAGAAAAATTTTGCCTTTATGAGTCAAAATTTTTCCCTTTTGGAATGGAGGTGTAATGTGAATATAGGCTACTGGATGGCAGTATTTACCTTTTTTTTTTAATTCAGCTCAGACTGGAGCTATGTTTAGACATGTCCTGGACATGTCTGGGGCAAGTCCCCGAAAAGTAAAAAAAAGAGGTCTAAATGTGGGTGGGGTCTGCAAAAGAGTATATAAGGAAAAGAATTGAGACAGTAAAGGAGTAGGAGAAATTGCAAGAAGAAGGATACGTGTGACCAGACCTGTCATTTCTGTTCAAGACCTGTGAAGTTTCTTTTGTGGATTTTTGCCTGTGTTTGAGTTTTTTTTTCTCACCCAGCACATCACCAGGAAACTGTAAATATTTCTGTTTTTTGTATTCAATCTTGGTCTTAGTTGTTAGTTGCTTAGTCGTTATTGTCTTTGTTAAAAATTAAATGTGTTTTAGTTGTTAAAACTGTGTCTGTCATCCCTTGCTGTTGCTGTTGCTGTTGTGTTGTAATGTCATAACAAATTGGGGCCATAACACACGAGAATCCATTCTTTTCCACATTATTAACAAGGATGTTTTATATTTCACTGGATATACAATTGGAAAATGGCCGCCCATTCATTTCAATGGAAATTGCTCAGTGGCGCAGCAATCCGACATGGGGGCCAAGCTTCCGCAGCCACGCGGACATGCGCTGTGTGATTTTTGCTCACACATGCGTAGTGTGGGGCTTATGAACGCGCTGGTATCGGAGGTGTCCATGACAACGGCTCGGGCTCGTGGAACTCCGACCTAGGGTGCGTGTTCACGATCACTTTTCACCGGAAATGGAAGTCTGACCACTGCAGACTGCACCCTGACGAAACATAGCCGCCGGTAAAGGATTAATTATGGTTTGAGATACTATTTTAAAACACAAATGCAATAACAAATGTTAAAAACGACTTTGACAGGGAAGTAATACTATTGATTTCAACTCAAAAATCTCGGCAAAATAGTTGACTTGCTGTAGCGTAACTTTAACATGACATTGGTCAGGGGTGCGCTTCCCGAAATCATAGATGCTAACTTCCATAGTTGGAACCACTGACTGAATGTACGTATAAATTTCTGCAACTACGCTGTTGGGAAAAGCGCCCCAGGCTCGTGTCCTCTTAAGTTCAACGTCGAATAACCACATTTTCGGAGTCAGATGATTTTTGCTCGTCTGCGTGCGAATTCTATTATCTTTTATGGATTCAAGACAATAAACCGAACACATAACACAATGCACTTCACGTGCCTTATAAACCGATATGTTTTAAACTCAGGAGCTTTAAACTTTTGTCAATTCTGGTAAGGTAATTTACTTTTAGCTTACGTAACTTATAACCATTCCGGGGAGTATAGTAAGATGTGGGTCTACTGTGAAATGTTACACACGTTGTAGGCCTACTGCGTTATTTTTACCTTTGTTTTAAAGCTCCTTTTTCTGTCCTTCCCCAGATATCTGAGCCTCTTGGAATGCACCGAACAGTTCATCCATGAATTTCTGCATGTCAGTGAACCAGAGGCCGTGCCTTTCTATCCACCCCCAAAGCCCTTTCCAATTAAGTCTGTCTCGATTATAATTTTAATACCGCCTCTACGTTTCATTTCTAAGTGCGAGTTAACATCGATTGTATTTGTGGTAGATTTTATGATAATGGCCGGCTCTGCGAAAGTTAGGCATTAAACCCCTTTTGATTTTGAGTACTTGAGTTAATCTTCAAATGTTTAGCAGAGCTGGCAAAAAACAAAAACTGACAAAACACAAATAATTCTAATTCTTATTCTATTTGTGTGTGTGCGAGTGTGTGTGTGTGTGTGTGTGTGTGTGTGTGTGTGTGTGTGCATCAGAGCATTGCAATACCATTTACTCCTCTCCAGTGCTCTGTATTTGATTTTTTAAAAGTTATGTAGATTCTCTATCAATCTAAAATCGTAAGTTGTAAACGGGATGGGACCCAATGGGATCACTTTTCTGTTCTGAATGTGCATATTTACGCTACCAACTGTTGCATTCTTTTAGGTCTCGTATTATCTTCATTCAGATGAAAATCTGCCACACCGTTGAATCTACCTGCATCAGTCCGGTTGACCTCAGATGCTGCTCACGAACATTAGATGTTCGGATTTAGTATTCTCTGACGTCTCCACCTACCCAAATCTTTAATCTAATAAAGGCTGTACCACAAAAAATGTGTATGCATGTTCAGTGCTTTCATGGATGTTCGGATCATGCACACACAAAAAAAAAAAAAACATTTTGGATGTCATCTGTCAAGTTGCTGAAAAGTTTCGTCGTCAAGTATGAAGGTCAGTAAATCATTTTAGGCTGAAGAATGGTTAATAAATGGTTTGCTAAGCAGTGTTCGAACTGAATTTATGTATTGCCATAAATGCACTCATATGGACATTACGTTAGATGCAACACAGCTGACGCATGATGCATCAAAATACAGAAATGTGAATTGGTGTTATTCAAAGTAATGGAAATATACAACTCATTACAATGATAACCATAAACTATGAAAAAGTGAGGTGAGTTTTAGCTGCGTATACATGCTCCTAGGATATCACAACAGCGACCTTAGCTTACTGTTCATTTTGCAGCACTGCATAATGGAGTGTGCAATCGAGTAGGCCTACATTACGGCCATTCATCAATTAAAATAAAATGGAGAAAATATTTGCACCGTAACGCCAGCTCGCTTTATTGACTTGGCCACGAATAGAATGTTCATCACAGACGGACGGCAAGGAATGCGCATTGTTCCACTCACTTGGTTCTGATCATGAACAAAAAATTGTTATCATTTTGGATCTCATAAGTCAAGTTGCCGAAAAGTTTCGTCATCGTGTATGAAGGTCGGTAAGTAATTTAACAACGAAGAATGGTTAGACTGATAAATGGATCGCTAAGCAGTGTTCGAAATGAATTTATATACTGCTATAAATGCACATTACGTTGTGTTAGATGCTACTCAGCTGACATGCATAACGCATCAAAATAGAGTGATGCGAATTAGTGCTATTCAAAGTAATGGAGATACACAATGCAGTTAATGGATTTTACTCATAGTTACCGCAAAATAAAGAAAAGTTTGATAAAAAGAGTGTAAATGCGCACACGCAAGTAATAAATTTGATTTTCAATAATTACACGCAAACTTATTTTCCGGTTTGCCTTTAATTAACTTGCGTTTCTTTTGTCGCTCAATACATATGCTCCGTAACCTGCCAGCTCACTTCACCGACTTTACGTCTTTAATGTTGAACAGACAGATGGCAAGGAAAGCCCATTGCTCCACCCATTCACATCCGCTGCAGTGATAAATTCAGAGGAGCGGGAACGCGCTTACATATGAGGACCCGTTGGTGTTCGCATAGCCTGAATATAAATAAAAGATTTTGTCTTTGCCGAGAAATGAGGCATTAATGATTTAAAAGAGAAAAATAAACCGTTTCGGTATCGATAATTTATGGCTGTCAAAAAAAATTATTCACGGATTTATCAGCGTGTCTTTTTCAATTATTCCCTATGGAGAAATTTCTTTTTGGCCCCCATGGCATCACGTGACCTGCAATATCACATTCGCCGCTAGGACCATGGAGGATTATGTGGTCGACCCGATTTGTGCGTCCAGATCTCCTTATAGGTCCATGATTATTAACCGCTGAATGTAGACGGAAATGTCCGGCACGTTTCACAGCGTGTTGCTTAGTGAGCCTCGCGCGCTGTCCTGCACCTTTCGCGAGCCACTCGACCACAGAATTAATGAAGACATGCTGTTTAAGTAGTCATTTATGTGCGAAATAAATGCCTCTATTTTGTGAAGCAATGTATAACAACGCTATCAAAAATAATTTTTATTGTCCTTTTCCAATTTGTCTGAGAAACTTTATAATCAAGAAAAGTAAACTGCGACAGGTTTAGGTAATTCAGCACTGAAGGGTGAGGATTGAGCGTGTCTTTGCAGCAGCCGAGCACCGCCTGTAGTGCCCAGTTCCCACTACTGTCAGTTATGCTCGAGTGGCGTTTGTGAATATCAACTGGCGAGGAGTGGGACCGCTCCCACAGTAAGTGGTCGGTCGATCTCTTTCTCATACTCCAGTTACATTTCAATCGTACTCCCTATATGGTGAGTGGAGGGTGAGTGTGTGTCGTTCCTGAATACGGGCCTTAGCGGTATCCCTTCCACTTGGTCGGCCCCTGCATCTCCACCTTCGACAGAGGCAGAGCTATCGTCGTCGTCTTCGGAATCGTCTGACTGTGATGACTCGTTGCCCGCTTTCTTCAACACCGGCTCGAATAAATACGGCTGCAGGCCGTAAACTTGCACAGAACTCGCCTCCTCATCCTCAACAAAATCAATTGTATCTGTAGGGTTAACGTTATTGTCCATGTCTCGTCAAGAGTCCGGGATTTATTGCAAGGAAACGTGTGAAACTTTGTTATGCTATGCAGATGAATAGAGTGAACTTCAATTGTTTGACAACTGTTACGTCACTGGCAAGCCCCCTTGCGGCGTGATTTGAAACTAAATTTTATTCGGATGGCCATGCATTGTTATTTGTTACCAATTTCACTTTTAACGCGGTAATTTTGGATGGGATGTGACATATTTTTTGTCATACTGCTAAATAGGAAGGATTAAAAAAAATTTGACTTGAAGTAGTGGACTTGGCCTGTGACCTTTAAGTAATGTCAACGTTAACAATTCAGTTCCATGGTGTTTGCAGGAGTTTAATTCAGCGAACACCGGGCTGAGGTTAAATGCGTGTTGTGCCATGTGTGTATGTGCAGGGCTCGAAATTGCGACTCAAATTAACAATGCGACCTTCGAATTAAAATAGTCGCACCTGTGTGACCGCTTTTCCCTCCAGTTAAAGGCCTCTTTTCGGGTACATTTGGTAGTCAGAAGGCATGCCAGCCGCCTCTGCAGCTTAAAGAGAGATGGGCGTATGTCTTGGAGCAGTGCATGAATCAACTGGACATACAGCAGCCGTGCGTACCGGTATAAGAATGGAGAAGACCCAGTGTGTTCCCTCGAACTGACAGTAACCATTCTGACCAATCAAAGGGGAGCTTGACGTTCTAAACCTCAGTACTGATTCTAGAATGGTTAATATTAGCCGTCAATCACTCCACTTTGCAGGACTGAGAGTTACTATTGCAAGATTTGGACGGAAAATGAAATGAAGAGCAAAGGAAGACTTCTTTATTTGGTACCATTAACGTTAAATAAAGTTGAGTCGGTATCAAAAGTTACTGAAACTGGAAGTGACGACGGTGATTCAGATGAATGGGCAGCATAATCAGTTGATTATTTTCGCAAAGACTTGCATCGAAATTCTGAATGGCTGAGGTAATAAGAAGGTGAAGTGCACCGCGTTCATTGTAAAGATAATGGCCCGAATCTCGCTGGTAACAGCGCGTTATCAACTGAGTTCAAACACTTTAAACGTGAAAGTCCTTCCAAACATGGAAATAGCACGAAACAAAAAATACTGTGACAAATGTGCGTAAACGTGTAGGTCCGGTGTTCTGTAAATAGTTGCAACTTATCAAAATATAATGCCTCGTGGCTCTGCGTTTGCGCAGCCCTAAAATCTCGGTTTCTTCGCTCATATCTTCAGTATCCTATCTGCAAAAATCATTAACATACATTTTTTTTTTACAGCGCATCTTTAGACCAGTAAACGTTTATATATTTGCAAGTACACGCAACGTTTTCCTGAAAATGCAGAAAGTAGATGAAAATGGCGTGTGGCATACTACATCTTAAAATTAACACATCCAACTCATTATTAAGTCTACTTATGTTATAATAAGCCAGCAAATAGCAATAGTTACCGCTGTGGACTGATTAATATTTCAATATTGTGGCGAAAAAAAGGACTTTACGTCAGATGTGCATTTAACCACAACACAATTGAAGATTTGATTCGGATCAGTGTGGAGGGTCGTCTGGACATATTTGATGCCTCACAGGCAGTGAGGAGATGGATAGACGGGCAGAGAGCAAGGAGACCCAATTTTAAATCCTGGCCTCCAGATATGGCATGAAGCCAATGTGGTGGAGACCTTTGTTATTCAACGAACTCAAGACTGTTACTTTGAGTTATCAGATAGCTCATTCGGTTAAGGCACAGCGTTGCAGTGCAGAAGTGATTATCACGACGCGGGTTCGAGTCCTGGTCGTACCAACTGGCAATGATAAGCAGCTTTTTCAGAGTAGTGCTCAACTGGCTATTGCGCAACAGGGATACCAAATTGGTAAGAGACTGCCAGGAAAGGGAAATAAAGTAAATAGCTTTGTTCATTGCTCAAGCGTTGGCCAGACAGGCACTCGTCAGGAAGATACTAAGCCTGGTCATATCCGAGTATCCTCCGCCCTCGTTCTGACCTTGCGAAGATTCAACCAATGAGTGCCTAAGAAGCAGTGGCTGACAGGCATGTGCTTCAGAGGAGAGCCAAGAACTGTCTTCACTCTCCTGCATCGGCAACAAGGGGTCGCAAACGAGCAACACATAGTTCATTAACCGGTCATTCCAGATTGGGGTGGGATTGGAGATGTCAAATTTTTAAAAATTTGAGTTATTTTTTGTTTGTAATTTGTTTGTAATAATTGTCATTTGTAGGAGACAGTTGCACACTATGCTGCTTGCTCGTTACTACAGTGTGCAATACTTCAGTTGTTTTAATTATGCTCAAATATTTTGTTATTTTTTATTTCATAGACATACTTGAATAATTAAAAGCACAAAAAACTTTTTTATTTGAAAATATGTATGGTTTAGTTGAACAAAGCTGAATCCTACTGTGTACAGTAGGTGTTGTTTTATTTATGCTAAAGTTAAAACATTTGTTTATTTTATTTCATAGACATACTTTATTTCATACATACATACATTTCAATAAATGTTTGTTTAAACTTGAGACCTGTGATATTTATTTATCATTGTGTCTTTTATTGTGTAAATTGAGGGAGCAAAAGCAATATCGACCACAAATATAGGCCCAAGAAAATCAGCAGTCCATAATCGGTCATTGGCTAAGGGTGATGGAAAAAAATCGGTATGGGCATCGGCCCTAAAAAATCCATATCAGTCTATCCCTAATTTAAATCCCGTAAATTAAACTGAACACTTCAGGCTGGTTTTGGGAGTCTTTTTAAAAATCATGTCATTTTCAGCTGTGCAACTGTGCGCATCATTAAGAGAATACAACCTGCTAGTGATGCGCGGGTCGGCCCGGAACCCGACATCTAATTCCCATGAAATTGCGAATAAAAAGTATAATACACTATCGGCCACTTGAGGGCTCTAGACCTACAGCCTAGATAATATGCTCTAGTCAAACGATGTAACGCTACCTTGAGCAGGATAGAATGCCAATTGTTCCTCTCCCTCTTCCTACTCTCGATGTTCACGCACTCACTGGTGCGCGGCTTAATCCTCCACGGTTAGACCAAGGATCTAAAGGTTGAACGATAGCTCATCTCATAAATCGTTCTGCAGTCAGCACCGAAATATTATATAGTAGTAGTAATTTTATTGACCTGTGGGTCCAAACAACACATAGACAAAACATTTTTTCGCCACTTTACAGTGAAAGGCATATCACGATTCTTATTCAAAAATAAAATCAACTTGTTGAGGTGCTTCCGTTTATCAGCTACGTGTTCCTTAACAGCAGAGCGTGTGCAGCCATCGGCAGTAAAGACACTTCTTAGATATACATTTCTATGACACCATTCTATACACATATCACCCCAACGAATAGGTAACTTATCAATACTGGAGCATGTATGGTCATAAACTTAGTCTTGCTGTGATTAATTACCATACCATGAGACAAAGAATAATTGTGTAAAACTCCATGGTGGCCAAAGCAGTACTCTGCGTCCCTGCAACCAGCGAGCAAACCTTCAGTTCGGCTGGCCGTGTCCAGGAAGCGCGCTGTAATCGCTTAAACCCTGGCACTGACGACGCAATTTTGTTTTTGCATAGTTTGGGAAAAAAATTAGCCTAGGCCCACCTTATAATCTGTGTTGAAAAAATAGGCTAAAAGCCCCCCAAAACAATCTTGAAATGAATATATGAGGGGAAAAAAAATGTCCTCGTAGACAGGATATCGCAACACTGTATGGGAGAGCAGGCGATAGCGCCAGTGCGCCACGGTCGTGTTAATTTTGTTCCAATAAAACAGCCTGTTTGCAATATTTTTCCTGATGGCATTTTGTTTGGTTGCAAAGATCAGAAATCACGGTAAAGTTCAATTAATAGACAGCGCCTAAACTTTCAGCCAAAATTCCAGCCAAAAGCCAAATGTATGTTGTGCTCCACTCAAAACCAAAGCGTAACAGAGGAATTGTTTTTTTCCATTGCAAATCATGTCACACAGACCCACTGTATTCTTTTTCTCTTGCCTCCTTTTTGTGTCGGGTCGGGTTGGGTTCGGGTTGAAAATCAGTGCGAGTTTTAGCGGGGCGGGTTAGCTGTTACGTCGGGTCGGGTTGGTGCGGGTGTTAAAAAACCTCGACCCGCGCATCACTACAACCTGCCTTGTTTTAATGCAAAGATTTGTATACATTTTTGCTTGTTCAATCAGTGTCTTTCAGTGACTGTGGAAAGATTAGCCACTCCGCAATTGCATAAGAAACTAGTCGAGCGACACATTATCTGGGGAAGCTTCATGTGGGTGTGAACTATAAGTGTGCATTACGCAGATGAGCCAAAGTAAATAATTGAGTGACTGGCTATTAAAATGAATGCTTAGGAGGATTTAAAGGAGTGCTGAATTCACATGCCGATATCTGGAAACCATGCAGAAGAGTTGGCCTTTTACATCATGGAGTCACCACATGGCTCAGGTGGTGTTGGGCAGACCCTGGTTAGAATATCACAACCGACTGGTCTTCAGGATCCATATTAGAGTGAAGCCCTTTATATTCTTAGTCCTGTCTTTGCGCTGCTGCTTGCCCAGCTGCAATTCCATCCTTCGACCATCAGAAGGGGCCACCGGTCATTACCACAACCTTCACAGAGCATTCAGCAAAGCAAAGGAGACAGCACTTCCACCTCACAGACCCTATGTTTATGCCATAAACTTACTGCCCGAAACTTCACCTCCTGGGGGTTGGCTATACTCCCTATGCAACCAGGAGTCTCAAGCAATGAAAGAGTATGAAAAACAGTCTCTGGCATCCAGAATAATTTAGACTACTTTGTCATCAGCCTTCTTTTTGGCGAAGAAATATGGGTTGCGAGGCCCCTAAATCAACTATAGGGGATTGAATAAAGTTACGATAAATAACCGTCATCCTTAACTTTTAATGGATTCAGGCTTTCCCAACCCTCAGGCCTGATAACAGTTTTTCAAGCTAGATTTGTGCAACGCATACCACCTAGTGTGCATATGAGAAGGAGATGAGTGGAAGACACCATTTAACACCCCCCGGGACAATTTGAGTACCTGGTTATACCATTGGGTATAATACCCCAGCATTGTTCCTGAATATCAAATTATGTCCTCTGTGACAGGGTGTTCCACTTCATCTATGTCTACAATGTACTGGTCTTCTCTCAAGCCCTTTGATCCAAAGGCTCAGTGAACCAATTGTTCCAAAAACCAGAGAAGTGCAAGTTTCACCGTATTACCATTTCCCTCCTGGGGTTTGAGATGATGCAAGGTGCTCTGGAGGTGGATCCCTGAAAGGTGCAAACATTTTTGGATATCCTGGAACATTCAGAAGTTTTGAAATACGTCTGTAACCAATGCCATTGGTATGTTTTGCAACAATAAGGTTGCGAAGGTCTTGAGAGAGGTTCTGGCTTTTACCCATCATTAGATGCTTCTTGTGTGACACCTTGGTAATGAGAAACCTTTTCAAAGGCCACAAATTAAGACTAAATTAAGCTGATATTAATTTGGCAGGATTGCTCCCTAAATACAGATTTCAGCTGGTTTCTTAGCTTTCCACGGCTTTTCTTGCCTCCTTTTCTTCCTGTGTTCAATGCTCATTCCCTGTGTCTTTCCACTTTATTACACATAACTTAATTTTTGTGCTTAATTGTTTTGATTTCTTTGTATGTGTGGATTGCTTGGGCTGTTACTGACATCTGGTCAAATTTCATGTCAATAGCCCCATTAGAAATATATTTACTGAGAAAAATGTTGTCACGTTCAATACTTATAATCCCTGCTGTAATGCTTTGATGGTGAGTTTGAGAATTTATCAACATTTGGGAAAAGTAACTTGAAAATCTGCTTTGAAGTCAAACCAAGGTTGCTGCTTACCAGCCACAAGGAGAGAAATAAAGTGCACCTTAGTCAATTAATGATTATAAAAAAATTACAGAATCATCTCTGTTTGAAGTTACAATTAGGTATGAGGTCGCCTGTAGGTTTAACTCTTTTCCCCATAATGACTACATACAATGCCTATATGTATATCAATGGACCTTTTCCCCAGCCTCCCTATTAATCGAAAATGGGGGTATACCCAAGGTGTCAAATGTTGTCTTAATTGATTCGACCAGGGTCTTCATTTGTAGTCATTATGGGGAAAGGGAGGGGGGAGCCTTTGGGGAGAAGAGTTAATCTTGGATTTAAGGCAAAGATTGGGCTGATAACACGGTCACGGTTCTGCAAGTATATCCAAAATGTAATGAGACGACACAAATGCCCAATGCAAAAATAAAACAGTATGCAGCTGGTACACAATATTGTGACTGAGAATGAAAGGCACCACCCCCGGATGAAAATCATGAAGTTTTCAGAATACCCTGAGAAGAGGGGGGAAGTGGCTTTATTTACAAATGGAGTTGGTGCTTTTGGGACCATCTACTAGTCAGAAATTGCTTAGTGTAGCTTTAATGGTGACACTTAAGTAACCTGTGCCATTAAATTGTCTGAAGAGAGCTAGTGATAGTTACAGAGCATTATCACAAATACTGTGAAATACTTTTTCAAGCAAGGAATCCAATTTACTGTTGGTGTAACAGGTCACATTAAGGATACCACAGCAATACCAAGTGCCTTCTGCTCTGAACAGGCCTTGAGAACTCCTTATGCAGCAGAATATGGCAGTGCATACTCCTGTCCACACTAATCGTGTAGCCTGATTATCATGCATCCTTCAGCACTATGTAATTTGCTCTTAATGGATGTAGTAACAGAGCAGACCACCAAACTGTCAAAAGTGGTGGTGACATTTTTTTTTTGTTTGTTTTTTGTTTTTTTTTTTGCTTTAAGGATGAGTAAACATTTTGTCAATAGTTTGTCTCAAACTCCAAGATTATATAATTTACCTGTTTGTCTCAAAATAGGGTAGAAAAGAGTTAATTACAACGTTATAAGAAGGGCAGAATGACAGACATTGGAAACCAACTGATGAAATCCAGAGTCTGTAAATGAAAAATGTTGCATTTGATCACATTGGTGAACATTTAACAATGTCATACTGTCATATGTCAATGTCATACTGTTTAATGGTCAACCATTCAAACATTCCCTTTGAAGCCACCATCTCACCCTTGATTGCTGACTTTGTTTTTGTTCATTTCTGAATAAAAACGTTGATTTAACTTTAAATATGGCTTAATTCTCACCATTAATTATCAAACTCTGGTGCACACACATTTATCACACGAAGACAAGATTTTGATGTCAAGGTGACAAACCTTATATTTCATAGACAACATTAACAGACAAAATGAAAATGCTCCAGGATCTCTTTATTGGATAGTTTCAAAAAATTTGCACAAAATTTTGAACGTCTACATATTTCAGCAACAGTTTTCACATGTGGATTGTCAGTTGGAAGCGTATGGTATTGATAATAGTGAGGAGATGAAAACAGAATCCACATTCACAGCAAAATAACAAGCTCCTTTTTTGACAGAAAAAAAAAAAAACATCTGACCCCTGCGATATGGGTCACTCTATGATGAGACGGTCCCTTGGTCCCGTGTGAACTAATACGGTATTTGGATAAAGGTTGAAAGGTGGTTTTAGAGCTGATTCAAGGTTTCTGCAGGCAGGGAGAGGAGCCTGTGGGGGTTACAGCCAAACTCAGGAACATGGATACCTGCACCAGGTGGGAAGGCGGCCAGTTTCATTCGCCAGGCTCCAGTACCTGTCCCTCAGGATGAAGGCGCCCATTTTCGGCTGCCGTTGCCGTGTAAAAATGCCCTTCTTGTTCCCCATGACTCGAAGTATGGCTGTAAGACAACAAATAGTCATCTCCACACACCTTCATTTTATTTATGAGTTTACATTTTTTAAGCCTCAAAATGTGCAGCCCTAAAGGCTCCCCAAATCAGGCCCTCCAATCCAAATACATTCCTGGTTTTCCTTCCTTCCAGGCAATTCACTGATAAATTAATGCTGCTGATTGGCCAGGTTGTCATCTCACCTGACTCCCAGGTAAAGGGACGGTGGAAAACCAGCAGTTCTTGGCCCTCGAGGACCGTGATTTGAGGAGCCCTGTTCTAGGCTATGTTTACAAATGTACGCGCTGCGGCTTCATCTCTTCCTGCAGAGCACTGTCAGCTATGCTCCAATTGGTCAGCGACGCAACCCGTCGTGGAGGACGAAGAGAAAAAAATGAAGACTTGATGTAAGTTCAGATAGGCCATGGAGTCAAGCCTACTATCAGAGGAGCAGCTACCTGCTAGGGAGTCACCTGAGAAACACATGACTGTCATCTGATTTAGCCGCCTGATGATTGCTTGGCCGGTAATATACTATTCTACTTAAGCTCGCCTTCAGGAAGCTGCTCCTCCGTGCGCTAGCTCAACAACCCTCCTCCACCCCAGCTCCGCCGATCTATTGCATTCGTTAAACCCAGCTCTCTTTGTCTAAATTACGTTCTATAGCAATGTCTCTTTTGTGAGGTCATTGTTGCTTTGGCTCTGTTTCCTTGGAGGGGGGTTACTAGCAGCTCCCTGCCTTCGGTTCCTCGTTCGGACGGGCAGGGATCTCTCATAACAGAGCCATGTCGCCAAACTTAATGTACAATTGTATGCCTGAATATTGTCAATAAATATTTGCTTTTTTTGACGAAGTGGTCCTATCAGAAATAAACATGCTAGACTTTCTGTCAGGACGTTGTGAGGCATCACAGATGATACAATGGTTGTCGCCCACTATGGCACACTATACAGCATAAAAGGATCAATCTTTGCCCACGATGACCATTTATTGTTTCCAATCCCACCCGACGCCTACAACTTCCAGATCGGGCTGCAATTGTCTGTTTGCGGCGTAAGAAACTGCTGTGGGTTTCATTGGTGTCCACAATAATACCTTCCTTTCATGGCCAGTGTAGGATTGACGAACAGTACGTTAAGCTTAATAACGTTCAAATGACTGTGGCCAGACACATTTCAGAAGTTAGGAGGCAGAGCTGAATTGTGCCAGGTGAAATTTAGTTTAATTCAGCAGTAGTAGGAAAAAGGACAAAATCCAAAACTTCAGTGACAGTAGACATAGAAAAAAATACCATTTTACTCGAAGTAGAAGTCCTCCATTTCACGTTCAGTGTGAATTATAGTTGGGATACCTGACACTTCATTGAATTTTTTTGTTGCAAGCTTGTTAGGTCTAACAGTCCTTAACTATAAATGCAGTGATATACATGGGCAGTTTACGTGCTGGGAAATTTCAAGCACTTGCTGGTCATCCAGCTTCTTGGTCCCACCTGAAATCTGAAACTGCAGCTTAATGAGCAGGTGATAGCTTCATTTATTCCAACTATAGCTGCACCTTATAAGAGCACCTGCTAGTTTGGAAGTGGCTGGAAGAAGATTTTGGCTCACTGTGTGTGGTTCTGAGTTTGACAGTTTCTTTGCGGTGTTTGGACTGGTTTTTGTATTGATGTTGTACACATTTTTAGTTAAGATTTAGGCTAGAGTAGGTAGTTGCGGAAGACTCGCCCTAATTTTTGGTTGGGACAAAGATTGACTTTATAAGATTGACGGTTGTTGTCCTCAGGGACCCTGCTTTCGTCAGTCCAAACACCAATTGAGTACAAAATGAAAACCTCAAAACTAAGATTTTATAAATAACTTTTAAAAAAAAAAAAACAAACACAAAACTCAATTGTTTGGACTGGCCAAACAAGGGCCCCTGAAGACTGCAACCATCGATCTTTTGAAGTCAGTCTTTCTCCTGACCAAAAATTAGGGTGTCTGTCGCAGCTTCCTATTGTGGCCCAAAGCCCCGGTCACACTTATTCAAAATCCGCAAGCATCAAGCAGAACCAGCTGAAATGAAGAATTCATGCAACATTCCAGCGGGAATTTCAAATTGACCAAAATTCTTACAGCTTTGAAAGAATTCCGTTCAAATACTTAGAATACACATCAAACCCGCCTCAAATGATTCTTGCACATTCTGGGTGTATTAGCTCTTGAATGCAGCTTGAATGTAGTTGGAACACAGTAGGAATATTTAGAATGCTGTCAGAATGCAGTTAGAATATTTAGAATACACTTCGAATGCCGTACGAGTGCGGTTCAATTGCTGCCTGAACTCCACCCGAAGTCTGATTGGAAGGTGCCTCAAATGCTGTACGAATTCGCCCCGAATGCAGTCAGAACGCACCCGGAATGGCCACTGAATATGGTTGGAGCGTCCAAGAATTTTAACAGACTGCAGCTCTGAATACTCAGAATGTACTTAGAATGTAATACCAGTGTCCCATATGCCTTAATTGAGTAATTGCTGACTAGAGCAGGGGAATGTAAATATGCCACTAAAACTGATGCTGAATGCGTGAAAGTTTACAGGTTATTAATGTGTTATGAAAACTCAACATTATCAGGTGTGGCCAGTTTTCAGAGTTTGGGCTCTAATCTCCTGGCACAGCGCAGGTGGCGTAGCCTGGCGCAGCCCACGCAGTGATAATTTCGTGAGGTGCAACACCGTGCGCAGACGAACGTGCGCCGAGATGGGTGTGGCGGCGTAGTAGGGGGAGGTGTCACTTATTCATCAAGACACAGTGACAATTTCGTAGAAAAATCTTCGCAGCAGTTGCGCAGAAAGCTCGCCAGCTCCAACCTGGTTCACTTTCTGTGCAGTGGCTGACCGGCACACACTGCGCACACGTTATTGAAACCTCACAGGCAGGTTTCCAGAATGTCAGGCACATTTCAATACCATAAATAATTACAGCAACCACTGTTTAATGTAACTATCTGAATCAGCACATAAATTGTAGTATCTATATCGATTGTCCTCATGTCAGATCAAAGGCGGTTGGCACGCGTGATGGAAACTCGACCTGACTTAATCAACGCAACTAAATCAATGATGCAAATTAACGACTTCACATCTTTCTCAGCCAACCACAAACTGCCTCGGCATCAGGCAGTGCGTATATAATGCTTGCGTTCTATGCTTGGTAAAGCCGTTTGCACACTTAACGCGAAACAAATTTTTCGCACCACTGATTACAGTCAAAGTCAATGCAAAGAGCTATCGACATTTCTTGGTCATTTTATTCGTCAGTTTTCTTCCTTTGAAGATAGACAACAGTCTTTACTTGGCCTTTCTTTTGAAAATTAGTCAGATGGATCGAACAGATTCACGCTTTATTCCCACAGCAGAGATAAAATAGTGCTTGCAATCAGAGAGCAAATCAATTCCATGCATTGACTGTGTGAATAAATTATCGCATGCACGATCAAGACTGTCCGACGCGAAATGCAAAATACTCCATGTCCGGCACCCAGCAAAAAATAAAAGTATTGATAGGAGAACAAATTTATAACGGAATAAAGAATAAAAATACATATACAGTATCTCACAAAAATGAGTACACCCTTCACATTTCGACTATTAATTTTGTTTTTCTTTTTAAGGGCCAACGTTACAGAAATGAAAACTGAACATACTCTAGAGTAGTCATTGCACAATATGTGTAGCAGTGTAGATTTACTGCAATGTCCAAATAACTGAACAAACAGTCACTATTTCCATAATGGGTGGCAACAAAAGTGAGTACACCTTACTGTCAATATGTCAAATTGTGTCCATAGTGTCAATATTTAGAGTGACCACCATTGTTGTCCAGCTCTGCCTTGATTCTCCAAGTCATGGAATTCACCAGAGCTGCACAGGTTGTTGCTGGGATCCTCCACTCCTCCATGACAACATCACGGAGCTGGTGGATGTTGGACACCTGCTGCTCCTCCACCTTCATCTTGAGGATGCCCCACTGGTGCTCAGTGGGATTCAGGTCCGTCATACTTGGCCACGCCATCACCTTCAGCTTCTTCAGGAAGGCAGTTGTCATCTTGGAGGGGTGTTTCGGGTCGTTATCATGCTGGAAAACAGCCGTGTGGCCCAGTTTCTGAAGGGAGGGCGTCATGTTCTGCTTCAGAATCTCACAGTACATGTTGGATTTATTATTCCATTAATGAAGTGCAGCTCCCCAGGACCAGAAGCACTCATGCAGCCCCAGACCATGAAACTGTCAGCACCATGTTTGACTGTAGGCAGTACACACTTGTTTTGATACTTCTCACCAGGGCGCCGCCACACATGCTGGACACCATCTGAGCCGAACAATTTTATCTTGGTCTTGTCAGACCACAGAACATGGTTCTAGTAGTTCATGTTCTTGGACTGGTTGTCTTCAACTAACTGTTTTCGGGCTTTCTTGTGGGCTAGCTTCAGAAGAGGCTTCCATCTTGGCTGACGGCCATGCAGACCAACTTTGCGCCGAGCATAGCGTATGGTCTGAGCACTGACAGGCTGTTATCCCACTGCTACAACCTTGTTAGCAATGCTGCCAGCACTCCTGCGTCTGTTTTCTGAAGCGAACTTTTGAACCTGGCGCAGAGCACGAGGACTCAACTTCTCCGGTAGACCCTGACGAGGTCTGTTCCGAGCAGAACTCGTCTTGGAAAACCGCTGGATAACCTTGGCCACCGTTCTGTAGCTCTGTTTCATGGTTTCACAGATCTTCTTGTAGCTTAAACCATCTTTGTGGAGAGCAACAATTCTCTTTTTCAGATCCTCAGAGAGTTCTTTCCCATGAGGTGCCATGTTGACCATCCAGTGACCAGAATGAGAGCATCGCACCCAAAGCACCACAATGTAACCCTTCAACATGTTACAAAACCTCATATGGCCCAGTCAAACAGACAAAAGCATGAACATATTGAACAAGTCGCGTTTCATTGCTTGGTTGACCATTATCAATTGGGGTGTGTACTCACTTTTGTTGCCATCCATTTTGGAAATAGTGACTGTTTGTTCAGGTATTTGGACAGTGCAGTAAGTCTACACTGCTACACATATTGTACCATGACTGCTCTAGAATATATAGAAGTTTCACTTCTGTAGCATTGTCCCTTGAAAAGATATAATAAATTAATTGTCAAAATGTGAGGGGTGTACTCACTTTTGTGAGATACTGTACATCACCAACCAACAGAACATCCAAAAAATATGACCCGCAAATAAATTAATCGCAGTGTTCCTTGGATGTTCTGTTGTTAAAATGTTTCTTTTTATTCTTTATTTCGTTATCAATTAGTTCTTATCCTCTTTTTTTCCGGCTGTCAGACACGGAGGCATTGTACATTGTCTCGCGCCAATGTCGACTCGCTTTACTGAGCAGAGCTAAAACAGAAACATTGAGATGGAAATTCTCGGTACTCATCTTGAAGAACTGAGCCCTCTTATCAAAACATTTACGTTTAATATCTAAAAGAGTCGGTAGATTTGAGGAAATTAAAAACAATAATAGACTGTCGGACACGGAGATATATTAAAACCCTGTCAGACTTTTGGACCCAAGACACTGCTTTCAACACAATCGGTCGAGCGAAAAATTCGTTTCGCGTCCAGTGTGCAAGCAGCTTAATTGCCTACTAGGCTGCTATTATTGTCACTTAGGTTTTATCGTTTTTAGTGGGGGAAAGGAATACAGTCTGATTGCTATGATCTCGTACTGAGTTAAGATCACATATTGAAAATAAATGTGTAACGTATCTTGCATTGTTGTCCATGCATGTTAATCCCAAAATTTTAAGCACCACCAGGCCGTAATAATAGGAACACGCTATCCATCGTTTCTCTTGCCAATGAACAATATTTGACTCAGCTGTGTTATACCCAAACACGCCTTCTTTGCCAACTTGCGCTGGAAGGAGGGGCAGAGGCGGGACAGAGGAGTACTTGCGCCAGGCTACGCCGGGCACGAAATTGCAACATACGCCTGGACACACCCCGTTGGCGCGGCGCATCCCCCATTCGCCGCGCCTGCGCCTGGGTTACGAAATTAAGCCGTTTTCACATAGCACGCGCATGGCGCAGATCTCGGCCACCGCAGCCATTCATTGTCTATGTGATCGCTGGGCGCGAGGGCGCACCATTCTGCGCCGAGGGGGGCGCTGCGAGAGGCTGGTGCCGCCGCTGGATAGGGCGCTGCGCCCAAGTTCAAAACATTGAACTTGGGCGCAGCGTCCACCTCGGCGCGTCCAATCGGAGAGAATATTGGAATTGGGGAAAAAAATGGCGGATTTTGTTAGAAAGGCAGAGCAAAAATGGAGGAGAGCATCATTGTGGCGGTCTCTCTGCATGCAGAGCTGCGGGACACGAGACTCAGCGTCTACCGGGATTTCGTTAAAAAAAAGCCCAGGCATGGAGAGCGATATCCCACAATTTGGGAATACCAGGCGTTTAAAAACCGGCAGAGATATCGTTAGCCTCATAGCATAATTGGCTCCTAGGGCCGTCCGCACCGAGAAAGACAACTCACACGACTCACCTCACTTCTTATGTAAATGCTGATTTAGCTACTTTGATTGGTTCACATTGGCTGTACTTTCTCTTCAGCGAACCCATTTTTGCTTCGCTGGAATATTGACGTTGGCCTAGCTTCATGGCTACTATTCAGCGAATACATCTGACGAGTTAACGTAATACAAGATATCCTTTTGGACTTAAATTAACATTATGTATTGAGTTTCTCGGCGAAGTTATCTGCCATGTTGAATGAACATGACATGTTGAAGTGAAGCCGTATAAATTCCGACGGATTTGATGGGTGGTCCATTTTTTCATCGTTTATAAAATGGCTCTGAAAGTGATCACAGCGATATCGTTTGCCATTATCGTTGCCGGTATAGTTGTGGTGTGGACTTCGCCATCTACATGAGTTGGAACGATTTTTAAAACTATATCTTTATTGTTATCGTTGTAGTTATCTTTCTTGATCGGTCGCATAGCAAACAGCGCCGCATGCGTGCGCCCTACTCGGTGCCATCTCTGAAAGCCGCTCAACACAGTCTGCGCCGTCCAAACCGCGTGCTATGTGAAATCGTCTGCGCCGTACCCAGTGCAGAGCGCCGTCCAAACCGCCTGCTATGTGAAAACGGCTTTAGAGCCCTATATGTAATGGTAATTTAAATGAATGATTGAAAACAGGTCATAACCAATCATTATTTTTAGCCAGTTCAGCAGCCGCCGCTGATTACAGCGGCAATCGAAAGATTCCAACGGCATTCAGAGCACATTACAGCTGAATTGTTTTAATATCGAAATAAATTCCTGGAGTAATCGAAATGCATTCGTGGCGCATTCTGGCAGGATTTGTCGAGGCTTGCCGTTTCGATTCTCCCATGAATGCAAACAGAATGTTTTGAATGCTGTTGGAATGTTTATAATGCAATCAGTTAGAATGCACTTTAAATGCCGTTCGATATTTCTCCACTTCGATTGCACATGGAAAGTTGAGTATGAGCAAAACATTTCGGCCGCCCACAAGTATGGGCCTAAATATTTGGAATGCGCTCAAACTTCAGCAGGTGCTCTTGTGGGGTGCTTGTGTAGCTGCTCATTAAGCTGCAGTTTCAGATTTCAGGTGAGCCCAAGAAGCTGAATGACCAGCAAGTGGTTGAAATTTCCCAGAATGTAACACCGTTAAATAAGAAACACTTTCATTTGTCTTACTTTGCATTGTCATGAAATCAGCAAAGTTCCAGATGAGTTCGCCAATGACATACTCTTTCCTCTTCTGGTCAAAAACCCGGTGGTAATTTTCCAAGACACTTTTCTGGTACTCCTCCGTGAACATCAGGGGTGGGTCCTGGCCACAGTAATTCACATTTAAAGCAATATAACATATTCCCTCTTCAAAGGAAAAAATACTTACCCCTACGATATTAGTCACTCAGTAAGCAAACAGCCTCTGGGTCCTATCTGAGGTAACAAGGCACTTAAAGTTCAGAGGTGCCAGAGCACTTAGAAGCCGATCAATATCAATTCACTTATCCTAACAGTTAAAAAAATTCATGCAACGATTAGAGTTCAGACATATGAATCTCCAGTTTAAAACGGCTGTAGTGCATTAAAAGTTTTGAATCACTTCCACATATACTGACCAAAAAAAGAAAGCAATTTTCTATTTCTTGATTTTATCGAGTGTAACTGTTATTAATCAACACTTCATTGGTATCAAATGAAAGAGGGAATCTCATACAATAGATATAACAGACTATGTATAATAATATAACGGGTTGGAATATCGCCATGTCGGCTTTTATTTAAGTAGATGAAGTTTGACATTACGAAACACAAATGACACTATCAGTATCTTGTATGTCCTCCGTTAGCGTCGCGCACGGCGGCACACCTGCGTCTCATAGACATCACCAGACATCTGATTGTTGCTTGTGGAATGCGGTTCCACTCTTCGGTCAGTGCTTGTCTTAGCTGACATACGATAGTTAGCGGAGGTTGACATATTCAGATCGCTCTATCCAGAATGTCCCACAAGTATTCTATAGGTGAAAGATCTGGAGAAAACGGTTGCCAGGGAAGGATTTGCACATTTTCGGCCCAAAGGAACTCCATACAGATACGTGCCAATTGCAGACGCGCGTTGTCCAGTTGGAAAGTCAGTCAGTGACGTCAGACAAACGGAAGGACGACTGGACGGAGAATTTCATCGCAGTAACGAACGGCGTTGAGGTTTCCTTCAACAAAATGAAGGTTGGTTCGGTCTGTAGCAGACGGTCGGTCGTGATACAACGGTCAGACACTGGCCGTGTGTCCAGTGGCATTAAACTTGGTTCAGAGGCGACTAATTGTCACAGAATGCATGCCGATTTGACAGGCAACGCTATCTACCCCACTTCCGGCCTGTGAACTTCTGTTAGTCGTGGCTTTGCAACCCGTCTGATCTTAACTCATTTTCGGTCAGACTTTTGTAGAGCCCGGTGTCTACGAGGAACTCAAAACAAAAATGGGATTGTTAAGCAAATGGTAGTACTCGAAACAGAGCACTGGCGATTGTCTGGTTTCGGACAAATGGCGGCTCCAGAATACACGCTGTGACCGCGAAAATTTGCATGGTAGAAGTACTCACCTTCAAAAATAACTCAGAGCAAAAGTATCTTCCTCGATGGGTTTGTCGAAATTTGGCAATGGATTACGTAATTGTGTTTCTTTTTTTAGTCAGTATATCTATTTTTGAAAGAAAAGGTCACTTCAATTCACCATGTAGCCTACACAATTGCTCGAAAAAAAAAAAAAAACAGACATGGATAGTGTCACAAGTTTCTGTAAATTCTTAAATAAGTTATTCATTCTTAATTCAGTATGGGGTCTATTCTCCCATTAGCGCGTAAGTCTTTTTTTACGCGCTTCGAGTTAAGCGATTTTGAGTTACGCGTATTCTGCCCTACTCGCTTCGATCACGCCCACAGCGCTTAACTTCAGAATGTAGGCGGTCTTAAGAAAGAGGGGTGACTGATCCAAAAGAGAGGCAGACTCTGTTCAAAGCTCATTGATTATGGCTATCAGGAAAACATGGAAAAAAAGATTTTCTGATTAACAATGAAAACGCATTTGTGGTCCATGGAAAACGCAAACCAGACTTTATATTTGAATATCGTCGGCCTGCTGATAAAACCTCGTATCTCCAAACTGATAAGAAACGAAAACTCGTATGTCCACTATTATTACATGCAAAATTAAACATTTTTATTTTAAACTATATTTATCCATTTGTATTATAATAATAATAATTATTATTATTTTATTTTATATTTATTTTTTATTTTCCTGTGAAGTTTGTCATTGTGAAGATACGAGGTTTTTGTATGCCGCTGTAATGGGAGGCCGTACCAAGTACAAGACGTAATTCAGACATCTCTTTATTTATCCCCGTCGCGCGATTAGCGCGAAGCGGGGGATATAGCATTGGGCTCCGTCCGTACGGACACATAAAATTGCAGCGGCGGGGGATATGTTAGTGACAAACACTTGTTATTTCTTACTCTAGCCACCATGGCATTAAAGCTATGCATACAAACAAATTGCCGCGATAATGAAATAATAAATAAAGAATTTAGCGCTTCTCAATCAGCGAAATCAGATCATTGAAAATGTGCCCCTCCTACACCAGCCTGTTTGTTCCGTGGAAGACGGGGAAGAAGACAAAGGGAACATTCTAGTCACACAAAGACAATCAAAGACAGTTTATATGATCTCATTTAGAAATTGCGCACTTGTAAACTACTCCGATGTCAGGTTTGCAACTAAAGGACATGGAATCGCTTTAACAAGGATTCTTACCCCGCACGCGGTCATTTCCCCGCCCCGAAACCGCCTCAGTAATGACGGAATTCCATATCCATAGCCTATCATCCTATTTAATTTGAGCAACACATTCACTTGAACTTGTGCCTAATACTTTATTATAATCAATTATCCCATTTACTGATAACGATTCTTTCCAGGCTATAATTGATTAACAAATGGATAGTGTTCTGGTATTTGCCAGGGTAGGGCTCAATCTAGAGTAGCCTATTTAATAATATCTTTATTCACACATGAAATTACACACAGTATTACCAATGGTAAAAAATTACTAGGACTCGAGTTAGTTAATTCAGATATCCTCAATTAGAAAATCAATCCCCTCACTCGTGAGAATATCACAAATTTTTAGATTATCACGAACATATAGGGCAGTCGCATTAGTTAATAGAACATGGAAGACAATGATGGCGACGTTGAGCCAAAGCCGAAAACCAAATTTCACAGATGTTGGTGTTGTATGGCAAGCAAGCAATGAAGGCTGATCCGAGGAATTAAGCTGCGAATCGTTCTGGATGTGGCTTCAGTGGTGAGATGTAAGCGCAGTATCCCCGATATAAAGCATAAATGGAGAGATCTGCGGGGCGCTGTAAAAGCCAGGTTCTCTGGAG
Organism: Gymnothorax reevesii; assembly: GCA_029721435.1. NCBI lineage: Eukaryota > Metazoa > Chordata > Actinopteri > Anguilliformes > Muraenidae > Gymnothorax > Gymnothorax reevesii. The sequence goes on along the minus strand of CM056578.1, from coordinate 68,762,728 downwards.
AACTGTACACGCAACAGTGGGCAACCATCATCCCCTGTGCATTTCACTGCACAGGAGGAGGGGAGGTCATCCACTCTTTCTGCAGTGGAAGTGCATGGAGAATAACTTGAAGCGCCAACGAACTGCGTCAGACACCTTGACACAGACGCCTGTGATATGTGTATGACATCACCAGCCACTCTCTGAAACGACCCAGATGCTAGGAGCGACAGCGCAGTTCTGACGTTGATGACCACGGGTATGTTTCGTGGATAATTGCTGCGGCTGGATAGTTGTTTACCAGTAGTCGGCAAAGATAGATGATTGCCTCATGCAAGGTCCAGACGAAAGAGCTGGATGCACTCGATGTTTGTTTGTCCCAGGATGTCCAAACGAAGCCGATATATGCGTGTTCGTCTTCACGCTCGGCGGGCTCCTCTTACTCTTTCCCAATCACGCAGGAGTGCAAGCAAATGCAGGACTGGCATTGTGGCTTTAGATTTTGAGGGCATGGTAGAATGATGGTCTTATGTATACTCGTATTAATTAATAGTTTTGCGTTTGTAATTTAACTGATTGGAGAAGAGGCTGATGCGTAATATCATGTGATGATTTCGTTTGATAACGAAATTTGCTTTGTGAAATGTCGTTTAGAAATAAGGAAGAACAATCGAATATTAAATGTTTCAACCTTTACCATGTTAAATAAAATGAAAGTAATGTTAAAATTCGGCCTATAACCGACATCCTACGCAATATTCAATTTCGCCTAATGTTGGCGCTTGACCTTAATACAGCCCTCAAAAGCGCTTAACAGAAAAAGCGCGTAAGCCAGGGGGAGAATACGCGTAAGTGTTATTTGCATGAGAAATGCCCGGAAACGCCCCGATTTTGGCCTTGCTCCGCCCCAAGCGCGTAAGTGCCTTCAAGGCGCGTAATGCACAGACTTAAGTCGAGGGGAGAATACGCGTAGGCTGAAAAGCGCGTAGCTACGCGCTTTTTTCGACTTAAGCGCATGGGAGAATAGACCCCTATGTGACCACTTTCATGATATTACTGGCAGCAGCGAGTAAAATTCTATAGCTGTCAGGTGGTGCAGTGGTTTGCATTGCTGCCTCACAGGAAGATGGTCATGGGTTTGAATCTGACCTGGGGCCTTTTTGCGTGGAGTTTGCATGTTCGCCCTGTGTTAGCTTGGGTTTCCTCCCACAGCCTAAGACATGCATATCAGGCTGATTGGAGACACTAAATTGCACATAGGTATGCGTGTGAGAGCGAACGGTCTGTGAGTGGTGTGTGCACCCTGCGATGGATTGGTGAGGTGTCAAGGTTGGGTCTCTGCCTTTCAGCTGGGATAGACTCCAGCTCCCCCAGTGACCCTATTGAGATGGACAAAATAAACTCTCTTTCTTTACAAGTGTCAGTCAGCATTTTTTTTAATGAGAGGAGGCGATTACATGCATGAGATGGCCAAGAAACCAAAGATTTCCACCAAAGACATGCAGTTTTTAGGGTCTATGCATTTCAGCATCCCGGAGCTCAAACAGCCTGAATATGAAGAATATGGAATAAATGAAGGACACTTACAGCATGGACCCCTGGAATAGCATCAGCTCCATATTCACTCTGAATGATGGGTTTCTGGTATTTTCCATACCAGTTCTCAAACTGGGTGTTCAGTTGAATGGGAATGAGTTCCAGGTGTCCATAGTCATGATACCAGGACAAGTAGGTGTTTACACAGATGACATCCACGTAGGGGGCCTGGTGTGCAAATAAAGTTTTTTCCTCATACAATGTTCACAGAAATACATTCTGAAAATTCATCATTCATTTTCACTTCAGCCCATATTCGACACACCTGAAAATTAATTCATCAATGAAATTCCAAGCTCTTGAATGAGACATGCTTTATTAGGGTTATAATGAAAACTTATGAGTCGCGATGGGGTTGTTAACGACTACTCTAGAAGCTACAGTGCAGCAATGGCCGCATGAGAACTGTGGAACTGTAGCTAACAAGCTAATAAACTAATTGCCAACATGCCAAAGTTGGATCTTCACTTGTGCTCACAGCAATCTCAAGACATGACTGTAATGAGCTGTAATAAAGACCATAGCCATGCAACTGATCATAGTAGTGTGGGGAAACAGAAATTTGTTCTTTTGAATACAGTGGAGAGACAGACAGATTTGTGTATTAGGCCACCTCACATATGTTAATGACCGCTGGCAGTTCCACCTTTGGGGATTTTCCAATAGTCCACAGGGGAGAGAGGGCGAGACCCCAAGACCATTTGGGATTTGAATAATCCAATCCGCAGTGCCAAATATGGCACTAAACTGCTCGCGACCAATCAGGGGTCAAAACTTGGTTTACACACAAATTTAAATTTATGCAAATGTAATGCTATAAACAGTGCTTCTTTTGGACGACGGTCATAATATTTGTTCCTCGTTAAACTTTGAATTTAATAACAGAAGTTATGGAACATTGTGTAGAAACTACACATACACACAGGGAATATTAGAGGAGAGGCAGGTAGCTTGACTATAGCACTGCAAACTTGCACAGACCCATTTTACTACCTGGAATGTTGTCCAATGATTTCTTTTGATGAAGCCTGTTTTTGAATGAGTCACATTTTCCCTCAACAAGAACAGGTTATTGCTGTCTACCAGCCAATGTACAGCTGTATACAATTAGAAAGCCTTTATCAAATTAACAGGCCAAATGAGAACATGAGTCTCACAGTGATAGAAAAAGAATTCATTCTCACCCCTTTATCCCTCGTAAAGTCTTTGTAGGTAGCGTAGGTGACAGGTCGAGAAGAGTCAAGGGACTTGGTGTGTGCAATCACAGTCCTGATGAAGTAGGTGATTCACCATGTTAAAAATGCTCCAACTGGAACACCAGAGAACTACTACCACATTAAATGTACCCCAAATTTATTTGACTATAAATTTAAAGGAATAATCTTTTAACGAGATCAAATTGAGAAATCATTCTGTGGTTTTCTCCCATCATGTCTGATCTAAAGTAACTGGTTGAACCTTCAACTATTTTCCTCCCTGAATAAGAACTTTCTGATACTACTCTGACCACACTCCTCTGTAAAAATGCCACGACTACACACCCTCACTTCAGATCTTTAGAATCAAACCCACAGCTGAATTAAAAACAAACAATAAATTTACACCAAGATTACACAAATAGAAACCAAGGTTTCTTTATATAGTCCATTACACTGGGTAAAAACTTCAGATCTTGGTGGAGTACTAGAGTGCCTCTAAAGGTTAAAACAAACAATCAATGTGAAAAATAAACAATACAGGACATGACTGAGAAACTGAAAATTCAGGGGACCACTGTTCTGTTGAATGCAGATCACATTTCTGTCGTTGTAAAGGCAGAAATGATAATATGGAGTGTCTGAAATTTTTTGCATAAGCCTATGCTGAGGTACAATCTTACTTAAAGTAAAATTCAGCAGGGTTCATTTCAGAAGCCGGTTCATTGGCCACTGACCACATGACCACCGAGGCGTGATTCTTGTCCCTCCTCACAAGTTCCTCCATCACCACCAAATGGTGGTTCAGAGAAGCATTTCCAAAACTGCGACTGAAGGGATTGCACACAAACACAATTAACAGCTTCACCTGCACCACAACAGTCATTACAGATCACTGGACAGGCAGATTAGATACAGTAACATTCCAACAGGAGAAATAGGTTTACAGTGCAGTCCATACGTATATGGACAGTGACCCCACTTGAAGATATCTGCTATACCTACACAATTGAAAAGATATGGATGGACATACAGTGCTGTGAAAAAGTATTCACCCCCTCCCAAATTTCATCTATTTTTGCATATTTTCCCCAAACAATTAAATGTTTCCAATCTTCTAATTCAGCTTAATACTACACAATGATAACCCGAGTTTTTAACCTCAGTTTTGCTTTTGACACCATATTTTACATCAATTATTATGATTTAAGGGTACACAGTACCAGATGTGTTATACTTTTACCATGACCTCTAACACCTCAAGTCTGGATAGACATTAGCACCACATCAGCACCAAGCTGGGTAACTAGGTTATTGAGCCAGAATTATTTGAGAAATCACGGTAAAAATTGAAAATGGGAATATGAATAAAATAATATCCCAGAAATATACCAAACTAGAATGGTTTATTATGTGTTTACTCACGACCAAACTATCATTTTCAGTTAATATTCCCTTGGTATCTTGCTGGGTTCCTGCAATTGATGGCTGGAAAGATGATCGAAATTGGTTTTGGTGCATGTTTGAGGTATATTTTCTCAGTAATCCAGATATCTTTCATGGTGATGAATGCTGTCTGTTGTGCTAGTGGCGCTCTCTTTTCAGGAAAATTAAGAATTTCTTTGGTAGTGTCTACACTTACAAGCAAGATGGAGCCAAAGTTGTGGGAAAACTCAAAATAGACCATCACATAGCAGATTGAGCCTTTGTTTCGATGGCATTATTTTGTTTACCCAGCAAGATGGAGATATGAAATTCTCGGGATACATAGTCCTTTGGGGTACATTACAGCATTTGTAAAATCTCAATGGTAGTATATTCAATGTTGATGATTTTATGCCTCAAAATTTGGAAAAATTTGCCTACAGGGGGCACTGTAGGCTGGATGCAAGTGCTGGCCATCTATAGCAATTTACCAAAGAAATTGTTTTTGAATTGTGATACGCACAGCTAGTTTTCACAGAAAGTGAAGAGCTTGGTTTGGTACTATGTTGGGTACATAGCTTTCTGACTAAATGTGGCACTCTAAAGAGCTAATGTTCTACCAACCTAATATTCCATATTCCCAGGCATATACCAAAGTTCTATCTTCTGATATGTGAAGCACATACACAGTTATACATAAGACTTGTCATCCCTTTGGTATAAAACTTGTTTTGTTGTAAACTGGTGGTGACAGTAAGCCTTACAAAGGCACAATACATGGGTTATTACCAAGTACAGGTACAGCGCAGTCAGAAACGTACAGCATGTTAAAAAACATGACCAGTCCAAAATTTTTAAATGCCAAAAAAGAACTAATGTAAAAGGCATACCACCGTAAGTACGTAAGCAGACATACGTCAACAGTATACGTACACTTGTATAACAGTCCATAATTTGAACTCTGGAAAAAAATCTTTGTCACACAATCATGGACATGAAGACAGAATGTATAGTACAAAACTTAAAACAGTTTTTTTTACTTTTCATGTTATCGAAAGCAAAATTATGTCAACACAGCATGTGACTAGCTCTCCCCATCAGTCTGTTTTTGGAATTGGATTGAGAGTTGGCGGCACCTGGTGGTGCGCACCAGAGGTGCTCCTTGGCCTTGGCCTTAAGCAGTCATCCATGGCCTCCTTCATTGGATCCAGGTCGATGTTACCCATGGAGCCAGCCGAGCCCGAGGCAAGCCCGACACTGCATCCTGGGTCTCTACAGGGCTGCTTACACTGTTGATAGTGAGCATGTCTGCCTATGAATTAAATAGCGGGCTGCAGCTTATAATAGTTGCGTCAACACCCATGGCTTAGTATGCACAGAAATGGGAAGTCTGTAAAAGAAACCCCACCCTCCCTCCCAGCGGGCATCCCGTTGGCTAGACATTGTGGGCCCGTGTTAGGAATGAAGGCATGCAAGTTACCACTACAAATGAACTGCCCTTTCCATGGCAGGCTGCTACTTGCTTGCTAGGACCTCCTTGCCCCTTATTAGGAAAACCACTCGCTAGATGCAAGTGCTGTGCCCTTTTTCATACCCAAGCACTATACCTTAGGGAAGTCCGAGAATGAACACTAAACCTGCTTTCTGATTCTAGTAGTATGCAAAATGCAGAGAATTTGTTATTTTCTGAAACTCTCCAACACTACAAAACTGTACACTGTACTGACTACTGGTAAAAGTCTTGCATGTTGACCCAGTGGGCTCTAATTTCTTGGTGCAGCGCAGGGTGGCGCAACATGGCGGAACGTGGAGCAGGCCGCGAAGTGGTCATTTCGTCTGGTGCAGCCCGCGCAGTGGTAATTTTGTGCGGTGCAACACCCGTGCACAGCCACTTTGGCAATTTGGTAGACGGACATGCGCCGAGATGGGTGTGGCGGCGTAGTAGGGGGAGGTGTCACTTTCATCAATATGCAGTGACAATTTTGTAGAAAAAGTCTCCGCTGGAGTTGTGCAGAAAGCTCGCCAGCTCCAACCTGGGTTACTTTCTGTGCAGTGGTAATTTGGCTGACCGGCGCACAGTGCGCACACGTCACCGAAAGTTCACAGGCAGGTTTCCAGAATGTCAGGCACATTTCAATGAAATAAATAATTACAGGAAGCACTATTTGATGTAACTGTAAAGTTACATCTAATATATCAGAATCAGGACATAAATTATAGTATCTGTATCAATTGCCCTGATGTCAGATTAAAGGCGGCTGGCATGCATAATGGAAACTCGACCTGGCTTAATCCACGCAGCTGGATCTGTGATGCAAACTAACGACTTCACATCTTTCTCAGCCAACCACTAACTGCCTATATACAAAACCAGTGAAGTTGGCACGTTATGTAAATCGTAGATAAAAATAGAATACACTGATTTGCAAATCCTTTTCAACTTATATTCAATTGAATACACTGCAAAGACAAGATGTTTAATGTTCAAACTGAGAAATATTTTTTTTTTTTGCAAATAATCATTAACTTAGAAGTTAAAGGCAGCAACACACTGCAAAAAGTTGGCACAGGGGCCTTTTTACTACTGTGTTACATCGCCTTTCCTTTTAATGACACTCAGCAAATGTTTGGGAACTGAGGAGACCAATTTTTGAAGCTTTTCGGGTGGAACTCTTTCCCATTCTTGCTTGATGTACAGCTTAAGTTGTTCAACAGTCCAGGGTCTCCGTTGTCGTATTTTACGCTTCATAATGCGCCACACATTTTCAATGGGAGACAGGTCTGGACTACAGGCAGGCCAGTCTACTACCCGCACTCTTTTACTACGGAGCCATGCTGTTGTAACACGTGCAGAATGTGGCTTGGCATTGTCTTGCTGAAATAAGCAGGGGCGTCCATGAAAAAGACGTTGCTTGGATGGCAACATATGTTGCTCCAAAACCTGTATGTACCTTTCCGCATTAATGGTGCCTTCACATATGTGTAAGTTGCCCATGCCTTGGGCACTAATACACCCCCATACCATCACAGATGCTGGCTTTTGAACTTTGTGCCTATAACAGTCCGGATGGTTCTTTTCCTCTTTGGTCCTGAGGACACTACGTCCACGGTTTCCAAAAACAATTTGAAATGTGGACTCGTCAGACCACAGAACACTTTTCACTTTGCATCAGTCCATCTTAGATGAGCTTGGGCCCAGCGAAGCCGGAGGCGTTTTTGGGTGCTGTTGACACATGGCTTTCGCTTTGCATTGCAGAGTTTTAACTTGCACTTGCAGATGTAGCGACGAACTGTAGTTACTGACAGTGGTTTTCTGAAGTGTTCCTGAGCCCACGTGGTGATGTCCTTTACACACTGATGTTGGTTTTTGATGCAGTACCGCCAGAGGGATCGAAGGTCACGGGCATTCAATGTTGGTTTTCGGCCTTGTCGCTTACGTGCAGTGATTTCTCCAGATTCTCTGAACCTTTTGACGATATTACGGACCGTAGATGATGAAATCCCTAAATTTCTTGCAATAGCTCGTTGAGGAATGTTGTTTTTAAACTGTTTGACAATCAGCTCACGCATTTGTTCACTAAGTGGTGACCCTCGCCCCATCCTTGTTTGTGAATGACTGAGCATTTCAGGGAAGCTGCTTTTATTGTGATGGTCTGGCCCTGCAGGCCCCCCCCCCTCCTGTTTGCACCTCCACCTCAACGAGCCACAGCTGCTGCACTTTGAGGTGGAGGTGATTTGATTGTGTATTTAAGAGCTCTGTTGGCTCATTGTTTGCTGGCCGTTTGTGTAGGAGCCCTGTATATCGCTGCTGCTCCCTTGGGCGTTTTTATGGTTTTAATTGAACCTTATTTATATTTTACTCAGCCGGTGCTCTTGGGTCCCTCATTTCAGTTTTGGGTACATGGTCCCAGTCCCCGCCGGTTTCTTGTCTTCTGCCGGCGGGGGGCAAATCCATGACATTTATACCCAATCATGGCACCCACCTGTTCCAAATTAGCCCGTTCACCTGTGGGATGTTCCAAATAAGAGTTTGATGAGCATTCCTCGTCTTTTTTGCCACATGTGCCAGCTTTTTTGATACATGTTGCAGGCATCAAATTCCAAATGAGCTAATATTAGCAAAAAATTACAAAGTTTGCCCGTTCGAACATTAAGTAACTCGTCTTTGCGGTGTATTCAATTGAATATAGGTTGAAAAGAATTTGCAGATCATTGTATTCTGTTTTTATTTACGATTTACACAATGTGCCAACTTCAATGGTTTTGGGTTTTGTGTGTGTGTGTATATATATATATATATATATATATATATATATATATATATATATATACACACACACACACACAGTACTGGTCAACGAATTAGAATAATTAGAAATTTTTTTGAGGCATTTTTTGTGCCGAAAGCAAATCAGGTGTTCACGGGCCTGTCCTACTTGTTAGAGTAATCACAGAACTTGCTACCTGTAAAAAATTTGCTCAGCTGAGCTTTCCAAAAGACCCATTTAGGCCATTTAACTGTGACACTGTTGTTTCATTGAATTAGAATAATTCATTTGTCATTTCATTGAATTAGAATAAGTGCTCGAATTTTTGTTTTCTGTGAAGAGTGTTCACTGTGCAGTATAAAGTCAGGGTTGAGTAGAATTTCTAAGTTGTAAAATCAATCATGGGTAAGCAGCGCGACCTCTTAACCGGAATAGTGGCACAAATTCAAGCCCTTCGCCAACAAGGCTTGACCCAAACTAAAATTGCTGAGCAGCTCGGCATCAGCCAGTCTTCCGCCTGCAAATCTCTCAAGAAAGACTGCAGTAAGCGCATCAAATGTTCTGGCGTCCGAAAAACTTCTGCTCGCGACAACAAGCAGCAGAGAAAGATCGCAGTCAGCAACCAGTTCAAGTCCACTTCCGAGCTCAGCGACTTGTGGAACGAGCAGACTGGCGCTAACGTCTCGAGATCAACCACAACCACTCGTCTGCGCGAACTCGGCTTCAAATCTCGCGTTCCAGCTGTAAAACCGATGCTGAACAAGAAACAAATGGAGAAACGGCCGAAGTGGGCCAAAGAACACGGCGAGTGGACTGCTGAAGACTGGCAGAAAGTGGTCTTCAGTGACGAATCACGCTCTTGCATCTCCTTCGGTGACCAAGGTCCTCGTGTCTGGCGTCGTGGTGGCGAAACCTACAACCACGAGTGCGTGAAAAGATCCGTCAAGTTTCCCCAGAGCGTTATGGTCTGGGGATGCATGTCCGCTCGGGGTGTAGGGAAACTCTGCTTCCTCAAGAAGACTGTCAATGCTGCCGTATACCAAGATGTTCTGGAAACGTTCCTGATTCCGACTGTTGAGGAACAGTTCGGCGAAGAAGACCTCATATTTCAACAGGATCTTGCACCGGCTCATGTGGCAAAGTCGACCAAAGATTGGTTCACCGAAAAACAGCTTGAAGTTTTGGCATGGCCGGCCAACTCGCCTGACCTCAATGTCATTGAAAACCTTTGGGCCATCGTCAAGCGGAAAATTCACGACAGAAAGCCGACTACGCTGGACCAACTGAAGCAGAACATCGCCACTGCCTGGGAAGCTGTGAGTGCGGAAACTTGTGACAAGCTGGTCAAATCGATGCCGCGGAGACTTCAGGCAGTCATACAAGCCAAGGGGGCAGCCACAAAATACTGAGAAAGTGATGATTCTAATTATAATGAAATTATTCTAATTCAGTGAAACGGTTTCTCCATTATTCTAATTCAATAGAACAACAGAGTCACAGTTAAATGGCCTAAATGTTCCTTTTGGAAAGCTCAGCTGAGCAAATTTTTTACAGGTAGCGTGTTCTGTGATTACTCTAACAAGTAGGACAGGCGCGGTGAAAACCTGATTTGCTTTCGGCACGAAAAATGCCTTAAAAAAATTTAACGATTGCACGATTTCAAATTATTCTAATTCGTTGACCAGCACCTGTATATAAAATGCTTGCGTTCTATGCTCACTAAAGTCGCATGCACACTGGACGCGAAACAAATTTTTCGCACGACTGATCAGAGTCAAAATCAATGCAAAGACGCGAATACACGCGTCTGTTTATTCATCCGTTTTCTTCCACTGAAGATCTGCAACAGTCTTTATTCGGTCTCTCTTTTGAAAATTAGTCAGATGGATTAAACAGATTCACACTTTATTTCCACACGAGAGATAAAATAGTGCTTGTCGTCAGTGACCAAATCAATTCCATGACCATTGACATTGTGAATTAAATATCGCATGTACGATCAAGACTGTCCGACACGAAATGCAAAATACTCCACGTCTGGCAGCCGGCAAAAAGTAAAAGCATTGATATGAGAACAGATTTATTTATTTTTGGCTGTCAGACACCGAGTATTTTGTATTTAATGTTTGACAGGCATTGCACATTGTCGACTCACTTTATTGAGCTTAAACAGAAACAATTATTGAAATTCTCAGTAGGCCTACTCATCTTGAAGAACTGAGCCCTCTTATCAAAACATTCACGTTTAATATCTAAAAGATTCAGAAGATTTGAAGAAATTAAAAACAATAATTGACTGCCGGACACAGAGATATATTGAAACCATCCGATTGTCGGACATGGGATAATAAAACCTGTCCGACTTTTGGATATGTAGACACTGCGTTCAACGCAGCAACGCAATCTGTCGTGCGAAAAACTCATTTTCATCCAGTATGCAAGCGGCTTAATACTACTGTTATTGTCACTTAGGTTTTATTGTTATTAGTGGGGGAAAAGAGTACAGCCTGATTGCTATGGTCTCGTACTTGTATCTCGTATCTTGCATTATTGTCCATGCATGTTAAATCTAAAATTTTAAGCAGGATGTAATAATAGGAACACGCTATCCATTGTTTCTCTTCCCAATGATGCAGGCAGAAGAAATGAATGAGCAACCGTCGTATTTCATTCCAACTTCATAAGTTTGAATGATCTGACATAGTTTTGTTTTGAAATTCTATTCAAGTTCGCTGATGGTAGTAATTCGAGAATGCCTCATATTCGTAATGCCCCATATAGACGTAAACGGTGCAGAAAACATGCCTGAAGCATCAAAGTAAAATGCAACATTAACGCATCATGCAGATAGGACAGAGGCTTCTTTATTTCAACACTTTAAAGGTGAGGAGAGGAGCTAATTTTATAGGTGACGAGTTGATTCGGCTGTGTTAAACCCACTTAAGCCTTTTCTCCTGCCTCTTTGCCTCTTACACCAGCAGGAGGGACAGAGGCGGGACAGAGGAGTACTTGCGCCAGGCTATGCCGGGCACAAAATTGCAACATATGCCTGGACACACCCCATTGGCGTAGCGCTCCCCCTATTCGCCGTGCCTGCGCTTGGTCTACAAATTTAGAGCCCAATGCGACAATCACCACCTATCAGTGGCGGTTTTTCGCGGAGGCCAAGGGAAGCCTGGCTTCCCCAAAAATTATTGCAAGAAAGAAAAAATATAAATAAGCTTCACCACAATGTATTTTATATTGTTGTCATTTCCTTGTCAAAACACTACATCAGCGCACTTCTGCTTTGGCTGAGCGTGAGGAGCAAAACAGCGCCCCTCCTGTCAAGCTCTCATTGTGTCTTACACTTCGTGTCTCATGCCCTCCGCCCTGTCAGTCAGTTCGGAGGCCAGCTTCACTTGGCCTCCCTTAGGAAAAAAAACAGCCCGTATTAGCCATTCAGATTGAAGCAAGGCTCATCGCTTAATGCATCATTATAAAAAAAATGAGGGAGGCCAGATCAAATCTGGCTCCCACCCAATCACAAACTGTTACAGAAAATACACGCACTGATTCAACTGTCCCGTCAGGCACCAGCCAGCCCACGTAGAAAGTATAGCCAGTAAGTCAGAGAATGGATGGTGACAGGGACCTGAGTTTCTTGTAAAAAAATGACTTCACAAAACTTCCTTTTGAGGTTCAACTAAAAGTCAAGCGGGACGGTAGGCCAACTCCAAAGCTCAATTTAACTAAGGGGAGAGCTGATGGAAAAATTCGCTCTTTTTGTGAAGCTAACCATGCTAGAAACGAGTGGCTAACAGGAAGTGCCGAGCTTAACCGGCTTTTCTGCTGGCCATGTCTCCTATGGCCCGCCGTGGCCTTTTTGATCACCGGGTTGTTGTCACATTTTTCTTATGTGATGCATAAAATGTGGTGTTTTATTCTTTATTATTCTTGTCGTGTCAAGCATGATGGCTCAGCTGTACTGTTTTTTTATACTCTCAATCCTTACCGAGACTGCATTTAGGTCCGCTGACATCCGCTGCACTATCAGTTGACAGCTGTAAGGTTTACAGTTGATAGCGCTGCAGCACAGTTGATATCAATTTTTAAATAAACCTTTGTAACTATGTGTTTTATATTTAGTTTATGTAATTCAGACGTTGCACACGGGTTATGCATTCATGTTGAGTGTGTTTTTGGATGTATGAACATGGGCATCCTTGTGATTTGTTAATTTCAGTTGCGAGGCTGCCGCGTATGACATTGTTACTTCTAAAGTTGGTGGAAGGGGTTTGCCTGTGTTTCTGTACAATAGTCCACGGCTGTCTTGCAAATGCTTTTGTTGCCAATTAATTAAATATGAGCCAGAGAGAAGCATTGTCCACAAAACGGAACTTCATTTATACTGTCTGTGAAAGCAATGGCTCAAATGTTTTTGTTATATCTAGATCTTGTCATAATTGCCGTCTGATCGCTATGTGTTTAGCTTTCTGCTGTAATAAAGCTACGAGAGGTTTACCAGCTTCGCATGGGCTTCCTCTAACTGATCACATACTACTGTGCGCCAGAGCCATGAGCACGCGCACAGCCCGAAGCGCGCATCCACAGCTCTCCCTCGTGCTTTCACTCTCTCTCACACACGCTGTCCTCTTTTTTAACCTCTTTTTTTTCACTAAAATGACTGAGAAGTCGGTAGAATAAAGGTACTGTAACAGTAGGCTAATTTGTTTGCAGGAAAATAACACGTAAACACTGAATTAAATTCGTTGTTCATTCTGGCTTCCTCTGTAATTTTTGTCATGGGCCGCCACTGCCACCTATATTCTTTTCCAATATGCAACCAACCCTGCTTTATACCAAAGAGATTACAAATTTAATGCTTAACTGAGCACATACTTTATGTATTGAAAAGACAGAACTTTGGTATATGTCTGGGAATATGGAATATTAGGTCAGTAAAATATTAGGTCTTGAAAGCATCACTTTTGGTCAGATAGCTATCCACGCAGGGGTGCGTTTCCCAAAATCACAGATGGTAGCTACCATAGTTAGGCCCATTGACGGTGAATAGACGAAATATGTAAGTTGCTAACTTAGTTAGCAACTACGCTTTTGGGCAATGCACCCCAGAATAGTACGAAGCTAAACTTCTCATTTTCAGAGAAAACTAGCTGTGTGCATCACAATTCAACAACAATTTCTTTGGTACTTCGCTAGGGATGGGCAGTACTTGCATCCAGCATACAGTGCCCCCTGGAGGTGAATTTTTCTGACTTTGGATGTTTAAAATTATCTACACTGAAAATACTACCATTGAGATTTAACTAAAGCTGTAATGTACCCCAAAGGGACTATGTTTCCACAGAATTTCGATTATGCTGGGTAAACAAAATAATGTCGCCTTAACATAGGCACATTCTGCCAGAAATGTTCCATTTTGAGTTTTCCACCAACTTTGGCTCTGTCTAGCTTGAAAGCATAGATACTACCAAAGAAATGCTAGGTATTCCTGAAAATAGAGTTCCACAGCGCAAACAGCATTTACCCTCACAGTACAAATCTGGGTTACAGAGAAAACATACAACATGCAACACGCAAACATGCACCAAAAGTGAATTTCAACCATCTTTCTCGCCGTCCATTGCACAAGCACAGCAAGATACCAAGGTGCTATTCACTGAAAATGATAGTCTTGTTGTGTGTAAACACATAACAAAGCGTTCTAGTTTGGCATACCCTACCGCTCAAAAGTTTGGGATCTCTGGGAAATCGTCTTGTTTTTCATAGAAACACACATGAAATTACTCTGAATAGGAAATACAGCAAATGAACAAAACATGCTGACATTGTCTGATTTAGAAATAATGATTTTAATGGAAAACTAGGCTTATGCCGTCGGAGGCGACAGCTTGGGGTATATCCTCGAACGCCCCCAATCCTCTAATTTCCCAATCCTTGAATAGCCTTTGCATAGACTTTCATTTGAACTGAATTTCAGGTCAATCGGACAAATGATTCTGAAGATATGGGCAAAATGGTAACTTTCCATCACAAAGCGCCACCTGGTGGCAAAATATTTTACCATACAGGTATGATATCATCATGTGACACGTTGTGAGGTCATGACCTTGCAGTTGTACATAGTTTCTTGTCAATTGGACAAATGGTTCCAAAGATATGGCAAAAATGGTGAATTTTATGTGACAAAGCTCCACCTTGTGTCAAAATCTTGAACCAAACAGGTATAATGTCATCGTGGTCACATCCTCAGGTCATGACCTTTCATTTGCACTTGATTTGAGGTCAATCGGACAAATATTTCCAGACATAAGATAAAAACAGTGATTTTTTCAGTTTTTGGCCCCTGGTGGCCAATCTAGAAATTGTAAACTATCCAAAATCGAATCAGTTCTTCCTCTTTATGATACTTACTTATATACAAAACATGAAATTTCTAATTGAAATATTACTGAAGTTATCGCGTTAACACATAGGGCGGCTTGGCGGCAGTCAGACCAAAAACACAATATCCCCGAACGCCAAACAATGATGAATATGTACTTCAAACTTTGCCTTCATAAAAAAAACACCTTCACTGTTGATACTGAAACTGGTGTTTGACGGGAACTATTTAGCGCAGCTGCTAGTTGACATCCTGTGAGGCGTCTTTATCTTCAACTGCACACTCTCAGATATTTGTCTTCTTGCACAGTTGAGCATCAGGGCCTCCCACTCCTTTCTTCTGTCCTTGTTAGTGCCAGTTTGAGCTGCTCTCTGAAGGGAGTAGTTGACAGCATGGTAAGAGATTTTTAGTTTTCAATTTCTCGCATTGAATAGCCTTCTTTTCTAAGCACAATAGACTGACGGGTCTCTAAAGGAAGCTCTTTCTTTCCGGCCATTTTGAGCCTGTAAACAAACAAACAACTGCTGATGCTTCAGGTACTAAACCAACCTCAAGAATGCCATGCTCCCTTTTGCGCTCCCTTATTAGTTCAACAGTTTTCAGCTGTGCAACACATTCGCAGAAGGGTTTTCTAATGACCAGTTAGCCTTATAAAATGCTTAACTTGGATTAGCAGCCACACCAGGTGATTGATGCAGAGGACTGACAGTTGCTGATAATAGCCCTCAATGCAAAAATGTAGATCATTCTTTGAAAATCATCTGATTAATTTTAATCGTTTGTGAAATGGATAAAAATATTAGTGAAATGGAAAAAATATGTTTGTGAAATGGATGAAAATGTATTTTTCTTTGGAAAACAAAGAAATTTGCAAGTGATCCCAAACTTTTGAGCGGTAGTGCATGTCTGGGGTATTATTTTATTCCCATTCTCCTTTTTTTATTTCTCAAATAATTCTGGCTTAATAACGTAGTTACTAGGGCTGGGCGATATGGATTAAAACTCATACCCCAGTATTATTTGTCTGACTGGCGGTATACGGTATGAAAACGATATTTCATACAGAGCAAGAAAAGGGATTCATTTTACTCAACATCATCAGAATATCAAAACCTATTAGACTTGGACCACATACAAAACCTTACAGATTTTCTTTCTCTGCTCAAGAAGGCACAGCTGTGATAATAAATGTAAGCAGCATATCTTTTCTGATGGAAAGCGATACACAGTTATGTAAAATCAAATCTCTACAACAATAGTCTATACAAATAGGCATCATTCTGCTCATACAGCCCTCCAGAGCTGTGCAAATAAAACAGTAAAGAGCATTGAAGTAGCTACAGGCCAACCCTGAATGAGAACCTAGGCCTTATGTTTCACATGAACAGAGATTCAAATAAAAATACCAAAAATGGTTAATTGATACCTAAATGTGTACCTCTGCTCCTGCAGAGCTGTGTGAAAGTCAAAAATGTAAAAGGATTCAATAGGCCTACCCTGGCTAAGAACACAGGTCTGCGGCTGTGCATGAACACAGATTTAAATAAGGGGAAAAAATAATTCAAGAATAATCAAGTGGCAATTGAAGACACGGCGTCTCTCCCCCATGCGATCCAACAAGCACTACATCAGGGCTACCAACTTTCTACGCATTCTCATGCATATGAGGTTGGTCACACGCATTTTGAAGGCATATTCACCGAAGTCCAGCAACTGTTCAATCAGCGCGTAGCCTACATTTGAGATTCTTACGCATAATTTAAGTCCTTGTGCATGGCAGTTTATTTCCCTTACATAACGGTGAATTTCACCAACACGGAAAGCAATGACGACTCAGGACCTCTTGCACTTTTTAAAATTGGGGATTAAAAGCAATGCATTTGTTTCATGATCGTTTTTATTGTTTGAATGGAATAAGACTATTCGAAATGTCTTTATGCCATTCCATGGCTTCCAATTCCCGAGTAAAGAAGGAAATCGATCATGACTCCCGAATTCTATGTCACTAGTGGGAAAATGAACCGTAATGCAAGTGAAACTGATTAACTATCGTGCAAAACGATTGTACTTCTGCAAGAGAATCTCTAAAATGCGCATTAACGGAATAATCGCCAACTACAGCACTGGAACGTGCTAATAAGAAGCGCGAGACTCGTGCGGAATGCGTGAGAGTTGGCAGCTCTGGCAACATTCAGGACGAAAAGATAATTTAATTATACATAGGTCTTTGCACTAGCACTTAGCTACGGTAATTTTTTTTCCAGCGAGAGCAGCATTTTAGAATTCTTTAGAGAATGACGGTAATTTCGGTGCCAAATACGTAACGTTACACCTGTTTTTGCAGCACGGTCACGCAACTGGCTGTAAAACAAAAAGAGACAGCTGTCCGATTGGAAAATGTTAACGAACGAAAGCACGTACTTGTCTCCAGAATTACCCTCATTCGCTGAAGAGCTCTGAAATATAGTCGCCGAGTGCCGGTGCATAGTCCTAATTATAATTAAATTATTCTTCTGTACTGAACTGAATGTAGCCCATTATTTTGTCGCCGTTAGATCGCATGGGGGAAAGCCGTGTCTTCAATTGCCATTTGACTTTTCTTGTATTGGAAAACGTTTTAAGAAAGGAAAACCATCTAGAATTAGCCAAGACTGTTGTCAATAATGGGATGGATATTTTCCCCCGAATTTTCAGGTCTAGCCCCAGTGTTGTGCCGTAGAATGCACCCCTGCCGCAGATTGCACCCCCTTCGCGGGAGCGCGCGTACGTCATTCCTAATACAAAAGTGACCCAGTTCGCTTTTATTTCGTAGAGTGTAACACAGTTTCACGTGTCAAAATCTTGCCAAGGATTTACCGCTTTAATTCCGCAACCAATCACAGTGCTAAAAAGTCCGAACGACAGTATCATATATTTAATTTTTGCGAGGTGGTACTGAAATTAAATAACAAATGGTATGGCTTGCGACATAATATCCTAAAGCCACGTGATACGAGGGATAACGAAAGCATAACGATCTTATATGTAGCCTTCGTATTTCACAACATCGGTTTTGTGGAAATATATAGCTATACGGCCAGACAAAACGAAGTTCTGATAATATGAGCAAGTAGGCGTTTCACGGCTATATTGCATTACTATTATCTTGGTTGAAAGGCATTTGCGGGATACGCGTATATGCCCACCACATCAGATGTTCTTTTCGAGAAGTCAAATGTTTGTCTAAGGTCTTAACAAAATTAAATGAAGTGAACGAACTAAAGAATGATCAAATAAAAGAAATCCATAAAGACTTCTTTAATGAACTATTTTTACTTAAAACAGATAAACTCCAACAAATAGACCTGTATGAATTGAAAACAATATTTACATCAAAATGCAGCTAATTCTGGGCAGAACAGGAATAACACTATGGAGGGTGGTCAGCTTGTCAAATGTTTGTCTAAGGTCTTAACAAAATTAAATGAAGTGAACGAACTAAAGAATGATCAAATAAAAGAAATCCATAAAGACTTCTTTAATGAACTATTTTTACTTAAAACAGATAAACTCCAACAAATAGACCTGTATGAATTGAAAACAATATTTACATCAAAATGCAGCTAATTCTGGGCAGAACAGGAATAACACTATGGAGGGTGGTCAGCTCGTCAAATGTTTGTCTAAGGTCTTAACAAAATTAAATGAAGTGAACGAACTAAAGAATGATCAAATAAAAGAAATCCATAAAGACTTCTTTAATGAACTATTTTTACTTAAAACAGATAAACTCCAACAAATAGACCTGTATGAATTGAAAACAATATTTACATCAAAATGCAGCTAATTCTGGGCAGAACAGGAATAACACTATGGAGGGTGGTCAGCTCGTCAAATGTTTGTCTAAGGTCTTAACAAAATTAAATGAAGTGAACGAACTAAAGAATGATCAAATAAAAGAAATCCATAAAGACTTCTTTAATGAACTATTTTTACTTAAAACAGATAAACTCCAACAAATAGACCTGTATGAATTGAAAATAATATTTACATCAAAATGCAGCTAATTCTGGGCAGAACAGGAATAACACTATGGAGGGTGGTCAGCTCGTCTTCAGGTGGTCCCACTCCCGACCTGAATCAAGCTAGAAAAGCACCAAATGGAGCACCTTAGACTAGGAAAGTGCTACATGCATGAAATTCAGTTTGGTTACACGTACTAGGGCCCTTTGCATGCTATTAAAAGGAAATGATGCTGGCACCAACAGAAATAAAATTCCAGGGGGGGTGCATTCCACGGCAGCCCATGTTTTTGGCTTGCCGTGAATTGCACCCCCTGACTAACTTAGACTAGAAAAGTGCTACATGCATGGAATTCATTCAGGTAACATGTACTAGGGTCCTGTGCATGCTGTTAAAAGGAAATGATGCTGGCACCAACAGAAATAAAATTCCAGGGGGGGTGCATTCCACGGCAGCCCATGTTTTTGGCTTGCCGTGAATTGCACCCCCCTGACTAACTTAGACTAGAAAAGTGCTACATGCATGAAATTCATTCAGGTTACATGTACTAGGGCCCTAGGCATGCTGTTAAAAGGAATTGATGCTGGGACTAACAGAAATAAAATTCCAGGGGGGGTGCATTCCACGGCAGCCTATGTTTTTGGCTTGCCATGAATTGCACCCCCTGTCTAACTCAGACAAGGAAAGTGCTACATGCATGAAATTCAGTTTGGTTACACGTACTAGGGCCCTTTGCATGCTATTAAAAGGAAATGATGCTGGCACCAACAGAAATAAAATTCCAGGGGGGGTGCATTCCACGGCAGCCCATGTTTTTGGCTTGCCGTGAATTGCACCCCCTGTCTAACTCAGACAAGGAAAGTGCTACATGCATGAAATTCATTCAGGTAACATGTACTAGGGCCCTGTGCATGCTGTTAAAAGGAATTGATGCTGGGACATACAGAAATGAAATTACAGGGGGGGTGCATTCCACGGCAGCCCATGTTTTTGGCTTGCCGTGAATTGCACCCCCTGTCTAACTTAGACTAGGAAAGTGCTACATGCATGAAATTCAGTTTGGTTACACGTACTAGGGCCCTTTGCATGCTATTAAAAGGAAATGATGCTGGCACCAACAGAAATAAAATTCCAGGGGGGGTGCATTCCACGGCAGCCCATGTTTTTGGCTTGCCGTGAATTGCACCCCCTGACTAACTTAGACTAGAAAAGTGCTACATGCATGGAATTCATTCAGGTAACATGTACTAGGGCCCTGTGCATGCTGTTAAAAGGAAATGATGCTGGCACCAACAGAAATAAAATTCCAGGGGGGGTGCATTCCACGGCAGCCCATGTTTTTGGCTTGCCGTGAATTGCACCCCCTGTCTAACTCAGACAAGGAAAGTGCTACATGCATGAAATTCATTCAGGTAACATGTACTAGGGCCCTGTGCATGCTGTTAAAAGGAATTGATGCTGGGACTTACAGAAATAAAATTCCAGGGGGGGTGCATTCCACGGCAGCCCATGTTTTTTGCTTGCCGTGAATTGCACCCCCTGTCTAACTTAGACTAGGAAAGTGCTACATGCATGAAATTCAGTCTGGTTACACGTACTAGGGCCCTTTGCATGCTATTAAAAGGAATTGATGCTGGGACTAACAGAAATAAAATTCCAGGGGGGGTGCATTCCACAGCAGCCCATGTTTTTGGCTTGCCGTGAATTGCACCCCCTGTCTAACTCAGACAAGGAAAGTGCTACATGCATAAAATTCAGTCAGGTTACACATACTAGGGCCCTATGCATGCTGTTAAAAGCAATTGATGCTGGGACTAACAGAAATAAAATTCCAGGGGGGGTGCATTCCACGGCAGCCCATGTTTTTGGCTTGCCGTGAATTGCACCCCCTGTCTAACTCAGACAAGGAAAATGCTACATGCATGAAATTCATTCAGGTTACATGTACTAGGGCCCTGTGCATGCTGTTAAAAGGAATTGATGCTGGGACTAGCAGAAATGAAATTACAGAGGGGGTGCATTCCACGGCAACCCATGTTTTTTGCTTGCCGTGAATTGCACCCCCTGTCTAACTTAGACTAGGAAAGTGCTACATGCATGAAATTTTTTCCGGTAACACGTACTAGGGCCCTACGCTTGCTGCTAAAAGGAATCAATGCTGGGAGTAACGGAAATTAAATTTCAGGGGGGGGTGCATTTTATGGCAGCCAATGTTTATGGCTTGCCGTGAATTGCACCCCCTGTCTAACTCAGACTAGTAAAGTGCTACGTGCATGAAATTCATTCAGGTTCCATGTATAGGGTCCTATGAACGCTATTGAAAGAAACTGGTTCTGTCTCTCAGAAGTTACCTTGTGATTTTTTTACATAAATGTTAACTACTTAAGATCTGTCAATTTAATAACTTTATTGGCCTCGTCTGTGGTCCTGTCAATAAACTCTGCTATCATCATATGTCTATTCCCAATATACTCTCCAAGTAATTTGCCACATGAAAGGCCCCAAACAACTTGAGCATTTTTGCAGCACAGCTGCACATACATTCCAAATCCTTTTATTTATTTAAAATGTGTGCATGTATATAAATTAAATTAAACAAGACAAATATAACAAGCCTGAACCTTCAGTGATGTGGATAGATAGGAAAGATACCTTAGTCTGACAACATTTAATCACAATGAACCGTGAAACCTTTATTTGTCCACAAATAAATAAAGCAACGAACAATAAAGCAAGAAACTTTCTGCTACTAAAATACTTTTTAAAAATAATCAAATGGAACTGAAAGGTAAAATTTATTAAAGACAAGAAATAAAAATGACTGCAGTCATTTAACACTTTGAGCGCCACAGGCAACTGTAGTTGCCCGATGGATAAAGATATCAAAACCAGATGCTTTTGAAAACCTATCATGTGTGAACTTGTTTAGAAAAGCTCCCGCAGGGAAGCTCTTTTAAACAAGTTGACACATGATAGGTTTTCAACAGCTCAGGATCATTAAATGTTTCATTCCTTGAAAGTTTATTCAGCGTGAAAGGGTTAAATGTAGAAAATGACACAAAATAAACAATCGAACTTGATAGGGAAATTAACCTGCTGCATTTCACCTTTCCCACTTGCTTTGTGAAAGCCACTGCTGCCTGCCCAAAATAACAATTTAACAGCCCAAACTCTTTCAAAAAAGAGAAAAGAAAAAACATTATTTTAAATGGCTGCATGTTCATTAAGTGCATGCAGGGCACAGGTATTGTCATCCAGTGGAGGCCTCTGCACGCACGCATGATGGTACCACCTCTGGTAGACATCACAGCATATCTGAAATAAGAGAAATCCTTATCCTAAAGGCTTTACAATATATATATATAAAGTGCACTTAATTGTGACATTAATATATTAATTTATGTACAGTTACAAATATTAATATTCCTTCAATTCACAGAATTTCTCACCCACATACTGTAAGTGATGCGCCGTAGGTCTACTACAAAAACCTGCCATGCATGCCAAGTTTGAGTTTTCAACAATATGTGTATGAACTGAGTAATGAAAAAGGCACAATATAAATTTAAGTTCCTTCATTCCTTTATTCACAGGATCAAAACTAGTCTTAACAAAAAACAAAAGCATAGAAATTACCGAGGTGATCATAATAATTCTCATCTGAAAGGTGCAAAATATGTCTTTCCCATAGGAAACGCGTCTTGCTCATCTGTTACTCAATCTCGTCTCTTGAGATGAATTTGAGCTTCTCATATTTGTACTATTCTGTGATCATTTGTTTCTGAGTTACTTCTCCTAAAGGTCCCTTAGGAGCAAGAGATAAGCTAAAAAGAGACAAGACATCACTGAAACAGAGGAAGTTGATTTGAGATAACCATTTGAGCAATACTTGAGAAGTGGGATAAACAGAAGAGATCTCATAATTGCATGCCCCTGATCTCAATTATGTCTTGGTGAATTAAAGAGAAGAGTTTAAAAAAAATAAAAAAATTCTACGGTAATCACAGGCAAAACCGAATAAAAGTTTTCCCAAAAACATAATTCTGCACCCCACTGCTTGGAGGATTTTGAAGGGTTTTTTTTTTTTTTTTTGAGTTGTTCTCTTTAATTCTCCTTCAAAATAACCAAGACATAATTGAGATCAGGGGCATGCAATTATGAGATCTCTTCTGTTTATCCCACTTCTCAAGTATTGCTCAAATGGTTATCTCAAATCAACTTCCTCTGTTTCAGTGATGTCTTGTCTCTTTTTAGCTTATCTCTTGCTCCTAAGGGACCTTTAGGAGAAGTAACTCAGAAACAAATGATCACAGAATAGTACAAATATGAGAAGCTCAAATTCATCTCAAGAGACGAGATTGAGTAACAGATGAGCAAGACGCGTTTCCTTTGGGAAAGACATATTTTGCACCTTTCAGATGAGAATTATTATGATCACCTCGGTAATTTCTATGCTTTTGTTTTTTGTTAAGACTAGTTTTGATCCTGTGAATAAAGGAATGAAGGAACTTAAATTTATATTGTGCCTTTTTCATTCCTCAGTTCATACACATATTGTTGAAAACTCAAACTTGGCATGCATGGCAGGTTTTTGTAGTAGACCTACGGCGCATCACTTACAGTATGTGGGTGAGAAATTCTGTGAATTGAAGGAATATTAATATTTGTAACTGTACATAAATTAATATATTAATGTCACAATTAAGTGCACTTTATATATATATATTGTAAAGCCTTTAGGATAAGGATTTCTCTTATTTCAGATATGCTGTGATGTCTACCAGAGGTGGTACCATCATGCGTGCGTGCAGAGGCCTCCACTGGATGAACAATACCTGTGCCCTGCATGCACTTAATGAACATGCAGCCATTTAAAATAATGTTTTTTCTTTTCTCTTTTTTGAAAGAGTTTGGGCTGTTAAATTGTTATTTTGGGCAGACAGCAGTGGCTTTCACAAAGCAAGTGGGAAAGGTGAAATGCAGCAGGTTAATTTCCCTATCAAGTTCGATTGTTTATTTTGTGTCATTTTCTACATTTAACCCTTTCACGCTGAATAAACTTTCAAGGAATGAAACATTTAATGATCCTGAGCTGTTGAAAACCTATCATGTGTCAACTTGTTTAAAAGAGCTTCCCTGCGGGAGCTTTTCTAAACAAGTTGACACATGATAGGTTTTCAAAAGCATCTGGTTTTGATATCTTTAACCATCGGGCAACTACAGTTGCCTGTGGCGCTCAAAGGGTTAAATGACTGCAGTCATTTTTATTTCTTGTCTTTAATAAATTTTACCTTTCAGTTCCATTTGATTATTTTTAAAAAGTATTTTAGTAGCAGAAAGTTTCTTGCTTTATTGTTCGTTGCTTTATTTATTTGTGGACAAATAAAGGTTTCACGGTTCATTGTGATTAAATGTTGTCAGACTAAGGTATCTTTCCTATCTATCCACATCACTGAAGGTTCAGGCTTGTTATATTTGTCTTGTTTAATTTAATTTATATACATGCACACATTTTAAATAAATAAAAGGATTTGGAATGTATGTGCAGCTGTGCTGCAAAAATGCTCAAGTTGTTTGGGGCCTTTCATGTGGCAAATTACTTGGAGAGTATATTGGGAATAGACAAATGATGATAGCAGAGTTTATTGACAGGACCACAGACGAGGCCAATAAAGTTATTAAATTGACAGATCTTAAGTAGTTAACATTTATGTAAAAAAATCACAAGGTAACTTCTGAGAGACAGAACCAGTTTCTTTCAATAGCGTTCATAGGACCCTATACATGGAACCTGAATGAATTTCATGCACGTAGCACTTTACTAGTCTGAGTTAGACAGGGGGTGCAATTCACGGCAAGCCATAAACATTGGCTGCCATAAAATGCACCCCCCCCTGAAATTTAATTTCCGTTACTCCCAGCATTGATTCCTTTTAGCAGCAAGCGTAGGGCCCTAGTACATGTTACCTGAATGAATTTCATGCATGTAGCACTTTCCTAGTCTAAGTTAGACAGGGGGTGCAATTCACGGCAAGCAAAAAACATGGGTTGCCGTGGAATGCACCCCCTCTGTAATTTCATTTCTGCTAGTCCCAGCATCAATTCCTTTTAACAGCATGCACAGGGCCCTAGTACATGTTACCTGAATGAATTCCATGCATGTAGCACTTTTCTAGTCTAAGTTAGTCAGGGGGTGCAATTCACGGCAAGCCAAAAACATGGGCTGCCGTGGAATGCACCCCCCCTGGAATTTTATTTCTGTTGGTGCCAGCATCATTTCCTTTTAACAGCATGCAAAGGGCCCTAATACATTTTACCTGAAGGAATTTCATGCATGTAGCACTTTCCTTGTCTGAGTTAGACAGGGGGTGCAATTCACAGCAAGCCATAAACATTCACCGCCGTGGAATACGCTCCTGGAGTTTTTCTCCCTTGTTTTCCTCAGCTTCAAGTGCTTTTAGCACTGTGCATAGGCGCCCAGTTCATGGAACCTGAGTAAGTTCCATCCATTTGGTGCTTTTCTAGCTTGATTCAGGTCGGGAGTGGGACCACCTGAAGACGAGCTGACCACCCTCCATAGTGTTATTCCTGTTCTGCCCAGAATTAGCTGCATTTTGATGTAAATATTGTTTTCAATTCATACAGGTCTATTTGTTGGAGTTTATCTGTTTTAAGTAAAAATAGTTCATTAAAGAAGTCTTTATGGATTTCTTTTATTTGATCATTCTTTAGTTCGTTCACTTCATTTAATTTTGTTAAGACCTTAGACAAACATTTGACAAGCTGACCACCCTCCATAGTGTTATTCCTGTTCTGCCCAGAATTAGCTGCATTTTGATGTAAATATTGTTTTCAATTCATACAGGTCTATTTGTTGGAGTTTATCTGTTTTAAGTAAAAATAGTTCATTAAAGAAGTCTTTATGGATTTCTTTTATTTGATCATTCTTTAGTTCGTTCACTTCATTTAATTTTGTTAAGACCTTAGACAAACATTTGACGAGCTGACCACCCTCCATAGTGTTATTCCTGTTCTGCCCAGAATTAGCTGCATTTTGATGTAAATATTGTTTTCAATTCATACAGGTCTATTTGTTGGAGTTTATCTGTTTTAAGTAAAAATAGTTCATTAAAGAAGTCTTTATGGATTTCTTTTATTTGATCATTCTTTAGTTCGTTCACTTCATTTAATTTTGTTAAGACCTTAGACAAACATTTGACTTCTCGAAAAGAACATCTGATGTGGTGGGCATATACGCGTATCCCGCAAATGCCTTTCAACCAAGATAATAGTAATGCAATATAGCCGTGAAACGCCTACTTGCTCATATTATCAGAACTTCGTTTTGTCTGGCCGTATAGCTATATATTTCCACAAAACCGATGTTGTGAAATACGAAGGCTACATATAAGATCGTTATGCTTTCGTTATCCCTCGTATCACGTGGCTTTAGGATATTATGTCGCAAGCCATACCATTTGTTATTTAATTTCAGTACCACCTCGCAAAAATTAAATATATGATACTGTCGTTCGGACTTTTTAGCACTGTGATTGGCTGCGGAATTAAAGCGGTAAATCCTTGGCAAGATTTTGACCCGTGAAACTGTGTTACACTCTACGAAATAAAAGCGAACTGGGTCACTTTTGTATTGGAATGACGTACGCGCGCTCCCGCGAAGGGGGTGCAATCTGCGGCAGGGGTGCATTCTACGGCACAACACCGGCCATTACGAGTTGTCTCGCAGTCGGCAGTCAACGTATTAAGTGCCAATAGTTCAAGTGACAAAGTGCGCTTAATAAAATAAGTGACAATTTAATAAACAGTGGACAAAAAAGAAGAGACCAGTAAAGTTAAAGAGACCTACAGCAAGCCATCTCACGCAACCTGTGATGGACAGGCTATACATCGCAATACATCCACCTTTTGAAACAACTTGCTTGCGACAGGTTTTACACACACACACACACACACACACACACATATATATATATATATATATATATATATATATATATATATATATATATATATAATTTAGAACACTAGATTGCTGATGTCGTCATATTTACATTATCCAAAGTGAAGCACCCGGCCGCCATATTGATACACCCAACTTCTTCATAAAAATGAATGGTTTCCTATGAGGCAAATTTCAAATAAGTCGTCACAAGCGAGAAAATGCTGAGATGTGCGACTGCCTTTTGTAGCAATATTTATTTAAAGAGCTGTAATAAAACGTTTCATGCGAAAGTTAAAAGTATGAACGCAAAGTTGTCGCTTTAATAGAAAAAAATCGCGTTTCGTGCTAGCTAGCTAATTAGCCGTCCCATTGAATTGAACAGACCACTGACTGAAAGCGAACGCTAGCGATTGATATCGGTCACCAGCGAGCTACCTTGGCATCGCGGGGACTGCATTGACTTAGTGGTAAATAAAATTTAAAAGGTGGCTAGCAAGCTAGCTAGCTACTTGTACTTGACATTCAACGACAATACTTCTTACCCGCATAATATTTAAAACAGTGGACAAGTCGCTTTGTCTGTTTTATACAGAGCCCCAAAAGACAAGGAGGGGAGAAAGGCTTCACTAGCGCTTCCTTTTATCAACGTTAGCCATATGATTCAATGTAAACAATTCGGTTGATGTCAAATAGTCAACCAGGGTACAATGAACTGAGGAAACCAGAGTGTAACTTGATAACGTACACGGACATTCAACGACGTTTCTTATAACGGCGATAACTACCAAGCAATTATCTTATCTGAGGTAAAAGCCTGGGTCGCGTTAAAGTCACCACTCTGCAGCACTTTAACGTTGACATCGAGTGACATTTCGATCTTCCCTTTAGTAAGTGTGCCGCTTGCCATCCTCCGAAAAGCACATATTTAGGGAGACAAAATGTTGCTCTGCACAGCGATACCAAAATGACACCGACTCGCATGCAAGTGTTTTTGAAAATGTAATTTTAAAGTAGGCGAATGGGCGAATTTTACTTCCGGGTGTATAGGCTCGGAGAACAGATGCTTCACTTGAGCATACTCTATCAGCAATCTAGTGTTCTATATAAATCTATGGTTTTACAGATAGCGTCTTGTTGCTCCTCGGTGTATATCTAAAATACCTCCAAATTACCGAGCTGTTGTTTTTTTTCCTCGGAACCAGCTCCTGTTCATCGTCGTCCGCCATACTACTGTGCTAAGTCGATCGCCTCTGCCGGCAGTCATGTTTATGGCAACTGTGTGACGGTGAGCGCACCTGCACAAGCAAGGGGCGGAGCTTGACGGCCCCGAGCAGTGAAAGCTGTCTGAAAACGCCTGATCGGAAAGCAGCGGAGTGGGCGACATACACATAATAATATAATAAACAAGTCGACATGGTCTACAACATCCCCCGCCAATCGTGCGCTTCTCATTTTCGAACTCAATCAAGGCCTTTATGGTCTGAAGCTACACACCAAATTTGGTTGCTGTATCTGTAGTAGTTTCTGAGTAAAGCTGTCCCCTTTATGTCGGACGGACGAAAGGACGGACGGAGGTCAAACCTATATCCCCCTCCCACTTCGTGTTGGCGGGGGATAATAATAAAACACCGGTATGGGGGTATTGTCTCAAATTCATACCTCCTCCAAAATTATACCAGTGTAAGTCATAAAACCGGGATACCGCCCAGCCCTAGTAGAAACTCAGCTTGGCGCTGATGTGGTGCTAAAGTCAAACAGGACTTTAAGTGTCACAGGTCATGATAAAAGTATAACATATTTGGTACTGTGTACAATTAAGTCATGATAGCTGATGTAAAATGTGGAGTCAACAGCGAAACTGAGCCACTTAAGTGGATTCCAGATTGCGTTATCGGCAGGCACGGTGAAATGCGGTCCTAAAAATTTGGCTTTATCTGTGAGACACTCATATCTACCTATGTGCCAAGTTTCATTCAATTCCAGGGGTGACAACTGCTCACCGAATGTAAATCTCTCATGGAATGGCTCTTAATAACCTTTTGAAAACTTGTTCACGCGGTTCTAAGCCCCACCCCAAGAAAAAGCCATTGGCGGCATTTGTGATTCTCTGGTTTGTACAGTATTTTGCGTATTGTGTTCCTGGATAATTTACCAAATTATTCAGATTTTGTGACATAATCTCAACAATTATGCCAAAGAGGTTCAATAGTGGCTTGAAGTAAGACCCTTTTTTTGTTAATATTGGTGCGGGTGTGAGGTTTCGTTCAGGAACCAGTTGCGAGAACACAGGATTGTAGGTGAAGAGATTTTATTGAGCAAGGGGGTAACCCCCGTAGGGCAGAGGGCAAAAGTACCGAGTCCACAATCCAAAAGTCAAAATCCAGGAGGGCAGAATCAGAGTCGAAAACCAGGGCAGCGCAAACAGAAATTGTAGTCAGGCAAAAACAGATTCGGTACACAGGCACAGGTTTGTCAGACAAGCAAAAATTAAAAACCAGTGGGCGTATCCAAATCGTTACCAGGGCAGCAATCACAAAAATCGTAGTCAGGCAAAAAGGGTTCGTAAACACAGATGAAACAGAAATCCAAGAAATGCAGAGCCAAAATCGAACAGTCCAGACAGAAAAGTAACACAATGAGAACAAGGCGGAATACAAAAGCAGCATAGGTGAACACGAGAAACATTCTGACAAGGAAGTTCTGTGAAGAGACACCTAATACACTCCAGTGATATCACATGGTACCTGGAACAGAGGTGCAGGAAATGAGACTTTTGTACAAAGCGTGGAACAAGAGGAAGAACCTAATCACATGAAGTAGGCAAAAGCCAAAACGCGAACAGGGATTACGAGACAAACCTATAGACAAACATACGGCTCCAGTCAAGGTCTTCTAAGGTGCATAGATAATGAGAGAAAGCACAGCACGAGCAGATGTGGAGAATCCACAGAAATGCAGCAGAGAAGATTAGGGAGAGACAAGAGGCGGAGACTAGAACAGGGCGAGTGCTGAGAGCTTGTTAATCAATTAGTAAGTGCAGCTATACAATCCCTAGAGCTCGTTAGTAAGTTAGCAGTATATACAATGTTAGTTGGATTAGTAATTTGGCGAAAACAACAAACTGTTAGTATTGGTTAGTAAAATAGAAAAGTAAGGTGAAGGAAGCAAACGAGATAGGAAGGAATGGTTGAAATCCAGAAACCATTAAATCACCCGAAGAGTGGCATGCAATACCGGGGCTGTGAGCAATGACAAGACAAGAGACCAGACAGGGGGAGAAAAAGTGCAATGCATGGCAGAAACAAAAACATGGACCGGAATGAAGCTATGGTGAAATGCAAAATATGGAAAAGACTTAACTAAGAAAATACATAAACAAATCCAGGTAACCAAATCATAATACACATATCAAAGAATAGTCAGACAAAGAAGAGATCCAGAACCAAATAAGACAGATATCAAAAGATGGCAAACAGATCAGGGACATGGCAAAGCAGAGCATGGACATAGCCAGGCAGATCAGAATCATAACAGTGGGACCTTTTCGGGTCGTATGTGAATCGACAGGATCTTGGACTGAACAATTGTTTTCCCCATGTTCCTCTCGATTTCTTTTTCCGAGGCCAAAACACGTTTTTTTCTGAGCGGAAAACCCGCCTTGTAAATCACAGAGTATACCATATGATATACTGTATACGGTATATCTATATAGAATAGTTTTGTACTGCATGTGTTTTGGCTTGCACTAGTTAAGTATGCTTGGCCGGGTTGAATAGTTTGGTTTGTTTGGGTTAACTTTGCCTGGAGCCAAAATAATAATTCATCAATATTATTTTAGTTGCACTGAGAGTGGCGGTTATCACCTGTTACCTGAAAAATTAAACTGTTCTACAGCCGCTACGTGACCTGATTGACGCCAAGCAATACCAAATACCAATACCAAAGCATGTGCAAAGGGCTCATAAACCTGCAATCATTGGCCATATTGCGAATTTGTCGAATAAAGCGTTGTATTCGTGTGACTTGAGACATGTATTAAAGACAGCATACCTACCATATTTGTCATTGAAAGCAGATTTTCCAGTGGGAAAATTGGTGCGACTTTTCAGTCCATCCTGATAACCGGTCACTCTAAGCACTGACACTGAGCAGCCTCCAGGTCATTAAAAAGTAACTTTGACTATAATAATTGACCCTTACAGTTTAAAGGCGCGAAAAAGCAAGATTTGGAGTGTGCATGCTCTTTGCGAACTATATATGTTGGGCAGAAGATACACAAATTGCATTGAAAAGGGAGGAAATTATAAGTTCTTTCACTTTTCCCGTGGTAAAAGGCAGCTTACATTGTGGATTCTGACTATAAACAGGAATAATATTTGTTCAGGAACAGTCTAGGGTGTGCAGTGTTCAGCGCCCTCCGTAATTATTGGCACCCCTGGTTAAGATGTGTTAAAAACCTTAAAATAAATTCAATTTTTATTGCAGAAGCATACTGTCACACTGAAAATTGCAGAGAAATGTAACCTTCATCTCAGTGAATTTTAAGGGGGGAAAAATCCCTGACTAAGAAATAATTATTTTTCATAAAATCACCTGTTACACAATTATTGGCACCCCTCACAATTCCGAGGAATTAAATGTAATTGAAGTATTTCTGTAATTTCTACAGTAGTTTACAAAGTTGACCAGAGTATCTTGGAACATTTAATCAGTAAATCATTACTTCCTGTTTCCCCGGGGTATAAATATGACCTGACATAGAGGCCATTTCTCATATCCACTCTTCAACATGGGAAAGACAAAGGAACACACCATTCAAAAAAGGCAGATGTGTGTCGACCTTCACAAGTCAGGCAATGGCTACAAGAAAATAGCCACTCCCCAGCACCTGCCCATATCTACTGTCAGAGGAATCATTAAGAAGTTTAAAACAACTGGAACAGTGGTAAACAAGCCTGGACGAGGACGCAAGGTTATTTTGCCACCACGCACAGTGAGGAGGATGGTAAGAGAAATAAAAAGTTCTCCAAAGCTCACTGTTAAAGAATTGCAACAAATGGTAGCATCTTGGGGTCACAAAGGCTCCAAAACAATCATCAGGCACTATTTACATGCCAACAAGCTGCTTGGGAGGCATGCACAGAAAAATCCTTTTCTCACTCACAATCATAAACGCAAACGTCTGGAGTTCGCTAAGTGGTACTGGCACTTCAACTAGGACCGTGTGCTTTGGTGAGATGAGACCAAGATAGAGCTTTTCGGCAACAAACACTCTAAGTGGGTCTGGCGGAACACAAAAAATGAGTATGCAGAAAAGCACCTCATGCCCACTGTGAAGTATGGGGGGGGATTGGTGATGCTGTGGGTCTGTTTCTCTTCCAGAGGCCCTGGGAACCTTGTTAGGGTGCATGGCATCATGAACGCTTTGAAATACCAGGACATTTTAAATCAAAGTCTGGTGGCCTCTGCCCGAAAGCTGAAGATGGGTCATCACTGGGTCTTTCAGCAAGATAATGACCCTAAATATGTGGCCAAATCTACACAGAAATGGTTCACCAGACAAAGAATCAAGCTCCTCCCATGGCCATCTCAGTCCCCAGACCTCAACCCCATTGAAAACCTTAGAAGATTAGGTGCTGTTTTGTTGGCAAAAGGGGGTTGAACAAAGTATTAACATAAGGGGTGCTAATAATTGTGCCACATATGATTTGATGTAAAATAATTATTTCTTAATGTGAGATTTTTTTCCCACTGAATAAATGCACTTGAATTAAAGGTTGTGGAAGCTAAAGAACACATCTTAACCAGGGGTGCCAATAATTATGGAGGGCGCCGTCCATTTTGTGTCCAGATGGGGAGATACAGAATTCTGTATTCAACCTACGCCAATATTGATTAATGTTTGGTTACCCAGAGAAATAGGATATTGAAACATGTCAAGCATACATCCAGTCAAGCAAATTTAGAGTTTATTTCAAGTGATTGCTCAACGTGAAAGTATCGTAATGGCGGCTGCCATGTTACTGATGACACACTAGTTTGCTAGGGCAGGCGCAGCATATGCAGTCGCGATATTAAATATTAATATTAAACTCTAAACCCCTTCTCACTGATAAAAACCCCATAAAATATATTGGTGCCCCCTTTTTAAAATCGTTCCAGCAAATAAAAAGCCGGAAAAGAGGGGGTTGGCTACAAAATTATTTCTCCTTGACGATAAAGCGAGACTAAGCTCCATTAGTTTTTTCAAACAAACTGAAAGCATTGACTCCTTCAGAGCAACGTAGACTTGAAAGACTATTTTGGTGAGATACGGTCAAGGTAATTGCTTGACTTTGTTATTTTCAGCACAAGTGAAAATCCGAAATCAAATGTGTAGCCTTTAGTCAAACAGTAATGATATGGCCTTGAATTTAACATGTATACCTGTGCACTTATCCATGTTGAGAGGAGATGAGGATCATGTGTGCTGGCCGGTTGTTTTATACAATGCAAATTCGTTGCAAGTATACTTTTGCGATTAGTTGATTTATGGGTGGGACCCAATCTTAGTGGTGTTAATGACATTATTTCACGTCCGCAAAACTAACTGGTTAGAAAATTCAACTTAGTTGGCTATATATAGGAAATAATTATGAAATCAAAATCACTAGAAAACCAAATGATTCTTGCAAGCAGCAAAATGAAAACCACACTTAGCTCTAAGGGGCTAAGTTCTATGATGTAAAGCCCCTCAGAGCAGACCTAGACTGTTAAAGTCATATGGCACTAACATTCCCACTTTGGCTTGATATTTGTTTGTGTAGAGTTAAACATCAACTTAAGGACGTATGTAGCCTATAGGATCGAACAAAGCCAGTCACTTTTCAAAATGTGGATATAAAAACTGAACACTGCAACAACAATTACAGCTTGAAACAATCACAGATGAAACAATTCTTAGTCAATAAGTGGGCCAACTTAGAGTTGCTGAAAGTGATTTTTTTTGTCTTTTAAAAGTGTTAAATACATCCACATTCTGAAAGATATCATTTATTTGGAGTCAATAATACAAGTCTCTCAGTCACCATCTTCTGCAATAAAGCAGTAAATAAAATTCTGGAGTCACCAACTGCCTCTATCCTATCAGGTGAGAGAACCCCATTAAAATTCATTTCTCTCTGCTTGTGAACGCGCAGAGCTGAATCTGCGTTTTTAGTGTGCAATCTGCCTGAAAAATCATTAGAAAAAAATTTGTGTTGTTGGCAATAGCAGAGCAGATGAAGCTTCCAATCCCAGCACTACGGGAGAATGGGGTACAGAATTAAACAGCCAAAGCGCCAAAGAATGGTAGAGGAACAAACAGAATTAAGGAAGAGACACAAAAGATGGCCAAGAGCTGTATTTATATCAGTGACGCTTTCAATCGGGAAAACTGAAGGAATCAAAGAGTTTACAGCTAGCCTTATTACCACTAGACCGGTAAGTTTTGTTTTACTCTGTTGTAGTTATGCAGTTTTATCAGTCTCGCATAGTCCTGTTGGTGGTTTTCAATCTGTTAATGTCAGTTTATAAATGAATTGTCATTGTTTATGGCTGACTACAGCTTGCTTAGCTGTGTAAAGATAGCATGTGTGGCTATAGGACAAAAGCTGGTTTAAGCTAATACCTTTGAACAGCCATTCATATCGAACTTTCTGCATGGACGTAATGTAGCGTTGGTCCAAGTTTTCAGTGTGGCTTTTCCACAACAATCAAGGAGAGCATCTGTTTATATTGTACTTATATTGTAACTCCGGTGTAAAACCGGTGGGCGTGCCTGGCTTGGGGATGGGGGGCGGGGACTTCTCACAAGGCTTTGGACAAGAAGCTACAAAAACAACCAAATCAGTTACAGCAGTCTTAAGTAATTGAATATCAACCAGTGCGCCTTGACTATATTTCTCCGATCAGATCGCTCTTTCCTTTTAGCTTGTGTTGGAATGAGGTTTTCGAAGGTACTTCCATGATACTTATCTGTGAATTTCAAACAACCATCCAATCTGCGCGAACACAATGCAAGTTTTGTTTGGGGAATTCCTGACGCGGGTTGGTTCCTTGTAAGTTGTATAATTTTTTTTTTTTTCTTCTTCCTGCTTTCAACATACCACATACACACACACACACCTAAGTTTAACATGCAAAAGAAAATTATAATCTTAAATGAACAAAGTAATGAGTTTTTAATTATTCAGTATATCTCAAATAAAAAATGCAATTGTGGCGGGTATAATAAAAAAAGCATTGATTTCTTTCAATCTTGTTTTCTGTTTTCTTACATTTTCTTTTTCCTTCCCAGCATGCCTGAGAATAGTTTGCTAGATTCATGGCGCATTACAAGTGCTTATTATTATTATAATTATGATTATTATTAATGTCATAATATCTGTTGTGTTTAGTCCTAAAAATGACATTAGGATTCTTGAAAATGCTGCCCCTCCCCCTTAAAAAATAAAAATTTTACTTTTTATTAAATGTTTATCCTACTGCCCAAATCTGTGTATTGAATGGTAAAAACGTGTTGTGATTCTGCCTTGACCATGTTCATGCCCGGTTTATTCTGACTGCCTTTTGTGTTTTTTGACTATTTGCCATGCCTGACTATTCTTTGTATTTTGTATTTTGAATTGGTTACTTTGATTTGTTATGTTTTATCTTAGTTTACTTTTCAATGTTTTACTTTTTGCCATATCACATTCCGGTTCGTTTTCCATTTTGCTTTGCACTTTGTCTCCCCCGTCTGGTCTCATGTCTGGTCATTGCACACAGCCCCAGTCTTGTGTTTCACTCTTCGGGTGATTTATTGGATTCTGGTTTTCAAACTTCCTTCCGATCTCGTTTCCTGGCTTCACTCTTCTTTTCTATCTACTAACAATACTAACAGTTTATTATTTTCTCCTGAGATTACTAACAACAACTAACATTGTATATAATACTAACTTACGGACGAGCACCAAGGATTTGCATAGTTGCACTTACTAATTGATTAACAAGCTCTCAGCACTCGCCCTGTTCTAGTCTCCGCCTCTTTGCTCTCCCTGATTACCCTTTGCTGCATTTTCTGTGAAAGCTCACATCTGATCGCACTGTCCTGTGTCTCATTATCTATGCACGTTAGAAACTCCGTAACTGGAGCTGTCTATCTTTGTATAGGTTTGTCCCGTGATCCCTGTCCACGTTTTGGCTTCAGCCAAATTCCACTCCCTCATGTGCTGCTCCTTTGTAATCAGTCTGACTGTTTGCACCTGTGTCCCTCACCATGTGATCTCCCCAGAAGTGTACATTAGGTGTCTTCTCACAGCCAGTCTCTGTCAGATTGTTTTCCTAGTCTTCTTGTGCCACGTTTCTCTTTGCCTTGATTACTCAGTGTTTATCTTTCTGACTGGACCGCCCAACTTTTTGATTTTTGCCTTTGTGATTTTGGATTATTGTTGCATCTGAGTTTTGACCTTTTTCTGCCCGACCACGAGATTTTTGTTTGCTGCCCTGGTTACGATTCTGATTACGCCCATTGGATTCTGGTTTTGCTTCTTTAACATTCCTGTACCTGTGAACCAGACCCATTTCTGTCCGACTACGATTATTGTGATTGCTGCCCTGGTTTTCGATTCTATCTTTGCCCAACTGGATTTTGATTTTTGGAGTGTGGACTTTGTACTTTTGCCTTCTGCCCTGCGGGGGTCCTCCCCCTTTATTAATAAAGCAAGTTCTACTGCATTGCCTGGTTCTCGCAACTGGTTCTTGATCGCACCATTACAAAACGTCTGTTTGCGTGATTACAGTCGGCACACTTTGTTCAATAAGCTGAAATGGAATGGAAATATAGTTAATGGAAAAGTCCAAAAAATAGGTCTAAACTAGACATCTTGGCAAAATCAGTCCATGGATTTTGTAGATAAATGTACGTTTAACAGATAAAATCCAAAATGGTTCATGTTTTATTTTCTAAATTTATTAATTGTCTAAACAGAGGGGTCAAATACCGTATTGGTACATATTGTATATGGTGATTCACAGAGCAGGGAGCAGGTCTCAGTCTCGAACCCCCGAGATGTCACATGCCAAGGGCCAATCAGTGGAGGGGTTTTTTTTTTCTTTCCATTTTTCGATAAAATAAATACAAATATGAAAAATCATGCTCAGATTCGAGATTAGAAGCTAATCATACATGTTAACAGTGCTTATCAGTTATTTAGTGACCTTTTAAACAGAGCCAGTCTGACAATGTGAAGTAGGCAAAAAGCAGCACCTCATGCTGCTATCTAAAGAAATTCAAAAGCCAAAATTCAAAAGTAGTCAACATCTATCAGTCAGGAAAGAATTACTCTAAAAGACTCAGACTACAGCTAACCATGGTGAAGGCTATTATCCGCAAATGAGGAAACTGGTGACCTTCCCTGGGAGTGACCAGCAAACCAAAATTCCTCCAGAGCACATGAATGACTCATCCAGGAGGTCACAAAACAACCCAGATTAACATCTAAACAACTTCAGGCTGCAACTCCCTTAGATATGACAAATAAGCAAAATGAAAAGAAATCTGGAAGGGGGAAAACATTTTTTCACCTCACTGTACTTGGAAAATAAACCTGACAGTGAGTAAAATCAGATTTGTGATTCACTATCTAAATGCATGTTGGTAGACAACAAAAATGCAGCAACTGTGTCTCAGTCCAAATATATAAAAACTGCACCATCAACTGCTTTCCAATGTTAGAGGGGTTTGGCATCGACATCTGCACACCATGATCTGTATTTCATGGCTCCTGTTAGCAAGAATCGTGTGAGGGTCGAGTGGCAGTTTGTTGTCATCTACTGGTGAATGTAAAAGTCAGCACACGACAGGTGGGTGCCCCTCACATGTCTTTGATGCCCACAGCGGGGGATTCGTCGATGACAACAATCCCATGACAGTCACACATCTGCAGGAACTCCTCAGCGTAGGGGTAATGGCTTGTGCGGACAGAGTTGGCCCCCAGCCACTTGAGCAGGTTGAAATCCTTCACAATAAGCGGCCAGTCCAATCCCCTCCCTCGAAACTGCACGGGGCAGAAATTTAGGTGAGGACTTGCGGAAAAAAAAAAACATCTTGGGAAAACATTAGAGGGCTTGTGCTGGTATTCTAGTTAAATTCCCAGAATGCGCTTTCTACATCTTGCCACTTAATAATCCTCAACATTATGAAAATAAGGTTCAAGAGCAAGCTTTCCTGGGTCTCAATGGAATCCCTCTTGGAGAGTAAAAAGTTTTGAGGATTTCAACCATTTATCAGATATCGAACCATTTCACTAGATAACATTTCACATCAAATGGTTCCTTTTTGCACCAAAATGTACGCACAACTCATACAGTCCTTTAAATTCCAAACAAAGGAAACCATGATGAGAATGAAAGCTACTGTGGACAAAAGCATCAATTGTGCGAAATAGCTGAGAGAATCTGATGAAGTCGTTTAAATAGAAGTGTTTATATTCATCAATGAGATACTCCAAGTAAATCTTGTTTTTTTTCTTTGGGCAGTTTCACAGTGTTTAGCATATTTCATACTTGGATGTGTTCTGTTGATTTGTTAAATTGTGGTGCACTTCACACGAAAGTATGCATTCCTATGACATAATGAACGACCCCAATTCCAAAATAGTTGGGACAAAGTGTAAATTGTGAATAAATTCAAAACGCAATGAATTTCAAATCACATCAGCCAGTATATTATGCACAATAGAACAGAGATAATATAGCAAATGTTGAAACAGAAATTTTACAATTTTATCCACAAAATGAGCTCATTTCAAACTTGATGGCTGCTACAGGTCTCAAAAAAGTTGGGACAGGAGCTTGTTTACCACGGTGTAACATCCCCTCTTCTTTTTAACACAGAGTGGAGGCCTCTGGGCATTGAGGAGACAAGTTTCTTGAGTTTTCGCCATTGGAATTTGATCTCACATTTGTTTAATACAGGCTTCCAGCTGCTGGAGAGTTTTGGGTCTCCTTTGACGGACATTATGTTTAATTATGCGCCAAATATTCTCAATCAGTGAAAGATCAGGACTGCAGGCAGGCCAGTTCAGCACACAGACTCTTCTACTACGAAGCCATGCTATTGTAATAGCTGCAGTATGCAGTTTTGCATTGTCCTGCTGAAATACACAAGGCCTTCCCTGGAATAGATGTCGTCTGGAGGGGGGCATATGATGCTCTAAAACCTTTATATACCTTTCAGCATTCATTGTGCTTTTTAAAACATGCAAGTGTCCCACACCACATGCACTAATGCATCCCCATACCATCAGAGATGCTGGCTTTCAAACTGAACGCTGATAACAGGAGGGGTGGTCTTTCTCTTTAGGCCGGAGGACACAACGCCCATGATTTCCAACAGGAATGTCTAATTTGGACTAGTCTGGACATAGGACACTTTGCCATTTTGCTACAGTCCATTTTAAATGAGTCTTGGCCCACAAAACACAACAGCGCTTCTGGATCATGCTCAACAGTGGCTTCCTTTTTGCCATATAGAGATTTAGGTGGCATCTGTGGATCGCACGGCGAACATTGTTTACAGGCAGTGGTTTCTTGAAGTATTCCTGGGCCCATTTAGGAATGTCAATGACAGAATCATGCCTGTGAGTGATGAGGGCCCGAAGATCATGGGCATCCAGTGAAGGTCTTCGGCCTTGTCCCTGACACACAGAGATTTTTCCAGCTTTACTTTCTACAATAAAATAAACTACCAGTGCAACATCAAATATCACATTCCCTATTTTCCTTTAAATTTTGTCCTTTCTGACACTTCAGCATAGTGTGTGATAATACAAGAATGATATTAATGG
Source organism: Gymnothorax reevesii (assembly GCA_029721435.1). Classification (NCBI taxonomy): domain Eukaryota; kingdom Metazoa; phylum Chordata; class Actinopteri; order Anguilliformes; family Muraenidae; genus Gymnothorax; species Gymnothorax reevesii. Next base: position 68,723,063 of record CM056578.1, on the reverse strand, counting down.
CTTTATTTCATAACACAATGTTACCTCACCTATAACAGATCTTATGTTACCTCATTTTTTCCCTGGGCCTGAGGTGTTTCGGATTACCTTATTACCTTCGCCCAAAGAAGTTGGAGGAGGTTATGTGATCATGCCCGTTTGTTTGTCTGTTTGTTTGCGGGATATCTCAAAAACAGCTGGATAGATTTCAACCAAACTTGGCAGGATGTTGCAGTAGCATAAAAGTGATTAAACAAGTAATTAAATTGAGGCATGTCTAGGCCAAAGTACAGCTGAGATATAAAATCCAGCTGGTGTAGATTTGAAGTCTTTCCAATGGGCTACATTTTCAATTGGCGTGCTTTTTGGTTTTGCTGCCACCTGGCGGTAAAATGCAACAATACCCTGCATGAGTACATTGGCGGAGGTACTTGCACTCTCTGAGCACAGCTCTAGTTAGAAAACAAACAGTCTGAAAGTATTCTCAGTTTAGTGCATATGTGAGTGAAATACAGCATCAGGACTGTGAACAAACTACACATTGACAGAACAACATTAGCAAGGCCATTAGAGAGCACTTAGACCGCAGATGGAGATAAATCAGCTGACTCAGGACTCAAAGACTGAGCTTTGTTGCCCCCTGCTGGTGCATACATCAGAATCCTCATGCTTGTTCACTCCGTGAAAGTAGAAGGGTTTGTTGTTGATGAGGAACTGAGACTTTGTGACCTTGACTGTGCGGATGCCCACAGGTAGAGTATAGAAATCCTCATACTGTGAGCTACCATTCTCAGCCCTCGCTTGCACCTGGAAACACAGAAATGTACCAGGATCTAATGTCAGAAAGAGGAAGTCCTGTCATGTGTCTCTTACAACCACAAACTCATCCAGCAAAATTCTCCCATAAGTGCAGCTATCTTGCTGAAGAAATGCAAAAAATGAAATGAAAAAAATGCGAGAACTTTACACCCCTGGAAATGTGATGAACCAAATTAATTGTGGCATTGTATACAAGAGGGGCAAGCAATTCCACTCCTGGAGGGCTGTTATGTGAACAGGCTTGAGTTTCCACCAGCTATTCTCACGAAATGAGCCAACTGGTTGTATATAACAGCACTGGTTGACCTTGATGTAGATCACATCATGGCAAAAAAAATTATATTACGGAACAACAAAAACATTCCTCAAGGAACATTCATGCACATTTTTATCTGGAAATGAAGCAAAAATGTCAGATTGCATCGAATTTACAGCTAATCAAGCAACTAAAGCCAGAAGCTAGCATTGAAACCAGAAATGTATTTAACCCTAATTGTCAGCTTCTCGTGCAATAATCTCAAACTATTTTAAGGTTGATTAAGATATTCAATTTATTGACTGAGCATTATAAGTCATGATGTTGTCTAATGGTAATATAAGTCTACCTCAAGGGAGTACAGGTATCCAGGGTTCTCATGCATAAGGAAGGGCCACCAGAGATGAACATCCGCAATGTTGAGAATACCTGATGACCCACTGGCTGTAGCTACACACCGGCCATCCTTATCTGACAGCATTACCTTCACGGCTGGATTTAGACCGCCCCTGACAGACACCTGATAGCTAATTAGACCTGGGAAAAAGAGATGGCAACATTTGCATTCTCAACAGAAGCAGTTTAATCTAAAAAAGGAAGCAATTTTTTGTTACCTGAGTGGCTACAAAGCCAAAAATTTTCAGGTGTTTACATTACAAAGGACTAGGAGCTCAGATTCACCAGTGTTGTTGGCAAAACCCGTCACAACTGTGATGTCATCAATGTACACCTTTGGAGTGGTGTATAACAACACAGGGCGGTGTATTCCAGCATAATTAAAGAAGTCAAAAAATGTATCCTGCACAAAATAGCCGGCTGGGTATCTGTTGAGAAACACACAAAAATGCAAATATTGTTAGCACATATAAATCATTTGATTAAATTCTTTTGCTGATTAAAAGTTAATTTATTTCTCCAGCTATGATCTTAACTCTTATTACCTGTGACAAGGTTTGTAAATCTGGACAACAACATGACTATCTTGCAGCGTACTACATTAATAATTATCGGAAAGCAAAGACATGGACGAAGTTAAAATCAGGACAATGATACAAGATTTTCTGAGTCACAATATAATGTGCCAACTTTGTGAGGTCGTCCATGTGCTGAATGGTTCCTGGAGGCAATGTTTGCAGAGTCAGGGTGTTGTTGACAGCAATGGTGATCCTGCAGGGAGTGCCAGGGTCAGCTCGGACCACACTGCTGATATCCGCTTCAAATGGAAGGTGGCCCCCCTCGTGCTCAGTTACCTTTACACCATTTACCCACTGTCAGGATCAGACAGGAAACAAAGGTCACATTTTAGGGGGTTCTTTAGAAATCATAATGATGATCCAAAAACCGCTAGACCTCCAGAGATGGTGCATCAATATGTGCTTAACTTGACCATGAACATGACCATTTGAATAATCTCCAAAAAAGCACAGGGGTAAAGTTGAATATTTTACACCTTAGCATTATTGTATCATATTCTGAACTGTGCATGTTAACATTCTTAATTGTATTCAATATTAATTAATTAATTGATAATTTGATTAATTGATTAATAATCCTCACAGCATTAATTTGTGAATTTGCAAGTTTGGTAAAGATACAGGCCATGATATTCCATCATGCCCAATCAGTGAAAATAACATTCAGGATGGAGGAAGATTAAATACTCACAACCACAGAGTAGTAGTGTGCACTTCCAACCCTTAGAACTATCCTCAGTCCCTGATCGGACACCCAGCGGCCAGGGACCAGCACCTCCCGCTCATACCACACCCAGCCAATGAAGTCCCTCAGTTTCGCCTCCTGAGTGATGTCATTAAAGCTGGCAGGTACAGGCATGTCAATAACGGGACCTGTCTACATAAAAGATTGAATGATAAAACAAAATTACATCATACAGAGACAGCATAATCCTCATGTATTTTCACAAAAAAAGTAAAATACAAATACCATCAATGTAATATATTTATGGCATTATCAACTTCATATAATGTCAAGTTTTATGAAGTGAACTGAAATTAACTCCCACATTTGAAAGATTTTCACAAAACTTTCCAAAAATGATAAATATATATTGTACAAAACCCAAAACCAGTGAAGTTGGCGCGTTGTGTAAATTGTAAATAAAAACAGAATACAATGATTTGCAAATCCTTTTCAACCTATATTCAGTTGAATACACTGCAAAGACAAGTTACTGAATGTCCTAACAGGTAAACTTTGTAATTTTTTGCAAATATTAGCTCATTTGGAATTTGATGCCTGCAACATGTTTCAAAGAAGCTGGCACAAGTGCCAAAAAAGACTGAGAGAGTTGAGGAATGCTCATCAAACACTTATTTGGAACATCCCACAGGTGAACGGGCTAATTGGGAACTGGTGGGTGCCATGATTGGGTATAAAAGCAGCTTCCCTGAAATCCTCAGTCATTCACAAACAAGGATGGGGCGAGGGTCACCGCTTAGTGAACAAATGCTTGGGCTGATTGTCAAACAGTTTAAAAACAACATTCCTCAACGAGCTATTGCAAGAAATTTAGGGATTTCATCATCTACGGTCCATAATATCGTCAAAAGGTTCAGAGAATCTGGAGAAATCACTGCACGTAAGCGACAAGACCGAAAACCAACATTGAATGCCCGTGACCTTCGATCCCTCAGGCGGTAATGCATCAAAAACCGACATCACTGTGGAAAGGACATCACCACATGGGCCCAGGAACACTTCAGAAAACCACCGTCAGTAACTACAGTTTGTCGCTACATCTGCAAGTGCAAGTTAAAACTCTACAATGCAAAGCGAAAGACATTTATCAATAGCACCCAGAAACGCCGCCGGCTTCGCTGGGCCCAAGCTCATCTAAGATGGACTGATGCAAAGTGGAAAAGTGTTCTGTGGTCTGACAAGGCCACATTTCAAATTGTTTTTGGAAACTGTGGACGTCGTGTCCTCCGGACCAAAGAGGAAAAGAACCATCCGGACTGTAATAGGCGCAAAGTTCAAAAGCCAGCATCTGTGATGGTATGGGGGTGTATTATTGCCCAAGGCATGGGAAACTTACACATATGTGAAGGCACCATTAATGCTGAAAGGTACATACAGGTTTTGGAGCAACATATGTTGCCATCCAAGCAATGTCTTTTTCATGGACGCCCCTGCTTATTTCAGCAAGACAATGCCAAGCCACATTCTGCACGTGTTACAACAGTATGGCTCCGTAGTAAAAGAGCGCGGATACTAGACTGGCCTGCCTGTAATCCAGATCTGTCTCCCATTGAAAATGTGCGGCGCATTATGAAGCGTAAAATACGACAACGGAGACCCCGGACTGTTTGGGTATTAAGCTTAACTTAAGCTGTACATCAAGCAAGAATGGCAAAGAGTTCCAACTTAAACGCTTCAAAAATTAGTCTCCTCAGTTCCCAAACGTTTACTGAGTGTCGTGAAAAGGAAAGGCGATGTAACTCAGTGGTAATAAGGCCCCTGTGCCAACTTTTTTGCAATGTGTTGCTGCCTTTAAATTCTAAGTAAATTATTATTTGCAAAAAAAAGTAGAGTTTCTCAGTTTGAACATTAAACATCTTGTCTTTGCATTGTATTCAATTGAATTTAAGTTGAAAAGGATTTGCAAATCATTGTATTCTGTTTTTATATACGATTTACATAACGTGCCAACTTCACTGGTTTTGGGTTTTGGAAATGAATTCCTCGTTTTATCTCTTTAAATCATTTAACCATGAAATTATGATTAACATTTCTTAACAAATTTAATTATTGACTTTTTAACCAATTTTAAGCTTTCGTAAATCATAAACTGAAATACAATTAATTTATCTCATTACCAAGGAGGAAGTAAAATAATAGCTTCCATTATTCTCCTTTAAAGCTATCCATTGTGGCCATAAAACCCTATCTGGGCTACTGTTTTAGCATTACATAGGAATTAGTGTAAGGTTTCATAAAATAAAACCACCAAGAGTTGTCAGAAAGACAACAAAGCTCGCTGGGGGCAACCATCATTATTTACTGTTTTACTACCTGTGCTTTAAAAAGGATACTACTTCGTATGGAATATTGTAAAGTTGATTTTTTTTTTAGTTATGACATAGATGTATTCCAGACTCAGTTTTTGATTACTGAGATTGTAAATCAAATTTATTTTCAAACTATCAGACAAGCCATTGTTGAGCCACGGCAAAAAAACAAGGCAAAAGAACTGTTAGGTGAAAAGACAAATTTCACCCATAATTATTGCTGTATACAGTGTCTGGAAAACAACATGTGTTTTGTTAGTTAACACTCTTTTCATGCAGCATCTGCTGAGAAATGCAGTATCTTTGCTTATTCAACTGTAAAAAAGGTCAGGTAAAGGTCATGGTCAGGATCACCAGGTCAAAATTTCGGCATCAGTACGTAGGTCTTGCACCAAGCAGTATACATGCAAAGTATGAAAGCCCTATCTCTCACGGTTAAAAAGTTATAGACAAGGTTAAAGTTTTTGTCATGGGCAAGGTTAAAGTTTTTTAAAGGTCGGGTAAAGGTCAAGGTCAAGGTCATAAGGTCAAAATTCGGCATCAGTAGGTAGGTCTTGCACCAAGGAGTACACATGCAAAGTATGAAAGCCCTGTCTCTCACGGTTCAAAAGTTACGGGCAAGGTTAAAGTTTTCTAAAGGTTGGTCAAAGGTCAAGGTCAAGGTCACGAGGTCAGAAATTTTGGCATCGGTAGGTAGGTCTGGCATCAAGGAGTACACATGCAAAGTATGAAAGCCCTATCTCCTACGGTTCAAAAGTTATGGGCAAGTTTAAAGTTTTCTAAAGGTCGGTCAAAGGTTAAGGTCACGAGGTCAGACATTGTGGCATCGGTAGGTAGGTCTTGCACCAAGCAGTATACATGCAAAGTATGAAAGCCCTATCTCTCACGGTTAAAAAGTTATAGACAAGGTTAAAGTTTTTGTCATGGGCAAGGTTAAAGTTTTTTAAAGGTCGGGTAAAGGTCAAGGTCAAGGTCATAAGGTCAAAATTCGGCATCAGTAGGTAGGTCTTGCACCAAGGAGTACACATGCAAAGTATGAAAGCCCTGTCTCTCACGGTTCAAAAGTTATGGGCAAGGTTAAAGTTTTCTAAAGGTTGGTCAAAGGTCAAGGTCAAGGTCACGAGGTCAGAAATTTTGGCATCGGTAGGTACGTCTGGCATCAAGGAGTACACATGCAAAGTATGAAAGCCCTATCTCTTACGGTTCAAAAGTTATGGGCAAGGTTAAAGTTTTCTAAAGGTTGGTCAAAGGTCAAGGTCACGAGGTCAGACATTGTGGCATCAGTAGGTAGGTCTGGCATCAAGGAGCACACATGCAAAGTATGAAAGCCCTGTCTCTCACGGTTCAAATGTTATGGGCAAGGTTAAAGTTTTCTTAAGGTTGGTCAAAGGTCAAGGTCAAGGTCACGAGGTCAGAAATGTTGGCATCGGTAGGTAGGTCTGGCATCAAGGAGTACACATGCAAAGTATGAAAGCCCTATCTCTTACGGTTCAAAAGTTATGGGCAAGGTTAAAGTTTTCTAAAGGTCGGTCAAAGGTCAAGGTCACGAGGTCAGACATTGTGGCATCGGTTGGTAGGTCTGGCATCAAGGAGCACACATGCAAAGTATGAAAGCCCTATCTCTCACGTTTCAAAAGTTATAGGCAAGGTTAAAGTTTTCTAAAGGTCGGTCAAAGGTCAAGGTCAAGGTCACGAGGTCAGAAATTTTGGCATCTTTAGGTAGGTCTGGCATCAAGAAGTACACATGCAAACTATGAAAGCCCTACCTCTCACGTTTCAAAAGTTATAGGCAAGGTTAAAGTTTTCTAAAGGTTGGTCAAAGGTCAAGGTCAAGGTCACGAGGTCAGAAATTTTGGCATAGGTAGGTAGGTCTGGCATCAAGGAGTACACATGCAAAGTATGAAAGCCCTATCTCTTACGGATCAAAAGTTATGGGCAAGGTTAAAGTTTTCTAAAGGTCGGTCAAAGGTCAAGGTCACGAGGTCAGACATTGTGGCATCGGTTGGTAGGTCTGGCATCAAGGAGCACACATGCAAAGTATGAAAGCCCTATCTCTCACGGTTCAAAAGTTATAGGCAAGGTTAAAGTTTTCTAAAGGTCGGTCAAAGGTCAAGGTCAAGGTCACGAGGTCAGAAATTTTAAGGTTATTTATGACCTTAACCTTTATTTAAGGTTAAAGTCCGCGGACGGACGTGGACGCCGGGGGTACGACAATAGCTCTCCGGACATTCGTCCCGGCGAGCTAAAAATAGTGCACAAAAAAACGACCAAAAGTACTTACTTATACCTTTATGAATTAGAGTACCATTTGGCAAACCTTAGAACAACCAAAAATAGCTTTTATATACACTCAACAAAAATATAAACGCAACACTTTTGTTTTTGCTCCCATTTATCATGAGATGGAATCAAAGATCTAAAATTCATTCCAGATACACAATATTACCATTTCTCTAAAACATTGTTCACAAATCTGTCTAAATGTGTGATAGTGAGCACTTTTGCTTTGCTGAGACAATCCATCCCACCTCACAGGTGTGCCACATCAAGATGCTCATCAGACACCATGATTAGTGCACAGGTGTACCTTAAACTGCCCACAATAAAAGGCCACTCTGAAATGTGCAGTTTTGTCTCACAGCAAAATGCCACAGATGGCGCAAGCATTGAGGGAGCGTGCAGTTGGCATGCTGACAGCAGGAATCTCAACCAGATCTGTTGCCTGGGCATTGAATGTTCGTTTCTCCAACTTAAACCGTCTCCAAAGGCGTTTAAGAGAATGTGGCAGTACATCCAACCGGCCCAGGACGTCCACATCCAGCAGGTTCACCTCCATGATTGTCTGAGACCAGCTACTCAGACAGCTACTGAAAAAATTGGTTTGCATAACCAAAGAATTTCTGCACAAACTGTCAGAAACCGTCTCAGGGAAGCTCAACTACATGCTCGTCGTCCTCATCGGGGTCTTAACCTGACTCCAGATCGTCGCCGTAACAGACTTGAGTGGGCAAATGCTCACTTTCGATGGCGTCTGGCACCTTGGAGAGGTGTTCTCTTCACGGATGAATCTCGGTTTACATTGTTCAGGGCAGATGGCTGACAGCGTGTGTGGCGTCGTGTGGGTGAGCGCTTTGCTGATGTCAATGTTGTGGATCGAGTGGCCCATGGTGGTGGTGGGGTTATGATATGGGCAGGCATCTGTTGATGGCATTTTGAATGCACAAAGATACCGTGATGAGATCCTGAGGCCCATTGTTGTGCCATACATCCATGAACATCACCTCATGTTTCAGCAAGATAATGCACGGCCCCATGTTGCAAGGATCTGTACACAATTCTTGGAAGCTGAAAATGTCCAAGTTCTTGCATGGCCAGCATACTCACCGGACGTCACCCATTGAGCATGTTTGGGATGTGCTTGACCGGCGTATACGACAGCGCGTACCAGTTCCCACTAATATCCAGCAACTTCGCACAGCCATTGAAGAGGAGTGGATCAACATTCCACAGGCCACAATTGACAATCTGATAAAGTCTATGCGAAGAAGATGTGTTGCACTGCATGAGGCAAATGGTGGTCACACCAGATACTGACTGGTTCTGAGTCCCCAGACCCCCAATAAAGCAAAAACTGCACATTTCAGGGTGGCCTTTTATTGTGGACAGTCTAAGGTACACCTGTGCACTAATCATGGTGTCTGATGAGCATCTTGATGTGGCACACCTGTGAGGTGGGATGGATTGTCTCAGCAAAGCAAAAGTGCTCACTATCACACATTTAGACAGATTTGTGAACAATGTTTGAGAGAAATGGTAATATTGTGTATCTGGAATGAATTTTAGATCTTTGATTCCATCTCATGACAAATGGGAGCAAAAACAAAAGTGTTGCGTTTATATTTTTGTTGAGTGTAGCTTTTTAACAGAAAAGATGAGGTATCGCACGGCACACGGCAAGGAACACCGACCACACAGCCACTAGCTTGTGCTCCCATCCACTTGACATAATAAATATTTAAAATTACCTTTTAGACAGCTTGAATACAGGAAAATAAAGTTGAAGGGAGAGGAGCACACTTCCTCTTTTCAAAATACAAGTTTTTTTTTCAAAATAAAATGATGCAATTGTATTAACACAATAAATTTGAGAGAAAAAGAGTCGTTTTCTCTACTGGGTTACCCCAGCAAGCTAGCTAGTGAGCTCAGTAACAGTTCCCACCAGGTCTGACCTCCAGGACTAACAAACAGTTAGTCCAGTCTTCTCCGGTCCAATCCTAAACAGTTCACGAGTCGTGGTCTCGTAGGGACACCCGCACACATAAAACTGATGAATAAACTCGGCTTACGTTACTTATTCCACTGAATACAACACTACACACTCGACATAAAGTATTAACCGTCTCTCTCTCTGACGCTGTCAAAAAAAAAACTCAACCACCACTCTCTCTCTTCAATGCCTTGACGTTGCCCACCTGCTCTCAACCAATCACATACAGGGTAAAATCTCTCTCCACAATACTGACCAGTCACAAGTGCTGTAACGAATATAGTCAAAGTAAAGGTATTTCTACATTGTCAAACAACGGACTTGAATAACATCTGTATCAAAATATCAACAATAAAACGGATTCAAATATTAAAGGTAAGTATCAACAATAGAACAGATTCAAATATTAAAGGTAAGTAAAATAATAGACATAGGCCAACCCCTTATTAAATAGTGCAATATTAAATATTAAATATTTAAGGCCTATAATAAAAAGTTGAAGAACATATTTAAAACTCATCATTTTTTAACTGTTTTTTTTTAAGAACTGACTAAGGAAAGTTCAAGAACAAGGAGTTCTTGAACATTGGTTTAAGAACAGTTCAAGAACTTTTTATGTTCATGAACTTTAGTTCAAGAACAGTTCAAGAACAGTTCATGAACTAGAAGTTCAAGAACTCGGTTCAAGAACAGTTCAAGAACTTTTATGTTCATGAACATTATTTCATGAACAGTTCAAGAACTTTTTATGTTCATGAACTTTAGTTCAAGAACAGTTCATGAACTAGTAGTTCAAGAACTCGGTTCAAGACTTGAACTCCACAAGTTCATGAACTTCTTTTCGCCGGGGATACGACTTTCTACAGGTGTCTATACAAACCTTTGCCCCCTCTGAGACCATTTCGGTGATAGAAGTCAGGATAATTTCACTGCCGAGTTTGACCCTCAAAGGTCACTGACAGTCAAGTTCAATGACACCAAATGAACGTTCAAAAGGACTTCCTAGATGCCTGTAACACATAAATAGGCTCCATCTGTGACTATTTTAGTAATACAAGTAATCGAATTTTCACTAGGTCACATTTGACCTTCGAAGGTCAATACGAAGGTCACCAAATGAAAGTTCATATATGACTTCCTATATGTCTCTAATACAAGCCTCGGCTCCATCTTTGAGCATTTTGGCAATACAAGTCCTTGTAATTGTACTAGGTCAAGTTTGACCTTCAAATGTCACAAACAGTCAAGTTGAATGTTTATGGGTGACTTCCTTTAAGTCTGTGATGCAAACCTATGCTCCATCTGTGACCTTTTCAGGGTAGAAGTAACTGAATTTTCACTTGGTCAAGTTTGACCTTCGAAGCTCAATATGAAGGTCACCAAATGAAACTTCATGTATGACTTCCTATACGTCTCCAATACAAACCTATGCCCTATATGTAACAATTTTGCTGATATAAGTAATTGAAATTTCGCTATGTTAAGTTTGACCTTCGAAGGTCAAGTTCAAGGCCACCACATGAAAGTTCATATAGGTCTTCCTAAAGTGTTCGATACTTATATGTTCCTAATCTCCAAAATTTTCAAGCCTTTGATTTTAGAAGCCTTTGAAAATTGTAACATTTTGCTTGACCTCAAGTTTGACCTTTCAAGGTCATCTGAGGTCAACTTTAACACATCCAAAATATAGGTCATATATGACTTCCTGTATGTTGATAATGCCAACTTAATCTCTATCTGCAGCCATTTACCCTCCATGGGCGATTTCGCCCATTCTCCATAAGACCCAATCACTGGCGCCAGGATAGGGGGGACAATGGGATTTTTTGCCCCCCCACTTTTCAGGTGGTAATAAAATGGTATCGGGTAGGCTATTACAGTCACAGCGATAATGTCCAATATGTCTAACTCAAACTCAAACTCAGCAGGGGTAAATGCCTATTCATTTCAACCGGACTAAACCAGGCTGGAGTGAACCCTAGAGCCCTGCATGGGCATAATATCTAAGCCCCAGCCCGGTCCGGGCCCCAGATGTGCAGACCGAGCCCAGCACAGCCCAACAGCTTATCAGAATTCTTGGCCTGAGACGAGCCCATCTTTTTTTTTTAAATATCTTCTTCTTCCTTTTTTCCCCCGTGGCATAGCCTATATCCTGTTGCGGCGATTAAAATAAATATAAGGTTAAATGGTCCGTTTTGAAGCTCCTTGACTTCAAAAAGGTAAATCCCCAACGAAACTGATTATATTTGTTTGAGATGAATCAATGTCTTTAACCTTATGAATTGAATAGGCTACCTGTTCTGTGAAATTATGTACTATAAACAGCTCAACTAATAAAGGAAGCTTCCTACGTGCACAGATATGTTAAATTATATTGTATCAGTTTTGGCCATATATACCGCACTTCGATATACATGAACGGTATTCTTTAAGCGCGATGTTTCATGAATTAGAATGATCAAGAAAAGGATCAATTAGAATGAAAAACAAAATCAAGTTTCATGTTATCAAGTCTGACCATAATAACGGCAGCGTTCTTCCTAACCTAAGAAAGAGTACACTTGATAACGGACACCACACCTTGACAATAGCATCTAAAAATAGGTAAGGTGTAATTTCAACAAAAGCAACTGCTTAGTCTACCCTACCTATTTAAACAGCATTCAGTGATTTGAATTTGATTTGAAAAGTTAAACGTTCTGATCAACAAATTCAATATTTTGAGCTACCCTAACACTGTCCTTATAGAATATTTTCTATTTTAAAGCAGCACCTAATTACCTTCTCAAATGCAAGTCCCCAAATGCTCACTGGATGTATTCAAACTAGATTTAGTCAGTAAGCATGGCTTACAGGATACCCCCCGCAACAACAAGTAGTCAGGCAGTACCACAGTCAATAGACCTTCCAGCAAGAGAAAAAATTTTCTAAATCGGATGAGTAGGTTATGAGATCTAGGTCCGGACGCACAGACGCACGCACGCACACACGGACGGACAAAGCAAATCCAGTATACCCCCCTAAACTTCGTTGCGGGGGGTATAAAAACTTTATTGCTGGGGGTATAATAAACTTTGTTGGGGGGGGTTTAATAAACTTTGTTGCGGGGGGTATAATCATAACCAACAGAAAAACGGCAAAGGCCAAAAAGGGTGGGGGTCCACCACCACCACCTCTTACAGAGACAGAGTAGATGGCCCTCAGCCACACCAGTGGGCGACCCTTGTTAGAGGGCATAACTGGAGGGACCTCCTCAGATCCAGCCACCCCCGAGGACACAAGCGACTAAATAAGTTAATTATTCAAACGAATGATCGTATCATTTTACCAGTGCAAATTCAGTGACTCCAAAACAAGACACAACTTGGCACATTGACTTTCCCTTAGCAGTATGATTCCTTGTAAAAGGAATACTATTTCAGGTTCTTAGTTGTCTGTCTAGCAAAATCTATTATTATGAGGACTCAGACTTGCTGTACATAGGCATTTGAAAAACTGCGATATGACCAGCACACTATTTGAAAAACAGAATTTAAATTTGTAAAATTAGTTAAAGTTACAATTTAACGATCTAATCTTTTTCTCCTACCAGTAACTGATGGCATAATCTGTCTGGCGGAGCCCTCTGTTATTACAGTCCTTCATACAGTTGTTAAGTTCTCATAATAATTCAATTACTTTTAAATTACTGGTTAGAGTAGAACACAAAATCTTTTTAAATTTCACCACAGGAGGATGATGAAGACTGCGTCAGCTGACACAGAGGGGCCTACTGAGGTTTACACCTTAAAAATAAGATCTAACAATTGATGATTGTGGAATATCTTCATAAAACTTGCACCATATTTTTTTAACCCCTTAAGCCCTGAGCCTCATTTTTGAAAATGGCAAGCCCAAAATGAAATGAGTATATCTCTGCGACTGCTTGGTCCATTTGAATAATCTTGGTATCGTAATAAAGGTAAAACCATTTCAGATTTCATACCTGGTGTAAAAAGTACTATATATGTCACTGAGTCAGAGTAAATGGAGATGGAACACAGTGTAAATGAAAGATCTCATTTTGCACCTAACAAAGTTTTCCTTCGATTTGTTAAGTTGCGGCCTGAAACCTCTAAAAAATTACAGCACAGAATGTCATTATCTTTGCCAAAGTTTATTCTGATCAGGTCAATCAGAGCAAAATTAGAGAGGAATGTTTAGGTGGCTTCTCCATTTTAGCAATTTAGGTACCTTATGTTCCATTTCAGATTTCTCAGATACCAAGCTGTAAAACCCATAAAATTTCACTTACATATCACTACAGGCATCCATTCCATCCAAATATAACATTTTTTAATTTTTAGAATAAAAAAAATTATTATTTCTGCCAGTTTTGTTGCCTATACAATTTCCCATTCAAAGATAATACATACAATGAGTTAAGTTTGACTCCACTGGAGCATATTTATTAAAAACCAAACAAATAAGTAAAATGATAAAGACAAAGGCAATGTGAAAATATGTTAAAGAAAAGTAAGAATAGCAAAAAACCCAGCGATTATTTGAAAAAGGCAACTGCGATTATTTCCAAAATTAAAAATAAAAAAAATAAAAAAAAGGTACCCTGATCAGGAATCTTACCTTTCTCAATTTCCTTTCAGCAGCGCGGCATTTTATCCTACAGGCTGCGCCAATCGACAACAGTCTATGGTCAAATTGCCCATTCAAGGAATGGGTAAGGAAAATACGTACTGTACTGTTGCAGTCTCAGTTTTTGTGCAGAATAGTGCAAAAATTCTGTCAGAAAACGACTTAGTGGATAATATTTAGTGGATAATTATTCGGAGTATACCTCAAACAAACTAGTTATGCGTTTATATTGTCGTACTATTCAAGAACATGCATATGTCCCATGGACTCAGCTTGACGCACTCGGAACGCAAGGCTGTATCTCAGGCTAGGTTTCTACGATTAAGGTGGTTTAGAGTTCGTTAGAATCATCAGGACTCATACATTCAAATTCCTACCGGCATAGTCTTACTGACAGCATCACAAGCCGAAAGCAGACAGGAAAGTACCTTGCAAGGAAGATGAATGCTACGGAGCTGAGATATTTGAAGCAACGCCCTGGGAAAGAACATGCTGGGATCCCGGCAGATATACAGTGGCTCCAATAAGTATTTGTACACTACTTGAAAATTCGACTACATAACAGCTTTTGTATATTCGGCTAAATGCTTGCTATTGTGAGTAAAAGTGATTAAAATATTTGATAATCAATATGTTTTAAACAAATATTTAATGTCAAAATGGCATATTTGGTCAGAAAGGCGATTATCTGACACAATAAGTATCTGTACAGTTCCATTAGTGAGTCACAAAACTTATGATACTCACCTAAAATTGACTCAAGATGTTTACAGGACATGGTTGACTCACTTGGTCTGATTTGGCCAAGCGTGACCATACTGGACGCTCCCTCTGTACACAGACTGGCCTATGTAAATGGCCTGACCATGCCCATAATGTATTCCAGTGATATATGGCTAAGACAGGCGAGATACCCCGTCGAATGCGGGAGCAAATCATTCAGCTACATAAAGAAGGCCAAAGCACCAGAAAAATTGGAACTCGGCTATCATTACGCCACACGACCGTGCAGTACATCATCAAGAAGTAAAAACAGTCTGGACGCATAGCCAATGCAGCCAGGAAAGGACGTCCCAGGAAGACCAGCCAGCGCACTGACCGGTACATCTCCCTGCTGGTACAGAGGGAGAGACAGTCCTCGGCCTCCAGTCTTGCCACCAAAGTGGAGGAAGCAACTGGAAGCCATGTTTGTGCCCAGGCCACCCGTAACTGGCTCCATGAAGTACAGTAGTGTACAAATACTTATTGGAGCCACTGTAAATCCTTATTTTCTGAAGATTGGTATGAGAGGAATATATGGTCTATAGTTGACTTGGACACAAATGGCAATTTCTTAACTTATGAACAATTCTGTATGAAATATACAGTATACAATAAGTATTTGTACACTACTGTACTTGAAATGAAAAAATCACATTTTAATGGATCGTTTTAGCAAAACCTGTTGCCAGTTCCCAAGCCGCCACTCAGTAGCCTAATAATGTATGTCTCACTAATCACAGGTAGGTAAGCAAGCAAGTGTTGGGATTTACGAAATGAACCAATAGCGAAAACCAGATGAATGCAAAAGGAGGCTTTATTTCTGAAGGGGGTAACCCTCCCAACAGAGCTGGCAGAAGTACAAAGTCCGCAATCCAAAATCAGTATCCAAAGGGCGAAATCCAGAATCGTAACCAGGGCACCAAAAACAAAATCCGTAGTCAGGCAAAAATAGGTCGATACACAAGAATGCGGTACAATACAGGGAATAGGCAAAGCTCGGTAGTCAGGCGGTCCAGTCTGTTATGGCCCCAATTTGTTATTACTTTTACAACCCAACAGCAACAGCAAGGGATGACAGACACAGTTAAAAAAAACTCAAACACATTTAATTTAAAAGACAAAGACAATAACAACTAACTAACAACTAATGAACCTACTGACCAAGATTGAATATACAAAAAAAACAGAAATATTTACAGTCCCTTTTTGTGGGGTGGCTTGGTGATGTCCTGGATGAAGAAAATGCTCAAACACAGGCAAAAATCCACAAAAGAAACTTCACAGGTCTTGAACAGAATGACAGGTCTGGTCGCATGTATCCTTCTTCTTGCAATTTCTCCTACTACTTTACTGTCTCAATTCTCCCCTTTATATACTCTTTTTCAGACCCCACCCACATTTAGACCTCTTTTTTTTTAATTTACGGGGACTTGCCCCAGACATGTCCAGGACATGTCTAAACATAGCTCCAGTCTGAGCTGAATAAAAAAAAGGTAAATACTGCCATCCAGTGGCCTATATTCACATTACACCTCCATTCCAAAAGGGAAAAATTTTGACTCATAAAGGCAAAATTTTTCTTTTCAATACAAAATGGTTAAGTGAACACTTGTCTATATATACATATCATACAATATTCAAATAAACACATGATATATATATACATATTCAAACACGGGATAAGCAATCAGCAATTACATTGTCTGTACCCTTCACATGCTTAATTTCCAAGTCAAACTCCTGTAAAATCAAACTCCAATTCAACAATCTCCGATTCTTGTTTTTCATCTTACTCAAAAACATTAACGGATTGTGGTCAGTGTACACAATCATTGGCTTTTCCCCTGTACAAACATAAACCTCAAAGTGTTGTAAAGAAAGAACCAGAGCCAACAGTTCCTTCTCTATTGTGGAATAGTTCGTTTGGTGGTGATTGAACTTCCTGGAGAAGTATGCCACGGGATGCTCAATGTCATCAAGGTCACTTCTCTGTAGGAGCACAGATCCACAAGTCTGGTCGCTAGCATCGACCGCGATGGAGAACGGTTTGTTGAAGTCAGGAGATTTGAGCACGGTGAAGTGACACAGCAGAGACTTCAGGCGATCGAAGGCTCTCTGGCATGCATCATCCCAGGTGAACTTTACGCCTTTCTTCAGTTGGTTAGTTAGACTGAGAGCAATCTCAGCAAAGTTCTTGCAGAACTTGCGGTAGTACCCGATCATTCCAAGGAAGCGGCGCAAAGCTTTTTTTGTTGTCAGGAACTGGAAAGTCCATGATGGCTTGGACTTAAGCATTTATAGGTGCCACCTTACCCTGGCCTATGATGTAGCCAAGGTATATGACAGTAGCACAACCAAAGTCACTCTTGTGCAGGTTAACAGTCAGGTTAGCCTGGGTCAGGTGCTGGAACAACGTCTCTACATCTTTTAGATGTTCTTACCAGGAGTCACTCCATGTGATCAGGTCATCGATGTATGCACCCGTGTGTGGCAATCCGGTGATTGTAGACTGTATCATCCTTTGGAATGTGGCTGGGGCATTTTTCATCCCAAAGGGTAGGACTTCATACTGGTACAACCCAGATGGTGTGGCAAAAGCAGAGATGCTCTTGGCCCTCTCAGTTAAAGGTACACACCAATAACCCTTCAATAAATCAATCTTGGTCAGAAAATTTGCTTGCCCTACTCTATCGATACAATCATCAATCCTAGGTAGTGGAAACACATCAGTTCTAGTTACAGCATTGACTTTTGCGATAATCTGTACAGAATCTAGTACTTCCATCAGGTTTTGGAACTAGCACACAGGGTGAACTCCAATCTGAGTTGCAGGGTCTGATAATATCATGTTCTAACATGTACTCAACCTCTTTCTCAGCAATCTTTCTCTTTTCAGGATTCATCTGGTACGGATGCTGTTTTATTGGTTTCGCATCACCAACATCTACATCATGAGAGGCTATAGAAACTCTTTTTGGAACATTAGGAAACAGATCCTCATATTTCTTGATCAACCTCTCAAACTGATCTCTCTGTGAGGGTTCTAAGTGCTGGAGTTTAACATCAAGATTTTGCAACACTTCAGAATTTGACAATTTACATGAAAGAACTTCAGCTTTAATTCTAGGTTCATCATCTTGAAACTCCCCCTCATCTTCACAAATCTCGGCCATAGGAGAATCTGAAGTGACAACTGCAACCTTAGCATTTCTGTCATGATAAGGCTTCAGCATGTTAATGTGACACAATTGTTTTGGTTTTCTCCTATCTGGAGTCTTCACAATGTAATTGAGATCATTGAGTTTTGTCAGAATTTCATAAGGACCATGAAATCTAGCCTGCAATGGATTGGACTGCAAGGGAAACAACACAAGGACCTTGTCTCCTGGTTGAAACTCACAGCTTCTAGCCTTATGATCATACCAAGTTTTCATTTTTCCCTGACTTGATTTCAAGTTCTCTTTGGCTAGGTCACAAGCTGCACGCAATCTTTCCTTGAACTTGCTAACATAGTCTAACAGACTGATGTGCGGCTCTTCCTCTTGCCATTTTTCACTCAATAATAACAAAGGTCCTCTCACTTCATGGCCAAACACTAGCTCAAATGGACTGAATCCAGTAGACTCCTGCACTGCTTCTCTAGCTGCAAACAACAGCAAATGAACACCTTCATCCCAGTCTTTCTCATGGTCATAACAATAAGTCCTCATCATTGTCTTGAGAGTGGAATGAAACCGCTCTAAGGCACCCTGACTTTCTGGATGATAGGCACTTGAAAGAATCTGCTTTGCACCTAGTTCATTCACAACCTGCTGAAACAATCCTGAAGTGAAATTGCTACCTTGGTCTGACTGAATTTCCCTGGGAAGGCCAAACAACGTGAACAACTTTATCAAAGCCTTCGAGATTGCAGTTGCCTTGATGTTACGTAGAGGTATGGCTTTGGGGAATCTGGTAGATGCACACATGACTGTCAACAAGTACTGATTTCCAGATCTAGTCTTGGGTAATGGACCAACACAATCAACAATGACCTTAGAGAATGGCTCCCCAAATGCTGTGATAGGCTGCAATGGAGCTACAGGTGGGTCTAACCGGTGTTTTCCAACTACCTGACAAGTGTGACAGGTTTTGCAAAAGTTGGAAACGTCTTTCCGAAGCCCAGACCAAAAGAAGTGTTTCATGATCTTATCAACAGTCTTGTTAACATCAAGATGACCTCCTAAAGGTAAACTATGAGCCATTGTTAAGATCTCATTCCTGTAGGCCTTCGGAACAACAATTTGCCTGACCACTGCCCAATCTGCATTGGCAGGGATATCAGGAGGGTGCCACTTCCGCATCAACACACCATCCTTGAGATAATACCCAACTGGAACTGCGTCTATTTCTTTATCAGGAAGGGCTCTCCTCCTTAGTGCACAAATTTCTGGATCATTAGTTTGCTCCTCAATCAACCGCTTTCTGGACAGAGACAAGTCTCCAGACATCAGAATCACCAGACCCATCCGGTAGGCTGAATAGAGAACTGATAAAAGTATCTGATAGGTCCTCAAAAGGAGAAACCATAGTAGGCCAATCAGAGTCATGAGGCGAACCACCTGAGTCCTGACTATTCAATGTACTGGACGGCACCACAACATCTTCTTCTTGAGCCTTCTTGGCCATAGCACGAGTCACTGCGCAAGAAGGATACAGAGATGGGTCCTCATCCCCATCTTCAGTGCTCGGCTGTGAAGTAAGATGTACAGGGGGAACTACTTTGCCCCCAGCCAGGTCATTGCCTAGCAACAGAGAAACACCCTTTATAGGTAGACTTGACATAAGTCCCACCTTTACCTGTCCTGTAACTAAATCTGACTTCAAGAATATAAAGCGCAGGGGTACAGATACAGTCCTCCCTTCAATACCTTGTATAAGTATGAACTCCCCAGAAGCGGTCTCATCACGTAACTCCAAAGAGTCCATCAACAAAAGTGACTGAGAAGCTCCGGTATCCCTTAGGATATATATGGGGACAGGAGTAGTATGCTCATTCAGAGCCACAAATCCCTCTGACACAAATGGAAGAAATTCCTCCCTCACGAAGTCAGCTGTATCAGGCTTTTTAGCCCCACAAGAAGCAGGCAATTTAGCAGATCGGTTATCTACTACAGGGGTAGTTTCTAACCTTGTTTTCACAAAGGCATTTGGTTTGGTATCCTTTTCTTTTTCTTTCTTAGCTTTTAGGAACCAACAGTTAGTTGTAACATGACCAGATTTCTTGCAATAACTGCAAACTAGACCACTTTTGTCACTGTCAGCTTTCACACTTTGATCAGACCTGTTACTGGATTTCTGAGCACCATCACCAGATTTGTCTTTGTCTTTGGGTGAAGAATCTTGGGTATCACCGTAACCCTTTTTCTGAAATTGGGACCATCTATTGTTACTGCTAGACTGAAATTTGGACTTATGTGTGAGAACATATTCATCTGCAAATTTGGCAGCTGATTGCAAATTCAGTGCTTGCTTCTCATTAAGGTAGGTCTTAATATCATCTTTAACACAGTTCTTGAATTCTTCAACCAACACCATCTCTTTTAGTGAGTTGAAATCATCCTTGACCTCCATAGAAGAACACCAGCGCTCAAAGCAAACCTTCTTCTCATTAGCAAATTCCACATAAGTCTGATTTTCAGATTTCTTCAGACCTCTGAATTTCTGTCGGTAAGCCTCTGGAACCAACTCATAAGCTCTCAAAATAACCTTTTTGACAACCTCATAATCAGAGGAATCATCTGCAGACAAAGCCGAATAGGCTTGTTGAGCTTTACCCTTGAGGACAGTTTGCAACATCAGAGGCCAGTGTTCCTTTGGCCACTGGCAACTTTTTGCTACCTTTTCAAAACACTGGAAATAGTTGTAAACATCCTTTTCCGAAAATGGCAGCACCAATTTTACCTCCTGGCTAGCCCGAAATTTATTTTCAGTTTGGATTTTAATTTTTAGTTGCTCCATTAGGAGTCTTTCTTCTCTATCGAATTTCTCTAATTCAAAATCTCTCTGTCTCTGTCTCTCTCTCTCTGCTCTTTCCTCTTTCTCTCTCTCAAATTCTCTTTGTTTTTCTTCTTCTTCCCTTTCAATCTCTAGCATTTTTAATTTAAGTTCCATTTCTATATTTGGATTTTCCACTGGAAACCGTTCCAGATCTCCTGGTGCAAACACATTTTCATCAATGTATTATTCAACTATCTCTCTAGCCAGTCTTGCTTTTCGCATGGCTGGTTTTACCTCTGTCAGCTCCAAATGTCTGCATATTTCCAACAGTTCGGTATTTTTAAAAGACTTCAAAACCCCTACGGTTGGTGATGCCAAGAAATTATCCATTGCTGTTGTCAATATATTTATATAGGAAAATTCACAAAAACAATTTTACAATCTGAAATGTTAGATTTTTAATAAATGACTCACAAAATGGTCTATCCCGGACCTTGAGCCCCCAATTTGTTATGGCCCCAATTTGTTATTACTTTTACAACCCAACAGCAACAGCAAGGGATGACAGACACAGTTAAAAAAAACTCAAACACATTTAATTTAAAAGACAAAGACAATAACAACTAACTAACAACTAATGAACCTACTGACCAAGATTGAATATACAAAAAAAAAACAGAAATATTTACAGTCCCTTTTTGTGGGAAGGCTTGGTGATGTCCTGGATGAAGAAAATGCTCAAACACAGGCAAAAATCCACAAAAGAAACTTCACAGGTCTTGAACAGAATGACAGGTCTGGTTGCATGTATCCTTCTTCTTGCAATTTCTCCTACTACTTTACTGTCTCAATTCTCCCCTTTATATACTCTTTTTCAGACCCCACCCACATTTAGACCTCTTTTTTTAATTTTCGGGCACTTGCCCCAGACATGTCCAGGACATGTCTAAACATAGCTCCAGTCTGAGCTGAATTAAAAAAAGGTAAATACTGCCATCCAGTGGCCTATATTCACATTACAAGTCAGAAAGATAAATCACTTAGAATCAAGGCGTAAACAAACGTGGCATAGGAAGAACGATCTGACATGGAACTGAATGTGAAGACACCTTAAATACACATCCGGAATGAACACATGACAAGGGCGCAGTGGCGTAGCATAGAGGTGCTGGGCCCCGATGCGACAATGGCGCTACCCCCCCCCCCCCCCCCCCCCCCAGGGGTGTATACTTACGAAATAAATGTAAATCGTAACAGAGCATAAGTTTTTTGAGGATTTGTACTTTACCTGAGTTCTTTTTTAAACCTGGACTTTTACTCTACAACATTTTAAACTTAAAAATTATCATTTTACTTCGTTACTTTGACACTAGCCACTTCGTTACAAATTAAAATATGAACGCAATTAATCGTTTAAGGTTTATCTGGATTTGGCGTCTTCGAGAGGAACAACGGTGCTCGGCAGCAGGGTATGTTAGTGCGGGGACATGGAGCTGCAAATTTATGCACGTAGTTACAATATTCTAACACTAGATGGCCCGCCCGCATCAGTTATTGGATATTCACAGAAACAATCGTCCTCTGTAGCCAACCACCTCAGCTACAGTGAGCAAGTAGGTATCCAAATCGGTAATTAAGAAAAATCAGTTCTCTGAAAAACGTAGACACCCATAATTATTAGGGCTAGTAGAACCATGGACAATGAATATTTGCACTGCATCTCTACATCACACAACACGTTAGGCTATTTGAACCATGAACAACAGTGACAATACATTGCCAATCAAAATGCAGAAAAGATCCATACGGCTGAACGGTCAACCATATTTCCCTAACAGCACAACAGTGGCCAAATCAAAAAGTAAACAGATAGATAGACACACATCCTGGCACAGCAGCCATTTAACCACAACCGGCAAGCTGATCACTTACAGTAGCCTAATAAAAAAAAAACTGCACTCTCCCATTCAGATGTTAACTCTGGGTGCCTTCTGCTCTGCAAAGTCGTTGAGCAAGAGGGCAATGAGGTGGTGGCATTAGCCTCCAAGTCTGACTGCTGCGTGTCGCCGCTATCATTCACAACGCTAGCAGGAACTGGATCTGGACAATATGACTGTTTAAAAAATGCATTCAATTTCGCCAATTTGGAGTTCCGTACAGCGAGCTCTTTTTTCTTTTCTTTTTTGAGCACCGCTTTTGTGCTGCTCAACATGGTGCTCAAGACTTTTCACCTCTAATACTAGGCTAATGGGTTAGCTGATCTCTCAAAGAAGAACACTTCACGAGCAAGCGCGAAGTCTACGAAGCTACGATCAGAAAGGATTAGGTAAATGTCTAACTAATCAACTAATAACAAACACATTTCCCAGCAGGCCATGTTCTTTTGAAAATGTTGAGAATAAAACAATCAAATATATGATTAGTAATTGTGATTATAACGGACAAAGTATCATTACTGAAATACAAAATACAAATATCAAAGGAAAGAGGAAAAATGGCCAGTGTGTGTGTGTGGGAGGGAGGGGGGAGGGGGGGGTGTTGCCATGACTGTGTTGTATGCAATAGTAAAGCAATATATATAATCATCAACTCGCTCTCCCTGGGGTGAGGTCATTGGGTTAAACAGAACTAGGGGCTGTCCTTCATAAAGAAAAATTTTCTTAATGCACTGTGACAAGAGAAAGAGAGGTCTGGCTAATCACCGTGGGCCCTCAGAGCTCATCGGGGCCCCGGTTCCGCGCACCGGCGGCACCGGCAATACCTACGCCACTGCAAGGGCGCACTGGTGCGATCAATGAAACAATAATCAGGATTGACACATGAGGGATTATCTAATTACATGAATTTGGCAAATGCCAAAACACAGACAGGGATAACAAGACATTCCTATGAACGAATAAACAGCTCCGGTTAAGGAGTCCTAACGTGTACAGTCTAAAGAAAAGGGAAAGCCTGAGATAAGTGGAAACTGCAGTAGAGATAATTAGTGACAGGCAAGGAGGGCGGAGATACAGATTGGGCGAATGCTGAGAGATCGTTAGTCTATTAGTACGTGCAGCTATACAATCCGGAGTGCAAGTTAGTCAGTGAGTAAAAATATACAAAGTTAATCTTGGTTAGTAATTAATCGAAAACAATAAACTGTTAGTATGGTTAGTGGATAGTAACAGAGAGGAAGGAAGCACACGAGATAATGAAGGAAGATTGAAAACCCAGAAACCAATAATTCACCCGAATGCGTGGCACGCAAGACAAAACCGTGAGCAAAGACCTACACAAGACAAGACTGGGTAAACGAAGTGCAAAGCAGAGCATGGCAGAAATAAACATGATCAGGAATCTAGGGGACTGAGGCAAAGACTAAATAATAAAACAGGACATGAAAAATAATAACACGAGAATCTAAAATAATCAAAACACAATACGCAATCCAAGAAGTGTCAAGGGGCAGGCAGTGGTCGCTATACACAGACAATCAATCAACATGGCTAGGCCAGGCACAGAACTTAAACATGACAGGCAGAAACGTGGATCACAACAGCAAGATAATGCACACCTTTGTGTAAATGACGCTGTTTTCACACCATCCATAGATTTATAATTCCGAAATTCATCCTCAGTATATGCACTGACGCCACAGACTAAGTTCACAAAAATTTCGGGAAACGTCAAAAGGGGTAAGGCGGGTTTTGACTCCAGTTTCTCGCAGGCACCTCATACAGATCCAAATTTCTGATCAATGCAATTGATTATTCAGGAGAAGTTTGTCTCTGTATAGTACATTTTTTTTTTCGCTTCATCGACTTCTTAGCATCGCTTAAGCAGAGATGCCAAGTCTCACACATTAGGCATGAGTCTGTCCTCTTAGTGGCATGCACGTTCCCGTGCCGTAATAAGCAATTAATCAAAGCGCACTGAAGAAATGAATGCGCGGAATTTAAGACATTGTGCATCAAGTTAATTAGTTTCACGTCTATTAGTGGATTTAACCACTAGTGACACGGAAATCAATTATGACTCAGGAACTCTCAGGCTTGTCTTTACTGAGGGATTGAAAGCAACGAAATTGCATGAAGACGTTTCAATTGGTCTTATTTCATTAAAACAATTTAAACGATCATGAAACACATGCATTGTTTCCAATCCCTGAGTAAAGAGATGCACGGGAAGTCAGGAGTCATAATCGCTTTCCATTTTACTTGTGGTGAGGTCCACCTTTAGTGAAACTGAAACTTCAATGCACAAGGATTTTAATACCGCGTGAGGATCTCATTAAACGTTCAATGAATTATTGTAGGCTATGGTGAATATGCCTAAAAATGCGTGAGACCGATGCCGAATGCAGGAGACTTGACATCTCCGCTCCAGACAAGTTTTCACCTAGTTACTGTATCTCATTGGCTCTAGTTTAATTTAGTCTCGCTCGATACGGCCTCACAATATGGCAGCGCGCTATTATTTATGTCCCAGAATGCAGGGCGCAGTGACGTTGGTTGCCAAGCCCTATAGTGTATTGCTGCTGACCGCGCAAGCGGGAGGCATGCACACAGAAGGTATAAACAAAAAGGAAAAGAGGTTCCAAACTAGGCAAGTAAACTATAGTGATATAATACGGCTAAGAGATAGCTCGCTGGGTATTACAAACAGTCAGCAAAAGAAAAGAAAACAAGGTTCCTTGCTAAGAACTACTATGTGCGTAAAGTTAAAACAGCAGAAAAAAGCTAAAAAAAAAAAAAAAAAAACAGCTTAAAGAAGCACAGCAGCACAAACATGCTTTACGAGACTTAGCCAAGAACTATAGTGCGGCTGTGTTTTAAATAGTCACTGCGGAAGCTCTGCAGTAAATGAGGCACAGGTGAAGACGGTGACTTGATGAGTGAAACAGCTGTTCCGGGTTTTACTCAGCCGGCGTGCTGGCCCTGGGAAGGCAAGACCTGACAGTTCATTACTAGCCTATGACTAACACTGAAACAAATCACACATGACACTTAGGGCTCTAATTTCCTGGCGCAGCGCAGGTGGCGTAGCGAGGCGCAGCCCGCGCAGTGGTAATTTCGTACAGCGCAGCCCGCGTAATGGTAATTTCGTGAGGTGAGCAGCCTTCGGTAGACAAAGGTGCGCCGAGATGGGTGTGGCGGCGTAGTAGGGGGAGGTGTCACATATTCATCAAGACGCAGTGACAATTTCGTAGAAAAAGTCTCCGCTGGAGTTGCGCAGAAAACTCGCCAGCTCCAACCTGGTTAAATTTCCGTGTAGTGGTAATTTGGCTGACCAGCGCAGAGTGCGCACACGTCACCGAAATCTCACAGGCAGGTTTACAGAATGTCAGGCACATTTCAATGCAAGAAAAAATTACAGGAAGCACTATTTATTGTAACTATCTGAATAAGGACATAAATTATAGTATCTATATCGATTGTCCTGATGTCAGGCGGTTGCCACGCGTAATGGAAACTTGACCTGGCTTAATCAACGCAACTGAATCTGTGATGCAAACTAACGACTTCACATCTTTCTCAGCCAACCACAAACTGTATAATATATATATATATATATATATCGAATGCTTGCGTTCTATGCTCATTAAAGCCGCTTGCACACTGGACGCGAAACGAATGTTTCGCACGACTGATTACAGACAAAGTCAATGCAAAGACGCGATAGTCGGACAGGGTTTTAATATAGCTCCGTGTCCGAGAGTCATATAAGTTCTAATTTTTCCGAGTATTCCAGGAATTATTAGACGTGCAAACTTGGCTATGTTTGTGTTCGGCCTTCACAAAATGCAAATCGATATATCTATCGACTTTTCTTGGTCTTTTTAGCCTATTCATCTGTTTTCTTCCGTTGAAGATAGACATCAGTATTTATTCAGTCTTTCTTTTGAAAATTAGTCAGATGGATCGAACAGATTCACGCTTTATTTCCACAGCAGAGATAAAATAGTGCGTGAGCAAGTCAATTCCATGACCACTGACAGAGTGAAGAAATCATCGCATGCACGATCAAGACTGTCCGACACGAAATGCAAATTACTCCATGTCCAGCAGCCAGCAAAAAGTAAAAGTATTGATATGAGAACAGATTTATAACGAAATAAAGAATAAAAATATATCAGCAACAAACGTGATATCAAACAAAGATGACCCGCCAATAAATAAATCGCAGTGTTCATTGGATGCTCTGTTGTTAAAATGTTGCTTGTTATTCTTTATTTCATTATCAATCTGTTCTCATCGTCCTTTTTTTTGGCTGTCAGACTCGGAGGCATTGTACATTGTCTCGCGCCTGTGTCGACTCACTTTACTGAGCAGAGCTAAAACAGAAACATTGATTGAAATTCTCGGTACTCATCTTGAAGAACTGAACCCTCTTATCAAACATTCACGTGTAATATCTGAAAGAGTCAGTAGATTTGAAGAAATTAAAAACAATAATTGACTGTCGGACACGACGATTTATTAAAACCCTGTCAGACCTTTGGACACAAGACGCAATCGGTCGAGCGAAAAATTCGTTTCGCGTCCAGTGTGCAAGCGGCTTAATTCTAGGCTCTTATTGTCACTTATGTTTTATCGTCTTTAGTGGGGGAAAGGAATGCAGCCTGATTGCTATGATCTCGTACTGAGTTAAGATCACATGTTGGAAATAAATGTGTAACGTAGCCTATCTTGCTTTGTTGTATATGCATGTTAATCCCAAAATTTTAAGCAGCTACAGTTTGTAATAATAGGAAGGAACACGCGATCCATCGTTTCTCTTGCCAGTGAGCAAGATTTGACTCGGCTGGGTCGCCTTCTATATTCTAACACATTAAAGGTGAGGTGAGGAGCTCATTTGACTGGTGAAGATTTGACTCGGCTGTGTTATACCCAAACACGCCTTCTTTGCCAGCTTGCGCTGGAAGGAGGGGCAGAGGCGGGACAGAGGAGTACTTGCGCCAGGCTACGCCGGGCACGAAATTGCCACATACGCCTGGACACACCCCGTTGGCGCGGCGCTACCCCCATGCGCCGCGCCTGCGCCTGGTCTACGAAATTAGAGCCCTTAGATTCAATGTCTTTTTTTTGTTTCTATCGCTCCCTGTGAAGCAGCTGTATAAGCTGTATCTCGAAAAACAGATTGAAAAATCCAACCTAGAAATGGACCACAAAAGGCTACAAATGCAGAAAACTAAATCAGAAATCCAAATGCTGGAGCATCAGTTACAGGTGGATGAGGGGATAACAGGAGGATATTTTACTTGTTTGAACAACATACAAATTATAAACTGCTGCATTTGTTCTTGCAGGAAGCAAAGAAATAAAAAAGTTACATTTGTCCCTATTTTATTTAAGATGATGCAAGTGGAATCTTTTTTCTCACTCCAAGCTGATGCAAATAACTTATTTCAGCATAATTCCACAGACTTTAATTTTCACATTTTAAAACATCAGTTGTTCTATCTTAAGGTCTTTTGGCTTCAAATGAATTGAATATATGAACTGCTGATCGTTCATTATCGCAAATTAGCAGACTTTTCAACATGCATTGTGAAGAGTTAAAACTCTCCCGAGATTTATTCATTATTTTGTACTTCGAAGAATCCACTCTTGGTAGAAACGGAGTGTGCCTTTAATGAATGAAGCCGTGGTTGCTTCTTTCCGTAATAAAACAAAACGATAATGAAACTGCCGTTTACAAATAAAAAAATCAAGAGCTACACAATTTGTTCTGAACTGAGAGCATGTCCTCAATGGTTCACACGAGCAATATGCGGGCTGAGAATTTTGTTGAAATAATTAATAGATTCCACTGAGAAACGGAGCGCTCATACATATATTCGTCCGTAAATGATTAAACATCTAAACGTGGTCGGATTACTCTCTCCTAACGGGGATATCTTCTCAGTATTTGCGCTTCAATGTCCACTGGCTCTTCAAGGAACGGACAGGCCATGTCTAACATCTCTTCAGTCTGCAGTCTCAAGAGGAGAAGAAACTCTGAGTTACTTGAAGAAAACTTTCCAGCAAGCAGGTTAGCTTCATGGAGTATGTTGCTGCGGCAACTGACTCCGAGTTGGATTGAACTCTCATTGTGAACTGGAAAACTCTGAGTTACCACTAACCCCGCTTTCTGAAACGGGGCCCTGGTCACGTAGGGACATAATTGTCATTCCTGACACCAGATGTTTTCTTTTACCCTGACCACATTGGTCTCAATGTTCAAACCTACAGCAAGAAGCCACAGTTGCCGAAAAGCATGGTTCATGACAGGTAACCGGTGAAATATCAGGCAAATCAGACAGGTTTTTGCTATTACAGCTTGGGAAAATTACAAGTTCGCACCAATTTTTTTGTATTTTCTTGCCTGACTGGTAAAGTTTTCTCTCTGTGAGTAACTCAGGTCGTGGCAGTCTATGTCGAAGTGTGTAGCCTATAAAATAGTTGATAGTGTAATGGCCCCAATTTGTTATTACATTTACAACAGCAAGGGATGACAGACACAATTTTAAAACTTAATCACATTTAAATAAACAAAGACTTTTAACTAATCTACTATCTACTCTACTGTCCAAGATTGATAAATACAAGAACAAAAATATTTACAGTCCCTTTGGTGGGGTTGTTTGGTGATGTCCTGGGTGAGGAAAATACTCCAACACAGGCAAAAATCCAAAAAAAGCTTCACAGGTCATGAAAAAAAAAAAGACAGGTCTGGTCAAATGTATCCTTCCGCTTGCAATTTCTCCTACTCCTTTACTCTCTCAATTTTCCTCATTATATACTCTTTTGCAGACCCCTCCCACCTTTTAGACTTTTTTTTTAATTCTCTGGGACTTGTCCCAGATATGCCCAAGACATGCCCAAACCTAGCTCCAGTCTGGGCTTGACATAAGAAAGGTCAATACTGCCATCTGGTGGCTCGTATTCACATTACACCTCCATTACAAAAGGGAAAAAATTTTGACTCCTCAGGGCAAAATTTTTCTTTTCAATATAAAAATGGTTACATAGACACTTGTGTGCTAATAAACGTGATATATACACATACTCAAACATGGGATAAGCCAGTGGTTCTCAAACTTTTTCTGTTGGGCCCCCCTTTGGTACATAAGAAAATTTTTGCGCCCTCCCCCACAAAAATAGGTAATACATACGCCCATTTTGTTTTCTGAGTCCATTGCAGTTTATTTCACACGTTGTAATTAATATAAACCTCAACCTTTTTTGAAAAAATATAAGTAAACGGTCATAAATGCTAGGTAGTCATAAACTACAACTAGGCTACTTTTAGAATTAGAAATAACAAAATAACAAACAACCACAGCATAATTATTTTAAGTGTAACTGTTTTCAAGCACCTTGACTGTGTAATTATGTTCAGTGCAACAGGTTTATTTTTAATATTAAACAACATTGCTATTTATGCATTTTCCAGACACCGACAGAAACTTACTTGCATACAGCCAATCAGCAACCTTGTTCCGGACCGCTGAAGAGTGTCTGGAGACAGTTATATTTTCCTCTCTTCACTGGCCTCGCACTTTTAAGTTAAAATACGTTAACCGAGATCGCGTCAGCTTATTATAGAGAATATGAATGCTCTGAACAGATGATTTTTGTCTCGCCTAGCTGGAAACATTAAAAACGATTGGCAGGTTTGGAAACAGCCACCGTAATTTTCCAATTAAGGACACGAAAATTTAAAAATTCAAAACCTCTTTTAAAGTATAAAATCATGAGGCTGTATCACACCCCTCTGCCTGAGTATAGCCGTCTACTCAAAATTATGTTTCTATGATGCAGAAAGAAAGCACCACAATCAACCAATATTAACAGCCGACAGCGAAGTACGAAAAAAAATTAATGAACACCACTTGCAAACCTGCCGATATGATTGTAACGTTCAGTTGCTAGGCTAGATAAAAATAATCTGTAGGCCTACAGAGCATTCATATTATCGAGAATAAGATGACACAATCTCGGTTATTTCTGCTTTGTATTCATCGGATTTTGTTCGGTGTCACTTACCATTTTATTATCAATATGCTAGATCAGTGCAGGAAAAAAAGCGACGAGTTGGGTATCGCGAGACTACATTGATTGAAACCAGCTCATTTTACCAGCTTCATATATTTGAACAACTACATTCATAACAAATTATTAATGAAAATAGCAGGCTAGATGAATGATTTGGCGAACAGTTATGTTGAGAGTAAGGCAGGCATTTACGATGTAATCGCAGAATTCTGGGCAGCGAATGGACTGTATGCAAATAATTTTCTGTTGGTGTTCGGAACTCCAGTGGGGGGGAAAAAATTTGCTTCCCGCACCCCGCGCCCCCCCTGCAATTGCTCTGCTCTCCCCGTAGGGGGCGCGCCCCCCACTTTGAGAACCACTGGGATAAGCAATCAGCAATTACATTGTCAGTACCCTGTACATGCTTAATTTCCAAGTCAAACTCCTGTTAAATCAAACTCCAATTCAACAATCCCCAATTCTTGTTTGTCATCTTACTCAAAAACATTAACGGATTGTGGTCAGTGTACACAATCATTGGCTTATGCCCTGTACAAGCATAAACCTCAAAGTGTTGTGAAGATAGAACCAGAGCCAGCAACTCCTTCTCTATTGTGGAATATTTCCTTTGGTGGCGATTGAACGTCCTGGATAAGTATGCATCGGAATGCTAAATGTCATCGGAGTCACTTCTCTGTAGGAGCACAGATCCACAAGCTTGGTCGCAAGCATCGACCGCAATGGAGAACGGTTTGTTGAAGTCTGGAGATTTGAGCACGTTGAAATGACTCAGCAGAGACTTCAGGCGATCGAAGGCTCTCTGGCATGCCTCATCCCAAGTGAACTTTACGCCTTTCTTCAGTTGGTTAGTGAGACTGAGAGCAATCTCAGCAATGTTCTTGCAGAACTTGCGGTAGTACCCGATCATTCCAAGGAAGCGGCGCAAAGCTTTTTTGTTGTCAGGAACTGGAAAGTCCATGATGGCTTGGATTTTAGCATTTATGGGTGCCACCTTACCCTGGCCTATGACGTAGCCAAGATAGGTGACAGTAGCACAACCAAATTCACTCTTGTTCAGGTTAACAGACAGGTTAGCCTGGGTCAGGCGCTGGAACAATGTCTCTACATCTTTCAGATGTCCTTCCCAGGAGTCACTCCATGTGATCAGGTCGTCGATGTACGCACCTGTGTGTGGCAATCCGGCGATTGAAGACTGTATCATCTTTTGGAACGTGGCTGGGGCATTTTTCATGCCAAAGGGCAGGACTTCATACTGGTACAACCCAGATGGTGTTGCAAAAGCAGAGATCCTCTTGGCCCTCTCAGTTAAAGGCACACACCAATAACCCTTCAATAAATCAATCTTGGTCAGAAACTTTGCTTGCCCTACTCTATCGATACAATCATCAATCCTAGGTATTAGAAACACATAAGTTCTAGTTACAGCATTGTACTTTCATCAAGTTTTGGAACTAGAACACTGGGTGAACTCCAGTCTGAGTTAGAGGGTCTGATAATGTCATGTTCTAACATGTACTCAACCTCTTTCTCAGCAATCTTTCGCTTTTCAGGATTCATCCAGTACAGATGCTGTTTTATTGGTTTGGCATCACCAACATCTACATCATGAGAGGCTATAGAAACTCTATTTGAAACATCAGGAAATGGATCTTTAAATTTCTTGATCACCCCCTCAAACTGATCTTTCTGTGAGGGTTCTAAGTGCTGGAGTTTTACATCAAGATTTCGCAACACTTCAGAATTTGATAATTTACATGAAAAAACTTCAGCTTTAATTCCAGGTTCATCATCTTGAAACTCCCCCTCATCTTCACACGTCTCGACCATAGGAGAATCTGAAGTGACAGCTGCAACCCTAGCATTTCTGTCATGATAAGGCTTCAGCATGTAAATGTGACACAACTGTTTTGGCTTTCTCCTATCTGGAGTCTTCACAATGTAAATGAGATCATTGAGTTTTGTTAGAATTTCATAAGGACCATGAAATCTAGCCTGCAATGGATTGGACTGCAAGGGAAACAACACAAGAGCCTTGTCTCCTGGTTTAAACTCACGGCTTCTAGCCTTATGATCATACCAAGTTTTCATTTTTCCTTGACTTGATTTCAGTTTCTCTTTGGCTAGGTCACAAGCTGCACGCAATTTTTCCTTGAACTTGCTAACATAGTCTAACTGACTGATATGCGGCTCATTCTCTCGCCATTGTTCACTCAACAATAGCAAAAGTCCTCTCACTTCATGGCCAAACACCAGCTCAAACGGATTGAATCCAGTAGACTCCTGCACTGCTTCTCTAGCTGCAAACAACAGCAAATGAACCCCTTCATCCCAGTCTTTCTCGTGATCATAACAATAAGTCCTCATTATGGTCTTGAGAGTATAATGAAACTGCTCTAAGGCACCCTGACTTTCTGGTTGATAGGCACTAGAAGGAATCTGCTTTGCACCTAGTTCATACACAACCTGCTGAAACAATCCAGAAGTGAAATTGCTACCTTGATCTGACTGAAATTCCCTGGGAAGGCCAAACAACCTGAAGAACTTTATAAAAGCCTTCGAGATTGCAGTGGCCTTGATGTTGCGCAGAGGTATGGCTTCAGGGAATCTGGTAGATGCACACATGATTGTCAACAAGTACTGATTTCCAGATCTAGTCTTGGGTAATGGACTAACACAATCAACAATGACCTTAGAGAAGGGCTCCCCAAATGCTGGGATAGGCTGCACTGGAGCGACAGGTGGGTCTAACTGGTGTTTTCCAACTACCTGACAAGTGTGACAGGTTTTGCAAAAGTTGGAAACATCTTTCCGAAGCCCAGGCCAGAAGAAGTGTCTCATGATCTTATCAACAGTCTTGTTAACACCAAGATGACCTCCTAAAGGTAAACTTTGAGCCATTGTTAAGATCTCATTCCTGTAGACCTTCTGAACAACAATTTGCTTGACCACTGTCCAATCTGCATTGGCAGGGATATCAGTAGGGCGCCACTTCCGCATCAACACACCATCCTTGAGATAATACCCAACTGGAACTGCGTCTATTTGTTTATCAGGAAGGGCTCTCCTCTTTAGTGCACAAATTTCTGGATCATTAGTTCGCTCCTAAATCAACCGCTTTCTGGACAGAGACCAGTATCCAGACACATCAGAATCACCAGACCCATCCGGCTGGCTGAACAGATAACTAATAAAAGTATCTGATAAATCCTCAAACGGAGAAACCATAGTAGGCCAAACAGAGTCATGAGGCAAACCACCTGAGTCATGACTATTCAATGTGCTGGACGGCACCACATCGTCTTTTTCTTTAGCCTTCTTGGCCATAGCACGAGTCACGGCACAGGAAGGATACAGAGATGGGTCTTCATCGCCATCTTCAGTGCTCGGCTGTGAAGTAAGATGAACAGGGGGAACTACATTGCCCCCAGCCAGGTCATTGCCTAGCAACAGAGAAATACCCTTTATAGGTAGACTTGACATAAGTCCCACCTTTACCTGTCCTGTAACTAAATCTGACTTCAAGAATACAGAGCGCAGGGGTATAGATACAGTCCTCCCTTCAATACCTTGTACAAGTATGAAATCCCCAGAAGCGGTCTCATCACGTAAGTCCAAGGAGTCCATCATCAGAAGTGACTGAGAAGCTCCGGTATCCCTTAGGATATATATGAGGACAGGAGTAGAATGCTCATCCAGAGCCACAAATCCCTCTGACACAAATGGAAGAAATTCCTCCCTCAAAAAGTCAGCAGGATCAGGCTTTTTAGCCCCACAAGGAGCAGGCAATTTAGCAGATCGGTCATCTACTACAGGGGTTTCTAACCTTGTTTTCACAAAGGCATTTTGTTTGGTATCCTTTTCTTTTTCTTTCTTAGCTTTAAGGAACCAACAGTTAGTTGTAACATGCCCAGATTTCTTGCAATAACTGCAAACTAAACCACTTTTGTCACTGTCAGCTTTTACACTTTCATCAGACCTGTGACTGGATTTCTGAGCACCGTCACCAGATTTGTCTTTGGGTGAGGAATCTTGGGTATCACCGTTCCCTTTTTTCAGAAATTGGACCATCTATTGTTACTGCTAGACCGAAATTTGGACTTTTTTGGAGAACATATTCATCTGCAAATTTGGCAGCTGACTGCAAATTCAGTGCTTGCTTCTATTAAGGTAGGTCTTAATATCATCCTTAACACAGTTCTTGAATTCTTCAACTAACACCATCTCTTTTAGTGAGTTGAAATCATCCTTGACCTCCATAGAAGTATACCAGCGCTCAAAGCAAACCTTCTTCTCATTAGCAAATTCCACATAAGTCTGATTGTCAGATTTCTTCAGACCTCTGAATTTCTGTCGGTAAGCCTCTGGAACCAACTCATAAGCTCTCAAAATAACCCTTTTGACAACCTCATAATCAGAGGAATCATCTGCAGACAAAGCCGAGTAGGCTTGTGAAGCTTTACCCTTGAGTACAGTTTGCAACATCAGAGGCCAGTGTTCCTTTGAACACAGGTAACTCATTGCTACCTTTTCAAAACACTGGAAATAGTTGTCAACATCCTTTTCTGAAAATGGAGGCACCGGTTTTACCTCCTGGCTAGCACAAAATTTATTTTTAGATTCAATTTTAATTTTCAGTTGCTCCATTGGGAGTCTTTCTTCTGTATCTAACTTCTCTAATTCAAAATCTTTCTGTCTCTGTCTCTCTCTTTCTGCTCTTTCCTCTCTCTCTCAAATTCTCTTTGTTTTTCTTTTTCCTCCCTTTCAATCTCTAGCATTTTTAATTTTAGTTCCATTTCTATATTTGGATTTTCCACTAGAAACTGTTCCAGATCTCCTGGTGCAAACACATTCTCATCAATGTAATATTCAACAATCTCTCTCAGGGGCGGATCCAGGATTTTGGAATAGGGGGGGTGCGGTTACTGGCGGCCAAAGGCCGAGGCAGTTGAAGGAGAGCGTCGAAAACACGAAGCCTTGGAGGGGTCTGGGGAACCTCCCCCAGAAAATGTTGAATTCTATATGCGCTTAGAAGCAATTTCCAAGCATCTGGGTGGCATATTTTACTGATCTATTTGTTCATTTTTTTGGAGTAACTGACTTTGTCAAACCTAAACTGCTAAGCAATTATAGGACTTCAAGATACCTCAGAATTCAGAAAAAAATCTTCTCCCAAAAATTGAACGAAAAACCCCTCAAAATGGTGTTATTGGGCCCAAAATCATCCCATCAAAAGAAAAATAAACAATTGATAGAGATTAGTCTACTAAATCAATGGAACATTTCGGAAGTTCCATGCCGATGCCGTGCTACTCTATTAGGATCGAGGTATTAACTTTATCGATGAACAGATGAAAAATCAAGTTCTAAACTGCTGAATGATATTCCTGCCCCCGCCTCCTGCATCAGCAGTTTATCAATCGAATAATAACAGTGAGCAATGAAACTGAACATTTTATTTCTGCAGATTTAATGAAATTTTAACGGTTAATTCAATCTGACAGTGAGAAATTGAGGAACTCCACGAAATACTGAGTAATGTCAGTTAAGTGCATACTAGTACATAACATGTATAATGATCAAAATCAGAATACAATAATGTATGAGATTCTTCCAGGTGTCCAGAATTAATGCACACCTCTGTATGATGTATTCCAAGTCCCTTCATTGTACGCGTTCTCTCGTATCGGTTGCAAGATTCAATAGGAAGATTAAGTAAATAATTCTGGGACCGGCTGCGAAATTCAAAAGAGAGATTGAGGAATGTAACGTACCAATCTAGCGTGAAAGAATCTTATCAAAGGTCGGAATTAGGGGTGTCAACATCTACACGTGTAAACGGCTACACGGATAACAAATCATAACCGTTTATAAAAATCAATAACCGTGTACACGTCATTTTTTCCTCCTCTTCCTCCTCCTCGTTCATTTCTCACCAATACATATAGTCGCCTATTTTTAGGGGTGATAATGTTGGCTGAAAGCTTCAGATAATAACATTAACTAACTCTACACTTAAATGTTCCCACTAGTGCAGTTATCCACATACAGATGCATGGGGCGCAATGTTACCTTGATATATTAAAAAAAAAAGCCACAGCCAGTGTCTCGCCACTTCAAGAAAAGGCTGCGGAGGACTTAAGAGTGCTGCGCTCATCATCTTCTCCATGTTCAAATGTCGTGCAGCTGAAAACAAAAACGGTTACTTGGCCTATATTGTTGCATGTTGTTCGTTATATTGTTGGTTGGTGTGCTGTCAGCTTTTCATGACCTGATCACATATCCTCGCGTCTAAAGAGGAGGAAGAAAAACATTTTTTTTTCGCCAATTCCAGTGAATAATTGAGAGAGTTCCCCTCTACTTTTTAAAATTCGTGGATATAAAGGTGAAGTTTTTTTCCTCTCACTTCAGCTTATTTTGGCTGCTTTTTGAGTTGCTTTCTCTCGCCAATTCCACATTACTTTTATTATGAGACGTATATTAAAATTCAGACGCAGCTCCCGTTGCGAGAGAGGGATGCAGTTTGCACTTTAAGTTTAAAAAAAGTACAAAAGTGAGCAATAGTTAAAACAATGATTAAAAAAGAAGGTTTAACCTTTTTCAGCTTTCACTTGAACGTTTTCTTATCTGTAAAAATGATAGAGGATTTTATTTTCAACACATTTTACTTTCTATGGTTGTATAGCGCAACTGCGACAGAAAAAAACTCATAAATCTCCAACGCATAACTGGGTACACGTCGGTAAGAAGTCCCTTGTACACGTGTAGAAAAAATTGAAAACGTTGACACCCCTAGTCGGAATGAGACTTTAATTTCCCTATTCAATCTCGCAGCCGATACTGTCCTCAATGCTTGTTTAACTGTCAAATCGGTTGCGAGATTGAATAGGGAAATTAAAAACACATTCTGACCATTGTTATGATTCTTTCACGCTAGATTGGAACGATGTGTTAGATTCCTCTCTCTCTATGGAATCTCGCAACCGGCGGCAACAGAGAAAACAAGCCTGAAGCTGAAACAAACCGAACCAATCCAGCGTAAAAAAAGATAGCCAAATGCAACAAAATCGAATGGAACTTTTTAAAAGACCGGGATGCTAGCGAAGGCAAATGCAGCATATGCATCCACTATATTAATATTTAATCCACGTTTTGCTGTCTATTGGAAGAAAATACGCAGAAATTTTAGCAAAATGGTGACCAATATCGCCAACAAACATCATTTGGCGTCAATGCATCATCTTCGCATTACCTCGACTTTGCATTCCGAGAAAACAGGTCCGTTAAAGTCAATGGAGATCTTTTTTCCTGACACGCGTGCACGTCATGCGTCGCTAGCTTGTCACTGAATTACTGATGAAAAACCTTGCGTATCATCCAGGCCTACTTTGATCAAATCTGCGTTCTCATATTAGTCAGTGGGTCGTCAGGTTTACGGGAAGGATTACAACACATATAACGCACGTGTTGGATTTCTGGCGTTCTTGTTCTCCTTTACAGCGTTTTGTCAGAGGATATAGGAGCAAAAAATAAAAAATAAAATTGTTGGTCATCGAAAAATATGGGGGGCGTGCGCTGGGTGCGCCCCCCTCTGGTTCCGCGCCTGTCTCTAGCCAGTCTTGCTTTTCGCATGGCTGGTTTTACCTCTGTCAGCTCTAAATGTCTGCATATTTCTAGCAGTTCTGTCTTTTTAAAAGACTTCAAAACCTCTACAGTTGGTGATGCCAAGAAATCATCCATTGCTGTTGATCTGTCAATATATATGTATATATATATATATATATATATATATATATATATAGGAAAATTCAATAAAAACAATTTTACAATTTGAAATGTTACATTTTCAATAAATGATTCACACATCGGTCTATCCCGGACGAGCCCCCAATTTGTTATGGCCCCAATTTGTTATTAAATTTACGACAGCAAGGGATGACAGACACAATTTTAAAACTTAAACACATTTAAATAAACAAAGACTTTTAACTAATCTCCTATCTACTCTACTGACCAAGATTGATAAATACAAGAACAAAAATATTTACAGTCCCTTTGGTAGGATTGTTTGGTGATGTCCTGGGTGAGGAAAAAATCCACAAAAAGCTTCACAGGTCATAAAAGAAAATGACAGGTCTGGTCAAATGTATCCTTCTGCTTCCAATTTCTCTTACTCCTCTACTCTCTCAATTTTCCTGATTATATACTCTTTTGCAGACCCCTCCCACCTTTTAGACTTTTTTAAAAATTCTCTGGGACTTGTCCCAGACATTCCCAAGACATGCCCAAACCTAGCTCCAGTCTGGGCTTAACATAAGAAAGGTCAATAGTGCCATCTACTGGCTCGTATTCTCATTACAATAGCATGCGCGAAGTCAGTCAAGATCAGGGTGTCAATTTGTATTAGGCCTTGTTATGCTTCTGTTCTATGACATTATAGACTGTCAAATAAAAAATAAACAGATAAGTAACTTACCTTTGAGTTTTGACATCTTGGTAATGTGTTGGATAAACACTAAAATTCTATCATTGGTGATAATTATAAAAAAGAGGTCCGTTTATGGTTATGGAAACAATACATATAATCATATTATGCATTCCCAATTTGTCTCTTATGCTTTTTTTTTTTGCAAAGTTGTAGAATATTTTAATGGCAAATGTGGCCATGTTTTAGGATGTTGTTAACAGGATTATTTATAGTTTGCTTTGCAAGTTAGGTGATATCGATATGAAGAAAATTGAAAAAACATCTCTGGTGTTATAAAATTCATCTTTCAGTATAACATACCATTATAAAGGAAATTAAAACAACAAAATGAGTATTAAGTAGGGTAGAGTGGGATAAGACGCCCCAGGGGGTAAGATATCCTTTGCTGAAAATTCAATTTCAGCTGTGCCAGTATGTGGCTCTTGACTTACACAAATTCACTGCCACCTGAAGGAAAATCCTGAGCCACAGATGAGTCAACAAAGCAAGTGACATGTGAGTACTCAAAGTAATTGTGTTTCTACTGTCTTTCTTATAAAAAATGACCAAATGAATAATTTTGCCACAAGTATTTGAATGCTTCAAGAGTCTGCAGGACATGTCAGTGTCTCTGATGCTTTCTCTGTGTATAAAAAGGGGTCTTGTGGGGTGAGAATAGGAGAAATTGGGATTAACAAGCCTAAACCAATACCGTTGTGCTGGGGGTAAGATGCCCTTTTTGGTTTGAGGTAAGATTCCCCTCGAGAAGGAAGGCATCTAATCCCATTTTGAGTCGTTTTCATTCTGTTTTATGACTTTTTTTCTAAAAATTAGGTTCTATTTATAGGAAAAATGTATAAGAAATTGTGATTTTTATAAAGAACTTGGGAATGGGAAGTTAAGTGTACCCATACATGTTAAAAGTAGGGGCATATGGAGTTACACAATAATGAATCATATATGTATCAACACCCATAAGGGCCTAAAAAGAAATATATTCAGTGAGATGCATTATGGTCACTCAATCTTAAAGACTTTTCATGGATACTCATATACGTTCCATACTGCTACATGTTTATCAAATGTGTTACCTCATATATATCTTTTAGTGGTCCACAAGATACACAGTGGCGCTTAAAAGTTTGTGAACCCCTTAAAATTTTCTGTATTTCTGCATAAATATGACCTAAAACATAATCAGATTTTCACACAAGTCTTAAAAGTAGATGAAGACCCAGTTAAACCAATGAGACAAAAATATTATACTTGGTCATTTATTTAGTATGTGAACCTCTAGGATTAGTGATTAATTTGAAGGTGAAATTGGAGTGAAATCAGGTTTTCAATCAATGGGTTGACAATCAGGTGTGAGCCGGCACCCTATTTTGTTTAAAGAACAGGGATCTATCAAAGTCTGATCTTCACAACACATGTTTGTGGAAGTGTATCATAGCATGAACAAAGGAGACTTCTGAGGACTTCAGAAAAAGGGTTGTTGACGCTCATCAGGCTGGAAAAGGTTACAAACCATCGCTTAAGAGTTTGGACTCCATCAGTCCACAGTCAGACAGATTGTGTAGATATGGAGAAAATTCAAGACCATTGTTACCCTCCCCAGGAGTGGTCGACCAGCAAAGATCACTCCAAGAGCAAGGCGTGTAATAGTCAGCGAGGTCACAAAGGACCCCAGGGTAACTTCTAAGCAACTGAAGGCCTCTCTTTGACATTGGCTAACACTGAACAACAATGGTGTGAATGGCAGGGTTGCAAGGAAAAAGCCACGGCTTTCCAAAAAGAACATTGCTGCTCATCTGAAGTTTGCTAAAGATCACCTGGACAAGCCAGAAGGCCATTGGAAAAATGTGTTCTGGATGGATCAGACCAAAATAGAACTTTTTGGTTTAAATGAGAAGCGTTATGTTTGGAGAAAGGAAAACACTGCATTCCAGAATAAGAACCTTATCCCATCTGTGAGACATGGTGGTGGTAGTATCATGGTTTGGGCCTGTTTAACTGCGTCTGGGCCAAGACAGCTTGCCATCATTGATGGAACAATGAATTCTGAATTATACCAACAAATTCTAAAGGAAAATGTCAGGACATCTGTACATGAACTGAATCTCAACAAAATTTGGGTCATGCAACAAGACAATGATCCTAAGCACACAAGTCGTTCTACCAAAGAATGGTTAAAGAAGAATAAAGTTAATGTTTTGGAATTGCCAAATCGAAGTCCTGACCTTAATCAAATCAAAATGTTGAGGAAGGACCAGAAGCGAGCAGTTCATGCGAGGAAAACCACCAACATCCCAGAGTTGAAGCTGTTCTGTAAGGAGGAATGGGATAAAATTCCTCCAAGCCAATGCGCA
This sequence comes from Gymnothorax reevesii, assembly GCA_029721435.1. Classification (NCBI taxonomy): domain Eukaryota; kingdom Metazoa; phylum Chordata; class Actinopteri; order Anguilliformes; family Muraenidae; genus Gymnothorax; species Gymnothorax reevesii. Next base: position 68,681,486 of record CM056578.1, on the reverse strand, counting down.
GGACTGATAAACAGTCACGGGAAACGTTTACTTGCAGTTATTGCAGCACAAGGGGGTCACACCAGATACTGAAAGCAAATGTTCACATACTTTTGGCACTCAGAGATATGTATTATTGGATCATTTTCCTCAATAAATAAATGACCAAGTATAATATTTTTGTCTCATTTAACAGGGTTCTCTTCATCTACTTTTAAGACTTGTGTGAAAATCTGATGATGTTTTATGTCGTATTTATTCAGAAATCTAGAAAATTCTAAAGGGTTCACAAACTTTCAAGCGCCACTGTAACCATCTATTCCTTAATGCATTTAATGCCAACAGTACTTTCCACACAGAAAGAACCTATATAAACATATAGGTTTTAATATAGGGCTAGATATAGGTTTGGCATATATGCGACAAACATAAAATTGGCCGTTTTCATATTGTAATGTGAATAGAGGCCACTAGATGGCAGCATTTACCTTTTTTTTGTTAAGCTCAGACTGGAGCTATGTTTGGACATGTTTCAGACATGTCTGGGGCAAGTCCCCGAAAATAAAAAAAAAAAGGTCTAAATGTGGGTGGGGTCTGCAAAAGAGTATATAAGGAGTAGAATTGAGACAGTGAAGTGGTAGGAGAAATTGCAAGAAGAAGGATACATGTGACCAGACCTGTCATTCTGTTTGAGACCTGTGAAGTTTCTTTTGTGGATTTTTGTCTGTGTTAAAACGTTTTTCCTCACCCAGGACATCACCAAGGGACCCAACCAAAAAGGGACCGTAAATTAAAAAGGGACTAGTTATTAATCAATCTTGGTCTTTAGTAGTCAGTAGCATAGTTAGTTGTTTAGTTGTCTTTGTTCATTAAATGGGTTTAAGTTTTAAATTGTGTCTGTCATCCCTTGCTGTTGCTGTTGTGTTGTAAATGTAATAACAAATTGGGGCCATAACAATATAAGTACATATATATACCTATTTGTACCTATGATTTATGAAAATGGCCAATTTTATGTGCATCACATACAGCGCCCTCCATAATTATTGGCACCCCTGGTAAAGATGTGTTCTTTAGCTTCTAATAAATTCTGTTTTTTTTTTTCTAAATATAGCATCACAATGAAAAAGAGGAAAATTCAACCATTAATTCAAGTGCATTTATTAAGTGGGAAAAAAATCCCACATTAAGAAATTATTCTTTTACATCAAATCATGTGTGCCACAATTATTAGCACCCCTGATGTTAATACTTTGTACAACCCCCTTTTGCCAACAAAACGGCACCTAATCTTCTCCTATAATGTTTCACAAGATGGGAGAATACAGAAAGAGGGATCTTCGACTATTCCTCTTTGCATAATCTCTCTAAATCATCCAGCGATCTGGGTCCTCTCCTCTGTACTCTCCTCTTCAGCTCACTCCACAGGTTTTCAATGGGGTTGAGGTCTGGGGACTGAGATGGCCATGGTAGGAGCTTGATTCTGTGTCTGGTGAACCATTTCTGTGTAGATTTGGCCACATGTTTAGGGTCATTATCTTGCTGAAAGACCCAGTGACGACCAGTTCTCAGCTTTCGGGCAGAGGCCACCAGATTTTGATTTAAATTGTCCTGGTATTTCAAAGCGTTCATGATGCCATGCACCCTAACAAGGTTCCCAGGGCCTCAGGAAGAGAAACAGGGCCACAGCATCACCGATCCTCCCCCATACTTCACCATGGGCATGAGATGCTTTTCTGCGTACTCATCTTTTGTGTTCCGCTAGACCCACTTAGAGTGCTTGTTGCCAAAAGGCTCTATCTTGGTCTCATCTAACCAAAGCACACAGTCCCAGTGAAGTCCCAGTACCACTTAGCGAACTCCAGACGTTTGCGTTTATGATTGTGAGGGGGAAAAGGTTTTTTCCGTGCATGCCTCCCAAACAGCTTGTTGGCATGTAGATAGTGCCTGATGGTTGTTTTGGAGACTTTGTGACCCCAAGATGCTACCATTTGTTGCAATTCTTTAACAGTGAGTTTTGGAGAGCTTTTTATTTCACTTACCATCCTCCTCACTGCGCGTGATGGCAAAATAACCTTGCGTCCTCGTCCAGGCTTGTTAACCACTGTTCCAGTTGTTTTAAACTTCTTAATGATTCCTCTGACAGTAGATATGGGCAGGTGCAGTTGAGTGGCTATTTTCTTGTAGCCATTGACTGAATTGTGAAGGTCGACACACATCTGCCTTACTTGAATGGTGTGTGCCTTTGTCTTCCCCATGTTGAAGAGTGCATAAGAGAAATGGCCTCTGTGTCACATCATATTTATACCCCAGGGAAACAGGAAGTGATGATTTACTAATTAAATGTTCCTAGATACTCTGATCAACTTTGTAAACTACTGTAGAAATGACAGAAATTCTTCAATTACATTTAATTCCTAGGAATTGTTCGGAGTGCCAATAATTGCGAAACAGGCGATTTTATGAAAAATAATTATTTCTTAGTCAGGGATTTTTTTCCCCCTTAAAATTCACTTGAGTTGAAGGTTACATTTTTCTACAATTTTCAGTGTGAGAGCATGCTTCTGCAATAAAAATTGAAAATATTTTAAGGCTTTTAACACATCTTAACCAGGGATGCCAATAATTATGGAGGGCGCTGTATATGCGAAACCTGTATGTCGCCCTAAATTAAAACCAACATTTTTTTTTTTTTATTTGGCATCTGCAATCCCACCGAATCTGGGATATCCAATTAGGGAACTATATTCAAGCACTTTGACTTTTTCGCATATGTGGCCCCATGTTACTAACTCAGGTGAGTGCACACAGTGCACAGCACTCCTACACAACCCGTGCCCAGTAGCCACTGCACATACATTCTCTAAGTAAGACCTCACAAGCTCAGAATGAGGGTGGAGAACACTTATACTAAAGTACAGTCAGAATCTACTTCATGAGGCCCCGTCTGGCCAACAGGAGACACATCGGGGAACTCTAATCTACATAACCCTTCCCAGCAGGCCTTTCTTAACCCCTTGGCGCAGAAGCCAAATCTGGCTATTTAGGTTTTACCTGATTTAATGCTTTATAATTCAAGATCGCAGCTTTACAGGCAGAAAAACTTTGGCTCAATTGAGTCTAGACACTTGAAGTATTTAGACTCCCATTGTATTTCAGTTTATTTTTAACCCATGGGATTCAATAAAGTATATCTTATATCTTAAAAAAATAAATTAAAATACAGGCGGCACGGTGGCACACTGGTTAGCACTGCTGCCTCACAGCAAGAAGGTTGTGGGTTCGAATCCGGCCTGGGGCCTTTCTGTGTGGAGTTTGCATGTTCTCCCCGTGTTCGCGTAGGTTTCCTCCGGGTACTCTGGTTTCCCCCACCCACAAAAACATGCCTCATAGGAACAATCCAACCAGTACCCCTGACCAAGGAACTGGCTTTAGAACTGGAGTTAGTCCCCGGGTGCTGCTCTGTGGCTGCCCACTGCTCCTACCTATAGGATGGGTCAAATGCAGAGGACAAATTACCCCACGGGGTTCAATAAACTATATCTTATCTTCATGATTTTGGTGGAGAAAAGGGGCTGCAAACACAAAAAAATCTTAATGAAAATTCAACTTTGAATTAGCAAAAATATAATACTGACAATTGAAAAACTGCTGGGGCTTAAAACTATACATTTCTGGAATCATAAACTTCTTGACCACAAGTACAATTCATCTTGAACATTACATTCTAGATTACCCGCTTGCTATGAGCCAAATTAGACAGCTATCCAGGTGTCTACCCAAAGTCTGAGATCCATCAAAATGGTTCACTGTCAAATCATACATTTATCATATATTTAACACAAATTAACTTTTGGGGCATGAAATTCAGCATGAACTAATGATTTTCTGGTTGAGTTTAGCATGAATTTATCAATATCAGTGCAGTTGAACATCATTGGTCACCAGTAACGTCTCCAAACACAAAACATGCCTTTTCTCCATAATAAAGTGAACAATATAGTGGATTTTTCTTCGAATTCCCCCAAGCATTAAATAAAGTGCTGATTAAACAGCTATAACATTCGCGCCGCAATGATAAGCTAACCGCTCTCACATCCGAGCTCATAACCTTACACCTTATAAGGGTAAAAGCTCACTAACTCAGTAATATCTGAATTCTGAAATATACCTGATTTTAACAGAACAGAAATTTCACTTTCAGGAAAAATCAAACGACATATGTTTCCATATTCAACAAAATGGCGTAATGAACGTACCGGGGGATCTACCGACGTGCGTGGGATGCATGCATTTGGAGAAACGAAAACCTCCGCAGAATAAATTCTACAGAAAAAAGCCATATTAGAGCAAAATACAAACAGAATAGAAGTATAACCTGTTTTCTTCATTGATGCCCTCTTCCAAAGACAGATGTATCGGGAAGAAGGAACCCTCCAGTACTGTTTCATTCGGAACAATTCCCATTGACAGCGTCCATACAACATTTATCTCATAAATGAAACTGAACACTTCAGGCCGGTTTCAGGTGTCTCTGTTTTTTTGATATCGCATCATTTTCAGCTGCGCAACCGCGGCCAACATTCGAAGAATACAACCAACCTTACCTATACGCTTAGCTTTGCATCCTATTCTTATTGTCCGATCAATGTATTTCAGTTATTGAGGAAAGTTTAAACACTCGGGAACTGGATAAGAAACAAGTCTATCAATACATCGTTACCGGGGAAGCTTCACGAGGGCGTGAACTATAACTGTAGAGTTACGCAGATGAATCTGAGTATATAATTGAGTGACTGGCTATCGACACCAGTACTTGGGTGGATAGAAGGGAGCGCTGAATTTGTCAATGGGGGAATCTTCGCGTTATTCCATGGGAGGGAACTATGCATATTTTGTGTGTGATGACTGTAATTGACAGAAGAATGTGAGAGAATCAATACAATGTCGGATTTTTTGCTTCACAAAACGTATTTTTTTAACCACTTATTGGAATACTGTTGGCTCACTGTAGCTAAAATGGTTGCCACAGAGTATTAAGTTTTTTTCTGTCGCAAGTGATAATTTTTTGAAACTACTGGATCGATACTATGGGCAAGGATATTGACCAGTTTGCACATCAGGCTTAGCTGAGGAGTCTAATACATGCAACTCCTGAAAAACAGGGATTGGAGGGAAGTTCTACCTACTCTAAATCGCGTTTCAGCTCTGCCTGCTTGGGAAAATTCAATGGCTGATCCGCGGGTGCCATCTTGTGGTCATGTACTGTAACTAAGTGCTTAAATTTGCAGGTCTATAGACGCGAGCATCTAAATCTGCAGAAAGGGGTTAATTTACATCCATGTAGCGCATTGGCCAATTGCATGCTACTTCTGAAAAGAGCTGCCAACCACTGCTGGTTGATATGTGGCGGGGATTAAAACCTATATATTGGTTCTCTCCGTGCAGGAATTTAAGAATTCTTGTTATTTCATCCCTGTAGGAAAAAGTCTGGGACCTTTAGTTGCTATACAAGCATCTCAGATAAAAGACAAATGTCTGTTCATTAAAACTGCAAACAGAAATGTAGACTCTAAATTCGTAGACCAGGTGCAGGCGCGGATAATGGGGGGTGCGCTGCGCCAACGGGGTGTGTCCGGGCGTATGTTACAATTTCGTGCCCGGTGCAGCCTACTCCTCTGACCCACCTCTGTCCCTCCTTCCGGCGCAAGTGGCAAAGAAGGCATGTTTGGGTATAACACAGCCGAGTTACATCTTCACCAATCAAATGAGCTCTTCTCCTCACCTTAAATGTGTTGGAATATAGAAGGCTCTGTCCTATATCTGCATGATGCATTCATGCTGCATTTTACTTTGCTGCTTCAGGCTTGTTTTCTGCACCGCTTACATCTATATTAAGCATTACGAATATAAGTTAGCTGGATAGCTATGGCATTGGCCAATTATTACCATAAGTGAACTTGAACGGAATTTCAAAATGAAACTTTGTCAGATCATTCAAACTTATGAAGTTGGAATGAAACGTGACGGTTGCTCATTCATTTCTTCTAACACATCATTGGGAGGAGAAACGATGGACAGCGTGTTCCTATTATTACACACTGTTGCTGCTTCAAATTTTGGGATTAACATGCATGGACAGCAATGCAAGATACGTTACACATTTATTTTCAATGTGTGATCTTAACTCAGAAGGAGATCATAACAATCAGGCTGTATTCCTTTCCCCCACTAAAAACGATAAAACCTAAGTGACAATAATAGTAGCCTAGTATTAAGCTGCTTATACACTGGATGCGAAACAAATTATTCGCACAACAGATTGCGTTGAACGCAGTGTCTACGTGTCCGAAAGTCTGACAGGGTTTTAATATATCTCCGTGTCCGACAGTCGATTATTGTTTTTAATTTCTTCAAATCTACTGAATCTTTTAGATATTAAAAGTGAATATTTTGTTAAGAGGGCTCAGTTCCTCAAGATGAGTACCAAGAATTTCACTCACTGTTTCTGTTTAAGCTCTGCTCAATAAAGTCAGTCAACATTGGCGCGGGACAATGTACAATGCCTGTCGAATATTAAATGCAAAATACTCCGTGTCTTGCAGCCAAAAAAAAAAAAAAAAAAGAGGACGATTAGAACAGATTGATAACAAAATAAAGAATAAAAAGAAACATTTTAACAACAAACAGAACATCCAATGAACACTGCAATTTATTTATTTGCGGGCCATCTTTTTTGGATGTTCTGTTTGTTGGTGGTATACAAGGTTTTAAACATATTAAGTACAATTTTACAAAGTTTCAAACAATTTTAAATAAAATTAGGTATTATTAGGTCCCAAAGCAAAAACCTAATAACATTTGTATTGTGGATATTGATAATGAATTATCTCACAAGTTCAAAACAGTGCCATATATGCACAATTTGTAGTGTCCCAAACACTTACAAATAATTCATTCAGTGGTCCCACTCTGCGCATCAAATCCTGAAAACTATTTGCAATAACACCTCAATTTAGGAATAACTTATCTGAATACATCTTCAAATTTTGGCATTAATTTTTACATTAATAGTAAAACATCATTTTTGTGTGTTTTTGCAAGCAGTTGAATACCCTGACCTTATCTGACATGTAAGTGATTATGAAGTGTGAGTTATTCCATGACCATGGTTTTGTGACAGAAATATATTTTTCTGTAAAAAGCATTGTTTTGGAAGGCAAAACTTTTTATTTTTGTGACCCCAGTAAACTAGCCAGAACTACTTATTTCAAGACTGGGTGGCCAGAACTCCATTCTCAGGACACATTAACGAGAAAAATCACCTCTCATGCACCACCCTGCTAAAGAGTATTTCATACAACTTCAGGTCAGAAAATCCAAACTATCCCTTTAAGGTAGTGCAAAGATAAACCAATTATTTTTCTTTGACACAAACAGGCTAATCTTTAAGTTATAAGCTGAAAGCATGCCAAATAAACAACTTAGTAAACAATTAAAATCCCCAGATTTTAGTCTCGACAAGCGTTTGTCATTAAAAACACAGATAAATTGGATTGCATTACCCTTAATCATGATTACCTGAGCCAATGGACTCCTGAACCATGCCTTTTCAAAACCTAAGTTCCTGTTCAGAGAAAAATCGGCCCTGAAGCTCCACAGCCCATTCAGTTCTTTAGTTTCACGTGACATTGACTCTCGTGGATAGAGCATTCCACCGTCTAATGCAGGACATACATCCCATATTGCAGCAATGCACAGAAAATTTGCCAGTGCTGATACTAGCTTTCTCATCTCCATCTGTATATTTGCTTTCACCTCAAATCAGCCAGTTAACCTGGGAACTCGCATGACACGCAGCCACAGTCACATGACAGAGCCGAGTCTCGTTAGCTATTCTGCAAGCATTAGTCAGGCTCCCTGAGGACTGGGCTGCATATAAATTTCTGAAATTCACTACAACAGGGGACTTTATCAAACATGGCAAAAATATTATTTTTGTACAGGCTTTACAAATGGCCATACATTGCCCCAAATTAACATGCTTGTTAACTGCAACTGCCCCTTCCTAAAGCATGACTATTGTTTTTAAAGATTAAAGTATTTGTTTATTAATAGGTATAGTTATTTACCAGTGATGTGATTTTATCTCTCGTCAAGAACAAACCTGAGGATTATTTTAAAATTATTAAAATTGAAATAACCAATCAGATGAAAGTTAGATTAAAACACGCCTACCAACACGTGTTTTAAACAGTAATATATTTCTGTCACAAAACCGTGGTCACTGGTGAACTCACTCTTCACAATCACTGAGCACTATTTTTCTCTCCCTCGGTATCCCTGCGCACAGGCTATCACCTGTTTCAGAGGTAACATGCTTGGATGTTGACTACTGTGACCTGAGAGAGCTACGCACAGAGAGACAAGTTTATTGTCAGACAACAAAATACAGAAAAATAAGAACAGGGGTCCTCTATCTTACCGGCAAGCAATCTTATAGTGATGATACAAGTTATGAAAATTTCACGTGAAGTTTTACATTCGAATCATTGAAAGTCAATGTCAAGGTAACTAAATAATAGCTCACATACATTTATAAGACCTCCTAAAATACAATCCCAGGTTCTGAAGAAATTTTGGTGATAGAAGTCATTGAAAATTAAATATGACAATTGTGAACTTTAAAGGTCAGAAAAGGTCAAGTTGAGGTCAGCAAATTACCATCATATATGATTTTCTAAATGTCTCTATTCAATCTGTGACCATTTTGATGATACAAGTCATTGTAATTTCACTGTCCAGTCTGACCCGCGAAGGTCACTGACAGTCAAGTTGAATGTCACTAACTGAAAGTTCATACGTGACTTCCTGGGTGTTAGCAACACAAACCTAGGCTCCATCTGTGCCTATATTTGTGATACAAGTCTATGGAGTTAAATTACAGTCAAAACCTAATATACAAACCGAGCATGTTTGACAAATGCACTACGATTCACAAACAAATACAATGTGATTTGCGAATAAAAAAATGATTCACGTGCAATCAAAGTGTGGTTTGTAAATACAAAAATGATTTGCAAACAAACACAGCGTGTTTTGCAAATATAAAAATGATTAACGTACAAACAAGGTTCGGTTTGAAAATATAACAAGAGCCCCAGGAGCTGGTACATTATACGCCGCCGACATTTTGGTATAAATGTGACCTTTAACCTCGATGTGTGACCTTGACCTTGGAGCGAAGGAGCCGACAGTCATTCGGTGTCTAGACCCTGACCCAGGTAATGTTCCAGTGCAGTTTCGTGCCGATCGGCCGAATGGACGAACGGAGCGGATGACGCCATTATACGACCGTATGATACTAGTAGTACCTATCAGGCTCCTTAAGGAGAATTTGACAAAAAACGGCTTATTACGCCCATGGGTCCTCTTAAGCCAAACCTCCAGTGCCAATACCCCGCAAATCTCGTTAGCAGTCAAACGTGGCCCCCGTTCCAACTTACCAGAGCTCCCTAAAAACTTTGTCTGCAACTGGCCTCTGACAGTAGGTCTCAGTCAGCACGCGTCTCCTGTGCTGACTGCCGTAATTTTGACAAAAGAACCAAGATGGATTTAAAATCATAAAAAAAACTAATCGTAAGATGACAATTTATCTACCCCAAGTGCCACCCCAACCAGTGTTGGAATTTAATTGGTTGTTGGGCTTGTCACTAGGAAGTGTCTACAAGTAGGCTATCTGTTTTTTTCCTTACCAAAACTAATATTTGGGTCATTCCATGCTAAGTGATCAAATGGCTTCCAGGTGACCATCCCAGATTTTGCTTAAAGGATCTCACAATGAACATCAGGGTGCATAATGAACACCTGAAAAATTACAGGGTCCAAATCCCACCGGTTTGGGTTTTATGGCCCTTTAAATTTTGGGTGCCATGCACTTCTTAGAACTCAAATGCCCAAAGTGGTGTTGGGAGGTAAATTTCCCCACAATGGAGAGTCACAGAAGGCTGAAAATTGGTACCCTGGCCAACTCTGGACATGTCTTTCAGAATCTGTGGTTAGATTTACATTATCTTGTACCACTTAGCAGTTTTGGGTTCCCGAAGAGCTGGGAACTTTCACAAGATGTACCCTTGGGCCCTGTGAGTGTTGAGGCACCCCAAGACCATATATTGTGAAATAACATACATTTCTTTGCAGGGATATTAAATGTGGTTGCTGATCTATGAGTGAAGGGCTTATGTACCACCTCTGATAGTGTGTTCATGGATTGGTGAGGGGAGGTCTAAAAAGGGCCCGCAATAGAAAATATCCAACAATGGCCCCTCTAAGGAGGGCTAAAAACCATGTGGGATAGTACCCAGCCTAACCAAATTTTTACTCATGTTTCATCTGTTTATAAGCTACATTATGTCAAGTTTTTAACTTTGGTTCCCTCCTATTTCCCGTCTTTTTTCCAGGTCAAACTTTTCTGCTCTGGGGGTACACTGTTTAGTCCAATGCACATGCAACAAACATAAAATGTACACAAAATGTCATTTTCAAAAATTTTCTGGGGGAGGAAGGGGGCACCCCCAAGCAAGGAGCAGCGCAACGAGCAACCACGCTTTGTGGTGCACAATTCCAAAATTTTAGACACCCACTTTTGAAATCCTGGCTAAACCCCTGAATGGAATAAACCATTTTAGGCTTCTTTCTTTTTTAAAAATTTGGCATCTCCAATCCCACCCGAATCTAGAATACTCAATTTGAGAACTACTGTATATGACCAAATAATTGCCTGCAACTGAGTGGACAACATATATAAATGTCTGATGAGACGCATGTAAACAGTAAACATAGGTGTCAACAATTATCTCTTTTTTTGGGTGGGGGACGTCTTTTCCATGTTCTTTATCTTTTCGTACTTAAAAAAGGACAGAAATAAGAAGTTATAATTGAACAACATTACTTATGCTCATTATTTGGCAAAGCTAAAGAATAAGCTCTCTGAATGCCTTACCTTTTATAAAATCGCTCAGTTACCTACGTTTTTGTTTCATTCAAAGAAAAAGCGTATGCATTCTGCTGTGCCTGCGAGTCTGACTCAGGTCTATGCCTGGAAGAAACTAGTCATTATGTGCATGAATTTCTATGTATGCCCTGTGTATTAAGATCGGAACAACTTCATTTTGAAGTGTTCATACCAACTTGTTGTCTTCATTTAATCCGTTTTTGCCCTGACATGATGGATAACAGGATGATAATGCATGTCGCCCCAACTAGGATCAATGTAGAAGTCTCAAAACTGAAGTTTGAAAATGAAACCGTGCCAGTTTCAGTTTCTGCTAATACACTGTTAATAATAGACGAATAAACTGAAGCCTTTTTTGCCTGGTAATTGAACTGGCACCTTTTAGCCAGTTATTTTAACTGTAATTGTACAATGAGTTTACCACCGAGTTCAGTGCATGTTCAGTGTAAACCACACTTAAAGTCGCGCAGGACTCCACTTACAGTTAAAATGACAATGGACAAAGGAGACAATGCTTTAATTTAACGGTTAAATTCTGTCGGTTTATAAATGTGAAGGAAAGCCAAACTGGCCTGGTGCAGGTCGGTGCAAAAATAAATAATGGCCTGTTGCAAATACCCGCCTGGTTCTTATAAACGCTTGGGGTCCAAGTAGATTTTATAGGTGTTTATAAACGCTTGGGGTACTAAATGGTCATATACGGTATGTACAAGCTTGTTCGTATGTGACCCCATGATGGGAGCTGGGGAGAGAGGGACAGTTTGCGGCTCTCCTACAAATCACACGCCCGCCAACTAATGCTTCTTTACACTCATAGGTTGAAAACTTAGCAAGTTCAGAGCAAGGGTGGAGGATACCCGAACATGAGCGAGCTTAGAAATTTACTGACGAGTGCCTGGTTGGCCAAGAGTAAGCGTTGAAGCAACGAACAAAGCAACTATTTGAATATCCCATCCCGTCACTCCCTTCCCTGCAGTGCAAAGCAAATTGAGCGCTGCCGACCACTGCCGGCTGGTCCGACCAGGGATCGAACCAGCATCACGGTCACTACTGCTTTGCAATGAGGCACCTTAACCACTTGGATTGTTGTGGTTGTAGAGGCTGGGCACGTAATCAATATTTTATGCATACTGGGGCGGAAGCAATGTACCAGCAACGTGTTGCCATCAGACTAAATCGGAAGCACACCCAACTCTACGTAATTTTGTCTTTTACCAACAGCTCTGGCACTTACAAGAAGGAGCAGAGAGCACAAGCAACAATGATTAAACTGTAGTTTGGCATGTGTTGCATTAGATATGGAGGGGGGTGCTATATTAAGACTATTAGAAAGCTATCCCCACTGTTACTGTTAAACACTATTCAGGAGACATTTCTGGGAGCCGGGCAGCAAACATGAGCTGTAACATATTTTACAGTTTAAAAAGGCAACATATTAGCAGCACAGACGTAGGCTGCCTTGTTGACTGTGCTGTGTAAGTTCAAAAACTCAATATCTACAACCAGGACCATTATAGATATATAACTTGCATCAAGCAAATTAGCAAATCACTTAGATAAACCCTGGCGTAACCGTTATATGGTAGGTTTCCTAAAAGCTTTGTTGCCAGTGATGTTAGAAAATTAGCTACCAAGCTAGTTTAAACTGGTCTTATGTCTCAGTTGGTTTCAGAGCTAAGTTCCCTTACTAGTGCACACATTGTGTTCGCCTAACAGCAGCAGTTGTGGTGAATCACTATCGCAGATTTGTCACACATTCACAAACATATTACTGACAATCTTTAGTTGCATCCTCATATCTTCTGCTGCAAATGTGATTGTATAAGTGAGTGTTAACTACAATGGGCAACGAGCATGCAACTGCGGCTGCCCTGATCCAACACGGATGTGTGTTCTGTCTTCTAATTGGGAGAAGTAAACTGGACCCAATTTTGTGATATCATGCATTATATGGGGGAATACTGACAGGCATTTATACCTCCAACCGCATGTTACTGAAAATACAGAAGTAAACATTAATTTGCTGATTGATTGATCGGGAATGTTGACATTTGTCACTAGTGACATTTTGTCTCAATAGGGACATTTTGTTCCTTGGCTTTACAATGGAATTAATAATAACATACTTTGCAGGATAGCCAAATGTGCAACAATGATTTTATTTTGGGGTATATATTACATAATGGGAGGATTTTTATTAAAGTTCTGTCACTAAATAATTTTCTGGTAGTTTTTTGTTTAGTATAGAGGCCCAACGAATCTAGGTACTATATGAGCCCCCTCATTTTGACTGTAAAAAGATTTAAAGATAAGATTTACTTGCATTCGATGCAAAGGCTTGAACCATGTGTCAAAATAGTTGGTTGAAAATAACATTGCATTATTTATAATGTGCATCCCAAGCGCTCAATGGATATGATGAAGTAGTCCGCTATTACTTTTGGGTCACTGTTTGTTCTATAAGCTTCCATCCACACAACATACCGGCTAAAACCATCGATACAACAACCATTGATGGCAATGCCGTACGGCTTCAGCTTATCGTACAAATCCATATGCCATAGCGCATTGGGACATCTGTTGTGGTATTGCCTGCGTCTCAGACGTCGCGCCCACCTAAACTCCACACCCTCAGTATCAATCAATTTTATCAATTGTCTAATTTTGTCCTGGGACACAACATATCCTCTCTATATTGCATACAAGTGAAGCCATCGACATTCTTGCATCTGTCCATTTCCAGCTTATTCATTTTGCGCAGTGTTTAGAGACACGGCAGTTTTTATCGGTACTGCAGTCGATTTCAAGGGATTTGGATAAGGATTTGGGATTATGGTTCAAGGAAGGGTTAGAGGTTGGGGTTAGGGTTAGGGGAAGGATTAGGGTTAGGTTAGGGCAGGGCTTGAAATGGGGCTGCCGTACCTCTCCACTACGGTACTCCACATTGAAATGCATTGAAAAACTCCCGTATCCATAGCAACTGCCTTCATTTTGCAGGAATGTGGCCACCTCTTCTAAGTTTGTGTGGTTTCTCCTTCTGAACATATGCAATTTTCAGCTCAATCTCTTCAAAGTCCTAATGCTTATAACCACACCGTGTTTATGCTCTAAAAGAGAGAGAATTTCCTTGTTACTGACACCAATTCTGAAGTTCAGTTTCACTTATTCAACTACATTAGGAATTTTGTAGAAGCAGCGATATGTGCTAATGTTCACAGTTTGATTTGAAGTTCGACTTAAATCTTAAAATGTCATTATTATTCCCAACATTTCGACTTAAATCTCGGCATTTCCACTATATTCTCAACTTTTCGATTTCATTCTCTTCATTTCCACTTTATTCTCGAAATGGAAAAATTGAAAAAAATCTTTCTTATGCCTGTCCCTAATACTCCGTTGTAAAGTCATGACCGTTTATCAGCTACTGCATGTTAGTTCGCGTGCTCTGCTTATTAAAAAAACTCCTGGTTAATTTATATGCAGTAATACTGATTGGTATGCTTGTGTTACTTTGGTAAGCATCAATGTGACAGTTTCATCATATTTTTGCCTGATTGTAGCCACTGCAGTTAAAGCTATACGAAGAGGTGCGGTACGTGTCTGCTGAGCTAGGCTGCAGTTAGACCAGCCAAAGATTTTGCAAAGCTTGGGTGCGTTTTTGGGTGCTTGGGAAACAATCTCTTTACTTATCCATGATCGGGGTCAGCCTGATACATCTCCAATGTCTGGGAAAGCTCTCTGATGCTACCGGTGAAAGCAATAGGGAAGCGCACAGGCTATAAAGTGTCTGGTATAACAAACGATTTATTGCCATCGATTAAATGTTAAATTCCTTCCTGTAGAGGTGATCAATTCGCTAGCTCCACATAAGCAACGGTTCACACAAACAGAACTTATCCTCTGTAAAACCTGTATTATGTTCATGACATAAACGGAGCTCTATCTAGCTCTCGCGCACTCTCCATAACTCGCCCATAATCCGCGAGGAAAAGCTGGTCATTCCAAAGCAACATGTAAACCATTACCACGAGCTATTTCCGAAAAGGCTGTTTAGCTTGGAGCTTTCGCCCCTCCATCATATACCAGGACGCTGTTCGTTTCTGCACGCTAACAACACACCACAGCTATGCACACGAACCAGCAGGTCCTAATACACACCGAAGCAGTCCATAAGCTGTTTGTCCACTTTTAGCTGCTCCTCACTGTCCGTTTCCCTCTAAACTCAGACCCACCAAATTTCTACGGTCTCCGGTCTACACTCTTCCCGCCCTCCACAGAGCTGGCCAGTCAAAAGAAAGTGGGCACACGGGGAGTGGGGGCCATAGCTCTTCCTGAGCTTTGCACAGTACACTCGAGGTACAGTCTGCATTTAAATGGAGAAGGGGGAGAGGACGCTGGCGTTTGTTAGATCGCCGCTTCTCCACCTAAAACGCGAATACTACATACTTTTGGACTACTTGCGATTTTTTGCCTACATTTAAAATAGCTACTTTTTATTTTTACTTTTTCACTTACTTTTTACTTTTCCTTCGGACTCACTGTGGTGAGGCTTCAACTGCAGCCGATTGCTTCCAGTTAGCTCTCCGTGCCTGTTGGCTTACGGCCAGCCCTAGGCAAATACTCTCGGAGTCCGGAATGCTCAAATATTCCATCTCGCAACTGTTAAAACTATACAACGACACCTCTCCTATATGCATCTCGGCTATCAGAAAACTTGGACTTCTTTGCCGACCCCGCTACGTTCATAGGAGCTCCCGTCGAGAGTTTGTTTACCATCAGTCATTTTACTCTGCTCTGACTATTCCTACCATCTGGTCCACTGTCGCACGTCCAACACGTCATCAGAGACCTGTCGCGCTGCATGGAAATTGCTCGAGAAACCCTGCGAGATCTCCGCACACCAACACCGGAAACACCGCGAGATCTCTGAATACCCAGCGGGACCGAAAATGTGGAGTGGACTATACTGTGCGTGGGGTGGATTTTACTGTATTAAGACCTTTACAGAGATTCACCTCAGCAAAAAAAAGTTAAAGTAGCACTTTTTAATGCACAATCGATCAATAACAAATCCTCCCTCATACAAGAACACAAAATGGAAGAAGGGCTTGACTTCATGTGCCTTACAGAAACAAGGCACCAGCCTGATGTATACTGATAGCTCCAGGGATTGATATGTGAAGTACATACGTATGCATTTGAGATAATGAATGATTTAAGAAGACATGTAAACATCATTCAATTTCATTCACGATAATGTCAATGCGCGACAGAGGTTTCACTGGTGTAGGGGTCAAACTGGAAAGTTAATAACGGGTGTGACCGCCATTTGCATTGACACATGCGGTGCATCGTCGTCACATGGAGTTCATCAGTCTCTGGATAGTGTTCTGAGGGATAGCATTCCACTCCTGAACAAGGGCAACCTCAAGTTCTCGGATGTTGTCCACCTGGCGTCGACGTGAAAGACGTCATCCAATTTCATCCCATAAGTGCTCGATAGCGGAGAGGTCGGGTGACAGAGCTGGCCACTGAAGCAAGGGGATGTTCTGCTATGCAAGGTACTGCATGGACACCCCTGCAGAGTGTGCCCTAGCATTGTCCTGTTGGAACGTGTGGACATCGTGGTGTTGGTTGAAGAATGGCACGACATGGTTCTGCAGCACCTGGTCCCGGTAGTAGACGCCGTTCACCCTTCCTCTGCAGATATGGAGAGGGGTTCTGTGACGGTAGCTTATTCCACCCCACACCATAACGCTGCCACCACCCCAACGGTCCGTTTGAATGACACAATCGGCATGATAACGTTCACCACGTCTCCGCCAAATATGTATACGGCCATCTGCGTTCCTTAAGTGAAATCGTGACTCGTCAGAAAAGATGACACCTTGCCATTGTCGTAGTCACCAATTCTGGTGCCTGTTGGCCCACTGCAGACGCTGGTTTTGGTGACGATCCGTCAATATGGGGCCGAAAATCCACGTCGTCCTTGGACTTGAGCAGCCGTTCTTGTCGCTGGTAGTGTTCGGTCTCGGACATGATCCCGTACGACCTGACGGTCCTGATGTGCCATTGTCACACGTTGTTGACCCGGTCGAGGACGGTCCCGAGTGCTCCCCGTTTGCAGAAACCTTTGATGGAGTCTTGCGATCGTTGTGTGTGCGCAGTGTAGTCGTCTGGCAATTTCCCTGGTGCTGGCGCCAATTTGAAGCATGCCTATGGCACGTTCCTGTTCAGGGGCACTAAGTCGCGGCATAGTGTCGACGTTACACAAGTGTCAGTGAAGAAGTGAAATTTTCGGATTCACATGCTTTTAAAGGCAATGTGTGCACAAATTCAGAGTGAAATTCCCGTAGTGTGCATGCAAGATGTTGCGTTTTTGCAAAAAATTGCCTAGCATTACAGTTAACTTGAAATTCTCGCATTTCTTGCACCTGGCATGTCGGGTGACGTCACTGTAGTGTTGTTGTTGTATAAAAATTATATTGAAGTTCATTTGAACTTTGATATTGACTTTTGTCAAGTGATGCGTTTTCATTTGTACTCAGTATATATGCTGCATTAAATGAAGCCTGTCCTCAAGGTTACACCTATTTGGAGAAAGCCCGCAGCACTGGTCGTGGTGGTGGCCTTGCTGTTATTCACCGGCAGGACCTGGAGCTGTCTCCTATCCCTCTTCCTTTGAATGCCTGGCATTTAAATTTAAGCGCCCCTTCCCTATGACCATGCTCCTCATTTACCGGCCCCCCAAACCAAATGCAGTCTTCCTCTCAGAAATACATGACCTTCTCACCTCACTTTCCACAACCTCTGGAAATATTATAATTCTTGGAGATATAAACATTCATGTTGACACTCCATCCTGTCACCTTGCAGCCGACTTCCTTCAACTGCTGGACTGCCTCAACCTTCAACAGCATGTTGAAGTCCCCACACATTCTAGGGGACACACACTGGACCTGGTCATCACAAACTCCGCCACCATTAGCAATCTGCAGGTCTACGAGCTGGGTGTGTCTGACCATAAGACCATCTCCATGGAGCTGCCATTCCCATCCCCCCATGTCAAGCCCAAGCGGCAAAGCCACTTCAGGAACCTGAAGAACATTGATCCTGATGCTCTGGCCCGGGACCTCCAACATCTCTCCTCCGGCTCAGCAGATTTTCCTTCTGTTACTGTAACAGTGGACTTTTATAATCATTCTCTGAGCAGTCTCCTGGACCACCATCTTAAATCTCGAACTGTCTCCTTCTCGTGCTCAGCCCCCTGGTTCACCTGCGAACTGCGGAAGATGGCTGGGCGTGCCCTTGAGCGGCGTTTCAAGGCAAAGGAACTGACTGTCCATAAACTAGCCTTCGGAGAACACCGGAAGGTCTACACCAAGTCCCTCAGTGATGCACAGTCTCAGTTTTATTCCAATATCATGAAAAATAGCCCTGGCAGTTCTAAACAACTTTTTTCTACTATACACCACCTTCTCAAACCGCACACTCCTTCACACTCAGAAGCCACAGAGGAAAAGTGTGACAGCTACATTACCTTTTTAAGGCAAAAGGTTGATAACATCCGCTCTCTCCTTTTCGGCTTTGCTGTCATACCTGCCCCAACCAGTAACCCTCAGTCTGGAATTGACCAGCCTCTTTGCTGTTTTTCCTTCATCACATCCTCTTCCCACTGCTCTGGTGAAATCCTACCTTTCAGCCATTAGTCCTGTAATTACCCAGATCATTAACCACTCCCTCAAGACCGGACATGTTCCACCTGCACTTAAATCTGCTGTCATCAGACCTACTCTCAAAAAACCCACCTTAGATCCGGAAATACTTGCCAGCTACAGGCACATTTCTAACCTTCCATTTTTATCCAAAGTACTGGAGAAAGCAGTTGCCGCCCAACTACAGGATCATCTTAAACGCAACAAATTATATGAAATTTTTCAGTCCGGTTTCCGCCCCTGCCATAGCACTGAGACAGCTCTGGTCAGGGTTACCAATGACCTTTTAATTACAGCAGACACTGGCTCTCCATCTCTCCTAATCTTCCTGGATCTTACAGCAGCTTTTGACACCGAGGACCACAACATCCTCCTTCACCAGCTACACAGCACCGTTGGACTCACTGGCACTGCCCATAGCTGGTTCACTTCCTACCTTACAAACTGAACAGAGCATGTTGCCTTGGGAAAAGCCAAATCCCACAATCATCACGTCACTTGCGGTGTCCCTCAAGGTTCAGTCCTGGGCCCCATCCTGTTCACTATCTACATCCTTCCTCTTGGTCGTGTCATCAGCAGGCATGAAATATCATTTCATTGCTACGCTGATGACACTCAACTATACATCAAAGCCAACTCCACTCCCTCTGCAGCCCCGCCGTTAACCACACTTGCCATCTGCCGGGAGGAGATTGAGGCGTGGATGAAGCTTAACTTTCTACTGCTAAACAGTTCAAAGACTGAAGCCATGTTAGTCGGTACACCGCACCAAGTCCGGTCATCCAACATTACCAGCATCACTTTTTCCGGTCAGAAGATTCCTCTCTCCACATCAGTCTCAAACCTGGGTGTTAGAACGGACCCCCACCTTACCTTCGCGACCCACATCAAACATCTGTGCAAAAAGTCAGTCTATCACCTCAGGAATATCGCCAAACTCTGCTCAACCCTTACCCTATCAGATGCAGAGAAGCTTGTCCACGCCTTTGTCTCCTCCAGGCTGGATTATTGTAATGCGCACCTCATCTAGATGCCTAGCAGCTGCCTCCAGAAACTTCAATGTATCCAGAGTAGTGCTGCTAGGATCCTGATGAGGGTGCGCAAATACGAACACATCACCCCCATCCACCCCGTCACTTCACTGGCTCCCCGTTTCATTCAGAATTGAATTCAAGATTTCTTTCCTCACCTAACAATGTATACACGGAAATGCTCCCCCCTATGTCAAGAAACTCCTCACCCCTCAGATCTCCTCACGTTCCCTCCGCTCTGCTAACGCAAACCTCCTAAAACCCCCCAGGACCAAGATTCGCACTATGGGTGATCGGGCTTTCTGTGTGACTGCTCCCAGGTTGTGGAATGCCCTCCCTGATCACCTGAGAGCACCTCAAACTGTGGACACTTTTAAACGGGGCCTAAAAACCTACGTTTTCTTTTTCTTTGCTTTTTTTAAAAAATCTGCTTCCTACTTATGTTGTGCTGTCTTGTCTCTTAAATTTTATCTGATATTTTTATCTTTTTATCTCAGTAGCACTTTGAGATTTCTTTTGAAATGTAAAGTGCAAACAAATAAAATGTATTATTACTATTATTATAGCGGAAGAGCCACCCCAATGAGGCATTTCAGGCAGAGACTACAATAAACTACAAATTGGGTTTTTTGAGGTTGGCAGTATAAGCGAAATAAGTACCCCTTTCTTTTTTTTTTTACTTTGCACGATCAGGAGTACTCTAGGGGAGTCATAGACCAAAATATAAACTTGGAAAAATAGCTAATTAAGTCCCCTTTAACAAATTGGGGGTAATGGCGTGTCCATTGTAAAAAAACGTAAGACCTAATTGAGCATGAATGGTCGTATCCGCCTATGGATTGTTTAGCACAAAACGTTAAAAGGACTCGGGGGTATTAGCCTTCTTGTGGTCCTTGCCACATTATAACCTTTCCTGCAGAGTGAGATGGTGTCATGTTTAGCTCGGTATTCTTTCATCAGTGTTAGCTGTTCGCCTATGTCTGCTGCAGCCGGCTTCGTGTGGTTCAATGTACTATTAACCCCTTTGCGCAGAAGCCAAATTTGGCTATTTATCGGTGACCCAATTTAATGCTTTATAATTCAAGATTTAAGTTTCATAAAGAGGAAAAATGTGCCTCACCTCAGAAAAGACACTTACAGCATTTAAAATTATGTCGCATTTCAGTTTATTTTCATGATTTTGGTAGAGAAAATTGGCTGCAAACATAAAAAATCTTCATGAGAATTCACCACTGAAATTGCAAAAAAAATAATACTGAGAATTGAAAAACTGCTGGGGCTTAAATCTATACATTTCTGGGATCATAAACTCCTTGACCACAAGTAGAATTCATCATCAACATTACATTCTAGATTACCTACGCGCTATTAGCGAAATTATACAGCTATCCAAGTGGCTCCCCAGTCTCAAAATGGTGTACTGTCAAATCATTAAAAAATCACGTACTTAACACAAAGTTTTGAGGCATGAAATTTAATATGAACAGACGATTTCATGGTTGAGCTTCATATGAATTTATCAATATCAGTGCAGTTGAACATCAGTGGTCACCAGTGACCTCTCCAAACACAAAACATGCCTTTTCTTCAAAATAAAGTTCAGAGTTTTGTCCATTTTTCTTCAAAGTCCCCCAAGCCAGAACACATAATCATTAAATAAACTGATGATTAAACAGTCAGAACATTCACCCTGCAATGATTTTAGCTACCAGGCAGTTCCCACTTCTGAGCTCACAATTTCAGCACTTAAAAGGAATTAGTACAACTCGCTAACTCTTTTGAAATATACCTTATTTTAACAGAACAGACATTCCACTTTCAGGGAATATCAAACATTACATGCCTCCCAAGATTCAACAGAACGGTGCAATGAACGTGCCAAGGCGTCCACCCAAATGCATGGGCAGTTCACGTTTTAAACAGGAAAAAAACCTCGGCCTTCGACTTTGTTGAATTCGGTATACATTCCAAAAATAAGCAAAAGTAGCAGCCTACCCTATTTCATTGAATCCCTCCTCCAGAGACCGATGTGTCCAGTAGAAGGAACCCTACGGTCCTGTTTCATTCGAAATAATTCCCATTGACCATGTCCTTTTTCTTTTAAAACCTGTAAATGTAACTGAACACTTCAAGGACAGTTTTTCGAGTATTTTTTTTAATAAATCGCGTCTATTTCAGCCGCGCAATGTGCACAAGGTAGACAGGATACAACCGAGCCTGCTGATATGCATAGGTTTGTATGCTCTGTGTTTGTCCAATCAATGTGTTTCGCTTACTGTAGAACATTTAAATACTCGGGAATTGGATAAGGAATGAGCCAATCAATACATTGTTACCGGGGAAGCATCACGAGGGAATGAAGTGTAACTCTGCACTTACGCAGAAGATCCTGACTGTATGATTGAGTGATTGGCTATCAACGCCAGTACTCGGGTGGATATAAGGAAGCGCTGAATTCGTCAATGAAGGAATCTACGCGTAAATCCACGGTAGGGAACTACGATTATTTTTGTATGTGACGTCTGTAATTGACAGTAGAATGTGAGAGAATCAATACCATGTAGAATTTATTGCTCCAGAAAACTGATTTTTCTGAACCATTAATTGGAATACCGTTGGCTCACTGTAGCTAAAGTGGTTGCTACTCAGGACAACGATTTTTTCCGTCGCAAGGGATCATTTTTTTAAACTGCTGGATCAATACAATGGGCAAGGATATTGACTAGTTTGCACATCAGGCTTAGCTGTGGATTTTAATTCATGCAGCTCTTGAAAAACAGGGAGTGGAGTGGACTTCCCCATATTCTAAACCGCATTCGAACTCTGCTTACTTGTGAATATTCAATAACTGATCCGGGGGTGCTATCTAGTGATCGAGTACAGTAACTGCGTGCTTAAATTTGCAGTGCTAGTATCGACGCCTGCGTCTACATCTGCAGAAAGGGCTTAAGACTCGCAAACATGTCACGTTAATCAAGGCAACGTTATACATTTGCTGATGATATTGTTTTAAACATAAAAACCTCAATTTAGGGATGGTATTGCACTTTAGAGAACAATATGCTTTTCCAAAGACGGTTTACTGAGCTTCTTCGAAAGACTTGCGATTGGACTGCTGTTTGAAGCAATGTAGCACAAACAACTGCCAACTTGCATCCAATCCAGCCTCTTTCACCGGGCCGAGTAAAGCCACAATAGTCTAAAACTTTTGCAAGTGAAAGCATGAGATCTACTGCAAAGGGATGCGATAACAGCAATTGATTTTGTGACCAGAATGTCAATTAATTTGTCCAATGCTTCATACAGCAAAGCAGCATGAGTTGTTGCGAGCAGATCGTCCTGGTTGTTGCTGCGAGGCCTAATCACTTTAATAATAGATGCCCTGCGCTATCTAAAGGCTGGGCTTGTCAAGTTTTTCTCATTTCGTTAAGGTGCAGTTAATTTGACAGTAACCTATAAGCTTAATGAATGAGCTGACCATTATTATATCCCTGAACGCCGAACAGCGTTTCGGGGAGATTATGTTTTTGGTACGACAGCCGCCGGATATACTACGTTTTAACGTGATAAATTCAGTTATATTTCAATTTGAGATTTCATGTTTTGCATATAAGTAAGTATCGTAAAGAGGAAGAACTGATTCGATTTTGGACAATTTACAATTTCTTGACAAATCACTGTTTTTATCTCTGGAAATATTTGTCCGATTGACCTGAAATTAAGTTCAAATGAAAGGTCATGACCTGAGGGGCTTTATATTGTATTGGGTCTATTCAAGGATTGGGGAATTGGAGGATTGGGAGCGTTGGGGGATAAACCCCAAGCCGTTGCCTCCGACAGCATAAGCCTAGTTTTCTGTTGATTTTCATGTCTGTTGTTCATAGAGGTGTGATTTATGCAGGTGCTGCTTGTTGAATTTATTTCGCAATTGAAAATTTTGCTGTATTCAGTATGGGCAGCAGCTTTGGAGTTTCAATCACTGGGATGGCATTCACTTCATGACTTTAGAATTCCAAGGATTTGGAAGATTATAGTAAAGCAGCGGTTTTTTTAAGGGTGTTGGAAATCTTTGAAATGCTAAGGTGATGTTAACGTGGTTTAATTTAGATTATTGCTTAAAATGGCTTGAAATTAATGTGAATACGTGTTCATGGTACATCATATTCTGCTTGAATTTATATATTATATTATATTATATTTTAATATTCTGCTTGAACCGTCACTCGGTTTTTGATCCAATTTCTGGCCTTTTATTAGTTAATTGCCTTCATTGGCTGAAGCACCTCTATAATCTGATGTTACTCTAATTTCTCACGATCGACCAACAAACACGGTACTTGGCTCCCTATTCATACCTGCCAACAAGTATGGTTTGCCCATAATGGTTACGGTTTTGTAATGTGAATATAGGCCACTAGATGGCAGTATTTACCTTTTTTGTTAAGCTCAGACTGGAGTCATGTTTAGACATGTCCTGGACATGTCTGGGGCAAGTCTCAGAAAATAAAAAAAAGAGGTCTAAATGTGGGTGGGGTCTGCAAAAGAGTATATAAGGAAAAGAATTGAGACAGTAAAGAAGTAGGAGAAATTGCAAGAAGATGACCAGACCTGCCATTCTGTTCAAGACCTGTGACGTTTCTTTTGTGGATTTCTTTGCCTGTGTTTGAGCATTTTCTTCATCCAGGACATCACCAAGCCACCCCACCAAAAAGGGACTGTAATTATTTCTGTTTTTTTCTTATTTATCAATCTTGGTCTTTAGTTGTAGGTTGTTATTAGTCTTTGTCTTTGTTAAAAATTAAATGTGTTTTAGTTGTTAAAGCTGTGTTTGTCATCCCTTGCTGTTGCTGTTGTGTTATAAATGTAATAACAAATTGGGGCTATAACAAATTGGGGGCTCAAGGTCCGGGATAGACCATTGTGTGAGTAATATATTGAAAATCTAACATTCCAAATTGTGAAATTGTTTTTGTGAATTTTCCTAGATATATATTGACAACAGCAATGGATGATTTCTTGGCATCACCAACCGTAGGGGTTTTGAAGTCTTTTAAAAAGACAGAACTGCTAGAAATTTGCAGACAGTTGGAGCTGACAGAGGTAAAACCAGCCATGCGAAAAGCAAGACTGGCTAGAGAGATAGTTGAATATTACATTGATGAAAATGTGTTTGCACCAGGAGATCTGGAACAGTTTCCAGTGGAAAATCCAAATATAGAAATGGAACTTAAATTAAAAATGCTAGAGATTGAAAGGGAGGAAAGAGAAAAAGAAAGGGAGGAAAAAGAAAAACAAAGAGAATTTGAGAGGGAAGAAAAAGAAAAACAAAGGCAGTTTGAGTTAGAAAAATTAGCAAGAGAAGAAAAACAAAGAGAATTTGAGAGAGAGAAAGAGGAAAGAGCAGAAAGAGAGAGACAGAGACAGAGAGATTTTGAATTAGAGAAATTCGATAGAGAAGAAAGACTCCAAATGGAGCAACTAAAAATTAAAATTGAAACTAAAAATAAATTTTGTGCCAGTCAGGAGGTAAAACTGGTGCCTCCATTTTCAGAAAAGGATGTTGACAACTATTTCCAGTGTTTTGAAAAGGTAGCAAAAAGTTGCCAGTGGCCAAAGGAACACTGGCCTCTGATGTTGCAAACTGTCCTCAAGGGTAAAGCTCAACAAGCCTATTCGGCTTTGTCTGCAGATGATTCCTCTGATTATGAGGTTGTCAAAAAGGTTATTTTGAGAGCTTATGAGTTGGTTCCAGAGGCTTACCGACAGAAATTCAGAGGTCTGAAGAAATCTGAAAATCAGACTTATGTTGAATTTGCTAATGAGAAGCAGGTTTGCTTTGAGCGCTGGTGTACTTCTATGGAGGTCAAGGATGATTTCAACTCACTAAAAGAGATGGTGTTAGTTGAAGAATTCAAGAACTGTGTTAAGGATGATGTTAAGACCTACCTTAATGAGAAGCAAGCACTGAACTTGCAATCAGCTGCCAAATTTGCAGATGAATATGTTCTCACTCATAAGTCCAAATTTCAGTCTAGCAGTAACAATAAATGGTCCCAATTTCAGAAAAAGGGTTACGGTGATACCCAAGATTCCTCACCCAAAGACAAAGACAAATCTGGTGATGGTGCTCAGAAATCCAGTAACAGGTCTGATCAAAGTGTGAAAGCTGACAGTGACAAAAGTGGTCTAGTTTGCAGTTATTGCAAGAAATCTGGTCATGTTACAACTAACTGTTGGTTCCTTAAAGCTAAGAAAGAAAAAGAAAAGGATACCAAACCAAATGCCTTTGTGAAAACAAGGTTAGAAACCCCTGTAGTAGATAACCAATCTGCTAAATTGCCTGCTTCTTGTGGGGCTAAAAAGCCTAATACAGCTGACTTTGTGAGGGAGGACTTTCTTCCATTTGTGTCAGAGGGATTTGTGGCTCTGAATGAGCATACTACTCCTGTCCCCATATATATCCTAAGGGATACCGGAGCTTCTCAGTCACTTTTGTTGATGGACTCCTTGGAGTTACGTGATGAGACCGCTTCAGGGGATTTCATACTTGTACAAGGTATTGAAGGGAGGACTGTATCTGTACCCCTGCGCTCTATATTCTTGAAGTCAGATTTAGTTACAGGACAGGTAAAGGTGGGACTTATGTCAAGTCTACCTATAAAGGGTGTTTCTCTGTTGCTAGGCAATGACCTGGCTGGGGGCAAAGTAGTTCCCCCTGTACATCTTACTTCACAGCCGAGCACTGAAAATGGGGATGAGGACCCATCTCTGTATCCTTCTTGCGCAGTGACTCGTGCTATGGCCAAGAAGGCTAAAGAAGATGATGTTGTGGTGCCGTCCAGTACATTGAATAGTCAGGACTCAGGTGGTTCGCCTCATGACTCTGATTAGCCTACTATGGTTTCTCCGTTTGAGGACTTATCAGATACTTTTATCAGTTCTCTATTCAGCCAGCCGGATGGGTCTGGTGATTCTGATGTGTCTGGAGACTTGTCTCTGTCCAGAAAGCGGTTGATTGAGGAGCAAACTAATGATCCTGAAATTGGTGTACTAAAGAGGAGAGCCCTTCCTGAAAAAGAAATAGATGCAGTTCCAGTTGGGTATTATCTCAAGGATGGTGTGTTGATGCGGAAGTGGCGCCCTCCTGATATCCCTGCCAATGCAGATTGGGCAGTGGTCAGGCAAATTGTTGTTCCGAAGGTCTATAGGAATGAGATCTTAACAATGGCTCATAGTTTACCTTTAGGAGGTCATCTTGGTGTTAACAAGACTGTTGATAAGATCATGAAACACTTCTTTTGGCCTGGGCTGACGTTTCCAACTTTTGCAAAACCTGTCACACTTGTCAGGTAGTTGGAAAACACCAGTTAGACCCACCTGTAGCTCCATTGCAGCCTATCCCAGCATTTGGGGAGCCATTCTCTAGGGTCATTGTTGATTGCGTTGGTCCATTACCCAAGACTAGATCTGGAAATCAGTACTTGTTGACAATCATGTGTGCATCTACCAGATTCCCCGAAGCCATACCTCTACGTAACATCAAGGCTGCAATCTGCAATCTCGAAGGCTTTGATAAAGTTCTTCACGTTGTTTGGTCTTCACAGGGAAATTCAATCAGACCAAGGTAGCAATTTCACTTCAGGATTGTTTCAGCAGGTTGTGTATGAACTAGGTGCAAAACAGATTCTTTCTAGTGCCTATCATCCAGAAAGTCAGGGAGCCTTAGAGCGGTATCATTCCACTCTCAAGACAATGATGAGGACTTATTGTTATGACCATGAGAAAGACTGGGATGAAGGGGTTCATTTGCTGTTGTTTGCAGCTAGAGAAGCAGTGCAGGAGTCTACTGGATTCAGTCCATTTGAGCTAGTGTTTGGTCATGAAGTGAGAGGACCTTTGCTATTATTGAGTGAACAATGGCAAGAGGAAGAGCCGCAAATCAGTCTGTTAGACTATGTTAGCAAGTTCAAGGAAAGATTGCGTGCAGCTTGTGACCTTGCCAAAGAGAACTTGAAATCAAGTCAGGGAAAAATGAAAACTTGGTATGATCATAAGGCTAGAAGCCGTGAGTTTAAACCAGGAGACAAGGTCCTTGTGTTGTTTCCCTTGCAGTCCAATCCATTGCAGGCTAGATTTCATGGTCCTTATGAAATTCTGACAAAACCCAATGATCTCAATTACATTGTGAAGACTCCAGATAGGAGAAAAACAAAACAATTGTGTCATATTAACATGCTAAAGCCTTATCATGACAGAAATGCTAGGGTTGCAGCTGTCACTTCAGTTTCTCCAATGGTCGAAACGTGTGAAGATGAGGGGGAGTTTCAAGATGATGAACCAAGAATTAAAGCTGAAGTTCTTTCATGTAAATTGTCAAACACTGAAGTGTTGCAAAATCTTGATGTAAAACTCCAGGACTTAGAACCCTCACAGAGAGATCAGTTTGAAAGGTTGATCAAGAAATATGAGGATTTGTTTCCTGATGTTCCAAAGAGAGTTACTATAGCCTCTCATGATGTAGATGTTGGTGATGCCAAACCAATAAAACAGCATCCATACCGGATGAATCCTGAAAAGAGAAAGATTGTTGAGAAAGAGGTTGAGTACATGTTAAAACATGATATTATCAGACCCTCCAACTCCGATTGGAGTTCACCCTGTGTGCTAGTTCCAAAACCTGATGGAAGTACTAGATTCTGTACAGATTATCGCAAAGTCAATGCTGTAACTAGAACTGATGTGTTTCCACTACCTAGGATTGATGATTGTATTGATAGTGTAGGGCAAGCAAAGTTTCTGACCAAGATTGATTTATTGAAGGGTTATTGGTGTGTGCCTTTAACTGAGAGGGCCAAGAGCATCTCTGCTTTTGCCACACCATCTGGATTGTACCAGTATGAAGTCCTACCCTTTGGCATGAAAAATGCCCCAGCCACGTTCCAAAGGATGATACAGTCTACAATCGCAGGATTGCCACACACGGGTGCATACATCGATGACCTGATCACATGGAGTGACTCCTGGGAAGAACATCTAAAAGATGTAGAGACGTTGTTCCAGTGCCTGACCCAGGCTAACCTGACTGTTAACCTGAACAAGAGTGACTTTGGTTGTGCTACTGTCACCTATCTTGGCTACGTCATAGGCCAGGGTAAGGTGGCACCCATAAATGCTAAAGTCCAAGCCATCATGGACTTTCCAGTTCCTGACAACAAAAAAGCTTTGCGCCGCTTCCTTGGAATGATCGGGTACTACCGCAAGTTCTGCAAGAACTTTGCTGAGATTGCTCTCAGTCTAACTAACCAACTGAAGAAAGGCGTAAAGTTCACCTGGGATGATGCATGCCAGAGAGCCTTCGATCGCCTGAAGTCTCTGCTGTGTCACTTCCCCGCGCTCAAATCTCCTGACTTCAACAAACCGTTCTCCATCGCGGTCGATGCTGGCGACCAAGCTTGTGGATCTGTGCTCCTACAGAGAAGTGACTCTGATGACATTGAGCATCCCGTGGCATACTTCTCCAGGAAGTTCAATCGCCACCAAAGGAACTATTCCACAATAGAGAAGGAACTGTTGGCTCTGGTCCTTTCTTTACAACACTTTGAGGTTTATGTTTGTACAGGACAAAAGCCAATGATTGTGTACACTGACCACAATCCGTTAATGTTTTTGACTTAGATGAAAAACAAGAATCGGAGATTGTTGAGTTGGAGTTTGATTTTACAGGAGTTTGACTTGGAAATTAAGCATGTGAAGGGTACAGACAATGTAATTGCTGATTGCTTATCCCGTGTTTGAATGTGTATATCATGTGTTTGAATATTGTATGATATGTATATATAGACAAGTGTTCACTTAACCATTTTGTATTGAAAAGAAAAAATTTGCCTTTATGAGTCAAAATTTTTCCCTTTTGGAATGGAGGTGTAATGTGAATATAGGCCACTAGATGGCAGTATTTACCTTTTTTTATTCAGCTCAGACTGGAGTCATGTTTAGACATGTCCTGGACATGTCTGGGGCAAGTCTCAGAAAATTAAAAAAAGAGGTCTAAATGTGGGTGGGGTCTGCAAAAGAGTATATAAGGAAAAGAATTGAGACAGTAAAGAAGTAGGAGAAATTGCAAGAAGATGACCAGACCTGCCATTCTGTTCAAGACCTGTGACGTTTCTTTTGTGGATTTCTTTGCCTGTGTTTGAGCATTTTCTTCATCCAGGACATCACCAAGCCACCCCACCAAAAAGGGACTGTAATTATTTCTGTTTTTTTCTTATTTATCAATCTTGGTCTTTAGTGGTAGGTTGTTATTAGTCTTTGTCTTTGTTAAAAATTAAATGTGTTTTAGTTGTTAAAGCTGTGTTTGTCATCCCTTGCTGTTGCTGTTGTGTTATAAATGTAATAACAAATTGGGGCTATAACAGCTTTCAAAAGCACAGTCCGATTTACGGCTGAACTAAAGCAATTCCGGTTTTTCGGAAATTAACAAATAGTATTCAAAGGGGCAATAAGCGGAAATGCATAATTTCTAGATTGTAGGAATGAAAAATCGCTATGTGTAGAACGAGAGGTGTAATTTCATCTGGAGTATAGCAGGACGTCACACATCCGCTCTCTGTGTTGATCTCCAGCCCCTTGTTTACAGGCCCGATCCGGCTGCGTGTTCGTGTATGTTCATGTGAATCGCCACCTCTTCCTTCCTGAGAATGCATTCATATAGCTAGTAAGCAGTGGCAACACTTATTTTTTAAAAAGCGAAATGACGGAGAGCGGAACGAAACGTTCAACTGAAGATGAGCAGGATCCAAAATTACTTCTAAATACACGACAGTCGTTGGCGAAGAAGTTGTCGGAAAAAGAAAGGGACAGAACCCGGATTAATATTGGCCTGCATTTCCAAGGTGGAGAGCACTAAGAGAGCTAAAGGGGCTACAGTTTGACTCGGAGCTAGCTCTTCTCTTGGACAGGTAAGTAACCTCTTAAAGTCAAATGTCTGCTTTAATTAGTGTTACAGTAATGTTAGGCCTATGTCGATTCAGTTAGATTTAATGGTATAATTGTAGCATGGGTTAATGTCCGGAGCTTAAGTTGTTAACGGCTCGATCCCAGCAATGGGCCAGGCGTTACGGTTGTTAGGTGAGTAGCCCATCAGCCAGCTAACATTTGCAATTATCGCAAATCTGCAGTTTCGTGAGCATTTCAGGTTCGAAGAACTGTAGTAACGCTGTGGAAACTTAAACTGGCCCGTCATTCTGCCGAATAGCAGAGATAGAGGGAGGTGTGGCTTCGTTTTGGTCTGCAGGCAGTGCACAACAGCAAACCTTGTGGCGAAACGATTTCGGTTTTTGCCCCTGTAAAACATAATGATAAAATAAAACATGAAAATGTTCGTTTATCCCGTTTCTTCAACGCTAGTTTATATTTACCAAAGACGGCCATTTTGTTACAATTGCAGAGAATCTGTTCGTTTGTGTAAACAGTTGGCGCACCTCGGTGGTTATGAAGATTATAAGGAATCATGGAATTGGCCAAGGCGTTTCAATTGAAACCATTCTCGGCTAAAATCGGAACCGCTGCACAATGGAAAATAAGACCGCGGTCAAGTGAGCCGTTGTTCGCGGAAGCTCGGTCAAGCTAGCCGCTTCTTGGATTTTAGGTGCTTGTCTATTAACTGTATTACGGTACTGGTCGATGGGCGGGCTTGAAACAACCGATACGGGCGAAGAAAGACCCATATTTCAGCAATAATTTCTCCCTCAATATGCCACGTAAAAAAATATTACATTTATGTAAGCCAGTTCAATGAAAATTGTATTCTACTGCTCAGTTTTTATTATGAAGGGATCAACACAGTTAAAATAATAAACATTTTGTTTTTACCTTTCATACAATCCTTATTTTCAAAGGTTAATTGAACTTTTAAATGAATTCTTGTTCCTGATAACCCCTGTAGGCCGTAGTCATTTTTTTGCCCTTTTTTTCTGCATAGTTTCAGTGAAAACATCTCGCCAGTCATGAGGATTAGGACTGCATTCCTGTGATACTCTCCAGTCCTGCCATCAGACAGTTTTGCTCCAACTGGCTGTTACCCAGGGACGCACCTGACCGGGGGAGGACACACCTGAAACTCACACTTAATACAGTCGTCACTCAATTTTGCAATTCTGCTTTGGGCTCCATCCCACCCAATCATAAATATATTACAATCAATAAAACTGGCTATAGGATTGTGCTCTTTTTCTGCCTCTGGTTTCTTGTTTGCGTCACAACAAAAAATTACTGTTCACAATGACTCAGGCCATTAGCAGGGAAGAATTCAGGAGTATTTACAGGATAATATTAGAAACATTAAGAGCTCACATGACAACAAAGTCAACATTTCCCACTATTCAGGTGACATTAAAGAAAGTCCTGAAGAGGATTTCTGCTTTGGGTATCCTTTGCTATCGCCATATCTATAATCCGATAAAATCTTATGGGATTTTACTGTGCGCTTTTAGAGAAATTGAAAAGGAGAGTCAACAAAAATTTATTCAGCTTAATCCTGTTTGAGCTGTCATTCAAAAAGGTTCTTTATAAGTAATTAGAAATTAACAATGGACTTCTGTTCTTCATTACTCTGGCTATGAATAAATATGACTTCAAATGATTTTACTGTGAGAGAAATTTTAAGAAAAACTGATCAAATGGGAGTACACTTTTAACTTCCTGCTACTAGAGAGGTCATTGAAGAAAACACAGAAGAGCTTATATGAACATGACAATGATCTATATTTCACGTGATTTTACTTTTCCATTAAAGAGGAATTTAAAAGGAAAGTCACCACCATTGACAACACAGTCATGATGTCCTCTGATTTGAGATGTCATAAAGAAAATATTCAGAAAACTTTACATGAAATATGGAATGCAATCTTGTTCAATTGAATCCTGGCTATGAACTCAAAGCATTTCCCAAGATTTCACTGTAGCATATAGAGAGAAATTAAAAGGAAAGTAATTTCAAAATACAATACAGTCATAATTTCCACCAAATTGAGATGTGATTAAAAAACATACAGAATAGTTAAACTAGGATTAATAATGGATTCTTGTTCAGGATGACCTTTGCTATGAAAGCACTATATTTCAGATTTTACTGTGCACTATGAAAGAAATGTAAAGGCAAATTCAAATAAATAGACAACAATCATAATGTCCTTCTATTTCAGAAATCATAAATAGAAATACAAAAAAAGGTGATATGAAATCATGAATGTAGTCCTCCTCATGATGACACTGGCTGTGAAGACTAAAGATCAAATTAGATTTTATAGTGCGGTTGAAAAGAAATTCAAAGGGGAAGTTAGCTTAAATGACAACAAAGTAATAATTTCTTCAATTTTCAGACGTCATTAAAAATATTTCCTTGAAAGGTTACATTTAATGTAAAATATATTCCTGTTAAGAAGGAACCTGGCTATTAATGCATGTAATTTAATAAGATTTTACTGTAGAATTTTTGAGAAATTGACAGGGGAAATCAGCTCATGTGACAATAAGGCCACAAAATCTTCAAACTTCAGAAGTCATTAAAAAAATTTCCTTGAGAAGTTACATGAAAATTGAAATTGTTAAGAAGGACCCTGGCTATTAGTGCTTAAAATTTCATAAAATTTTACTGAGGAATTTTTGAGAAATTGAAGGGGGAAATCAGTTCATGTGACAACACAGCCACAATATCTTCTAATTTCAGAAGTAATTAAAATAATTTTCTTGAGAGGTTACATGAAAACTGAAATAGATTCTTGTTGAGAAGGATCTTGGATGCATGTAATTTCAGGAGATTTTACTGTGGAATTTTTGAGAAATTGACAGGTGAAATCAGCTCATGTGACAATACAGCCACAACATCTTCAAATTTCAGACGTCATTAAAACAATTTCCTTGAGAGGTTACATAAAATGCATAACAGACACTTGTTAAGAAGGACTCTGGCTATTAAAACCTGTAATTTCATGAGATTTTACTGTGGATTTTTTGAGAAATTGACAGGGGAATTCAGCCCATGTGACAACACAGCCACAATGTCTTCTAATTTCAGACGTCATTAAAACAATTTCTTTGAGAGGTTACATGAAATGCAAAAAAGACTCTGGTTAAGAAGGACTCTGGTTATTAATGCATGTAATTTCATAAGATTTTACTGTGGAATTTTAGAGTAATTCATGGAGGAATTCAGCTCATGTGACAACACAGCCACAATATCTTCAAATTTCAGAAGAAATTAAAACCATTTTCTTGAGAGGTTACATGAAAACTGAAATAGATTCTTGTTAAGAAGGATCTTGGATGCATGTAATTTCAGGAGATTTTACTGTGGAATTTTTGAGAAATTGACAGGTGAAATCAGCTCATGTGACACTACAGCCACAATACACTCCTGATCAAAATCTTAAGACCAGTTAAAAAATTGCAAGAATTTACGTTTTGCACTGTTGTATCAAAAGAAGGTTCTAAGTAGAGTTTCAAAATGCAAAAAGAAGAAATGAGAGCAAGAGACTAAATGTTTTGAGCAGGCAATTTATTGAAAAGAACAATTTAACTAAAATAGGCTGTTCATCAGCTGATCAAAAGTTTAAGACCATAGCTCAAAAAAACCCCTAAAACAGAAATTAAAGTCTCAAAAACAGACTCAGTACTGAGTAGCTCCACCATTATTGTTGATCACTTCAAAAATTCGTGTTGGCATGCTTGATGCGAGTGTTTCCAAAAGGCTTGTAGGAATGTTGCTCCAAGTGGTGAAGATGGCTTCACGAAGGGCATCCACTGTCTGGAACTGATGTCCATTTTTGTAAACTTCCCTTGCCATCCATCCCCAAATGTTCTCAATTGGATTTAGATCAGGGGAACATGCAGGATGATCCAAAAGAGTGATGTTATTCTCCTGAAAAAAATCCTTTGTCAGACGGGCATTGTGAATTGCAGCATTGTCCTGCTGAAAGACCCAGTCATCACCACATAGACGAGGGCCCTCAGTCATGAGGGATGCCCGCTGCAACATCTCCACGTAGCCAGCTGCTGTTTGACGCCCCTGCACAACCTGGAGCTCCATTGTTCCATTGAAGGAAAAAGCACCCCAGATCATGATGGCGCCCCCTCCGCTGTGCCGTGTTGAAAAAATCTCAGGTGGCATCTCCTTGTCATGCCAGTAGCGTTGGAAGCCATCAGGACCATCAAGGTTACATTTTTTCTCATCAGAGAATAAAACTTTCTTCCAACTTTGAATGTCCCATGTTTGGTGCTCCCTTACAAAGGCCAAACGGGCAATTTTGTGGCGTTGAAGGAGACGTGGCCTTTGAAGAAGTTTTTTGTTTTTGAAGCCGTTCCTTTGCAGATGCCGTCTGATGGTTATTGGGCTGCAGTCAGCACCAGTAATGGCCTTAATTTGGGATGAGGATCGTCCCGTGTCTTGACGGACAGCCATTTGGATCCTCCGGCTCAGAGCCGGTGAGATTTTTTTGGGTCTACCACTTGATTTTTTTGTTCCATAAACCTCAGGATCTTTTAAGAAATGCAAAATTACTGTCTTACTGCGTCCAACCTCAGCAGCGATGGCACGCTGTGAGAGGCCTTGTCTATGCAGCTCAACAATCCTGCCACATTCGAAGGCAGTGAGTTTTTTTGCTTTTCCCATCAAGAGGTCTTGACAGTGTGATTACTTGACAGAAAATGACATGGAATCCAAATTTTTTCCACAGATTTGGGCTTTTAAAGGATGTGGTCTTAAACTTTTGATCAGCTGATGAACAGCCTATTTCAGTTAAATTGTTCTTTTCAATAAATTGCCTGCTCAAAACATTTGGTCTCTTGTTCCCATTTCTTCTTTTTGCATTTTGAAACTCTACTTAGAACCTTCTTAAGATACAACAGTGCAAAATGCAAATTCTTGCAATTTTTTAACTGGTCTTAAGATTTTGATCAGGAGTGTATCTTCGAAACTCAGACATCATTAAAACAATTTCCTTGAGAGGTTACATGAAATGTGAAATAGTTTCTTGTTAAGAAGGACCCTGGCTATTAATGCAAATAATTTTGTATGATTTTCCTGTGGGGTTTTTGATAAATTTACATGGAAAATCTGCTGTAATGACAACAGCCATAATATCTTCAGAGTTCACGCGTCATTGTAACAATTTTCTTGAGAGGTTACATGAGCTGCAATATCGATCACTGTTAAGAATGGCCCTGGATATGAACGTTTATAATTTCCAATGATTCTACTTTCGAGTTTTTGAGAAATTTACATGGGGAATCTGCTCAAATGACAACACAGCGACAATTTCTTCAAAATTCAGAAGTTATTAAAATAATTTTCTTGCAAACATTTTCTTGTTAATAATGTCCCTAGTTATGAACACTTGTAAATTCAGAAAATGATTGTACACCCCTCTTTTAGACTATATTACTTGGCGCTTATTAAATGTTTATTAAGACCCTATTTAATTTCATTACATTTAATGTCCTGAATTGTGTTGTCAAGCCGAGTGGGCTTGCATATTAGTCTAGGAGTAGGTCCTACAGGGTGGCAGCAAGTCAATGCATGCTCCCGATTTTCAGAATCGGTTGACTTGCATTTAATGATTTGTACAACAGCTGAATACACGTTCCAGAATGTAGTGAAATATTTAATAGGTTTGTTCATGTTCAATACATATTTTCACGCTGCTAGAACACCTCGGAAGGATGTGCAGGATATCCCCAGGTGATGTCCAGACATTGACATCAGCTAACTTTTATCAGGCATATACAGCGCCCTCCATTATTATTGGCACCCCTGGTTAAGATGTGTTCTTTAGCTTCTTATAAATTCAGTTTTTTTCTAAATAATATAGAAAAAATATACAATGAAAAAAGAGGAAAATCCAACCTTGAATTCCAATGCATTTATTCAGTGGGAAAAAAATCCCGCATTAAGAAATAATTATTTTACATCAAATCATGTGTGCCAGAATTATTAGCACCCCTGATATTAATACTTTGTACAACCCCCTTTTGCCAACAAAACAGCACCTGATCTTCTCCTATAATGTTTCACAAGATGGGAGAATACAGAAAGAGGGATCTTCGACCATTCCTCTTTGCACAATCTCTCTAAATCATCCAGCGACCGGGGTCCTCTCCTCTGCACTCTCCTCTTCAGCTCACACCACAAGTTTTCAATGGGGTTGAGGTCTGTGGACAGAGAGCGCCATGGGAGGTGCTTGATTCTGTGTCTGGTGAACCATTTCTGTGTAGATTTGGCCACATGTTTAGGGTCATTATCTTGCTGAAAGACCCAGTAATGACCCATCTTCAGCTTTCGGGCAGAGGCCACTAGATTTTGACTTAAAATGTCCTGGTATTTCAAAGCGTTCATGATGCCATGCAACCTAAATAGGTTCCCAAGGCTTCTGGAAGAGAAAAAGGCCCACAGCATCACCAATCCTCCCCCATACCTGTACTTCACTGTAGGCATGAGGTGCTTAACTGCCTACTCATCTTTTGTGTTCCGCCAGGCCCAAATAGAGTGTTTGTTGCCAAAAAGCTCTATCTTGGTCTCATCTGACCAAAGCACACAATCCCCGTTGAAGTCCCAGTACCGCTTAGTGAACTCCAGACGTTTGCATTTATGATTGTGAGTGAGAAAAGGTTTTTTCTGTGCATGCCTCCCAAACAGCTTGTTGTCATGTAGATAACACCAGATGGTTGTTTTGGAGACTTTGTGACCCCAAGGTGCTACCATTTGTTGCAATGCTTTAACAGTGAGCTTTGAAGAACTTTTTATTTCTCTTACCATCCTCCCCACTGTACGTGGTGGAAAAATAACCTTACATCCTGGTCCAGGCTTGTTTACCACTGTTCCAGTTGTTTTAAACTTCTTAATGATTCTACTGACAGTAGATATGGACGGGTGCAAGTGAGTGGCTATTTTCTTGTAGGCATTGCCTAACTTGTGAAGGTCGACACACATCTGCCTTACTTGAATGGTGTGTTCCTTTGTCTTTCAGCAGGGGCTGCAACATTTTGTGTACTGTACTTTCCTGTAACTCGGATCACTGTAATTACTTTCCTGCTCCACTTGGGGACTGGTCCGGACCACTGGTCTTTGGAGCACGGATCACTGCAGTAACTGTCCTGCTCCACTAGGGTAATGGTCCGGACCACTGGTCTTTGGAGCACGGACCACTGCAGTAACTGTCCTGCTCCACTAGGGGACTGGTCCGGACCACTGGTCTTTGGAGCATGGACCACTGCAGTAACTGTCCTGCTCCACTAGGGGAGTGGTCTGGACCACTGGTCCGGGGTGTCTCGAGACAGCAAAATCTTTCTTACAGTGGCCTTGTAGAGGTACGGTCTCGGAACCACTGTACAGTCCATGCTAGGAATATTGCAATTACATTGTAAATTGCTGCTTTACCCTCAGCATTACTGTTGGGCAAATCATTTATTTGGCCGCTTTTTGGATTGTTAAATCATTAGGACTGTAGGTCTAATTGTTCAAAATATTTGAAGCCAGTAAAATAAGCTAGTACCAATCAATGTGGCCTGACAATATGCAGCGCAGCACTGTTAATGCGCCGTCAGCTGTCCGATTGGAACAGCTGTTTGATTAGAAAATGAAAATGAAATGAAGGACACCACACTCTTCACCAAAATTATCTTCATGAGCAGAAGAATTCTGAAATGCCGCTCTCGCTGGAGGAAAAAAAAAATCGTCATTGAGTGACAGTGCATAGACCTTATTTTAATTAAATTATATATATGTAGACTACTGAATGTAGCCCATTATATTGTCGCTGTTGGACGCAGGGGGTGAAATAATTCTGGCGCCTGCCGTGTTAAGAGGAAATTTCAACGGTTCAATTATTAGACTAGAATACATTTTTGTATTATATTTGTATTTCATTTCTGATAGGCGTAGTCATGGCCTACTGTCATGAATCATTTTTCTTTTGGGGAAAAAGAAGCGCCTACTGAGGTAATCTAAGCTGGAAAATGTGTGATTAGAATTCATTAGCCTACCATTACGGATAATAACTTGCCGACTTTTTTTACAGGCTAAATAGCCTACATAAATAAATCTATTCAGAACATTATGATAAGCTAACACTATTTGAGTTATTGTTTTATATTCACTGGGTTTTACCAAAACTCACTCTCGAAAGGCTACGTTAGGCTACGTTAATTTGATAGATTCTAGCAGTGGCGTCTCTGGAAGTGATAACTGGACCCGTACCATGCCTTTGCGTGAATGATTGTTCCTGGCTTGTACTCAGTTATTTTTCGTTATTAACACATTTTCCAATTTTGACAATAATCCTCTGGCAATCGAAGTTACGGGTTCTCTCTGCATGAGATCTATTGACGACTAAATAATAGGATAAATTCAGATCAGAAAAATTATTTAGGCCACTCAAAATTGTTCAACGCTTTATGAAAGACAAACTGCTCTCAAACATCTGCGCTACCTTTCCACACATCAAGTGATTTAACTGGCGCTTCATGATCGTTTTGTTGAAATAAAAAAATGGCCTAATGGCCTGAAGGCCTTGTGTCCCCCGTCGCACAAGTGACCAGAAACATGTGACAAAAACTGTTTTGATGGCTGAAAATAATGTAGTGCACTTTACGACTAATAATGTGAAGTACAATGACACTGTAGCTCATTGGTCATTGGTTGAACAGAGAGATGGATGAGGGATGGATCATTGTGATATGAGCTAAACATAACTATGGGTTATGGGAGAGATTACAATTTTCATGACTTGTGGATGATGGACGCATCGCCAAGGCATAGTTTTGTGCCCATGGCTGAGATCTACCCAACAAACCAATAAGAATGTCATATGAATTTAGTGAGCCTCCATCAAAGCTGTCAAAAGTTATTGCGAGTACAGTGTTCCTCACATCTTTTAGCTCTGTGACCTTGAAAACTAGGTCAAGGTCAGTCATCATTGAACTTGAGAAAGGCCTTCACAAGAGGCATATGTGGTGTGAATTTGGTGATCCTCCATCAAAGCTGTCAAAAGCTATTGCGAGTACACTGTTCCCGGATGGACGGACGCACGGACGGACAGACAAACAGCATTTCTATGTACCCTGCTCTGCGGGGCGACGGGGGACAATAAAAGACCATTTGAAACGTCTGGGTGCAATTCTGAATAACGCTGATTTAAATGCATGAAATTATGCATTCAGATTAATGATTGTCGTCGTACCGAAATGTACCGTACCGGCGTGTTCTCGGAGTGAATGTATTGGTCAGTCCCTCAAGGAAGATGCATGTCGCGATTGTAACTATTAAAGCAAATTCAACCAATTCACGCAAATTTCTCTCGGACAAAATAATAAATCGCCAAAACATTGTAACTTTCATTGCCACTTTTCGAAAAAGTTACCACAAAAAATAAAATAAAAAAACAATAAAAAAAGTCAGGAAAATCCTGGAAGGATTGTTTGTCGATTATCCAAATGATTGGGTGCAAGTCAGGGTTGGTAATTGTTTTAAAGGGGAGCTCTGGGCCCCACCAATCTTTAGTCCTAGAGATGCCCCTGGATTCTAGTAGCCTGACTCTCTTCAGTCGGCGATTATATCAGTAGGCTAGATCGTGGCGCTTTTATTCTGCAGATAGAGATACTAATTTTAGGTTGAAGGCGAGAAGAGTGAAATAGGCTATAGTCTGATCTAATAACTAAAATTTAGTTTTGATTACAACTAGCTCATCTTGGCCGATGCTGGTACTGTACTGCGATCTGCTGTGAATCAGCTTTAACAATTAAAATAGGTTATAGGATATTATAGTCATGGGATGATTTCAGTCCCATTCCTGATGGACAGCGGCACTAGCCCTCTGCATGGGTAAAACATTTACCCCCCTTGACCGACTAAACACTTTTATCCTTTGCTCGGAAGGACTGGATGGTAGAACCATGAAGTCATTTTCTAGTGTTTTCTGTGAAGCCAATTTACTTGACAGAAATGGCCACCACATTTTCAAATGAATTACAAGGAGCGCATTACATCATAGGCTGTATCAAACCCCTCTGCCTGAGTAGCTTATAGCTATAACCTTCTTTTTAAAAATGTGCTTTTATGGTGCAGAAAAAAAGCACAACATTCAACCGAGATTAACAGCAGAAAGCAATGTGTGAACTGGTTGCAATTTATTGACACAACTTTCCAAACCTGCCAATAATTTTTATCGTTCTCTAGCTAGACTTGACAGAAATAATCTGTTCAGAGCAATAATATTTTATAGAATAAAGTGAGGCAATATTGGTTATTTATTTACTCTAATTTCATCGAGTTTTGTTTGGTGTCTCTGGCTAGTTTATTAACTCGAGTCAGTGTTTATAGTGACTGTTGTTACAAAAAAGTTTAAATAATAGCGGACAACCTCTTGTTTATTTATTTATTCATTTATTTATTATTTTCCTCCTGGAAACGGCCACCACATTTTCAAATGAATTAACAAACATGAAGTTGTAATAAAAGCTCAATTTTAATGTAAAATCATTATCACTTCTCCCACTGTAAAATGGTTTCTAAGCTGCTGATTAGAAGCTCCACGATCTACTGAAATAAACACCAACTGAAAAGAGTTATTAATATTCATTAACGTAACCTACTTACGAGAATGACTTAGTTAAGCCAGATGAATATGAAATAAATGTTCAAATTGTGCAAGCTTATGGACTAAAATCATAATGCTCCGAATAGATTTATTTATGTAGTATATTTATAAAAATCGTCGGCAAGCTATGACCAGTAGGTCTAACATTAATGAAGTCTAATCACGTTTTCCATCTTATCTTCCCTCAGTATAGGCGCTTCTTTTTGCAGCAAAGAAACATGTTATATTGCAGGAGGCTGTGACTATATTCTGTCAGAAGCGTAAAATGTATCAAAGTCTAATGATTGTTTAGCCTATAGTTAAAATTGACTTTTAATTATAAAACTGTTTAAGCCTCGTTCATTTAAAAATGCGGTGGCCGTTTCCGAAGAGAGGGGGAAAATACATGAAAACAAAGCTCGGTGATAAATAGTTATAATAGCCTAAGCTTGGTCGTAGTCCAACAACAGTCACACTATAATCACTGACCCAACTTATTCATGGCTAATCTTGCTCGATGTTTTGCTGTAGCATACTACCAGTTGAGGTAAATCATTTTACGCAATTACGCTATGTTAAAAGATTAGGCCTACTCATTTTTCAAAGGGATTGAATGGTAAGACTATTTAGTCATTTTCTCATGTTTTCTGAGAAGCCAAATTACTTCTCGGAAAGGGGCCTGCGCATTTTCAAATGAATTACACGGAGCTGTAATAGAAGCTCCATTTCAAGTGGCCTCTGCTAAAAAATGATAAGGATGTATCACAACCCTCTGTCTGAGTATAGCCTTCTATTTAAAATTATGTTTTTATGGTCGAGAAAGAAACACAACAATCAACCGAAATTAACAGCCGACAGCAATGTATGAACAGGCTGCAATTTATTAACATTGCTTTCTAAACCTGCCGATCATTTTTAATGTTCTCCAGCTGGGCTAGATAAAAATAATCTGTTCAGAGGATTCATATTTTTGAGAATAAGATGACGCAATATCGTTTTATTCATCGAGTTTTGTTAGGTGTCACTAGCTGCTTAATTAATTTGCCAGATTAATGCAGTATAGAAAAAGCGGCGAGCTGCTTATTGTTAGACTACCAGCTACAAACATTTTGAACAATTACATTCATTGCAATTTATTTATGAAAATGGCAGGCTTGATAAATAGTTTGGCCAACAGTCATGCTGAGCTTAAGGCAGACATTTACCATCTACTTGCAGTATTTCGAGAATGGACTGCTCAGTCAGTGGTTCTGAGACCTTACCTCGGCGGGAGGCCAGCAAAGACAGCAAATTTCAGTCTCGAGACACCCTGGACCAGTGGTCCAGACCAGTCCCCTAGTGGAGCAGGACAGTTACTGCAGTGGTCCATGCTCCAAAGACCAGTGGTCTGGACCAGTCCCCTAGTGGAGCAGGACAATTACTGCAGTGGTCCGTGCTCCAAAGACCAGTGGTACGGACCAGTCCCCTAGTGGAGCAGGACAGTGATTGCAGTGGTCCGTGTTACTGGACAGCACAGTACACAAAATGTTACAGCCCTCTCTCTTGTCTTTCCCATGTTGAAGAGTGGATATGAGAAATAGCCTCTGTGTCGCGTCATATTTATACCCCAGGGAAACAGGAAGTGATAAATACTAATTAAATGTTCCTAGGTACTCTGATCAACTTTGTAAACTACTGTAGTAATGACAGAAATACTTCAATTGCATTTAATTCCTCGGAATTGTTAGGGGTGCCAATAATTGTGGAACAGGTGATTTTTTTGAAAAATAATTATTTCTTAGTCAGCGATTTTTTTTTTCCCTTAAAATTCACTTGAGTTGAAGGTTACATTTTTCTCCAATTTTCAGTGTGAGAGTATGCTTCTGCAATAAAAATGCAATTTATTTTTAGGCTTTTAACACATCTTATAATTATGGAGGGCACTGTAGATCTATTCTTAAACAATGACTGGGTGTCTTGACCTGGCTTCCAAGCAACAGTCTTCAAACATTTCAATGCTTGCTTGGAAGCATCTTCACAAAACTGAAGACTTTGTGTTTCAGTTTTCCTCAGGTTTTGTCATGGTTACATGTTGCAAAGATCTATGTGTTGTTGCCAATGGCGAAAGGAGCTGGTTTGCAGTCTCATCGAACTCGGTGACTTTAAAACAGGTGAAGCAGTCAGCTGGCAAAAACTGCAGTGTTCTTGCTGAAATAACTAATCATTGGGGATGTGTAATTTAATGAGATTTAACCTAATCCATGACACCTGTAATAGTATTGCATATTTGTGTTTAATGTATAGTTTTGGCTTGAATGCATTCTTAATTCAGATGTTGCACTTTCACCATCTTTGGAAATGCAAGATTTACAATGTTCAGAAAATATTGTAATAATACGTCTAAACTTTGAAGAAATTATGGCTGCGTTGTCATTAGAGCTGATTTTACCTGTAAATCTCTCGAAAATTCCACAGTAAAATCTTATGAAATTAAATGCATTAATAGCCAGGGTCCTTCTTAACAAGAGTGTATTTTACATTTCATGTAACCTCTCAAGGAAATTGTTTTAATGACATCTGAAGTGAGAAGATATTGTGGCTGTGTTGTCATATGAGCTGATTCCTCTGTGAATTTCTCAAAAATTCCACAGTAAAATCCTATGAAATTACAAGCATTAATAGCCAGGGTCCTTCTTAACGAGATTCTATTTCACATTTCCTGTAACCTCTCAAGGAAATTGTTTTAATGACGTCTGAATTTAGAAGATATTGTGGCTGTGTTGTCATATGAGCTGATTTTCTCTGTGAATTTCTCAAAAATTCCACAGTAAAATTGTATGAAATTACATGCATTAATAGCCAGGGTCCTTCTTAACAAGAATCTATTTCACATTTCATGTAAACTCTCAAGGAAATTGTTTTAATGACGTCTGAAGTTAGAGGATGTT
Source organism: Gymnothorax reevesii (assembly GCA_029721435.1). Lineage (NCBI taxonomy): Eukaryota > Metazoa > Chordata > Actinopteri > Anguilliformes > Muraenidae > Gymnothorax > Gymnothorax reevesii. The sequence goes on along the minus strand of CM056578.1, from coordinate 68,637,191 downwards.
GTGGCTGTGTTGTCATATGAGCTGAGTTCCTCTGTGAATTTCTCAAAATATCCACATTAAAATTGTATGAAATGACATGCATTAATAGCCAGGGTCCTTCTTAACAAGAATCTATTTCACATTTCATGTAACCTCTCAAGAAAATTGTTTAAATGACGTCTGACGTTAGAAGATATTGTGGCTGTATTGTTACATGAGCTGATTTCCCCTGTCAATTTCTCTAAAATTCCTCAGTAAACTCTTATGAAAAGTTTTATGGCAAGAGGAAAAACAATTGCTGATTTATAGTCTGATCTGTGTTATACCATGCTGCTTTGTTTGGCAGTTATAGCGCCCCCTATCAGTCAATTTGAATGATATTTTCTGGGTATGTTTCAAGTACTTACATGAATATAGGACAAACAGTTGCTGATTTATAGTCTGATTTTTGTTATAGTGCCCCCTACAGGCCGATTTGCATGACACTGTCAGGGTCTGTTCCGGGTAACTATATGGACATATTCTGCAAGTTCTGTGATGATTGGTCCAGTGTTTGTTGAATTTCGTCCATTTATGTGCTAAGCCACGCCCCTGCTGAAGTTCATTGGTCAATATCTCACGGGAATTTGAAAAAACAGTTCTGAAGAAGAAGAAGAAGAAAAAATAATAATAATAAGAATAATAATAATAAATATAGACGCAAGCAGCAATTACGGGGTTCAAGCCAAGAATGACCATTAGTAGTTGAAAGCTTTAACAGCTTAAATACCAAGGGTTGCCACTAAAGGTGGCCATGTCCCCCGCAAAGTGACGTAAATCGACTGGGGAGGGCGTATCACAAAATTACACATTGAAGCCGAAGAGTTCTTGAGATTTCGCGTTCACAACAAACGGGACATGACAGACGGACAGCCGGACAGATGGACTGATGGAGCTGAAGACTATGTCCACCGGCCCAAATACACCTTGAACCCAAAGATGAATGGAATCGGTCAAACCGTTCATGAGATATTGCATTCGTAAGAAACGGAATGGGATGGACAGATGGCCGGACGAATGGAGCTGAATTCTATGTCCCTCACCCCTAATACACCTGGACACCAAGAATGAATGGAATCAGTCAAACCGTTCTTGAGATATGATGTTGACAAAGTATTTGTAAGTGGTCAAATGGTCGTAATGACCTTGAGAATAATGGCAAGGTCACGTCAATCGAGTGGGCTGTGAGCACTCCCGTAATTCACCTTGACACCAAACATGAATGGAATCGGTCAAATTGTTCTTGAGATATCGTTTTCACAACAAACTGGACATGATAGACAGACGGACGAAGCTGGATACCATTTCCTCTGCCCCTAATACACCTTGACACCAAAGATGAATGGAATCGGTCGAACTGTTCTTGAGATATGGTGTTCAGAACAAATGGGACAGAGTATTCAGCTCCATCCAGCTGTCCATTATGTCCCCCACTCCGGTTGCTCTTGTGGCAGCGGGGGACAAAAACCACTTTAAGAGTGTGTTTGAGATATTTATGTGGAGCTATTTTTCCAGTGTAATGATTGGATCAACAATTTATGATGAATAGTCTGATTTGTGTTATGTTCGTCTATTTTGTGCATTTATGGCGCCCCCTACTGGTCGATTTGATAGAAAATTTCAGGCTATGTTTCAGGTTCTTATGTGGACATATCCTGTGAGTTTTTTGAAGAGTGGAAAAACTATTTATGATTTATAGTCTGATTTTCGTTACATCACATTGTTTTATTTTGCATTTATAGCACCCCCTATCGGACAATTTCAATGAAATTTTCAGAGTATGTATTTAAGTAGTTATATGAATATATCCTGTGAGTTTTATGGCTATAGAACAAACAATATCTGATTTATAGTCTGATTTGTGTCATACCATGCTGATTTGTTTTGCATTTATAGCGCCCCCTATCAGTCCATTTCAATGACATTTTCTGGGTAGGTTGCAGGTACTAATTTGAAAATGTCCTGTGAGTTTTATGGCTATAGGACAAACAATTGCTGATTTATAGTCTGATTGGTGTTATACCATTCTGCTTTGTTTCGTAGTTATAGCGGCCCCTATTAGTCAATTTGAATGAAATTTTCTGCATATGTTTTGGGTACTTATGTGAATATATCCTGTGAGTGTTATGGCTATAGGATAAACAATTGCTGATTTATAGTCTGAATTGTGTTATACCATTCTGCTTGGTTTAGTAGTTATAGCGCCCCCTATCAGTTAATTTGAATGAAATTCTAGGTATGTTTTGGGTACTTATATGAATATATCTTCTGAGTTTTATGGCTATAGGACATACAGTTGCTGATTTATAGCCTGATTTTTGTTATAGCGCCCCCTATGGGCCGATTTGCATGAACCTGTCAGGGTATGTTTCTGGGCATTATATGGACATTTTCTGCAAGTTCTGTGATGATTGGTCCAGTGGTTGTTGAATTTTGTCCATTTATGTTCTAAGCCACGCCCCTGCTGAAGTTCATTGGTCAATATCTTAAAAACGAAGTGAGATTTGGACAAGCTTTATGCAATTTTGATGAGCTTTGTCCACTGATGATCCACAGCAAATGTCGAAGAATTCGGACCGACGGTTTAGGAGATTTTTAAAATGTGTTTTCCAAAAAATTCAAAATTCTGGAAAATCAAATATGGCGAATCTTCAAAATCCTTCTGATAATGTTGTAGGGAATGTACCAAGGAATGTCTATACCAAGTTTTGTGTAATTTTGACTTACACAGTGGGAGGTATGACCTTTAAAGTGAAAACCTGTTTTTCTTGAATTATAGCGCCACCATTTGGCCGATTGTACGGTGGCCCTGAGGTGCAATACACAAACGCAACAGAGGAAACACAAACACAAATGAGAAAACAGGAGCGCAAATGAGAAAACACGAACGCAAATGAGAAAACACAAACGCAAAAGAGGAAACACAAACGCAAAAGAAGAAACACAAACGCCAAATAGAAAACAAAAATGCAAAAAGAAACACAAACGCAAAAGAGAAAACACAAATGCAAAAGAGAAATCACAAACGCAAATGAGAAAACACAAACGCAAAAGAGGAAACACAACTACATGAACTCTAACGGAAAAGGTAGGTACCTTCGGTTGGCATAACTTGACACTGATTGGACGACGTCACTTCCCATCTCTTTACCAGGAAGTAAACATACCTCAACGCACAGAGATATAGGCCATTTCTCAATATGCGTTTTTCTCTGTACTTCTGTTCTTGTGAACTTGAGAAACGTCATCCCTCTGAGACCATGTACTGTCTCAATTCAAAGTTCGCATCTCGACGAGAACGGTTACCAGTCCCGGAAGTGTTCTTGATACGCCCATTTTTCCCAGGATGCATCGGATGGTAGCTTGTGTGAACTTGACCGCACGCGTATCCCAGAATTCTTCTGCATCTAAGCAGGAGCGGGACTCTCCTGAGAAAGGAGGGCAGGGTTACGTTTGTCAAAAGCGTAGTTGCTAAGTAAACAAGTGTTTGCCAGTTTTCTCTAACATGGCAATATCCCCCGCCGCCTCAGTTTTATGTGTCCGTACGGACGGAGCCCAATGCTATACCCCCGTTTCGCGGTAATCATGCGGCGGAGGATAATTAGCAACTGACATTGTTCGTTCATTCACAGTCAATGGGTCTAAAGCCCCGGTCACACAGCACTTCACGTCTAAATCACGTACAAAAAGTTATGAAAATCTGGTGGACGTGGTCGTAAGTGGTAATTTTTGGTCAATTTTGGCTTGGCCGTGCTTTGTACGGGGTATAGCCGTCGGCGGCTGGTCCACTGCTGAAGCACTGCCTAAGCACGGGTAACCGTGGCTCGGCGTCGTCGGAAGCGCGGCTTGCCGCCCATAAAAGCGGCTCGCACGGCTGGTCTTCACAGTTTCCGATCCAGATCTTCTACAGTCCACACCTCCACGCAATTTGAACCTAGAAAAAAATAAAATAATTAAAAAAAGAATAAAGCAATAGCAAACAAAAAAATAAATAACAAAGTACATATGAAATTAAAATGAAAATTGTATTAAGACAGTTATCTTCTAACATTTAACAGAAGATAATAGTCTTAATCCAATTTATATTTTCATTTCATAGCCTATGTACTTTATATTTTTATGTTTGCTATCTTTATTTCTTTTTTTAATTTAATATATGAAAAGTTTATTTATTCCAATTCACAATTAATTACTTTTATAGTCTATAGTTTTAATTTAGTTTTAATCTAGTAAAAAACTCAATGACATCCTCACATCCGGCTTCCTCTGTCTGAGGTCATTCATGTGCGACACCAGTTTCCGTCTAATCTCCCTTACCGCGATGCTGAAATCTTCAGACACGCGTACTCTACTAGTCGTCGATTCCTCCGAGGTAGTAGATTCCTCGTTATCCCTTAGCTGTCTATGTTGTCGTTGTTCCCTTGTCTTTGCCCTGGCTTTCTCCAGTACATCCTGTTTGTCTTTCCACCTGGAGAAACGTACGACTACAGGTCTAGCTTTACCGGGAAACTTTCTGCCAACACGGTGTGCTCGTTCTATTTTTAGATCATCGTCACTGTCTGCACCTTGCACACCTAAATGGTCGCGTATACTGTCCCTAACCTTGACCTCACTTTCTTCCCACGTTTCCCGGCCATCCGCATTCTCGGGTATACCATAAAAGACAAGGTTATCACGTCTACTCTGGTTCTCCAAATTATCACACTGCTTTTTCAACTGACAGTTCTCACGTTCCAATCTCTTTACCGTCTCCATACAGTCATTCACCAACTTTCGAAGCGATCCCACTTCCCGCTGTAACTCGCTCATCTCCTCAAACATTACATAGGGTTCCTCCAACTCTCCCGACGTTGTCAATCTGGTTTGTCTGCCTCCGCCGGTATTACTTGCACCACGTCCACGAGCAGGTCCCGGGTTTAGCTCCACGTCTCCCGATAACAACAGCATACTGCACACGACCGCCATACGCAGTCCTAAGCTCACGATGCCCGCACGGACTAAAATGACCGGAGCGTTGAATTTCTCCCTTGGTCTTGGCTGAGAGAAATTTCCGATTCTCGCTCTCCACTGCATGACTGTAATCCCCATATTTTCGTGATCGGCACAACTCCGAGCAATATAATGACGATCTATCTGCGGACTTCCCAGCACTTCCTCAACGATTCCCTTTTTTGTTTTATCTCTTTAGAAATGTTTTATCTCTTTAGAAACAAAAAAAAAACTTTTTTGTTTTATCTCTTTAGAAATGCCCTGATAAGTGACCTGTTTTGTTGAAACTCCATTGACCTCCATTCATATGGTTCGAGTCTGTTGTATGCTCGAAGCCAGGCGCAAGTATAAAGACCGAATAAAGACTGCCATCTATCTTCAACGAAAACAGACGAATAGGCTAAAAAGACCAAGAAAAAGTATAGAAAAATGTATAGAAAATGTGCATGTATATTTTTGTAAAAGGTTGTTATGTGTCAGTAGTAATGTTAGTAACCAAGCTGTGCTTGGTGAACTTGGTAGATTTCCTTTATCTATCTGTTACATGAAAAGATGCATTTTATACTGGGTAAAACTTATACACATGGAGCCACTCAGATATCCAAAGAAATGTTATATTATGTTGAAAAATTTAGACGAGGTAGGGAAAACAACGTGGGTCAGTCATGTAAGAAATCTGTTATTTATATATGGTTTTACTGATGCGTGGAATGCTCAGGGAGTTGGTACTGTGCACTATTTTCACAGTGTTTTGAATCAGAGATGGAGAAATCATGCTCAGGATGAGTGGTATGGATCCATATTGAGTAATAGAAAACTTGATCTATATGCTCAATGTAAGTCCATATTACAACCTGAAAGATATTTATTCAGTATAAAAAATAAACAATATAGAAGAGCTCTATTTTTATTAAGATGTTCAGCACATAAGCTCGCGATTGAAATAGGAAGATGGCATGATATTCCAAAAGAAGAAAGAATTTGTCCATATTGTAAACATACTGAAAATATTGAAATAATTGAAGACGAGGGACATTTTCTTGTAGATTGTAAACTGTATCATAAAATTAGACAACAATATTTGAGTGAATATCATACTTCTACGGTTTCTTACTGTGATATTATGGCTTTATGTCAGACAGATAATGCATGGAAATTGGGAGCATATGTATACGAAGGCTTTAGATTAAGACAGAGTTTTGAGTCCACTCTTTAATATAATATTTTTCATAATGATATCAATATTGTGATATTATCGTGTGTATGTACAACATGAAACTGAAATATTTTGTGATATATATAAATGGTACATTTATAACAAAAAATACAGTATGTTACATGTATATGTTTCACTAGTAATGAAAGCCGTGTACTAGTTTGACTCATATGTATGGTGCTGACACTGATATGTGCATTGTGTTAACTGTGGGTGGAACTATGGGCCGGATAGGCCTTACATTCCTGAATAAATGTCATTATTATTATAGTAAAGTCAAAACTGCCAAACACATTTTACATTTCAATTTATTACATTAATAGCCTACAATTTGTAATGTCATCAGTACATATATCAAACATCATTTGATGGATGAAGATGAGGACATCACGGCGTTGAGAGTTCATGTTCACCCCTTGACATCTAGACTGCAAGTGCCGAGGTCTCAGAAAATTACAGTATTTATATGCCGCAAATAAGAAGTGATACAGAAGTGATTAGGCAGTGATCAATCGTATTTAGAACTTGTTCGAGACGTCGTTTAACGGGCTTAGGTAGTGCTATGTACGCGGAAAAATCCATTTGTCAGTGATAAGCCGCTAAACACATGCTATTTCCCGTGATACCAACGCGTAACACCCGTCTGACGACCGTGCTCTGCCCGTGACAGACCGCTAAACTTTCGCGTCTTACCGCGTCTCCCCAAGTTTTAATCACTGCTGGAACACGGATTATCACGTGTGTTTCAAGTGTGTTGCACGTCTTTACCACGTGTGCCGGCCGTGGTTGTCCGCAGGCTAAAGTTTTGAGCAGTTCAAAACTTTTTTCCGCGTCCGACGCCGTTCCGATTTATCCCCGAGTCCTGCCACGTCGGTAAATCGACTGTAGCTCGTTTTAAACTCGACATCAACGCGAACAACATCGTCTGCTTCACGGGAGACCACTTTTTGACGGGTTTTGGCCGTGATTAAGCCGTAAAGCGCTGTGTGACCGGGGCTGAACTATCTAAATTAGCATCTGTGATTGCGGGAAATTCACCCCAGGATCGGTAAAGCTTCTTTCACACCGGACGCGAAATAAATGTTTCGCGCGACAGATTTACATTCAAAGTCAATGCGAGGACGCAAATTTGCGTCTTTGCATTGACTTTGAATGTAATCTGTCAGTACTCGTTCGCTATTTCTTAGCTAAATACTATTCTGCTATGGCGAGGAACTATTATCTGGGTACATTTGGAATATTGGCTGCTTTACGATGTTTTATGTCGAATATGCTCCAGTGTTTTATGAGTGGAGAAACTCCGCAACAGCCGACGGAAGGTAGCTAAGCTAATCGCCGCAACCAACTCACGCTCACAGACCCCTCTTCCCCCACAGATACATTACTGGGGAAAAAAGGCTGTTGGCGGAGGAAGTCGCGGCTCACTGGCTGGCGTATTGCGTAATTCCAATGAGAACGCATCGTCTCAAACCGTCGACGGTGTTCTGAGTCCTCGTAGCCTTGGAAGTTCGCTCTTCCTAGAACGACTAGCGAGAATGTTCCTCCCAAGAATGCAAGCTCGTTCTTAGCATTCTTGGTATTGAGAAACGGCCATATATTTCTTATATCTCTGTGCCTCAACGCATCGGTTTCAAAACATGAGCGGGATGCGATATTTTTTTCCGTCCCCCAACGTGACTTTCGGCCCTTAATGCGCGTCATTTTGCGTCATGATTACGCCGAAGTTTGCTTACAGTTTGGTCTTACTCGCTAGCGAGCTGGTTGGCTACCTAGCTAGCAATAGTATAGCTAGCGCGCAAATGTATTGAGCTACATAGCCAACCGGCTAGCCAGCTGAAAAGGCTGCAGTTCGCTTTCAATGACCGAAGTATTCCCAGAAATAATTACGCCGACAAAATAAGGCTACAGTTTGTGTACACAGCCATACTCGTTAGCGAGCTGTTGGCTTCCTAGCAAGTGATATCGAACTGTCATAACTAGCACGCCAGTGTATTTAGCTACATGGCCAACTGGCTATCGAGCTAAAAAGGCTACAGTTCGCTCACAGTGGAATACTCGCGAGCGAGCTATTTGGCTAGCTAGCTAGCAAGATAAAGAGGAATCTATATCTATAATGTTATAGATAGAAATCCAGTTTATTTAACATCGTAAAGTCGCTCTCACACCGGACGCGAAACGATTTTTTTTGCACCACAGATGACATTCAAAGTCAATGCAAAGACGCGACTGCTCGCGAAAACGCTTGTATTCACGTCTTTGCATGGACTTTGAATTTAATCTGTCTTACGAAAAAATCGTTTCGCGTCCGGTGCGAAAGCACTTTAATTTTCCTAATTTAAGGAGGACATTCACAGTAATTATCACTGGGAATCATTAATATCGCTTCAACGATGAAAAGATGTAGTGCCTAGTTTTCTTCACATTGGATATTGTGGACTATGGAAGAGTTATTTTAGGGGACTTTTTTTTCTTGGTCTCTGAAGTTGAAGTTGTGATGCGTTAACGATATAGAAAAAAAAGAAAATCGCAGCCTGCGAAAAGGACACCATAAGCACTTGTCAAAAAAAAAAAACAAACGGAATTTATTATTCTTTCCACAAATGTTGGTCTAAATTTTAGTTTTTACTGCCGATGTTCGACTATTCTTTTTCTTTTTGACAACTTTCAGCAATGTTCTTTTGTGGATTGATCTGTAAAGTAGTTCTTTTCAGTCTCATGCTTGCAGGATTTTTTAACAGTGCTTTTTATACGCCCCAAGAAACAATACTGTCCTCTTATACCATACATGACTCTACAATCCTAATCAGATTTCATGTGACATGAGCAGGTGAGATATAAAATGGCATTTACAATATACAATGCTGTAAAAAAAAAAAGAAAAAAAAAAGAATTTGCCTTTGACCCCGTCCTGATTTCTTATTCTTGTGCATGTTATTTTACTCTTCAATATTTCAGATCATCAAACAAATTTTAATATTAGACAAAGATAATCAGAGTAAATACAAAATGCAGTTTTAAAAATTATGATTTCATTTATTAAGGGAAAAAAGATATCCAAACCTACCTGGCCAACTGCCAACTATAATTCATGTATGTGAACAATACAGTGGCATACACACTCATATGTTGCAGTACCATCAGTTTTAGAACATGTTGACTTCACATGTGAACCTTGACCTCCTGGCCCCAAAGGTAGGTCAGATAATCTGTACCTACATATCATGAATGAATAAGTTTCATGCAGGCCCAACAAAGTTTATTTGCATTGACGAGTTACTGGGATAAACAATAAGAACAACACACATACAGCGCCCTCCGTTTTTAGGGGGGGGAATCCCTGATTAATAAATAATTATTTTTCATAAAATCACCTGTCCCACAATTATTGGCACCCCAAACAATTCCTAGGAAATAATTGTAATTGAAGTATTTCTGTCATTTCTACTGTAGTTTCCATAGTTGATCAGCATATCTAGGAACATTTAATTAGTAATTCATCACTTCCTGTTTCCTTGGGGTATAAATATGATGTGACACAGAGGCCATTGCTCTTATCCACTCTTCAACATGGGAAAGGAACACACCATTCAAGTAAGGCAGATGTGTGTCGACCTTCACAAGTCAGGCAATGGCTAAAAGAAAATAGCCTCTCACCTGCACTTGCCCATATCTACTGTCAGAGGAATCATTAAGAAGTTTAAAACCACTGGAACAGTGGTAAACAAGCCTGGAGGAGGATGCAAGGTTATTTTGCCGCCACGCACAGTGAGGAGGATGGTAAGAGAAGTAAAAAGTTCTCCAAAGCTCACTGTTAAAGAATTGCAACAAATGGTAGCATCTTGGGGTCACAAAGTCTCCAAAACAACCATCAGGCGGTATCTACATGCCAACAAGCTGTTTGGGAGGCATGCACAGAAAAAATCTTTTCTCACTCGCAATCATAAATGCAAATGTCTGGAGTTCGCTAAGTGGTACTGGGACTTCAACTGGGACCGTGTGATTTGGTCAGAGGAGACCAAGGTAGAGCTTTTTGGCAACAAACACTCCAAGTGTGTCTGGCGGAACACAAAAGATGAGTATTCAGAAAAGCACCTCATGCCCACTGTGAAGTATGGGGGAGGATCGGTGATCCTGTGGGCCTGTTTCTCTTCCAGAGGACCTGGGAACCTTGTTAGGGTGCATGGCATCATCAGCGCTTTGAAATACCAGGACATATTAAATCAAAATCTGGTGGCCTCTGCCCGAAAGCTGAAGATGGGTCGTCACTGGGTCTTTCAGCAAGATAATGACCCTAAACGTGTGGCCTAATCTACAGAGAAATGGTTCACCAGACACAGAATCAAGTTCCTCCCATGGCCATCTCAGTCCCCAGACCTCAACCCCATTGAAAACCTGTGGAGTGAGCTGAGGAGGAGAGTGCAGAGGAGAGGACCCAGGTCGCTCGATGATTTGGAGAGATTGTGCAAAGGGGAATGGTCGAAGATCCCTCTTTCTGTATTCGCCCATATTGTGAAATATTATAGGAGAAGAGTAGGCACCGTTTTGTTGGCAAAAAGGGGTTGTACAAAGTATTAACATCAGAGGTGCTAATAATTGTGGCTCATGTGATTTGAAGTAAAATAATTATTTCTTAATGTGTGATTTTTTGCCACTGGATAAATGCACTTGAATTAATGGTTGGATTTTCCTTTTTTGTTCTTTGTGGTCTTATATTATTTTGAAAAAAACTGATTTTATTGAAAGCTAAAGAACACATCTTAACCAGGGGTGCCAATAATTATTGAGGGCACTGTATGTATTCAACTGCAACCTGGGGACAAATATGTCTTTATTGCTGAAACGTAGTATTTTTTTACACACCGTGACCTTAATTCATCCTAACCTTAACTATTTAGGTTAATTCTATTTAGGTAATTTTCACATAGTTATACAAAATAGGACCAAGTTTCATCATTTGAAATGAAATCATCATTTTGAAAACTGAATTTTGTATTTACTCTGGTTATCTTTGTCTGATATAAAAATGTGTTTGATCATCTGAAACACTGAAGTGCAAAAAAAAATATGCAAAAGAATAAGAAATCAGGAAGGGGCAAAGGCAAATTCTTTTTTTTTTCTTTCTTTTTTTTACAGCATTGTATATTGTAAATGCTATTTTATATCTCACCTGCTCATGATGTCACATGAAATCTAATTAGGATTGTGGAGTAATATATGGTATTAGAGGACAATATTGTTTCTTGGGGCGTATAAAAAGCACTGTTTAAAAATCCCGCAAGCATGAGACTGAGAAGAACTACTTTACAGATGAATCCACAAAAGAACATTGCTGAAAGTTGTCAAAAAGAAAAAGAAGAGTTGAACATCAGCAGTAAAAATGTAGACCATTCATAGCAAGGGTCATACTTAACCGGAATATATTTTAAGTTTCATGTAACCTCTCAAGAAAATTGTGTTAATGACATCTGAATTTTGAAAAATTATGGCTGTGTTGTCATTTGAGCTGATTTTCCTCATAATTTTTAGTAAAGTGGTGGGTATATGGTTGCCACTGCAGTGCAATATGTCCTCAAATGAGCATAGAAAAAAGCCTTTTACCTGGGTACTTCAAAAAGACTACCCAAAAGTAAAAACACTGGAGCACACTTTATAAATCTGCACGTTTATTGAGGGGAAAAGATGACTGACGTTTTGACTTGCGTCTTCCTCAGAATCATCTGAACACAGGAAATGGAGGAATATATATACCCTCCCACACAAATAAGACTGACAGCCAAAAAAGGGAAAGTGCAATTACGCAGATTCAATCATTAAGTAGAATTGAACATAAAATAAACAGCATAAGAATAGAAGTTGGAACCAAATGACATTTCCCCAATGGCAATGTTACAATGTACATATGTTTACAAGTTTAAAAAAAAAAAAAATTAATTTATATGTATTTATATGTGTATACCAAATATTGTAAACCACATGCCTAGTCAGGAGGAATAAAATTAGAGGAAGCATGATAGGCTGGGTGGATCATTCACTCCTCCAGAAGATGCTGCATTCAGGGTGAAAATCCAAAAAGCTTCCCTACGGAGTAGTTTATTAATGATATCTCCTCCCCTGGGGGATGGTATAACTTTTTCGATCCCTATGAATTTCAGGGAGGAGACCGAGCCATGATTAGCTTCCAAATAATGACGTGCCATAGCATAGTCCAGATTTTTATTACGAATGGCAGTTTTGTGTTCGCCAATTCGAACTTTGAGTGCCCGTTTGGTCTGACCTATATAAATTAAACCGCAAGGGCATTTCAACAAATATATCACGTGCGTAGATTGGCAGTTGATAAATTGTTTTATCTCATATTTTGTTCCAGTGAGGGGATGATAAAAAAACTTTGTTTTGTTCGAATTCGAACAGTGGGCACAGTGACCGCAGCTGAAAAAACCCGTCGGTGGGCCCGGTAGCCAAGTGTTGGGTATTGTAGGAGGCATGAAACTATGTACTACATAATCTTTAATGTTGCGCGATCTTCTAAAGGATACGAGAGGGGGATTAGCGGAAATGTCTTTTAGAGACGGTTCATTTGTAAGGATGCTCCAATGTTTAAGGATAATATTTTTAACTTGTCCAGCGTACGGGTTAAATTCCGTGGAGAAGCAGACCCGTGTGGCTTCATTAGTTTTTGGCTGTTTCACCAACAATGCGGAGCGTTCGGTGTGTGTGGCTCGGTTGAATGCCCGATCAATAACAAACTTACTATAGCCTCTTTCTAGAAACCGTTGCTGCATCTCCGTGGCTTTAAGTTTGAATTCTTTCGTACTGCCACAGTTGCGTTTCAACCTGAGGAATTGGCCAACTGGAACATTACGTTTAAGTCGCTCAGGGTGGTTGCTATCCGCATGCAGTAGGGTGTTGCGGCTTAAAGGTTTGCGAAAAACAGTGGTATCAAGAGTACTTCCACTATTTTTGGTTATTGTAATATCCAGAAAATTAATACTCGTGGGGCTATGCTCCTCTGTGAAGGTCAGATTATTGTCAGTGTTATTTATATATTGTATAAAAGCAGCAAATTGATGTTCAGAGCCGTTCCAAATGAGTATAATGTCATCAATGTATCTCCGATATAAAGCAATTTCAGAAAAGAATGGATTGGTAGTGGGATCATTGATGAACTTTTCTTCCCAGTGACCCATAAAAAGATTTGCGTAATTAGGGGCAAATGCTGCTCCCATGGCAGTACCTTGCGATTGAATATAGTATGAGCCAGCATACTGGAAATAGTTCATTTTGAGGGCCATCTCCGTTAAGGTGAGAATAAACTCATTCGGTGGAAGAATGTTATCTGGCCGCTTCTCCAGGTAATGAGCCAGGGCCTGTAAACCTCCAGTATGTGGAATGTTGGTGTATAAACTCTGGACATCTAAAGTGGCTAGTATACTACCTGGACTCACTTGTAGATCATTTAAAACATTTAAGATATCCAAAGTATCACCAAGATAGGCTGGCAAGTCCGGAACCAATTTTTTAATGAAGAAGTCTATATAGAGAGAGAGGGGCTCAATTAGACTACCATTGCCAGATACAATGGGCCTAAGAGGAGGGTTAACTACAGACTTGTGTATTTTAGGTAATCCATAGAACACTAATTTAATTAATAAACTAATTTAAGGAGGACATTCACAGTAATTATCACTGGGAATCATTAATATCTCTTCAACGATGAAAAGATGTAGTGCCTAGTTTTCTTCACATTGGATATTGTGGACTATGGAAGAGTTATTTTAGGGGACTTTTTTTTCTTGGTCTCTGAAGTTGAAGTTGTGATGCGTTAACGATATAGAAAAAAAAGAAAATCGCAGCCTGCGAAAAGGACACCATAAGCACTTGTCAAAAAAAAAAACAAACGGAATTTATTATTCTTTCCACAAATGTTGGTCTAAATTTTAGTTTTTACTGCCGATGTTCGACTATTCTTTTTCTTTTTGACAACTTTCAGCAATGTTCTTTTGTGGATTGATCTGTAAAGTAGTTCTTTTCAGTCTCATGCTTGCAGGATTTTTTAACAGTGCTTTTTATACGCCCCAAGAAACAATACTGTCCTCTTATACCATACATGACTCTACAATCCTAATCAGATTTCATGTGACATGAGCAGGTGAGATATAAAATGGCATTTACAATATACAATGCTGTAAAAAAAAAAAGAAAAAAAAAAGAATTTGCCTTTGACCCCGTCCTGATTTCTTATTCTTGTGCATGTTATTTTACTCTTCAATATTTCAGATCATCAAACAAATTTTAATATTAGACAAAGATAATCAGAGTAAATACAAAATGCAGTTTTAAAAATTATGATTTCATTTATTAAGGGAAAAAAGATATCCAAACCTACCTGGCCAACTGCCAACTATAATTCATGTATGTGAACAATACAGTGGCATACACACTCATATGTTGCAGTACCATCAGTTTTAGAACATGTTGACTTCACATGTGAACCTTGACCTCCTGGCCCCAAAGGTAGGTCAGATAATCTGTACCTACATATCATGAATGAATAAGTTTCATGCAGGCCCAACAAAGTTTATTTGCATTGACGAGTTACTGGGATAAACAATAAGAACAACGCACATACAGCGCCCTCCGTTTTTAGGGGGGGGAATCCCTGATTAATAAATAATTATTTTTCATAAAATCACCTGTCCCACAATTATTGGCACCCCAAACAATTCCTAGGAAATAATTGTAATTGAAGTATTTCTGTCATTTCTACTGTAGTTTCCATAGTTGATCAGCATATCTAGGAACATTTAATTAGTAATTCATCACTTCCTGTTTCCTTGGGGTATAAATATGATGTGACACAGAGGCCATTGCTCTTATCCACTCTTCAACATGGGAAAGGAACACACCATTCAAGTAAGGCAGATGTGTGTCGACCTTCACAAGTCAGGCAATGGCTAAAAGAAAATAGCCTCTCACCTGCACTTGCCCATATCTACTGTCAGAGGAATCATTAAGAAGTTTAAAACCACTGGAACAGTGGTAAACAAGCCTGGAGGAGGATGCAAGGTTATTTTGCCGCCACGCACAGTGAGGAGGATGGTAAGAGAAGTAAAAAGTTCTCCAAAGCTCACTGTTAAAGAATTGCAACAAATGGTAGCATCTTGGGGTCACAAAGTCTCCAAAACAACCATCAGGCGGTATCTACATGCCAACAAGCTGTTTGGGAGGCATGCACAGAAAAAATCTTTTCTCACTCGCAATCATAAATGCAAACGTCTGGAGTTCGCTAAGTGGTACTGGGACTTCAACTGGGACCGTGTGATTTGGTCAGAGGAGACCAAGGTAGAGCTTTTTGGCAACAAACACTCCAAGTGTGTCTGGCGGAACACAAAAGATGAGTATTCAGAAAAGCACCTCATGCCCACTGTGAAGTATGGGGGAGGATCGGTGATCCTGTGGGCCTGTTTCTCTTCCAGAGGACCTGGGAACCTTGTTAGGGTGCATGGCATCATCAGCGCTTTGAAATACCAGGACATATTAAATCAAAATCTGGTGGCCTCTGCCCGAAAGCTGAAGATGGGTCGTCACTGGGTCTTTCAGCAAGATAATGACCCTAAACGTGTGGCCTAATCTACAGAGAAATGGTTCACCAGACACAGAATCAAGTTCCTCCCATGGCCATCTCAGTCCCCAGACCTCAACCCCATTGAAAACCTGTGGAGTGAGCTGAGGAGGAGAGTGCAGAGGAGAGGACCCAGGTCGCTGGATGATTTGGAGAGATTGTGCAAAGGGGAATGGTCGAAGATCCCTCTTTCTGTATTCGCCCATATTGTGAAATATTATAGGAGAAGAGTAGGCACCGTTTTGTTGGCAAAAAGGGGTTGTACAAAGTATTAACATCAGAGGTGCTAATAATTGTGGCTCATGTGATTTGAAGTAAAATAATTATTTCTTAATGTGTGATTTTTTGCCACTGGATAAATGCACTTGAATTAATGGTTGGATTTTCCTTTTTTGTTCTTGGTGGTCTTATATTATTTTGAAAAAAACTGATTTTATTGAAAGCTAAAGAACACATCTTAACCAGGGGTGCCAATAATTATTGAGGGCACTGTATGTATTCAACTGCAACCTGGGGACAAATATGTCTTTATTGCTGAAACGTAGTATTTTTTTACACACCGTGACCTTAATTCATCCTAACCTTAACTATTTAGGTTAATTCTATTTAGGTAATTTTCACATAGTTATACAAAATAGGACCAAGTTTCATCATTTGAAATGAAATCATCATTTTGAAAACTGAATTTTGTATTTACTCTGGTTATCTTTGTCTGATATAAAAATGTGTTTGATCATCTGAAACACTGAAGTGCAAAAAAAAAATATGCAAAAGAATAAGAAATCAGGAAGGGGCAAAGGCAAATTCTTTTTTTTTCTTTCTTTTTTTTTTACAGCATTGTATATTGTAAATGCTATTTTATATCTCACCTGCTCATGATGTCACATGAAATCTAATTAGGATTGTGGAGTAATATATGGTATTAGAGGACAATATTGTTTCTTGGGGCGTATAAAAAGCACTGTTTAAAAATCCCGCAAGCATGAGACTGAGAAGAACTACTTTACAGATGAATCCACAAAAGAACATTGCTGAAAGTTGTCAAAAAGAAAAAGAAGAGTTGAACATCAGCAGTAAAAATGTAGACCATTCATAGCAAGGGTCATACTTAACAGGAATATATTTTAAGTTTCATGTAACCTCTCAAGAAAATTGTGTTAATGACATCTGAATTTTGAAAAATTATGGCTGTGTTGTCATTTGAGCTGATTTTCCTCATAATTTTTAGTAAAGTGGTGGGTATATGGTTGCCACTGCAGTGCAATATGTCCTCAAATGAGCATAGAAAAAAGCCTTTTACCTGGGTACTTCAAAAAGACTACCCAAAAGTAAAAACACTGGAGCACACTTTATAAATCTGCACGTTTATTGAGGGGAAAAGATGACTGACGTTTTGACTTGCGTCTTCCTCAGAATCATCTGAACACAGGAAATGGAGGAATATATATACCCTCCCACACAAATAAGACTGACAGCCAAAAAAGGGAAAGTGCAATTACGCAGATTCAATCATTAAGTAGAATTGAACATAAAATAAACAGCATAAGAATAGAAGTTGGAACCAAATGACATTTCCCCAATGGCAATGTTACAATGTACATATGTTTACAAGTTTAAAAAAAAAAAAAATTAATTTATATGTATTTATATGTGTATACCAAATATTGTAAACCACATGCCTAGTCAGGAGGAATAAAATTAGAGGAAGCATGATAGGCTGGGTGGATCATTCACTCCTCCAGAAGATGCTGCATTCAGGGTGAAAATCCAAAAAGCTTCCCTACGGAGTAGTTTATTAATGATATCTCCTCCCCTGGGGGATGGTATAACTTTTTCGATCCCTATGAATTTCAGGGAGGAGACCGAGCCATGATTAGCTTCCAAATAATGACGTGCCATAGCATAGTCCAGATTTTTATTACGAATGGCAGTTTTGTGTTCGCCAATTCGAACTTTGAGTGCCCGTTTGGTCTGACCTATATAAATTAAACCGCAAGGGCATTTCAACAAATATATCACGTGCGTAGATTGGCAGTTGATAAATTGTTTTATCTCATATTTTGTTCCAGTGAGGGGATGATAAAAAAACTTTGTTTTGTTCGAATTCGAACAGTGGGCACAGTGACCGCAGCTGAAAAAACCCGTCGGTGGGCCCGGTAGCCAAGTGTTGGGTATTGTAGGAGGCATGAAACTATGTACTACATAATCTTTAATGTTGCGCGATCTTCTAAAGGATACGAGAGGGGGATTAGCGGAAATGTCTTTTAGAGACGGTTCATTTGTAAGGATGCTCCAATGTTTAAGGATAATATTTTTAACTTGTCCAGCGTACGGGTTAAATTCCGTGGAGAAGCAGACCCGTGTGGCTTCATTAGTTTTTGGCTGTTTCACCAACAATGCGGAGCGTTCGGTGTGTGTGGCTCGGTTGAATGCCCGATCAATAACAAACTTACTATAGCCTCTTTCTAGAAACCGTTGCTGCATCTCCGTGGCTTTAAGTTTGAATTCTTTCGTACTGCCACAGTTGCGTTTCAACCTGAGGAATTGGCCAACTGGAACATTACGTTTAAGTCGCTCAGGGTGGTTGCTATCCGCATGCAGTAGGGTGTTGCGGCTTAAAGGTTTGCGAAAAACAGTGGTATCAAGAGTACTTCCACTATTTTTGGTTATTGTAATATCCAGAAAATTAATACTCGTGGGGCTATGCTCCTCTGTGAAGGTCAGATTATTGTCAGTGTTATTTATATATTGTATAAAAGCAGCAAATTGATGTTCAGAGCCGTTCCAAATGAGTATAATGTCATCAATGTATCTCCGATATAAAGCAATTTCAGAAAAGAATGGATTGGTAGTGGGATCATTGATGAACTTTTCTTCCCAGTGACCCATAAAAAGATTTGCGTAATTAGGGGCAAATGCTGCTCCCATGGCAGTACCTTGCGATTGAATATAGTATGAGCCAGCATACTGGAAATAGTTCATTTTGAGGGCCATCTCCGTTAAGGTGAGAATAAACTCATTCGGTGGAAGAATGTTATCTGGCCGCTTCTCCAGGTAATGAGCCAGGGCCTGTAAACCTCCAGTATGTGGAATGTTGGTGTATAAACTCTGGACATCTAAAGTGGCTAGTATACTACCTGGACTCACTTGTAGATCATTTAAAACATTTAAGATATCCAAAGTATCACCAAGATAGGCTGGCAAGTCCGGAACCAATTTTTTAATGAAGAAGTCTATATAGAGAGAGAGGGGCTCAATTAGACTACCATTGCCAGATACAATGGGCCTAAGAGGAGGGTTAACTACAGACTTGTGTATTTTAGGTAATCCATAGAACACTGGGCAAATAGGATGTTTAGTCAGTAGGAACTCCTTTTCATTTGCAGTAATCCAACCTTTCTGTACAGAAGATTCAATAAACCCATCAATTTGAGCTTTGATGTTTGCAGTAGGGTCATGACGTAAAGGCGAATAAAACAAATTATTGCAGAGTTGACTCTTAACACCATTGTCATATTGCTCAAAATTCATAACAACAATCGAGCCCCCTTTGTCTGCAGGCTTAATCACAATGTCAGAATTGGATTGCAGACATTTCAAAGCAGAAAATTCCTCTTTTGTAAAATTGCTCCCACGAAATTTTGTCTTATGGAATAACTTAGACAGGTCACGTTCAACTACTCTGCTGTATGTAATCACAAAGGGACTTAAATCAGAGTGAGGGATGAACATTGATTTCTTTTTGAAAGGGGTTTTCTCCCTTCCTACATCAGTGACATCAGTATTTACATCAGGCACATCAGAATTTCTTAATATAGCATTTGCATTACAAGAAAAATGGTGTTTCAGATGTAGCTGCCGAAAGAATTTAAATGTGTCCACCTTTACTTTGAAGGGATCGGGAGAATTAGTGGGGGAGAAGGAAAGACCTTTAGACAAGGCAGATATTTCAGACTCACTCAGAACATGTCCAGAAATGTTAACTACGGCTTCTTCCCCCTTCGTTGGGAGCGACGTGGCAGTGCGGGAGGTAGATCTCCCGTGACCACGTGTGCCCCGCCTTGTCTGTTTCGGGTGCCGCGTCCTCTCGGTGGATTGGCTAAAAAACCGGGCTGGTCCCATCCATCATTCCCATCGGATGAATCCTGTTCGCTTGCGGTGGAAAGGCCTGGATCCCTGTTTCTTTTGGTCCAGGTAGGGCGGGTCCTAGATTTAAATTTGTGGCGGTGGCCTTGCCACTTATATACAGTCCCATCCAAATAATCCTTTGTGTCCCTTTGATATTTTTGTAACTTATATGCCTTAATTTCTTTTTGAAAGGCTGCAACGGATGCTGAAATCTTTGTAGTGATATTTTGAAATGCGTCCTGATCCACCTTGGATTTAAGGTCGTCCTCGATTCGCTTGACTTCTGCGTTGACTTTCTCTGTTTCCGCCTTGGTTTTTTCAATGGCAAGAAGCATTAAGTCCAGGGAGCATTTATTTAGAATCTGCTCCCATTTAAGGAGAAAGGATTTGTCGTCCAGACCAAATGCAGGAGGCTTGTTAATTCTCAGTCCTCTCGGAATGCGTTTTTCACGCCAATATTCCGATAGCGTGATAGAATGCCAGAATAGGCGCGTCTCCTTCTTTTTTAATTCCTCAAGTTGCGCACTAAGCGCAACATGACCTGGTTCAGTCGAGAGAAGCAGGTCCTGGAAAAGGCTCTGTGGGAGAACAATATTTCTCCCCTGTTCGTCTGTATAAGACAAACATTCAGAACGTGCAGATGTAGTTTCGTTTATTTCGGAAAAGATGCTCATTTTACCTCACAAAACTATTAGAGGCGAGCGGCGAGAACAACTGAACCGTCCCAAATGGCTCATAAAACGTTAGTCAATATACAAAAGTTCAACGCGCTTCAGCGAAGTTTCAAAAGTGAGGCAAGGTGCTCAGCAGTAAAGGACAATAAGCATAGAAAAAAGCCTTTTACCTGGGTACTTCAAAAAGACTACCCAAAAGTAAAAACACTGGAGCACACTTTATAAATCTGCACGTTTATTGAGGGGAAAAGATGACTGACGTTTCGACTTGCGTCTTCCTCAGAATCATCTGAACACAGGAAATGGAGGAATATATATACCCTCCCACACAAATAAGACTGACAGCCAAAAAAGGGAAAGTGCAATTACGCAGATTCAATCATTAAGTAGAATTGAACATAAAATAAACAGCATAAGAATAGAAGTTGGAACCAAATGACATTTCCCCAATGGCAATGTTACAATGTACATATGTTTACAAGTTTTAAAAAAAAAAAAATTAATTTATATGTATTTATATGTGTATACCAAATATTGTAAACCACATGCCTAGTCAGGAGGAATAAAATTAGAGGAAGCATGATAGGCTGGGTGGATCATTCACTCCTCCAGAAGATGCTGCATTCAGGGTGAAAATCCAAAAAGCTTCCCTACGGAGTAGTTTATTAATGATATCTCCTCCCCTGGGGGATGGTATAACTTTAACAGAAGTCAAGCGAATCGAGGACGACCTTAAATCCAAGGTGGATCAGGACGCATTTCAAAATATCACTACAAAGATTTCAGCATCCGTTGCAGCCTTTCAAAAAGAAATTAAGGCATATAAGTTACAAAAATATCAAAGGGACACAAAGGATTATTTGGATGGGACTGTATATAAGTGGCAAGGCCACCGCCACAAATTTAAATCTAGGACCCGCCCTACCTGGACCAAAAGAAACAGGGATCCAGGCCTTTCCACCGCAAGCGAACAGGATTCATCCGATGGGAATGATGGATGGGACCAGCCCGGTTTTTTAGCCAATCCACCGAGAGGACGCGGCACCCGAAACAGACAAGGCGGGGCACACGTGGTCACGGGAGATCTACCTCCCGCACTGCCACGTCGCTCCCAACGAAGGGGGAAGAAGCCGTAGTTAACATTTCTGGACATGTTCTGAGTGAGTCTGAAATATCTGCCTTGTCTAAAGGTCTTTCCTTCTCCCCCACTAATTCTCCCGATCCCTTCAAAGTAAAGGTGGACACATTTAAATTCTTTCGGCAGCTACATCTGAAACACCATTTTTCTTGTAATGCAAATGCTATATTAAGAAATTCTGATGTGCCTGATGTAAATACTGATGTCACTGATGTAGGAAGGGAGAAAACCCCTTTCAAAAAGAAATCAATGTTCATCCCTCACTCTGATTTAAGTCCCTTTGTGATTACATACAGCAGAGTAGTTGAACGTGACCTGTCTAAGTTATTCCATAAGACAAAATTTCGTGGGAGCAATTTTACAAAAGAGGAATTTTCTGCTTTGAAATGTCTGCAATCCAATTCTGACATTGTGATTAAGCCTGCAGACAAAGGGGGCTCGATTGTTGTTATGAATTTTGAGCAATATGACAATGGTGTTAAGAGTCAACTCTGCAATAATTTGTTTTATTCGCCTTTACGTCATGACCCTACTGCAAACATCAAAGCTCAAATTGATGGGTTTATTGAATCTTCTGTACAGAAAGGTTGGATTACTGCAAATGAAAAGGAGTTCCTACTGACTAAACATCCTATTTGCCCAGTGTTCTATGGATTACCTAAAATACACAAGTCTGTAGTTAACCCTCCTCTTAGGCCCATTGTATCTGGCAATGGTAGTCTAATTGAGCCCCTCTCTCTCTATATAGACTTCTTCATTAAAAAATTGGTTCCGGACTTGCCAGCCTATCTTGGTGATACTTTGGATATCTTAAATGTTTTAAATGATCTACAAGTGAGTCCAGGTAGTATACTAGCCACTTTAGATGTCCAGAGTTTATACACCAACATTCCACATACTGGAGGTTTACAGGCCCTGGCTCATTACCTGGAGAAGCGGCCAGATAACATTCTTCCACCGAATGAGTTTATTCTCACCTTAACGGAGATGGCCCTCAAAATGAACTATTTCCAGTATGCTGGCTCATACTATATTCAATCGCAAGGTACTGCCATGGGAGCAGCATTTGCCCCTAATTACGCAAATCTTTTTATGGGTCACTGGGAAGAAAAGTTCATCAATGATCCCACTACCAATCCATTCTTTTCTGAAATTGCTTTATATCGGAGATACATTGATGACATTATACTCATTTGGAACGGCTCTGAACATCAATTTGCTGCTTTTATACAATATAAAAAATAACACTGACAATAATCTGACCTTCACAGAGGAGCATAGCCCCACGAGTATCAATTTTCTGGATATTACAATAACCAAAAATAGTGGAAGTACTCTTGATACCACTGTTTTTCGCAAACCTTTAAGCCGCAACACCCTACTGCATGCGGATAGCAACCACCCTGAGCGACTTAAACGTAATGTTCCAGTTGGCCAATTCCTCAGGTTGAAACGCAACTGTAGCAGTACGAAAGAATTCAAACTTAAAGCCACGGAGATGCAGCAACGGTTTCTAGAAAGAGGCTATAGTAAGTTTGTTATTGATCGGGCATTCAACCGAGCCACACACACCGAACGCTCCGCATTGTTGGTGAAACAGCCAAAAACTAATGAAGCCACACGGGTCTGCTTCTCCACGGAATTTAACCCGTACGCTGGACAAGTTAAAAATATTATCCTTAAACATTGGAGCATCCTTACAAATGAACCGTCTCTAAAAGACATTTCCGCTAATCCCCCTCTCGTATCCTTTAGAAGATCGCGCAACATTAAAGATTATGTAGTACATAGTTTCATGCCTCCTACAATACCCAACACTTGGCTACCGGGCCCACCGACGGGTTTTTTCAGCTGCGGTCACTGTGCCCACTGTTCGAATTCGAACAAAACAAAGTTTTTTTATCATCCCCTCACTGGAACAAAATATGAGATAAAACAATTTATCAACTGCCAATCTACGCACGTGATATATTTGTTGAAATGCCCTTGCGGTTTAATTTATATAGGTCAGACCAAACGGGCACTCAAAGTTCGAATTGGCGAACACAAAACTGCCATTCGTAATAAAAATCTGGACTATGCTATGGCACGTCATTATTTGGAAGCTAATCATGGCTCGGTCTCCTCCCTGAAATTCATAGGGATCGAAAAAGTTATACCATCCCCCAGGGGAGGAGATATCATTAATAAACTACTCCGTAGGGAAGCTTTTTGGATTTTCACCCTGAATGCAGCATCTTCTGGAGGAGTGAATGATCCACCCAGCCTATCATGCTTCCTCTAATTTTATTCCTCCTGACTAGGCATGTGGTTTACAATATTTGGTATACACATATAAATACATATAAATTCATTTTTTTTTTTTTTAAACTTGTAAACATATGTACATTGTAACATTGCCATTGGGGAAATGTCATTTGGTTCCAACTTCTATTCTTATGCTGTTTATTTTATGTTCAATTCTACTTAATGATTGAATCTGCGTAATTGCACTTTCCCTTTTTTGGCTGTCAGTCTTATTTGTGTGGGAGGGTATATATATTCCTCCATTTCCTGTGTTCAGATGATTCTGAGGAAGACGCAAGTCGAAACGTCAGTCATCTTTTCCCCTCAATAAACGTGCAGATTTATAAAGTGTGCTCCAGTGTTTTTACTTTTGGGTAGTCTTTTTGAAGTACCCAGGTAAAAGGCTTTTTTCTATGCTTGTTGTCCTTTACTGCTGAGCACCTTGCCTCACTTTTGAAACTTGGCTGAAGCGCGTTGAACTTTTGTATAATGTCCTCAAATGAGTTTGATACTGATGTCTACTACTGACCCCATCAAATGAACTGTACGAATAATATTGGTACATGCATGATGTCAAACCACATATTTGCTCAGATACTCACTGACCAGGACACATTTATATTGGCTGAAAAGTTTAAATTACACTTTTAAGAAAAAAAAATGCAAATCCAATAGTGATTGAGCACTGATTCCTCAGAACACAGGACATTAGTACATACTGTATGATACTTGAATATGATCTGCACTAATAGGGTCTATGGTGCATTTACCGTCAGAACCCATAATTCAGGATTTTAGACCTTGAAGCCAAGGTAAATACTGTTACATCTGCCCATAGGGTTATTTGGCCTCGCGTAAAAATGTATGCAGCACAGAAATTTTTTTAGTGAAGCTTAGGAGGGACATATTTACACTAGTTGGACTCTAGATAGTGTGACAATAATTTCAAGCTACCTGTCTGTGTACATTCATAATGTTACAATTGTCTCATTTAGTCCTAAAATTACAGTATGCAACAGTGATTCAGTGTTTCACATTCTTTTGTGTTAGAAGGTCAAAAGCAGTCATGGGGGCCTTTCCACAGCTCCCCAACAAGGCATTTGGAACAACTCGGCAAGAGATGGCACAATAACATAGAAGCTGGGGGCACGCTCTCTCCCTCGAGGGAGTTGCTGTCTCGGTGGTGGGGGCTGTGTGCTTGGCTGTGGGGGTGTGTGCCTGGGGCTTGTGGCCTGCCTGTGTGCCCTCTCGTGGCTCTAATGCTGGGTGCCTTGGCTCTAGGGGGGTGTAGAGGTGCTCGGGGTTGCTGCCTGCTTGCTCCCGGGGGGCTGCTGGTAAGGTGCTGGCCTCTCCTCAGAGGGGGGTGCTCTGTCTGGGAGCTGTGCTGGGGATGTTTGTGTGCTGGGTTTCATCCTTGCACATGCTGCTTGCTCCTGTGGCTAGAGGGAGTGGCTTGGGTGTGGGCTGGGGTTCGCCAGCATCTTGTCTACTCTGTGGAACCCTTCATGCCTCTTGGGGTGGAGCTGTGTTCCAGGCTTCAGTAGTCCTCCTGTTTGGTTCGCCTCCATGCAGCAGCATCGTGGCAATGCTGGTGTGCCTTGGGGGGGATGTGCTACCTCTGCAGAGGGGGGTGCCTATAGCGAAGGGTTACCTCTGCAGCTGGGGGTGTGCCTGTGGCGATGGGTTACTTCCGCTGTGGAGGGTGAAAAATATTATTTGCATCCAACTTACTTCTTTCTTTGCAGGTAACTGTATTACATAAACATGCTTCAGGTCAGTATAATTTTCCCTCAGTTTGACAAAAATTTATTCAGCAAAAAATTTACTTCACACAAAAACTAGGGTGTCCTCACACTTCTCACCAGTAGTACATGTGCTCGAAGCAGTTGACATGATGACATTTGCTCTCAACAAATATCATCCCAATATTTCTTTCCGTGCCACAAGCACCTCAATTTTACTTCAATGTCTATTCTCTAACATTTACTTCCTTTCCTTGGCCACCCTTTCCTCCTTCACAGTGATGAACTGACTGAATTTAACAGTTAAATAAACACATTATTTCCTGGTTATTTTAACTGTAAGTGGAGTCCTGCACGCATTTACCTCAAAATGTAAGGGTTGGTCCTTAGAACCAATCCCCTTCTGCATTCTCAAGCAGTAGTCCAGTCGGAGAGCAGCAGTCCAAATCTGCTTTCTCGGTTTTTGGGTGCCCAGGAGGTGCCCCCGCCCCGTTGTAAGTTTCATATGCCGAAGGTTTTTAAATGTAAAACAAAAGTGGCTTTAACGTCATTTTAGGTCACATGCACTAACATGGTCATAGCTAAAGCCATCCTAAACAATGATTCATTGGTCATTTCATTCAACCTATGAGGGAGAGGTTTCCATGAGAAATTCAAAATAATGAATTGTTATTTTAAATTTGGAGTTTACCTTTATTTAATAAATAGAAAACAGCAAAATCACTTCCATTAAAATTGAAGCCATTTTCATTTCTTTGAATTTCATATAGCGAAAAATATAGTAAGATATCGATTTTACTAGGTATCACGCGAGAGAAATTAGTGCTGGAATTAGGGTCGTTCTTTGTCTTGTTTGGCTGCTCCAACGACCCGTACGGCCGGAACATAACTCAACTAATAAACACGCATCAAAATCCAAGTTGCGGCTAGCTTGACCTGGCTTCCACGAACAACGGCTCACTTGACCGCGGTAAAATAAGGGACAGTAACTGCATCATTATTGACGTTGCTTTTGAGTAACACTTTGACAATTTATTTTGATACCAGTTGTTCATTGTGGAAGTTACTTGCCAGTGACACTGACAGATTTATGTTGATACCAGTTGATCATTATTGAAACTTACTTACAAGTAACACTGTGACAAATTAATGTTGATACATCTTGATCATAATTGAACTTACTTACCAGTAACACTGTGGCATATATATTTTGATACTAGTTGATTAGTTGAATGTGTTGTATAATGACGATGTATTTAATTAACAGATGCTTCAGATATCTTTTTGTTTGGTCAGTGGAATAAGTCGCAAACTTGTTGCATACTGAAGACACATTCTCAGATTGTTACCCAGTTTCCATTAAATATGATCCATCTGTCTAATTTTTGTGAATTTGTTTTTCTTGGTCCTTTCACTAACTGTACTAAAGGGGTTTGGAAATAACTAAATAACGGTATTCATCACAATAATTTTTTTTACCTGATTTACCAGATTTTTACCTGAGCTATGGAAAGTTCTACTTTCTAGAATTTCCGTGTACAAAAGTGTCAAATTGGAGCTGAATTGCTTAGTCAAATTTCTGCCTCAAAGAGCTGGAAATGCAGTATTTGGCAGCTATTTTTTCACATTTTTCCTGGGGGCGGTCCCCCGTACCGCTACCTACGGGAGGGCGCGATTGCATGGTAGGATTATTTGGATTATGGTTTTTCACTTTCAAAAGTTGGCAGGTATGCCTATGTGAAACATTTTCCCCTATCTACTACATGAGTAAATTCGGGTTTTTGTTTATAATCCATTTGTTCAATTAGTCACTGCAATTGGAAGAAATAAATTTGCATACACATCGGCCTTTCAGAATGGGAATCACTCCACCCTGCCTCAATTAGGGGTGCTTTGTTGCTTTTTCAATGACACCAATGGTCCTCCATAAGAAATGACTTCCCACCGCTTGCCTTTTATTTTGCATCATTCTTTATATGACCTCATTGGAAACTTACACAGTTTTGGGGGGGGGGGGGTATGAAGTATGATTAATCATTACTTGCTCTTGTGCCTTAAATCCTATGAAAATCCTTTCATTGCAACCAAGCAGCTACACACCTGATGCTGCTAATCAAGCTTATTAGCAAAGAGCCTAGGGGTTGATTAGTAGTATCAGGTGTGTAACTACTTGGTTGCAATGAAAGCCTGCACCACACTGGCCCTTTCTGGGAAAGATTGGGGACCCCTGCTATAAAGGATCAAAGCCCATCTAGTAAAATTATAAATGATCACTAATTCATGAAATTCAAATTTATAGGCTTGGAAAGGAAAGGTACTCCTGTCATTCTCTAACTGCAATATATATTTTTATTTTCCATGTAACGTTATCTGCGGTTATAACGCTGATCTGCATGAGCCCTGGTTCACACTCGATGCTGAGAACCCCATGTGTAGCTTGAAGTTTTATGGAACTCATCCCGATCAACATGGACGGCCTTCTGAACTCAGCACTGCTTGAATCGCTGCTGATGGCGAACCAGCTATCGAACCTGCAATTACCTTGCTCTCTGCATGTATATTATATTGGTACTTTATTTTATTATTAATTAGCTAGCCCATGGAGGATGGGCTTCCCCCACTATTGCCGGGCTTCTCCTGAGATTTCTTCCCACAGGGGAGTTTTTTCTCACCACCATTTGAAGATTTTTCTCCCCACTGGGAGTTTTTTGCCTCATTTGCCATAGTGGGGATTAGGCTGGGCACTGCTCTTTCATTTATTTAATCTTTCAATGCAAAGAGTCTTTGTGACAGTCTCTGAAAAGTGCAATACAAATAAATTAAATTGAAAATTTGAATAAAAATTTGAATGGAATTAAAAATAATAATAATTTGCTTTGCGCAGGTGGGTGGCTGGGCCATACTTTAATGGTAGAATGTCCATACTTGATCCAGGTAATCTGCAGTGGTGGCAGCAGACCTGCGCTAAATGCTGGGCAGCCTTTGGCAGCCAATATTTGACCCTAGATCTCTCTATGGACTTCCTGGTCATCCAGGAGGCAGTGGGTGCTCCGGCTGTACATATAGTCTTTCTCACTAGGTAGAATGTTTTTCAGGACCAAGATGACGCTTCATCTTGCGTCTTGCATCTGTAGGGGTTGCAGACATGCACTAGAGGGAGCGGCATGTGCCTATTCTATGGAGGATCTGGCCAAGTATCTAGACTAACAGTGAGGCCCTGACTGCAAGTACAGATATGAGAGCACCAAGCGGTGTGTTCTCTGGAAAACGAGCCTAACGGGTCCCTGCAGTTGAAACAGGCTACACATGGTGAGGTCATGTACATTAATGATAGTATGTCCATCCTGATCCAGGTTATCTGCATTGGTGGTGGCAAACCTTTAGCAGCCAATGTTTTGACCCTGGATATCTCTATGGACTTCCTGATCATTCAGGAGGCAGTGGGTGCTCCGGCTGTACACATAGCTTTGCCTCACTTGGCGGTGGTTGCTGTTTTGGGGAATTTTGATTTCTGTTCATGACTAACTATGTTTGTATGTTTGCTATGCCTCGGTAGGACATTACTCCAGAGCAGAACCTACGCCAATATACAATGCTTGTACCCATGAATAAATTGTTCTATTTTATCGAAACTTGATTTTCCCTGACTGAAATGAGTGTAACTAGTTCAGGCAGGAAACTCGTGTAGAGCTACATCAGCTGCCAGCAGCCTGCTAAGCTACCAGCACGTCAGCATCAGCAGGCACACAATTGGAGGATACACATCACGAGGTCATACAGAGGTCTATCTGAAAGACGTCAAGCTCACTCACTTCTGCTGCTGTTTGCAATGACCTTTCATGCTATGCAACATGCTCTTTGGTTTTTTTTGCTTGCCTCCTTCACCCCAGCCTCCACCTGTTTGGTTCTGCTCACATCGGGGATTTTGATTTCTCTTCATGTCTAACTATGTTTGTATGTTTGCTGTGCCTAGGTGGGACATTCCTCCAGAGCAGAACTGCCGCCAAAATACAATATAATGCTTACACCCATGAATAAATGGTTCTATTTTATTGAAACGTGAGTTTTTCTGACTGAACTCAACAAAAATGTCAGGCCATTAAGCGGCTAGTCAGTGAGGTCAGCGAATCAACAATCAAGGGGCTTGTCATTCAACTCACTGAAGTGTGGAACAGATACTGTGAATCAGTAATGAAAGCAAATTTTGAACCACAAGCATCATTTAAGAGCAGAAGGGCCACTTTCAAAGAAAAACTTCAAATCTATGCATAAGACTGTTATGACTTTGTCACAGTGCCCAGTGTTGCTTGTGCCCTGTAGAGAGTGATTCAGTACTCTAACAGGCAGCAGCATATTTATGCAGCATGGGTGGAGGAGGAGGTATCCCACCTTACAGATATAAAGAAGAAAAATACCCTCTTCATCTATGATTATTTGAGGTTGGCAAACCCGCTTACATTCACCATATCCTTTGGCAAAACCGCTAAAATAGCGCTTTGAATCCTCAAATTTCCATAGAAAACGCCTCCATATCAAAAGCATAATCCCTAGTGAATTAAATTATATAAATACAGTGCAAAATTAAAGCTGCAAGCAGCGTTGAAAGGGCCCTCGCACCCCTCGTGCACGTTGGGATGGCGGCAAGATCTTGATGGGTGCAGGTGTCCGTTCAGAGCCATTGGACACTGCGGGACCGCGTACAATGTGGTTTCCTGAGGGGAGCACAAAAATTTTCTGGAGGGCGCAATGATACCATTTTGACATGCCAAACACCCCTCCCCCTCCCCCTCCCCTCCCTGCCCTGAGACCACGCAGCTCAAATTACACAATGACTGCTTCTGCAGCACTCACTGTCATCTTTACATCATATCTCATGAACCGTTCGACGGAATCAAACGCCGTTTGGTACACTTCATCAACACAACACAGGAAACATTATTACCAAGATTGGTAAAATTTGAATCAAAACTTTTGGAAATATTATTACATTATTATTATCAAGATATATTGAAAAATTTAGAGTGACGGACTTCAAAATACAGTATGGGTTTCAGTATACCAAAGTTTCGCCTTGGTCTGATGGTTAACTTGAGGAATTTTCAGCTCATTTGGACTTTCTGGTGAATTTTGGGAATTTCTTTTAATCCACTTCCTGGGTCAAGGCACCACCTCAACTTTGATGAGCCGCCACGGCGTGTGATGAAAGCGCACAATATTCGCAGCAGTTCATCAGCAAAGCCTGTGGGCTAATCTAGCCAAGTTTGAGGAGGATATGATGAACTGTCTGGGAAATATTTCTTCATATGTTGGAAGTGCACATAAAAGGCTGAAACATGACATTTCCGGTCGCCAGCAGGTGGCGCCGTGACTTCTACCAAATGTTGAAAAACAGACGTCTTCAGGGAAAGACTGTCATCACACGTGTGAAGTTTCAGGTGGATCAGATCACGTATGGCCGAGATATAACAACATTTTTCTCATGGTGATCATTGAAGTTTGCCACGCCCCCACGGCCACGCCCTAAGACTTCTGCGCAAGTTTTCGGCAACTTTTGCTCTCACAGGTCTTATGAAGGCACAGACCGAATTTGAAGTCGATCGCATTAAATCTGTAGGAGGAGTTCGTTGAAGTACGACATTTGCACATTGCCCAAACATGACCATAAAATTCAAAATGGCTGACTTCCTGTTGGTTTTACGATATGGCTCCAAGAGGCTTTTTTGTACGTCTTGGCCTCCTACAGGTGACTGGCGATTTTCATAAATGTAAGTAAAATGGTACGCAGGGGCTGCATCATTGAAACACTGTCGGCAGTGCCTAGGGGGCGCCATTCAGCCAATTTGCCATGCCCATTCCCGCGACCCCCTTCAAAAATCAAGTCCAGTACCTTACGACATACGTGCCATGTATCATGCGCCTACAAGCTACCTACCATCTGTAATACCATAAAACGCGTTCAGGGGCGATACAGACCTGGTCTGTCACGCCTGTGGCCAGCTGTGATATGTATGAAATTACTTAAACTTTCAGACATATGTGCAAAGTTTCGTGAGTTTTTACACATCCTAAAGGCCTCAAAACTGCGATCGTAAATTGAAAATTTCTGCAGGAAATGGTCCACAGCTGACTTCCTGTTGGGCCAAAAAATTTTTTAAAAATCTCATGACATTGTAACCATGTGAGCTATGATGTCATCAAATTTTGTGCACCTCCGATGAAATATGCCCAAAAACGGCCCTACATTTGGGGGCGCTGTGGAGCCCCCTGACCACGCCCGAGGCCAGTCACTCCAGAAAATGTTGAGTTACACCAGGATGGAGGTCTGAGCTAAATTTGGCGCGGCTCAGAGCGCAAGAAAGGCCTCAAAAGTGGGCGTAAAGCCAAGAAATCATAATAATAATCTCTACAAAAACAATAGGTTCCTCGCACCTTCGGTGCCAGGACCCGTTCCGGGCCCTGGCACCGGTGGGTGCTCAGGCCCTAATAATAATGATTTACAATTATGGAAGTAGATTTTGACATGCAGTCGGGGGGATTTCACTTTGTGCAATGTTGCTAGCATGCACAGTAATTGTGACGCAGCTTCTTTAAATCCTGAGGGATCATAGTCCCCATCCAGGTGATTTGTGATTCAACATGCAACGTTTTGGTATTCGCGAATAATTCAGGGTAAAGTCATGACTCCGTTATACCGGCGAGCTCTGTCATTAGCAGTCCCAACAAGGTGGGGCTGCTTTCAGTACTTGCGCAAGTTTGTTCGCTGTCTCTGCACTTTGTTTCGCCTGCAACTTTCTTGCTATCTTCAACTTATTTCTAATACTTCAGTCACAGTTATTATACCGCTGGGAAATTGTTTCGACATAATCACTGGTCACTTCAAAAGTAAAGGTCATGTCCAAAGCCCCTCAAAATACTTTTCCACACAATGACTTCAAAAGATTTTTTTACACCCAGCTATAACTTGGTATATAGCAACTACAGAACAGGCATCAACTTCTATCAACTTTTGGGCAAAGCCTGTTCATCATGGTCAAGGTCATATTGAGATTATGGTCATGTGTGTACTCACATAAAACATTTGGTTGACGCAATATATTTATGTGTTTGGTAATTCTTCATTACATTTGCTTATAAATGTGTCCCATGCCTAACAGTTAAAGTGTTTGAATTCAATGTTTATCCAGCATTAATTGTATCCCCAAACGAAGGTCGGAGGATACTATGAATTTGGCCTCGTCACGCGTCCGCCACGTCCGCATCCGCAGAGATTTTCTTGTGAACGCTCTACAGCCCATATAAGTGCACCGATTCTTTTCAAATTTTGCATGGACATGTATTATGGTAAGTTCACAACACCTATTGATTTCGGGTACTCTGGGACCATCTGGGCCCAACTGGGGGGCCTTCAGGGGATACATGTGCTCGGTTGCCGAGTGCTCTAGTTATTTTCTTTTCTGAATGATCTGATCAACTCAGTGCAAACTGCTTAAGCCGGAAACATACTTGCAGTTCAATCATGCGTTCGCGTAGTCAACTGGCAAATGTGCTGAGCATATTTGATCACATGCTTGCTTGCGCATTACAAGTGTCCCGGAGGATTCCAGTATGGGGCTGCGCTCATTTGAATGCTGGTGCGCGTTGTGTTATGTGCCCAGAATGACTTGACCTGTAATGTGTTACCAATTTAATGCTTATTTGAATTTTACGAAGATATCCCGCTAGTTTGAGAGTAGCAAAAAGCGCATTCAGTTTATTTTATCTTTTTTTTCTCCTCACATCAGGATGTTTGAATTTTTTATACTGTTACTTTTTGGAAAGATGAAAATGCATTTCCCATTCATCAAGACAAGTAGCATTTAACCCACATATTGCTATGATTTCAGGAATATGCATACATTACCAGGAGTACTTTAAGACCATTTCATTTTCACCCGTAGTCGCTGAGTTGCCATTTCCTGGTATAACCGTCTGGGATGTTTTAATTTTAATGTGCATTTGTGCCAGGTTCTGCAAGTTAAACTTGTTGTTTGTTCTTTCATTTAGGATATTCAAATGTATGTATTATCCATAATATATTAGTGGGGCGGCTTAGCTTCAAATAACAGGTGTGTTGTGCATTTTCCCTTAAAAGCATGAAACTTGGCACGTGATTAGAGTAACACAAAACACAAATTTTCAGCCCAGGGGCCACCGGAAATATCAGCCCGAGTGGTGGCCATCTTGGATTTCAAAATGGCCGCTTTTGGGTAACTGTTTTGTGGAATATCTCCTGAACTAGGAGAGATACCGAGGCAGTTGGAACGCCATACCCATACTTTAAGGGTCTAGAAATCTATTGTGGCACACAAAATGCTGAAATTTGTGACAGCCATCTTGAAATTCAAGATGGCCGCCATCTTCAGCTGGTTTTTCTGAATAGCTCTGTAACTATTCCCGATATAGAAATTATTTAAAATGTCTATTTTAAAGAAGTAAAAATCAAATGGTTCCATAAAATGTTTTTATTGCTCAATCTGATAGAAAAACCTCATTCTCCGAAGGTTTTCGTCGTTCCAGGACTTAGCATTTGAACAATTGCAGCCCCGTCAAGTATTATACATGTAACCTCTGGAGCCTGTGTACTAGGTGCAATTATTTCATCAAAGCATTGCAGAGGATCACTCTTTGTTCCAGATCGAAGCTTACCTGCCTGAGACAAGGATGGAGGGTAACGTTGATTTTCATGACTGAAAAAATCATCCAGGTTTCCTTCCCGCGTCTGACAGGCAATGTAAAGACGAGAAAATAATTGCACATCATTTTTCAACAAGGCTACTGTTTGTCTTTTGGCTGGGCTTTTGCCGATGAGCTACTGAATAATGGCAACTTGTTTCAAGACAGGGTGTCCTTGAGAGGCTTTTTACGCTCTATGAGCCTTTCTTGTACAAATGATTCTAAAGCTCCCTTTCCCACCTTCTTGATGTTTTTTACACTGTGAGCAACGGATGAGCTTGCAATCTCCTTTGTGTCGAGTACCAACATGTCAGTGGTTTCTTCAAGAAACGGATTGCCAAACTCCTCGAAAGTGGATAAGTGACCTGACGTCCATGTCGAATGACTTCTGTATGCTTTCAGTTTGGTCATGATGTAACGTCTGGTCTTTCTTGTCGTGGTGATGAACCTGGGCCATCTCAAACTCGCCAATCACTCTTGCAACCTCGGGACCAGCAACCATCCATCTTTGCAGGGCATTGTGATTGTCCAGGAGACCAACGGCTCCTCCGTCTCCCTTGATGCAGGCATTGTTCTGCTCATGTGCATGATCTGTGGCAATAGAGGAAAACCGTCGATTTGTCTTCTGTACTGTGAACATACCGACCCGGAATTCTTCCAAAACCTCAGGGCGTGTCTTGTGGAGGGTCACCATATCTCGTAAGTGGATTGGAATCCACCTGGCGTAGTGTGTGTGATCAAGCGTAAAGAACCAGGGAAGGAGCTCCCAGAGAGTATGTAAGTACATATCAAAGTCAGCTTTCCTCAAGGACCGCACAAATGTCAATATACTCTAATTCCAATACAAGATTCAGTGGACATTCTTCGGTTTTTCTTTGACACCATTCCTTGAATGACAATTGTTTATCCTTGTCAGTTGCTCTTGCATAGTCATCGTATGCGTGATGCAGGAGGATGTTCAATGTTGCAGCTGTAACTGGATGTGCATGACGTGTACGCGCAACATGAGAAGCCCGCAGGAAGGAATCAGCTGTTCCTGCTGAGGCAATGCCTGCTTGTACTAAGGCTGCCATCCAGCCACTTCCTTCTAGCTAGTCACCAGCTGTCTTCAGCACTGCCAATTCGATGTGCAATCCCCCTAACAGAATGACGAATTTATCCTCTCCATAATGATCCGGCCATTTCCATTGAATTTCTTTTGCAATTGCAAATAATGGCTGATCAAGTGCAATAACAGATGACTGCCCAGGATTTATGTGCTGGACTGCACTCCTGATGACGTCCATTGAGTGTTTTATCATGGCCACTGTGTGAGCACTTTCGAGGTACAGTGGTAGTAGAGCCGTGTCGGACATTGGACGAGTTCATTGAGACAGACTGTGAGCATGGTAAGCTGCCCACAAAACGTTCGCAGCACAAGCAGCCGTGGTTTGCTTGTTTTCTATGTGCTCCCTTACATGCTCGAGCCATCCATCATCATTGAACGTCTTCTCCCGAACTATAGACCCTAGGCCAATGTCTGGAACTGGTGACCCCTTAGCACTTGTCTGTATAGGTGGTACATTGGTGTAGTACCTTGGCAAAGCACCCAGTTTCTTCATGCCGGCTGCACCTCCGAGAATGATTCGACCACGATCAATGCCATCATCTGGTTGTTTTGGGTGCTGGAATAATGAGATGCCAGTTCCATGGAAGGAGTTTTTACAGAGTTCCCATTGTATGAAAGTGTTTTTTCAGCATGTGGTTCAGATGGATCCACGAGTTTCATGCGCTTTGCCATCTCAAGCTGCAGATCAAGGGTCTTTTGTAGCTTTTATCAACCTGAAATGACAAAATGCACTGGTAGTTATTTGCTAGTAGTGCCAGCCACATATTAGTACTTTAAAGATTCAATGGCACGATTGTGTTGTAAAACCCTAAAAGAGGGGTATTATTGACCAATGGATGGCAGCCAAAAATTCCAAACATTTTATGCCACCATTAGACTCCTAGACCCTTAACGTATGGGTATGGCGTTCCAACTGCCTCAATATCTCTCCTAGTATCTCTCCAGGAGATATTCCACAAAACAGGTATGCAATAATGGCCATTTTGAAATTCAAGATGGCCGCTACACAGGGCGCAATTTCCGGTGGCCCCTGGACTAAAAATCCATATTTTGTGTCACTCTAACCATGTGCAAAGTTTCATGCTTTTAAGTGAAAGTGCACAATTGGTTCAGTAAGCCGCCCCACTACATTGAGAAGTTGAATGTCTACAAACCTGAATTCCGATGAAGTTGGGACACTTTTTTTTTTTTTTGGAAATATTTACTCATTTTGAATTAGATGCCTGCAGCATGTTTCAAAAAAGCTGGGACAGGGGCAACATAAGACTGGGAAAGTTGAGGAATGCTCAAAAAACATTCCACAGGTGAACAGGTTCATTGGAAACAGGTGAGTGTCATGATTAGGTATAAAAGGAGCATCTCCAAAAGGCTCAGTCAACGATGGGGTGAGGTTCACCGCTTAGTGAACAACTGCGTGAGCAACTTGTTCAGCAGTTTAAGAACAATGTTTCTCAACATGCAATTGCAAGGAATTTAGGGATTTCATCATCTACAGTCCATAATAACATCTAAAGATTCAGAGAATCCGGAGAAATCTCTACACGTAAGCAGCAAGGCCGAAAACCAACACTGACTGCCTGTGACCGTCGGTCCCGCAGGCGGCACTGCATTAAAAACCGACATCATACTGTACTTGTTATGATTCTGGTTTTGCCATGTCTTTTATTTTTTTATTTTGCTTATTATACATCCTGATTTTTCTGTTTATGCCATTTCTTTATTCATTGCACTTTAGTCACCCCTGTCTTGTGATCAGTATGGTACAGTCCGTCTTCCCAGTCTGCGTGTCTTCATTTTTCGGGTGATATCAGTGGGTTTCTGTTTCACAGTATTACTTCAATTCTCGTTTACTTCCTTCGCCCTGCTTCCCTTGATTACTTACATAATAACATTTATATTTTGTATTATATTTAATAACCTAACTAACCTATGTATATACAAAACCCAAAACCAGTGAAGTTGGCATGTAAATATGTAGATAATAACAATACAATGATTTGCAAATCCTTTTCAACTTATATTCAATTGAATACACTGCAAAGACAAGATGTTTAATGTTCAAACTGAGAAACTTTATTTTTTTTTGCAAATAATCATTAACTTAGAATTTATAGGCAGCAACACATTGCAAAAAAGTTGGCACAGGGGCCTTTTTACCACTGTGTTACATTGCCTTTCCTTTTAACGACACTCAGTAAACGTTTGAGAACTGAGGAGACCAATTTTTGAAGCTTTTCAGGTGGAACTCTCTCCCATTCTTGCTTGATGTACAGCTCCATTATCGTATTTTATGCTTCATAATGCGCCACACATTTTCAATGAAAGACAGGTCTGGACTACAGGCAGGCCAGTCTAGTACCCGCACTCTTTTGCTATGGAGCCATGCTGTTGTAACACATGCAGAATGTGGCTTGGCATTGTCTTGCTGAAATAAACAGGGGTATCCATGAAAAAGACGTTGCTTGGATGGCAACATATGTTGCTCCAAAACCTGTATGTACCTTTCAGCGTTAATGGTGCCTTCACATATGTGTAAGTTGCCCATGCCTTGGGCACTAATACACCCCCATACCATCACAGATGCTGGCTTGTGAACTTTGCGCCTATAACAGTCCGGATGGTTCTTTTCCTCTTTGGACACAACGTCCACAGTTTCCAAAAACAATTTGAAATGTGGACTCGTCAGACCACAGAACACTGTTCCACTTTGCATCAGTCCATCTTAGATGAGCTTGGGCCCAGCGAAGCCGGCAGCGTTTCTGGGTGCTGTTGATAAATGGCTTTCGCTTTGCATTGTAGAGTTTTAACTTGCACTTGCAGATGTAGTGACGAACTGTAGTTACTGACAGTGGTTTTCTGAAGTGTTCCTGAGCCCATGTGGTGATGTCCTTTACACACTGATGTTGGATTTTGATGCAGTACCGCCTGAGGGATCGAAGGTCACGGGCATTCAATGTTGGTTTTCGGCCTTGTCGCTTACGTGCAGTGATTTCCCCAGATTCTCTGAACCTTTTGACGATATTATGGACCGTGGATGATGAAATCCTTAAATTTTTTGCAATAGCTCGTTGAGGAATGTTGTTTTTAAACTGTTCGACAATCAGCTCACGCATTTGTTCACTAAGTGGTGACCCTCGCCCCATCCTTGTTTGTGAATGACTGAGCATTTCAGGGAAGCTGCTTTTCAATCATGGCACCCACCTGTTCCCAATTAGCCCGTTCACCTGTGGGATGTTCCAAATAAGTGTTTGATGAGCATTCCTCAACTCTCTCAGTCTTTTTTGCCACTTGTGCCAGCTTTTTTGAAACATGTTGCAGGCATCAAATTCCAAATGAGCTAATATTTGCAAAAAATTACAAAGTTTACCTGTTCGAACATTAAGTAACTTGTTTTTGCAGTGTATTCAATTGAATATAGGTTGAAAAAGACTTGCAAATCATTGTATTCTGTTTTTATTTACGATTTTCACAACGTGCCAACTTCACCGGTTTTGGGTTTGTAATTTGGACTAATTCCCTCTCCGCAACCGCCCTGTTCTATACTCCGCCTCTTAGCTGTTTTCAGTCCTATCCTGAGTTTCAGCGAGATCTCTCGCACGTGCTTAGTCTCTCTCCTGTGTTCGTTATCTGTGCACATAGAACTCCTGGACCGGAGCTGTTTAAATGTCATAGGCTGTTTGTGTGATTCCCGTTTGTGTTTTGTCTTTTGCCAATTTTTGTGGTTTAGGCTATTTTATACACTAATTGTGGTCTTACCCATTCATTTCTAATGACTGGTCATTTTTGACCGAGAACACCACAGGTGTATACAAGTTCAATAAAACACACAAAATTTAATCAAAATTATCCAAATTTATTGTATGCGTTCAGATGCCATGTGTGAATAAAGTCATGGAACCTTATGACAAGCAGATAAAATTAACTGCATTTTTTTGGAGATGAAACTTGTAAATCGCTCAGATTTCACCAAACACAACAGGAGGGTTAAGGGCTTGTATTGACAACAGTGAGCTTAATGACATCACCGTCAAGAACAGGTACCCCCTGCCTCTCATGAACACTGCCTTTGACCTCCTCCAGGGGGCGAAGATCTTTACCTGACTTGATCTGCGCAACGCCTACCATCTGGTCCGCATCTGAGAGGGGGATGAGTGGAAGACAGCTTTTAACACCCCCACAGGCTACTGGGAATATTTGGTTCTTCCCTTTGGCCTTACTAATGCCCCAGAATCTTGTTAATGACGTATTACGTGATATGATTCACAAGTTTGTGTTCGTATATTTGGATGATATTCTCATCTTTTCCAAGTCCTAGGAGGAGCACACCAGCCACGTCCGCCAAGTCCTGAAGCGCCTACTGGAGAATCGTCTCTTTGTGAAAGCAGAAAATTTTGAATTCTCAATCCAAACCACCTCTTTTCTGGGATACATTATCTCACCCGGCGCCATTCGTATGGACCCTACCAAAGTCAAGGCTGTTTCTGACTAGCCCAGACCTACTGATCGTAAGTCACTCCAACGCTTTCCGGGATTTGCCAACTTTTACAGACGTTTCATTCGTAACTATAGCTCAGTCGCTGCTCCCCTTACGGCCCTCACATCCACCAAGTTAAAGTTTCAGTGGTCTGAGATCGCATTTAAAGATCTTAAGACCCGGTTTACTACTGCCCCCATCCTCACCATCCCTGATCCTAAGACCCAGTTTATTGTAGAGGTAGATGAGTCCAATGTGGGAGCCGGGGCCGTTCTCTCTCAAAAATCACCCAAAGACAGCAAAATTCATCCATGTGCTTTCTTTTCCCATCGCCTTAATTCCTCGGAACACAACTATGACATCGGCAACCGGGAACTCCTGGCAGTCAAGCTGGCATTGGAGGAGAGGAAGCAGTGGCTGGAGGGTGCCGAACTCCCGTTCCTCAGATGGACAGATCACAAGAACCTAGAGTACCTCTGAACTGCTAAGAGACTCAACCCTTGCCAAGCCAGTAGGGCGCTATTTTTCTCACGTTTTAATTTCACTTGCTTTCCGCTCCGGCAGTAAGAATGTCAAACCGGACGCCCTATCCCGCTGCTTTGAGGCGACTAGCGAAGAGACCTGCTCAGACACCATACTCCCAAAGGAGACGTTCATCAATGCTGTCAATATGGACATTGAGACTGAGGTGAGAGATGCCCAAGGTGATACTGCTGCGCCCAGTGCCTGTCCTGACCATTGTCTGCATGTTCCTGTCCATCTGCGTCCCCGAGTCCTGGACTGGGGACACGCCTCTAACCTATCTTGTCATCCAGGAGTTCGTCGCACCTTAGATTTCATTTCACGTCATTTCTGGTTGCCCGAAATAAGACAGGACACCCAGAACTATGTTGCTGCCTGCTTGGTCTGTGCCCAGGGTAAAGTGTCCCACCAACCTCCTCAAGGCTTACTGAAGCCCCTGCCCACTCCTCACCACCACTGATCACATATTGCCCTGGATTTCATTTCTGGTCTTCCCCTATCCAATCACTTCACCACCATCCTCACTATTTTTGATAGGTTTTCGAGAGCTGTCTACTTCGTCGCTCTCACCAAACTCCCATCGGCCCAAGAAACTGCTAATCTCATTATTCAGCACGTAATTAGACTTCACGGCATCCCCACAGACATCGCATCCGATCGCGGACCCCAATTCACAGCAAAATTTTGGAAATCAATTTGTAATTTATTAGGTACTTCTGCAAGTTTGTCATCCAGCTTTCACCCCCAGACCAACGGCCAGACCGAGCGGGCTAACCAATGTATTGAGACTGTGCTAAGGTGCCTCTGTTTAAAGAACCCCTTTCTCTGGAGTCACCAACTTCCCTGGGCAGAATATGCCTTAAATAGTCACACCTCCGCTGCCTCAGGACTTTCACCATTCAAAGCCTGTCTCGGCTATCAACCACCTTCGTTCCCTTGCCAGGAGGAGGAGGTGGCTATTCCTTCTGCCCGCGAGTTCGTCCGCCGCTGCAGGCGGACATGGAAGAGTACCTGAGAGGCGTTGCTCAGGTCAGTTGCTCGCATGAAAACTCAGGCTGACAAAAGACGCACCACCACCCCTGTCTACCGGTCTGGGCAGCGCGTTTGGCCGTCTTCTAAAGACATTCCCCTGTGAAAGAGTGGGGGAAAACTGTTCCCCAAGTTCCTAGGCCAGGGGTGTCCAATCTAATCCAGAAAGGGCCGCTGTGGGTGCTGGTTTTTGTTAGAGCCCAGCACTAACACACTTGATTCTACCCAGCAGGGTCCTGATTGAACCGCCTGATTAGTTAATTAGTGGATTCAGGTGCTGTAGCACTGCTGGCTAGAACAAAAACCAGCACCCACACCGGCCCTTTATGGACAAGTTTGGACACCCCTGTCCTAGGCCCTTTACCATAGAAAAAGTACTCAGCCCCACTGCCGTTTGCCTCCGTTTCCTCTTGTCTATGCGACGTATTCACCCCACCTTTTATGTATCACAAGTTAAACCTGCTGTTTCCCACCCCCTTTCTTCTGGTCCTGATCCCCCACCACCCACCCGCATCATCGACGGAGGCGAAGCTTATACGGTTTGCACATTACTCGACTGTCGTCGACGAGGAGGAGGCTTCCAGTACCTCGTCGACTGGGAGGGCTACGGTCCGGAACACCGTAGATGGATCCCAGCTTGCCACATAGTGGATAAGACTTTGATGATGTACTTTCATGCTTCGCACCCCAGGCCAACGAGGTGAAACGCCAGGAGGCGTTTCAGTGGGGGGGGATTACTAACAAGACTAACAATTGTATTTTGTATCATAGTCTACTAACACAACTAATCCATGTATATAAGATGACAAACTTACTAATGAGCACTCTAGTTAAGTATGTAAATTTGCATCGCTACTAATTTAGACTAATTCCCTCTCCGCAATCAACCTGTTCTATACTCCGCCTCTTAGCTGTTTTCGGTCCTATCCTGTGTTTCAGCGAGATCTCTCGCACGTGCTTAATCTCTCCCTGCGCTCGTTATCTGTGCTCATAGAACTCCTGGACTGGAGCTCTTTAAATGTCATAGGCTGTTTGTGTGATTCCCGTTCGTGTTTTGTCTTTCGACAATTTTCGTGGTTTGGGCTTCCCTCGTGATTCTCCCGTTGTAATTAGTCTGATTCTTTACACCTGATTCCTGTATAGCATGTGACCTTCCCTGTGTGTATTTTAGCAGTCTTTTCTCTGACAGCTCTTGTAAGAACGTTGATCAATACTTCTTTGTGCAGAGCACCTCATATGCCATTGAATATTGTTTCCTTTCTTCTGGACTGTCCG
Source organism: Gymnothorax reevesii (assembly GCA_029721435.1). Taxonomy (NCBI): domain Eukaryota; kingdom Metazoa; phylum Chordata; class Actinopteri; order Anguilliformes; family Muraenidae; genus Gymnothorax; species Gymnothorax reevesii. The sequence goes on along the minus strand of CM056578.1, from coordinate 68,594,258 downwards.
ACTTTGATTCTTGTCATTGCCCTTTTCGTATTGTTTTTGTCTTTCTGGATTTTGACCCATTCTGTATGACCACGATTTCTGTGTTTGGATGCCCTGTGTATGACCCTTGGCTTTGCTCATCGACTATGACTTTTTGCCTATCGTTTTTGTACCTCTGCTCATCTGTCTTGCTGGTTCTGACCACTGCCTGTCTTGTCAACACTATTTTTGGATTTCGTATTACTACGTGTTACTACAGCGTGGCTTAGTAAAAGAGTATAGTAAAAGAGTTCAGGTAATAGACTGGCCTGCTGCAGTCCAGACCTGTCTCCCATTGAAAATGTGTGGCGCATTATAAAGCGCAAAATGCGACAATGGAGACCCCCAACTGTTGAGCAACTGAAGTCGTACATCAATCAAGAATGGGGAAGAATTCCACCAACAAAGCTTCAAGAATGAGTGTTCTCAGTTCCCAAACGTTTCAGTGTTGTTAAAAGCAAAGGTGATGTAACTCTGTGGTAAACATGCCCCTGTCCCAGCTTTTTTGGAATGTATTGCAGGCATCAAATACAAAATGAGTGAGTATTTACTAATACTTAACTTTATCAGTTTGAACATTAAATATCTTGGGCTCTAATTTCCTGGCGCAGCGCAGGTGGCGTAGCGAGGCGCAGCCCACGCAGTGGTAATTTCGTACGGTGCAGCCCGCGCATAGTGGTAATTTCGTGAGGTGCGCAGCCTTCGGTAGACGAAAGTGTGCCGAGATGGGTGTGGCGGCGTGGTAGGGGGAGGTGTCACATATTCATCAAGACGCAGTGACAATTTCGTAGAAAAAGTCTCCGCTGGAGTTGCGCAGAAAACTCGCCAGCTCCAACCTGGTTTAATTTCTGTGCAGTGGTAATTTGGCTGACCGGCGCAGAGTGCGCACACGTCACCGAAATCTCACAGGCAGGTTTATAGAATGTCAGGCACATTTCAATGCAAAAAATAATTACAGGAAGCACTATTTAATGTAACTATCTGAATAAGGACATAAATTATAGTATCTATATCGATTGTCCTGATGTCAGGCGGTTGCCACGCGTAATGGAAACTTGACCTGGCTTAATCAACTCAACTGAATCTGTGATACAAACTAACGACTTCACATCTTTCTCAGCCAACCCCAAACTGTATAATATATATATATATATATATATATATATATATATATATATATATATATATATATATATATATATATCGAATGCTTGCGGTCTATGCTCATTAAAGCCGCTTGCACACTGGACGCGAAACAAATTTTTCGCATGACTGATTACAGACAAAGTCAATGCAAAGACGCGATAGTCGGACTCGGTTTTAATATAGCTCCATGTTCGAGAGTCATAAAAGTTCTAATTTTTCCGAGTTTTCCAGGAATTATTAGACGTGCAAACTTGGCTATGTTTGTGTTAGACCTTCACAGAATGCAAATTGAAAGCTATCGACCTTTCTTGGTCTTTTTAGCCTATTCATCTGTTTTCTTCCATTGAAGATAAACATTAGTATTTATTCGGTCTTTCTTTTGAAAATTAGTTAGATGGATCGAACAGGTTCACGCTTTATTTCCACAGCAGAGATAAAATATTACATGAGCAAATCAATTCCATGACCATTGACAGTGTGAATAAATTATCGCATGCACGATTAAGACTGTCTGACACGAAATGCAAATTACTCCATGTCCAGCAGCCAGCAAAAAGTAAAAGTATTGATATGAGAACAGATCTATAACGAAATAAAGAATAAAAATATATCAGCAACAAACGGGATATCCAACAAAGATGACCCGCCAATAAATAAATCGCATTGTTCGTTGGATGCTCTGTTGTTAAAATGTTTCTTTTTATTCTTTATTTCGTTATTATCATTCTGTTCTAATCGTCCTTTTTTTTTGGCTGACAGACACGGAGGCATTGTACATTGTCTCGCGCCAATGTTGACTCGCTTTATTGAGCAGCTTAAACAGAAACATTGATTGAAATTCTCGGTACTCATCTTGAAGAACTGAGCCCTCTTATCAAACACTCTCTTTTAATATCTAAAAGAGTCAGTAGATTTGAAGAAATTAAAAACAATAATAGACCGTCGGACACGGAGATTTATTAAAACCCTGTCAGACTTTTGGACACAAGACGCTATCTGTCGAGCGAAAAATTCGTTTCGCGTCCAGTGTGCAAGTGGCTTAATACTAGGCTACTATTATTGTCACTTCGGTTTTATCGTCTTTAGTGGGGGAAAGGAATACAGCCGGATTGCTATGATCTCGTACTGAGTTAAGATCACATATTGAAAATAAATGTGAAACATATCTTGCATTGTTGTCCATTCATGTTAATCCCAAAATTTAAAGCGGCAACAGTTTGTAACTAATGGGAACACGCTAACCATCGTTTCTCTTGCCAATGAGCAATATTTGACTCAGCTGTGTTATACCCAAATACGCCTTCTTTGCCAACTTGCGCTGGAAGGCGGGGCAGAGGCGGGATAGAGGATTACTTGCGCCAGGCTACGTATTCTGTTTTTATTCACGTTTTAAACAACGTCCCAACTTCATTGGAATTGGGGTTTGTATTACCACTTCTGCTCAGTATTGCCCAGTTTTGTAGAAAGTTGCTTCCTCTATCTCAACTGTTCCTTTTGATGTTGGAACCTAATAGACACACATCATATAGTGAACTTATTCCAACAGAATTAGTCATAGTGTCACTGGTGTGTGAATATATGTGACTCGTGTGACTGGAAAACATGACTCATGTGACGCAATGGAAATAAATTTTAACGGTTCAAGTAAAATCTTGAAAAACAAAAAAGGGGAGGAAAACTATGACCAAAAAACAATGGTAAAAATAATCCATGTCCAGGCACCCAGGATGGTTTGAAAAAATGTAAAAGGCCTTTAATCCATTGGGCTATAAACACATTGAAAATACACCAATGTATATTTTTTAATGTGTTCATAGTCCTATGGATTAAAGGCCTTTAACATTTTTTTTAAATTATCTGGAGTGCCTGGACTTGGATTACAAAACCCAAAACCAGTGAAGTTAGCACGTTATGTAAATCGTAGATAAAAACAGAATACAATGATTTGCGAATCTTTTTCAACTTATATTCAATTGAATACAGTGCAAAGACAAGATGTTTAATGTTCAAACTGAGAAACTTTATTTATTTTTTTTTGCAAATAATCATTAACTTAGAATTTAAAGGCAGCAACTTATTGCAAAAAAGTTGGCACATGGGGCCTTTTTACCACTGTGTTTCATCGTCTTTCCTTTTAACGACACTCAGTAAACGTTTGGGAAGTTGTGATGTCTTCTTTTTTTCTTCATTGCCTAGCAAGTGCTTGGAAATGTACCTTGTATTACATTGTTTAGGTATTGTGTACTATGCGCTCTCTTAACAGTTGTTTGTGTCTTATTTGTTTACATTTGTGATTTAAACATGTTTTCTATTGTAGATGTATTTTACTGCTTTTTTACATCATAGCCAGGGGACTACAGATGAAAACTAGCCTTCTGGCTAATTCTGGCTTTTTTAACCATGTGTAATCATGTGTTTTATGAAATTGCATTGTCCCCTTTCAAATAAATAAAATAAGAAAAAAAAATAAGTGAGGAGACCAATTTTTGAAGCTTTTCAGGTGGAACTCTTTCCCATTCTTGCTTGATGTACAGCTTAAGTTGTTCAACTGTCCGGGGTCTCCGTTGTCGTATTTTACGCTTCATAATGCGCCACACATTTTCAATGGGAGACAGGTCTGGACTACAGGCAGGCCAGTCTAGTACCCACACTCTTTTACTACGGAGCCATGCTGTTGTAACATGTGCAGAATGTGGCTTGGCATTGTCTTGCTGAAATAAGCAGGGGCATCCATGAAAAAGACGTTGCTTGAATGGCAACACATGTTGCTCCAAAACCTGTATGTACCTTTCAGCATTAATGGTGCCTTCACATATGTGTAAGTTGCCCATGCCTTGGGCACTAATACACCCCCATATCATCGCAGATGCAGGTTTTTGAACTTTGCGCCTGTAACAGTCTGGATGGTTCTTTTCCTCTTTGGTCTGGAGGACACAAAGTCCACAATTTCCAAAAACAATTTGAAGTGTGGACTCGTCAGACCACAGAACACTTTTCCGCTTTGCATCAGTCCATCTTAGATGAGCTTGGGCCCAGCGAAGCTGGCGGTGTTTCTTGGTGCTGTTGATAAATGACTTTCGCTTTGCATTGTAGAGTTTTAACTTTCATTTGCAGATGTAGCGACGAATTGTAGTTACTGACAGTGGTTTTCTGAAGTGTTCCTGAGCCCATGTGGTGATGTCCTTTACACACTGATGTCGGTTTTTGATGCAGTACCACCTGAGGGATCGAAGGTCACGGGCATTCAATGTTGGTTTTCGGCCTTGTCGCTTACGTGCAGTGATTTCTCCAGATTCTCTGAACCTTTTGACGATATTACGGACCGTAGATGATGAAATCCCTAAATTTCTTGCAAAAGCTCGTTGAGGAATGTTGTTTTTAAACTGTTCGACAATCAGCTCACGCATTTGTTCTCTAAGTGGTGACCCTCGCCCCATCCTTGTTTGTGAATGACTGAGCATTTCAGGGAAGCTGCTTTTATACCCAATCATGGCACCCACCTGTTCCCAATTAGCCTGTTCACCAGTGGGATGTTCCAAATAACTGTTTGATAAGCATTCCTCAACTCTCTCAGTCTTTTTTGCCACTTGTGCCAGCTTTTTTGAAACATGTTGCAGGCATCAAATTCCAAATGAGCTAATATCTGCGAAAAATTACAAAGTTTACCTGTTCGAACATTAAGTAACTTGTCTTTGCAGTGTATTCAATTGAATATAGGTTGAAAAGGATTTGCAAATCATTGTATTCTGTTTTTATTCACGATTTACACAACGTGCCAACTTCACTGGTTTTGGGTTTGTATTTATACCCTTGTTTTTTGGGAATAAGTTTTCCTCCCCTTTTCTTGAAGAATTCCCTTCCATGAACACTGGTGGCTTGATGGACACCAGAAGCGCTCCTGCTATCTTTTCTTATGAAAAACCTGATATAGTAGAATTGTACACCCAAAACATCAAACTTTAACTGACATCTCTATTCAATGGCCATTTATTGACAGCAGTTTGCTTACTTAAAACACATACTGGTGAAACTTTTACACTAGTGAGGAAGAATATAACAAAAAGAATGACTTTGCTGAAAGGAGGCCATGCAGGTTGGCACCCATGTTATGCCTGCAGCAGCCTGCACTTATCTCAAGCCTTTCTAGAGCATTGCTTGGAATTGAACCGCTGCATGTATAAATCCTTTGAGTCACAATCCCTTCACTATTACAGTCTTGAAATATATTTGGGATTATTTGAATAAGCACTGAATCACAATTAACAAGAATTACATTGAAAAACTGAGAATAAAAAAATGCATGTCTCCCTCCAAAAAAGCCTTGACTCATGCACAAGTTCAGAAATTCTTCCCTGAAAGGCCTTCAACATGCTCAAAGTCTAAGGGTAGTGGCATAACTGTCTACGGTGCGAGCGGTGCACTGCACCGAGGCCCAGCAGGTGTCAGGAGCCAGACAAAATGTTACGCAAAATACTGCATCGATGCAGGATTCTCCACCCCAGCCGTTCCTCACGACAATAATTTGAATAGTATACTCTTGTAATTATGTTATATATGTTACCTGTATACCGCTCAACAGTTGGCATAGGCCTTGATAACAGTTTTTAATGAAGTGTTTTGTTTTGTTTTTTTTTTTTTGCCTTACTGCAATGTTATGAAACAATATGTTTAATGAAAAATAAATATTATTTGTATCCAGCACTAAATTGCTTTGCTTTCTGCTTACTGAAGTTCTGAAGGAAGAGGGCTTGCAGGGAAACGCTAATTTGTCCAATGACCTTGTTCCATGTCATTTCTAATAAAATGCGTTGATGTTGCATCAACTTCTCCTCAACCTTTTAGCAAGAAGCAAGTGTTCTATATTGAGTAAATGATAAACTTACCATAGCAGTATAATATTAAGTAAGCCAGAACAAAACAGCGGCACCCAAAAAAAGAAGGAAAAAATGAGAAAATGATGCATATTGTGCTAAACTTAATAAATGAAATCGTGTTTTAAGCACACTTCTGCTTCATCGAATGCTTCCAATGTTAAAGTGTACCGGGAGGCTAACGTAAGCTCACCATAACTTAAATGTATAGTCATGTAATTGTCACCTCTCATATGAACATAAAATATTCATTGACAATAGACTCATCGTTTTGGCGTGTCTGGAGATTTGAATCATCAGTTAAGCAACACTGCTGTGCCTCACACGTAATTATGCACGGACCGGTGTCCTCTCCGGTCAAAATTAGGCTGCAGTTCTCTCCGGTTTAAAGGCTGGAAGTGATGTAGCTCAGCAGGTCCTCAGCGGGACGCCTCAAACGTGTAGCTATAATTAAGAGTAGACATTTTTATTGTGCTGGTGTTCCTCTTGTTATTGAGCGAAGTGCTGCATGCAGGCAAAGTAAAAAATACTTTTGAGGCATCTAAGGACCCGCTGGGCTATGTCACTTCCGGCATTTAAACCAGAGAGAACTACTGCCTTATTTTGACCGTGTCCTCTCCTTGACCTCAAATTGCCTTGACCTCTCCAAAGCGCGTCCAATGACATTGCAGAATTTGCGGGAGTACATTTGCAGAGGTGTCCAAGCAACAATTAACAATGAAGGAAAAATTAATTCTGTGCATTTCCAGGCGAGCATCTGGAGTTAAAATGTACTGGAACTTGGGCAAGAAAACACTGGCTTGGCCGATAGGGATATCACGTTTGAAAAAAAATGTTGCCCGTTATTTACATATTTCACATTCTCATTCCAAAGAAGCCAGACAGCAGCATTGTCAAATTATTTAAAGCGACACAACAGCCATCAGCTAAAATTTTAACTTTGCTACATTAAAACGTGGAACGTTTAATATATTTACCCAATGAACACTCGAGATGGCAATCCGGTAAGAATCATAATTTATCAGCTTTAGCTACATTTCGCTAAAGTTATCCCTTCATGCTAACTTGCTTCCTCGTAACGTAATGCGCTTGAGCTTGCTTTCAACCTCGGCAAACTATGTGCATTTTTGCTTCTGGTGTGGAAGCCCCGTAACGCAGGCTGTTAGTGTTATGATTCTGCTCTGACTATCATGATTCTGATCTGCTTTGCCATGTCCCTGATCTGTTTGCCTTGTTTGTATTTGGATCGTTGCTATGTCTGACTGTGCCTTGGATTATGTATTGTGATTTGGTTGTTTAGATTTGTTCATGTAGTGTCTAGTTTAATTTTTCCATGTTTTGTATTTTGCCATATTCCATTCCTGCAGTTACATTCCGGTCCATGTTTTTGTTTTTACCTTGCATTGCACTTTGTCTCCCCATGTCTGGTCTTCTGTCAGGGGTTTGCTCTCAGCCCTAGTACTGCGTGCCACACTTTCTGGTGATTTAATGGATTCTGGGTTTCAACCATTCCTTCCATTCTCATTTACTTCCTTCATCCTGCTTTTTGTATTACTAACCAATACTAACAGTTTGTTGTTTTTGCTAAATTACTAACCAAGACTAACATTGTACATAGTACTAACTTACTAACAAGCACTAGGGATTGTATAGCTGCACTCCACTAATTGACTAACGATCTCTCAGCATTCGCCCTGTTCTAGTCTTCGCCTCTTGCCTTCACTCAATTTACTTTGCTGTGTTTCTTGCAGATTCTCTGCACCTGTCTAATCACTGTTCTGCCTCTCACTCTGTGCACTTAGAAATCCCTAACGGGATCTGTTTGTTCTGTGACTGTCTATAGGTTGTCTTGTGATCCCCGTCCGCGTTTTGGCTTTTACTTTTTTCGTGTGATTAGGTACTTCCTCATGTTCATTCCTTTGTAATTAGTTTGATCCAATTAACCTGTTCCCTGCATAGCATGTGACCTTCCTCTTGTCTATTTAAACAGTCTTTTCACTTACAGTTCTTGTCATAACGTTGATCAATACTTCTTTGTGCAGCGCACCTTGTATACCATTGAATATTGTTTCTCTTCTACTGGATTGTCCGACCTTGATTCTTGCCATTGCCCATTTTGTATCATCTTTGTCTTTCTGGATTTCAACCTATTTTTGTATGACCACAATTTCTGTGTTTGTATGCCCTGTGAATGTCCCTTGGCTTTGCTCATCGACTACAACTTTTTGCCTATCGTTTTTGTAACTCTGCTCATCTGTCTTACTGGTTCTGACCCCTGCCTGTCTAGTCGACACTGTATTTGGATTTTGTATTGTGGCTTGGCAATTTGGCTTTGACTTGGACCCCATTAAAGGCATACGTTTTTTTGGATTTCTGTCTCTCGCGAGTGTTTCCTTAACTGTACCTCACAGTTCGATTTTGCGGATTATTTTGGCGCTTCCTCTGCTGTCCGTGGTAGTAATTAAAGGCAGGTTTGCAGAATGACAGTTGCATCATGAGCCTTTCCATGGTGACATTGCTCTTGTCTGCTTGTGTGCGTGCACGAGCGAGCGCTTGTGTTTGGGGGGGGACAAAAATTTTTGCACCAGGGCCAATCACAATTATGTTATGGTACTGCCTAAGGGAACCAGGTTATAAAATCCAACTGAGTAGTGAATAACAAGGCTGGTATGTCTAATTCACAAAAAGAACTTTCCCTGTGACCATAGCTGGTCAATGAAGACCACAGCTGTTCGATCTGACCTTATGGTTATTACCCAACCATTTCAAATCTTGTAAGAATCCCACTTCCCGGAAAATTGTGCATATTGTGGTTTTTCACCATTGAGTGTATGTATAGTTGGAGAGAGCACCGCTGCTTCACTCTACAGACGAAGTTGTAGAAACCAATATGGCATCCAGTGCATCGCACTCCCCAGTTTCCAATAGAATATTGGGTCATTCCATACAAAGTACAAGAATCTTCCAAGATCACCGATTCAGATTTGGCTCAAATTTGTTTTCGGAGTATTTCGATATTCGAATGAACACATGCAAAATTTTAGGGTCCTACTCAAAGGGGTTTCTAAGATATGGCCCCCCGAAAGTCTAGGGCCATGCCCAAGCGAATCGCAAATGTTAAGTTATAGGGATTTTGGAGGCCAATATTTTTGGAACAAATCATATGTATGGGCTATGGGCTATGGCCTAAAAGTGCAAGCCAGGGTAAATTGGGTCCATGTTTTTCAGAATCTCTTGTCGAAATGTATCCATCTCTTTTCATTTTCAAGATATTGGCCTCTCAACTATGAAACTTTTTATAAGTAGAAATCAAAAATTCAGTTTTCAAGGGCCTCCTATGAGGCCAGGATCTTTTCCAGAGGTTAAATTATGCTGGATTCCTTCTATTTGAGAGCAGGTCTGTCTATACAAGGAGGATTGATTGCATCCAAGGCATAATAGAGGAGTTAAGAGAACATAAACAGGGTCTCGGCTGAAAAAGTCACCTTTTTGCCAACTTTGGATTGGTAAGTTCACCATGTGGGCAGTTACCCATGGTAATGAATCTTGTTCCACATAAATGTACATATCTTGGATTTATTTGCTCAAACTTTCAACTTGTTTTCTTATCTCCTTCATTATTTGATCATGTTGTCAAATATCGGCATTTTGGGCTAAAAAATGGCCATTATAATTCCCTTTGTTCTGCAACTACACTGAACAGTAACATATAAGCCCCGTTTCAAATTTTTGAGTTTTTATAAACATTAGGGTAATGCAGTATATGAAATGAATCAAAATTAATTTTTGTTAATGACTAATCTTCAGATCACTGTCCATCACATCTTGATATTGGCATCTGCACAGGAGTGACACTCCTTTGAACACGGTGGGGGTTAGGTTGAAAAAATTGAATGTTCAATATCTTGTGCGTCCACCATTTGTGTCTCTCAGAGCAACACATCTCCTTCGCATGGCGTTGATCAGGTTGTCTATCGTGGCCTGTGGACTGTTAATCCATTCTTCTCGGAGGGCCATAAGGAGCTGGCGCACATAATCCGGAACTGGAACACAGTCACGGACACGTCGATCGAGAACATCCCAAAGATGCTCTATGGGCAACACGTCTGGCGAATACGCAGGCCTGTACAGAACTGGAATGTGCTCTGCTTCAAGGAACTGCATGCAGACTGCCCTGGTGGACATCCCAGCATCCAGCATGCCAATGGCATGTTCCCGCGTGACCTGAGACATCTGAGCCACGATGACTTTTGATAAAATTTGACATTTTGGGGTGGCCTTTTATTGTCCCCAGTATAAAGATTGTCTTTGTACTGCTCATTCTGTCTGATCACCGTGTGGAAATGCCACACCCATGTTCTGAGTGAAATCACTGCATCACTGAGCAAATGCTCACTGGCAGAGAGATAGATTAAAAAATGGTGCACAAATCAAGAGAAATATCCCTATTGTACAAGTAAATGTCAGCATATGCTCACTTAGAGTTGTGGCATCAATATTTGACATAGGGCTTTTATATTTTTGTTCAGTGTAGAAGTTTTAAATAGACAGTGCCTACTCAAAAACTCAAGTTCCATCATTGCCTAAGCTAATCTTACATGATGTTGCATTCCCTTCCTAGGATCTCCGAGCACCAGAAGACCACCCACCCTTCCGAATGTAACCAACCTCTGCCAACTCCTGGCTGCTAGCTCGGCAACTTCGTCGTGTCTTCCCAACCAGATGTTTTAGTATTTTTTAGGTCCCTTTGTCCGTAAATAATTGGAGGGAGACAACACCTCAGAAGTTATCAAATTTTATTACAGCCTTGAAATGGACAATAATCCAGACCCAGTGGGTAGTCCTTGCGCAAGGAGTACTGACATTCTGCTCCTCACACCCAGTTTTTATACCTTCATCACCTCGAACTCAGCACTGCCTGGTATGACGCAACCATATACAAAACAATTGATGAGAAAAGCAGGTTATATGAAATCAGTCATCTTGCCAGAGCACAGTGGAAATTGAGATTCATACTATGACTTTCTTAGTCTAAGACTGAGGAACCGTTATTGCTGACTGCAGCAGTATTGAACTACAGGACTGTGTACTGTAATGGGCCCAATTTGTTAAGACCTATCAGACAGCAAGGGATGACAGACAAAATTAAAAACTTAAACAGATTTAATAAAACAAAGTCTGACCAAGATTGAAATAATAAAGAAAATGAGATATTTACAGTCCCTTGAGATGGGGTTGCTCTGTTGCCATGCCTTGGGACAGGAAAATGCTCCAACACGGGCAAAGATCCACAAAAATCTGCTACTTTACTCTCAATTTTTCTCCTTATATACTCTTTTCCTGCTCCCTCCCACCTTTCAGACTTTTTTCCATTCTCTCAGACTTTCCCCTCTGCGGCATGCCCAGGACATGCCCAAAACCTAGCTCCAAACTGGGCTTAACAAAAAATGTCAATACTGCCATCTAGTGGCTTTTTTCCCCCACATTACAGAACCTAATAATTTTTAGAGCCACCTCACGGGAGAAAACTATGGCGATCTAACCCGCTTTCCGGAGGCAGATCCATTGCATCAGGCCCAGTTTTGGACCTATGCCGGCAAGTCTTCTGCCTTTAACGGCATCTGCTCTCCACTAAAGGCTCCCGCTCTGTACTGTGGCCCGCTAACATTATCATCGCAAAATACAGTAGCATTTACCCCTGTCATCACTCCTTCAGTGGCCATAGCTGTTCTTGTTCCCCAGCGACTACCACCGGACCCATAGTTATGCCTCAACTCCCCTCTCCATCTGGATGTGAAGGTTGTCTCTGTCTGACCCAGAAAATAAATGAGTTGGAAGGAACCCTGTATCAGATCTGAGATGATGAACAGCTCATTGACTCCTTAATCTCCGTTGGCTCTGCTATCACCACCACAGCCGCTGGAGAAGACCACTCCGCTATCCCCGTGCCTGAATGTCGACTCAATCCCGGCTGCAGAGCACAGGAATGAGTTGGGACCTAGACCCAAGGCCCCAACTAGCTCCACTCCTAGCCTGGAGCAGCCATGGACTGTTGCCCATAAAGGCAAACGCGGTGGGAAGCTCTGGTTTTGTCCGTCTCCTGTCCAGGTCCAGCTTATCAATGGATTTTACATTCTGGCTGAGCTGGATTTCCCTCCTAGAATCGGATACCACAACCCCCTCTCCTCCCAAGAGTCTAATGGCCTCCTGGACATGGCTGCGTCCAAGCAGTCTGCTTCATCGAGTAATCATCTCGCCACTCATGAGCGATACGGTGCCATGCAGTCCACTGCTCGTTCCGCAGCTAGCCCTTTGGTTCTGAACTCCGAGTCCTGTCGTACCATCTCTGATTATTGGGGATTCCATTATCAGAAACATTCAATCAAATGCTGCCACAACTTACTGCTATTCGGGTGCTATGGTTTCAGAGATGGTTAATCCACTGGTGCCGTCTCTTCTTACCAAACATTCTCATGCTAAAAATGTTGTAATTCATGCTGGCACCGATGACACTGCCCAGCAACAATCCGAGGTTTGAACAGTGGCGTCGTTAGCCTTGGGCTTCCAGGGCTTTAGCTCCTGTTATGGCCCCAATTTGTTATTACATTTATAACACAACAGCAACAGCAAGGGATGACAAACACAGTTTTAACAACTAAAACACATTTAATTTTTAACGAAGACAAAGACTAATAACAACCTACAACTAAAGACCAAGATTGATAAATAAGAAAAAACAGAAATAATTACAGTCCCTTTTTAGTGGGGTGGCTTGGTGATGTCCTGGATGAAGAAAATGCTCAAACACAGTCAAAGAAATCCACAAAAGAAACGTCACAGGTCTTGAACAGAATGGCAGGTCTGGTCATCTTCTTGCAATTTCTCCTACTACTTTACTGTCTCAATTCTTTTCCTTATATACTCTTTTGCAGACCCCACCCACATTTAGACCTCTTTTTTTTAACTTTCTGAGACTTGCCCCAGACATGTCCAGGACATGTCTATACATGACTCCAGTCTGAGCTAAACAAAAAAAAGATAAATACTGCCATCTAGTGGCCTATATTCACATTACACTCCGAATGTTTTAAACCTAGCCCCGGACGGTTTTTCCCGGCAAGATTACAGTTTTTAATACAGAAATAGACACGTCAAAATCGCCCACTTCAGGCAGTCACAGCCTGAGATGACTCTGCTCACAACTCTCATAGCTACAGCCCCGCCCGCCCCCTCCGCCCCCACGAGCCCAGACCTATGCTGCGATGCTAATTCTGCATTTGAGACAAGTCGGAACTGGGATATTTCCCTGTTGAAAACTCCGAGTTCTGACTTCAAAGCGTTTGAGACACACCAGGTCGGAATAACCAAAAAAATGGAGGACTGCGACAAACTTTGCATTCGCAGTACTTCACGTAGGGCACAAAAACATTATAAATTACAGGTGGTGTTTGATTGCTCTTTTTCAAGTCGGAGGTTGGAAAGATCCCCATTCCGACTTGGGCAGTACACCTGTGCACTAATCATGGTGTCTGATGAGCATCTTGATGTGGCACACCTGTGAGGTGGGATGGATTGTTTCAGCAAAGCAAAAGTGCTCACTATCACACATTTAGACAGATTTGTGAACAATGTTTGAGAGAAATGGTAATATTGTGTATCTGGAATGAATTTTAGATCTTTGAGTCCATCTCATGACAAATGGGAGGAAAAACAAAAGTGTTGCGTTTATATTTTTATATATCACAGTGATCTCATGTCCTTGTATATGTTCATGTATTCTCATTGTTTCATTTGAAGAAATTTTAAATGATAAGGCCAAGTCCGCAGTACATCCAAACAACACAACGTCATTTTCTTACTTAAACTCCTTGATAACACCACACATAACAAAGACAACATCCACAAAATGCGTCAATCCGAAGACTAACTGATAAACAACATGGTATCACAATCTCACGGGTGGAAAGTAAATAAGATACCAATCAACAACAAATGTTCGTGTTATGACTTTTAACGAAAATATTCATTGCATAATTCTTTAAGATATTGAACTGAAAGAAGACATATAACATCAAGTATGCACTGCTCAACATGTTCAAAGACGTCTCCAGCTTGAAACCCTCCTACGAAGACACGAATACTTCAGTCATGCCACAAAAAAAAAGAAACCAAAACAGTGATGCAGTTCTGTTGTTCTTCCAACCTTTGATGTCCTCGCTTAAAACTAAATGTAAAAAAAAGCCACACATAGACCCCAAGCTCACTTAATGCAATAATTCATTAAAATTGAATGCTCTTATTTGGAACATGGTTGCCTTTTCACAAATATGAATGACCAACGAGGTTCCGCCGCTGGCTTGAAATTAATTTGAATGCTCATTGATGAAATGCATGCTCCTATTTTGAATTTGAATGAAGCTAATGAACAATTGATTGCTTGGATAGTGAATTTGAATGACCTGATTGGGAATTTGAAAGCTGATTCAGTGCTGTGAGCGTGAAATGCGTGAAATTGAATCCTCGGAATAGGAACTTGAATGACTAAGGCTGTTGTGAATCTGCATTTCGTTCATGCCTTTCCCTAGTTCCATGTTTAAGTTTTGTGCCTGGCCATGCCACGTATGCTGTTTGTGTTTAAGTGACCACTGCCTGCCTCTGACCATCCCCATGATTATGTATTGTGTTTTGTTGTTTGATTTCATGTTTTATTATTTTTCATGTTTTGATATTATTTATGTCTTTGCCATGTTTTATAGTCTTGCCATGTTTCACAGCCTTGCCATGTTTTCATAGCCTTGCCACGCCTTCATAGTCTTGTTTTTAGTTCTAGTCCTGCACTTCGTTTACCCTGTCTTGTCTTGTGTAGGTCTTTGCCCACGGTCCCTTGTCTGACGTGCCACTCATTCGGGTGATTTCCTGGTTTCTGGGATTTCAATCTTTCTTCATATCTCGTTTTTCTTCCTTCCTCTCTCTGTTACTATCCACTAACCATACTAACAGTTTATTGTTTTCGATTAATTACTAACCAAGATTAACATTGTATATTTTTACTAACGGACTAACTTGCACTCGGGATTGTATAGCTGCACATACTAATAGACTAACGATCTCTCAGCATTCGCCCAATCTGTATCTCCGCCCTCCTTGCCTATCACGAATTATCTCTACTGCAGTTTCCACTTATATCTCAGGCTTTCCCTTTTCTTTAGACTGTACACCTTAGTACTCCTTAACCGGAGCCGTTTATTCGTTCATAGGAATGTCTCGTTATCCCTGTCTGCGTTTCGGCATTCGCCAGATTCATGTAATTAGATAAACCCTCATGTGTCAATCCTGATTATTGTTTCATTGATCGCACCTGTGCTCCCTTGTCATGTGTTCACCCCGGATGTGTATATAAGGTGTCTGCACTTTTAGTTCCTTGTCAGATCGTCTTTACTCCTTTGTCTTATGCTACGTTCCTCGCCTTGCTCATTGTGATATTTTCTTTCTGACTGGATTGCCCGACACTTGTTTTTGGTTTGCCCTTTTGGATCTGATTGCCTTTGTGAGTTTTGACCTATTTTTGCCCGACCACGTCTATTGTCTTTTGCTGCCCTGGTATTTGGATTCGGACTGTTTACGGCTAATGAGTTTGCCTCTCCACCAAACCCACGCCTGTGTACCGAACCATTTTTGCCTGACCTTGAGTTTTGTTATTGGTGCCCTGGTTACAGTTTTGGATTTTGCCCTTTGGATTCTGCTTGTGGATTGTGGACATTGTACTGTTGCCAGCTCTTTTGGGGGGTTTCCCCCTTCAGAAATTAAGCCTCCATTTTGCATTTATCTGGTTCTCGCTCTTGGCTCATTTCGTAAAACCTCACATTACGATCTGACCATGACGAAGCCAGCGTCAGACCAGTCTCTGCAGGAGGAAGTGCACCAGCAGGGCACTCAGTTGGAGTTTCAGGAACGTCAGCTCCGTGCTTTGATGCAGCACATGCAAACTATGAGTCTCCAGATGGCGGATCTCACTCGCTCAGTGCAGGAGGCGCAGCGACTACAGTCACCCCAGCCTACCGTCTATACTCCTCCTGCTCCCGCTTCCGCTCCGCCCCTACCCAGCTGCGAGCCACGTCTACCACCGCCGGGGAGGTACGACGGGAACCCGGGAGCATGTCGGGCGTTTCCCACCCAGTGCGAGCTCATCTTCAGCCTGCAGCCTTCGTCCTTCCCCACCGAAAGAGCGCGAGTTGCTTTCATTATCACGCAACTGACGGGAAGAGCTAAGCAGTGGGCTACAGCGGCTTGGGAAGCTGATCTCCCATGTGTACAGACTTTTCGTCTACTGAGTGAAGAGATGAGGCGGATCTTTGATTGCACCAAGTTGGGTCACGAGGCAGGACGAGAGATCCTACGCATGCGACAAGGTGGGCGTCCCGTAGCCGACTACGCCATTGATTTTCAGACCTTGGCCACCAACAGCAGATGGGGACAGAGAGCTCTGTATGATGCCTTCTTTGATGGATTATCTGAAGCACTTAAAGATGAGCTAGTGTCGCGGGAATTACCGGAGAACTTGGACGACCTTGTCGACCTGGCTATTCGCGTGGATTCGCGATTGGAGGAGCGCCGACGCCTCGCTTCCCGCAGACGACCATATCCAGCTCCCCAGAGTACTCCGCCTCGATCACCCCCTACTGGCAGCCGCCTCCCTGAGCCTGAACCCATGCAATTGGGCCGTACGCGCATTCCTGTGGAGGAGAGGGATCGCCGCCGCCGTGATGGGGCCTGCTTTTACTGTGGCAAGGGAGGACGCCTTTTCGCTCAGTGCCCTAACAGGGAAAAAAAAAAGAAGAGAAGAGGTCCTCCTGGTGCCCGCATAGCAACAGTAATAGGGGTGACGCCGGGACAGGAAACTAACAATCGCACATGCGTTCCTGTAACTTTGGAATGGGGGGGCGAGAGCAGATCCAACGAGGCTCTCGTGGACACCGGAGCGGAGGAGAATTTAATTGATGTGGAGCTGGCCCGGAAATGGGGCGTTCCCACGGAGAAGATCTTCCCTGATCGAGTGGCCAATTCGCTCAGTGGCCAGAGGATCGCTCAAATAACCCATACGACCAGCCCCATCAAACTCAAGGTGTCAGGAAACCACCACGAAACCATTCAGTTCCTCCTGTTACCCTCTCCCCATGCTCCTATCGTCCTGGGCCATCCATGGATGGCCAAACACCTACCAGAGATCGACTGGCGCAAGAATGAAATTAAGGGATGGAGACCCAACTGCTCCCTGACATGCCTCCGCAACGCCCTCGACCCTCAACACAACCCATCTCCGGAGGAGATTCCAGACCTGGAAAAGGTTCCTCTAGAATTCCATGACCTCAAGGAGATTTTCTCAAAGTCCCGGGCCACCAGCTTACCACCTCACCGACCCTATGACTGCACCATAGACCTGAAGCCAGGTACTATGCCCCCTAGAGGCCGACTCTATTCACTCTCCAGACCAGAAACCCAAGCTATGGAGAAGTATCTCTCAGAGTCTCTTGCTGCTGGCATTATACGCCCGTCATCATCACCTGCTGGTGCGGGTTTTTTCTTCGTATCTAAGAAGGATGGATCATTAAGACCCTGTATTGATTACCGTGGCCTCAACGAGATAACTATTAAGATCTGCTACCCACTTCCCCTCATGAACACCGCTTTTGATCTCCTGCAAGGAGCCAAGATCTTTACTAAGCTCGACCTCCGGAATGCATACCACTTAGTGCGAATCAGAGAGGGGGACGAATGGAAGACCGCCTTTAACACTCCCACGGGGCACTGGGAATATTTGGTTCTTCCTTTCGGGCTTACCAAAGCTCCAGCAGTGTTTCAAAACCTCGTCAATGATGTCTTAAGAGACATGATAAACAAGTTTGTTTTCGTTTATCTTGACGATATTCTGATTTTTCTGAATCCCAGGAGGACCATGTTAAGCATGTTCGCCAAGTGCTCCGTCGCCTCTTGGAGAACCGCCTTTTCGTGAAGGCCGAAAAGTGTGAGTTTTTTGTTGAAACAACCACTTTTTTGGGTTACATTATTTCTCCGGGCATCATTCGCATGGACCCAGTAAAAGTGGAGGCAGTTACCAAGTGGCCCCGACCAGAGGACCGTAAGTCACTCCAACGTTTTCTAGGATTTGCCAACTTCTACCGGCGGTTCATCAGGAACTATAGTTCTGTTGCGGCTCCTCTTACTGCTCTCACCTCCTCCAAGTTCAAGTTTCGTTGGTCGGAGAAAGCAGAGGACGCCTTTAAAGAATTAAAAACCAGATTCACATCGGCACCCATCCTCACTATTCCCAACCCAGAGCTCCAGTTCATCGTCGAGGTGGACGCCTCCAATATTGGAGCTGGAGCCATCCTGTCTCAGAGGTCCACGGAGGATGGGAAGATCCATCCATGTGCCTTCTTCTCTCGCCGCCTCAGCTCAGCGGAAAGAAATTACGACATCGGCAACCGGGAGCTGTTGGCGGTGAAGTTGGCCTTGGAAGAATGGAGGCAATGGCTGGAAGGATCCAAAGTTCCCTTTATTGTCTGGACTGACCATAAGAATTTGGAGTACCTTCAGACGGCCAAGAGACTCAACCCACGACAAGCCAGGTGGGCATTATTTTTTTCCCGTTTCAATTTCCACATCGCCTTCAGACCAGGAAGTGGAAATGTTAAACCTGTCGCCCTCTCACGCTGTTTTGAGATTAGGGAAGAAAAACCTTGCAATGATACTGTACTCCCTAAGGAAGCTTTTATCAACGCTCTATGTTTTAATATTGAAAGAGAGGTCAAGGATGCCCAAGCTAATGCTGCTACCCCTAGTGCTTGCCCCACTAATTGCCTATACGTTCCAGCTGCTTTGCGCCCCAAGGTCCTGGAGTGGGGGCACTCCTCCATGCTGTCCTGCCATCCTGGGGTACGCCGCACCAAGGACTTTATTCTCCAGAGATTTTGGTGGCCAGAAATAACTCAGGATGTTCAGGGTTTTGTAGCTGCTTGCTCGGTCTGCGCCCAGGCTAAGACATCACACCAGCCCCCTCAAGGTTTGCTTCAGCCCCTTCCTACACCACATCGCCCCTGGTCCCACATTGCACTAGATTTTGTCACTGGCCTTCCCCCTTCCAATCACCACACCACCATTCTCACGATAGTTGATAGATTCTCCAAAGCCGTTCATTTAGTCCCCCTCACCAAGCTCCCTTCCTCTCAAGAAACCGCTAATCTCATCATTCAACACGTTATTAGACTTCACGGAATCCCCACCGACATCACTTCTGATTGTGGTCCCCAATTCACTGCTCTGTTTTGGAAAGCATTTTGTAAGTCACTTGGCACTTCAGTTAGTTTGTCATCAGGTTTTCACCCCCAAACTAATGGCCAGACCGAGCGAGCTAACCAGTCTGTGGAGAATGTACTTAGGTGTTTATGTGTCAGGAACCCCTCCTCCTGGAGCCATCAATTGCCGTGGGTGGAATACGCCCTGAACAGCCACACCTCGGCTGCCTCCGGTGTTTCCCCCTTCAGGGCCTGCCTAGGCTACCAACCCCCGTTGTTCCCGTCTCAGGAGGAAGAAGTAGCCGTTCCTTCAGCTCGTGAATTCGTGCGCAGATGTAGACGCACCTGGATTACCACCCGCCAGGCCCTGCTCAGGTCGGTCTCCAGGATGAAGGAGCAGGCCGACAGGAGACGCACATCTGCTCCCACGTACCGACCTGGGCAGCGGGTTTGGCTTTCTTCAAGGGACATTCCCCTCAGAGGTAACGGGGGTAAACTTTTTCCCTAAGTACCTGGGCCCATTCACCATTGAAAAGGTCCTCAGTCCCACTGCTATTCCCCTCCGTCTCCCCCTGTCCATGCGATGAATACACCCTACCTTTCATGTATCCCAACTCAAACCTGCTGTAACCCACCACCTGTCCTCTGGACCTGATCCCCCTCCACCCGCCCGGATCATCGACGGAGGCGAAGTCTACACGGTCCGTGCCCTCCTGGACTCTCGTCGACGAGGCAGAGGTCTACAGTACCTCGTCGACTGGGAGGGTTACGGACCGGAACACCGCAGTTGGGTCCCTGCCCGACACATTCTGGATAAGACTTTAATAAGAGACTTTCAGGCTGCATCAAGATCTTCGAATTGAACGCCAGGAGGCGTTCGTTGGGGGGGGGGGTTCTGTTGTGAATCTGCATTTCGTTCATGCCTTTCCCTAGTTCCATGTTTAAGTTTTGTGCCTGGCCATGCCACGTATGCTGTTTGTGTTTAAGTGACCACTGCCTGCCTCTGACCATCCCCATGATTATGTATTGTGTTTTGTTGTTTGATTTCATGTTTTATTATTTTTCATGTTTTGTTATTATTTATGTCTTTGCCATGTTTTATAGTCTTGCCATGTTTCACAGCCTTGCCATGTTTCACAGCCTTGCCACGCCTTCATAGTCTTGTTTTTAGTTCTAGTCCTGCACTTCATTTACCCTGTCTTGTCTTGTGTAGGTCTTTGCCCACGGTCCCTTGTCTGATGTGCCACTCATTCAGGTGATTTCCTGGTTTCTGGGATTTCAATCTTTCTTCATATCTCGTTTTTCTTCCTTCCTCTCCCTGTTACTATCCACTAACCATACTAACAGTTTATTGTTTTCGATTAATTACTAACCAAGATTAACATTGTATATTTTTACTGACGGACTAACTTGCACTCGGGATTGTATAGCTGCACATACTAATAGACTAACGATCTCTCAGCATTCGCCCAATCTGTATCTCCGCCCTCCTTGCCTATCACGAATTATCTCTACTGCAGTTTCCACTTATATCTCAGGCTTTCCCTTTTCTTTAGACTGTACACTTTAGTACTCCTTAACCGGAGCCGTTTATTCGTTCATAGGAATGTCTCGTTATCCCTGTCTGCGTTTCGGCATTCGCCAGATTCATGTAATTAGATAAACCCTCATGTGTCAATCCTGATTATTGTTTCATTGATCGCACCTGTGCTCCCTTGTCATGTGTTCACCCCGGATGTGTATATAAGGTGTCTGCACTTTTAGTTCCTTGTCAGATCGTCTTTACTCCTTTGTCTTGTGCTATGTTCCTCGCCTTGCTCATTGTGATATTTTCTTTCTGACTGGATTGCCTGACACTTGTTTTTGGTTTGCCCTTTTGGATCTGATTGCCTTTGTGAGTTTTGACCTATTTTTGCCCGACCACGTCTATTGTCTTTTGCTGCCCTGGTATTTGGATTCGGACTGTTTACGGCTAATGAGTTTGCCTCTCCACCAAACCCACGCCTGTGTACCGAACCATTTTTGCCTGACCTTGAGTTTTGTTATTGGTGCCCTGGTTACAGTTTTGGATTTTGACCTTTGGATTCTGCTTGTGGATTGTGGACATTGTACTGTTGCCAGCTCTGTTGGGGGGTTTCCCCCTTCAGAAATAAAGCCTCCATTTTGCATTTATCTGGTTCTCGCTCTTGGCTCATTTCATAAAACCTCACAAAGGCCCAGTTTACACGAAGACGCTTGCGAGTAAAGACGACAAAATATTTTAACGGAAGTGCCTTTTGTTTATATGGTGACAGCGTTTTTGGGGCTTGAAGACGCAAAATTTCAAACCACCCTCGAAAGTGGAAAACTTTAATACGCTCCGGCGTAGCGTTTCCGTCTAAACTGACTAAGACGCAAAACTGGCTTAGATCTGCTGTTCTGCTCACGTCGCGTAGGCGTTTACGTCCCGCAGTAAACAAACATGTCGGATTACATCCATGCTTCGGACCTTAAGGCTACTCTGGCAGCCATAATAAATGTACAGGAATCGTTACTACAAATGTACAGAATCTGTACACATGCTATTGGCGAACAGAGGAGGATATATTGTCAACTCTTATAGTTTAAAGTAATCTGGAGCAATAGCTCAACCTCTTCTTCTGACCAGACTAAGTTCTTCTTGTTACCGGTAGCCATATTTTGTGATTTCGCGGCACAGTGACGAGAAGAAGGAAGATTCTACGCATGCGTGTAGCACGGCGGCGTTTGTGTTAGTGTATCACAGCACCACCTAGCCGTCTGGCATGCATACCCAATCGATTTCTACACACTTTTTGCGTCACCGTATGCACACAGATTTCCTCCCGAGAACGCTCGTCTGAACGCGAAATAAAAAGTGAAGACGCGACGCCACTTTTGCATCTTCTGTTCACATCGTCATCATGTAAACCTAGCCTAAATTATGAAATTGACCGGGAAAACCTTAATATATATATTTTTTGTGTGTGTGTGTGTGAAATATGGCAACCTCACCCAAAAGTAAGTTATAAATATGACTTTACACTGCAGCAGATAAAATTGCAGGTTTCCCTGAATCATATAATGTATAATATTTGGTACCACCTGAAAAAAAAGCTCAAAATTGGAAAAAATATAGAACTATTTCCAGTTTTTAGGTCTATGTAGGCTTTTAAGGGAACATTATTTTTGGCTCCAACATTTCCAGTTTCAAGATGTACAGGAGTTGTATTTATAGGCTACAGTTCAATTTCTACCTCATAGGCTACTACTAGAAGCCCTGCACTTCAGTAAATCAGGTAATATAGACCAGATTTCCCGGTCAATTAAATAATATTGTCATTCAAGTTCATATTCCGAGCATTCAATTTCACGCTCGCAGCACTGAATCAGCTTTCAAATTCCCAATCTGGTCATTGAAATTCATTATCCGAGCAATCAGTAGTTAATTTCCATCATTCAAATTCAAAATAGGAGCATGCATTTCAGCGATGAGCATTCAAATTCATTTCAAGCTGGCAGCAGAACCTCGTTGGTCATTCATATTTGTGAAAAGGCAACCATGTTCCAAAGAAGTGCATTCAATTTAAAAGAATCATTGCATTTACTGAGCTTGGGGTCTATGTGTGGCTTTTTTTATATTTAGTTTTGAATAAATTGGCTTCATCATCAATACAGCTGCTTTCGGTAGGGCCTTTATCTGTTCATTCTGTTCATTCATTCAAGTGTAACCTCATTCGGGTACAATGGCAGCTCAAGGCGTATGCTACAGGCGCATTACAAACGAGGATAGGGGAAGGTTGATTGACGTCTTCGAGAACGAAAATCTTGACTACACTGCTTTGGCAGACACCCTTGGAATAAATCGAGCAATGGCCAGGTCGATAGTTTGATAGTTTGTATCTTCGTAGGAGTTTCAAGCTGGAGACATCTTTGAACATGTTGAGCAGTGTATGCTTGATGTTATATTTATTGTTTTATTTCAATATCTTAAAGAATTATGCAATAAATGTTTTCGTTAAAAGTCATAAGACAAACATTTGTTGTTGATTGGTATCTTATTTACTTTCTGCCCGTGAGTTTGAGATATCATGTTGATTATCAGTTGGACTTCAGATTGACGCATTGTGTGGATGTTATCTTTGTTATGTGTGGTGTTATCAAGGAGTCTAAGTTAGAAAATGACTTTCTGTTATTGGGATGTACTGCTGACTAGGCCATATCATTAAAAATTTCTTGAAATGAAAACGAGAATGCATGAACATATACAAGGACATGATATCTCTGTGATATCATGGAGATACAATAACAGAACAATATAGAACCTTAAAAAAGCATATATATACATAGAAGACTATGGAACTGGAAATACGAATTTTGCGTGTGTGTTGGGGGGAGGGTGTGCCCGTGGGTTCTGTATGTGTGTTCGTTTCATGAGAAACATTCGCCCCCTTCTCCCTCCATTAACCCCCTTCTTCAAAAATCTATCCTGTCTCCTCCACTAAATTGAGTACACAAAGTAGAAAATTGATCACCTGATGATGAAACTGCACGCCCCAAACAGTGATTATCGCGCAAATTTGAACGCACATGCGTGAATTTGATTTGCCAGAAATGAGTGTAACAAGTTTTATGGAGGGTGATTTGTGCCATAATTAAATACAATACACACATTGAAATACAATACACATATCGAAAATACAATACATGCCTCGAAATACAATACACACCTCAAAAATACAATACATGTGTAACAATAAATGCAATACTACAGTGATTTCTTTTTCAATGTCTATCAGGAATATTCATGCCAAAATGAATGCATATCACACCTCGAAATGCAATACATACCTTGAAAATACAATACAAATGTAACAATAAATACAATACAAAAATGCTTTGTTTTTCAATGTCGGTCAGGAATATTTGTGCCAAAATTAAAACAATACAACCGTATTGTTTTTCAAGTTGTGTATTGTATTTCAATGTGTGAATTGTATTTCAATGTGTGCATTGTATTTCAATGAGTGCATTGTATTTCCATGAGTGCATTGTATTTCCATGTGGGGTTTTGGCACTATGTAAATTTTAGTCAATGAGCTCCGACCAATTAATATGATTGGACGAGGCTTTCCATAGAGTGCCTAAGTCACGCCCAGTCGGTACTCTGATGTATACGATGGTCTGGGTGAATACACTTGTCTGATTGGCTGGCAGGTGTTAATTAAAACCGTGAAACCGCACAGATAGTTCGGCTACGTTAGTTTGACCGTTCGAAGTGGGAAATTCATCCGCTATCAACCGATAACCATAGCAACGTAAGAGCACTGGCATTTGGCTAGGTATAACAGAAACCATTTATCTCCAGGGGACTGTTTCAATAAACTTTACTTGTCTGACCGAGTCAGACCATCAGTAGAGTGAAAAGTCGGTCCTTCGACAGACGATGTCCGTCAGGTGTTTAAATAAAACAAAAGTAGGATGTCCGACCATGGTCCGACGGTTCATCACTGTTCGTTCGAAGTTGCGTGAGAGTTTACACCTCAGCGATGCACTGCTTCGCTATTTGACGTTCAAATATTCGAAATAAGTAAACGTTAAATGAAATAAGAAAAAAAAAACCCGATTTTGATTACGTAGATCATTAACTTCTATTCAGACATAAATTAACGGCGCACATTGCCGTACGATGTCACATAACGTTAAGTATCATTTTCAGTAGGCTGTTAACTGAATACAGTCCAGCTAATTAAAAGCAGTCTTTGCTCATTGTGCACTCTGTGCTAAAACAAAACAAAGCTATTCAACACACAAGAGACATTAAAACATTCCTATCGTCACAATCGCTCATTTTACAGATTTGAGTTAAGCTGCTTTCACACTGGACGAAAAACGAATTTTTCGCACGACAGATTATTCAAAGTCAATGCAAAGACACGATATCGTCCTGCGGGGGCGGTTAATGATAGGTGCTGCAGGGATAATGACCGTAAAACTTAAAGTAGCGAAGTAATCACCTTTTATTCATTGAACGACAGAAACTGTGTACAGTTACAAAGGAAGCTAACATATCCACTTCATGTGTCAGCGACTGCAGACAGTTCGCTGACTACGTGCTCTGACAACAGACTGATTTCAGCTCGCTATCTCTACGGAAACCATTATTTATATTTGTAGGCTTGTTGGTCCAAATAAATCCGCCGGCCAGCGTGGGCGCCTGGCCAATCCTGGCCACCCAGGGCGTATCTAGCCAAGAACCAGCCTACATCGTGCCAAAACTGCATATCGAAATACAATACAAGGTGTATTGTATTTCATTGCGAAGCTTTTGGCACAGAGCTCGAAATACAATACATGCCTCGAAAATACAATACATGAGTAACAGTAAATACAATACAAACATAATTTGTTTTTCAGTGTCGGTCAGGATTATTCATGACAAAATTAAATACAATGCACACATTGAAATACAATACATGTATTGAGAATACAATGCACACATTGAAATACAATACATGTATTGAGAATACAATACACATCTTAAAATACAATACACATCTCGAAAATACAATGCAGTTGTATTGTTTTAATTTTGGCACAAATATTCCTGACACACATAGAAAAACAAAGCATTTTTGTATTGTATTTACTGTTACACATGTATTGTATTTTCAATATATGTATTGTATTTTCAAGATGTGTATTGTATTTAAGCATTTTTGTATTGTATTTATTACTACACATGTATTGTATTTTCAAGATGTGTATTGCATTTCAATAAGTGCATTGTATTTCAATGTGTGCATTGTATTTGATTATGGCACAAATCACCCTCCATAAAGTTTAGGCAGGAAACTCGAGAAGGTAAGCACTCGTTCACATAGCTCAAAAGGATCTCATTAAAATGCAAACCACGTGATGTCACGAACTGTTACATTCGGCGTAGGTCTTACGCATTGTTTAGGCTTATTCACCGTAGTCCGCCTCATCACAAGTAACATTGGAAAGCGATTATGACTCCGGACTTCCCGTGCTTCTCTTTACTCAGGGATTAGAAACAACGCATGTGTTTCATGACCGTTTAAATTGTTTTAATGAAATAAGACCATTTGAAACGTTTTATGCAGTTCCATTGCTTTTAATCCCTCGGTAAAGACAAGCCTGATAATTCCTGTGTCATAATCGATTTCCGTGTCATTAATGGGGAAATCCACCGTAATGCACGTGAAACTGATTAACTTCATGCACGATGACTTAAATTCCGAGAGTGAATTTCCTCGGTTCGCTATGATTGAATAATTGCTGACTACGGCACAAAGACGTGAATATCACTAAGAGGAGAAACACGCATAGGACGTAAGCCTTGGCATCTCTAAACATCGTCCAAGACATCAAAGTTCAAGGTTTTCAAGTTGTCAAATCCTATCTTTGTGGATGTCTACCACATAAATCAAACTTGCAGTGGATTTTTATATGAGTACTTCGATTTTAAATTTGATTTTCGCAACTGGAATCGACTGCAGCCTGCCTTCTTTTGTTCCACTCGTTGATGGAGGCATTGTTTGTGGCTGTTTTACCGAGATGAAATGCACTATAGATGTCCAAGTCGACAGCATCTTTTTGGGGCCTTTACAGCCATGTGAACTCCAAGGAACATGCTAGAAATAATTATTCTCATAAGAAATGTTTGGAATTTAAAATTACAGTTGCAATTTAACAAAGGCAAGTGTCCGACAAGAAAGGGAATTTAGAATTGTAGGTTAAATTTTCGACGAATAATAAATGCATGCAGCTATGTTTTGAAATGTATTATTCATTACTCTTTGTGTTGGTACAGGTGGATCCAGAAATTTTTGAAAGGAGATCCCAAAGCTAAAAAGCTATATTACATTACCGACCAGAACTAAGCTACACAAATGTTTACTTGTATGGGATTAGAATTATTTGGGGGAAGGGGAATTTGCAAGATCGTTAAGGGGTCGTGGCCAAGATGCACAGGCAATACCCCAGGGATACCACGATTTTGGAAAGAGCAATTGCCCCACACCCCAGCGAAATAATCAACTTTTAGTAAAGGTCAGTAAACATTGGGCATCACAAAAAAATCTGTACCGTCCCCCCTTCCGAGACTCTGGAATTCCGGGGTAATTACTCTAGCAGGGAAAAAATCCAGGGTGGATACACCAAGAATTCTGCATAATGCATAACTTTTATCCTTGTAAGTATCCCCCCCAGAAAAAAAGAGGAAAAATAGCCAACCCAAAGCTTTATAATTTGAAAATCCGCAAGGGTTTTTTATGACCCCGTAAACAAACATATAGTCTTTCACCTGTCCGTTTCAGATGGGGTCATGACTTTTGACCTTGTGACCTTGACCTTGGAGCATGACGCTTGATTACGAAAACTTTAACATGGTCCGCGGAGGCATCAGTGTTTCACAAACACATCTTGTTTTTTTTTTTTTAGTAATAATAAAAGATTTAATATGGCTCTTTACTTGTTATACACTCTAATACTAGAGAATCCTTAGGATGTGTAGAAACTGCTTTTAAATGTTAACAGTTCGGAATAGTGTCCCATGCTGTTCATTTTACCACATTTGTTATTCAATGAGATTCTCAAAGGGAATTTTATAGACTGTAGTGCTGTCCAGAAGCATTTCAGTGTTTCACCTGTTCATGTATGATCATATGAATAAACTTACTGTATCACATATGGAAAACTACAGCGCCCTCCATAATTATTGGCACCCCTGGTTAAGATGTGTTCTTTAGCTTCTAATAAATTCAGTTTTTTTCTAAATAATATAGGACCACAATGAGTGGTCCTATATTATTTAGAAAAAAACTGAATCAGTGGGAGAAAAATCCCACATTAAGAAATAATTCTTTAACATCAAATCACGTGTGCCACAATTATTAGCATCCCTGATGTTAACACTTTGTACAACCCCCTTTTGCCAACAAAACAGCACCTAAGCTTCTCCTATAATGTTTCACAAGATGGGAGAATATAGAAAGAGGGATCTTCGACCATTCCTCTTAGCACAATTTCTCTAAATCATCCAGCGACCTGGGTCCTCTCCTCTGCACTCTCCTCTTCAGCTCACTCCACAGGTTTTCAATGGGGTTGAGGTCTGGGGACTGAGACGGCCATGGGAGGAGCTTGATTCTGTGTCTGGTGAACCATTTCTGTGTAGATTTGGCCACATGTTTAGGGTCATTATCTTGCTGAAAGACCCAGTG
This sequence comes from Gymnothorax reevesii, assembly GCA_029721435.1. Classification (NCBI taxonomy): domain Eukaryota; kingdom Metazoa; phylum Chordata; class Actinopteri; order Anguilliformes; family Muraenidae; genus Gymnothorax; species Gymnothorax reevesii. The sequence continues at coordinate 68,565,689 of CM056578.1, read as the reverse complement.
ACGACCCATTTTCAGCTTTCGGGCAGAGGCCACCAGATTTTGATTTAAATTGTCCTGGTATTTCAAAGCGTTCATGATGCCATGCACCCTAACAAGGTTCCCAGGGCCTCTGGAAGAGAAACAGGCCCACAGCATCACCGATCCTCCCCCATACCTCACAGTGGGCATGAGGTGCTTTTCTGCATACTCATCTTATGTGTTCCGCCAGACCCACTTAGAGTGTTTGTTGCCAAAAAACTCTATCTTGGTCTCATCTGACCAAAGCACACGGCCCCAGCTGAAGTCCTAGTACCGCTTAGCAAACTCCAGACGTTTGCGTTTATGATTGTAAGTGAGAAAAGGTTTTTTCCGTGCATGTCTCCCAAACAGCTTGTTGGCATGTAGATTGCGCCTGATGGTTGTTTTGGAGACTTTGTGACCCCAAGATGCTACTACTTGTTGCAATTCTTTAACAGTGAGCTTTGGAGAACTTTTTATTTCTCTTACCATCTTCCTCACTGTGCGTGGTGGCAAAATAACCTTGTGTCCTCGTCCAGGCTTGTTTACCACTATTCCAGTTGTTTTAAATTTCTTAATGATTCCTCTGACAGTAGATATGGGCAGGTGCAGGCGAGTGGCTATTTTCTTGTAACCATTGCCTGACTTGTGAAGGTCGACACACATCTGCCGTACTTGTATGTGTGTTCCTTTATGAAGAGTGGAGAGGAGAAATGGCCTCTCTGTCACATCATATTTATACCCCAGGGAAACAGGTAGTGATGAATTACTAATTAAATGTTCCTAGATACTGTGATCAATTTTGTAAACTACCGTAGAAATGACAGAAATACTTCAATTACATTTAATTCCCAGGAATTGTTAGGGATGCCAATAATTGTGGGACAGGTGATTTTATGAAAAATATTTAGTTCTTAGTCAGGGATTTTTTCCCCCTTAAAATTCACTTGAGATGAAGGTTACATTTTTCTAAAAATTGAATTTATTGGAAGGCTTTTAACACATATTAACGAGGGGTGCCAATGATTATGGAGGGCGCCGTAAATCACTGTTTGAGACCTGTTCCCTCTTGTTCCTCTGATAAACATATTGTATATTTTTTCTAATATAATACCAAGTCTGACTGGGATTTAGAAATATTCATCAGTGTGGGATGCATTGATTTTAAAACAGCGATTTAGATTAGACTTATTACCTTTGTACAATCTTAATTGTCATTTTAAAATTAATGCGTCCCACACTGATGAATATTTCTAAATCCCAGTCAAACTTGGTATTACATTGAAGAACATTTTATATATTTTTCTAGAGGAACAAGAGGGAACAGGTCCCAAACAGCGATTTAGATATGTGATACAGTAAGTCTATTCATAAGATCACACATGTACAGGTGGAAACACTGAAATGGTTTTCTAGACAGCCCTACAGTTTATAAAATTGCCTTGGAGATTCTCATTGAATAACAAAAGAATGTCATTAAATAACAAAAATGTGGCAAAATGAACTCCATGTGACACTTTTCCGAGCTGTTCACATTTAAAAGCAGTTTCTACACATTCTAAGGATTCCCTAGTATTAGAGAGTATAACAAGTAAAGAGCCATATTAAACCTTTTATCATTATAATTATTATTATTTTAAGAAAACCCTGCAGATTTTCAAGTTATAAAGCTTTCGGTTGGTTAATTTGGAGGCAGCTATTTTTTTTCTGGGGGAGGGGGATACTTGCAAGGATAAAAGTAATAAAATTTCATAACATAGCTGCATGCATTTATTCATCGAAAATTTAACCTACAATTCTAAATTCCCTTTCTTGTCGGACACTTGCCTTTGTTAAATTGCAACTGTAATTTTAAATTCCAAACATTTCTTATGAGAATAATTATTTCTAGCATGTTCCTTGGAGTTCACATGGCTGTAAAGGCCCCAAAAAGATGCTGTCGACTTGGACATCTATAGTGCATTTCATCTCGGTAAAACAGCCACAAACAATGCCTCCATCAACGAGTGGAACAAAAGAAGGCAGGCTGCAGTCGATTCCAGTTGCGGAAATCAAATTTAAAATCGAAGTTCTCGTATAAAAATCCACTGCAAGTTTGATTTATGTGGTAGACATCCACAAAGATAGGATTTGACAACTTTAAAACCTTGAACTTTGATGTCTTGGACGATGTTTAGAGATGCCAAGGCTTACGTCCTATGCGTGTTTCTCCTCTTCGTGATATTCACGTCTTTGTGCCGTAGACAGCAATTATTCAATCAAAGCGCACCGAGGAAATTCACTCTCGGAATTTAAGTCATCGTGCATGAAGTTAATCAGTTTCACGTGCATTACGGTGGATTTCCCCACTAATGACACGGAAATTGATTATGACACAGGAATTATCAGGCTTGTCTTTACCGAGGGATTAAAAGCAATGGAACTGCATAAAAACGTTTCAAATGGTCTTATTTCATTAAAACAATTTAAACGATCATGAAACACATGCGTTGTTTCTAATCCCTGAGTGAAGAGAAGCACGGGAAGTCCGGAGTCATAATCGCTTTCCAATGTTACTTGTGATGAGGCGGACTACGGTGAATAAGCCTAAACAATGCGTAAGACCTACGCCGAATGTAGTTCATGAGATCACGTGGTTTGCATTTTAATGAGGTCCTTTTGAGCTATGTGAACGAGTGCTTACCACTCGAGAAGAGCTACATCAGCTGACAGCAGCCTGGTAAGCCACCAGCACGTCAGCATCAGCAGGCACACAATTGGAGGATGTCATACACCGGTCTATTTGAAAGACGTCAAGCTCACTTTCTTCCGCTGCTGTTTGCAATGACTTTTCATGCTATGCAACATGCTGTTTGGTTTTTTGCTTGCCACCTCCACTCCAGCCTCCACCTGTTTGGTTCTGCTCATATTGGGGGGGATTTTGATTTCTGTCCATGACTATGTTTGAATGTTTGCTGTGCCTAGGTAGGACAGTCCTCCAGAGCAGAACCGCCGCCAAAATACAATGCATTGCTTATACCCATGAATAAATTTTCCATTTTATTCAAACGTGAGTTTTCCTGACTGAAACAAAATAGAGTTCGTATAAATGAAATTGATTGCTCGGATTCTGAATTTGAATGCCCGAATATCTTTGTGTGCATGCGCTGTGTGAGTTTGAATGCACATTCATGAATTGGATGAAATTGACCGGGAAAACCTATAGTAATACATCTTTATTTCAGATAAGTAGATCCTTAAAAAATTGAAGAAAGCAGCATAAATCATAAAATGTTGACCCTCATGACCATTATGTTTCAACTGTGAATACTCTGGTTTCACATTTTTAGGAGGCAACATTGTGCAGATGTAAAAGCAGTCTTGTTGGGATTGATAATGTGTTGGTCCAAGTCACATAAATCCATCTTGGTGCAGCTAGTCGAGCTAATTGTTTATTTTGTGAAATATTGTTACAGGTGAGCCAGAGAGGAAAGCAGGGAGAGAGGAGAGAGAGGAGGCGCTAGGCCCCAAGATGAGTCAGGGAGGAGAGCAAAGAGTGAGAGGAGAGAGGACACAGAAAGCTGGACCATCACAGCTTATGAGGAGCCAGAGAGGAAAGCAGAGAAAGAGAGAGAGAGAGGGACCACCTGAGCGAGAGAGGAGCGAGGGAGGAGAGCAGAGAGAGAGACAGGGACCATCAGAGACAAACAGTAGGCTTGATTTTATTGTAAGTTTTAACAGATAATGAGTACATTTTGATTCTGCTCTATTAATGTAGCATGATTATTATTTATATTTACATGAGGGTTTTCTAGTCTTATGATAATGAAATGTTTAAGTATGATTGGCAGAGCAGAGGTGCTGTGGTGTCATATGGCGTCTGTTTGATATGCACTTATGTAAGAGGCAAAGAATACAACTACACACTACACAAATATTTTGTGTAATTTGTGCTTTACTTTGCAGTCTGGATGAGCTCTAGAGTCTAGACAGTGTAGGCCTATATGTCTTTTTGCATGGTGCATAGAAACGCTGGCGAGCTACTCCACCGTGGCGCAATGGGGACCCTCCGTCGTACGGGGCCCCAAGAAATTTTCTGCGTGTGCACAACTTCAGCCCCTGTTCCTTTATTCTTAACCCCTGAAGTTCTTGAATCCTAAAATCGCCCCTGCGGTTTAAAGCATGATTTTATCACTCTTTTTAAACTTCTCAAGGACTGCAGAAAAACTGTTTTCATTTCTGGGCCGATTCCCTCTTACTGTCGGGGTGTAAGGCTTTTTAGCAGGTTACTCAGCCTCAACACCTGGTTGCAGTCAGAGTGCTTCTTGCATAAATTTGTTTTTATTGATAATTTAAATCTTTTCTAGGTACATCCATCCTTTTTTAAAAGAGTCTGCATTCACCCCAGCCCACAGAGAGCCCATATGCTAACATTTCGTACGCTATCTCCACCTCAGTGAAACTTCCAGATAATCAAATCACCTGTACATCGTTGAGAGGTTATTATGAGCCATATGGTCGGTGACTTCCCCCGGGTCCTAGCGCCAGTCTCATATATTCCTCATGGTTTCCTACCATTGCTCATATGGTGCCAGGACCCTTATTTTCTATCTCAACCCGAATTACTTTAAGATTCCCTCACCATAATTCAAACCGCAATGACACTGCCTCAAATCTTGTAAAAATTCCTTTGAAGCCATATTTGACCACAACTCGCTCTATCCGCGATCCTAAACCGCAAAAAATGAACATGACACTCCTGAATGTAAGATCATTAAGCAATAAAACTTTTATTATTCATGACCTCATATTTGAGAGAGAACTGGACTGCATGTTTTTAACGGAAACCTGGCTGAATAGCGACGGTTCTGCTATCCACATTGAGACGTCTCCCCCCTGCTGTAGTTTTAATTTTTCCTCAAGGCATGGGAAAAAAGGCAGAGGGACTGCCTCCATATGTGCCGATGCTCACAACACTAGGCCTATTTCTCTCTGTGATTTTACCTCCTTTGAGCATCATACTGTCTTGTTACAACATGTACATTCCCGCCCCCTTGTGCTTATCATAACAATATACTGACCTCCCAAACAGTGTTCAATCTTTCTAGAGGAATTTGGCGAATTATTATCCATTGCAACAACCAATTACGACAAGAATATTGTCATAGGTGATTTTAATTTACATGTGACATCAAAGCTGCTGACTTCCTGAATGTGTTGAGCTCAATGGATTTTGTTCAACATGTCAATGAGTCAACCCATAATCACGGTCATACTTTGGATCTTATTCAGTGGCGTTGCACAATATTTTGGGGCCCCCCTGCAGGTTAGACTATGGGGCCCCTCCCTCAGCCCAATCTAAAACAATGGGATAGACATTGTGGCCACTTAATGCTTTAAAAAATGTTTATTTTTCAGTCATCGCAAATTTTAACAAGTGGCTTTTTTTGTAACATTAAAGAATTGTAGAATATTGGTATCATTTAGGTTCACACAATGGAACGGTTTAAACAACATTCTGTACAAAAGAAAAGTAGCTAAAAAAAGAACGAAAAAAGAAGAAGGACCAAGGGTCCTGCAGCTTAGCAGGAAGTAATCTTATAGTAATGATACTCATGAAATTTTCATGTGATATTTGACCCTCAAATCATTGTCAACGTCACTAAATTAAGGTTCACACACATTTATAAGACTTTATATGTCTGTGATACAATCCTAAGAAAATTGAAACCTCTGAAGCGGTTGTACAAGTAATTGAAGATTTTACGTCAATTGTGAACTTTAAAGGTCACGGAAGGTCAAGTTGAGCTATGTCACATTTGACCTTTGATGGTCAATATGAAGGTCACCAAATGTAATCCTATATAATCCTAATCCCAGTGTAACCTGTCAGCAACTCGCACTGGTTGTGGTGAACAAATGGAGACTATCACATGGAATTTTCATATCACACTCTATATCAGCCCGAGAGCTTAAGCTTCCCTCTAAATATGGGGAATCTGCACCTGTGATACAGGATTTAGCTTGTGAGCAGATGTGGTATCACCAGGGCTGCATTAAAGCACCATGGGCCCAGAGGCGACCACTTTTTCCAAGCCCCCCCGCACCAAGTAGCATCACAATTAAAAACTACTGCCCAGCCCTGTCCCACCTGTGCAGTTGTTGTCGCTGAGGGTGGCACAACCAGTTATTAGGATTTAGGGGCAATTAATTACTTTTTCACAGTGGGCCAGGTAGGTTTGAATAGCTTTTAACCCTTCATAAATGAAATCATCATTTAAAAACTGCATTTTGTATTTACTCGGTTTGTCTTATATTAAAATTACTTTGCTGATCTGAATCATTTAAGTGTGACAAATATGCAAAAAAATTTTTTTTTTTAAATCAGGAAGGGAAAAACACTTTTTCGCTTATTTTTGTAACCAGTCATGATTAATTTTGCTTGTTAACTGACCTGTGACAGCATCAGGTGGCGAATTTGCTGGTGCCGCTACTGTTGCCTCATTTGCAGGCAGCTGGTTATCTGGCAGTGTTCCCACCAAAGTTGCCGATTGCGGCTCGTTAGCAGCTCCCGGATTTTCGGTCGCTACTGCTGATGGGTTTTCAGTCTCGTCGTCCCTGCATGAAGCTTTAAAATATCTCCTTAGTTTCAAAAGCTGTGACTCTATTTGCAGCTTCTCCCATTGATTTTTCCGCTGTCGCATCTTTTACAGGACTTTTTTTTTTTGCGACTATATGCTTTGTTTCAGATTTTAAACTCTGGCTATGTGAATATTTCAAGTGCAACAACTCATTCATTTTATTGGACAATAAAGCCAAGCACATGCATCATCCATTAACCAATCACAATGGCTTTTATTTTTTAAAGATATTTTAATATCCCCGCCCAGCTTAAGATTCTTTATACACAAATACACAAAGCAATCCAAGCGCTTTACAAACATTACTAATGTTTCTCCCGATGGACTTAATGATCCCGAGCTCTGTCAGCTTGCTACAGAGGTACTTACATGAAAACCATGGCTATTCTCGAACTGTCAGCTTGTTTTTCACGTAGATCTGTGAGGCGAGCTTGCGTCTGAAGTCTATCAGATGGCTTGTTAACAAAACTAGCAAGTGAGTTCATAGAATTAACGTTATTCGTGATCCAGTCGAAACTGGATTAACCAATACAGTAATGCAAACGATGTTTCCTTTGTGTTTCTTGCTCCGATGAAGGATGCTGCACTAACGTTACTAGCCAGCTAACTAGCTTCCTACTGAGCTACATGAATACAGCATCGTTTACTGTGGGTACACAAAAGAGCTGCCGATTCTCTTCATTTTCACCGGACGCTTTGCAGCATTAGCAGCGCTAAACGCTGGTGTCCATTGAAAATGAATGGAATCGGCAGCATTTGCAGCTCTTGGTGTGTACTCACAGCTCGCAGCTGTTTTTCATAGCTTTATTTCATCAGTACTCATGCTTGCAAAGTTTGTTCTGTATTCTTGGCTTCGAAGGGTAAGTTACTGCACTAACGTTACTCACCAGCCAGCTGACATAATTTTTTTGGACAAAATGCGTCGTTAATTATGGTAAAAATTTGCATATGATAAAACGTTCAACTATTCCACCCGTCCACCTGAGGCAAAGCTACTCAGCTCAGCTGTAACGGGGCTGAGCGGTTTGTCCGCTGTCTGCCTGGACTCATAGCTGAGCGGCGGATTGTAAACGTTGGCCGGGTCTGGTGGTGAGCCAGCTGGCTTGGCAGTGAAGGGATTGGGGGCCTGACTGCACTGTCTGCTTGGACTCGGAGATAACCAAGGGGTTAGCGGTGGCCGGTCAGGGTGAAGAGTTTACTGCCGATGCATCAGCAGAGACGTTAGATTCTACCTTTGCTACCTGCTGACAGTGATGTTGTTATTTTTGGTAGCTTGGCCTTCTCCTGTTCGGCTTTCGCTCTCATTTTGTTTAATTTTAATAGCATTTGGGTATTTGCGCTTCATGTTACTTCCTGCTTTGTTTTAGGGGCTGCCCAACCAGCCATTGAGCATTGGCAAAGATGATGAAGATCCGGCAAGCCCTGTCGCAGATGAGCAAAAATATTGGAGCAATACACATGACAGGTAGCGTACATGGACTGTGTATAAAAAAATTATATATTAATTATATATTATCTTTTATTTACAGTGTATGGGCGCGTAGCAACATCGAATGGACGGGGCCCCGCCCTCTCCGCCCTGCTCCCACTGTTGGAAAGCCAAGTAGATAGAAAATGTAAAGGGGGAAAAATCAAGTAGGGCCCCCTGAACTGCGGGGCCGCTACGCCAGTGATCTTATTATCTCTCATGGTCTTAGGGTTGATGTCTCTGTTGTTTTAGATAGATTTGTCGATCTCAGATCACTATTTATTTTTCTCTCCTGTGCTAACAACACCTGACATTGATACAGGGAAGGTGGTGAGGAAACGTTATTTTACCTCTGACACTGAAAACATCATAATTCACATGAATTACATAACACCACAGATCCTCCCTCCCTTTTGTGATGATCTGGTCGACAGTTTCTACTGCTAGCTGAAAGCTACAATTGACGCCATAGCACCTACCAAACTTATAAAGATTTCTTGCAAACAGAAACCACCATGGAGAACAGGTGAGATTAATAACTTGAAGAAGAACTGGAGGAAAGCTGAGCGAAAATGGAAAAAAACCAAGCTCTGTGTCCATAATGACATTTTAAAGGGAAGCCTTTGTATTTTCAAAAAATCAATCAGAAATCTAATTTAAAAAAATTGAAATAATCCCAGAATTCTTTTCTCAACCATTGATAGCCTTATTAACACTAGAAGCTAATGCACTAATTATGTTACCATGTATGTTACCATGTATCTCAAAAGAACAAAACAACACCAGCATTATGTTTTAACACATTCAATAATACATTTATGAATATTTAGGCAATAGAATTATTTATAATTAACATGAATTGAGATGCTTTCACACTGGACGCGAAACGATTTTTTTCGCAAGACAGATTAGGCCTACATTCAAATTCAATGCAAAAATGCAAATAGGCGTGTTTCGGCCGGATTCGCGTCTTAGCATTGACTTCGAATGTGATCTGTCGTGCCAAAAATTTGTTTGTGTCCAGTGTGAAAGTGGCTTTATTGTAAACATTCACGAGGATATTTTTGGGTATAGAAATAATTAAACAATTCAGAATTACAAAAACAACAATTAGAAACATCTATTTTGATTAATACACATTCGGATTCAACATTTATAACAACATAACCATTTGGAATATCTTATTTATTATGAAATAATTAATTGGAACATTGACACGGAATTAGGAAACAATAGATAGGTGCTGAACTTTTTTTTCTGATTACCTTTTTTAATATTGGCGCGGCATAGCATTTAGGGTTCTCGTAATAGTCTGCGCAGGTGACCTCCATTCTCCTGGTGCAATTCCCACAGACGGGTCTGAAGCATCTGCAGCAGGTGACGAGCGTCTAATTTTGTGAGCAGTTCCTGCGGACCTGGCACTGCCTCCGTTTTGGTGCCAGTGTATCCTGCTGCTGCTGGCTCAAACTTTTTGCCAGTGCTGCCCAATAAAACGATTCTCGGCTACTCTACCAACTCTGACAGTGGCATCGGTTAGTTGCTACGCAACCAAAAGATACATTTTTCAAAAAAAATAACAGCCGCAAAACTGTACTGTTAGTGAGACCGCTGATGGCAGAAATGGGTAGATTTGGTGATATTTTATGCTCCGTATGTGTAATCTATATAAAATCAATGGCACCTTAAAATATTGACACTTTCAGGTAAAGTCAGTGACCCTCAAGGTTGTATTCTTTTATTTTGAAAAGTTATGACGCAAGCAAATTTCAGAATGGTCAAAATGACCGTCATGGCGGTTCTAGTATTAATCCAATGCCAAAAAAACACCCTTGCACTGCTTTCACTTCAAAATGTGATGAGTTTGCAACATTCCTCAGGGATAAAATAATAAAAATCAGGGTAGATTTAAATCAGGCCTCTCAGAAGACATTTCAAGGGTTTTGAGCGCGATGGTTATATGTCCACTTTACACGTTTTGAGAAAAATGTATTTTTAGGTTTCCAAGTTTCTGTTAAATCAGGTATTTTATATCTTTTTTTTACCAGTCACTCTTTTGCTGCATGGTTCGGAAGTATATTGAATACCTAAGTTTTTATAGGAGTGTAACCGCAACATCATCATCATCAAAATTGCCAAAAATGGACGTCACCTCAGTGCTCCAACAATTCTAGCACTTGATGTGACACAATACAATTATTGGTGATTGGTTGAAGGTAAGTTTGTTTGAGATGGAAGACAGACTATTTTGTAATAAAAGTCATGTTTATTCATCAAAATGTCAATGTTTAATTAATTTAAGCAGATTTTGTTGGACATATCCAAGTAAAAATGTGAATTCTGATTAAAAATGAATGCAGATGGATATATAGTTATTGTGCTCCTAGGATTAGCTTATAGAAGCTGTGACAGGGAGTAAAAATCTCAAAACCACAAATTTTGAACATATAACTATTGTGCTCCAAAATCTCAATATGAAACTCAATGCACCATTTTCCACTGTCTATACCTGTTATGAATCGTTTTCTTGCGATTGATAAAGATATGCTCAGTAAAGTAGTTATGCACCTGAAGCCCTCCACCTGCTCCCTTGATCATATTCCTACTAACTGTTGAAATCTAAAATTTTGATAGAGATTAGAGGCACATTCTGTTTGTTCCTTCACGCTTGAGCCATTAGCCATTTTTTAACTTCGCAGAGAGGGTGGATGATGCAGGACCTGCATTGGAATTTTCCATTGTCTCAAAGTGCCTCTTTTGTCTTTCGGGGGGGGGGGATCATGAATTGTTTAATAAGTGCCCTGGGCTAATTAGTAAAAGTAATATTGCGGTATTTGAGCTTTATGTCATTTAGATACCCCTCTTCCCAAAAACTTAACAATAAAAGGGCACAGTTACAAACTTTATTTTTTTATTATGATGTATCCATTTACATGGAATGGCTGTTTTAAATATGCTAGCACTTTAAGGAGATAAAACACAAAATTACACTTTGAACATCAGATTTGTCCATTTTATTTCTTGAATAAAGTTAATCTAGATAAGGCAAAACACTGCTTGCACATGTTCAGTGAGTAAGGATATTCAAATGACTTTAAATTTACTTCACTAAATCAAATAAAGCACTCTTGAAGGAACTATTATGGGTTAAAAAAAGAAGGGCACTTTTTCACGTTTCATAAAACAACAATCTGCATATTATTTATTTGACTACTTACTATTCAGTCCAAAAGTATTCAGACTAGAGTGGTGCGATGTGATAGGATTAGGATCCCGTTGCAAAAAAAAGGAACGAGATGTGATGGGATCATCATGCTGCAAAATGGGATCAGTGGTCCCCCCAGAAATTTTTCAAAGGGGTGGCTAGATGAGGCCATCGAAAATCTTGGGGTAGAACAACAAAACTAAATATCATTACTGAATTTCACAAATTATGTCATATCACTGTATTACATAATATGGGCTGAAAACTATTTCAGAGACCAGTTGTCCTTTTTCCTGAGAAGCCAGTTTTACCGCTTTAATTTGAAGGAGAGCATTGATTTTAAAGAAAAAAATATTTTCTGGGAATGAGCGGCTCAAATTCAGAAACGCCTCTCTGAAGCCTAAAAGTATTTTAAATGCAGCTTTATTCAGCTTTGCCTCTTTGTAAAAAAATGAACTATGAACAAAGAGGCAAAGCTGAATAAATTTCTTTATTTCTTTAATGGTCTTTTAATAGCCAACCCTCCAGGGGGGTGTCACCCAGAACGACTGTATAAACTAGAAAAGTGTTGGAAGGACACGGCAAAAACAGAGCAGCCCCTCCATTCCACCTGCCCTTTTCAGGTAGAAATTGTATGAAAAAAGCTGTCTTTCCATTTTGGCTTAAGGGGTCAAGCCTGGGTTCACTCAATTTAAGTACTTTTAAATGCTGAAAACATAAAAATTGTGTCAACTGAAAAAAGCTCAGAATGGAATTTGATTTTAATGAAATTTAATAAGTTTGTTACTGTGAAAACCGTTCATGATTGGCGAAAAATGTGAAATCTTGTGGCAAAAATATCTCAGAAACTATACCATATTTTCCTGTGATTCTTTTTTTTGTTTTGAAGCTAGTATCACCAGCTATACGATGACATACTCATTCTGGGTATTTTCAAGTGAAAATATTTTGAAAAATTATTTGGTCATAGAATTTTAAAAATGGGTGGCAGAACCTGCCTGCCAGTTGGATCATAAATACACCATGTATCTACCTACCCAAAAATGGCAATGTTATTTATAGAACATAACAAACTGATGCTATATTATTTCAGAGCAATAACGTGAAAGATGTGGATTTTATGCCTGCCACAAGCCTGATAAACTATGAAATTTTGCGATGTGAGAAAATGAATGCACTGGAGGCGTTCAAATGATTAAAATCCACTTAAAATATAGTTTTTGGTCTTAAAATCACCTTTTATGAATGTTTTTTAATAGATTTTTTTTATTTTTTTCTAGTCTGAACCTAGTGTTGACCCCTTAATCATTCATAAAATAGCTTTAAAATAGCTTTGAACAGCTTAATAAAAAAATTATTGTGTTTATAAACCCCAATTTCAATGAAGTTGGGACATTGTGGAAAACATGAATAAAAACAGAATCCAATAATTTGCGAATCCTTTTTGACCAATATTCAATTGACTACACGACAAAGACAAGATATTTATTGTTCAAACTGATAAACTTTATTTTTTTTTTGGAATATTCAGTCATTTTGAATTTCATGCCTGCAATACATTCCAAAAAAGCTGAGACAGGGACATGTTTACCTCTGTGTTACATCACCTTTCCTTTTAACAACACTCAATAAGCGTTTGGGAATTGGAGATACTATTTGCAGAAGCTTTGTAGGTGGAATTCTTTCCATTCTTGCTTGATGTGCGACTTCAGCTGCTCAACAGTTGGGGTTCTCTGTTTTCATATTTTGCGCTTCGTAATGCTCCACACATTTTCAATGGGAGACAGGTCTGGACTACAGGCAGGCCAGTCTATTACCTCCACTCTTTTACAATGAAGCCACGCTGGTGTAACGTGCAGAATGTGGCTTGGCATTGTCTTGCTGAAATTAGCAGGGGCGTTCCTGAAAACGTCATCGCTGGATGGCACATATGTTGCTCCAAAACCTGTATGTTCCTTTCAGCATCAATGGTGCCTTCACAGATGTGCAAGTTGCCATGGACACTAACACATCCTCATACCATCACAGATGCTGGCTTTTGAACTTTGCGCTGATAACAATCTGGATGGTCCTTTTCCTCTTTAGCCCAGAGGACACAATGTCCATAATTTCAAAAAACAATTTAAAAAGTGGACTACAGCACGGTTTTCTACTTCGCGTCTCTCCATGCTTCGCATGGCTTGACATTGTCTTGCTGAAATAAGCAGTGACGTCCCTGAAAAAGACGTTGCTTGGATAGCAGCATATGCTGCTCTAAAACCTGTATGTACCTTTCAGCATTAATGGTGCCTTCACAGGTATGCAAGTGTTGAGGATCATATTTCAATTTCATATTTCTCATCGTATTCATTAGTAAATCAATGACCATAATTAAGAGTCATATTCTGAGAGAATGGAACTTTTGAAACTTTTTAGACTTTTCAGAGTTGACATCTCAGAATTGCATGGTATTTCGCAGAATGGTGCCCATATTCGTTTAACAGAAAATCCCGGAGTTTGAGCTTACAATTTTTATTGATATGGCTACAGCATCTCCTTGAAGTGGAAAAGTCAGGTACCAAATTGAGCAATTTTGAGGGAAAAATACCCAAACCTGAGGGAATATTGTGGATCACTGCTTCAGTGTGCCAAACAAGTTATGATTCTGGGATACCCAAATTTTTTAAATATGAAAGTGCCACCTGGTGATCATATTGGTTATACATGCAATGACAAGAATGTCAGACATTAAAGGAGAGACGCGGTAGCGCAACGGTGAAGTAGGCTTGACTTGACATCGTAAGGTCCTGTGTTCAAGCCCCGGCCACGGCCTTCGCGGTGGGTTCTTGGGCAAAATACTTTACTCCCTCACTCCACCCAGGTGTATAAATGAGTACCTGTGATGAACTGGCATCCCATCCAGGGGGAGTAGCAATCCTCCTAGTCGCTTCATGCCATGGAAACTGGGGTTAAGCACCGGCCCGATGGGCCACTAGGCTCGTACAGGCTTACTTTACTTCTTCAAAGGTGAGAAAAATGTTGAGGTATTTAATCTGGCACTTTTTTGTTTTTTCGAGATATTTGCTTCCAAAGTTGGGTGCGGGAGATCCCAGTTTGTATAGTGGATTAACATTAATAACCAGACACCTGTGGGAATGGGGACCATTAATTTGAACCTTCCTTTGGGCTAAACAAACAACACCAGAAACATCTTTGGTGCTGTGCTCCATCTTGGAGCAGTGGCTACAGACATTTTGAAAAGATCTCCAATTCACCAATTCACCTGCAGTAATGTTCAGGGGCTCATAAAAATGTTAACCAAGTAGATAACGCCTTGAAATTAGCTGAGTCTCCAGCCCTTTCAGGCTATTTTAACCTACCAAAGGAAATTTTATGGCACTCAGAAGGGTGGGCAGTAGTGATGCGCGGGTCGGCCCGGAACCCGCGGGTCCTGTGGGTTGACCCGCGGGTCAGGCGGGGTGGGTCAATATTTTAACAACATTTAGCGGGTGCGGGCGGGTTGGGCCCAACAGTGGTGATGTCTAATTCCCATGAAATTGCGAATAAAAAGTATAATAGGCCATTGGCCACTTCAGGGCTCTAGACATACAGCCTAGATAATATGCTCTTGTCAAACGATGTAACGCTACCTTAACCCCTTTCTGCAGATGTAGACGCTCGCGTCTATAGATGTGCAAATTTAAGCACTTAGTTACAGTACTCGACCACGAGATGACAGCCCCGGGTCAGCTATTGAATATTCACAAGTAAGCAGAGCTGAAATGCGATTAAGTTCCCTCCAATCCCTGTTTTTCAGGAGTAGCATGAAATAAACTCCTCAGCTAAGCCTGATGTGCAAACTGGTCAATATCCTTGCCCATAGTATCAATCCAGTAATTTTAAAAAATTTTCACCTGCGACAGAAAAAAACTGAGTACTCTGTAGCAACCATTTTAGCTACAGTGAGCCAACAGTATTCCAATTAGTGGTTAGAAAAATACGTTTTGTGAAGCAAAAGATCCGACATAGTATTGATTCTCTCACATTCTGCTGTCAATTACAGTCATCACACACAAAATATGCGTAGTTCCCTCCCATGGATTAACGAGTATATTCCTCCATTGACAAATTTAGCGCTCCCTTCTATCCACCCAAGTACTGGTGTCGATAGCCAGTCACTCAATTATATACTCAGATTCATCTGCGTAACTCTACAGTTATAGTTCACACCCTCGTGAAGCTTCCCCGGTTACGATTCATTGATAGACTCGTTTCTTATCCAATTCCCGAGTGTTTAAACTTTCCTTAATAACTGAAATACATTGATCGGACAATAAGAATAGGATACAAAGCTAAGCGTAAAAGAAAGGTCGGTTGTGTTCTTCTAATGTTGGCCAAGGTTGCGCGGCTGAAAATGATGCGATATCAAAGAAACAAAGACACCTGAAACAGGCCTGAAATGTTCAGTGTCATTTACGAGATACATGTTGTATGGACGCGGTCAATGGGAATTATTCCGAATGAAACAGTACTGGAGGGTTCCCTCTACCTGACACATCTATCTCTGGAGGAGGGCATCATTGAAGAAAACAGGTTATACTTCTACTGTGTTTGCATTTTGCTCAATATGGCTATTTGCTGTAGAATTTATACCGCGTTTAAAGACATCGAATGCCGAGGTTTTCATTTCTCCAAATGCATGCAGCACAAGCATGTCGGTAGAACCCTCAGTACGTTCATTACAACATTCTGTTGAATACGGAGGTATATGTCGTTTGATTTTTTTCTGAAAGTGACGTTCCTGTTCTGTTAAAATAAGGTATATTTCAGAATTCAGATATTACTGAGTTAGTGGGTTTTTACCCTTATAAGTTGTAAGGTTATTGATATTGATAAATTCATGCTAAACTCAACCAGAAAATCATTAGTTCATGTTGTATTTCATGCCCCAAAAGTTAATTTGTGTTAAATATATGATATATGTATGATTTGACAGTGAACCATTTTGATTAATCTCAGACTTTGGGGAGACACCTGGATAGCTGTCTAATTTGGCTAATAGCAAGCAGGTAATCTAGAATGTAATGTTCAAGATGAATTGTACTTGTGGTCAAGAAGTTTATGATCCCAGAAATGTATAGATTTAAGCCCCAGCAGTTCTTCCTTTGTCAGTATTTTTTTTGCTATTTCAATGATGAATTCTCATGAAGATTTTTATGTTTGCAGCCCCTTTTCTCCACCAAAATCATAAAAATAAACTGAAATACGATGGGAGTCTAAATGCTTCAAGTGTCTAGACTCAATTGAGCCAAAGTTTTTCTGTCTGTGAAGCTGCAATCTTGGATTATAAAGCCTTAAATCAGGTAACACCTACAAACCCAGATTTGGCTTCGGCGCAAAGGGGTTAAGCAGGATAGAATGCCAATTGTACCTCTCCCTCTTCCTACTCTCGATGTACACGCACTCACTGGTGCGCAGCTTAATCCTCCACGGTTAGACTAAGAATCTAAAGGTTGAATTATAGCTCATCTTATAAATAGTTCTGCTGTCAGCACCGAAATAATATATAGTAGTAGTAATTTTATTGACCTATGGGTCCAAACAACAAATAGACAAAACATTTTTTCGCCACTTTACAGTGAAAGGCATATCACGATTCATATTCAAAAATAAAATCAACTTGCTGAGGTGTTTCCGTTTATCAGCTACGTGTTCTCTAACAGCAGAGCGTGTGCTGCCATTGGCAGTAAAGCCACTTCTTAGATATAGGCTGATCTATAAACACCATTCCATACACATATCACCCCAACGAATAGGTAACTTATCATTACTGGAGCATGTATGGTCATAAACTTAGTCTTGCTCTCCTTAATTACCATACCATGAGACAAAGAATAATCGTGTAAAACTCCATGGTGGCCAAAGCAGTCCTCTGCGTCCCAGCAACTAGCGCAACAAGCGAGTGAACCTTCAGTTTGGCTGGCCGTGTCCTGGAAGCGCACCGTAATCGCTTAAACCCTGGCACTGTTGACGCAATGTTGTTTTTGCATAGTGTGGGAAAAAATCTGCCAAGGCCTACATGATAAGCGGTGTTCAAAAAATAGCCTAAAGGGCCCCCCCCCCAAAAAATCTTCAAATAAATATATGAGGGGGGGGGATCCTCGCAGAACGGATATCGCAACACTGTATGGAAGAGTAGGCGATAGCGCCAGTGCGCCACTGTTATGTTAATTTTGTTCCGATAAAACAGCTTATTTGCAATATTTTGCCAGATAGCATTTCGTTTGGTTGCAAAGATCAGAAATCATGGTAAGGTTCAATTAATTGACAGAGCCTAAACTTTGGATCAAGAATTCCAGCCAAAAGCCAAATGTATGTTGTGCTCCACTCAAATCCATTGCATAACAGAGGAATCGTTTTTTCCATTGCAAATCATGTCACACAGACCCACTGTATTCTTTTTCTCTTGCCTCCTTTTTGTGTCGGGTCGGGTTGGGTTCAGGTTGAAAATCAGTGTGAGTTTTAGTGGGGCGGGTTGGCTGTCACGTCAGGTTGGGTTGGTGCGAGTAATAAAAAACCTTGACCCGCGCATCACTAGTCGGCAGTCATCTGGTGCTCGGAGATGGTGTAGGGAACACACGCACTCTAGGCTGCCAGCCAACTAAATATAAGGTCAGCAATTTAATTAATTTAATTTGATTTAATTTTCTTGCTCAAATAAATAAGAAGGGGTGGTGTTCTGTGTTGTCCCTGCCCTGATTTGGGACGCTGGAGACAAGTGACCTTTTAACTCAAAGTATCTGAACACTAAATTGGGGGAAATTGAAAGGAGAGTGACAGAATCTGCAGAATAGTCAAGCAACTACAAACACTGCACGCACAACAACTAGCTGAGTGATTGTGTCGAATTCAGAGCATGCTCTGTGGCTGGAGTATGACGATTGATTGGTAAGAGCCTGAGGCCTGTGCTTGAACCAAGGCAAGGCTTTTTTAGTGTTTGGTTCACTGATTTTTTTCCATCTAAATATTTTTCACCGATATATTGATGGACTTGCCAAGACGTCACTCAAGTCGGAGGATTAAATAAAAATATTTTTTTCCCTTCAAAAAGTTCTCTAACATCTCTGAATGTGGGTACCAGGACATTGCATCCAGCGTTGGGAGCATAACAGATGCATGTCCAAAAGAATTTATTCGCTAAAATATCTTGGTGGGTTCTGAACATGGCAGCCCTGTACTGATCTCTTGGAAACATGTCTTTTCGAACAGTTTGACTACAAAACTTGTGTATCTTAAGAATGAGATTATTTTAAATTCTTGAAGATCAAGGCTGAACATGAATCACAGCCAGGACTTTGAATGAAATCAAAAATGAATAAATTATATTGGAAACATGTTTTAGGTCCATGTATTAAAAAACATATTTGCAGGAATCTCCGTGATCAGATTAGACGGATTTGCATTGCAAAATGCGAATCAAATTTTAGCAGTTTTGATGAAATGCCAATCATCAAAACAATCCCTTCGTATAAAATGCGATTTAAAAAATCTTAATGATTTTTCATTGATCCCGACTCACTGGCTTGCAAACCTCCGAGTTCCCGATCCCGAGCCATAGGAGAAATTTTAATGACTTTGCTTGGCTGAAAAATGATGTCAATTTGCATACCATTCAATCAGCTTCTGGGGGACGCATGCACACTCTAGTGAGGCTTTCTGGACTGCAGTGTGAGCCATAGAGTATTAAATTACGTTGCTCTTTGGATATAGCCACCTCGTTGGCTAGTAAGCTAACTAATGTTAACTAAGGAAAATCCTTGTAAATGATCATGATATTAAGGCAATATGATTTATTACTTGCCCCAACTTTACTAAATTTGCCAGCTGGCTGGCATGAACTTATCTAAGGTTTCGCGGCAGTTTCGTGCAACCCAACTGAACTTTCACATTTTTGGAACGTTAGCTAGTTTGGTAGCTAGAGGCTATCCCAATCATGGCCTCACATCACCAATTCTAAAGCAATCGCTTTGGTACAGCTAGCTGGCAGGTGAACCTATGCAATGATGAGAAGTTTTTATAGCTCTGATTTGTCACTTTAAATGCCATCGCACACAGAGGAGCTCTTTCTTTGATGACCCGCTTATTTTACCTAATGAGCAAACAGACAGTTAGGGCCTGAGACGTGTAATTTCATGGCTAGTTTTAGCTGCATTATCTTGCATTATTATACATGCTGTCGCGTCTTACCTTACTCTTCAGATTATAAAACTAGTGATCTTCCTATAGCTCATGCTTATTAAAGGGAATCTTTGTAATTACTGTTATACTCAAGCAAAGTGATTTGGTTTTTGCCCTAATGGAAGGAATTCCGTGTCCGACCTCCGCTTTTTTCGGCTTTAACTCTGAATCGTCTTGACTGGTGTGGGCAAAAACACTTTTGGACCAAGTGTTCCCCTCACCCCTGTAAATCTACCTGCAAGGAATGGACATATTCTCCAGAGTCTGATGCGATCGAATTTATTGTAAGTTGCTCAAAGTGAAATAAGAAACCCTGACTGGTCTGCGGAAACCATGGAGTATTCATTCTTCATCAATTACCCGACACAGACTGACCACCACTTGTCCAAACCCTTTATTTATTAGCCTTTTAGTTTGTTCCTTTAGGTGGGATGAAACGTGACTCTTTCCACCTTTTCTAATATTATTCATTCTGAATGGTGCATTGTCCCATCACAACACTCCACCCTCAGTTACAAGCTTACCATTATATAATAGTGTAAATTCATTTTTAGGCCTCCAGAGACGCTGAAGACCATATCTGATCCTCCCAAACCTAAGGTTCACTGGAAGGTCAGTGTGGAGGCCGAATTTGGCTGAATTCCTGAATATTTCCAGAATAAACTGGAGTGAGCCGGCTCATATAATGAAGCTGCTTATTCGTTGACTACCTATATAGTCATTTCGGAAGATGAGCTCATTTAGCCAGCCTTGGTTGGCCTGCTAGGGGCTTTCCAATCTTGGTTTATTGGCTTTTTGTTTCTTCTCAGATCCACATTCTTACAGCAGTTTTAAGGGGCAACAAGAACCTGGCTGAGTTCTCCCTGTTAAACTGTCATTTAAGTAATACTCTGAATTTAGAACATTTTGGGATATTTTTCCCACCACACTAGATGTATGCTTTACATTTTTACACACCTGAATATTCTTCTAGCTACCCAGGCATCACGGTATGATTCATAGCTATGGTTTAGGGAATTGCAAGTTTGCCACTGGCATCTCCCGAGACGTGCACAATGATCTCTGATCATTCAAATATATGATGTTGTGATGCTGGACAGTGCCTTATGTGACTGGATTTTAACATGACATAACAATGTTATGGCGAGTACAGGATGTTCAGCCCAACTAGGCTCGCCAGTTTCTTTATACTATTGAGTGTATCACTTCAGATACTCGATGACTCAATGGTATCTAGCTTTAAGTCAAGCCTGCTCTTGAAAACTCCCAAGGTCTCTGCCTCAGCAATATGGTCAGGCAAGCTGTTCCACATCAAAATTACTCTTTGGGTGAAAAAATATTTCCAAATGTCAGTGCTAAATTGTTCGGACAGTTCTCCCTAATTTTGCAGAGCGGGCAGTTTTGAGGGAAGAAGTTGATTTGCTTCTTCGAAAGGGGGCCATAGCTCTGGTTCCCTAAGCGGAAGCTCAAGCAGGGTTTTATTCCCCTTATTTTCTGATCTCCAAAAAATCCATTTTGGATCTCCGCAAGCTGAGTACGCATATTGTGCGCACACTGTTCCGGATGCTGACAGTGGGGTCTCTGCTAGAATGCGTCAGGTCGGGTGATGGATGACATTAATAGATCTGACGGACGCCTATTTCCACGTCCCAATTCTTCCTTGACATCAGAAATTTCTTCGTTATGCACTGAAAGATCAGAGTTTTCAGTTTTGCTGCCTCCCATTCGGATATTCCCTGGCGCCTCAGACATTCTCCAAATGTGTAGAGACAGCTCTAGCGCCACTCCGGCGAAAAAAAGATTCGGATCCTGACCTATCTGGATGATTGGCTGATCCTTAGCCCTTTCAGGCAGCTGGCAGTCGCCCATACTGTGCTGGTGATGCAACACATTTCTCAACTGGGCTTTGTTATCAACAGCGACAGGTGTACTCTGCAGCCCTGCCAGACTCTCAATCCATGACCGCACGTCTGTCAGTGAACAGAGCAGAAGCGATCCTGTCTCTGGCCCAAAGAATACTGGACGCAGTCTCAGTGCCGGCGATGGCAGTCATGTCACTGCTGGGAGTGATGGCTGCAGCTCATTCAGTAGTCGCCTGGGGCTGCTACACGAGAGATTTTTAGCGTTTGTTCCTACGCCTTCGTCTGTCTCAAGACGGGACCAACAGCGCATGCGCCGCGTGACAATTTGAGCATGTCCTGCATTGGCATTTTGGGCTTCACCCAGCCGGCTATGCGAGGGGGTTCGGATGGAGTGTGTGTCTCACTACACCCACATACACTGACCAAAACTTCCAACGCAACACTTCGGTTTTTTGCAACACGTCATTTTCTCACGATAAATTTTACAATACATTACAAATATTAAGATTCAAATCAAAAACACAGTTTTTCAGGAATGGAGTCAGGAATGAAGAACAGATTTTTCCTGGTTTCCAATTCATTACATCAGTTGAAGGCGCAATTCTGGATCACCGAAGTCAGTATCTTGTATTGCCTCCAGTGGCGTCACACAGCCTGGATTCTGTGATGCATGGAGTCAATCAAATGCCAAATTTCAGCCTGTGTGATGTGGTCCCACTCCTCCTGGAGTGCTTAACGCAACTGTTGGACTGTGGTTGGTTCTGGATCACGCCTTCTCACCCGGTTATCCTGTTGCAGCGTTAGGCGATAGCGATGGACAAGTGGAACTGCGACAGGGGTAATAAATGTTTTCACGGTAACAGGCCGCACTGAGGTTTCCATCGATGAAAATGAGGTCTGTCTTGTGTCTACTGCTTATTACAGCCCAAACCATTACACTGGGTCCACCCCAGCGGTCACGCTGCAGGATGGTAGCGTCAGTATAACATTCCCGTCGCCTACGCCATACACGCAGTCTTCCGTCAGACACACTCAACTTGAACCTCGATTCATCTGAGAAGAGCACCCTGTTCCACCTGAGAGCATTCCAGCCCAAATGTGCCCTTGACCATCGCAGACGGACGCGGCGCCGTGCAGGAGTCAACACCAAACCACGGCGGGGACATCGGTTATGCAAGTCGGCTTCACGCAGGCGGTTGCGTATGATTTGGTCGCTAATCCAGTTTTGGTGATAACCTCTGGTCTGAACAGCAGTGCTTGTAGCTGGCAGGAAGCGATTGTGCAGGTGCCGTAGGTGAATATGGCGATCCTGCTGAGGGGTGGTGACACGTGGTCTTGGGGCACGTGGTCGATCACCGGTGCTTCCTGTTTCATTATACCGGCTCCAGAGACGTGAGATGGTCGACACGTGGACGCCCAGGTTCCTTGCAACCTGTCTTTGCGACATTCCACTAGTGAGCATACCAACAGCTCGCTGTCGCTGATTTTGACCTAGGCGCCGCATGGTCACTTGTTGTCCCAGGATAATGCAAAGGAATATTTAAGTTGCCCATTGCTACGGCTATTTATTGACCAAATTCTTGAAGGATTGGTTAATGAGTCCTACTCAACCTGACGGGATAGGCAAAATTCTAAACAATGCGCAATCAAGGGGAACGACACCAAGGGATGTACACCAAATATTTCAAAATTGTATGTGTTGCGTTGGAAGTTTTGGTCAGTATATTTGTGGATGCCTCCCTCACAGGATGGGCGGGACTTGCAGCCTTGCTTCTGTCGCAGGTAGGTGGAAGGGGCCCCAATGTCAAATCAACCTACTGGAACTCATGGCTGCTCCAGTGTTGTGCTGCACCAATTTTCCCCACAGCTGGAAGGGAGGCATGTCTTCGTGAGATAGGACAACACAATGGTGGTAGCCTATCTCAACAGGCGGGGTGGGGGGGGGTCAGGTCAGTGGCCCTACACAAGATGGCTGCTTCCATTCTAACCTGGGCGGATCAGCATCTCTGCTCCCTGACAGCCCTGCACGTTCCAGGCTTCCTAAAAACTCGGGCACACAGGCTGTCAAGGGGAGCCTTGCCCAAAGAGGATTGGAACCTCTCCCAGGTGACGGCCAAACAGATTTGGAGATTTGGGATTTGGGCTGGAAACTTAACATAGAAATTTAACTCAGACAAACATTTTTTAGTTTTAGTTTTTCTTTTAGGGTGCTCGGCACAGTAGCGTATCGGAGCAGACAGATCGATGGGTCTAGTAAGGACATTGAAGGAAATGTTGCTTGTTGGGTCCGACGGGTGGACATAGATGGGAGGTGAAGATTGCGGGGTTCCAAACAGATGTTGACAGGAAGTGTAGATTTACTGTGGGGTACAGCGTCCTTAGAATGATGTGAACAGTGGTTCTGGTGCGTATTGCATTAGTTAAGTGTGAAATAAAGTATAAGAGTAGGAGAGTAAAAATCTGCGCAAAAGTGTTTTTGAAATAGACTGTCAGTTTAGCGGTGTACTATCAGGGCTCGAAATAGCGGGTGCATAGGTGCATGTATGCACCCTGTTTTCGGCAGGTGCACCCAAAATTTCAAGTCGGATGCCCTGTGTGCACCTACTGAAAATCTGCCCCCAAAATAAATCCTCTTTCTACAAATGCACTCGTCCTTCCCTTAAATAATTCATTTTATCGGTAAGGGACGGAATTAATGACAAAATCGATGGGACTACAAGACCGTGGAACATATGTTTGGTCTGAGGCCGTGCATGTGTTATCATTGGCTGAGCACTGCCACCTGACGATTATGTGGAGGCTGATTGGTCTTTCAGCTGTTTCAGGACTTTTCTCAGCCAAGTCACAGGCAGTTCTAGCTATTGTGCACGTTAAAACAGAGTTTGATTGTTTATAAAGTTTCGCCAATTACTTTCTTAAATTTAAAATTTATTTCTGATGAATAAACAGAATAAATAAACACAGTGAGCATGTAAGATTGTATTTAAAATTACGCTCAAGATTTAAAATTCATCCACTTGAACTGACAGGGGTGCAGGTGTTCAGAATCCACTAGGCTCTGGGGAGTACTAAGAAGCAAGCTCATCATAGACAGGCTTTAATTGAGTGAGCCAGATCAACAAACCCTGAACTTGCAATCATAGATAATTAGTATCACAACAGTGGTTATAATCTTTCTTTGATAAACTCGGCTTTGTGCTTTTGCTTCTGTGCGAGCTTCCATGATGAGGGCGTTTAACGCGCCAATTGGTTTCATTTCCTTTCTACAATTGACTTATCACCAACTGCATATTTCTCTGCAAAGACTTTTCCTGATCCAGGGTCAGGTGATTTGAGGGACTTCTAAAACCCGCGGCACCAGGGGGCACTGCCAGCACAGATCAAGACCCGCACCACTGGGACTGCGGGAAAATGAATGACGTTTTTACACTGATTTGGTGGCCAGTTGAAATTATGCATGTGGATACTCGGGTAGATACTTGGGAAATTGTGACTGAGATTCATGATCGTTGATCCATTCATATTGGTTGATATAAGCACTTATTTGTTGGATGTAATGTAAGTGGCTGCTAGGTAATGAAATCTTACAAAAAAAATTCTTCGATATTAAATATAATCAGGAGGAGAGGGTCTTAATAATGGAGTTATAAAGAATGAAAAAATATAAAAACAGCAAAAAGCAGCACTGTTGCTGCTATTAAGGCCAGAGAGGTCCTATGATGGAGTAGTGGAAAATTATATTAGTTTCTCAGCAAAATCAAATTGAAATTGAATTATTGATTGAATATTATCTGACTGTGATAAATACCAATAGTATACTTAGTTTTACCAATTTCTTCTTTTTTTGTATTTTTTCCACAATTTTTCTTATATACAGTATGATTATAATAAAATCTTATCAATAATAACCCTAACCTGTTGCACCATTGCAGATTTACTGTAGTCAAAGACTAATTGTTTTTTCATTTTGTACTGCTGCAAAGTGGCTTTTTTAAATTGATTTAAGCAGGTTTTAGACTGTGCAGCTAAACGCGCATGAGTGCACCCATGTTCAAAATCTGGGTGCACATAAATCCTAATTTGAGCCCTGACGATCATAATTGAATACGCAAGAGAGAGTCGTGAAATTTGGATTAAAAATGGTTGTGATTCTGGTTCTGCCTTGCCATGCCACTGTTCTGACTGCCTTATGTGTTTTTTGATCATTGCCTTGTCTGACTATTTCTTAGAATTATGTATTGTGTATTTCGTTTGATTTTTCCATGTTTTACTTATAGCCATAGTTTTATTCCAGTCCATGTTTTGACTTTCCATGCATTACACTTTGTCTCCCCCAGTCTTGTCTTTGCTCTTGGGGGCTGCCAAGCTGTCACAGTATTACAGTCCTACTACATTCTGGGTTGTAACTCTACAACTAAATAAGATAAAATCAAGTATGATGTGTCATATTGAAGGTATTAACTTGTTCTTTAATATTATTAAGTGAAAATATATTTTTTGAGAAATTTTCATCGAAGAAACAAGCAAAAACTACTCCGTCACGGAATTACATAAAATTGACGTGGTTTTTTAATGTTGGTGTTTAACTATTCAGAAAATGATGTTATGAAACTTCAATATGTTCATATTTAAGGTGTTTTTTGTGAATACTGTAAGTTATAGAAACAAATATTGACTTTAACCCTGCTTTATGGGCAAGAAATTTCAAAAAGTCAATGTCACGGAATTACTAGAGGCAAATTGTCACGGAATGACAGCAATAGTATTAATTAGTTTCAATGTACTTATTTCAATATATTATACATATACATAATTATTTACATTTTTACAGTTAAGCAATATATTACAATGAGTTTTCCACTTATGACCAATCATAATGCATACTTCAATTTTTTTTTTTTTATTCTCCATGTCAACATTGGCTTGGCGGCCCCCTCTTGTCTTTGCTCACGGCCCCAGTACTGCGTGCCTCTCCTTCGGGTGATTTAATGCTTTCTGGTTTCAATCTTCCTGTTGGAATTTACGAAATGAACCAAGTGCGACAACCAGTAGAATACAAAAAGGAGGCTTTATTTCTGAAGGGGGAAACCCCACCAACAGAGCTGGCAACAGAACAAAGTCCGCAATCCAAAATCAGAATCCAAAGGGTGAAATCCAGAGTCATACACAGGGCACCAATAACAAAAATCGTAGTCAGACAAAAGAGGACAAAAAAACAAGAATGCGGCAAAAGTGCAGGGAACAGGCAAAGCTCGATATCAAGGACGGTCCAGTCAGAAAGATAAACACTGAGAAATCAAGGCGAGAACCGTGGCACGAGAAAACTAGGGAGAACGATCTGACAAGAGAGTGAACCAAACAGACATCTTATATACACATCCGAGGTAAACACATGACCAGGGAGAACAGGTGCAATCAATGATACAAATGTCAGGAGTGACACATGAGGAATAATCTAATTACATGAATTTGGCTGTAGCCAAAACGCAGACAGGGATCACAAGACAAACCTAAGTACAAAACAACAGCTCCGGTTAAGGAGTACTAAAGTGCTAAGATAAAAGAAAAGGAAAGCACAAAGTAGAAGTGGAAATCCACAGAAACTTGCAGCAGGCATAATTAGGGATAGGCAAGGAGGCAGAGATTAGAATTGAGCGACTGCTGAGAGATCGTTAGTCAATTAGTATGTGCAGCTATACAATCCCGAGTGCATGTTAGAAAGTTAGTAAAAATATACAAGATTAGTGTGGTTAGTAATTAGCAAAAACAATAAACTGTTAGTATGTGTTAGTAAGACAGTAAAAGAGAGAGGAAGGAAGAACACGAGATAATGAAAGAAGATTGAGACCCAGAAACCAATAAATCACCCGAATGAGTGGCACGCAAGACAAGGGACCGTGAGCAAAGATACACACATG
Organism: Gymnothorax reevesii; assembly: GCA_029721435.1. Taxonomy (NCBI): domain Eukaryota; kingdom Metazoa; phylum Chordata; class Actinopteri; order Anguilliformes; family Muraenidae; genus Gymnothorax; species Gymnothorax reevesii. Next base: position 68,538,405 of record CM056578.1, on the reverse strand, counting down.
ACAAGACAGGGGAGACAAAGTGCAAAGCATGGAAATGAAAACATGGCATGGAAACTTAAATGATATGAACTTGAAAAAATAACAAGAAATCTAAATACCAGGAACACAATACACAATACTAAGAATGGTCAAAAGGCAGGCAGTGGTCACTAAACACAAAAGCATACATGGCAGAGCCAGGCACAGAACTTAAAAATGACAAGCAGAATGCAGAATCACAACACTTCCTTCCCCATCTCGTTTACTTCCTTCCCCTTGCTTTTTCTATATTACTAACACATACTAACAGTTTGTTGTTTTTGCCCATTTACTAACCAAGACTAACATTGCATATAAGACTAACTTACTAACGAGCACTCAGGATTGTATAGCTGCACTTACCAATTGATTAAAAATCTCTCAGCACTCGCCCTATTCTAGTCTCCACCCCTTGTCTCTCCCTAATCTTCGCTGCTGCATTTCAGTGGAATCTCTACACCTTCTTATGCTTTCCCTTCTCAGTATCTGTGCACGGTGGAACTCGTTGACTGGAGCTGTGTCATTGTGTATAGGTTTGTCCCGTAATCCCTGTCCGCGTTTTGGCTTCTGCCAATTTCATGTGATCAGGTTCTCCCTAATGTGTTGCTCCCTTGTAATCAGTCTCACTGCTTCCACCTGTGTCCTGTTATTATGTGAACTCCCTGAAGTGTATATTAGATGTCTCTTCACAGCACTGCTTGGTCAGATCGTTCTCTCATGCTTACTTGTGCCACGTTCATTTCGCCTTGTACCCATTGTGATTATCATTCTGACTGGACCGTCCTTGACTATCAATTTTTGCATTCTCCCTGTACTTTGCCGCCCTCTTGTGTTTTGAACCTTTCTTGTCTGACCATGATTTTAGTGAGTGGTGCCTTGGTTACGATTCTGGATTTCGCCCATTGGATTCTGATTTTGGATTGTGGACTCTGTACTGTTGTCTGCTCTGTTGGGTGGTTTCCCCCTTCAGAAATAAAGCCTTATTTTTGCATTTTACTGGTTCTCACGAGTGGCCCATTTCGTAAATCCTCACAAAACTAAACAATGATCTCGGCAAAGCTGCTCAATGAAATAAAAAAGCTATTTCCGATGTTTGAAAAAGAAACTAAACAAATAGAAGCAAATGGAACTAAACAAGCGGAATACCATATGATTGGAAAGGTAGATTATAGACAAAATATAAGGAAACATTTTCTGATAAAATATTAGTTTAGGAGCAAAATACTATCTGTTGGGAGAGGAGTGAGGAATTCCTAAGGGGGAGGGAAGAATGAGTGAAATTGATGTGTGAAACTTAGCTGCAATGTTTTACACTGTTTCTACAAAGAAGCAAGAGTGATGATTTTGCTAGTAAGAACGTCAGCTGGTAATTGTCCTCAGAGTGGATTTGGCCGTTGGTAAAGCATGTAGTTAAATACAAGATGATTAATGGATGCATTAAATCTGCAATGTGCAACATTGTTATATGTTTTGAAGAAGTAAATGAAGTTGGTCAGAGTAAGTGAGGCTGGTCAGTCAGTGAGTGGTATCAGTTAAAGCAAGTGGAGTTCATTTGGGTGGTAAACAAAGCAGGAGTTAGCCATTTCAGTGGCTGTGGAGATGCGAAGGCATTGTTCAGCATTGTTATAAGGTTGGTTAAAGTAAGTGGAATTAATCTGCGTGATAAACAGAGCAGGAGTTTAGCTATTTTTAATGACTGGAGTCTTAAAGGCATTGTACAGCATTGTTATTATGTTGGTGAAAGCAAGTGGAGTTAATTTGGGTGGTAAAGCAGGTGTTGAGTCATTATAATGGTTGTGGAGTCGTTAGTTGGTGTGTGTAAGCCAGAAAATTACTATTCTCATGTTGGGCTGTGTGTTTGTTCATACCCTTGTTAGAAATGAACACAGTAGTTATTCCTTATAAAACAGAATAAAAGTCCCTTTTTACTGACTTAATAAACGTATGTCCCTCATATGAATGATCAGTAACTATAAAGAGAGGAAAGTTCAGAGAAAGTAACAACTGAACATCAATCGCACAAAAGAAGACAAGTGTTTCTAATGTTGTGGCTAAATTTGTCAAATTACTGCCAGAGGTGTATAAAGTACTTAAGTAATTAAGTAAAAGTAGAAGTACCATTACTGAAAGTTACTTTGGTAAAAGTTGAAGTCACCCATGAGAAAATTACTTCAGTAAAAGTCCTGAAGTAGCTTACATTAAATGTACTTAAGTACCAAGTATCTTGTGAAAAAATATACTTAACCATCAAAAGTACAAGTACAAAGTATTTTTAAGGGAACGCCTAGAAAGAAGCAAAAACAACCACACATTGTTCTCCTTATTCTCTTTAATCAACTTTCAGGTGAATGAAAGATTCAGTATTGAAAAAACAATCAGGCAGTCTCTCCCTTTTATACTTCTTCTACTCCTTTAACTTACCAGACACCAACAGTCTCTGCCACCTCCCTCCTTGCGCAGTTTCTTTTGTCATTGTCCCCATAATTTGGCAGGCAACCCACTAATAAAATCGGAAAAGAGGCAACTACCATAAACAGTTTCTCCTTTATTTCTTTACGGGTAACTTGTGTGAAGCGGAACCAATTTCATTGGCTCTGTGGCCTGGAAGACAACGTACACACCGTCTGCAGTCCTACTGGAAATTCGCTTCAGGTTTGCCGGATTCATTACCATAAACTGAGCCCCCCCAGCTTCTTCGACATGCCACAAGCACTAAATTTGACGCGTCACTCCCATTGTGCATTGCGCCACTGCTTCGAATACCCTCGCCTCTCTCCATAGAAAATGAATGGGAGGCGTAGGCGTAAGTTGCACCACGTCTCTTCCTGGCTTCTTCTAAAGAAAGTGACTGCAGAAAAGTCTCTTAAATCTATCTCCATTGATAAGCAGGTTTGTAAAGTACTCTTTCATTTACCACAGATATCGGTGTAAGTATTTTTTTTATTATAGTCTGGCTATAGTTTGCCAGGTTATTACCAGTATTTACTATATATATATATATATATATAGCATGCTTGCATTCTATGCTCAGTAAAGCCGCTTGCACACTGAACCGAAACAAATTTTTTGCACGACTGATTACAGACAAAGTCACTGCAAAGACGCAATAGTCGGACAGGGTTTTAATATAGCTCCCTGTCCGAAAGTCATAGAAGTTCTAATTTTTCAGAGTATTCCAGGAATTATTTGACGTGCAAACTTGGCCATATTTGTGTTTGACCTTCACAAAATGCAAATTGATAGTATCGACTTTTCTTGGTCTTTTCAGCCTATTCGTCTGTTTTCTTCCGTTGAAGATAGACAACAGTCTTTATTCGGTCTTTCTTTTGAAAATTAGTCAGATGGATCAAACAGATTCACGCTTTATTTCCACACTAGAGATAAAATCGTACTTGTAGTCAGTGAGCAAATCAATTCCATGACCATTGAAAGGGTGAGTAAATTATCGCATGCACAATCAAGACTGTCTGACGCGAAATGCAAAACACTCAATGTCCAGCAGCCAGCAAAAAGTAAAAGTATTGATATGAGAACACATTTATAACGAAACAAAGAATAAAATATATCACCAACAAATGGAACATCCAAAAAAGATGGCCCGCAAATAAATAAATCGCAGTGTTCATTGGACGTTCTGTTGTTAAATTTTTTTAACAACAACTTTTTAATCTTTATTTCATTATCAATCTGTTCTAATCGTCCTCTTTTTTTTTTTTTGTCAGACACGGTGGCATTGAACATGTCCCGTGCCAATGTCGACTCACTTTATTGAGCAGAGCTTAAACAGAAACATTGATTGAAATTTTCGGTACTCATCTTGAAGAACTGAGCCCTCTTATCAAAACATTCATGTTTAATATCTAAAAGAGTCAGTAGATTTGAAGAAATTAAAAACAATAATCGACTGTCGGACACAGAGATGTATTAAAACCCTGTCAGACTTTCGGACACGAGACACTGCGTTCAACGCAATCTGTCGTGCAAAAAATTCGTTTTGCGTCCAGTGTGCAAGCAGCTCAACACACTTAGGTCGTTTTTAGTGGGGGGAAAGGAATACAGCCTGATTGCTATAATGTCGTACTGAGTTAAGATCACATATTGAAAACAAGAGCCATCTGGCAATGGCGTATCCCCCTGGCCCCCACATTCATGGATGAACTGCTCAAGAAATTCCTAAATACCAAAAGGCACATCTACAAATGACACCTTACCTACATGTCAAATTTTGTGAAGAAATACTGAACGGTTTTCAAGTTATGCTCCGGACAAAAGAATGTTTACAGATGGACAGACAGACAGACAAACGGACAGAGCGATAGCTATATCCCCCCCATTATATGCCGGGGGGATAATAAATGTGTAACATATCTTGCATTGTTGTCCATGCACGTTAATCTCAACATTTTAAGCAGCAACAGGGTGTGATAAAAGGAACACGCTATCCATCGTTTCTCTTCCCAATGAGCAACCGTCATATTTCATTCCAACTTCATAAGTTTGAATGATCTGACGTAGTTTTGTTTTGAAATTTCATTCAAGTTCACTAATGGTAATAATTCGCGAATGCCCTAGCTAGCCAGCTAACTCATATTCGTAATGCTTAATATAGACGTAAGTGGTGCAGAAAACATGCCTGAAGCAGCAAAGTAAAATGCAAAATTAACGCATCATGCAGATATAGGACAGAGGCTTCTATATTCCAACACATTAAAGGTGAGGAGAGGAGCTCATTTGACTGGTGAAGATTTGACTCAGCTGTGGTATACCCAAACACGCCTTCTTTGCCACTTGCGCAGGACGGCGGGACAGAGGCAGGACAGAGGAGTACTTTCGCCAGGCTACGCCGGGCACGAAATTGCAACATACACCTGGACACACCCCGTTGGCGTGGCGCACCCCCCTTCGCCGCGCCTGGTCTACGAATTTAGAACCCTCGGAGTGCAAGTTTTCCTACCATGGCATACCAAAGGGCCTGTTCCCTTTCTGAATGTAATGTCAGTCACCGTGGAATCGCCCCCATATAAATTCCACCAATGTTACTGAGATTTTTAAAGTGCACAGGAAAGCGCAAAGAACTTTTACCCCCAGAGTGAAACTATTCCTCAGATTGTGATTTTCCTTCAAGTTATTAAGGCAGTGCTAACAAATACCAGGAAATGGCAGAGATTTCTTATGATGGCATTCCTCTCTCAAATGCTGGGTCCTGAAGCAATTTATCCTGTTCTATCAAAATTGCTGAAGCCAAGCGGTTCTGAGCTAAATTCCTACAGACTAATATCACCTGTCTTAATCCATGTCAGACAACCTTCATGTTTATCACTGTGAAGCCCTTTAGAGTCCAAGTGAGAAAAGCGCAATAGAAGAGCAATGTTCATTGATTGGATGTGCATAGTCTTGATTAAATTATGATATATTTATATAGTAAGGCAGCAAGGGTAGCAAGTATTCGGTGGCTACAATGGAAAAACACATCAAAACTGGCAGGGGCTGAACACTCATTTAAGAGTACCTTGGTTGGCAAGAGAAGACCACCTGGCAAAATCAGACTCCTCCCCAGAGCCTTTACCTAACCACTCCTGCACCTCATCTTACCCCCTTACCAAGATTGCCTCCGACAAGTTGATTCACATCAACCATGACTGCGGCATCGTACTTTCATTCAAGAGAGTTCATGCAGCTCCTGTTTCTCAGACATTGGCTGGTTGCTGACGATGGAACATTAAAAAGACATCACGCTCAATTTCCACTACACGTGGGATTATGGGAAAGCATGAAGGATTAGTGTGGGTAGAGAAGGAGGCACCGTTTGCTCCTGGAAATGAATTTTTGGTTGGTCATTATCATGCACTCAATTAAATGACAAAAAGATTTAACTGCCAGAACTGCCACTTAGACAACATACACATCTATACATAAAAAAACAGCATTTCTCAAACTTTATCTGTCCACTGCACTTTATTCGAAAATTTCACAGCACTCCATTGTCAAGAAGTGCCATGCTGTTATTCGTGACATGTTATAGGTAGGTTTGAATGTCCTCCCTGGATTTTACATTTTAAGCACCAAGCACTTTGATCATGTACTCAGGTTTTGCAGATGTTTTTCCTCCATTTAAATTAAACACAAAATTTTGAACTTTACATTTTTTTAGGAACACAGTTTTCACATGTGTATTATCAGTTGGGAAGCTACGGTATTGTTGACAGTAAAAGATGAAAACAGAATCCACGTTCACAGGAAAATAACACACTCCCTTCTTGACAGAAAAAAAAAAAACATTTGACCCCTGTGATATAGGTCACTCAATGATGAGACAGTCTCTTGGTCCCGTCTGAAGTAATACGGCACTTGGATAAGGGTTAAAAGGTGATTCTAGTGCTGATTCTAGGTTTCTGCAGGCATCGAGAGGAGCCTGTGGGGGTTACAGCCGAACTCAGGAGCATGGATACCTGGACCAGGTGGGGAGGCGGCCGGTTTCATTCACCAGGCTCCATCATCTCTCCCTCAGGATGAAGGCGCCCATTTTTGGCTGCCGCTGCCGTGTAAAAATGCCTTTCTTGTTCCCCATGACTCGAGTTACGTCTGTAAGACAAAAAGTGACACACTCTTGTGAATGTGCATGTTGAGTCAACCTCTAGTTGGCCAGTGAAATATTTTTAGGGGTGGCAAAAAATATGGTCACCTCTACAGACTGCCAGCCTAAGATGCAGTTTCTGGATGCTGTTGCAGTGTGACTGGGGCCTCAGCAAATAAACGCAACAGTGTACTACTGCCATCTTTAAATACCAAGGCGAAACCATAATATGCTCTGCTCTGGGAGCGCATGGTAGAAACTGCTGTGGGTTTGATTGGTGTCCACATTAATACCTTCCTTTCATCGCCGGTGCAGGATTGACGTACGCAAAGCTTAATAACATTCAAATAACTATGGCCAGAGACATTTCAGAAGTTATGGAGGCAGAACTGAATTGTGCCTAAGGGAATTTAGTTTAATTCAGCAGTGGTAGGAAAAAGAAACCAATTCTAAACTTGAGTGACAGTAGACATAGAAAAAAATAGCATTTGACTGCAAATAGAAGTCTTCCATTTCAAGTTCAGTGTGAGTTTTAGTTATGACACTTAATTGAATTTTAAGTCGCAAACTTGTTAATTCTAACAGGTCTTCACTATAAATTAAGTGATATACACAGTTGAATAATAAAAAATTTCATTTGTCTTACATTGTCCTGTCATGAAATCAGCAAAGTTCCAGATAAGTTCCCCAATGACGTACTTGTTCCTCTTCAGGTCAAACACACGGTGGTAATTTTCTAAGAAAATTTTCTGGTACTCCTCCGTGAACATCATGGGTGGGTCCTGGCCACAGTAATTCACATTCATAGAAATATAACTTTCCCTTTTCAAAGGAAAAAAATCTGACCCCTATGATATTGGTCACTCAGTAAGCAAACTGCCTCTGGGTCCTTTCTGAGGTAACAGGCACTTAAAGTTCAAAGGTGCCAGAGCACTTATCATTCTGAGCCAAACTGACTCACTAGCACCCAAATACATTTTAACCCTTAATAGCCAATCAACATTAATTCAATAATCTTAAAATTAAAAAAAAAATTGAAGCAACTGTTAAACTTCAGACATTTGAATCTCCAGTTAAAAAAGGCCGTCACTTCAATTCACCATGTACACGATTGCTCTAAAAAACATTAGACATTTATAAAGTCTCAAGTTTCTCTAAATTCTGAAATTAATTTTTTAATCTTAATTCAGTAAGTCACCACTTTCATGATATAGCGTGCAGCAGCAGGTAAAATTCTATAGCTCTCAGTTGCTACACCCTCCAGTAAACTGGCATTTATCCAGTTAAAGCAGTTCTTACCTCTCTGGCATTAGGCACAGCACTTTATAAAAATTTGAACATGAACATCTCCGCCTCCCTCCAAAGTACCACCTTCTCTCCCCCCCCGACTTCTCCTACAAAAAAAAATATTGTCAAAAATAAATATTATTGGGTGTTCAATTGAATGGGAATGAGTTCTAGTTGTCCAGGGTCATGATACCAGGAGAAGTAGCTGTTTATACAGATGACATCCACATTAGGAGCGTGGGGTGCAAATTAAGTTTTTTCCTCATTCAATGTTCACAGAAATACATTCTGAAAATCCATCATTCAACAGATTTTCACTTTAACCCATATTTGACACACCTGACAATTCTCAAGGAAATTTTAAGCTGTTGAATTAGACATGCTTTATTAGGGTTGTAAAGAAAAGTTTTATTATTATATTATTATTATTACTATTATTAACCTTTATTCCAAGGAAGTCCCACTGAGACTGAGGTCTCTTTTGCTGGGAGCCCTAATTACAGGATAGACGTTTACAATGGGAATTTAAGGACAAACTAAACAGTTAAAAATGACACAAAATTCTCATACAGCAAGTGCAGATAAAAGGCAAAACAATTTTTTTCAAAATAATATAAAAAATAATAGTGAATAAAAACATATACGGACATAGGACAGAGAATAATGACATACATTAAAACTAAAAGCAAGTACATCTGGCTTCTCTTAGTATCACATCCAAAACTAATTTCTTGCAGGACTCAAATGGGATCAGGCAGTCTATCTTCAGCGTATGCTGACAATTATTCCACATACAATGCACTGAAACTGGTGCAACCCATATTTATTCAATTCCTGGGCGCCTCTAAAATAATCAACTCTTGTGATCGGATATGCTGACTTTTAATGGACAAAAGCCAAGTAAGATGCCTGGAATTTATTTATTATAATAAATGAATAAAATACAATGTAGCTTCCTTCTACAGTGAAGGGAAAGCCTCCCCACTGAACTATATAAAGCACTGTGATGATCATCACCGGTGATGAAGCGCAGTGTGCTATGATAAATTGCGTCCAAGGGTTTTAAGGTGCTATTAGAGGCATGCATGTACAGGACATTCAGGTGGTCAAATATGGGTGAGATTGTCGCCTGGACAACCCTGTTCCTACTGTCTAATGAAAAACAGGATCTGTTTCTGTAAAGAAACGCCATTCTTGTTTAATTTTTCTGGTCAAGTTGGCCACATACATTAAAAGAGTAGTCAAGATCTAGGTGATCCTCCGGTGGAATTATTTACAACCCCAATTCTGAAATAGTTGGATATGGAATAAGAGGGATGCTCGAAGATCCCTCTTTCTGTATTCTCCCATCTTGTGAAACATTATAGGAGAAGATTAGGTGTTGTTTTGTTGGCAAAAGGGGGTTGTACAAAGTATTAACATCAGGGGTGCTAATAATTGTAGCACACATGATTTGATTTAAAAGAATTATTTCTTAATGTGGGATTTTTTTCCCACTGAATGAATGCACTTGTATTAAAGGTTGGATTTTCCTCTTTTTTTCATTGTGGTCCTATATTATTTAGAAAAAAAAACGAATTTATTAGAAGCTAAAGAACACATCTTAACCAGGGGTGCCAATAATTATGGAGGGCAGTGTAGAACACTACATTGCTGATAGGGCACACTCAAGTGAAGCATCTGGTCGAGAAGCGTATACACTGGGAACTTAAATTCGCTCGTACACTCCCATTCATTTTCGCCTACTGTAAAATAATATTTTCAAAAACACCTGCGTGTGAGTCGGGGTGATATTGGCATCGCTGTGCAGAGCAACATTTTCTCTCCCTAAATATATGCTTTTTTGGAGGTTGGAAAGTGGCGCACTTACTAATGGGAAGATCGAAATGTTACTCTGTGTCAATGTTCATGTGCGAGCAGAAAAGTTCAGTTTCGGTGACCGAGGCTTTTAATCACCCTCTGATAAGATAATTGCTTCAAAGTTTTCGCCATTATAAGCAACATTGATGAATGTCCGTATACGTTACCATGTTACTCTCTGGTTTCCTCACTTCATTGTACCCTGATTGAGCATATCTGCCGTTGACTGAATTGTTCATACTGAATCATATGCCTAATGCCAACGTTGTTAAAAGGAAGCGCTAGTTAACTCCACTCCTTTACTAAGCGTCATCTTTCCCCAGTCCCATTGTAACACTGCTCTCAAAAAATAATCACTGCGCAGAACGGATCGAGGGGATAGAGAAAGGTTTTATTCTCCCGATTTCTAAGAGCCAAGCCTTTCTCCCCTCCTTGTCTTTTGGAAGTCTGTATGAACAGACAAAGCGACTTTTCCATTATTTTAAATATTATGCAGGTGAGAAATATTGTCCTTGAATGTCAATTACAAGTATCTAGCTAGTTAGCCACCTTGTTTATTTTATTGACTGCTTAGTCAATGCAGTCCCCGCGACGGTAAGGGTACCAAGGTAGCTCGCCAGAGACCGTTATCGATGGCTAGCGTTTGCTTTAGTCAGCGGTCTATTTAGGTCAATGGGACGGCTAATTAGCTTGCTAGCAAACGAATGCAATTTTTTCTATTCAAGTGACAAATTTGCGTTTCTACGTTAACTTACACATGAAACGTTTTATTACAGCCCTTATAACAGCCCAATAATAATAACTATTGCTGCAAAAGGCAGCCACACTTCTCGGCATTTTAATGCTTATATTGACGTTTTTGAAATTGGCCTCATAGGAAACCATTCATTTTTACGAAGAAGTTGGGTGTATCAATATGGCGGCTGGGTGCTTCACTTCGGAAAATATCAATATGATATCATCAGAAATCTAGTGTTCTGAATATATATATATCTATGGATTGGCCCAGGCCTAGACCCAGCCTGAGTTCAGGCTCTGAGGAGCCTCTTGTTTAAAATAGACTGCAGCAAAGTGTCCTGTGGACAGACGAGTTCATATTTGACATTCTTGTTGGACATCATGGGCGTCGTGTCCTCCGGGCTAAAGAGAAGAAAGACCACCCCTCCTGTTATCAGCATTCAGTTCAAAAGCCAGCATCTCTGATGGTATGGGGATGCATATGGTGCATATGGTGTGGGATGTTTTAAAAAGCACCATGAATGCTGAAAGGTATATAAGGGTTTTGGAGCATCATATGCTCCCCTCCAGATGGCATTATTACTATTCCAGGGAAGGCCTTGTGTATTTCGGCAGGACAAAGCGAAACCACATACAGCAGCTATTACAACAGTGTGGCTTAATATTAGAAGAGTCCGTGTGCTGAATTGGCTTACCTGCAGTCCTGATCTTTCACCTATTGAGAACATTTGGCAAATAATTAAACAAAAAGTTCGTCAAAGGAGACCCAAAACTCTCCAGCAGCTGGAAGCCGGTATTAAACAAGAGTGGGATGGAATTCCAATAATTCCAATTAAAACTATACATTTCTGGAATCATAAACTTCTTGACCACAAGTACAATTCATCAACATTACATTCTAGATTACCCGCTTGCTATGAGCCAAATTAGACAGCTATCCAGGTGTCTCCCCAAAGTCTGAGATCCATCAAAATAGTTCACTGTCAAATCATACATTAATCATACATTTAACACAAATTAACTTTTGGGGCATGAAATTCAGCATGAACTAATGATTTTCTGGTTGAGTTTAGCATGAATTTATCAATATCAGTGCAGTTGAACATCATTGGTCACCAGTAACCTCTCCAAACACAAAACATGCCTTTTCTCCATAATAAAGTTAACAATATTGTCCATTTTTCTTCAAAGTCCCCCAAGCATTAAATAAAGTGCTGATTAAACAGCTATGACATTCACGCTGCAAGGAAAAGCTAACCGCTCTCACATCCGAGCTCATAACCTTACACCTTATAAGGGTAAAAACTCAGAAACTCAGTAATATCTGAATTCTGAAATGTACCTTGATTAAAAGAGAACATAAATTTCACTTTCAGGAAAAATGAAACGACATATGCCTCCAAATTCAACAGAATGGTGTAATGAACGTACCGAGGGATCTACTGACGTGCTTGGGCTGCATACATTTGGAGAAATGAAAACCTCGGCATTCAAGGTCTTTAAACGCGATATAAATTCTACAGCAAAAAGCCATATTGTGCAAAATGCAAATAGAGTAGAAGTATAACCTGTTTCCTTCATTGATGCCCTCCTTCAGAGACAGATGTATCGGGTAGAAGGAACCCTCCAGTACTGTTTCATTTGGAATAATTCCCATTGACAGCGTCCATACAACATTTATCTCTTAAATGAAACTGAACACTTTAGGCCGGTTTCGGGTGTCCTTGTTTCTTTGATATCGCATCATTTTCAGCTGCGCAACCGTGGCCAACATTCGAAGGATACAACCGACCTTACCTTTACGCTTAGCTTTGTATCCTATTCTTACAGTCCAATCAATGTATTTCAGTTATTGAGGAAAGTTTAAACCCTTGGGAATTGGATAAGAAACGAGTCTATCAATACATCGTTGCCGGGGAAGCTTCACGAGGGCGTGAACTATAACTTTAGAGTTACGCAGATGAATCGGAGTATATAATTGAGTGACTGGCTATCAACACCAGTACTTGGGTGGATAGAAGTAAGTGCTGAATTTGTCAATGGAGGAATCTACATGTTAATCCATGGGAGGGAACTACGCATATTTTGTGTGTGCTGACTGTAATTGACAGTAGAATATGAGAGAATCAATACAATGTCGGATTTTTTGCTTCACAAAACATATTTTTTTAACCACTAATTGGAATACTGTTGGCTCACTGTAGCTAAAATGGTTGCCACAGAGTACTAAGTTTTTTTCTGTCGCAAGTGATAATTTTTTAAACAACTGGATTGATACTATGGGCAAGGATATTGACCAGTTTGCATATCAGGCTTAGCTGAGGAGTTTAATTCATGCTACTCCTGAAAAACAGGGATTGGAGGGAAGTTCTCCATACTCTAAATCGAGTTTCAGCTCTGCCTGCTTGGGAAAATTTAATAGCTGATCCGGGGGTGCCATCTCGTGGTCGAGTACTGTAACTAAGTGCTTAAATTTGCAGGTCTATAGACGCGAGCATCTACATCTGCAGAAGGGGTTAAACAACAAAGACCTACATGGCAGAGTAGCCAGAAAGAAGCCTTTCCTACAACCTCAACACAAAATTAAGCATCTGAAGTATGCAAAAGAAATCCTTGAGAAACCTCAAGCCTATTGAAACGATGTGCTTAGGACTGACAAAACCAAAATTGAACTTTTTGGCTACAACCAAAGAAAGTATGTTTGGAGAAAAAAGGGTGAATCATTTGTAAAGAACACGTTGCCAACTGTTAAACATGGAAGTGGATCCATTGTGCTTCTGGGTTGTTTAGCAGCTGGGGGCACAGGCGGGTGGAAGGAAGAATGGACTCCACCAAATATCACATCATTTTAGAGGCTAATGTTCAATGCTCAGTCCAGAAATTGAAGTTGAAGAGACATTGGGTATTCCAGCAAGACAATAACCCGAAGCATGCCTCAAAATCCACCATGAAGTGCCTCCAGGAAAGACGAATGAAGGTTTTTCAATGGCCATCACAGTCTTGAAAATCTGTGGAGAGACCTCAAACATGCTGTGCATGCAAGAAGGCCGAAGAATATGCCTGAGCTAGAGGAGTGGGGGAAAATTCCAAAGACAAGAATTGAAAGGCTCTTCGCTGGCTACAGGAAGCGTTTACAAGCTGTTATTGCTGCCCGACGAGGAGTTATAAAGTACTAGCTGACACTGTTCCCAAACTTTTGCACATGGCCATTTTCCTTGTCTTATTATTTTGAAACTGTAAAAAGTTGAAAATAAAATTATTCTTGCTTTAAAATGCGATGAAATGTGTCATATTTAACTTTGTAGCATTTGGTGTTCAGGTTTGCTTTCAATCACTTGGAGATTAAATGTAACAGACATTTAAACCAGGGCTGCCCAAATTTTTGCACCCCAATGTAGTTAAAATGAGATCACTCAAAGTCGACCAAGATAAATTTTTTTAATTTGGTCGTGTAGGCTCTGAAATAAGTTGCGTCAGAATCAAGCCATCGCAGACTTCTTTAAAATTGTTTGAGGATGGTGACAACCAATCTATGTTGAAATTGCCCACAACAACTAATTCAGTGTGGGCACAAGATATTAGACTGACTGATAATAGAGGAAGAATGAGTGCTCGGTGGGCAATACACACCTGCTAGTATAAAACTTGCAGAACCCAAGCCTATTTTAAAAACTAGACACTAAAACTGCTCCAGAATAGAGGAGGATAATAAAACAGTTACAGTGAGTGAGGATTTTACAAACATCACTACCCCTCCCCCTCTCTTACTCCTGTCACACCTAAAAATTCTATAACCAACCAATGCTATATCATAGTCCAAACACAGAAACATTCAACCAAGATTCAGTAGCAAGAAATACATCAGGGTTACTTCATAGTACCATAGCCCTAATACAATCTATTTTTGATAACAAACTCCTTACATTAAGACACGGTAGTTTGAAAAGCTACTGGTGTTAAAACTACAGGGGGGACAGGTGGGACAATATTCAGGTGACTGAATGTTGATTTGTATCAGATTAGAAACAGAAACTCCACTATGTCTATATTTCAGGCATGTGCAAGCGATTTTTGTGAATGGCTGAATGGGGGGGGAGAGACAGTTCCCTTTATGACAACAATTAGTCTTGGTTAGTTCTCAATCACTTTCAGATTGATAAAGAAAAATAATTTACTCATTAATAGGCCAATGCTTTGGGTTGATTGACTGGTTCGTGGTCCTATGACATATCTTCTTTTCTTGCGTGGGTTGATTTAAAAAAAAAGTGGCACTCGGCGGTTAAATAGGCTATAAAAAGCATGTGGCTCAAGCTATTTGCCTGAGAGTCGACAGACATGCAATTTTGAATAATTTTCATTTAACAGCAAATACCCATCCAGATGAATGATTGTCATCTTACCTAATCTGGGAGAAGAAGCAGCACCTGTTAAGTGTGGAGTTCTCTCGGAGTGAACCTTTTGTTAATGAAAATGACTGAGAACTGGTCAGGACTAATTGTTTAAAATGTTTAATGCACCCCAATTCTCAGTTCTGGCTCCGCCACTGTACTGAATTTAACCATGATTTAATCGCTGTTCGATCGCATATGGAGAGAAACCATGTCTTCAGTTGCCAATTACGATAATCGGAAAACGTGTCAATAAAGGAAATTTATTGAGAACTAGCCAGGATTAATTGTTGTCATGAAGGGACGTTTCTGTGACCCCCCAATTCCCAGTTATAGCTTTGCCACTGCCACTGCTCTCCTCGTAAAGCAGTGGGGCGGAAGGAGGAACTGACATTGCGCTCACCACACTAACTGGTAACTGCGCTGGTAACTGCCCGTTGTGCAAGAATTTGATCTTATCCTTTAAAGCAGCTATTTTTGCGGTTTTTTTTAACTACCTTTGTTTTGACGCTTTTCAGTTCTATCACCAGATTCTTTACTTTTTCTCTCTCAATGTCAAGGAGGCGGTCGGCTTTCGCTTTGGCATGGATTTCGTTTCGTTTTCGCATATTACTCACAATGAGCAAAGCAATGGGAAGCTTGCATGTATCATTCACGCGTTGGAATTTGCCAAAAACTTTCTTAATGTTTTCCAAACTCCAAACCTTATTCTCACTGACTTCAAAAGCGTATTTTTTTGAAGGTACTCGTCTACGTTTTCCAACTTTAGATGGGACTGAATGAAACCTTTCGTCTCTCTAATAATGACATCATTAGCAACTTCATGTACAGCTCTACCGCCCTTTTCGGAAGTAGGGACCTGGGTTTTATCGCACCTCCCGAACATGATTTCACTTGCGAAATTGCGAAACAATACTGAGCCATAAACTTATAAAATTATGGAAATTATGCTCTCGTCACTTACAAGGAGGACAACGCAAATAATCTTATGTATTCAAGGGAAGTAGAAAAAATAATGCTGTACCACAGTCCTGTTCCTATACCCTTCACCAATGGCACAATTTATTTTAGCACTCTGGATCTATTATGGATTGTAGTAGCCTATTTAGGCTTTGTGGGTAAACACAACAAAGACAAACACTTAAACGTTCACAGAAACCGAGCAGTACCACTGCTAAAACGGACCACAAATAGGTCCCCCACGCGTCAAGGGTCAAGCAAGTAGCGCACCGGCGTTTCAATCCCTAACGCCGCCACAGACACCCTGTTGCAGTCAAAAGTCCTCTGAAAACTTTTGACGGCTCAATGGAGGATTCCTATAATTTACTTCTTTAAATTAAAGGAGCGTGCCTTGCTTCCCGAACTGACCAAGACCCCTGGGTTAAACAAGTAATGCACCAGTGTTAAAACGTGAACACTGCCACAGACACCCTGTTGCAGTCAAAAAGTCCTCTGAAAACTGTTAACCGCTCAATGGAGGATTCCTTTAATCTACTTCAATTAAAGAAACGTGCCTTGTTCGCCATACAACTTGGATCTCTGACGAATAACGTCTTATAGAATTAATATTCAAATGCTTGCCCCCAGCAAACACCCTTGCCTCCCGCAAGTAATATTAATTTCTCAGACTTCACAGAATTAATATTCTAATGCTTCCCGCAAGTATTAGCACAATGTTTCACAGACTCAATACACTTAACAAACAATATGCGAATGAACACGCTGATTACCACATGAGATTTTCCCTTGAATTACTACCACACCAGCCGCGTTTCTATCCCTAGTCTTTTATCGAGCGAAGGTAATTAGCTCCAAGAAACTCAAAACTTCACCGGTACGTGCAACTTCTAGTTGCTGGAGTGACAGTCGGCTGGAAAAGTTCAAGTTTTTCCAAATGCCGGGGAAAATCTTGAGCCTTGGTTATCTTCGTCGATCTCGGTGGAACCTCCAACTGAAGAATTCTTGTGTTTTCTTCGTGAAAACAAAACAGCTGCGACTTCGTGGTGCGTTTCAAGGGAAGAGACGGAGTCAGATTCGGTGTTGAAAAACCCCAGTTTTAAGGGAAACTGAGTTTATTCGTCGTCTCGACCAGCGTAGTGTCCAGTATAATGATGATCTGACTACCGTCATTGGAATACAGCAGGGTTTAAATACTCATTGTGAACAAAAGATATTGGTCCAGGAGTTTTGGTATGGTACAGATGGAATGCCCAATTGGTGAACTATGTACAAAGCTTGCTCGTATGCAACCCCTTGCTGCCAACTCAGGATAGTGAAGACAGTTCACGACTCTCCTCCGAAGCATGTGCCCGTCAGCCACTGATTCTTATACACTCATTAGTTGAATCCTCGTAAGTTCAGAACGAGGGCGGAGGATACCCGGACGTGAACAAACCCAGAGTCTTCCTGACGAGCGCCCGTCTGGCCAGCAGGAGGCGCTGGAGCAAAGAACAAAGCTACTATTGTATCCCCGAATCCGGCAGTCCCTTCCCAATTTGGAACCCTGTAGCGCGATGGCCAATTGTGCGCTACTCTGAAAAAGCTGCCGACCCCTGCCGGTGCGTACGCCGGGGCTCGAACCCGCGACGTGATAGTCACCTCTGCACTGCAGCGCAGTGCCTTAACTGAGTGAGCTATCCGGCAGCTCCGCTAAACTATCTTGGCATGCTAAACTAGGCATCTCGCTACGCACCAAGGAGCACATCAACGAAACAGTATTCTGGTGACTCAGAGGCAATATCTGCTTTCGAATTGACAAAAAAAATCTCACAGCTCTCACACTGTGCGCGCTCACATACGAGCAATCCTCCAACCAGCACTCCGAGCATCCTGGGCAGGACCCTGGCAGTTGCACCAGAAAATGATACATTATTACCAATACTGACCAGGCTATTTCAAAAAGCCAATGGATGGTCCAAGCCCAATAAAAAAAAATGTCAGTGAACGAAGAGGAACCATTGTAATAGGGACTACGACCAGGGGAACATCAATGCTGCACGGACTGAACCGTACATGAGGGCAACATATGTTTGCTAGGACAGAAGCTGCAGGGTACAATACCCTTGGCCAGTAAAGAATGCTGTATTCCATACCTTAAATTGGCAGAAAGCATCCTTGCACCTGCTTCATTTGGATGCAGACCATCAGAACTGAAAACATGAGCCAGATGCCAGAAAAGATTAAAATTGTCATTGAGATTTACCCTGTGAGCAGCACAGGTAGATGAAAGCCAGGTGTTCAGGCTAATCAACCTGCTAAAACGTCCCACGCCACAACCCAAAGTGGGGACTGCCACTGACAGAAAAACCCTTATAATAAGGCCATTCAGAAAGTTAAAGAATTGACAAAAATCCCTTTTTCGCGATTCGGACTGCCGTCGAAGAGTGTCATTAGTTCCAACGCGTAAAATAATCTTCTTGACGTCAGGGTTGGATGTAATTATGCAGAGATTTTGTCCACAAGTTCCAACAGTCCAGCACCACAGGGAAGCAAAATGTAAGAGCCTCTCTCGATTGAACGTTTCAGAGTGACCAATAATGAGAGTTGACAGGGGAGCTGGATGACTGGGACTGGAACGGGTACCAGTCTGATCTGGTGCTTGCCTGACAGGCTGGAAGAGAAAGCGCGCGGCGGCGGTTCTTTTGGTCACGGATCAGAGCCGCCCCCGACGGAGAAGCATGTTGTGATTGGGAGCGATCGGCTAGCTGATCTGCATGAATGGCTTTTCCAACACATCCAGAACCTGGTTGCGGTTATCATGCCACAGTATAGGCTCAGGAGAGGGGAGGGAGCTGTGAGAAGAGCACCCTCCCTGCCAATATTTTCTCATACTGACAAGGGTCCATTGCTCTGACACAGCAGGCATTGAGCAGGCCATTGACTTAGGCTTAGCTCCTAGCCTCGTCCAAGGATTCCCATGGGCATCCACGGCGCTTGAGACTTGGCACAGGAGAGTCATGTCCAGCACAGCTACTCGGTAGGCTGTTGTTAACAGCATGGAGTATGAGAGCTGTTCATCCTCCTTTATTTGGTGGAGTGTGGATATGCTTTTTTCAAGATCGGAAATCCTTTGGCTCAGCTGTAGACAGCCAGTGCAGTCAGCCGAGGGAAGTGAGGGCATTGTAACCCCAACTGCATAAATGTTCCAAGTTGACGTTTGTAATTGAAAAAAGTCGGTCTTTCAAAATAAATATTTTAAAACAAATAAAACAAACTAAAATGATTAAATCTTAAAACAATAAAATGTCAGGATAATAAAAAAAAATCAAGAACGAAGCAGTAGACACTCACAAGCTCACTCACGCGCAAGCATTCAGTGCTGAAAAACTTGCTTTTCTGAGGTCTGAATGTCAGAACATGACTTTCTGAGAAACACTCAAGATGCAGTGGGGTTGTTAACCACTACACTAGAGGCTACAGTGGTATGGAATTATATTTGTGCCACAATCCTGGGCGAGCAATTGGACATTTTGAGTGCGGAAAAATATATTTCGCAAGCACAAAATTCTTGTTTAGAGAAAAAAGAAATTTTGTGAGCAAACAAAACCTTCCGATTGAGCGAACAAAATAATTCTGTGCTCAACAAATATTTTTGCATGTTTGCTATGATCAATACAAACGTGCAATATTAACCCCCTTCCCTCAGTTCCACTCTATACCCTCTCGAAAACTCATGTTCTGCGCGCTGGCAGACCGCAGCATGCTCGCTCAACACATGTCTCTCCCTCTCTCTCAGTCTGACCTCTCTGTGTTCGCT
Source organism: Gymnothorax reevesii (assembly GCA_029721435.1). Lineage (NCBI taxonomy): Eukaryota > Metazoa > Chordata > Actinopteri > Anguilliformes > Muraenidae > Gymnothorax > Gymnothorax reevesii. The sequence continues at coordinate 68,518,784 of CM056578.1, read as the reverse complement.
CAGCTTCACCTGCGCGCTCGCTCGAGCTGTGCAGAGTGTTACAAATGTGCCACAATTCTGATTGGCTGCCTCGGTCTCCAATTAAATGCATTATGCCCAACCACCAAAGAATAGGGGAAAAGGTAATGACGAAATTCGTCTGCGACTGGATAATAGTGCTGCCCTTGTTTGGGACGGGTTAAGATTAATGTTATATCTCTTTGTATCTTGAGACATAGACTGTTGTGTGACTCGTGTCCCTCTTTAGCAACACTGGCTGCTGCTAACTATAGCATTGCACAATGTCTTCTGAACATCAAAACCAAAATGCCACACCGCAGCCACGAGCACCACGTTTTATGGACCTTTATGAAATTTTGTTGGTTGGTCTGTACACATTCGGCTTGCGAACCAAGTTAGCTATCTAGTTAGGTTGCTAGCGTCAGGTCAGCCAACTAATGTCCGGAGAAAAGCAGAAGCTTACAGACATTAAACGTTACTTCCATGATAGCTGGCGAACTTGACAATCTTAAAAAAAGAATATTTTTGGCACATTTATCCCAGCTGATTTATTTCAACACCCCTGAAGAAGGAACTTTGCCGATATGTCTGTCGCCATAAACTGAAATAGGCTACACTTATAACCTGCATATCAAGTCTGATCATCTAATGTTACACATCCACAAGTGAAGTACACGATCATCCTTGATTAATTTTGTGAAAGCAAAGACACGTGTTTTATGCAGTGATTGACATCTCATTCTAATGCTTAAACACTATTAGCAATCAGTTTTACTTGAAATAGCAGAGCAAGTGCAGGTGTGATAAACGATATAAATTAGGGGTAATATTGCATTTTGGTGTAGCTAACAAAACCAGGGTGCTGCTGCCGTTCCCGGTGTTGGTGTTGCTGTGCTGGCTTAATACTGCAGCATGGATGTATATACAGAACGAAAGATAATATGGTGTCAAATTACAGCAGTTGTGATTGTTCTGTGATATTTGGGGTACTGCTTTAGACAAATAACCTGAAAGCATAATCTAAACCTATGTGGAATACATTTGGAAAAACCTGGAAGTTTATTCTCAAATGAACCAACCGGAAAAATAACCTCTAACGCGGCGAGTGCTTCGAACCACGGGAACGCCGGTGCCAGCGTCGGCTCAGCTCACCAGTATCATCTGGCACTAATGTTCGTGAAATATGCAGAAACAGATCACGGTAAAAACACACGATGCGTGGCTGAAGAGGCCCATCAGTCCGGAGCCAGGGAGCCGGCGCCCGGTGGTGCAATGCCGGCCTTCATAGCTGCCAGCGGGGACACGCGCATCAAAGCCCCGCGTTGCGCCACCGAACGCACGCTTTCACGAATATTAGCGCCAGGTGATACTGGTGAGCTGAGCTGACGCTGGCACCAACGGTCCCGTAGTTCGAAGCACTCTCCACGGTAGAGGTCATTATTTCGGTTGGTTCATTTGTGAATGAACGTCAAGGCAAACTTTTATGTCGATAGACTTATCTGTAAAGTGCCTTCTTCAGGCGTTATATGTTGAAATGAATCAGCCGGAGAATGGTGCCAAAGCTATTTTTTAAGACTGTCGAGTTTGCCAGCTATCATGGAAATAACATTAACGTCAGTAATCTTCTGCTTTTCTCCGGACATTAGTTGGCTGACCTGACGCTAGCAACCTTACTAGATAGCTGACTTGGTTCGCAAGCCGAAGGTGTACAGACTAACCAACAAAATTTCATAAAGGTCCATAAAACATGGTGCTCGTGGCTGCGGTGTGGCATTTTGGTTTTGATTTTCAGAAGACATTGTGCAATGCTATAGTTGGCAGCAGCCAGTGTTGCTTAAGAGGTATATGAGTCAAGAGTCACACAACAGTGGATGTCTCCAGATATTAGAGATTTAACATTAAACTTAACCTGTCCTAAACAAGGGCAGTACTGTTATCCAGTCACAGACGAATTTCGTCATTACCTTTCCCCCTTTTCTTTGGTGGTTGGGCATAATGCATCTAATTGGAGACCGAAGCAGCCAATCAGAATCGTGGCACATTTGCAACACTCAGCACAGCTCGAGCGAGCGCGCAGGTGAAGTTGAGCGCCCACAGAGAGGTCAGCCTGAGAGAGAGGGAGAGACATGCTTTGAGCGAACATGCTGCGGTCTGCCAGCGCGCAGAACATGAGTTTTCGAGAGGGTATAGAGTGAAACTGAGGGAAGGGGATTAATATTGCACGTTTATATTGATCATAGCAAACATGCAGAAATATTTGTTGAGCACAGAATAGTTTTGTTCGCCCAATCAGAAGGTTTTGTTTGCTCACAAAATTTCTTTTTTCTCTAAACAAGATTTGTGTGCTTGCGAAATATATTTTTCTGCGCTCAAAATGTCCAATTGCTCGCTCAGGATTGTGGCACAAATATAATTCCATACTGTGCAGCTATGGCTGCATGACAACTGCGGAACTGTAGCTTACAAGCTAACAAACAAATTGGCAACATGCCAAAGTTGGATCTTCACTTGTGCTCACAGCAATCTCAAGATATGACTGCAATGAGCTCTGATAAAGACCATGGCCATGCAACTGATAATAGTAGTGATGAAACATCATTGTGCAGAAACTACAAATACACACAGGGAATATTAGAGGCAGGTAGCCTGACTATATACTGCAAACTTGCACAGACCCGATGAGGAAACTGCATTTTACTACCTGAAATGTTGTCTAATTACTTTATTTTGATGAAGCCTGTTTTTGAATAATTCAAGTTTTCGCTCTCAACAAGAACAGGTTATTGCGGTATACTAGTCAATGTACAGCTGTATACAATTAGAAGGAGTTCATCAAATTAACAGGCCAAATGAGAACATGAGTCTCACAGGAAGTAGAAAAAGAATTAACTCTCACCCCTTTATCCCTCGCTAAGTTGCTGCTGGTAACGAAGGTGACAGGCCGAGAAGAGTCGAGGGACTTGGTGTACGCAATCACAGTCCTGATGAAATAGTGATTCACTATGTTAAATATACTCTGGAAAAACAGAAAACCACAATCACATTAAATGCACACCTAATTTATTTGAATATAAATGTATCTTTTTTCCTTTGCCTTTGTAGTAATTCATCTTTTTTTTAGATCAAATTGATAGAAAACCACAGAATGATTTTCCATCATGTCCTATCTTAAAGTAACTGGCTGAACCTTCAACCATTTTTCCTCTCTGAATAAGAACTTTGTGATACTACTCTGACCACATTCCACTGTAAAAATGCCATGACGACACAGCTACACTTTAGGGCCCATATTCACAAAGCATATTGTCTTACCGCTAGGAGTACTCCTAAGTCATGATAAAACATTTTATGTAGGAGTAAAATCTTAAAAGTTATCCACAAAGCCGCTGAGAGCAACTTTTAGGAAAGAAAACTGATAACTATTAGACTAGGAGTAGCTTTGAGATAGGTGGGAGTAAATCTCTGTTGCTATGGATGATGTCAAGTCTCGTGCACGAGTCTTGAGACAATGAGACAATGAGATTGGTTTTTGGTGACGGGCCGGCCCATTGAAAAAAATATCCCTCATACAACCCATGGAGGAAAAAATGAGGAAATAGTCCAAGTGGCTGGTTTGTTCCATAAAATAATAACATATTGATAACTCCTGAAAATGCACTATGTGCAATCCCCACATATCACGCTCTAGGCAAATAAATATACAAAGGAAAGACACAGTTGTAAAAACGCCAATAGCATAAAAGGAGTCAATAATAAAACGCGTCATTTGCTCCAATAATTAGCAACTTATTACCCAATGAGAAAATGTTGCGATCATTTTAATGTTGAGCCATTCAAGTTTGTTTGCCCTAAACTGTCATCTATGAAAGTTCAAGAAGGACGCAAAAGCCCGATTGGAGCCACGACCAGTTACTGCTGCTGGCCCAGTTGGTGCTGGAGCGAATATGTAATCAAAGGGAAATTTGGCAGGGGGGTGAACAGCAAATCCAAGCGAGATGCGTGGGATAATATCAGCCTACATATCAATGCTATTCCCCTCGGTGTCTCAGACGGCGGACGGCAGACGACTGCGAGAAGCGGTGGTATGGACTGCAAGCGCAAGGGAGGTCCGAGATTGCAGCCTATAAATGGGCTATCATTCAAACAGGAAGTCATACTACACTTGGTTTGTAATTTACAGCCTACAATTTAAATATGCATACAAAATATGACATAGGCTGGTATTATTATGATGATTTATTAAATGTAACCATCGCTCAATAGCCTAATAAAATAATTCATGCATAGCAGGAGGAGGTGCAGCAGAAAAGCCAAAGTCCCCTAACAAGCGACATCCCGCAGGCACATAATGCCTGCCAAATAATTGGCATAAGCTGCTTTCCATTGAAATGCGAGAGTTGTGCGTGGATCCTGGCCATTTCGCAACAACAACCAAAATATCGGCATCAAATATTATCTGAGTTTGATGGAATGAACTTTTTTTCTGTTTACAAATACCTCTCCATCTTGGGTAGAAGAAATAATTCAAATATGGGTCTCGTCAATTGCACTGATGATAGCGGGCATACCTGAGATGTGCATGAATTCAAGTTTGATTCTGTTTTGTTTGCGAATGTCCATTGGAAACTGGATAAACTGTCAGTTGATATGTGTTTCACAGAGCACATTGATTGTTTGTTGAATTGAGCAACTAATAGCAATAACTAATAGCAACTGACAGATAATGTGAAATCCCTTAATTGTCTGCATTGCAAAGTTGCATTCTTCCGGTGGCCAAGTAACGAAATTTTGTCAAACATTTTATTTCAGGGCTTATTGGGTTGTTTCTCATGGTTGGAGACATAATACTCTCCCTCATCAAGTCAACAACAAACATAAAATCACTTCTTGGTCGATCTGATATCCTTTCTACAACTGCGTATCATTCAGAATTTCCAAGTCATTCAGTCTTTTAACAGCAGCAGCCATTTTACAATTCTTTGTGAATAGGTTTTAGCGAGTTAAGAGTCCTCTTGACTACTTTTAAGCTCTCCCAGACTTAGGAGCTGCTTTTAGGCCTAAAATGCTTTATAAATTACACTTAAAATAATTAGGAGTCCTAAATTTACGACTGACACACCCATTTTTTTTCAGAGTTTCTCCTAAATCCAGCAGTCAGGACCTACTTCCAGCGCTAAGATGCTTTGTGAATACAGGCCCTGCTCTTTACAATCAAACCCACAGCCAAATTAAAAACAATCAATAAATTTACACCAAGATTACGCAAAAAGAAACCCAGGTTTCATTCCATAATCAATTACATTGAGTACAAACTTTACATCTTGGTGGAGTACTATAATACAACCTCAATTCCGAAATAGTTGGGACAAAGTGTAGATTGTGAATAAAATCAAAATGCAATGACTTTCAAATCACACCAGCCAGTATTGTATTCACAACAGAACAGAGATAGCATAGCAAATGTTGAAACTGAGAAATTTTACAATTTTATCCAGAAAATGAGATCATTTGGAATTTAATGGCTGCTACAGGTCTCAAAAAAGTTGGGACAGGGGCCTGTTGACCATGGTGTAGCATCCCCACTTCTTTTGAACACAGAGTGGAGGCATCTGGGTATTGAGGAGACAGTTTTCTTGAGTTTAGCCATTGGAATTTGATCCTACTCATGTTTAATACAAGCTTCCTGCTGCCGGAGAGTTTTGGGTCTCCTTTGACGGACTTTTTGTTTAATTATGCGCCAAATATTCTCAATCGGTGCAAGATCAGGACTGCAGGCAGGCCAGTTCAGCACACAGACTCTTCTATTACGAAGCCATGCTGTTGTAATAGCAGCAGTATGTGATTTTGCATTGTTCTGCTGAGATACACAAGGCCTTCCCTGGAATAGATGTTGTCTGGAAGGGGAGCATATATTGCTCTAAAACCTTTATATACCTTTAAGCATTCATGGTGCTTTTTAAAACATGCAAGTGTCCCACACCATATGTACTAATGCATCCCCATACCATGAGAGATGCTGGCTTTTGAACTGAACACTGATAACAGGAGCGGTGGTCTTTCTCCTCGTTAGCCCAGAGGACACGATGCCCATGATTTTCTACAAGAATGTCAAATTTGGACTCGTCTGACCACGGGACACTTTGCCACTTTGTACAGTCCATTTTAAATGAGCCTTGGCCCACAGAACACAGAGGCGCTTCTGGATCATGCTCAACAATGACTTCTTTTTTCCGTGATAGAGTTTTAGGTGGCATCTGTGGACGGCACTGCGGACTGTATTTACTGACAGTGGTTTCTTAAAGTATTCCTTGGTCCATTTACTAATGTCAGTGACAGAATCATGCCGGTGAGTGATGCAGTGGCTTCTGAGGGCCCGAAGATCACGGGCATCCAGTAAAGGTCTTCGGCCTTGTCCCTTATGCACAGAGATTTTTCCAGTTTCTCTGAATCTTTTGATGATGTTATGCACTGTTGATGATAAGACCTTCAAAGCCTTTGCAATTTTAACATTGAGGAACATTGTTTTTGTATTCCACAACTTTTTACACAAGCCTTCACAGGTTGGACGGCCTCTGGCCATCTTTACTTCTGAGAGACTCAGCCTTTCTACGCCATCTTTTTTATACCCAATCATGTTACACACCTGATGCCAGTTAACTGAATTACTTGCTAAATGTTCTTTCAGCTGATTCTCTTATATATTAATAGGTTTTTTAGCCCTTTTTTTGCCTGTGTCCCAACTTTTTTGAGACTGTTGCAGCCAGAAAATTGAAATAAGCTCATTTTGTCGATAAAAATGTGAAATGTGTCAAATGTTTCAACATTTGAAATGTTATCTATGTTCTATTGTAAGTTACATATTGGCTCATGTGATCTGAAAGTCATTGCATTTTGATTTAATTCACAATTTACACTTTGTCCCAACTATTTCGGAATTGGGGTTGTACTGCAACAGACGATAAAGGTGAAAAATAAACAATTGAGGACATGACTGAGAAACAGCAACTTCAGAAAACCACTGTTCTGTGGAATGTAGATTACATTTCTGTCATTGAACAGGCAGAAATTAAAATATGGAGTGTCTGAAATTTTTTGCATAAGCATAACGAATATACACCTATGCTGAGGTGCCATCTTACTTTAAGTAAAATTCGGCAGGATTCATTTCAGCAGCCGGTTCATTGGCCACTGACCACATGACCACCGAGGCGTGATTCTTGTCCCTCCTCACAAGTTCCTCCATCACCACCAAATGGTGGTTCAGAGAAGCATTTCCAAAACTGCGACTGAAGGGATTTCACACAAACACAATTAACAGCTTCACCTGTACCACAACAGTCATTACAGATCACTGGGCAGGTAGATTAGATACAGTAATATTCCAACAAGAGCAATAGGTTTACAGTGCGGTCCATACATATATGGACAGTGACCCCACTTGAAGATATCTGCTATTCGTACACAATTGAAAAGATATGGATGGACATATAGTTTTGTGAAAAAGCATTCGCCACCTCCCCAATTTAATCTATTTTTGCATATTTTTCACAACTCTTAAATGTTTCAAATCTTTAAATTCATTTTAATATTATACAATGATAACCCAAGTGAGCATAAAATGCAGTTTTTAAATGATGATTTCATTTATTGAAGGAAAAAGCTATCCAACCCTACCTGGCCCAATGTCAAAAAGTGATTGCCCCATAAATTAATCAACCAAGAAAACATATTAAATTTATAGTTGGGTTCAAGTTTACTAGACACACCCAGGCATGATTACTACCAGCCCAGGATAATATAAACATCACTGAAATAGAGCAAGTCTGACAATGTGAAGTAGTCAAAAAGCAGCATCTGATGCTGCAATTTAAAGAAATTCAATAACAGATGAGGAAAAAAAGCAGTTTACATCTATCAGTTCAGAAAGGATTACCCTGAAAGACTCTGAGACTACAGTTAATCATGGTGAGGGCCATTATGTGCAAATGAGGAAACTTAGAATGATGGTGACCTTCCCTGGGAGTGGCCAACCAACCAAAATTCCTCGAAGAGCACATTAGTGAACCCTGGTGTGTAATAGTAGCGTCTGGTGTGTTTTTTGTTTTTTTTTTAGGTTGGCAACTGTATTGGCTAACCAAATAAGGGGAGTGTACCCCCATTGTTCTATATTACTCCAAAACTGTGTAGTTGTACATATGTGTTTTATAAATATACATATTTTTTAACTGAGTAAGGAAATACATTTTTGTACCACCTCAGCTTGTGTATTCCTCCTTCAATATTAAGTGAGAGGACATAACTGTCGGGGACCCGTGCCTATAGAAATTTGTTTGGGGTTCTCCCACCCCCATAAGTGGGAGTGGCGTAATGGATACCATTAGTTCTTTTCCATATACAGTAGGTGATAGCGGGTACACAGCAAAAATGCAACAACTGCATCTCAGTCCAAATATGTAAAACTGCAGCATCTACTGCTTTCCAATGTTAGTAGGGTAAGGGATCGTCATCTACACGCCATGATCTGTATTTAATGGTTCCTGTTGGCATGAATAGTGTAAGAGTTCAGTGGCGGTTTGTTGCCATCTGCTGGTGAATGCAAAAGTTAGCGCACGACAGGTGGGTGCCCCTCAGACGTCTACGATGCCCACAGCGGGAGATTCGTCGATGACAACAATCCCATGATGGTCACACATCTGCAGGAACTCCTCAGCGTAGGGGTAGTGGCTTGTGCGGACAGAGTTGGCCCCCAGCCACTTGAGCAGGTTGAAGTCCTTTACAATAAGTGGCCAGTCCAATCCCTTCCCTCGAAACTGCACAGGACAGAACTTAGTTTAGGACTTGCAAAAAAAAATTTGTGGGAAACTGGTATCCGAGTTAAATTCTCAGAATGCGCTTTCTACATCTTCTTACTTAATAATCCCCAACATTTTCAAAATAACGTTCAAGCGCAAGGCTTCCAGGGTCTCAATGGAATCCCTCTGGGATAGTAAAAAGTTTTGAATATTTGAACTATTTTCCAGATATCAAACCATTTAACTGGAGATTCCAGAAAGGAATCAAAGGGTTACTTTTGGCGCCAAAATGTATGCACAATTGATATAATCCTTTGCATTCCAAATACACCATGATGATAATGAAAACTATTGCGGACAAAAGCGTCAATTGTGCCAAGTTAGCCAAGAGAATCTGATGAAGTCGTTTAAATAGAAGTATTTATATTCATAAATGAGTTACTCAAATTAAAACTTGTGTTCTGCTGATTTGTTAAATTGTGGTGCACTTCACACGAAAGTATGCATTCCTATGACATGATGTATTCCTGGAGGAGATTAAATCCAAAACCAAATTTTAAAATATCTGCTCTGAGTGTGGAATAACGCAATTTTAACCTCTTAAAATGTCCTATTTTACGGTCTCATGCTCCAAATTTTTAAGTCAAGGTATGTCTATTATTGCTGTCGAATTAATATAAATACACACATTTTTAATAATAGTTACACGTTATCCAACGATTCAGTACCTTGATAATAATAATAAATAGTAATGCATCAATTTTATATTGCGCTTTTCTGCTTTCTGGGCACTCAAAGACGCTTTACAAGGATACATTATTCATTCACTCACACAATCACGCTTTGATGGTAGTAAACTACGTTTTTGTAGCCACAGCTGCCCTGGGGCAGACTGACGGAAGCGTGGCTGCCAGTATGCGCCTACGGCCCCTCCGACCACCACCAAACATTCACACACAGCCATACAGTATTCCTATATATTGCATGTTTTGTGGGTGGGGGAAACCAGAGTACCCGGAGAAAACCCACGCGAACACGGGGAGAACATGCAAACATGCATTGATGGAATGACCTTGCTGTTATAATGCTAAAAATGCACTTCATGAGAAATCACAAATTTTTTTGTCAATGAAAATGTCCATCCCGACACAAAATTTGACACCATGGGTATCTTGGACGTAAAGACCACCAACTCTTCCTTTTCTGTCTTCTGCATCAATAAATAACATATCAAAACAAACATACCATAAAATAAACAATCAGTGCAGCATCAAATATCCTATACCCCATTTTCCATTAAATCTTGTCCTTTCTGACACATCAGCATATTGTGTGATAACACAAGAATGATTGAGTTTATTGAGTTTATTGAATTAGGACAATGCACATTAATCAACATATCAGCAAGATGCGTCAATGTAAATATGCCGGAATTAGCACAATAGCTAAATTTCATCCGCAGTCCTAAGGCAGGCACTTACACACACAAAAAAAAAAAAAAAAAAAAAACATACAAGTTTTCCAAATGACAAAACACCTCACAGAAAAGCACATAACACGGGGGGGGGGGGGGGGAAACACCAGTATTGTTACACACAAGACACATTCACAACATTAATAATTAACACAACCATGTATATTGTAGTTAAAATTCGGAGTGAACGGGATGCCCCCGGGTTCGGGCATAGGAATAAACAGATAATATACAGATATTATACATGCATGCATAACTGGTATGATTTTAACCAATGTTTAAGCTCTTTTTTAAAGGTTACATAGCTGTCACAGTTTCTGATATGTACTGGTATATTGTTCCAGGATTGTGCACCTCTGACGGACACCACCGCTTGACTAAATTTAGTTCTGCGCCGAGGCATATAGCAGTCTCCCCTAGTTTGTGCTCTGGTTGTTATTGCATTTTTGCATTTTTTATGAATAAAATTACTTAACGGAGGTGGGGCAAGTCCATTTAAAACTTTAAAAACAAGACAGGCATCTTCAAAAATTTGGTAACTGTCAAGGTTAAAAATATTATGTTTTCTTATGATATCACAGTAATGAAAATTAAGAGGTTTCTTGTCAAAGATTTTTACTGCCTTCTTGAAGAGAGACTTGATGGGTTTGAACGTGCTTGCAGTAGTATGTGACCAGGTTGTAAAACAGTATGTTATGTGAGAAAATACCATTGCATGCATATAAGCTTTTGCTGACTGTGTGGTAAGAAAAGGTCTTATATGACGAAAATTAGCCAAGTTGAACTTGATAATGTTTGAGATTTTCTTAATATGCTCCTTAAATGTAAGTTTGGAATCAAAAACTATACCAAGATACTTAAATTGTTCCACCACATCAAGTCTCTCTCCATTAACCATCACACATGGCTGCAGGGCCTCTGCTGGCTGGCGGGAAAAAAACATGCATACAGTTTTTTTTGTATTAAGATGTAAACATGATTTCTGGAGCCAATGAGACACCGGTACCATAGCAGCCATATTAATGGCTTTAATTCATAACACAATGTCACTACACCTGTAAAAGATCTTGTGTTACCTCTTTTTTACTTGGGCCTGATGCATTTTGGATTACCTAAACAAACGGTCTAGTACTTTCAGTTTTGTGCGTACATGAGACAAATACAGCATCAGGACTATGAAACTACCCATTTACAGAACAACATTAGTGGGGCCATTAGTTCACTGTATTTTAAGAGTACTTTGGAGGGACAAAAAGCAAGGCTGTGTCAGAGGGAGAGAGCCCTTAGACCGCAGAGGGAGATAAATCAGCTGACTCAGGACTCAAAGACTGAGCTTTGCTATTCCCTGCTGGTGCTTACATCAGAATCCTCATGCTTGTTCACTCCGTGAAAGTAGAAGGGTTTGTTGTTGAACAGGAACTGCGTCTTGATGACCTGGACTGTGCGGATGCCCACAGGCAGAGTATAGAAATCCTCATACTGTGAGCTACCATTCTCTGCCCTCGCTTGCACCTGGAACATAGAAATGTACTGGGATGTAAAGTCAGAAAGAAGTCGTTCTGCCATATGTCTCTTCCAACCATGAACTTGTCCAGCAAAATTCACCCATAAGTGCAGCCATCTGGCTGAAGAACTGCAATACAAGTGGCCAGAAAATAAATACAAGGGGCTTTTAAATCTCTGGCCCTGAACTTTGCACCCCTGGAAATGTGAAGAACCAAATTAATTGTGGCATTGTATACAAGAGGGGCAAGCAATTCCACCCCTGGAGTGCTGTTAAGTGTACAGGCTTGTGCTTCCACCAACTATTCTCAATACTTAAGGCAACTGTATGTATATAACAGCACTGGTTTACCTTAATGTAGATCATATCGTGGCAAAAATTATATTGAGGAACAACAAAAAACATTCTTCAAGTGACATTCATGCACATTTTTATCTGGAAAAGAACCTAAAATGTCAGATTGCATCAAATTTACAGCTAATTAAGCAGCTAAAGCCAGAAGCTGGCATTAGCTAGAAATGTATTTCACCCTGTCTGCTTCTGATATGATAGTCTCAAACTATTTTAAGGTTAATAAAGACAATCAATTTATTGACTGAGTATTATACTGAATTGTGAAAAAGTATTTGCCCCCTTCCTGATTTCTTGTTTTTTTGCATATTTGTCACACTTAAATGTTTCATATCATCAAGCAATTTTTTATATTACACAAAGATAACCCCAGTTAATACAAAATGCAGTTTTAAATGATGATCTCATTTATTAAGGGAAAAGAGCTATCCAAACCTACCTGACCCTACATGAAGAAGTAATTGAACCCCCCCCCCCCCCCTTAAATCATGAATTGACTGTGATTAACGCCACTTTTTTTAGTTCAATTTCACAAGCCACACCCAGGCTTTATTACTGTCAGACCTGTTGAATTAAGAAATCACTGAAATAGAACCTGTTAGACAAAGTAAAGTAGGCTAAAAGATCTCAAGAAGTAACACATCGTGCCGCGATCAAAAGAAATTCAAGAACAGATGAGAAACAAAGTCATTGATATCGATCAGTTTGGAAAGGGTAACAAAGCCATTGCTAAGCCTTTGGGACTCCAGTGAACCACAGTGAGGGCCATTATCCACAAAACTAGAAAACTTGGAACAGTGGTGAACCTTCCTAGGAGTGGTTCTTTGCCTAATATTAAAATTTGTTTCATGATCTGAAACATTTATGTGTGACAAATATGCAAAAAGAATATGAAATCAGGAGGGGAGCAAATATTTTTTCACAGCACTGTGTGTCATGATATCGTCTGATGGTAATACAAGTGTACCTCAAGAGAGTACAGGTATCCAGGGTTCTCATGCATAAGGAAGGGCCACCAGAGATGAACATCCACAATTTTCAGAATCCCTGATGACTCACTGGCTGTAGCGACACAACGGCCATCCTTATCTGACAGCGTTACCTTCACGGCTGGCTTTAGACCGCCCCTGACAGACACCTGATAGTTTATTAGACCTGGGAAAAAGAGGTGGCCACATTTGCATTCTCAACAGAAGCAGCTGAATCTAAAAAAGGAAACACATTTTTTACCTGAGTGTCTACGAAGGCAAAAAATGTCAGTGTTTACATTACAAAGGACTAGGGGCAGAGATTCACTAGTGTTGCTGGCAAAACTCATCACAACTCTGATGTCATCAATGTACACCTTTGGAGTGGTGTATAACAACACAGGGCGGTGTACTCCAGCATAATTAAAGAAGTCAAAATATGTGTTCTGCACAAAATAGCTGGCTGGGTATCTGTTGAGAAAACACAAAAAATTCACAAAACGATTAGCACATTTAAATAATTTGATTAAACTCTTGCTGATTAAAAGTAAATTTATTTGCCCAGCTATGATCTTAACCCCTATTATCTGTGACAAGGTTTGTAAAATCTGCACTACAACATGACCATCTTACAGCATGCTACATTAATAATTATTGGAAAGCAAAAAGACAGACTGAGTCAAAAATCAGGACAATGACACAAGATTTGCTGAGTCGCAATATAATGTGCCAACTTTGTGAGATCGTCCATGTGCTGAATGGTTCCTGGAGGCAATGTTTGCAGAGTCAGGGTGTTGTTGACAGCAATGGTGATCCTGCAGGGAGTGCCAGGGTCAGCTCGGACCACACTGCTGATATCTGCTTCAAATGGAAGGTGGCCCCCCTCGTGCTCAGTTACTTTTACACCATTTACCCACTGTCAGGATCAGACAGGAAACAAAGGTCACATTTGAGGGGGTTCTTTAGAGATCATAATGGTGATCCGAAAACCGTTAGACATTCAGAGAAGGTGCACCAACATATGCTTAACCTGACCATGAACATGACCATTTAAATAATGTCCAGAAAAGCACAAGTGATAAGGTGAATATTTTACACCAAGGCATCATACAAACCTCAATTCCAATGAAGTTGGGACGTTGTGTAAAACATGAACTAAAACAGAATACAATGATTTGCAAATCCTTTTCAACCTACAGGTATATTCAATTTAGTACACGACAAAGACAAGATATTTAATGTTCAAACTGACAAACTTGATTGTTATTTGGAAATAGTCACTCATTTTGAGTTTTATGCCGGCAGAATCATACTATAATTTGAGGAACGTTTGTCTGTCTGTCTGTTTGTCTGATTGTTCCCCTACTCCTCCGAGGTCCTCTGACGGATCTTCACCAAACTTGGTGGGTCTATGTAGGTTGTCCCTGGAATTGTCCTTGAGGGGTTAGTTTTTTGAAAGGTCAAGGTCACTGGGGTCAAAGGTCAATTCTTCGCATCTCCAATCTCCCTGGACAGATTTTCATGAAAGTTGGTACGTGGACGTAGGTCGTCACAAAAAATAACCGCGAGAGGTCCGTTTCGTCAAAGGTCAAGGTCAACAGGGTCAGAGGTCACCGTATTCATGAAAGTTGGTAGGTTGGTATGTACGTCACAAGAAATTATTCTCGCCACGAGTAATTCACTAGTGTTCTAAACAGGAGTCATCAGAAGATGACATATCCCACCGGTTCCACATAATTTGTGATTTACTCATTGCAGGAGAATTGTATCCTCTTAAATCATCACTGTAGTAATTCTATACTCATGAAACAGATGGATTGATTAGTTTGTTATCAAGGCAAGCATGTAATGATGAATGTATTGATTCAGAACTAGGATGTTGTGTCATGAAGTGTGGGGAATACAATAATGTGTGATTTGCTATTACCACTGTATGAAATGGAACACCTATTTCCGTATATGTTAACATATACTTACCTTTATAAGTAATCAATGATGTAACTTCCATAGTGATATCTTGTCTACCACAAACCTGACAGTGTTCTGGAACCCATACTCTTTCAATAGCGATGGCTGGTGTGCTACTGAGTCCTAGGTAATTGACAGTTCTGTGTGTTCCTCATTCCATGGCTCGGATGTGAGATACAACAAGGACATTTCACACTATTTCACTTGGTCTGTGTGAGCCGAGACTTTTGGAGTTTTTGAAGTTTCTAAGTGGCATAGTTTTTGAGTTCTGTCCCGGAAACGAGACAAAGTCCAATTTTAGGGCTGTTTTTGGTGAAAATTTCAAGAATTATGGGCAGCATGGAACTGAAACCCCCAAAAGGCACAACTACACCATAAGAGTAAGTTCCATAGCAAATTTGAAGTTTGTAAGAGGTATAGTTTTGAGTTCTGCTCCGGAAATGAGAATGATTACGGACGGACGGGGTGATGACTATATCCCACGGTATTACATACCGGTGGGATAAAAAGCTGGGACAGGGGCAACAAAAGACTGGGAAAGTTGAGGAATGCTCAAAAAACACCTGTTTGGAACATTGCACAGGTGAACAGGTTAATTGGAAACCGGTGAGTGTCATGATTAGATATAAAGTGAGCATCTCTGAGAGGCTCAGTTGTTCATAAGCAAGGATGGGGCTAGGTTCACCACTAGTGAACAACTTGTACGTGAGCAAATAGTCCAACAGTTTAAGAACGTTTCTCAATGTAGGGATTTCATCGTCTATCGTTCATAATATCAAAAGATTCAGAGAATCTGGAGAAAACTCTTCACGTCAGTGGCAAAGCCAAAAACCAACATGTGACCGTCGGCCCCTCGGGCGGCACTGCATTCAAAACCAACGTAATTCTGTAAAAGATATTACCATGTGGGCTCAGGAACACTTAGGAAATCCATCATCAGTCAATACAGTTTGTCGCCACATGTACAAATGCAAATTAAACCACTATCATGCGAAGCATGGAGAGACGCAAAGTGGAAAACTGTGCTGTAGTCCACTTTTTAAATTGTTTTTTGAAATTATGGACATCGTGTCCTCTGGGCTAAAGAGGAAAAGGACCATCCAGATTGTTATCAGCGCAAAGTTCAAAAGCCAGCATCTGTGATGGTATGAGGATGTGTTAGTGTCCATGGCAACTTGCACATCTGTGAAGGCACCATTAATGCTGAAAGATGCATGCAGGTTTTGAAGCAACATATGCTGCCATCCAGCGATGACTTTTTCAGGAATGTCCCTGCTAATTTCAGCAAGACAATGCCAAGCCACATTCTGCATGTGTAACAACAGCGTGGCTTCGTTGTAAAAGAGTGCGGGTAATAGACCGGCCTGCCTGCAGTCCAGACCGGTCTCCCATTGAAAATGTGTGGTGCATTATGAAGCGCAAAATACGAAAAAGGAGACTCCGGACTGTTGAACAACTGGAGTCATACATCAAGCAATAATGGGAAAAATTCTACCCCTAAACTTTTACAGTTAGTGTCCTCAGTTCCCAAACACTTATTGAGTGTTGTTAAAAGGAAAGGTGATGTAACACAGTGGTAAATATCCCCTGTCCGAGGTTGTTTGGAACAAGTCGACATGGTCTACAACATCCCCCGCCAATCGTGTGTTTCTTATTTTCGAACTACATCAAGGCCTTTATGGTCTGAAGCTACACACCGAATTTGGTTGTCCTATCTGTAATAGTTTCTGAGAAAAGTTGTCCCCTTTCTCTCGGACGGATGGATGGACGCACACACGCATGCATGCATGCACAGACGCACGGACGGAGGTCAAACCTATATCCCCCTCCCACTTCGTGTTGGCGGGAACATGTACTGAACTGAATATAGGTCAAAAAGGATTTTCAAATCATTGTATTCTGTTTTATTACCTTTACACAACATCCCAAACTCATTGGAATTGGGGTTTGTAGTATCATATTCTGAACTGTCCATGTTAAGTTAACGTTCTTAATTGGGTCATTCCATGTCAAATATCCGAATGGCTCCCAATTGACCATCTCAGATTTGGCTGAAAAAATTCCAGCGGGTGCATTCACCTCCTGATAGGAGGAATCCAAAATTTTAGCTCTCAACTCCTGATAGTTTTTGTCATAAAAATGTTTTTGCGACCAAGTTCCGGCCCTTTTTGAACAGCGATTTTTGAGGAGCCACTTTCACATGGCTACATTTAGAAAAGTATTTCAGCTAAGTTCTTCAAATTTTCAGGGGTGAAAATCTGCTCCTATAACTTGAGGAATATGGACTTATAATGGTGTCCCTTTATTTTATCATATATTTCTAGGTGCTTAAATTTGCTAGAAAATCTTACTGTGCGCTCTGCGGCAGCATATTTGAAGGACTGTAAAAATCAAAATGGAAAAACTCCCGCACACTGTCTTCTCTGCAAAGAAAAAAACTTTATTCAGAACGTTTCGGTCATGTGACCTTCATCTGGTTGATTTACATGGGTACTACAGTGACCCCATTTTAAAAGAAAGGGTGGCACATATTAACCAATCAGCATTCAGTGAATCCACCCTTATTAAGGAAGAGACAGATATTAATTAGCATATTTCACAATTCATACCTAATAAGAAAATATACAAAAAAGCAGCATACAGGCTACCCAAAAAACATCAAAAACAAATATAGCATATTTCAGGTACTGAAAAAGGATATTTCATTTTTTCTTGTTGTAAAGAACAGGATATCTACAACTTTTCACATTCTGTCCCTAAAAAGGGGAAAAGAAGAGAGAAGAGGATCAAGGCATGGTAGTATAAAAATCAAAGCATGACGTTGAGTGCCAATTCATCATTTAGGCCCTTCGGTGCTAAGGTTTGTAGCGTGAAAATCCAAAATGCTTCACGTCTTTTTAATAACAGGTCCCTATCACCGCCTCTACGTGGTACCTTTACAGTTTCGATGCCATAAAACTTTAGAGTAGAAATAGCGTGTTTCGCATCATTAAAGTGTACAGCTACAGGGTAGTCACGATCATTCCTCCGAATAGTGCTCTTATGTTCACTAATCCTTTGTTTCAATTTCCTAGTTGTTTTACCCACATAGGATAACCCACAAGGACACTGTAGCATGTATACAACATAAGTAGAAGCACAGGTGATAACGCTTTTTATTGGGAATACCTGATTGGTACGTGGATGAGAAAATGTATGGGTTTTTTGCGTATTGTTGCATTGTGCGCAACAAAGTTTCTCAGTTTGAACATTAAACATCTTGTCTTTGCAGTCTATTCAATTGAATATAAGTTGAAAAGGATTTGCAAATCACTCTGTTCTGTTTTTATCTACGATTTACATGACGTGCCAACTTCACTGGTTTTGGGTTCTGTATATTACAACCTGTGTGGATATAGTTACTGTGGACAAACGTATTAACCCTTTCATGCATGGTGGTCACCACAGAGTACAGCTGTTTAAAAGTGTTTTTTGCTATATATGCCTGTAATTTTTGGCACTGCTGCATATAGTCCACTCTAGTGGGAAGCTACTGCATCATCGCATACAACAAATCCCATTAGCAGGTCATTGCAATGGGAAAAAGTGGCTATTTATAGAATAAAGATATACATTTTTTTTCGTCAAAACTTGTTTTACATCCCTAAGGATGTATAAAACCACTTAGAAAAAAATCCTGAGTTTATCATAATTCATGCATGAGAGGGTTAAAATCATTCCAAACAAGAAACCATGGATTAATAAAAATGTACAGACATTGCTCAAAGCCAGAGATGCCGCTTACAGGTCAGGGGATAGTGTCAGCTACAACTCAGCCAGAGCTGACCTGAAAAGGGGCATCAAGGAGGCTAAACGGGACTATAAAAATAAAATTGAAGGATATTTCACAGACAATGATCCAAAGCGGGCCTGGCAGGGAATCAAACACATTACCAACTACAAGAGCAGCAACTCCACTCCCAACACAGATGCCTCTCTAGCTGACCAGCTGAACTGTTTCTTTGCTAGATTTGAGGTGAAGAGGCCATCTATGAATGTGCTGCCCTCTCCCCCTGCTAGTTAGCCTTTTACGGTACAGGAGTGCTGACCAGACAGAGTACCAGGTAAAGTACTCAAAGCATGCGCCGATCAACTCTGCACTGTCTTTAGCAACATCTTTAATTTTTCCCTTACCCAAGCCCCCATACCCCCCTGTTTGAAAACCTCCACCATTATTCCAGTCCCAAAGAAGGCCTCCCCCAGCACCTTAAATGACTATAGACCTGTGGCACTGACCCCTGTCATTATGAAATGCTTTGAGAGGCTGATACTAAAACACATTACAACCAGCCTCCCGCCATCATTAGATCCATTGCAGTTTGCCTACAGATCCAACAGGTCAACAGAGGATGCCATCAACATCGCTCTTCACTCAGCCCTGAATCATCTGGAACACAGCGGGACGTATGTCAGGATGCTGTTTGTGGATTACAGCTCCGCATTTAATACCATCATTCCCGACGTTCTCATCAGGAAGCTGCGTGATCTGGACCTCTCTCCCCACATCTGCCGTTGGATCTTGGACTTTCTCACAAATCGACCTCAGACAGTGAAGTTTGGTCCCCATATGTCATCCAGTCTCACCCTCAGCACTGGCACCCCTCAAGGCTGCGTGTTGAGTCCTCTGCTCTTCTCCATATACACCCATGACTGCACCTCATCTTACCCCAGTAACACCATCATAAAATTTGCGGATGACACCACCCTAGTGGGGCTCATCTCGGGGGGAGACGAGTCTGCGTACCGATATGAGGTCCAAAGGTTAATCAGTTCGAGTACTGACAACAATCTGACCCTAAACACAATGAAAACCAAAGAACTCATCATTGATTTTAGGAAGACTGGAAGTGACCCCCCGCTCCTGTTCATCAACGGGAACTGCGTGGAGAGGGTCCACAACTACAGATTTCTGGGAACCCTCATCTCTGACCAGCTGACATGGACAGATAACACCACTGCTGCTGTGAAGAAGGCACAGCAGCAACTACATTTTCTGAGGACTTTAAAAAGGAACAGTGTCTGTGAGAAACTGTTGATCTGCTTTTACCACTCCACCATTGAAAGCATTCTGATGTACTGTAGTAATGTCTGGTTTACTGAGAGCTCAGCAGCTGATAGGAAATCCATGCAAAGGGTCATAAATGTAGCACAGAAAACAATTGGTCGCCCATTGCCCTTCTCGAGGTGATGGCCAGGGGTCGACTTTTGAACAAAGCCAGAAACATCATTAAAGACTGCCATCATCCTGCCAACTCACTGTTTGAACTCTTGCCCTCGGGAAAGCGCTACAGGTGTCTTAAAACCAGAACTTGCAGATTCAGAGTTTTTTTCCTGAAGCTGTTGCTGCCATCAACACTAATAAAATGCCTGTATAATTTATTTAAATCAAGCCACTGCATTTTGGTATTTAGTATTTTTAGTTCTATCTTTTTAACATAGTAATATAAATAAATACAATAATAACAAAGTGTGTACTGTGATGCATGTGTGACTTAAGCACTTTACTGGAGCAGCACTCAATTTCGTTGTATTTTCTTTATATGCGATGACAATAAAGCCATTCTGATTCTGCCCCGGAAACGAAAGGATTACGGACGTACGGACGGACGGACAGACAGACATGGCTATCGCTGCCATTATATGCTGGGGGATAAAAACATATAATCACAACTGGATACTACACACAGAAATGCAGATATTCATAGAATAATTTGCGAGTATTTACATTTGCGTGGTTATCGCTGAACAATAGAACAGTGCCATGATGAACTAAAGAAAAGGCGGCTGCAATATCTTAAAAGTGTGGAACTTGGTGTGAAAGTCTAGCAGTTTCAATGATGTAAGAAATGCATTTCAGTAGCTTCTTTGTGTATATTTTTCTACTTAAAAACCACCTAGGTGGATACTGCTATCTTCTGTATCGGAATTTTGAGGATATAATCCGTACTTGGGCATGGTACGATATTGCTAGTGTGAAAGCTGACCAGCGGGGGGAGAAAGGAGGGGGGAAATCGTACTGCGGCACGATACTGAACAATCATACTTAATGTGAAAGCGCTCACACTTCACTGATGCTAACGGAACTCGGCGCAAGCGCCTTGTTCCCGGCCGCATCACTATTGTGACAAAAATGACGGTCAACCACACTCGATTGTAATTACGCTTAATAAATTACAAGTGACTTTAATTTGAGCACGTGTAATTGGGATATGCTTCGACGGCGCCGTTTCATCATGCCCCTTCTCTCCATTCTGGCTGGTCAAATAATTTTGTGCATCATTTCCTGACCACCAATCATTAAACACTGGAAAGGGTCGGAAAACTTTGCTGTGCATCATTTGTTCAAGACGAGGAGTCAAAGCTCTTAAATATTCTTGCGTTGCAGACTCTTGCATTTTTCTATTGGGCATCAAATCTTGATTTCGTGCGTATTTGACCAGAGACCGATTCATTGAGAGGCCTGGACATGCCAGATGTTGCTTTCACAAATATCTTTACCAATTACAATAATATCAAAACATTTTCAATGTTTTACTTGCCTCGGTAGACAGATGAGCAGAGGTACAAAAACCATAGGCAAAAAGTAGTAGTCGATGAACAAAGCTAAGGGTCATACAGAGGGCATCCAAACACAGAAATTGTGGTCATACAAAAATGGGTTGAAATCCAGAAAGACAAAAACAATACAATGGCAAGAAACAGTCGGACAATCCAGCAGAAGAGAAACAATACTCAATGGCATACAAGGCGCTCTGCACAAAGAAACGTTGATCAACGTTCTGACAAGAGCTGTGAGTGAAATGGCTGCTTAAATACACACAGCGGAAGTCACATGCTATGCAGCAATCATGGTAGTGAATCAGACTAATTACAACAGAAGAATCATGAGGGAAGCCCTAACCACGAAAATTGGCGAAAGCCAAGACAAACAGGAATCACACAAACAGCCTATGACAGCGGTCCAGGAGTTCTAAGTGCACAGATAACGAGTGCAGGAGAGTAATTAAGGACGTGAGAGAGATCTCGTTGAAACTCAGAAGATGGGAACAGCTGAGCGAGAGGTGGAGAATAGAACAGGGCGATTGGTGAGAGGGAATTAGTCTAAATTAGTAGCGGTGCCACTTTACATATTTAACTAGAGTGCTCATTTGGAAGTTAGTAATCCATATAAATGATCAGTTGTGTTAGTAGACTTGATACAAAATACCAACGTTAGTAATCAGAACAGAAAGACGAAGGAAGTAAATGAGAATTGAAGGAATATTTTAAACACCGTAATTCATTTAAATCACCCAAAGTCGGTGGGCATGCAGACAGGGAAGACGAACTGAACCAACTGGATCACAAGACAGGCAATGTAATGAACGTACAGAGACTCCAATCGCGGTTCAAGCTCGGAAGAGCGTCTTACCGTAACATTACCGTTGCTCATGGTCAGACAGAAACAGGTCAATAGCCAGAAATCAGGAATATCACAGAAACGCTCAATCTTAGTCAGGGACAGGCAAAATGTCAAAAAAAAAAAAAAAAAACCAGGAAGTCAGTCAGCACAGAATACAGAAACAAAGGGAAACTAACCTAAGGGAATGGGGAAAAGGGAAAGGGGAATAGGAAGGGAAGAGGGAGACAGAAATTATTTAAACAGTCAAAGTATGAAGGGAACTGGGGAAAACGGGAGACCCTCAAACTCACTCAACAAAATACAATCAATAACTAGAGTACAGAAAATCACAAAGGACAAAAACTCTCAATAATCGCAAAAACACACTGAGAAACCACACAGGCAGAGCAAGGAACAGTCACAAATCGACAAAGACAAGCGGAAAAGTGGGGTCTTTATAAACAAACTAATTAGAGTGTTTAGCCCAAGAAATGAAGGACAGCTGAGAGGAGGCAGAATCTAGAACAGCAAAGGAAAGTCATTGGACAGATTGAACTAGTAGGTGTGCCCTGCTTCTTCAAACTAACTAATCACCGTGCCTAACTACTCTGCTCTAATGAGTAGTCCTACCCATTTCTAATCACCAGTGCCTCAGCTAAACTATTCTCAGGTGCAGACAGTTAACAAGCACAGGAAGAAGGAAGCAGGAAGTACCCAACCAGAAAAGACAGGGGAAAAGACTGTGAATGGAAAAAAGACACCACACTTAGACACACAAGGGAGCGAGTGATAAAAGACAAGCATTCATGAAACATGAACAATCACACTAGAAGTAAATCTAACACAAAGAAACAAATAATTCTAAACATCATGAAACTGAAAACATACAAAAACAAAACATAAATACTTAATCCACAACAGGCAAGACAAGTGCAATGGAACTGAGAAATGGAATGAACTAAGAACCTGAGCATTACAATAAGTAAAAAGAATAAATAAAAGACAAAATCATGAACACAGAACATGAACATAAACATGACAAGGCAGAATCACAACAACCTGGGCATTGAGGAGACAAGTTTCTTGAGTTTAGCCATTGGAATTTGATCCCACTCTTGTTTAATACTGGCTTGCAGCTGCTGGAGAGTATTGGGTCTCCTTTAAGGGACTTTTTGTTTTATTTTGCTCCAAATGTTCTAAAATCGGTGAAAGATCAGGACTGCAGGCGGGCCAGTTCAGCACACGGACTCTTCTACTATGAAGCCATGCTGTTGTAATAGTCGCAGTATGTGGTTTTGCATTGTCCTGCTGAAACACACAAGGCCTTGCTTGGAATAGATGTCATCTGGAGGGGAGCATATGTTGCTCTAAAACCTTTACCTTTCAGCATTCGTGGTACTTTTTGAAACATGCAAGCGTTCCACACCATATGCAAAAATGCATCCCCATACCATCAGAGATACTGGCTTTTGAACTGAACGCTGATAACAGCAGGGGTGGTTTTTCTCCTCTTTAGCCCGGAGGACAGGATGCCCATAATTTCCAACAAGAATGTCTAATTTGGATTCGTCTGACCATAGGACACTTTGCTACAGTCCATTTTAAATGAGCCGTGGCCCACAGAACACGGCGGCGCTTATGGATCATGCTGAACAATGGCTTTTGCATGATAGCGTTTTAGGTGGCATCTGTGGATGGCATTGCGGACTGTGTTTACAGGCAGTGGTTTCTTGAAGTATTCCTGAACCCATTTAGCACTGTTAATGACAGAATCATGCCGGTGAGTGATGCAGTTGCATCTGAGGGCCCAAAGATCACGGGCATCAGTAAAGGTATTCAGCCTTGTCCCGGCTTGAGATTCGGCTTGAGATTTTTCAAGCTTCTCTGAATCTTTTGATGATGTTATGCACTGTCGATGATGAGACCCTCACAGCCTCTACAATTTGACGTTGAGGAACATTGTTTTTAAAGTATTCCACAATTTTTTTACGCAAGCCTTCACAGATTGGAGAACCACTGGCCATCTTTACTTCTGAGAGACTCAGCTTCTCTAAGACATCCCTTTTATAGCCAATCATGTTACACACCTGATGCCAGTTAACTTAGTTACTTGTTCAATGTTCTTTCAGCTGATTCTCCTATGCATTAATTGCCTTTTCAGCAGTTTTTTGCCTGTGTCCCAACTTTCTTGAGACCTGTTGCAGCTAGAAAATTTGAAATATGCTCATTGTGTGGATAAAAATGTAAAATGTCTCAGTTTCAACATTTTAAATGTCATCTATGTTCTATTGTAAATAACATATTGGCTCACATGAACTGAAAGTAATTGCATTTTGATTTTATTTACAATTTACACTTTGTCCCAACTATTTGGGATTGGGGTTGTAAATGTTCATTGATACAATAATTTTAAGTAATGATTTGTAACAAGTTTGATCTTCAACTAATGTTGAGACTACAGTATTTTAATATAGATCTGAAAATAGTATAATTCAAGTGTAAGTTAACATTTATGAAATAAAGCATTGTGCTGAGCATGAGCTTTCTATCATTAACTGTGCATTTTATAAAATAATGTTTGAATATGCCGTTGATGCCATTAAATGTTGTCCATCCACAAAAATACCATATTTTCAAATAAAGTAGAACACCATCACAAATTTTCGATATACTAAGAACCATATACTGAGAGAGTGGCACTGGCAGTGGAGTTGACATCTCAGAATTGCATGAAATTTGGCAGAATGGTGCCCAAACATGTGTAACAGGAAATCCTGGAGATTGGGCTCACAATTTTTATCGACATGGTTACAATTCCGCTTTGAAGTGGACAAGTCAGGTACCAAATTGAGCATTTTAGAGGAAAAATATCAATTTTTGAAGGAATATTGCAGATAACTGCTTCAATGCGCCAAATAAGTTATGATTGTATCATATACCGAGATAGCCAAATTTAAGAAATGTGAAACTGCCACCTGGTGATCATGTTGGTTAGATATGCAATGACAGGAAAATCTCTGTACAACAAGAAAAAAATATTTTTACAAATTCAGGCTTATTTTAATTTTTAAACCAGACCAGGGCCAAATTCATCTGACCCGTTTCGTTTTCAGACATTAAAGGTGAGAAAATTTTTGAGGCATTGAGTCTGGGACTTTTTTGTTTTTTTGAGATATTTGCTCCCAAAGTTGGGTGCGGGCTTAACAGTAATAACCAGACACCTGTGGGGATGGATCGACCATTGAATCAAACCTTCCTTTGGGCTATACAAACAGGGTTCCCACTGAAAATTGAAAACTAAATTCCAGGACTTTTCCAGGATATTCCAGGATAAAAATCATCCAATTTCCAGGACTTTGAACGGAATTTCTGAAACGATTTTCATTTTTGACCCATGCTGAAAACAGTGGATCCTCCACCCAGAGTGAATTGAAGTGACATTTCTTGAATGCCATACTACTGCAAAAGGAAATTCATGTTAAAACCCAGACATGCATCTACAATACTATCAGGCGAGACATAATTGCTTGTCAACTTCATAGATCTGCCACCTATATACATAAGTACAAATAACTAATTATACAATGACATTCCAGTTTGCTTCCCACAAGAAATCATATCATGCTTATTGCAATTTTAGTTTAACATTCATATTTCTAATTCTATCTTCAGGATGAAAACTTTGCCAATCATGTCCCTTTTGCTTCTTTTCTGTTTAGTTTAAATCGCTCACTTCAGAAAAGCCTGAGAAGTTCAGGCAAGTTAAAAATCAATGATGCCTCGTCTGATATAATATATATTACACATAATATATACCACCACCACCACAGACAGTACAGTGGGATGTCAAGCAGCCACTGTATTGCCTATAGATGTGTGAAAACTAGCTCTGGAGGCAAGGGACGCCAAACCCTTTCAGCATTCCAGCTTTTCTAAACTACATACTACACTAAACCAAAGACCCAAACAAGGTTACATGTACAAGTATGGAAAGAAGTGCACTGCATAGGAGAGTCCACTGAATAATGTAGTACAAAGATTAGAAACTGGAAGGCTGCCATAGCCATGTGATAGGTGCAGACATGACACACTGTAGAATATTGAGCACAACCAACATCCATGCAACACTGAATTCAAGGACTTTCAATGACTTTTTTAGCTGATAATCCTAATTCCAGGACCACCTGATTTGTGGCAGTATTTCAGGACTTTTCCATGATTACTTTTTTTTCCAGGAAAATTTCGAGAATTTTCAAGGACCGTGGGAACCCTGACAAAGGACACCAGAAACATCTTTGGCACCATGCTCCATCTTGGAGCAGTGGCTAAAGACATTTTTACAAAATATCCAATTTGCTTACCAACAGTGATGTCCAGGAGCCCATAAAAATGCTACCCAAGAAGACAAAGCCTTGAAATTAGCTGAGGCCCCAACCCTTTCAGGATATTTTAACATGCCAAAGGAAGTTTTATGGCAGTCTTTGCCAATGTCTGGATATAAGGGAATGAATGAGTGTTGTCCCACTGCATGTCTGGTTAGAAACCCCTCTGGGATGCCAATGATGTCTTGATGGATTTATTAAGTACTGCCACACAATTAATACACACTTTGGCTTGAAGTTGACATGTGGTTCAGGAATAGATGAAATATCCAGGAATTATCCATCCATTAAGTATTTACATTACATCCATATATAACAAGCATCAATAGAAAAATAATCTGGAATTTGTGTGACAGTTTGTCTAACATACAAATGTATACAGTAATGCTTACAACTCTTTCAGTATGAAATGCGGACATTAAATAATGCTGCAGTCAACCCTGCCCTCTGCTGGGCAAAAGTAGAACCAAATTGGTTTGTTGGCCTACTTTTACATTTCAATATAGCCTAGCTAAACAGTGCATGCCTATGTCTATGCCATAAACTTACTGCCCGCAACTTCACCTCCTGGGGGTTGGCTATACTCCCTATGCAACCAGGAGTCTCAAGCAATGAAAGAGTATCAAAAACAGTCTCTGGCATCCAGAATAATTTAGACTACTTTGTCATCAGCCGGAGCTGGTTTCTTCTTTTTGGCGAAGAAATATGGGTTGCGAGGCCCCTAAATTAACTATAGGGGATTGTATAAAGTTACGATAAATAACCCTCATCCTTAACTTTTAATGGATTCAGGCTTTCCCAACCCTCAGGGCTGATAACAGTTTTTTAAGCTGGATTTGTGCAACGCATACCACCTAGTGTGCATATAGGAAGGAGATGAGTGGAAGACACCATTTAACACCCCCCGGGACAATTTGAGTACCTGGTTATACCATTGGGTATAATACCCCAGCATTGTTCCTGAATATCAAATTATGTCCTCTGTGACAGGGTGCTCCACTTTATCTATGTCTACAATGTACTGGTCTTCTCTCAAGCCCTTTGATCCAAAGGCTCAGAGAACCAATTGTTCCAAAAACCAGAGAGGTGCAAGTTTCACCGTATTACCATTTCCCTCCTGGGGTTTGAGATGATGCAAGGTGCTCTGGAGGTGGATCCCTGAAAGGTGCAAACATTTTTGGATATCCTGGAACATTCAGAAGTTTTGAAATACGTCTGTAACCGTTGCCATTGGTATGTTTTGCAACAATAAGGTTGCGAAGGTCTTGAGAGAGGTTCTGGCTTTTACCCATCATTAGATGCTTCTTGTGTGACACCTTGGTAATGAGAAACCTTTTCAAAGGCCATCAATTAAGACTAAATTAAGCTGATATTAATTTGGCAGGATTTCTCTCTAAATACAGATTTCAGCTGGTTTCTTGGCATTCCACGGCTTTTCGTGCCTCCTTTTCTTCCTGTGTTCAATGCTCATTCCCTGTGTCTTTCCACTTTATTACACATAACTTAATTTTTGTGCTTAATTGTTTTGATTTCTTTGTATTTGTGGATTACTTGGGTTGTTACTGACATCTGGTCAAAATTTCATGTCAATAGCCCCATTAGAAATATATTTACAGAGAAAAATGTTGACACGTTCAATACTTATAATCCCTGCTGTAATGCTTTGATGGTCAGTTTGAGAATTTATCAACATTTGGGAAAAGTAACTTGAAAATCTGCTTTGAAGTCAAACCAAGGTTGCTGCTTACCAGCCACAAGGAGAGAAATAAAGTGCATCTTAGTCAATTAATGAATCTTAGTCAATTAAAAATTACAGAATCACCTCTGTTTGAAGTAACAATTAGGTGTGAGGTCACCTGTAGGTTTAACTCTTTTCCCCATAATGACTACATACAATGCCTATATGTATATCAATGGACCTTTTCCCCAGCCTCCCATTTTACCTCCGAAAATGGGGGTATACCCAAGGTGTCAAATGTTGTCTTAATTGATCAGGGTCTTCATTTGTAGTCATTATGGGGAAAGGGAGGGGGGAGCCTTTGGGGAAAAGAGTTAATCTTGGGTTTAAGGCAAAGATTGGGTTGATAACACGGTCACGGTTCTGCATGTATTTCCAAAATGTAATGAGACGACACAAATTCCCAATGCAAAAATAAAACAGTATGCAGCTGGTACACAATATTGTGACTGAGAATGAAAGGCACCACCCCCGGATGAAAATCATGAAGTTTTCAGAATACCCTGAGAAGAGGGGGACGTGGCTTTATTTACAAATGGAGTTGGTGCTTTTGGGACCATCTACTAGTCAGAAATTGCTTAGTGTAGCTTTAATGGTGACACTTAAGTAACCTGTGCCATTAAATTGTCTGAAGAGAGCTAGTGATAGCTACAGAGCATTATCACAAATACTGTGAAATACTTTTTCAAGCAAGGAATCCAATTTACTGTTGGTGTAACAGGTCACATTAAGGATACCACAGCAATAGCATGTGCCTTCTGCTCTGAACAGGCCTTCAGAACTCCTTATGCAGCAGAATGTGGCAGTGCATACTCCTGTCCACACTAATCGTGTAGCATGATTATCATGCATCCCTCAGCACTAAGTAATTTGCTCTTAATGGATGTAGTGACAGAGCAGACCACCAAACTGTCAAAAGTGGTGGTGACAGTTTTTTTTTTTTTTTTTTGCTTTAAGAATGAGTAAACATTTTGTCAATAGTTTGTCTCAAACTCCAAGATTATATAATTTACCTGTTTGTCTCAAAATAGGCTAGAAAAGAGTTACTTTCAACGTTATAAGATGGGGCTTTCATTAGGAAAGTGTTACATGAAGGGCAGAATGACAGACATTGGAAACCAACTGATGAAATCCAGAGTCTGTAAATGAAAAATGTTGCGTTTAATCACATTGATGAACATTTAACAATGTCATACTGTCATTAGGAAATGGTCTACCATTAAAACATTCCCTTTGAAGCCACCATCTCACCCTTGATTGCTGACTTTGTTTTTGCTCATTTCTGAGCAAAAATGTTGATTTAACTTTAAATATGGCTTAATTCGCACCATTAATTATCAAACTCTGGTGCACACACATTTATCACACGAAGACAAGATTTTGATGTCAAGGTGAAAAACCTTAATATTTCATAGACAAGATTGACGGACAAAATGAAAATGCTCCAGGATCTCTTTATTGGATAGTTTCAAAAATCAAATTTATGCAGAAATAATGGTTTATACAAGTATAAGGGTATGACAAAGACATGCCAAGCTGAGCAGAACAAATATGAGGGGTGTCCCACGATGAAACGACAAACCCTCGACTCCCAATCAGAGATATGACAAGTTATCATGGCAGATTAAAAGAGCCAGCTTTGTGACATTGAAAAGCCTGGCTTTTGGCTCAACAGACCTTGCTTATCCACTAATCTTGCTTCGTAGTACAGCCCTATGGCCTCATTTTAGAGGTGTGCTGGAAAGGGTCATTTCCCTATTACAACTGTTTGATGCTGAGAATTTGGCTGCAAAAATCAGTATGAGATCATAGACAGATGGCAATCTAATCTGATTGGGAACATAATCATAAAAAAGCATCCTTAGTTACTGTGGATTTACACTGGCCCGGCGCGTCAACTGATGCCTACGCTTCCCATTGATTTTCTATGGAGAGTGGCGAGGGCATCCAAAGCAGAAGTGCAATGCACGATGGGAGCAGTGCGTCAAATTTGCTGCTTGCAGTGCATTGAAGAAGCTGGGGATGTATATTCCATATATGAATTCAACCATTACTTTTTCCTGCCTGGATTTAGATTTTGGTAGGGACTACAATTGTGTCTAAAGGCAAATACAATTAGAATGATGAGTTTTAATGCTTCCGAAGGATGTGAAGTCTTCCTACACAGCCCATATCTCACCAAAAATAAACGCAATTCAGTCAGGACAACTCGCGTTTCAATAAAATAGAACAATTTATTCATGGATATGAGCATTACATTGTATTTCGGCGGCAATTCTGCTCTGGAGGAATGTCCTACCTAGGCACAGCAAACATACAAACATAGTCAGGAACAGAAATCAAAATCCCCCCGGTATGAGCAGAACCAAACAGGTGGAGGCTGGGGTGGAGGCGGCAAGCAAAAACCAAACAGCATGTTGCATAGCATGAAGCGTCATTGCAAACAGCAGCGGAAGTAAGTGAGCTTGACGTCTTTCAAATAGACCGCTGTATGACCTCGTGATGTGTATCCTCCATTTGTGTGCCTGCTGATGCTGACGTGCTGGTGGCGTACCAGGCTGCTGTCAGCTGATGTAGCTCTTCTCGAGTTTCCTGCCTGAACTAGTTACACTCATTTATGCTGCCCTCCCCTGGCACATTGAGCAGCATATTACAGGATGTATTTTAATTTTTAGCTAAAAGGATAAGGTTACTGGAGACACCAGCAATCTCTGCCACCTTCCTCCTCGTGCTGTTTCTTTCGTCATTGTCCCCACAATTTTGCAGGGAAAACCTCTAATAAAATTGGAAAAGATGAAAAAATACAGTTTGTCTTTTATATTTTTATGGGGAAATTGCGAGAAGCGGAACTATTATTTCGGAGGCTACATGGCCTTGAAGACAACATACTCACCGTGTGCTATCCCTTAGGATCATCTCAAAGCCCAGGCTGCAGCCTTCGAAGGCTGCATTTTCAGGGGTTGTCACTAAATTCCATCCGCCAAACTGACATGACATCATTTCATCCCTGTGAAACAGCTTTGGTTTTAGGGAGTTGTCTCGGTTTTCCCTATTCCTAAAATTAACTCTAACCCCTAACCTTAAACCTGGCCCCAAACCTAACCCTGAATTTATTCTTATTACGCATCCTAAATGTTTGTATGGTGGACGGGAGTATATGATGACCCCTTAAAATGCAGCCTTTGAAGGATACAGCCGAGGCTTTCAGATGCACCCCTTGATTGGATATTCACTTCGCGTTTGCCTGATTCATTACCATAAACTTAGGCTACCCCAGCTTCTTTGACACTGCACTTATTTGAAAATCTCATGGCACTCCATTGTCAAGAAGAAGTGCCATGCTGATATTAGTGACATGTTATTAGTAGGCTTGAGTGTTCTCCCTGGATTTTACATTTTAAGCACCAAGCACTTTAATCATGTACTCAGGTTTTGCAGATGTTTTTTCCTCATTTAAACTTTGCACAAAATTTTGAACGTCTACATTTTTCAGCAACAGTTTTCACATGTGGATTGTCAGTTGGAAGCGTATGGTATTGATAATAGTGAGGAGATGAAAACATAATCCACATTCACAGCAAAATAACAAGCTCCTTTTTTGACAGAGAAAAAAACATCTGACCCCTGCGATATGGGTCACTCTATGATGAGACGGTCTCTTGGTCCCGTCTGAACTAATACCGTATTTGGATAAAGGTTGAAAGGTGGTTTTAGAGCTGATTCAAGGTTTCTGCAGGCAGGGAGAAGGAGCCTGTGGGGGTTACAGCCGAACTCAGGAACATGGATACCTGGACCAGGTGGGGAGGCGGCCAGTTTCATTCGCCAGGTTCCAGTATCTCTCCCTCAGGATGAAGGCGCCCATTTTTGGCTGCCGCTGCCGTGTAAAAATGCCCTTCTTGTTCCCCATGACTCGAGTTATGTCTGTAAGACAAAAAATAGTCACCTCCACACACCTTCATTTTATTTATGAGTTTACATTTTTTAAGCCTCAAAATGTGCAGCCCTAAAGGCCAGGGCTGCCCAAATCAGGCCCTCCAATCCAAATACATTCCTGGTTTTCCTTCCTTCCAGGCAATTTACTGATAAATTAATGCTGCTGATTGGCCAGGTTGTCATCTCACCTGACTCCCAGGTAAAGGGAGGGTGGAAAACCAGCAGTTCTCGACCCTCGAGGACCGTGATTTGAGGAGCCCTGCTCTAGGCTATGTTTACAAATGTGCGCGCTGCGGCTTCATCTCTTCCTGCAGAGCACTGTCAGCTATGCTCCTATTGGTCAGCAACGCAACCCGTCGTGGAGGAGGAAGAGAAAAAAAAAACATGCTAGACTTTCTGTCAGGACGTTGTGAGGCATTGCAGATGCTACGATGGTTGTCGCCCACTATGGCACACTATACAGCATAAAAGGATCAATCTTTGCCCACGATGACCATTTATTGTTTCCAATCCCACCCGACGCCTACGACTTCCAGATCGGGCTGATATTGTGTCTGTTTGCGGCGTAAAACTGCTGTGGGTTTCATTGGTGTCCACAATAATACCTTCCTTTCATGGCCAGTGTAGGATTAGGGATACCTGACACTTCATTGAATTTTTTTGTTGCAAGCTTGTTAGGTCTAACAGTCCTTAACTAAATGCAGTGATATACATGGGCAGTTTATTACATGCTGGGAAATTTCAAGCACTTGCTGGTCATCCAGCTTCTTGGTCCCACCTGAAATCTGAAACTGCAGCTTAATGAGCAGGTGATAGCTTCATTTATTCCAACTATAGCTGCACCTTATAAGAGGACCTGCTAGTTTGGAAGTGGCTGGAAGAAGATTTTGGCTCACTGTGTGTGGTTATGAGTTTGACAGTTTCTTTGCGGTGTTTGGACTGGTTTTTGTATTGTTTTAGTACAGATTTTTAGTTTATATTTAGGCTAGAGTAGGAAGTTGCGGAAGACTCGCCCTAATTTTTGGTTGGGACAAAGATTGACGGTTGTTGTCCTCAGGGACCCTGCTTTCATCAGTCCAAACACCAATTGAGTACAAAATGAAAACCTCAAAACTAAGATTTTATAAATAACTTTAAAAAAAAAAAAAACAAACACAAAACTCAATTGTTTGGACTGGCCAAACAAGGGCCCCTGAAGACTGCAACATCGATCTTTTGAAGTCAGCCTTTCTCCTGACCTAAAATTAGGGTGTCTGTCACAGCTTCCTATTGTGGCCCAAAGCCCCAGTCACACTTATTCAAAATCAGCAAGCATCAAGCAGAACCAGCTGAAATGAAGAATTCACGCAACATTCCAGCGGGAATTTCAAATTGACCAAAATTCTTCCAGCTTTGAAAGAATTCCGTTCAAATGCTTAGAATGTGAGGTACAGTTCAGGAACCACACGCGAGACACTGAAATCCAAAAACGTATGCCTTTAATGAAGTCCAAATCAAAGCCAAAAAACACAGGAATTGCCAAGCCACAATACGAAATCCAAAAACAGTATCGACTAGACAGGGGTCAGAACCAATAAGACAGATGGGCAGAGGTACAGAAAACGATAGGCAAAAAGTCGTAGTCGATGGGCAAAGCCAATGGTCATACACAGGGCATCCAAACACAGAACTCGTGGTCATACAAAAATAGGTCAAAATCCAGAAAGGCAAAAACAGTACAAAAAGGGCTATGGCAAGAATCAGAGTCGGACTATCCAGTAGAAGAGAAACAATA
This sequence comes from Gymnothorax reevesii, assembly GCA_029721435.1. NCBI lineage: Eukaryota > Metazoa > Chordata > Actinopteri > Anguilliformes > Muraenidae > Gymnothorax > Gymnothorax reevesii. Next base: position 68,484,480 of record CM056578.1, on the reverse strand, counting down.
ATCAATGGCATACGAGGAGCTCTGCACAAAGAAATATTGATCAACGTTCTGACAAGAGCTGTGAGTGAAAAGACTCCTAATATACACACAGGAATGGTCACATGCTATACAGAGATCAGCTGTGGGGAATGAGGCTAATTACATCGGGAGAATCACATGAGGGAAACCCTTACCACGAAAATTGGCGAGAGACGAAATGCGGACGGGAATCACACAGACAGCCTATGACATTTTAACAGCTCCGGTCCAGGAGTTCTACGTGCACAGATTACAAGAGAAGGAAAGTAATTAACCACGTGCGAGAGATTCTCGCTGAACATAGGGAGAGGACGGTGGAAAGCAAAGGGGCGGAGAATACAACAGGGCGATTGCGAAGAGGGAATTTGTCTATTAGTAGTGGTGCAGCTTTACAACTTAAACTAGAGTGCTCATTAGTAATTTAGTAATCGAATATATACATGGTTAGTTGTGTTAGTAGACTATAATACAAAATACAAATGTTAGTCTTGTTAATAATTAGAACAGAAGGTCGAAGGAAGAAAACGAGATACGAAGGAATATTATTAAACACCGGACTTCATTTAAATCGCCCGAAGTCAGTGAGCACGCAGACAGGGAAGACGGACTAAACCAACTAGATCACAAGACAGGGGAGACAAGTGCAATGGAACTGAAACATGGAATGAACCAAAAACCGGAATATTACAAAAACCAAAAAGAACAAATACAAGACAATGATCATAAACACAAACCCAGAATCATGACATAGAATGCACATCGAACCCGCCTCAAATGATTCTTGCACATTCTGGGTGTATTAGCTCTTGAATGCAGCTTGAATGTAGTTGGAACACAGTAGGAATATTTAGAATGCTGTCAGAATGCAGTTAGAATATTTAGAATACACTTCGAATGCCATACGAGTGCGGTTCAATTGCTGCCTGAACTCCACCCGAAGTCTGATTGGAAGGTGCTCAAATGCTGTACGAATTCACCCCGAATGCAGTCAGAACGCACCCAGAATGGCCACTGAATATGGTTGGAACGTCCAAGAATTTTAACAGACTGCAGCTCTGAATACTCAGAATGTACTTAGAATGTAATACCAGTGTCCCATATGCGTTGATTGAGTAATTGCTGACTAGAGCAGGGGAATGTAAATATGCCACTAAAACTGATGCTGAATGCGTGAAAGTTTACAGGTTATTAATGTGTTATGAAAACTGGCCACACCTGATAATGTTGAGTTTTCAGAGTTTGGGCTCTAATTTCCTGGCGCAGCGCAGGTGGCGTAGCCTGGCGCAGCCCACGCAGTGGTAATTTCGTGAGGTGCAACACCGTGCGCAGACTAACAGCGCCGAGATGGGTGTGGCGGCGTAGTAGGGGGAGGTGTCACTTATTCATCAAGAGGCAGTGACAATTTCGTAGAAAATTCTTCGCTGCAGTTGCGCAGAAAGCTCGCCAGCTCCAACCTGGTTTACTTTCTTTGCAGTGGTAATTTGGCTGACCGGCACACAGGACGCACAAGTTACGGAAACCTCACAGGCAGGTTTCCAGAATGTCAGGCACATTTCAAGTCAGTAAATAATTACAGCAACCACTGTTTAATGTAATTGAATCAGCACATAAATTGTGGTATCTATATCGATTGTCCTCATGTCAGATCAAAGGCGGTTGGCACGCGTGATGGAAACTCGACCTGACTTAATCAACGCAACTGAATCGATGCAAATTAACGACTTCACATCTTTCTCAACCAACCACTGTAATGAGAATAGAGGCCACTAGATGGCAGTATTTACCTTTTCTTTGTTAAGCCCAGACTGGAGTTATGTTTAGACATGTCCTGGGCATGTCTGGGGAAAGTCCCCGAAAATGAAAAAAAGAGGTCTAAATGTGGGTGGGGTCTGCAAAAGAGTATATAAGGAAAAGAATTGAGACAGTAAAGTAGTAGGAAAAATTGCTTGAAGAAGGATACATGTGACCAGACCTGTCATTCTGTTCAAGACCTGAGGAGTTTCTTTTGTGGATTTTTACCTGTGTTTGAGCATTCTCCTCACCCAGCACATCACCAGGAAACCCACCAAAGGGACTGTAAATATTTCTGTTTTTTTTTGTATTCAATCTTGGTCAGAATATTAGTTTAATCGTTATTGTCTTTGGTAAAAATTAAATGTGAGTAAGTTTTAAAACTGTGTCTGTCATCCCTTGCTGTTGCTGTTGTGTTGTAAATTGTATAACAAATTGGGGCCATAACAAATTGGGGGCTCGTCCGGGACAGAACATTGTATGAGTCATTTATTAAAAATCTAACATTTCAAATTGTAAAATTGTTGTTTTGAATTTTCCTATATAAATATATTGTCAGATCAACAGCAATGGATGATTTCTTGGCATCACCAACCGTTGAGGTTTTGAAGTCTTTTAAAAAGACAGAACTGCTAGAAATTTGCAGACATTTAGAGCTGACAGAGGTAAAACCAGCCATGCGAAAAGCAAGACTGGCGAGAGAGATAGTTGAATATTACATTGATGAAAATGTGTTTGCACCAGGAGATCTGGAACAGTTTCCAGTGGAAAATCCAAATATAGAAATGGAACTTAAATTAAAAATGCTAGAGATTGAAAGGGAGGAAAAAGAAAAACAAAGAGAATTTGAGAGGGAAGAAAAAGAAAAACAAAGAGAATTTGAGAGAGAGAAAGAGGAAAGAGCAGAAAGAGAGAGACAGAGACAGAGAGATTTTGAATTAGAGAAATTCGATAGAGAAGAAAGACTCCAAATGGAGCAACTAAAAATTAAAATTGAAAATGAAAATAAATTTTGTGCTAGCCAGGAGGTAAAACTGGTGCCTCCATTTTCGGAAAAGGATGCTGACAACTATTTCCAGTGTTTTGAAAAGGTAGCAAAGAGTTGCCAGTGGCCAAAGGAACACTGGCCTCTAACGTTGCAAACTGTCCTCAAGGGTAAAGCTCAACAAGCCTATTCGGCTTTGTCTGCAGATGATTCCTCTGATTATGAGGTTGTCAAAAAGGTTATTTTGAGAGCTTATGAGTTGGTTCCAGAGGCTTACCGACAGAATTTCAGAGGTCTGAAGAAATCTGAAAATCAGACTTATGTGGAATTTGCTAATGAGAAGAAGGCTTGCTTTGAGCGCTGGTGTTCTTCTATGGAGGTCAAGGATGATTTCAACTCACTAAAAGAGATGGTGTTAGTTGAAGAATTCAAGAACTGTGTTAAGGATGATGTTAAGACCTACCTTACTGAGAAGCAAGCACTGAATTTGCAATCAGCTGCCAAATTTGCAGATGAATATGTTCTCACACATAAGTCCAAATTTCAGTCTAGCAGTAACAATAGATTGTCCCTATTTCAGAAAAAAGGTTACGATGATACCCAAGATTCCTCACCCAAAGACAAAGACAAATCTGGTGATGGTGCTCAGAAATCCAGTAACAGGTCTGATCAAAGTGTGAAAGCTGACAGTGACAAAAGTGGTCTAGTTTGCAGTTATTGCAAGAAATCTGGTCATGTTACAACTAACTGTTGGTTCCGTAAAGCTAAGAAAGAAAAAGAAAAGGATACCAAACCAAATGCCTTTGTGAAAACAAGGTTAGAAACCCCTGTAGTAGATAACCAATCTGCTAAATTGCCTGCTTCTTGTGGGGCTAAAAAGCCTAATACAGCTGACTTTGTGAGGGAGGAATTTCTTCCATTTGTGTCAGAGGGATTTGTGGCTCTGAATGAGCATACTACTCCTGTCCCCATATATATCCTAAGGGATACCGGAGCTTCTCAGTCACTTTTGTTGATGGACTCCTTGGAGTTACGTGATGAGACCGCTTCAGGGGATTTCATACTTGTACAAGGTATTGAAGGGAGGACTGTATCTGTACCCCTGCGCTCTATATTCTTGAAGTCAGATTTAGTTACAGGACAGGTAAAGGTGGGACTTATGTCAAGTCTACCTATAAAGGGTGTTTCTCTGTTACTAGGCAATGACCTGGCTGGGGGCAAAGTAGTTCCCCCTGTACATCTTACTTCACAGCCGAGCACTGAAGATGGGGATGAGGACCCATCTCTGTATCCTTCTTGCGCAGTGACTCGTGCTATGGCCAAGAAGCCTAAAGAAGAAGATGTTGTGGTGCCGCCCAGCACATTGAATAGTCAGGACTCAGGTGGTTTGCCTCATGACTCTGATTGGCCTACTATGGTTTCTTCGTTTGAGGACTTATCAGATACTTTTATCAGTTCTCTATTCAGCCAGCCGGATGGGTCTGGTGATTCTGATGTGTCTGGAGACTTGTCTCTGTCCAGAAAGCGGTTGATTGAGGAGCAAACTAATGATCCTGAAATTTGTGTACTAAAGAGGAGAGCCCTTCCTGATAAAGAAATAGACGCAGTTCCAGTTGGGTATCATCTCAAGGATGGTGTGTTGATGCGGAAGTGGCGCCCTCCTGATATCCCTGCCAATGCAGATTGGGCAGTGGTCAGGCAAATTGTTGTTCCGAAGGTCTATAGGAATGAGATCTTAATGGCTCATAGTTTACCTTTAGGAGGTCATCTTAGTGTTAACAAGACTGTTGAGAAGATCATGAAACACTTCTTTTGGCCTGGGCTTCGGAAAGACGTTTCCAACTTTTGCAAAACCTGTCACACTTGTCAGGTAGTTGGAAAACACCAGTTAGACCCACCTGTAGCTCCATTGCAGCCTATCCCAGCATTTGGGGAGCCATTCTCTAAGGTCATTGTTGATTGCGTTAGTCCATTACCCAAGACTAGATCTGGAAATCAGTACTTGTTGACAATCATGTGTGCATCTACCAGATTCCCCAAAGCCATACCTCTACGTAACATCAAGGCAACTGCAATCTCGAAGGCTTTGATAAAGTTCTTCACGTTGTTTGGCCTTCCCAAGGAAATTCAGTCAGACCAAGGTAGCAATTTCACTTCTGATTTGTTTCAGCAGGTTGTGTATGAACTAGGTGCAAAGCAGATTCTTTCTAGTGCCTATCATCCAGAAAGTCAGGGCGCCTTAGAGCGGTTTCATTCCACTCTCAAGACAATGATGAGGACTTATTGTTATGACCATGAGAAAGACTGGGATGAAGGTGTTCATTTGCTGTTGTTTGCAGCTAGAGAAGCAGTGCAGGAGTCTACTGGATTCAGTCCGTTTGAGCTAGTGTTTGGTCATGAAGTGAGAGGACCTTTGCTATTATTGAGTGAACAATGGCAAGAGGAAGAGCCGCACATCAGTCTGTTAGACTATGTTAGCAAGTTCAAGGAAAGATTGTGTGCAGCTTGTGACCTAGCCAATGAGAACTTGAAATCAAGTCAGGGAAAAATGAAAACTTGGTATGATCATAAGGCTAGAAGCCGTGAGTTTAAACCAGGAGACAAGGTCCTTGTGTTGTTTCCCTTGCAGTCCAATCCATTGCAGGCTAGATTTCATGGTCCTTATGAAATTCTGACAAAACTCAATGATCTCAATTACATTGTGAAGACTCCAGATAGGAGAAAACCAAAACAATTGTGTCACATTAACATGCTGAAGCCTTATCATGACAGAAATGCTAGGGTTGCAGCTGTCACTTCAGATTCTCCTATGGCCGAGATTTGTGAAGATGAGGGGGAGTTTCAAGATGATGAACCTAACATTAAAGCTGAAGTTCTTTCATGTAAATTGTCAAATTCTGAAGTGTTGCAAAATCTTGATGTAAAACTCCAGCACTTAGAACCCTCACAGAGAGATCAGTTTGAGAGGTTGATCAAGAAATATGAGGATCTGTTTCCTGATGCTCCAAAAAGAGTTTCTATGGCCTCTCATGATGTAGATGTTGGTGATGCCAAACCAATAAAACAGCATCCGTACCGAATGAATCCTGAAAAGAGAAAGATTGCTGAGAAAGAGGTTGAATAAATGTTAGAACATGATATTATCAGACCCTCCAACTCAGATTGGAGTTCACCCTGTGTGCTAGTTCCAAAACCTGATGGAAGTACTAGATTCTGTACAGATCATCGCAAAGTCAATGCTGTAACTAGAACTGATGTGTTTCCAATACCTAGGATTGATGATTGTATTGATAGAGTAGGGCAAGCAAAGTTTCTGACCAAGATTGATTTACTGAAGGGTTATTGGTGTATACCTTTAACTGAGAGGGCCAAGAGCATCTCTGCTTTTGCCACACCATCTGGGTTGTACCAGTATGAAGTCCTACCCTTTGGGATGAAAAATGCCCCAGCCACATTCCAAAGGATGATACAGTCTACAATCGCCGAATTGCCACACACGGGTGCGTACATCGATGACCTAATCACATGGAGTGACTCCTGGGAAGAACATCTAAAAGATGTAGAGACGTTGTTCCAGCGCCTGACCCAGGCTAACCTGACTGTTAACCTGAACAAGAGTGACTTTGGTTGTGCTACTGTCACCTATCTTGGCTACGTCATAGGCCAGGGTAAGGTGGCACCCATAAATGCTAAAGTCCAAGCCATCATGGACTTTCCAGTTCCTGACAACAAAAAAGCTTTGCGCCGCTTCCTTGGAATGATCGGGTACTACCGCAAGTTCTGCAAGAACTTCGCTGAGATTGCTCTCAGTCTAACTAACCAACTGTAGAAAGGCGTAAAGTTCACTTGGGATGATGCATGCCAGAGAGCCTTCAATCGCCTGAAGTCTCTGCTGTGTCACTTCCCCGTGCTCAAATCTCCTGACTTCAACAAACCGTTCTCCATCGCGGTCGATGCTAGCGACCAAGCTTGTGGATCTGTGCTCCTACAGAGAAGTGACTCTGATGACATTTAGCATTCCGATGCATACTTCTCCAGGAAGTTCAATCACCACCAAAGGAATTATTCCACAATAGAGAAGGAGCTGTTGGCTCTGGTTCTATCTTTACAACACTTTGATGTTTATGTTTGAACAGAGCAAAAGCCAATGGTTGTGTACACAGACCACAATCCGTTAATGTTTTTGAGTAAGATGAAAAACAAGAATCAGAGATTGTTGAATTGGAGTTTGATTTTACAGGAGTTTGACTTGGAAATTAAGCATGTGAAGGGTACAGACAATGTAATTGCTGATTGCTTATCCTGTGTTTGAATATGTATATATATATCACGTGTTTATTTGAATATTGTGTGATATGTACATATAGTCAAGTGTCCACTTAACCATTTTGTATTGAAAAGAAAAATTTTGCCTTTATGAGTCAAAATTTTTCCCTTTTGGAATGGAGGTGTAATGAGAATAGAGGCCACTAGATGGCAGTATTTACCTTTTTTTGTTAAGCCCAGACTGGAGTTATGTTTAGACATGTCCTGGGCATGTCTGGGGAAAGTCCCCAAAAATGAAAAAAAGAGGTCTAAATGTGGGTGGGGTCTGCAAAAGAGTATATAAGGAAAAGAATTGAGAAAGTAAAGTAATAGGAAAAATTGCTTGAAGAAGGATACATGTGACCAAACCTGTCATTTTGTTCAAGACCTGAGGAGTTTCTTTTGTGGATTTTTACCTGTGTTTGAGCATTCTCCTCACCCAGCACATCACCAGGAAACCCACCAAAGGGACTGTAAATATTTCTGTTTTTTTTTGTATTCAATTTTGGTCAGAATATTAGTTTAATCGTTATTGTCTTTGGTAAAAATTAAATGTGAGTAAGTTTTAAAACTGTGTCTGTCATCCCTGCTGTTGCTGTTGTGTTGTAAATTGTATAACAAAATGGGGCCATAACACCACAAACTGCCTCGGCATCAGGCAGTGCATAATGCTTGCGTTCTATGTTCGGTAAAGCCGTTTGCACACTTAACGCAAAACAAATTTTTTGCACGACTGATTACAGTCAAAGTCAATGCAAAGAGCTATCGACTTTTCTTGGTCTTTTTATTCGTCAGTTTTCTTCCTCTGAAGATAAGACCAAATAGACAACAGTCTTTTCTTTTGAAAATTAGTCAGATGGATCGAACAGATTTGCGCTTTATTCCCACAGCAGAGATAAAATAGGCCTAGTGCTCGCAATCAGAGAGCAAATCAATTCCATGACCATTGACAGTGTGAAATTATCACATGCACGATCAAGACTGTCCGACGCGAAATGTAAAATACTCCATGTCCGGCACCCAGCAAAAAATAAAAGTATTGATATGAGAACAGATTTATAACGGAATAAAGAATAAAAATGCATATACATCACCAACTAACAGAACATCCAAAAAAGATGACCCGCAAATAAATTAATCGCAGTGTTCGTTGGATGTTCTGTTGTTAAAATGTTTCTTTTTATTCTTTATTTCGTTATCAATCTGTTCTTATCCTGTTTTTTTTTTTTGGCTGTCAGACACGGAGGTATTGTACATTGTCTCGCGCCAATGTCGACTCGCTTTACTGAGCAGAGCTAAAACAGAAACATTGATTGAAATTCTCGGTACTCATCTTGAAGAACTGAGCCCTCTTATCAAAACATTCACGTTTAATATCTAAAAGTGTCAGTAGATTTGAAGAAATTAAAAACAATAGACTGTCGGACACGGAGATATATTAAAACCCTGTCACTTTCGGACACAAGACACTGCTTTCAACGCAATCCGTCGAGCGAGAAATTCATTTCGCGTCCAGTGTGCAAGCGGCTTAATAGCCTACTAGGCTACTATTATTCTCACTAAGGTTTTATCGTTTTTAGTGGGGGAAAGGAATACAGCCTGATTGCTATGATCTCGTACTGAGTTAAGATCACATATTAAAAATAAATGTGTAACGTATCTTGCATTGTCCATGCATGTTAATCCCAAAATTTTAAGCACCAACAGGCCGTAATAATAGGAACACTCTATCCATCGTTTCTCTTGCCAATGAACAATATTTGACTCGGCTATGTTATACCCAAACACGCCTTCTTTGCCAACTTGCGCTGGAAGGAGGGACAGAGGCGGGACAGAGGAGTACTTGCGCCAGGCTACGCTGGGCACGAAATTGCAACATACGCCTGGACACACCCCGTTGGCGCGGCGCATCCCCCATTCGCCGCGCCTGCGCCTGGTCTACGAAATTAGAGCCCTACATGTAATGGTAATTTAAATGAATGATTGAAAACAGATCATAACCGATCATTATTTTTTACCAGTTCAGCAGCCGCCACTGATTACAGCGGCAATCGAAAGATTCCAACGCCATTCAGAGCACATTACAGCTGAATCGTTTTAATATCGAAATAGATTCCTGCAGCAATCGAAATGCATTCGTGGCGCATTCTGGCAGAATTTGTTGAGGCTTGCCGTTTCGATTCTCCCTTGAATGCAAACAGAATGTTTTGAAAGCTGTTGGAATGTTTATAAGGCAATCAGTTAGAATGCACTTTAAATGCCGTTCGATATTTCTCCACTTCGTTTGCACCTGGAAAGTTGAGCATGAGCAAAACATTTCGGCCGGCCACAAGTACGGGCCTGAATATTTGGAATGTGCTCAAAATACAGTCCAATTTTTTATTTTTTTTTTTTAATTTGGCATCTCCGATCCCACCCGAATCTGGAATGCCCAATTGGTGAACTATGAACAAAGCTTGTTCGTATGCGACCCCTTGCTGCAAACTCAGGATAGTGAGGACCATAGATATACATAAACACTAGATGGCTCAAGCACGCTGCGAGCCAATGAGAAGTAACGTCGTCACAGGGCGGCCATCTTGGGACAGGGCTGCTCGATCACTCATAACATTACAGCCAATGGAGCACAGACTTTGAAATAACTGTAAATTGCTCAACTCAACTGATTTTCAAACAAACGGCTTGGTTTGTCGGGTAGACAGAGATGTAGTTATTTAACTGTTTACTCAATAATTAAAACCATTGAATTCGATATAAAAAGTACATTAAGTAGATAGGTAAAGCAATACACACAGAAATTATATTGTCAATATTTAATATTGACAATATTCAAATAGACAAAATAATAAAATAAAGGAGTGATAAAATGAATTACAAAGAACTTTTAGCCACATTAATAAGCCACAAATCATAGCCACGTTAAGGTTTGTAAATCCTTAGAATTCAGCAAGTTACGAGTATTTAAGCGAGTGAATCATCCACCTTACCTCCAACTACAGCACAGCGCACCAGAGCAGTCCCCTGTCCTAAGGTGGCCGACCAGTGACGACGCTGCCGACTCTGCCTTGAGCCATCTAGAGTTTATATATATGTCTCGCTCTATGGTGAGGACAGTTCATGGCTCTCCTCCGAAGCACATGCCTGTCAACCACTGATACTTATACACTCATTGGTTGAATCCTCCTAAGTTCAGAACGAGGGCGGAGGATACGCGGACATGAACAAACCCTGAGTCTTCCTGACGAGCGCCTGTCTGGCCAACAGGAGGCGCTGGAGCAATGAACAAAGCCATCATTGTGTCCCCAAATCCGGCAGTCCCTTCCCAGTTTGGAACCCTGTAGCACGATGCCCAATTGCACGCTACTCTGAAAAAGCTGCCAACCCCTGCCGATGGATACGCCGGGGCTCGAACCCGCGACGTGATCGTCACCTCTGCACTGCAGCGCAGTGTCTTAACCGAGTGACCTATCCGGCAGCTTTACAGTTCAAGTTTTTAAAACGCACTTTGAAAATCCAAAGAAATTTCATTCCGATGGCATTCCGTGTGAGGTAGCGATCTGGAACCAAATGCAAGGACACGGGATTGCAAAAATGAGGAGCTTTATTGAGTAAGTGGGAGTAACCCCCGCAGAGAAGATAGCAACAGTACAAAGTCCGCAATCCAAAACTCAAATTCCAATGGGACAGAGCAGAGTTCGTAACCAGGGCACCAATCACAAAAATCGCAGTGAGCAGAAACAGATCCGGTACACAGGCGAAGGTTTGTGGGAGAAGCAACCACATAAGCCTAAGGACAGTCCGAATCATAATCAGGGCAGCAATCCACAAAATCGAGGTCAGGCAGAAAAAGGTCAAAACTCACAGATGCAACAATAATCCAAAAGGGCAAACCAAAAATCAGAAGTCAGGCAATCCAGTCAGAATCAGAAACTCAATGATTAGCGAGGCGAGAGAATAGCAGCACAGGTAAGCACAGGAAATGATCTGACAGAGAATGGCTGTGAGAAGACACCTAATATACACTTCTGGGAAGATCACATGGGGAGAATCACAGGTGCAGGAAGTTAGGCGGATTACAAGGGGAAGGCACATGAGGGAGAACCTAATCACATGGAATTGGCCAAAGCCAAAACGTGGACAGGGATCGCGGGACATTCCCATAAACAAACATACGGCTCCAGTCACGGAGTTTCTAACGTGCATAGATAGTGAGAAACAGGACAGCGTGATCAGGTGTGAGCTTTCACAGAAAATGCAACAAAGGTAATCAGGGAGAGCAAAGAGGCGGAGACTAGAACAGGGAAAGTGCTGAGAGCTTGTTAATCAATTAGTAAGTGCAACTATACAAATTCTTGGTGCTCGATAGTAAGTTAGTATTATATACAAGGTTAGTTGTTGTTAGTAATCTCATGAGAAAATAATAAACTGTTAGTATTGTTAGTAGATAGAAAAGAAGGGTGAAGCCAGCGAACGAGATCAGAAGGAAGATTGAAAACCAGAATCCAATAAATCACCCGAAGAGTGAAACACAAGACTGGGGCTGTGTGCAATGACAAGACATGAGACCAGACGGGGGAGACAAAGTGCAAAGCAAAATGGAAAACATGAACCGGAATGAGATTATGGCTAAATGCAAAACATGACAAATCAAAATCAAATCAAAACTAAGACAAAACATGACAAATCAAAGTAACCAAATCACAATTCATGATGCAAAAAATAGTCAGACACAGCAAAGTGTCAGGAAAACAATAAAGCAAATATCAAAACATGCAGGCATGGCAGGATCATAACATTCCGGCTCATTCCGCCTCTAGTGTGACTAGGGTTTAAATCTAACCTAGAAATGTGCACTAAAACAAAAGCTGTCCGAAAACCACAAAGAAAGGTTCAAACAAACGCAAAACCACACACAATGAGCCACAGCCTTCTTCCAGCCACCTCCAAACTTCAGGAGGTGCTCTTGTGGGGTGCTTGTGTAGCTGCTCATTAAGCTGCAGTTTCAGATTTCAGGTGAGACCAAGAAGCTGAATGACCAGCAAGTGCTTGAAATTTCCCAGAATGTAACACCGTTAAATAAGAAAACTTTCATTTGTCTTACATTGCCCTGTCATGAAATCAGCAAAGTTCCAGATGAGTTCGCCAATGACATACTCTTTCCTCTTCTGGTCAAAAACATGGTGGTAATTTTCCAAGACACTTTTCTGGTACTCCTCCGTGAACATCAGGGGTGGGTCCTGGCCACAGTAATTCACATTTATAGCAATATAACATATTCCCTATTCAAAGGAAAAAATACTTACACCTACAGTATTAGTCACTCAGTGAGCAAACAGCCTCTGGGTCCTTTCTGAGGTAACAAGGCACTTAAAGTTCAGAGGTGCCAGAGCACTTAGAAGCCAATCAATATTAATTCACTCATCTTAACATTTAAAAAAATTCATGCAACGGTTAGAGTTCAGACATATGGAATCTCCAGTTAAAAAAGGCTGTAGTGCATTAGAAGTTTTGAATCACTTCCACATATACTGACCAAAAAAAGAAAGCAATTTTCTATTTCTTGATTTTATCGAGTGTAACTGTTATTAATCAACACTTCATTGGTATCAAATGAAAGAGGGAATCTCATACAATAGATATAACAGAATATGTATAATAATATGACGGGTTGGAATATCGCCATGTTGGCTTATATTTAAGTAGATGAAGTTTGACATTACGAAACACAAATGACACTATCAGTATCTTGTATGTCCTCCGTTAGCGTCGCGCACGGCGGCACACCTGCGTCTCATAGACATCACCAGACATCTGATTGTTGCTTGTGGAATGTGGTTCTTCGGTCAGTGCTCGTCTTAGCTGACATACGATAGCTAGCGGAGGTTGACATATCCAGATCGCTCTATCCAGAATGTCCCATAAGTATTCTATAGGTGAAAGATCTGGAGAAAACGCTTGCTAGGGAAGGATTTGCACATTTTCGGCCCGAAGGAACTCCATACAGATACGAGCCAATTGCAGACGCGCGTTGTCCTGTTGGAAAGTCAATCAGTGACGTCAGACAAACGGAGGGACGACTGGACGGAGAATTTCATCGCGGTAACGAACGGCGTTGAGGTTTCCTTCAACAAAATGAAGGTTGGTTCGGTCTGTAGCAGACGGTCGGTCGTGATACAATGGTCAGACACTGGAGTAGTAACACATGGCCAACTGGATCTGGGGCGATCGGCCGTGTGTCCAGTGGCATTAAACTTGGTTCTGAGGCGACTAATTGTCGCAGAATGCATGCCGATTTGACAGGCATCGCTATCTACCCCACTTCCGGCCTGTAGCATCACAATCGCGCGTTCTCGGTGAACTTCTGTTAGTCGTGGCATTGCAACCCGTCTGATCTTAACTCATTTTCGGTCAGACTTTTGTAGAGCCCGGTGTCTACGAGGAACTCAAAACAAAAATGGGATTGTTAAGCAAATGGTAGTACTCGAAACAGAGCACTGGCGATTGTCTGGTTTCGGACAAATGGCGGCTCCAGAATACACGCTGTGACCGCGAAAATTTGTATGGTAGAAGTACTCACCTTCAAAAATAACTCAGAGCAAAAGTATCTTCCTCAATGGGTTTGTCGAAATTTGGCACTGGATTACGTAATTGTGTTTCTTTTTTTAGTCAGGATATCTATTTTTTAAAGAAAATGTCACTTCAATTCACCATGTACACAATTGCTCAAAAAAAAAAAACAGACATGGATAGTGTCCCAAGTTTCTGTAAATTCTTAAATAAGTTATTCATTCTTAATTCAGTATGTGACCACTTTCATGATATTACTGGCAGCAGCGAGTATAATTCTATAGCTGTCAGGTGGTGCAGTGGTTTGCATTGCTGCCTCACAGGAAGATGGTCATGGGTTTGAATCTAGCCTGGGGCCTTTTTGTGTGGAGTTTGCATGTTCTCCCTGTGTTAGCTTGGGTTTCCTCCCACAGCCTAAGACATGCATATCAGGCTGATTGGAGACACTAAATTGCACATAGGTATGCGTGTGAGAGCGAACGGTCTGTGAGTGGTGTGTGCACCCTGCGATGGATTGGTGAGGTGTCAAGGTTGGGTCTCTGCCTTTCAGCTGGGATAGACTCCAGCTCCCCCAGTGACCCTATTGAGATGGACAAAATAAACCCCCTTTCTTTACAAGTGTCAGTCAGCATTTTTTTTTATGAGAGGAGGCGATTACATGCATGAGATGGCCAAGAAACCAAAGATTTCCACCAAAGACATGCAGTTTTTAGGGTCTATGCATTTCAGCATCCCGGAGCTCAAACAGCCTGAATATGAAGAATATGGAATAAATGAAGGCCACTTACAGCATGGACCCCTGGAACAGCATCAGCTCCATATTCACTCTGAATGATGGGTTTCTGGTATTTTCCATACCAGTTCTCAAACTGGGTGTTCAGTTGAATGGGAATGAGTTCCAGGTGTCCATGGTCACAATACCAGGACAAGTAGCTGTTTACACAGATGACATCCACGTAGGGGGCCTGGTGTGCAAACAAAGTTTTTTCCTCATACAATGTTCACAGAAATACATTCTGAAAATTCATCATTCATTTTCACTTCAGCCCATATTCGACACACCTGACAATTAATTAATCAATGAAATTCCAAGCTCTTGAATGAGACATGCTTTATTAGGGTTATAATGAAAACTTATGAGTCGCGATGGGGTTGTTAACGACTACACTAGAAGCTACAGTGCAGCAAGGGCTGCATGAGAACTGTGGAACTGCAGCTAACAAGCTAATAAACTAATTGCCAACATGCCAAAGTTGGATCTTCACTTGTGCTCACAGCAATCTCAAGACATGACTGTAATGAGCTGTAATAAAGACCATAGCCATGCAACTGATCATAGTAGTGTGGGGAAACAGAAATTTGTTCTTTTGAATACAGTGGAGAGACAGACAGATTTGTGTATTAGGCCACCTCACATATGTTAATGACCGCTGGCAGTTCCACCTTTGGGGATTTTCCAATAGTCCACAAGGGAGAGAGGGCGAGACCACAAGACCATTCGGGATTTGAATAATCCAATCCGCAGTGCCAAATATGGCACACAACTGCTCGCGACCAATCAGGGGTCAAAACTTGGTTTACGCACAAATTTGAATTTATGCAAATGTAATGCTATAAACAGTGCTTCTTTTGGACGACGGTCATAATATTTGTTCCCCGTTAAACTTTGAATTTAATAACAGAAGTTATGGAACATTGTGTAGAAACTAGACATACACACAGGGAATATTAGAGGAGAGGCAGGTAGCTTGACTATAGCACTGCAAACTTGCACAGACCCAATGAGGGAACTGCTACCTGGAATGTTGTCCAATGATTTCTTTTGATGAAGCCTGTTTTTGAATGAGTCACATTTTCCCTCAACAAGAACAGGTTATTGCTGTCTACCAGCCAATGTACAGCTGTACACAATTAGAAGGACTTTATCAAATTAACAGGCCAAATGAGAACATGAGTCTCACATCGATAGAAAAAGAATTCATTCTCACCCCTTTATCCCTCGTAAAGTCTCTGTTGGTAACGTAGGTGACAGGTCGAGAAGAGTCAAGGGACTTGGTGTGTGCAATCACAGTCCTGATGAAGTAGGTGATTCACCATGTTAAAAATGCTCCAACTGGAGCACCAGAGAACTACTACCACATTAAATGTACCCCAAATTTATTTGACTATAAATTTAAAGGAATAATCTTTTAACGAGATCAAATTGATAAATCATTCGGTGGTTTTCTCCCATCATGTCTGATCTAAAGTTACTGGTTGAACCTTCAACTATTTTCCTCCCTGAATAAGAACTTTGTGATACTACTCTGACCACACTCCTCTGTAAAAATGCCACGACTACACACCCTCACTTCAGATCTTTACAATCAAACCCACAGCTAAATTAAAAACAAACAATAAATTTACTCCAAGATTACACACATAGAAACCAAGGTTTCTTTATATAGTCCATTACACTGGGTAAAAACTTCAGATCTTGGTGGAGTACTAGAGTGCCTCTAAAGGTTAAAACAAACAATCAATGTGAAAAATAAACAATACAGGACATGACTGAGAAACTGAAAATTCAGGGGACCACTGTTCTGTGGAATGTAGATTACATTTCTGTCGTTGTAAAGGCAGAAATGATAATATGGAGTGTCTGAAATTTTTTGCATAAGCCTATGCTGAGGTACAATCTTACTTCAAGTAAAATTCAGCAGGATTCATTTCAGCAGCTGGTTCATTGGCCACTGACCACATGACCACCGAGGCGTGACTCTTGTCCCTCGTCACAAGTTCCTCCATCACCACCAAATGGTGGTTCAGAGAAGCATTTCCAAAACTGCGACTGAAGGGATTTCACACAAACACAATTAACAGCTTCACCTGTACCACAACAGTCATTACAGATCACTGGACAGGCAGATTAGATACAGTAACATTCCAAAAGGAGAAATAGGTTTACAGTGCAGTCCATACGTATATGGACAGTGACCCCACTTGAAGATATCTGCTATACCTACACAATTGAAAAGATATGGATATACAGTGCTGTGAAAAAGTATTCACCCCCTCCCCAATTTCATCTATTTTTGCATATTTTCCCCAAACACTTAAATGTTTCAAATCTTCTAATTCAGCTTAATACTACACAATGATAACCCGAGTGAACATAAAATCCAGTTTTTGAATTATGATTTCATTTATTGAAGGAAAAAGCTATCCTACTCTACCTGACCCTGATTGCCCCCTCACTTAACAGATCAACCAAGTAAACGCATGAATGGTGGGTTCAAGTTCACTAGATGCACTCAGGCATGATTACTGCTAGTCCAGGAGAATATAAGCATCACTGAAAGGGTGACTGCCGGTGGGGCCACCTGGAAGCCACTAAAGTGGCTCAGTTTTGCTTTTGACACCATATTTTACATCAATTATTATGACTTAAGGGTACACAGTACCAGATGTGTTATACTTTTATCATGACCTCTCACACCTCAAGTCTGGATAGACATTAGCACCACATCAGCACCAAGCTGGGTAACTAGGTTATTGAGCCAGAATTATTTGAGAAATCACGGTAAAAATTGAAAATGGGAATATGAATAAAATAATATCCCAGAAATATACCAAACTTGAATGGTTTATTATGTGTTTACTCACGACAAAACTATCATTTTCAGTTAATATTCCCTTGGTATCTTGCTGGGTTCCTGCAATTGATGGCTGGAAAGATGATCGAAATTGGTTTTGGTGCATGTTTGAGGTATATTTTCTCAGTAATCCAGATATCTTTCATGGTGATGAATGCTGTTTGTTGTGCTAGTGGCGCTCTCTTTTCAGGAAAATTAAGAATTTCTTTGGTAGTATCTACACTTTCAAGCAAGATGGAGCCAAAGTTGTAGGAAAACTCAAAATTGACCATTACATAGCAGATTGAGCCTTTGTTTCGATGGCATTATTTTGTTTACCCAGCAAGATGGAGATATGAAATTCTCTGGATACATAGTCCTTTGGGGTACATTACAGCATTAGTAAAATCTCAATGGTAGTATATTCAATGTTGATGATTTTATGCCTCAAAATTTGGAAAAATTTCCCTACAGGGGGCACTGTAGGCTGGATGCAAGTGCTGGCCATCTATAGCAATTTACCAAAGAAATTGTTTTTGAATTGTGATACGCACAGCTAGTTTTCACAGAAAGTGAAGAGCTTGGTTTGGTACTATGTTGGGTACATAGCTTTCTGACTAAATGTGGCACTCTAAAGAGCTAATGTTCTACCAACCTAATATTCCATATTCCCAGGCATATACCAAAGTTCTATCTTCTGATATGTGAAGCACATACACAGTTATACATAAGACTTGTCATCCCTTTGGTATAAAGCTTGTTTTGTTGTAAACTGGTGGTGACAGTAAGCTTTACAAACGCACAATGCATGGGTTATTACCAAGTACAGGTACAGCGCAGTCAGAAACGTACAGCATGTTAAAAAACATGACCAGTCCAAAATTTTCAAATGCCAAAAAAGAACTAATGTAAAAGGCATACCATCGTAAGTACGTATGCAGACATACGTCAACAGTATACGTACACTTGTATAACAGTCCATAATTTGAACTCTGGAAAAAAATCTTTGTCACACAATCACGTACATGAAGACAGAATGTATAGTACAAATGTTAAAACAGTTTTTTTACTTTTCATGTTATCGAAAGCAAAATTATGTCAACACAGCATGTGACTACCTCTCTCCATCAGTCTGTTTTTGGAATTGGATTGAGTTGACGGCACCAGAGGTGCTCCTTGGCCTTGGCCTTGAGCAGTCATCCATGGCCTTCTTCATTGGATCCAGGTCGATGTTACCCATGGAGCCAGCCGAGCCCGAGGCAAGCCCTACACTGCATCCTGGGTCTCTACAGGGCTGCTTACACTGTTGATAGTTTTCATGTCTGTCTATGAATTAAAAAACGGGCTGCAGCCTATATGGCACAATAGTTGCGTCAACACCCATGGCTTAGTATGCACAGAAATGGGAAGTCTGTAAAAGAAACCCAAAAGAAACCCCACCCTCCCTCCCAGCGGGCATCCCGTAGGCTAGACATTGTGAGCCCGTGTTAGGAATGAAGGCATACAAGTTACCACTACAAATGAACTGCCCTTTCAATGACAGGCTGCTACTTGCCTGCTAGGACCTCCTTGCCCTTTATCAGGATAACCACTCGCTAGATGCAAGTGCTGTGCCCTTTTTCATACCCAAGCACCATACCTTAGGCAAGTCCGAGAATGAACACTAAACCTGCTTTCTGATTCTTATACAATGCAAAATGCAGAGAATTTGTTATTTTCTGAAACTCTCCAGCACTACAAAACTGTACACTGTACTGACTACTGGGAAAAGTCTTGCATGTTGACACAGTGGGCTCTAATTTCTTGGTGCAGCGCAGGGTGGCGCAGCATGGCGTAACGTGGCGCAGGCCGCGAAGTGGTCATTTCGTCTGGTGCAGCCCGCGCAGTGGTAAGGTTGTGCGGTGCAACACCCGTGCACAGCCACTTTGGCAATTTGGTAGACGGACATGCGCCGAGATGGGTGTGGCGGCGTAGTAGGGGGAGGTGTCACATATTCATCAATATGCAGTGACAATTTTGTAGAAAAAGTCTCCGCTGGAGTTGCGCAGAAAGCTCGCCAGCTCCAACCTGGGTTACTTTCTGTGCAGTGGTAATTTGGATTTTGCAAATCCTTTTCACTTATATTCAATTGAATACACTGCAAAGACAAGATGTTTAATGTTCAAACTGAGAAATTTTATTTTTTTTGCAAATAATCATTAACTTAGAAGTTAAAGGCAGCAACACACTGCAAAAAAGTTGGCACAGGGGCCTTTTTACCACTGTGTTACATCGCCTTTCCTTTTAATGACACTCAGCAAATGTTTGGGAACTGAGGAAACCAATTTTTGAAGCTTTTCAGGTGGAACTCTTTCCCATTCTTGCTTGATGTACAGCCTAAGTTGTTCAACAGTCCAGGGTCTCCGTTGTCGTATTTTACGCTTCATAATGCGCCACACATTTTCAATGGGAGACAGGTCTGGACTACAGGCAGGCCAGTCTACTACCCGCACTCTTTTACTACGGAGCCATGCTGTTGTAACACGTGCAGAATGTGGCTTGGCATTGTCTTGCTGAAATAAGCAGGGGCGTCCATGAAAAAGACGTTGCTTGGATGGCAACATCTGTTGCTCCAAAACCTGTATGTACCTTTCAGCATTAATGGTGCCTTCACATATATGTGTAAGTTGCCCATGCCTTGGGCACTAATACACCCCCATACCATCACAGATGCTGGCTTTTGAACTTTGCGCCTATAACAGTCCGGATGGTTCTTTTCCTCTTTGGTCCTGAGGACACGACGTCCACGGTTTCCAAAAACAATTTGAAATGTGGACTTGTCAGATCACAAAACACTTTTCCACTTTGCATCAGTCCATCTTAGATGAGCTTGGGCCCAGCAAAGCCGGCGGCGTTTTTGGGTGCTGTTGATACATGGCTTTCGCTTTGCATTGCAGAGTTTTAACTTGCACTTGTAGATGTAGCGACGAACTGTAGTTACTGACAGTGGTTTTCTGAAGTGTTCCTAAGCCCACGTGGTGATGTCCTTTACACACTGATGTTGGTTTTTGATGCAGTACCGCCAGAGGGATCGAAGGTCACGGGGATTCACTGTTGGTTTTCGGCCTTGTCACTTACGTGCAGTGATTCATCCAGATTCTCTGAACCTTCTGACGATATTACGGACCGTAGATGATGAAATCCCTAAATTTCTTGCAATAGCTCGTTGAGGAATGTTGTCTTAAAACTGTTTGACAATCAGCTCATGCATTTGTTCACTAAGTGGTGACCCTCGCCCCATCCTTGTTTGTGAATGACTGAGCATTTCAGGGAAGCTGCTTTTATTGTGATGGTCTGGCCCTGCAGGCCCTCCCCCCCCTCCTGTTTGCACCTCCACCTCAACGAGCCACAGCTGCTGCTCGTTGAGGTGGAGGTGATTTGATTTTGTATTTAAGAGCTGCACTGCCGCTGTATTCTGTTGGCTCATTGTTTGCTGGCCGTTTGTGTAGGAGCCCTGTATATCGCTGCTGCTCCCTTGGGCGTTTTTATGGTTTTAATTGAACCTTATTTATATTTTACTCAGCCGGTGCTCTTGGGTCCCTCATTTCAGTTTTGGGTACATGGTCCCAGTCCCCGCCGGTTTCTTGTCTTCTGCCGGCGGCGGGCAAATCCATGACATTTATACCCAATCATGGTACCCACCTGTTCCAAATTAGCCCGTTCACCTGTGGGATGTTCCAAATAAGTGTTTGATGAGCATTCTTCGTCTTTTTTTGCCACATGTGCCAGCTTTTTTGAAACATGTTGCAGGCATCAAATTCCAAATGAGCTAATATTTGCAAAAAATTACAAAGTTCACCTGTTCGAACATTAAGTAACTTGTCTTTGCAGTGTATTCAATTGAATATAGGTTGAAAAGAATTTGCAGATCATTGTATTCTGTTTTTATTTACGATTTACACAATGTGCCAACTTCAATGGTTTTGGGTTTTGTGTGTATATATATATATATATATATATATATATATATATATATATATATATATATATATATATACACACAAAACCCAAAACCATATATACACACACACACACACACAGGTGCTGGTCAACGAATTAGAATAATTTGAAATGGTGCAATCATAAAACTTTTTTGAGGCACTTTTTGTGCCGAAAGCAAATCAGGTGTTCACGGGCCTGTCCTACTTGTTAGAGTAATCACAGAACTTGCTACCTGTTAAAAATTTGCTCAGCTGAGCTTTCAAAAAGGCCCATTTAGGCCATTTAACTGTGACTCTGTTGTTTCATTGAATTAGAATAATTCATTTGTCATTTCATTGAATTAGAATAAGTGCTCGAATTTTTGTTTTCTGTGAAGAGTGTTCACTGTGCAGTATAAAGTCAGGGTTGAGTAGAATTTCTAAGTTGTAAAATCAATCATGGGTAAGCAGCGCAACCTCTCAACCGGAATAGTGGCTCAAATTCAAGCCCTTCGCCAACAAGGCTTGACCCAAACTAAAATTGCTGAGCAGCTCGGCATCAGCCAGTCTTCCATCTGCAAAGCTCTAAAGAAAGACTGCAGTAAGCGCACCAAATGTTCTGGCGTCCGAAAAACTTCTGCTCTCGACAACAAGCAGCAGAGAAAGATCGCAGTCAGCAACCAGTTCAAGTCCACTTCCGAGCTCAGCGACTTGTGGAACGAGCAGACCGGCGCTAACGTCTCGAG
Source organism: Gymnothorax reevesii (assembly GCA_029721435.1). NCBI lineage: Eukaryota > Metazoa > Chordata > Actinopteri > Anguilliformes > Muraenidae > Gymnothorax > Gymnothorax reevesii. The sequence goes on along the minus strand of CM056578.1, from coordinate 68,462,495 downwards.
ATCAACCACTTACCGTTGTCTGCGCGAACTCGGCTTCAAATCTCGCGTTCCAGCAGTAAAACCGATGCTGAACAAGAAACAAATGGAGAAACGGCCGAAGTGGGCCAAAGAACACGGCGAGTGGACTGCTGAAGACTGGCAGAAAGTGGTCTTCAGTGACTAATCACGATCTTGCATCTCCTTCGGTGACCAAGGTCCTCGTGTCTGGCGTCGTGGTGGCGAAACCTACAACCACGAGTGCGTGAAAAGATCCGTCAAGTTTCCCCAGAGCGTTATGGTCTGGGGATGCATGTCCGCTCGGGGTGTAGGGAAACTCTGCTTCCTCAAGAAGACTGTCAATGCTGCAGTATACCAAGATGTTCTGGAAACGTTCCTGATTCCAACTGTTGAGGAACAGTTCGGCGAAGAAGACCTCATATTTCAACAGGATCTTGCACTGGCTCATGTGGCAAGGTCGACCAAAGATTGTTTCACCGAAAAACAGCCTTAAGTTTTGGCATGGCCAGCCAACTCGCCTGACCTCAATGTCATTGAAAACCTTTGGGCCATCGTCAAGTGGAAAATTCACGACAGAAAGCCGACTACGCTGGACCAACAGAAGCAGAACATCGCCACTGCCTGGGAAGCTGTGAGTGCGGAAACTTGTGACAAGCTGGTCAAATCGATGCCGCAGAGACTTCAGACAGTCATACAAGCCAGCCACAAAATACTGAGAAAGTGATGATTCTAATTATAATGAAATTATTCTAATTCAGTGAAACGGTTTCTCCATTATTCTAATTCAATAAAACAACAGAGTCACAGTTAAATGGCCTAAATGTTCCTTTTGGAAAGCTCAGCTGAGCAAATTTTTTACAGGTAGCCTGTTCTGTGATTACTCTAACAAGTAGGACAGGCGCGGGGAAAACCTGATTTGCTTTCGGCACAAAAAATGCCTTAAAAAAATTTAACGATTGCACTATTTCAAATTATTCAAATTCGTTGACCAGCACCTGTATAGAAAATGCTTGCGTTCTATGCTCACTAAAGCCGCATGCACACTGGACGCGAAACAAATTTTTCGCACGACTGATCAGAGTCAAAGTCAATGCAAAGACGCGAATACACGCGTCTGTTTATTCATCTGTTTTCTTCCACTGAAGATCTGCAACAGTCTTTATTCGGTCTCTCTTTTGAAAATTAGTCAGATGGATTAAACAGATTCACACTTTATTTCCACACGAGAGATAAAATAGTGCTTGTAGCCAGTGACCAAATCAATTCCATGACCATTGACATTGTGAATTAAATATCGCACGGACGATCAAGACTGTCCGACACGAAATGCAAAATACTCCACGTCCGGCAGCCGGCAAAAAGTAAAAGCATTGATATGAGAACAGATTTATTTATTTTTGGCTGTCAGACACCGAGTATTTTGTATTTAATGTTTGACAGGCATTGCACATTGTCCCGCGACATTGTCGACTCACTTTATTGAGCAGAGCTTAAACAGAAAAAATTATTAAAATTCTCAGTACTCATCTTGAAGAACTGAGCCCTCTTATCAAAACATTCACGTTTAATATCTAAAAGATTCAGTAGATTTGAATAAATTAAAAACAATAATCGACTGCTGGACACAGAGATATATTGAAACCATCTGATTGTCGGACATGGGATAATAAAACCTGTCCGACTTCTGGATATGTAGACACTGCGTTCAACACAGCAACGCAATCTGTCGTGCGAAAAACTCATTTCCATCCAGTGTGCAAGCGGCTTAATACTACTGTTATTGTCAGTTAGGTTTTATTGTTATTAGTGGGGGAAAAGAGTACAGCCTGATTGCTATGGTCTCGTACTTGTATCTCGTATCTTGCATTATTGTCCATGCATGTTAAACCTAAAATTTTAAGCAGGATGTAATAATAGGAGCACGCTATCCATTGTTTCTCTTCCCAATGATGCAGGCAGAAGAAATGAATGAGCAACTGTCGTATTTCATTCCAACTTCATAAGTTTGAATGATCTGACATAGTTTTTTTTTTAAATTCTATTCAAGTTCGCTAATGGTAGTAATTTGAGAATGCCTCATATTCGTAATGCTTCATATAGACATAAACGGTGCAGAAAACATGCCTGAAGCAGCAAAGTAAAATGCAACATTAACGCATCATGCAGATAGGACAGAGGCTTCTTTATTTCAACACTTTAAAGGTGAGGAGTGGAGCTAATTTTATAGGTGACGAGTTGATTCGGCTGTATTAAACCCACTTAAGCCTTTTCTCCTGCCTCTTTGCCTCTTACACCAGCAGGAGGGACAGAGGCGGGACAGAGGAGTACTTGCGCCAGGCTATGCTGGGCACAAAATTGCAACATATGCCTGGACACACCCCATTGGCGTAGCGCTCCCCCAATTCGCCGTGCCTGCGCTTGGTCTACAAATTTAGAGCCCAATGCTACAATCACCACCTATCAGTGGCGGTTTTTCGCGGAGGCCAAGGGAAGCCTGGCTTCCCCAAAAATTATTGCAAGAAAGAAAAAATAGAAATAAGCTTCACCACAATGTATTTTATATTGTTGTCATTTCCTTGTCAAAACACTACATCAGCGCACTTCTGCTTTGGCTGAGCGTGAGGAGCAAAACAGCGCCTCATTGTGTCTTACACTTCGTGTCTCATGCCCTCCGCCCTGTCTGTCAGTTCGGAGGCCAGCTTCACTTGGCCTCCCTTAGGAAAAAAAACAGCCCGTATTAGCCATTCAGATTGAAGCAAGGCTCATCGCTTAATGGTCGATGCATCATTATAAAAAAAATGAGGGAGGCCAAATCAAATCTGGCTTCCACCCAATCACAAACTGTTACGGAAAATACACGCACTGATTCAACTGTCCCGTCAGGCACCAGCCAGCCCACGTAGAAAGTATAGCCAGTAAGTCAGAGAATGGATGGTGACGGGGACCTTGAGTTTCTTGTAAAAAATGACTTCACAAAACTTCCTTTTGAGGTTCAACTAAAAGTCAAGCGGGACGGTAGGCCAACTCCAAAGCTCAATTTAACTAAGGGGAGAGCTGATGGAAAAGTTCGCTCTTTTTGTGAAGCTAACTATGCTAGAAACGAGTGGCTAACAGGAAGTGCCGAGCTTAAACGGCTTTTCTGCTGGCCATGTCTCCTATGACCCGCCGTGGCCTTTTTGATGACCGGGTTGTTGTCACATTTTTCTTAAGTGATGCATAAAATGTGGTGTTTTATTCTTTATTATTCTTGTCGTGTCAAGTAGATTTCAGAGCATGATGGCTAAGCTGTACTGTTTTTTTACACTCTCAATCCTTACCGAGACTGCATTTAGGTCCGCTGACATCAGCTGCACTATCAGTTGACAGCTGTAAGGTTTACAGTTGATAGCACTGCAGCACAGTTGATGTCAATTTTTATATAAACCTTTGTAACTATGTGTTTTATATTTAGTTTATGTAATTCAGACGTTGCGCAGGGGTTATGCATTCATGTTGAGTGTGTTTTTGGATGTATGAATATTGGGCATCCTTGTGATTTGTTCATTTCAGTTGCGAGGCTGCCGCGTATGACATTGTTACTTCTAAAGTTGGTGGAAGGGGTTTGCCTGTGTTTCTGTACAATAGTCCACGGCTGTCTTGCAAATGCTTTTGTTGCCAATTAATTAAATATGAGCCAGAGAGAAGCATTGTCCACAAAACAGAACTTCATTTATACTGTCTGTGAAAGCAATGGCTCAAATGTTTTTGTTATATCTAGATCTTGTCATAATTGCCGTCTGATCGCTATGTGTTTAGCTTTCTGCTGTAATAAAGCTACGAGACGTTTACCAGCTTCGCATGGGCTTCCTCTAACTGATCACATACTACTGTGCTCCAGAGCCATGAGCACGCGCACAGCCCGAAGCGCGCATCCACAGCTCTCCCTCGCGCTTTCACTCTCTCTCACACACGCTGTCCTCTTTTTTAACCTCTTTTTTTTCACTAAAATGAATGAGAAGTCGGTAGAATTAAGGTACTGTAACAGTAGGCTAATTTCTTTGCAGGAAAATAACACGTAAACACTGAATTAAATTCGTTGTTCATTCTGGCTTCCTCTGTAATTTTTGTCACGGGCCGCCACTGCCACCTATATTCTTTTCCAATATGCAACCAATCCAGCTTTATACCAAAGAGATTACAAATTTTATGCTTAACTGGGCACATACTTTATGTATTGAAAAGACAGAACTTTGGTATATGTCTGGGAATATGGAATATTAGGTCAGTAAAATATTAGGTCTTGAAAGCATCACTTTTGGTCAGATAGCTATCCACCCAGGGGTGCGTTTCCCAAAATCACAGATGGTAGCTACCATAGTTGGGCCCATTGACGGTGAATATGTAATATACGAAATATGTAAGTTGCTAACTTAGTTAGCAACTACGCTTTTGGGCAATGCACCCCAGAATAGTACGAAGCTAAACTTTTCATTTTCAGAGAAAACTAGCTGTGTGCATCACAATTCAACAACAATTTCTTTGGTACTTCACTAGGGATGGGCAGTACTTGCATCCAGCATACAGTGCCCCCTGGAGGTGAATTTTTCTGACTTTGGATGTTTAAAATTATCTCCACTGAAAATACTACCATTTAACTAATGCTGTAATGTACCCCAAAGGGACTATGTTTCCACAGAATTTCGATCATGCTGGGTAAATAAAATAATGTCGCCTTAACATAGGCACATTCTGCCATGAAATGTTCCATTTTGAGTTTTCCACCAACTTTGGCTCTGTCTAGCTTGAAAGCATAGATACTACCAAAGAAATGCTAGGTATTCCTGAAAATAGAGTTCCACAGCGCAAACAGCATTTACCCTCACAGTACAAATCTGGGTTACAGAGAAAACATACAACATGCAACACCCAAACATGCACCAAAAGTGAATTTCAACCATCTTTCTCGCCGTCCATTGCACAAGCACAGCAAGATACCAAGGTGCTATTCACTGAAAATGATAGTCTTGTTGTGTGTAAACACATAACAAAGCGTTCTAGTTTGGTATACCCTACCGCTCAAAAGTTTGGGATCTCTGGGAAATCGTCTTGTTTTTCATAGAAACACACATGAAATTACTCTGAATAGGAAATACAGCAAATGTACAAAACATGCTGACATTGTCTGAGTTAGAAATAATGATTTTAATGGAAAACTAGGCTTATGCCGTCGGAGGCGACAGCTTGGGGTATATCCTGGAACGCCCCCAATCCTCTAATTTCCCAATCCTTGAATAGCTTTTGCATAGACTTTCATTTGAACTTAATTTCAGGTCAATCGGACAAATGATTATGAAGATATGGGCAAAATGGTAACTTTCCATCACAAAGCGCCACCTGGTGGCAAAATATTGTACCATACAGGTATGATATCATCATGTGACACGTTGTGAGGTCATGACCTTGCAGTTGTACCTAGTTTCTTGTCAATTGGACAAATGGTTCCAAAGATATGGCAAAAATGGTGAATTTTATGTGACAAAGCTCCACCTTGTGTCAAAATTTTGAAGCAAACAGGTATAATGTCATCTTGGTCACATCCTCAGGTCATGACCTTTCATTTGCACTTTATTTGAGGTCAATCGGACAAATATTTCCAGAGATAAGATAAAAACAGTGATTTTTTTCAGTTTTTGGCCCCTGGTGGCCAATCTAGAAATTGTAAACTATCCAAAATCGAATCAGTTCTTCCTCTTTATGATACTTACTTATATACAAAACATGAAATTTCTAATTGAAATATTACTGAAGTTATCGCGTTAACACGTAGGGTGGCTTGGCGGCAGTCAGATCAAAAACACAATATCCCCGAACGCCGAACAATGATGAATATGTACATCAAACTTTGCCTTCATAAAAAAAAACACCTTCACTGTTGATACTGAAACTGGTGTTTGACGGGAACTATTTAGCGCAGCTGCTAGTTGACATCCTGTGAGGTGTCTTTATCTTAAACTGCACACTCTCAGATATTTGTCTTCTTGCACAGTTGTGCATCAGGGCCTCCCACTCCTTTTTTCTGTCCTTGTTAGTGCCAGTTTGAGCTGCTCTCTGAAGGGAGTAGTTGACAGCATCGTAAGAGATTTTTAGTTTTCAATTTCTCGCATTGAATAGCCTTCTTTTCTAAGCACAATAGACTGACGGGTCTCTAAAGGAAGCTCTTTCTTTCCGGCCATTTTGAGCCTGTAAACAAACAAACAACTGCTGATGCTTCAGGTACTAAACCAACCTCAAGAATGCCATGCTCCCTTTTGCGCTCCCTTATTAGTTCAACAGTTTTCAGCTGTGCAACACATTCGCAGAAGGGTTTTCTAATGACCAGTTAGCCTTATAAAATGCTTAACTTGGATTAGCAGCCACACCAGGTGATTGATGCAGAGGACTGACAGTTGCTGATAATAGCCCTCTATGCAAAAATGTAGATCATTTTTTGAAAATCATCTGATTAATTTTAATCGTTTGTGAAATGGATAAAAATGTTAGTGAAATGGAAAAAAAAATGTTTGTGAAATGGATGAAAATGTATTTTTCTTTGGAAAACAAAGAAATTTGCAAGTGATCCCAAACTTTTGAGCGGTAGTGCATGTCTGGGGTATTATTTTATTCCCATTCCCCTTTTTTTATTTCTGAAATAATTCTGGCTTAATAATGTAGTTACTAGGGCTGGGCGATATGGATTAAAACTCATACCCCGGTATTATTTGTCTGACTGGCGGTATACGGTATGAAAACGATATTTCATACAGAGCAAGAAAAGGGATTCATTTTCAAGAAGGCACAGCTGTGAAAATAAATGTAAGTAGCATATCTTTTCTGATGGAAAGCCATACACAGTTAAGTAAAATCAAATCTCTACAACAATAGTCTATACTTTGTACAAATAGGCATAATTCTGCTCATACAGCGCTCCAGAGCTGTGCAAATAAAACAGTAAAGAGCATTGAAGTAGCTACAGGCCAACCCTGAATGAGAACCTAGGCCTTATGTTTCACATGAAAAGAGATTCAAATAAAAATACCAAAAATGGTTAATTGATACCTGTTGTGAAGGCCCACGTATTGTTGTATGGGGTTGGGTGATAGTTCTTATTTTTTGCCCTTGTTTTGGTCCCACTTATTCTTCATTGTTGTTAGTTCATTATTCATTTGATTTCCAGTGTTGTTTTACTGAGTATATTATTTTCTATAACCCTCTAAGCGGTCCCTGCAGTGCAGGAGTGTATGACGTTTTCAGACAAGTCAAGTTCTGGGATATACCAAGATGTGTTTAATTTACGGCGAAATACATGTTCACATTTTCAATTATTCTCAGCCAATGAATGTGTGTTGTTGTTTTCGAATGTGCCAGCAGCAAATCCGAGGTGGTAGAATTCGCACTTGATACATTGATGTGCGCGAGAACGTAATGTGTGAGAGTCCGTTAACTTTCAGAGGCTCAGTTACGTTTCTCTCTGGTTTATCATAGTGAGTCGCATACCAGTTAGATATCAGCTTTAACGGTTGTATCGCCACAATATCGTGTTTGTGGGTCGAGGTCGCCTGCATTCCTAGTGATTAGTTTGGAGTGAACACCGCAAGAAGCGTTGTTCGTTAAATGAGGAGTTTCCAGCTAAGAAGCTCTCGCTGGGCTAATTTGACTGTGGCTAAAGCGAAAATTGGAGCGCTTGCTCATCCACACCGTTAAATACAGCTGCGGGCGCGTAACGTTAAACGTATCCATCCGTAAGAAACCAACGGCTACCTGAATGCGAAAGGAGTGCGACGTCTGGTTTCCCGACTGGATTCCCCGCTGCCACCCCCCTCGGACCTAATAGCCAGCTGCTGGCTACAGTTCAGCCCGCTGCCTTCGCAGCCCACATTGGATTCTCCCAGGAGTCACTACAGCGCGCCACCGGGGTACCTCCAACGGACATCAGACTCTCTACCAGCCTATCAGGCTACAGGTTGTGCTTACTAGAGTAGGGAGTTGAATTGGCCCGGGCCGGGTGGGTGTGGGTGGTGTTTTGGAAGGAATGTGGGTGAGTGTGTGTGTGTATGCGTGGCTTGGCATGTTGTTATTGATTTGTATGTGAATAAATGCTCATGTTTATTATTGTTAACTCTATTGTTTTGTATTGTTAACTCTACTGTTTCTTATTGTTAACTCTATTGTAGTGTGAATGTTTTAGTTTAGTCATTATTGTTCCCACCGTGGTTAGCCATCATTTTCTTTGCTATTATTATTACTTTACACAGCCAGTGCTATTCTAAGGTAAATCTTAAATACAGTCCTTTACTTTAGCTCCCCGGCTACAATACCTTTATGTGTACCTCTGCTCCTGCAGAGCTGTGTGAAAGTCAAAAATGTAAAAGGACTCAATAGGCCTACCCTGGCTAAGAACACAGGTCTGCGGCTGTGCATGAACACAGATTTAAATGAGGGGAAAAAATAATTCAAGAATAATCAAGTGGCAATTGAAGACACGGCGTCTCTCCCCCATGCGATCCAACAAGCACTACATCAGGGCTACCAACTTTCTACGCATTCTCATGCATATGAGGTTGGTCACACGCATTTTAAAGGCATATTCACCGAAGTCAGCAACTGTTCAATCAGCGCGTAGCCTACATTTGAGATTCTTACGCATAATTTAAGTCCTTGTGCATGGCAGTTTATTTCCCTGGCATAACGGTGAATATCACCAACACGGAAAGCAATGACGACTCTGGACCTCTTGCACTTTTTTAAAAGTGGGGATTAAAAGCAATGCATTTGTTTCATGATCGTTTTTATTGTTTGAATGGAATAAGACTATTCGAAATGTCTTTATGCCATTCCATGGCTTCCAATTCCCGAGTAAAGAAGGAAATCGATCATGACTCCCGAATTCTATGTCACTAGTGGGAAAATGAACCGTAATGCACGTGAAACTGATTAACTATCGTGCAAAACGATTGTACTTCTGCAAGAGAATCTCTAAAATGCGCATTAACTGAATAATCGCCAACTACAGCACTGGAACGTGCTAATAAGAAGCGCGAGACTCGTGCGGAATGCGTGAGAGTTGGCAGCTCTGGCAACATTCAGTACGAAAAGATAATTTAATTATACATAGGTCTTTGCACTAGCACTTAGCTACGGTAATTTTTTTCCAGCGAGAGCAGCATTTTAGAATTCTTTAGAGAATGACGGTAATTTCGGTGCCAAATACGTAACGTTACACCTGTTTTTGCAGCACGGTCACGCAACTGGCTGTAAAACAAAAAGAGACAGCTGTCCGATTGGAAAATGTTAACGAACGAAAGCACGTACTTGTCACCAGAATTACCCTCATTCGCTGAAGAGCTCTGAAATATCGTCGCCGAATGCCGGTGCATAGTCCTAATTATAATTAAATTATTCTTCTGTACTGAACTGAATGTAGCCCATTATTTTGTCGCCGTTAGATTGCATGGGGGAAAGCCGTGTCTTCAATTGCCATTTGACTTTTCTTGTAACGGAAAACGTTTTAAGAAAGGAAAACCATTTAGAATTAGCCAAGACTGTTGTCAATAATGGGATGGATATTTCCCCCCGAATTTTCAGGTTGAGCCCCGGCCATTACGAGTTGTCTCGCAGTCGGCAGTCAACGTATTAAGTGCCAATAGTTCAAGTGACAAAGAGCGCTTAATAAAATAAGTGACAATTTAATAAACAGAGGACAAAAAAGAAGAGACCAGTAAAGTTAAAGAGAACTACAGCAAGCCATCTCACGCAACCTGTGATGGACAGGCTATACATCGCAATACATCCACCTTTTGAAACAACTTGCTTGCGACAGGTTTTACACACACACACACACACACACACACACATATATATATATAGAACACTAGATTGCTGATGTCGTCATATTTACATTATCCAAAGTGAAGCACCCGGCCGCCATATTGATACACCCAACTTCTTCATAAAAATGAATGGTTTCCTATGAGGCCAATTTCAAATAAGTCGTCACAAGCGAGAAAATGCTGAGATGTGCGACTGCCTTTTGTAGCAATATTCATTTGAAGAGCTGTAATAAAACGTTTCATGCGAAAGTTAAAAGTATGAACGCAAAGTTGTCACTTTAATAGAAAAAAATCGCGTTTCGTGCTAGCTAGCTAATTAGCCGTCCCATTGAATTGAACAGACCGCTGACTGAGAGCGAACGCTAGCGATTGATATCGGTCACTAGCGAGCTACCTTGGCATCGCGGGGACTGCATTGACTTAGTGGTAAATAAAATTTAAAAGGTGGCTAGCAAGCTAGCTAGCTACTTGTACTTGACATTCAACGACAATACTTCTTACCCGCATAATATTTAAAACAGTGGACAAGTCGCTTTGTCTGTTTTATACAGAGCCCCAAAAGACAAGGAGGGGAGAAAGGCTTCACTAGCGCTTCCTTTTATCAACGTTAGCCATATGATTCAATATAAACAATTCGGTTGATGTCAAATAGTCAACCAGGGTACAATGAACTGAGGAAACCAGAGTGTAACTTGATAACGTACACGGACATTCAACGACGTTTCTTATAACGGCGATAACTACCAAGCAATTATCTTATCAGAGGTAAAAGCCTGTGTCGCGTTAAAGTCACCACTCTGCAGCACTTTAACGTTGACATTGAGTGACATTTCGATCTTCCCTATAGTAAGTGTGCCGCTTTCCATCCTCCGAAAAGCACATATTTAGGGAGACAAAATGTTGCTCTGCACAGCGATACCAAAATAACACCGACTCGCATGCAAGTGTTTTTGAAAATGTAATTTTAAAGTAGGCGAATGGGCGAATTTTACTTCCGGGTGTATAGGCTCGGAGAACAGATGCTTCACTTGAGCATACCCTATCAGCAATCTTGTGTTCTATATAAATCTAAGGTTTTACAGATAGCGTCTTGTTGCTCCTCGTTATATATACTCAGCAACAAAAGTTTCTGTGACACCATTTATGTGTATGTTATAAATGACACGCAAAGATCTCAATGCAATCAATATGTTTATTTAACAGGAGAAACACTGACTTTTCAGTGCCAACGTCACTCAAAACGAAAAATGTCATTTTCATGCGTCATGAAGCACTTGTCTGACGTCTAACTAATTGTGACCTTCACACTTCAATACCGGGTGTGACTTCCTCGTGCCATGATGCAAGCAACGCATCTCCGGCGCATGGACCGAATCAGATGTGCCAGAAATTGCTGTGGGATGTCATTCCAAATCTGACGTAGACGTTGTCGCAATTCCTGGAGTGTAGCTGGCGGGTTATCCAATCGCCGCAAACGTCGATCCATCTCGTCCCAAAGATGCTCGATTGGGGACATGTCTGGGGATCTGGCTGGCCATGGCAGGACATTGACATGTTGTTGCATCAGATACTGCTGTACAATCCTTGCAACGTGTGGTCTGGCGTTATCATGTTGCAGCGTTATTCCGGGACCATGTTGCATCAAAAACGGTACCACCAATGGCCGTAGCACTTCATTGCGATATCTTTGACCTGTCAGATTTCCATCAATAACAAGCAAATCTGTTCTGTTTCTAGCCGTGATCCCTCCCCAAATCATGACACTACCACCTCCAAAACGATCAAATTCCTGAACACAGTTGTTGGCATAACGTTCTCCACGTCGACGGTATACATGTAAACGACCATCACATCGGTTAAGCATGAATCTTGATTCATCAGTGAAGAGTACAAGATCCCACTGACGTTGGATCCACCGTCGATGTTGTTGTGCCCACTGTAGACGCAGTCGTCGGTGTTGTACTGTGAGTATTGGACGTCTTGCTGGCCGACGTGGGACAATGCCAAAATGACGGAGACGGCGACGGATTGTCTGTGCAGACAGTCGCCTCAAACCAGGTATCGTTCTTGCAGTTATGGTTGCAGGTTGGAATCGATTTCGGAGATGGGTTGTTCGAATCCAGTTGTCCTGTCTGGGAGTGGTTACTCGTGGACGGCCGCTGCGAGGACGGTCTCTGACATGTCATGTCTGCTGATGACGCTGCCATAAGTTCCAAATGGTGTTTCAGTGGACATTCAGGCTATGAGCAACTTCCCTCTGCGAGGTTCCGGATTCAATCATCCCAATGGCCCTCCACCGATCATTTTCAGGCAGTCTTGGCATTTAGAGGGTAGAGTTCCTGATCCGAAATGGCTGTGTTTTCGATAAGTGATGCTTCCGTCGTTCATCAGGCACAATGTGAACATTCCAAAAATTCTCCTCTTTTATTGCCATCCACAAGCATGATTTACGCACATTTTCACGTGCAAAGTCATTTTCTCGCATTTTCATGATTTCCATTTCAATGTTGTGTTTACGTGTACTGTTTCAGTCTGATATCACCATGTATGACAATTTCATAATTGCGTTATGAAAAATAATTAACAATATTGGTGTCACAGAAACTTTTGTTGCTGAGTATATCTAAAATACCTCCAAATTACAGAGCTGTTGTTTTTTTTCCTCGGAACCAGCTCCTGTTCATCGTCGACCGCCATACTACTGTGCTAAGTCGATCGCCTCTATCGGCAGTCATGCTCATGGCAACTGTGTGACGGGGAGCGCACCTGCACAAGCAAGGGGCGGAGCTTGAAGGCCCCGAGCAGTGAAAGCTGTCTGAAAACGCCTGATCGGAAAGCAGCGGAGTGGGCGACGTACACATAATAATATAATAAATAATAAAACACCGATATGGGGGTCTTGTCTCAAATTCATACCTCCTCCAAAATTATACCGGTGTAAGTCATAAAACCGGGATACCGCCCAGCCCTAGTAGAAACTCAGCTTGGCGCTGATGTGGTGCTAAAGTCAAACAGGACAAAAGTGTAACATATTTGGTACTGTGTACAATTAAATCATGATAGCTGATGTAAAATGTGGAGTCAGCAGCGAAACTGAGCCACTTAAGTGGATTCCAGATTGCAGGCACGGTGAAATGCGGTCCTAAAAATTCGGCTTTATCTGTGAGACACTCATATCTACCTATGTGCCAAGTTTCATTCAATTCCAGGGGTGTCAACTGCTCACCGAATGTAAATCTCTCGTGGAATGGCTCTTAATAACCTTTTGAAAACTTGTTCACGCGGTTCTAAACCCCACCCCAAGAAAAAGCCATTGGCGGCGTTTGTGATTCTCTGATTTGTACAGTATTTTGCGTATTGTGTTCCTGGATAATTTACCAAATTATTCAGATTTTGTGACATAATCTCAACAATTATGCCAAAGAGGTTCAATAGCGGCTTGAAGTAAGACCCTTTTTTTGGTAATATTGGTGCGGGTGTGAGGTTTCGTTCAGGAACCAGTTGCGAGAACACAGGATTGTAGGTGAAGAGATTTTGTTGAGCAAGGGGGTAACCCCCGTAGGGCAGAGGGCAAAAGTACAGAGTCCACAATCCAAAAGTCAAAATCCAGGAGGGCAGAATCAGAGTCAAAAACCAGGGCAGCGCAAACAGAACTTGTAGTCAGGCAAAAACAGATTCGGTACACAGGCACAGGTTTGTCAGACAAGCAAAAATCAAAAACCAGTGGGCGTATCCAAATCGTTACCAGGGCAGCAATCACAAAAATCGTAGTCAGGCAAAAAGGGTTCGTAAACACAGATGAAACAGAAATCCAAGAAATGCAGAGCCAAAATCGAACGGTCCAGACAGAAAAGTAACACAATGAGAACAAGGCGGAATACAATAGCAGCATAGGTGAACACGAGAAACATTCTGACAAGGAAGTTCTGTGAAGAGACACCTAATACACTCCAGTGATATCACATGGTACCTGGAACAGAGGTGCAGGAAATGAGACTTTTGTACAAAGCGTGGAACAAGGGGAAGAACCTAATCACATGAAGTAGGCAAAAGCCAAAACGCGAACAGGGATTACGAGACAAACCTATAGACAAACATACGGCTCCGGTCAAGGTGTTCTAAGGTGCATAGATAATGAGAGAAAGGACAGTTCGAGCAGATGTGGAGAATCCACAGAAATGCAGCAGAGAAGATTAGGGAGAGACAAGAGGCGGAGACTAGAACAGGGCGAGTGCTGAGAGCTTGTTAATCAATTAGTAAGTGCAGCTATACAATCCCTAGTGCTCGTTAGTAAGTTAGCAGTATATACAATGTTAGTTGGATTAGTAATTTGGCGAAAACAACAAACTGTTAGTATTGGTTAGTAAAATAGAAAAGTAAGGTGAAGGAAGCAAACGAGACAGGAAGGAATGGTTGAAATCCAGAAACCATTAAATCACCCCAAGAGTGGCATGCAATACCGGGGCTGTAAGCAATGACAAGACAAGAGACCAGACAGGGGGAGACAAAGTGCAATGCATGGCAGAAACAAAAACATGGACCGGAATGAAGCTATGGTAAAATGCAAAATATGGAAAAAACTAAACTAAGAAAATACACAAACAAATCTAGGTAACCAAATCATAATACACATATCAAAGAATAGTCAGACATAGAAGAGATCCAGAACCAAATAAGACAGATATCAAAAGATGGCAAACAGATCAGGGACATGGCAAAGCAGAGCATGGACATAGCAAGGCAGATCAGAATCATAACAGTGGGACCTTTTCCGGTCGTATGTGAATCGACAGGATCTTGGACTGAACAATTGTTTTCCCCATGTTCCTCTCGATTTCTTTTTCTGAGGCCAATACACGTTTTTTCTGAGCGGAAAACCCGCCTTGTAAATCACAGAGTATACCATATTATATACTGTATACGGTATATCTATATAGAGTAGTTTTGTACTGCGTGTGTTTTGGCTTGCACTAGTTAAGTATGCTTGGCCAGGTTGAATCGTTTGGTTTGTTTGGTTAACTTTGCCTGGAGCCAAAATAATAATTCATCAATATTATTTTAGTTGCACTGAGAGTGGCGGTTATCACCTGGCACCTGAAAAATTAAACTGTTCTACAGCCGCTACGTGACCTGATTGACGCCAAGCAATACCAAATACCAATACCAAAGCATGTGCAAAGGGCTCATAAACCTGCAATCATTGGCCATATTGCGAATTTGTCGAATAAAGCGTTGTATTCGTGTGACTTGAGACATGTATTAAAGACAGCATACCTACCATATTTGTCACTGAAAGCAGATTTTCCAGTGGGAAAATTGGTGCGACTTTTCAGTCCATCCTGATAACCGGTCACTCTAAGCACTGACACTGAGCAGCCTCCAGGTCATTAAAAAGTAACTTTGACTATAATAATAGACCCTTACAATTTAAAGGCGCGAAAAAGCAAGATTTGGAGTGTGCATGCTCTTTGCGAACTATGTTGGGCAGAAGATACACAAATTGCATTGAAAAGGGTGGAAATTATAAGTTCTTTCACTTTTCCCGTGGTAAAAGGCAGCTTACATTGTGGATTCTGACTATAAACAGGAATAATATTTGTTCAGGAACAGTCTAGGGTGTGCAGTGTTCAGCGCCCTCCATAATTATTGGCACCCCTGGTTAAGATGTGTTAAAAACCTTAAAATAAATTCAAGAAGCATACTGTCACACTGAACATTGTAGAGAAATGTAACCTTCATCTCAGTGAATTTTAAGGGGGGAAAAATCCCTGACTAAGAAATAATTATTTTTCATAAAATCACCTGTTACACAATTATTGGCACCCCTAACAATTCCTAGGAATTAAATGAAATTGAAGTATTTCTGTAATTTCTACAGTAGTTTCCAAAGTTGACCAGAGTATCTAGGAACATTTAATCAGTAAATCATTACTTCCTGTTTCCCCGGGGTATAAATATGACTTGACATAGAGGCCATTTCTCATATCCACTCTTCAACATGGGAGAGACAAAGGAACACACCATTCAAAAAAGGCAGATGTGTGTCGACCTTCACAAGTCAGGCAATGGCTACAAGAAAATAGCCACTCGCCAGCACCTGCCCATATCTACTGTCAGAGGAATCATTAAGAAGTTTAAAACAACTGGAACAGTGGTAAACAAGCCTGGACGAGGACGCAAGGTTATTTTGCCACCACGCACAGTGAGGAGGATGGTAAGAGAAAGAAAAAGTTCTCCAAAGCTCACTGTTAAAGAATAGCAACAAATGGTAGCATCTTGGGGTCACAAAGGCTCCGAAACAATCATCAGGCACTATTTACATGCCAACAAGCTGCTTGGGAGGCATGCACAGAAAAATCCTTTTCTCACTCACAATCATAAACGCAAACGTCTGGAGTTCGCTAAGTGGTACTGGCACTTCAACTAGGACCGTGTGCTTTGGTGAGATGAGACCAAGATAGAGCTTTTCGGCAGCAAACACTCTAAGTGGGACTGGCGGAACACAAAAGATGAGTATGCAGAAAAGCACCTCATGCCCACTGTGAAGTATGGGGGAGGATGGGTGATGCTGTGGGCCTGTTTCTCTTCAGAGGCATCATGAACGCTTTGAAATACCAGGACATTTTAAATCAAAGTCTGGTGGCCTCTGCCCGAAAGCTGAAGATGGGTCATCACTGGGTCTTTCAGCAAGATAATGACCCTAAATATGTGGCCAAATCTACACAGAAATGGTTCACCAGACAAAGAATCAAGCTCCTCCCATGGCCATCTCAGTCCCCAGACCTCAACCCCATTGAAAACCTTAGAAGATTAGGTGCTGTTTTGTTGGCAAAAGGGGGTTGAACAAAGTATTAACATAAGGGGTGCCAATAATTGTGCCACATACGATTTGATGTAAAAGAATTATTTCTTAATGTGAGATTTTTTTCCCACTGAATAAATGCACTTGAATTAAAGGTTGGAATTTCCTCTTTTTTTCATTGTGGTCCTATATTATTTAGCAAAAAACTGAATTTATTGGAAGCTAAAGAACACATCTTAACCAGGGGTTCCAATAATTATGGAGGGCGCCGTCCATTTTGTGTCCAGATGGGGAGATACAGAATTCTGTATTCAACCTACGCCAATATTGATTAATGTTTGGTTACCCAGAGAAACAGGATATTGAAACATGTCAAGCATACATCCAGTCAAGCAAATTTAGAGTTTATTTCAAGTGATTGCTCAACGTGAAAGTATCGTAATGGAGGCTGCCATGTTACTGATGACACACTAGTTTGCTAGGGCAGGCGCAGCATATGCAGTCGCGATATTAAATATTAATCTTAAACTCTAAACCCCCTTCTCACTGATAAAAACCCCATAAAATATATTGGTGCCCCCTTTTTAAAATCGTTCCGGCAAATAAAAAGCCGGAAAAGAGGGGGTTGGCTACAAAATTATTTCTCCTTGACGATAAAGCGAGACTAAGCTCCATTAGTTTTCTCAAACAAACTGAAAGCATTGACTCCTTCAGTGCAACGTAGACTTGAAAGACTATTTTGGTGAGATACGGTCAAGGTAATTGCTTGACGTTGTTATTTTCAGCACAAGTGAAAATCCGAAATCAAATGTGTAGCCTTTAGTCAAACAGTAATGATATGGCCTTGAATTTAACATGTATACCTGTGCACTTATCCATGTTGAGAGGAGATGAGGATCATGTGTGCTGGCCGGTTGTTTTATACAATGCAAATTCGTCGCAAGTATACTTTTGCGATTAGTTGATTTATGGGTGGGACCCAATCTTAGTGGTGTTAATGACATTATTTCACGTCCGCAAAACTAACTGGTTAGAAAATTCTACTTAGTTGGCTATATATAGGAAATAATTATGAAATCAAAATCACTAGAAAACCAAATGATTCTTGCAAGCAGCAAAATGAAAACCACACTTAGCTCTAAGGGGCTAAGTTCAATAATGTAAAGCCCCTCAGAGCAGACCTAGACTGTTAAAGTCATATGGCACAAACATTCCCACTTTGGCTTGATATTTGTTTGTGTAGAGTTAAACATCAACTTAAGGACGTATGTAGCCTATAGGATCGAACAAAGCCAGTCACTTTTCAAAATGTGGATATAAAAACTGGACACTGCAACAACAATTACAGCTTGAAACAATAACAGATGAAACAATTCTTAGTCAATTAGTGGGCCAACTTAGAGTTGCTGAAAGTGATTTTTTTTTTGTCTTTTAAAAGTGTTAAATACATCCATATTCTGAAAGATATCATTTATTTGGAGTATCTGTCAATAATACAAGTCTCTCAGTCACCGTCTTCTGCAATAAAGCAGGAAATAAAATTCTGGAGTCACCAACTGCCTCTATCCTATCAGGTGAGAGAACCCCATTAAAATTCATTTCTCTCTGCTTGTGAACGCGCAGAGCTGAATCTGCGTTTTTAGTGTGCAATCTGTCTGAAAAATCATTAGAAAAAAATTTGTGTTGTTGGCAATAGCAGAGCAGATGAAGCTTCCAATCCCAGCACTACGGGAGAAGGGGTACAGAATTAAACAGCCAAAGCGCCAAAGAATGGTAGAGGAACAAACAGAATTAAGGAAGAGAAACAAAAGATGGCCAAGAGCTGTATTTATATCAGTGACGCTTTCAATCGGGAAAACTGAAGGAATCAGCTAGCCTTATTACCACTAGACCGGTAAGTTTTGTTTTACTCTGTTGTAGTTATGCAGCTTTATCAGTCTCGCATAGTCCTGTTGGTGGTTTTCAATCTGTTAATGTCAGTTTATAAATGAATTGTCATTGTTTATGGCTGACTACAGCTTGCTTAGCTGTGTAAAGATAGCATGTGTGGCTATAGGACAATAGCTGGTTTAAGCTAATACCTTTGAACAGCCATTCATATCGAACTTTCTGCATGGACGTAATGTAGCATTGGTCCAAGTTTTCAGTGTGGAATGAGGTTATCGAAGGTACTTCCATGATACTTATCTGTGAATTTCAAACAACCATCCAATCTGCGAACACAATGCAAGTTTTGTTTGGGGAATTCCTGACGCGGGTTGGTTCCTTGTAAGTTGTATAATTTTTTTTTTTTCCTTCTTCCTGCTTTCAACATTCCACATACACACACACACACCTAAGTTTAACATGCAAAAGAAAATTATAATCTTAAATGAACAAAGTAATGAGTTTTTAATTATTCAGTATATCTCAAATAAAAAATTAAATTGTGGCGGGTATAATAAAAAAAGCATTGATTTCTTTCAATCTTGTTTTCTGTTTTCTTACATTTTCTTTTTCCTTCCTAGCATGCCTGAGAATAGTTTGCTTGATTCATGGTGCATTACAAGTGCTTATTATTATTATTATAATTATCATTATTATTAATGTCATAATATCTGTTGTGTTTAGTCCTTAAAATGACATTACGATTCTTGAAAATGCTGCCCCTCCCCCTTAAAAAATAAAAATTTTACTTTTTATTAAATGTTTATCCTACTGCCCAAATCTGTGTATTGAATGGTAAAAACTAGGGATCGACCGATATGGATTTTTTTAGGGCCGATACCGATTTTTTTCCATCACCCTTAGCCGATGGCCAATTATGGACTGCCGATTTTATTGGGCCGATATTTGTGGCCGATACTGCTTCTGCTCCCTCAATTTACATCAAAAAAATGACACAATGATAACAAATATCACAGGTCTCAAGTTAGACAAACATTTATTGAAAAGTTTCAACCAGCCATCGATGTGATGGCTGCTCCTCCCCAGTGAGACGCGCACCCCACACACACACACTCCCCCCCACGCACACACACACATCAGCTGAGCAGATGCTGACTGAAAAACTCCACGACCGCTGGTTTGATAACGGCAGCAAACGGCTCTAAATACGTTTTCACAAAACACTGACACAAATTTGTTCTACATATAAAACATTTCTCTCATCATTGAAGTTCTTCCAGTGCACGCTAAAGACCTCTCTGATAGCAGACATGGCTGCCCCACTCCGCTCTGAGGGAGAGAGCACACAGCAGGGCTCGACATTAACTTTTTTGCTTGGTAGCGCTGTGCTCCTGAGTTCAAAAAGTTAGGAGCGCAAGCAAAAATTTAGGAGCACACACAGCTAAATCAAAGAAGCACCAATATATATATATTTTTTAATGTTTAAAAGAAACTACAATATAACACTCCACATTAACAATACAACTGTCTCCAACAAATGACAATTACTAAACAATATGAGAGTCTTGAGTTCATTGATTAACAAAGTTTTCCACTTCATTGGCTTTATGCCATATCTGGAGGCTAGGATTTAACATTGGGTCTCCTTGCTCTCTGCCCTTCTATAAATCTCCTCACTGCGTGTGAGGCGTCAAATATGTCCAGAGGACCCTCCACACCGATCCGAATCAAATCTTCAATTGTGTTAGGGTTAAATGCAGATGTAACATAAAGTCCTTTTTTCGCCTCAATATTGCAATATGAATCAGTCCACAGCGGTAACTTTGCTATTTGTTGGCTTATTATAACATAAGCAGACTTTATAATGAGTTGGATATGTTTGTTTTAAGATAGCCCATGCCACACGCCCAGGGGCGTCTCTAGGAATAAAGATTGGTGCGGCCCAGAGCGCCCCATAATTACTAACCCTGACTTGCCCGCAATCATTCGCATAATTGACAAACAATCCTTCCAGGATTTTCCTTGCTTTTTTAATTATTTTTTGCGGTAACTTTTTCAAAGAGTGCCAATGGATGTTGCAATGTCTTGGCATTTTCTTTTTGTCCGCGAGAAATTTGAGTGGATTGGTTAAATTTGCTTTAACAGTTGCAATCGCAGCATGCAACTTCCTTGAGGGACTGAGCAATAGATTAACTCTGAGAACAAGCCGGTACGGTACATTTCGGTACGGCGACAATCATTAATCTGGAAGCGTAATTTCGAGCATTTAAATCATCGTTATTCAGAATTACACACAGACATTTCAAATGGTCTTATTTTATTTTATTTAAACAGAACGATCATGAAGCGCCAGTTAAATCACTCGATTCGTGGAAAAGGTTGCGCAGACGTTTGAGAGCAGTTTGTCATTTATAAAGCTTGAACAATTTTTGAGTACCCTAAATAATTTTTCTGATCTGAATTTCTCCCACTATTTAGTCGTCAATAGATCTCATGCAGAGAGAAACCGTAACTTTGATTGCCATTGTCAAAATTGGAAAACGTGTTAATAACGGAAAATAACTGAGTACAAGCCAGGAACAATCCTTGACGCAAAGGCATAGTCCGGGCTTCACCAATTATCACTTCCAGAGACGCCACTGTCTTCTAATTTCTGCAATTGGAAAAAGTTACGTGTACTTGCCAATATATAAACGTCTACTGGTCTGAAGACGCGCTGTAAAAAATGTTAATGATTTTTGCTGACAGGATACTGAAGATATGAGCGAAGAAAGCGACCCGGAGATTTCAGAGCTGCGCAAACGCCGAGCCGCGAGGCAGCATATTTT
The DNA here is from genome assembly GCA_029721435.1 of Gymnothorax reevesii. NCBI lineage: Eukaryota > Metazoa > Chordata > Actinopteri > Anguilliformes > Muraenidae > Gymnothorax > Gymnothorax reevesii. The sequence goes on along the minus strand of CM056578.1, from coordinate 68,441,136 downwards.
GATAAGTTGCAACTATTAACAGAACACCGGACCTACTCATTTACGCACATTTGTCACAGTATTTTCTGTTTCGTGCTTTCTCCGTGTTTGGAAGGACTTTCACGTTTAAAGTGTTTGGACTCAGTAGATAACGCGCTGTTAACAGCGAGATTTGGGCCATTATCTTTACAATGAACACAGTACACTTCACCCTCTAATAACCTCAGCCAATCAAAATTTCGATGCAACTCTTTGCGAAAATAATCAACTGATTTCGCCGCCGTTTCATCCGAATCACCGTCATGATTTCCAGTTTCAGTAGCCTAACTTTCGATACTGACTCGGCTTTTTAAACGTTAACAGTACCAAAAAAAATAAGTCTTCCATTGCTCTTCGTTCCATTTTCCGTCCAAATCTTGCGCATAGCTACAATAGTAACTCTCATTCCCGCTAAATGGAGTATTAGACGGCTAATATTTACCATTCTAAAATCAGTACAGAGGTTCACGACGTCAACCTCCCATTTGATTGGTCAAAATGATTACTGCCAGCTCGAGGGAACACACTAGCTGCGCTCCATTCTTGTACCGGTGCGCAAGTCTGCGGTATGTCTAGTAGATTCTTGCACTGCTTCGAGACATATGTCCATCTCTATTTAAGCTGCAGCAGCGACTGGCATGCTTTCTGACTACCTAATGTACCCGAAAAGAAGCGATTAATTGGGGGGAAAAGCGGTCGCACAGGTGCGACTATTTTAATTCAAAGGTCGCATAGTGTTAATTTTGTTCGCAATTTCGAGCCCTGCACATACACACGACACGAAACGCATTTATCCTTACCCCGGTGTTCGCTGAATTAAACTCCTACAAACACCATGGAACTGAATTGACAACATTAACATTACTTAACCCTAAAACCGGTGTTCGTTATATCTGTACATATTAGCCGACAACTACGTCAACAAGCTCCCTAAATACAATGTAAGCACTTTTAAAGACAAAGCATGAAGCAGCATTCCCGTTTTTCTGACCCACAAACTTAACTATGTTTGCAAGCATGAGTACTACATGGCAATTACTTGGCATTCATGTTTCCCATTTCAAAGTGGGTGGCAATATTCAATATTTTATATATAAAGTTTAACAGTGAGAGGCTAATTGAAAATTTAAAACACCTCGTTCTGAAGCAGCCACTGCGTTCACCACTCTACCATTGGGGGAGGGGTAATGCGTCTGCATGTGCTGCAGGGTCTTCCGGCAACACATAGCTGCCCCTGGATGCCTGTCTGTAAATCATGCGCAGAAAAATATATCGGCGAAACCATGCGCGAATCGGCCGATGCCGATTCACGTAAAAAATGCAAATATCGGACTAATATATCGGCCGGCCGATGTATCGGTCGATCCTTAGTAAAAACGTGTTGTGATTCTGCCTTGACCATGTTCATGCCTGGTTTATTCTGACTGCCTTTGGTGTTTTTTGACTATTTGCTATGCCTGACTATTCTTTGTATTATGTATTTTGAATTGGTTACTTTGATTTGTCATGTTTTATCTTAGTTTAGTTTTCGATGTTTTACTTTTTGCCATATCATATTCCGGTTCATGTTTTCCATTTTGCTTTGCACTTTGTCTCCCCCGTCTGGTCTCATGTCTAGTCATTGCACACAGCCCCAGTCTTGTGTTTCACTCTTCGGGTGATTTATTGGATTCTGGTTTTCAAACTTCCTTCCGATCTCGTTTGCTGGCTTCAACCTTCTTTTCTATCCACTAACAATACTAACAGTTTATTATTTTCTCCTGAGATTACTAAAAACAACTAACATTGTATATAATACTAACTTACTAACGAGCACCAAGGATTTGTATAGTTGCACTTACTAATTGATTAACAAGCTCTCAGCACTCGCCCTGTTCTAGTCTCCGCCTCTTTGCTCTCCCTGATTACCCTTTGCTGCATTTTCTGTGAAAGCTCACATCTGATCGCACTGTCCTGTGTCTCATTATCTATGCACGTTAGAAACTCCGTAACTGGAGCTGTCTATCTTTGTATAGGTTTGTCCCGTGATCCCTGTCCACGTTTTGGCTTCTGCCAAATTCCACTCCCTCATGTGCTGCTCCTTTGTAATCAGTCTGACTGTTTGCACCTGTGTCCCTCACCATGTGATCTCCCCAGAAGTGTAGAAGTGTACATTAGGTGTCTTCTCACAGCCAGTCTCTGTCAGATTGTTTTCCTAGTCTTCTTGTGCCACGTTTCTCTTTGCCTTGATTACTCCGTGTTTATCTTTCTGACTGGACCGCCTGACTTTTTGATTTTTGCCTTTGTGATTTTGGATTATTGTTGCATCTGAGTTTTGACCTTTTTCTGCCCGACCACGAGATCTTTGTTTTCTGCCCTGGTAACGATTCTGATTACGCCCATTGGATTCTGGTTTTGCTTCTTTAACATTCAAGTACCTGTGAACCAGACCCATTTCTGTCCGACTACGATTATTGTGATTGCTGCCCTGGTTTTCGATTCTATCTTTGCCCAACTGGATTTTGATTTTTGGAGTGTGGACTTTGTACTTTTGCCTTCTGCCCTGCGGGGGTCCTCCCCCTTTATTAATAAAGCAAGTTCTACTGCATTGCCTGGTTCTCGCAACTGGTTCTTGATCGCACCATTAGAAAACGTCTGTTTGCGTGATTACAGTCGGCACACTTTGTTCAATAAGCTGAAATGGAATGGAAATATAGTTAATGGAAAAGTACAAAAAATAGGTCTGAACTAGACATCTTGGCAAAATCAGTCCATGGATTATGTAGATAAATGTACGTTTAACAGATAAAATCCAAAATGATTCATGTTTTATTTTCTAAATTCATTAATTGTCTGAACAGAGGGGTCAAATACCGTATTGGTACATATTGTATATGGTGATTCACAGAGCAGGGAGCAGGTCTCAGTCTCGAACCTCCGAGATGTCACATGCCAAGGGCCAATCAGTGGAGGGTTTTTTTTTTTTCTTTCCATTTTTCGATAAAATAAATACAAATATGAAAAATCATGCTCAGATTCGAGATTAGAAGCTAATCATACATGTTAACAGTGCTTATCAGTAATTTAGTGACCTTTTAAATAGAGCCAGTCTGACAATGAGAAGTAGGCAGAAAGCAGCACCTGATGCTGCTATCTAAAGAAATTCAAAAGCCAAAATTCAAAAGTAGTCAACATCTATCAGTCAGGAAAGAATTACTCTAAAAGACTCAGACTACAGCTAACCATGGTGAAGGCTATTATCCGCAAATGAGGAAACTGGTGACCTTCCCTGGGAGTGACCAGCAAACCAAAATTCCTCCAGAGCACATGAATGACTCATCCAGGAGGTCACAAAACAACCCAGAACAACATCAAAAGAACTGCAGGCTGCAACTGCCTTAGATATGACAAATAAGCAAAATGAAAAGAAATCTGGAAGGGGGAAAACATTTTTTCACCTCACTGTACTTGGAAAATAAACCTGACAGTGAGTAAAATCAGATTTGTGATTCACTATCTAAATGCATGGTGGTAGACAACAAAAATGCAGCAACTGTGTCTCAGTCCAAATATATAAAAAATACACCATCAACTGCTTTCCAATGTTAGAGGGGTTTGGCATCGACATCTGCACACCATGATCTGTATTTCATGGCTCCTGTTAGCAAGAATCGTGTGAGGGTCGAGTGGCAGTTTGTTGTCATCTACTGGTGAATGTAAAAGTCAGCACACGACAGGTGGGTGCCCCTCACATGTCTTTGATGCCCACAGCGGGAGATTCGTCGATGACAACAATCCCATGACGGTCACACATCTGCAGGAACTCCTCAGCGTAGGGGTAATGGCTTGTGCGGACAGAGTTGGCCCCCAGCCACTTGAGCAGGTTGAAATCCTTCACAATAAGCGGCCAGTCCAATCCCCTCCCTCGAAACTGCACGGGACACAAATTTAGTTGAGGACTTGCGGAAAAAAAAAAACACCTTGGGAAAACATGAGAGGGCTTGTGCTGGTATTCTAGTTAAATTCCCAGAATGCGCTTTCTACATCTTGCCACTTAATAATCCCCAACATTATGAAAATAAGGTTCAAGAGCAAGCTTTCCTGGGTCTCAATGGAATCCCTCTTGGAGAGTAAAAAGTTTTGAGGATTTCAACCATTTCACTAGATAACATTTCACATCAAATGGTTCCTTTTTGCACCAAAATGTACGCACAACTCATACAGTCCTTTAAATTCCAAACAAAGGTAACCATGATGAGAATGAAAGCTACTGTGGACAAAAGCGTCAATTGTGCAAAATAGCTGAGAGAATCTGATTAAGTCGTTTAAATAGAAGTGTTTATATTCATAAATGAGATACTCCAAGTAAATCTTGTTTTTTTTTTGGGGGGCAGTTTCACAGTGTTTAGCATATTTCATACTTGGATGTGTTCTGTTGATTTGTTAAATTGTGGTGCACTTCACACGAAAGTATGCATTCCTATGACATGATGAACGACCCCAACTCCAAAATAGTTGGGACAAAGTGTAAATTGTGAATAAATTCAAAACGCAATGAATTTCAAATCACACCTGCCACTATATTATGCACAATAGAACAGAGATAATATAGCAAATGTTGAAATATAAATTTTACAATTTTATCAACAAAATGAGCTCATTTCAAATTTAATGGCTGCTACAGATCTGAACAAAGTTGGGACAGGAGCTTGTTTACCATGGTGTAACATCCCCTCTTCTTTTTAACACAGATTGGAGGCCTCTGGGCATTGAGGAGACAAGTTTCTTGAGTTTAGCCATTGGAATTTGATCCCACATTTGTTTAATACAGGCTTCCAGCTGCTGGAGAGTTTTGGGTCTCCTTTGACGGACTTTATGTTTAATTATGCGCCAAATATTCTCAATCAGTGAAAGATCAGGACTGCAGGCAGGCCAGTTCAGCACACAGACTACTACGAAGCCATGCTATTGTAATAGCTGCAGTATGCGGTTTTGCATTGTCCTGCTGAAATACACAAGGCCTTCCCTGGAATAGATGTCGTCTGGAGGGGGGCATATGATGCTCTAAAACCTTTATATACCTTTCAGCATTTATAGTGCTTTTTAAAACATGCAAGTGTCCCACACCACATGCACTAATGCATCCCCATACCATCAGAGATGCTGGCTTTCAAACTGAACGCTGATAACAGGAGGGGTGGTCTTTCTCTTTAGGCCGGAGGACACAACGCCCATGATTTCCAACAGGAATGTCTAATTTGGACTCGTCTGGACATAGGACACTTTGCCACTTTGCTACAGTCCATTTTAAATGAGTTTTGGCCCACAAAACACAGCAGCGCTTCTGGATCATGCTCAACAGTGGCTTCCTTTTTGCCATATAGAGATTTAGGTGGCATCTGTGGATCGCACGGCGAACATTGTTTACAGGCAGTGGTTTCTTGAAGTATTCCTGGGCCCATTTAGGAATGTCAATGACAGGATCATGCCTGTGAGTGATGAGGGCCCGAAGATCATGGGCATCCAGTGAAGGTCTTCGGCCTTGTCCCTGACACACAGAGATTTTTCCAGCTTTACTTTCTACAATAAAATAAACTACCAGTGCAACATCAAATATCACATTCCCTATTTTCCTTTAAATTTTGTCCTTTCTGACACTTCAGCATAGTGTGTGATAATACAAGAATGATATTAATGGCTTTATTTCATAACACAATGTTACCTCACCTATAACAGATCTTATGTTACCTCATTTTTTCCCTGGGCCTGAGGTGTTTCGGATTACCTTATTACCTTCGCCCAAAGAAGTTGGAGGAGGTTATGTGATCATGCCCGTTTGTTTGTCTGTTTGTTTGCGGGATATCTCAAAAACAGCTGGATAGATTTCAACCAAACTTGGCAGGATGTTGCAGTAGCATAAAAGTGATTAAACAAGTAATTAAATTGAGGCATATCTAGGCCAAAGTACAGCTGAGATATAAAATCCAGCTGGTGTAGATTTGAAGTCTTTCCAATGGGCTACATTTTCAATTGGCGTGCTTTTTGGTTTTGCTGCCACCTGGCGGTAAAATGCAACAATACCCTGCATGAGTACATTGGCGGAGGTACTTGCACTCTCTGAGCACAGCTCTAGTTAGAAAACAAACAGTCTGAAAGTATTCTCAGTTTAGTGCATGTGTGAGTGAAATACAGCATCAGGACTGTGAACAAACTACACATTTACAGAACAACATTAGCAAGGCCATTAGAGAGCACTTAGACCGCAGATGGAGATAAATCAGCTGACTCAGGAGTCGTCAGGACTCAAAGACTGAGCTTTGTTGCCCCCTGCTGGTGCATACATCAGAATCCTCATGCTTGTTCACTCCGTGAAAGTAGAAGGGTTTGTTGTTGATGAGGAACTGAGACTTTGTGACCTTGACTGTGCGGATGCCCACAGGTAGAGTATAGAAATCCTCATACTGTGAGCTACCATTCTCAGCCCTCGCTTGCACCTGGAAACACAGAAATGTACCAGGATCTAATGTCAGAAAGAGGAAGTCCTGTCATGTGTCTCTTACAACCACAAACTCATCCAGCAAAATTCTCCCATAAGTGCAGCTATCTTGCTGAAGAAATGCAAAAAATGAAATGAAAAAAATGTGAGAGGTTTTTTTTTCATTTCTGGTCCTGAACTTTACACCCCTGGAAATGTGATGAACCAAATTAATTGTGGCATTGTATACAAGAGGGGCAAGCAATTCCACTCCTGGAGGGCTGTTATGTGAACAGGCTTGAGTTTCCACCAGCTATTCTCACTAAATGAGCCAACTGGTTGTATATAACGGCACTGGTTGACCTTGATGTAGATCACATCATGGCAAAAAAAATTATATTGCGGAACAACAAAAACATTCCTCAAGGAACATTCATGCACATTTTTATCTGGAAATGAAGCAAAAATGTCAGATTGCATCGAATTTACAGCTAATCAAGCAACTAAAGCCAGAAGCTAGCATTGAAACCAGAAATGTATTTAACCCTAATTGTCTGCTTCTCGTGCAATAATCTCAAACTATTTTAAGGTTGATTAAGATATTCAATTTATTGACTGAGCATTATAAGTCATGATGTTGTCTAATGGTAATATAAGTCTACCTCAAGAGAGTACAGGTATCCAGGGTTCTCATGCATAAGGAAGGGCCACCAGAGATGAACATCCGCAATGTTGAGAATACCTGATGACCCACTGGCTGTAGCTACACACCGGCCATCCTTATCTGACAGCATTACCTTCACGGCTGGATTTAGACCGCCCCTGACAGACACCTGATAGCTTATTAGACCTGGGAAAAAGAGATGGCAACATTTGCATTCTCAACAGAAGCAGTTTAATCTAAAAAAGGAAGCAATTTTTTGTTACCTGAGTGGCTACAAAGCCAAAAATTTTCAGGTGTTTACATTACAAAGGACTAGGAGCTCAGATTCACCAGTGTTGTTGGCAAAACCCGTCACAACTGTGATGTCATCAATGTACACCTTTGGAGTGGTGTATAACAACACAGGGCGGTGTATTCCAGCATAATTAAAGAAGTCAAAAAATGTATCCTGCACAAAATAGCCGGCTGGGTATCTGTTGAGAAACACACAAAAATGCAAATATTGTTAGCACATATAAATCATTTGATTAAATTCTTTTGCTGATTAAAAGTTAATTTATTTCCCCAGCTATGGTCTTAACTCTTATTACCTGTGACAAGGTTTGTAAATCTGGACAACAACATGACTATCTTGCAGCGTACTACATTAATAATTATCGGAAAGCAAAGACATGGACGAAGTTAAAATCAGGACAATGATGCAAGATTTGCTGAGTCACAATACAATGTGCCAACTTTGTGAGGTCGTCCATGTGCTGAATGGTTCCTGGAGGCAATGTTTGCAGAGTCAGGGTGTTGTTGACAGCAATGGTGATCCTGCAGGGAGTGCCAGGGTCAGCTCGGACCACACTGCTGATATCCGCTTCAAATGGAAGGTGGCCCCCCTCGTGCTCAGTTACCTTTACACCATTTACCCACTGTCAGGATCAGACAGGAAACAAAGGTCACATTTTAGGGGGTTCTTTAGAAATCATAATGATGATCCAAAAACCGCTAGACCTCCAGAGATGGTGCATCAATATGTGCTTAACTTGACCATGAACATGACCATTTGAATAATCTCCAAAAAAGCACAGGGGTAAAGTTGAATATTTTACACCTTAGCATTATTGTATCATATTCTGAACTGTGCATGTTAACATTCTTAATTGTATTCAATATTAATTAATTAATTGATAATTAGATTAATTGATTAATAATCCTCACAGCATTAATTTGTGAATTTGCAAGTTTGGTAAAGATACAGGCCATGATATTCCATCATGCCCAATCAGTGAAAATAACATTCAGGATGGAGGAAGATTAAATACTCACAACCACAGAGTAGTAGTGTGCACTTCCAACCCTTAGAACTATCCTCAGTCCCTGATCGGACACCCAGCGGCCAGGGACCAGCACCTCCCGCTCATACCACACCCAGCCAATGAAGTCCCTCAGTTTCGCCTCCTGAGTGATGTCATTAAAGCTGGCAGGTACAGGCATGTCAATAACAGGACCTGTCTACATAAAAGATTGAATGATAAAACAAAATAACATCATACAGAGACAACATAATCCTCATGTATTTTCACAAAAAAAGTAAAATACAAATACCATCAATGTAATATATTTATGGCATTATCAACTTCATATAATGTCAAGTTTTATGAAGTGAACTGAAATTAACTCCCACATTTGAAAGATTTTCACAAAACTTTCCAAAAATGATAAATATATATTGTACAAAACCCAAAACCAGTGAAGTTGGCGCGTTGTGTAAATTGTAAATAAAAACAGAATACAATGATTTGCAAATCCTTTTCAACCTATATTCAGTTGAATACACTGCAAAGACAAGTTACTGAATGTCCTAACAGGTAAACTTTGTAATTTTTTGCAAATATTAGCTCATTTGGAATTTGATGCCTGCAACATGTTTCAAAGAAGCTGGCACAAGTGGCAAAAAAGACTGAGAGAGTTGAGGAATGCTCATCAAACACTTATTTGGAACATCCCACAGGTGAACGGGCTAATTGGGAACTGGTGGGTGCCATGATTGGGTATAAAAGCAGCTTCCCTGAAATCCTCAGTCATTCACAAACAAGGATGGGGCGAGGGTCACCGCTTAGTGAACAAATGCTTGGGCTGATTGTCAAACAGTTTAAAAACAACATTCTTCAACGAGCTATTGCAAGAAATTTAGGGATTTCATCATTTACGGTCCATAATATCGTCAAAAGGTTCAGAGAATCTGGAGTAATCACTGCACGTAAGCGACAAGACCGAAAACCAACATTGAATGCCCGTGACCTTCGATCCCTCAGGCGGTAATGCATCAAAAACCGACATCACTGTGTAAAGGACATCACCACATGGGCCCAGGAACTCTTCAGAAAACCACCGTCAGTAACTACAGTTTGTCGCTACATCTGCAAGTGCAAGTTAAAACTCTACAATGCAAAGCGGAAGACATTTATCAATAGCACCCAGAAACGCCGCCGGCTTCGCTGGGCCCAAGCTCATCTAAGATGGACTGATGCAAAGTGGAAAAGTGTTCTGTGGTCTGACAAGGCCACATTTCAAATTGTTTTTGGAAACTGTGGATGTCGTGTCCTCCGGACCAAAGAGGAAAAGAACCATCCGGACTGTAATAGGCGCAAATTTCAAAAGCCAGCATCTGTGATGGTATGGGGGTGTATTATTGCCCAAGGCATGGGAAACTTACACATATGTGAAGGCACCATTAATGCTGAAAGGTACATACAGGTTTTGGAGCAACATATGTTGCCATCCAAGCAATGTCTTTTTCATGGACGCCCCTGCTTATTTCAGCAAGACAATGCCAAGCCACGCGGATACTAGACTGGCCTGCCTGTAATCCAGATCTGTCTCCCATTGAAAATGTGTGGCGCATTATGAAGCGTAAAATACGACAACTGAGACCCCGGACTGTTTGGGTATTAAGCTTAACTTAAGCTGTACATCAAGCAAGAATGGCAAAGAGTTCCAACTTAAAAGCTTCAAAAATTAGTCTCCTCAGTTCCCAAACGTTTACTGAGTGTCGTTAAAAGGAAAGGCGATGTAACTCAGTGGTAATAAGGCCCCTGTGCCAACTTTTTTGCAATGTGTTGCTGCCTTTAAATTCTAAGTAAATGATTATTTGCAAAAAAAGTAGAGTTTCTCCGTTTGAACATTAAACATCTTGTCTTTGCATTGTATTCAACTGAATTTAAGTTGAAAAGGATTTGCAAATCATTGTATTCTGTTTTTATATACGATTTACATAACGTGCCAACTTCACTGGTTTTGGGTTTTGGAAATGAATTCCTCGTTTTATCTCTTTAAATCATTTAACCATGAAATTATGATTAACATTTCTTAACAAATTTAATTATTGACTTTTTAACCAATTTTAAGCTTTCGTAAATCATAAACTGAAATACAATTAATTTATCTCATTCCCAAGGAGGAAGTAAAATAATAGCTTCCATTATTCTCCTTTAAAGCTATCCATTGTGACCATAAAACCCTATCTGGGCTACTGTTTTAGCATTACATAGGAATTAGTGTAAGCTTTCATAAAATAAAACCACCAAGAGTTGTCAGAAAGACAACAAAGCTCGCTGGGGGCAACCATCATTATTTACTGTTTTACTACCTGTGCTTTAAAAAGGATACTACTTCATAAGGAATATTGTAAAGTAGATTTTTTTTTTAGTTATGACATAGATGTATTCCACACTCAGTTTTTGATTACTGAGATTGTAAATCAAATTTATTTTCAAACTATCAGACAAGCCATTGTTGAGCCACAGCAAAAAAACAAGGCAAAAGAACTGTTTGGTGAAAAGACACATTTCACCCATAATTATTGCTGGATACAGTGTCTGGAAAACAATATGTGTTTTGTTAGTTAACACTCTTTTCATGCAGCATCTGCTGAGGTCATAAGGTCAAAATTCGGCATCAGTAGGTAGGTCTTCCACCAAGGAGTACACATGCAAAGTATGAAAGCCCTGTCTCTCACGGTTCAAAAGTTATGGGCAAGGTTAAAGTTTTCTAAAGGTCGGTCAAAGGTCAAGGTCACGAGGTCAGACATTTTGGCATCGGTAGGTAGGTCTGGCATCAAGGAGTACACATGCAAAGTATGAAAGCCCTATCTCTCACGGTTCAAAAGTTATAGGCAAGGTTAAAGTTTTCTAAAGGTCGGTCAAAGGTCAAGGTCACGAGGTCAAAAATTTTGGCATCGGTAGGTAGGTCTGGCATCAAGAAGCACACATGCAAAGTATGAAAGCCCTATCTCTCACGGTTCAAAAGTTATAGGCAAGGTTAAAGTTTTCTAAAGGTCGGTCAAAGGTCAAGGTCAAGGTCACGAGGTCAGAAATTTTGGCATCGGTAGGTAGGTTATAGGAAAGTTAAAAAAAAAAGTTATAGGCAAGGTTAAAGTCCGCGGACGGACGTGGACGCCGGGGGTACGACAATAGCTCTCCAGACATTCGTCCCGGCGAGCTAAAAACTGTGCATTTAGCATCTAAATAAACATCACATTTTACTAAAAATAGTGCACAAAAAAACGACCAAAAGTGCTTACTTATACCTTTATGAATTAGAGTACCATTTGGCAAACCTTAGAACAACCAAAAATAGCTTTTATATACACTCAACAAAAATATAAACACAACACCTTTTGTTTTTGCTCCCATTTGTCATGAAATGGACTCAAAGATCTAAAATTCATTCCAGATACACAATATTACCATTTCTCTCAAACATTGTTCACAAATCTGTCTAAATGTGTGATAGTGAGCACTTTTGCTTTGCTGAGACAATCCATCCCACCTCACAGGTGTGCCACATCCAGATGCTCATCAGACACCATGATTAGTGCACAGGTGTACCTTATACTGCCCACAATAAAAGGCAACTCTGAAATGTGCAGTTTTGTCTCACAGCAAAATGCCACAGATGGCGCAAGCATTGAGGGAGCGTGCAATTGGCATGCTGACAGCAGGAATCTCAACCAGATCTGTTGCCTGGGCATTGAATGTTCATTTCTCCACCATAAGCCGTCTCCAAAGGCGTTTCAGAGAATGTGGCAGTACATCCAACCGGCCTCACAACCGCAGACCACGTGTAACCACACCAGCCCAGGACCTCCACATCCAGCAGGTTCACCTCCAAGATCGTCTGAGACCAGCTACTCAGACAGCTGCTGAAACAATTGGTTTGCATAACTAAAGAATTTCTGTACAAACTGTCAGAAACCGTCTCAGGGAAGCTCAACTGCATGCTCGTCGTCCTCATCGGGGTCTTAACCTGACTCCAGATCATCGCCGTAACAGACTTGAGTGGGCAAATGCTCACATTCGATGGCGTCTGGCACGTTGGAGAGGTGTTCTCTTCACGGATGAATCTCGGTTTACATTGTTCAGGGCAGATGGCAGACAGCGTGTGTGGCGTCGTGTGGGTGAGCACTTTGCTGATGTCAATGTTGTGGATCGAGTGGCCCATGGTGGTGGTGGGGTTATGGTATGGGCAGGCATCTGTTATGGACAAAGAACACAGGTGCATTTTATTGATGGCATTTTGAATGCACAGAGATACCGTGATGAGATCCTGAGGCCCATTGTTGTGCCATACATCCATGAACATCACCTCATGTTTCAGCAAGATAATGCACGGCCCCATGTTGCAAGGTTCTGTACACAATTCTTGGAAGCTGAAAAGTTCCCAGTTCTTGCATGGCCAGCATACTCACCGGACATGTCACCCATTGACCATGTTTGGGATGTGCTTGACCGACGTATTTGACAGCGCGTACCAGTTCCCACTAATATCCAGCAACTTCGCACAGCCATTGAAGAGGAGTGGACCAACATTCCACAGGCCACAATTGACAATCTGATAAACTCAATGCGAAGAAGATGTGTTGCACTGTATGAGGCAAATGGTGGTCACACCAGATACTGGCTGGTTCTGAGTCCCCAGACCCCCAATAAAGCAAAAACTGCACATTTCAGGGTGGCCTTTTATTGTGGACAGTCTAAGGTACACCTGTGCACTAATCATAGTGTCTGATGAGCATCTTGATGTGGCACACCTGTGAGGTGGGATGGATTGTCTCAGCAAAGCAAAAGTGCTCACTATCACACATTTAGACAGATTTGTGAACAATGTTTGAGAGAAATGGTAATATTGTGTATCTGGAATTAATTTTAGATCTTTGATTCCATCTCATGACAAATGGGAGCAAAAACAAAAGTGTTGCGTTTATATTTTTGTTGAGTGTAGCTTTTTAACAGAAAAGATCCACTCGCGATTAGCGTTAGCACTCGCAATTAGCGTTAGCATAATGCTGATACTAGTATGGCGCTAGCATGTTTTCTTTAGCAAGTATGTTGTCTGAACTCGAGATGAGGTATCGCACGGCACACGGCAAGGAACACCAACCACACAGCCACTAGCTCATGCTCCCATCCACTTGACACAATAAATATTTCAAATTACCTTTTAGACAGCTTGAATACAGGTAAATAAAGTTGAAGGGAGAGGACCACACTTCCTCTTTTCAAAATACAAGTTTTTTTTTCAAAATAAAATGATGCAATTGTATTAACACAATAAATTTGAGAGAAAAAGAGTCGTTTTCTCTACTGGGTTACCCCAGCAAGCTAGCTAGCGAGCTAGGCTAGCTCAGTAACAGTTCCCACCAGGTCTGACCTCCAGGACTAACAAACAGTTAGTCCAGTCTTCTCCGGTCCAATCCTAAACAGTTCACGAGTCGTGGTCTCGTAGGGACACCCGCACACAAAAAACTGATGAATAAACTCGGCTTACGTTACTTATTCCACTGAATACAACACTACACACTCGACATAAAGTATTAACCGTCTCTCTCTCTGACGCTGTCAAAAAAAAAAACTCAACCACCACTCTCTCTCTTCAATGCCTTGACGTTGCCCACCTGCTCTCAACCAATCACATACAGGGTAAAATCTCTCTCCACAATACTGACCAGTCACAAGTGCTGTAACGAATATAGTCAAAGTAAAGGTATTTCTACATTGTCAAACAATGGACTTGAATAACATCTGTATCAAAATATCAACAATAAAACGGATTCAAATATTAAAGGTAAGTATCAACAATAGAACAGATTCAAATATTAAAGGTAAGTAAAATAATAGACATAGGCCAACCCCTTATTAAATAGTGCAATATTAAATATTAAATATTTAAGGCCTATAATTGTGTCCTTTCAATGTACCAAGAACTTTCAATTTTCATATTAAAAAAGTTGAAGAACATATTTAAAACTCATCGTTTTTTAACTGTTTTTAAGAACTGACTAAGGAAAGTTCAAGAACAAGGAGTTCTTGAACATTGGTTTAAGAACAGTTCAAGAACTTTTATGTTCATGAGCATTATTTCAAGAACAGTTCAAGAACTTTTTATGAACTTTAGTTCAAGAACAGTTCAAGAACTTTTATGTTCATGAACTTTAGTTCAAGAACAGTTCATGAACTAGTAGTTCAAGAACTCGGTTCAAGACTTGAACTCCACAAGTTCATGAACTTCTTTTCGCCGGGGATACGACTTTCTACAGGTGTCTATACAAACCTTTGCTCCCTCTGAGACCATTTCGGTGATAGAAGTCAGGGTAATTTCACTGCCGAGTTTGACCCTCAATGGTCACTGACAGTCAAGTTGAATGACACCAAATGAAAGTTCAAAAAGACTTCCTAGATGCCTGTAACACATAAATAGGCTCCATCTGTGACTATTTTAGTTATACAAGTAATTAAATTTTCACTAGATCACATTTGACCTTCGAAGGTCAATGTAAAGGTCACCAAATGAAAGTCAATATATGACTTCCTGTATGTCTCTAATACAAGCCTCGGCTCCATCTTTGAGCATTTTGGCAATACAAGTCATTGTTATTGTACTAGGTCAAGTTTGACCTTCAAATGTCACAAACAGTCAAGTTGAATGTTTATGGGTGACTTCCTTTAAGTCTGTGATGCAAACCTATGCTCCATCTGTGACCTTTTCAGGGTAGAAGTAACTGAATTTTCACTTGGTCAAGTTTGACCTTCGAAGCTCAATATGAAGGTCACCAAATGAAAGTTCATGTATGACTTCCTATACGTCTCCAATACAAACCTATGCCCTATATGTAACAATTTTGCTGATATAAGTAATTGAAATTTCACTATGTTAAGTTTGACCTTC
Organism: Gymnothorax reevesii; assembly: GCA_029721435.1. Taxonomy (NCBI): domain Eukaryota; kingdom Metazoa; phylum Chordata; class Actinopteri; order Anguilliformes; family Muraenidae; genus Gymnothorax; species Gymnothorax reevesii. The sequence goes on along the minus strand of CM056578.1, from coordinate 68,425,786 downwards.
GAAGGTCAAGTTCAAGGCCACCACATGAAAGTTCATATATGTCTTCCTAAAGTGTTCGATACTTATATGTTCCTAATCTTCAATATTTTCAAGCCTTTGATTTTAGAAGCCTTTGAAAATTGTAACATTTTGCTTGACCTCAAGTTTGACCTTTCAAGGTCATCTGAGGTCAACTTTAACACATCCAAAATATAGGTCATATATGACTTCCTGTATGTTGATAATGCCAACTTAATCTCTATCTGCAACCATTTACCTTCCATGGGCGATTTTGCCCATTCTCCATAAGACCCAATCACTGGCGCCAGAATAGGGGGGACAATGGGATTTTTTGCCCCCCCACTTTTCAGGTGGTAGTAAAATGGTATCGGGTAGGCTATTACAGTCACAGCGATAATGTCCAATATGTCTAATCAAGCCAAACTCAACAGTCCAGGGGTAAATGCCTATTCAGTTCAACCGGACTAAACCAGGCTGGAGTGAACCCTAGAGCCCTGCATGGGCATAAAATCTAAGCCCCAGCCCGGTCCGGGCCCCAGATGTGCAGACCGAGCCCAGCACAGCCCAACAGCTTATCAGAATTCTTGGCCTGAGGCGAGCCCGTCTTTTTTTAAAAAAATATCTTCTTTTTCCTTTTTTTCCCCGTGGCATAGCCTATATCCTGTTGCGGCAATTAAAATAAATATAAAGTTAAATGGTCCGTTTTGAAGCTCCTTGACTTCAAAAAGGTAAAACCCCAACGAAACTGTTTATATTTCTTTGAGATGAATCAATGTCTTTAACCTTATGAATTGAATAGGCTACCTGTTCTGTGAAATTATGTACTATAAACAGCTCAACTAAAAAAGGAAGCTTCCTACGTGCACAGATATGTTAAATTATATTGTATCAGTTTTGGCCATATATACCACACTTCGGTATACATGAACGGTATTCTTTAAGCGCGATGTTTCATGAATTAGAATGATCAAGAAAATGATCAATTACAATGAAAAACAAAATGATCAAGTTTCATGTTATCAAGTCTGACCTTAATAACGGCAGCGTTCTTCCTAACCTAAGAAAGAGTACACTTGATAACGGACACCACACCTTGACAATAGCATCTAAAAATAGGTAAGGTGTTATTTCAACAAAAGGAACTGCTTATTCTACCCTACCTATTTAAACAGCATTCAGTGATTTGAATTTGATTTGAAAAGTTAAACGTTCTGATCAACAAATTCAACATTTTGAGCTACCCTAACACTGTCCTTATTGAATATTTTCTATTTTAAAGCAGCACCTAATTACCTTCTCAAATGCAAGTCCCCAAATGCTCACTGGATGTATTCAACCTAGATTTAGTCAGTAAGCATGGCTTACAGGATAACCCCCACAGCAAAAAGTAGTCAGGCAGTACCACAGTCAATAGACCTTCTAGCAAGAGAAAAAATTTTCAAAATCGGATGAGTAGGTTATGAGATCTAGGTCCGGACCACAGACGCACGCACGCACGCACGCACAGACGGACAAAGCAAATCCAGTATACCCCCCTAAACTTTGCGTTGCGGGGGGTATAAAAACTTTGTTGCGGGGGGTGTAATAAACATTGTTGCGGGGGGTATAAAAACTTTGTTGCGGGGGGTATAATAAACTTTGTTGCGGGGGGTATAATCATAACCAACAGAAAAAAGGCAAAGGCCAAAAAGGGTGAGGGTCCACCACCACCACCTCTTACAGAGACAGAGTAGATGGCCCTCAGCCACACCAGTGGGCGACCCTTGTTAGAGGGCATAACTGGAGGGACCTCCTCAGATCCAGCCACCCCCGAGGACACAAGCGACTAAATAAGTTAATTATTCAAATGAATGATCGTATCATTTTACCAGTGCAAGTTCAGTGACTCCAAAACGAGACACAACTTGGCACATTGACTTTCCCGTAGCAGTATGATTCCTTGTAAAAGGAATACTATTTCAGGTTCTTAGTTGTCTGTCTAGCAAAATCTATTATTATGAGGACTCAGACTTGCTGTACATAGGCATTTGAAAAATTGCGGTATGACCAGCACACTACTTGAAAAACAGAATTTAAATTTGTAAAATTAGTTAAAGTTACAATTTAACGATCTAATCTTTTTCTCCTACCAGTAACTGATGGCATAATGGCATATGGCATAACAGTCCTTCATACAGTTGTTCAGTGCTCTTAATAATTCACTTACTTTTAAATTACTGGTTAGAGTAGAACACAAAATCTTTTTAAATTTCACCACAGGAGGATGATGAAGACTGCGTCAGCTGACACAGAGAGTCCTACTGAGGTTTACACCTTAAAAATAAGATCTAAAAATTGATGATTGTGGAATATCTTCATAAAACTTGCACCATATTTTTTTAACCCCTTAAGCCCTGAGCCTCATTTTTGAAAATGGCAAGCCCAAAATGAAATGAGTATATCTCTGCAACTGCTTGGTCCATTTGAATAATCTTGGTATCGTAATAAAGGTAAAACCATTTCAGATTTCATACCTGGTGTAAAAAGTACTATATATGTCACTGAGTCAGAGTAAATGGAGATGGAACACAGTGTAAATGAAAGATCTCATTTTGCACCTAACAAAGTTTTCCTTCGATTTGTTAAGTTGCGGCCTGAAACCTCTAAAAAATTACAGCACAGAATGTCATTATCATTGCCAAAGTTTATTCTGATCAGGTCAATCAGAGCTAAATTAGAGAGGAATGTTTAGGTGGCTTCTCCATTTTAGCAATTTAGGTAACTTATGTTCCATTTCAGATTTCTCAGATACCAAGCTGTAAAACCCATAAAATTTCACTTATATATCACTACAGGCATCCATTCCATCCAAATATAACATTTTTTAATTTTTAGAATAAAAAAAATTATTATTTCTGCCAGTTTTGTTGCCTATACAATTTCCCATTCAAAGATAATACATACAATGAGTTAAGTTTGACTCCACTGGAGCATATTTATCAAAAACCAAACAAATAAGTAAAATGATAAACACAAAGGCAATGTGAAAATATGTTAAAGAAAAGTAAGAATAGCAAAAAACCCAGCGATTATTTGTAAAAGGCAACTGCGATTATTTCCAAAATAAAAAAAAATAAAATTTTTTAAAAAAAGGTACCCTGATCAGGAGTCGTACCTTTCTCAATTTCCTTTCAGCAGCGCGGCATTTTATCCTATAGGCTGCGCCAATCGACAACAGTCTATGGTCAAATTGCCCATTCAACGAATGGGTAAGGAAAATACGTACTGTATTGTTGCAGTCTCAGTTTTTGTGCAGAATAGTGCAAAGATTCTGTCAGAAAACGACTTTGAAAATGAATGTTGAATATTTAGTGGATAATTATTCGGACTATACCTCAAACAAACTAGTTATGCGTTTATATTGTCGCACTATTCAAGAACATGCATATGTCCCATGGACTCAGCTTGACGCACTCGGAACGCAAGGCTGTATCTCAGGCTAGGTTTCTACGATTAAGGTGGTTTAGAGTTCGTTAGAATCATCAGGACTCATACAATCAAATTCCTACCGGCATAGTCTTACTGACAGCATCACAAGCCGAAAGCAGATAGGAAAGTACATTGCAAGGAAGATGAATGCTACGGAGCTGAGATATTTGAAGCAACGCCCTGGGAAAGAACATGCTAGGATCCCGGCAGATATACAGTGGCTCCAATAAGTATTTGTTCACTACTTGAAAATTCGACTACATAACAGCTTTTGTATATTAGGCTAAATGCTTGCTATTGTGAGTAAAAGTGATTAAAATATTTGATAATCAATATGTTTTAAACAAATATTTAATGTCAAAATGGCATATTTGGTCAGAAAGGCGATTATCTGACACAATAAGTATCTGTACAGTTCCATTAGTGAGTCACAAAACTTATAATACTCACCTAAAATTGACTCAAGATGTTTACAGGACATGGTTGACTCACTTGGTCTGATTTGGCCAAGCGTGACCATACTGGACACTCCCTCTGTACATAGACTGGCCTATGTAAATGGCCTGACCATGCCCATAATGTATTCCTGTGATATATGGCTAAGACAGGCGAGATACCCCGTCGAATGCGGGAGCAAATCATTCAGCTACATAAAGAAGGCCAAAGCACCAGAAAAATTGGAACTCGGCTATCGTTACACTACACGACAGTGCAGTACATCATCAAGAAGTAAAAACAGTCTGGACGCATAGCCAATGCAGCCAGGAAAGGACGTCCCAGGAAGACCAGCCAGCGCACTGACCAGTACATCTCCCTGGTGGTACAGAGGGAGAGACAGTCCTCGGCCTCCAGTCTTGCCACCAAAGTGGAGGAAGCAACTGGAAGCCATGTTTGTGCCCAGGCCATCCGTAACCGGCTCCATGAAGTACAGTAGTGTACAAATACTTATTGGAGCCACTGTAAATCCTTATTTTTTGAAGATTGGTATGAGAGGAATATATGGTCTATAGTTGACTTGATGGACACAAATGGCAATTTCTTAACTTATGAACAATTCTGTATGAAATATACAGTATACAATAAGTATTTGTACACTACTGTACTTGAAATGAAAAAATCATTCATTTTAATGGATCGTTTTAGCAAAACCTGTTGCCAGTTCCCAAGCCACCACTCAGTAGCCTAATAATGTATGTCTCACTAATCACAGGTAGGTAAGCAAGCAAGATAATGCACACCTTTGTGTAAATGACGCTGTTTTCACACCTCAGTGGTTTGCAGACCTCATAATCATGAACGCAGCCACTTGTGAATTGCACATGGGCTTCCATAGATTTATAATTCCGAAATTTATCCTCAGTATATGCACTGACGCCACAGACTAAGTACACAAAAATATCGGGAAACGTCAAAAGGGGTAAGGCGGGTTTCGACTCCAGTTTCTCGCAGGCACCTCATACAGATCCAAATTTCTGATCAATGCAATATTTTCGATGTACCGTTTCCTGGCGATCAGGAGAAGTTTGTCTCTGTATAGTACATTTTTTTCGTTTAATCGACTTCTTAGCATCGCTTAAGCTGAGATGCCAAGTCTCACACATTAGGCATGAGTCTGTCCTCTTAGTGGCATGCACGTTCCCGTGCCGTAATAAGGAATTAATCAAAGCGCACCGAAGAAATTAATGCGCGGAATTTAAGACATTGTGCATCAAGTTAATTAGTTTCACGTTTATTAGTGGATTTAACCACTAGTGACACGGAAATCAATTATGACTCAGGAACTCTCAGGCTTGTCTTTACTGAGGGATTGAAAGCAACGAAATTGCATGAAGACGTTTCAATTGGTCTTATTTCATTAAAACAATTTAAACGATCATGAAACACTTGCATTGTTTCCAATCCCTGAGAAAAGAGATGCACGGGAAGTCAGGAGTCATAATCGCTTTCCATTTTACTTGTGGTGAGGTCCACCTTTAGTGAAACTGAAACTTCAATGCACAAGGATTTTAATACCGCGTGAGGATCTCATTAAACGTTCAATGAATTATTGCAGGCTATGGTGAATATGCCTAAAAATGCGTGAGACCTACGCCGAATGCAGGAGACTTGACATCTCCGCTCCAGACAAGTTTTCACCTAGTTACTGTATCTCATTGGCTCTAGTTTAATTTAGTCTCGCTCGATAAGGCCTCACAATATGGCAGCGCGCTATTATTTATGTCCCAGAATGCAGGGCACAGTGACGTTGGTTGCCAAGCCCTATTGTGTATTGCTGCTGACCGCGCAAGCGGGAGGCATGCACACAGAAGGTATAAACAAAAACGAAAAGAGGTTCCAAACTAGGCAAGTAAACTGTAGTGATACAATACGGCTAAGAGATAGCACGCTGGGTATTACAGTCAGCAAAAGAAAAGAAAACGAGTTTCCTTGCTACGAACTACTATGTGCGTAAAGTTAAAACAGCAGAAAAAAGCTAAACAAACAGCTTAAAGAAGCACAGCAGCACAAACATGCTTTAGGAGACTTAGCCAAGAACTATAGTGCGGCTGTGTTTTAAATAGTCACTGCGGAAGCTCTGCAGTAAATGAGGCACAGGTGAAGACGGTGACTTGATGAGTGAAGCAGCTGTTCCGGGTTTTACTCAGCCGGCATGCTGGCCCTGGGAAGGCAAGACCTGACAGTTCATTACTAGCCTATGACTAACACTGAAACAAATCACACATGGCACTTAGATTCAACGTCTTTTTTTTTTGTTTCTATCGCTCCCTGTGAAGCAGCTGTATAAGCTGTATCTCGAAAAACAGATTGAAAAATCCAACCTAGAAATGGACCACAAAAGGCTACAAATCCAGAAAACTAAATTAGAAATCCAAATGCTGGAGCATCAGTTACAGGTGGATGAGGGGATAACAGGTGGATATTTTACCTGTTTGAACAACATACAAATTATAAACTGCTGCATTTGTTCTTGCCGGAAGCAAAGAAATAAAAAAAGTTTAATTTTTCCCTATTTTATTGAAGATGATGCAAGTGGAATCTTTTTTCTCACTCCAAACTGATGCAAATAACTTATTTCAGCATAATTCCACAGACTTTAATTTTCACATTTTAAAACATCAGTTGTTCTATCTTAAGGTCTTTTGGCTTCAAATGAATTGAATATATGAACTGCTGATCATTCATTATCGCAAATTAGCAGACTTTTCAACATGCATTGTGAAGAGTTAAAACTCTCCCGAGATTTATTCATTATTTTGTACTTTGAAGAATCCACTCTTGGAAGAAACGGACTGTGCCTTTAATGAATGAAGCCGCGGTTGCTTCTTTCCGTAATAAAACATAACAATAATGAAACTGCCGTTTACAAATAAAAAAACCAAGAGCTACACAATTTGTTCTGAACTGAGAGCATGTCCTCAATGTTTCACACGAGCAATATGCGGGCTGAGAATTTTGTTGAAATAATTTATAGATTCCACAGAGAAACGGAGCGCTCATATTCATCCGGAAATGATTAAACATCTAAACGTGGTCGGATTACTCTCTCCTAACGGGGATATCTTCTCAGTATTTGTGCTTCAATGTCCACTGGCTCTTCAAGGAACGGACAGGCCATGTCTAACATCTCTTCAGTCTGCAGCCTCAAGAGGAGAAGAAACTCTGAGTTACTTGAAGACAACTTTCCAGCAAGCAGGTTAGCTTCATGGAGTATGTTGCTGCGGCAACGGACTCTGAGTTGGATTGAACTCTCTTTGTGAACTGGAAAACTCTGAGTTACCACTAACCCCGCTTTCTGAAACGGGGCCCTGGTCACGTAGGGACATAATTGTCATTCCCGACACCAGATGTTTTCTTTTACCCTGACCACATTGGTCTCAATGTTCAAACCTACGGCAAGAAGCCACAGTTGCCGAAAAGCATGGTTCATGACTGGTAACCGATGAAATATCAGGCAAATCAGACAGGTTTTTGCTATTACAGCTTGGGAAAATTACAAGTTCGCACCAATTTTTTTGTATTTTCTTGCCTGACTGGTAAAGTTTTCTCTCTGTGAGTAACTCAGGTCGTGGCAGTCTATGTGGAAGTGTGTAGCCTATAAAATAGTTGATAGTGTAATGGCCCCAATTTGTTATTACATTTACAACAGCAAGGGATGACAGACACAATTTTAAAACTTAAACACATTTAAATAAACAAAGACTTTTAACTAATCTACTGTCTCCTCTACTGTCCAAGATTGATAAATACAAGAACAAAAATATTTACAGTCCCTTTGGTGGGGTTGTTTGGTGATGTCCTGGGTGAGGAAAATACTCCAACACAGGCAAAAATCCACAAAAAGCTTCTCAGGTCATGAGAAAAAAAATGACAGGTCTGGTCAAATGTATCCTTCTGCTTGCAATTTCTCCTACTCCTTTACTCTCTCAATTTTCCTCATTATATACTCTTTTGCAGACCCCTCCCAGCTTTTAGACTTTTTTTTTTAAATTCTCTGGGACTTGTCCCAGATATGCCCAAGACATGCCCAAACCTAGCTCCAGTCTGGGCTTAACATAAGAAAGGTCAATACTGCCATCTAGTGGCTCATATTCACATTATACCTCCATTCCAAAAGGGAAAAATTTTTTCTTTTCAATACAAAAATGGTTACATAGACACTTGTGTGCTAATAAACGTGATATATACACATACTCAAACACGGGATAAGCCAGTGGTTCTCAAACTTTTTCTGTTGGGCCCCCCTTTGGTACATAAGAAAATTTTTGCACCCCACCCCCCCCACAAAAATAGGTAATACATACGCACATTTTGTTTTCAGAGTCCATTGCAGTTTATTTCACACGTTGTAATTAATATAAACCTCAACCTTTTTTGAAAAAATATAAGTAAACGGTCATAAACTCTAGGTATTCATAAACTACAACTTGGCTACTTTTAGTATGATTATGATTGTAACTGCCGATATGATTGTAACGTTCAGTTGCTAGGCTAGATAAAAATAATTTGTAGGCCTACAGAGCATTCATATTATCTAGAATAAGATGACACAATCTCGGTTATTTCTGCTTTGTATTCATCGGATTTTGTTCGGTGTCACTTACCATTTTATTATCAATATGCTAGATCAGTGCAGGAAAAAAAGCGGCGAGTTGGGTATCGCGAGACTACATTGATTGAAACCAGCTCATTTTACCAGCTTCATATATTTGAACAACAACATTCATAACAAATTATTAATGAAAATAGCAGGCTAGATGAATGATTTGGCGAACAGTTATGTTGAGAGTAAGGCAGGCATTTACGATGTAATCGCAGAATCCTGGGCTGCGAATGGACTGTATGCAAATAATTTTCTGTTGGTGTTCAGAACTCCAGTGGGGGGGAAAAAATTTGCTTCCCGCACCCCGCGCCCCCCCTGCAATTGCTCTGCTCTCCCCGTATGGGGAACCACTGGGATAAGCAATCAACAATTACATTGTCAGTACCCTTTACATGCTTAATTTCCAAGTCAAACTCCTGTTAAATCAAACTCCAATTCAACAATCCCCGATTCTTGTTTTTCATCTTACTCAAAAACATTAACGGATTGTGGTCAGTGTACACAATCATTGGCTTATGCCCTGTACAAACATAAACCTCAAAGTGTTGTGAAGATAGAATCAGAGCCAGCAACTCCTTCTCTATTGTGGAATATTTCCTTTGGTGGCGATTGAACGTCCTGGAGAAGTATGCATCGGGATGCTAAATGTCATCGGAGTCACTTCTCGGTAGGAGCACAGATCCACAAGCTTGGTCGCAAGCATCGACCGCAATGGAGAACGGTTTGTTGAAATCAGGAGATTTGAGCACGTTGAAATGACTCAGCAGAGACTTCTGGCGATCGAAGGCTCTTTGGCATTCTTCATCCCAAGAGAACTTTACGCCTTTTTTCAGTTGGTTGGTGAGACTGAGAGCAATCTCAGCAAAGTTCTTGCAGAACTTGCGGTAGTACCCGATCATTCCAAGGAAGCGGCGCGAAGCTTTTTTGTTGTCAGGAACTGGAAAGTCCATGATGGCTTGGACTTTAGCATTTATGGGTGCCACCTTACCCTGGCCTATGACGTAGCCAAGATAGGTGACAGTAGCACAACCAAATTCACTCTTGTTCAGGTTAACAGACAGGTTAGCCTGGGTCAGGCGCTGGAACAATGTCTCTACATCTTTCAGATGTTCTTCCCAGGAGTCACTCCATGTGATCAGGTCGTTGATGTACGCACCTGTGTGTGGCAATCCGGCGATTGTAGACTGTATCATCTTTTGGAACGTGGCTGGGGCATTTTTCATGCCAAAGGGCAGGACTTCATACTGGTACAACCCAGATGGTGTTGCAAAAGCAGAGATCCTCTTGGCCCTCTCAGGTAAAGGCACACACCAATAACCCTTCAATAAATCAATCTTGGTCAGAAACTTTGCTTGCCCTACTCTATCGATACAATCATCAATCCTAGGTATTGGAAACACATAAGTTCTAGTCACAGCATTGATTTTGCGATAATCTGTACAGAATCTAGTACTTTCATCAAGTTTTGGAACTAGAACACTGGGTGAACTCCAGTCTGAGTTAGAGGGTCTGATAATGTCATGTTCTAACATGTACTCAACCTCTTTCTCAGCAATCTTTCTCTTTTAAGGATTCATCCAGTAAAGATGCTGTTTTATTGGTTTGGCATCACCAACATCTACATCATGAGAGGCTATAGAAACTCTATTTGAAACATCAGGAAATGGATCTTTAAATTTCTTGATCACCCTCTCAAACTGATCTTTCTGTGAGGGTTCTAAGTGCTGGAGTTTTACATCAAGATTTTGCAACACTTCAGAATTTGATAATTTACATGAAAGAACTTCAGCTTTAATTTCAGGTTCATCATCTTGAAACTCCCCCTCATCATCACACATCTCGACCATAGGAGAATCTGAAGTGACAGCTGCAACCCTAGCATTTCTGTCATGATAAGGCTTCAGCATGTAAATGTGACACAACTGTTTTGGCTTTCTCCTATCTGGAGTCTTCACAATGTAAATGAGATCACTGAGTTTTGTTACAATTTCATAAGGACCATGAAATCTAGCCAGCAATGGATTGGACTGCAAGGGAAACAAAACAAGAACCTTGTCTCCTGGTTTAAACTCACGGCTTCTAGCCTTATGATCATACCAAGTTTTCATTTTTCCTTTACTTGATTTCAAGTTCTCTTTGGCTTGTTCACAAGCTGCACGCAATCTTTCCTTGAACTTGCTAACATAGTCTAACTGACTGATATGCGGCTCCTTCTCTTGCCATTGTTCACTGAACAATAGCAAAGGTCCTCTCACTTCATGGCCAAACACTAGCTCAAACGGACTGAATCCAGTAGACTCCTGCACTGCTTCTCTAGCTGCAAACAACAGCAAATGAACACCTTCATCCCAGTCTTTCTCGTGATCATAACAATAAGTCCTCATTATGGTCTTGAGAGTAGAATAAAACTGCTCTAAGCCACCCCGACTTTCTGGTTGATAGGCACTAGAAGGAATCTGCTTTGCACCTAGTTCATACACAACCTGCTGAAACACACCGGAAGTGAAATTGCTACCTTAATCTGACTGAATTTCCCTGGGACGGCCAAACAACCTGAAGAACTTTATAAAAGCCTTCGAGATTGCAGTGGCCTTGATGTTGCGTAGAGGTATGGCTTCAGGGAATCTGGTAGATGCACACATGATTGTCAACGAGTACTGTTTTCCAGATCTAACGTAGACTGACCATGTTCCGTGCATATTTCCTTCTTTCCGCGAATGTCAGCAGCCATTCCTCATTTGTTGAGAGGATCCGCCTCTTCATTGAGTGCTTACACTCTGGAGGGATGTTCATTGGACAAGCAGCACTTTGAATGACAGTATTTGATCCAATAATATTTTAGAAAAAAGGGAGAAACTGCCGCCTCTGCCTCTGTACGGAAGACCATCTAGACTCGTGGTATTCCGTACAGTTGATGGACAGTGTTCCGTACAGCGTGCGCAAGTTTATTTCTGCGGTAAGAGACATTCTAATTTTAGTTTTAACCAAAGAAATATTTAAATTTAAAGAATGAATTTTACAGGAGGAAGGCGAGTAGCCTTTTCTTAAGACTAAAACATAAGTTTTTTGTGTGAATTGACATTAGAACAGGCATAATAAGAAATGCGTAACAGTTAATATGGCATTAATGTTGGTTGTGTTTAAAGTTTAGAAGACCGTGGCTCATTAAATGAGGCATGTTAATTTGTTTTAACTGAGGAAAATTCTATCTTGACCATGGACATTAGAAAGAAAATTGTAAATTACGTTATTATTTAAATTAGTCAAAAGCGCGGGAGTAAGTGCTGCTTAATTAGAGCGTCACGCGACTAAAGCGTGATATAACCATGTCAAGAGTGTGCTCACTCCCGGTAATGTTAATTAAGGTATGCTGCCAGTTAAATTTATTTCAACTATTTTAAGTAAGAAAGCTACTTTTTATTTCATTTTATTGTTAAAACATGATAATTGCTCAGTTAATTACAGCGTTACTCGAGTAAAGCATAAGTTAAAGTTAACGTGTCTTCGAGGACCCCAGCAGGTGGTAATTAAGGCATGTGAGTGAAACAGGAACCCTGTGCAATTTTACTGAGCAACATTAACGTACCATTCTTATCATTCTGTGGAACAAAAAAGACAAACAACGGTATTTGTTTGAGCAATTTTAATTGGAATGGTAACCTAACATTACTGTAACCAACAAACTTTATAAAAACTGAAACTGATTTTAATCTTGCGTGTGCGTGCGCGCAGGAACTGCAGCAAGGTTTAGGCAGAAAGACTGCACTTATGGCACAGCCAGTTGCCCTCTGGCACCTCATTTACTCCAGCGCACTCCAAGTGGAACCAGAGGTTACAGAGGTCACACTGCACCCACTCATCAAATGTGTCATCCTGTGTTCCAGGAGGCACAACATGGTGGCACGTGGCACAGTGCTCACTGTTTTCACCCTCCGGAGGTACTGCTTCCTTTCTCTGCCTTTTTGCCTCTTGTATTTTTTCCTTCTCCACCCTCTTCCTCTCCATTTCCTCCTTTCTTCTTCTTTTGCTCTCCTCTTTCTCTTTCTCGTCTGCTTCTTTCTGCAACAACATGTTGCAGTACTCCTCGCTGGTGACCACACGGGCTGGCAGTGGAATGCGGCGCCTCACCTTCTCCTTCCTCTGCAGCACTGGAGTCATCAAGACATTGGCCAGGTTAGGTGGAATGATGCCTGCTGCCACCAGGTAGTTTTTTGGGGCATTTGTAACATGACCACATGTGGGGCAAGATGGAGTGACTGGAGTTGATGTGGATGGCGTTACAGAGGAAGGGGCAGATGCCACAGGTGGAGTGCTGGGTGGCTGTGGCGAAGGTGCAGCTGATATTGCAGCCACAGCCAGGGATGCGGTGCTGGATGGTAATGTTACTGCTTCATTACTGGAAGGAGGTGACGGAGCCACATCACTTCCATCTCCAGATGGAAGCACTCTCACCACCTGGCAAGCAAAGTAATGTTACGTTATATGTTAAGAACAACAACAAATCGGGTTATGTGTAATATGGCTCTAAAAATATGTAGCAAACAATAAATCACAAGTGACAGGAATGTAAATTAAAATGATCTCTGAAGCTCTAAAAGAGAGGGGAAAATTTAAAAACAAAAAAAAGAGTAATTCCTCCTTTGTATTTTTTTTCCACATTTTAAAACTCACTAGCTAAATGTGACAATAATTTTAAGTAACATAAACTAACAATAACATTGGAGAATGAATATCTCATTGTAATAGTGTTAACATTTAACGTTATTTAATTTACCTGGCTGGTATCCACAGCCTCCCTGAAGAATGGAAATATCCCCGCCTTCTTGAACCCTGCCTGGATGTTGCGTGGGGTCACTGCAGTGGGGTATACATGCTTTAGCAGTTGAGAGAACTGGCTTTTCCCCACTACAAGGTCCCCCCGCACAAGCCCCATCCTGGATGCCATCTTGGAGAAGGCAGCCTTCAGGGGATTGAAGACGGCGATGTCCAGGGGCTGAAGAATGTGGGTGGTGTGTGCTGGCAGGCACAAAATCTCCACCTGCTGCTCCCTGCAGAACATGATGACGTTTTTTGAAACGTGCGTTTCATGTTGATCCATGATGAGGAGGAGTGGTCCTTCTTCAGGGGCAAATTTGATGAAGTGGTGCAGCCATTTGAGGAAGAGCTCTGCATCCATATACCCTTTCTCTTGTACCCCGTACAGGGCATTTGGTGGGCCATCCAGGCGATACGCATTGCTTGGGAGGCAGCCGGGGTAGATGATGAATGGCGGGATACTCACCCCGGCTGCACTCACACAGCAGTGCACTGTAATGTGCTCCCGCGTCGTCTGCTGCTGGAGATATGTGCTTCCTCCCTTTTTGGCACAGCACCTTCTCCCTTGACCGAGGCTTATCCCCAAATCCAGTTTCATCACAGTTGAAGATGAGGTGAGGCTTGTCCCATAGGCTGTGTTTCTCCTGAAGGCTCTCATAGAGATTGAAGAAGCCATCAATGGCCTCAGGCGTTGCTCCGTGGACACGTGCCCTGTCTAGGGAGTCTGATGTCCTGGAGGCAAGTTTGGGGTGACGAGCCTTGAACCTGCTCCACCATTTGTCGCTGGGTCCCTTCTCCAAATGTACTGTTGTTTTGTCCTCCCTTCCACTTTCTTTTATAATCCCAGCGACAATGATCTTGACTATTGAGCGGGTGATGGGGAACCCATGGTCTGCCATCCAGAAGATGAAATTCATCAGGGCGTTCTCCTCCTCGGGCAGCAGGGTTGAGTTGGGGTGGGGTTTGTGGGAATATTTATTGGTTTTGTAATCCTGGAGGGTGGTGTGGGGGATTCCATATTTTGCTGCTGCTGCCCTCAAACTCGAGCCTGCCTTAATCTCTTCTATGGCTAGCTCCGGACTTTCACTACTGTATTGTTTCTTGCCCTTTTTCTTTCCTCTCACTTCTGTCCCTTCTTTATCCCTCACTTCTCCTGGCATTTCCTGTTAGTTCATTTCATTTAGTTCACATTATGAAGTTAATTTTTTAATTTTTCTTTATTTTTACATTTGACTCATTTTGTGCAATTAACTTACATTGTTTAATGTTACATGTTCTTTTTCATTTATCTTCTTAAAATATGAATTTCCCAATCAATGAATTTCATAACTTGTATGAATTTCCCAGGAACTTAATATAAATAACATATGAATTTCACTGTTTAATTTCCATATATGTACTGAATGTTATGTTGCTCTTATTCTTTGTAAAAAAAAAAAAGAATTTTCCAATAAATATTAATTTCAGTATTTTGTTGAAATGAACTCTTATACATTGTTTGTAAAGTAACGTAACGCACAATACTAAAGTAATTTTTATGAATCCTTTTATTCATTCATTAAAACATGTATTTAAATGATCCAAAATTTATTAACACTGAAGTTAACATAAATGAAACGTCATGGAACCAGTAGCTGGCGATAATACACCTTAGGTTTGTAAACTCAAGTTAACGTAAGCCCCAAAGAAGAAAAGGAAAGATGCCGTGCAAACTGCGCCTGTGGTGAGAGACCTGCTGCTGCCTGCATTGGGCGAACGAACGCCAAGGGTCATGAAAATTCATGGTTAAAAAGTCATCGAAAGCATTTTTTTCAACAAAAAGGTAATTTATTCAACAACTTCCAATAACCAAAGAATATTTTTATAGGGATTACAGCTCTTTAAGAGGCAATGTTAGGACAAAAATGTACATTTTGCCGATGTTGCGCTCTCCCCAAAATGGCAGCAGCTCCGGGCTGGGGTCTCCCTAGCTTTCACTTTTGATTGTCGGCGGCGGACCCAGTAAACATACCGCCATAGCTCTGGATCGGATCGCGTGACCTCTCTCTTCTTGGATGGAGTCGAAAGGGGACTAAATGATGATGACACAGGTATACATTTTATTAATGACCTGGAAGAATTTATTTTGCGATCGGAAGGATAAGGTCGTTGTACGGAACATGGTCAGTCTACGTTAGTCTTGGGTAATGGACCAACACAATCAACAATGACCTTAGAGAAGGGCTCCCCAAATACTGGGATAGGCTGCACTGGAGCGGCAGGTGGGTCTAACTGGTGTTTTCCAACTACCTGTCAAGTGTGACAGGTTTTGCAAAAGTTGGAAACATCTTTCCGAAGCCCAGGCCAGAAGAAGTGTCTCATGATCTTATCAACAGTCTTGTTAACACCAAGATGACCTCCTAAAGGTAAACTATGAGCCATTGTTAAGATCTCATTCCTGTAGACCTTCGGAACAACAATTTGCTTGACCACTGTCCAATCTGCATTGGCAGGGATATCAGGAGGGCGCCACTTCCGCATCAACACACCATCCTTGAGATAATACCCAACTGGAACTGCGTCTATTTGTTTATCAGGAAGGGCTCTCCTCTTTAGTGCACAAATTTCTGGATCCTTAGTTCACTCCTAAATCAACCGCTTTCTGGACAGAGACCAGTTTCCAGACACATCAGAATCACCAGACCCATCTGGCTGGCTGAACAGAGAACTGATAAAAGTATCTGATAAGTCCTCAAACGGAGAAACCATAGTAGGCCAAACAGAGTCATGAGGCAACCACAGTCATGACTATTCAATGTGCTGGACGGCACCACATCGTCTTCTTCTTCAGCGTTCTTGGCCATAGCACGAGTCACTGCACAGGAAGGATACAGAGATGGGTCTTCATCGCCATCTTCAGTGCTCGGCTGTGAAGTAAGATGAACAGGGGGAACTACATTGCCCCCAGCCAAGTCATTGCCTAGCAACAGAGAAACACCCTTTATAGGTAGACTTGACATAAGTCCCACCTTTACCTGTCCTGTAACTAAATCTGACTTCAAGAATACAGAGCGCAGGGGTACAGATACAGTCCTCCCTTCAATACCTTGTACAAGTATGAAATCCCCAGAAGCGGTCTCATCACGTAAGTCCAAGGAGTCCATCATCAGAAGTGACTGAGAAGCTCCGGTATCCCTTAGGATATATATGAGGACAGGAGTAGAATGCTCATCCAGAGCCACAAATCCCTCTGACACAAATGGAAGAAATTCCTCCCTCAAAAAGTCAGCAGTATCAGGCTTTTTAGCCCCACAAGGAGCAGGCAATTTAGCAGATCGGTCATCTACTACAGGGGTTTCTAACCTTGTTTTCACAAAGGCATTTTGTTTGGTATCCTTTTCTTTTTCTTTCTTAGCTTTAAGGAACCAACAGCTAGTTGTAACATGACCAGATTTCTTGCAATAACTGCAAACTAGACCACCATCACCAGATTTGTCTTTGTCTTTGGGTGAGGAATCTTGGGTATCACCGTTACCTTTTTTCTGAAATTGGAACCATCTATTGTTACTGCTAGACTGAAATTTGGACTTATGAGTGAGAATATATTCATCTGCAAATTTGGCAGCTGATTGAAAATTCAGTTCTTGCTTCTCATTAAGGTAGGTCTTAATATCATCTTTAACACAGTTCTTGAATTTTTCAACTAACATTATCTCTTTTAGTGAGTTGAAATCATCCTTGACCTCCATAGAAGTACACCAGCGCTCAAAGCAAACCTTCTTCTCATTAGCAAATTCCACATAAGTCTGATTGTCAGATTTCTTCAGACCTCTGAATTTCTGTCGGTAAGCCTCTGGAACCAACTCATAAGCTCTCAAAATAACCCTTTTGACAACCTCATAATCAGAGGAATCATCTGCAGACAAAGCCGAGTAGGCTTGTGAAGCTTTACCCTTGAGGACAGTTTGCAACATCAGAGGCCAGTGTTCCTTTGGCCACTGGTAACTCATAGCTACCTTTTCAAAACACTGGAAATAGTTGTCAACATCCTTTCCTGAAAATGGAGGCACCAGTTTTACCTCCTGGCTAGCACAAAATTTATTTTTAGATTCAATTTTAATTTTCAGTTGTTCCACTTGGAGTCTTTCTTCTCTATCTAACTTCTCTAATTCAAAATCTTTCTGTCTCTGTCTCTCTCTTTCTGCTCTTTCCTCTCTCTCTCAAATTCTCTTTGTTTTTCTTTTTCCTCCCTTTCAATCTCTAGCATTTTTAATTTTAGTTCCATTTCTATATTTGGATTTTCCACTAGAAACTGTTCCAGATCTCCTGGTGCAAACACATTCTCATCAATGTAATATTCAACAATCTCTCTCAGGGGCGGATCCAGGATTTTGGAATGGGGGGGTGCATTTACTGGGGGCCAAAGGCAGAGGCAGTTGAAGGAGAGCGTCGAAAACACAAAGCCTTGGAGGGGTCTGGGGAACCTCCCCCAGAAAATTTTGAATTCTATATGCGCTTAGAAGCAATTTCCAAGCATCTGGGTGGCATATTTTACTGATCTATTTGTTCATTTTTTTGGAGTAACTGACTTTGTCAAACCTAAACTGCTAAGCAATAATAGGACTTCAAGATACCTCAGAATTCAGAAAAAAATCTTCTCCCAAAAATTGAACGAAAAACCCCTCAAAATGGTGTTATTGGGCCCAAAATCATCCCATCAAAAGAAAAATAAACAATTGAGATTAGTCTACTAAATCAATGGAACATTTCGGAAGTTACATGCCGATGCCTTGCTACTCTATTAGGATCGAGGTATTAACTTTATCGATGAACAGATGAAAAATCAAGTTCTAAACTCCTGAATGATATTCCTGCCCCCGCCTCCTGCATCAGCAGTTTATCAATCGAATAATAACAGTGAGCAATGAAACTGAACATTTTATTTCTGCAGATTTAACGAAATTCTAACGGTAAATTCAATCTGACAGTGAGAAATTGAAGAACTCCACGAAATACTGAGTAATGTCAGTTAAGTACATACTGGTACATAACATGTATAATGATCAAAATCAGAATACAATAATGTATGAGATTCTTCCAGGTGTCCAGAATTAATGCACACCTCTGTATGATGTATTCCAAGTCCCTTCATTGTACGCGTTCTCTCGTATCGGTTGCAAGATTCAATAGGAAGATTAAGTAAATAATTCTGGGACCGGCTGCGAAATTCAAAAGAGAGATTGAGGAATGTAACGTACCAATCTAGCGTGAAAGAATCTTATCAAAGGTCGGAATTAGGGGTGTCAACATCTACACGTGTAAACGGCTACACGGATTAAAAATCAATAACCGTGTACACGTCATTTTTTCCTCCTCTTCCTCCTCCTCGTTCATTTCTCACCAATACATATAGTCGCCTATTTTTAGGGGTGATAATGTTGGCTGAAAGCTTCAGATAATAACATTAACTAACTCTACACTTAAATGTTCCCACTAGTGCAGTTATCTGCATACAGATGCATGGGGCGCAATGTTACCTTGATATAGTAAAAAAAAAAAAGCCACAGCCAGTGTCTCGCCACTTCAAGAAAAGGCTGCGGAGGACTTAAGAGCGTTGCGCTCATCATCTTCTCCATGTTCAAATGTCATGCAGCTGAAAACAAAAACGGTTATTGGCTTGTTATTTTAGCCTATATTGTTGCATGTTGTTCGTTATATTGTTGGTTGGTGTGCTGTCAGCTTGTCATGACCTGATCACATATCCTCGCGTCTAAAGAGGAGGAAGAAAAAATTTTTTTTTCGCCAATTCTAGTGAATAATTGAGAGAGTTCCCCTCTACTTTTTAAAATTCGTGGATATAAAGGTGAAGTTTTTTTCCTCTCACTTCAGCTAATTTTGGCTGCTTTTTGAGTTGCTTTCTCTCGCCAATCCCACATTACTTTTACTATGAGACGTATATTAAAATTCAGACGCAGCTCCCGTTGCGAGAGAGGGATGCAGTTTGCACTTTAAGTTTAAAAAAAGTACAAAAGTGAGCAATAGTTAAAACAATGATTAAAAAAGAAGGTTAAACCTTTTTCAGCTTTCACTTGAACGTTTTCTTATCTGTAAAAATGATAGAGGATTTTATTTTCAACACATTTTACTTTCTATGGTTGTATAGCGCAACTGCGATAAAAAAAAACTCATAAATCTCCAACGCATAACCGGGTACACGTGGGTTAGAAGTCCCCTGTACACGTGTAGAAAAAATTGTAAACGTTGACACCCCTAATCGGAATGAGACTTTAATTTCCCTATTCAATCTCGCAGCCGATACTGTCCTCCATGCTTGTTTAACTGTCGAATCGGTTGCGAGATTGAATAGGGAAATTAAAAACACGTTCCGACCATTGTTATGATTCTTTCATGCTAGATTGGAACGATGTGTTAGATTCCTCTCTCTCTTTGGAATCTCGCAACCGGCAACAGAGAAAACAAGCATGAAGCTGAAACAAACCGAACCAATCCAGCGTAAAAAAAGATAGCCAAATGCAACAAAATCGAATGGAACTTTTTAGCGAAGGCAAATGCAGCATATGCATCCACTATATTAATATTTAATCCACGTTTTGCTGTCTATTGGAAGAAAATACGCAGAAATTTTAGCAAAATGGTGACCAATATCACCAACAAACATCATTTGGCGTCAATGCATCATCTTCACATTACCTCGACTTTGCATTCCGAGAAAACAGGTCCGTTAAAGTCAATGGAGATCTTTTTTCCTGACACGCGTGCACGTAATGCGTCACTAGCTTGTCACTGAATTACTGATGAAAAACCCTGCGTATCATCCAGGCCTACTTTGATCAAATCTGCGTTCTCATATTAGTCAGTGGGTCGTCAGGTTTACAGGAAGGATTACAACACATATAACGCACGTGTTGGATTTCTGGCGTTCTTGTTCTCCTTTACAGCATTTTGTCAGAGGATATAGGAGCAAAAAATAAAAAATAAAATTGTTGGTCATCGAAAAATAGGGGGGGCGTGCGCTGGGTGCGCCCCCCTCTGGTTCCGCGCCTGTCTCTAGCCAGTCTTGCTTTTCGCATGGCTGGTTTTACCTCTGTCAGCTCTAAATGTCTGCATATTTCTAGCAGTTCTGTCTTTTTAAAAGACTTCAAAACCTCTACAGTTGGTGATGCCAAGAAATCATCCATTGCTGTTGATCTGTCAATATATATGTATATATATATAGGAAAATTCAAAAATCAATTTTACAATTTGAAATGTTACATTTTCAATAAATGGCTCACACAATGGTCAACCCCGGACGAGCCCCCAGTTTGTTATGGCCCCAATTTGTTATTACATTTATGACAGCAAGAGATGACAGACACAATTTTAAAACTTAAACACATTTAAATAAACAAAGACTTTTAACTAATCTACTATCTACTCTACTGACCAAGATTGATAAATACAAGAACAAAAATATTTGCAGTCCCTTTGGTGGGGTTGTTTGGTGATGTCCTGGGTGAGGAAAATACTCCAACACAGGCAAAAATCCACAAAAAGCTTCACAGGTCATGAAAAAAAATGACAGGTCTGGTCAAATGTATCCTTCTGCTTCCAATTTCTCTTACTCCTCTACTCTCTCAATTTTCCTGATTATATACTCTTTTGCAGACCCCTCCCACCTTTTAGACTTCTTTTATATTCTCTGGGACTTGTCCCAGACATGCCCAAGACATGCCCAAACCTAGCTCCAGTCTGGGCTTAACATAAGAAAGGTCAATAGTGCCATCTACTGGCTCGTATTCTCATTACAATAGCATGCGCGCAGTCAGTCAAGATCAGGGTGTCAATTTGTATTATGCCTTGTTATGCTTCTGTTGTATGACGTTATAGACTGTCAAATAAAAAATAAACAGATAAGTAACTTACCTTTGAGTTTTGACATCTTGGTAATGTGTTGGATAAACACTAAAATTCTATCATTGGTGATAATTATAAAAAAGAGGTCCGTTTATGGTTATGGAAACAATACATATAATCATATTATGCATTCCCAATTTGTCTCTTATGCTTTTTTTTTTTGCAAAGTTGTAGAATATTTTAATGGCAAATGTGGCCATGTTTTAGGATGTTGTTAACAGGATTATTTATAGTTTGCTTTGCAAGTTAGGTGATATCGATATGAAGAAAATTGAAAAAACATCTCTGGTGTTATAAAATTCATCTTTCAGTATAACATACCATTATAAAGGAAATTAAAACAACAAAATGAGTATTAAGTAGGGTAGAGTGGGATAAGATGCCACAGGGGGTAAGATATCCTTTGCTGAAAATTCAATTTCAGCTGTGCCAGTATGTGGCTCTTGACTTACACAAATTCACTGCCACCTGAAGGAAAATCCTGAGCCACAGATGAGTCAACAAAGCAAGTGACATGTGAGTACTTAAAGTAATTGTGTTTCTACTGTCTTTCTTATAAAAAATGACCAAATGAATAATTTTGCCACAAGTATTTGAATGCTTCAAGAGTCTGCAGGACATGTCAGTGTCTCTGATGCTTTCTCTGTGTATAAAAAGGGGTCTTGTGCGGTGAGAATAGGAGAAATTGGGATTAACAAGCCTAAACCAATACGGTTGTGCTGGGGATAAGATGCCCTTTTTGGTTTGAGGTAAGATTCCCCTAGAGAAGGAAGGCATCTAACCCCATTTTGAGTTGTTTTCATTCTGTTTTATGACTTTTTTTAGAAAAATTAGGTTCTATTTATAGGAAAAATATATAAGAAATTGTGATTTTTATAAAGAACTTGGGAATGGGAAGTTAAGTGTACCTATACATGTTAAAAGTAGGGGCATATGGAGTTACACAATAATGAATCATATATGTATCAACGCCCATAAGGGCCTAAAAAGAAATATATTCAGTGAAAGGCATTATGGTCACTCAATCTTAAAGACTTTTCATGGATACTCATATACGTTCCATACTGCTACATGTTTATCAAATGTGTTACCTCATATATATCTTTTAGTAGTCCACAAGATACACAGTGGCGCTTAAAAGTTTGTGAACCCCTTAAAATTTCCTGTATTTCTGCATA
The DNA here is from genome assembly GCA_029721435.1 of Gymnothorax reevesii. Classification (NCBI taxonomy): domain Eukaryota; kingdom Metazoa; phylum Chordata; class Actinopteri; order Anguilliformes; family Muraenidae; genus Gymnothorax; species Gymnothorax reevesii. The sequence goes on along the minus strand of CM056578.1, from coordinate 68,403,328 downwards.
AATATGACCTAAAACATAATCAGATTTTCACACAAGTCTTAAAAGTAGATAAAGACCCAGTTAAACCAATGAGACAAAAATATTATACTTGGTCATTTATTTAGTATGTGAACCTCAAGGATTAGTGATTAATTTGAAGGTGAAATTAGAGTGAAATCAGGTTTTCAATCAATGGGATGACAATCAGGTGTGAGCCAGCACCCTATTTTATTTAAAGAACAGGGATCTATCAAAGTCTGATCTTCACAACACATGTTTGTGGAAGTGTATCATAGCATGAACAAAGGAGACTTCTGAGGACTTCAGAAAAAGGGTTGTTGACGCTCATTAGGCTGGAAAAGGTTACAAACCATCACTTAAGAGTTTGGACTCCACCAGTCCACAGTCAGACAGATTGTGTAGATATGGAGAAAATTCAAGACCATTGTTACCCTCCCCAGGAGTGGTCGACCAACAAAGATCACTCCAAGAGCAAGGCGTGTAATAGTCAGCGAGGTCACAAAGGACCCCAGGGTAACTTCTAAGCAACTGAAGGCCTCTCTCACATTGGCTAATGTTCTCCTGATGAGTCCACCATCAGGAGAACACTGAACAACAATGGTGTGAATGGCAGGGTTGCAAGGAAAAAGCCACTGCTCTCCAAAGAGAACATTGCTGCTCATCTGAAGTTTGCTAAAGATCAAATGGAGAAGCCAGAAGGCTATTGGAAAAATGTGTTCTGGATGGATCAGACCAAAATAGAACTTTTTGGTTTAAATGAAAAGCGTTATGTTTGGAGAAAGGAAAACACTGCATTCCAGAATAAGAACCTTATCCCACCTGTGAGACATGGTGGTGGTAGTATCATGGTTTGGGCCTGTTTAACTGCGTCTGGGCCAAGACAGCTTGCCATCATTGATGGAACAATGAATTCTGAATTATACCAACAAATTCTAAAGGAAAATGTCAGGACATCTGTACATGAACTGAATCTCAACAGAATGTGGGTCATGCAACAAGACAATGATCCTAAGCACACAAGTCGTTCTACCAAAGAATGGTTAAAGAAGAATAAAGTTAATGTTTTGGAATGGCCAAATCAAAGTCCTGACCTTAATCCAATCAAAATGTTGAGGAAGGACCAGAAGCGAGCAGTTCATGCGAGGAAAACCACCAACATCCCAGAGTTGAAGCTGTTCTGTAAGGAGGAATGGGATAAAATTCCTCCAAGCCAATGCGCAGGACTGATAAACAGTCACAGGAAACGTTTACTTGCAGTTATTGCAGCACAAGGGGGTCACACCAGATACTGAAAGCAAATGTTCACATACTTTTTCTACTCAGAGATATGTTATACTGGATCATTTTCCTCAATAAATAAATGACCTAGTATAATATTTTTGTCTCATTTAACTGGGTTCTCTTCCGTACTCTTCATCTACTTTTTAGACTTGTGTGAAAATCTGATGATGTTTTATGTCGTATTTATGCAGAAATCTAGAAAATTCTAAAGGGTTCACAAACTTTCAAGCGCCACTGTAACCATCTATTCCTTGATGCATTTAATGCCAACAGTACCTTCCACACAGAAAGAACCTATATAAACATATAGGTTTTAATATAGGGCTAGATATACTGTAGGTTTGGCATATATGCGACATACATAAAATTGCCCGTTTTCATGTAAGTACATATATATACCTATATGTACCTATGATATATGAAAATGGCCAATTTTATGCGCATCACATACAGCGCCCTCCATAATTATTGACACCCCTGGTTAAGATGTGTTCTTTAGCTTCTAATAAATTCTGTTTTTTTTTTCTAAATACAGCATCACAATGAAAAAGAGGAAAATTCAACCTTTAATTCAAGTGCATTTATTAAGTGGGGAAAAAAATCCCACATTAAGAAATTATTCTTTTTCATCAAATCATGTGTGCCACAATTATTAGCACCCCTGATGTTAATACTTTGTACAACCCCCTTTTGCCAACAAAAGGGCACCTAATCTTCTCCTATAATGTTTCACAAGATGGGAGAATACAGAAAGAGGGATCTTCGACCATTCCTCTTTGCATAATCTCTCTAAATCATCAAGCGGTCTGGGTCCTCTCCTCTGTACTCTCCTCTTCAGCTCACTCAACAGGTTTTCAATGGAGTTGAGGTCTGGGGACTGAGATGGCCATGGTAGGAGCTTGATTCTGTGTCTGGTGAACCATTTCTGTGTAGATTTGGCCATGTGTTTAGGGTCATTATATTGCTGAAAGACCCAGTGACGACCAGTTCTCAGCTTTCGGGCAGATGCCACCACATTTTGATTTAAAATGTCCTGGTATTTCAAAGCGTTCATGATGCCATGCACCCTAACAAGGTTCCCAGTGTCTCAGGAAGAGAAACAGGGCCACAGCATCACCGATCCTCCCCCATACTTCACCATGGGCATGAGATGGTTTTCTGCACTCATCTTTTGTGTTCCGCCAGACCCACTTAGAGTGCTTGTTGCCAAAAAGCTCTATCTTGGTCTCATCTAACCAAAGCACACGGTTCCAGTGAAGTCCCAGTACCACTTAGCGAACTCCAGACGTTTGCGTTTATGATTGTGAGTGAGAAAAGGTTTTTTCCGTGCATGCCTCCCTAACAGCTTGTTGGCATGTAGACAGTGCCTGATGGTTGTTTTGGAGACTTTGTGACCCCAAGATGCTACCATTTGTTGCAATTCTTTAACAGTGAGCTTTGGAGAGCTTTTTATTTCACTTACCATCCTCCTCACTGTGCGTGGTGGCAAAATAACCTTGCGTCCTCGTCCAGGCTTGTTTACCACTGTTCCAGTTGTTTTAAATTTCTTAATGATTCCTCTGACAGTAGATATGGGCAGGTGCAGGTGAGTGGCTATTTTCTTGTAGCCATTGACTGACTTGTGAAGGTCGACACACATCTGCCTTACTTGAATGGTGTGTGCCTTTGTCTTCCCCATGTTGAAGAGAGCATAAGAGAAATGGCCTCTGTGTCACATCATATTTATACCCCAGGGAAACAGGAAGTGATGATTTACTAATTAAATGTTCCTAGATACTCTGATCAACTTTGTGAACTACAGTAGAAATGACAAAAATACTTCAATTACATTTAATTCCTAGGAATTGTTCGGAGTGCCAATAATTGCGGAACAGGCGATTTTATGAAAAATAATTATTTCTTAGTCAGGGATTTTTTTCCCCTTAAAATTCACTTGAGTTGAAGGTTACATTTTTCTATGTAACCTTAAGATATTTTCAATAAAAATTAAGATATCTTAAGGCTTTTAACACATCGTATCCAGGGATGCCAATAATTATGGAGGGCGCTGCATATGCGAAACTTGTATGTCGCCCTATATTAAAACCAACATTTTTTTTTTTTTATTTGGCATCTGCAACCCCGCTGACTCTGGAATATCCAACTTGGGAAGTATATACATATAATTTGGCTTTTAAGCATATGTGACCCCATATTGTAAATTCAGGTGAGTGCACACAGTGCACGGTTCTCCTATGACGCTCCTGCCCAGGAGTCACTGCACATACAGTCTCTGGGTAAGGCCTCACAAGTTCAGAAAGAGGGTGGAGGATCTACTTCATGAGGCGCCGTCTGGCCAACAGGAGACACCTAGGGGAACTCTAATCTACATAACCCTTCCCAGCAGGCCTTTCTTAATTTACATCCATGTAGCGCATTGGCCAATTGCATGCTACTTCTGAAAAGAGCTGCCAACCACTGCTGGTTGATATGTGGCAGGGATTAAAACCTATATATTTCTATTGGTTCTCTCCGTGCAGGAATTTAAGAATTCTTGTTATTTCATCCCTGTAGGAAAAAGTCTGGGACCTTTAGTTGCTATACAAGCATCTCAGATAGAAGACAAGTGTCTGTTCATTAAAACTGCAAACAGAAATGTAGACATTGGGCTCTAAATTCGTAGACCAGGTGCAGGCGCGGAGAATGGGGGGTGCGCTACGCCAACGGGGTGTGTCCAGGCGTATGTTACAATTTCGTGCCCGGTGCAGCCTACTCCTCTGTCCCACCTCTGTCCCTCCTGCCGGCGCAAGTGGCAAAGAAGGCATGTTTGGGTTTGATACAGCCGAATTTGTTATGGCCCCTAATTGTTATTACATTCACAACACTACAGCAACAGCAAGGGATGACAGACACAGTTTTTAAAACTTATACACATTTAATTATCAAAGACAACAACTAACAATAACGACTAAACTAATTTTCTGACCAAGATTAGATATATATAAAAAAACAGAAATATTTACAGTCCCTATTGTAGGTTGCTTGGTGATGTCCTGGGTGAGAAAAATGCTCTAACACAGGCAAAAATCCACAAAAGAAAATTCACAGGTCTTGAACAGAATGACAGGTCTGGTCACATGTATCCTTCTTCTTGCAATTTCTCCTACTTCTCTACTGTCTCAATTCTACTCCTTATATACTCTTTTGCAGACCCCACCCACATTTAGACTTTCCCCAGACATGCCCAGGACATGTTTAAACCTAGCTCCAGTCTGGGCCTAATAAAATAAAGGTAAATACTGCCATCTAGTGGCCTCTATTCACATCACAAGTTACATCTTCACCAATCAAATGAGCTCCTCTCCTCACCTTAAATGTGTTGGAATATAGAAGGCTCTGTCCTATATCTGCATGATGCGTTCATGCTGCATTTTACTCTGCTGCTTCAGGCTTGTTTTCTGCACCGCTTACATCTATATTAAGCATTACGAATATGAGTTAGCTGGATAGCTATGGCATTCGCCAATTATTACCATAAGTGAACTTGAACGGAATTTCAAAATGAAACTTTGTCAGATCATTCACACTTATGAAGTTGGAATGAAACATGACGGTTGCTCATTCATTTCTTCTAACACATCATTGGGATGGACAGCGTGTTCCTATTATTACACACTGTTGCTGCTTCAAATTTTGGGATTAACATGCATGGACAGCAATGCAAGATACGTTACACATTTATTTTCAATGTGTGATCTTAACTCAGAACGAGATCATAACAATCAGGCTGTATTCCTTTCCCCCACTAAAAACGATAAAACCTAAGTGACAATAATAGTAGCCTAGTATTAAGCTGCTTATACACTGGACGTGAAACAAATTATTCGCACAACAGATTGCGTTTAACGCAGTGTCTACGTGTCCGAAAGTCTGACAGGGTTTTAATATATCTCCGTGTCCGACAGTCGATTATTGTTTTTAATTTCTTCAAATCTACTGAATCTTTTAGATATTAAAAGTGAATATTTTGTTAAAAGGGCTTAGTTCCTCAAGATGAGTACCAAGAATTTCACTCACTGTTTCTGTTTAAGCTCTGCTCAATAAAGTCAGTCGACATTGGCGCGGGACAATGTACAATGCCTGTCGAATATTAAATGCAAAATACTCCATGTCTGACAGCCAAAAAAAAAAAAAAAAGAGGACGATTAGAACAGATTGATAACGAAATAAAGAATAAAAAGAAACATTTTAGCAACAAACAGAACATCCAATGAACACTGCAATTAATTTATTTGCGGGCCATCTTTTTTGGATGTTCTGTTTGTTGGTGGTATACAAGGTTTTAAACATATTAAGTACAATTTTACAAAGTTTCAAACAATTTAAAATAAAATTAGGTATTATTAGGTCCCAAAGCAAAAACCTGATAACATTTGTATTGTGGATATTGATAATGAATTATCTCACAAGTTCAAAACAGTGCCATATATGCACAATTTGTAGTGTCCCAAACACTTACAAATAATTCATTCAGTGGTCCCACTCAGCACATCAAATCCTGAAAACTATTTGCAATAACACCTCAATTTAGGAATAACATATCTGAATATATCTTCAAATTTTGGCATTAATTTTTACATTAATAGTGAAACATCATTTATGTGTGTTTTTGCAAACAGTTGAATACCCTGATCTTATCTAATATGTAAGTGATTATGAAGTGTGAGTTATTCCGTGACCATGGTTTTGTGACAGAAATATATTTTTCTTTAAAAAGCATTGTTTTGTAAGGCAAAACATTTTATTTTTGTGACCCCAGTAAACTAGCCAGAACTACTTATTTCAAGACTGGGTGGCAAGAACTCCATTCTCAGGACACATTAACGAGAAAAATCACCTCTCATGCACCACCCTGCTAAAGAGTATTTCATACAACTTCAGGTCAGAAAATCCAAACAATCCCTTTAAGGTAGTGCAAAGATAAACCAATTATTTTTCTTTGACACAAACAGGCTAATCTTTAAGTTATAAGCTGAAAGCATGCCAAATAAACAACTTAGTAAACAATTAAAATCCCCAGATTTTAGTCTCTACAAGCGTTTGTCATTAAAAACACAGATAAATTGGATTGCATTACCCTTAATCATGATTACCTGGGCCAATGGACTCCTGAACCATGCCTTTTCAAAACCTAAGTTCCTGTTCAGAGAAAAATCGGCCCTGAAGCTCCACAGCCCATTCAGTTCTTTAGTTTCACGTGACATTGACTCACGTGGATAGAGCATTCCACCGTCTAATGCAGGACATACATCCCATATTGCAGCAATGCACAGAAAATTTGCCAGTGCTGATACTAGCTTTCTCATCTCCATCTGTATATTTGCTTTCACCTCAAATCAGCCAGTTAACCTGGGAACTCGCATGACATGCAGCCACAGTCACATGACAGAGCCGAGTCTCGTTAGCTATTCTGCAAGCATTAGTCAGGCTCCCTGAGGACTGGGCTGCATATAAATTTCTGAAATTCACTACAACAGGGGACTTTATCAAACATGGCAAAAATATAATTTTTGTACAGGCTTTACAAATGGCCATACATTGCCCCAAATTAACATGCTTGTTAACTGCAACTGCCCCTCCCTAAAGCATGACTATTGTTTTTGAAGATTAAAGAATTTGTTTATTAATAGGTATAGTTATTTACCAGTGATGTGATTTTACCTCTCGTCAAGAACAAACCTGAGGATTATTTTAAAATGATTAAAATTGAAATAACCAATCAGATGAATGTTAGATTAAAACACGCGTACCAACACATGTTTTAAAGAGTAATATATTTCTGTCACAAAACCGTGGTCTCTGGTGAACTCACTATTCACAATCACTGAGCACTATTTTTCTCTCCCTCGGTATCCCTGCGCACAGGCTATCACCTGTTTCAGAGGTAACATGCTTGGATGTTGACTACTGTGACCTGAGAGAGCTACACACAGAGAGACAAGTTTATTGTCAGACAACAAAATACAGAAAAATAAGAACAGGGGTCCTCTATCTTACCGGCAAGCAATCTTATAGTGATGATACAAGTTATGAAAATTAAATGTGAAGTTTGACATTCGAATCGTTGAAAGTCAATGTCAAGGTAACTAAATAATAGTTCACATACATTTATGAGACCTCTTAAAATACAATCCCAGGTTCTGAAGAAATTTTGGTGATAGAAGTCATTGAAAATTAAATATAACAATTGTGAACTTTAAAGGTCACAAAGGGTCAAGTTGAGGTCAGCAAATGACCGTCATATATGATTTTCTAAATGTCTCTATTCAATCTGTGACCATTTTGATGATAAGAGTCATTGTAATCACTGTCCAGTCTGACCCGCAAAGGTCACTGACAGTCAAGTTGAATGTCACTAACTGAAAGTTCATACGTGACTTCCTGGGTGTTAGCAACACAAACCTAGGCTCCATCTGTGCCTATATTTGAGATACAAGTCTATGGGGTTAAATTACAGTCAAAACCTAATATACAAACCGAACATGTTTCACAAGTGAATTACGATTCACAAACAAATACAATGTGATTTGCAAATACAAAAATGATTCACGTGGAATCAAAGTGTGGTTTGTAAATACAAAAATGATTTCCAAACAAACACAGCGTGTTTTGCAAATATAAAAATGATTCACGTACAAACAAGGTGCGGTTTGAAAATATAACAAGAGCCCCAGGAGCTGGTACATTATACGCCACCGACATTTTGGTATAAATGTGACCTTTGACCTCGATGTGTGACCTTGACCTTATAGCGACGGAGCCGACAGTCATTCGGTGTCTAGACCCTGACCCAGGTAATGTTCCTGTGGAGTTTCGTGCCGATCGGCCAGAAGCTTTGCACACAAATTTGCGGACAAGGCAAATGTTAACAGACGAACGAACGGACGGACGGACGAATGGACGAACGGACGAACGGAGCGGATGACGCCAATATACGACCGTATGATACTAGTAGTACCTATTAGGCTCCTTAAGGAGAATTTGACAAAAAACGGCTTATTACGCCCATGGGTCCTCTTAAGCTAAACCTCCAGTGCCAATATCCCGCAAATCTCGTTAGCAGTCGAACGTGGCCCCCGTTCCAACTTACCAGAGCTCCCTAAAAACTTTGTCTGCAACTGGCCTCTGACAGTAGGTCTCAGTCAGCACGCGTCTCCTGTGCTGACTGCCATAATTTTGACAAAAGAACCAAGATGGATTTAAAGTCATAATAAAAACAAATCGCAAGATGACAATTTATCTACCCCAAGTGCCACCCCAACCAGTGTTGGAATTTAATTGGTTGTTGGGCTTGTCACTGGGAAGTGTCTACAAGTAGGCTATCTGTTTTTTTCCTTGCCAAAACTAATATTTGGGTCATTCCATGCTAAGTGATCAAATGGCTTCCAGGTGACCATCCCAGATTTTGCTTAAAGGATGTCACAATGAACATCAGGGTGCATAATGAACACCTGAAAAATTACAGGGTCCGAATCTCACCGGTTTGGGTTTTATGGCCCTTCAAATTTTGGGTGCCATGCACTTCTTAGAACTCAAATGCCCAAAGTGGTGTTGGGAGGTAAATATCTCCACAATGGAGAGTCACAGAAGGCTGAAAATTGGTACCCTGACCAACTCTGGACATGTCTTTCAGAATCTGTGGTTAGATTTACATTATCTTGCACCACTTAGCAGTTGTGGGTTCCAGAAGAGCTGGGAACTTTCACAAGATGTACCCTTGAGCCCTGTGAGTGTTGAGGCACCCCAAGACCATATATTGTGAAATAACATACATTTCTTTGCAGGGATATTAAATGTGGTTGCTGATCTATGAGTGAAGCGCTTATGTACCACCTCTGATAGTGTGTTCATGGATTGGTGGGGGGAGGTCGAAGAAGGGTCCGCAGTAGAAAATATCCAACAATGGCCCCTCTCAGGAGGGCTAAAAACCATGTGGGATAGTACCCAGCCAGACTAAATTTTTACTCATGTTTCATCTGTTTATAAGCTACATTATGTCAAGTTTTTAACTTTGGTTCCCTCCTCTTTCCCGTCTTTTTTCCAGGTCAAAATTTTCTGCTCTGGGGGTAAACTGTTTAGTCCAATGCACATGCAACAAACATAAAATGTACACAAAATGTCATTTTCAAAAATTTTCTGGGGGAGGAAGGGGGCCCCCCCAAGCAAGGAGCAGCGAAACTAGCAACCATGCTTTGTGGTGCACAATTCCAAAATTTAAGACACCCACTTTTGAAATCCTGGCTAAACCCCTGAATGGAATAAACCATTTTAGGCTTCTTTCTTTTTTTAAAATTTGGCATCTCCAATCCCACCCGAATCTGGAAGACTCAATTTGAGAACTACTGTATATAACCAAATAATTGCCTGCAACTGAGTGGACAACATATATAAATGTCTGATGAGACGCATGTAAACAGTAAACATAGGTGTCAACAATTATCTCTTTTTTTGGGTGGGGGACGTCTTTTCCATGTTCTTTATCTTTTCGTACTTAAAAAAGGACAGAAATAAGAAGTTACAATTGAACAACATTACTTATGCTCATTATTTGGCAAAGCTAAAGAATAAGCTCTCTGAATGCCTTACCTTTTATAAAATCGCTCAGTTACCTACATTTTCGTTTCATTCAAATGCGTGTCGCCCCAACTAGGATCAATGTAGAAGTCTCAAAACTGAAGTTTGTAAATGAAACCGTGCCAGTTTCAGTTTCTGCGAATACACTGTTAATAATAGACGAATAAACTGAAGCCTTTTTTGCCTGGTAATTGAACTGGCACCTTTTAGCCAGTTATTTTAACTGTAATTGTACAATGAGTTTACCACAGAGTTCAGTGCATGTTCAGTGTAAACCACACTTAAAGTCGCGCAGGACTCCACTTACAGTTAAAATGACAAGGAGGCAATGCTTTAATTTAACGGTTAAATTCTGTCGGTTTACAAATGTGAAGGAAAGCCAAACTGGCCTGGTGCAGGTCAGTGCAAAAATAAATAATGGCCTGTTGCAAATACCCACCTGGTTCTTATAAACGCTTGGGGTCCAAGTAGATTTTGCAAAATAAACGCTCGGGGTACTAAATGGTCATATACGGTATGTACAAGCTTGTTCGTATGTGACCCCATGATGGGAGCTGGGGAGAGAGGGACAGTTTGCGGCTCTCCTACAAATCACACGCCTGCCAACTAATGCTTCTTTACACTCAGGTTGAAAACTTGGCAAGTTCAGAGCAAGGGTGGAGGATACCCGAACATGAGCAAGCTTAGAAATTTACTGACGAGTGCCTGGTTGGCCAAGAGTAGGCGTTGAAGCAATGAACAAAGCAACTATTTGAATATCCCATCCCGACACTCCCTTCCCTATTTGTTTCCCTGCAGTGCAAAGCAGATTGAGCGCTGCCGACCGCTGCCGGCTGGTCCGACCAGGGATCGAACCAGCGTCACGGTCACTACTGCTTTGCAATGAGGCACCTTAACCACTTGGATTGTTGTGGTTGTAGAGGCTGGGCACTTAATCAATATTTTATGCATACTGGGGCGGAAGCAATGTACCAGCAACGTGTTGCCATCAGACTAAATCGGAAGCACACCCAACTCTACGTAATTTTTTCTTTTACCAACAGCTCTGGCACTTACAAGAAGGAGCAGAGAGCACAAGCAACAATGAGTAAACTGTAGTTTGGCATGTGTTGCATTAAATATGGAGGGGGGTGCTATATTAAGACTATTAGAAAGCTATCCCCACTGTTACTGTTAAACACTATTCAGGAGACATTTCTGGGAGCCGGGCAGCAAACATGAGCTGTAACATATTTTACAGTTTAAAAAGGCAACATATTAGCAGCACAGACGTAGGCTGCCTTGTTGACTGTGCAGTGTAAGTTCAAAAACTCAATATCTACAACCAGGACCATTATAGATATATAACTTGCATCAAGCAAATTAGCAAATCACTTAGATAAACCCTGGCGTAACCGTTATATGGTAGGTTTCCTAAAAGCTTTGTTGCCAGTGATGTTAGAAAATTAGCTACCAAGCCAGTTTAAACTGGTCTTATGTCTCAGTTGGTTTCAGGGCTAAGTTCCCTTACAAGTGCACACATTGTGTTCGCCTAACACCAGCAGTTGTGGTGAATCACTTTCCCAGATTTGTCACACATTCACAAACATATTACTGGCAATCTTTAGTTGCATCATCATATCTTCTGCTGCAAATGCGATTGTATAAGTGAGTGTTAACTACAATGAGCAACGAGCATGCAACTGCGGCTGCCCTGATCCAACACGGATGTGTGTTCTGTCTTCTAATTGTGAAAAGTAAACTGGACCCAATTTTGTGATATCATGCATTAAATGGGGGAATACTGACAGGCATTTATACCTCCAACCGCATGTTACTGAAAATACAGAAGTAAACATTAATTTGCTGATTGATTGATCGGGAATGTTGACATTTGTCACCAGTGACATTTTGTCTCAATAGGGACATTTTGTTCCTTGGCTTTACAATGGAATTAATGATAACATACTTTGCAGGATAGCCAAATGTGCAACAATGATTTTATCAGCATATATTGCTGACCTAGAGTGAAGATGATTTTGCACAATTTTTTATTTTGGGGTATATATTACATAATGGGAGGATTTTTATTAAAGTTCTGTCACTAAATAATTTTCTGGTAGTTTTTTGTTTAGTATAGAGACCCAATGAATCTAGGTACTATATGAGCCCCCTCATTTTGACTGTAAAAAGATTTAAAGATAATATTTACTTGCATTCGATGCAAAGGCTTGAATCATGTGTCAAAATAGTTGGTTGAAAATAACATTGCATTATTTATAATGTGCATCCCATGCGCTCAATGGATATGATGAAGTAGTCCGCTATTACTTTTGGGTCACTGTTTGTTCTATTAGCTTCCATCCACACAACATACCGGCTAAAACCATCGATACAACAACCATTGATGGCAATGCCGTACGGCTTCAGCTTATCGTACAAATCCATATGCCATAGCGCATTGGGACATCTGTTGTGGTATTTCCTGCGTATCAGACGTCGCGCCCACCTAAACTCCACACCCTCAGTATCAATCAATTTTATCAATTGTCTGATTTTGTCCTGGGACACAACATATCCTCTCTATATTGCATACAAGTGAAGCCATCGACACTCTTGCATCTGTCCATTTCCAGCTTATTCATTTTGCGCAGTGTCTAGAGACACGGCAGTTTTTATCGGTACAGCAGTCGATTTCAAGGGATTTGGATAAGGATTTGGGATTATGGTTCAAGGAAGGGTTAGAGGTTGGGGTTAGGGTTAGGGGAAGGATTAGGGTTAGGTTAGGGCAGGGCTTGAAATGGGGCTGCCGTACCTCTCAACTACGGTACTCCACATTGAAATGCATTGAAAAACTCCCGTATCCATCGCAACTGCCTTCATTTTGCAGGAATGTGGCCACCTCTTCTAAGTTTGTGTGGTTTCTCCTTCTGAACAAATGCAATTTTCAGCTCAATCTCTTCAAAGTCCTAATGCTTATAACCACACCGTGTTTATGCTCTAAAAGAGAGAGAATTTCCTTGTTACTGACACCAATTCTGAAGTTCAGTTTCACTTATTCAACTACATTAGGAATTTTGTAGGAGCAGCGATATGTGCTAATGTTCACAGTTTGATTTGAAGTTCGACTTAAATCTTAAAGTGTCATTACTATTCTCAACATTTCGACTTAAATCTCGGCATTTCCACTATATTCTCAACTTTTCGATTTCATTCTCTGCATTTCCACTTTATTTTCGACATTTCAACTTTATTCTCGAAATGGAAAAATTGAAAAAAATCTTTCTTATGCCTGTCCCTAATACTCCGTTGTAAAGTCATGACCGTTTATCAGCTACTGCATGTTAGTTCGCGTGCTCTGCTTATTAAAAAAAACTCCTGGTTAATTTATATGCAGTAATTCTGATTGGTATGCTTGTGTTACTTTGGTAAGCATCAATGTGACAGTTTCATCATATTTTTGCCTGATTGTAGCCACTGCAGTTAAAGCTATACGAAGAGGTGCGGTACGTGTCTGCTGAGCTGGGCTGCAGTTAGACCAGCCAAAAATTTTGCAAAGCTTGGGTGCGTTTTTGGGTGCTTGGGAAACAATCTCCTTACTTATCCATGACCGGGGTCAGCCTGATACATCTCCAATGTCTGGGCAAGCTCTCTGATGCTACCGGTGAAAGCAATAGGGAAGCGCACAGGCTATAAAGTGTCTGGTAAAACAAACAATTTATTGCCTTCGATTAAATGTTAAATTCTTTCCTGTAGAGGTGATCAATTCGCTAGCTCCACATAAGCAACGGTTCACACAAACAGAACTTATCCTCTGTAAAACCTGTATTATGTTCATGACATAAACGGAGCTCTATCTAGCTCTCGCGCACTCTCCATAACTCGCCCATAATCCGCGAGGAAAAGCTGGTCATTTCAAAGCAACATGTAAACCATTACCACGAGCAATTTCCGAAAAGGCAGTTTAGCTTGGAGCTTTCGCCCCTCCATCATATACCAGGAAGCTGTTCGTTTCTGCACGCTAACAACAAACCACAGCTATGCACACGAACCAGCAGGTCCTAATACACACCGAAGCAGTCCATAAGCTGTTTGTCCACTTTTAGCTGCTCCTCACTGTCCATGTTTCCCTCTAAACTCAGACCCACCAAATTTCTACGGTCTCCGGTCTACACTCTTCCCGCCCTCCACAGAGCTGGCCAGTCAAAAGAAAGTGGGCACACGGGGAGTGGGGGCCATGGCTCTTCCTGAGCTTTGCACAGTACCACTCGAGGTACAGTCTGCATTTAAATGGAGAAGGGGGAGAGGACGCTGGCGTTTGTTTGATCGCCGCTTCTCCACCTAAAACGCGAATACTACTTACTTTTGGACTACTTGCGATTTTTTGCCTACATTTAAAATAGCTACTTTTTATTTTTACTTTTTTACTTACTTTTTACTTTTCCTTCGGACTCACTGTGGTGAGGCTTCAACTGCAGCCGATTGCTTCCAGTTAGCTCTCCGTGCCTGTTGGCTTACGGCCAGCCCCAGGCAAATACTCTCGGAGTCCGGAATGCTCAAATATTCCATCTCGCAACTGTTAAAACTATACTACAACACCTCTCCTATATGCATCTCGGCTATCAGAAAACTTGGACTTCTTTGCCGACCCCGCTACATTCATAGGAGCTCCCGTCGAGAGTTTGTTTACCATCAGTCATTTTACTCTGCTCTGACTATTCCTACCATCTGGTCCACTGTCGCACGTCCGACACGTCATCAGAGACCTGTCGCGCTGCATGGAAATTGCTCGGGAAACCCTGCGAGATCTCCGCACACCAACACCGGAAACACCGCGAGATCTCTGAATACCCAGCGGGACCGAAAATGTGGAGTGGACTATACTGTGCGTGGGGTGGATTTTACTGTATTAAGACCTTTACAGAGATTCACCTCAGCAAAAAAAAGTTAAAGTAGCACTTTTTAATGCACAATCGATCAATAACAAATCCTCCCTCATACAAGAACACATAATGGAAGAAGGGCTTGACTTCATGTGCCTTACAGAAACAAGGCACCAGCCTGATGTATACTGATAGCTCCAGGGATTAATATGTGAAGTACATACGTATGATGCATTTGAGATAATGAATGATTTAAGAAGACATGTAAACATCATTCAATTTCATTCACGATAATGTCAATGCGCGACAGAGGTTTCACTGGTGTAGGGGTCAAACAGGAAAGTCAATAACGGGTGTGACCGCCATTTGCATTGACACATGCGGTGCATCGTCGTCGCATGGAGTTCATCAGTCTCTGGATAGTGTTCTGAGGGATAGCATTCCACTCCTGAACAAGGGCAACCTCAAGTTCTCGGATGTTGTCCATCTGGCGTCGACGTGAAAGACGTCATCCAATTTCATCCCATAAGTGCTCGATAGGGGAGAGGTCGGGTGACAGAGCTGGCCACTGAAGCAAGGGGATGTTCTGCTATGCACGGTACTGCATGGACACCCCTGCAGAGTGTGCCCTAGCGTTGTCCTGTTGGAACGTGTGGACATCGTGGTGTTGGTTGAAGAATGGCACAACATGGTTCTGCAGCACCTGGTCCCGGTAGTAGACGCTGTTCACCCTTCCTCTGCAGATATGGAGAGGGGTTCTGTGACGGTAGCTTATTCCACCCCACACCATAACGCTGCCACCACCCCAACGGTCCGTTTGAATGACACAATCGGCATTATAACGTTCACCACGTCTCCGCCAAATATGTATACGGCCATCTGCGTTCCTTAAGTGAAATCGTGACTCGTCAGAAAAGATGACACCTTACCATTGTCGTAGTCACCAATTCTGGTGCCTGTTGGCCCACTGCAGACGCCGGTTTTGGTGACGATCCGTCAATATGGGGCCGAAATAAGGACGTCGTGCACGCAGGCCTGCAGCTCGCAGACCGTTCCGTACGGTGTTGGGGTGAATAAATCCACGTCGTCCTTGGACTTGAGCAGCCGTTCTTATCGCTGGTAGTGTTCGGTCTCGGACATGATCCCGTACGACCTGACGGTCCTGATGTGCCGTTGTCACACGTTGTTGACCCGGTCGAGGACGGTCCCGAGTGCTCCCCGTTTGCAGAAACCTTTGATGGAGTCTTGCGATCGTTGTGTGTGCGCAGTGTAGTCGTCTGGCAATTTCCCTGGTGCTGGCGCCAATTTGAAGCATGCCTATGGCACGTTCCTGTTCAGGGGCACTAAGTCGCGGCATAGTGTCAGCGAAGAAGTGAAATTTTTGGATTCACATGCTTTTAAAGGCAATGTGTGCACAAATTCAGAGTGAAATTCATTTTTCCCGTAGTGTGCATGCAAGATGTTGCGTTTTTGCAAAAAATTGCCTAGCATTACAGTTAACATGAAATTCTCGCATTTCTTGCACCTGGCATGTCGGGTGACGTCACTGTAGTGTTGTTGTTGTATAAAAATTATATTGAAGTTCATTTGAACTTTAATATTGACTTTTTTCAAGTGATGCGTTTTCATTTGTACTCAGTATATATGCTGCATTAAATGAAGCCTGTCCTCAAGGTTACATCTATTTGGAGAAAGCCCGCAGGACTGGTCGTGGTGGTGGCCTTGCTGTTATTCACCGGCAGGACCTGGAGCTGTCTCCTATCCCTCTTCCTTTGAATGCCTGGCATTTAAATTTAAGCGCCCCTTCCCTATGACTATGCTCCTCATTTACCGGCCCCCCAAAACAAATGCAGTCTTCCTCTCAGAAATACATGACCTTCTCACCTCACTTTGCACAACCTCTGGAAATATTATAATTCTTGGAGATATAAACATTCATGTTGACACTCCATCCTGTCACCTTGCAGCCGACTTCCTTCAACTGCTGGACTGCCTCAACCTTCAACAGCATGTTGATGTCCCCACACATTCTAGGGGACACACACTGGACCTGGTCATCACAAACTCCGCCACCATTAGCAATCTGCAGGTCTACGAGCTGGGTGTGTCTGACCATAAGACCATCTCCATGGAGCTGCCATTCCCATCCCCCCATGTCAAGCCCAAGCGGCAAAGCCACTTCAGGAACCTGAAGAACATTGATCCTGATGCCCTGGCCCGGGACCTCCAACATCTCTCCTCCGGCTCAGCAGATTTTCCTTCTGTTACTGAAACAGTGGACTTTTATAATCATTCTCTGAGCAGTCTCCTGGACCACCATCTTAAATCTCGGACTGTCTCCTTCTCGCACTCAGCCCCCTGGTTCACCTGCGAGCTGCGGAAGATGGCTGGGCGTGCCCTTGAGCGGCGTTTCAAGGCAAAGGAACTGACTGTCCATAAACTAGCCTTCGGAGAACACCGGAAGGTCTACACCAAGTCCCTCAGTGATGCACGGTCTCAGTTTTATTCCAATATCATGAAAAATAGCCCTGGCAGTTCTAAACAACTTTTTTCTACTATACACCACCTTCTCAAACCGCACACTCCTTCACACTCAGAAGCCACAGAGGAAAAGTGTGACAGCTACATTACCTTTTTAAGGCAAAAGGTTGATAACATCCGCTCTCTCCTTTTCGGCTTTGCTGTCATACCTGCCCCAACCAGTGACCCTCAGTCTGGAATTGACCAGCCTCTTTGCTGTTTTTCCTTCATCACATCCTCTTCCCACTGCTCTGGTGAAATCCAACCTTTCAGCCATTAGTCCTGTAATTACCCAGATCATTAACCACTCCCTCAAGACCGGACATGTTCCAGCAGCACTTAAATGGGTCCATCCATGCAATAGGGTACAGAAGTGTGACATTGACATGGTATTTTAGAACATGCCCCATGATAACCATTTTTTGGGTTCAGGTAGTTCAATTAATATACTATTCAGTGAAACAGAAGACAAGATAATGCTACTGCTTGGAAAGTCGTTATTTTGCTTGATGTGTGACCTTATGAAAATTGTCACTCACATGACATTGACAAGTAAGTCCTCCCAAAAATCTGCAAAATTATGAAAAGAAAGAGATTCTGTTGTTTTTCAGTAAGTAAATGCTTTTTTCTAAAGGATTGGGTTCAAACATTTGCAAAATACAACTTGAAGGTCTCGAAAATATAGTTGACACTTGCTGCCCTGAGGTGGCCTTGGGTCACACTTGGTTAAGATTCTTTTTTTTACAAAACAGACCCTCATTATTGTACAAATCCATTTTTTTCTGCTATTGGTGGCATATATTTTCAATGATAAGTGATAAAAACAAGCCAGCTTTGGTTATATAATAATAGACTAGGTGAACGTTACATGCGTGATGAAAATGCTGGACAGAGATGTAACTCTTCACGATATGTTCCTGGTTTTATTTGAACTTTACATACATCAGAACTGTCCTTAAACAGTTGTAATCTCCTAAACCCTTTAATTTGTATTGCATAATGTACTTCTTGTTATATATGCAAGGATTGTTGACAAAATAATCAGTGTTTATTTCTATACTTGTGACAATAAAATAGTTGTTATTCTGCTGTCCTTCATATGTAATGGGTTATTATTAGTTGAACTCATGAATGGACTACACTAGCACCATTCAATGATGACCTCACAAGTGAGCTTACAGTAAGTGAGGCGATGAAGAGTACCTGGTACCGAGTGAGACAGTGGAGGTCGAACTACGTAAGGTGGAGAAAGTGGCCAGAAAAAAAAAGTCAAAAGTCAGTACTTCTCTTTTTAAAAATATATTCTGGAATGTAATAGAACATCTCCACAAAAGTAAATTTGGAACAAGAGAACAAAACAAGTGGCATAGAATTTCGATCATTCTCAACCTTAGTTGCAACAATTTTCTTTGTGCTTCAATATATTAGTTCATAACTTGCATCATTTCCAAAAGAATTGAGGATTAACTACCGATATTTCTGCAGAGGAGGTAGCGGTTTAATCGACTATACTGCAATTTTGTCATGGAAGATTCTGATGAAGTGTCTATTGCACTGAGCAGTTTGTTTTGTGAAGTTTTGGTGCAGGGGTCACCAACCCTGACGTTTTTTGTCATGGAAGATTCTGATGAAGTGTCTATTGCACTGAGCAGTTTGTTTTGTGAAGTTTTAGTGCAGGGGTCACCAACCCTGACGTTTAGACACTATTTTTGTCACAAACGTAACAATGACATGATTATGAGAAGTTCATAATCACGACTGCGCACTGCGTTGACAATTTGAATGAATCGCGCAATATGGTAACTACCCTGAACTTGGATATAGCGTAAGCAATACAACCACCAAAAAAAAGTACAGAACACGCAATCAACCTGTCATAGGCCGAAGGAACGCCGAAAATGAGAATACTTGGAACGATCGTGACCCTTAACAGCCGTGAATTGATCGTCATGTTTGACAATCGGTCAAAACATGCACAACGCGAGTGCATCTACTTTTAGGATGCAAAACAACGAGGGTAACGCCCTAAAGTTTGCTTGATATTGCCACTAATTTTACGTCAGAAGGTTATATGGTACCTTTATATGATAATCCACAAAAGACTGCTTGATTGCACGAACGTGATTCTTAGAACGAACGTGATTTGTGGAAATGAGTTGACGGAAAAACTTATCCGAGTCGGCTGGACGCCATCCTGCGGCTTCCTGCTTTATCCTCAGATCCAACGACTTGGGTAGCATTAAAAACAAGAATTGACCACCTCGGCGCTGATGTAGATGTGGAAATGTGGAAATTATGGTCGGTGAAATCCGTTCTTGAACGTTACGTGACGGTTGACGGAATTTCCGCATTTAAATTATTATGAGCTCCTCTGAATCACCAGTTGTATTGAGGAGTGGGGGATGAACTGAATTTATTACACTGACAAATAAACATCACAACCGGGGTCTAAGTTTGTTTATTCAAACATTGTTTGAGCACGAAAACAAATGTCAGAGTTCAGGCTCTTGTTTGACGGAATTCATCACGAAAGTGACACTGGAAAATTTGTTTTTAAATATGAAAAATAAGCTTTCTAATTTTTGAAAACAAGTTTGAGAGTGGTTAATCAGATGCTGATAATAAGATTTGTTGCTGTCTGCAAATACTACAGCCTTTTGAATATTCTCAGGAAAGCTTCAAAAATACAATGCAGAAAATGTCACAAAATGACGTTTGAAAATCTACCAATTTTTTACACATTTTCAAGTGCTGTGAAAATACTAAGTGTAAGGTCCTCTAAAACAATACTGTGTACTGTGTATTTTACAAAACTCCATTTACCATAATGCTTTGTGTTTGGGAATATTTTCACTGTTCTGATGTGACAAACTGTATTAGCTAATCAGATGTATTTCTTCTGTTTTTATTTGAATTTTATAATCCACCAATAATAATTAGTACATGTTTTATGCTCGTGCTGATTACCGGAGACCGTTGAGACATAGCTTGGTACGTTGGCCGTTTTTGTTTTGGAGCGGAGACAGCGACAGAGCCTGGTGTGATTCAACGGTTAAGCTTGTTTTTTTCCCTTGAAGTTTCATATAACCTCGCTAAATATTAGCGATAGGGTTACGGATTTCTTCAGGCTAAGGTGAACCTGGTGGGCTGTTGAAGACCTGGGACTGGCGGCGTGAGTGCTCCGCGTTAGAGGAAGACTCGGTGCTGGACCAACAGGGGTCGTAGTGGCACCGCCAAGCTGCGTGTACCGCTAGGCGAGCCAGAGCAGATTACGATCTGTTAATTCACCCCCACCGTGCACTTAGTTTGGAGGCTGGTAGAAAGACGCAGCCGTAAGCTCCAAGACGGAGTGGGAAGACTGGTCGTGAGTTACGCACCACACATTTTGCTACGAGCGAGTCGAATCAAGGGCACTGTCGCGGTTGCTACTTTGCCTACGGCTCAGAGAGCTGTGGATCCTTGGCGGAGCTAACGTTTGCTCAAAAGCTGACGTAACCTTTGTGCACCAACATACGGGCCCCAACTGTGCGCTGTGTTTTGTTTTTTTTTAGATCTTTGTTAATTATAAATCGCTTTACTTGTTATTCATACGGGAAATCACTTAATGTGTTGTATATTAAATGTTTTCACTTTCATGGTTACATATCAATAATATTTCCTATTATTATTATTATTGCTTATTAATAAATATAATCATTATTATTTAATTCTATCTGGGGTGTTGGCAGCTCATTTTTTTTCACCTGGCTAACGGTATTGCCATGAAGAGTGCTATTTAGGTAGCTTAATGAGTGTATTGTAATTGAATACACTACAGTTACATAGCTAGAGCATTTATTATAATAGATTGAACATAATGTATTTGAATTCTGGGGAGATACATCCTGCACTGGCTTGAGGGTAAGTGCAGTTTTTCCACAGTGGAGGCACCGCGCTACTAAATTTTTAATCATTTATAAGTATTCATATTCCTATTTACTACTACTACACAGTTATTCAATTACGCTTGTGGTATAAGGAATCTCAGCCAGCTCACCATTCCACCGCTGAGAACTTCGGATCCTGTTGCGCCATTATTTATTGTGATTTAGGGTAACTATAAGTAGCTGTACTGTGCTGGGTGATTAACACCCGTCCAAAAAGGGGTTACATAAGGAACAAAGCATATTGAAACGATAGAAGTTATCTCCCCTAGCGATGCACTTTTTGGCAATATATAAATATTCCACATATCACTTATTGTCATGGCACACAACTGAGCTTGTTTCACAAGGCAATAAAATACACATTTGCATGGATGGACCCAAATCTGCTGTCATCAGACCTACTCTCAAAAAACCCACCTTAGATCTGGAAATACTTGCCAGCTACAGGCCCATTTCTAACCTTCCATTTTTATCCAAAGTACTGGAGAAAGCAGTTGCCGCCCAACTACAGGATCATCTTAAACGCAACAAATTATATGAAATTTTTCAGTCCGGTTTCCGCCCCTGCCATAGCACTGAGACAGCTCTGGTCAGGGTTACCAATGACCTTTTAATTACAGCAGACACTGGCTCTCCATCTCTCCTAATCCTCCTGGATCTTACAGCAGCTTTTGACACCGAGGACCACAACATCCTCCTTCACCGTCTACACAGCACCGTTGGACTCACTGGCACTGCCCATAGCTGGTTCACTTCCTACCTTACAAACTGAACAGAGCATGTTGCCTTGGGAAAAGCCAAATCCCACAATCATCACGTCACTTGCGGTGTCCCTCAAGGTTCAGTCCTGGGCCCCATCCTGTTCACTATCTACATCCTTCCTCTTGGTCGTGTCATCAGCAGGCATGAAATATCATTTCATTGCTACGCTGATGACACTCAACTATACATCAAAGCCAACTCCACTCCCTCTGCAGCCCCGCCGTTAACCACACTTGCCATCTGCCTGGAGGAGATTGAGGCGTGGATGAAGCTTAACTTTCTACTGCTAAACAGTTCAAAGACTGAAGCCATTTTAGTCGGTACACCGCACCAACTCCGGTCATCCAACATTACCAGCATCACTTTTTCCGGTCAGAAGATTCCTCTCTCCACATCAGTCTCCAACCTGGGTGTTAGAACGGACCCCCACCTTACCTTCGAGGCCCACATCAAACATCTGTGCAAAAAGTCAGTCTATCACCTCAGGATTATCGCCAGACTCTGCTCAACCCTTACCCTATCAGATGCAGAGAAGCTTGTCCACGCCTTTGTCTCCTCCAGGCTGGATTATTGTAATGCACTCCTCATCTAGATGCCTAGCAGCTGCCTCCAGAAACTTCAATATATCCAGAATAGTGCTGCTAGGATCCTGATGAGGGTGCGCAAATACGAACGCATCACCCCCATCCACCCCGTCACTTCACTGGCTCCCCGTTTCATTCAGAATTGAATTTAAGATTTCTATCCTCACCCAACAATGTATACACGGAAATGCTCCCCCCTATCTCAAGAAACTCCTCACCCCTCAATTCTCCTCACGTTCCCTCCGCTCTGCTAACGCAAACCTCCTAAAACCCCCCAGGACCAAGATTCGCACTATGGGAGATCGGGCTTTCTGTGTGACTGCTCCCAGATTGTGGAATGCCCTCCCTGATCACCTGAGAGCACCTCAAACTGTGGACACTTTTAAACGGGGCCTAAAAACCTACGTTTTCTTTTTCTTTGCTTTATTTTTTAAATCTGCTTCCTATTTATGTTGTGCTGTCTTGTCTCTTAAATTTTATGTGATATTTTTATCTTTTTATCTCAGTAGCACTTTGAGATTTCTTTTGAAATGTAAAGTGCAATACAAATAAAATGTATTATTATTATTATTATTATAGCGGAAGAGCCACCCCAATGACGCATTTCAGGCAGAGACTACAATAAACTACAAATGGGGTTTTTTGAGGTTGGCAGTATAAGCGAAATAAGTACCCCTTTCTTTTTTTTTTTACTTTGCACGATCAGGAGTACTCTAGGGGAGTCGCAGACCAAAATATAAACTTGGAAAAATAGCTAATTAAGTCCCCTTTAACAAATTGCGGGTAATGCCGTGTCCACTGTAAAAAAACGTAAGACCTAATTTAGCATGAATGGTCATATCCGCCTATGGATTGTTTAGCACAAAACGTTAAAAGGACTCAGGGGTATTAGCCGTGTTGTGGTCCTTGCCACATAATAACCTTTCTTGCAGAGTGAGATGGTGTCACGGTTAGCTCGGTATTCTTTCATCAGTGTTAGCTGTTCGCCTATGTCTGCTGCAGCCGGCTTCGTGTGGTTCAATGTACTATTAAGACTCGCAAACATGTCACGTTAATCAAGGCAACCTTATACATTTGCTGATGATATTGTTTTAAACATAAAAACCTCAATTTAGGGATGGTATTGCACTTTAGAGTACAATATGCTTTTCCAAAGACGGTTTACTGAGCTTCTTCGAAAGACTTGCGATTGGACTGCTGTTTGAAGCAATGTAGCACAAACAACTGCCAACTTGCATCCAAAGTGAAGGGAATTGTATCCCTGTAGACAATTCCAAAAATTCAACCACTCTGCTCACTGCTATATGGACCTTGAGAAGAATTGTGAAGAAACAAAGCAAATGCACTGTAAAATCAAGTTAAATATTTATTTGCCAAATTCATTCATTCATAGATTATACTTCAATTAAGCACAATCAAAACCAACTTGTTGCATGTTCCTTATGGTTAGACATAAGGGGATGTCGAGGAGTGTCCTATCATTAAAATTGTGTAGGCCATCTTTCCACTCTTGATAGCGGTAATAGATTCCACAGCGGTAGCAAAACTTGCAGTAGGTTGAGATATCTGGAAATCCAAACATTTACCAAGAATCACAGTACAGTGCACAACATACTGAATGATTACAAAAAGAACAAATTTAACCCAGCACAACATAACGACATACCAGCAGATCTACATCATTGACCTACCTTGAACAATACGTGTGCTTGTCAGAATTTTGGCCCTACTGGTGATTAGAACTGGATCACTTAAGGGCACGCTGCCTGGGCAGAGCTGGCATCTCATCTCCTCGGGAATGAGGTGTCTTAGATATTCTTTATCAAATGACTGAAGCCTTAAATGGTCTGGCAGGGCAGCAGGTAACTTTTTCGACTGTAGCATGTACTGGACCATGGCTTTCATTTTTTGAACATCCTTCGGTGGATATGGCATGTCACCCAAATCAACCTCATCCTCGCTGTCTTTGTCCCCTGTTGAAGTTGCTGCACTCGGTGATTCCACCTCCTCTGTGCTCCGCACTTTCTTGAACAACTCACGGTGCGTCTGAAATAAATGCCATTTGGCAATGTATTTATGTGGGCACGACCTCTTCGTCCTTACACAGGGACAGTGCCATGAATTATTTTTTGTATCATATGACACCATTACTCTCCCCAAACGACTCTAGTAGGAGATGGTAGGCTCATAAACAGATATATATTTCTTGTAGTGAGGGGTTCCAATTTTGGAGAACACAGAGAGAGGTATGTGGTGACTTTTGGCAAGGTTTTGCCGGTCCAGGCAGATCTTCTTTTTATCCTCACCAAACCACTTGCTTTTCACCATCTCATCCAGGGATGTTTCGTGAAGCGTATCGGAAGAGGCATAAGAAGTACAGTATGTTATTGATTTTAGGTGAATGCGTTTATAGGCTTTCAATCCACTCCTCAATGCCAACTCCATGTTTACCTGGCACTCAGATGACTCACAAGAAACATGTTGATCTTCACCCCATACTTTATTTTTAACGTGAAGGGGAGTACTTGTACCGTGGAAAGACTTGTGGACTGTATAAACTCCATTTTGAGGGTCTATACATTCACTCTCAAGGTGGGAGCTTGCTGTGATGTCCTTTTGTTTGGCTGTGTGCTTTCTGTCGATGTGCCTTTTTAAATTTTTTTTGTTCAAAACAACTTGGCAAACAGGACATTTTCTTTTTAGCACTGGCGTTACACAAACCCTTTGGATCTGTCCACTTGGGGCGGCTGGCACAGAGGTGGCTCCTGGAACTGGTAATGTGGTGGCTGTTGGAGTTGGAAGACTAGTGGTTACTGTAGCTGAGATGATTGTGGCTTTTGGAGTGGAGATGGTAGTGGTAGATGGACCTTGGATGCTGGTGGCCACTGGAGTGGTAATGGTGGTGATTGCTGGAGCTGGGATGGTTGCAGTTATGGCCGAGGTGTTCTTATTGCAATGAGACAGATGATTAATGAAGTCCTGTTTTCGTAAAACTGTTGACTGGCAGTAGATGCAGTGGTAATGCCACTGTGGTCGGCAGTTTAACCCACATCTGTGAACAGTGTACCCTGAAACATAAATTATTATATTAGTATATTATTCAAAAGTGTGTCTCAGACTCATTTTTAATAGAGGTGTATGATAAATATTGATGCTGATGAATATCTACTCAAATTGTTGTTGAACTTAAACATGATGTTAAAGGGCTGAATTACAATTTTGAGGCAACATCTTATAAAAGTTTAGGTATGTTTGTGAAGTTTCTGGATGACCAAATAAATGAGCATTTGAAGAGTCAGAGTTAGTGTTTGTTTTCATTGTAATACTGATGTCAGATTTACTTTCTTCAGAGCTTTGGAAAATTAAGTCATCCATCTTTACTCACTTCATCAGAGCCCTGCCGATCCTTGGATTTGCATGAACTACATGTTATATGAAGTTATTTTTAAAAATGAAAAATTGTAAAATGATCGGTTGGCTTACTGGTATGGGCTATGATCGGGCAAGAAATTAGCTCATATTAGTATTCACTAACAAATACCCATTTCATGCAGACACTTTGTAACTTAATTTGCATTTCCAGTGACAATGTTCTCAAATGTTACCTTCATGGAGAATAGCTCGGTTGAAATGGCTCTCCAAATGAGCTTTCACTTTGCTTAACTTTGTTGGGTGGAACACAGTTGAGCGACAGAATGGGCAATGAAATTGCCTGCAGCATGTAGTGCATCTTAAGATTTCCGGCAATGTTCTGCCTTCCTGGATAGTTATATGCATCTTTAAAAGAAAGAGATCACATAATCAGTCCAAAAAAATTTCCGATAATTTCATAGAAAATCTAGAAAAATCGTATTTCCTGTGAAAATACAGTGAGAATGCTGACTGCTGGAATGTACTTAAATACATTGCTGAAAATTTAGAAAAGCAAATGCAAACTACGTAAGATTAAAGTTCATGGCACAAGCATTGTTGATTAAGAGCCAAAACTTCAAAAAGCTTATACATAAATGCTAAATATAGTATTGTAAAAAGAGGGATATTTGAAAAAGCATAAAATGAAGAAAAACGTACATTACAAGCAGATAAGTTACAATGCAGGTGGATTTTTTGACATTTGAAAGAAAGAGGAGAGAGAGGTTTTTATCATCCTTTTAAGTTGACTAGAATTAATTATAGAAATATGATTAGTCACTGACAATTAGGACACAGTTGGGCTTTCCAAATCACGCCTTGGTTTCACAACACAAATGTTAATATACAGTCACCATTATACGGGTGAGGTTAATTATAAGTGACCACAACCAGCTGCGTAGTTTTAAGTAATCCTACCTGTTGATTGTGAAATGACAGTTGTCCAAAAGCTAAATAAAATAGTTGTATCAAACAATAGTCTTGGCCGAAAGGACAATATGTCGATATTAAATAGTTAGCGTTAGCTAAATACGTTATATTAAACATGCTAACACAGTTGCAACAACCTCTCATAAACTTATTAATGTTGCACTAAGCTAAACTTGTGCAAACTTATTACATACTTTGTTAAGCTGACGTTTATTTTCCAGTTAAATTCATGAAAAGGACTTAATTTTTAATGACAAACAAATAAAACTTTCGCAGTACTCACTTCTCAGTTTGTTGCTCTCGTCGTCTCTTTGTACAAGTAATGCAACCTCCTAAGGTGAGTGGCGCTGTTCGGAGAAACCAGAGGTCCTAGAACTGCGGTCCTGAAACTGCGGTCTCCGACGCTGCAGCTATACCCTACTCCCCTGGACCAGTGGTCCAGACCAGTCCCCTAGTGGAGCAGGGCAGTTACTGCAGTGGTCCATGCTCCAAAGACCAGTGGTCCGGACCAGTCCCCTAGTGGAGCAGGACAGTAATTGCAGTGGTCCGTGTTACAGGACAGCACAGTACACAAAATGTTACAGCCCTCTCTCTTGTCTTTCCCATGTTGAAGAATGGATATGAGAAATGGCCTCTGTGTTGCGTCATATTTATACTCCAGGGAAACAGGAAGTGATAAAATTACTAATTAAATGTTCCTAGGTACTTTGATCAACTTTGTACACTACTGTAGTAATGACAGAAATACTTCAATTGCATTTAATTCCTCGGAATTGTTAGGGGTGCCAATAATTGTGGAACAGGTGATTTTATGAAAAATAATTATTTCTTAGTCAGCGATTTTTTTCCCTTAAAATTCACTTGAGTCGAAGGTTACATTTTTCTCTAATTTTCAGTGTGAGAGTATGCTTCTGCAATAAAAATGGAATTTATTTTAAGGCTTTTAACACATCTTAACCAAGGGTGCCAATAATTATGGAGGGCGCTGTAGAACTATTCTTAAACAATGACTAGGTGTCTTGACCTGGCTTCCAAGCAACAGTCTTCAAACATTTCAATGCTTGCTTGGAAGTATCTTCACAAAACTGAAGACTTTGTGTTTCAGTTTTCCTCAGGTTTTGTCATGGTTACATGTTGCAAAGATCTATGTGTTGTTGCCAATGGGGAATGCACCCCATTGCCAATGCTTTTTTCCCATCTTTGGAAATTCAAGATTTACAATGTTCAGAAAATATTGTAATAATAACGTCTAAACTTTGAAGAAATTATGGCTGCGTTGTCATTAGAGCTGATTTTACCTGTAAATTTCTCAAAAATTTCACAGTAAAATCTTATGAAATTAAATGCATTAATAGCCAGGGTCCTTCTTAACAAGAGTGTATTTTACATTTCATGTAACCTCTCAAGGAAATTGTTTTAATGACATCTGAAGTTAGAAGATATTGTGGCTGTGTTGTCATATGAGCTGATTTCCTCTGTGAATTTCTCAAAAATTCCACAGTAAAATTGTATGAAATGACATGCATTAATAGCCAGGGTCCTTCTTAACAAGAATCTATTTCACATTTCATGTAACCGCTCAAGAAAATTGTTTTAATGATGTCTGAAGTTAGAAGATATTGTGGCTGTGTTGTCATATGAGCTGATTTCCACTGTGAATTTCTCAAAAATTCCACAGTAAAATTGTATGAAATGACATGCATTAATAGCCAGGGTCCTTCTTAACAAGAATCTATTTCACATTTCATGTAACCTCTCAAGAAAATTGTTTGAATGACGTCTGACGTCAGAAGATATTGTGGCTGTATTGTTATATGAGCTGATTTCCCCTGTCAATTTCTCTAAAATTCCTCAGTAATGTCTGATGAAAAGTTTTATGGCAATAGGAAAAACAATTGCTGATTTATAGTCTGATCTGTGTTATACCATGCTGCTTTGTTTGGCAGTTGTAGCGCCCCCTATCAGTCAATTTGAATGAAATTTTCTGGGCATGTTTCAAGTACTTTTATGAATATATCCTTTGAGGTTTATGGCTATAAAACAAACAGTTGCTGATTTATAGTCTGATGTTTGTTATAGTGCCCCCTATAGGCCGATTTGCATGACACTGTCAGGGTCTGTTCCTGGTAACTATATGGACATATTCTGCAAGTTCTGTGATGATTGGTCCGGTGTTTGTTGAATTTCGTCCATTTATGTGCTAAGCCACGCCCTTGCTGAAGTTCATTGGTCAATATCTCACGGGAATTTGAAAAAACAGTTCTGAAGAAGAAGAAGAAAAAAGAATAGTAATAATAAGAAGAATAATAATAAATATAGCCGCAAGCGGCAATATCGGGGTTCAAGCCAAGAATGACCATTAGTAGTTGAAAGCTTTAACAGCTTAAATAACAAGGGTTGCCACTAAACGTGGCCATGTCCCCCGCAAAGTGACGGAAATCGACTGGGGAGGGCGTATCACAAAATTACACATTGAAGCCAACGAGTTCTTGAGATTTTGCGTTCACAATAAACGGGACGTGACAGACGGACAGCCGGACAGATGGACTGATGGAGCTGAAGACTATGTCCACCGGCCCAAATACACCTTGAACCCAAAGATGAATGGAATCGGTCAAACCATTCATGAGATATTGCGTTCGTAAGAAACGGAATGGGATGGACAGATGGAGCTGAATTCTATGTCCCCCACCCCTAATACACCTGGACACCAAGAATGAATGGAATCAGTCAAACCGTTCTTGAGATATGATGTAGACAAAGTATTTGTAAGTGGTCAAATGGTGGTAATGACCTTGAGAATAATGGCAAGGTCACGTCAATTGAGTGGGCTGTGAGCACTCCCGTAATACACCTTGACACCAAACATGAATGGAATCGGTCAAATCGTTCTTGAGATATCGCGTTCACAACAAACTGGACATGATAGACAGATGGATACCATTTCCTCCGCCCCTAATACACCTTGACACCAAAGATGAATGGAATCGGTCGAACTGTTCTTGAGATATGTTGACAAGGAATTTGTCAGTGGTCAAATGATCGTAATGACCTTGAGAATAATGCCAAGGTCACGGAAATCTACTGGGGTCGGCGTGTCACACCAATATACCGTAATGCCAAAGATAAATGGAATCGGTCAAACCGTTCTTGAGATATGGTGATATGGACATTTTCTGCAAGTTCTGTGATGATTGGTCCAGTGGTTGTTGAATTTTGTCCATTTATGTTCTAAGCCACGCCCCTGCTGAAGTTTATTGGTCAATATCTTAAAAACAAAGTGAGATTTGGACAAGCTTTATGCAATTTTGATAAGCTTCGTCCACTGATGATCCACAGCAAATGTCAAAGAATTCGGACCTACGGTTTAGGAGATTTTTACCTTCGTCAGCGACTTCGCTGACGAAGGTAATGTTTTGATCCCCGTGTATTTATTTGTTTGTGTGTCTGTCTGTCTGTGTGTATGTATGTGTATCGAATAACTCAAAAAGTACCGAACGGAATTTCATAAAATTTGGTGGGTTGATTTGGCATGACCTGAGGATCAATCGATTAGATTTTGGGAGTGATCGGGTCAAAGGTCAAGGTCAAGGCCACGAAAAGGTCAAAACCGACTTTCGGCCATATCTCGGTCAATTTTTATCCGATGGGCATGAAACCAACGCCAAAATGTGCAGAATTATATACCCGATCCTGTGATGTGAAACACGGTACAATGGGGTCAATATCCTTCTTAGTGGTTGGGGGTCAAAGGTCAGGGGGGTCATTACCTTTCGAACTTAAAGGCGTATTGATGTAAAAAAAAATATATCGTACTCTTGTCATTCATCGATCATTTAAAAAAATAAAAATTGGTCCTCAGAGTTATGTGGCGAGGGATTCAGTGGTGTCGGCGAAGGTATGCGCTCTACCGAGTGCCCGTTCTAGTTAAAATGTGTTTTTCAAAAAATCCTAAATTCTGGAAAATCAAATATGGCGAAGCTTCAAGATCCTTCTGATAAAGTTGTAGGGAATGTACCAAGGAATGTCTCTACCAAGTTTTGTGTAATTTTGACTTACACAGTGGGAGCTATGACCTTTGAAGTGAAAACCTGTTTTTCTTGAATTATAGCGCCACCATTTGGCCAATTGTACGGTGGCCCTGAAGTGCAAAACACGAACGCAAAAGAGAAAACACAAACACAAATGAGAAAACACGAACGCAAATGAGAAAACACAAGCACAAATGAGAAAACACAAACGCAAATGAGAAAACACAAACACAAATGAGAAAACACGAACGCAAATGAGAAAACACGAACGCAAATGATTAAACACGAACGCAAATGATTAAACACGAACGCAAAAGAGGAAACACGAACGCAAAAGAAGAAACACAAACGCCAAAGAAGAAACACAAACGCAAAAGAGAAAACACAAATGCAAAAGAGAAATCACAAACACAAATGAGAAAACACAAACGCAAAAGAGGAAACACAACAGCATTGACTCGAACGGAAAAGGTAGGTACCTTCGGGTGGCATGACTTGACGTTGATTGGACGACGTCACTTCCCGTCTCTTTACCAGGAAGTAAACATACCTCAACGCACAGAGATATAGGCCGTTTCTCAATCGGTCTTTGTCAGGTGACGTAACGTTTGCGACAGCCGCAGTGCATTGTGGGTCGAATCGCCATTTTGGAGGGTCACTCGTTGTAAATAACTCAACAGTGAGCATCGTCTCTTCGTGCGGCATTATCTTTGATATAATGGGACACTCGTGTTGTGTGATAGGCTGCCATAGTAAGTCACACGACAGAAATGGCAGAAAAGTTGACCACAACGTGAGATTTTTTCGGTTTCCCACTTGGAAAAGAGGTAACGGACAGCAGGTTGAAGAAATAATGAAGAGGCGTCGGATGGCCTGGGTCGCAGCGGTGAGATGGAAGGGCATCACTTTCGATACCATATCTCCCGTCATGCGTGTTTGTTCTCTGCATTTTAATCAAGGCAAGTAAGATTGATTAACTGCTTGATTCTTGAGTAATTATGTTGTATGAAAAAGGGGTAGGATTGTTAGATCATTTTCACTTTTTTCTAGCTACTGCAATGTGAATATGAAGTCATTTTTCACAACAATGTAATAAACATTAATCCTTTATGCCCACAGTTACAGTTTTTCTCCATTGGTTTGGCTCATTTCTTGAAACTGAGATGACATTCTCATAACTATAAAGCAATTTGGCCAAACAGACTTGCAGTTCTGCACAACACTTCAGATAACCAGCAAAATGTAATTTGTCTCCCAAAAGTACTCATCCATGCTTCAAAATGAAATCCCTTTCCCATGTAAATAGTCAGTACCATAAAAATGGCATGGATCCTTCTCAATTGCTTTGGCACATTTTTCATTCAGTACTTCTGTCAAAATATCTTGGATGGTACTGCACAACTACATGGATCACCTGGCAATGTTTGTACAGCTCCCAAAACAGTTTACCCTTCAGTCAAAACTACATTCCCTTCTCATATAACTAGTCAGTGCCTCCAAATTGCATTGTCCCTTTTGGTATTGTGTAAGTACTGCAAGTCAAAATACTTAGACGCTTTGTCATGGCATATTTCTAACTATAGGCATAACATTTTCACACCACACACACACACTGCACTCATTCTGCCGAGGAATTTTCATTTTTATTCTCAACTAATGTAAATTGTACACATTACAGTAGGTAGGGAACCGTAAAAAAGGAAAATATACTGTGTACACAAAATACAAAAACCCACAAAAAAGAAAAAAATCAACAACTCAACACTGTAAATACAAAGAGTCACAAATGAAGACATTTTGTTTCGTCACGGTCACTCCCCTCTCTCTCCTGGTCACCATCCTCATCTTCCTGGCCATCCATTCTCTGTGCTCTGTTCGGCCACAGATTCTCATCCACATCGCATCTGATGTTGTCTGTTGAGATACAGCGCGGGAAGAAGCGTCGTGCATGCCTGAGCCATCCTCTACACTGATCCCCTGTTATGTCCTCACAGGCAGCGTCCATTGCAGTGATGAGAGCCCTCTGGTTTTCCCCATGGTGTTCATACACTCTCCATCTCCAAGCAGAGAAAAACTCCTCGATAGGATTGAGGAATGGAGAGTATGGTGGCAACAACACATTGTGCATTCTTGGATGCATGTTGAACCATCCCCGGATGCGTGGACCCCGGTGGAAATCAACGGTGTCCCATATAATTACAAACTAGGGTAGGTGGGGCCCTTCGAGACCCCTCTCATTTTCTGGGACCAGAACAAGATACAGTTGGTCCAGGAAACGGAGGAGTTTATCTGTGTTGTATGGGCCCAAACTTGCATTGTGGGTGGCTACACCATTTTCTGAGATGGCCGCGCACATGGTTATATTTCCCCCCCGCTGGCCAACAATGTTTCGGCCACGCCTGCGGCCCTTGGCCAGGTTGAAGCCTGCCTCGTCAACAAACACTAGGAGGTGAGGTGTTTCACTCCCCTCCAGTGCCAGGATTCTCTGGAAAAGAGATAAGAGTAAAAAAAAATCATGTAGATGTGTCATTTGGTCACGGCAATGCAACACAATATGTTCTTCTCATAGTCAATATAACCCACAGTGGTTCCAATCCTTGAATGCAGGCATATGCAGATTTTCTGGGGTAGTTTTTGATACAAAGAGAACAGAGGCATACTGTTGACAGTGTTCTGTTACAGTTCAGCAAAATGCTGTGGTCATATATTGTAAAGCTGGGTTCCAAAAGAGGAGGATACTGAAACCCTCAGAAATTGGAACCTCTGCACGGTGTTCACAAAATGATAGACAATGAATAATTGACTTACCTGCACATACTGGTACCGCAGTTCTTTCACTCTGTCAGTGTTCTGCTCAAATGGTACTCTGTATATTTGCTTCATGGTGATAAGGTTCTTCTTCAGAACCCGGTCTATTGTCGATATGCTGATGAAGTTGATGCTTTGGAAGACGTCATTGTTTTGGGGGACTGCATCCCGGATCTGTGACAGTGTTATGGCATTATTTGCTATCACCATGTCACAGATCTCCTGTTCTTGATAATCATTTAGGAGTTTTCGTCTTCCACCCTCATGAGGTTGTCGGCCAATCCTGCACATAAGCACAGAAAACATGACTATTTGTTGTTCTTGTCTCATGTGTTTGTTACAGATTATCAATCACTGTACAGTAATGACTGCATTGCTTACTGTGTCACACCACTTTACTGTATGGCTACAGTACTTACAATTGCACTGCAATTCTATTATGAACTCTTGCTGTATTTTGTCCAATTTACAACAGTATTTCCTTTGTTATTCTACAGATATGAGCTGAATGCATGTAATACTGTGACTTCACATCGAGATACTGTAAGATTTTACTGTAGGACATGCACATGCACACACAGTCAAATAGTTGTCATTGCCTGAGTGCATACCTGTTTTCCCGACGAAAGATTTGAATGATGGAGGAAACTGTGGAGCGTGGCACGTTAGGCTGCACTCTGCGACCTGCCTCTGCCATTGTGAGGCCATGGTTGATGACATGGTCAATAATGGTGGCCCGAATTTCATCAGGGACAATATGATGTCTGCGAACTCCTATTCCTGCTATTCCACCGCCACGAACCCTCACTCCTCCTCCTCTTCCCTCTCCTCTACCCCCACGCGCTCTCACTCCTCTTCCTCCTCCCCTACCTCCACGCACCCTCAATCCTCCTCCTCCTCCTCCTCCTCCTCTTCCTCTTCCGCTTCCTTCTCTTCCTCTTCCCCTTCCTCCTGGTGGAAGTTGCTCTTGTTGAATTCCATGCTGTCTCTCCATGTTCACATAGGGAAAAAGTACTAGCACCAGGCCAAGCTGTATATATACCGCAATGCCAGCACTCCAGAACATAGACAACACCTGTCAGGTAACTCAACAAACAGATGGATTGGTCACCTACATTGTGGGACACGCCTCCTTCGTTAGTCAAAAACTTATTTCACCTAACCTGATTATCCTAAATTTACTATAACATCTTCCAAAATATGTACTGTATTCTATTCCAGTTTCCTAACACTATTTTGACAATTGAGCAGACTATTCTGCATATGATGACTTATACGATGAAAATGTGCTGACATGTTTTGAGGACAATAACCATGACACTGAAAACCAACCAATTGGGATAGATCAGCAAGATACATTCATTTGAAAAATGTACTAAATGTTGGCTGATTGTGTTAACTGTAGGATACTTGTACATAGCTATTTGCAAGGATGTACTAAAGGTTTGACACATGTACAAAGCATTTGGAAATGTGATGAAAGCAATGATAAATGCCATTCTGTTGTGAGAAACTGTAAGATAGTTTGGGGATTTGTCCATGTTTGTTATGAGAATGTCATCTCAGTTTCAAGAAATGAGCCAAACCAATGGAGAAAAACTGTAAAATAAGTAAAGCAAATCAGACAAAAACAAGCCAACGTCCAACTAACTGTCACCACCAACCGTAACTTCACTTGATTACACCCAAGTTAGCTTACCTTTGCAGTGACGACTGTGTTGTTGCAGTCCTGCGGTCCAAATGTGAACAGATCCTGCACCCAGCCATTCGTGAAATGTCCGTGAGCTTCGAGAGATTTATAGTTTCTGAAATGTTCATATGTGTAAGCGCTGATACCGTAAACGAGGTAGTTTGTTATATCCAGTGATGAAGTTGGAGGCAGTAATGTGGCGTCGGAGCTCCATTCTTCAGCTGTGAGGTCGTACGGATCTATGTTATTGATTGTCGACAATTTAGCCAAATACCGATTCCTGACCTCCTTGATAAGTTTGTCCCTGTACGGGATCCTCTCGTCCTTCTTATTCTTGTCCAGATTGGCGACTGAGTAAACGGAATAAAAACTAATATACTGACTAACTGCTACTAACTGCAACTTCACCGGACAGCTCCTCCTGTGCTGGTTTGTTTACATTCCGCTGTACACTCAAAATGGCGCCGGGGGGGGGTGTGTCCGCTAGTTAGCATACGTCACTGACAAAGACCGATATGCGTTCTTCTCTGTACTTCTGTTCTTGGGAACTTGAGAAACGTCATCCCTCTGAGACCATGTACTGTCTCAATTCAAAGTTCGCATCTCGACGAGAACGGTTACCAGTCCCGGAAGTGTTCTTGATACGCCCATTTTTCCTAGGATGCATCGGATGGTAGCTTGTGTGAACTTGACAGCACGCGTATCCCAGAATTCTTTTCGGCATCTAAGCAGGAGTGGGACGCGCGTTTCCGAAACGTAGGAGACGCAGCGAGGGTTCATTAATATTCATAAATATAGTGCTCTGATTCGTTCTTGAAGCGCCTGTTCTGATTTGTTCTTGAAATACGTCACCCATCACTAGAAGGATGACTTGGGAGTTGCAGTCCTTATTGCATTCGCATCAATATGATATATGATATTCAACTTATTAATTCGAATCTTAAATATATTTATATATATTCATATATATATTTAGAAATGGGGGATTTTCTAACTCGCGGAGTTGTAGTCCTTATTGCATTCGCATCAATATGATATATGATATTCAACTTATTAATTATAATCATATATATATATTCATATATATTTAGAAATGGGGGATTTTCTAACGTAAAAAGTTTTAATGTCCGGAGCAATGTTGTTTAAGGGTCCCCCTTGAAAATGAGATGCTGTGTCTCAAGGGGCTATCCCTTTAATACAAATTTCAAAAAAGAGCGAAAAATATCCGCCACCGCCAATTTTTTTTCATCTTTTCGTGAAGACCTGAAGACGTAATTCTGCCACCGCCAATTCTTTTTTGTTTGGAAGACCGACATCTTCATCGAGGGTCCTAAAAATCTGTGGAAATTAAATTTGGTTACTCATGGCGGAATCTCATCTTAAATTGGTTACCTATAAAAACTCAGTTCAAACTAGCAAGATGCATTGTGAGCTTGAAAACAATGCTCCACTTAAGCGTAGTAAAATTAGGTCAACTGGACGTAAGTTTTGCTTGAAGACATTTTGCCTCTCATCCGAGAGGCTTCTTCAGTTCTAGTGGAGAGTGTGGGGGCTCCAGTTACAAGTAAAAAGCATGTTAGATTTTTGACTGTGAGTCTCGGCTTAAATTGGTTACCTGTAAATACTCAGTTTGATCTAGCAAGAGATGCTACTTGGTTATACATATCCTTATGACAAGTAAAACCTGATGTCCTTATCATGTGTACAAGTTGCTTGGCATATATATGTTTTAAAAATGCAAATAAGGGGATCTATTTCAAAATATGATACACACAATTCTATAACAAATGTAGAAATATATCTGTAACTAATACACTGTTCTTCAAATATAAACATTTTCATCCCATCTACAGATTCAGCCTTCACTAGAGTATGGCAGTTAAGTGGTGCCACTTCTGTCAGAGGGAAGATGCTGGGGACGTCTCAGAGCTTCTGCTTGAGGTTGGTTTAGAAATAGACTGCTAAGAAAGTACAGTAATATAAGGTTATGCAGGTATTGGCCTTTAATGAGGTATATATAAGTGTACAAATGCACACCATAAAACATTTTAGGAACCTGCGTAGGAGCAATCCCCAAGCTTGCAGATTAAGGAAAAAGGCACTGTCCTTACTGGTAGATGCAATAGTTTGATTATGTTTGAAATGTAGTCAAAAACCTTGCGGTACCTTTCTTTCCTTTTTGAGATATAGGACATCTCTCAATTTCCGCAGGTTTATAATCTGAAATTAGGACTGAATTCTACGTTGTTCGCAGGCAGCTATGCTATTAAAGATAGTATTATTTTCATTTTGAACTTTGTAAAATTATACTTTTAACTCTATACAGCTACCCTTCCCTGAGGGCTATGAGCACATTGTGTGCTCATACAAGACGTTGGAGCGGCCTGGTGACTTCAGAATCACCTTGAAGGTTAGGTTGAGCACCAGAGAAGATCTTAAGACGTGGCTCAAGGCCTTCAGGGTGCCTCACAAACCACCTGGGTACGGCAAAAACATATCCCAACAAGAATGCTGTAGCCAACGAGTACAGAGTAAGGACCATTAATGATGATGAATGTTATTTGTTTTTATGAATTTTGCCATACTGCCTTGAAAATGATGTCAATCTCATTAGATCAAGGAAACTAAGCAGGGATGAAGATTATCAAAAGGCTGAAAGGCAGTTGGCAAGGCAGCTCGAGGTGCTCTGATGTGTACATTTTCAGTTTTTACCTCCAGATTAACAGTACACATCAGTGCCTCGCAGTCTTTTGCCCATCCTCCACCCTGCTTTGTTTCCTATGTGTATTGAAGCTTTTTGTATCTTCTTAGGTTGACCTCCGATGCCATCACAATACTCGCCATTCCAACCTCAGCAAGAAAAACACAAAATGTCCAGCTACAATGTACCTGGTGCTGAAAAAAAGCAAACTGAGCCAGTCAAGAAAATCAAAGTAATTTTTTCCCCCAACCATAAACTGATCGCTCTATCTCAGGGGTCTGCAGTTTGATTATGAATTATACTTCTGTCTGTCTTCTGTTTTGTAGAGATGTTCACAACCAGGAGGGATTTTTCTTTCACGTGACCATCAAACACGACCACAATCATCGCTTGACCTGTGCTGAGGCGTTGAGTCAAAGAGACGTGTCAGAAGCAACGGTGGAGAAGCTGAAGACGCTGTTTGAGAGTGGCCACTCTCCTTCCTCTGCACTCAATACAATCAAATATGATCTTCAGGAGGAACACGGCGACTCATACGTGTATGCCTCTGCTGATCGATCCATATGCCCAGACCTGAAGTTCTGTTACAGGTAACTAAAACATGTAGTTGAGGAGTCGTGAGGGGGGCTTAATTTATCTGACTACACTTTTAAAAAATATATTGAATATTTAATTTAAAGAAACTTAAACTATAAGGGAGATTTTATTTATTTTTAGTTATCTTTATAGCTGATTGGCATTTGGTTAATAACCCCTTTAATCTCTCTCATTACAGACTATATTACAAGATCTTCGAGAGGGCATATGGGGCTTCATCTGGAGCAAGGACGTGGGAAGACCTCCACAAACGAGTTGAGCCCTACAATGAGGAGCAGGGGGAGACCTGTGCCAAGATCTGCACAGAGGGCTCAAACACCGTCTGCAGTCCTTTGATGAAACGGGTGCACAAAAAGGTCTGTCACAGAGGTGAGTTGGTCTTCATAGACTCATCTGGGAACTGTGACAGAATGAACAGTCGAATCTTCCTCCTCCTGACCCATACAAGTGCAGGTGTGTATAGTGGACTACAATGGACACACACTTTGGCATTTTTTGTCTCATCCACATTTGCACTTCTGATTGACAACTGTTTGGTTTAATTTTATTGAAGTTTAACAAACTATTCTTTTTACCTAAAGGTGGTCTCCCACTTGGAGTTGTGTTCACAACCTCAGAGTCCCAGAGCACAATCAGTGCGGGACTCAGGTTGCTACAGAACATCCTTGGGGAGGAGGCCTTCTTTGGAAGGGAGTGCTTGGGCCCCAGGTGGTCATGACTGATGACTGCAAGGCTCTGCGACAGGTGATGCAATACTGATCGTAATCATTGACTATCAACAGGAGACTTAAATCACTTGAACAGTCTTTGTTGGTTACTTAAAGTCAACAGCTACATTTTCAAACTTAAGTTTGTGTTAAAACACAGATAACTCAAACAGTTTGGCCATCAGTTACCTTGTACCTCTGACTTTACCGACCTTTCTCCGCTACACAGGCAGTCAAAGAAGTGTACCCACAGACCACCCCTCTCCTATGTGTGTTCCTCATGCTCCAGGCGATGTGGCGGTGGTTGTGGGACAGCCACCATGGGATTGGGAAGAACGGCCGCTAGTACCTCCTTGGTATTTTTAAAAAACTTGTGTATGCCAAGTCGGCAGCACAGTTGGAGGCCCTCCAC
Organism: Gymnothorax reevesii; assembly: GCA_029721435.1. NCBI lineage: Eukaryota > Metazoa > Chordata > Actinopteri > Anguilliformes > Muraenidae > Gymnothorax > Gymnothorax reevesii. The sequence goes on along the minus strand of CM056578.1, from coordinate 68,363,493 downwards.
AACCACGCCCTAGAGGACCCCATAGTCAAGTCCCACACAAATAACTTTGTAGAGTGCGCCATGAGGGTCCTAAAGGACAAGATATTTTACAGGTAGATATGGTAGAGATGGATATTAATTTAAATTTTGTGTTGTTGATTGATGTTTTGGATTTCATAATTTTCACTTTGTAACTTTGTTTCAAAAGGTGCTGTACAGATAAATTCATTATCATTATCATCATTATTCGGAAGACTGTCAATAGGTTAAGATTCTCTTAACCATCCCAGTTCGAAATTCTCACACCTACAGGCTGAAGGCCTTCAATGTTACCCAGCTGGTGGACTTTATATCCACACGACTGGAGGCCTACTATGTCCGGAGGCTGCTGGATGGCGCCAATCCAGCATACCAGCTGACAAGGTGTGTATTTTGCATACTTAGGCCTGTAAGCTAATATTGTATGGTTATATGTGTTTGTGATAGTTTTTTTTTGTAATTGTTTAATAGCTGTATTTATTTGTCTTTCCTTTTTTAGGAGGATGAATTGTGCCCAATGTTGTTGGACAGCGGGGCTACGATCAAAGGCTTCACAGAACCCAGCATAAACGATCGCAAGCTGTTTTATGAAATTGCAACAGGTAAAATATTTTGCTTTCTTATTCTGGAATGTCATCCCCTTTCATAGGCACTAAATACTTCTGCATTGAGTTTCTATAACTGCACCAGTACAATTTTGAGGAGGTGCACCTCAGCTATGCATTGGGTACGGTTTAGCTTTATAGTCTATTGCATGGTGGACCTACGGCACAGCTTACACTGTCAATTAAATGCAGAAGTTAAATTCCTCTATGTCTTTGTGTTTATCAAGGACTACCAAAGAACATTACATCCAGGTTGCAAAATAATTGAAAGTTTATTAGTGTTGCATATTTTATATCAGTTACAGTTCCTCTCACTGTCACACACATAATGACACTCATCTTGTTTGTCAAAAGGAATGGTCAACATTGCAGCAGACTGGTTCGCTGGTTTGGCATTTGCTCAGACTCCACCTATTGCAGGTAAGTTTTGTGTTGCAGGGGTTGGTGCTAATCTTTTCTATTGATTTATTGTGTTTCATTGTCCTTTGTTCTTGCACCCTGAGAATAAAAAGGCTTTTATAGGCAAGAGCTGCTCCTGTACCGTCCTTCAACAGTTTCATTTGTAGTTTGTACTGAAAATCAGTTAATAATGAGTAGAATTAACAATTTGTATACGATGTGCTTTCTCATGCATGCAGTTAGACTTTTTTGTTCCATGTTCCAACACACATGACCTCAACAACTCTGTACTCTGTGTCCTTGCAAAATAGGAAACCATGAACAGGGAGCCGATGTCTATCCGGCTGGTAGTGAGCAAGAGCACAGAGCCTGTAAAGATGAGCCAGAGGATGAAGCCTGTAAAGATGAGCCAGAGGAGGGAGCCTGTGGGGATGAGCCAGAGGAGGGAGCTGGATCTATTGCTGGGGAAGCATCAGCAACTGAAGCAGGGTGAAAGCAGGAACTGGAGGCTGGCCTCAAATCTATGTTTGAGGAGTTAGCTTAGAAGCTGAGGGAGGATGAAATATTTGAGGCTCCAATTCAATATCTTCTCTCCAGCTACAAGAAAATAAAGACTGACAGTGGTTTGATTTCTGCATGCTGTACCTTCGGAAAGGACAGACTCCATACGAGAGCAGCTACCGACAAAACTGTAAAACTCCTGAAGTTAAGAGCGAGGAGATGTTTACAGACGAGCACATCAATTGGTGTGCAACCCACCGCTGTGGCAAGGCGGAAGGCACCGCTGGGTGGCAGACGGGCCCTCCAAACAGGACGGCCACCTAAAAGAGCCCGGAGGGAACACGGGTACGGCAAAGTTAAGGAAGGGGGTGGTGTGCTGCCCAAAAGACCAGCACCACATTCATTGTCCCAGTGTGTGGCTGATGGGGTGGCCCTGGGTGGCAGCCATTCTAAGAAATAAATCGCTCCCCTTTATTCCCTCCTGTGATGTACTGCTGTTCATTGTAAAATCGTGTTGTTTTTTCTACAATAAATTGTGAATGTGCTGTCATCCATTTTTGGAGGCAGCTCTTTCTTCCATGGTGCATTGCTTTTTGTAGTAATTTACTGTATAACACAGCATATTACTGTTCAAATTTTAGTCAACTTTTACAACAAAGTTTACAGTCTGCATAAGCATGAGGAGGGCAAGGCTGACAGTGCAGGGAGAGCAGCAGGCGTGATGGAGGAGACATCAGTCTTAGATGTTACGGCTGAAATTGGCCCCAATTAACCAATTAGGGTAAAACCAAAGTACTGCACTAAAGCCATAAACATAAGAAAGCCACATGGAGAAATCAAACCATCAAAAGTTGCTAGTCACTGCAAAAGTGCAGGCATTTATTTGCCAAATGTAATTTGACACCAAAAGTAATTTAAAAAAGAAATCACAAACAAAATATATTCCCCATAGCTGTTAGGAGGCAGGACGGGAGAGAATAAAAAGTATACTTCTGATAATTGAAACAACAGAAAGGGAAAGAAAATACTCACCGTCCTGCCGGGGAACATGAAAAAGAAACTACTTAAATGTCATCCAAACTAATCCTCATAAACAATAACAAAAAGTAAACAGAGAATGGACAACTCAAACATGAACCAAGTGAACAACATAATGGCAGTGTCGAGGGGGGGGAGCTCCTTGTCCAGCTTCTGGGCAAACTTTAAAGGCCTCAAGGCAGGTGCAGCTCATGAGGGCAATCAACAGCTCTTCCAGTTGGCCTCGCCTCCTCAGGCACAGCTCCATGTAAAGGAAATGGGCAGGAGCGTAACACCCCCACCCATAAGACATTAAATCGTCAGAATTTAATGAAATATTAATTTTAAATAAGAAAACAAGGCAGGCCCAAAAATGAAACTCGCCTGCAAGCCCCCCCAATGAAAAACGGGGGAGCACATACAGGATGAGACGCAAGAACATAGGCAGGGTCTGTCCAGCTCTCAGGACAGCACGACATCAGGAGTCCAGCATCAGGGGTCCAAGGGAGACGACAGAATCCACGCCAACCAGACTCAGGAGCAACAGGGAAAACAGCCAAGTAGGAATAAGCCAGAGCAGCAGGACAAGGGACAGCAATCACAGCAATGGACACTTGCCTTGGGCCACCCCCAATATAATTAGGGGACGGCACAAAAGGTAGGAAGCCTGATCATAAGCACGGTTATAAGATCCCCAGAAAACCTGCAGCCACAGCTCCAGCAGTAGACCCGCTCCAGAAACAGCAGAGGCAGGAAAATGGATGAGACCGCCAAAAAAAAAAAATTAAAATTCAGACTCGTGAGAGGGCGTCGGCTAAGACGTTGTTTCTTCCCTTTATATGCCGAATGACAAGAGGGAAAGTCTGTAGAAAAAGACTCCACCGGAAAAGTCTCTGGTTAGTATTTCCAATGCGTTGAAGAAACACTAACGGATTATGATCCGTATGAACCAAGATGGATTCAGACCCGCTCAAATAAATCTCAAAGTGCTTCACCGCAAGAACCAATGCAAGAGCTTCCTTTTCAATCACAGAATAGTTCTTTTGAGGTTTGTTAAACTTTTGAGAAAAAACAAACTGGGTGTTCCACTCCATTTTCATCCTCTTGGATCAGGACAGCCCCAGCCCCAGTGTCACAAGCATCAACAGCTAGTTGGAAAGGGCGATGGAAATCAGGAGCAGCCAAAACAGGTGCATTAGCTAGCAAAGACTTGGCCCCCTCGAATGCCTGCTGACACTTTTCTGACCAAACAAAAGGCTTAACAGTCAAGAGATCAGTGAGGGGTGCAACAACCTCAGAAAAGTTTTTACAAAATGATCTATAATAACCCGCCATCCCTAGAAATCTCCTAACTCCCTTACGATCAACAGGGATGGGAAAGTTATCGATAGCCTCGACTTTAGCCCTTACTGGCCTAACCTGCCCCCCCCCCACAATCTTTCCCAGGTAGGTAACTGTGGCTTTCCCAAATTCACATTTGGCAAAGTTTATAGTAAGATTAGCATTTGACAAGCGCTCAAAGACATCAGACAGTTGAGAGATGTGGTCACTCCAAGAAGAACTATAGATCACTATGTCGTCTAAGTAAGCCTCACAATTGGACAAACCAGACAATACTCGATTTACAAGCCTCTGAAATGTAGACGGAGCGTTTTTCATCCCAAAGGCCATAACCGAGTAGGTCCATAAACCATCAGGAGTAACAAATGCAGAGATCTCCTTAGCTCTGTCAGTGAGTGGAACCTGCCAATAGCCTCTTAATAGATCTAACTTAGTGACATACTTTGCTGGGCCCACTCGATCAATGCAATCCTCCATTCTGGGCAAGGGAAAGGAATCAACTTTAGTCAAGGCATTAACCTTACGATAGTCAGTACAAAAACGATACGTCCCATCTGGCTTTGGAACGAGAAGACAGGGCGAGCTCCAAGCACTGTAGCTGGACTCCGCAATGCCATGCTTGGTCATATAAGCAACCTCCTCCTGCAGGAGGGCACGCTTCACAGGATTGACACGATATGGATGTTGTTTCACTGGCAAAGAATCACCTACATCAATATCATGGACAATCAAGGTGGTCTGGCTAGGGATATCAGAAAATAAAGATTGGTAAGACCTCAAAAGGGCAATAAGTGTAGTTTTCTCCAAGTCGGATAGATGACAAAACTGATCATCAAGAGTAGCCAACATTTCAGAGTTATTGCCTACGGTCTGGAACCTGAGAACCCAACTGATCTTGGTCCTCACTTTCCACAATAGGAACACAGGGCATCGCCGACACCTTAGCTTCCCCACCAGAATCACAATCTCTGGAACAGTACTCCTTTAACATATTAATGTGACACAATCTACTTTGCTTTCGCCGATCTGGTGTAGCGACGACATAGTCAAGGTCACCAACCTTGCGGAGAACAGTATACAGACCACTGTAACGGGCTTGTAAAGGAGAACCAGGAAGAGGCAAAAGAACCAAAACTTTATCTCCAGGAACAAATGATCTAAACCTAGCCTTACGGTCATACCAAGTTCTCATTATACTCTGGGAAGCTTCCAGGTTTGTGCTGGCAATCTCACAAACTTTAGCAAGCCTTTCTCTGAACTGACACACATAGTCTAAGAGATTACAAGGGGTAGGATGGTCAGCAAGCCACTTCTCTTTTAGAACCCTCAAAGGCCCCCGAACAGTGTGACCAAACAAGTTCTGCGGGACTAAAGCCCAGCGACTCTTGAACCACCTCTCACAGCAAAAAGCAAAAGAGGGACCCCCTCATCCCAGTCCTTCTGGAACTCTAGGCAGCAGGCACGCAACATTGTTTTCAGAGTCTGATGGAATCTTTCCAGGGCACCCTGGGACTCTGGATGATAGGCGCTAGAGTGGCAATGAGCCACACCTAACTGCTCTAGAACCTGTTTAAAAAGGTTGGACATAAAATTAGAGCCTTGATCCGACTGCACTACTTTAGGAAGACCAAACACAGAAAAAAATTTAATGAGAGCCTTGCATACTGTACGAGCAGTAATGTTCCTTAAGGGAACCGCTTCTGGGAATCGTGTGGAAGCACACATTAATGTTAAAAGATACTGGTTTCCACTCTTAGCTTTAGGCAGTGGGCCAACACAGTCCACTAAAACTCTGCTAAAAGGCTCATCAAAGGCAGGAATAGGAAATAAAGGGGAAATGGGAATGGTCTGGTTAGGCTTCCCCGCCAACTGACAGGTGTGACAAGACTTACAATAAGTCGTCACATCCCGTTTAAGGCCAGGCCAAAAAAAATTCCGAAGAATTCGGTCATAGGTCTTATTTACCCCTAAATGGCCACCCAAAGAGCCATCATGAGCCAACTTTAAAATATCAGGTCTAAAAATAATAGGTACAACAACCTGAAACACATGGGACCATTCTTGCAAAGGAACACTAGGGGGACACCATTTCCTCATTAATACACCATCACTCACGAAATAGCCAGTAGCCATTTCACTGATCTCCTCAATCGAAGATTCCTCTGCAAAAAGTGGGAGAAGTGAAGGATCCTTTCTCTGCTCAGCTTGAAATTGCTCTCTGGGCACCACTTTGTCACCAACAGGGACTACTTCAACCTTCAAAGGCCCCAGCAATTCACTTTGCTTGGGAAACTTTAAAGAAGAAATCTTAGAATCCTGAATACAGACCTCTTTACCACAATTCTCAGGGTCACACATGAAGGTTTCTGCTAAATTAACCTCTTTGGGGCTCTTACCACCCTCCAAACAAGAGCAATCATTAGCCCGTCTTTTAGACATAGCCCTTGTAACAGCACAGGCAGGAAACACACCCGGAAATTTCTGAGACAACACATCAGGCCCCTCTAAAAACAGGGGAATTGGAATTACCTGGGGGTGAACAGGGACTTTTCCTCCAGCCAAATCATTCCCCAGAATGAATGAAATTCCCTCCACGGGCAAACTAGGCCTAATGCCCACAACCACCTGACCAGACACAAGAGGTGAATCCAGTTTGAGACTATGGAGAGGAACACTAATACACCCCATCTCCACACCTTGTATTAACACATTAGAGCCAATGGCAGTACTTTCTGAAAATGGCAATACACAATCTAACACAAAGGACTGAGCTGCTCCTGTATCTCGAAGAATCCTAACAGGAACACGAGCGTCACAGTCAGTATGTATAGATACCCAACCATCCATCACAAAAGGCCTATACTCATCCAGCACAACCTCTGCTCTCAACGGAGCAGCCTTAATCATTGACAGGGGCAAAACAGGGGTATCAGCTAAAGCAACTGGTTTAAAAGACTTGGCATTCTTTCTCTGTAGTGCAAAGCAATCTGCTATGACATGGCCAGGCTTCTTACAATAACTACACACAGGTCTGTCCTTTAGGTCAGACTCTAAGGTTACTCACTTTCTTTGTAGCACCTAAACTACTTCCCTCTAAAACAGAAGCTTTGGATGAATTCCCTTTCACCTGATCAGTACACAAATTTGACTGGTCAAAGATTTTCTTGTGTGTCAAAATGAACTCATCAGCAAGAACAGCAGCTGAAGTCACCTGAAGTGCTTTCTGTTCATTCAAATAAGTTGCTACAGCTTCAGGGAGGCAGTTCTTAAACTCCTCAAGGACAATCATATCCCTGAGCTTAGCAAAGGTATCAATTTTCAAAGATAGACACCACCGATCAAATAGGTCCTCCTTCTCTCTGGCAAATTCTACATAGGTCTGGCCATCATGCTTCCTAGAATGTCTGAACTTTTGACGATAGGCCTCTGGGACCAATTCAAAGGCCCTTAAAATTGCAGCTTTAACAACATCAAAATCTAGACTCTCATCAAAAGACAGTGAAGAATAAACTTCTTGAGCTTTTCCAGTAAGAACACACTGTAGGAGCAACGTCCAAATATTTCTAGGCCAACCTAAAGTAGTAGCTACCCGTTCAAAATGAGGAAAGTATTTCTCGACTTCCTTTTCAGAAAAGGGAGGAACCATACGAATATGTTTAGTGACATCAAATTTTTGATCTGACCGATTAGACCCAAACTCCAACTGCTTTAACCGAAACTCATACTCAAGTTTCTCAATCTCCCTTCTGGATTGCAACTCCAACTCCCTCAAATGAAGTTCTTTAAACCTAAGCTGAAACTCGAGTTCTTTTAAACGCAAGGCCTGATCACTAGGCTTGTCCTCAGAATCTGAAGACACAGAAAGAGTCGCAGTAGATGACTCAGTCACCTCCTCCTGGGACAACACGTTGCTCTCAATCAAACCAGACAAGACAGCCAATTTAATATCAACCTTACGACTAGAACGAACCACCTCAATTGAGTAGTGGTCAGCAATTAACAAGAGCTCCTTCTTAGTACAACAGTTAAACTGTGCCAATGTTGGTGCTTCAACAAATTTCTCCAATTCAAACTCCATAATTCAAAAAACACAAGAGACAATACCAATCACAAGAGTGGGTTAAAAACTTCAAAGCCTCAAAAGCTAGACTCAATATGGCCAAAACAGCCTTTACACAGCAACTCATAACATGCAGCAAAAAGGTGGCAGCAAACCACAATACAAATAAGCAGCACACAAAACCAGCTAATTAATTGATCACTCAATTAGCCAATTAAGGCACTCCCGGACGAGCCCCCAATTATGTTACAGCTGAAATTGGCCCCAATTAACCAATTAGGGTAAAACCAAAGTACTGCACTAAAGCCATAAACATAAGAAAGCCACATGGAGAAATCAAACCATCAAAAGTTGCTAGTCACTGCAAAAGTGCAGGCATTTATTTGCCAAATGTAATTTGACACCAAAAGTAATTTAAAAAAGAAATCACAAACAAAATATATTCCCCATAGCTGTTAGGAGGCAGGACGGGAGAGAATAAAAAGTATACTTCTGATAATTGAAACAACAGAAAGGGAAAGAAAATACTCACCGTCCTGCCGGGGAACATGAAAAAGAAACTACTTAAATGTCATCCAAACTAATCCTCATAAACAATAACAAAAAGTAAACAGAGAATGGACAACTCAAACATGAACCAAGTGAACAACATAATGGCAGTGTCGAGGGGGGGGAGCTCCTTGTCCAGCTTCTGGGCAAACTTTAAAGGCCTCAAGGCAGGTGCAGCTCATGAGGGCAATCAACAGCTCTTCCAGTTGGCCTCGCCTCCTCAGGCACAGCTCCATGTAAAGGAAATGGGCAGGAGCGTAACAGATAAGTATAAATGTATAAATTAAGTTATATTAAATTAAAGTATAAATGGGTATAAAATTAAATACGTTGGTATAAAAATAGCGCTATTATTCTGGAAGTATCATATTTGTTTATTTATTTGTTTATTTTGCACATTTAAAAGAACAACATATTGGAAATAATAAATTATTTGTGCAGGTGAGATTTAGAAACCCTGTGGGGTTGTGAGCTTATTGTAACTTCAGAAAGTAATCATAATATACAACTTAAGTGATACAACAAGGCAAAAAAAAAAATAGAATAAAATAAACAAAGAAAAAATAAAATTATAAGAAAAAAAGAAAAACTCATGAATAGCAGCATAAATAATGTAACAATGCATTTGAGATAAAAAGAAAGGAAATGAATAAAATAAAATGTGTGTGCGGGCGTGCACGTGTGTGGGGTGAAAGGGGGAGGAAGCAGTCACGCGGAAGTGTGCGATGGGTGACGTATTTAAAAACCGAATCAGAACGGGCGCTTCAAGAACGAATCAGAGCTCTAGATTTATGAATATTAATGAACCCTCGCCGCGTCTCCTACGTTTCGGAAACTCGCGAGCGGGACTCTCCTGAGAGGAGGGCAGGGTTACGTTTGCCAAAAGTATAGTTGCTAAGTAAACAAGTGTTGGCCAGTTTCCACTAACATGGCAATATCCCCCGCCGCCTCAGTTTTATGTGTCCGTACGGACGGAGCCCAATGCTATACCCCCGTTTCGCGGTAATCATGCGGCGGAGGAAAATTAGCAACTGACATAGACCCATTGACTGTGAATGGACGAACTAACTATCTAAGTTAGCATCTGTGATTGCGGGAAATGCACCCCAGGATCGGTAAAGCTTCTTTCACACCGGACGCGAAACAAATGTTTCGCACGGCAGATTTACATTCAAAGTCAATGCAAGGACGCGCGTCTTTGCATTGACTTTGAATGTAATCTGTCGGTATTTGTTCGCTATTTCTTAGCTAAATACTATTCTGCTAGGGCGAGGAACTGTTATGTGGGCACATTTGGAATATTGGCTCCTTTACGATGTTTTATGTCGAATATGCTCCAGTGTTTTCGGAGTGGAGAAACTCCGCAACAGCTGATGGAAGGTAGCTAAGCTAATCACCTTCACTAACTCACGCTCACAGACCCCTCTTCTACGGTGGCCGACAGGTACAAACGCGCTGCATATACAGAAACGAGATGCATAAACATAAACGACGCGCTGCATATACAAAAACGAGATGCAAATACAGAAACGACATGCATATGCAGAAACGACGTGCATATACAGAAACGCGATGCATATAAGAAAACAGATGCAAAAGAAAAACGCTGTAAATACAGAAACACGCTCCAAATAAGAAAACAGATGCAAGAGGAAAACGCTTTAAGTACAGGAACGCGCTGCATTTAACCCATCACCTTGGCCAAACTACCAACTTCCTATCCTGTTTATTATGTATTTATTTTTTCACAAATCAATCACAATTGATTATTATCGCAAATTATTCAAGTTTGCTTGCGTATTTTTCTGAACAAAGTAAGCCTACATGTTCATTTTTGTTGAACAAGCCTCGTTTTATCTTTCCATGTGACGATTATTTGACAGCAAGTACATCATGTAATGTTACTAACATGATGTTTGCTGTATTTGCGCATTTTATTATTAACTGTAACGGTACGACCGTCGTTTTCCAAGCTAGTGATAGCTTGACCGATGTTCAGAAATATCGCTACCTCCAGGGGGTCAGGCTCATTCTGTCCTCTGTACAGCCCCAAGAAATTTAAAATCCCTCTTGTACGCAGACTAATCACAGTATCGCCCAACGTGCTCAATAATAGCATAATCTCGCCATGTTTCAAGACAAGCAAGATGTAGAACTTAATCAAACCATGTAAATGAGCCAAAAGTTTCTTGTCATAATGTGATGTTTTCGCGTTGAAATAACGTGAAGATATCTTGTTAAAGCGTGAAAATATGTTGTCATAACACGAAAAGGATCTTGTAATAACAAGAAACTTTTCACGACAGACCCGTTTTTTTTTTCCAGGAATGGCAGCAATACGCTACCGTAAGTCAGGGACTCTACCACATGACCTTGCCCATTCATAAGTTTCAATGTCCCCCTGGAGACGATTGACCAATCAGAGAACAGGTAAAAAGGCAATAGACATATCGTGTAGAGCAGTGGTTCTCAACTGGTCTGGCTTCAGGACCCACCATCACCCCTTAATGACAAGCCGTGACCCAAATAAAAAAAGTCAACTTTTCAAATTGATTTAACGTAACATTCAGTCACACTTCAGTAACTGTACTCTTAAAGTTTACTTATTCTGGCAAAAAAAATTAATTAAAAATAAAATAAAAGGTGCAAATATGACAACAGTGCACTATGGAATAAATTCAGTTTCTTCAGTTTTTATCCACAAACTCAAAATAAATTAAACAAAAAGTGCAATTCAAAAAGATTCAAGTATACAAAATTAACTTTTCTTCTTATTGGCTTATCAGTTGGTAAATACTGAAAAACATTGTGCTTTGAAGAATATTAAGCAGCAGTAACTTCAGCCTTACTGACATCATAGATCTGTGTCTGGAAGACTTAATGGGAGAGCTGGGGAGCGGCATCAGGCAGTGCGTACATTATGCTTGCGTTCTATGCTCGGTAATGCCGCTTGCACACTGGACGCGAAACAAATTTTTCGCAGGACTGATTACAGTCAAAGTCAATGCAAAGAGCTATCGACTTTACTTGGTCTTTTTATTCGTCCGTTTTCTTCCTTTGAAGATAGACAGCAGTCTTAATTCGGTCTTTCTTTTGAAAATGAGTCAGATGGATCGAACAGATTCACGCTTTATTTCCACAGCAGAGATAAAATAGTGCTTGCAATCAGAGAGCAAATCAATTCCATGACCATTGACAGTGTGAATATATTATCGCATGCACGATCAAGACTGTCCGACGCGAAATGCAAAATACTCCATGTCCGGCACCCAGCAAAAATAAAAGTAGCCGATTGATATGTAAACAGATTTATAACGGAATAAAGAATAAAAATACATATACATCACCAACCAACAGAACATCCAAAAAAAATGACCCGCAAATAAATTAATCGCAGTGTTCGTTGGATTTTCTGTTGTTAAAATGTTTCTTTTCATTCTTTATTTCGTTATCAATCTGTTCTAATCGTCCTCTTTTTTTTTTTTTTTGGCTGTCAGACACGGAGGCATTGTACATTGTCTCGCACCAATGTCGACTCGCTTTACTGAGCAGAGCTTAAACAGAAACATTGATTGAAATTCTCGGTACTCATCTTGAAGAACTGAGCCCTCTTATCAAAACATTCACGTTTAATACCTAAAAGAGTCAGTAGATTTGAAGAAATTAAAAACAATAGTAGACTGTCGGACACGGAGATATATTAAAACCCTGTCAGACTTTCTGACACAAGACACTGCTTTCAACGCAATCTGTCGTTTCGCGTCCAGTGTGCATGCAGCTTAATACTAGGCTACTATAACTGTCAGTTAGGTTTTATCGTTTATAGTGGGGGAGAGGAATACAGCCTGATTGATATATGATCTCGTACTGAGTTAAGATCACATGTTGAGAATAAATGTGTAACGTATCTTGCATTGTTGTCCATGCATGTTAATCCCAAAATTTTAAACAGCAACAGGCTGTAATAATAGGAACACGCTATCCATCGTTTCTCTTGCCAATGAGCAATATTTGACTCGGCTGTGTTAAACCCAAACACGCCTTTGCCAACTTGCGCTGGAAGGAGGGGCAGAGGCGGGACCGAGGAGTACTTGCGCCAGGCTACGTCGGGCACGAAATTGCAATATACCCCTGGACACACCCCGTTGGCGCGGCGCACCCCCATTCGCCGCGCCTGCGCCTGGTCTACGAAATTAGAGCCCCTAGTGTTAAGGAGTGTGAATAGACGGCACTCCGCTGCATAAAAAAAATCCTCTTCAAAATAAAAGCACAGATTTTTTTTATTTGACCTGGCAAAGGCCTGCGACCCAATGAAAACGGGTCCACGACCCACTTTTGGGTCGCGATCCACCAGTTGAGAATCACTGGTGTAGAGAAAATAAATCGCGGCCCGCCTGCGTCATGAATATTCATGAGAAAATGCGAAATCTGGCCTCGCTTGGTCACGAAAAAAAAAACGCTCGGCCTGGAGCACTTCCGTTGTGTGACTTTCTTATTTGCATGTTTTCTTAAATGCAGCGCGCTACTGTACTTAAAGCGTTTTTCCATTGCATCTGTTTTCTTATATGCATGTCGTTTCTGTGTATGCATGTCGTTTCTGTATTTGCATCTCGTTTTTGTATATGCAGCGCGTCGTTTATGTAATTGCATCTAGTTTCTGTATATGCAGCGCGTTTGTACCTGTCGGCCACCGTACTCTTCCCCCGCAGATACATTACTGAAAAAAAGGCTGTTGGCGGAAGAAGTCGCGGCTCACTACCTGGCGTATTGCGTAATACCATCGCATCGTCTCAAACCGTCGACGGTGAGTGCTCGTAGCCTTGGAAGTTCGCTCTTCCTAGAACGACTAGCGAGAATGTTCCTTTCAAGAACTTGGTATTGAGGAACGGCTTATATTTCTAATATCTCTGTGCCTCAACGCATCGGTTTCAAAACATGAGCGGGATGCGATATTTTTTTCCGTCCCCCCACGTGACTTTCGGCCCTTAATGCGCGTCAATTTGCGTCATGATTACGCCGAAGTTTGCTTACAGTTTGGTCTTACTCGCTAGCGAGCTAGTTGGCTACCTAGCTAGCTATAGTATAGCTAGCGCGCAAATGTATTTAGCTACATAGCCAACTGGCTAGCCAGCTGAAAAGGCTGCAGTTCGCTTTCAATGACCGAAGTATTCTCAGAAATAATTACGCCGACAAAATAAGGCTACAGTTTGTGTACACAGCCATACTCGTTAGCGAGCTGTTGGCTTCCTAGCAAGTGATATCGAACTGTGTCAACAAGCACGCCAGTGTATTTAGTTACATGGCCAACTGGCTATCGAGCTAAAAAGGCAACAGTTCGCTCACAGTGGAATACTCGCGAGCGAGCTATTTGGCTAGCCAGCAAGATAAAGAGGCATCGATATCTATATGTTATAGATAGAATTCCAGTGTATCTAACATCGTAAAGTCGCTTTCTCACCGGACGCGAAACGATTTTTTCGCACCACAGATGACATTCAAAGTCAATGCAAAGCCGCGACTACTCGCGAAAACGCTTGTATTCACGTCTTTGCACGGACTTTGAATCTGTCGTACGAAAAAATCGATTCGCGTCCAGTGCGAAAGCACTTTAATTTTCCTCATTTAAGGAGGACATTCACAGTAATTATCCCTGGGAATCATTAATATCTCTTCAACGATGAAAAGCTATAGTGCCTAGTTTTCTTCACATTGGATATCGTGGACTATGGAAGAGTTATTTTAGCGGACTTTTTTTTTTCTTGGTCTCTGAAGTTGAAGTTGTGATGCATTAACGATATAGAAAAAAAGAAAATCGCCGCCTGCGAAAAGGACACCATAAGCACTTGTCAAAAAAATGTGACACAGAGGCCATTTCTCTTATCCACTCTTCAACATGGGAAAGACAAAGGAACACACCATTCAAGTAAGGCAGATGTGTGTCGACCTTCACAAGTCAGGCAATGGCTAAAAGAAAATAGCCTCTCACCTGCACTTGCCCATATCTACTGTCAGAGGAATCATTAAGAAGTTTAAAACAACTGGAACAGTGGTAAACAAGCCTGGAGGAGGATGCAACGTTATTTTGCCGCCATGCACAGTGAGGAGGATGGTAAGAGAAGTAAAAAGTTCTCCAAAGCTCACTGTTAAAGAATTGCAACAAATGGTAGCATCTTGGGGTCACAAAGTCTCCAAAACAACCATCAGGCGGTATCTACATGCCAACAAGCTGTTTGGGAGGCATGCACAGAAAAAATCTTTTCTCACTCGCAATCATAAACACAAACGTCTGGAGTTCGCTAAGCGGTACTGGGACTTCAACTGGGACCGTGTGCTTTGGTCAGAGGAGACCAAGATAGAGCTTTTTGGCAACAAACACTCCAAGTGTGTCTGGCGGAACACAAAAGATGAGTATTCAGAAAAGCACCTCATGCCCACTGTGAAGTATGGGGGAGGATCGGTGATCCTGTGGGCCTGTTTCTCTTCCAGAGGACCTGGGAACCTTGTTAGGGTGCATGGCATCATCAGCGCTTTGAAATACCAGGACATATTAAATGAAAATCTGGTGGCCTCTGGTCGAAGATCCCTCTTTCTGTATTCTCCCATATTGTGAAACATTATAGGAGAAGAGTAGGCACTGTTTTGCTGGCAAAAGGGGGTTGTACAAAGTATTATCATCAGAGGTGCTAATAATTGTGGCACATGTGATTTGAAGTAAAATAATTATTGCTTAATGTGGGATTTTTTACCACTGAATAAATGCACTTGAATTAATGGTTGGATTTTCCTTTTTTGTTCTTTGTGGTCTTATATTATTTTGAAAAAAACTGAATTTATTAAAAGCTAAAGAACACATCTTAACCAGGGGTGCCAATAATTATGGAGGGCACTGTATGTATTCAACTGCAACCTGGGGACAAACATGTCTTTATTGCTGAAACGTAGTATTTTTTTACACACCGTGACCTTAATTCATCCTAACCTTAACTATTTAGGTTAATTCTATTTAGGTAATTTTCACATAGTTATACAAAATAGGACCAAGTTTCATCATTTGAAATCATTTGAAATGAAATCATCATTTTGAAAACTGAATTTTGTATTTACTCTGGTTATCTTTGTCTAATATTAAAATGTGTTTGATCATCTGAAACACTGAAGTGCGAAAAAAAATGCAAAAGAATAAGAAATCAGGAAGGGGCAAAGGCAAATTCTTTTTTTTTTTTTTTTGACAGCATTGTATATTGTAAATGCTATTTTATATCTCACCTGCTCATGATGTCACCTGAAATCTAATTAGGATTGTGGAGTAATATATGGTATTAGAGGACAATATTGTTTCTTGGGGCGTATAAAAAGCACTGTTTAAAAATCCCGCAAGCATGAGACTGAAAAGAACTACTTTACAGATGAATCCACAAAAGAACATTGCTGAAAGTTGTCAAAAAGAAAAAGAAGAGTTGAACATCGGCAGTAAAAACTAAAATGTAGACCAAAATTTGTGGAAAGAATAATAAAATCCGTTTTCAGCCTTTTTTTTTTTTTTTTTGCTTATGGTGTCCTTTTCGCAGGCTGCATTTTTCTTTTTTTCTATAGTTATAGTTATCCAACTTCAACTTCAGAGACCAAGAAAAAAAAGTCCCCTAAAATAACACTTCCATAGTCCACATCCTAATATCCAATGTGAAGAAAACTAGGCATTACAGCTTTTCATCGTTGAAGAGATTTTAATCCCAGTGATAATAACTGTGAATGACCTCCTTAAATGAGGAAAATTAAGGTGCTTTCGCACCGGACGCGAAACGATTTTTTCTTACGACAGATTACATTCAAAGTCCATGCAAAGACGTGAATACAAACGTTTTCGCGAGTATTCGCGTCTTTGCATTGACTTTGAATGTCATCTGTGGTGCGGAAAAATCGTTTCGCGTCTGGTGTGAAAGCGACTTCACGATGTTAAATACACTTTCTATTCTAGCTATAACATTATAGATATCGATGCCTCTTTATCTTGCTAGCTAGCTGGCCAAATAGCTCGCTCGCGAGTATTCCACTGTGAGCGAACTGTAGCCTTTTTAGCTCGATAGCCAGTTTTCCATGTAGCTAAATACACTGGCGTGCTAGTTATGACACAGTTCGATATCACTTGCTAGGAAGCCGACAAGCTCGCTAACGAGTATGGCTGTGCACGCAAACTGCAGCCTTATTTTGTCGGCGTAATTATTTCTGAGAATACTTCGGTCTTTGAAAGCAAACTGCAGCCTTTTCAGCTGGCTAGCCAGTTGGCTATGTAGCTAAATACATTTGCGCGCTAGCTATACTATTGCTAGCTAGGTAGCCAACTAGCTCGCTAGCGAGTAAGACCAAACTGTAAGCAAACTTCGGCGTAATCATGACGCAAATTGACGCGCATTAAGGGCCGAAAGTCACGTGGGGGGACGGAAAAAAATATGGCATCCCGCTCATGTTTTGAAACCGATGCGTTGAGGTCATGGACCTATAAGGAGATCTGGACGCACAACTCTGGTCGACCACACACGCCTCCATGGTCCTAGCGGCGAATGTGATATTGCAGGTCACGTGATGCCATGGGGGCCAAAAAGAAATTTCTCCATAGGGAATAATTGAAAAAGACACGCTGAGAAATCCGTGAATAATTTTTTTTGACAGCCACAAATTATCGATACCGAAACGGTTTATTTTTCTATTTTAAATCATTAATCCCTTGTTTCTCGGCAAAGACAAAATCTTTTATTTATATTCAGGCTATGCGAACACCAACGGGTCCTCATATGTAAGCGCGTTCCCGCTCCTCCGAATTTAGCACTGCAGCGGATGTGAGTGGGTGGAGCAATGGGCTTTCCTTGCCGTCTGTCTGTTTAACATTACAAACGAAGCCAAATCGGTGAAGTGAGCTGGCCAACCACGGAGCATATGTATTGAGCGACAAAAGAAACGCAAGTTAAATAAAGGCAAACCGGAAAATAAGTTTGCGCGTTATTATTTTAAATCAAATTTATTACTAGCGTGGGCGCATTTATACTCGTTTTATCAACCTTTTCTTTGTTTTGCGATAATTATGAGTACCCAGATAGCAAGCTCCTCCGCTCCGGATTTGCCTTGGCTCTGGAGCCAGGGCAGATCCGGAGCGGAGGTGCTTGCAATCTGGGTAACCATAAGAGCACATTAACTAACTAAGTTGGCTAACTTGCGTTTCTTTTGTTGCTCAGTAAATTTTTGCCATTTTAATTGCTGAATGGCCGTAATACGTTATAATATGTTACTTAGCACCTCGATTGCTGCACTTCATGCAGCGCGAGAAAATGTACAGTAAGCTAAGGCCGCTGGTGTGACATCCTAGAACCATGACGCAGGCAACACTCACCTTACTTATTCAAATTAAAATGAAATGGTTAAATCCATGAATTGCATTGTGTATTGCCAGTACTTTGAATAGCACCAATTCGCATCACTCTATTCTGATGCGTTATGCTTAACGTGTCAGCTGAGTTGCATCTACCGCAACGTAATGTGCGTTTATAGCAGTATATAAATTAATTTCGAACACTGCTTAGCGATCCATTTATCAGCCTAACCATTCTTCGTTGTTAAATTACTTACCGACCTTCATACATGATGACGAAACTTTTCGGCAACTTGTCTTGTGAGATCCAAAATGAACTATTTTTTGTTCATGATCCGAACCAAGTGGGTGGAACAATGCGCATTCCTTGCCGTCCGTCTGTGATGAACATTCTTTATGTGGCCAAGTCAATCAAGCGAGCCGGCGTTACGGTGCAAATATTTTATCCATTTTATTTTAATTGATGAATGGCCGTAATATACTCAATCGCCACACTTCATTATGTAGTGCCACAAAATGTACAGTAAGCTAAGGCCGCTGTTGTGATATCCTAGAAGCATGTATACGCAGCTAACACTCACCTCACCTTTTCATTGTTCATGGTTATCATTGTAATGAGTTGTATATTTCCATTACTTTGAATAACACCAATTCACATGTATGTATTTTGATTTGCGAACTGGTGATATCTTGACCGCAGTCATCAACTGTCAGCTGTGTAGCATCTAAAGTAATGTCCATATGAGTGCATTTATTGCAATAGATAAATTCAGTTCGAACACTGCTTAGCAAACCATTTATTAACCATTCTTCTGTCTAAAATTAATTACTGACTTTCATACTCGACGACGAAACTTTTCAGCAACTTGACAGATGACATCTAAAATGTTCATTTTTTGTGCATGATCCGAATATCCATGAAAGCACTGAACATGCATACACATTTTTTGCGGTACAGCCTTTATTAGATCGAAGTTTTGGGGAGGTGGAAACGTCAGAGTATAATGAATCCGAACATCTAATGTTCGTGAGCAGCATCTGAGATAAACCAGAGTGATGCAGGTAGATTCGACGGTGTGGCTGATTTTCATCTGAACGAAAATAAATACGAGATCTAAATGAATGCAACAGTTGGTATGTATATGCACATTCTGTACCCCATGTCGGATGTAGCTGTCATCATCCATCTGCTCACCCCCACCACCTGTCATATTTGTCACCCCCAAGGCATTATTTACATATATATATTAAAAATGTTTTCAAATAGATTTATTTGTGTTTTGTCAGTTTTTGTTTTTTTTTGCCAGCTCTGCGTAACGTTTGAAGATGAACTCAAGTACTCAAAATCAAAAGGGGTTTAATGCTTAACTTTCGCAGAGCCGGCCATTATCATAAAATCTACCACAAATACAATCGATGTTAACTCGCACTTAGAAATGAAACGTAGAAACGGTATTAAAATTATAACCGAGAAAGACTTTATTGGAAAGGGCTTTGGGGATGGATAGAAAGGCACGGCCTCTGGTTCGCTGACATGCAGAAATTCATGGATGAAATGTTCAGTGCACTCCAAGAGGCTCAGATATCTGGGGAAGGACAGAAAAAAGGAGCTTTAAGGGAAAAATAACGCTGTACAACGTTCGTGACATTTCACGGTAGAATGGTTATAAGTTACGTAAGCTAAAAGTAAATTAGCTTACCAGAATTGACAAAAGTTTAAAGCTCCTGACTTTAAAACATATCAGTTTATAAGATAGGTGAAGTTCGTTGTGTTGTGTGTTCGGTTTATTGTCTTTAATCCGGAAAAAGATAATGGAATTCGCACGCAGACAAGTAAGAATTATCTGACTCCGATAATGTGGTTATTCGACGTTGAGCTAAAGAGAATACGAGCCTGTGGCGTTTTTCCCAATAGCATAGTTGCAGAAATTTATACGTCCATTCAGTAAGTGGTTCTAACTATGGAAGTTACCATCTGTGACTTCGGGAAGCGCACCTCTGAGCAATGTCATATTAAAGTTACGCAACAGCAAGTCAACTATTTGGCCGAGATTTTTGAGTTGAAATCAATAGTATTACTTCCCTGTCAAAGTCGTTTTTAACATTTGTTATTGCATTTGTGTTTTAAAATAGAGTCTCCAACCATAATTAAACCTTTATCGGCGGCTATGCTTTGTGTTCCGTACATCAAGGTGCAGTCTGCAGTGGTCAGACTTCCATTTCCGGTGAAAAGTGATCGTGAACACGCACCCTAGGTCGGAGTTCCACGAGCCCGAGCCGTTGTCATGGATACCTCCGATACCAGCGCGTTCATAAGCCCCACACTACGCATGTGTGAGCAAAAATCACACAGCGCATGTCCGCGTGGCTCCGGAAGCTTGGCCTCCATGTCGGCACGCTGCGCCACTGAGCAATTTCCATTGAAATGAATGGGCGGCCATTTTCCAATTGTATATCCAGTGAAATATAAAACATCCTTGGTTGAGGTATGTTTACTTCCTGGTAAAGAGACGGGAAGTGACGTCGTCCAGTCAGCGTCAAGTCATGCCACCCGAAGGTACCTACCTTTTCGGTTAGAGTTAATGTTGTTGTGTTTCCTCTTCTGCGTTTGTGTTTCTTCTTTTGCATTTGCGTTTTCTCTTTGGCGTTTTTGTTTTTTCTTTTGCGTTTGTGTTTCCTCTTTCGCGTTTGTGTTTTCTCATTTGCGTTCGTGTTTTCTCATTTGTGTTTGTCTTTTCTCTTGTGCATTTGTGTTTTCTCTTTTGCGTTCGTGTTTTGCACTTCAGGGCCACCGTACGATTGAGTTAAAAATTCCTTGGTCAGCACTTACACACAACCTCCAACCAGTGTGCAAAATTTCAGGTCTCTACCATTAACCATCTCACGGGAATTTGCAAAAACATTTCTGAAGAAGAAAATAAATAATAATAATAATAATAATAACAACAACAACAAAAATAAAAAGCGAAGACAATAGGGTTTCAGGCCTACGGGCTTAAGAAGCCCTAATAATAATCATAAAAATAAAACACAAAAACAACAGGGTTTCAGCCCTACGGGCTTGAACCCCTAATTGCATTCATAGCAAGGGTCATACTTAACAGGAATATATTTTAAGTTTCATGTAACCTCTCAAGAAAATTGTTTTAATGACATCTGAATTTTGAAAAATTATGGCTGTGTTGTCATTTGAGCTGATTTTCCTCATAATTTTTTGTAAAATGGTGGGTATATGGTTGCCACTGCAGGGCAATATGTCCTCAAATGAGTTTGATACTGATGTCTACTACTGACCCCATGAAATGAACTGTACGAATAATATTGATACATGCATGATGTCAAACCACATTTCTGCTCAGATACTCACTGACCAGGACACATTTATATTGGCTGAAAAGTTTAATTTACACTTATAAGAAAAAACAAATGGAAATCCAATAGTGATTGAGCACTGATTCCTCAGAACTTGGGACATTAGTACATACCGTATGATACTTGAATATGATCTGCACTAATAGGGTCTATAGTGCATGTACAGTCAGAACCCATAATTCAGGATTTTAGACCTTGAAGCCATGGTAAGTACTGTTACATCTGCCCATAGGGTTATTTGGCCTCGCGTAAAAATGTATGCAGCACAGAAATTTTTTTAGTGAAGCTTAGGAGGGACAAATTTACACTAGTTGGACTCTAGATAGTGTGACAATCATTTCAAGCTACCGGTCTGTGTACATTCATAATGTTACAATTGTCTCATTTAGTCCTAAAATTACAGTATGCAACAGTGATTCAGTGTATCACATTCTTTTGTGTTAGATGGCAAAAGCAGTCATGGGGGCCTTTCCACAGCTCCCCAACAAGGCATTTGGAACAACTCGGCAAGAGATGGCACAATAACATAGTAGCTGGGGGCACGCTCTCTCCCTCGAGGGGGTTGCTGTCTTGGTGGTGGGGGCTGTGTGCTTGGCTGTGGGGGAGTGTGCCTGGGGCTTGTGGCCTGCCTGTGTGCTCTCTCGTGGCTCCAATGCTTGGCTCTAGGGGGGTGTAGAGGTGCTCGGGTTTGCTGCCTGCTTGCTCCCGGTGGGCTGCTGGTAAGGTGCTGGCCTCTCCTCAGAGGGGGGTGCTCTGTCTGGGAGCTGTGCTGGGGATGTTTTTGTGCTGGGTTTCATCCTTGCACATGCTGCTTGCTCCTGTGGCTAGAGGGAGTGGCTTGGGTCTGGGCTGGGGTTCGCCAGCATCTTGTCTACTCTGTGGAACCCTTCATGCCTGTAGGGGTGGAGCTGTGTTCCAGGCTTCAGTAGTCCTCCTGTTTGGTTCGCCTCCATGCAGCAGCATCGTGGCAATGCTAGTATGCCTTGGGGGTGATGTGCTACCTCTGCAGAGTGGGGTGCGAATAGCGAAGGGTTACCTCTGCAGCTGGGGGTGTGCCTGTGGCGATGGGTTACTTCCGCAGTGGAGGGTGAAAAATATTATTTGCATCCAACTTACTTCTTTCTTTGCAGGTAACTGTATTACATAAACATGCTTCAGGTCAGTATAATTTTGCCTCAGTTTGACAAAAAAGCACATTTATTCAGCAAAAAATTTACTTCACACAAAAACTAGGGTGTCCTAGCACTTCTGACCAGTAGTATATTTGCTCGAAGCAGTTGACATGATGACATTTGCTCTCAACAAATATCATCCAAATATTTCTTTCCCTGCCACAAGCACCTCAATTTTACTTCAATGTCTATTCTTTAACATTTACTTCCTTTCCTTGGCCACCCTTTCCTCCTTCACAGTGATGAACTGACTGAATTTAAAAGTAATATTAACACATTGTTTCCTGGTTATTTTAACTGTAAGTGGAGTCCTGCACGCATTTACCTCAAAATGTAAGGGTTGGTCCTTAGAACCAATCCCCTTCTGCATTCTCAAGCAGTAGTCCAGTCGGAGAGCAGCAGTCCAAAACTGATTTCTCGGTTTTTTGGTGCCCAGGAGGTGCCCCCGCCCTGTTGTAAGTTTCATATGCCGAAGGTTTTTAAATGTAAAACAAAAGTGGCTTTAACATCATTTTAGGTCACATGCACTAACATGGTCATAGCTAAAGCCATCCTAAACAATGATTCATTGGTCATTTCATTCAACCTATGAGGGAAAGGTTTTCATGACAAATTCAAAATAATGAATTGATATTTTAAATTTGGAGTTTACCTTTATTTAAAAAATAGAAAACAGCAAAATAGCTTCCGTTAAAATTGAAGCCATTTTCATTTCTTTGAATTTCATATAGCGAAAAATATAGTAAGATATCGATTTTACTAGGTATCACGTGAGAGAAATTAGTGCTGGAATTAGGGTCGTTCTTCGTCTTGTTTGGCTGCTCCAACGACCCGTACGGCCAGAACATAACTCAACTAATAAAAACGCATCAAAATCCAAGTTGCTAGCTTGACCTGGCTTCCACAAACGACGGCTCACTTGACCGCGGTAAAATAAGGGACAGTAACTGCATCATTATTGACGTTGCTTTTGAGTAACACTTTGACAATTTATTTTGATACCAGTTGTTCATTGTGGAAGTTACTTGCCAGTGACACTGACAGATTTATGTTGATACCAGTTGATCATTATTGAAACTTACTGACAAGTAACACTATGACAAATTAATGTTGATACATCTTGATCATAATTGAAGTAACTTACCAGTAACACTGTGGCATATATATTTTGATACTAGTTGATTAGTTGAATGTGTTGTATAATGATGATGTATTTAATTAACAGATGCTTCAGATATCTTTTTGTTTGGTCAGTGGAATAAGTTGCAAACTTGTTGCATACTGAAGACACATTCACAGATTGTTACCCAGTTTCCATTAAATATGATCCATCTGTCTAATTTTTGTGAATTTGTTTTTCTTGGTCCTTTCACTTACTGTATTAAAGGGGTATGGAAATAACTAAATAACGGTATTCATCACAATAATCACGGGATTTTTACCTGAGCTATGAAAAGTTCTACTTTTTAGAATTTCCGTGTACAAAAGTGTCAAATTGTAGCTGAATTGCTTAGTCAAATTTCTGCCTCAAAGAGCTGGAAATGCAGTATTTGGCAGCTATTTTTTCACATTTTTCCCGGGGGCGGTCCCCCGTACCGCCACCTACAGGAGGGCGCGATTGCATGGTAGGATTATTTGGATTATGGTTTTTCACTTTCAAAAGCTGGCAGGTATGCCTAGGTGAAACATTTTCCCCTATCTACTACATGAGTAAATTCGTGTTTTTGTTTATAATCCATTTGTTCAATTAGTCACTGCAATTGGAAGAAATAAACATAAATCAAGCTTATTAGCAAAGAGCCTAGGGGTTGATTAGTAGTATCAGGTGTTTAACTACTTTGTTGCAATGAAAGCCTGCACCCACACTGGCCCTTCTGGGAAAGATTGGGGACCCCTGCTATAAAGGATCAAAGCCCATCTAGTAAAATTATAAATGATCACGAATTCATGAAATTCAAATTGATAGGCTTGGAAAGGAAAGGTACTCCTGTCATTCTCTAACTGCAATATATATTTTTATTTTCCATGTAACGTTATCTGCGGTTATAAGGCTGATCTGCTTCTCCCATGAGCCCTGGTTCACACTTGATGCTGAGAACCCCATGTGTAGCTTGCAGTTTTATGGAACTCATCCCGATCAACATGGACGGCCTTCTGAACTCAGCACTGCTTGAATCGCTGCTGATGGCGAACCAGCTATCGAACCTGCAGTTACCTTGCTCTCTGCATGTATATTGTATTGTTACTTTATTTTATTATTAATTAGCTAGCCCACGGAGGATGGGCTTCCCCCACTATTGCCGGGCTTCTCCTGAGATTTCTTCCCACAGGGGAGTTTTTTCTCACCACCATTTTTCTCCCTACTGGGAGTTTTTTTGTCTCATTTGCCATAGTGGGGATTAGGCTGGGCACTGTTCTTTCATTTATTTAATCTCGCAATGCAAAGAGTCTTTGTGACAGTCTCTGAAAAGTGCAATACAAAGAAATAAAATTGAAAATTTGAATAAAAATTTGAATGGAATTAAAAATAATAATAATTTGCTTTGCGCAGGTGGGTGGCTGGGCCATACTTTAATGGTAGAATGTCCATACTTGATCCAGGTAATCTGCAGTGGTGGCAGCAGACCTGCACTAAATGCTGGGCAGCCTTTGGCAGCCAATATTTGACCCTAGATCTCTCTATGGACTTCCTGGTCATTCAGGAGGCAGTGGGTGCTCCGGCTGTACACATAGTCTTTCTCACGAAGTAGAATGTTTTTCAGGACCAAGATGACGCTTCATCTTGCGTCTTGCATCTGTAGGGGTTGCAGACATGCACTAGAGGGAGCGGCATGCGCCTACTCTATGGAGGATCTGGCCAAGTATCCAGACTAACAGTGAGACCCTGACTGCAAGTTGAGATATGAGAGCACCAAGCGGTGTGTTCTCTGGAAAACGAGCCTAACGGGTCCCTGCAGTTGAAACAGGCTACACATGGTGAGGTCATGTACATTAATGATAGTATGTCCATCCTGATCCAGGTTATCTGCATTGGTGGTGGCAAACCTTCAGCAGCCAATGTTTTGACCCAGGATATCTCTATGGACTTCCTGATCATTCAGGAGGCAGTGGGTGCTCCGGCTGTACACATAGCTTTGCCTCACTTGGCGGTGGTTGCTGTTTTGGGGAATTTTGATTTCTGTTCATGACTAACTATGTTTGTATGTTTGCTGTGCCTAGGTAGGACATTACTCCAGAGCAGAACCTATGCCAATATACAATGCTTATACCCATGAATAAATTGTTCTATTTTATTGAAACGTGTTTTTTCCCTGACTGAAATGAGTGTAACTAGTTCAGGCAGGAAACTCGTGTGGAGCTACAATAGCTGCCAGCAGCCTGCTAAGCTACCAGCACGTCAGCATCAGCAGGCACACAATTGGAGGATGCACATCACGAGGTCATACAGAGGTCTATTTGAAAGACGTCAAGCTCACTCACTTCTGCTGCTGTTTGCAATGACCTTTCATGCTATGCAACATGCTCTTTGGTTTTTTTTGCTTGCCTCCTCCACCCCAGCCTCCACCTGTTTGGTTCTGCTCACATCGGGGGATTTTGATTTCTCTTCATGTCTAACTATGTTTGTATGTTTGCTGTGCCTAGGTGGGACATTCCTCCAGAGCAGAACTGCCGCCAAAATACACTTTAATGCTTATACCCATGAATAAATGGTTCTATTTTATTGAAACGTGAGTTTTTCTGACTGAACTCAACAAAAATGTCTGGCCATTAAGCGGCTAGTCCGTGAGGTCAGCGAATCAACAATCAAGGGGCTTGTCATTCAACTCACTGAAGTGTGGAACAGATACTGTGAATCAGTAATGAAAGCAAATGTTGGACCACAAGCATCATTTAAGAGCAGAAGGGCCACTTTCAAAGAAAAACTTCATATCTATGCATAAGACTGTTATGACTTTGTCACAGTGCCCAGTGTTGCTTGTGCCCAGTAGAGAGTGATTCAGTGCTCTAACAGGCAGCAGCATGTTTATGCAGCACGGGTGGAGGAGGAGGTATCCCACCTTACAGATATAAAGAAGAAAAATACCCTCTTCATCTATGATTATCGGAGGTTGGCAAACCCGCTTACATTCACCATATCCTTTGGCTAAACCGCTAAAATAGTAGCTTTGAATCCTCAAATTTCCATAGAAAACTCCTCCATATCAAAAGCATAATCTCTAGTGAATAAATTATAAAAATACAGTGCAAAATTAAAGCTGCAAGCAGCGTTGAAAGGGCCCTCGCACCCCTCGTGCACGTTGGGATGGCGGCAAGATCTTGATGGGTGCAGGTGTCCATTCAGAGCCATTGTACACGGTCCCGCAGTGTCCAATGTGGTTTCCTGAGGGGAGTGCAAAAATTTTCTGGAGGGCGCTATGATACCAGTTTGACATGCCAAACACCCCTCCCCCTCCCCGACCGCCATGAGACCACGCAGCTCAAATTACACAATGACTGCTGCTGCAGCACTCAATGTCATCTTTACATCATTTCTCATGAACCGTTTGACGCAATCAAACGCCGTTTGGTACACTTCATCAACACAACACAGGAAACATTATTACTAAGTTTGGTAAAATTTGAATCAAAACTTTTGGAAATTTTATTACAATATTATTATCAAGATATATTGAAAAATTTAGAGTGACGGACTTTAAAATACAGTATGGGTTGCAGTGTACCAAAGTTTCGCCTTGGTCTGATGGTTAACTTGAGAAATTTTCAGCTCATTTGGACTTTCTGGTGAATTTTGGGAATTTCTTTTTCATCCACTTCCTGGGTCACGGCACCACCTCAACTTTGATGAGCCGCCACGGCCGAGGCGTGTGACGAAAGCGCACAATATTCGCAGCAGTTTATCAGCAAAGCCTGTCGGCTAATCTAGCCAAGTTTGAGGAGGATATGATGAATTGTCTGGGAAATTTTCCTTCATATGTTGGAAGTGCACATAAAAGGCTGAAACATGACATTTCCGGTCGCCAGCAGGTGGCGCTGTGACTTCGACCAAATGTTGACGAACAGACGTCTTCAGGGCAAGACTGTCATCACACGTGTGAAGTTTCAGGTGGATCAGAACACGTATGGCCGAGATATAACAACATATTCCTCATGGCGATCATTGAAGTTTGCCACGCCCCCACGGCCACGCCCTAAGACTTCTGCGCAAGTTTTCGGCAACTTTTGCTCTCACAGGCACAGACTGAATTTGAAGTCGATCGCATTACATCTGTAAGAGGAGTTCGTTGAAGTACGACACTTGCACATTGCCCAAACATGACCATAAAATTCAAAATGGCTGACTTCCTGTTGGTTTAACGATATGGCTCCAAGAGGCTTTTTTGTACGTCTTGGCCTCCTACAGGTGACTGGCGATTTTCATAAATGTAAGTGAAATGGTATGCAGGGGCTGCATCATTGAAACACTATCAGCAGTGCCTAGGGGGCGCCATTCAGCCAATTTGCCATGCCTATGCCCGCGACTCCCTTCAAAAATCAAGTCCAGTACCTTACGACATACGTGCTATGTATCATGCGCCTACAAGCTACTTACCATCTGTAATACCATAAAACGCGTTAGGGGGCGCTACAGACCTGGTCTGTCACGCCTGTGGCCAGCTGTGATATGTATGAAATTGCTTAAGATTTCAGACATATGTGCAAAGTTTTGTGAGTTTTTCCATATCCTAAAGGCCTCAAAACTGCGACCGTAAATTGAAAATTTCTGCAGGAAATGGTCCACAGCTGACTTCCTGTTGGGCCAAAAAATTTTTTAAAAATCTCATGACATCGTAACCATCTGAGCTATGATGTCACCAAATTTCGTGCACCTCCGATGAAATATGCCCAAAAACGGCCATACATTTGGGGGGCGCTGTGGAGCCCCCTGACCACGCCCGAGGCCAGTCACTCCAGAAAATGTTGGGTTACACCAGGATTGAGGTCTGTGCCAAATTTGGCGCGGCTCAGAGCGCAAGAAAGGCCTCAAAAGTGGGCGTAAAGCCAAATATCATAATAATAATCTCTACAAAAACAATAGGTTCCTCACACCTTCGGTGCCAGGACCCGTTCTGGGCTCCGTCAAGTATTATACATGTAACCTCTGGAGCCTGTGTACTAGGTGCTATTATTTCATCAAAGCATTGCAGAAGATCACTCTTTGTTCCAGATCGAAGCTTACCTGCCTGAGACAAGGATGGAGGGTAACGTTGATTTTCATGACTAAAAAAATCATCCAGGTTTCCTTCCCGCGTCGGACAGGCAATGTAAAGAAGAGAAAATAATTGCACATCATTCTGCAACAAGGCTACTTTCTGTTTGTCTTTTGGCTGGGCTTTTGCCGATGAGCTACTGAATAATGGCAACTTGTTTCAAGACAGGGTGTCCTTGAGAGGCTTTTTACACTCTATGAGCCTTTCTTGCACAAATGATTCTAAAGCTCCCTTTCCCACCTTCTTGATGTTTTTTACACAGTGAGCAACGGATGAGCTTGCAATCTCCTTTGTGTCGAGTACCAACATGTCAGTGGTTTCTTCAAGAAACGGATTGCCAAACTCCTCGAAAATGGATACAAGTGACCTGACATCCATGTCGAATGACTTCTGTATGCTTTCAGTTTGGTCATGATGTAACGTTTGGTCTTTCTTGTCGTGGTGATGAACCTGGGCCATCTCAAACTCGCTAATCACTCTTGCAACCTCGGGACCAGCAACCATCCGTCTTTGCAGGGCATTGTGATTGTCCAGGAGACCAACGGCTCCTCCGTCTCCCTTGATACAGGCATTGTTCTGCTCATGTGCATGATCTGTGGCAATGGAGGAAAATCGTCGATTTGTCTTCTGCACTGTGAACATACCGGCCCGGACTTCTTCCAAAACCTCAGGGTGTGTCTTGTGGAGGGTCACCATATCTCGTAAGTGGATTGGAATCCACCTGGCGTAGTGCGTGTGATCAAGCGCAAAGAACCAGGGAAGGAGCTCCCAGAGAGTATCTAAGTACATATTAAAGTCAGCTTCCCTCAAGGGCCGCACAAATGTCAATATGCTCTAATTTCAATACAAGATTCAGTGGACATTCTGCGGTTTTTCTTTGACACCATTCCTTGAATGACAATTGTTTATCCTTGTCAGTTGCTCTTGCATAGTCATCGTATGCGTGATGCAAGAGGATGTTCAATGTTGCACCTGTAACTTGATGTGCATGACGTGTACGCGCAACATGAGAAGCCCGCAGGAAGGAATCAGCTGTTCCTGCTGAGGCAATGCCTGCTTGTACTAAGGCTGCCACCTAGCTACTTCCTTCTAGGAAGTCACCTGCTGTCTTCAGCGCTGCCAATTCGATGTGCAATCGCCCTAACAGAATGACGAATTTATCCTCTCCATAATGATCCGGCCATTTCCATTGAATTTCTTTTGCGATTGCAAATAATGGCTGACCAAGTGCAATAAAAGATGACTGCCCAGGATTTATGTGCTGGACTGCACTCCTGATGACGTCCATTGAGTGTTTTATCATGGCCACTGTGTGAGCACTTTCGAGGTACAGTGGTAGTAGAGCCGTGTCGGACATTGGACGAGTTCATTGAGACAGACTGTGAGCATGGTAAGCTGCCCACAAAACGTTCGCAGTTCAATCAGCCGTGGATTACTTGTTTTCTATGTGCTCCCTTACATGCTCGAGCCATCCATCATCATTGGACGTCTTCTCCCGAACTATAGACCCTAGGCCAATGTCTGGAACTGGTGACCCCTTAGCACTTGTCTGTATAGGTGGTACATTGGTGTAGTACCTTGGCAAAGCACCCAGTTTCTTCATGCCGGCTGCACCTCCGAGAATGATTCGACCACGATCAATGCCATCATCTGGTTGTTTTGGGTGCTGGAATAATGAGATGCCAGTTCCATGGAAGGAGTTTTTAGCTGTTGTTGAACTTGGATTGACATCGATATTATCAACAGCGGATGTAGTAAACAAGTTGAGCTTCAGCTTTGGAGGGCATACAAAGCTGTCCTAATCAGTAGAGTTGGCACACACTATTTCCCATATCAGCAGAAATCTGAAGAACTCTGTCATACGTGATGCTGATACCAAGCTGGGACAGATTCTCCACTAATTCCCTCTTCCTGGTCTCTGCATAAAGTTTCAACCCAACATAAATTGCAAGTGGGGTTTCCCGTTCCACACTGTGTCTAAACCCACTGGTTTTGTCCTTTTGTTCCGGGCATGCTTGACAGTGTTAAACTTGAGAAGCTGTGCCAAGCTCAGAGCAGCTAGGACCCTCCAATATCATGTTGACTAACGATATTAATGAACTAGGCACAGATTCCTCCTGACACGTTGCACTAAATGAACCATCAAATGGTTTAGAAATATCAAACAAATGTTTACGGACAACCTGAGCAGCCTGTGCAAGATGAATTGCATCACTGTCGCTGTCCTGTTGACAGACCTTTGCCAAGGCACGTCCAATGTCTTCATCGAACGCAAGTAATACGTCTCTGCCCTTTTTAGTTGCTCTCATGTCTGGAAAATGGGCAAGAATTCTCTCTTTGAGTCGTGTAGACTGGATGCAACCTTCCTGCTTCATTCCCAGTTGATCCAGTCTTGATGAATACAGCTTCGAAAGATCTGCCAATTTAAATACAGGAGCAACACTGAGGCTCTCCTCAATATATGTAATAAGTTCTGCAAATGCGATGCTGTAGATTATGCTGCCCTCGTTACTGTTTTGCCCCTGCTGGACCATGGATGCATGATAGTACAGAGAAGCCAAGCACTTTGCATGGTATTTCGCTTCAAGAGCAACTATATCTCCTCCGCTCAGACGTCTCAGCAAATCATCATCATCAAGAAGTGCAGCACACTCTCTAACACGCTTGTCCGTTTTGAAAGTTGAAACCTCATGAAGTTGTTCTTTTGAGGACTCCCCACAGAAAAAGCAGAGATCCTGAGGAATTGCGGACGCGCACTTTGACCGTGTGCGCAGAGAAACACCAGAGGAACCTTCACCTGCATTGTCAACTGGTTCTATAGGACGCTGCCTTGCACGTTCAAGTTTTGTATTATTATACATAAGTCTGCACGACCGATGCCAACATGCATTATGAGCAATGAAAGCTCCAATGCGCCAATGTTAATCGTTCTTGGAAGCTGACTGAGTTGATTAAACTCGAGGAGATTTTCAGCCAATGTCCTGTAGCCTGCTCCTTGCTCTTCATCCTGTCCACCTTTCCTTTTGCTGGGAAACTGAACCTTTTTACTGGTGTGCTTTTGGCAAAGAATACAGAGTTCCCATTGTATGACAAGTGTTTTTTCAGCATGTGGTTCAGATGGATCCATGAGTTTCATGCGCTTTGCCATCTCAAGCTGCAGATGAAAGGTCTTTTGCAGCTTTAATCAACCTGAAATGACAAAATGCACTGGTAGTTATTTGCTAGTAGTGGCAGCCACACATTAGTACTTTAAAGATTCAATGGCACGATTGTGTTGTAAAACCCTAAAAGATGGGTATTATTGACCAATGGATGGCAGCCATCTTGGAATTCAAGATGGCCGCCAAAAATTCCAAACATTTTATGCCACCATTAGATTCCTAGACCCTTAACATATGGATATGGCGTTCCAACTGCCTCAATATCTCTCCTAGTTCAGGAGATATTCCACAAAACAGGTATGCAATAGCGGCCATTTTGAAATTTAAGATGGCCGCTACACAGGACGCAATTTCCGGTGGCCCCTGGACTAAAAATCCATATTTTGTGTCACTCTAACCATGTGCAAAGTTTCATGCTTTTAAGTGAAAGTGCACAATTGGTTCAGTAAGCCGCCCCACTACATTGAGAAGTTGAATGTCTACAAACCTGAATTCCGATGAAGTTGGGACACTTTTTTTTTTTTTTGGAAATATTTACTCATTTTGAATTAGATGCCTGCAGTTTGCATGTTTCAAAAAAGCTGGGACAGGGGCAACATAAGACTGGGAAAGTTGAGAAATGCTCAAAAAACATTCCACAGGTGAACAGGTTAATTGGAAACAGGTGAGTGTCATGATTAGGTATAAAAGCAGCATCTCCAAAAGGCTCAGTCAACAATTGGGTGTGGTTCACCGCTTAGTGAACAACTGCGTGAGCAACTTGTTAAACAGTTTGAGAATAACGTTTCTCAACATGCAGTTGCGAGGAATTTAGGGATTTCATCATCTACAGTCCATAATAACATCTAAAGATTCAGAGAATCCGGAGAAATCTCTACACGTAAGCAGCAAGGCCGTAAACCCAACACTGACTGCCTGTGACCATCGGTCCCGCAGGCGGCACTGCATTAAAAACCGACATCATACTGTACATGTCATGATTCTGGTTTTGCCATGTATTTTTTTTTTTATTTTGCTTATTATACATCCTGATTTTTCTGTTTATGCCATTTCTGTATTCATTGCACTTTTGTCACCGCGGTCTTGTGATCAGTATGGTACAGTCCGTCTTCCCAGTCTGCGTGTCTTCGTTTTTCGGGTGATATCAGTGGGTTTCTGTTTCCCATTATTACTTCAATTCTCTTTTTCTTCCTTCGCCCTGCTTCCCTTGATTACTTACATAATAACATTTATATTTTGTATTATATTTACTAACCTAACTAACCTATGTACACTCAACAAAAATATAAACGCAACACTTGTTATTGCTCCCATTTGTCATGAAATGGACTCAAAGATCTAAAATTCATTCCAGATACAAAATATTACCATTTCTCTCAAACATTGTTCACAAATCTGTCTAAATATGTGATAGTGAGCACTTTTGCTTTGCTGAGACAATCCATCCCACCTCACAGGTGTGCCACATCAAGATGCTCATCAGACACCATGATTAGTGCACAGGTGTACCTTATACTGCCCACAATAAAAAGCCACTCTGAAATGTGCAGTTTTGTCTCACAACAAAATGCCACAGATGGCGCAAGCATTGAGGGAGCGTGCAATTGGCATGCTGACAGCAGGAATGTCAACCAGATATGTTGCTCGGGCATTGAATGTTCATTTCTCCACCATAAGCCATCTCCAAAGGCGTTTCAGAGAATATGGCAGTACATCCCACCGGCCTCACAACCGCAAACCACGTGTAACCACACCAGCCCAGGACCTCCACATCCAGCAGGTTCACCTCCAAGATTGTCTGAGACCAGCTACTCAGACAGCTGCTGAAACAATTGGTTTGCATAACCAAAGAATTTCTGCACAAACTGTCAGAAACCGTCTCAAGGAAGCTCAACTGCATGCTCATCGTCCTCATCGGGGTCTTGCCCTGACTCCAGATCGTCGCCGTAACAGACTTGAGTGGGCAAATGCTCACATTCAATGGCGTCTGGCACGTTGGAGAGGTGTTCTCTTCACGGATGAATCTCGGGTTACATTGTTCAGGGCAGATGGCAGACAGCATGTGTGGCGTCGAGGGGGTGAGCGCTTTGCTGATGTCAATATTGTGGATCGAGTGGCCCATGGTGGTGGTGGGGTTATGGTATGGGCAGGCATCTGTTATGGACGAAGAACACAGGTGCATTATATTGATGGCATTTTGAATGCACAGAGATACCGTGATGAGATCCTGAGGCCCATTGTTGTGCCATACATCCATGAACATCACCTCATGTTTCAGCAAGATAATGCACGGCCCCATGTTGCAAGGATCTGTGCACAATTCTTGGAAGCTGAAAATGTCCCAGTTCTTGCATGGCCAGCATACTCACCGGACATGTCACCCATTGAGCATGTTTGGGATGTGCTTGACCGGCGTAAACGACAGCGCGTACCAGTTCCCACTAATATCCAGCAACTTCGCACAGCCATTGAAGAGGAGTGGACCAACATTCCACAGGCCACAATTGACAATCTGATAAACTCTATGCGAAGAAGATGTGTTGCACTGCATGAGGCAAATGGTGGTCACACCAGATACTGACTGGTTCAGAGTCCCCAGACCCCAATAAAGCAAAAACTGCACATTTCAGGGTGGCCTTTTATGGTGGACAGTCTAAGGTACACCTGTGCACTAATTATGGTGTCTGATGAGCATCTTGATGTGGCACACCTGTGAGGTGGGATGGATTGTCTCAGCAAAGCAAAAGTGCTCACTATCACACATTTAGACAAATTTGTGAACAATGTTTGAGAGAAATTGTAATATTGTGTATCTGGAATGAAATTTAGATCTTTGAGTCCATCTCATGATAAATGGGAGCAAAAACAAAAGTGTTGCATTTATATTTTTGTTGAGTGTATATACAAAACCAAAAACCAGTGAAGTTGGCACGTTATGTAAATCGTAGATAATAACAGAATACAATGATTGGCAAACCCTTTTCAACTTATATTCAATTAAATACACTGCAAAGACAAGATGTTTAATGTTCAAACTGAGAAACTTTACTTTTTTTGTAAATAATCATTAACTTAGAATTTAAAGGTAGCAACACATTGTAAAAAAGTTGGCACAGGGGCCTTTTATCCACTGTGTTACATCGCCTATCCTTTTAACAACACTCAGTAAACGTTTGGGAACTGAGGAGACCAATTGTTGAAGCTTTTCAGGTGGAACTCTCCCATTCTTGCTTGATGTACAGCTTAAGTTGTTCAACAGTCCGAGACCTTCGTTGTCGTATTTTACGCTTCATAATGCGCCACACATTTTCAATGGGATACAGGTCTGGACTACAGGCAGGCCAGTCTAGTACCCGCACTCTTTTACTATGGAGCCATGCTGTTGTAACACGTGCAGAATGTGGCTTAGCATTGTCTTGCTGAAATAAGCAGGGACGTCCATGAAAAAGACGTTGCTTGAATGGCAACATATGTTGCTCCAAAACCTGTATGTACCTTTCAGCATTAATGGTGCCTTCACATATGTGGAAGTTGCCCATGCCTTGGGCACTAATACACCCCCATATCATCACAGATGCTGGCTTTTGAACTTTGTGCCTGTTACAGTCCGGATGGTTCTTTTCCTCTTTGGTCCAGAGGACACGAAGTCCACAGTTTCCAAAAACAATTTGAAGTGTGGACTCGTCAGACCACAGAACACTTTTCCACTTTGCATCAGTCCATCTTAGATGAGCTTGGGCCCAGCAAAGCCGGCAGCGTTTCTGGGTGCTGTTGATAAATGGCTTTCGCTTTGCATTGTAGAGTTTTAACTTGCATTTGCAGATGTAGCGACGAACTGTAGTTACTGACAGTGGTTTTCTGAAGTGTTCCTGAGCCCATGTGGTGATGTCCTTTACACACTGATGTCGGTTTTTGATGCAGTACCGCCTGAGGGATCGAAGGTCACAGGCATTCAATGTTGGTTTTCGGCCTTGTCGCTTACGTGCAGTGATTTCTCCAGATTCTCTGAACCTTTTAACGATATTACGGACCGTAGATGATGAAATCCCTAAATTTCTTGCAATAGCTCGTTGAGGAATGTTGTTTTTAAACTGTTCGACAATCAGCTCACGCATTTGTTCACTAAGTGGTGACCCTCGCCCCATCCTTGTTTGTGAATGACTGAGCATTTCAGGGAAGCTGCTTTTATACCCAATCATGGCACCCACCTGTTCCCAATTAGCCCGTTCACCAGTGGGATGTTCCAAATAAGTGTTTGATAAGCATTCCTCAATTCTCTCTGTCTTTTTTGCCACTTGTGCCAGCTTTTTTGAAACATGTTGCAGGCATCAAATTCCAAATGAGCTAATATTTGCGAAAAATTACAAAGTTTACCTGTTCGAACATTTAGTAACTTGTCTTTGCAGTGTATTCAATTGAATATAGGTTGAAAAGGACTTGCAAATCATTGTATTCTGTTTTTATTCACGATTTACACAACGTGCCAACTTCACTGGTTTTGGGTTTGTATTTATACCCTTGTTTTTTGGGAATAAGTTTTCCTCCCCTTTCCTTGAAGAATTCCCTTCCATGAACACTGGTGGCTTGGTGGACACCAGAAGCCCTCCTGCTGTCTTTTCTTATGAAAAACCTGATATAGTTGAATTGTACACCCAAAACATCAAACTTTAACTGACATCTCTATTCAATGGCCATTTATTGACAGCAGTTTGCTTACTTAAAACACATACTGGTGAAACAGGCATGCAGGTTGGCACCCATGTTATGCCTGCAGCAGCCTGCACTTATCTCAAGCCTTTCTAGAGCATTGCATGGAATTGAACCGCTGCATGTATAAATCCTTTCAGTCACAATCCCTTCACTATTACAGTCTTGAAATATATTTGGGATTATTTGAATAAGCACTGAATCACAATTAACAAGAATTACATTGAAAAACTGAGAATAAAAAAATGCATGTCTCCCTCCAAAAAAGCCTTGACTCATGCACAAGTTCAGAAATTCTTCCCTGAAAGGCCTTCAACATGCTCAAAGTTTAAGGGTAGTGGCATAACTGTCTACGGTGCGAGCGGTGCACTGCACCGAGGCCCAGCAGGCGTCAGGAGGCAGACAAAATGTCACGCAAAATACTGCATCGATGCAGGATTCTCCTCCCCAGCCATTCCTCACGACAATAATTTAAATAGCACACTCTTGTAATTATGTTATGTATGTTACCTGTATACCGCTCAACAGTTGGCATAGGCCTTGATAACAGTTTTTAATTAAGTGTTTTGTTCTTGTTTTTTTTTTTTGCCTTACTGCAAT
The DNA here is from genome assembly GCA_029721435.1 of Gymnothorax reevesii. Classification (NCBI taxonomy): domain Eukaryota; kingdom Metazoa; phylum Chordata; class Actinopteri; order Anguilliformes; family Muraenidae; genus Gymnothorax; species Gymnothorax reevesii. The sequence goes on along the minus strand of CM056578.1, from coordinate 68,326,382 downwards.
GTTATGAAACAATATGTTTCATGAAAAATAAATATTATTTGTATTCAGCTCTAAATTGCTTTGCTTTCTGCCTTCTGAAGTTCAGAAGGAAGAAGGCTTGCAGGGAAACGCTAATTTGTCCAATGACCTTGTTCCATGTCATTTCTAATAAAATGCGTTGATGTTGCGTCAACTTCTCCTCAACCTTTTAGCAAGAAGCAAGTGTTCTATATTGAGTAAATGATAAACTTACCATAGCAGTATAATATTAAGTAAGCCAGAACAAAACAGCGGCACCCAAAAAAAGAAGGAAAAAATGAGAAAATTATGCGTATTGTGCTAAACTTAATAAATGAAATCGTGTTTTAAGCACACTTCTGCTTCATCGAATGCTTCCAATCAGCGGCGGCTCGTCAGCCCTAACAAATGGAAGCCAGAACCTCGCCCTTCAAACCTTAATGACTTCAACATTTCGTAGTTCACTTTTCAATATCAGCAGTTGCTCATACGAATTGGTTGAAGGACAATCAAATTTTTTTTTCGATTGCAAATGACGACGCAAATTATCAACACGTCTTTATAAATTAGTTTGCGAGGCTTCTTTCACAAGAAGCCATGACAGTCCATTTTCTACAGTCCTAATATAGAAGAAAAGAATTCGATGTTGCACAGCTTATTGCTTAATGAGCCTCACTAATCAATTTGCGCATCTATGCCATTTCGTGAGCTTCTTGAGCGCGGAATTTATAGCGTAGGCCTATGGTAATTTATGCCGTAATTTATGTGCGAAAGAAAGACCCTCCACTGTTTAAATGAATGATTGAAAACAGGTGATGAACAATCATTAACATTAAGGGATTGTTTGGGCTTCCCCTGTTGCCAATTCACGAGCCGCCACTGGCACTAATCATGGTGTCTGATGAGCATCTTGATGTGGCACACCTGTGAGGTGGGATGGATTGTCTCAGCAAAGCAAAAGTGCTCACTATCACACATTTAGACAAATTTGTGAACAATGTGTGAGAAAAATGGTAATATTGTGTATCTGGAATGAATTTTAGATCTTTGAGTCCATCTCATGGCAAATGGGAGGAAAAACAAAAGTGTTGCGTTTATATTTTTGTTGAGTGTATATACATGTTTTTTAAGGTTCTATATTGTTCTGTTCTTGTATCTCCCTGATATCACAGTGATCTCATGTCCTTGTATATGTTCATGTATTCTCATTGTTTCATTTGAAGAAATTTTAAATGATAAGGCCAAGTCAGCAGTACATCCAAACAACACAACGTTATTTTCTTACTTACACTCCTTGATAACACCACACATAACAAAGACAACATCCACACAATGCGTCAATCCGAAGACTAACTGATAAACAACATGGTATCACAATCTCACGGGTGGAAAGTAAATAAGATACCAATCAACAACAAATGTTTGTGTTATGAATTTTAATGAAAATATTTATTGCATAATTCTTTAAGATTATACACAAATACACAAAGCAATCCAATCGCTTTACAAACATGACTAATGTTTCTCCCGATGGACTTAATGATCCCGAGCTTTGTCAGCTTGCTACAGAGGTACTTACATGAAAACCATAGCTATTCCTGAACTGTCAGCTTGTTTTTCACGTAGATCTGTGTGGCTAGCTTGCGTCTAAAGTCTATCAGATGGCTTTTTAACAAAACTAGCAAGTGAGTTCATAAAATTATTCGCGATCCAGTCGAAACTGGATTAAACCAATACAGTCATGCAAACGATGTTTCCTTTGTGTTTCTTGCTCCAATGAAGGATGCTGCACTAACGTTACTAGCCAGCTAACTAGCTTCCGACAGAGCTACATGAATGAACGTTCAACTATTCCACCTGTCCACCTGAGGCAAAGCTACTCAGCTCAGCTGTAACGGGGCTGGGCGGTTTGTCCGCTGTCTGCCTGGACTCATAGCTGAGCGGCGGATTGTAAACGTTGGCCGGGTCTGGTGGTGAGCCAGCTGGCTTGGCAGTGAAGGGATTGGGGGCCTGACTGCACTGTCTGCTTGGACTCGGAGCTAACCAAGGGGTTAGCGGTGGCTGGCCAGGGTGAAGAGTTTACTGCCGATGCATCGGCAGAGACGTTAGATTCTACCTTTGCTACCTGCTGACAGTGATGTTGTTATTTTTGGTAGCTTGGCCTTCTCCTGTTCGGCTTTTGCTCTCATTTTGTTTAGTTTTAATAGCATTTGGGTATTTGCGCTTCATGTTACTTCCTGCTTTGTTTTAGGGGCTGCCCAACCAGCCATTGAGCATTGGCAAAGATGCTGAAGATCCGGCAAGCCCTGTCGCAGATGAGCAAAAAATATTGGAGCAATACACATGACAGGTAGCATACATGGACTGTGTATAAAAAATTATATATTAATTATATATTATCTTTTATTTACAGTCTATGGGCGCGTAGCAACATCGAATGGACGGGGCCCCGCCCTGTCCGCCCTGCTCCCACTGATGGAAAGCCAAGTAGATAGAAAATGTAAAGGGGAAAAAATCAAGTAAGGGGCCGCTACGCCAGTGATCTTATTATCTCTCATGGTCTTAGGGTTGATGTCTCTGTTGTTTTAGATAGATTTGTCAATCTCAGATCACTATTTATTTTTCTCTCCTGTGCTGACAACACCTGACATTGATACAGGGACGGTGGTGAGGAAACGTTATGTTACCTCTGACACTGAAAACTTCATAATTCACATGAATTACATAACACTACGGGCTCTAATTTCCTGGCGCAGCGCAGGTGGCGTAGCGAAGCGCAGGCCGCGCAGTGGTAATTTCGTAGGGCGCAGCCCGCGTCGTGGTAATTTCGTGAGGCGCGCAGCCTTCGGTAGACCAAGGTGCGCCGAGATGGGTGTGGCGGCGTAGTAGGGGGAGGTGTCACATATTCATGAAGACGCAGTGACAATTTCGTAGAAAAAGTCTCCGCTGGAGTTGCGCAAAAAACTCGCCAACTCCAACCTGGTTTAATTTCCGTGCAGTGGTAATTTGGCTGACCGGCGCAGAGAGCGCACACGTCACCGAAATCTCACAGGCAGTTTTACAGAATGTCAGGCACATTTCAATGCAAGAAATAATTACAGGAAGCACGATTTAATGTAACTATCTGAATAAGGACATAAATTATTGTATCTATATCGATTGTCCTGATGTCAGATTAAAGGCGGTTGCCACGCGTAATGGAAACTTGACCGGGCTTAATCAACGCAGCTGAATCTGTGATGCAAACTAACGACTTCACATCTTTCTCAGCCAACCACAAACTGTATATATATATATATATATATCGAATGCTTGCGTTCTATGCTCATTAAAGCCGCTTGCACACTGGAAACGAATTTTTCGCCCGACTGATTACAGACAAAGTCAATGCAAAGACGCGATAGTTGGACAGGGTTTTAATATAGCTCCGTGTCCGAAAGTCATAAAAGTTCTAATTTTTCCGAGTATTCCAGGAATTATTAGACGTGGAAACTTGGCCATTTTTGTGTTCGACCTTCACAGAATGCAAATTGATAGCTATCGACTTTTCTTGGTCTTTTTAGCCTATTCTTCTGTTTTTTTCCGTTGAAGATAGCCAGCAGTCTTTATTCGGTCTTTCTTTTGAAAATTAGTCTGATGGACCGAACAGATTCACGCTTTATTTCCACAGCTGAGATAAAACAGTGCGTGAGCAAATCAATTCCATGACCATTGACAGTGTGAAGAAATTATCGCATGCACGATTAAGACTGTCCGACACAAAATGCAAAGTACTCCATGTCCAACAGCCAGCAAAAAGTAAAAGTATTGAAATGAGAACAGATTTATAACGGTATATCCAACAAAGATGACCCGCTAAAAATAAATCCCAGTGTTCATTGGATGTTCTGTTGTTAAAATGTTTCTTTTTATTCTTTATTTCGGTATCAATCTGTTCTAATCGTCCTCTTTTTTTTTTTTTTTTTAGCTGTCAGACACGGAGGCATTGTACATTGTCCCATGCCAGTGTCGACTCGCTGAGCAGAGCTTAAACAGAAACATTGATTGAAATTCTCGGTACTCATCTTAAAGAACTGAGCCCTCTTATCAAAACATTCACGTTTAATATCGACAAGAGTCAGCAGATTTGAAGAAATTAAAAACAATAATAGACTGTCGGACACGGAGATTTATTAAAGCCCTGTCAGACTTTCGGGCACAAGACGCAATCTGTCGAGCGAAAAATTCGTTTCGCGTCTAGTGTGCAAGCGGCTTAATACAAGGCTACTATTATTGTCACTTCGGTTTTATCGTCTTCAGTGGGGAAAAGGAATACAGCCTGATTGCTATGATCTCGTACTGAGTTAAGATCGCATATTGAAAATAAATGTGTCACGTATCTTGCATTGTTGTCCATGCATGTTAATCCCAGAATTTAAAGCAGCAACAGTTTGTAATTCATGGGAACACGCTATCCATCGTTTCTCTTGCCAGTGAGCAAGATTTGACTCGGCTGTGTCGCCTTCTTTGCCAACTTGCGCTGGAAGGAGGGGCAGAGGCGGGACAGAGGAGTTCTTGCGCCAGGCTACGCGGGGCACGAAATTGCCATATACGCCTGGACACACCCCGCTGGCGCGGCGCACCCCCCATGCGCCGCGCCTGCGCCGCGCCTACGCCTGGTCTACGAAATTAGAGCCCTACAGATCCTCCCTCCCTCTTGTGATGATCTGGTCGACAGTTTCTACTGCTAGCTGAAAGCTACAATTGACGTCATAGCACCTACCAAACTTATAAAGATTTCTTGCTAACAGAAACCACCATGGAGAACAGGTGAGATTAATAACTTGAAGAAGAACTGGAGGAAAGCTGAGCGAAATTGGAGAAAAACCAAGTTCTGTGTCCATAAAAAAGCAATCAGAAATGCCAGGCAAGCTCATTTCTCAAATCTAATTTCAAAAAACTGGAATAATCCCAGAATTCTTTTCTCAACCATTGATAGCCTTATTAACACTAGAAGCGCCGGAATTTTATCACTACTAAAACCACCATGAACGGTCGTTTGGACCGCTAGGTTCAAAACATTCTAATCCGTCTCTCTGAGCACCTAATTAAGCAATTAATGAATCTTGTATGTTACCATGTATCTCAAAAGAACAAAACAACACCAGCATTATGTTTTAACACATTCAATAATACATTTATGAATATTTAGGCAATAGAATTATATATAATTAACATGAATTAAGATGCTTTCACACCGGACGCGAAACGATTTTTTCGCAAGACAGATTAGGCCTACATTCAAATTCAATGCAAAGATGCAAATAGGCGTGTTTCGCGCGGATTCGCGTCTTAGCATTGACTTTGAATGCGATCTGTCATGCCAAAAATTTTTTGTGTCCAGTGTGAAAATGGCTTTATTGTAAACATTCACGAGGATATTTTTGGGTAAAGACATAATTGAACAATTCAGAATTACAAAAACAACAATTAAAAACATCTATTTTGATTTTGCTGGCTCAAACTTTTTCCCAGTGCTGCCCAATAAAACAATTCTCGGCTACTCTACCAACTCTGACAGTGGCATCGGTTAGATGCCAGGCAACCAATAGATACATTTTTCAAAAAAAATAACAGCCGCAAAACTGTACTGTTAGTGAGACCGCTAATGGCAGAAATAGGTAGATTTGGTGATATTTTATGCTCCGTATGTGTAATCTATATAAAATCAATGGCACCTTAAAATATAGACACTTATAGGTAAAGTCAGTGACCCTCAAGGTTGTATTCTTTTATTTTGAAAAGTTATGACGCAAGCAAATTTCAAAATGGTCAAAATGACCGTCATGGCGGTTCTAGTATTAATCCAATGCCAAAAAAACACCCTTGCACTGCTTTCACTTCAAAATGTGATGAGTTTGCAACATTCCTCAGAGATAAAATAATAAAAATCACGGTAGATTTAAATCAGGCCTCTCAAGGGTTTTGAGCGCGATGGTTATATGTCCACTTTACACGTTTTGAGAAAAATGTATTTTTAGGTTTCCAAGTTTCTGTTAAATCAGGTATTTTATATCCTTTTTTTTTACCAGTCACTCTTTTGCTGCATGGTTCGGAAGTATATTGAATACCTAAGGTTTTATAGGAGTGTAACCGCAACATCATCATCAAAATTGCCAAAAATGGACGTCACCTCAGTGCTCCAACAATTCTAGCACTTGATGTGACACAATACAATTATTGGTGATTGGTTGAAGGTAAGTTTGTTTGAAATGGAAGACAGACTATTTTGTAATAAAAGTCATGTTTATTCATCAAAATGTCAATGTTTCATTAATTTAAGTGGATTTTGTTGGACATATCACAAAGTAAAAATGTGAATTCTGATTAAAAATGAATGCAGATGGATATATAGTTATTGTGCTCCAAGGATTAGCTTATAGAAGCTGTGACAGGGGGTAAAAATCTCAAAACCACAAATTTTGGACATATAACCATTGTGCTCCAAAATCTCAATATGAAACTCAATCTGTGCACCATTTTCCACTGTCTATACCTGTTATGAATCGTTTTCTTGCTATTGATAAAGATATGCTCAGTAAAGTAGTTATGCACCTGAAGCCCTCCACCTGCTCCCTTGATCATATTCCTACTAACTGTTGAAATCTAAAATGTTGATGGAGATTAGAGGCACATTCTGTTTGTTCCTTCACGCTTGAGCCATGAGCTATTTTTTAACTTCGCAGAGAGGATGGATGATGCAGTACCTGCATTGGAATTTTCCATTGTCTCAAAGTGCCTCTTTTGTCTTTTTTGGGGGGGGGGGGGGGAGTAAGTGAAAGTAACTTTGCGGTATTTGAGCTTTATGTAATTTAGATACCCCTCTTCCCAAAAACATAACAATAAAAGGGCACAGTTACAAAGTTTATTTTTTTATTATGATGTATCCATTTACATGGAATGGCTGTTTTAAATATGCAAGCACTCAACAACAATTTTAAAGAGATACTGTACATTTTTAAAACACAAAATTACACATCGAACATCAGATTTGTCCATTTTTTTCTTGAATAAAGTTAATCTAGATATGAAAAGGCAAAACACTGCTTGCACATGTTCAGTGAGTAAGGATATTCAAATGACTTTAAATTTACATCCAGAGACTGTTCAGATCCTACACCCCTGCCAGAGCACTCCGCTCTGCTACTTCTGGTCGCCTGGTTCCTCCTCCCCTTCCCGCTCAAGGCTGCTGTCTGTCCTGGCACCTCGTTGGTGGAATGATCTACCTATCGAGGTCAGAACGGCAGAATCCTTGAGCATCTTTAAGCGCCGCCTGAAAACCCACCTCTTCAGGCTCCACCTCTCCCCTACTCCACTGCCTTGATTCCTGTCCCTACATCCTTTTGATTTGTTGCACTTTATTCTGTTTACTTCCTGACTGTATCACTTGATTTGGTTTCCCTTCATTTTGTTGCACTCTTGTCAGTTTACTTGATTTTCCTGCCCCTTTGTTGCACTTGACCTATTGCACTTATTTTATTGCTCTTTGTTGCACTTGCCTCTGCACTTAACCTTGTTGCCATTTTGTTCACTTGCCTTTGACCTTGCCTTTTTGTTAATAGTCTAGATCTGTAACAATGGAACGTGTTCTGTCACTTACTGTTAGCACTTTTACTTGTCTCCTAGGAGGTCTGCACTTTTGTACTGTTCTTATGCACTTTTGTACGTCGCTCTGGATAAGAGCGTCTGCTAAGTACCTGTAATGTAATGTAATGTAATGTCATTTACTTCACTAAATCAAATAAAGCACTCTTGAAGGAACTATTATGGGTTGAAAAAAAGTAGGGCACTTTTTCACGTTTCATAAAACAACAATCTGCATATTATTTATTTGACTACTTACTATTCAGTCCAAAAGTATTCAGACTAGAGTGGTGCGATGTGATAGGATTGGGATCCCGTTGCAAAAAAAAGGGACGAGATGTGATGGGATCATCATGCTGCAAAATGGGATCAGTGGTCCCCCCAGAAATTTTTCAAAGGGGTGGCTAGATGAGGCCATTGAAAATCTTGGGGTAGCACAACAAAACTAAATTTCATTACTGAATTTCACAAATTATGTCATATCACTGTATTACATAATATGGGCTGAAAACTATTTCAGAGATCAGTTGTCCTTTTTCCTGAGAAGCCTGTTTTACAGCTTTAATTTGAAGGAGAGCATTGATTTTAAAGAAAAAAATATTTTCTGGGAATGAGCTGCTCAAGTTCAGAAACGCCACTCTGAAGCCTAAAAGTATTTTAAATGCAGCTTTATTCAGCTTTGCCTCTTTGTAAAAAAATGAACTATGAACAAAGAGGCAAAGCTGAATAAATTTCTCTATTTCTTTAATGGTCTTTTAATAGCCAACCCTCCAGGGGGGTGTCACCCAGAATGACTTTAGAAACTAGAAAAGTGTTGGAAGGACACGGCAAAAACAGAGCAGCACCTCCATTCCACCTGCCCTTTTCAGGTAGAAATTGTATAAAAAAGCTGTCTTTCCAGTTTGGCTTAAGGGGTCAAGCTTGGGTTCACTCAATTTAAGTACTTTTAAACGCTGAAAACATAAAAATTGTGTCAACTGAAAAGAGCTCAGAATGGAATTTGATTTTAATAAAATTTAATAAGTTTGTTACTGTGAAAACCGTTCATGATTGGCGAAAAATGTGATATCTTGTGGCAACAATATCTCAGAAACTATACCATATTTTCCTGTAATTCTTTTTTTTTGTTTTGAAGCTAATATCACCAGCTGTACGATGACATACTCAATTTGGGTATTTTCAAGGGAAAATATTTAGAAAAATTATTTGGTCTTAGAATTTTAAAAATGGGTGGCAGAACCTGCCTGGCAGTTGGACCATAAATACACCATGTATCTACCTACCCAAAAATGGCAATGTCATTGTATAGAACATAACAAACTGATGCTATTGTGAATACTTCAGAGCAATAACTTGAAAGATGCGGATTTTATGCCTGCCACAAGCCTGATAAACTATGAAATTTTGCGATGTGAGAAAATGAATGCACTGGAGGCGTTCACATGATTAAAATCCACTTAAAATATAGTTTTTGGTCTTAAAATCACCTTTCATGAATGTTTTGAAAGTTTTTTTTTTCAAGTCTGAACCTAGTCTTGACCCCTTAATCATTCATAAAATAGCTTTAAAATAGCTTTGAATAGCTTAAAAAAAAAAAAAAAAAAACTATTGTGTTTATAAACCCCAATTTCAATGAAGTTGGGACATTGTGGAAAACATGAATAGAAACAGAATCCAATAATTTGCAAATCCTTTTTGACCAATACTCAATTGAGTACACGACAAAGACAAGATATTTATTGTTCAAACTGATAAACTTTTTTATTTTTGGAAATATTCAGTCATTTTGAATTTCATGCCTGCAATACATTCCAAAAAAGCTGAGACAGGGACATGTTTACCTCTGTGTTACATCACCTTTCCTTTTAACAACACTCAATAAGCGTTTGGGAATTGAAGATACTATTTGCAGAAGCTTTGTAGGTGGAATTCTTTCCCATTCTTGCTTGATGTGCGACTTCAGCTGCTCAACAGTTGGGGTTCTCTGTTTTCATATTTTGCGCTTCGTAATGCTCCACACATTTTCAATGGGAGACAGGTCTGGACTACAGGCAGGCCAGTCTATTACCTCCACTCTTTTACAATGAAGCCACGGTGGTGTAACGTGCAGAGTGTGGCTTGACATTGTCTTGCTGAAATAAGCAGTGACGTCCCTGAAAAAGACGTTGCTTGGATGGCAGCATATGCTGCTCTAAAACCTGTATGTACCTTTCAGCATTAATGGTGCCTTCACAGATATGCAAGTGTTGAGGATCATATTTCAATTTCATATTTCTCATCATATTCATCAGTAAATCAATGACCATAATTAAGAGTCATATTCTGAGAGAATGGAACTTTTGACACTTCTTAGACTTTTTAGAGTTGACATCTCAGAATTGCATGAAATTTCGCAGAATGGTGCCCATATTCGTTCCACAGAAAATCCCGGAGTTTGAGCTTACAATTTTTATTGATATGGCTACAGCATCTCCTTGAAGTGGAAAAGTCAGGTACCAAATTGAGCAATTTTGAGGAAAAATACCCAAACCTGAAGGAATATTGTGGATCACTGCTTCAGTGTGCCAAACAAGTTCTGATTGCATTTGATACTGGGATACCCAAATTTTTTAAATATGAAAGTGCCAGCTGGTGATCATATTGGTTATACGTGCAATGACAAGAATGTCAGACATTAAAGGAGAGACGCAGTAGCGCAACGGCGAAGTAGGCTTGACTTGACATCGTAAGGTCCTGTGTTCAAGCCCCGGCCACGGCCTTCGCGGTGGGTTCTTGGGCAAAACACTTCACTCCCTCACTCCACCCAGGTGTATAAATGAGTACCTGTGATGAACTGGCATCCCATCCAGGGGGAGTAGCAATACTCCTAGTCGCTTCATGCCATGGAAACCGGGGTTAAGCACCGGCCCGATGGACCACTAGGCTCGTACAGGCTTACTTTACTTCTTCAAAGGTGAGAAAAATGTTGAGGTATTTAATCTGGCACTTTTTTGTTTTTTCGAGATATTTGCTTCCAAAGTTGGGTGCGGGAGATCCCTGTTTGTATAGTGGATTAACATTAATAACCAGACACCTGTGGGGATGGGCAGACCATTAATTTGAACCTTCCTTTGGGCTAAACAAACAACACCAGAAACGTCTTTGGCGCTGTGCTCCATCTTGGAGCAGTGGCTACAGACATTTTGAAAAGATCTCCAATTCACCAGTTCACCTGCAGTAATGTTCAGGGGCCCAAAGAAATGTTAACCAAGTAGATAACGCCTTGAAATTAGCTGAGTCTCCAGACCTTTCAGGCTATTTTAACCTGCCAAAGGAAGTTTTATGGCACTCAGAAGGGTGGGCAGTAGTGATGCGCGGGTCGGCCCGGAACCCGCGGGTCCCGTGGGTTGACCCGCGGGTCGGGCGGGGTGGGTCAATATTTTAACAACATTTAGCGGGTGCGGGCGGGTTGGGCCCAACAGTGGCGACGTCTAATTCCCATGAAATTGCGAATAAAAAGTATAATAGGCTATCGGCCACTTGAGGGCTCTAGACATACAGCCTAGATTATATGCTCTTGTCAAACGATGTAACGCTACCTTAACCCCTTTCTGCAGATGTAGACGCTCGCGTCTATAGATGTGGAAATTTAAGCACTTAGTTACTGTACTCGACCACGAGATGACAGCCCCGGATCAGCTATTGAATATTCACAAGTAAGCAGAGCTGAAACGCGATTTAGAGTATGGAGAAGTTCCCTCCAATCCCTGTTTTTCAGGAGTAGCATGAAATAAACTCCTCAGCTAAGCCTGATGTGCAAACTGGTCAATATCCTTGCCCATAGCCCTTGCCCATGCTAAACTCAACCAGAAAATCATTCGTTCATGTTGTATTTCATGCCCCAAAAGTTAATTTGTGTTAAATATATGATTCATGTATGATTTGACAGTGAACCATTTTGATTAATCTCAGACTTTGGGGAGACACCTGGATAGCTGTCTAATTTGGCTAATAGCAAGCGGGTGATCTAGAATGTAATGTTCAAGATGAATTGTACTTGTGGTCAAGAAGTTTATGATCCCAGAAATGTATAGATTTAAGCCCCAGCAGTTCTTCCCACGATTCATATTCAAAAATAAAATCAACTTGCTGAGGTGCTTCCGTTTATCAGCTACGTGTTCTCTAACAGCAGAGCATGTGCTGCCATCGGCAGTAAAGACACTTCTTAGATATACATTTCTATAACACCATTCCATACACAGATCAACCCCAACGAATAGGTAACTTATCACTACTGGAGCATGTATGGTCATAAACTTAGACTTGCTCTCATTAATTACCATACCATGAGACAAAGAATAATCGCGTAAAACTCAATGGTGGCCAAAGCAGTCCTCTGCGTCCCAGCAACTAGCGCAACAAGCGAGTGAACCTTCAGTTTGGCTGGCCGTGTCCTCGAAGCGCGCCGTAATCGCTTAAACCCCGGCACTGTTGACGCAATGTTGTTTTTGCATAGTTTGGGAAAAAATCCGCCAAGGCCTACACTATAAGCTGTGTTCAAAAAATAGCCTAAAGCCCCCCCCCCCAAAAAAAAATCTTCATTTGCATTTCGTTTGGTTGCGAAGATCAAAAATCACGGTACGGTTCAATTAATAGACAGAGCCTAAACTTTGCATCAAGAACTCCAGCCAAAAGCCAAATGTATGTTGTGCTCCACTCAAATCCATAGCATAACAGAGGAATTTTTCCATTGCAAATCATGTCACACAGACCCACTGTATTCTTTTTCTCTTGCCTCCTTTTTGTGTCGGGTCGGGTTGGGTTCGGGTTGAAAATCAGTGTGAGTTTTAGTGGGGCGGGTTGGCTGTCACGTCGGGTTGGGTTGGTGCGAGTAATAAAAAACCTCGACCCGCGCATCACTAGTCGGCAGTCTTCTGGTGCTCGGAGATGGTGTAGGGAACACACGCACTCTAGGCTGCCAGCCAACTAAATATAAGGTCAGCAATTTAATTATTTAATTTGATTTAATTTTCTTGCTCAATTAAATAAGTACGGGTGGTGTTCTGTGTTGTCCCTGCCCTGATTTGGAACGCTGGAGACAAGTGACCTTTTAACTCAAAGCATCTGAACACTAAATTGGGGGAAATTGAAAGGAGAGTGACAGAATCTGCAGGATAGTCAAGCAACGACAAACACTGCATGCACAACAACTAACTGTGAGTGATTGTGTCGAATTCAGAGCCTGCTCTGTTGCTGGAGTATGACAATTGATTGGTATGAGCCTGAGGCCTGCGCTCGAACCAAGGCAAGGCTTTTTTAGCGTTTGGTTCACTGATTTTTTTCCATCTAAATATTTTTCACCGATATATTGATGGACTTGCCAAGACGTTACTCAAGTCGGAAGATTAAATAAAAATATTTTTTTTCCCTTCAAAAAGTTCTCTAACACCTCTGAATGTGGGTACCAGGACATTGCATCCAGTGTTGGGAGTATAACAGATGCGTGTCCAAAAGAATTTATTCGCTAAAATATCTTGGTGGGCTCTGAACATGGCAGCCCTGTACTGATCTCTTGGAAACATGTCTTTTCGAACAGTTTGACAACAAAACTTGTGTATCTTAAGAATGAGATTATTTTAAATTCTTGAAGATCAAGGCTGAACATGAAACACAGCCAGGACTTTGAATGAAATAAAAAATGAATAAATTATATTGGAAACATGTTTTAGGTCCATTTATTAAAAAACATATTTGCAGGAATCTCAGTGATCAGATTAGACGGATTTGCATTGCAAAATGCGAATCAAATTTTAGCAGTTTTGATGAAATGCCAATCATCAAAACAATCCCTTCGCATAAAATGCGATTTAAAAAATCTTAATGATTTTTCATTGATCCCGACTCACTGGCATGCAAACCTCCGAGTTCCCGATCCCGAGCCAAAGGAGAAATTTTAATGACTTTGCTTGGCTGAAAAGGATGTCAATTTGCATACCATTCAATCAGCTTCTGGGGGACGCATGCACACACTAGGGAGGCTTTCTGGACTGCAGTGTGAGCCATAGAGTATTACACTCAACAAAAATATAAATGCAACACTTTTGTTTTTGCTCCCATTTGTCATGAGATGGACTCAAAGATCTAAAATTCATTCCAGATACACAATATTACCATTTCTCTCAAACATTGTTCACAAATCTGTCTAAATGCACGATAGTGAGCACTTTTGCTTTGCTGAGACAATCCATCCCACCTCACAGGTGTGCCACATCAAGATGCTCATCAGACACCATGATTAGTGCACAGGTGTACCTAGGACTGTCCACAATAAAAGGCCATATTTTTGTTGAGTGTAAATTACGTTGCTCTTTGGATATAGCCACCTTGTTGGCTAGTAAGCTAACTAATGTTAACTGTGGAAAGTCCTTGTAAATGATCATGATATTAAGGCAATATGATTTATTACTTGCCCCAACTTTACTAAATTTGCCAGCTGGCTGGCATGAACTTATCTAAGGTTTCGCGGCAGTTTCGTGCAACCCAACTGAACTCTCACATTTTTGGGACGTTAGCTAGTTTGGTAGCTAGAGGCTATCCCAATCATGGCCTCACATCACTAATTCTAAAGCAATTGCTTAGGTAAAGCTGGCTGGCAGGTGAACCTATGGTAGCTATGATGAAAAGTTTTTATAGCTCTGATTTGTCACTTTAAACGCCATCGCACACAGAGGAGCTCTTTCAACATTGATGACCCGCTTATTTTACCTAATGAGCAAACAGACAGTTTGGGCCTGAGATGTGTAATTTCATGGCTAGTTTTAGCTGCATTATCTTGCATTATTATACATGCTATCGCGTCTTACCTTATTCTTTAGATTATAAAACTAGTGATCTTCCTATAGCTGATGCTTATTAAAGGGAATATTTGTAATCACTGTTATACGAAAGCAAAGTGATTTGGTTTTTGCCCTAATGGAAGGAATTCCGTGTCCGACCTCCACTTTTTTCGGCTTTAACTCTGAATCATCTTGACTGGTGTGGGCAAAAACACTTTTGGACCAAGTGTTCCCCTCACCCTTGTAAATCTACCTGCAAGGAATGGACATATTCTCCAGAGTCTGATGCGATCGAGTTTATGGTAAGTCGCTCAAAGTGAAATACAAAACCCTGGCTGGTCTGCGGAAACCATGGAGTATTCATTCTTCATCAATCACCCAACACAGACTGACCACCACTTGTCCAAACCCTTTATTTATTAGCCTTTTAGTATGTTCCTTTAGGTGGGATGAAACGTGACTCTTTCCACCTTTTCCAATATTATTCATTCTGAATGGTGCATTGTCCCATCACAACACTCCACCTTTAGTTACAAGCTTACCATTATATAATGGTGTAAATTCATTTTTAAGCCTCCAGAGACACTGAAGACCATATCTGATCCTCCCAAACCTAAGGTTCACTGGAAGGTCAGTGTGGAGGCCGAATTTGGCTGAATTCCTGGATATTTCCAGAATAAACTGGAGCGAGCTGGCTCATATAATGAAGCTGCTTATTTGTTGACTACCTATATAGTCATTTCGGAAGATGAGCTCATCTAGCCAGCCTTGGTTGGCCTGCTAGGGGCTTTCAAATCTTGGTTTATTGGCTTTTTGTTTCTTCTCAGATCCACATTCCCCTAGGAAAAATGTGTTGCTCAATCTCGTCTCTTGAGATGAATTTGAGCTTCTCGTATTTGAATCATTCTGTGATCATTTGTTGAGTTACTTCTCCTAAAGGTCCCTTAGGAGCAAGAGATAAGCTGAAAAGAGACAAGACATCACTGAGACAAAGGAGGTTGAGTTGAGATAACCATTTAAGCAATACTTGAGAAGTGGGATAAATAGAGGAGGTCTCATAATTGTATGCCCCTGATCTCAATTATGTCTTGGTTATTTTGACTGAGAATTAAAGAGAACAACTCAAAAAAAAACCCTTCAAAATCTTCCTAGCAGTGGGATGCAGAATTATGTTTTTTGGGAAAACTTTTACTCGGTTTTGCCTGTGATTACCGTAGAAATCTTTTTTTTTTAATTTTTTAACTGTTCTCTTTAATTCTCCTTCAAATTAAAGAGAACAGTTAAAAAAAAAGATATCTAGGGCTGCTGTTAGACTCTCAATCCATGACCGCACGTCAGTGAACAGAGCAGAAGCGATCCTGTCTCTTGGCCTAAAGAATACTGGATGCAGTCTCAGTGCCGGCGATGGCAGTCATGTCACTGCTGGGAATGATGGCTGCAGCTCATTCAGTAGTCGCCTGGGGCTGCTACACATGAGAGATTTTCAGCGTTTGTTCCTACGCCTTCGTCTGTCTCAAGACGGGACCAACAGCGCATGCTCCGCGTGACAATTTGAGCATGTCCTGCATTGGCGTTTTGGGCTTCACCCAGCCGGCTATGCGAGGGGGTTCGGATGGAGTGTGTGTCTCACTACACCCACATACACTGACCAAAACTTCCAACGCAACACTTCGGTTTATTGCAACACATGTCATTTTCTCACGATAAATTTTACAGTACATTACAAATATTAAGATTCAAATCAAAAACACCGTTTTTCAGGAATGGAGTCAGGAGTCAGGAGTCAGGAATGAAGAACAGATTTTTCCTGGTTTCCAATTCATTGCATCAGTTGAAGGCGCAATTCTGGATCACCGAAGTCAGTATCTTGTATGGCCTCCAGTGGCGTTACACACAGCCTGGATTCTGTGATGCATGGAGTCAATCAAATGCCAAATTTCAGCCTGTGTGATGCGGACCCACTCCTCCTGGAGTGCTTAACGCAACTGTTGGACTGTGGCTGGTTCTGGATCACGCCCTCTCACCCGGTTATCCTGTTGCAGCGTTAGGCGATAGCGATGGACAAGTGGAACTGCGACAGGGGTAAGGATGTTGTCACGGTAACGGGCCGCACTGAGGTTTCCATCGATGAAAATAATGGTCTGTCTTGTGTCTACTGCTTATTCCAGCCCAAACCATTACACTGGGTCCACCCCAGCTGTCACGTTGCAGGATGGTAGCGTCAGTATAACATTCCCGTCGCCTACGCCATACACGCAGTCTTCCGTCAGACACACTCAACTTGAACCTCGATTCATCTGAGAAGAGCACCCTGTTCCACCTGAGAGGATTCCAGCCCAAATGTGCCCTTGAACATCGCAGACGGACGCGGCGCCGTGCAGGAGTCAACACCAAACCACGGCGGGGACGTCGGTTGTGCAAGTCGGCTTCACGCAGGCGGTTGCGTACAGTTTGGTCGCTAATCCAGTTTTGGTGATAACTTCTGGTCTGAACAGCAGTGCTTGTAGCTGGCAGGAAGCGATTGCACAGGTGCCGTAGGTGAATATGGAGATCCTGCTGAGGGGTGGTGACGCGTGGTCTGGGGGCATGTGGTCGATCACCGGTGCTTCCTGTTTCATTATACCGGCTCCAGAGACGTGATATGGTCGACACGTGGACGCCCAGGTTCCTTGCAACCTGTCTTTGCGACATTCCACTAGTGAGCATACCAACAGCTCGCTCCCACTGATTTTGACCTAGGCGTCGCATGGTCACTTGTTGTCCCAGGATAATGCAAAGGAATATTTAAGTTGCCCATTGCTATGGCTATTTATTGACCAAATTCTCGAAGGATTGGTTAATGAGTCCTTCTCAACCTGACGGGATAGGCAAAATTCTAAACAATGCGCAATCAAGGGGAACGAGCTGCTCACACGACAAAATCAAAACAATTTTCTGAGCTTCTAAGTTGTAGTTGATGTATTATGGCTCAAAACCAATATCCCATTTTATGTACACCAAATATTTCAAAATTGTATGTGTTGCGTTGGAAGTTTTGGTCAGTAAAAACTTGTGGATGCCTCCCTCACAGGATGGGCGGGACTTGCAGCCCTTCTTCTGTCGCAGGTAGGTGGAAGGGGCCCCAATGTCAAATCAACCTACTTGAACTCATGGCAGCTCCAGTGTTGTGCTGCACCAATTTTCCCCACAGCTGGAAGGGAGGCATGTCTTTGTGAGATAGGCAACCACCATTGTGTCCATTCTAACCTGGGCGGATCACCATCTCTGCTCCCTGACAGCCCTGCACATTCCAATTTCAATTTTCAATTTATTTTGTATAGCGCTTTTCACAGAGACTGTCACAAAGACGCTTTACAGTGAGAGTTTAAAGAAATAAAAAGGCAGTGCCCAGCCTATTCCCCACTACAGCAAATGAGGCAAAAAACTCCCAGGGAGAAAAACCATCCAACAGTGGTAAGAAAAAACTCCCCAGTGGGAAGAAATCTCAAGAGGAACCCGGCTATAGTGGGGGAGCCCATCCTCCGCGGGCTAGCTAATTCAGAACAAAAAAGTAAAATGGAGTGAAAGGACAGAAGAGTTCCATTTAAGTCCATCTAAACAGTGGCAACGGTAGTTTCAGAAAGTGGCAAGTCGAGGATGGTGCAGGACTGGACCAGGGCCGGACCGGATCGGATCAGGACAGCAGCAGCCAGCACTCATGGTGAGGGACAGGGCTCATACGGTCCAGGACTCAGGGAAGTGGAGGGAAAGATCCTCGGAAAGAGACACAGAAGAAAGGGGTGTGAGGCACTGGATAACTACTGCATGATAATAAAAGTACCGTTCTCTGTCATGTGCCAAGTGAGAAGTTATAAGCAGACTGGTCAGGAAACAGTCAACACGCCTCCATCCACTTCCTGCAGCACAGAGGCCCAACACTTATTCCAGGCTGTTGGATCACTTTTCATTTTCTAAACAACAGTACCATATGGACCTCCCCGGTGACTAAGGCTGTAGCAAGCCCCACCAGTGCCGTGTAAGTGCAATCTCAGTGCCACCGGTTCCACATGGATTTCAGCAATTTTAACGACCAAATGTTAGTTTCCTTCATCCACATATTGCAGCACAGAGGCCCTGAAATTCCATCCAAGGCTGCGTAATTTTTCAATCAGATACCACCAACACCATGTGGACCTCCCCGGTGACTAAGGCTGTAGCAAGCCCCACTGGCACCGTTAATGCATGCTCAGTGCCACCGGTTCCACATGGATTTGCTTAACAGTACACCAGTACCATATGGACCTTCCCAGTGACTTAGGCTGTAGCAAGCCCCACTGGCACCGTTAATGCATGCTCAGTGCCACCGGTTCCACATGGATTTACATAACACTGGCTTCCAATATTGTGAACATATCATAAATCAAGGTTGTAGTCAGTCCCACCAGAGCCAACACATAACTAATCATAAACAAATCATAGGCTTGACTAAAAACATAAGTTTTCAGCCTACTCTTGAAGATAGAAAGTGTGTCTGAAGCCCGAATTTGTCTTGGGAGATTGTTCCATAAAATTGGTGCTTTGTAAGCGAATGCTCTGCCTCCAAGTGTAATTCTAGATATATTTGGAATTTTCAAGTAGTCAGCACCTTGTGAACGAAGTAATCTTGGTGGGGAGTAAGGAATAAGAAGACTGCAAAGATATTCCGGGGCCAAGTCATTTAAAGCTTTGTAAGTTAGTAATAATATTTTGTACTCAATTCTAAATTTTACAGGCAGCCAATGAAGATTTTTGAGCACCGGGCTAATGTGATCATATTTCTTAGTCCTAGTCAGAACCCTAGCTGCAGCATTCTGCACTAACTGAAGATGTTTCAGGGCTGAGCTAGTGCAACCAGACAGTAAGACATTGCAATAGTCCAGCCGAGAAGACACAAATGCGTGAAACAATTTTTCAGCATCTTGAAGAGACAACATTTTTCTAAGTTTAGATATGTTTTGAAGATGGAAAGTTCCAGGCTTCCGGACAGGCTGTCAAGGGGAGCCTTGCCCAAAGAGGATTGGAGCCTCTCCTAGGTGACGGCCAAACAGATAAGGAGATTTGGGATTTGGGCTGGAAACCTAACATAGAAATTTAACACAGACAAACATTTTTTAGTTTTAGTTTTTCTTTTAGGGTGCTCGGCACAGTAGCGTATCGGAGCAGACAGATCGATGGGTCTAGTAAGGACATTGAAGGAAATGTTGCTTGTTGGGTCCGACCGGTGGACATAGATGGGAGGTGAAGATTGCGGGGTTCCAAACAGATGTTGACAGGAAGTGTAGATTTACTGTGGGGTACAGCGTCCTTAGATTGATGTGAACAGTGGTGCTGGTGTGTATTGCATTAGTTAGGTATTAAATAAAGTATAAGAGTAGGAGAGTAAAAATCTGTGCTAAAGTGTTTTTGAAATAGACTGTCAGTTTAGCGGTGTACTATCAGGGCTCGAAATAGCGGATGCATAGGTGCATGTATGCACCCTGTTTTTGGCAGGTGCACCCAAAATTTCAAGTTGGATGCCCTGTGTGCACCTACTGAAAATCTGCCCCCAAAATAAATCCTCTTTCTACAAATCCACTCGTCCTTCCCTTAAATGATTCATTTTATCGGTAAGAGACAGAATTAATGACAAAATCGATGGGACTACAAGACCGTGGAACATATGTTTGGTCTGAGGCCGTGCATGTGTTATCATTGGCTGAGTACTGCCACCTGACTATTATTTGGTGGCTGATTGGTCTTTCAGCTGTTTCAGAACTTTTCTCAGCCAAGTCACAGGCAGTTCTAGCTATTTCACACGAGTTTGATTATATGCTAGTTTATAAAGTTTCGCCAATTACTTTCTTAAATTTAAAATTTATTTCTGACGAATAAACAGAATAAATACACAGTGAGCATGTAAGATTGTATTTAAAATTACGCTCAAGATTTAAAATTCATCCACTTGAACTGACAGGGGTGCTGGTGTTCAGAATCCACTAAGCTCTGGGGAGTACTAAGAAGCAAGCTCATCATAGACAGGCTTTAATAAAGTGAGCCGGATCAACAAACCCTGAACTTGCAATCATAGATAATTAGTATCACAACAGTGGTTATAAGCTTTCTTTGATAAACTCGGCTTTTGCTTCTGTGCGAGCTCCCATGAAGAGGGCGTTTAACGCGCCAATTGGTTTCATTTCCTTTCTACAATTGACTTATCACCTACTGCATATTTCTCTGCAAAGACTTTCCCTGATCCAGAGTCAGGTGATTTGAAGGACTTCTAAAACCCGCGGCACCAGGGGGCACTACCAGCACAGATCAAGACCCGCACCACTGGGACTGCGGGAAAATGAATGACGTTTTTACTCTGATTGGGTGGCCACTTGAAGTTATGTGCATACTCGGGTAGATACTTGGGAAATTGTGACTGAGATTCATGATTGTTGATCCATGCATATTGGTTGATATAAGCACTTCTTATTTGTTGGATGTAATGTAAGTGGCTGCTGGGTAATAAAATCTTACAAAAAAAATTCTTCTATATTAAATATAATCAGGAGGAGAGGGTCTTGGAGTTATAAAGAATAAAAAAAATAAATAAATAAAAAATAAAAACAGCACTGTTGCTGCTATTAAGGCCAGAGAGGTCCTATGATGGAGTAGTGGATGTAAGAAGGGAGCCGAAACACCAGGCGCAGGATGCAGAAGAATTTAAACACAAAAACACTAGGGGGAGAATATGGCTGGCACGCCAGAAATAAAACACCGTGCGCATGCACTGAACAAAAGGGAGAACTGAAATACACTGCCAAAGGCAGAGGGAGAACTGAGGTACACACTCAATGAGTGGCTAAACTAAAAAAACAAAAACTGAACCTAACTAACTGACGAACCACACTGGGAGACTGAACGAAAAGGAAGACAAGACAGGGGTGCTGCAAAAGGCTAGACTCAGGACAAGCGCGGGGAAAACCACAGGAATGCAGGAGCAACGATATCACCATGTAGACTGAGTCAAACAAGGATCCGTCTGATGAAAGCTTCCAATACTGCCACATTTAAAGATCACGATAGGAGGCGGGGACTCGGAATGCAATCATACTGAAACAGAAACACATGGGGATTAATAAACAATCACACGAGGACCGGGTAACACTAATGACTCGAGACAAGACGCTGAGACGAGCAATCAAGCTAGACGGTTTAGATTAAGGCAATCTAAACGTGACAAGAAAAAAGCACCATAAGGAAAGCAAGGGAAAGCACAGGGTTTAAACTGCAGTTAATCAGAAAGTTCAGACTGAAAGCAGATAAGCCAGAAACGCATACGCTCGCTAAATGAGTTAATCAAGGTTAATACTAAGTGACGAAGTATTTACAATCACCCTTAAATACGTGAAGATTAGTACGGGTTAGTAATGTCCTATCAGAGAACGAATTCACTCAGTTTGCGAGACCCGGAATTAAGCACAGCTGGAAGCAATGAATGAAATACCAAAGCCAAACCGAAAGTAGGAAGGTGATTGGACGACGAGAGACAGGCATGCTGAAGGCAGTCACACGACACCACTGAAGGCAGATTGGAAGCGGATCAGCCGGCTGGAAAATAAACGAGACGAAAGTAAATAACAAGCACAAAAACGCACGGGACAACACACGAAAGGGCAGAATCATAACAGTGGCAAATTATATTAGTTTCTCAGCCAAATCAAATTTAAATTGAATTATTGATTGAATATTATCTGACTGTGATAAATACCAATAGTATACTTTGTTTTACCAATTTCTTCTTTTTTTGTATTTTTTCCACAATTTTTCTTATATACAGTATGTTTATAATAAAATCTTATCAATAATAACCCTAACCTGTTGCACCATTGCAGATTTACAGTAGTCCTATGGCATGTCAAAGACTAATTGTTTTTTCATTTTGTACTGCTGCAAAGTGGCTTTTTTAAATTGATTTAAGCAGGTTTTAGACTGTGCAGCTAAATATGCACGAGTGCACCCATGTTCAAAATCTGGGTGCACATAAATCCTAATTTGAGCCCTGACAATCATAATTGAATACGCAAGAAAGAGTCGTGAAATTTGGATTAAAAATTGTTGTGATCCTGGTTCTGCCTTGCCATGCCACTGTTCTGACTGCCTTGTGTTTTTTGATCATTGCCTTGTCTGACTATTTCTTCGAATTATGTATTGTGTATTTGGTCGCTTTGCATTGTCTTTTGATTTTTCCATGTTTTACTTATAGCCATAGTGTTATTCCAGTCCATGTTTTGACTTTCCATGCATTACACTTTCTCTCCCCCTGTCTTGTCTTTGCTCTTGGGGACTGCCAAGCTGTCACGGTATTCCAGTCCTACTACATTTTGGGTTGTAACTCTACAACTAAATAAGATAAAATCAAGTATTATGTGTCATATTGAAGGTATTAACTTGTTCTTTAATATTATTTAGTGAAAAAATATTTTCTGAGAAATTTTCATCGAAGAAACAAGCAAAAAGTACTCCGTCACGGAATTACACAAAATTGACGTGGTTTTTTTATGTCGTGTTTAACTATTCAGAAAATGATTTTATGAAACTTCAATATGTTCATATTTAAGGTGTTTTTTGTTAATACTGTAAGTTATAGAAACAAATATTGACTTTAACCCTGCTTTATGGGCAAGAAATTTCAAAAAGTCAATGTCACGGAATTACAAGAGGCAAATTGTCACGGCATGACAGCAATAGTATTAATTAGTTTCAATGTACTTATTTCAATATATTATACATATATACGTAATTATTTACATTTTTACAGTTAAGCAATATATGACAATGAGTTTTCCACTTATAATGACCAATCATAATGCATACTTCAAATTTTTTTTTTATTCTCCATGTCAACATTGGCTTGGCGGCCCCCTCTTGTCTTAGCTCACGGCCCCAGCACTGCGTGCCGCTCCTTCAGGTGATTTAATGGTTTCTGGTTTCAATCTTCCTTCCCCATCTTGTTTACTTCCTTCCCCTTGCTTTTTCTATATTACTAACACATACTAACAGTTTGTTGTTTTTGCTAATTTACTAACAAAGACTAATATTGCATATAAGACTAATTTACTAACGAGCACTCAGGATTGTATAGCTGCACTTACCAATTGATTAACAATCTCTCAGCACTCGCCCAATTCTAGTCTCCGCCCCTTGTCTCTCCCTAATCTTCGCTGCTGCATTTCAGTGGAATCTCTACACCTTCTTTTGCTTTCCCTTCTCAGTATCTGTGCACGGTGGAACTCCTTGACTGGAGCTGTATCATTGTGTATAGGTTTGTCCCGTAATCCCTGTCCGCGTTTTGGCTTCTGCCAATTTCATGTGATCAGGTTCTCCCTAATGTGTTGCTCCCTTGTAATCAGTCTCACTGCTTCCACCTGTGTCCTGTTATCATGTGACCTCCCTGAAGTGTATATTAGATGTCTCTTCACAGCACTGCTTGGTCAGATCGTTCTCTCATGCTTACTTGTGCCACGTTCATTTCGCCTTGTACCCATTGTGATTATCTTTCTGACTGGACCATCCTTGACTATCAATTTTTGCATTCTCCCTGTACTTTGCCGCTCTCTTGTGTTTTGAACCTTTCTTGTCTGACCATGATTTTTGTGACTGGTGCCCTGGTTACGATTCTGGATTTCGCCCATTGGATTCTGATTTTGGATTGTGGACTCTGTACTGTTGTCTGCTCTGTTGGGTGGTTTCCCCCTTCAGAAATAAAGCCTTACTTTTGCATTTTACTGGTTCTCACGAGTGGCCCATTTTGTAAATCCTCACAAAAATAAACAATGATCTCGGAAAAGCTGCTCAATGAAATAAAAAAGCAATTTCCGATGTTTGAAAAAGAAACTAAACAAATAGAAGCAAATAGAACTAAACAAGCGGAATATCAAATGATTGGAAAGGTAGATTATAGACAAAATATAAGGAAACATTTTATGATAAAATATTAGTTTAGGAGTGCGTAGCAAAATTCTATCTATTGGGAGAGGAGTGAGGAATTCCTAAAGGGGGAGGGAAGAATGAGTGAAACTGATGAGTGAAACTTAGCTGCAATGTTTTACACTGTTTCTACAAAGAAGCAAGAGGGATGATTTTGCTAGTAAGAACGTCAGCTGGTAATTGTCATCAGAGTGGATTTGGCCGTTGGTAAAGCATGTAGTTAAATACAAGATGATTAATGGATGCATTAAATCTGCAATGTGCAACATTGTTATATGTTTTGAAGAAGTAAATGAAGTTGGTCAGAGTAAGTGAGGCTGGTCAGTCAGTGAGTGGTATCAGTTAAAGCAAGTGGAGTTCATTTGGGTGGTAAACAAAGCAGGAGTTAGCCATTTCAGTGGCTGTGGAGATGTGACGGCATTGTTCAGCATTTTTATAAGGTTGGTTAAAGTAAGTTGAATTAATCTGAGTGATAAACAGAGCAGGAGTTGAGCTATTTTTGATGACTGGAGTCTTAAAGGCATTGTACAGCATTGTTATTATGTTGGTGAAAGCAAGTGGAGTTAATTTGGGTGGTAAAGCAGGTGTTGAGTCACTATAATGGTTGTGGAAACGTTAGTTGGTGTGTGTAAGCCAGACAATTACTATTCTCATGTTGGGCTGTGTGTTTGTTCATACCCTTGTTAGAAATGAACACAGTTGTTATTCCTTATAAAACAGAATAAAAGTCCCTTTTTACTGACTAAAGAAACGTATGTCCCTCATATGAATGATCAGTAACTATAAAGGGAGGAAAGTTCAGAGAAAGTAACAACTGAACATCAATTGCACAAAAGAAGACAAGTGTTTCTAATGTTGTGGCTAAATTTGTCAAATTACTGCCAGAGGTGTATAAAGTACTTGAAAAAAATAATTAAGTAAAAGTAGAAGTACCATAACTGAAAGTTACTTTGGTAAAAGTTGAAGTCACCCATGAGGAAATTACTTCCGTAAAAGTCCTGAAGTAGCTTACATTAAATGTACTTATCTTGTGAAAAAATATACTTAAGCATCAAAAGTACAAGTACAAAGTATTTTTAAGGGAACGCATAGAAAGAAGCAAAAACAACCACACATTGTTCTCCTTATTCTCGTTAATCAACTTTCAGGTGAATGAAAGATTCAGTATTGAAAAAACAATCAGGCAGTCTCTCCCTTTTATACTTCTTCTACTCCTTTAACTTACCAGACACCAACAGTCTCTGCCACCTCCCTCCTTGCCCAGTTTCTTTTGTCATTGTCCCCATAATTTGGCAGGGAACCCACTATAATAAAATCGGAAAAGAGGCGACTACCATAAACAGTTTCTCTTTTATTTCTTTACGGGTAACTTGCGTGAGGCGGAACCAATTTCATTGGCTTCGTGGCCAGGAAGACAACATACACACCGTCTGCAGTCCTACTAGATATTCACTTCAGGTTTGCCGGATTCATTACCATAAACTGAGCCCCCCCAGCTTCTTTTTTTTTTTTTTTTTTATTATGCAAATGTTCAAATAAACATACAAGCACAAATATTGCAATACATATTGACAAAACACAACAAACACAAACCTATAAAGGACAATAATATAAATAATAATAAAAAAAAAATAAGAATAAATAAATAATAATAATAATACATGTCACATTGCCAGAGAGTTTGAGGTATTAAGCATAGTATATTCTTCTAATAGCTTGTAGGTTTTAGCAGCTTTTTTGTTTTTTATTTTTGAAATCATGGAGCCATAAAGATTAAATTCATTTATAAAGTGCATGAAATTTGGCTTGGTTCTTGACCATTTTGTCCTATGGATATGGAATTTTCCAATGATTAATAGCAACTGTATAATGTAGAGTTTGTTGCTTTCAATCAAATCCTGCCTAAAGTACAGCATAACATCAAACATATCAATTTCAACATTAATCTTAAGTTTCCTTTTTATAAAGATGGCTACATCAATCCAGAACATTCTTGTATGAATACAGTGAAAAAACAGATGGGCAATTGTTTCCTTTTCCAAACCACAGAAATCACACTTATAGTCAATGTCCAGCTTGAAGCGTTCTAATACCTGTTTTACCGGGTAAATTATATGCAGTATCTTAAAAGATACTTCCTTCAATTTGTTACTAATACAATATTTATCACATATTTTCCACGCCTTCTTCCATTGTACATAATTAAACAAAGACAACCAGAAAAATTTAGAAGAGGGGACAGAGACAAAACAAAGTGTATTCCTGATCACTTTGTTTGTGCAGTTCTCTTTCAACACATTGATATCACCAATATAAATATTTCCCACATAGTTTTCAACATTGAAATGCACGTCTGTCACCCCAGAATCCCGTATAAGTACAAGCATATTTTCTGGTAAGGCATCAAAAACAACTGCATACTCCTTTGGTTTTATAGGTATTTTAAATTTGTCGAGAAATTCTTTGTAAGATAACAAACCACCATTTTGATTGAGCAATTGGCCAACTGTCAATAATCCATTATTAAACCAAGTCTGATAAAATATAGACCTGTTTTTGTATCTGATGTTTTTGTTGTTCCATATAAAGTATCTATGTGGTGAAAAGTTATGTTTGTATGCTAGTAGCCAGGCTTTCAAAGCTTGCTGATGAAAATTTGCCAACTTAATGGGAAGCTTGTCAACAGAAAAGTCGCATTTTAGGAGAAATTCAATACCACCAACTTGATCAAACAGGTAGTTGGGAAAAATATACCAAATACTATTCCTGTTTTTTAGGTATTCAATTATCCATTTAACCTTAAATGATTTATTAAGAGTATTAAAATCAAGAACTTCCAGACCTCCACAATCTCTGGTGTTACAGAGCACTTCTTTTTTTAAATAATGAGACTTATTTTTCCAAATGAAATTATAAAGTATCTTGTCAAGGTCATTACTGACATTATGTGGAACATCAAGTGACAAAGCAATGTACACAGATCTGGATATTCCTTCCGCCTTGGATAAAAGTACCCGACCATAAATGGATAAATCTCTCATTAGCCAGAGATTAAATCTCTTTTGGATTTTTTCCACAACTGGTTTAAAATTCAAATTACTCCTTTGTTGTTCATTTTTGCATATAACTACTCCCAGATATGTAACAATGTCCTTGACAGGAATTCCATAAATAACAGTCTTATTACATTCTTTAAGTGGGAATAATACAGATTTACTAATATTAATTTTTAAACCCGAGACCTCACTAAATTCATCAATGCATGCTACTGCTTTTTTAATCTCGTTTTCATTCTTTAAAAATAATGTAGTATCATCAGCGAGTTGACTTAATTTTAATTCCTGACCAAATACTGGGATTCCAGTGAAATTGTTCTTCTTAATATGCATTGCCATTACTTGGGTTACTAATAAAAATAAGAAAGGTGAAATCGGACATCCTTGTCTTATGCCACGACCGATATTAAATCTATGAGAGGTTCCTCGAGATAGCTTTACCGAACTGTTACAGCCGGTGTATAAAGTCTTCATTGCTTTAAGAAAATAATTACCAAAACCAAAAAAACGAATAGTTTCAAAAATAAAATCATGTTCCACAGTATCGAATGCCTTGTAGAAATCAATAAACAAAATAAAACTGTCATCAGGGATGAGATAACTATAGTCTATCAGGTCCAGTACTAATCTTACATTATTACTAATATGTCTCCCTTGCATGAATCCAGATTGTTCTTCATCAATTATCTTATGTAGCCCAGTTTTCAGTCTTTTTGCAAAAATTAGTGCAAATAATTTGGCATCATTGTTTAATAAACTGATTGGTCTCCAATTATCTAAATGTAATTTATCTTTATTTGGTTTTGGAAGAAGTGTAATTAATCCCTGTTTTGCTGACTCTGGAAGTCCCCCAGCTTCAATTGATTCTTGAAACATAGCAAGCATAAATGGAGCCAACTCTGTACTAAATGCTTTATAAGATTCACCTCTTAGCCCATCATTCCCTGGTGATTTGTTATCTTTAAGGTTTCTTATACAATCCGTTATCTCCAGTAAACTTAATTCATCATCACATATCTTCATGAAATCCTTTCCGACTATCCTAGCACTGTCTTTTAGTTTTTCCAAGAAGTGTACTATATTTGTTTTTTTATTAGCCGGTGAATATAATTTGTGATAAAACTGGGCTACATAAGAGGATATTTCCCATGGATTGTCACAGAGAGTGTTATTTATCATTAATTTACATACTGTAGATGTCTCGTAATTTCGTTTTTCCAAATTAAAGAAATACTTTGTATTTTTTTCCCCTTCTTCCATCCATTTACGCCTTGACCTGACAAATGCTCCTTTTGCCTTTTCCTCATATATGTTATCTAATTGATTTTGCAGTGCTGATAATCGAACTGAATTTTGACAATGCAAATCCCCATTTTCTTTTGCGGTTAGATTAATAATTTCTGCAATAATCTTAGCTTCTTTTTCCTGTCTCATTTTGGAAGTTAATTTGCCAAATTTAATTGCTACCTTCCTAATGTCAAATTTCATTAAATCCCAGTAATATCTATAACTATCCATAGTACATGCCTGCATCCAATACTTTCTAATAATTTGTCTGATTTCTTTAAGAAGTAAATCATTTTCAAGTAATTTTTTATTCAATTTCCAGTAACCTTGAGAGACTTTTCCGGAGCTAAATCCATTTATATTGACTTGTATGAAGATACCCCTATGGTCTGTCAAAATGGATGGTTCAATCCTAACTGAGTCTACTTTGTCCTTGATATCCACCGATGTTAGCCAGAAGTCAATTCGTGATTGTGAAGATTTGTCTTTGTTGCTCCATGTAAACATACGTACATCTGGATTTTTATATCTCCAAATATCCATAATTCCCAGCCTGAAGCATACATTTATTAGTTCACAATCTTTGACTTTGGTTTTTGGGGGCCACCTATCTATTTCTTCATTTAAAGACGTGTTAAAATCACCTCCCCAAATAATTTTTGCAGAAGGGTATTTAGCTACAAGTCTATTTATATTTGTTTCAATGTCCTGAAAAATAAGGCAATTGTTATTTTTATTGTTAGTTGCATAACTGTTAACAAGAATAACTGGTGTATGGTTAATCTCAACTACTAAAATAATCCATCGACCGGAATTATCTGTATCTTGACTCAATACTTGGCCTCCAAACTTTCCTTTTAAAAATTGCGACCCCTGCTGATCTATTGGTGCCAAAAGAGAACCAAACTTCATTCCCCCATTGGTTTTTCCAAAATAATGCATCTTCTAAGCAAGCATGGCTTTCCTGAATGAAAAAGAAATCAGCACCTTTTCCATGACAATAAAGAAATATAGCTTTTCTTTTAAGTAAATCCCTAATACCTCTGGCATTAACTGAAAACACAGAAACAGACATAAAAACAGAACACTAAGTAGTAAGAGTAAGTACCTATCCAGGGTTCCCACAGCTTAGGGCAAGTTAAATTCAAGACTTTTTAAGACTTTTTTATGCCATTTGATATTAAATTTAAGACCAACTTCATAATAAACACAAATGGAAAAATAACACCTCATTATAGGATTCTGGAGAATTTTGCCCAAATGTTTATTTGAACATGAAATATGACCTTTTGATCAAATGAAAACGTTTTTTTGAAAAACATTAATACTAGGGATAGACGATATTAGATTTTTGGCCGATATCCGATATGCCAATATTTTACAACTCATTTGGCCGATATCCGATACTGATACCGATATTTTTTCCCCCACATCTAATTGCAGTGATCATCTAGTTTCTGCAGGGGAATTAACAGACAGAATTATTCTGCAGACTCTTCATCATGTCGGCCTGCTGGCAAATGCAGACATAAGACAACGCTGAAAATGATGTAACATCAGTAATCACTCCTTGTGCAAAATAAGAAGAATACCTCAATTTACGTTATTTAAAACATGTCATATTAATTCATTACAATTGTTTTTAAACAAAACAAAGAAGATACTTGCAGCCTGTCCTACTTAAAACAGACTTATGACAACACCCACAACCAATTTTACCTCTATTCACAAGGAACATGTATGAAGTGCATTGTACAACTGTACAGCAATGCCCGTGACCTTTAACCCCTCAGGCGGAACTGCATCAAAAACCAACATCAGTGTGTAAAGTACATTGCCACACGGGCTCAGGAACACTTCAGAAAACCACTGTCAGTAACTACAGTTCGTTGCTACATCTGCAAGTGCAAGTTAAAACTATACAATGCAAAGCGAAAGCCATTTATCAACAGCACCCAGAAACGCCACCGGCTTTGCTGGGCCCGAGCTCATCTAAGATGGACTGATGGAAAGTGGAAAAGTGTTCTGTGGTCTGACGAGTCCACATTTCAAATTGTTTTTGGAAACTGTGTACGTCGTGTCCTCCGGAGTGAAGAGGGAAAGAACCATCCGAACTGTTGTAGGTGCAAAGTTCAAAAGCCAGCATCTGTGATGGTATGGGGGTATATTAGTGTCCAAGGCATGGGCAACTTACATATATGTGAAGGCTCCATTAATGCTGAAAGGTGCATACAGGTTTTGGAGCAACATATGTTGCCATCCAAGCAACGTCTTTTTCATGGACGCCCCTGCTTATTCCAGCAAGACAATGCCAAGCCACATTCTGCACGTGTTATAACAGCATGGCCCCGTAGTAAAAGAGTCTGGGTACTAGACTGGCCTGCCTGTAGTCCAGACCTGTCTCCTATTGAAAATGTGTGGTGCATTATGAAGCATAAAATACAACAACAGAGACCCCGGACTGTTGAACAACTTAAGCTGTACATCAAGCAAGAATGGGAAAGAGTTTCACCTGAAAAACTTCAAAATTGGTCTCCTCAGTTCCCAAACGTTTACTGAGTGTCGTTAAAAGGAAAGGCGATGTAACACAGTGATAAAAAGGCCCCTGTGCCAACTTTTTTGCAATGTGTTGCTGCCTTTAAATTCTAAGTTAATGATTATTTTCAACAACAAAAAAAGTTTCTCAGTTTGAACATTAAACATCTTGTCTTTGCAGTGTATTCAATTGAATATAAGTTGAAAAGGATTTGCAAATCATTGTATTCTGTTTTTATCTACAATTTACACAACGTGCCAACTTCACTGGTTTTGGGTATGTATATCGGCAGATATCAGCAGAATGGCCGATGTCCGATATTTAATTTTAAAGCCGATATCGTTCACTGATATGGCACTGCTTTTTTCAGTTCCTCCTCCACCTCTGCCAATTCTGCCATTTTTTCTTTGTGGCGCTTTCTCAGTGTGTTCACTAATTCATCACGAGTTCACATTTTTAAGACTTTTGAAAGATTTATTTAAGACATTTTAATGCCAATTAAGGCCTTGTTTTTAGATTCGTGAATTTAATGCCTTTTAAGACTTTTTAAGGATCCGTGAGAACCCTGCTATCTATGGGTCCCTCACATAACGAGAAACTTGAAACAGTTGCATCTCGCAATTCCAGCATAATTTTAACAAGCAACATTTTCTTAAAGTTTTTTTTTAAATTTTTTTATTTTTGAAGTACTAACGATTTCTGAGCCATTTCTCCAGTACATGAATACACTGGAGTTATATAGTAAGAAATTATTGACATGGCTGTAAATTGCAACTACAGCCAATACCAGTATTATCCTAATAAATGAGGATGATTCCTAAACTACATTTTGAATTTTATCCGACAGAAATGAACTAAACTTCAAACTGAAATGAGTCCATTTTAACTGTGAGATTCAAGCAACAACAGAAGACCTCAAAAAACAAACTTTTTTCTTTTCTTTCCCCCTTCTGTCTTTACAGTAAAGAAAATTGCATTTGATCATTAAAATGTTATAGCAAAGATCCCTAAACCCCTCGGAAAATAGCTTAATTGACACTCACCATTGACCGGTAGTAATACACGACAGTGAAGACTGTACTATAAATCAGTTTATAATTGTCAGTCCTTGAACAAAACAGGAAGACCATTAAAAAAAAAACCAACAGTCTCTGTAACCTAGGAGTGCATTACCGTCCATAAAGACCTTACCGTCCCATTTTACACTTTTAATTCTTTGCCATCAATAAAGGCTCTTGCTCCGCTAAAGTAAGCCTTATGACCGTCTCGTCTTGCTTTCTCCACCATTGGCCAAAGCCGACTCCGTGCTTCCTTGTCTTGTGTCGTTAGATCCTCCTTGAAGCACAAACCATTCCTCTTCAGGTATTCACTGTCATTCGCATGTTTCCAAGTCAGATCCCTTGCCGTCCTAGATACGAACCTTATGATCACCTGCCGTGGTTTGGTGTTAATTCCCTCGCCAGACCTGAGTCGCCCAAGACGGTGAGCGACATCCAGCGCGGCAGCCACGGAATTGCAAACGGTCTCAGGAACTACCGCTTTGCAAATCTCCCCAACTCTTGCCTTAATGTTTTCAGTAGAGCACTCGGAAACTCCATCCAGACGAAGACACCACCTGCGGCAGTATCTTTCTTGATCATTCACCTTATTCTCCAGTTCCACGATCTTTTTCTTCATTCCTTCGTTTTCACTTTTCAAGCTTTCATTTTCTTTCTTCAAATCCATTATCTCCGCGTGGACGGAGTTGAGCGCCTCACCGAGCGACTCAATTTTGTTGGAGTTTTCTTTCACCATGTGTTCAATGTAATCCGACCTTTCGTTTATTTTACCAGTGATAATCCGAATGATGTTGTCCTGTACCTCGACCAGAGAGGGTTCGACCATCTTGGCTGCTTGGGAGGTGCTGTGGCGCTGCTTTTTCAAAGGCTGTTCCTTGGATGGGGAAGAATCACATTCGTCCCCAGTTTTGGATTTGCAGGAATAGGAGTGGATCTTGTTAATTGTTCGCTTTTCTTTTGTAGAGTCAACTTCCATTTTTCGAAATTCCTCTGCACCTTGCGTGTTTCCGTAAGGCACTTAAGCTAACAGGTATTAGCTAGGATTAAAGTAGCAACGGAACTTAACCAACGTCTGTCTCTTTTCCCCTCAGCTTTCTGTCTGATAGTAGTGCGCAGGAGGTAAATGACTTCTTTAAAACTTTAAGAATTAAAAGTTGAACAAGCATGTGGGACGCAACTGGGATTGTTTAAATCAAAGTTTGTGAGAAAAGACCCTAAATCGGTGCTCAGCAACAGAAAGTCCAGCTGCTCATGTCGCCATCTTGGACTCCCCACCCCCCCCCCCCAGCTTCTTCGACATGCCACAAGCACTAAATTTGACGTGTCACTCCCATCATGCATTGCGCCACTGCTTCGAATACCCTTGCCTCTCTCCATAGAAAATGAACGGGAGGCGTAGGCGTTAGTTGCACCACGTCTCTTCCTGGCTTCTTCTAAAGAAAGTGACTGCAGAAAAGTCTCTTAAATCTATCTCCATTGATAAGCAGGTTTGTAAAGTACTCTTTCATTTACCACAAATATCAGTGTAAGTATTTTTTTTATTATAGTCTGGCTATAGTTTGCCAGGTTATTACCAGTATTTACTATATATATATATATATATATATATATATATAGCATGCTTGCGTTTTATGCTCAGTAAAGCCGCTTGCACACTGGACCGAAACAAATTTTTCGCACTACTGATTACAGACAAAGTCACTGCAAAGACCCGATAGTCGGACAGGGTTTTAATATAGCTCCGTCTCCGAAAGTCATAGAAGTTCTAATTTTTCCAAGTATTCCAGGAATTATTAGACGTGCAAACTTGGCCATGATTGTGTTCGACCCTCACAGAATGCAAATTGATAGCTATCGACTTTTCTTGGTCTTTTTAGTCCATTCGTCTGTTTTCTTCCGTTGAAGATAGACAACAGTCTTTATTCGGTCTTTCTTTTGAAAATAAGTCAGAGGGATCGAACAGATTCACGCTTTATTTCCACTCTAGAGATAAAATAGTAGTTGTAGTCAGTCAGCAAATCAATTGCATGACCATTGACAGGGTGAATAAATTATCGCATGCACGACTGACTGACGCGAAATGCAAAATACTCCATGTCCAGCAGCCAGTATTGATATGAGAACACATTTATAATGAAATAAAGAATAAAATATATCCCCAACAAATGGAACATCCAAAAAAGATGGCCCGCAAATAAATAAATTGCAGTGTTCATTGGACGTTCAGTTGTTAAATTTTTTTAACAACAACTTTTTATTCTTTATTTCATTATCAATCTGTTCAAATCGTCCTCTTTTTTTTTGTCAGACACGGTGGCATTGAACATTGTCCTGTGCCAATGTCGACTCACTTTATTGAGCAGAGCTTAAACAGAAACATTGATTGAAATTCTCGGTACTCATCTTGGAGAACTGAGCCCTCTTATCAAAACAATAACGTTTAATATCTAAAAGAGTCAGTAGATTTGAAAAAATTAAAAACAATAATCGACTATCGGACACAGAGATATATTAAAACCCTGACTTTCGGACACGAGACACTGCGTTCAACGCAATCTGTCGTGCAAAAAATTCATTTCGTGTCCAGTGTGCAAGCAGCTCAACACACTTAGGTCGTTTTTAGTGGGAGGAAAGGAATACAGCCTGATTGCTATTATGTCGTACTGAGTTAAGATCACATATTGAAAACAAGAGCCATCTGGCAATGGCATATCCCCCCGGCCCCCACATTCATGGATGAACTGCTCAAGAAATTCCTAAATACCAAAAGGCACATCTACAAATGACACCTGACCTACATGTCAAATTTTGTGAAGAAATACTGAACGGTTTTCAAGTTATGCTCCGGACAAAATAATGTTTACAGACGGACAGACAGACAGACGGACGGACAGAGCGATAGCTATATCCCCCCCCCCATTATATGCCAGGGGGATAATAAATGTGTAACGTATCTTGCATTGTTGTCCATGCACGTTAGTCTCAACATTTTAAGCAGCAACAGGGTGTGATAATAGGAACACGCTATCCATCGTTTCTCTTCCCAATGAGCAACTGTCGTATTTCATTCCAACTTCATAAGTTTGAATGATCTGACGTAGTTTCGTTTTGAAATTCCATTCAAGTTCACTAATGGTAATAATTCGCGAATGGCCTAGCTAGCCAGCTAACTCATATTCGTAATGCTTAATATAGACGTAAGCGGTGCAGAAAACACGCCTGAAGCAGCAAAGTAAAATGCAAAATTAACGCATCATGCAGATATAGGACAGAGGCTTCTATATTCGAAGACATTAAAGGTGAGGAGAGGAGCTCATTTGACTGGTGAAGATTTGACTCAGCTGTGGTATACCCAAACACGCCTTCTTTGCCACTTGCGCAGGAAGGCAGGACAGAGGTGGAACAGAGGAGTACTTGCGCCAGGCTACGCCGGGCACGAAATTGCAACATACACCTGGACACACCCTGTTGGCATGGCGCATCCCCCATTCACCGCGCCTGCGCCTGGTCTACGAATTTAGAACCCTCGGAGTGCAAGTTTTACTACCAGGCCATACCAAAGGGCCTGTTCCCTCTCTGAATGTAATGTCAGTCACCGTGGAATCGCTACCATATAAATTCCACCAATGTTACTGAGATTTTTAAAGTGCACAGGAAAGCGCAAAGAACTTTTACCCCCAGAGTGAAACTATTCCTCAGATTGTGATTTTCCTTCAAGTTATTAAGGCACTGCTAACAAATACCAGGGAATGGCAGAGATTTCTTATGATGGCATTCCTCTCTCAAGTGCTGGGTCTTGAAGCAATTTATCCTGTTCCAGCAAAATTGCTGAAGCCAAGCGGTTCTGAGCTAAATTCCTACAGACTAATACCACCTGTCTTAATCCATGTCAGACAACCTTCATGTTTATCACTGTAAAGCCCTTTAGAGTCCAAGTGAGAAAAGCGCAACAGAAGAGCAATGTTCATTGATTGGATGTGCATAGTCTTGATTAAATTATGATATATTTATATAGCAAGGCAGCAAGGGTAGCAAGTATTCGGTGGTTACAATGGAAAAACACATCAAAACTGGCAGGGGCTGAACACTCATTTAAGAGTACCTTGGTTGGCAAGAGAAGACCACCTGGCAAAATCAGACTCCTCCCCAGAGCCTTAACCTAACCACTCCTGCACCTCATCTTACCCCCTTACCAAGATTGCCTCTGACAAGTTAATTCACAACAACCATGACGGCGGCATCATACTTTCATTCAAGAGAGTTCATGCAGCTCCTGTTTCTCAGACACTGGCTGGTTGCTGACGATGGAACAGTAAAAAGACATCACGCTCAATTTCCACTACACGTGGGATTATGGGAAAGCATAAAGGATTAGTGTGGGTAGAGAAGGAGGCACCGTTTGCTCCTGGAAATGAATTTTTGGTTGAACTCAATTAAATGACAAAAAGATTTAACTGCCAGAACTGCCACTTAGACAGCATACACATCTATACATAAAAAAACAGCATTTCTCAAACTTTCTGTCCACTGCACTTTATTCGAAAATTTCACAGCATTCCATTGTCAAGAAGTGCCATGCTGATATTTGTGACATGTTATAGGTAGGTTTGAATGTTCTCCCTGGATTTTACATTTTAAGCACCAAGCATTTTGATCATGTACTCAGGTTTTGCAGATGTTTTTCCTCCATTTAAATTAAACACAAAATTTTGAACGTCTACATTTTTTTAGGAACACAGTTTTCACATGTGTATTATCAGTTGGGAAGCTACGGTATTGTTGACAGTGAGGAGATGAAAACAGAATCCACGTTCACAGGAAAATAACACACTCCCTTTTTGACAGAAAAAAAAAACATTTGACCCCTGTGATATAGGTCACTCAATGATGAGACAGTCTCTTGGTCCCGTCTGAAGTAATACAGCACTTGGATAAGGGTTGAAAGGTGATTCTAGTGCTGATTCTAGGTTTCTGCAGGCAGGGAGAGGAGCCTGTGGGGGTTACAGCCGAACTCAGGAACATGGATACCTGGACCAGGTGGGGAGGCGGCCGGTTTCATTCACCAGGCTCCAGTATCTCTCCCTCAGGATGAAGGCGCCCATTTTTGGCTGCCGCTGCCGTGTAAAAATGCCTTTCTTGTTCCCCATGACTCGAGTTACGTCTGTAAGACAAAAAGTGACAGATTCTTATGAATGTGCATGTTGAGTCTACCTCTTGTTGGCCAGTGAATATTTTTAGGGGTGGCAAGAAATACAGTGACCTCTACACATCCATTTCAAGTTCAGTATGAGTTTTAGTTATGACACTTCATTGAATTTTAATTCGCAAACTTGTTCATTCTAACAGGTCTTCACTATAAATTAAGTGATATACACAGGCAGTTAAATAATAAAAAATTTCATTTGTCTTACATTGTCCTGTCATGAAATCAGCAAAGTTCCAGATAAGTTCCCCAATGACATACTCTTTCCTCTTCAGGTCAAACACACGGTGGTGATTTTCCAAGAGAATTTTCTGGTACTCCTCCGTGAACATCATGGGTGGGTCCTGGCCACAGTAATTCACATTCATAGAAATATAACTTTCTCTTTTCAAAGGAAAAAAATCTTACCCCTATGATATTGGTCACTCAGTAAGCAAACTGCCTCTGGGTCTTTTCTGAGGTAACAGGCACGTAAAGTTCAAAGGTGCCAGAGCACTTATCATTCTGAGCCAAGCCGACTCACTAGCAACCAATTACATTTTAACCCTTAAAAGGACGTCACTTCAATTCACCATGTACACCATTGCTCTGAAAAACAACAGACATTTATAAAGTCTCAAGTTTCTCTAAATTCTTAAATTAATTATTTAATCTTAATTCAGTAAGTCACGACTTTCATGATTTAGCGGGCAGCAGCAGGTAAAATTCGATAGCTCTCAGTTGCTACACCCTCCAGTAAACTGGCATTTATCCAGTTAAAGCAGTTCTTACCTCTCTGGCATTGGGCACAGCACTTAATAAAAATTTGAACATGAACAACTCCACCTCTCTCCGAAGTCCCACCTCCCCCCCCCCAACTTCTCCTACAAAAAAAAATATTGTCAGACTACAAAGGTAACCAAACGTTACAAGGGCATTTTATTTTATACCACATATA
The DNA here is from genome assembly GCA_029721435.1 of Gymnothorax reevesii. Classification (NCBI taxonomy): domain Eukaryota; kingdom Metazoa; phylum Chordata; class Actinopteri; order Anguilliformes; family Muraenidae; genus Gymnothorax; species Gymnothorax reevesii. The sequence goes on along the minus strand of CM056578.1, from coordinate 68,287,895 downwards.
ACACTGAATATTATTTCATTGCTGTTGGTAAGTTTTCACTTACCGGTGCCTCTGAATCTGACTCCATTGACCCGTATCACTTGCGCTGATCACTTCCTCGCGCTGCACGCAATATTTTTTTTCATAGGAGAGTGAAACGGGTCAATGGAGTCAGATTCAGGGGCACCGGTAAGTGAAAACTAACCAACAGTAATGACATAGTATTCCATTATGGTATAAAATGCCTTTGTAATGTTTCGTTACCTTTGCAGTCTGACGAACTACCATTAACATTATTATAGTAATTATAGCATTTCAGCATCCGTTTGTTTACAGTTAAATGCTTTGTTTTTTTTTTTTTTTCCTACCAGAGAGCCGCGTGACTCAAAAGTGGTGACAGCGGTAGGCCACTGGAAGCGGCGCTGCGAAGGATGACAGACGGGAAGCTCAGCAAATCATTTTATTCGGAGCGAAGAAAATGATTGGTCAGACTTTTATCAGAAATATATGAGAATTGAATACAGAAGAGTTTCAACACCTTGTGGATTTCTTTTACATTTTAGTGTGCCATACGTTTATAAGGAGCATTTTAAGATTACAAAAGAAAAGTGTAAAAATTCCAGAAAGGTAAGAATTGCTTCAAATTTTTTTTTAGAAATGACAAAAGGAACCCCCCTTTCGTTCCAAGTGTCAGTCAGTCATTTTTTTGTGAGAGAGGAGGCAAATGCATGCATGAGATGGCTGAGAAACCAAAGATTTCCACCAAAGACATGCAGTTTTTAGGGTCTAAGCATTTCAGTACCCCAGAGCTCCAACTGGACTAGCAGCCTGAATATGAAGAATATGGAATAAAAGAAGGCCACTTACAGCATGGACCCCTGGAACAGCATCAGCTCCATATTCACTCTGAATGATGGGTTTCTGGTATTTTCCATACCAGTTCTCCAACTGGGTGTTCAATTGAATGGGAATGAGTTCTAGTTGTCCAGGGTCATAATACCAGGAGAAGTAGCTGTTTATACAGATGACATCCACATAAGGAGCCTGGGGTGCAAATTAAGTTTTTTCCTCATTCAATGTTCACAGAAATACATTCTGAAAATCCATCATTCAACAGATTTTCACTTTAACCCATATTTGACACACCTGACAATTCTCAAGGAAATTTTAAGCTGTTGAATTAGACATGCTTTATTAGGGTTGTAAAGAAAACTTTTATTATTATTATTATTATTATTATTATTATTATTAACCTTTATTCCAAGGAAGTCCCACTTGGACTGAGGTCTCTATTGCTGGGAGCCCTAATTACAGGATAGACGTTTACAATGGGAATTTAAGGACAGACGAAACAGTTAAAAATTACACAAAATTCACATACAGCAAGTGCAGATAAAAGGCAAAACAATTTTTTTCAAAATAATATAAAAAATAATTGTGAATAAAAAGATATACGGACATAGGACAGAGAATAATGACATACATTAAAACTAAAAGCAAGTACATCTGGCTTCTCTTAGTATCATATCCAAAACTAATTTCTTGCAGGACTCAAATGGGATCTGACAGTCTATCTTCAGCGTATCCTGACAATTATTCCACATACAATGCACTGAAACTGCTACAGCCCATATTTATTCTATTTCTGGGCGCATCTAAAATAATCAACTCTTGTGATCGGATATGCTGACTTTTAATGGACAAAAGCCAAGTAAGATGGGAAGAAAGAAAGTTTGCCTGGAATTTATTTATTCTAATAAATGAATAAAATACAATGTAGCTTCCTTCTACAGTGAAGGGAAAGCCACCCCACTGAACTATATAAAGCACTGTGATGATCATCACCGGTGATGAAGCGCAGTGTGCTATGATAAATTGCGTCCAAGGGTTTTAAGGTGCTATTAGAGGCATGCATGTACAGGACATCCCCTTAGTCAAATATGGGTGAGATTGTCGCCTGGACAACCCTGCTCCTACTGTCTAGTGAAAAACAGGATCTGTTTCTGTAAAGAAACGCCATTCTTGTTTAATTTTTCTGGTCAAGTTGGCCACATACATTAAAAGAGTAGTCAAGATCTAGGTGATCCTCCGGTGGAATTATTTACAACCCCAATTCTGAAATAGTTGAATATGGAATAAGAGGAATGGTCGAAGATCCCTGTTTATGTATTCTCCCATCTTGTGAAACATTATAGGAGAAGATTAGGTGTTGTTTTGTTGGCAAAAGGGAGTTGTACAAAGTATTAACATCAGGGGTGCTAATAATTGTAGCACACATGATTTGATTTAAAAGAATTATTTCTTAAAGTGGGATTTTTTTCCTACTGAATAAATGCACTTGAATTAAAGGTTGGATTTTCCTCTTTTTTTCATTGTGGTCCTATATTATTTAGAAAAAAAAACGAATTTATTAGAAGCTAAAGAACACATCTTAACCAGGGGTGCCAATAATTATGGAGGGCAGTGTAGAACACTTCATTGCTGATAGGGCGCACTCAAGTAAAGCATCTGGTCAAGGACCGTAAACACCGGGAACTTAAATTCGCACGTACACTCCCATTCATTTTCGCTGTAAAATTACTGTAAAATTATATTTTCAAAAACACTTGCGTGTGAGTCGGGGTGATTTTGGTATCGCTGTGCAGAGCAACATTTTCTGTCCCTAAATATATGCTTTTTTGGAGAATGGAAAGTGGCGCACTTACTAATGGGAAGATCGAAATGTTACTCTGTGTCAATGTTCATGTCCGAGCAGAAAAGTTCAGTTTCGGTGACCGAGGCTTTTAATCACCTTCTGATAAGATAATTGCTTCAAAGTTTTCGCCATTATAAGCAACACTGATGAATGTCCATATACGTTATCATATTACTCTCAGGTTTCCTCATTTCATTGTACCCTGATTGAGCATATCTGCCGTTGATCGAATTGTTCATACTGAATCATATGGCTAATGCCAACGTTGTTAAAAGGAAGCGCTAGTTAACTCTGGCTACTCCTTTACTAAGCGTCATCTTTCCCCAGTCCCATTGTAACACTGCTCTCAAAAAATAATCACTGTGCAGAACGGATCGAGGGAATAGAGAAAGGGTTATATGCTCCAGATTTCTAAGAGCCAAGCCTTTCTCCCCTCCTTGTCTTTTGGAACTCTGTATGAACGGACAAAGCGACTTGTCTATTGTTTTAAATATTATGCAGGTGAGAAATATTGTCCATGAATGTCAAGTACAAGTAGCTAGCTAGTTAGCCACTTTGTTCATTTTATTGACTGCTTAGTCAATGCAGTCCCCGCGACGGTAAGGGTACCAAGGTAGCTCGCCAGAGACCTTTATCGATGGCTAGCGTTTGCTTTAATCAGCGGCCTATTTAAGTCAATGGGACGGCTAATTAGCTTGCAAGCAAGCGAACGCATTTTTTTCTATTCAAGTGACAAATTTGCGTTTCTACGTTAACGTACGCATGAAACGTTTTATTACAGCCCTTCAAATAACTATTGCTGCAAAAGGCAGCCACATATCTTGGCATTTTAAAGCTTATATTGACGTTTTTGAAATTGGCCTCATAGGAAACCATTCATTTTTACGACGAAGTTGGGTGTATCAATATGGCGGCTGAGTGCTTCACTTTGGATAATATCAATATGATATCATCAGAAATCTAGTGTTCGGAATATATATATCTATGGATTGGCCCAGGCCTAGACCCAGCCCGAGTTCAGGCTCTGAGGAGCCTCTTGTTTAAAATAGACTTCAGCAAAATGGCTTAGTGTCCAGTGGACAGACAAGTTCAAATTTGACATTCTTGTTGGACATCATGGGTGTCGTGTCTTCCGGGCTAAAGAGAAGAAAGACCACCACTCCTGTTATCAGCATTCAGTTCAAAAGCCAGCATCTCTGATGGTATGGGGATGCATATGGTGCATATGGTGTGGGATGTTTTAAAAAGCACCATGAATGCTGAAAGGTATATAAGGGTTTTTGAGCAACATATGCTCCCCTCCAGATGGCATTATTACTATTCCAGGGAAGGCCTTGTGTATTTCGGCAGGACAAAGCAAAACCACATACAGCAGCTATTACAACAGTGTGGCTTCGTATTAGAAGAGTCCATGAGCTGAATTGGCTTACCTGCAGTCCTGATCTTTCACTGATTGAGAACATTTGGCACATAATTAAACGTAAAGTTCGTCAAAGGAGACCCAAAACTCTCCAGCAGCTGGAAGCCTGTATTAAACAAGAGTGGGATGGAATTCCAAAGGCTAAACTCAAAAAACTTGTCTCCTCAATGCCCAGACGCCTCCACTCTGTATAAAGAAAAGGGGATGCTATACCATAGTAAACAGGTCGCTGTCCCAACTTAGACCTGTAGCAGCCATCAAATTTGAAAAGAGCTCATTTTGTGGATAAAATTGTGAAATATCTCTGTTTCAACGTTTGCCATGTCATCTCTCTGCTCTTGTGAATAAAATACTGGCTGGTGTGATTTGAAAGCCATTGCATTTTGATTTTACTCACAATTTACACATTGTCCTAACTAATTCAGAATTGGGGTTGTACTTCTACGCGTTTTAATTCTATTTGGACCTCATTCACTTGAAATTCCTTAAATGCAAACAGTTTTGGAGAATTTCTGAGTGACCTAGAGCAGAGGTCAGACATAACTCCTGTAGAGGACTGATTATTATAGATTTTCAAAAAATATTTCCAGCTGCTATAAAGTGCTGATTTAAAAAATTACTGACTTTGTGTCTATCAGTAATCGGTCCAGAATCATTGTGGATAGGGTGTGGTAATGATAAAAAAAAGACCATGATTCAGGGACTTGACAATTTTCCAAAATTTTGCAGGATTTCCCTGACTTTTTGTCAACAACAAATGTCAAATATTTTATCAGTAACCAGTATTTATTTATTAGTGTTTTAAAAACCTGCCAGTCAGAGAGTGCCAGGGGTTTCCATAGCTTTAACCCATGTTTCATCCCTGACACGCAGTTCAGTGGATAAAGCATTCAAAAACCAAGGAGTAATTCTATTTTTTATCCTGAATCTTTTAACCGGAGCATGCTTATCCATAACACGATTAAACACATTAGTAAAGTGCGTCAACGCTCGGTTAGGGTCTGGAATAAAACCCACAGCGCTCAATTCACTCCAGAAGATATCATGCAGGAAGGCCTGATCACAGAAATGTTTAAAATTTCTTTTAGAAATAAAACATGGTGGACTTTTTGAAGTTTTCATGTTTTTAATACACACTACTGGGCAGATCACTGATCACTAAAATTCAAGGTAAAGAAGCTGCTCAGAGCGTAATTTTGCCTTCTATTGCAGAGGGGAGCAAAAATTTGGGCACCCCTGGTTTAAATGTCTGTTACAATTAATCTGCAAGTGATTGAAAGCAAACCTGAACGCGAAATACAACAAAGGTAAACATGACACCTTTCTGCATTTTAAAAGCAAGGTTTCTTTACATTTTATTTTTTCTGGGTTTTTAAATGAAGAGAAAGGAAAAAGGGCCTTGTGCAAAAGTTTGGGAACCCTTTTGGATTATTCTTTATTACCTTTTAAGAAGATGGTTTCTAAGGCCCACATCCAGGTGATTTACTCGTTAGGGCTTCAGTGAGTCAGGTAAATATAATTCCACGGTTGAACTATATATTCTGAAGTAACCCCATGCCTTCTAAAGTATCTGACTGTGGTGGCTGTTGTGTCTAGTGTTAAAAACCATGTGTTACTCTAAACAGTTGCCCAAGGATGTCAAAATCAAGATAATTCACTTCCACCAACAAGAGGGCTACAAAAAACTCTGGCTATGCTTCAAACCACCAATTTCTATAAAACCCAAAACCAATGAAGTTGGCACGTTGTGTAAATCGTAAATAAAAACAGAATACAATGATTTGCAAATCCTTTTCAACCTATATTCAATTGAATACACTGCAAAGACAAGTTACTGAATGTTCGAACAGGTAAACTTAATAATTTTTTGAAAATATTAGCTCATTTGGAATTTGATGCCTACAACATGTTTCAAAAAAGCTGGCACAAGTGGCAAAAAAGACTGAGAGAGTTGAGGAATGCTCATCAAACACTTATTTGGAACATCCCACAGGCGAACGGGCTAATTGGGAACTGGTGGGTGCCATGATTGGGTAAAAGCAACTTCCCTGAAATGCTCAGTCATTCACAAACAAGGATGGGGCGAGGGTCACCACTTCGTGAACAAATGCGTGAGCTGATTGTCGAACAGTTTAAAAACAACATTCCTCAACCAGCTATTGCCAGAAATTTAGGGATTTCATCATCTACGGTCCGTAATATTGTCAAAAGGTTCAGAGAATCTGGAGAAATCACTGCATGTAAGCGACAAGGCCGAAAACCAACATTGAATGCCCGTGACCTTCGATCCCTCAGGCGGTACTGCATCAAAAATCGACATCAGTGTGTAAAGGACATCACCACATGGGCTCAGGAACACTTAAAAAAACCACTGTCAATAACTGCAGTTCGTCGCTACATCTGCAAGTGCAAGTTAAAACTCTACAATGCAAAGCGAAGACCATTTATCAAAAGCACCCAGAAACGCCGCCGGCTTCGCTGGGCCCAAGCTCATCTAAGATGGACTGATCAAAGTGGAAAAGTGTTCTGTGGTCTGACAAGTCCACATTTCAAATTGTTTTTGGAAACTGTGGACGTTGTGTCCTCCGGACCAAAGAGGAAGGGAACCATCTGGCCTGTTATAGGCGCAAAGTTTAAAAGCCAGCATCTGTGATGGTATGGGGGTGTATTAGTGCCCAAGGCATGGGCAACTTACACATATGTGAAGGCACCATTAATGCTGAAAGGTACGTACAGGTTTTGGAGCAACATATGTTGCCATCCAAGCAAAGTCTTTTTCATGGAGGCCCCTGCTTATTTCAGCAAGACAATGCCAAGCCACATTCTGCACGTGTTACAACATCATGGCTCCGTAGTAAAAGAGTGCGGGTACAAGACTGGCCTGCCTGTAGTCCAGACCTGTCTCCCATTGAAAATGTGTGGCGCATTATGAAGCGTAAAATACGACAACGGAGACCCCAGACTGTTGAACAACTTAAGCTGTACATCAAGCAAGAATGGGAAAGAGTTCCACCTGAAAAGCTTCAAAAATTGGTCTCCTCAGTTCCCAAACGTTTACTGAGTGTCGTTTAAAGGAAAGGCGATGTAACACAGTGGTAAAAAGGCCCCTGTGCCAACTTTTTTGCAATGTGTTGCTGCCTTTAAATTCTAAGTTAATGATTATTTGTAAAAAAAAATAAAGTTTCTCATTTTGAACATTAAACATCTTGTCTTTGCAGTGTATTCAATTGAATATAAGTTGAAAAGGATTTGCAAATGATTGTATTCTGTTTTTTGCTACGATTTACATAACGTGCCAACTTCACTGGTTTTGGGTTTTGTGCTGTCAGAAACATCGTAAGAAAATTTGAAATAAATGCAACAATTGAAGTGAAGGCAAGATCTGGAAGACCAAGAAAAATTTCAGGTAGAACGGCCTGAGATCTGATGAGAAATGCTTAGAACCACCCACACATCACTACAAAAGATCTGCAAAAAAGAGTAGCAGACTCAGGTCTAATTGTTCACAGGACAACAATACAGCGTACCTTAACCCCTTTGCGCAGAGGCAAAATCTGGCTATTTACGTGTTACCTGATTTAAGGCTTTATAATTCAAGATTGCAGCTTTACAGACAGAAAACTTTGGCTCAATTGAGTCTAGACACTTGAAGCATTTAAATCCCATTGTATTTCAGTTTATTTTTATGATTTTGGTGGAGAAAAGGGGCTGCAAACAAAAAATCTTCATGAAAATTCAACTTTGAATTAGCAAAAAAAGTAATACTGACAATTGAAAAACTGCTGGGGCTTAAAACTATACATTTCTGGAATCATCAACTTCTTGACCACAAGTACAGTTCATCTTGAACATTACATTCTAGATTACCCGCTTGCTTTGAGCCAAATTAGACAGCTGTCCAGGTGCTACCCAGAGTCTGAGATCCATCAAAATGGTTCACTGTCAAATCATACATTAATCATATATTTAACAGAAATTAACTTTTGGGGCATGAAATTCAGCATGAACTAAAGATTTTCTGGTTGAGTTTAACATGAATTTATCAATATCAGTGCAGTTGCACCATCATCACTGGTCACCAGTAACCTCTCCAAACAGAAAACATGCCTTTTCTCCATAATAAAGTTATCAATATTGTCCATTTTTCTTCAAAGTCCCCCAAACATTAAATAAAGTGCTGATTAAACAGCTATAACATTCACGCTGCAAGGAAAAGCTAACCGCTCTCACATCCGAGCTCATAACCTTACACCTAATCAGGGTAAAAACTCACTAACTCAGTAATATCTGAATTCCGAAATGTACCTTATTTGAACAGAACAGAAATTTCACTTTCAGGAAAAATCAAATGACATATGCCTTCATATTCAACAGAATGGTACAATGAACGTACCGAGGGGTCTACCGATGTGCGTGGGCTGCATACATTTGGAGAAACGAAAACCTCGGCATTAGAGGTTTTTAAATTCTACAGCAAAAAGCCATATTGAGCAAAATGCAAACAGAGTAGAAGTTTAACCTGTATCTTCATTGATGCCCTCCTCCAGAGACAGATGTATCGGGTAGAAGGAACCCTCCAGTACTGTTTCATTCGGAATAATTCCCATTGACCGCGTCCATACAACATTTATCTCGTAAATTAAACTGAACTCTTCAGGCCGGTTTCGGGTGTCTTTGTTTCTTTGATATCGCATCATTTTCAGCTGCGCAACCGTGGCCAACATTCGAAGAATACAACCGATCTTACTTTTACGCTTAGCTTTGTATCCTTTTCTTACTGTCCAATCAATGTTTTTCTGTTATTGAGGAAAGTTTAAACACACGGGAATTGGATAAGAAACAAGTCTATCAATACATCGTTACCGGGTAAGCTTCACGAGGGCGTGAACTATAACTGTAGAGTTACGCAGATGAATCTGAGTATATAATTGAGTGACTGGCTATCGACACCAGTACTTGGGTGGATAGAAGGGAGCGTTGAATTTGTCAATGGAGGAATCTACACGTTAATCCATGGGAGGGAACTACGCATGTAGTGTGTGTGCTGACTGTAATTGACAGTAGCATGTGAGAGAATCAATACAATGTCGGATTTTTTGCTTCACAAAACGTATTTTCTTAACCACTAATTGGAATACTGTTGGCTCACTGTAGCTAAAATGGTTGCTACAGAGTACAATTTTTTTCTGTCGCAAGTGATAATCTTTTAAACTACTGGATCGATACTATGGGCAAGGATATTGACCAGTTTGCACATCAGGCTTAGCTGAGGAGTCTAATTCATGCAACTCCTGAAAAACAGGGATTGGAGGGAAGTTCTCCATACTCTAAATCGCGTTTCAGCTCTGCCTGCTTGGGAAAATTCAATAGCTGATCCGGGGGTGCCTTCTCGTGGTCGAGTACTGTAACTAAGTGCTTAAATTTGCAGGTCTATAGACGCGAGCGTCTACATCTTCAGAAAGGGGTTAAACAACAAAAACCGACATGGCAGAGTACCCAGAAAGAAGCCTTTCCTACAACTTCAACACAAAATTAAGCATCTGAAGTATGCAAAAGAAAACCTTGAGGAACCTCAAGCCTATTGAAACGATGTGCTTAGGACTGACAAAACCAAAATTGATCATTTTGGCTCCAACCAAAGAAGGTATGTTTGGAGAAAAAAGGGTGAAGCATTTGTAGAGAACACGTTGCCAACTGTTAAGCATGGAGGTGGATCCATTGTGCTTCTGGGTTGTGTAGCAGCTGGGGGCACAGGCGGGTGGAAGGAAGAATGGATTCCACCAAATATCAAGTCATTTTAGAGGCTAATGTTCAATGCTCAGTCCAGAAATTGAAGTTGAAGAGACACTGGGTATTCCAGCAAGACAATAACCCGAAGCATGCCTCAAAATCCACCATGAAGTGCCTCCAGGAAAGACGAATGAAGGTTTTTCAATGGCCATCACAGTCTTGAAAATCTGTGGAGAGACCTCAAACATGCTGTGCATGCAAGAAGGCCGAAGAATATTTCTGAGCTAGAGGAGTGGGGGAAAATTCCAAAGACAAGAATTGAAAGGCTCTTAGCTGGCTACAGGAAGCGTTTACAAGCTGTTATTGCTGCCCGACGAGGAGTTATAAAGTACTAGCTAACACGGTTCCCAAACTTTTGCACAAGGCCTTTTTCCTTGTCTTATTATTTTGAAACTGTGAAAAGTTGAAAATAAAATTATTTTTGCTTTAAAATGTGATGAAATGTGTCATATTTAACTTTGTTTAACTTTGTAGCATTTAGTGTTCAGGTTTGCTTTCAATCACTTGGAGATTAATTGTAACAGACATTTAAACCAGGGCTGCCCAAATTTTTGCACCCCAATGTAGTTAAAATGAGATCAATCAAAGTCGACCAAGATAAATTTTTAAAATTTAGTCGTGTAGGCTCTGAAATAAGTTGCGTCAGAATCAAGCCATCGCAGACTTCTTTAAAATTGTTTGAGGATGGTGATAACCAATCTATGTTGAAATTGCCCACAACAACTAATTCAGTGTGGGCACAAGATATTAGACTGACTGATAATAGAGGAAGAATGAGTGCTGGGTGGGCGATACACACCTGCTAGTATAAAACTTGCAGAACCCAAGCCTATTTTAAAAACTAGACACTAAAATTGCTCCAGAATAGAGGAGGATAATAAAACAGTTACAGTGAATGAGGATTTCACAAGCATCACTACCCCTCCCCCTCTCTTACTCCTGTCACACGTAAAAATTTCATAACCAACCAATGCTATATAATAGTCCAACACAGTAACATTCAACCAAGACTCAGTTGCAAGAAATACATTAGGGTTACTTCATAGTACCATAGCCCTAATACAATCTATTTTTGATAACAAACTCCTTACATTAAGACACAGTAGTTTGAAAAGCTACTGGTGTTAAAACTACAGGTGGGACAGGTGGGACAATATTCAGGTGACTGAATGTTGATTTGTATCAGATTAGTAACAGAAACACCACTATGTCTATATTTCAGGCAAGTGCAAGCGATTTTTGTAAATGGGTGTCAAGTTCAGGGTTCTGCTGAACAGTGGGGAAGCTAGAACTGGGATTTGGGGTGGGCGAGACAGTTCCCTTTATGACAACAATTAGTCATGGTTAGTTCTCAATCACTTTCAGATTGATAAAGAAAAATAATTTACTTAATAATAGGCCAATGCTTTGTGTTGATTGACTGGTCCGTGGTCCAATGACATATTTTCTTTTCTTGCGTGGGTTGATTAAAAAAAAAGTGGCACTCGCGGTTAAATAGGCTATAAAAAGCATGTGGCTCAAGCTATTTGCCTGAGAGTCGACCGACATGCAATTTTTAAAAAATTTTTTTTTATTTTTATTTGGCATCTCCAATCCCACCCGAATCTGGAATGCCCAATTGGTGAACTTTGTGCAAAGCTTGCTCGTATGCGACCCCTTGCTGCCACCTCAGGATAGTAAAGACAGCTCACGACTCTCCTCCGAAGCACGTGCCCGTCAGCCACTGATTCTTAAACACTCATTGGTTGAATGCTTGTAAGTTCAGAACGAGGGCGGAAGATACCCGGACATGAACAAACCCAGAATCTTCCTGACGAGTGCCCGTCTGGCCAGCAGGAGGCGCTAGAGCAACGAACAAAGCTACTATTTTATCCCCAAATGCGGCAGTCCCTTCCCAATTTGGAACCCTGTAGCGCGATGGCCAATTGTGCTCTACTCTGAAAAAGCTGCCAACCCCTGCTGGTGGGTATGCCGGGGCTCGAACCGGCGACGTGATAGTCACCTCTGCACTGCAGCGCAGTGCCTTAACCGAGTGAGCTATCTGGCAGCTCTTGCAATTTTGAATAACGTTGATGTAACAGCAAATACGCATCCAAGCAGCACCTGTTTAGTGTGGAGTTCTCTTGGAGTGAACCTTTTGTTAATGAAAATGACTGAGAACAGGTCAGGACAAATTGTTTTAAATGTTTAATGCACCCCAATTCTCAGTTCTGGCTCTGCCACTGTACTGAATTTAACCATGATTTCATCGCTGTTCGATCGCATATGGAGAGAAACCATGTCTTCAGTTGCCAATTACGATAATCGGAAAACGTGTCAATGAAGGAAATTTATTGAGAACTAGCCAGGACTAATTGTTGTCATAAAGGGGCATTTCTGTGACCCCCCAATTCCCAGTTCTAGCTTTGCCACTGCTGCCGATGCTGGTCGGCGCTGAACACCACTCAGTTCAGATAGCTAGTGCTTTTCCCGACTGGCACTATTTTTTCAAAGATCAGTTAAAATGAATGCATCCAGTGTCCAATAAAATCACTGGAAACAAAACATAAATGACCCTAAATATGCTCCCCCCATCTCGTTACGGTCAGAATTGCGAACTTTTGTTTTTGACCCACGCCCCGTCTGTGTTGGTCTTCATTGATAGCTACTGAAAAACCAGCCCAACAGTGATGGAAACACAGAGTGCCATCCGAGCCCGCGTGTGCTGGGTATTCATGGATGAATTGAGGCTGTGGGGAAATGATTGGTGCGGTTGTATCAATTTAATGAAGGGCAGGCCATTATAATCGGGCAGGGTGATTGATTTCTGTAGCACTGTACTTTACATGTCAAGAGAAAAAATTTCTTGCGATAGCAAAACTAAATAAATCTCTGTCGAGGACAGTAACATTCTTTACATGTTAATCTTTCAGTGTTTAATCACAGTGGCGGTCGGTGGACGGAAAACCGAGGGAGCAGAAATCATAGTACCTTGAAACGGATGAGATTATTAACTTTTAATTTTAATCATTGTTCTTAGTTAACACGTTTTCCAACAATATGAAAAATCCATTTGCAATGAAGTACACAGTTTCCCTTTCATTGAAATGGCAAGGCGAGTGAATAATACATTTAATAAAAATGTTTGATTCACGTGCATTAATAGGTAATCCTACACGAAAAAAACCTACTGTGGATTTTCCACATATACTTTTACCACATTTCACAAAGCAAAAAAAGCACACTTTTTTGTCTTCAGTTGACGCCTTTTAACTCCCCTTTCTCAGGTGTAGCTAAACTATCTTTTATCAAGAAAAATGACTGAAACAAACTGACTAATAAGCAGTTTAAAGATGTTTATCGCCCTCCTTGTTCTCTCTCCACTGAAGAAATGTTTGAAACATAAATGACAGTTGTAAAGTTGTATTCAGAAATTTAATCAAAAGTATTTGGATCCAAAATAGAAAAACAAGTTTATAAATATGGCATCTATCTATGAAAATCAAAGGCATCTCGCTACGCAATAAGGAGCACATCTAAGAAACAGTAATCTGGTGACTCAGAGGCAATATCTGCTTTCGAATTGACAAAAAAAATTTCACAGCTCACACACTGTGCGCGCTCACACACGAACAATCCTCCAACCAGCACTCCGAGCATCCTGGGCAGGACCCTGGCAGTTGCACCAGAAAATAATATTACCAATACTGACCAGGCTATTTTAAAAAGCCAATGGATGGTCCAAGCCCAATAAAAAAAAAATGTCAGTGAACGAAGAGGAACCATTGTAATAGGGACTACGACCAGGGGAACATCAATGTTGCACGGACTGATCCGTACTTGAGGGCAACATATATTTGCTAGGACAGAAGCTGCAGGGTACAATACCCTTGGCCAGTAAAGAATGCTGTATTCCATACTTTAAATTGGCAGAAAGCATCCTTGCACCTGGTTCATTTGGATGCAGACCATCAGAACTGAAAACATGAGCCAGATGCCAGAAAAGATTAAAATTGTCATTGAGATTTACCCTGTGAGCAGCACAGGTAGATGAAAGCCAGGTGTTCAGGCTAATCAACCTGCTAAAACGTCCCACGCCACAACCCAAAGTGGGGACTGCCACTGACAGAAAAACCCTTATAATAAGGCCATTCAGAAAGTTAAAGAATTGACAAAAATCCCTTTTTCGCGATTCGGACTGCCGTCGAAGAGTGTCATTACCAGTCTGATCTGCCGCTTGCCTGACAGGCTGGAAGAGAAAGCGCGCGGCGGCGGGTCTTTCGGTCATGGATCAGAGCCGCCCCACGAAGGAGAAACATTTTGTGATCGGGAGCAATCGGCTAGCTGATCTTCATGAATGGGAGAGGAGGGCTTTTCCAACTCATCTAGAACCTGGTTGCGGTTATCATGCCACAGTATAGGCTCAGGAGAGGGGAGGGAGCGGTGAGAAGAGCACCCTCCCTGCCAATTGTTTCTCATACTGACAAGGGTCCATTGCTCTGACACAGCAGGCATTGAGCAGGCCATTGACTTAGGCTTAGCTCCTAGCCTCGTCCAAGGATTCCCTTGGGCATCCACGGCGCTTGAGACTTTGCACAGGAGGGTCATGTCCGGCACAGCTACTCGGGAGGCTGTTGTTAACAGCATGGAGTATGAGAGCAGTTCACCCTCTTTTATTTGGTGGAGTGTAGATATCCTTTGTTCAAGATCGGAAATCCTTTGGCTCAGCTGTAGACAGCCAGTGCAGTCAGCCGAGGGAAGTGAGGGCATTGTAACCCCAACTGCATAAATGTTCTGAGTTGATGTTTGTATTTGAAAAAAGTCGGTCTTTCAAAATAAATATTTTAAAACAAACTAAAATGATAAAATGTTAAAACAATAAAATGTCAGGATAATAAAAACAAATCAAGAACGAAGCAGTAGACACTCACAAGCTCACTCACGCGCAAGCATTCAGTGCTGAAAAACTTGCTTTTCTGAGGTCTGATGTCAGAACATGACTTTCTGAGAAACACACAAGATGCAGTGGGGTTGTTAACCACTACACTAGAGGCTACAGTGCAGCTATGGCTGCATGACAACTGCGGAACTGTAGCTAACAGGCTAACAAACAAATTTCCAACATGCCAAAGTTGGATCTTCACTTGTGCTCACAGCAATCTCAAGATATGACTGCAATGAGCTCTGATAAAGACCATGGCCATGCAACTGATCATAGTAGTGATGCAACATCATTGTGCAGAAACTACAAATACATACAGGGAATATTAGAGGCAGGTAGCCTGACTATAGTACTGCAAACTTGCACAGACCCGATGAGGGAACTGCATTTTACTACCTGAAATGTTGTCTAATTACTTTATTTTGATGAAGCCTGTTTTTTAATAAGTCAGGTTTTCGCTTTCAACAAGAACAGGTTATTGTGGTATACTAGTCAATGTACAGCTGTATACAATTAGAAGGAGTTCATCAAATTAACAGGCCAAATGAGAACATGAGTCTCACAGGAAGTAGAAAATTAATTAACTCTCACCCCTTTATCTCTCGCAAAGTTGCTGCTGGTAACGAAGGTGACAGGCCGAGAAGAGTCGAGGGACTTGGTGTGCGCAATCACAGTCCTGATGAAATAGTGATTCACTATGTTAAATATACTCTGGAAAAACAGGGAACCACAATCGCATTAAATGCACACCTAATTTATTTGAATATAAATGTATCTTTTTTCCTTTGCCTTTATAGTAATTAATCTTTTTATCAGATCAAATTGATAGAAAACCACAGAATGATTTTCCATCATGTCCTATCTTAAAGTAACTGGCTGAACCTTCAACCATTTTTCCTCTCTGAATAAGAACTTTGTGATACTACTCTGACCACATTCCACTGTAAAAATGCCATGACTACACAGCTACACTTTAGGGCCCATATTCACAAAGCATCTTGTCTTGACGCTAGGAGAACTCCTAAGTCATGATAAAACATTTTATGTAGGAGTAAAATCTTAAAAGTTATCCACAAAGTCGCTGAGAGCAACTTTTTGTAAAGAAAACTGCTAACTATTAGACTAGGAGTAGCTTTGAGATAGGTAGGAGTAAATCTCCGTTGCTATGGATGATGTCAAGTCTCGTGCACGAGTCTTGAGACAATGAGACAATGAGATTGGTTTTTTGGTGACGGGCCGGCCCATTGAAAAAAATATCCCATATACAACCCATGGAGGAAAAAATGAGGAAATAGTCCAAGTGGCTGGTTTGATCCATAAAATAATAACATATTAAGCACTCCTGAAAATGCACTATGCGCAATCCCCACATATCACACTCTAGGCAAATAAATATACATAGGAAAGACACAGTTGTAAAAACGGCAATAGCACAAAAGGAGTCAATAATAAAACGCGTCATTTGCCCCAATAATTAGCAACTTATTACTGTCATGGTCTGGCCCTGCAGGCCCTCCCCTCTCCTGTTTGCACCTCCACCTCAACAAGCCACAGCTGCTGCTCGTTGAGGTGGAGGTGGTTTTGTAAAGTATTTAAGCACTGCACTGCCATTGTTGGAGTGCAGTTGGATTCTGTTGGCTCACTGTCTCTGCCGGCTGTTTGTGTAGGAGCCCTGTATTTCGCTGCTGCTCCCTTGGGCATTTTTATGGCTTTAATTAAACCTTATTTATATTTTACTCAGCCTGCGCTCTTGGGTCCCTCATTTCAGTTTTGGGTACATGGTCCCAGTCCCCGCCGGTTTCTTGTCTTCAGCCGGTGGGGGCAAATCCATGACAATTACCCAATGAGAAAATGTTGCGATCGTTTTAATGTTGAGCCATTCAAGTTTGTTTGCCCTAAACTGTCATCTATGAAAGTTCAAGAAGGACGCAAAAGCCCGATTGGAGCCACGACCAGTTACTGCTGCTGGCCCAGTTGGTGCTGGAGTGAATATGTAATCGAAGGGAAATTTGGCACGGGGGTGAACAGCAAATCCAAGCGAGATGCGTGGGATAATATCAGCCTGAAGATCAATGCTATTCCCCTCGGTGTCTCAGATGGCGGATGGCAGACGACTGCGAGAAGCAGTGGTATGGGCTGCAATCGCAAGGGAGGTCCGAGATTGCAGCCTATAAATGGGCTATCATTCAAACAGGAAGTCATACTAAGCTTGGTTTGTAATTTATAGCCTACATTTTAAATATGCATACAAAATATGACATAGGCTGGTATTATTATGATCTATTAAATGTAACCATCGCTCAATAGCCTAATAAAATAATTTATGCATAGCAGGAGGAGGTGCAGCACAAAAGCCACAGTCCCCTAGCAAGCGACATCCCGCAGGCACATAATGCCTGTCAAATAATTGGCATAGGCTGCTTTCCATTGAAATGCGAGAGTTATGCGTGGATCCTGGCCATTTCGCAACAACAACCAAAATATCGGCATCAAATATTATCTGAGGTTGATGGAATGAACTTTTTTTTGTTTACAAATACCTCTTCATCTTGGGTAGGAGAAATAATTCAAATATGGGTCTTGTCAATAGCACTGATGATACTGGGCATACCTGAGATGTGCATGAATTCAAGTTTGATTCTGTTTTGCTAGCGAATGTCCATTAGAAACTGGATAAACTGTCGGATGATATGTGTTTCACAGAGCACATTGATTGTTTGTTGAATTGAGCAACTGACAGATAATTGTGAAATCCCTTAATTGTCTGCATTGCAAAGTTGCATTCTTCCGGTGGCCAAGTAACGAAGTAGTGTCAAACATTTTATTTTGGGGCTTATTGGGTTGTTTCTCATGGTTGGAGACATAATACTCTCCCTCATCAAGTCAACAACAAACAAAAAATCGCTTCTGAGTCGATCTGATATCCTTTTAACAACTGCGCATCATTCAGAATTTCCAAGTCATTCATTCTTTTAACAGCAGCAGCCATTTTCCAATTCTTTGTGAATCGATTTTAGCGAGTTAGGAGTCCTCTTGACTACTTTTAAGCTCTCCCAGACTTAGCAGCTACTTTTAGGCCTAAAATGCTTTATAAATTACACTTAGTGAAAATAATTAGTCCTAAAGAGTCCTAAATTTACAGCTGACACACCCATTTATTTTTTCAGAGTTTCTCCTAAATCCGGCAGTTAGGACCTACTTCCAGCGCTAAGATACTTTGTGAATACAGGCCCTGATCTTTAGAATCAAACCCACAGCCAAATTAACTAGTGTTCAGGTGAACACATGTGCCGCCTGCGAAGCTTATGTGAAAGTGTGACTACCAACTGAAAGTGTGACTACCAGACAGACAGACGGACAGACAGATGCTGGACAAAGTGATCCCTATGTGCCGCTATGCTTCGCAGGCGACACAAAAACAATCAATAAATTTACACCAAGATTACGCAAAAAGAAACCCAAGGTTTCAGTCTATAATCAATTACATTGAGTAAAAACTTTACATCTTGGTGGAGTACTATAATACAACCCCAATTCCGAAATAGTTGGGACAAAGTGTAAATTGTGAATAAAATCAAAATGCAATGACTGTCAAATCACACCAGCCAGTATTTTTTTCACAATAGAACAGAGATAACATAGCAAATGTTGAAACTGAGAAATTTTACAATTTTATCCAAAAAATGAGCTCGTTTGAAATTTAATGGCTGCTACAGGTCTCAAAAAAGTTGGGACAGGGGCCTGTTGACCATGGTGTAGCATCCCCTCTTCTTTTGAACACAGAGCGGAGGCATCTGGGCATTGAGGAGACAATTTTCTTGAGTTTAGCCATTGGAATTTGATCCTACTCATGTTTAATACAGGCTTCCTGCTGCTGGAGAGTTTTGGGTCTCCTTTTACGGACTTTTCATTTAATTATGCGCCAAATGTTCTCAATCGGTGAAAGCTCAGGACTGCAGGCAGGCCAGTTCAGCAAACAGACTCTTCTACTACAAAGCCATGCTGTTGTAATAGCATTAGCATTAGTAAACTTTATTATCCCCACAAGGGGGCAATTTGTTTCACAGCCAGCAGAAAGAAAAAACAGCACAGCAATACAAACAGACAACATGCACATTCACCACGAGTCATAATAAATAAATAAATAAATAAATACATAAATAAATAAATAAATAAATACAGTGCACTAATGTTTTAGGGAACACAACATATTTATGAGGCCAATTGTCATTGGTACAAACGAGTTTTTGAAACTGTTTGTTCTGACCTTTGCTGCCATGTACCTGCGACCAGAAGGCAGTAGCCTGTATTGGCAGGCCAGCGGATGACTGGGGTCAGTCAGGATGCTTTCAGCTCTTCTGGTCGCCCTGGCTCTATACAGGACAGAGAGCTCCTCAAAATTTTTTTTTTTTTTTTTTTCTCCTTTTGAGCTCCTCAAAATCTGTCCCCGCAATTCTGCCACACATCCTCACTATACCGGTAAGCCTGTTCTTGTCCTTAACAGTGAGGGACCCAAACCAGCAAATAAAAGAGAAGGTTAAAACGGACTCAATAAAACAAGAATAAAACATCCTCATAAAAGAAGTGTCTACATTAAAACCTCTCAATTTGCGATAAAAATACATGCGCTGGTGGGCCTTTGCACAGATCGCATCTATGTTGGCCTCAAATGTCAAACTGTTGTCAATGATGGTCCCCAAGTATTTGTACTGTTGTACAGTTTCAACCGCTTGACCATGAATTAAAACAGGGGAATTTGGTGGAGGCTTCTTCCTAAAATCAATAACCAATTCTTTGGTTTTAAGAACATTAATCTTTAAAAATGAGCTCTCACACCAATCAATAAAATCATTCACCACTGGACTATGTTGAGCAGTGACACAATCACGGAGTCATCAGCAAATTTAATAATATGCCGATTGGCATGCTGACTTCGACACTCATTTGTGTATAAAATGAATAAAAGTGGTGAGAGGACACAGCCTTGGGGGGAGCCGGTGGAGGATAAAAGTGCATCAGATAAAAAACCATAGAGGCAGTATGTGATTTTGTATTGTTCTGCTGAGATACACAAGGCCTTCCCTAGAATAGATGCTGTCTGGAGGGGAGCATATGTTGCTCTAAAACCTTTATATACCTTTAAGCATTCATGGTGCTTTTTAAAACATGCAAGTGTCCCACACCATATGTACTAATGCATCCCCATACCATGAGAGATGCTGGCTTTTGAACTGAACACTGATAACAGGAGCGGTGGTCTTTCTCCTCTTTCGCCCAGAGGACACGATACCCATGATTTTCAACAAGAATGTCAAATTTGGACTCGTCTGACCACAGGACACTTTGCCACTTTGTACAGTCCATTTTAAATGAGCCTTGGCCCACAGAACACAGAGGCCTTTCTGGATCATGCTCAACCATGACTTCTTTTTTCCGTGATAGAGTTTTAGGTGGCATCTGTGGACGGCACGGCGGACTGTATTTACTGACAGTGGTTTCTTAAAGTATTCCTTGGTCCATTTACTAATGTCAGTGACAGAATCATGCCGGTGAGTGATGCAGTGGCTTCTGAGGGCCGGAAGATCACGGGCATCCAGTAAAGGTCTTAGGCCTTGTCCCTTATGCACAGAGATTTTTCCAGTTTCTCTTTTGATGATGTTATGCACTGTTGATGATAAGACCTTCAAAGCCTTTGCAGTTTTAACATTGAGAAACATTGTTTTTAAAGTATTCCACAATTTTTTACACAAGACTTCACAGGTTGGACAGCCTCTGGCCATCTTTACCTCTGAGAGACTCAGCCTTTCTACGCCATCTTTTTTATACCCAATCATGTTACACACCTGATGCCAGTTAACTTAATTACTTGCTAAATGTTCTTTTAGCTGATTCTCTTATATATTAATTGTTGTTTCAGCCCTTTTTTGCCTGTGTCCCAACTTTTTTGATACTGTTGCAGCCAGAAAATTGGAATAAGCTCATTTTGTTGATTAAAATGTGAAATGTGTCAAATGTTTCAACATTTGAAATGTTATCTATGTTCTATTGTAAGTAACATATTGGCTCATGTGATCTGAAAGTCATTGCATTTTGATTTTATTAACAATTTACTCTTCGTCCCAACTATTTTGGAATTGGGGTTGAACCTTAACAGACGATAAATGTGAAAAATAAACAATTGAGGACATGAGTGAGAAACTGCAACTTCAGAAAACCACTATTCTGTGGAATGTAGATTACATTTCTGTCCTTGAACAGGCAGAAATTAAAATATGGAGTGTCTGAAATTTTTTGCATAAGCATAACGAATATACACCTATGCTGACGTGCCATCTTACTTTAAGTAAAATTCGGCAGGATTCATTTCAGCAGCCGGTTCATTGGCCACTGACCACATGACCACCGAGGCGTGATTCTTGTCCCTCTTCACAAGTTCCTCCATAACCACCAAATGGTGGTTCAGAGAAGCATTTCCAAAACTGCGACTGAAGGGATTTCACACAAACACAATTAACAGCTTCACCTGTACCACAACAGTCATTACAGATCACTGGACAGGTAGATTAGATACAGTAATATTCCAACAAGAGCAATAGGTTTACAGTGCGGTCCATACATATATGGACAGTGATCCCATTTGAAGATATCTGCTATTTGTACACAATTGAAAAGAAATGGATGGACATATAGTTTTGTGAAAAAGCATTCGCCATCTCTCCAATTTAATCCATTTTTGCATATTTTTCACAACTCTTAAATGTTTCAAATCTTTAAATTCATTTTAATATTATACAATGATAACCTAAGTGAGCATAAAATGCAGTTTTTAAATGATGATTTCATTTATTGAAGGAAAAAGTTATCCAACCCTACCTGGCCCAATGTCAAAAAGTGATTGCCCCATAAATTAATCAACCAAGAAAACACATTAAATTTATAGTTGGGTTCAAGTTTACTAGACACACCCAGACATGATTACTACCAGCCCAGGAGAATATAAACATCCCTGAAATAGAGCCAGTCTGACAATGTGAAGTAGTCAAAAAGCAGCATCTGATGCTGCAATTTAAAGAAATTCAATAACAGATGAGGAAAAAAAGCAGTTTACATCTATCAGTTCAAAAAGGATTACCCTGAAAGACTCTGAGACTACAGTTAATCATGGTGAGGGCCATTATCTGCAAATGAGGAAACTTAGAATGATGGTGACCTTCCCTGGGAGTGGCCAACCAACCAAAATTCCCCGAAAAGCACATCAGTGAACCCTGGTGTGTAATAGTAGCGTCTGGTGTGTTTTTTTTTTTTAGGTTGGCAATTGTATTGGCTAACTAAATAAGAAGACAGTACCCCCATTGTTCTATATTACTCCAAAACTGTGTAGTTGTATATACATGTTTAATAAATATACATATTTTTTAACTGAGTAAGAAAATACATTTTTGTACCACCTCAGCTTGTGTATTCCTCCTTCAATATTAAGTGAGAGGACATAACTGTCGGGGACCCGTGCCTATAGAAATTTGTTTGGGGTTCTCCCACCCCCATAGGTGGTAGTGGCGTCATGCATACCATTGGTTCTTTTCCATATACAGTAGGTGATAGCGGGTACACAGCAAAAATGCAACAACTGTATCTCAGTCCAAATATGTGAAACTGCATCATCTACTGCTTTCCAATGTTAGTAGGGTAAGGGATCGTCATCTACATGCTATGATCTGTATTTAATGGTTCCTGTTGGCATGAACAGTGTGAGAGTTCAGTGGCGGTTTGTTGCCATCTGCTGGTGAATGCAAAAGTTAGCACACGACAGGTGGGTGCCCCTCACACGTCTACGATGCCCACAGCGGGAGATTCGTCGATGACAACAATCCCATGACGGTCACACATCTGCAGGAACTCCTCAGCGTAGGGGTAGTGGCTTGTGCGGACAGAGTTGGCCCCCAGCCACTTGAGCAGGTTGAAGTCCTTCACAATAAGCGTCCAGTCCAATCCCTTCCCTCGAAACTGCACAGGACAAAACATAGGTTAGGACTTGCAAAAAAAATTCGTGGGAAACGTGAGTGGGCTAGCACTGGTATCCAAGTTAAATTCTCAGAATGCGCTTTCTACATCTTCTTACTTAATAATGCCCAACATTTTTAAAATAACGTTCAAGCGCAAGCCTTCCAGGGTCTCAATGGAATCCCTCTGGCATAGTAACCATTTAACTGGAGATTCCAGAAAGGAATCAAAGGGTTACTTTTGGCGCCAAAATGTATGCACAATTGATATAATCCTTTGCATTCTAAATACGGCAAACCATCATGACAATGAAAACTATTGCGGACAAAAGCGTCAATTGTGCGAATTAGCCGAGAGAATCTGATGAAGTCGTTTAAATAGAAGTATTTATATTCATATGTGAGTTACTCAAATTAAAACTTGTTTTTTTTTTATTTGGGAAGTTTCACAATGTTGAGCATATTTCATACTTTGATGTGTTCTGCTGATTTGTTAAATTGTGGTGCACTTCACACGAAAGTATGCATTCCTATGACATGATGTATTCCTGGATGAGATTAAATTCGAAAACGAATTTAAAAATATCTGCTCTGAGTGTGGAATAACGCAATTTTAACCTCTCAAAATGTCCTATTTTACGGTCTCATTGTCCAAATTTTTAAGTCAAGGTATGTCTATTATTGCTGTCGAATTAATATAAATACACACATTTTTAATAATAGTTACACGTTATCCAACGATTCAGTAGCTTGATGGAATGACCTTGTAGTTATAATACTAAAAATGCACTCCATGAGAAATCAAATTTTTTTGTCAATGAAAATGTCCATCCCGACACAAAATTTGACAACATGGGTATCATGGACGTAAAGACCACCAACTCTTCCTTTTCTGTCTTTTGCATCAATAAATAACATATCAAAACAAACATACCATAAAATAAACAACCAGTGCAGCATCAAATAGCCTATCCCACATTTTCCATTAAATCTTGTCCTTTCTGACACATCAGCATATTGTGTGATAACACAAGAATGATATTAATGGCTTTAATTCATAACACAATGTCACTACACCTGTAAAAGATCTTGTGTTACCTCTTTTTTACTTGGGCCTGATGCATTTTGGATTACCTAAACAAATGGTCTAGTACTTTCAGTTTTGTGCGTACATGAGACAAATACAGCATCAGGACTATGAAACTACCCATTTACAGAACAGCATTAGTGGGGCCATTAGTTCACTGTATTTTAAGAGTACTTAGGAAGGACTAAAAGCAAGGCTGTGTCAGAGGGAAAGAGCACTTATACCGCGCACTTAGACGGAGATAAATCAGCTGACTCAGGACTCAAAGACTGAGCTTTGCTGCTCCCTGCTGGTGCTTACATCAGAATCCTCATGCTTGTTCACTCCGTGAAAGTAGAAGGGTTTGTTGTTGATCAGGAACTGCGTCTTGATGACCTGGACTGTGCGGATGCCCACAGGCAGAGTATAGAAATCCTCATACTGTGAGCAACCATTCTCTGCCCTCGCTTGCACCTGGAACATAGAAATGTACTGGGATGTAAAGTCAGAAAGAAGTCGTTCTGCCATATGTCTCTTCCAACCATGAACTTGTCCAGCAAAATTCACCCATAAGTGCAGCCATCTGGCTGAAGAACTGCAATACAAGTGGCCAGAAAATAAATACAAGGGGCTTTTAAATCTCTGGCCCTGAACTTTGCACCCCTGGAAATGTGATGAACCAAATTAATTGTGGCATTGTATACAAGAGGGGCAAGCAATTCCACCCCTGGAGTGCTGTTAAGTGTACAGGCTTGTGTTCCCACCAACTATTCTCAATACTTAAGCCAACTGTGTGTAAAAAACAGCACTGGTTTACCTTAATGTAGATCATATCGTGGCAAAAAATATTGAGGAACAAAAAAAAAAAAACATTCTTGAAGTAACATTCATGCACATCTTTATCTGGAAAAGAACCTTAAATGTCAGATTGCATAAAATTTACAGCTAATCAAGCAGCTAAAGCCAGAAGCTGGCATTATCTAGAAATGTATTTCACCCCAACTGTCTGCTTCTGATATGATAATCTCAAACTATTTTAAGGTTAATAAAGACAATCAATTTATTCACTGAGCATTAAACAGTATTGTGAAAAAAAGATTTCTTGTTTTTTTTGCATATTTGTCACACTTCAATGTTTCAGATCATCGAACAATTTTTATATTACACACAGAGAACCCCAGTAAATACAAAATGCAGTTTTAAATGATGATCTCATTTATTAAGGGAAAAGGGCTGTCCAAACCTACCTGACCCTACGTGAAGAAGTAATTAACCCCCCACCCCTCCCCATTAAATCATGAATTAACTGTGATTAACATTACTTTTTTTTCGTTCAATTTCAAAAGCCACACCCAGGCCTTATTACTGTCAGACCTGTTGAATCAAGAAATCACTGAAATACAACCTGTCTGACAAAGTAAAGTAGGCTAAAAGATCTCAAGAAGTAACACATCACGCCGCGATCAAAAGAAATTCAAGAACAGATGAGAAACTGATATCTATCAGTCTGGAAAGGGTTACAAAGCCATTGCTAAGGCTTTGGGACTCCAGTGAACCACAGTGAGGGCCATTATCCACAAAACTAGAAAACGTGGAACAGAGGTGAACCTTCCCAGGAGTGGCTCTTTGTCTAATATTAAAATTTGTTTCGTGATCTGAAACATTTTAGTGTGACAAATATGCAAAAAGAATATGAAATCAGGAAGGGAGCAAATACTTTTTCACAGCACTGTGTGTCATGATATCGTCTGATGGTAATACAAGTGTACCTCAAGAGAGTACAGGTATCCAGGGTTCTCATGCATAAGGAAGGGCCACCAGAGATGAACATCCACAATTTGCAGAATCCCTGATGACTCACTGGCTGTAGCGACACAACGGCCATCCTTATCTGACAGTGTCACCTTCACAGCTGGATTTAGACCGCCCCTGACAGACACCTGATAGCTTATTAGACCTGGGAAAAAGAGGTGGCCACATTTGCATTCTCAACAGAAGCAGTTTAATCTAAAAAAGGAAGCAATTTTTTGTTACCTGAGTGGCTACAAAGCCAAAAATTTTCAGGTGTTTACATTACAAAGGACTAGGAGCTCAGATTCACCAGTGTTGTTGGCAAAACCCGTCACAACTGTGATGTCATCAATGTACACCTTTGGAGTGGTGTATAACAACACAGGACGGTGTATTCCAGCATAATTAAAGAAGTCAAAATTTGTATTCTGCACAAAATAGCTGGCTGGGTATCTGTTGAGAAAACACAAAAAATTCACAAAACGATTAACACATTTAAATAATTTGATTAAACTCTATTGCTGATTAAAAGTTCGTTTATTTGCCCAGCTATGATCTTAACCCCTACTATCTGTGACAAGGTTTGTAAAATCTGCACTACAACATGACCATCTTACAGCATGCTACATTAATAATTATTGGAAAGCAAAAAGACAGACTGAGTCAAAAATCAGGACAATGACACAAGATTTGCTGAGTAGCAATATAATGTGCCAACTTTGTGAGGTCGTCCATGTGCTGAATGGTTCCTGGAGGTAATGTTTGCAGAGTCAGGGTGTTGTTGACAGCAATGGTGATCCTGCAGGGAGTGCCAGGGTCAGCTCGGACCACACTGCTGATATCCGCTTCAAATGGAAGGTGGCCCCCCTCGTGCTCAGTTACCTTTACACCATTTACCCACTGTCAGGATCAGACAGGAAACAAAGGTCACATTTGAGGGGGTTCTTTAGAGATCATAATGATGATCCGAAAACCGTTAGACATTCAGAGAAGGTGCACCAACATATGCTTAGCCTGACCATGAACATGACCATTTAAATAATGTCCAGAAAAGCACAAGTGATAAGGTGAATATTTTACACTTAGGCATTATACAAACCTCAATTCCAATGAAGTTGGGACGTTGTGTAAAACATGAATAAAAACAGAATACAATGATTTGCAAATCCTTTTCAACCTACAGGTATATTTAATTTAGTACACTACAAAGACAAGATGTTTAATGTTCAAACTGATAAACTTGATTGTTATTTGGAAATAGTCACTCATTTTGAGGTTTTTTTTTTTTTTTTAAATTGGCAACTCCAATCCCACCCGAATCTGGAATGCCCAATTAGTGAACTATGTACAAAGCTTACTCGTATGCGACCCCTTGCTGCCAACTCAGGATAGTGAAGACAGCTCACGGCTCTCCTCCGAAGCACGTGTCCGTCAGCCACTGATTCTTATACACTCATTGGCCGAATCCTCGTAAGTTCCGAACGAGGGCGGAGGATACCCGGACGTGAACAAATCCAGAGTCTTCCTGACGAGCTCCCGTCTGGCCAACAGGAGGTGCTGGAGCAACGAACAAAGCAGTTTTTGTATACCCAAATCCGACAGTCCCTTCCCAATTTGAAACCCTGTAGTGCGATCGCCAATTGTGCGCCACTCGGAAAAGGCTGCCGACCCCTGCCGGTGGGTACGCCGGGGTTCGAACCCGCGACGTGATAGACACCTCTGCACTGCAGCGCAGTGCCTTAACCGAGTGAGCTATCCGGCAGCTCTCATTTTGAGTTTTATGCCAGCAGAATCATACTATAATTTGAGGAACGTTTGTCTGTCTGTTTGTTCCCCTACTCCTCCGAGGTCCTCTGACGGATCTTCACCAAACTGGGTGGGTCTATGTAGGTTGTCCCTGGAATTGTCCTTGAGGGGTTAATTTTTTGAAAGGTCAACGTCACTGGGGTCAAAGGTCAATTTTTCGCATCTCCCATCTCCCTGGACAGATTTTCATGAAAGTTGGTACGTGGACGTAGGTCGTCACAAGAAATGACCGCAAGAGGTCTGTTCCGTCAAAGGTCAAGGTCACCAGGGTCAAAGGTCACCGTATTCATGAAAGTTGGTATGTGGAAGAACACCTGTTTGGAACATTGCACAGGTGAACAGGTTAATTGGAAACCGGTGAGTGTCATGATTAGATATAAAGTGAGCATCTCTGAGAGGCTTAGTTGTTCACAAGCAAGAATGGGGCGAGGTTCACCACTAGTGAACAACTTGTACGTGAGCAAATAGTCCAACAGTTTAAGAACGTTTCTCAATGTAGGGATTTCATCGTCTATCGTTCATAATATCAAAAGATTCAGAGAATCTGGAGAAAACTCTTCACGTCAGTGGCAAAGCCAAAAACCAACATGTGACCGTCGGCCCCTCGGGCGCCACTGCATTCAAAACCAACATAATTCTGTAAAAGTTATTACCATGTGGGCTCATGAACCCTTCGGAAATCCATCGTCAGTCAATACAGTTTGTCGCCACATCTACAAATGCAAATTAAAACACTATCATGCAAAGCATGGAGAGACGCAAAGTGGAAAACTGTGCTGTAGTCTGATGAGTCCACTTTTTAAAATGTTTTTTGAAATTATGGACATTGTGTCCTCTGGGCTAAAGAAGAAAAGGACCATCCAGATTGTTATCAGCGCAAAGTTCAAAAGCCAGCATCTGTGATGGTATGAGGATGTGTTAGTGTCCATGGCAACTTGCACATCTGTGAAGGCACCTTTAATGCTGAAAGATGCAGGCAGGTTTTGAAGCAACATATGCTGCCATCCAGCGATGACTTTTTCAGGAACGTCCCTGCTAATTTCAGCAAGACAATGCCAAGCCACATTCTGCATGTGTTACAACAGCGTGGCTTCTTTGTAAAAGAGTGCGGGTAATAGACCGGCCTGCCTGCAGTCCAAACCTGTCTCCCATTGAAAATGTGTGGTGCATTATGAAGCGCAAAATACGACAAAGGAGACTCCGGACTGTTGAACGACTGGAGTCATACATCAAGCAATAATGGGAAAAATTCTACCCCTAAACTTCTACAGTTAGTGTCCTCAGTTCCCAAACACTTATTGAGTGTTGTTAAAAGGAAAGGTGATGTAACACAGTGGTAAATATGCCCCGTCCAAGGTTGTTTGGAACAAGTCGACATGGTCTACAACATCCCCCGCTAATCGTGTGCTTCTTATTTTCGAACTACATCAAGGCCTTTATGGTCTGAAGCTACACACCAAATTTAGTTGTACCATCTGTAATAGTTTGAGAAAAGTTGTCCCCTTTCTCTCGGACGGATGGATGGACGCACACACGCACACATGCACGCACACACGCACGGACGGAGGTCAAACCTATATGCCCCTCCCACTTCGTGTTGGCGGGAACATGTACTGAACTGAATATAGGTCAAAAAGGATTTTCAAATCATTGTATTGTGTTTTATTACCTTTAGACAACATCCCAAACTCATTGGAATTGGGGTTTGTAGTTTCATATTCTGAATTGTCGACGTTAAGTTAACGTTCTTAATTGGGTCATTCCATGTCAAATATCCGAATGGCTCCCACTTGACCATCTCAGATTTGGCTGAAAAAATTCCAGCGGGTGCATTCACCTCCTGATAGGAGGAATCCAAAATTTTAGCTCTCAACTCCTGATAGTTTTTGTCATAAAAATGTTTTTGCAACCAAGTTCCGGCCCTTTTTCAACAGCGATTTCTGAGGAGCCACTTTCACATGGCTACATTTAGAAAAGTATTTCAGCAGTGAAAATCTGCTCCTATAACTTGAGGAATATGGACTTATAATGGTGTCCCTTTATTTTATCATATATTTCTGGGAGCTTAAATTTGCTAGAAAATTTTACTGTGCGCTCTGCGGCAACATATTTGACGGACTGTAAAAAGCCTTCTTTCAAAGACAGGGATTTGATATTGCACATACAGCTTCCCATATATGTTGTGTATTTTGCATTCAAATTCTGCCACTCCCAAATTTTTGAAAAAATTTCACTTTTGTGGCTGCGCAGCATTTCATGGCATAGAAGGCATATTAAAACATTATTTTATAAAATGTACATAGTTAAATGGTAGAAAGCTCAAGCTCAACGAAATGTTTTATTTCATCTATGTTAACTTAAACTTGAATTATAACCTATATACAGTTTTCAGATACAGCACCCTCCATAATTATTGACACCCCTGATTAAGATCTTTTAAAAACCTTAAAATAAATACATTTTTTATTGCAGAAGCATACTCTCACGTAGAAAAATGTAACCTTCAACTCAAGTGAATTGTAAGGGGAAAAAAATCCCTGACTAAGAAATAATTATTTTTCATAAAATCACCTGTTCCACAATTATTGCCACCCCTAACAATTCCTAGGAATTATATGTAATTGAAGTATTTCTGTCATTTCTACAGTAGTTTACAAAGTTGATTAGAGTATCTAGGAACATTAAATTAGTAAATCATCACTTCCTGTTTCCCTGGGGTATAAATATGATGGGACACAGAGGCCATTTCTCTTATCCATTCTTCAACATGGGAAAGACAAAGGAACACACCATTCAAGTAAGGCAGATGTGAGTCGACCTTCACAAGTCAGGCAATGGCTTCAAGAAAATAGCCACTCACCTGCATCTGCCCATATCTACTGTCAGAGGAATCATTAAGAAGTTTAAAACAACTGGAACAGTAGTAAACAAGCCTGGAAAAGGACGCAAGGTTATTTTCCCACCACGCACAGTGAGGAGGATGGTGAGAGAAATAAAAAGTTCTCCCACTGTTAAAGCACTGCAACAATTGGTAGCATCCTGGGGTCACAAAGTCTCCAAAACAACCATCGGGGGCTATTAATATGCCAACAAGCTGCTTGGGAGGCGTGCATGGAAAAAACCTTTTCTCACACCAATCATAAACGCAAACGTCTGGAGTTCGCTAAGCAGTCCTAGGACTTCAACTGGGACCGTGTGTTTGGTCAGATGAGACCAAGATAGAGCTTTTTGGCAACAAACACTCGAAGTGAGTCTGGCGGAACACCTCATGCCCACTGTGAAGTATGGGGGAGGATCGGTGATGCTGTGGGCCTGCTTCTCTTCCAGTGGCCCTGGGAACCTTGTTAGGGTGCATGACATCATGAACGCTTTGAAATACCAGGACATTTTAAATCAAAATCTGGTGGCCTCTGCCCAAAAGCTGAAGATGGGTCATCACTGGGTCTTTCAGCAAGATAATGACCCTAAACATGTGGCCAACTGTACACAAATTGTTCACCTGACACAGAATCAAGCTCCTCCCATGGCCATCTCAGTCCCCAGACCTCAACCCCATTGAAAACCTGTGGAGTGAGCTGAAGAGGAGAGTACAGAGGAGAGGACCCAGGTCGCTGGATGATTTAGAGAGATTGTGCAAAGAGGAATGGTCAAAGATCCCTCTTTCTGTATTCTCTCATCTTGTGAAACATTAGAGGAGAAGATTAGGTGCTGTTTTATTCGCAAAAGGAGGTTGTATAAAGTATTAACATCCGGGGTGCTAATAATTGTGGCACACATGATTAAGAAATAATTCTTTTATATGCAATGTGGGATTTTTTTCCCACTGAATAAATGCACTTGAATTAAAGGTTTGATTTTCCTCTTTTTTTAATTGTGGTCCTATATCATTTAGAAAAAAAAAGAGAATTTATTAGAAGCAAAAGAACACTTCTTAACCAGGGGTGCCAATAATTATTGAGGGCACTGTATATAGTAAAATACAGTAGTCCCAACATAAGTGGAAGATCAAACTTGTTACCAATGAACATTTACATCAAAGTAGAAAAAAAAATTAATCTGGATGCTTCAATTGCAAATAATAAAAACATTTTAAAGGTCCTCTATTATGCCACCAGGTGCACAGCTAATTAGCCATTATGAGCCAGTTCAAAGTCTCCCCTACCTGACATCACAAGTGGGAATGACCACCCAGAATAATGAAATCTGATTGACTGCTTGGCTGAAGGTGGTCAGTTCTTCTTGCCTCTGGTTGGTTACTTCCCCATTAGATGTCAAGAGGGAAAGGATTTTAAAATGGCCTGTAATAACTAATTAGCTGTGCACCTGGTGACATAATAGGGATCCTTTAAATGGCTAGTTGATAGCAGTTGGCACAGATAATAAACAAATTATTTGAACTCTCCAATGAAGTTTTCAGCTACTTTGGTGCCCTGTTCCTTAAGTGCATATCTACATCCAGTTGAAGTGCTTGGAACTACAATCTTGGCAATGATATGTTGCACAGGTACCCAGCATAGGTCTTCCCTCCTTGGCCAGAAAAAACTTTTTTCAGGGTCGTGCGGATGCATGAACTGTTCAGACAAGTTATAGCTTCTGCATGACCAAACATGTTTCTAAACTGACAGCTTAAAAATGTTAGAATTCATTTTTATTTTATTTTATAGGTTGATTTATTAATAAGTAAATTAATACCAAGTGTATCATAAATCATTTCATCTGTGATCAAATAAAATGCCATTCTTAACACATCCTCTCTAAGATAGCCATATTGTATTAGATAATTAATTATTGTAACACTTCCAAATTCATGAAAACTTGAATTTTTGGCCTTGTTAATATTTCAAAATCTAAACACTGCATATGGGTTATTCTTCCATTCCAAGTTAAGATTTATGAAATAAAGCATTTTGTTGAGTTTGAGCTTTCTATCATTAACTATGTGCATTTTATAAATAATGATTGAATATGCCTTTGATGCCATTAAATGATGCGTTTCCTCAAAAATACCATATTTTAAAAAATGTATTTTGAGAAAATAAAGCAGAACAAAAACACAAATTTTGGATAAGTTAATAACAGGCATCAAATCTTTCTCAAACAATCAATTTGATTTTGGAGTATAAAGCAACTTCGAGTAACTTTAAGCACCCATGAACTAAAGGGACACCTTTATAAGTCCTCGAGTTAGAGTAGCAGCTTTTAAACCCTGAACATTTGAAGGACTTAGCTGAAATACTTTTCTAAATATAGCCATGTGAAAGGGCTCCCCAGACATTCCTGTTCAAAAAGGGCTGGAACCTAGTTGCAAAAATAGTTGTTTTATGACAAAACTATTACGAGTTGAGAGCTAAAATTTTGGATTTATCCAATTACGTAGGAGGTGTATGCACCCAAGTGAGAAGTTTCTCTGAAATTCAGACATTTTACATGGAATGACCCAATTGTTTTCAACATTATTATTATTATTATTATCCTTACAGCATTAATTCGTGAATTTGCAAGTTTGGTAAAGATACAAGCCATGATATTCCATCATGCCCAATCAGTGAAAATAACATTCAAGATGGAGGAAGATTAAATACTCACAACCACGGAGTAGTAGTGTGCACTTCCAACCCGAAGAACTATCCTCAGTCCCTTATCGGACACCCAGCGGCTAGGGACCAGCACCTCCCGCTCATACCACACCCAGCCAATGAAGTCCCTCAGTCGCGCCTCCTGAGTGATGTCATTGAAGCTGGCAGGTACAGGCATGTCAATAACGGGACCCGTCTACAGAAACGATTAAAGGATAAAACAAAATTACATCATACAGTGACAAAACAATCCTCATGTATATTTGCAGAAAAACTAGAATACAAAATACTATAAATATTCTATATATATAGCATTATCTACTTCATACAATGCCAAGTTTTATTGTGTGAACGTGATAATGAATCTTCAGCCTAAAATAAAAAAATCCCATCAGGCAAAAAAATGTTTTAGCATCGTCTCTGTACCCTGGCTAATTAAATTGCACTCATACAGTCACTACAGGGTGTTTCAAAAACAAAAAGGGCCATGAGTTTACTCTGGAAAACATTTCACTGAATAAATGATTAATCTGCATCAATCTTTTTGTTTGATATCTCTTCCCAATTCTTCGTAATGAAGAACACATTTGGTACAGTAAGGATCTGGATGCCCTTCAAAAGATGCATTGCTGCTCAGTCACACGTGGAAATAAATGCATGTTCTTAGCAACATTGGAAAGAGCTCAATCAGCCCTTTCCAACGACATATTACACTTAAACAAAATATTAGGTTTTTTCATAAAAAATGATTTTATTTGGGTATACTTTTTTTGAAACATCCTGTATGAAAACAGCACCTGACTAAATATTTCCTAAGGTTCTGCAAAACCTATGTACAGTAGTGTGTAGAGACAATTATACGCTTAACAAAATGAAGATCAATCAGAAAACAAGTTCTATTCAAGCATCTATTTCATGTAACATTGGATCGTATAGAAGAAAACAAGTAAACAGATGACAATATATAGTAAAAACTAAAATAATGTCTTTTTGAGTGAAAAGGTCAATATCTAGCAAGGCCACCCTTTGCACTGATTACAGCATTTACTCTTTCAGGCATAGTTTTCATACATTTCTTTATTTCCTCACTCACTAAACCATTCCACATGGGTTGAAGTCAATTCCAAAGGGATTCTTTTGATGTTAAGCTAATCGCTCAATATGATTAAGGGCTGGACTTTGAGTAAGAAAAGTCATAAATTTTATATATCACCAGCTGCTTCTTTCCGATTGAGATCATTCTTGTGTGACAGGCAGGGGGCACCTGCGTGACTATTTCTTAACACTCCACTGGGGAATAGACCACACCCACTCAATAGACCAGGACACAAGGTACTT
Source organism: Gymnothorax reevesii (assembly GCA_029721435.1). Classification (NCBI taxonomy): domain Eukaryota; kingdom Metazoa; phylum Chordata; class Actinopteri; order Anguilliformes; family Muraenidae; genus Gymnothorax; species Gymnothorax reevesii. The sequence continues at coordinate 68,253,513 of CM056578.1, read as the reverse complement.
CGTTTAAAACAATATAATTTATTAAGGTAGTTAAAAAGGGGGGGGGGTTAGTGGGTAAAAAGCCAAAAAGTCTCAGTTGGACAAGCTCTCAATATGGCCAGAGCAGGGAGCCAGCTAGCTAGCAGGCTAATCAGTGCTCAGTTAGACAGAGTTCCAATACAGCCAGCAGAGGAGTAGCTAGACAGCAGGCTACTCAGTGCTCAGTTGAACAGGGTTCCAATACAGCCAGCAGAGGAGTAGCTAGACAGCAGGCTAATCAATGCTCAGTTGAACAGGGTTCCAATACAGCCAGCAGAGGAGTAGCTAGACAGCAGGCTAGTCAGTGCTCAGTTGAACAGGGTTCCAATACGGCCAGCAAGGGAGTAGCTAGACAGCAGGCTAGTCAGTGCTCAGTTGAACAGGGTTCCAATAAGGCCAGCAAGGGAGTAGCTAGGTAGCAGGCTAATCAGTGCTCAGTTGGACAGAGTTCCAATACAGCCAGCAGAGGAGTAGCTAGACAGCAGGCTAATCAGTGCTCAGTTGAACAGGGTTCCAATACAGCCAGCAAGGGAGTAGCTAGACAGCAGGCTAGTCAGTGCTCAGTTGAACAGGGTTCCAATAAGGCCAGCAAGGGAGTAGCTAGGTAGCAGGCTAATCAGTGCTCAGTTGGACAGAGTTCCAATACAGCCAGCAGAGGAGTAGCTAGACAGCAGGCTAATCAGTGCTCAATTGAACAGGGTTCCAATACGGCCAGCAAGGGAGTAGCTAGGTAGCAGGCTAGTCAGTGCTCAGTTGAACAGGGTTCCAATACGGCCAGCAAGGGAGTAGCTAGGTAGCAGGCTAGTCAGTGCTCAGTTGAACAGGGTTCCAATACGGCCAGCAAGGGAGTAGCTAGGTAGCAGGCTAATCAGTGACTACCATCCAAGTCAGAGGCACAGGCTCGCATGAAACGCTCAGACTGTGTTAGGAGTGGCTAATACACATTTCCACACACATGAGACAATCCACAGCAAATCCACATCAACCAGTGAGGCACTTCACACAATGGCACATCAAATAGTGGCACAGCAATCAAGTCACACACACCCACAGCAGCGTGAGCTAGGGCCCAAGGCGCATAGTAGCGGACTTGTGAGTCAGCCCGAGCAGGAGTGGGGGGGTAGCCACTTATCTTGCTGCACAAGGAGAATGCAGGCGCACAATAATGCAAGTCGGGAGGCGACCCACAAACACAGGCACAAAGACCATAAAGGGGCACACTTAGCCCTTTCCCCTCAGATTATTTATCCCGGAGGGAACGTGAGATCCGCATCTGTCAGAATGCCGGGTCCACGGTAAAATCACTCTGGTCCGATCACATTACCGCCGTATCGTCAGCCCCAGCCAAATCCGTCATGAGCCTGTGTGTCTGCGCTGCCAAACCGCTTCTCCTCCCGACGAGCCCTCCGAAACGATCGGCTCTCTGGGATATAAAAGGCATTCCCCGAGACCTGTATTCCAATCACGTAGCATTATTTTTACCCGCTAAACACCTGTAATTAATGGCTGACAATGAATGAATACAGGTGTGGTTTCTTTACATCTGCCCCCCTATGCGCCGCCATCTTAAGTGTAGCGGCACAGCCATCCCCAAAGGAAACCATTTCCCTCACAGTAGTTCCGCCCCCCCCCCCCCTTTCGTGTAGGCACTCCGTGACACTTGCACAGTTTAGAAAGGTGTTTAGGGCGATTATCTTCTGGAAAAAAAAAAATCGACCGATCAGTCTCTTTCTAGGCAATATGTCCCTCTGAAGGGTGCTGTGATACTTCTTTTGCTCCATGATTTTTATGAGATCACTAGCTCCTTTTGAGTAGACTTAACCCAAACAATAATATTACCACCTTCACCTTCACCTGTCATTTTTTTTAAATGTTCTCTAACTCTACGGCACACCTTAGTTCTGCGTTTCGGTGAGAAAATTTCAAATGTTGATTCACTGGTCCAGAAGGCTTGTTGCAAGTCCACTGGTGTTGTAAAGCCTCTGGAAACTTGTCTTGACATAGTGGAAATTCACGTATAATATCAAAGTTGAATGTCTCTTAAAGTATCTACAAAATAACTGAGAGAAATCTAACATTCATAACTATTAGAAACCTAGTTCAAAAACGGCTCATTTTGCTCTTCAGTCCATTTCTTAAGACTGTGTGGGTGTGGCACATCGCGGTGTGACTGGCCACTCCCTCGATTTGAATTACATCTCACTGGCTCCTTGAGCGTTAGCCACAGAGATTTGGCGCAAGAGTCAGTCCAGCCCAATATGTTTGAGCCGTCTGACTCAAGCCGCTTGCACAATGAAGGCGAAACAAATTTTTTGCACGACAGATTACATTCAAAGTCAATCCGAAGAATACACACGTTTTGCACGATAGCGGTTGGGTCCATCCAGCACATCCATTAGGTTGGGGCATGCAGTGCACCTGGCCATGTCCATTTTGGTGTCAAGCTTATTCACACAATAAGGCTACCAATCAGTCACTGCTCGCTTGGCACCCAAGCCAGCACTTAAGTGAGACAGACCGAACTCCTGGCAACCGGGAGCTAAGGTCAGTTTTTTAACATGAAAGCTACTGAACAGACTGGGCTACTCGAGCACAAATGGCACCTGTTAGCCTGGCAACCAAGGCTAAGCAAGGATAGACTTGACTGAAACTGGTGAACAACTTCTGGCAACCAGAGTTGAACCGTTTCATTTGTTTCTTGTTTTTCCTGTCTTACAATGAATGGATAAAAAAACCGAGCTAGCTGACCCTACCACCAAGCTAACAACATGACGGCAACTAACTGTATGGCATTCAATCGTGATCGGTTACTTAACTTATCCCTGACCTTAGCAGCCAAGGTTCGGAACAGCTCAGTTATAATCACTTACCTTTGCAGCTTCACAACCAACAGCTCGAGTGGATTTCAGAGTCCTGTGGATTCCCGCTGAAGAGCTCTTCAGCTCTCGGGCTGCACAGAAGGTATTTACCAATTCTAGTGTAGAATCTACGATTCCATGAGCGCGAGTTCTCGCCACTCAAAGTTTTTTTTTAAGATAATTTTACTTTATTAGACAGAGATATAGTGGAGAGTGACAGGAAAGTTGGGGAGAGGAACGGGAGAAGACATGCGGCAAATGACCCGAGCCGGAATCAAACCTGGGTCTCCATGGGAAGGACACAGCCTTTATGGTGCGCGCGCTTAGACCGATGTACCACTGGGGCGCCCCCAAAGTTTTTAAGTAAGTAGTTCTGGGAAGTGTGCTGGGGTCACACAAATAAAAAGTTTTGCTTCCCAAAATAACGGAATTTAAAGAGTAATATATTATGTCACAAAACCATGGTCACTGAATAACTCACACTTCACAATCACTTAGCACTATTTTTCTCTCCCTCGACATCATTGCGCGCAGGCTATCATCTGTGTCAGAGGTAACAGGCTTGGATGTCGACTGCCGCGACACACAGAGAGACAAGTTTATTGTCAGACAAGAAAATACTGAAAAATTGTGCATTTTCACCAAGTCATCTCGTGATTTTCCCGGCTGCAATAACAAAAACCTGTCCGATTCACCTTATCTATTCTGCCAGTTTCCGTCGGCATTATCTGACACTGTCTCTCCTAGCTGCTGTTGTGAGCGATGCGCATCTTCTGCTTGAACAGATTCGCTCTCTTCTCTCTCTCTGCCCCATCTGTCTCCATCTGAGGAAGTTCAGCATCAGTAAACTTAGTTTCATAAAGGTATCCCTTTGGCTCTGTGGTAAAGGGAATGTCATCATCGGTTTTGTAGTCAGACGTTTTTTTTTTGAAGAAATTATAGGAACCAGACGATTTTTTTTTACCCTTACCACATTGGTCTCAATGTTCAAACCTGCGGCAAGAAGCCACAGCTGTTGAAGAGCGTGGTCCATAACAGGAAACTGGTGAAATATAAGGCGAATCGGACAGGTTTTTGCCATTACAGCTGGGAATATTACAAATCCGCTCTATTTTTTTGAATACTCTTATCTGACAGTAATGTTTTCTCTCTGTGAGTAGCTCTCTCAGGTCGTGGCAGGCTCCATCCAAGCATGTTATCTTTGAAATAGTTGATAGTATGTGCGCAGTGATACCGAGAGAGAGAAAACTAGTGATTAGACATCAGCCAAGATCAGGGTGTCTATTTGTATTATGCCTTGTTATGCTTTTGTTGTATGACATTACTGACTGTCAAGTAAAAAAAAAAAAAAAAGAAAACCAAGTGGTGCCAGGCACAACAAACCCCGCCCTTCGCACATACTTTCATCTACTTGTACAAAATTCCATAGGGATCTATTCAGGGTCAGTGGCAATCCCTATACCGAATATGGGGTGAATCTGGCCATTAGTTTTGCCGCTAGAGTGTTAACCACCAAACACAGAAACAAACTGAACCGAAAACGGTACCCCTTCCCTCACCCTCTGGATGGGCGGGGTAAAAAAAACTTGCTTTTGAGTTTTGACATCTTGGTAATGTATTGGATAAACAATAAAATTCTATCATTGGTGATAATTATAAACTAGAGCGCCAAGGGCCCTGAAGGCCAACACAAATTATTGCGAAAGCAACAGATTATCTGTATTGGCTTTAAAAAGCTCCAGCCTGGACATCTGCGAAAAAATGAAACCTGTTTAATTTTTTCACGAATTTCAGCTGTGATGGCCATGCCATGCCACTGGGAATCAATTCACGGTTCTTCTCTGCGAAAGAAGAGAAGTGTTTCATCCGCACACTTCCACGGGCCAACAAGCTCAGTGAGAAAGTGGTTTTAGTTACAATTATTGGGCAACTCCACTGAGCAGTCACACTTTTTCACGAGTGACAAAGGCCAGCTGTGTCTTATCCAATCAGATTTTTTTTTCTCTGCTGTCTCCAGGTGAAAGTTGCTCTCTCTACATGTCTCTGCCCTCAAGTCTAAATGTAGTTTGCATCCCTCTTCCATTAAAAAAAGCGGGACGATTTAGCTGATTGTCATATTTTTAATAGACTTTTAAAATCAGATTGCGAGTATGCCAAGTGGGGCGTAATCTTTGACACAGCAGAGCCTTCTAGCTGGCATCTGCCTATGTCATGACGTTACAAGCTGACAACAATTTAGTTACATTAACTAACGGAACAGTCTGTATAGAGACGACCGTTTCAACGTCATTAAGAGCTCAGCGCAAAAGCCGCGCCCCTTTTTGTGGGAAAATCGATGAGAAATAAGTGCGATAATTGAGCCCAAAAGTTGTGTGCCGGGTTGCACCTCCAATAAAATGATCAGTCCGCACCTCTGGTTCTCCCATCCTACCTGGAAAAGGGAACAATCCAAAAAGGAGAGTTAAGAGAAAATGAAGAGTAAAAGCTGTGTCCAGTGTCTTCCCATGTTGATATGTGCGGGAAACGATTCATAACAGGCCATGTCACTGTTTTTATTATTATTATTATCCCCCCCGGCATATAATGCGGGGGGATATAGCAATAGCAATGTCTGTCTGTCCGTACATCCGTAATCATTTTGTATCCGGGGCAGAACTCAAAAACCGTTCAATATTTCTTCACGAAATTTGATGTGTAGATCTGATATATCATGTAGATGTGCCTTTTGGTATTTAGGAATTTCTAAAATTTTCATTTTTTGAGTTTCCATGGCAACAAGTTGGACATAGTCTCTGGGAAGGGTATGGCTCGTTTCCGGAGCATAACTCAATAACCGTATAATATTTCTTCACGAAACTTGGTGTGTAGATCTGATATACCATGCAGATGTGCCTTTTGATATTTAGGAATTTCTGATTTCTTTTTTGTGTGTTTCCATGGCAACAAGTTGGACTTAGTCTCTGGGGAGGGTATGGCTCGTTTCCGGAGTGTAACTCAATAACCTTTTAATATTTCTTCACCAAATTTGGTGTGTAGATTTGATATACAATGTATATGTGCCTTTTGGCATTTAGAATTTTCTTTGCTTTTTTTTTCAAGGCAGTAAGTTGAAGCGAGTGTCACTGGTTCCAGAGCAATACATGATAATTGTTCAGTGTTTATCTATGAAATTGGCGTGTTGATCTAATGTACCCTGTAGATGCGCCTTTTCCTATTTAGGAATTGCTGACATTTTGATTTTTTTGGTGTGTTTATATAGCCACAAATCACACTCGGTTTCTTGTTAGGGTGTAGCTCATTTCTCAGGCATAACTCAGTAACTAAACTTTCAACATACCTGTAAATTAAAAAGGGTGTCTTTTGCTATTTGGGATTTTCTGCTTCATGAACACAAATGGAACAGGCTCGGAAAGATGTGGAAAGTTACATTCCTGCAGCAGAACTTGAAAGAATTTTCATGAAACTTTGAGAAGATATTTATTAGTACAAGGTACCTGAGGCCTCCCTGATTTTGCGGGGGCCAGGGGGATATGCCATCTTCTGATTGCTCTTGTTTAAAACTAAAAGAGTAACACAAGTAACACTTTAATAAGTAAGATTTGCTACTATACTTTAATAAGTTTATTCCCTACGATTTTTGTCTTGTGTCATTATTTATTCTTTAATTGCTTAACTAGCTAACGTAAAGTAGCATCAGCCAACCGAGTCAGGTTTGCGGTCTAACGTTATGTGCATTTGTTAGTTATTCTTAACCCCAAACTGACACAGACTTCGAAATTCGCGGCAGTGAACGGGCAAGTGGGTGGACCGATCAAGCTTAATTTCTTAAGATAAAGCGAATGCTCAGGTTCGGGCAAGGTAGCAAAATAATCGCGAGACATATCAATAAATCAATAAATGATTATAAACAGGAGGTTTATTTAAATAATTGGATAAATTTTAGACCTGAAAACACATCAAATTATATTGTCAATAGGATCTGAGGTTATCTATCCCCCAAAAAGGGGCGTGGCCTTGACATTTGGAGAAGTACCTGGATTTGCCGGTCGTCTCTTTAGATCTTACATGAGTGGGCATGTCATATCAAAGTAATGCAATGACTATAGTGAATTTTGCGGTTGTTTCAAGCTTTAGGGAGCTATAATCATGTGGTTTTTAAATTCACTGTGAACTGAGTAACGATGCGATCGATGTGAGAGCATGCATCAACTTCACGTACTGGCATATCTGGTGGTGACCATCCCGGTGTCTGCTGCCTCTGTCGAGCGGCCATTTTCAGCCCTTTAAACGCATCAAAACTAACTTGTGAAATGCAACTGGGCAGGCTCAACTGTCAGCACTGGCCTCCGTGGCAACACTGAAAGACCTTTTATTGGACCTCAAATGAACTCATATGCTGCACGACCGCGTCATTCATCATTTTTGGATGAAAGCAAGGAGTTAATTTTTAAATAACAAGCAGTTGCTGTGAGTTTAATAAATTTTTCATTTTATTTATGGTAAATTTTGGATTTTGTTTTAGAATGTTACTGCTGGTGTGAGTTTGGCTGTATCCTTGCATATTGAGGCACGTGTGTGTTTATGCACAGCAGCTTGACTAGTGTCCCAGTAGTCTTTCCTAGGTAATGTACTTGGATGTGACAGGTTGCTGAGAGTTATTTCTTGTTTCTTGGTAAAGGCAGTGATTGATTAATGCAGACAGTATGGCAAAGTGCTTTATGAGTGAATGCTGTCACTGGGAATTTGTGATGGGGATACGTTATGACATCATGCTGTTGCCGCGGTTAAATTTAGATTAATTGCAGGAGGCTTACTGAAGGCGTAGATGTAAAATGCATGGCCCGCCACTGCTTCTGGTTCTTGCTCTGCTTCTCAGACAATGATTTTTTTTACACAACACTGCCACCGAGTGGGTCTAATTAGTATTATTCTTTCTATTCCATGATACTAATAGGAACCAACATCCAAAAATAGGTTTTGACCAGTTTTTATTGCCGCAATTGATCATGAAAAAAAGTCGACCATGTGATTACAATACCCGTAAAAATTTTAATTATATATAGGTTAGTGCATACTAATTTCTAAAGACATTATTAAATGAGGAAATAAATAGAATGATTTGTCACATGACCTTGGCCTTGAAGACTAAAGTCAAATCCAATATGGTGTGTTTGATCAGCATACATGATTTATCATTAGTATCCAATACATACCGAAGATCGAAAGCAAACATTAAAGGACTTTTAGGCTGTTTCGTCATTACCTGGACCTTGTTGCCCAAGGTCAAATCCAATATGTTGAAAACAGCATACAAGATTTGTTTGGGACTATTACTGCCCAATACATACCCAAGATCTACAAACAATATTAAGCAAATATGGGCCATTTTTGTCATATAACTTTGACCTTGAGGCCCAACATCAAATTTGACTGACTGCCTAAGAATGTTCAGCATACATGTTTTGCTATAGATGCCCCAAACATACCTGAGGCTCCAATTGCCACATTCAGCAAGTATTGCAATTTTTGCCATTTTATCTTGACGCCCAATGTCATATTCAACTTGCAGAGAATGTTTGGCTTACATGATTCCCTATAGGTGCCACATTAAGCTGTTAGAACACATTTTTGCCATTTGACCTTCACCTTGAGGCTCAAGGTGAAATTCGAACAACCGAGAATGTTTGGCATAAATGATTCCCTTTAGGTGCCTCATACATATCTAAGCTCTAAATGTCATATTAAGGAAGTAATAGCACATTTTTGCCATTTGGCCTTTACCTTGAGGCCCAAGGTCAAATGTGACTGACTAACAATGTTCGGCATACCGGATTCCCTAGAGGTGCCTCATCCAGACCTAAGCTCTAAATGCTATATTTAGAGAGTTATAGCACATTTTTGCCATTTGACCTTGACCTGGAGGCGCACGGTCAAATGTGAGTGGCTCACAATGTTTGGCATACCTGATTCCCTATAGGTGCCTCATAGATACCTAAGCTCTAAATGTCATATTAAGAGAGCTATAGCATAAAACACCCCGAAAAATAATTAAGTCCAGGCACGTTGCCTTGGTGGCGCTATCAAGGAGCGAGTCAATCAAAATGCAGTTTACACCTTTGAAACAGGTCATGATACTGATTCCATTGATGCGATTAACAAAAAAATTCATCAGACAGTTTTTGAGAAAATTGTACCTAAGTGCCAAAAATGCCAATTTTCAACATAAAAATGGCAGCCAAGTCTGAACGAACGATTTAATCAAAAAAATTTTTGCATTAACTCAATGACCGATTTGATCGCATCCCCACATTTAAAAAAAAAATTCAGACTGTTTTTGAGATACGGCTATTAACAGACGACGCGGACGACAACGACGCCGCCAGATGTAAATTGACGACAATAGGTTACTAGCCTACGGCTGGCAACCTAAAAAGATGCCTTTTCATGGTTATGGAAACAATACATATAATTGTGTAATGCATTTGTAACTTGTCTCTAATGCTTTTTTGCAAAGCTGTAGAATATTTTATTGGGCGATTCCATGCCTGTCATATGGGACACTCAGACAGTATTTTACATCCAGAAAATAAAACCATGAATGGCTTTAAAGTAGGCTGTGACATTTATATTGTCTTCCTACACTTCAAAAATTGTTCGATGATCAAACTGATTCATTTCCATTTTTGGGGGGTGAATAAGCAAAAATGTGATCTGTCGTATGGGATGCAGAGAAATCATTATTTTTTTTCCCCAATAAAACCTTTTCAAGAACTTGGTGAATTGGCGCCTGAAAACTTTTGAAAAATAGTCAAGGACATTTGGAGAGAGAGTTAAAGCAGTTTTATTCAAAAAAATCAACACATGAATTCAACAGGGTTTAAAAATTCTAGGAAAATATGTTGGATGGGATGATCTGAATTGAACTCAGGTTTTTACTGAAGCACTGCCTCTACCTGTTATTGCACTTGCAACTTCAACAGCTAAAGCTAAATAAATAATAACTGACTACTTTGTAACAATTTGTGTCCCCTCAGTAGCTCTGGTTCTGTGATAATAGACCGATCCAGAGTACAGCCCACCCGGGCCTATCCAGCCAATGAAATCCAGGGCTGCAGTCACGTGACTGCACCCAGCTCGTGCCTGCCATAACCTCGGACAAACACTTATCCGAGTTGCTTTCTGTATTGGGAAGAGTACATTCACGCTTTGTTTTTGCATTTTTCTCATTATAAAATCTCACATAATGGTGAACGCGGTGTTGTTACGGTGAGAATAAATTGGACACGAGATACCCAGACAGGGTCGTAAACACTGCTTTCAGGAGGCTGGATGTGGCAATTAATCTGCTAATAATTACTCATTCTTCTGGAAGCTCAACTCGCTTTGTTTACAAACAATAACGCCTCTTGATAGTTTTGCACTGGGCCTTAAAGGGGTCAAGAGGCGGCAGGTTTTCATTCAAACAGAGCAGAAACAAACCTGATACGATTAATGCAGGCTTCACACAAAGCTCCGTTTCAATCAAAGACTGTCTTGGGCAATAACACTTGGGTGGTCCAGAAAAAGTTTATGATCTTATCACACCATATGTAAATTGAATGCTACGTACTGTCGTAGAACTGCGAGCTTATGACAAATAGTCTTTAAACAAGTTTATTTTATTGTTACAATTGTGAACAAATGGTGAATCATACCAATGAAAACCATCTGCTGAAGTCTGGTACCAGGAAGCAAGAGGAGCTAAAGATGGCAGCCCAGAGATTTATGCTGAAACAAGGTGGGCTGTTCTTTACAGTAAGGATTGAACTGATTGGAAACAAAAGGAAAAATGGCAGAGAAAACCAATGAATCATCAAGAGGGGGGATGGAGGGACATTTAAAAGATAACAATGGGAGAAGGTTGGTTGAACAGCCAGGTAGAGACAGAATGATGGGTAAGGGGGAGGAGAAGAGTGCCTTCTTCGACCACAGTACCCTGCGTTGCAAGAGCACTGGCCGTGAACAATGCATCTCTGTTCCTTGTCGATCGTAATTATCAATGAGTGTGGCTTCTGGGACTTCAAAATTGAGCGATAGCATTTGCATTTCGACTAAACTTCACGGGGGTTTATAACAGAAAATGACACTTCGTGAATATACAGAGATAAAAATAATTATAACCCTTGTCTTTTGCTTTTTTTTTTTGATCCGTTTTTAAAAACTCGAGATTGATGTTTTAAGGATGCGCTTCCAATGAGGTTAAGGGACGTGGCGCCACCTTTAGCAAAGCATGACCGAGGGCCAACCGTTGCTACGCGTAGTTAGGGGGTGGGCGGAGCTATGAACTCTATAAACCTATCAATCTTTCCCGCCTCATTATTTACCAATTTCTTTTCTTCAGAACACAGTTTGAAATTCTACCATAACAAATACTACATAACAATTAGTACACAGATCACTAGACAAGGCTAAAAATGATTGAGAGATGGCAAGATTTGAACCATGAAACACACTTACTAGTAACACAAATTACTAGTCGGTTCATCATTCCATTGCCAAATTATATTGCTGCAACTAGCTTTAGGGTGCTTTCACACAAGGGACCTGGGCACAGATCCGAGTACACTTGACCCTAAAGTCTGGTTCCTTTTGTAAGAGTGAACACAAGCGTTGTGTGCTCGGGCATTGTATGCGAGTCCATATGGAAGAGGTGGACTCGGACACGGTTCATCCGTACTCGTACCAAATGTGAAAGCACCCATACTTGAGCACAGAGGTGGAGTATCACGGGACATCATAACTATTTAACTTTTTTGTTCTGACACATATAGTGGCAAAAGGATTTGTCTGGCTAAACGAAGCAATCGGGCAGACGAAATTAAATGTTTGCTCAAAATTTGGGGAGAGGAAACAAGAGCCATCAGAAGATGGCATATCCCCATGGTGCCAAATTTTATTTCAATTTCGGGTAGGGACAAGCAATTTTGATTGATCCGCTATTCATTTTGAAAATTTTTTACTTCCTGCTTCAGGGCCACCAGTTCTTCCAGTTGTTCTCCCAACCTCTCGTCCAGTCTCTTGCACAAATTCACAGTCAAACGCACAAACTCCCCACACTGACTCAAAACAGCGTCCATCACTCTGTGCATTCCTGCAGATGATCCCAGAGTCTTTTCGAGCAGCTCACCATTTTCCGATATTCCACTGCAGCGCTTCGTAATTATTTCGGTGCAGGGCAGCGCATGGGCCATTTTTCTCGCTACCCGCTCGCGTACTTTGCGGTAGACCAGAGCAACTCCCATGCCAATTAGGAGAAATCCCGTCACCATAAATCCAAAAAGATAAACATCCTCCACGTCTTCAAGAGATAGCGCCGCCAGACAAAGAACTTGCCATCTCGAGTACGCATCCCGAACGTAGCCAGCAGCAAAAGTTCCATCCAGGCAGCGCGTTTCACCAGGTGCTCCGCTTCTTGGTGAAAATATTTTGTCAATTGCATTCAGGGACCAGCTAATTAATTCAATCTTTACTTGAAGAGCCTCAGAAGCAGACGGAAGGTCTAAAAAAAGGAAAGAGGCAGTATCAGGACAAAACAGATCAAAGAAAAAGGGAAGGGAAGGCAGGAGCAGAGATAGAGTGCGACTGCTCTCCTAAGAAGCCGGAAGAAGAAGAAAAACCAGAATCTGAGTGTAATTTGTGGCTTTAGAAACACACAAAAAACATCTAAATCTCAGCAATTCCTAAATAGAAAAAGGCGCATTTACTGGGTACATTAGATCAACATGCCAATTTCATCGATAAACATTGAACAATTATCATGTATTGCTCTGGAACCAGTGACACTCGCTTCAACTTTCTGCCATGAAAAAAAAAGCAAAAAAAGAAAAAATGTCTTAAATTCTAAATACCAAAAGGCACATCTACATTGTATATCAAATCTACACACCAAATTTGGTGAAGAAATATTAAAAGGTTATTGAGTTACACTCCGGAAACGAATCATACCCTCCCCAGAGACTAATTCCAACTTGTGGCCTTGGAAACACAAAAAATCAATTTTAGAAATTCCTTAATACCGAGAGGCACATCTCCATGATAAATGAGATCTATACACTAAATTTTGTGAGGAAATATTGAACGGTTATTGAGTTATGCTCCGGAAACGAGCCATACCCTCCCCAGAGAGTAAGTCCAACTTGTTGCCATGGAAACACAAAAAATAAAAATTTTAGAAATTCCTAAATACCAAAAGGCACATCTACATGATATATCAGATCTACACATCAAATTTCGTGAAGAAATATTGAACGGTTTTTGAGTTCTATGGCGGCGCGCATGAGTGCCGCGGCTCTTGGCTCTGTAGTCTGGTGCTTAGTGTGGTTTTATGTCCATGTTTTGGCATGTATGCTGGAGACTTGCCAGGCTAATTACATCTATAGCCGACAAGAACCCATTTACCATGGATTACAGTACGGCGGAGTTGCCACCGAGCATTTCCATTGGACTAAAAACATTCCTGAGGAAATAGTGAGACCACCCCGGGCTCTCCTTGGATTGTTGTTGGTCCTGGGAAACGGAAGAGACGGAGGAGGGAACGAAGGCAGAAGCAAGGCTGCCGAGTGGGGTTACCCGGTAGGCTACGGAAACAACTGCACAAGCCACCACTACCAAGCCTTTTCCTCTCCAACGCTCGGTCTCTCTCTTCCAAAAGGGATGATGTGGAATTACAACTGGCGGAAAACAAGTACGTCCGGGACTGCTGTGTGCTCGTGATCACCGAAACCTGGCTTCACTCGACTATTCCCGACGCAGCGGTGCAGCTAGCTGACCGCACCATCCACCGACAGGACCGTAGCGAAGACTCTGGTAAGTCCAGAGGCGGCGGACTTTGTCTATGTGTGCATGACGCTTGGTGTACGGATAGTAAAATCATACACCGCTACTGTTCCCCGAACATTGAGGCTCTGTCAGTCAGATGCAGACCAAGGTATCTACCAAGGGAACTGACAGTAGGGATCATTACGGCTGTGTACATTCCTCCTGATGCTAACGCTAGTGCGGCATTAGCTCATCTGCATACTACGGTTAGCAAACACATGAAGGCTCACCCTGAAGGAGCTCACATTATTGCGGGAGATTTTAATTGAGCATGCTTAAATACAGTGCTGCCTGAATTCACCCAACATATGAAATGTGCCACAAGAGGGGACAACACACTGGATCATGTATATACAAACATCAAGCATGCATACAAAGCAGTTCCCCTTCCACATCTGGGTCTTTCAGATCATCTCTCACTGTTCCTCATACCAGCCTATACTCCTTTTAGGAGAAGGACAAAGCCCGAAATTAAGACTGTTAAAACCTGACCAGAGGGGGCTCTTGCACAGATACAGGACTGTTTCAAGCGTGCAGACAGGGACATCTTCACACAACCAGACCTGGAAGACTACACCCAGACTGTCTTGTCCTACAAAACCCAAAACCAGTGTAGTTGGCACGTTGTGTAAATCGTAAATAAAAACAGAATACAATGATTTGCAAATCCTTTTCAACCTATATTCAATTGAATACACTGCAAAGACAAGTAAGTTACTGAATGTTCGAACAGGAAAACTGTAATTTTTGCAAATATTAGCTCATTTGGAATTTGATGCCTGCAACATGTTTCAAAAAAGCTGGCACAAGTGGCAAAAAAGACTGAGAGAGTTAAAGAATGCTCATCAAACACTTATTTGGAACATCCCACAGGTGAACGGGCTAATTGGGAACAGGTGGGTGCCATGACTGGGTATAAAAGCAGCTTCCCTGAAATGCTCAGTCATTCACAAACAAGGATGGGGCGAGGGTCACCCCTTTGTGAACAAATGCATTTCTCAACGAGCTATTGCAAGAAATTTAGGGATTTCGTCATCTACGGTCCATAATATTGTCAAAAGGCTCAGAGAATCTGGAGAAATCACAGCACGTAAGCGACAAGGCCGAAAACCAACATTGAAAGCCAGTGACCTTCGATCCCTCAGGCGGTACTGCATCAAAAACCGACATAAGTGTGTAAAGGACAACACCACATGGGCTCAGGAACACTTCAGAAAACCACTGTCAGTAAATACAGTTCGTCGCTACCTCTGCAAGTGCAAGTTAAAACTCTACAATGCAAAGCGAAAGCCATTTATCAACAGCACACAGACACGCCGCCGGCTTCGGTGGGCCAAAGCTCATCTAAGATGGACTGATGCAAAGTGGAAAAGTATTCTGTGGTCTGACGAGTCCACATTTCAAATTGTTTTTGGAAACTGTGGACGCTGTGTCCTCCGAACCAAAGAGGAAGAGAACCATCCTGACTGTTATAGGCGCAAAAGCAACTTACACATATCTGAAGGCTCCATTAATGCTGAAAGGTACATACAGGTTTTTTTTTTTTTTTTTTTTTAAATTTGGCATCTCCAATCCCACCCGAATTTGGAATGCCCAATTGGGGAACTATGTACAAAGCTTGCTCGTATGCGACCCCTTGCTGCCAACTCAGGATAGTGAAGACAGTTCACGGCTCTCCTCCGAAGCACGTGCCTGTCAGCCACTGATTCTTATACACTCGCTGGTTGAATCTTCGCAAGTTCAGAGCGAGGGCGGAGGATACCCGGACATGAACCAAGCCGGATTCTTCCTGATGAGTGCCCGTCTGGCCAACAGGAGGCGCTGGGGCAACGAACAAAGCTGTTATCGAATGCCCAAATCCGGCAGTCCCTTCCCAATTTGTAACCCTGTAGCGCGATAGCCAATTGTGCGCTACTCTGAAAAAGCTGCCGACCCCTGCCGGTGGGTACGCCAAGGCTCGAACCCGCGACGTGGTGATCACCTCTGCACTGCAGCGCAGTGCCTTAACCGTGTGAGCCACCCGGCAGTACATACAGGTTTTGGAGCAACATATGTTGCCATCCAAGCAACGTCTTTTTCATGGACGGCTCTGCTTATTTCAGCAAGACAATGCCAAGCCACATTCTACACGTGTTACAACAGCATGGCTCCGTAGTAAAAGAGTGCGGGTACTAGACTGACCTGCCTGTAGGCCAGACCTGTCTCCCATTGAAAATGTGTGGCGCATTATGTAGTGTAAAATACGACAACGGAGACCTCGGACTATTGAACAACTTAAGCTGTACATCAAGCAAGAATGGGAAAGAGTTCCACCTGAAAAGCTTCAAAAATTGGTCTCCTTAGTTCCCAAACGTTTACTGAGTGTCGTTAAAAGGAAAGGCGATGTAACACAGTGGTAAAAAGGCCCCTGTGCCAACTTTCTGCAATGGGTTACTGCCTTTAAATTCTAAGTTAATGATTATTTGCAAAAAAAAATAAAGTTTCTCAGTTTGAACATTAAACATCTTGCAGTCTATTCAATTGAATACAAGTTGAAAAGGATTTGCAAATCACTCTGTTCTGTTTTTATCTACGATTTACATAACGTGCCAACTTCACTGGTTTTGGGTTTTGTATATTACAACCTGTGTGGATGTAGTTACTGTGGACAATTAACTCTCATGCATGGTGGTCACTACAGTGTACAGCTGTTTAAAAGTGTTTTTCGCTATATATGCCTGTAATTTTTGGCACTGCTGCATATAGTCCACTCTAGTGGGAAGCTACTGCATCATCACATACAACAAATCCCATTAGCAGGTCATTGCAATGGGAAAAAGTGGTTATTTATAGAATAAAGATATACATTTTTTCTTCTTCAAAACTTGTTTTACATCCCTAAGGATGTATAAAACCACTTAGAAAAAAATCCTGAGTTTATCATAATTCATGCATGAGAGGGTTAAAATCATTCCAAACAAGAAACCATGGATTAATAAAAATGTACAGACATTGCTCAAAGCCAGAGATGCTTACAGGTCAGGGGATAGTGTCAGCTACAACTCAGCCAGAGCGGACCTGAAAAGGGGCATCAAGGAGGCTAAACGGGACTATAAAAATAAAATTGAAGGATATTTCACAGACAATGATCCAAAGCGGGCCTGGCAGGGAATCAAACACATTACCAACTACAAGAGCAGCAACTCCACTCCCAACACAGATGCCTCTCTAGCTGACCAGCTGAACTGTTTCTTTGCTAGATTTGAGGTGAAGAGGCCATCTATGCTGCCCTCTCCCCCTGCTAGTCAGCCTTTTACGGTACAGGAGTGCTGACCAGACAGAGTACCAGGTAAAGTACTCAACGCATGCGCCAATCGACTCTGCACTGTCTTTACCAACATCTTTAATTTTTCCCTTACCAAAGCCCCCATACCCCCCCGTTTGAAAACCTCCACCATTATTCCAGTCCCAAAGAAGGCCTCCCCCAGCACCTTAAATGACTATAGACCTGTGGCACTGACCCCTGTCATTATGAAATGCTTTGAGAGGCTGATACGAAAACACATTACAACCAGCCTCCCGTCATCATTAGATCCGTTGCAGTTTGCCTACAGATCCAACAGGTCAACAGAGGATGCCATCAACATCGCTCTTCACTCAGCCCTGAATCATCTGGAACACAGCGGGACGCATGTCAGGATGCTGTTTGTGGATTACAGCTCCACATTTAATACCATCATTCCCGACGTTCTCATCAGGAAGCTGCGTGATCTGGACCTCTCTCCCCACATCTGCTGTTGGATCTTGGACTTTCTCACAAATCGACCTCAGACAGTGAAGTTCGGTCCCCATATGTCATCCAGTCTCACCCTCAGCACCGGCACCCCTCAAGGCTGCGTGTTGAGTCCTCTGCTCTTCTCCATATACACCCATGACTGCACCTCGTCTTACCCCGGTAACACCATCATAAAATTTGCGGATGACACCACCCTAGTGGGGCTCATCTCGGGGGGAGACGAGTGTGTCGAAAGGTTAATCAGTTCGGGTGCTGACAACAATCTGACCCTAAACACAATGAAAACCAAAGAACTCATAATTGATTTTAGGAAGACTGGAAGTGACCCCCCGCCCCTGTTCATCAACGGGAACTGTGTGGAGAGGGTCCACAACTACAGATTTCTGGGAACCCTCATCTCTGACCGGCTGACATGGACAGATAACACCACTGCTGCTGTGAAGAAGGCACAGCAGCAACTACATTTTCTGAGGATTTTAAAAAGGAACAATGTCTGTGAGAAACTGTTGATCTGCTTTTACCACTCCACCATTGAAAGCATTCTGATGTACTGTAGTAATGTCTGGTTTACTGAGAACTCCGCAGCGGATAGGAAATCCATGCAGAGGGTCATAAATGTAGCACAGAAAACAATTGGTCGCCCATTGCCCTTCTAGAGGTGATGGCCAGGGGTCGACTTTTGAACAAAGCCAGAAACACCATTAAAGACTGCCATCACCCTGCCAACTCACCGTTTGAACTCTTGCCCTCGGGAAAGCGCTACAGGTGTCTTAAAACCAGAACTTGCAGATTCAGAGAGTTTTCCTGAAGCTGTTGCTGCCATCAACACTAATAAAATACCTGTATAATTTAAATCAAGCCACTGCATTTTGGTATTTAGTATTTTTAGTTCTCTTTTTAACATAGTAATATAAATACAATAATAACAAAGTGTGTACTGTGATGCATGTGACTTAAGCACTTTACTGGAGCAGCACTCAATTTCGTTGTATTTTCTTTATATGCAATGACAATAAAGGCATTCTGATTCTGCCCCGGAAACGAAATGACGGACGGACAGACACAGACAGGGCTATCGCTGTCATTATATGCTGGGGGGATAAACATAATCACAACTGGATACTACACACAGAAATGCAGATATTCATAGAATAATTTGCGAGTATTTACATTTGCGTGGTTATCGCTGAATAGAACAGTGCCATGAACTAAAGAAAAGGCGGCTGCAATATCTTAAGTGTGGAACTTGGTGTGAAAGTCTAGCAGTTTCAATGTTGTAAGAAATGCATTTCAGTAGCTTCTTTGTGTATATTTTTCTACTTAAAAACCACCTAGGTGGATACTGCTACCTTCTGTATCAGAATTTTGAGGATATAATCCGTACTTGGGCATGGTACGATATTGCTAGTGTGAAAGCTGACCAGCGGGGGGAGAAAGGAGGGGGGAAAAATCGTACCTAGTGTGAAAGCGCTCACACTTCACTGATGCTAACGGAACTTGGCGCAAGGGCCTTGTTCCCGGCCGCATCACTGTTGACAAAAATGACGGTCAACCCCACTCGATTGTAATTGTGCTTCATAAATTACAAGTAACTTTAATTTGAGCACGTGTAATTGGGATATGCTTCAACGGCGCTGTTTTATCATGCCCCTTCTCTCCATTCTGGCTGGTCAAATAATTTTGTGCATCATTTCCTGACCACCAATCATTAAACACTGGAAAGGGTCAGAACTTTGCTGTGCATCATTTGTTCAAGACGAGTCAAAGCTCTTAAATATTCTTGCGTTGCACAGACTCTTGCATTTTTCTATTGGGCGTCAAATCTTGATTTCGTGCGTATTTGACCAGAGACCTCGATTCATTGAGGCCTGGACATGCCAGATGTTGCTTTCACAAATATCTTTACCAATTACAATAATATCAAAATATTTTTAATGTTTTACTTGCCTCTGTAGACAGATGAGCAGAGGTACAAAAACCATAGGCAAAAAGTAGTAGTCGATTAACAAAGCCAAGGGTCATACACAGGGCATCCAAACACAGAAATTGTGGTCATACAAAAATGGGTTGAAATCCAGAAAGGCAAAAACAATACAATGGCAAGAAACGAAGTCGGACAATCCAGTAGAAGAGAAACAATACTCAATGGCATACAAGGCGCTCTGCACAAAGAAACATTGATCAACGTTCTGACAAGAGCTGTGAGTGAAATGGCTGCTTAAATACACACAGCGGAAGTCACATGCTATGCAGGAATCAGGGTAATGAATCAGACAAATTACAACGGAAGAATCACGAGGGAAGCCCTAACCACGAAAATTGGCGAAAGCCAAGACAAACAGGAATCACACAAACAGCCTATGACAGCGGTCCGGGAGTTCTAAGTGCACAGATAACGAGTGCAGGAGAGTAATTAAGGACGTGAGAGAGATCTCGTTGAAACTCAGGAGAAGATGGGAACAGCTGAGCGAGAGGTGGAGAATAGTACTGGGCAATTGGTGAGAGGGAATTAGTCTAAATTAGTAGCGGTGCCACTTTACATATTTAACTAGAGTGCTCATTTGTAAGTTAGTAATCCATATAAATGGATTAGTTGTGTTAGTAGACTATGATACAAAATACCAACATTAGTAATCAGAACAGAAAGACGAAGGAAGTAAATGAGAATTGAAGGAATATTTTAAACACCGTAATTCATTTAAATCACCCAAAGTCAGTGGGCATGCAGACAGGGAAGACAAACTGAACCAACTGGATCACAAGACAGGCAATGTAATGAACGTACAGAGACTCCAATCGCGGTTCAAGCTCGGAAGAGCGTCTTACCGTAACATTACCGTTGCTCATGGTCAGACAGAAACAGGTCAATAGCCAGAAATCAGGAATCACAGAAACGCTCAATCTTAGTCAGGGACAGACAAAATGTCAAAAAAATAAAATAAAAAACAGGAAATCAGTCAGCACAGAATGCAGAAACAAAGGGAAACTAACCTAAGGGAATGGGGAAAAGGGGAATGGGAATTGGAAGGGAAGAGGGAGACACAGAAATTAACTAAACATTCAAAGTATAAAGGGAACTGGGGAAATGGGGAGACTCTCAAACTCACCACACTCACTCAACGAAATACAATCAATAACTAGAGTACAGAAAATCACAAAGGACAAAAACCCTCAATAATCACAAAAATACACTGAGAAACCGCGCAGAGACATAACGACCAGATAGAGCCAGGAACGGTCACGAATCAACAAAGACAAGCGGAAAAGTGGGGTCTTTATAAACAAACTAATTAGAGTGTTTAGCCCAAGAAATGAAGGACAGCTGAGAGGAGGCAGAATCTAGAACAGCAAAGGAAAGTGATAGGACAGATTGAACGAGTAGGTGTGCCCTGCTTCTTAAAACTAACTAATCACCGTGCCTAACTACTCTGCTCTAATGTGTAGTCCTACCCATTTCTAATCACCAGTGCCTCAGCTAAACTATTCTCAGGTGCAGACAGTTAACAAGCACAGGAAGAAGGAAGCAGGAAGTACCAAACCAGGAAAGACAGGGGAAAAGACTGAGAATGGAAACAAGACACCACACTTAGACACACAAGGGAGCGAGTGGCAAAAGACAAGTATTCATGAAACATGAACAATCACACTAGAAGTAAATCTAACACAAAGAAACAAATAATTCTAAACATCATGAAACTGAAAACATACAAAAACAAAGCATAAATACTTAATCCACAACAGGCAAGACAAG
The DNA here is from genome assembly GCA_029721435.1 of Gymnothorax reevesii. Lineage (NCBI taxonomy): Eukaryota > Metazoa > Chordata > Actinopteri > Anguilliformes > Muraenidae > Gymnothorax > Gymnothorax reevesii. The sequence goes on along the minus strand of CM056578.1, from coordinate 68,232,254 downwards.
TGCAATGGAACTGAGAAACGGAATGAACTAAGAACCTGAGTATTACAATAAGCAAAAAGAATAAATAAAAGACAAAATCATGAACATAAACATGACAAGGCAGAATCACAACAACCTGGGCATTGAGTAGACAAGTTTCTTGAGTTTAGCCATTGGAATTTGATCCCACTCTTGTTTAATACTGGCTTGCAGCTGCTGGAGAGTATTGAGTCTCCTTTAAGGGACTTTTTGCTTTATTTTGCGCCAAATGTTCTAAAATCGGTGAAAGATCAGGACTGCAGGCGGGCCAGTTCAGCACACGGACTCTTCTACTATGAAGCCATGCTGTTGTAATAGTCGCAGTATGTGGTTTTGCATTGTCCTGCTGAAACACACAAGGCCTTGCTTGGAATAGATGTCATCTGGAGGGGAGCATATGTTGCTCTAAAACCTTTACCTTTCAGCATTCGTGGTACTTTTTGAAACATGCAAGCGTTTCACACCATATGCACAAATGCATCCCCATACCATCAGAGATACTGGCTTTTGAACTGAACGCTGATAACAGCAGGGGTGGTTTTTCTCCTCTTTAGCCCGGAGGACAGGATGCCCATAATTTCCAACAAGAATGTCTAATTTGGATTCGTCTGACCATAGGACACTTAGGACTCAGAACACGGCGGCGCTTATGGATCATGCTGAACAATGGCTTCCTTTTTGCATGATAGCGTTTTAGGTGGCCTCTGTGGATGGCATTGCGGACTGTGTTTACAGGCAGTGGTTTCTTGAAGTATTCCTGGGCCCATTTAGTACTGTTAATAACAGAATCATGCCGGTGAGTGATGCAGTTGCATCTGAGGGCCCAAAGATCACGGGCATCAGTAAAGGTATTCGGACTTGTCCCGGCTTGAGATTTTTCAAGCTTCTCTGAATCTTTTGATGATGTTATGCACTGTCGATGATGAGGCCCTTACAGCCTTTTCAATTTGACATTGAGGAACATTGTTTTTAAAGTATTCCACAATTTTTTTTACGCAAGCCTTCACAGATTGGAGAACCACTGGCCATCTTTACTTCTGAGAGACTCAGCTTCTCTAAGACATCCCTTTCATAGCCAATCATGTTACACACCTGATGCCAGTTAACTTAGTTACTTGTTCAATGTTCTTTCAGCTGATTCTCTTATGTATTAATTGCCTTTTTAGCACTTTTTTGCCTGTGCCCCAACTTTCTTGAGACCTGTTGCAGCTAGAAAATTTGAAATATGCTCATTTTGTGGATTAAAATGTAAAATGTCTCAGTGTCAACATTTTAAATGTTATCTATGTTCTATTGTAAATAACATATTGGCTCACGTGATCTGAAAGTAATTGCATTTTGATTTTATTAACAATTTACACTTTGTCCCAACTATTTGGGATTGGGGTTGTAAATGTTCATTGATACAATAATTTTAAGTAATGATTTGTAACAAGTTTGATCTTCAACTAATGTTGGGACTACAGTATTTTAATATAGATCTGAAAATAGTATAATTCAAGTGTAAGTTAACATTTATGAAATAAAGCATTGTGCTGAGCATGAGCTTTCTATCATTAACTGTGCATTTTATAAAATAATGTTTGAATATGCCGTTGATGCCATTAAATGTTGTCCATCCACAAAAATACCATATTTTCAAATAAAGTAGAACACCATCACAAATTTTCGATATACTAAGAACCATATACTGAGAGAGTGGCACTGGCAGTGGAGTTGACATCTCAGAATTGCATGAAATTTGGCAGAATGGTGCCCATTCATGTGTAACAAGAAATCCTGGAGATTGAGCTCACAATTTTTAAGGACATGGTTACAATTCCGCTTTGAAGTGGACAAGTCAGGTACCAAATTGAGCATTTTAGAGGAAAAATATCAATTTTTGAAGGAATATTGCAGATAACTGCTTCAATGCACCAAATAAGTTATGATTGTATCTGATACCGAGATAGCCAAATTTAAGAAATGTGAAACTGCCACCTGGTGATCATGTTGGTTAGATATGCAATGACAGGAAAATCTCTGTACAACAAGAAAAAAATATTTTTACAAATTCAGGCTTATTTTAATTTTTAAACCAGACCAGGGCCAAATTCATCTGACCCGTTTCGTTTTCAGACATTAAAGGTGAGAAAATTTGAGGCATTGAGTCTGGGACTTTTTAGTTTTTTTGAGATATTTGCTCCCAAAGTTGGGTGCGAGCTAATTTTTTCCTGTTTGTTCAGTGGCATAACAGTAATAACCAGACACCTGTGGGGATGGATCGACCATTGAGTCAAACCTTCCTTTGGGCTATACAAACAGGGTTCCCACTGAAAATTGAAAACTAAATTCCAGGACTTTTCCAGGATAAAAATCATACAATTTCCGGGACTTTGAACGGAATTTCTGAAACGATTTTCATTTTTGACCCATGCTGAAAACAATGGATCCTCCACCCAGAGTGAATTGAAGTGACATTTCTTGGATGCCATACTACTGCAAAAGGAAATTCATGTTAAAACCCAGACATGCATCTACAATACTATCAGGCGAGACATAATTGCTTGTCAACTTCATAGATCTGCCACCTATATACATAAGTACAAATAACTTGTAATTATACAATGACATTCCAGTTTGCTTCCCACAAGAAAGCATATCATGCTTATTGCAATTTTAGTTTAATATTCATATTTCTAATTCTATCTTCAGGATGAAAACTTTGCCAATCATGTCCCTTTTGCTTCTTTCCTTTTTAGTTTAAATCGCTCACTTCAGAAAAGCCTGAGAAGTTCAGGCAAGTTAAAAATCAATGATGCCTCGTCTGATATAATATATATTACATATAATATATACCACCACCACCACAGACAGTACAGTGGGATGTCAAGCAGCCACTGTATTGCCTATAGATGTGTGAAAACTAGCTCTGGAGGCAAGGGACGCCAAACCCTTTCAGCATTCCAGCTTTTCTAAACTACATACTACACTAAACCAAAGACCCAAACAAGGTAACATGTACATGTATGGAAAGAAGTGCACTGCATAGGAGAGTCCACTGAATAATGTAGTACAAAGATTAGAAACTGGAAGGCTGCCATAGCCACGTGATAGGTGCAGACATGACACACTGTAGAATATTGAGCACAACCAACATCCATGCAACACTGAATTCAAGGATTTTCAATGACTTTTTTAGCTGATAATCCTAATTCCAGGACCACCTGATTTGGGGCAGTATTTCAGGACTTTTCCATGATTACTTTTTTTTCCAGGACTTTCCAGAATTTTCAAGGACCGTGGGAACCCTGACAAAGGACACCTGAAACATCTTTGGCACCATGCTCCATCTTGGAGCAGTGGCTAAAGACATTTTTACAAAATATCCAATTCGCTTACCTGCAGTGATGTCCAGGAGCCCCTAAAAATGCTACCCAAGAAGACAAAGTCACGGGCATTCAGTGTTGGTTTTTGGCCTTGTCGCTTACGTACAGTGATTTCTCCAGATTCTCTGAACCTTTTGACGATATTACGGACCATAGATGATGAAATCCCTAAATTTCTTGCAATAGCTCGTTGAGGAATGTTGTTTTCAAACTGTTCGACAATCAGCTCACGCATTTGTTCACTAATTGGTGACCCTTGCCCCATCCTTGTTTGTGAATGAGCATTTCAGGGAAGCTGCTTTTATACCCAGTCATGGCACCCACCTGTTCCCAATTAGCCCGTTCACCTGTGGGATGTTCCAAATAAGTGTTTGATGAGCATTCCTCAACTCTCTCAGTCTTTTTTGTCACTAGTGCCAGCTTTTTTGAAACATGTTGCAGGCATCAAATTCCAAATGAGCTAATATTTGCAAAAAATTACAAAGTTTACCTGTTTGAACATTAAGTAACTTGTCTTTGCTGCGTATTCAATTGAATATAGGTTGAAAAGGATTTGCAAATCATTGAATTCTGTTTTCATTTAAGATTTACACAACGTGCCAACTTCACTGGTTTTGGGTTTTGTATAAGAACGACGGCTTATCTTGTCTTTATCGTACTCTAATGAAAATAAATCATCTTGCACTCAGACCAACCACTCCCCGATTTTATACATGCTACGTAAATAATCATGTACATGCGGGACTTCAGATCAGAGTGAAAGTGTGGATCAAATCTAATCCATCACAATTGAAGGTTCGTGAATGATATTGAAACGAGCTAGCTGTATTACCATTTACCAGTGGACGCACGCATCCAAAGCATATCAACATTAATCTTTTACTTTTGGTCCTCATGGATGAAGTTCTTTGGTAGAATTATTTACTTTGATCCCTAGAACAGGTTCATGTTTTATTTTTATATTTGGCATCTCCAATCCCACTCGAATCTGTAATGCCCAGTTGATGAACTATGTACAACGTTTGCTTGAATGCGACCAATTGCAGCCAATTCAGGAGAGTGTAGACAGTTTGCGGCTCTCCTCCGAACCACGTGCCTCTCAGACTGCTGCTTCTTATACACTCATTGGTTGAATCTTCACAAGTTCAGAACGAGGGCGGAGGATACCCGGACATGAACAGGCTTAGAATCGTCCTGACCAACGCCCGTCTGGCCAACAGGAGGCGCTTGAGCAAGAAACAAGGCAACTATTATTTTCCCTTCCCGGCAGCCCCTTCCCAATTTGCAACCCTGTCACGCAATTGTGCGTTACTCTGAAAAATCTGCCGACCACTGCCGAGTGGTACGAGGCGGGGATTGAACACGCGACATGATAGTCACTTCTGATTCGCAGCGTGATGCTTTACTGAATGAGCTATCTGGCAGCTCACCCTCATGTTCATCAATCGACAAAAACTTATTTTTCTGAAATGTACCTTTAATATTAAATGCCGTTATGCACAGATGCAGCAGCCCCAGGAAATCTTCCTCAACCCCACATACACTTGTTTCTCTCTTTCTGTGCACCGTCTGGTGCCTTATCTCATTATCTCAGTAACCAAGGTTTTCTCTTTATTTTGTTCCTGTTCTGCTCGCTTTGCTTCCTTTTGTTCCCAGACTAGATCTTTGTCCGTTGGAAGCGCGAGTCTCTCTCTCCCTTTCTGTCGGTTTGTCTCTCCTATTTTGCTGGACGATTCGGTCGCTGCTTTTAGCGTCTCGAAACACCTGCTATCACATTTGAGGTAAAGATTTCTGTATAATGAACATTTTTGCAAACTTGCTAGGTTACCTTATTGTACAATTATTGAAATGGACTGAAAAACTGGCGCACTAAGACAGGTTTGTGAGTTAGTTTTATTTAAAATGCAAAGTTGATGTTTCCTTGCAGGTTATCCATGCCCAGCTCATTACAATCAAATAGTTAACCTGTATCACAACTATTTGTAGCCAATAACCTACTGTTAAGGCCTATGACAGATTCTGAACATATGATTCTAATGGGTGCTTTAGAGTCAGGGCCATCTTGAACCCATGAGGCAACCACAGCGGATAAAATATAATAACCTACATATATATATATAAATATATATATATATATATATATATATAGTATGTGTGTGTGTGTGTGTGTGTGTGTGTGTGCGCGTGTGTGTGTGTGCTATATTGGGGGGGCCCAAATCGATATTCAGTCATAGGGCCCAAAATTGCCAGCGGCGCCTCTGTATGCCGTAGAGAAGTTTCTTGACATGGAATATGTGACTTAAGTACATTGTGAAAATAGTGATTTTGTTTTAGCACTATGTTGGTTTAACTAGTAATGCCAATATTTAGATCTTGCAAAACCAGACGTGGTACAGAGAAATCTCTCGAAATGAAATATGTGCAATGTATACACAGCAAAAACACAGATTTTGCTTTGGCAGTTGGCTGGCTTAACAAGGTATAGCGATAGGTGGTGCCCATAGAGCAGAGGCGGGCAGCGAGGGCCGTATCTTTCCCTGGTTTTCACACCAACTTCTGGCCTTTAATTAGTTGATAATCTAAATTAGCCAAACTATTTCTGAAATCTGGCATTTCAGGCGCATTTCTTGAAATTATCGTGAATGGCCAACAAAGACTGTTCTCATCTCCCCAAATAAAATGTTTTTCTTTGATCTAATCTTTGCACAAATCTATATTTGTGTATGCAATCAATTAACTAAATTAGTCAGGGTAATTGATAGAAATAAAAACCTGCAAACACCCTGGCCCTGCAGGACCAGGATTGCCCACCCCTGCCAAAGTGAAGCAAGCAACATATTATTTTGGTACATTTTGTTATGGCCCCAATTTGTTATAACATATACACTCAACAAAAATATAAACGCAACACTTTTGTTTTTGCCCCATTTGTCATGAGATGGACTCAAAGATCTAAAATTCATTCCAGATACACAATATTACCATTTCTCTCAAACATTGTTCACAAATCTGTCTAAATGTGTGATAGTGAGCACTTTTGCTTTGCTGAGACAATCCATCCCACCTCACAGGTGTGCCACATCAAGATGTTCATCAGACACCATGATTAGTGCAAAGGTGTACCTTAGACTGTCCACAATAAAAGGCCACCCTGAAATGTGCAGTTTTTGCTTTATTGGGGGTCTGGGGTCTTAGAACCAGTCAGTATCTGGTGTGACTGCCATTTGCCTCATGCAGTGCAACACGTCTTCTTCGCATATCTTCTTCGAGTTTATCAGATTGTCAATTGTAGCCTGTGGAATGTTGGTCCACTCTTCTTCAATGGCTGCGCGAAGTTGCTGCATATTAGTGGGAACTGGTACGCGCTGTCGTATACGCCGGTCAAGCACATCCCAAACATGATCAATGGGTGACATGTCCGGTGAGTATGCTGGCCATGCAAGAACTGGGACATTTTCAGCTTCCAAGAATTGTGTACGGATCCTTGCAACATGGGGCCGTGCATTATCTTGCTGAAACATGAGGTGATATTCATGGATGTATGGCACAACAATGGGCCTCAGGATCTCATCACGGTATCTCTGCGCATTCAAAATGTCATCAATAAAATGCACCTGTGTTCTTCGTCTATAACAGAACCCCACCACCACCATGGGCCACTCGATCCACAACATTGACATCAGCAAAGCGCTCACCCACACGACGCCACACACGCTGTCTGCCATCTGCCCTGAACAATGTAAACCGAGATTCATCCATGAAGAGAGCACCTCTCCAACGTGCCAGACGCCATCGATTGTGAGCATTTGCCCACTCAAGTCTGTTACGGCGACGATCTGGAGTCAGGTTAAGACCCCGATGAGGACGATGAGCATGCAGTTGAGCTTCCCTAAGACGGTTTCTGACAGTTTGTGCAGAAATTCTTTGGTTATGCAAACCAATTGTTTCAGCAGCTGTCTGAGTAGCTGGTCTCAGACGATCTTGGAGGTGAACCTGCTGGATGTGGAGGTCCTGGGCTGGTGTGGTTACATGTGGTCTGCGGTTGTGAGGCCGGTTGGATGTACTGCCATATTCTCTGAAACGCCTTTGGAGACGGCTTATGGTGGAGCAATGAACATTCAATTCCCGAGCAACAGATCTGGTTGACATTCCTGCTGTCAGCATGCCAATTGCACGCTCCCTCAATGCTTGCGCCATCTGTGGCATTTTGCTGTGAGACAAAACTGCACATTTCAGAGTGGCCTTTTATTGTGGGCAGTATAAGGTACACTTGTGCACTAATCATGGTGTCTGATAAGCATCTTGATGTGGCACACCTGTGAGGTGGGATGGATTGTCTCAGCAAAGCAAAAGTGCTCACTATCACACATTTAGACAGATTTGTGAACAATGTTTGAGAGAAATGGTAATATTGTGTATCTGGAATGAATTTTAGATCTTTGAGTCCATCTTATGACAAATGGGAGCAAAAACAAAAGTGTTGCGTTGATATTTTTGTTGAGTGTATGACAGCAAGGGATGACAGACAAAAATTTAAAACATAAACAGGTTTAATAAAACAAACACCTTTAACTAATCTACTATCTACTCTTCTGACCAAGATTGATAAATACAAGAACAAAAATATTTACAGTCCCTTTGGTTGGGTTGCTTGGTGATGTCCTGGGTGAGGAAAATACTCCAACACAGGCAAAAATCCACAAAAAGCTTCACAAGTCATGAAAAGAAGTGACAGGTCTGGTCAAATGTATCCTTCTCCTTGCAATTTCTCCTACTCCTCCACTCCCTCAATTTTCCTCCTTATATACTCTTTTGCAGACCCCTCCCACATTTAGACCTCTTTTTTTTATTCTCTCGGACTTGTCCCAGACATACCCAAGACATGCCCAAACCTAGCTCCAGTCTGGGCTTAACATAAGAAAGGTCATAGCCATCTAGTGGCTTCTATTCGCATGACAATTTGATTAGTATATTGGAACAATAACTCCGATAGAGAAATTCATGAGAGTTGATTTTGTTGGTATATTTGTATATATTGAAAATAAATGATCTCACAAGGTCAAAACAGTGCCATATATGTACAATTTAAAGTGTCCCAAACGCATGCAAATAATTAATTCAGTGGTCCCACTCTACACACATTTGCAATAACGCCATGAAATTTCAGAATACCTGATCTCTGAATATATCTTCACATATTGGCATTATATTTTATTTTTATTGTTGCAAGCAGTTGAACACCCTGGGGGGTATTCCACAAAGCTGGTTAACTGAGTACGCCTGGCTTTTTCACAAAGTAAACCCTGGAAGCTATTCAAATGTGGAACATGGACTGAAATAAATACAGCTTTCCGGGTTTTACTTTGAGAAAAAGCCAGGCTTGCTCAGTTACCCAGCTTTGTCGAATACCCCCTAGATCTTCACCCTGATTGAGAAGTGTGTTATTCAGGGACCATGGTTTTGTGACAGAAATATATTATTCTTTAAAACACGTTTTGGGAAGCAAAACTTATTTTTGTGACCCCAGGAAATTAGCTGGAACTACTTATTTCAAGACTTCGGGAGGCCAGAACTCCGTTTTCAGGACACCGTGAGGAGAAAAATCATCTCTCATGCACTACAATGCTTCATGTCAAAATATCTGAACTAACCCTTTACGGTATTGCATTGGTAAACCAATCACTCACATGAACAAGCAGATCTTCAAGTTATTAAGCTGTAAGCATGCCAAATAAACAACTTAGCAAATAATTTATTTAAATCCCCAGACTAGTCTCTACAAGAGTTTGTCATTAAAAACAGATAAATTAGCTCACATTAGCCATGCTTGATTGATTACCTGGGCCAATGGACTCCTGAACCATGCCTTTTCAAATCCTAAGTTCCTGTTCAGTGAAAAATCAGCCCTGAAGCTCCACAGCCCACTCAGTTCTTTAGTTTCTCGCGACAATGACTCACGTGGATAGAGCATTCCGGTGTCTAATGCGGGACATACATCCCATATCGCAGAACTGCACAGAAAAATTACCAGTGCTGTAAGTGGCTTTCTCATCTTCATCTGTGTATTTGCTTTCACCTCAAACCTAACAGCCAGTAAACCTGAGAACTGACATGACACGCGGCCCCGGTCATGTGACAGAGTCTCGTTAGCTCATCTGCAAGCAGTGGTCCGGCTCCCTGAGGACTGGGCTGCATATGAATTTCCAAAATTCAGGAGAACAGGGGACTTTGCACCGCATCAAACGTGGCGTAAATATTATTTGAGCACAGGCTTTCCGACCGACCTAGGTATGTTCCGAGGGATCCTCAAATCTAGACCTCGAATCCAAATCCAGCGCAGGTTTTCTGTTATCCCTGGCAAGTAAATGAACAATTAGTCCCTCTGATTGGCCAGATGTGGTGACATCTGACTACCAGGTAAAGGCAGGGTGGAAAACCAGCAGTTCTCAGACCTTGGTGTGATTTGAGGACCAAGGGTTTGTTTTCTTAATAAAATTGACACATGCAGGGAACCAAAAACTGAAAATTTTTTCATTTTTCAACTACTGGACAAGTAGCAAGAAACAAACTCTCGCTCATCGGTTTTAACCATTTGTTTTCTTGATAATATTGACACATGCAGGGAACCAGAAATTAATCTTTTTTTTTAGTTTTTCAACTACTGGACAGAAAACAAAAATAACCATTAAATAGGTCTTTTTTTAGTTTTCTTAATTTATGACCGAACACGAAAAAACAACAATTCAACTCGATTTCTTGTTTATCTGTGCTGACAGCCAAAACAAACTTACCACTGAAATTCCATTTCTATTCGTGGGTAGGCCATCAGTGCCCCCTTGTTTCTGATTGGCTTGTCTGCCGTAGGTCCTCAAAGCACTCTCCAAAATAAAGGTTATTATACTCGCAATGTTCATACCACTCACAAACGCGCACACACACACACACACACATCTATCTATCTATCGTAAGTTTTCATTTTTAGGTTTATATGCTGTGGCTCGATGCCTTTGTGTGGTCTGTCGTACGTCCGCAAACTTTTTGTTTAGTCAGTGCTCTAGCACCTTCAGTTTTTGACAGATCCTTTTCATATTTTTTTATTGCCTGTACTTGGGATGAAAATCTAGGCCAAGTTCGATTAACAGGCGCAGTGGTTTTGCCTCAATTTTTCTCACAATCTATTGTTGTGATACCTCATGCATGATACAATAATTGACCATTTTTTTTTAGATATCCTGTTCATGTGCAACTGAACATAACTCTTTACGTACATTGTAATCCCATTTACATCACGTCTATGGCATATTTTGCAAATGAGAGCTCTTCAGCTTGTTTTACAGAGGATGCACTAAGGACAGTAAAGTCTGTTCTCAATTATTTGAGACCATTAGAGGTCAACTGGGTGGTGAGCGTGCCAGAATTAGTGACCTAAAATAACCAGAAGGTGTCACACTGTGACCCTCCCGTTTCATTTACACACCATGCTGCTGAGGAAGGTTGACAGCCTGACAGTAATTGATGGACTCTACTGATAAACATTTATGCGGTGAATTATCCTCAGGGAGCACCATGTTAAGCGTTTAATGTTGTAGCCTCAGCAAATCTCTTTGGGACATTTCATCCAGTCAACATATCAGTTGGAATCAAGCTCTCACTGTAGGCTCTGTCAGCAGTGATCGTATGGAAAAACTTAATAAATAGCGAGGCCGGATGTAATTGTCCAGATTCATGCTGCCTGTTGAGGTCTACAATCTTTTTTTCATGCGTTCTCCACCAGTCTACCCGCATTTCTTGGACAAATCCCTGAGCAAGAGAAAACCTTTGGACCTTTGTAGCAAATATTATTCATCACAGTCTGTACTGTAGCTGCTCTCTATCCACACCTTACCAGATTTTCTATTTTAGTGAAGATATAACATGGATCTGTGTTTAAAATAAAATCTGTCGAATCTGTGTTTGCCTATGCATTTAAACATTTATTTAAATATGCAGTTGACATGCATATTCAAATAGTATTTTTTTTGATAACAAACAAAACAAACAAAAAAGAAAAACCGAATACAAACAGAGGAATATTGGTCAGTGCCCAAACATACAGAATATATGTATTTACTATACAGAACACTGCAGTAAGGATCTGTTTTCTTCTTTAAGGCAGGGGCCTTTGAGGGTTGCATTTTAACCGTGTCTCCTTACAAAGTCAATAAGGCACATAACTGCGTTGTGGAAACATTCCTGCTCATTGTTGACGGCAGTGTCAAAGAGTTCAGAAATGTCAATAATTTTTAAACATTTACAAACCTCAATTTTATTTATTTATTAACCTTTATTTAACCAGGTAATTAGCCCATTGAGATCAAGGACCTCTTTCGCAAGGGAGACCTGGCCAAGAAAGGCAGCAACACACGTGTGTAACACAAAATTAAAAACAATATACAAAACACTGTGAAGAAAAAAATCGAGCAAAGTACATAGCAGATATACAAATAATACGTAGTGATCATATAAAATGCAAATTTTTGATGACACTGATGATATTTCAGTGAAGCAACACTGTCCACTGGATGTACAATCAAGGTCCTTTAAAGGGGAATGGAAACATCAGGAAACTCCAGGCCCAATAGATTTCTAGTTGAAACATATCATTTTGCCAAGTAAGAGCTTTTAGTATAATATATCATGGCCATTAGAGCTGTTTGAAAATACTGCTACAGCCACTTGGCCTTTCCTGGCTACCACCATATGCATGACATCATTGGATGTTAAGGCACACAGTACGAAAAATGGGAACCAGAACTGAGAATTTTGGGGCAAATCCATCCCTTTATTGACAACAATCAGTCATACCTAGTTCTCAATCGTTTTCCTTTATTGACACGTTTTCCAAATATAGTAAAAAATAGAAATTGAAGACACAGCTTCTTTTCAGCAAGAGCAGCACTTCAGAGCTCTTTAGTGAATTAAGGTAATTTTGGTGACAAGTATGTGGTGTCGTCCGTTTACATTTTCCAATTGGACAGCTCTCTATTTTTTTTGTAGCAAGTTGTAGTGACTGTGCTGTGAAAACAGGTGTACGTACACTGTTATAGAGTGACTGAATTTCACAATTAAATTAATGCATTGTCTCCTTGTTATTTCAACTGTTAAGCAGAGGCGACCTTAGACTTGAAAATTCCGTCGGCTAATATCCCTCCCTTTATTGACAACAATTAGTCCTGGCTAAATCTAGATGGGTTTCCTTTATTAACGCGTTTTCCAATTCAACAATAATCAAGTGGCAATTGAAGACACGGCTTCTCTCCCCCATGCAATCTAAAAGCGACACAATAATGGGCTACATTCAGTACAGAAAAATAATTAAATTATAATTAGGTCTATGCACCGGCACTTGGCGACAGCATTTCAGAACTTTGCAGCGAATGAAGGTAATTTCGGTGGCAAGTACATACACCTGTTTTTGCAGCAGGGTCATGCAACTGGTTGTAAAAAATAGACAGCTGTCTGATTGGATGGACGAAATCATGTACCAGTCAACCAAAATTACCTTAATTCGCTTAAGAGTTTTGAAATGCCGTCGCCGAGTGCCGGTGCATAGACCTAATTATAATTTAATTATTTTTGATATTTGCCCCAGAATTTTCAAGTCTAACGCCGTAGAGTCCTGCCTGTATTAAACTGTGGTTTACATACCATGCACGGAACCTATGTTACAAATTGATTGTAAAATTACAGATGAAATAAATAAAGGCGACCGTTACATTGACTGGCAAATAAGGTGCCAGTTCGTAACAGTGGACTTGTCACCAAAATTACCCTGTTCCCTCGAGTGCCTCAAGGAGAACCTGGCTGTATTATAAACAATCCAGCTTCCAACGTGTTTGCTTGGACATTGAGGTGCTGGACGTTGCATTGCTTAAGATGAAGAAGAGCGGAGACACTGAATCGACCAGTTGACCAACTATGAACTCATGTACAATTTGAAGTAATAAAGTGAATAAATTGTTAAAATGGGCTGTATTCATGAACCAGCACTGAAGGCACAATCGGTTCCGTGCCACAGTACGATTGTACCCTCTCCCCTCGCCAGTCAGCTTTCAGACTAAATAATAATATTGTAACATTGTAGTGCGTTGCAGGATACACCTCGGTGGTTTTAAATGGGGAACGATTTTAAAAGGAGGCGCCAATATATTTAGAGGGGCTTTATTATTTAGAAGGGGTTTTAGAAAATAATATCACAAATGTGTATGCTGCGACTGCACGTGCCCAAGCAACCGGGTGTCATTTGTAACATGGATTACCACGTATAGCAGTATGGTACCAAATTTCATCCCAATGTGATGGTTGCTGGAATTGGACGCCAAGAGCAGCGGCCAGAAATAAAAGGCAACGCTCACAGCGTGTTGAGAGTCTAAAAACAGATAAAAATAACAAGACTCGCGCTACCAACGGACCTGACGCCGCCCATGGTAGCAAACAGGCGAGCTCAAGGAAAGATAAAAGAAAAGGGAAATAAACTAAAAATTCCCTTGCTCACGAACACTATTCCTGTTATGCAACTAAGTTCCTGACAATAATCTCTCTAGTGACCTTACCAGCTAAAGTGCCAAAGAAGGACTGACACTCTAGCAACGGGAGCAAGGCGAAATAGGAGCTTAAATAGAGTCCGGGCCACGCCCCCAATCAGTGCCAGGTGGCCCAGGAATCCAATAGGGAGCAAATGATATCGTCCCGGATGAGTGCAACAAACAGCTCTCAAAGCTCCCAACCATGACAGGACCCCCTCCTCTAAGGGACAGTTCCAGAAGTCCCCAAGGAACCCCGCGCACGAAAATTCAAAATAAGCGAGGGATCCAGAATATCCCGCGAAGGGACCCAGCACCGCTCTTCGGGACCATATCCTTCCAAATCTACAGGGAACTGCACCCCACGACCTACACGCCTCTCGGCCAGATTGCGGCGCACGGTATAAACCGGCCCCCCCCAACCATTCGCGGTGGGGGCGTGTCGGCCGGTGCCAGGACGCTAGTGCTAACCGGCTTAATCCGCGAGACGTGGAATGATGGATGTATGCATAAAGATCTCGGGAGCTTCAACTGGACCGTAATCGGATTGATCTTCCGCACAATCGTGAACGAGCCGATATAGCGGGGCGCCAGTTTTCGGGATTCTACCTTCAAAGGGAGGTGCCGGTGGACAGCCAAACTCTCTGCCCCATCCGATAAGACGGGGCCAAATGACGCCTTCTATCAGCGAAGGATTTTTGTTTGCGCCCCGAGAGCAACAGTGAAGAATGGACCTTAGTCCAAACCAACCGACAGCGCCAAATGAACTGGTTGACTGAGGGAATCTCGGAATCGTTCTCAGTCTCTGGAAATAGTGGGGGTTGGGAAAGCCCCGTGGAGGAATTACACAGAGAGTTATGAGAGTATTCGGCCTAAGCTAAAAATCGACTCCAAGATGAGGGATTATCCGCCGCCAAACATCGGAGAGTGTTTTCAAGAGATTGATTAGTCTGTTCTGTCTGCCCGTTGGTCTCCGGGTGAAACCCCGAAGAGAGACTCACTGTGGCCCCCAACTGCTTACAAAACGCCTACCAAAATCTGGTTGTAAACTGAGGGCCTCGGTCAGACACGACATTTTGCGGAAGCCCTTGCAACCAGAACACATTGTTGACCACAAGATGTGCTGTCTCCCGTGCTGAAGGCAGCTTGTGTAGCGCAACAAAATGAGCCGCTTTAGAAAAACGGTCAACCACAACCAAAATGACCATGTTGCCGTCAGATACAGGCAGCCCCGTAACACAATCTAATGCGATATGCGACCAAGGGTGTCTGGGAACCGGCAAAGGTCGCAGCAAACCAGCAGGAGGGAGATGGGAAGTCTTATTCCTGGAACAGACGCTACAGGCAGCAACAAACTCCTAAATGTCCCACATCATCTCCGGCCACCAAAAACGTTGGGCCAGGAACTGCTAGGTACGATGGGCCCCCAGGTGCCCTGCCAAGCGGGATGAGTGTCCCCACTGCAGGACCTGTGGCCTAACTCTATGTGGGACAAATAAACAGCCAGGAGGCTCCCCCCCAGGATCGGGATCAGACTTCAACGCCTCCTGAACCACCGCCTCAACCTCCCACTGAATGGGTGCCAGGACCTATGCAGTAGGAATAACAGGCTCCGGGGTAGGATCACGATCAGTGCGATCATACATTTGTGACAGAGTGTCAGGTTTAATATTTTTAGAGCCCGGGCGATAGGTGGGCGTAAAATCAAAGCTGTTGAAAAATAAAGACCATCGCGCCTGCCAGTAATTATGCCGATTAGTTTGCTGAATATATTGGAGGTTTTTATGGTCGGTCCATACCACAAAAGGGTGCTCAGCTCCCTCCAACCAGTTGCGCCACTCTTCGAGGGCCAGCTTGACCGCTAATAACTCCCGGTCACCAATACTATAATTGAGTTACGCGGCGGACAAAGACCGGGAGAAGTACACACATGGGTGAAGCTTATTATCCCAACAAGGGCGCTGGGACAGAATAGCACCCACGCCCACCTCCAAAGCATCTACCTCTACAACAGCAACAAACAGCTCTCAAAGCTCCCAACCATGACAGCCAGTTTCTTCTTGAATCTTCTACGATGATATCCCTCTTTCATGAAGCAATAATTTCCATTCCTTAAGCCGCTTATCTCTTGAGCCACTGAAGATTAGCATTAGCCCTGGTGCATTCTGCAATATTTGGGGTCGGACACAAAAACGTGTCTTGTTGCGCCAGAGGAATAGCATGGCATGATGATTTGATCATAAAAACCCCAGAAATACAAATGCATTTTACGCTGGGCATGTTTTATTTTCTCTTAGTGTGTACAGTGCGGCATTACTTCTGGTGTTGTCCATGTTCATCAAGCCGCTACTGAGCTTTTAATGGGGCTATCCCTCAGCCCCATTATATCAACTGATGTAACCATAAGTCGTGGGCCTGATAAAATGGAAAATGGCGCAGTCCGTGGCTTTAAAGTGGGATTTAAAAAATGTATTTATGCTGTATCTATGTATTGCTGTAACGGTCAACGCAGATTTTTAAAGCCAGGAAGGTATTACCAACTCAAATAATATGACTTATATAAACATTTCCATTCCCCCTTAAAATCAAAGTGAAGGCATCCTAAGTAATTAATTCTGGCAGTTTTGAAGGGCTTTCCATGTAAAAGGGGCATGTCAACCCCCACTTCTGGGCTGAGAGTCCGTAGGCCTCAAAATGAGTTTTCAAAAAAATGATGGCGCAGTCGCAGACAGCACTTTGGTGCAAAAAGGTGATTTATTCTGGTTACCCACTTTACCAACAACAGACTGTCACATACACAAAAGAAAATAATGTCACAACTCAAACAAATGTTTCACATTTAACTGGGTAGGCCAGTACCGCCACCTACACCGTGGCCCAAGCCACCCCAGACTCTCCTGGTTACTCGAACCAGAACCCCTCTTCAATGGAAAGCCCCTCCCTTAACAGGTAATACTAACATAATTACAATCATTTGATCTGGCATGATAAAACATTCCCCTTGCTTCCCATCATTGGACCACAATTTTGGCTTTGTATAATACCTTTTGAAACTTTTACAAGTGTCCCCCTATTTATATTTAAGGCGTTTTATTAATGCATCCACCCCCACACAAGGTTGCTCCCTACTGCAGAGCAAGTGTGCAGGCGTTGCAAATCCAGGCACTTGAAAAGACACCTCAATACGTGGCCTTAGTTTGGGTCCTCATACTTTGGTTGGGAAACACGGATATGTAAGACAAACACAGAAGACGCGGAACTGAAAGCAGACAACAAATAACACGGACGGTATCGATAACTGAAACTCTACAATAAGTGAAATAAATCGTGCATCTAACTAGTCAATCAGTGTGTGTTGTGTTTATCGCTGCATACGATGTATATATGTGTCAATGAAACCATCATATATATTTGAGTTAGTTAATGTGTGCACCCACTAACCAAGACAAATATCTCACTGCTTAAGAAAAGGGAAACAAAACTCCACGCTTGGACACAGACACTTAAGCTACACCCGCGATGTATGTATGTATGAGTGTATGAAAGTGCTGTCAGTGGTTTATTAGTGTAAATACTAACGGACGTAAGCGACTGAACCCGCGGTCGCAGGGCAGCATATTTGAATGCTTTTTTTCCCCAACTCCCTGCGGAGACGCAGAACAGTCAAGTATCCTTTGAGTGATATCCATATTGGCTTTGGCTTCTAAGGATACATGTACACAAATACGAAGGGACCAGCCTAAGGAGAGTTTTATAAATAAAACCCAACCAATGCATACGTCTGCGTACATACAAAGAAGGCCAATCACATTCTGCATACAAGATACAGTGGTGGGTGAGACGTTTACATCCAGTGACAAATCTTAAAGTGCAATGATACACAGAATCCAATGATCGCAAACTTTGGGCTGAAGCATCCATGTATAACTCATCCCCATAATCTATCAAAGGCCAGAAGGTTGATGATACAAGATATTTTCTTACTCTAAATGAAACGCAGGATTTGTTTTGAAAATAATTTGAGCGGTCAGAATGTTTGGAAGATGTGGCGATAATTCAGCAGAGTTTCATAAGTTCTGTTATGTCTGCATTGAAAACCAATTTTAGTTTCTGTCAGCAAAGATGAAGAACATCAAATGCAGATTGTAATAATTCAAAGACATGTATTGTTATGGAATGCTGTAAACACACTGGAAAACATGGAACTCGGACTCGGAAACACTGACTCAGAAGAAGGAACAAAGGGGAGAAACGCCATACGCAGGAAAACCATAGAATTTATTAATACAACTAAAAACCTCAGAGGGGAGAAAAAACGTGGCACACGGGCCAAAATAGCCACCGTGCGACAGCACTGAAAGAGGGCAACTCGGGAAACAGACTGGGGGGAACTCGGGGACAGACTGAGGGCAACTCAGGAAACAGACTGAGGGCAACTCGGGAAACAGACTGGGGGCAACTCAGGAAACCCAGGAGGTTCGGAAGACAACAGGCGGGGGGCAGACACAGGACTCGGCAACGGGCTCAGCTGGCAGAGAGCAGGCTCGGGAACACAGCAGGCAAGGGGCGGACTCGGACGGGGCAGGCTCAGGAACACAGCAGGCAGGGGGCGGACTCGGACGGGGCAGGCTCAGGAACACAGCAGGCAGGGGGCGGACTCGGACGGGGCAGGCTCAGGAACACAGCAGGCAGGGGGCGGACTCGGAATGAACGAATGGCGAATGGAATGAACAGAGAGAAGGCGATGGGGAACGAAGGGAATGTGAGTGTGAGCGAAGTCAGATCTGACCTGCGCTGCTGGGCAGGGAACATATATAGAGCAGGGACACGGACAGCACAGGTGCAGAAAATAAATATAATTAACAAGGGGTGGAACATGAGGGAAACCTAATTACATGAAACAGAAAAACATTAACACACGGTGGAGGATCACAAGACTCTCCCAAAGACGGGATAAATGAACTGAATAAAGACTCCTAAGTGCATTGAGTAAGAAGCAGAACAGATGAGATAAATGCAGAGAATCCGCGGGAAACATAGCGAAGCCAGATAAACGAAAGCAGGAGGCGGAGACTAGAACAGGGCGAATGCGGAGAGGTCGTTAGTCAATTAGTAAGTGCAGCTGTACAATCCCAGGTGCTCGTTAGTACGTCAGTCTTATATACAATGATAGTTTTGGTTAGTAAATTCTAGAAAACAACAAACTGTTAGTACGGGTCAGTAATATATAAAAGCAAGGGGAAATTAGCAAACGAGAAAGAAAGGAAGGCGGAAACTCAGAATCCATTAAATCACCCGAAATAGTGTCACAATCTATTTCAACAGAAACAGCAACAAACTAATGACGCGACCGGGGAGAAAGCAAAGACCGTACATGGGTAAGACGTGGACCGGAATAACACAGGAGAGAAACAAAATGTGAAACACAAGACATAAGACTAAAAACGGACATCACAAAAATAATAAAAACCTAAAATTGACTTACCAAAAACACACAGAAACCCGTGGAACATAACATGTGTAACTGTCAATGAACAGTTTTACATGAGTTATCCGAAATTGTAATTTTTGAAATGATAATTGTTTATTTTTTTAAATGACATAAACAGAATAGTTTATAGATTACGCATCAGCTTATGCCGACAGTGATTCTTGTAGACACTCATTGCGCACTTTGTTAAATACAGCATTGCCTGGATTTTCAAACTTACTGCTGTATGAACTTTATAAAACATCACAAATGATACCTCCCCTCATTCGGAACATTGCAGAAAAAAAACAATGCTTTCGCCTTTCAGTCATTGCTGGGCTTGACTAGGCCGAACAACCGCAGTCTCGCGAAGCGGCCCTACGAAGCTGCTTATCAACTCGTTATGTCAACTGGGACTTTCCCGACCTAGATATCTGCGTGTTCACAAAACAGAGACAGCATTTGTAGCATATGATCATTCATCTACAGGCAGCAGAGCAGCATATTTTAAAAACGAAGAGCAAATGATCATATTACAAAAATATGAGGAACACAGGATTATACCAGAGATGCAAAGTCTCACGTGTTCAGTGCGAGTCTCTTGCCTCTTAGTGGCATTCACGTTCTTGTGCCATAGTCAGCAATTATTCAATCAATGCACACTGAATTCAAGTCATAGTTCATTAAGTTAATCAGTTTCACATGCATTACAGTGGATTTCCCCGCTAGTGACACGAAAATTGATTATTACTCACGCTTTACTGGGGGATTGAGAGCAAAGGAATTGCATGAAGACATTTCAAATGGTCTTATTTCATTTAAACAATTGAAATGATCATGAAAAACATGCATTGTTTCCAATCTCTGAGTAATGAGGAGCATGAGAAGTTCTTCAATGCACAAGGATTTTAATTCCGTGTGAGAATCTCATTAATAAGCGTTCATTGAATAATTGCGTACTATGGTGAATAAGCCTAAAAAATGCGCGAGACCTACGTCGAATGTGTGAGATTTGGCATCTCTGTCATACAGAACAAAGACAAACGCTCAAGACAATATGACACCCACCACCAATTGGACTTGGATGTGAATTACAGTCTGTCAAAATTACGGACGGCCTCAAAATGTTTTGTCATAGTTAAAAAAAATCCATCAATGACAGAAAATATTTGGTTCACGCGACCTCTGATTTGCATCTAAAAATTTGAGCAAGTTGAGCAAATTTTTCAAATACCTTTGCCAAAATACATCATTTGGAAATTGGTCTGTCATTATTTACAACAGGGGGATTCACCCCTTTAAGCAGAGGAAGAATGAAGGCAGTTATGCAACCTTTTGGAATCTGATTGCAAAGAAGACTAAGGTTAAAAATAGATGATAAAGGTTCAGAGACAGTGGCGGTTCTAGACATATTTTTGTGGGGGGGCCCAGGTGGGGCCAGTGTTTAATGAGGGGGGCACATTAAAAACAATAATGATGGCCCTAGACATGGGCCTGCAGCTGAGACGTGCTGCAACACCACTCACTCCCTGGCTCTCTAATCTTTCCCGTGTGAATAAAGGCAAAAAGCCCAAAAATACTTTTAAAAAGCATCAACAATGATATTAAAGCATTAAAAACTTCTATTTTCCTTTTTTTTTTTTCCTATTTTTCTATTTAGCCTACAAAATCATGCTGAAGATTTTTTCATGAAGAAAAAATGCATTGACTGATGGCCATCAAAAATGGAAAATAAAATACAGCTTAATTAAGTGTGAAGTATCAGACAAGTCAAATGGCTTATGGCCTTAAGAATGGGCGACTCGTTCTTAGAAAACAAAACTCCTCATCAGTTATTGGGCCAATCAGAACCACAGCACACAAATAACATTTGTACAAACTCGTCTGTATTCATCGCCACTGACTTGAGAGTCCAGTCTTCACACTTATGCTGCCAGTGCCTGAATACATAGCAGCTCACACAGGTGTGCATGTCATTCTGACTTTAATTAGTGACAGACAAAGGTACAGTACTTTGAAAAATCTGGTAAGTGAGGAGTGATAGTTCTTCAAACATAAATCAAAATTAAAAATATACAGTATACAGTAGGCTATCTGTGGATTGAAGCTAGTTTTGAAAAGGTGTTTATTCATACAAATGTAACAAAATAGTACTAACAAAACAACTGGTTCTAGTTACTGTAATCACAATGAAATAAGTAATCAACAATCACAAAACATACATATGTATACCCTCCACTCTCTCAGACACAATGTGCCATTTCCATTCATGGAAGCCAATATAACTGTGAGTTGATTGAAAAATTGAATTGGAAAAATGATGCGGTCAACTGAAATACAATCATAGGTTTGTGAATTGCACTAATACTAGGCAAATATTGACTTATTTGGATTTATTTGGTTTCCTGTAATTCTTTTTTTTTTTTACTCGGTCAAAAAAGGAAGCAATATCCTCTCCTCGTTTCATAGCAGTCTTAGAAGAAGAAAAAAATTTAATGCGATTTATACATCTCATCTCTCAAATAACCATCCCTACTTAGCATGGGCAGATAGGCTACTGCTGATTATTTTACTTCTTAGCCTATTATTTTTAAAAATGGAACAGCCTCGTCAGATGAGGTAAGTGGTTAACATCGGACCATCATGTGGAACTTTTCATAAGTACTTTGCCGAGTGTGATTCATAACATAATTCTAAGAGACATTTAAAAACTTGACAACAAGCTTTCGTTGCCAGAATGGGGAACAACAGTAACACGGTCTAAAACAAATTACTTTATAAGGTGCAGTTGTTTAGCTAACCTTCGTCTCTCGCAACAGGTTGTTCTTGCTGGTTGCAAATCCCAGCCAATGTATTGAGATCAGTGAAAGCAAACGCAGGTAGCCAACACACTTTGGTGCGTCGCTCTAATCAGTCCTTGTAGAATTTTGGGTGACATTAGGTCCAATTTTGGCGCTAGCGCATATCATCGTCAAAAAATATACTGTTTAATTTTGTTATTCGGTCAGCACAGGGGCACAGGATATCGGCAGGGGAGCACAGGCCTCTGTAGGCCCCTGTGTAAAACCGCCACTGTTCAGAGATGAACCAATGAAGTTTGGACGTTGTGTAAAACATGAATAAAAACAGAATGCAATGATTTGCATAAATCCACATTTCACTCACAATAGAACATAGATAACATATCTGATGTTGAAAGTGAGACATTTTGCTACTTCATGAAAAATATTGGCTCATTTTGAATTTGATCTCAAAAAAGTCAGGACAGGGACAACAAAAGGCTGCAAAAGTAAAAAGTACTTGTAAAAAACAGCTGTGGGAGCATTTTACTACTAATTAGGTTAATTGGCGACAGGTCGATTGGTGAGCATGCACCGGAGGAGGTAGGTCGCATGCGAGACAGCTATCAGCTTACTCTTAAAACTCAAGTGATTTATTAAGCTTTCTCTACTAGAGGAACGAAGTAAACGTTCATGTTAGTATACAGCGCCCTTAATAATTTTTGGCACCCCTGGTTAAGATGTGTTAAAAGCCTTAATATAAATTATTGTTTTATTGCAGAAGCATACTCTCACACTGAGAATTGTAGAAAAAACTCAAGTGAATTTTAAGGGGAAAAAAAAAATCCCTGACTAAGATATAATTATTTTTCATAAAATCACCTGTTCCACAATTATTGGCACCCCCAACAATTCCTAGGAAATCAATGTCATTGAAGTATTTCTGTCATTTCTACAGTAGTTTACAAAGTTAATCAGAGTATCTAGGAACATGTAATTCATGTAATTTTATCACTTCCTGTTTCTGTTATGACGTGACACTGTTATGACGTGACACAGAGGCCATTTCTCTTATCCACTCTTCAACATGGGAAAGACAAAGAAACACACCATTCAAGTAAGGCAGATGTGTGTAGACTTTCACCAGGCAGGCAATGGCTAAAAGAAAATAGGCACTCACCTGCACCTGCCCAAATCTACTGTCAGAGGAATTATTAAGAAGTTTAAAACAACTTGAACAGTGGTAAACAAGCCTGGAAGAGGACACAAGGTTATTTTGCCATTTTGCAAACGTCTGGAGTTCACTAAGCAGTACTGGGACTTCAACTGGGACCGTGTGCTTTGGTCAGATGAGACCAAGATTGAGCTTTTTGGCAAAAAACACTCTAAGTGGGTCTGGCGGAACACAAAAATGAGTATGCAGAAAAGCACCTCATGCCCACTCTGAAGTATGGGGGAGGATCGGTGATGCTGTGGGCCTGTTTCTCTTCCAGAGCCCCAGGGAACCTTGTTAGAGAGCATGGCATTGTGAATGCTTTGAAATACCAGGACATTTTAAATCAAAATCTGGTGGCCTCTGCCCGAAAGCTGAAGATGGGTCGGCACTAGGTCTTTCAGCAAGATAATGACTGTAAACATGTGGCCAAATCTACTCAGAAATGGTTCACCAGACACAGAATCAAGCTCCTCCCATGGCCGTCTCAGACCTCAACCCCATTGAAAACCTGTGGAGTGAGCTGAAGAGGAGTGCAGAGCACAGGACCCAGGTCTTTGGATGATTTAGAGAGATTGTGCAAAGAGGAATGGTCGAAGATCCCTCTTTCTGTATTCTCCCATCTTGTGAAACATTATAGGTGAAGATTTGGTGCTGTTTTGTTGGCAAAAGGGATTGTACAAAGTATTAAAATCAGGGGTGCTAATAATTTTTTTCCCCACTGAATAAATGCACTTGAATTAAAGGTTGGATTTTCCTCTTTTTTTCATTGTGGTCCTATATTATTTAGGAAAAAAACCTGAATTTATTAAAAGCTAGAGAACACATCTTAACCAGGGGTGCCAATAATTATTGAGGGCAGCATAGAACACTATATTGCTGATAGGGCACGCTCAAGTGAAGCATCTGGTCGAGGAGCGTTTACACCGGGAAGTTAAATTTGCACGTACACTCCCATTAAAGGCATGCGTTTTTTTGGATAACTGTCTCTCGCGTGTGGTTCCTGGACTGTACTTCATAGCTGAGGTACATGTGATCTCATCTGTTCACTCTAACACAGCTTTGATGTTTGTTTTCTGTTTTTTCAGCTTTTAAGTGTACC
Organism: Gymnothorax reevesii; assembly: GCA_029721435.1. Classification (NCBI taxonomy): domain Eukaryota; kingdom Metazoa; phylum Chordata; class Actinopteri; order Anguilliformes; family Muraenidae; genus Gymnothorax; species Gymnothorax reevesii. Next base: position 68,207,741 of record CM056578.1, on the reverse strand, counting down.
ACTAATATATGCAAAAAAATTTTTTTTTTGAAAAACAGCCATAAGTTTGTCTAATACATATTTAGTATGTTCATAAAGAACTTACTTTCACGCATGTGTCTTATCGACAGGGAGCAGTCAGACTTGCAAGAGAAAGTGTCACACACTCATGTGTTTCTGTGTTTTATTGCAAGTTGTGCAAGGGTACACAGAACGTCGTCCTGTTTGGATACTCGGAGGTAAAAGTCAACAGCAACCAATGCAAATGAACAGACACCTTTGCAAACGATGCTTTGAGCTAATAAATTACCAAACAAAATGTGTAAAAAAAAAATAAATTAAATTTACAAATAAAAAGGCAGCAAAGTAGGACAAGTATATAATTATCAACACAATGTAAATGTGAAATATAGATCTTTACATATAAGAAATGTGTGTGTGTGTCTGAATATATACTTTAAGTATTTTAAATATAAAGACAAGCGGTGCAAAAAGTGTAGCAGTCAACATGACTGACACATCCCACAATGCTAAGCGAGTCCCAAGCCCAAGACATGAGCTCCCCTGAAAACACAATTTGTAAAATTTTGGGGGGTCTCCAAAATATTGACAATGTGTTATTTTTTCATGGTATTTTATCATAGATGCTGCATTAAAACAGCCATTACCGATGCTCGATTTATGCCGGTGATTAAGGTTTAATTAACTTTGTTCCTGCCATGACCACCGAAGCGTGGCGGCGCTATGTTAAACATCACTCATGCAATAAGAGAAACAACAAAAAACTTTTTTAGCTCCTTTTAGTTTCCGCGCCAAGTCACATTATTTACTGTGGTTGGTAGTCTGCAAAAAGCAGACACATCAAAAAGAAAACGGGAAAGTTTACTTGATTTACGTCGCTTCTGTCTTAAGGTAGGAGCTATTGCCAGTTGTTCACGTTTAACATTGAATTGTGATGGGTGATCAGATGGCATTATTGGCAAGACATATACACTGTACATATAGCTAAAGCAAGCTTCAAACATCTATTTTTACTCAGGTGGCAGGAAGCTGATAGCGGTTACGTCTGGGACACTATGGATAATCCGCCGGCTCATAAAATTAATATTCTGATTTAATTAACTCTTGACCACTCCCAAAGTAGGGGAGTATTGAGAGGAACTTGGGACAGGAAATTGGGGCGAATATGATGTTGTTTGGGCTTAGTCTGTGATTCTGCGCACGTTGGGAACCCCCAGGTGGCAAGACTCAGGGTGGGGCTCGCGTCTCTCGTCGGAATTCATGTTGGCTCCTAAACCCCTTGGGGTCCCAGGTGGTGGTTGATTCTTGCTTCCTTTTTGGAGAGGGGAAGAGTGGGAGGGATGTAAAAACAAGACGAGCGGGGATTGTGGGAATGAAGCCGGGATATATAGGCGTGTGGACAAATAGGAAGGCGCATTGGGAGTGGTCTTGTTCATTAACCTCTGTTATCGGGAACAATCTTTAATGAACACTGGACCAAAGTAGGGGAGAGTATTGAGAGGAACTTGGGGCAGGAGATCGGGGCGAATATGATGTTGTACGGCCTTGGTTTGTGATTGTGCAACATTGGGAACCCCTAGGTGGAAAGACTCAGGGTGGGGCTTGTGTCTCTTGTTGGAGTCCTTGTCGGCTCCTTCACCTCCAAAAGCATTGATGGATTGGCGAGTGGTGGGCTGTACGTACGTCATTGAGATTGCTGCGAATATAGCTGGCATAAGAGTTTGATGTCCAGCAGCCAAGGGTTATAATTAGGTGGTCCGGCGGTCCTCGCTTTGATGCTGTGGTAGCAGCGTTGATGCGAAAAGCATGCCCGGAGAAGTATTTGGGCGGAATATTGGAACTTATTAGAACATGGCGGAAATGGTAGAGGACCTGCGGCAAGTTGGAACAGCCCCGTGTTGGTCATAATGTGTCTTGGGGAGAAGTGTGGTTATTGTACCTTGAGGTGACTTACTTTGATATTGGTTCGAACGGACTGTGAGCAGAGTCAAGACAAAGTATGAAACAGGCTGAGAAATGCTGAACCGATTGTTATGGCCCCAATTTGTTATTACATTTATAACACAACAGCAACAGCAAGGGATGACAAACACAGTTTTAACAACTAAAACACATTTAATTTTTAACAAAGACAAGGACTAATAACAACCTACAACTAAAGACCAAGATTGATAAATAAGAAAAAACAGAAATAATTACAGTCCCTTTTTGGTGGGGTGGCTTGGTGATGTCCTGGATGAAGAAAATGCTCAAACACAGGCAAAGAAATCCACAAAAGAAACGTCACAGGTCTTGAACAGAATGGCAGGTCTGGTCATCTTCTTTGCAATTTCTCCTACTACTTTACTGTCTCAGTTCTTTTCCTTATATACTCTTTTGCAGACCCCACCCACATTTAGACCTCTTTTTTTTAATTTTCTGAGACTTGCCTCAGACATGTCCAGGACATGTCTAAACATGACTCCAGTCTGAGCTTCACAAAAAAAAGGTAATACTGCCATCTAGTGGCCTATATTCACATTACACCTCCATTCCAAAAGGGAAAAATTTTGACTCATAAAGGCAAAATTTTTCTTTTCAATACAAAATGGTTAAGTGAACACTTGTCTATATATACATATCATACAATATTCAAACACGGGATAAGCAATCAGCAATTACATTGTCTGTACCCTTCACATGCTTAATTTCCAAGTCAAACTCCTGTAAAATCAAACTCCAATTCAACAATCTCCGATTCTTGTTTTTCATCTTACTCAAAAACATTAACGGATTGTGGTCAGTGTACACAATCATTGGCTTTTGTCCTGTACAAACATAAACCTCAAAGTGTTGTAAAGAAAGGACCAGAGCCAACAGTTCCTTCTCTATTGTGGAATAGTTCCTTTGGTGGCGATTGAACTTCCTGGAGAAGTATGCCACGGGATGCTCAATGTCATCAGAGTCTCTTCTCTGTAGGAGCACAGATCCACAAGCTTGGTCGCTAGCATCGACCGCGATGGAGAACGGTTTGTTGAAGTCAGGAGATTTGAGCACGGGGAAGTGACACAGCAGAGACTTCAGGTGATCGAAGGCTCTCTGGCATGCATCATCCCAGGTGAACTTTACGCCTTTCTTCAGTTGGTTAGTTAGACTGAGAGCAATCTCAGCAAAGTTCTGGCAGAACTTGCGGTAGTACCCGATCATTCCAAGGAAGCGGCGCAAAGCTTTTTTGTTGTCAGGAACTGGAAAGTCCATGATGGCTTGGACTTTAGCATTTATGGGTGCCACCTTACCCTGGCCTATGACGTAGCCAAGATAGGTGACAGTAGCACAACCAAAGTCACTCTTGCTCAGGTTAACAGTTAGGTTAGCCTGGGTCAGGCGCTGGAACAACGTCTCTACATCTTTTAGATGTTCTTCCCAGGAGTCACTCCATGTGATCAGGTCATCGATGTATGCACCCGTGTGTGGCAATCCGGCGATTGTAGACTGTATCATCCTTTGGAACGTGGCTGGGGCATTTTTCATGCCAAAGGGTAGGACTTCATACTGGTACAACCCAGATGGTGTGGCAAAAGCAGAGATGCTCTTGGCCCTCTCAGTTAAAGGCACACACCAATAACCCTTCAATAAATCAATCTTGGTCAGAAACTTTGCTTGCCCTACACTATCAATACAATCATCAATCCTAGGTATTGGAAACACATCAGTTCTAGTTACAGCATTGACTTTGCGATAATCTGTACAGAATCTAGTACTTCCATCAGGTTTTGGAACTAGCACACAGGGTGAACTCCAATCGGAGTTGGAGGGTCTGATAATATCATGTTTTAACATGTACTCAACCTCTTTCTCAGCAATCTTTCTCTTTTCAGGATTCATCCGGTATGGATGCTGTTTTATTGGTTTGGCATCACCAACATATACATCATGAGAGGCTATAGTAACTCTCTTTGGAACATCAGGAAACAAATCCTCATATTTCTTGATCAACCTTTCAAACTGATCTCTCTGTGAGGGTTCTAAGTGCTGGAGTTTTACATCAAGATTTTGCAACACTTCAGTGTTTGACAATTTACATGAAAGAACTTCAGCTTTAATTCTTGGTTCATCATCTTGAAACTCCCCCTCATCTTCACACGTTTCGACCATTGGAGAATCTGAAGTGACAGCTGCAACCCTAGCATTTCTGTCATGATAAGGCTTTAGCATGTTAATATGACACAATTGTTTTGGTTTTCTCCTATCTGGAGTCTTCACAATGTAATTGAGATCATTGAGTTTTGTCAGAATTTCATAAGGACCATGAAATCTAGCCTGCAATGGATTGGACTGCAAGGGAAACAACACAAGGACCTTGTCTCCTGGTTTAAACTCACGGCTTCTAGCCTTATGATCATACCAAGTTTTCATTTTTCCCTGACTTGATTTCAAGTTCTCTTTGGCAAGGTCACAAGCTGCACGCAATCTTTCTTTGAACTTGCTAACATAGTCTAACAGACTGATTTGCGGCTCTTCCTCTTGCCATTGTTCACTCAATAATAGCAAAGGTCCTCTCACTTCATGACCAAACACTAGCTCAAATGGACTGAATCCAGTAGACTCCTGCACTGCTTCTCTAGCTGCAAACAACAGCAAATGAACCCCTTCATCCCAGTCTTTCTCATGGTCATAACAATAAGTCCTCATCATTGTCTTGAGAGTGGAATGAAACCGCTCTAAGGCACCCTGACTTTCTGGATGATAGGCACTAGAAAGAATCTGTTTTGCACCTAGTTCATACACAACCTGCTGAAACAATCCTGAAGTGAAATTGCTACCTTGGTCTGACTGAATTTCCCTGGGAAGACCAAACAACGTGAAGAACTTTATCAAAGCCTTCGAGATTGCAGTTGCCTTGATGTTACGTAGAGGTATGGCTTCGGGGAATCTGGTAGATGCACACATGATTGTCAACAAATACTGATTTCCAGATCTAGTCTTGGGTAATGGACCAACGCAATCAACAATGACCCTAGAGAATGGCTCCCCAAATGCTGGGATAGGCTGCAATGGAGCTACAGGTGGGTCTAACTGGTGTTTTCCAACTACCTGACAAGTGTGACAGGTTTTGCAAAAGTTGGAAACGTCTTTCCGAAGCCCAGGCCAAAAGAAGTGTTTCATGATCTTATCAACAGTCTTGTTAACACCAAGATGACCTCCTAAAGGTAAACTATGAGCCATTGTTAAGATCTCATTCCTATAGACCTTCGGAACAACAATTTGCCTGACCACTGCCCAATCTGCATTGGCAGGGATATCAGGAGGGCGCCACTTCCGCATCAACACACCATCCTTGAGATAATACCCAACTGGAACTGCATCTATTTCTTTTTCAGGAAGGGCTCTCCTCTTTAGTACACCAATTTCAGGATCATTAGTTTGCTCCTCAATCAACCGCTTTCTGGACAGAGACAAGTCTCCAGACACATCAGAATCACCAGACCCATCCGGCTGGCTGAATAGAGAACTGATAAAAGTATCTGATAAGTCCTCAAACGGAGAAACCATAGTAGGCCAATCAGAGTCATGAGGCGAACCACCTGAGTCCTGACTATTCAATGTACTGGACGGCACCACAACATCATCTTCTTTAGCCTTCTTGGCCATAGCACGAGTCACTGCGCAAGAAGGATACAGAGATGGGTCCTCATCCCCATTTTCAGTGCTCGGCTGTGAAGTAAGATGTACAGGGGGAACTACTTTGCCCCCAGCCAGGTCATTGCCGAGCAACAGAGAAACACCCTTTATTGGTAGACTTGACATAAGTCCCACCTTTACCTGTCCTGTAACTAAATCTGACTTCAAGAATATAGAGCGCAGGGGTGCAGATACAGTCCTCCCTTCAATACCTTGTACAAGTATGAAATCCCCTGAAGCGGTCTCATCACGTAACTCCAAGGAGTCCATCAACAAAAGTGACTGAGAAGCTCCGGTATCCCTTAGGATATATATGGGGACAGGAGTAGTATGCTCATTCAGAGCCACAAATCCCTCTGACACAAATGGAAGAAATTCCTCCCTCACAAAGTCAGCTGTATTAGGCTTTTTAGCCCCACAAGAAGCAGGCAATTTAGCAGATTGGTTATCTACTACAGGGGTTTCTAACCTTGTTTTCACAAAGGCATTTGGTTTGGTATCCTTTTCTTTTTCTTTCTTAGCTTTAAGGAACCAACAGTTAGTTGTAACATGACCAGATTTCTTGCAATAACTGCAAACTAGACCACTTTTGTCACTGTCAGCTTTCACACTTTGATCCGACCTGTTACTGGATTTCTGAGCACCATCACCAGATTTGTCTTTGTCTTTGGGTGAGGAATCTTGGGTATCACCGTAACCCTTTTTCTGAAATTGGGACCATTTATTGTTACTGCTAGACTGAAATTTGGACTTATGAGTGAGAACATATTCATCTGCAAATTTGGCAGCTGATTGCAAGTTCAGTGCTTGCTTCTCATTAAGGTAGGTCTTCACATCATCCTTAACACAGTTCTTGAATTCTTCAACTAACACCATCTCTTTTAGTGAGTTGAAATCATCCTTGACCTCCATAGAAGTACACCAGCGCTCAAAGCAAACCTGCTTCTCATTAGCAAATTCCACATAAGTCTGATTTTCAGATTTCTTCAGACCTCTGAATTTCTGTCGGTAAGCCTCTGGAACCAACTCATAAGCTCTCAAAATAACCTTTTTGACAACCTCATAATCAGAGGAATCATCTGCAGACAAAGCCGAATAGGCTTGTTGAGCTTTACCCTTGAGGACAGTTTGCAACATCAGAGGCCAGTGTTCCTTTGGCCACTGGCAACTCTTTGCTACCTTTTCAAAACACTGGAAATAGTTGTCAACATCCTTTTCTGAAAATGGAGGCACCAGTTTTACCTCCTGACTGGCACAAAATTTATTTTTAGTTTCAATTTTAATTTTTAGTTGCTCCATTTGGAGTCTTTCTTCTCTATCGAATTTCTCTAATTCAAAATCTCTCTGTCTCTGTCTCTCTCTTTCTGCTCTTTCCTCTTTCTCTCTCTCAAATTCTCTTTGTTTTTCTTCTCTTGCTAATTTTTCTAACTCAAACTGCCTTTGTTTTTCTTTTTCCTCCCTTTCAATCTCTAGCATTTTTAATTTAAGTTCCATTTCTATATTTGGATTTTCCACTGGAAACTGTTCCAGATCTCCTGGTGCAAACACATTTTCATCAATGTAATATTCAACTATCTCTCTAGCCAGTCTTGCTTTTCGCATGGCTGGTTTTACCTCTGTCAGCTCCAACTGTCTGCAAATTTCTAGCAGTTCTGTCTTTTTAAAAGACTTCAAAACCCCTACGGTTGGTGATGCCAAGAAATCATCCATTGCTGTTGTCAATATATATCTAGGAAAATTCACAAAAACAATTTCACAATTTGGAATGTTAGATTTTCAATAAATTACTCACACAATGGTCTATCCCGGACCTTGAGCCCCCAATTTGTTATGGCCCCAATTTGTTATTACATTTATAACACAACAGCAACAGCAAGGGATGACAAACACAGTTTTAACAACTAAAACACATTTAATTTTTAACAAAGACAAGGACTAATAACAACCTACAACTAAAGACCAAGATTGATAAATAAGAAAAAACAGAAATAATTACAGTCCCTTTTTGGTGGGGTGGCTTGGTGATGTCCTGGATGAAGAAAATGCTCAAACACAGGCAAAGAAATCCACAAAAGAAACGTCACAGGTCTTGAACAGAATGGCAGGTCTGGTCATCTTCTTTGCAATTTCTCCTACTACTTTACTGTCTCAGTTCTTTTCCTTATATACTCTTTTGCAGACCCCACCCACATTTAGACCTCTTTTTTTTAATTTTCTGAGACTTGCCTCAGACATGTCCAGGACATGTCTAAACATGACTCCAGTCTGAGCTTCACAAAAAAAAGGTAATACTGCCATCTAGTGGCCTATATTCACATTACACGATCCATTTTACTTCTCTTAATCTTGAACAAGTATACTGCACAAAATGTATAGTTATGGTTTTTATGTTCATGTTTAATGCTCATGATTTTGTCTTTTATTATTTGGTTATTGTATCTTCAGGTTTTCAGTTCATGCCATTTTCAGTTTCATTCCACTTGTCTCCCCTGTCTCGTAATCTAGTTGGTTCAGTCCGTCTCCCCGGTCTGTGTGCTCACCTGCTTCGGGTGATTTCAGTGGTTTATGGTGTTTCATATTATTCCTTCAATTCTCGTTTACTTCCTTTGCCTTGCTGTTCTTGATTACTAACAAGACTAACATTTGTATTTTGTATCATAGTCTACTAACCCAACTAATCCATGTATATATTACTAACTCATTAACGAGCACTCTAGTTAAATCTGTAAAGTTGCACCGCAACTAAGTAGTGCTAATTCTCTTTCAGTAATCGCCCTGTTCCAGTCTCAGCCTCTTGCTTAGCTTTACCTGTCTCCCTCAGCGTTTCTGCGAGATCTCTCGCATGTGCTTATTTGTTTTCCTGCACTCAATGTCTGGGTACTTAGAACTCCCTGAACGGAGCTGTTAATGTCAGAGGCTGTGTGCGTGATTCCTGTCCGTGTTTTGGATTTCGCCAATTGTCGTGGTTAGGATTTCTCTCATGTGTTCCTCCCATCGTAATTAGTAATCATCCCATTCACCTGTTCCCTGCATAGCATGTGACTTCCCTTCTATCTATTTAGAATCCTCAGTGATGTTCAGAACGTTGATCAATATTTCTTTGTGCTTTGCATATGCCATTGATTATTGTTTTTCTTCAACAGTTTCGTCCGACCAAGATTGATTTTGTCTTTCTGGATTTCTACCCATTTTTGTACAAGCACGTTTTGTGTTTGGATGCCCTGTGTATGACCCACTGCTTTGGACATCAACTAGTACTTTTTGCCTGCTGCCTATATACCCTTGCTCCTGTTTTACTGGTTCTGACTACAACATCAACATCTACACGTGTAAATGGTTATACAGATAACAAATCATAACCATTTAGAAAAATCAATAACCGTGTACACGTCATTTTTTCCTCCCATTTCTCACCAATACATATAGTCGCTTAATTTTAGGGGTGATAATGTTGCCTGAAAGCTTAAGAAAATAACATTAACTAACAATATACTTAAATGTTCCCACTAGTGCAGTTATCCGCATACAGATGCATGGGGCGCAATGTTACTTTGATTAAAAAAAAAAAAAGCCACAGCCAGTGTCGCGCCACATCAAGAATAGGCAGCGGAGGACTTGAGAGGAGCGCCGCGCTCATCATCTTCTCCATGTGCAAATGTCGTGCAGCTGAAAACAAAAACTGTTAATGGCTTGTTATTTTAGCCTATATTGTTGCGTGTTGTTGTCAATTATATTGTTGGTTGGTGTTCTGTCGGCTTTTCACAACCTGATCACTCATCCTCGCGTCTAAAGAGGAGGAAGAAAACATATTTTTTTCGCCAATTTTAGTGAATAATTGTGAAAGTCCCCCTCTACTTCTTTAACTTTGTGGATATTAAGGTGAAGTTTTTCCTCTCACTTCAGCTTACTTTGGCTTCTTTTTGAGTTGCTTTCTCTCGCCAATTCCAGATTACTTTTACTATGAGTCGCATATTAAAATTCAGAAGCAGCTCCCGTTGCGAGAGAGGGATGCAGTTTACACTTTAAGTTAAAAAAAAAATGTACAAAAGTGAGCAATAGTTAAAACTGTGATTAAAAAAGAAGGTTAAACTTTTTCAGCTTTCACTTGTACGTTTTCTTATCTGTCAAAATGATAGAGGATTTTATTTTCAACTCATTTTACTGCGCAACTGCAATAGAAAAAGCTCATAAATCTCTGAACGTGTAACCGGGTACACATCAGTTACTAGTCCCGTGTACACATGTAGAAAAAATTGTTAACTTTGACTCCCCTAGTTCTGACCCCTGCCAGTCTAGTCGACTTTGTTTTTAGCTCGCCGGGACGAATGTCCGGAGAGCTATTGTCGTACCCCCGGCATCCACGTCCGTCCGCGTGCGGAAAAACTTTAACCTTGCCTATAACTTTTAAACCGTGGGAGATAGGGCTTTCATACTTTGCATCTGTACTCCTTGATGCCAGACCTACCTACCGATGCCAAAATTTCTGACCTCGTGACCTTGACCTTTGACCGACCTTTAGAAAAACTTTAACCTTGCCTATAACTTTTGAAACGTGAGAGATAGGGCTTTTATACTTTGCATGTGTACTCCTTGATGCCAGACCTACCCACCGATGCCAAAATTTCTGACCTTGTGACCTTGACCTTTGACCGACCTTTAGAAAAACTTTAACCTTGCCTACAACTTTTGAACCGTGAGAGATAGGGCTTTCATTCTTTGCATGTGTACTCCTTGATGCCAGACCTACCTACTGATGCCAAAATTTCTGACCTCGTGACCTTGACCTTGACCTTTGACCGACCTTTAGAAAATTTTAACCTTGCCCATAACTTTTGAACCATGAGAGATAGGGTTTTTATACTTTGCATGTGTACTCCTTGATGCCAGACCTACCTACCGATGCCAAAATTTCTGACCTTGTGATCTTGACCTTTGACCGACCTTTAGAAAAACTTTAACCTTGCCTATAACTTTTGAACCATGAGAGACAGGGCTTTCATACTTTGCATGTGTACTCCTTGATGCCAGACCTACCTACCAATGTCAAAATTTCTGACCTCGTGACCTTGACATTTGACCGACCTTTAGAAAAACTTTAACCTTGCCTACAACTTCTGAACCGTGACAGATAGGGCTTTCATTCTTTGCATGTGTTCTCCTTGATGCCAGACCTACCTACTGATGCCAAAATTTCTGACCTAGTGACCTTCTTAGACCCACCTTTAGAAAACTTTAACCTTGCCCATAACTTTTGAACCGTGAGAGATAGGGCTTTTATACTTTGCATGTGTACTCCTTGATGCCAGACCTACCTACCGATGCCAAAATTTCTGACCTTTTGACCTTGACCTCTGACCAACCTTTAGAAAACTTTAACCTTGCCCATAACTTTTGAACCGTGAGAGACAGGGCTTTCATACTTTGCATATGTACTCCTTGGTGCAAGACCTACGCACTGATGCGTAGAGTTTGACCTAGTGACCTTGCCCATGACCTTTACCTGACCTTTTTTAGCTCGCCGGGACGAATGTCCGGAGAGCTATTGTCTTACCCCCGGCGTCCGCGTCTGTCCGCGTGCAGAAAAACTTTAACCTTGCCCCGGTGAGCTTTGTTGTCTTTCTGACAACTCTTGTTGGATTTCATTTTGTGGCTTGGCAATTCTTGAGTCTTTTGGTACTGACCCGGAACTCATTAAAAGCATACGTTTTTTGGATCTCTGTCTCTCTCTCGTGTGGTTCCTGAACGCACTGTCACACAAAAATATAAATGCAACAGTTTTTAGTCATTTCAATAATACGCACAATTATTTCTGAGGTTGACTTAGTTGAGTTTATTTATGTGACCAAGGTTGTGTGCCACTGGTCTGTGTGCATTTCAGTCACCTTCTTCATATCATTGTCAAGTTCATGCCCTTCGTCAAAATTGGCCTGTCAGACAGGTGGGGCATGATCCATGTGTCATTTAGGCTGGCATGGCGAGTAGAATCGTAAATAGCGGAGTGAACTCGAAACATCTTGAGAAACCTAAGAAGCCCAATAGGAATGTGGCTTCTAGAGTGGAATCCTTGTATGGAGAGTGGTACCCTGGGCGCAGAGTCGGGATGCAGCTAGAGAGGTCTGCGGTTGGAGGTAAACGTTTGGTCGGAGCAAGAGATTCTTGTTAACATAAACCTTTCAGTAGTGGTAGCTCATAAGAATGGGACATTGACGAGCACGGACTTCAAGGGGCTGGTCTTTTTATTTTTTTCATTTGACCTTTATTTTAGCAGGAAAAATGTTTGAGAACCAGTTCTCATTTGCAAACGTGTCCTAGCTAAGAGGCCCCAGTTAGAAGAAGTACATTGATCCATATAAACATATCAACCCACTGAGCACAAAACAAAAATACAAAGGTCAACAAGGAGCAAGCATCCAAATCATGAAAGCAGGATAAACATTAGGGAAGAGAAGAGGTATAGATCAGCTAACAAGGAAAAGGGGGGGGAAGTAATGTTTGTGTATTTTATTTTGGTATGCGCATTCATGTGAATGAAGAGGTGTGTATGAAGTATAGGAGAGAAAGTATGTATGTATGTGTCTATGTTCGTGTGTGAGAATGTACGCATATAAGTTTGACCCAGGGTGTGACGAAGAGGTTGATCACAGGTAAGTTTACAGGTAATTACAGGTAAACTTTGTAATTTTTGCAAATATTAGCTCATTTGGAATTGGATGCCTGCAACATGTTTCAAAAAGCTGGCACAAGTGGCAAAAAAGACTGAGAGAGTTGAGGAATGCTCATCAAACACTTATTTGGAACATCCCATAGGTGAACGGGCTAATTGGGAACAGGTGGGTGCCATGATTGGGTATAAAAGCAGCTTCCCTGATATGCTCAGTCATTCATAAACAAGGATGGGGCAAGGGTCACCACTTAGTGAACAAATGCATGAGCTGATTGTCGAACAGTTGAAAAACAACATTCCTCAACGAGCTATTGCAAGAAATTTAGGGATTTCATCATCTACGGTCCGTAATATCGTCAAAAGGTTCAGAGAATCTGGAGAAATCACTGCACGTAAGCGACAAGGCCGAAAACAAACATTGAATGCCCGTGACCTTCGATCCCTCAGGCGGTACTGCATCAAAACCGACATCAGTGTGTAAAGGACATCACCACATGGGCTCAGGAACACTTCAGAAAACCACTGTCAGTAACTACAGTTCGTCGCTACATCTGCAAGTGCAAGTTTAAACTCTACAATGCAAAGCGAAAGCCATTTATCAACAGCACCCAGAAATGCCGCCGGCTTCGCTGGGCCGCAGCTCATCATGGACTGATGCAAAGTGGAAAAGTGTTCTGTTGTCTGACGAGTCCACATTTCAAATTGTTTTTGGAAACTGTGGACGTCGTGTCCTCCAGACCAAAGAAGAAAAGAACCATCCGGATTATCATAGGCGCAAAGTTCAAAAGCCAGCATCTGTGATAGTATGGGGGTGTATTAGTGCCCAAGGCATGGGCAACTGACACATATGTGAAGGCACCATTAATGCTGAAAGGTACATACAGGTTTTGGAGCAACATATGTTGCCATCCAAGCAACGTCTTTTTCATGGACGCCCCTGCTTATTTCAGCAAGACAATGCCAAGCCACATTCTGCACGTGTTACAACAGCATGGCTCCGTAGTAAAAGAGTGTGGATACTAGACTGGCCTGCCTGTAGTCCAGACCTGTCTCCCATTGAAAATGTGTGGCGCATTATGAAGCGTAAAATACGACAATGGAGACCCCGGACTGTTGAACAACTTAAGTTGTACATCAAGCAAGAATGGGAAAGAGTTCCACCTGAAAAGCTTCAAAAATTGGTCTCCTCAGTTCCCAAACGTTTACTGAGTGTCGTTACAAGGAAAGGCGATGTAACACAGTGGTAAAAAGGCCCCTGTGCCAATTTTTTTGCAATGTGTTGCTGCCTTTAAATTCTAAGTTAATGATTATTTGCAAAAAAAAAATTAAAAAGTTTCTCAGTTTGAACATTAAACATCTTGTCTTTGCAGTGTATTCAAATGAATATAAGTTTTAAAGGATTTGCAAATCATTGTATTCTGTTTTTATCTACGATTTACATAACGTGCCAACTTCACTGGTCTTGGGTTTTGTATAATATACTGCCATTCGGAATATGAAAGCAGCAAATCGGGCAACAAACATTTCAAAACAGTTTACAACTTTCTGAAAAACCTTGATTACTTGTTCTGCAAATCAAGAACGGTAATAACCTGATTGATGAGCCAAAAATCTGATCATGCAGCAGAACGTATTGATTGGATCCAGATAATAAATGTAAAATGTAACGTGAAATCTGAAGTCATGAGCATGTTTGGATATTTAAATAGTCAATGAGGTTACACTGCTGTCTCATGCGTAATTGCACAGGCGGGAGGAGACGCGAATGTTTCTGTTGCGGGGAACGCTGCAAGTACTTACACTTCAAATATTTTCCCATTTTAGAAAATAGAATTAATATTTTACTCATTGAGGTGTATTATTTCACCCATCGCAACCCATTTAGGGTGTTTCCGATAACAGAGGTTAATGAACAAGATCACTCCAAAGGCGCCTTCCTATTCATCCGCAGCAATTATTTTCACCACCACTCAGCCGTGCATCGCACCTAACAATGTCATTTAGCTGTCACAGCATTCAGACTATAGAAAGGATTCTCATGGCTTATTGCTCTATGAGCCTCGCAAACTAATTATGCAAATCTGTGTTGTTTCCCAGGCTACAAAACAATCCACTATGGCTCACACAGTTATTTACAAAGTGCTAATCCTTGCCCCATCCTTGCTTGTGAATGACTGAGCCTTTCGGAGATGCTCTTTTTACACCTAATCATGACACTAACCTGTTTCAAATTAACCTGTCTACCTGTGGAAGGTTTCAAACAGGTGGTTTTTTGAGCATTCCTCAACTTTCCTGTCTTGAGGCATCAAATTGAAAATGAATGAATATTTCCAAAAGAAAAACTATAAACTTTATCAATTTGAACATTAAATATCTTGTATTTATGGTGTACTCAATTGAATATAGGTCAAAAAGTATTTGCAAATCATTGTATTCTGTTTTTATTCACCCTTTACACAACGTCCCAACTTCATTGGAATTGGGGTTTGTACATGTCAATAAATTTGTTCAATTCTAATACATGAGTTTACCTGACTGAACTATTTTTTGTTTCCTTTGCTTGTTTAATCCACAAATTGTAATGTAAAGTTGAAATCCAGCGCCAGAAATTCAATGATTTTTAACATCAGGGTATGAAATTTTAAAAAAAATTAACAATATTTAAAAATGTTTTTTCATGTTAAGTTCAAATGCAGTGCCAGAACTTGACAAATTTTTCACATCAGGATATGAATAAAACAATTTTGAACAATATTTAAAAATATTTTTATAATATTTTGGGAGATCACAGTGTTCCGGTTTCCATACATGAAATAATGGTTTACACGCTCACGTGGCCGGCCCTTTCATCTGCAGCGAACACTTTTTTTTCTTTACCCTCTACTACTTGGCAAGTACGCCCTTATAATAGCAGTTCACCATGGTCACCTCAACTGCTGGGGTGATGAATTGTCACTAAGTCCTTGTTGCAGTCAGGCTGGCCTGGCTTGTGTTCAAAAATCAAAATACAAACAATTCTAATGTCAAAGTGGTGCAGTTTTTGATCCAGATTTTTCTCTTCCCAAACCAAAGTGCAAAGGACAAAACCAATTCCAGTGAAGTAAAATGCAATAGGTGCCAGCATAGAAAAAGTCACTCAAAATGAGTAATATTGATAGATATCGTTTGGGAACAAACTCATATACAAAACCCAATTCCAATGAAGTTGGGAGGTTGTGTAAAACCTGAATAAAAACAGAATGCAATTATTTAAAAATATAATAAACATTTTATTCACAATTGAACATAGACAACATATCAGAAGTTGAAAGTGAGACATTTTACCATTTCATGAAAAATAGTAGCTCATTTTGAAATTGAAGGCAGCAACAAATCTCAAAAAAGTTGGGACAGGGGCAACAAAAGGCTGGAAGAGTAAAAGGTACTAATAAAAAAACAGCAGGGGAACCCTTTTAGAACTAATTAGGTTAATTGGAAACAGGTCAGTAACATGACTGGGTATAAACACTGCATTTTAGAGGGGCAGAGTCCCTCAGAAGTAAAAATGGGCAGAGGCTCACCAATCAGCGAAAAACTGATTCCTTTGAAAATCCTACACCTTCAAAGAAATTCAAACAAGAATGTTGAGGTGATTTTCCTCTGGAATGATCTGGAAGTATGTACTGGCAACATCTACCAAAGACTATGAACCACATGGTGACAAAAGCAATAACAAAACAAGAATCATTAATGAACAGTGTTTTAGTTCTGCTCCGGAAACAAACCCAGCCCTGCAACTGTGTCCAAATCCATGTCACTTCCATGGAAAGGAAAAATAAAAAATTTCAGAAATTTGAAAATATGAAAAGGCACAACTTCAGTACTTGGGTCATGGACATACAAACTTTCAGAAAGATATAATGAATGGTTTTTGAAATCTGCTCTGGAAACAAACCCATCTCTGTACAATGCAACAGGTTTCCATGTATAACAGATTAATGTAGATATCTTTTATGAATTTCACCATATCATTCTAGTTTCTTCTTTTTTTGTGTGTAATTGGGTTTATTTCTCCTACCTGTGGCACTGCGGTGCGCGAGTGTTTACCGTAGCTGCAGTGTGTGTGCTCGTGCGCACGCGAGTCAAAACTCTTTCCAACTGACAGAGAGGTAAGCTGCATCAGCTGATACTCCGCGATAAATTTAAAATTTTTTATGCATTAAAATATGATACTGTTGTGTTCTGGGGTCCTGGGCCTTTGGCCAGGACAGCATTTATGGTTTTAACAGTTTCATATCCCAGGTCAAAAAGAAGTGCGCTTAATTGCATTAAAATTGTACTGGAAATTCTTATATTATGTTTAAAGTACACTTGTATTCCAAATATGCTGACTTCAAGTGCATTTAAGATACACTCTCTCACACTTTAATGAAATTTTCAAAAGTATACTTTGCGTAGTTGTGTAATAAATATGTGATTAATTATACTTGTAGGAAATATGATAAAAAAAGCATATTTTTTGCATCATTTTGCTATATTAACCCAAAACATATTTATTTCAGTCTTACTCTTAGTACTATTTAGTTTTACTTCGTGTCAGTACACTGCCATATAAGTCAACTTAAAATGTGTTATTAATATATTATACAGTACTTTTTCTTCACTGTGTAACACAACATACTTTCAGTAATTCTACAATAAACATGTCCTTCTGTCTGCTTTTCAGAAGAACAATTTTTCCAAGCAATTTTTAAAAATGTTTTTAATATTCTTCATCAAAGTGCATGAATTTACTTAAACGTGAATATAGTCGAAGTGTAATTATAGCAAGTAAATTTTTATGATTTGCCTTCATGATGTATACTTAACTGTACTCAAATAGGCTAGTCTTTGACTACAATCTGACATTTACATTTTAAAAGTACATGCTCACTACACCTTAAAATAACTAAAAAAAATCTAAAGTAAAAGTGAAAAAAATTTGTATATTTTAATTATAATTTCAATACTCTAAAGTATATATATTACTTTTTGACTTGATTTCAAGTACAATTTTTGGAAAAACATTTACTTGGTCTTCAATAATACATGCTTATGTAACGTTTCGTACAGCTGCACGGAGGACAGGAAGTGGAGAAGGGACTCAGTGCAGAGGTGGATTTGGTTATATATATATATATATATATTTATTTGGTTATATATATATATTTAATAATAAACTGAGCCGCAGATGGCACAAACTTTGCAGAATAAATGGAAAGGAGCAGAGGTTTCCAGAGTTGCAAACTACGATAATGCAAACACTGGCTACAGTCCTGTTTTATTATAAATAGGAAAGCAAATGGAAAGCAAGGTTCCTTTAAACAATTAAACGGGCTGAAATAAACAGCAAACAGCACGAATTATAGGTTTCTTAGAGTTATACGCAAATAAGGTTATACGGCCTATACAAGACTATATCAAACAAGCATGAGGTTACACACACTTCCCGAAGAGGGTGGGATAAGCTCAGCCTTTTATTCTCACTGCAAGCCCTCATTGAGAACAAGGTCCAGGTGCAGATGTTAATTAAATAATGACAGAGACTAACTGAATTACTGACTGAAGTGTGCTCCTGGATCTAGTAGACCGGTGAGCTGGATGGCCTTAGTGTGTGGCCTTACTGCTTAGTTGTACTTCAGGCAAGCATTTCTCATTTTAACCATATCATAACTGCTTTCAGCAAATATCTGTAAAATACTTATGGAATTAAGACAAGCTTCATAGTGCAGCATAAAAGTATAATTTCAAAATTTTCAAAAATATATTTTATTCAATCTCAATAGATTATTACCTTTTATAAGTATGTTGTTAATAACCATAACAAGTTCATTTCAAGCAGTAGTACATGTGGTACTCTAAATAGGAGGGTTACAGGCAGTTTAGGGAATAACAATTTGTGTGCATTTCAAGAACCAGTAACAGCTGGTTCTAAATGTTCCATGGCAGGACAACCAAAATCATGCAAATCAGTCCCTTTCAATATTATTTGGCAGAGCAATGACATACATTTTCTCTTTAAAAGCTACCATCACACATTTTCTTTTGAAAGACTGCGCATGCACAGCATAAATGGAGTTTGACTCTGTCACCTTGTGAATAAACCCAGAAGAAATTTTTAGGTCAGAGTCCCTACAAAGTTGCCTTCCGGACCTGCAAAGCTCCTTAACCAAGACGCAGCTCATTTTTGCATCACAACCAACAAGGTTAAATTCAACAACACTCAGGATCTTGCAGAAGGTACCATCAGCTAACTCAACAACAGTGTTGTTTCTTTTTTTAAGCCTTCTGTTAGTTTCTGAGTGAAAAAGAACATTGTCAACAAGAAAACGATTATAATATTTACATTGTTGTATCCTCAACCCAAAAATATTCTCAATAGCAAGCATGTGCCGTACTGGTACATTCACTGGCTGCGGATTTCCAAAAACCCGAACATTCTCAGACAGTTGTGATGATTTCGCAGTCTCTGAACTGCTGTTCTGCATTTCATAGAACAGTTCTTTGACAGTGTCTTTGGCATTTTTCATGTAGTTGTCTGCCTTGTTTGTAAGATCTCGCCATTTGAGGAATCTCTTAACAATCTGACCATGGACGTGTGTGGTTCCATGAAAGAATTTCAAGTGGGTTCCATTGAAAGACTCAAATGAAAATGTGGATGTGGCCCACAGAGGTCCCCAGTTTCTCACACTTGCAGAAATGTGTGTCATCAAGTGAACATTAAAAGTCATGTTTTCCCTACCATACAACTTCTGAAACTCTCTTACAAATTTTTTCAGCGCCGTCTCAGCATTATTAATATCAGCTAGTTGCACCTTTTCCTGAAGCAGAGAATAAATACCAAAAACAAGAAGAAAAAGATGGTTCCAGTATTTCTTTGAAAGAACACCGGACAGCACCGGTAAAGCATAGAACAACAGGAAAGACCTCCACTCAGATGCTTTCCAATATTTTTGTTCTTTTACAGAACGTGGGACTCTGGATAACTCTACTGGAGGCTGGATAGCTAGCAATACCTTATCAACTGATTCAGTTTTTGCGCCAATGTACCATGGTTTATCATGGTTGGTAGAATCCACCCACAATGTCATTAGCTGCCGTGTTACTCCAAGGCAAACACTGTGCTGGTATTCGGGCACAAACCCATTAACCATCTGAAACTTTGCAAGCTTCATCAGTGGAGATGGACCTTTCACTCCCATTACAGGCTCCTGAGGAGTTGCAGCCATTGCATGTTGAAAATGTTCAGATTCAGATCTTAGAGGAGGTTCAGGATTCATGTAAAAGTATGGACCCCCACCTTTATGGTAGCAAAAGTCACAACCATACTTGCCATTAAACTGTTTTGTGTTTCGAATTTGTGGACGAGCCACAGAGTCTGAACTACAGATCAGAGCATGGACCTTTGATGAACGATGCTGGCCCTGTGAGTCTGTCCATTTAATTCCACTTTGCCCCATTTGTTGAAGCTCATCAACAAATGGAGTTAACAGAGTTATCATGTTGGGTTTCTTCTCGCCAAACCAAATACATGGTATGCAGATGTTATTTTTTCGTTCTTTTGCCTTCAGTTCAATGATCTGGCACTGAATAGGCCATAGCTGACACTTGGAACTCTTAAAAACTGGGATGCCATCACAGTTCCACAGTAAGTTGACATCATCTTCACTAGTTTCACCACTACTGATGAGCTTTTCATACTCAATTCCTGACAGTATATCATCAATAATGCCATCACTTGACATTCTTTTTGTGAAAGTGGTCTTGGGATTTTCAAGAATATCCTTAATTTGAGAAGATAAACACAAAACAAGAAAATATGACCCGTTATTTAAATTTGTGTCCGCATCAAACAACATGTGACATACAGAGCACTGAGTTTGACCATCAGCCTTTCCTATGTAGTTTGTGCATCCAAAACAATAAAAATGTGTTTTGTACTGTCCGTACTGACCATAGGCTTTATGAAACAAGTAAGAGGTTGCGGGCATTGATCCTGGAAAATGTTCATTGAACACTTTAAGGAGATGTTCAAGAGCTGTCCCTGTTAGGTTGTGTCTCAAAATGAAAGACATCAAAAGAAGCAGACTCTGTCCTTTGGTGAGAGGTGCTCCTGGGTACAGGAGTTCATCCCATTCTGATCCCTAGAGAAAAAAACAAGAGGAATTAAACAATTAGACCCAGAACTTAAGCTGAGTTTTCAAAATTTTGTTTAATTGAAATTATTGTATGAAAAGTATACTGTAGTCATGCCAGTTTTAACTGAGTATTGCATCCGGTCTTTGTGATGTAAAATCTTTAAAACTGGATTTTTTTCTATTTTATGCAGGACATCGATTTCAAGATGAGGATGATAGAAGCAATTTCTTTTTTTTTGCCATATATGACATAGATATCTCACACGAATGTACACATATATATACTTCATGACAATACCTTTGCATTTGTGTCTGCACCTTCCTTTTGTTGATGTACTCCAAGTGCTGGTTGCAAACCAGCAGTATCATGGCATCCCTCACAACCATTGTCTGGTCTTTCCTGAATCATCTGTGGAGGATACATTTACGAGGTAAATCCTCTCGCCCATTGCTGGGATAGGCTCCAGCTCCCCCTGTAGCTCTTGAGTTAGACCATGCAGTTATAAACATCACAAAGCAAAGTCATATAGACTGCTGAGTCTAGGATGTAAAAGCTGACACGGAAAAGCCTATTATAACTTACCTGTGACAGATTTTTTATTGATCTTTCATTCTGTTGATGTGCTTCAGAGGCTTCATGCAAGTCTGAGGTCTGGTGAATGTGTTCTCTCCAATCTCTGTCAGACCTCTCTGTCATCTGAATAGGACACAGTTGAGAGCCAAATACATGACATTCAAATAAATATAACACTAAACTTTAGCTTGATTAGGATATGTATGCTAACTGGGAGAATTAGAAGCTTGGAAATTTAAAGGCAATCCAAAAATACAGTTAACAAAAATGATTTCAGTCTCTCGCATGAGCTCTGTTTACCGTTATTCCCCATTTACAATGTATTAGTGACATGGAAAGAAAATGTAAATGTTATGTAGCAAACATTTGTGACCAAATTATAGTACACTGCTATAAACTGATTGAATGTAACAGTTAAATTAACAAATTAATTCCTGGTTATTTTAACTGTAAGTGGAGTCCTGTGCGCACTTAACTGTGGTTTGCAGTTAACATACATGGAACTCTGTTGTAAACTTCTTGTAAAATTACAGTTAAAATAACTGGCTAAAGGTGCAAGTTTATAACAGTATAAAACCAACATCATGCATACAAGCCAGGAGAAACAGGAAACATGCAAGTGACCTCTGAACTGTGAGCAAACTGGTCTAACTTTTATGCTGACTTGCCACCCTCTTGAACCCTGGAAGAGGATAATGAGGAAGAATGTAATTACCTGTGGATTATTTGTGGTTGTTTCTCGATGATGCCGCTCAGGTGATCCACATGAGCTGGTCTGCTCAGACTGCCCTTCGCCACCATTTTCGGTCTCATCATAAACACTCTAGACAGAATACATAACTAGTCAAAATTACAATTTTAATTTCCATGATAAACAAATGTAATCTTAATGAAAGATGAACAAAAATAGGTGATAAATTTACCCTAGTATCAAACAAAAAATTTATTTTTTTACACACAGTGATATACAACCAGTTAGACACCTGATTACCTGGACTTGTTTTTCCACCCTGCATCTTTTAGCGGGTCTTTGGCACTGAGAATTGTGTACACTGCCATTGTCCTTGGTGGCCACATCATTATTGCAATGAACAGGGAGCTATTATGCGGGATATAAAAATCATCTTTTCGTTAAAAGCAGCTCCTTATATAAAGTGAAGGAAACGTGAGGCTGTAGAAATGTGATGCCTCATGTCATATTAATAGTCATATGAAGAGGTTAGATCCATAAGTGCTCAAGTCCATATTCATTTTTATCAGAAAATGGTGTGTTTTGTTCTCAAAAAGATTCTCTGTTTTAGTACGCTGAAAAAACTAAATTTGATGCTGTAAATTTTTTAAATCAAGTTCAATTTTTGTTATTTTGAGGCAGTGCTTCTAAAAGCACTCAATGGTCTTTGAAATACCGGGGTGAAGATTTAAGAGAAGCTAGAAGGTCCCCTAATATGTTTTAAGTAATCTTTTCCGATTTTTCATTACGCTTGCATCAGCTTAGCTCATGTAACATGATCCCCACAAGTTGTCAAATTCTTAAAATCTCATTTCTCAAAAAAAGACGAAAATGGACTTGTGCACTTCAGAAAATCAATCCTTCATATGTAGTCTAGAGCTATGTGTCCATATTACTATTTTTGCAAAATATTCTGAAAGACAATTACTTTGAATTTAAATGTTAAAAATTTGAATAATTTGTTAGATCAGCTAAAATCAGAGCATAGATGGATAATGTAAATGAAATACATCTTTCTCTGTGATTTGCGATTAAATGGAAATAAACAGTACTTTTAAGTACTCGTCAAGTACTTGAAGGCATCAAATGTCTGTATTCATGTTTATTCTCTGATCAAACAGTTCTTCATTTGGAAGATACCAAAATCTTGCCAACGTTAGCAGTTTATTGTAGTTTATTTAAGCAGAAATATGAGTTTTTGAGTTTGGACAATATTTTGCTCCTGTTAATTGGAAAAAACAGGTGACATAGAAAATCATATTTAGATACCAGAGTAAGGTTTCAACGTGTGCCATGTGGGCCTAAACTCAGGCATTGTTTCAGCACTGCGACTGAAACATTTCAAATCTTAATGCAATCTCTAACATAACTCAGAATATTTATTCTGTTACCAGCGAAGTCCTTTTCCAGTATTCACTTGTCCTTGGCACCTCTAAATCATTGACACGCAAAAAGTTTTTGTAAACAGCTCGGGCTGAATTCTGTAAACAAAATGGCAAAAATATTCCACATCCTGGGTGCCACAGTGCAGATATGCTGCTGTGCTTTGTTAATGGGATTGGAATGAACAGTCAAGAATGACTTTGTTGCTAAACTGTGTACCTCATTGTTGTTAACTTAGATTAACAGCACAAATAAAATGAAATACAAACTTTATTGTTACCTCTTTATTTTTGTCAAGCTTTTTCAAGCGTCTGTGGCAAGTCGTTCTTGGAACCTCATTACCTGGTGCCTCCAGGTAAGATTTGTATTTCTCCATCACTTTCAATTGACCGTTTTCAATAGTATTTCTGCTCACAGCAAACAACCAAGCAAAATCAGGCTTTATGTAACACCTCTTTTTCATATAACTTAATAAACTCGTTCTTTTTTTTTAATTTCGTAGTATTAAAATTTACATAATCACATCAAACTCCCTGAGGCTTAAAGCCAAAATCTCAGTTACAGTCACTCGCACCTAGCTCATCTTGTCCGGCTAGAATATACGCCATATACGCAGCTAGACCATTAATAAACCAATAACAAGCTTTCTTGTCTGAAATTGTACGTGCAGATTGGCTGTAACAAAGTGAACAGCTATCAACAGAGTGTGACCTGCGGCCCTCTGCAGTAATAGCATCACACAGGCAAAATTGATTTCTTTAGATTACTTACTTTATGTAAGTCAACGTAAATCTGCTTTCCGTTTTCGCCGCTTTGATGTAAAAACAGTAATAACATGTCCGCAGCCATACCAACTTACGAGCAGAATTAAAGCGATTTGTTTCTAAAACTCAGCGTAACACAGCAAGGCTAATGACGTGTGATCAACAGGGAAAAAACTTCTGCACCCAGCCGCGAGAGATCCCGCCGATGCAGGGCATTCAATTTGACCAATCAGAGATGACATTAAGAAATCGAATTTGCACGTAACGGCTCAACCACGCCGACCCGCCGAAGTGTAAGAGAAGAATAAAAGGAGGTTACATTGTGGACGGAGGCGAACAGCGGAATGATGACTTGCCCAGCGTTTGCTTAGTTTTACTTTCCCGACTCAGATTTTGTAAAAGTGGACTGCACGGACATCATTAGAGCAGAACACAGATAACTTGAATATGCGATCAGATCCCGTGAGGAAATTCACCACGAATATGGCTATGTGGAGGTGTGCCTGCCGAGTCGAAGCCGAAGTGGACCAAAGAAAGTACTGCCGGCTAAAATACTTCTGTTTGGCGGTAAGTTAGCATAATGGGTGAGTGACTGGGTGTAAAAAATATTTTCCAGATGAAAGCCAGTTGTTACTTAACGTTAACTACAATATCATATGTTGCTAGCTTGTTATTAGCTAGCTAATTATTAAGCTTTTATGTTAACGTTATAACGGAACTCAATGCCTCAATGAGTTGAGCTGACCTTACTTGCCAGTTAGCTTGCGTTTGCCAATGTCAATGTCAGCTACCTCATAAGCGAACGCTAGCTAGCTAGCTAGCATGCTAGTCAGCGAACACTAGCGTCAATTGTAACACCAGTGAGTAACTCAGGAACTTTATAAAGTTAGGATAGATGCCTAATAAAGGAAACAGGGATCCTCGTCCGCCTTGTAAAATACATTGTTTTTTATGAGGGGATGCTTATTTTCTACAGTTTCAAAGAAATACATTGAACTATATTTTTTCCCTAAAGAATTGCTGCATTCTGACCTTTTTTCTTGCCATTATTTGTTTCCCATCCATTTGTACTTACAGATGTGTACAAAGATTTAGTTGTCAAAAGGGATGCTTTCCAGAGAGGAGAAGATATCTGGAAAACCTATCCACAAAGAGAACAAAACACTGCTGAGACTGTGACAGTATGTTCTGATAACTTTGTGATGAAATATCATTTATGTACCATTGTCCTTTTAAAAGGGAAAAAAAAACTAATCACAATTTTCCTGCTTGATTTTGTTATATCATTTGTGAAATGTATGTGTTGTTTTCAGATTGCAAGTGCATCCCAAAAGGCAGCTGCTACTGCAATGGGTGACAAACTTAAAAGAGAACTTCAGACCTTATACAAAAAGAAATCAGCTCATCTCACCTCCACTCCAATGTCAGATGATTCAGATAACACTGACATAGACTTGTTTGAAAAGACAGAACAGAGACAACCAAGAAAGAGGACAGTAAGTAATATTTTCATTTGAGTAAAACTTATATAAAGTTGCCTAATTTCCGAAAAGTAGGTGTAGCACTTCAGAAAAATGTTGTAAATGTAACATTACTTGCTATGGCTTATAGCTTTCCACCTTGAAAACAGTAGTCAATTCTCAGCTGACTCTGATTAAATAAAGAGGAGACTGTTCAGATCATGCTCATTAACCTTGCTGCAAATCATGGTATGTTCAAAAGTACTGTGAAATGAATGGATGCAACATACTTTACACCCCTCAGAGATTGCTTTTTTGCTTCTTAACTATATCACAGAAAATTACATGGTTTGAAACTGCATATCATTGATCTCTGCTCAGTGCAAAGCATTGTGTTTAACTTTGCAAATACTTTGTCTCTTATGTAATCAGAGTGCAGAATATGCTTCTTTAACCTCTAGTTTACAGTACCATTTGTATGTTTGCAGGTGGCGCTGGATAGTGGGGATGAGCTGGAGGATGGAAATGGAGATAAGGATCGGAGCCTTTTGCAAAGGACACCTTGTCCTCCGAAAATTAATGTCCAGCTTGGTGAGGATGTCGTCAATGCTTTGAAAGGTGAATTAATAAATGTGTGTGTGAGTGTGTGAACCGCTGGCATTTTTTAAGTCTTATCTTAACACAGTAGTCTTATAAACAATGAGGAATTCAAGTGATTGCTAGTACAAAAAATAATACCCGGAGGTGACTTTTTTGACAAAATTTCTTACACTTCTGAGACTGTCACACTTCCGGTGCGCAGCTCACACAGCGGCATAACAACAACAATTCAGCTGTACTTGAGAAACTGTAAACAATATAAACGCTTAAATCAAGCCCAGAAAAAGTACCGGATGCATGAAGAATTAACAAGACTTCTATGTTCAGTATCATACGCCAAATATCTGTAGCCACACATGTTAACATACCTTTTCACCCGCAGCAGCATGAGACCCGAAGCGACTTGGCCACCAACCTATCCAATAAAGAATTTGGGCTTGATCATGACATCCGGGTATTTGTGTTGTAATGACGATCACTTGAATTGGTCACTGTAATAATTCCTTGTTTCCAGTTTTAAAAAGATCCCTTCTTAATGCAGTTTCAGTGGATATGATGGGGGACAAAATTCACCACAGTCCTTATTCTATGTAAAAATATATAGTGAAGTACATCTAAGACCAGTATAAAGCATTAGCAGTTTGTGTATGACCAATCAGGTAGTTAAAGTGTTTTTGAGAAGATATTTCTCCAGGGCCAGGGGAGGAGGGAAGATGACAGTGACTAATAATATTAATAACTTCAGTGTTCATACGGGCATGTGAGTATTGGTTTAACAAAGACTTGATGAAAAAAGCTGGACCATATAGCTGCAAATGATGTTATGTCCACATTTACTAACATGAGACACATTTATACTGAAAATTTCTGCTTGACTTTACCGCCATTGTACTATGTTAACATGGTATGGTAGTTCTGTTTCCTGTATTCAATATTTGACAGTTGTGCTTAACCTTTAATCTCTTTAGTGAACTTCGACCTTGCCCCGGATGTATGACATTGGTGCCTGAGCATAGCAAAATCAAGGAAATAATATTACTACTACTACTACTGCTGCCCCCACTAGTACTACTACTACTAATGATAGTAATATAATAATAATAATAATAATAATAATAATAGTTGAATTAAATAAAAAAAACTATGCAGTACTTAATAAAGAGATTGTAAATTTTAAAACCACAAAGGAGGACAAACAGAACTATGTGCGAGTGCTGCCATAATGCAATTAAGTGTTCTGTACTTGCAACTGCATTTTTTTCTCTTGTAGAGCTTCCTGGGATTGTGTCCTCTCTCAAAGAGGTCTTTGAGAACATGAAAAGAGGCTCCTCCATTAGCTCGAGTTCAAGCCCAAGTTCCAGTGAGCCGTGTATTCCTGGGTGTTTAGAAATGGTTAGTTAAGTCATTACGATTGTGAAAATTTATGTTAGAGTGTATTTTAGCTATATGTCTTTGTGTGTGAATAAACACTTCAGATAATCTGTTACAGTGCCTTCTTTTTATTGTGAGTGTGTGTGTGTGTGTGTCTGTGTCTGTATGTGTCTGTGTCTGTGGTTGATTTTTCATAATCCCCATGCCTGTTTCTTATTTTACCCAGATTGCACTCGCTGATTCTGATGTGACAGTCCCGAAAAGGATTTTTGAGAGACTCAACAAATCCCGGGTTTCTCTCTTCACCCAAGATTTGGCCACTCTGATCTTTGGAAAGGAGACACTGGCCAAATCAACACTGACAGGGAAATCAGGCATTCAAATGACAAAGGACCAGTTGGACCCTTACAAGGTCAACATCCTCATTGGTATGTGTGGATCTTATTCATGATCAATGTTTTTGCTGACTACACATAAGTCTGTAAGACAGATGACCTCGAATGTTATGTTAAAAAACAAATATATCAAAATATTTACCATTTATTTACTTGATTTACATTCATTTACTTGTACTTAAACAGTGAAAGTAATTGTATCTCCCCAACGACGATAGTCGGGAGATACTATGGTTTAGTTCCGGGGCCGCCGCCGCAGAGATTTTATGTTCCAGGAAGCCACAATTATTACAGGAATGTTTTCAAATTTTACAAAGGCAAAGATATATATATGACAATGCTCTAGACTGATTTTCGTCAATTTCAGACATCCAATATGGCTGCCGGTGGCCATTTTTGTCCGAAATTTTTTTATGTTCCGGGCTCTGGAAGCCACAATTATCACAGGAATGTTTTCAAATTTTACACAGGCAAAGATATATTTACATATATGACAATGCTCAAGACCGATTTTCGTCAATTTCGGACGTCCAATATGGCTGCCTGTGGCCATTTTGTTTGAAATTTGGGGATCGGGGAGATTCACGACTCGGTCCCTGTGGCGACCTAGTTATCTAGTTCACCAATTAGTTTCTGTGGTTCCCTGGAATGCCTTGTAGATTTGATTGGGGCACTGCTAGACTTCTTTAGAATATCAAATGCACTAATTTAATGAACAGTCATCATATGAATATTGAGGTTGAATTTAACGTTGTGTTTTTTACTGTATCATTTCTATTCGTGTTAACATGAAATAACTTAGCATTAAATGGATTGGGTGTTGTAAAGGAGGAAAAATGTACACATTCATTTAAAAGACTGTTGTCACCTGACAGTATTAACCTTTAAAGAACGCAAGGTCTTTTTGTCATATTGCACAATATCTTTGATGGCAAAAGGAGAAAATGTTCCTCTTACACACTGCATGGAAGAAGGACACACTGATTTCAATGGTTAATTTTCTTAAACTCTCTTTCTCCCTTCCACAGATACTGTGATAAAGCAGTTTCCAAATACTACTGTGTCTGAAGTGCGTGCCCTGATTCGTAGGAAATGCAACAATGAGTCGTTCTCAAAAAAAAGTGACCCTCCACTAGAAGGATAAAAACTAATGTCATCTCTTAAGTTTATGTGGCCAGTTTGACTGGTGTGAAAGAATTATACTTTATTTCTGCAGTTTTATTCATTACTTCCAGTAAATGTTTGTACAGAAAATGTGGAATATTAACATTGCACATTGTAGTACTGGAAGTAGATTTGAAAAGTGCTTTGTTAAAGTACAATATGTTTGAAATGCACTTTCACTGATCTTTAATATATTGATTCAATATATGCTGTACTCTGTAACGTACTGGGAATTTATTTTTGTGCTGAGTG
Source organism: Gymnothorax reevesii (assembly GCA_029721435.1). NCBI lineage: Eukaryota > Metazoa > Chordata > Actinopteri > Anguilliformes > Muraenidae > Gymnothorax > Gymnothorax reevesii. The sequence continues at coordinate 68,178,567 of CM056578.1, read as the reverse complement.
TACACATCAGTATGTAGGCTACATTAAAGTTTTTCTAATTTTCTACGTGTGCGTGCTGGGTTTTGAAGTATATTTTTCACTGCATTTTTTGTACTGGACGGGGATTATCAGTATATTTTTAATATGCTAATAATTAGGATATTTGTCATATTAAATGGTTTTCAAAAATAGCATTTTATTATACTAATGTTGTATCATAGAATGTACTGGAAATACATTAATAATGAGCTGATATCCTATTTAAAGTGTCCATGGAACACATTTATATTAGACCTAGAATATACTCTGAGAGGACCTCAAGTGTGACATATAAGTGTATTTTAAATGTAGTTTGAAATAATACACTTAAATTGCCATAAAGATATTTAAAGTTGTTCCATTTTAACACAACTAAGTATAATAAAATATATTGTAAATGGCATAAAGTTTGACTTTAGTTTTTCTTAAAGAGCATTTATCATACTTAAATTTGTTCCAAAATAACACACTTATAATGCACTTAGCAGAGTATAGTTAAAATGTGATAAGTGCATCCAAAAAAAGCACAACTTAAATATATTTTTTTTTGACCTGGGATTCCATAGTTCATAGTTTCATAGTTCATGTCACAGTTTTAACAGTTTCTTGTATCAAGTCATTGCATTCCATAATTCATGTTTATTGTCCATGTTTTTACTTTTCCATGTTTTTGTTTTTGACAGTGTCTACTGATACGAAATCAGGTAGACACCAGAAGCGAGGTGAAGGGGAATGAGGATTTATTTAAAACAAAATAAAACAGGCACGAGGGCCAACAAAAAACTTGGCCCAAAGGGTTGCAAAAGACAAACTAAGGTAAGCTTCACAGAGCTGAGAACTAAGGATCAGAAAACGACAAAAAACAAAAGCCACTGAAAACTCCAGGGAGATAAACAAGAACAGAAATGAAAAACAAGACTAAGGCTATATACAAAATGACAATGACAACGAGGCTTGGGAACATGAACTTGCAAACAAGGACTTGAAAACATGAACATGAGCGAGACACTGTCTGCCAGCCAACTTCCACCGCATCCAGATAAAGGCTAGGAAATCAAGACATGAGGGGCAACACCTGACAAGACTTGCTCATTAAGAGAATGAGCGTGCTCAGCTGAGCACGCTCATTCTCTTAATGAGCAAGTCTTGTCATCCAATCTTAGTCTATGTCATGATCTTGCCATGCCTCTTGTTTCTCCTTCTCCAGGTGTTGCCCCTCATGTCTTGATTTCCTAGCCTTTATCTGGATGCGGTGGAAGGTGGCTGGCAGACAGTGTCTCGCTCATGTTCATGTTTTCAAGTCCTTGTTTGCAGGTTCATTTCCAAGCCTTGTTGTCAAAGTCATTTTGTATATAGCCTTAGTCTTGTTTTCATTTCTGTTCTTGTTTATCTCCCTGGAGTTTCCAGTGGCTTTTGTTTTTTGTCGTTTCCTTAGTTTAGACTGAGGCTATATACAATATATATTTAGTCTGGCACTGATCCTTAGTTCTCAGCTCTGTGAAGCTTACCTTAGTTTGTCTTTTGCAACCCTTTGGGCCAAGTTTTTTGTTGGCCCTCGTGCCTGTTTTATTTTGTTTTAAATAAATCCTCATTCCCCTTCACCTCGCTTCTGGTGTCTACCTGATTTCGTATCAGTAGACACTGTCAAAAACAAAAACATGGAAAAGTAAAAACATGGACAATAAACAGGAATTATGGAATGCAATGACTTGATACAAGAAACTGTTAAAACTGTGACATGAACTATGAACTATGGAACATGAAACTGTTAAAACCATAAATGCTGTCCTGGCCAAAGGCCCAGGACCCCAGAACACAACAGATACTAAGACCATCTAAAGATTGTACCTTGTTCTATGTCACATCAGTTCCGTTTTGTGTAAATCCTGTCGATATCTGAGATCGCGAACTTAAGTTATTTAATTAAAATCATATTTTGAGATGTTGAGCTACCGTTACAGCGCTGAAATCGTTGTCAAGCAGTCTTAACGGCCCTGCTGTATATACGCTACTTTTATCTTAATTTTATCTTTTTCATCTCTCTGTCAGGGTAGCTAAGTAGACACACACAGCCAACTGATGCCTTGTTTTTTACATATTTTTACCAGGTATGGAGAGTTTTTCCCTTTGTTTTTGAATTTTTTTATGATCAGTTCACTCAGTCTAGCTATATTAGCTGAGTCTAGCTGGTGTGGTTGCTATGGCACCAACACAGCGCAGTACTTTATGTACAAACCCAGGGCCAGTGAAGTTGGCGCGTTGTGTGAATCGTGGGTGAGGACAGAGGGCGGTGATCTGCGGGTCCTTTTCGGCCTGTGTTCGAACAGGTAAACTTTGTAATTTTTTGCAAATATTAGCTCATTTGGAATTTGATGCCTGCAGCTTTTTTGCAGTGTGTTGCTGCCTTTAAATTCTAAGTTAATGATTATTTGCAAAGAAGAAAGGGTTTCTCAGTTTGAACATTGGGCGTCTTGTCTTTGCAGTGTGTTCGGTTGAGTGTGGGTTGAGAGGGATTTGCAGGTCATTGTGCTCTGTTTTTGTCTGCGATGAACATAGCGTGCCAACTTCACGGGTTTTGGGTTTTGTAGTTATATGGTTGTTACACATAAATTTGGATCAGTACTGTAGTTTTCTTATTTCTAATGTGAATTTCTGTGTTTATAATTGTTAAAGTAATGAAATATGGATCTTTTGGAATTTTTCTTCTGTACTGTATAATTAATTAGAATTATTTATATGCCAATCAGTAGTGTAATGTCATGTTGATGCTCAAAGTGAAAGTTACCAGGTTTTGTGATTTTTGTTATGTCGGTATGACTGGTATTGAATTTCTTTGTATCCAGTAGTTTTTAGTAGTTGTATTTATTTTATAACTGTGATTTAAAAGAAGAAGAGGGAAAAAAAAGCTCTTTCCAACTGACAGAGAGGGGAGCTAAGTAGACACACACACAGCCAACTGATGCCTTGTTTTATACATATTTTTACCAGAGATCAACATTAAACACCTTAGAGTCAGTACTGCCTCCTGCCTCTTCATTTAACACGCCAAGAACACAACGCAGAAAGCATCGGCGTGAAAAGCCGGTTACACATGGAAATGCAAAAAATAAGATTTTCAGAAATCTGAAAATATCAAAAGGCACCACTTCAGTATCGTGGCTTCGCTTATTTATTTTAGAAACATATCGCCAGCTTTTCTCTCTTAGAAGTTCTACAGTCGCCAGATTTCATCCCCAGCTGATCCACTTGTTGTGGCACAAGACTCATATCATTTCCTTCTCGGCTCTCTCTTAAAATCTGAGCCGAGGGTACATAAACTACAACCTCAATTTCAAAATAGTTGGGACAAAGTGTCAATTGTGAATAAAATCAAATCAGACCAGCCAGTATTTTATTCACAATAGAACAGAGATATTGCCATGGTTTTGGTTTTTATGTTCATGTTTTATGTTCATGACTATGTCTTTTCTTTATTCGTTTTGGTTATAGTATTCTCAGGTATTCAGTTCTTCCCATTTTCAGTTTCATTGCACTTGGCTCCCGTCACATTATCAAGTTGGTTCAGTCCGTCTCCCCAGCCTGTGTACTCACTTGCTTCGGGTGATTTCAATGGTTTCTGGTGTTTCAGATTATTACTTCAATTCTTGTTTGCTTCCTTCGCCTTGCTGTTCTTGATAACTAACAAGACTAACATTTGCACTCTGTATCAGTCTACTAACCCACCTAATCCATGTATATACAGTATTACTAACTCACTTACAAACACTCTAGTTAAATCTCTAATTGCACCGCTACTAATTAATATTAATTCACTCTCAGCAATCGCCCTGTGGTAGTCTCTGCCTCTTGCTTTGCTTTCCCTGTCTCTCTACGTTTCTGTGAGATCTCTCGCACGTGCTTAAGTGCTTTCCTGCACTAATTGTCTGTGCACTTAAACAGCTCTTGTCAGTGAGTTCTGTCTGTCATTGGATGTCTGCGTGATTCCCTTCCATGTCTAGTCGTTCGACAATTGTCGTGGTTTGGATTTCCACGTGTGTTCCTCCCTTTGTAATTAGCTCTTATCCCATTCACCTGTTCCCTGCATAGCATGTGACTTCCCTTCTGTCTATTTAGAGGCCTCACTGCTGTTCTACCTTCATCAGAACGTTGATCAATATGTCTTTGTGCGGAGTCTTGTGTATGCCATTGATTATTGTTTCTCTTCGACTGTTTCGTCTGACTAAGATTCTTGCCATTGCCCTTTTTGTATTGTTTTGCCTTTCAGGATTTTGACCCATTTTTGTATGACTAAGTTTTCTGTGTTTGGATGCCCTGTGCATGACCAATTGCTTTGGATTTCGACTACGACTTTTTGCCTGCTGTCTATGTACCGTCGCACCTGTTTATGCTGGAGTTTGATGAAGAAGTCCTCCCTAAGAGAGTGACACTTGGTTTTATGAGTAATAATGTCAGGGAGTATATCCCAAAGCCGATGAGGTGTTATAATTGTCAAAAGTTTGGTCACACAGCTAAGACATGCAAAGACGCGCCTGATGTGGGAAAGATCATGAATATAAGCAATGTAAACTCAATCAACTGAAATGCTGTAATTCTGGCAGTAACCATAGCGTTCCATATAGAGGTTGTGAACGAATGAAGAAACAAATAGAAATCCAACAGGGAAAAGTTAAGGAAAAAGTCTCTTGTGCAGAGGCAAATGCTGAATCAGAGAAGAGGAAATTGTGGAAGAAGACAAATAGGAAATTAAGTGGCATCCAACCCAGGTTTGATTAATGAGAATAAAATGCTGGTGGATTTGAAAAAGTTGGTAACTTTCATAATGGGAGCCATTAATGTCACCATGGATGTCAAATTTAAAACAGAAAGAATACAGATCATAGTGAAAGCTGATGTGCACCACTTTGAGTTAAATGAGATGACTTGGGAAAAGGTAAGGGATGACCTCAATACTCAAGCAAGTCAGTTATGTGTTGGATAGTATTGATAATGTTGTTGATATTACAATGGAATGCAAGAAGTTTGTTGGCAAATGGACAAGAATTCAAAAAGTTTGTTGATGATTTAACTTGTAAACCTGATGTAATCTGTGTGCGAGAAACATAATTCAGACTTATTCTAGATTTCAAGATAGTTAGGTACAATTCTATTAGATGTGACAGAAGAGATGGAGTAGGCAGAGGGTGTGCAACATTTGTTTGGGAAGGAATTGCCTTTCGAGAAACAGGAAAAGAAATGGAACAGGAACTGCTGATATATGGACTGATGAAGGTGCACTTGTGATTAATTAATTTCTATAATCCATTTAAAAAAGCTTAATTAAATATGTTTACACAAATAGAAGGACTAGATGGCAATAAGGTGTTTATTTGTTGGGACTTTAATGCACATAGCACATTATGGGGAGGAGTAAAAACTGATGTAAGGCGTGAGGTAATGGATGAAAGGAACATGGTGTGTTTAAATGATGGTAGAGGAACCAGAATCGATGTGCACACAGGAAAGACTTCAGCGCTCGACCTAAAGCATCTTAACAGCTGGCAGAAAAATGTGATTGGGATGTATTTCAGGAATCTTTAGTTGGTAGTGATCTGTGACGGTGCATTCAGGAACCACACGCGAGAGAGATAAATCCAAAAAACCTATGCCTTTAATGAATTCCGGGTCAGTACCAAAAGACACAAGAATTGCCAATCCACGAAACAAAATCCAATAACGAAGTCGACTAGATAGGCCGGGGTCAGAACCAGTAAAACAGTAGAGCAATGGTACATAGACTGCAGGCAAAAAGTCGTAGTCGATATCCAAAGCAGTGGGTCATAAACAGGGCATCCAAACACAGAAAACGTGGTCCTACAAAAATGGGTCGAAATCCAGAAAGACAAAATCAATACAAAAATGGCCTGCTGGCCTGAAGGCCTTGTGTCCCCAGTCGCACAAAAGACCAGAAACGTGGCAAAAACTGTTTTGATGGCTGAAAATAATGTGGTGCACTGTACGACTAATAATGTGAAGTACAATGACACTGTTGCTCATTGGTCATTGGTTGAACAGAGAGATGGATGAGGGATGGATCATTGTGTCATGAGCTAAATATAACCATGGGCCATGAGAGAGATTACAATTTTCATGACTTGTGGATGATGGACGCATCGCCAAGGCATAGTTTTGTGCCCATGGCTGTGATCTACCTAACAAACCAATAAGAATGTCATATGAATTTGGTGAGCCTACATCAAAGCTAAAATCAAAACTAGGTGAAGGTCACTCATCATTGAACTTGAGCAAGGCCTTCACGAAAGGCATATGTGGTGTGAATTTGGTGATCCTCCATCAAAGCTGTCAAAAGTTATTGCGAGTACTGTGTTCTTCACATGTTTTTGCTCAGTGACCTTGAGAACTAGGTCAAAGTCAATCATCATTGAACTTGAGCAAGGCCTTCATGAGAGGCATATGTGGTGTGAATTTGGTGATCCTCCATCAAAGCTGTCAAAAGTTATTGCGAGTACACTGTTCCCGGACAGACGCACGGGCGGACGGACGGAAGAACAGCATTTCTATGTCCCCCATCCCGCCGGGGCCACGGGGGACAAAAAGGGCAATGGCAAGAATCTTGGTTGGATGAAAAACAATAATCAATGGCATACACAAAGCTCTGCACAAAGAAATATTGATCAATGTTCCAATGAATTCAGAACAGCAGTGAGAACTCTAAATAGACAGAAGGAAAGTCACATGCTGTGCAGGGAACAGGTGAATGGGATGAAAATTAATTACAATGGGAGGAACACATGAGAGAAATCCTAACCACGACAATTGGCGAAAGACAAGACACGGACAGGAATCACCCACACAGCCCATGACATTAAAACAGCTCTGGTCAGGGAGTTCTTAGTGCGCAGACAATGAGTGCAGGAAAGCAATTAAGCACATGCGAGAGATCTCACAGAAACGCAGAGGGAGACAGGTAAAGCTAAGCAAGAGGTGGAGACTAGAACAGGGCGATTGCTGATAGCAAATTAGTATTAATTAGTAGTGGTGCAACTTTACCGATTTAACTAGAGTGCCCATTAGTAGGTTAGTAATATATACATGGATTAGTTGGGTTAGTAGACTATGATACAAAATACAAATGCTAGTCTTGTTAGTAGTCAAGAACAGCAAGGCAAAGGAAGTAAACGAGAATTGAAGGAATAATATGAAACACCAGAAACCATTGAAATCACCCAAAGCAGGTGAGCACACAGACCGGGGGGACGGACTGAACCAACTAGATTACGAGACAGGGGAGACAAGTGCAATGAAACTGAAAATGGCATGAACAGAAACTCTGAAGATGCAATAACCAAAATTAATAAAGAAAAGACAAAACATGAACATGAAACATGAACATAAAAACCATAACCATGACACTGTCACTTTCCAGTTTTTTGTAAAATGATGCTAACAAAGAGTCAGTGCCTAGGGAATGTGATGGGGAAATGGATGTTTTCTAAAGCGAATTGGGAATTGTTTGAATATTAATGTGAGCGAGAAATACAGAGAGATGATTTGAATGAAAGCATAGGGGAAATTGAGAGACTGTTTAAAATATATCATTAAAAGCGACTCATAAGGCAATCCCAAAAAGTAAAAGAACAATGAAGAGAACAGCAGTTCCTTAGTGGACCGAAGAGTGTGCTAAGGCAGTAAAAGAAAGGAAAAAAGCTTTAAAAATATTTAGACAAACCCATAGCTTCCAAAACTTAATAAAGTATAAGCAAGCCCAGGCAAAGGTTAGGAAAAACATTTGGCAAGAAAAAAGGGCAAGTTGGCAGCCATTCTGTCATGAAATAGGAAGAACAACTCCTCTTAGTGATATATGGAATATGATCAATGATCAAGAGAATGAGAGGAATCCAAAGAGAGAGACAATGCTAAAGAGTGGGACAGAAACAGCAGTATCTGATGAAGAGGAGGTCGAGATGATTGCAAAAGCACTTGTAAAAATCCATAGCTCAGAGAGCTTGAGTGAGGAGGGGAAAAAAAGGGGAGAGAATTAACAAGATTGGAAAACTTGGTGATCTTGGAAGGAAGAATAACTTCAACGGTGCAATGGATGGTCCCCATACAATGGAAGAAATGGAAAGGGTCAAATTAAGATCAGGCCAATCATCCCCAGGAAAGGATGAAATATGTTATGCCATGTTAAAACATTGCTTTTTGGAAAAGAGGGGAAAATGTGGACTATATTGTGAAGAAAATATAGGGGGCTGTTGATAAAGTTGAATGGTCATATTCCTGGGGATTTTTAAGTTTTCTGTTGATAAGACTAAATAAGTTTTGTTTACAAGGAAAAGAGGAGTGAAAACACAGATTGAGATGTATGGACAAATTATAGAGCAAGTAAATGATTTCAAATTTCTTGGTATGTGGTTTGATTCAAAGCTTATTTGGAATGAACATACTGATGTCATGGTTTGTGTATGTGCTTCTTGCTTTCTGAGTTACTCTCGTCCCTGACGACATTGTATTGTTTCCCCATCGGATTTTCCCCAGATGGCTGATTATTCCTGGACAGTGCTTCCCCGGAGTCTATATAGGCCAGAGGTCCACCAAGCCTCCTTTGGTGGAGTGTCTGCTTTTTAGTTATTCGTCTCAGCTGAAGATATTTGTAGCCAGGGTTAGTTTGACTCTTTTATTCTCTATTATTTCTGGGAAGCTCTGCTTCTTTTCTTAGACCGAGTCCGCTAACAGTAACACCTCCGTGGCCGTTTCCTCAAGTTGATATTGATATGAGTTTCTTAGATAAGGTTCAAAGAGGAACTGAAGATATTTTTGTATTAATAAAGGATAGACTGCAAACAGTGTTGCGACGTTGCAAAGTGTCCGACAGAAAATGTTGTTGCAAATTGTCCGCCCATTTCATCAAATTTGTTGCAAAGTGTCCGCCCAAAATTCACCGTTGCAAAGTGTCTCCCCATGTCAGCTAAATTCGTTGCAAAATCTCCGCCAAAAATTAATCATTTCAGCAAAATTTGTTGCAGTGTCCACCCAGAATTCATCAATGCATTGTGTCCGCCCGTTCCCGCTAAATTCATTCCAAAGTGTCCGCCAACTTTCCATAAGCAAGTGATTTGAAAAATCACCAAAAAGTGCAGCAGCCACGTTAGATTTTATAAAAAACAAGCAATAATTGATGTCCAGAACCAATCATTATTTACTATGCAACACATTTCAAAATAATGATTTTTCTGTTTTTTTTTAAATAATTTTTAATTTATTCATTTATTCTTTTTTTTATTTTACATTAGAAGAAAGATTAACCCTCAGGAGTCCACGATCACGCCCCCGTGGTCAATTCACAAGACGTGATAGTGTGGTCATAGCATGATAACGAAGCCACGTTGACCATTGCCATCAGCTCCAGTCGCAAATGCTAACTTGTAGTTTCATACTAGTTTTTGTTTCATGTTGATAGACTAAGTACAAAGAGAGATCATTTAAACTTGTTATAAAACTTTCTGTACTCATTTTTACACGTGCGTAAAATTATGTAACATGAGATGAAGCCAGTGTTCCATTTATTTGAATATCTTTGTCGCATTTAGTTAAATATCTTTGACATTAAAAAATAAATTATTTAAAACATAAAAATATAATTTTTCAGATCCAATTTTATGTTTTTTGTGTATTTTGTGGTCCAACATCTATAACTACAGTATGTGAAAGTGAACAAATAGGTGAGGACAGGACAAATAGGTGAGGTTGTGCTGGGAGAAAAAAAATACACCAAACATCGGCATGGTTCATATTTTTTACTGTGGTATAGGAAGGAAAAATCACAAGTACACAAAATGGCCAAAATAGCCAATGAGTCTGAAGGGTTACATAAATGTAAGTATATGTTAAAATTTAGGCCAACTGTATGTTCTATCACAGATAATAAAGTGGAACATCGCTAATTATCAGACTGCGCACAAATGACCTGTCTTACGATGTGAATAGTGAGGTAAATGCACTATGTTGATTGCTTGATTTGGACTGGAGCAAGGTGTCATGAACAGTAAGGAGATCTGGGAAATAAGCTGATTAATAGAATTAAGAACATCTTTTTGGGCGCGAATCGAAATCACGACAGCACCAAAAATAAGTAAAGTTTATTTACATTTTTTACATTTACATATGTAGCCTATTAATATACATGTTTGTATGTGTCCAATAATGAGGAAATATGTGTACGATGTACTCACATTAAATGGATATTTCTATTTGGTCAATGTGTGAATGATTTTTATGAATCTATTCCAAATAAATGTTGCAAATGAAATTACTAAAATTCACAATGATTTTAAAAAGGAATCTCACTCTCATCACAAAGTTTTACTCCATCGTTACTACCTGACTCAAAGCAGCGATGAAATTAAATGGGAGACCACGCAATAGCTAAAGGTTCAGTGATATATATATTTAAACATTAAATGATGAAGTCCCCAGGTTGTATGCAAAAAGGACAAGGTAAATCAAGTTGTGTCTAGAGGTAATCGAACAATAGGTCTAAAATGCAGTGTGTGTAAGGAGCGGCTGGCAATGAGCTGTAACGCAGAGAGAGCTCTCCCCAACGGTGTAGCCAAGAAGCAATTAGGAGCAGCGAGTCGAAAGGCCAGAGGATCCATTAACTTGAGAGGTCTTTATAGGAACACCCATTGCTCCGGCACCAATGGGCAAACTCCATGCTCTGCAACTTGAAACATGCGAAGAACAAAGGGGGCGGAGCCCCCACAGGCATTAGAGGAATTATACTACTGGGAATGGCCAACAGGGTCTTAACATTCCCCCTCCCTTAACACAGAGGCCCACCTAAATGGGACTCTGCAAGATAAGGCATTCAGGTTTCCCCAACAATGTTACCAGACATAATCCTATACCACACGGAAATTGGTCTACCACATTTAAACATGATACTTGTTTTGTAAAACTGAACACTTTATTTCAAGTTCATTAAAACCATTGTTACCAACCCACCCATTTCATGACTGGCATAACGTTCCAAAAGTCATTACAATTTACTCCAAGTCCTGAATTGGCATAATTGCAAGTTAACCCACACAAGGCCATAAACCCAATTCTGCCACAATGTGAAAATCACCAAACAACAACCATCAGTCCACAGGCATCAAGGACTGTTGCAACCAACCCCCCCCCCCCCCCCCCCACCATCCCTCCCCAACCTCCACTCCTGCTCCACCAGCAATCCAGGTACCTTGGAAAGCAAACAAACAGGACAAAAGTAAACAAGAGGGACAGAGGACAAAGATAGAAAAAAATCACACAGTGACCCAGGAACGAGACAATGCATCCGCAATCACGTTGTCCACGCCCCTGATGTGCCGGATTTCCAAATGGTTGGGCTGTAAGAATAAAGCCCACCTCATAAGTCTCTGGTTAGGGTTATATTGTGTGTGCAAATATACATGGGGATTATGGTCGGAATAGACCACCAAGGGCTACGTGCCACCCCCCAAATAAACATCAAAATGCTCCAATGCCCAAATAAGGGCTAATGCCTCTTTATCTACAGTAGAATAGTTTGCTTGACACTTGTTAAACTTCCTGGAGAAATAACAAACAGGACGCTGGATGTTACCGTCATCAGCTTGCAGAAGCGCTGCCCCAGCGCCCACCTGGCTAGCGTCCACCTGAAGTTGATACGGCCTATCCAGCTGGGGGTCCGCCAGCACAGGGGAAGTGCTGAGAAGTGACTTGATATTATCAAAAGCCTGTTGGCATTCTACAGTCCAAACAAATTTCACCCCTCCTTTCAGGAGGTTTGTGAGTGGACAAACCACGGATGAAAAATTACTACAGAAACTTCTGTAGTAGCCCACCATTCCTAAAAACCGCTGAAGTTCCTTCTTAGTAGTGGGTGGGGGGTACTGGTCAATGGCGAAGACCTTCGCCCTCACTGGATGAACTTGCCCCTGACCCACTACGTTTCCCAGATAGACAACTGTAGCGCGCGCAAATTTGCATGTAGCCAAATTCACTATCAGCTTTGCGACTACCAAACGCTCAGAGTGCCCGTATACGTACTAGGTGTTCCGACCAGGTGTTGCTTACCACCACATCATCCAATTAAACTGCACACCCCTCTAGACCTGCAATAACCCGATTCATCAGTCTCTGGAATGTCGCGGGCGCGTTCCGCAATCCGAAACTCATGACACGTACAAATACAAGCCAGAGGGAGTGATGAATGCAGACACTTCCTGAGCCCGAGGAGTAAGCCTAACTTGGTAGTAGCCCTTCAATAGATCAAATCTGCAAACGTAGCGTGCAGCACCCACCTGATCTATACTCGTCCATTCTGGGAGGCGGGAAAGAATCTGGCTTAGTTACCTTGTTTAACCTGCGGTAATCTGTACAAAAACGAAAGGTTTTGTCTGGCTTAGCCACAAGCAAACAAGGGGACGCCCAGCTAGAGTGAGAGGCCTCAGCCAAGCCATTGTCCAACAGATACTGTACCTCAGCATCCAATACCTTACGTTTGTCAAGCCCCACACGATGAAAACGCTGGCAAATTGGCAAGGCATCTCCAACATCTATATTGTGTTCGATAAAATCCCTATCTATGAGCGTATCTGGAAAAAGAACAGAAAAGGTCAAAATCAAAGCCTTTAGCTCATTAACTTTATCTAATGGAAGATGGCCTATCAAGGTATCCAAGTTAGCCAACATTCCAGATTTATTAAGCCTTGGCTGCAGCACAGAGTCGTCAGGGCCAAATTCCTCACCCTCTGTTGCCACCAAAGGTTGACAAGAGGGCCCAGTATCAATTACAGCCACTGCAACAGATGACGCCTCCTCACCCCCTAGACCAGTGGTTCTCAAGTTCGGTGCTGGCGCCCCCCTGTGTATGCTGGTTTTTGTTCCAACTACGATTGCAATGCTAAGATTTTAAAAAGCTGTTACTTTGTCTAAAGCCATCTTAAGTCACATTTGGATGGACATCCCATAGGAAAAGTGTCTTGCTCATCTGTTGCTCAATCTCGTCTCTTGAGATGAATTTGAGCTTCTCATATTTGTATCATTCTGTGATCATTTGCTTCTGAGTTACTTCTCCTAAAGGTCCCTTAGGAGCAAGAGATAAGCTGAAAAGAGACAAGACATCACTGAAACAGAGGAAGTTGATTTGAGATAACCATTTGAGCAATACTTGAGAAGTGGGATAAACAGCCGAGATCTCATAATTGTTTGCCCCTGATCTCAATTATTTTGGTGGAGAATTAAAGAGAACAGTTAAAAAAAAGATTTCTGCAGTAATCACAGGCAAAACCGAATAAAAGTTTCCCCAAAAAACATAATTCTGCATCCCACTGCTTGGAGGATTTTGAAGGGTTTTTTTTAGTTGTTCTCTTTAATTCTCCTTCAAAATAACCCAGACATAATTGAGATCAAGGTGCATACAGTTATGAGATCTCCTCTGTTTATCCCGCTTCTCGAGTATTGCTCAAATGGTTATCTCAACTCAACCTCCTTTGTCTCAGTGATATCTTGTCTCTTTTTAGCTTATCTCTTGCTCCTAAGGGACCTTTCGGAGAAGTAACAAATGATCACAGAATGATACAAATATGAGAAGCTCAAATTCATCTCAAGAGACGAGATTGAGCAACACATTTTTCCTACGGGTATCCATTCTGCTATGAAAAATAAAAACCCTTGAACATATTGTGCTTAATTTTCAATATTGCTAGGATTTTCAGGTGAAAACACTTTTACACAGATCAAATTAGACTCTGAGAAAATCAATAAGCTCCTACAGTAGTTGACTACAGTAGTTTGAGTTTTTCCCAAATAACCTGCCTGAACCAAATAAAATCAACAGGAAACACAACAGGTGTGACTCCATTGTTTGCCAAGTAAATTGTCGGGTTTTGCCACCATATGTCAAGAGTTTCACCAATGAGGAACCTTTTGATTATTTATGTTGATTAAATGTTTGGTTAAATTGTTTCCCTCTGCCAATATTTACAATATATTTCAATGTGGATATCTGCATAAAGGCACTTAATTAAAACAAATCATCAGCTTGTTAAAATCTAAAGATTGCAATTGTAGTTGGAACAAAAACCAGCATACACAGGGGGCGCCAGGACCGAACTTGGGAACCACTGACCTAGACCAAGACTAGGGTTTTGCGAATAGTAAGGCTTTAACAAGTTAATGTGGCACAATTGTTTAGATCGCTTCCTGTCAGGAGTATCTAATAAGTAGTCATAGTCCGGCACCCGCCGAGCAACAGAATAGGGGCCGACAAATTTAGCACAAAACGGTGATTTTGGTACTGGCAACAAAGCTAGGACCTGATCACCAGGACTAAATGCACGTTTTATAGCACGGCGGTCAAACACCCTTTTCATACACTGTTGGGCCTTAGCAAGATTATCACTGGCCATTTTCCAGGCCAGCGTCAACCTCCAACGAAATCCATTAACGTAATCAATCACATTCACGGGGGCCTGAGCCTCCTCCAACCCATCTTTTAACAGAGACAAAGGACCACGGACTTGATGACCAAACACCAAGTCATTTGGAAGGAAACCAACGCTGTCTTGCGCTACTTCACATGCTGCTAAGAGCAGCCATGGAATACCCTCTTCCCGGTCTCTGTTTAACTGAATGCAGTAGGCACGCAAAAGGGACTTCAAAGTACTATGGAAACGTTCCAAAGCTGCTTGACTCTGGGGATGGTACGCACTATTTAACTGTTGGTTAACTTTTAGCAATTTAAGAATGTTGCAAAACATCTTCGATCTGAAGTTGGTCCCCCTATCACTCTGAATCACATGAGGTGTGCCAAATATGGAAATGAACTGTGTAAGTGACTTTACCACAGCTCTTGTTTTAATGCTCTGCAGCGGATAGGCTGTCGGGTAGCGAGCAGCCTGGCACATGACGGTCAACAAGTAAGCACACCCGGACTTAGAAGGCGGCAAGGGGCTCACACTATCAAATGCTCAAAAGGCTTCCCTACCGAAGGAATTGGACACAGGGGCGCCGGCTTAATTGACTGGTTGGTTTTCCCCGCCAACTGACAAATATGACAAGTTTTAAATGAACTGAGGAACATCTTGCTTAATCCTCGGCTAAAAAAATGCTGCAACAACCTTAAATGCGTCTTGCGAACACCAAAATGACCTGCCGCATCACTGTGTGCCGTCCTACCTACGCCCTCTATAGGTAGAGAAAGGCGTACAGCCAAAGCAACTTCTCCACTCACAAGTTCTGACTCCAAAACTATCCGATGCAGCGGAACAGAAATGGTATGCATCCCGATACCCCGGATAAGGACACATGTCCCTGTGTTAGACACCTCTGAGAAAGGCAAGAGAGATTCTAAAACAAAAGATTCTGAAGCTCCAGTGTCACGCAAAATACACACTGGCACTTTCTGGTCACTTCCAACCAATGAAACCTGACCAGCTGTAATGAAGGGGCTATAGCCAACTAGCACATGCTTGTGGCTGTTCTAAAGGCAACTCCTCTCTGAGCTGAACCTGAAAGGTACATACAGATTTTGGAGCAACATATGTTGCCATCTAAGCAACGTCTTTTTCATGGACGCCCCTGCTTATTTCAGCAAGACAATGCCAAGCCACATTCTGCACGTGTTACAACAGCATGGCTCCGTAGTAAAAGAGTGCGGGTACTAGACTGGCCTGCCTGTAGTCCAGACCTGTCTGTCATTGAAAATGTGTGGCGCATTATGAAGCGTAAAATACGACAACGGAGACCCCAGACTGTTGAACAACTTAAGCTGTACATCAAGCAAGAATGGGAAAGAGTTCCACCTGAAAACCTTCAAAAGTTGGTCTCCTCAGTTCCCAAACGTTTACTGAGTGTCATTAAAAGGAAAGGCGATGTAACACACTGGTAAAAAGGCCCCTGTGCCAACTTTTTTGCAATGTGTTGCTGCCTTTAAATTCTAAGTTAATGATTATTTGCAAAAAAAAAAAAAAGTTTCTCAGTTTGAACATTAAACATCTTGTCTTTGTAGTATATTCAATTGAATATAAGTTTAAAAGGATTTGCAAATCATTTTATTCTGATTTTATCTATGATTTACATAACGTGCCAACTTCACTGGTTTTGGGTTTTGTAGTACGAGTAGGATATACAGGTTTAAACAAGACACTCCACTTGATAAAAAAGCATCCGACAGGACTTTGTGAGCTGTCCAACCTTCAGGAATCAGTTGAACATGTATTATTTCACTGTCAGAAGTATAAAGACAAACAAGAAATACTGAGAAGAGTACTCAGTAATTTGGGAGTTGAGATGACATTTAAAAATCTTTTTACTGTTGGACAAAAATGGCTATTCAAGTACCTTAAGGAGACAGGTTTAATGCAAAGAATTTAGGATTGTTCTATTTAATTATAATTTCTATCTAATCTAAATTATTATCAGTATGATGGGTTAAATAAGGGTAGTTACTCTGGTCCACACTCCAACATAATGGGTGGTAGTAATGCACCTAAAAGCTAGTTTCAACCGCCGAAAAACAAAAAGAAGAAGAAGTTGCATTGCAGCTGAATTCTGATGTGTTATTTCTGCGGTGGTGTGTTGCTGGTCCCCCTTTTTTAACTGATGCTTATTTTTGCATTTAAAAGCTTATCAAAACTGTCTTCTTTTTCCCAGCCCGTGCATTTTGATCCTCACTTTCTTTTAGGCCCATGGTCCTAGTTCCTGCCGGGTTCTCATCTGTATCCGCCGGGTGGAAATCCATGACAGCGGTTGGTGGGAAAATTGAATGTCTTGTATCTTCTTTCTGTGTTCTTTGAATAAGAAAAACTTGGTCACAGAAAAAGAGTGCTTTACTTGATTTACTGAAGTAAATTTAAAGTCGTTTGAATATCCTTGCTCGCTGAACATGTACAAGCAATGTTTTGCCTTTTTATATCCAGAATAACTATTTCGCACAAGAAAAAATTGGACAAATCTGATTTTCAATGTGTAATCTTGTGTTTTAAAAATGTACACTATTTTCTTAATTTTTGTTGAGTACAGTTAATATGTCTGTTCTGAAAACCTCAAAATATATGCTTGGATATTTAAAAGAGTAATTTGTTGACTTTAATTGAACTTTATTAATTAGCTAGTCAGCGGCAGAGGGGCTCCCCACAATGGCCGGGTCCCTCCTGAGATTTCTTCCCACTGGGGAGTTTTTTTCTCAGCACTGTTTGGTGTGAGAATTTTTTTCTCCCAATTGGAAGTTTTTTTTTTGGCTCATTTGATGTTTTGGGGATTAGGCTGGGCACTGCCTTTTTTGTTTAGTAAAGCATCTTTATGACAGATTCTTTGTGAAAAGCATCATAAAAATAAATTGAACTGAATATTTTTTTTTCTAAAGGCAGTGCACACAAGCCCAAAGCACATTTTAAAAGATGTAATTCCCATCTTACAACACTGGGAGGAACTATTCCCTTAAGAACACATTTTTACAAAACTCAGACTATGCCCTGTAGCAATGGTTTCCATTGACAGTCCTGGGGACCCCCTGTGTTTGCTTGCTTTCATTCCAACCTTTTCATACAATCACTTTCATTTTAAAAAATGTTACTGTTTCTTCTTTGGTAGCAGTTAATTTGAAAGAGATTATAAACCCTGTTTAGTGACTGTTACGTCTTTCTGCTCCAATGGTGGTCGTCTGTCCCAAATTTTGTTTTGTTTCTAACAGCCTTTGGTGACAAATTTGTATTCTTTCTTTTCGTTTCCGGATTTGCTCCTGTGCTGCCTCACCACCTGATGTCTCCAGGACCTACATAAGAGGCCCTGCCCAGAGCCAAGTGGGAGAGGGTTTGCGGACGTGGCAACATCAGCTTTTGTCCTGGCCGACCGCTTTGTACTTCCAAAAAACGCCACTTTATTTTGTGTGTTCCTGAACTTGAAATAATTAAAAATCTCGAGCGAGAATAGAGCCTGTCTCGCCTCTCCCACTTTAATGTTGCGGTTCGCTTTAGTTTTGTGCGGATCGTAACAGTGACATTGTCAGAAATAGTCATACCTATAGAGCATGTCGGATAAAAATAGTTCTTTTTCGCAAAATTATTTTGAAGAATTTAAGACAATAGATAATTGATAATGTCCTAATTTTGTTGTTGAATGTGAGATTTTTTTTTTCTCCCTTATTTTTCTGGTCTTTTAATTTATTATGAATTACGAATCTATACTTTTACTGACTTTCTTTTCACATTTCCACTGGTTACAACCCAACTGAATGTTTCATGTCATCAGTTACCATTTGTAAATATGAAGTACCAGTCAAAAGTTTAGACTCACTTTGCTAACTTCACAGCACTCTGTTCTGGGAGAAATTTAAACCGTTTTACTTCTCTATATAATCTCAAATCGAAGCCATATTTTGCAAAGTGAACAGATAAATATGCTCCTTCTATTTTCCAACAGCTGAGTCTTTGTCTTTGGGAAGTTAGAAAGTCGTCCAGCTTAAAATTCATCACAGTCATATGACTACCCTTAAAAAAAAAGTGAGAATGCTCTGCAAATATGACAACAAATGATGGTTGGTTTGATGGAATATAGAATTAGATTTTTTTTTTGCAAAACAAACGCTGCTTTTTTAAAAATGTAGCATATATTGTCAAAAAAATATGCATATGTCCAAATGGCATGCAATGCCAAAAGTGTGTGCAGATGGCCAACTTGGAGATGCTGCCCAGAAATGGTTACTTTTATAAAAAGAATCAAAAATGGTTGTATTTCGATTTAATGTATGCCCGTAGTGACATACAAGTGAAATTAAATTACTTTCACTGTTTGGTACCTGAGAAATCAAGTCAATTTGGAAATGCCACCTAGACATTCCTGAACTAAAACCTCTCAAATTTTGCTCTGATTTACTCGATTAGAATAACTTGGGCACAGATACTGGTGAGATTCTGTGCTGTTATTTTCAAGGTTTCAAACTGCAACTCAGTGACACATATACTGATTTTTACATCACAACAAAAATCCTCAAGATTATTCATATTGAACAAGTAGTCGCAGAGATATATTCATTTCATTTTGGGCATGTGATATTCGAGCCTGAGATAAAGCGGTTTAACAGATTAGATTGAGATCTTATTTGCTTAGGTCTTCCTGGCAGCTGTGATCAGAAAGTGGCCCAGTGTCTTGGTCATGTCACTAGTGTATCACACTGAAACATTGACCCATCTTTATAAAAATATGTCACAAATCACTGGAGAGTCACTGGTGCCAGCTTTGGTGAGAGTGTAGGCAAACAAAGACATTGGCATTATGACTGTGGTGAGTTGTGTGTTATACAGGGTTGTGAAAATGCATTTGCCTCATTGACTGATTTCCTTCATTCTCACTTATTTATCTCACTAATTGGTTTCAAATCATTTAACAAATGTTACATAAAGGGAAACTGAGTAAACACAAAATGCACTTTCAACATTATTCTTTCATTTATTCATGAAAAAAGGTTTTAAAAGTTTAGAAAAATACTTTCTTTCGAAGCAATGTCTTCACACTTCACCTGATAAAATGCACCTCATGACCCATTTTCAGCAGCCTGAAGTAACTCTTTTGGGTCTAGTGGTAGCTCCTATTCCTGGAATCCCCATCGGAGCATTTAGGCTTTTAGCTGGTGCAGAATAAAAGAAATAAGTGAAAAAAGGTCATGCGTGGCGAACCCATTAGAAGCTTGTCTGATAAGTGCGGCAGCAGACTTCTCAACTCATAAAAAACCTTTCTCAGCTGTCACAACCGTTGTGTTTATCCCTAGTGTGTCTCTTTGCATTTCGACAGCATCCATGTTTATTCGGTGCACTTGTGTTACGATTGGTGTACGTCTGGTGCATGTCTTCCCTATTGGCTGAATCTCATAATTCACTCATCTCCAAACAAAGAGTGATGGGTATTTATCTCTTACAATGCATGTGCTTGTTGCTGGGCAGTAAAGTAGGATTCGCACCAAAGTTTTCGTCGTACCAAATTTATGTTAAACTTCTTTGTCTTTGTCTTAGTCCAGTATTGGCAAGGTCTTCAACATTTGGCAGCACACTGGAAACCACTGTCTGGCAACAGTAGCCCAAGCATTGCCAATGACATCTGTGCTGAACTGTCTCTCTTTCTCTCTAGGCCTCCATTCCCACCTATCCTCTCTGGGGTTCTGTCCCCGTCATTAGCGCACTGCTGCCAATAAACTACTAATTGTATTCCAAGTCTGTCCTCACACTTGATTCCTAGTCTGGACCAAAACAGTAGAATCCAGCCACTGAAGGAATCTGCAGATGTCAAACATGGATGATGCCCTGAGGTATAGTAGGGTGCCCCTCAGTTAGCATGAAGAAATGCTTCCCCAGCTGCGCCAGACCCTGTGAGCCCTCTTATCTCCTTTGTGCAGACGTGTTTTATCACCGGTCTTCCCCCTTCCAATCACTACACCACCTTCCTCACCATAGTTGATAGGTTTTCCAAGGCCGTTCACTTCATCCCACTCACCAAACTCCCTTCTGCTCAAGAAACCGCCACTCTCATCATACAACACGTTATCAGACTACATGGCATACCCTCCGACATCCCTTCTGATCGCGGCCCTCAATTCACAGCTGAATTTTGGAAATCATTTTGCAAATCCCTCGGCACCACTGTCAGCCTTTCTTCCAGCTTCTACCCACAGACTAACGGCCAGACCGAGCGGGCTAACCATTGTATAGAGACTGTTCTAAGATGCTTATGTTTGAAGAACCCCTCCTCCTGGAGTCATCAACTGCCCTGGGCCGAATACACTATAAATAGCCATACCTCTGCCTCTGGTCTCTCTCCCTTTCAAGCCTGTCTTGGTTACCAACCACCTGTGTTCCCCTGCCAGGAGGAGGAGGTAGCTGTGCCATCCGCCGGCGAGTTCATGCGCCGCTGCTGGCGCACCTGGAAATCTACACCTGAAGCGCAGCTCAGGTCGGTGACACATATGAAAACTCGTGCTGACAAGAAACGTATCCCCGCTCCATCTTACGGACCTGGGCAGCGCGTTTAGCTATCGGCCAAGGATATTCCCTTAAGGGGTAACGGGGGAAAACTTTTTCCTAGATTCTTAGACCCGTTTTCCATAGAGAAAATTATTAGCCCCACTGCTGTTCGCCTCCGTCTCCCTCTGTTTATGCGTAGAATTCATCCACTTTTCATGTTTCCCGAATTAAGCCTGTAGTTACCCACCCCCTGTCTTCTGGTCCTGATCCCCTACCACCCGCCCGCATCATCAACGGAGACGAAGACTTCACAGTGCGGACTTTACTGCACTGTCATCGACGAGGTCGTGGACTTCAGTACCTCGTCGACTGGGAAGGCTACGGTCCAGAACACCGCAGCTGGGTGCCTGGCCACCACATCCTGGAAAAGTCACTAATCACAGACTTTCAAGCTTCGCACCCCAGACCAAGTTGAAACGCCTGGAGGCGTTTCTTTGGACGGGGGGTACTGTTATGATTCTGATCTGCCATGCTCTGATTTGCCATCTCTTGTTCTATTTTCCATGTTTTGATATTATGTTTTATTGGTATTTAAATCATTACCATGTCTGATTATTCTTTGATATGTGTATTGTGAATTGGTAACATAGATTCGTGAATGTATTGAAAAGTGAATACAAGCCACTAGATGGCAGTTATGACCTTTCTTTTGTTAAGCCCAGACTGGAGCTAAGTTTGGACATGTCCTGGGCATGTCTGAAACAGAAAGTCCCAGAGAATTAAAAGAGGTCAAAAGGTGGGAGGGGTCTGCAATAGAGTATATAACGAGGAAAATTGAGAGAGTAAAGTAGTAGGAGAAATTGCAAGGGGAAGGATACATCTGACCAGATCTGTCACTCTTTTCAAGACCTGTGAAGCTTTTTGTGGATTTTTGCCTGTGTTGTAACATTTTCCTCACCTGGAAAATCACCAAGCAACCCAACTTAAGGGACTGTAAATATATATATATTTTTCTTGTATATTATCAATCTTGGTCAGTAGAGTAGATTGTAGGTTAGTGTTAGTCTTTGTTTAATTAAATGTGTTTAAGGTTTAAAATTGTGTTTGTCATCCCTTGCTGCCGTAAATGTAATAAAAAATTGGGGCCATAACAGTATTGTCTTAGCTTTACTTTTCCATATTTTGCATTTTACCATAGCTTTAATCCGGTCCATGTCTTGCTTTCTACCATGCATTGCACTTTGTCTCCCCCTGTCTGGTCTCTTGTCTTGTCTCAGCTCACAGCCCCGGTATTGTGTGCCACTCTTCGGGTGATTTAATGGTTTCTGGATTTCAGTCTTCCTTCAAATCTCGTTTGCTTACTTCACCTTACTTTTCTATTTTACTAACCATACTAACAGACACTCACACTCACCCTCCACACACCATATAGTGAGTACGATTGAAATGTACCTGGAGTGTGAGCGAGAGAGAGACCTACCACTAACCGAGGGAGCGGTCCCACTCCTCGCCAGCTGCAATTCACTAACGCCACTCAAGCATAACTGACAGTAGTGGGCACTAGGTACCACAGGCGGTGCGTCGGCTGCTGCAAAGGGACGCTCAACGCTCAATCTTCACCCTTCATTGCTGAATGACCTAAACCTGTCGCAGTTTACTTTTCTTGATTAGAAAGTTTTTCAGACTAATTGGTAAAACGACAATGAAATTTATTTTTAATAGCGTTGTTATGCATTGCTTCACAAAATTGAGGCGTCTCTTTCGCACATAAATGACGACGTAAATATCTGCATGCCTTCATAAATTCTGTGGTCAAGTTGCTCGCGAGAGGTGAAGGACAGCCCGCGAGGCTCACTGAGCAACAAGGTGTGAAACATGCCGAACATTTCCTTCTACACTCAGCAATTAAGAAAGAAGAAAAGAATGGATTCTCGTGACTTACAGCTACATGAGCCTCGCAGACCAATCCACACGCGCCCCACGAGCCAGCTGAGCGCAGCATTTTCCAACCCATGAGTAAAGAAAAGCACGAGAAATCCGAATGCGTGAGAGTTGACAGATATGCGTAATAAATGAAAACTGGCCACAACTGATATGGTTCAGAGTTTCTGCAATGGTAATTTAATGAAATGAAAACAGGGCAATAATTATCAGTGCTCATTCTAACTTAACAAGTAGAACTGGCAAAACATGATAATGCTTTGGATTTTTGGAGTGCAAGTAAATTAAATTTTATTAAATGATTGGATATGACCTTTTTCAATCATTATTTTTAAGGGATGGTTTTGAGCTTCCCCGATTGCCAGTTCACCAGTAGGTACTGGTGGGTACACAAATGCTAACCTCGAGTTCACCACAGTGCAGTTCGTAAACACTGAAACCAGGTGGTCAGTTAGTAAGTTACCGGCAACGTTATCATCATTAGAGTTAAAATTTGCATAGTTGCGATTGCGTTGAGCACGTGGCTTTAAATGATCGAGAGTTTCTAATGTTTGTAACCACCTAAAATCCACGACAACGAAATACCGGCGCAAGTTAGTGCTGCTCAAGGGAAGTGTTCCTGGCACTCAACCTTCACTCTGAAAGAGACACTATTTTCAGTATGAGTGAGGTCTCAGGAAGCAAATAAGGGTTAGGACAACCGCTGACTCATTTAGTATAACCTGACACTAAGTTTTAGTACTCACTCACACTCAATTAGTGTGAGTGTCGTTTCTGAATACGGGCCTAGGGGATTGAATAATTTAACTTACTAATTGATTAACAAGCTGTCAGCACTCGCCCTGTTCTAGTCTCCGCCTCTTGTCTCTCCCTAATCTCCTTTGCTTCATTTCTGTAGAATCTCCACATCTGATCACGCTGTCCTTTCTCTCATTATCTATGCACGTTAGAACGCCTTGACCGGAGCCGTATGTTTGTCTATAGGATTGTCTCATGATCCCTGTCCGCGTTTTGGCTTTTGCCTATTTTATGCAATTAGTTTCTCCCTCTTGTTCCACCCTTTGTAATTAGTCTCATTTCCTGCACCTGGGTTCTATGTACCATGTGATCTCCCTGGTGTGAATGTTAGGTGTCTCTTCACAGAACTTCCCTGTCAGAAAGTCTCTCGTGTTTACCTGTGCTGCTCATTATCCTGCCATGTACTCATTGCGTTTCTCTTCTGACTGGACCATCCGACTTTTGATTTTTGGCTTGCCCTTCCTTCATTAATTACTGTTGCATCTGTGTATTCAAACCCTTTTTACCCGACTATGATTTTGTGGATTGCTGCCCTGTTAACGATTTGGATTTCCCTTTGGTTTTTGATTTTTGCTTCTTCTACAAACCACTGCCTGTGTACCGAATCTGTTTTGCCTGACTACGATTTGTGTTTGCTGCCCTGGTTACGACTCTGTTTCTGCCCCACTAGATTTTGACTTTTGGATTGCGGACAGGGCAGAAGTATTTTTGCCTTCTGCCCTGCGGGGGTTACCCCCCTCGCTCAATAACATCTCCTTTATTGCAATCCTGTGTTCTCGCTTTTGGTTCCAGAGCGTTACCTTACAAATGGTATCCTAATGAGTAATTATCAGTTTCCTGATATGTCATTCTATTATCAATTATAGTCATCACATATAAAAAATGTGAAGTTCTCTACCATGGATTTATGCGTAGATTCCTCCATCTGAGAATTGCAGTGCTCCCTTATATCCTCCTTGGCACTGGTGTTGATAGCCAGTCACTCAATTATATACTCAGGCTCATCTGCGTAACTGCACAGTTATAGTTCACACCCTCGTGAAGCTTCCCTGGTAACGATGTATTGATTGACTCATTTCTTATCCAATTCCTGAGTGATTAAACTTTCCACAGTAACTGAAAGATGTTGATTGGACAATCCAAAGAATATACAAGCCTTTGCATATCAACAAGGAAGGCTGTGTTCGCTCAAAGTTGTGCATGATTGCACAGCTGAAAGTGACATTATTTATTTATCGGGAGCTCATGATTTCGCTGCCGAGTTTAAGTGCATTCGAATTCTCTTCTTTGCACGGTTGTCTTCCTAAGCAGTTAGGAATTCCCCTTCACACCTTCCTTTTAGTCTTTGAGGAAATCATAAGGTAAAGAAAAGTGGTAAGGAATTGGTGGATAGCCAATAACTAACTATTAACTATTCGGACGCCGCCATATCATTGAGTTCTTTTTCGCTTCTCGCTCCGGTCACTATCTGTTATCAAAAGCTACACTGCCCCCATGGTGTCCAGAGGTACTGCTCTGTTTGGCCCGTATCCGTAAGCTTTGTGGCAACGTGCAGAAATACGGACGAATTGAACGCGGAGTTCGGACAGAGGGTTCAGAACGTATCCAGATCCGTATTTAACATTGAGCATCAATGGGCCTTTAGAGGCATGCATGTACAAGACAGCTGTGTAGTCAAATATGGGTAAGATTGTCACCTGGACAATCCTCTCCCTACAGTCCAAAAGAAAAACAGGATCTGTTTTTGCAAAGAAACTCAATTTTCACTTATTTTTTTTTTAAAAAGTTGGCCACATGAGTTTTCAAAGAGAAGTCATAATCCAGCCAGATGCCTAGATTTCTATCGGACTGAACCTGCTCAGTTTGAGCACCGGTCAATGAGAAAATGGAGGCATTTGGAATAATTCTATTCTGTGCAGAAAAGATCATGAGCTTAGTTTTATCAGTATTTATAACAAGTTTAAGACTAGCGAGAGCTTGTTGGTGTGAGGTATCATTCAGGAACCACTCGCGAAATCGTGGTCATACAAAAATGAGTCGAAATCCAGAAAGACAAAAACAATACAAAAAGAGCAATGGCAAGAAACAAGGTCAGACAATCCAGTAGAAGCGACACAATATTCAATGCCATATGAGGCACTCTGCACAAAGAAGTATTGATCAATGTTCTGACAAGAGCTGTGAGTGAAAAGACTGCTAATATACACACGGAGAAGGTCACATGCTACACAGGAATCAGGTGTAGGGAATGAAGCTAATTACATCAGGAGAATCACGAGGGAAGCCCTAACCACAAAAATTGACGAAAGACAAAATTGGAACGGGAATCACACAGACAGCCTATGAAATTTAAACAGCTCTGGTCCAGGAGTTCTACATGCACAGACAATGAGCTGAGGAAAGTAATTAAGCATGTGTGAGAGATCTCCCTGAAACTAAGGAGAAGACAGGGAGAGTTGACCAAGAGGCGGAGAATAGAACAGGGCGATTGCTGAGAGGGAATTAGTCTAAATTAGTAGTGGTGCAACTTCACAAATTTAACTAGAGTGCTCGTTAGTAATCTTACATACATGGATTAGTTGTGTTAGTAGACCCATTTCAGGTGATTTACATGAATTCTTTAAAACATTCCTTGAATCTCGTTTTCTTCCTTAGCCTTTCTGTTCTGATTACTAACAAGACTAACATTTGTATTTTGTATCAAATCAGTGGGCACGCAGACAGGGAAGATGGACTGAACCAACTCGATCACTAGACAGGGAGACAAATGCAATGGTACAGAAAAATGGAATGAACCAAAAACCTGTGTTACAATAACCAAAAAGAATAAATAAAAGACAATAATCATGAACACAGAACCTGAACATAAACATGACAACAAGAAAGAATCACAACAAATGCATCCCCATACCATCAGAGATGCTGGCTTTTGAACTGAACGCTGATAACAGGAGGGGTGGTCTTTCTCCTTTGTAGCCTGGAAGACACAACGCCCATGATTTCCAAAAATAATGTCAAATTTGGACTCGTCTGACCACAGGACACTTTGCCACTTTGCTACAGTCCATTTTAAAAGAGCCTTGGCCCACAGAACAAAGTGGCGTGTCTGGATCATGCTCAACAATGGCTTCCTTTTTACATGATAGATTTTTATTTGGCATCTGTGGATGGCACGGCAGACTGTGTTTACAGACAGTGGTTTCTTGAAGTATTCCTGGGCCCATTTAGTAATGTCAATGATTGAATCATGCCGGGGAGTGATGGAGTGGCGTCTGAGGCCCCTGAAGATCATGGGCATCCAGTAAAGGTCTTCGGCCTTGTCCCTTATACACTGAGATTTTTCCAGTTTCTCTGAATCTGTTGATGATGTTATGCGCTGTTGATGATGAGACCTTCAAAGCCTTTGCAATTTGACATTGAGGAACATTGTTTTTAAAGCATTCCACAATTTTTTTACGCAAGCCTTCACAGATTGGAGAGCCTCTGGCCATCTTTACTTCTGACAGACTCAGCCTCTCTAAGACATCCCTTTTATAGCCAGTCATGTTACACACCTGATGCCAGTTAACTTAATTGAATCACTGATTAGTAAAATCCCACAAGTCAAGTCAAGTATGACTTGTGGGTTTTTAGTAATAGGTGCTTCAATTACTTGCTAAATGTTCTTTCAGCTGATTCTCTTATATATCAAATGCTTTTTCTGCCCTTTTTTTTGTGTCCCAACTTTTTGCAATAATTATGAAATAAGCTCATTTTGTGGATAAAAATGTAAAATGTCTCAGTTTCAAGATTTGAAATGATATTTATGTTCTATTGAAAAAAACATTGCTAATGCGATCTGAAAGTGATTGCATTTTGATTTTATTCACAACTCTTCATCACAACTATTTTGGAATCGGGTATACTGTTATTTTTTCGTAAATGTGTATGTTATTATACGAAATATAACTAATATCACTTTTTTTCGCCATAATTAGGTTAATTGTCCATTAAAACACATAATTTGACCCATACATTGCAGAAATTGATTGATATACATATTACTTAGACAGAAAGCTAAACTTGGTTGGCTAATAGGTGGCCATCTTGAAAAATTGCGGCCATTTTGCAAAGTTTCTAAACATAAGATACAGGGTATTTGCCATTATCCGAGAACAGCCACACTTAAAGGGAATGTTAGCTGTTTGTGCTTGCCATTTGACTGAAGAAAGCTTTGTCAATAAAGAATAATTCAAAGCTGAATATACATCTAACCTGCTTCTCTAACCTGAAGCAGTTGTATCTATTAAGCGCTTGGAGCCACAAGCTGTAAGTAATGATATTACAGCAAATAATGTGTTACGGGTGGCTAGCAGGACTGCTAACGATAGTTAGCACTAACAACTGGCCTCAAACGCAGGCTTTGTAAAATATCTGAAGATAAAGCCTGGAGCGGTATCAACTAGACGGTGGGCTGAATGCGATTGAAGTGAACTTGATTGATCTGCATTGAGGGAGCACACAGTTCTTTGTGTGTGACATCTAGTTATCTTATTAAGTCCAAAACAATTTGTTGGGGGCTAATTGTTGGTCATAGTTTTTTGCAATCTTACATTTGAATGAAATGTTTGCTCATGCATATCTGTGGACACATCTAGCTGATAAACCAATAAGAATTCGCATACGGGGGTTAAGGACCCCCCAAAATGTAAACAGACGATGCGACTGGAATGCTGTCTGGATTATGCATTGGAAGCATTACAATTTTAATAATACTTTCAAGACTATGATCCAATTTGTGTAGTGTTTTCATTTAATTTTACTAAGATAGTTGAACTCTGGTATATTACTGACGTTACAGGTGAGCTTGCGAGCTATTAAACTAACGTTAGATGGCTAACGTTAACGTGATATTAACGTTAGTGCTAACGTTAGTGTTAGGCTTAGGAAGTGTACTTCTGAATAAGTCCAAGACAGAAATCCCATGTAAAGAATATTTATTGAACACAAGTTACACAACGATCTCCTCCAAAGATTTCAGCTTCACATACCTTGTAAAGTACTATTTCAGCTTCACATTAGTAACGTTAGATCTAACGTTATGTGACCTGCTTAATTCCAGGTTTATGATATGCCTCTAACCGGATTGGAGTGCTATATAATTCAAAACAAAGCGGCAAGGTGGCAAGCTCTCACATCTTGTCTGAATGTCCTTTCCCCAGCCCGACCTTACAGACTCCAATGTTAAGGGTTAGGGCAATGTGTCCATCCTGATTCTCGGAGGGAAGCTATAATGCAAGGTGACTGTCTTGGTTATCAGATAGCCTCTACCTTAAAAGTACACACCCCCTACAATTGTAAACCAATTGCCCTTAAGGTAGACACTCCACCCCCCAATAGGACATAACAATCCCAGTATGACACAATCAACACCCAATGAATGAACCCCCAACCTAAAGTTCAAAAGGTTATTCGTCTGTGAATAGCACTCTTCTCCAGCGTGCCAAGGGCCATAGAACGTGTGCGTTTGCCAATGCGAGTCGGTTCCGACGCCAGACAGCGGTGAGATCCAGACCACGGTGAGAACGCTGAACATGCAAGTTGGCTTCTCGCAGGCTGTTACGGACTGTCTGTGGTGTGATACGTCTGTTGTGCAGACTAACGGTCTCATCCGCTGTGCGTGTTGCTGATCTTAGCCGATCCCTCAGGTGGACAAGTTGGATGTAATGATCTTGTAATGGTGTGGTCACGCATGGCCGACGTAGGTTAGGTCGATTTGCAGTACTGCCTGTCTGTCGGAGACAAACTCTCAAACAGCCTATCATCCGATAGTTAACATTCAGCTGCACAGCGACTGCTCTGGTGGACATCCCTCCTTCCAGCATGCCAATGGCACGTTCCCACATGACCCGAGACATCTGAGGCATGATGACTTTTGACAAAATTTGACATTTTAGGGTGGCCTTCTATTGTCCCCAGTAGAAGGAGTGTCTGGGTACTGCTCATTCTGTCTGATCACCGTCTGGAAATGCCAGTACCCCTGTACTGAGTGAAATCACTGCATCACTGAGCAAATGCTCACTGATCAAGAGATGGATTAAAAAATGGTACACTAATCAACATAAATATCC
The DNA here is from genome assembly GCA_029721435.1 of Gymnothorax reevesii. Lineage (NCBI taxonomy): Eukaryota > Metazoa > Chordata > Actinopteri > Anguilliformes > Muraenidae > Gymnothorax > Gymnothorax reevesii. The sequence continues at coordinate 68,148,725 of CM056578.1, read as the reverse complement.
CTATTGTACGAGTAAAAGTCAGCATATGCTCACTTAGAGTTGTTAACTCCATGTGGCTTCAATATTTGACATGGGGCGTTTATATTTTTGTTCAGTGTAGATGGGCCAGAGAGTTTAATAGCAAACTTTGCTGTTAAAACATTTAACTTAAAAGAGAACAGCCCAATTCCAGATGTGCCTGCTAATACCGGTTACCACAGAGAATGAACATAGAGGCTCCCCGCAAGAGGAAGGAAAAATTAACAAAGACTGCAAAAGGTTTGTGCCAAATGCACTTTACTTTAAACATATGACACCTAATTACTGTATTGTATTTTACTGGACTGGCCGCGAAATTTGCCCTGGTTTTTCTCTGCAGGAGAAACAATATGGGTGTGAGAGATGTGTATTAATCCTGTAACACGGGCACAGCATGTATGAGTAAAGGTCAGATCTAGCCTGGAATAGACAGGAGTCAACAGAATGTTGATTTTATGATATGTAATTGGTACAGTGCAGGGATGTCCAGCTCAATCTTTGAGCTTGCAAGATTACAATAGCCCCTCAGGCTAGGTTAGATTAGGCCTGCAGAGCCAACCAGACATTCCTCCACCAATGAGTTATGGATGGAAGATAGAGGGAGACTTCTTTGAGATTGACCGGATGTCACTTCCTCCAGCCCCTGTTGGAATCCTGGAACTTGTGTACTGCTCCTGCAAAAAGACACAATGTGTGAGGGGGAGATGCACTTGCAAAGCAAACAACCTACATTGTACAGACGTGTGTGTGTGTGTGTGTGTGTGTGTGTGTTTGGCCTGTCTGAATACTGTTCAGTAATATTACCGTACTTGTTATTGTGTTACCATTATAAATGTTCTGTACCACTATGATCGACTCTTTGGTCTGTCTTGTTTAAATGTAAGTGGTATTCCACTACCCACACAACATGTTAATGTAACACCCAACAAGAATGTGAAACAAGTATTATTAGCTTTAGGGTTGTTTGATTTCCACTAACGTTTATGTAAGATTACAATCTGAGAAAGACGGTAAGGCAAAACCAGGAGTTAACGTTAGCTAACGTTACTCTGTAACGCAAGTTCGCCTCTGTAAGCTGGCTATGTAGGCTATGCATTGCATTGATCACACTTTGCGTAATCTCTTCAGCAAAAATTGACTGCATATAAACAGCTGATGACTCCTAACATCCTATCACATTTTAATAATGCTGTGAAGTTCAGTAAACGTGCATTTTCAATATGAATTTATATGAATTAAGACCTTACCGAGTGCGAACAAAGTCCATTAATGTCAATAAACCGGGGCGACATTTACTTCCTAGTTGGAGGAATGCCATTGGAGGACATCAAGTCACGTGATGTTGTTACGAGTTTTGATTGGCGCTGCAGCAAGGACCTCGTTACTGCAGTGCCTGTTTCATTTCACCATCAAAACATTCGTTTTCATAAAAAGATGACCGAAAAACAGCTCCCAACAAACAGAAATGTGTTAATATAAAATATATGTAGTTCATGTTAAAATATCACATCCTCCCTACACCCAGATCAATCATTTCACTAATGAAAGCCTCTAGAGAGCTTCGGCCCGCCACCTAAACTGTCTGTGACTCACAGATGTGGAAGCAGTAAATTCTACCATTTTTTGTTAATTTACTTCATAAGCCTACTTTTTTTTTTTTTGCATATGCCTACCCAACGTGATAGCCTGTTGAATGTGGCTGTAGCATTGTGGCTGACGTAGCTAAGTTTTTTTTTTTGTTTTATTTCGGCATGATTGTAAATCATTTCATGACAATTTCAACACGACACAACATGTATCATGACCAAAAGGGTTGCGGGGGAAGCGAAATCGCTTATCAGAGTCCCGCCCCCAGCTCCCAGAAAAAACAGTTTGGTTATGGTTAAAATATCATAAGGATTATAAATCACAGCAGAGTTAATGTCCATGTACGCTACGTTTTAACGTCAGAAAGATTTTCTTTATCCTTTGGTCAATCAAATGCAGTCCAAACCCCAATGATAGCAGACCCACTATCATGAATCCAGTTATATAGACATCTTCTACATCCTCGATGTCCAGGACTGTCAATTCGGACAGTTAGTCTGAAGCGTCCAGTGACAGAATACAAATTAACAAGATTGAACATGTTTATAGTTACTCAGATATGCACATTTCAACAAATATTTGAAGACCTTCAGCTCTCCAGCCATCCTTATATTATCATCAAGTACATTCCATGCCCTGACTCCAGCCACAGATAGGGAATGCTCCCTACGTGTCGTTCTGACCTTGCTTGATTGTAATAACATCCTACTTCTAGTGTGCTGCATGCAGTCACGTTGAAGAAATAGGTTTTGAACATTTTTGGGCAAGCAATTTTTATATCCCAAGTAGACAAGTTGCAAGGAGTTGAATTTTACTATATCCTGTAATTTAAGAAGCTTTGCCTAAATAAACAAATCATTTGTATGGGTTCCATACAGAACGCAATAAATAATTCTAAGGGCCTCTTTTTGAAGTTTAAATAAAGGTTCTATTGTATTTTTGTAAGTGTGACCCCATACTTCAGCGCAGTAATGTAGATGGAGTGCTATGAAGGCTGAATAGATTATTTTAAGAGACTTGAGGTTTAATCATTTCTGCAGTTTCCAAAGAATACATACACTTTTAGCTAACTTTCTTTGAACTAAATTTACATGCGGTTTCCAGCTTAAGAGATTATCTATCATAACTCCCAAGACTTTATATACGTTTACTCTTTCAATGCTGATACCATTAACTTTTAAGTCTATGTCGTCCTTTAGACCTTTTTTCCCAAATATCATAAATTTGGTCTTTGTAAGATTTAATGATAGTTTGTTTACATTAAACCACGTGTGAAGTTTAGACATTTCATTATTAGCCAATTTGACTAATTGGTTGAGATCAGCACCAGAGCAAAAAATAGTCGTGTCGTCAGCAAATAAAATTAATCTTAGGATATCGGATACCTTAACAATGTCATTTATGTAGATTATTAACAGCTTAGGACCTATGACCAAGCCCTGAGGAATTCCACAGGTAATTTCCATGCAGTTTGATTTATTATTGCCCATCTGCACAAATTGCGTTCTATTTGTTAAATCATTTTTAATCCATTTTAATGCGGTCCCTCTTATTCCATATTTATACAGTTTTTCAATCAATATATCGTGATTTATAGTGTCAAATGTCTTCTTCAGGTCAATAAATATACCTATAGAATATAACTTTGAATCTAGTGAATCTTTGATCATCTCAATAAGTTCTGTTAGGGCTAGTGCTGTCGAATGCTTTTTCCTGAACCCATACTGACTGTCACAAAGAAATTTGTGTTTATCAATGTAATTGTCCAATCTATCATTGAAGAGTTTTTCTAAGATTTTTGAACATTGAGGTAAAATCGAGACAGGTCGATAATTTGAGAAATCATATTTATCCCCGCTTTTTTAGAGAGGGATAACCTTTGCTATCTTCATTTTATCTGGAAACACTCCGCAAGAGAAGGATTGATTACATATATGCGTAAGTGGAGTTACAATTGCGTTGGTTAGTGTTTTCAGTGATTTCATGTCTAATTGGTTTACGTCAACAGATGTCTTAGCTGTACAATTATTCAGAATTGATCTAATTTCGGATTCAGTAACAGGAGTTAATGTCAATGTGTCTTGTACTTCCTCATCCTTATCAAGGTAGTCCCATCTTAGGTGTGAGGGTTCAATACCCTTTGCTAGTTCTGGCCCAACATTCTCAAAGTAATTATTAAAATGTTCCACGACTAGATCCATGTCCTCTACCTGTTTACCATGAATATTGAAAAAGGCAGGGTACTCCCTCTTCATAGCCCTCCCAGAAACATTCTTTACTATATTCCAAAGATTTCTGGTGTAATGTTTATTTCCTACTGAAAGCTTTTCATAATACTCTTTTTAATGCTTCCTCAACAAGCGTATAATTTTATTTCCGTAAGACTTATGAGTTATACCTTACTTCCGCTTTCTCAGTCCTTTCTCTCAGAAACTGCTTGTAAAGTATTTTTTTTCTTACAGGCATTAGCCAGTGCTTTTGAAACCCAAGGTCTTCTCTTTGTTTTTCTTCAGATTATTGATTGTTTTGACTAAACAGTGGGTATCATTCAGAGAATTTACAGTCCACAGGAAAGCCTCATATGCTCTATTCGGGTCGTTTTCTGCTAATACATTACCCCATTTTTGATTTAACAAATCTAATTCCAGTTCCTTTAGCCTTTTTTCACTTTTAATTCTGATTTCTGTGCATTCCCGGATTTTCGATCTCGCCTGATCTTTTATATCTACCTTGCAATCACAAATAGCATAGACTGGCAGATGATCAGCAATGTCATTTTTAGTACATTAGTATAGATATTATCTATCAAAGTGGCACTATGCCTAGTAATCCTGCTTGGTTTTGTAATTAATGGTTGCATACCCATGGCATACGTGGTGTTAATATAATCCTCTATTATAGCGCTGTTATTTGGATTTATCAAGTCAACGTTAAAGTCCCCACACATAAAAACATTTTTATGGCTTGTATTAGTGAGTAGTTCACCCATACATTTGCTGAAAACAATTTGCGAATCCGGTGCCCTGTACACACAACAAATAACAGTATTCTTACCTTTCAATCTGGGAATCTCAACTGTAAGGCATTCCATAACATTTTCCACAACATATGATTTACAAACCCCAAAACCAGTGAAGTTGGCACATTATGTAAATTGTAGATAAAAACAGAATACAATGATTTGCAAATCCTTTTCAACTTATATTCAATTGAATACACTGCAAAGACAAGATGTTTATTGTTCAAGCTGAGAAACTTTGTTTTTTTGCAAATAATCATTAACTTTTAATTTAAAGGCAGCAACACGTTTCAAAAAAGTTGGTACAGGGGCCTTTTTACCACTGTGTTACATCGCCTTTCCTTTTAACAGCAATCAGTAAACCTTTGGGAACTGAGGAGACCAATTTTTGAAGCTTTTCAGGTGGAACTCTTTCCCATTCTAGCTTGATGTACAGCTTAAGTTGTTCAACAGTCCGGGATTTCCGTTGTTGTATTGTACTCTTCATAATGCGCCACACGTTTTCAATGGGAGACAGGTCTGGACTACAGTAAGGCCAGTCTAGTACCCGCACTCTTTTACTACAGAGCCATGCTGTTGTAACACGTGCAGAATGCAGCTTGGCATTGTTTTGCTGAATAAGCAGGGCCGTCCATGAAAATGACGTTGCTTGGATGGCAACATACGTTGCTCCAAAACCTGTATGTAGCTTTCAGCATTAATGGTGCCTTCACATGTGTAAGTTGATATGGAATCAGTTGACACCAGATGCGGGAAAAGGGAATGAGGATTTTATTTAAAACAAAATAAAACAGGCACGAGGGCCAACAAAAAAACTTGGCCCAAAGGGTTGCAAAAAACAAACTAAGGTATGCTACACAGAGCTATAAACAAAGAATGCAAATGACAAAAGGCACTGGAAACTCCAGGCAAGAAGATCAAGAAAAATGACAGACACACAGAGACACAGAGACACAGAGACACAGAGACACAGAGACAAAGAGACACAGAGACAAAGAGACACAGAGACAAAGAGACAAAGAGACAAAGAGACAAAGAGACAAATTACGAGACTTGACAAGAGGCTAGAACAAGACTTGAAACTAGATATGCAAGGGAACTTGACAACAAGAACTTGAGACACTGTCTGCCAGCCAACTTCCACCGCATCCAGATAAAGGCTTGAAATCATGGCACATGAGGGGCAACACCTGGAGAAGGAGAACAAGAGGCATGGCAAGATCAAGACATGGACAGAGATTGGATGACAAGACTTGCTCATTAAGAGAATGAGCTCGCTCAGCTTAAGTACCAATTAAGTATGCAGTTTGGAAGCAAGCATGAATGTTAAGAACAGAAAAGCACAGCAAGATCTTGAAATAGCAAAGCAGGAATCATGACAATAAACTCCCTGTCTAAATTAGTAATATTAGTAATGTGCCTATCTAAGAATTACACAACCCAGTGAGTGTTAGTAACTTAAAAACAGTTAATTGCCAATTAAGCTTAGAGAGCCCCGAATCAGCACAGCACAGAAGGAAGGGGGAAATACCAAAGCCAACCAGAGCTCTGAAATGTGCAACAACGAAGGCACGGGGCGGAACGCAGACAAGCGGTGGAGTGGCATGGCAGACCTGGCAAAAACAAAAACATGGAAAAGTAAAAACATGGACAAGGAACATGAATAATGAAATGAGTAATCCTAAACAAGAAACTTAAAACTGTGACTATGAAACATGAACTATGAAACTTGGAACATGAAACTGTTAAAACCATAAATGCTGTACTGTTCTGGCCAAAGGCCAGAACCCCGGAACACAACATAAGTTGCCCATTCCTTGGGCACTAATACACCCTCATACCATCACAGATGCTGGCTTTTGAACTTTGCGTCTATAACAGTCCGGATGGTTCTTTTCCTCTGTGGTCCGGAGGACACGACGTCCACAGTTTCCAAAAACAATTTGAAATGTGGACTCGTCAGACCACAGAACACTTTTCCACTTTGCATCAGTCCATCTTAGATGAGCTTGGGCCCAGCGAAGCCGGTGGCGATTCTGGGTGCTGTTGATAAATGGCTTTCGCTTTGCATTGTAGAGTTTTAACTTGCACTTGCAGATGTAGCAATGAACTGTAGTTACTGACAGTGGTTTTCTGAAATGTTCCTGAGCCCATGTGGTGATGTCTTTTACACACTGATGTCGGTTTTTGATGCAGTACCGCCTGAGAGATCGAAGGTCACGGGCATTCAATGTTGGTTTTAGGCCTTGTCGCTTACGTGCAGTGATTTCTCCAGATTCTCTGAACCTTTTGACGATATTACAGACCGTAGATGATGAAATCCCTAAATTTCTTGCAATAGCTTGAATGTTGGAATGTTGGAATAGGAATGTTGTTTTTAAACTGTTCGACAATCAGCTCACGCATTTGTTCACTAAGTGGTGACCCTCGCCCCATCCTTGTTTGTGAATGACTGAGCATTTCAGGGAAGCTGCTTTTATACCCAATCACCCCACCTGTTCCCAATTAGCCCGTTCACCTGTGGGATGTTCCAAATAAGTGTTTGATGATCATTCCTCAACTCTCTCAGTCTTTTTTGCCACTTGTGCCAGCTTTTTTGAAACATGTTGCAGGCATCAAATTCCAAATGAGCTAATATTTGCAAAAAATTACAAAGTTTACCAGTTCGAACATTAAGTAACTTGTCTTTGCAGTGTATTCAATTGAATATAGGTTGAAAAGGATTTGCAAATCATTGTATTCTGTTTTTTTTTTACGATTTACACAATGTGCCAACTTCACTGGTTTTGGGTTTTGTACATTCATTTACCTGGAAGTTTATGGCCTCATCAAGTTCCTGTTGCTAGTGTTCGTGTCCTATATGCCAGAGTATATAATATCAAGGAGACATTCAACAGAAGGTGTGTGAACATAAACTTCATTTGAAGCTATCATTTTATACTTGATTGTATTTTGGATGCTTGGTACAACTGTTTACGGTAACGGAACTTACTGTCTGTAAAACCTTTATTGCAGGGTAACGTTTGTCTCTGTCATTATGATGACTGCTCAGTTACTACTGCATGTTAGTTTGCGTTCTGTGCTACTTAAAAATGCCCCTGGTTATGAGCTGCCGGATAGCTCACTCGGTTAAGGCACTGCGCTGCAGTGCAGAGGGGATTATCATGTTGCGGGTTCGAGCCCCGGTCATACCCACCGGCAGGGGTCGGCAGCTTTTTCAGAGTAGCGCACAATTGGCCATTGCGCTACAGGGTTTCAAATTGGGAAGGGACTGCCAGATTTGGGATGCAAAATCAGCTTTGTTCGTTGCTCCAGCTCCTCCTGTTGGCCAGACGGGCGCTCGTCAGGAAGACCCTGGGTTTGTTCATGTCCGGGTATCCCACACCCTCGTTCTGAACTTGCGAATATTCAACCAATGAGTGTGTAAGAATCAGTGGTTGACAGGCACGTGCTTCGGTGGAGAGCCGTGAACTGTCCTCACTATCCTGTGTTGGCAGCAAGGGGTCGCATACGAGCAAACTTTGTATATAGTTCACCAATTGGGCATTCCAGATTCGGGTGGGATTGGAGATGCCAAATTTAAAAAAATAATAATAAAAAAGAAATCCTCCTGGTTAATTTATATGCAGTAATTCAGATTGGTATGCTTCTGTTACTTTGGTTAGCATCACGATGGTAGTTTCATTATAACGTTACCTGACCGTAGCCGTTACAGTTGAAGTTAACCAGGGAGTAGTTGTGCGTGTCTGCCAGGTTGGGCTGATAAGGCTGCAGTAAGACCAGACGTGTTGTGAATTAAGTATTTACGCTTTGTTTTTGTATTTTTCAGTTTCATGATGTTTAGAATTATTTGTTTCTTTGTGATTCTTTGTTAGATTTACTTCTAGTGTGATTGTTCATGTTTCATGAATGCTTGTCTTTTGTCACTCACTCTCTTGTGTGTCTAAGTATGGTGCCTTGTTTCCATTCACAGTCTTTTCCCCCGTCTTTTCTGATTGGGTACTTCCTGCTTCCTTCTTCTTGTGCTTGTTAACTGTCTGCACCTGAGAATAGTTTAGCTGAGGCACTGGTGATTAGAAATGGGTAGGACTACACATTAGAGCAGAGTAGTTAGGCACAGTCATTAGTTAGTTTGAAGAAGCAGGGAACACCTACTTGTTCAATCTGTCCTATCACTTTCCTTTGCTGTTCTAGATTCTGCCTCCTCTCAGCTGTCCTTCATTTCTTGGGCTAAACACTCTAATTAGTTTGTTTATAAAGACCCCACTTTTCTGCTTGTCTTTGTTGATTCGTGACTGTTCCTTGCTCTGCCTGGTCGTTCTGTTGCTGCGCTTTTTCCTCAGTGTGTTTTTGTGATTATTGCGAGTTTTTGTCCTTTGATTTTCTGTACCCTAGTTATTGATTGTATTTTGTCGAGTGAGTGTGGTGAGTTTGAGTCTCCCGTTTTCCCCAGTTCCCTTTATACTTTGACTGTTTAGTCAATTTCTGTCTCCCTCTTCCCTTTCCCCTTTCCCTTATTAGTTTCCCTTTGTTTCTGTATTCTGTGCTGACTGATTTCCTGGTTTTTTTTTTTTTTTTCATTTTTGCCTGTTCCTGACTAAGTGAGCGTTTCTGTGATATTCCTGATTTCTGGCTATTGACCTCTGTTTGTCTGACCGTGGGCAACGGTAATGTTAAGACGCTCTTCCGAGCTTGAACCGCGATTGGAGTCTCCGTACGTTCATTACAAGACGTATGCTATGCAGAGCTTGGGTATCATGTTTGGGTGTGTTTATTGCTTTGCTTATCCATGACCGGCGTCAAGGGTACTTTGCCGAGGAGTGGGTTTAGCTCTCTGATCCTACGGCGGTGAATGCAACCGTGAAACGCACTGTGTCTGGTATAACGATTTCTCCGATTTCCCGTGGAGGAATTTCATCCACCTTTTGAAAATTGTTCTGGCTAGTAAAAAGGCGTGATTTGGATTTCCGGTGGAAGTTATCGATTCTCTAGCTCCACATAGGCAATGCTTAGTCTGAGCATTTTTGCTACAAACTCATTTAGAAGCTTCATGTTGGAATTGAGTTTTGCTTTGGTAGAAATGGTTAACAGGAGCTTCTAGCAAAGTTTCCTCTGGATAGCTAAGTGGGTGAATATAACATGACTAGTTTACCTCACCTGATTAGCAACAGTTGCTCAGACTAATTGGCAGAACGGACGAGAGTCTTATTTTTGAAAGCCTCGTTATAATTGCACTATGAAATTATACAGTTTTCTTCCGCATATCAGTCACTACGAAAAATATCAATAAGATTTCTGCTCTTGTGTAGCTGGTAAAACGGCACATTTGCGTGAATTAGTTTGCGATGCTCATGCAGCTATAAACCATGAGAATCCGTTCTACAGTCAGAATGAAGTGACCGCTAAATGGCGTTAAGTACGATGCACAGCTGAGTGATGGCGAATATAATTGCTTCAAAGTCAGAAGTTTCAGATTTTTTTTTTTTTTTTTTCCCCTGATTATCATCCTTGCGGAGTCGCATCACTTATATCGACATAGCCAACAGGCAATCGCTTTGTCATTAGCATTTCTTAATTACGTGTCATGCATTTGCGGTAGTTGAACAGTTAAATGATTTGACTGTTAATCAGGCAAACTTTATCGCAAACAGTTTAAAACATTTATGCAGGAATGGGTGATGTTACTGAAGGCCTTTCTGACATCTGATGGCACGCCACTGCAGCTAATAGTCCAGTAAATTTGCGGAGATGGGGGATGTTAAGCTGCGTCAAGTCATTCCTGATACACTTGATTGATTTTACTATAGTTTTCAAATAAAAATAGGAAAATAACATACTAAGTCGTACTGCCAATGCGATCTTGTGATAAGGCATTGACAGGAACGGCATCAGCTGCATGTCCTGTTTGATCCTCCATTTCTTGCCTTGCTGGTGGCCCATACAGGTTGGGTTGTGGACCATTGTTTTCCTCCGTATCTGCCAAAGTAAAATCTAATTCTGTCTCCTGATTCCTCATCGCTCCAGTCGTGGAAACTCTCACCAGAATTCCCACTAGATTCACCGAAACTGTATGATGCCATGTTGACCTTGCCTGTTTGTGTTGTAGCGCTGATGTCATGAATACTTTGGATGCGCTCATGCCGTGGTCGGCATACTCCGGAGGTGATCAATAAATTTAATTTGCAGCGATCTGCGATTGTCTCTTGTAAAAAATAAATTTGCGATCTTTGAGTGATTCTCTATCATTTAATGATTGCCTATCCCCTAGGGTTTTCATGCTCTTTAACACTAAATTTCAGTCCGATCATACTTCCAAAATAGCAGCCAGAGGTCATGACCTAAAAATCACCATTGTCCAACAACTCCCTAACTGGGCAAGCGCAAGCGATGAAACATAAGAAAAAGATCTGTAGAGGCCACATACCAAGTTTTGGCACAATCGAAAATCCAATAAGACCACCACGGAGCATGACCTGAAAAAGACTAATGTCTTATTTCTTACTTACAGTATAAGCTAGAGTCCTTAAACTTATTTTTTGGATACATCTTTAACTGTAGAGGCAATGCACCAAGTTTTGGCTCAACTAGATGGCCACCAGGGGCCATGACCTGAAAATGACCTATGTCCTGTTACTTGCTCACTGTAAAAGAGTCCAGAAACTTTATCTGGTTTTATATCTAACTTTAGAGGCTACAAACCAAGTTTCAACATGATCAGACATCTAATATGGCTGCCAGGAGGCATGACCTGACAATCACTAATGTCCCGTGACTTACATTCTGGATAAGCTAGAATGCTGAAACTTGATTTCTGGGTATCATTTATAACTGTGTAGGCCATGCAAGTTCGGCATGATCGGCCAGTGTTCTGTTACTTACTTCCTGTATAAGGTAGAGCACTGAAATTTCTCTTCTTGATATCTATTTTCTATTACTACTCCAATTTTGACATTGTCAAATGTCACCAGCAAATGTCTGGAGTCAAGTGCAAGGATGGATTTAGTTGTAGGTTTTATTATGCTGACGCAAGCGGGAGGTATACACGAGATACAAACGGGAAACGAGGTTACAGACAAACTGAGTAATACAAACAGAAGGCTAAGTATGTCAAATACTGTATTACAGATGGCAAACAAAATAGTGAATGAGGTTCCTAAAATAGTGCGAGAACTAGAAAAGCACTCAGAGAGCGCAGACCTCCGCCAGGGGGCAGCTAAACCCAAAAGCACAGTGTTTGGAACTCCGGCCCATTGGAAAGACTTAATCTTGAACTTTGGCATATATCTCAGCTGTACTTTGGCCTAGATATGCCAAAATCTAATCACCTGTTCCTTGACTTAATGCCAACCTTCTCAGAAAATTTCATCAAAATCAGTGCATTAATTGTTTGTTAGCAAGATAAATCAAAAAACAGACAAACGCTGCCTAAAACATAACCTCCTTGGCAGAGGTAATTACACAGCACTATGATTAATGGTTTAGATTTATAATAGTAAACACGCGAATGAGGCTCTTAAGCAGCAAAGGTGCGTGGCTTACGCATCATTGCAAAGAGAAAGTGCAAGACTGGCATTTATACATGCTGCAACAACTCAGCGGTAATGAGAAACAGATGATTCTATTTGACTGATGAGTGAAACTGTGATCCAGGTTTTAATCAGCCGGTTTGCTGGACCGCTGTAGGCGAGACCTGACAAATGGACCATTCTGGCAACTAAATATAAATCTTGACTTTCTCGACGTTCGCGTGGGTTTTCTCCGGGTACTCTGGTTTCCTCCCACGGTCCAAAGACATGCATATCAGGCTAATTGGAGACACTAAATTGCCCGTAGGTATGAGTGTGAGAGTGAATGGTCTGTGGATGGTGTGTGCGCCCTGCGATGGGTTGGCAAGCTGTTTAGGGTGGGTCCCTGCCTTTGCCCGTAGTCAGCTGGGATGGGCTCCAGCTCGCCCCGTGACACTAGTGAGGAATTAGCGGGTATAGAAAATGGATGGATGGATGGATGGACTTTCTCGACCAGTGTATGAAGGCCTAATGTCATTGACTTAAATATTTCATGTACTTTCTGGCCACATGGGCACTCATCATTTATCAAATAATGGCTTTGAGGTGAGCGCAAGGTCCTTGGACCTTGCTGATTGGATTATTTACTGGTCATAGGTTCATTTTTGTCCCTAGAAAAGATCGACTGAGTAAAAAAAGTGTTGAACAGTGTCAGGTCCTAACTACTAGGGGTGTCAACATCTACACATGGAAACGGTTACACGGATAACAAATCATAACCGTTTAGAAAAATCAATAACCGTGTACACGTCATTTTTTCCTCTTCGTTCATTTCTCACCAATACATAAAGGACCGGATCTACGAAAGCTTTGCGTAAATGTACAAACTGATTTGCTAACAGTGCACAGTAAGGGTTGCCTCTTTCAAAGGTGCAAAATAGCACGTCTGCATCCAGTTAGTACGTCTGCCACAATGAATATGCAATATGGGGCGTTTACACGCAATTGTGCGTGTGTTGGGAGGAGAAAATGTAAATATATTAATTTAGCACGGGCAAATTGATTTATCAAACCTGAAAGAAATTTTGCCAATAAAATCTGCTTCTATATTTTAACACGTGTCAAAAGGAGGTGCAAACGGTTTGTATGCGTAATTGCGCACACATGGCTACAGTTATTGTCGCAAGAAGGAGACATCGAAATCATGAAAGGAGACGCAGAGAACGCATTTTTCACCCTCGTGTGAACGTTTTTGGAATGAACGATGAAAAAAAATCATGAAAACATATCGCCTATCCAGCACTGCCATTTTGGAGCTGTTGGAGGAGAGAGGATTTGGAGCCAGCCACAAGAAGGAGTCACGCAAAACCTGCAATGACAAAACTCCTTGCAAGTTTGCATTTTTTTGCATCTGGGTCATTCCAGCGTACAGTAGCTAGTACAGCTCGGAACTCCCAATCCCGTTTTTCAGATGTGCTGTCTGAAGTCCTAAATGCCATGTCGCGCCGGATGGCCAAGTTCATTAGGTTTCCACGCACTCGGCACTTATTGAATGCGACCAAACAAGGTTTTTTTGCAGTACCTGGATTTCCTAGAGTTATAGGGGCGATTGACTGCACCCATGTGCAGCTTGTGCCCCCCACAGACACTGAGCACGTGTACAGAAATCGCAAACACACGCATTCATTGAATGTGCTGTGCGTTAGTGACGCCAAAGGCATCATTTCCAACGTTGTGGCAAAATATCCCGGGTCAGTACATGATTCTTTTATTCTGAGAAACAGTTCTGTTTTCCAAGTTGCGAGATGGCGAGTTTGGAGATGCCTGGCTTGTAGGTGAGTCAATTTGTAAAATCCTTAGCGAAATTTATTTAATTAAAAATAAGAGCATGTTTCACATTGATTCATATGTTTTTTAAGGTGACAGTGCATACCCCCTACACCCCTTCCTCCTGACACCTGTTCTCAACCCAACCACTGCCGGAGAAATAAGATACAACGAGGCCCATATCCATACACGGAATATTGTGGAGCGCACCTTCGGAATCCTGAAGAGCAGGTTCCGTTGTTTGCCTGTTAAATCATTGCCTGCATCCCTTCCCGTAGCCCTCTTGCCACAGAATTGACGGCTATCGTCAGGGCAGATACTGCGCTGACCATCTGTCTGCAGTGCGTGGCAATGGCCTGAGTATCGCACCTTGCCGTCCGTGCCAACGATGACGCCGCTCGCATCTCCCGTGCAATTGTCTGAATGGCTGCAGACTGTTTCTTTTGTTCCTCCAGCAACTCCAGATCAATGTCCTCGGGACCCTTTCGAGGCTCTGTAGGGGTGGCGGCTGCTCTGGGGGGATTTTAGGTGGATGGCTGGACTTCTGCTGAAGATTCTACATGTAAAAAAGAAATGTTTTTTGTTTGGGATTTGAGTTTAAGGACAGCAAAATGTAACCACAGGAGGTACATTCATTTTTCACTTACTAAATAAATATCTTTTCAGAAAAAGTGTGTTTTTACAGTATTATTGTGCGCCTACCCTGTTCTGCTGTTTGGTCCAGTGTGTCTGTTACGGAAAACTTTTTTTTTTCTTCTGTAAATCATTTTCCCTTTTGGATGTATTGTGTGTGCATTTCTGTTGATGTTTGTTTGTTGCCAGATTCGTCTCCGACTATCCCATTCTTCGTCCATCAAGCCGCCCATCATTTGCATCACTTATTCCCCCTCCGTCAGCCAGTCCGGTGCTGCCCCGTTCGTGGAATAACGTTTAAATATTACGAAGTCCTGCCCGTGCCCCAGCGATGTTTGCTCGTTCGATGTTCTGTGGTCTGTCTGTTCAGTGTGTGTGTCGGGGAAAAAACTTGGTCAAGGGTAGACGGGGGCCCTTATACACTCCACACGCACGTAGGTATTCTTTTGTTCGCTGTCTAGTCCAATAGTTTAGCGGCAGCTGCCACCCTCTGTATTTTGGTTTTTGACGCATATGTTAGGGTAGTTAGTTATTTTATTTTTTGTGAATACAGATATATTAGTTAGTACTGCACTTTTGTTTTTCTCGAAGAGTTTTGTTTTATTCCTTTCGTTTATTTGGCAGTGCCTTAGACCTTGTTGTTTTCCCCTAATTTGTTTTGTAAATACTTTTGTAAATAGATTATTTACTGTTCACCTATCCTTCACCTTTGTACCGCTTATTGTAAATACACTTTTTGCACCCGATTTCCGTGTTCCCTGTCTTTTAATTCCACCGATAAATGAATTAAAAAGTTCTACTTTTTTGGACATCATCCCAAGACGTAACAGTGTCATACCCGGCAATTCCAGTGACTTGCATCTCGCAGAACGTTAACTGCACCTGTTCCTCAATGCTGGTCAGAGGCATCTCATCCACTGTGCCCCCACCTGTTTTCTTTGCAGATGTTTCATTATGCGCCAATTTTTCTTTTGTTCGTCTTCGGATATCTTGATATCGTCTTTTCACTTCATTCACTGTTCGCATCGTTTTACCCGCAACATTTACTTTTTCACAGATTTCCACCCATATGGCGTTTCTTTGTGCGACAGTCAGATTTCTTTGCTGTAGCTCATTCATGTGTTTATTGGCTTCATCTACCAACACCTCTAATTCCATAGGGTCGAATTTCATTTTGCGTTTTCTTCTCTCCAAACTCCATGCTGCAAGCCATGAAACACGCAAAGACCTCATTTAAATAGGGTGTGTCCAACACGTTTGCACCTGTTGCCATTTGCGCAATCACTCTTAGTAAATCACCTGCAAACCGTGGTTCAGCCCCACACGCAAAATTCTAGATTGCACGTGCAAATTAGTACACGCAAATTGGGATCTTAGTAGATCTGGCCCAAAGTCGCCTATTTTTAGGGGTGATAATGTTGCCTGAAAGCTTCAGATAATAACATTAACTAACAATTCACTTAAATGTTCCCACTAGTGCAGTTATCCACATACAGATGAATGGGGCGCAATGTTACCTTGATATTAAAAAAAAAAACCCGCAGCCACAGCCAGTGTCGCGCCACATCAAGAATAGGCTGCTTAGGACCAGTGGCGGCTCGCGAATTGGCGATAGGGGAAGCTCAAACAATCCCTTAAAATTAAAGACTAATCATGACTTGTTTTCAATCATTCATTTAACTTACCATTACAGAAACTCCGAAAACTCTCTACATTATCACATGTGGCCAGTTTTCATTTATAACGCATACTGACTACGACTCCAGACTTCTCACGCTTTTATTTACTCAGGGGTTGGGGTTGGAAGCAATGCATTTGTTTCATGATTGTTTAAATGAAATAAGATAATTTGAAACGTCTTTATGCAATTCCATTGCTTCAAATACCTCCATGCACAGGTACTGAAACTCCTGGCGAAAATCTCTTACATATGCGTTGAACATAGAATAATTGCTGTCTACAGCAGAGGAACGTAAAAATGCCACTTAAACTCATGCCGAATGCGTCAGAGTTGACAGGTATGCGTTATTAATGAAAACTGGCCGCATCAAATAATGTTGAGTTTTCGAAGTTTCCGTTATTGTAATTTAAATGAATGATTGAAAACAGGTCATGAACAATCATTAACAGTAAGGGATTGTTTGAGCGTCCCCTATTGCCAAATCATGAGCCGCCACTGCTTAGGACTTGAGAAGAGCGCTGCGCTCATCATCTTCTCCATGTGCAAATGTCGTGCAGCTGAAAACAAAAACTGTTAATGGCTTGTTATTTTAGCCAATATTGTTGCGTGTTGTGGTACATTATATTGTTGGTTGGTGTTCTGTCGGCTTTTCACGACCTGAGCACGCATCCTCGCGTCTACAGAGGAGGAAGAAAACATTTTTTTTTTTTTTGCCAATTTTAGTAAATAATTGTGAGAGTCCCCCTCTACTTTTTTTACTTTGTGGATATAAAGGTGAAGTTTTTTCCTCTCACTTGAGCTTACTTCGGGTTCTTTTTGAGTTGCTTTCTCTCGCCAATTCCAGATTACTTTTACTATGAGACGCATATTAAAATTCAGACGGAGCTCCCGTTGCGAGAGAGGGATGCAGTTGGCACTTTAATTTAAAAAAAGTACAAAAGTGAGCAATAGTTAAAACAGTGATTAAAAAAGAAGGTTAAACCTTTTTCAGCTTTCACTTGTACGTTTTCTTATCTGTCAAAATGATAGAGGATTTTATTTTCAACTCATTTTAGTTTGTGGTTATACAGCGCAACTGCGATAGAAAAAGCTCATAAATCTCCGAACGTGTAACTGGGTACACGTCGGTTAGTAGTCTCGTGTACACGTGCAGAAAAAATTGTTAACGTTGACACCCCTGCTAACTACCAATCAGTGCTCTCCAAAGCAAGCTAAATTTTCGCCAATAATATGCAGGATGGGGTGCCCTAGAAAAATTCAGTGCATTTAACATTATGTCTTGGTAAGTCTTACATTATGTGTTAGAAAATGTTTTTACATTATCCGTCAAAATGTTTTACATTACGTGTTAGACAAAAAAAAAGTAAGATTATGCATTGGTTTTAACATTATGAGAGGATTTTTCACATTATGGGCTTTAATTTCTTGGCGCAGCGCAGGCGGCGTAGCGTGGCGCAGCCCTCGCAGTGGTAATTTCCTCCACCGCAGCCCGCGCAGTGGTAATTTCGTGAGGTGCATCACCGGGCGCAGACAAACGTGCGTCGACATGGGTGTGGCAGCGTAGTAGGGGGAGGTGTCACTTATTCATCAAGACGCAGTGACAATTTCGTAGAAAAGTCTTCGCTGCAGTTGCGCAGGAAGCTCGCCAGCTCCAACCTGGTTCACTTTCTGTGCAGTGGTAATTTGGCTGACCGGCACACAGTGCGCACACGTCACCAAAACCTCACAGGCAGGTTTCCAGAATGTCAGGCACATTTCAATACAGTAATACAGTAATTAATTACAGCAGCCACTGTTTAATGTAACTATCTGAATCAGCACATAAATTATAGTATCTATATCAATTGTCCTCATGTCAGATCAAAGGCGGTTGGCACGTGTGATGGAAACTCGACCTGACTTAATCAATACAACTGAATCAATGATGCAAATTAATGACTTCACATCTTTCTCAGCCAACCACGAACTGCCTCGGCATCAGGCAGTGCGTATATAATGCTTGTGTTCTACGCTCAGTAAAGCCGCTAGCCCACTGGACGCGAAACAAATTTAACGCACAACTGATTACAGTCAAAGTCGATGCAAAGAGCTATCGACTTTTCTTGGTCTTTTTATTCGTCTGTTTTCTTCCTTTGAGGATAGACAACAGTCTTTATTTGGTTTTTCTTTTGAAATGTAGTCAGATGGATCAATCAAATTCAGGCTTTATTTCCACAGCAGAGATAAAATAGTGCTTGCAATCAGAGAGCAAATCAATTCCATGACCATTGACTGTGTGAATAGATTATCGCATGTACGATCACGTCCGACGCGAAATTCAAAATACTATATGTATGGCACCCAGCAAAAAATAAAAGTATTGACATGAGAACAGATTTATAACGGAATAAAGAATAAAAATAAATATACATCACAAACCAACAGAACATCCAAAAAAATAATCGCAGTGTTCGTTGGGTGTTCTGTTGTTAAAATGTTTCTTTTTGTTCTTTATTTCATTATCAATCTGTTCTAATCGTCCTCTTTTTTTTTTTTTGGCTGTCAGACACGGAGGCATTGTACATTGTCTCGCGCCAATGTCGACTCACTTTATTGAGCAGAGCTTAAACAGAAACATTGATTGAAATTCTCAGTACTCATCTTGAAGAACTGAGCCCTCTTATCAAAACATGCATGTTTAATATCTAAAAGAGTCAGTAGATTTGAAGAAATTAAAAACAATAATAGACTGTCGGACACGGAGATATATTACAACCCTGTCAGACTTTCGGACACAAGACACTGCTTTCAACGCAATCTGTCGCGCAAAAAATTAAGTTTCGCGTCCAGTGTGCAAGCAGCTCAATACTCTACTATTGTCACTTAGATCGTTTTTAGTGGGGGAAAGGAATACAGCCTGATTGTTATGATCTCGTACTGAGTTAAGATCACATATTGAAAATAAATGTGTAACGTATCTTGCATTGTTGTCCATGCATGTTTATCCCAAAATTTTAAGCAGCAACAGGCTGTAATAATAGGAACACGCTATCCATCGTTTCTCTTGCCAATGAGCAATATTTGACTCAGCTGTGTTATACCCAAACACGCCTTCTTTGCCAACTTGCGCTGGAAGGAGGGACAGAGGCGGGACAGAGGAGTACTTGCGCACGGCTACGCCGGGCACGGAATTGCAACATACGCCTGGACACACCCCGTTGGCGCGGCGCATCCCCCATTCGCCAGGTCTGCGCCTGGTCTACGAAATTAGAGCTCTATGTGTCAAAAGTTTTTACTTTATGCGTTAACAAAAATTCTTTTCACATTATTTGTAGTTTTTACATTATGAATTGTAACTTGCAGAGCCAATGCCTGGCTCAGGTCCAGCTGCAGGCATGCCTGGAAGCCTTGCCTTGGGGGGGTCACTGTAATGCCCCTCCCCTTAGGGATTCAAATGCCAGGCTACCTGACCTTGCTTAACTTTTAAATTATCCACAGTTATTATCAGTTAATGATTGTCATCTGTTTCTATTTAGTTATCAACTTAGTTTTTCCCTTCATGAACAGGTACCGGTAGCCACAGTTTATTTCCCCTTTTTGTCTATTTGGTATCCTGAATCCTGTTATCCTGTTGAATTTGTTTTACTGTATTCACCTTTATTATTTAATAAATTCCCCATCCCTGCACATGGGTTCCCCAGCTCCACCCCTAGCCTTGGCACCCAGGTGCCAGGGCCTGACACTCGCACCGTGCAGCACCCAAAGTATGAACAGAAATTTACAGTATATTACCATATTGTCATATTCCCATCTGCTAATGGAAGACATTGGGATTTTTTTTTTTACTGCTCCCTTCAATGGAAGAGAAACATAGCAAACATGTTCATTACCATCAAGGGACTCACATCCTACTGACTGTATGCATAATAATTTGATAGTAATCCCTATTTCATTGAAAAAAAATCCTGCATGAACGTAGCAAAGAACCAATATTTCTGGCTCAGTGCCTGATGTTTTCAGACACATATGCAACTGAAAAGGAAGTCTTATGATCAATTAGCGCACATCAAACATATGCATGATGTAATAGAGTTGGTACCCACCCGCAAAATGATTAAACTATGCTTTTGGAGGTGCACTGTAGGATGAGATTTTTGCTGATTACATTTTTGGCACACCAGCAAGTGAAGTAAAGATAAATATTTTGTCTAGAGACATTCAAAAAGACATATCTCCTCTTCTGGCTGTTGTTTTAATTTTTACCAGAACACTACAAATGGCAAAAAGGTTTTTTTTTAATTTTTTTTTCCATTTTCCACTGCGCAAAGAAAGAAAACAGAATAAAATCAGGAACAAGGCATCAGTTAGCAATCTGGCTCCCTCACCGTTGTCATCAACAGAAAGTGGCTATAAGTGAAACATGGATGAATTCATTGACCCGAGGCAGGATTGTGGGTCCAGTGTTGAGCGTCTGGAAAAAAATGGAGGTTGGTAAATGATATTAAACCTTGAAACGAAAGTATCGCAGAGAAGTCTCATTTTCAAATACAAGTTGGTGAATCAATTTCATACTATGTTGCGGCTTTTATGCAGCTGTCTGTTACCTGTGATTTTGGCAGTAGTTAGCAGAAGCGCTGGGTGACCATTTTCTGAGTGGTCTATGCTCGAAGGCCACGCTGTGCATATTGCTATCACAGAAAAATCTGTCTTTCAGGCAAATCTGTGAGATTTCCCACAGAACCTGCTTCAAAAAACACCAGGGAGCTCACTGGTTAACAGGAAGTTCATGCTCTGATTGCAGTGCACGAGGCTAAAAATTTTACAAGTAGAGGAAATAAGGGGTCATCCGAGAAATAAAGTAAAAATGCTCAGAGGCAGCTGAACAGACAAGAGGCTAAAATGGAGAAAAAGGGGTTTCAGCCATATAATGGATGTGGGGAAAAAACAAGTAGTGGAGGGCAATTTGCCTGCTCCAAATTGGACACATTGCCTGCACATATAAAACCTGTAAATGAACCGTGCCAGCGCAGTATGTAGAAACAGAAGAGTAGAAAACTGGTAGAAAAGGTAGAACAGTTTGGTATGTACATAGTCTATCCCACCTCAGAGAGTAGCAGGGGCTATAACATTGATGGCATGCTAGATGGGTGAAAGTTAGCATGTTGCTTGTCACGGGATCTTCAGGTTCTGTTGCGTCTGAAAAATGTTTTTACTCACCTGCCTTTACAGAAAGCAGACTAGTTAAAACTTAAGTCTTATTTAGGCTAGAACAGTCCAATTATGGGTCGCGACTGTGCCAGTAAAACACAAAACACAAACAGCTGCCCTAAATCTGGTAATAGTACAAGATAATATTGGCCAGTCCTAGGGTACTATGTTGGCAACTTACATAGTAATAGTAATAACCTAAAAGCAGTTTGGGATGGCGTGAAAGACATGACAAGCCAGGACAACATGTAAAATCAGTTGATCACCATGGTTGGTTTGGATTCCCATTCAGAACCTGCAAATGCTCTGCATGATTTTACCTAAGAGCAAAATTATCTGTTTGATATGTTCAGCATTTGCACTGCTCCCTCTCAGCTTACAGTCAGTCCCCATTCTGTCAGAATATTGTTCCATAAACATAACATCATAAAGAGTCCTGGGCCTGACATGATCATTGAAAAATTTCTTACAGTCTCTGCAGATCAGTTATATGATATATTTACTGATATTTCTAAATCATCACTTATCCAGCACAAGGTCCCAAAACTGTGGAAGGAACCTATTGTTGTACTTGTGGTTAGGAACAAATTCCCAAATGGCTCTGACTTTTTTTTGAGGAGTTGGACAAAAAAATCTTGACGGACAAAGTTCAGGGCCTGCTTGACCCGATACAATTTGCTCATCAGGCCAATACAGGAGTAGATGATGCTACTATTACTCTTTTAAACAATTTATGTAAACACCTTGAGGATACAAAACTCACACAAGCCTCATATTTGTAGATCTCTCCCCAGCTTTTAATACAATTCAACCACATGTTTTTTTAGCTAGAAAATTACTGTCCACTTTTAATATTGATGCCAGTTCGGTGACATGGATATTGGACTATATAACATGCAGGACCCAGGCAATCACGGCAAATGGCACTCCATCTCAGAGATGGATATCATCAACAGGCTCACCCCAGGGGTGTGTGCTGTCCCCATTGTTGTCTTTGTTATATAACAATGATTGCAGGAGCAATTTTGATGTCATATCCTGAAGTTTGCTGATGACACGGATTTAATCAGTCTGCGCCAAGATGTTGAGATAGACCATGGGCCAACTCTGGAGGACTTTGTAAAGTGGTGTGACTACAACTTCTAGAAGTCAGATGTCACCAAAGCTAGAGAGATGGAGAGATGACTTCAGGAAAACCTCCCACCCACCTTCTGCAACCATAATTGAAGGCACACTTGTCAAAAAAAGGTTGATTGCTACAAGTACCTGGGAACAGTGGTCAACAACAACTTAAATCATGATGGCAACACAACTGCTACAAAAAGGTCTTGTAAAAAACTATAATTTCTGCATAGATTGCACAATTTTTATGTGAAACAGACAGATTTTTTTATTTATTTAAAAAATCTATGAGTCTATTTTAACCTTTTGTTTTATCTCTTGGTAACCTTAACCTTAGGAAACTTTTAGCCTGACTCCGCCAGCCTTTGTACTTCAACGAACAGAAAGCGTGGCCGAGAGCCATGATGTCACAGCTGCGCAGAGTTAGAAATTGTAATCTCTGAAATCATCAATGGCACGGACATAGATACACGGGAGGACAAAGATTCGCTCTGTCGTGGAGAACATCCCGGTATCAGCGACTTAAAGCCACAACAAGCGGAATGTTTGGTTAGTTTTTTGATCGGAAATTATGTTGTTGCGCTGCTCCCTACAGGTTTCAGGAAGAGTTGTCAGATCTACTTAATATCCATGATGAAAAACATACAACCCCAATTCCGAAATAGTTGGGACAAAGTGTAAATCGTGAATAAAATCAAAATGCAATGACTTTCAAATCACACCAGCCAGTATTTTATTCACAATAGAACAGATATAACATACCAAATGTTAAAACTGAGAAATTTTACAATTTTACCAACAAAATGAGCTAATTTCAAATTTGATGGCTGCTACAGGTCTCAAAAAAGTTGGGACAGGGGCCTGTTTACCAAGGTGTAACATCCCCTCTTCTTTTTAACTCAGAGTGGAGGTGTCTGGGCATGGAGGAGACAAGTTTCTTGAGTTTGGCCATTGGAATTTGATCCCCCTCTTGTTTCATATGGTTCCAGCTGCTGGAGAGTTTTGGGTCTCCTTTGATGGACTTTTTGTTTAATTATGCGCCAAATATTCTCAATCGGTGAAAGATCAGGACTGCAGGCAGGCCAGTTCAGCTCATGGACCCTTCTACTACAAAGCCATGCTGTTGTAATAGCTGCAGTATGTGGTTTTGCATTGTCCTGCTGAAATACACAAGGCCTTTCCTGGAATAGACGTCATCTGGAGGGGAGCATATGTTGCTCTACAACCTTTACCTTTCAGCATTCTTGGTGCTTTTTAAAACATGCAAGTGTTCCACACCATATGCAGTAATGCACCCCCATACCATCAGAGATGCTGGCTTTTGAACTGAACGCTGATAACAGGTCTTTCTCCTCTTTAGCTTGAAGGACACAACGCCCATGATTTCTGTCAAGAATGTAATATTTTGGACTCTTCTGACCACAGGACACTTTGCCACTTCGCTACAGTCCATTTTAAATTACCCTTGGCCCACAGAACACGGCAGCGCTTCTGGATCATGCTTAACAATAGCTTCCTTTTCGCTTGATAGAGTTTTAGAAGGCATCTGTGGATGGCACGGCGAACTGTGTTTACAGACAGTGGTTTTTGAAGTATTCCTGGACCCATCTAGTATTGTCAGTGACAGAATTATGCCAGTGAGTGATGCAGTGGTGTCTGAGGGCCTGAAGATCACCGGCATCCAGTAAAGGTCTGCCTTCGGCCTTTCGACATCCGTTTTATAGCCAATCATGTTACAAAACTGATGCTAGTGAACTTAATTACTTGCTAAATTTTCTTTCAGCTGATCCTCTTATATATTAATTGCTTTTTCAGCCCTTTTATGCCTGTGTCCAAACTTTTTTGAGACCTGCTGCAATAAGAAAATTAGAAATTAGCTAATTTTGTGGATAAAAATGTAAATAACATATTGGCTCATGTGAAAGTCATTGCATTTTAATTTTATTCACAATTTACACTCTGTCCCAACTATTTCGGAATTGGGGTTGTATAATTTGCACGCAGTTCATACCTGTGAGAGACAGCCGAACCACCTCAGCAAGCTTGTAGCTTCTAGTGTAACATTGCCTGCGAATTTCACACTATTTAAGTTAGCAGCAAACTTTTAAAAAGCCGTGTCACAAGACCTATTCGCTGTCTCAATGTCATGTTGTCATTTTCCGTGAATGAAATGACTCTCTGAGACAGCGAAACGCTTAGAGCCAAACTATGTCACTATAAAGTTAGATAGCGAGCTCGGTATGATATCAGCGCAAGTATGGTTAATGGTTCAGTTTTCATGTCAACGCAGATTTCGTCCTAATGTAAGTAATGCGTTATTCTCGCTGATTCTGCTGTTGGTTTCGGGCCTCTTACGTTTTTATCCCCCGCCGCACGATTAGCGCGAAGCAGGGTATATAGCGTTGGGCTTTGTCCATCCGTATGTCCGTACGGACAAATAAAATTGAGGCGGCAGGGGATATTGCCATGTTAGTGGCAAACACTTCTTATAATAGCAGCAGTATCGGCAGGACAAACAATAGCTCAACAGTTTCTTTCTTGTAAGGAGAACAGAAAGAACACCTTTGGTTCTTTTAAGCGAATGAGTGAAGGGGAAAATGAGGTAGATGGGCATATGTATGATTACAGTATTAATTTTAATGTACTGATCAGTTTGCTTTCGCTGCATTCCTGGTATGAAGGACTGTGTTTACAGCGGAAGTACTAGGCGGCTGAGCGGGTGCATAACATACGCCATTGCCAAACGTTAGTGATTAGTTTATGGGTACACCAATGTTTTTAAACTTCTGACAAGCACCCACCGACCAGGAAGTAAACACTTCTGTCAATCACAACTGTCCAGACTCTGTGTACGAAGCAAAGTAGCAGAGTCTGGTTTTACCAGGCTAGGAGCCTTTCAGGGCACAATAGAAATTGTCTGTCCAATATGCCAGCAAAATAATTGGCATGCATACTTTATAACAGAAAAATTCTATGGAAGGCATGATTAATCTTGGCCAGCTCCAATCATCTGTTTTTAGGGGATTTTGTTTTTCTCCCATCTGGTTGGAAATATAGGCTCTCCAAGGTAAAAGATTCAAGATTCTCCAATAGATTCAAACTTTACTATATTTATCTGCACTAATCCTTTTCTGCGCTGTTGAATTGCACATTATTTTCTAATGCTACCCTCCGATGTGAGCCATCGTCAATATGAAAAAAATCCCTGATGCTGCAATACTGCCCCATTTCCAATGCTTTATGGAGTAATTCGATGGCAGATTTGATTCCAGTCTCGTGGAGCTGCGGAAAGTTACTATAGAGTGTGTATACCAAGTGTAGAAGCCTTATTAAGAAGCTTACAGCTGGGGAACGCCCATTGCGATATTTAGGTCATTAATATAATTTCTAGTATAATATTTGGCATTTACCGTCAACAATCACAGATGATGGAGATCAGTGCTTCTCAAACCTCTCCTGGAGCACCACCTCTCCCGCATGTTTGGTTCTGTTTGTAGAAAATGAATCTACTGTGCCGTGAAAAAGTATTTGCCCCCTTCCTGATTTCTTTTAATTATACTTGTCCAAATGTTTCAGATCATCCTACTAGTTTGGTATCATGCAAAGACAAAGTGAGTAAACACGAAGTGCAGCTCTTAAATGATAGTTTCATTTATTGAAGGAAAAGAGTGATTTAAAACCAATATCACCCATGTGAAAAAATAATTTCCTGTCCAAAACATAACTGGTTGTGCCACCCTAGGTGGTGGCAACCACAATCATTTGCAATAGCTGACAATAAGTAGAGTCTTTTACATTGCTGTGGGGGAATTTTGGCTCACTGAACTTTACAGCATAATAATGCCTGCTTAAGTTTATGCCACAGAATCCCAATTGAATTCAAGTCAGAACTTTGACTAGTCTCTCCAAAACCTTCTTTTTCTGTCTTTTGAGCATTTCAGCAGTGGACTTGCTTTTAAGCTTTGGATCATTATATTACTGCAAAACCCAGCTGTGTAAGATTTTTAGTAACAAGGTACAAAAGTTTGTATTATCTTTACATTTTCCTTCAGGATTTTCTGGTAGAGAGTAGAATTTATGGTTCCATCAATTATAACAAGTCGTCCAGGTTCTGAAACAGCAAAGCAGCCCTAGACAATCATACAACCAATGCCAGTGTTTTACTTTTGGAATGATGGTGTTATTGTAGAATGCTGTGTTTAATATATGCCAGATGTAATGGGACCCATGTATTCCTGAAAGTTCCACTTTTTCATTTAGATAGTGATGGTGAGCATGATTTTACAAATGAGCATAACAATCTCTTTGATATGTTGAGCATTCTGTACTGCTCCCTCTCAGCTTACAATCAGTGCCCATTCCGTCAGAATATTGTTACATAAATATAACATTAGAAAGAGTCCTGGGCCTGATATAATCACTTAAAAATTTCTTAAGGTTTTTGCAGATCAGTCATATACTGTAATATATTTACTGATGTTTCTAAATCATCACTTATCCAGCACAAGGTCCCAAAACTGTGGAAGGAATCTATTCTACCTGTGGTTAAGAACAAATTTCCAAATGAGCCCAATGACCTTAGGCCTGTGGCCTTGACTTCAATAGCGACAAAAATTTTTGCGCAGTTGATCAGATGAATCTTGACTGACAAAGTTCTGGGCCGGCTTGATCCGATGTAATTTGCTTATCGGGTCAATAGAGGGGTGAATGATGTGACTATTAGTATTTTTACAATTCACATGAACACCTTGAGGGAATAAAAACTCACACTAACTTTTAATTTGCAGATTTATCCTCGGCTTTTAATACAATTCAATCACTTATTTTAGCTAGAAAATTACTGTCCACTTTTAATATTGACATTTGTTTGGTGAAATGGATATTTGACTATTTAACACGCTGGCCCCAGGCAGTCAGGGCAAATGGCACTCCATCTCAGAGATGGATATCATCTATAGGCTCCCCCGAGGGGTATATCCTGTCTCCATTGTTGTATATGTTACATACAAATGATTGCAGGAACAACGTTGATGACAGGCACATCCCGAAGTCCCCAGATGAGACTGTTTTAATCAGTCTGCTTCAAGAAGGTGAGGTCAATCATGGGCCAGTTGTGGAAGACTTCGTAAAGTGGTGTGACAACCATTTCCTCAAGTCAAATGTCATCAAAACTGAAGAGATGGTCATCGACTTCAGGAAAACCTCCCACCCACTTTCTACAACCATAATTAAAGACACTCTTGTCAAAATGGTTGATTGCTACAAGTACCTTGGGACAGGGGTCAACAAGAACTTAAATAGTGAAGAGAACACAACTACTATCTGCAAAAAGGGCTTGCAAAGACTTTAAAATTGTTCAATCTATCCAGAAAGTAAAGTGGACAAGACACTAATATTTTATTTAAAAGACTGAAAGATCTATTTTAAGCTTTTTATTTTATCTCTATGGTAATGTTTCTTCGTACAACAAAAATTGCCTGTCCAATATTGTTAAAATAGCCAGAGAAATAATGGGCATACTTTATGGCAAAAAATTCTGCTGAAGGCATGATCAATCCTTGCCAGCTCCGACCATCCGTTTTTAGGGGAATTTGTTCTTCTCCCATCTGATTGGAGATATAGGCTCCCCAAGGTAAAGTGCAATAGGTTAAACTTTTCCTATATCCCCATTTGCGCTAATCCTTTTCTGCTCTGTTGAGTGGCACTTTCTTATTTATTATTGCTACCGTTCAATGAGCATTTGACCTTTTTTTTAAACAAACTGAGTTTTTTCTTTCGCTTTCGAGGAAATGTAGAAGGGAATAAGGCTGCCCAATTAAGAGAATTTGTGTGCACCCTCTATCTGTATATTATTCAATTTCCATATCTCCTAGTCATTGAAGCATTTCTGCAGCTTTTGACTCATCAGACACAATGTGTTAAAATTATGTTTTAATTGTGATAGTTGTGTTTATAGAAAGTGGATCCACAGTTCAGTGACAAATTATTTTTCCCCTTCCTGATATCTTCTAATTACACTTACTTGCCATATTCAAATGCTTCAGATAATCCTACTAATTTTAATATTTCCAAAGACAACGTCAGTAAACACCAAATGCAAATTTTAAATAATCATTCCAGTTATCGAAGGAAAGGAGTTATTCAAAACTCCTATATCACCCTTGTAAAAAATAATTTACAGACCATTCCAAAATAACTGGTTGCATTACCCCAGGCAACAACTACAATCATTTGCAATCACTAACGATGACTGGAGTCGTTTTTTTACATTGCTGTTGAGGAATTTGGCCTGCTCTTAGTTACAGAATTGGTCTAATTCCGCGAAATTGGAGGGTTTTCGATCATAAACTGTTTGCTTAAGCCATGCCACAAAATTTAAGTCAGACGTTTGACTAGGACACTCTAAAACCTTAATTTTCTGTATTTTCAGCATTTTAGAGATGGGCTTGCTTTGTGCTTTGGATCATGACCAGGTTCAAGTCCAAGTTACTTTATTGACATACCATGTACTACAGCAGGGGTCACCGACCCTGTTCCTCGAGAGCTACCATCCTGTAGGTTTCTGCTCTACCTTCTATTCGGCACACCTGATTCAACAAATTAGCCGCTTAACAAGATCACAAGCTTACTTGAATCTGATGTGCTGAATTGGAGGTAGAGCAGAAACCTACAGGATGGTAGCTCTCCAGGAAAAGGGTTGATCCAGGTCTGCAGTCACATAATAAGCTTAGACACGTGTTTGTAAAGAGGTCAGGGGAGCCACGGGTTTACAATGGGGCCTGCAAAGACGACATGTTTTTTTAAGTGAAGTATGTACCGGAATTTTAAGCATCATGACTCAGATGTGTTGTATTTGTTTCAAAAGGCTGGTGATTGGTAATAATAAATTAATATGTAATGGTGCATATATATTATGGAGAGTTTTTTTTTTTGCAACAATACACAAAGTGCATTTACATTCCCATCACTTCCATTTTTGATTATTGTGCCACAAATCACCTTTCTCTCAGATGGAGCCAGCAAGAAAAAGAAAGACCTCACCTGCATGGGGGTATTTTGAGTTGACCTCTCATAATAAGGTTGTATGTGTATAAAGTTCTCATAATACAGTGAATATTGTATACTTGCCTCACAGTAAACTATCTGTCATAATATGCATGATTTGATTAAATGTGAGGTGCTTGCTGTGTGATCAAAAGCTGACCCATAGCAACAATAAGTCCTCCATGCGTCAACACAACAGAGCACTGCATGAGCATGCCCAGCCTGCCAACAGGCCTAATAAGATTGAAGGGGACCTATTATGCTGATCCTTCTTTTAATAAATAACAGTAAAGTTATAATGTTGGTTGTCCATACTCAACCTCTGAAAGGTTTCTAAACATAAGATACAGAGGTTTTGCCGTAATACAAGAACGTGATTTTGTGAACATGATTTCTTCTCTGAACAGCTCGTCCCGAAAGGTTCGTGAGATCTGGGCAAAAACTGACGTCAGGTTGTGCCGTCCATTTAGTACGGACCTAGCCAGAGCCAATCACGGCGCTGGACCTGCCCACACCGGAAACTATTCTAGCAGGCACTAACAACGGCAGATCATACTATGCCTTAGTAGCTTCTACACTTTTAGAAATACAATATAAGAACCGCAGATCATTTGAGGTGCAGTTTTCAGTATCTCTCCCAAAGCTGCTTGTCCATTTACTTTTGGACGCAAAGAAAAGCACCTATTTTTCTTCAAAAGACAATGCCACCAGAAATCAGTGGGTAGCTTTTTTTGTTTGCAGGCAGCAAACAGCCACGGCCAAAGGGAACGTTAGTGGTTTGTGTTCAGCATTTCACCAAAGACAGAGCTCTTTGTCAATAAAGGATAATTCATCACAGGATAAGCATTTCTCAAACCCGAAGCAGTTGCATCAATCAAGTGCACGGAGCCACAAGCTGGAAGTAACGATATAACGGCAAATAATGTAAGTGTAATGTAAGTGAAGCTAATGTGTTACGGGTGACTAGCAGGACCGCTAGCGATAGTTAGCAGTAGCAACTGGCCTCAAACGCAGGCTTTGTAAAATATCTGAAGAAAAAAACCTGTATTGGTCGCGACTGTCAGTGACTCATAGACACAGAAACTGTAAGTTGCTTTAACTGCATAAGCCAACCTGACATGATAGCCAGTTGATTGTGGCTGTAGCACAGCGGCGAATGTGGCCAAGTTACTGCTGTTAATGTTTGTGTCCAAAATATGCAAAAGTAATATTAGGGGAAATTCTACAGAAGGTGTGTGAACATAAACCTCATTTGAAGTTAACTTTTAATACATGTTTGTAATTTCGATGCTAAGTATAACTGTCCACGGTAACAGAACTTGATGTCTGTAAAACCTGTATTGCAAGGGATTGTCTCTGTGGTTATGATCGCTCAGTTACCAACTACTGCATGTTAGTTTACGTGCCACTGTGCTAATTAAAAATGCTCCTGGTGAACTTATATGTAGTCATTCTGATCGGTATGCTTGTGTTACTTCGGTAAGCATCAATGTGGCAGTTTCATCATAACGTCGCCCGATTGTAGCCACTACGGTTGAAGCTAACTGGAGAAGTGCTGTATATGTCCGCAAAGTTTGGCTGAAAAGCCTGCAGTAAGACCAGACTTAGGTTTTGCAGAGCTTGGGATACCTGTTCGGATTTGTCTATGGCTGCTTGTGATCGCTTCACTTATCCATAACCGGGATCTGCCGCACATTTCACAAATATCTGAGCTAGCTCTCTGATTCTACCATGAAAGCAATCGTGAAACGCAGATGATCTAACGTGTCTGGTATAACAAACAATTTCTCTGCACTACCGTGACATAATTTCATCCCCTTTTGAAATTGATGTGGCTAATAAAAAGGCGGAGATTACATAGGAAATTCTTTCCTGTAGAAGTGATCGATTTGCAGGCTCCACATAAGAAACTTGTCCACGCTAACAGAACTCACGGTCTGTAAAACCTGTATTATGTTCATAACATAACCAAGCTCTCTCTAGCTGTCACGTAGTATCCATAAAGCGGTTTCACATCAGACGCGAAAGGAATTTTTCGCGGGACAGATTACATTCAAAGTCAAGGGAAAGACGGGAATACACGCGTTATGGGCGTGTCAATCCGCTTTCACACCGGACACGAGACAAATTTTTCGCGTGACAGATTAGCTACATTCAAAGTCATTGCAAAGACATAAAAACACGTGATGTGGGCGCGTTAAGCAGCTTTCACACCGGACGCAAAACAAATTTTTAGTGCAACAGATTACATTCAAAGTAAATGCAAAGACGATGCATTGACTTATAATGCAATCTGTCACGCAAGAAATTTGTTTCGCGACCGGTGTGAAAGCGGCTGATTCCGATGCAATAAGCAAACCATTACCACGGGCAATTTCCGAAAAGGCCGTTGAGCCTGGGGCTTTCGCCCTTTCGTCATATACCAGTGCAGAAGCTGTTCGTTACTCCACGCTAAGGACACACCACAGCTATGCACATGAACCAGCAGGTCTTTATAATACACACCGAAGCAATCCATAAGTTGTTGGTCCACTTTTTGCTGCTCCTAACTGTCCATGTTTCCCTCTAAACTCAGACCCATCTGATTTCTATGGTCTCCGGTCTACACTTGGGTATGTCGACCCATTCTACAAATGAGCCTGTATGGGGTGGATTCTAGCTTTTTCTCAATCCTAGCTATAGAGTAGAAACACCGTTGTACTCTCCATAGTAGCCGTAGGTAGACAGCAAATTCGAGCTTGAGCTGCCAGACTTTCACACAGCGTCCTCCACTTTCGCCATTGCGTTTATGATAACAAGTTCATTTCATTAGATCTATACACATGTACTGCGTTTGATTGTGGAAAATTCCAGTCGATTCCTTCTTAGAAGGCAGACGTATCTCAGTTTCATTCTGGGGAGGCGGACCTGGAAAACTGCGTTCTGCTGCCTGGTCCCGCCTAGATCTGCCTTCGACAGAGCTGGCCTGTCAGAAGAAAGTGGGCACACGGGGAGTGAGGGTTATAGTAGAACAGCCATCCCAACAAGGCGTCTCAGGCGCAGACTACAATGGACTACTAATATAGTTTTTTGAGGATGGCAGTATAAGATAAACAAGCACCCTGTTTTGGACCTAGAACGATCAGGTGTACTCTAGGGGAGCCCAAGATCAAAATATAACCTTGGAAATATAGCAAAATAGTCCCCTTTGAATATTTATTGCACGTTAACAAAATTGTGTTCAGTTCCTACAATACAGCAGCATCAAATGTTACAGATTCCAGAAAAGCCATGGTAGATGAGGCCCTGGTGAACATGATTATAAAGGACTCCCAGCCATTCTCCATGATGGAAGATGTGGGATTCAGGGAGCTCATGCATGTGGTGGATCCCAATTGTCTTCTCCCTAGTAGAAAGGTGTGTGAGCGGAGCCAAGTTGCTCATTTTTATGTAGGATAATCATAACGACTCTCTACTTTTCACCCTCAGACTCTGAAGGCAATGGTGGATACTAAATGCCGGGGGGCCAAGGAGAAGGCCAAAGAGCAGGTCCAGAAGACTGTCAGTCTCACGTCTGACATATAGATATCCATCAATATGACGTGCCACTTCGTTGATGGCAAAACTAGCTCTGCACTACCCTGCTTGGGGTGCAACATTTCTCGCAGGCCCACACAGCTGAAGACCTGGCTGTGGGGCATGTCCAGTTAATGGAGGAGTGGGGCATAAGAGACAAAAAGAAGTGCGTTATCACTGACGGAGCCACAAACACGAATGCATGTGTCAGACAGCTAAATGTCAGGCATACAGTTTGCATTGCTCATACAATGAATTTGATAGTTCATAAGTCCGTTGACGATGTGGGAGGACTTAATGAATTAAGGCAGAAATGCAGGAGGTTGGTGACCTTCTTCAGGACAAGCACCACAGCGAAGGAGCGGCTGGTGCAAGTACAGGAGCATATGGGGAGGCAGGAATACAAAATGATTATTGAGGTGGACACACGGTGGAACAGTACATCCCATACGTTGGAACGATTGCATGACCTCAGAGAGCCAGGGGAGCAGCCCTGGCCTCACTCAAAACTGACATCACTCCTCTTACTGCATCTGAATACGAATCTATGAAGGATGCTCTTTTTGTTTTTGCCCCATTCCACAAGCAACTGTTGAGGGTTCAGCTGAGAAAGGGTATTAGCCTCAAAAGTGATTCCTCTCATGAAGATGTTGCAAAAACACAATAACAACCAAAGTGCAGACCCCATCGATGTCCACCAATGCGAAGCAGCTGGGTGACAACCTGGTTCGATGCCTGAGAGGGCACATAACATGTTTGGAATCAGAGGGTGTCCTGACTATGCCAATGTTACTAGATCCAAGATACAAAAAACTTGGATTTCAAAGTCTCACAAAAACACGCAGCAGTAAACCACCTTAAAAATGAATGTGTCACCCTGATGAGGAATGGACCTTCATCTGCCGCCCCAGATCAGCCACAAGACGTCCCTCTGGATTCATCTGCAAGCAATACTAAGTCACACTTCCAGTGTATTCCTTTGATTATGATGTTGGTATTCTGAATCACTTCTTCCCCTCCCCCAAAATACTGTTATTAGGTGGACTTTGGCAGCTGCTGGATGAGTCCATCAGTCGCAGCAGGAGCAGCTCATGTGTGGTGGTGGATGCAACAGCGGAAGTGATCGATACCTGGCAGAGGTTAACTTTGGAAGGGCAGAGGATCCATTGCTGTATTGGAACAGATGCAAAGCCCAGTATCCACACCTATATAAGTTAGCCATCACATGGTTATGTTCCTCAGCATCTTCAGTTCCGTGTGAAAGGGTGTTTTCTAAGGCTGGAGAAGCTTGAAAAATGTGTGTTTTTGAATAAAAATGACTAAAAAAGCTAAGTCCCATGATGGTGTCATTGCTATTTTAATTATGAACAAATATATTCGCACAATTATCTCCATATACTTACACATGCACATACTATTGAATAAATATATTCATTGTTAATTGTTACTGCACACAAAAGTTTTTCAAGCATTTCAGCTCAGGTCATGGAACTGTTCATTGACTGTCATGTTCTTTTGCCCAGCAGATGGCAGCATTCAGTGTTTCTTTGAGGCCTCAAGTGCTGAACCTTTTGGTGAAACAATGGGCTGGAAAGCGTCAGTGATTCATAAGGCTTCATTTGACATCACTATGGGGAAGATTCCTCTGGAGCCTTAGAGTCTTTGAATTATTCTGCATGTGAGGGACTCGGTAGGATTTTGCCTTGCTTCAGGTAAGTGAACTCTTTCTGTGCGCTGGGCTGTCTGGTTTGCGGGTGTTATCGGGGAACACCCAATAAATTTCTAGCAGATGCGGAATTTAGCATGAGTTTATCAATATAGGCGTGGATGGACATCAATAGGCACCACCTCTCCAACCTCTCCAAAATGAGGATCTGTTCACAAAAGGTACCTACCCAGTGGCTGTCTTTGCTACAGGCGACATAGGCACTTGCTTAGGGTGCCATCCATTGGGGGCGCCAAACATGTGGGCCACAAATAATAAATAACAACAACAATAAATAAATAAATAATAAAGTAAATAACAATAATAATGATGCTGAACCTTTTTTCAACCGTTTTTGACATCCCTTTTTATTTGCCACAATACTTACACATAAAAAATAAATTAAAGGTAAGTCAAAGAAATGACAAAAATCTGATGTTAAGTCTCTTTAGTTGCCGCAAATCCCGGTCAGAGCATGCTAGAGTTGAGCATATGGGTGATGGGTCGGTCAGCTCGGTTGAGTGTGGAAGGCATAGGAAGTGGGAGAATGAAGCAGCAAAAGCCATCCGGGGTGCAGTTCAGAAAGAGAAGGGAAAAAGAAACAGGAGAAAATTCACCGATTAGCATTTATGATTTAGAATTTATCATTCTAGCTAGCAGCATCGTCCTTAATAAAATTACATTTAACAAATGGAAATAATTTTGTCAGGAAAAAAATTGCTTATATAACTTTTTTATTAACATTGTTTAAATAAATGTGCAGTACTAAGAGCCTAATAGAATCATGAGAAAGTATCTCCCGTTCTAGGATTTTGTTTCAGCAGTGCAACCTGATATTTTAAGATTGCACGTAATCAAAACATTTTTTGGCGTTCAAAAGAATAGGTAGTATTTGAGGGAAGCATAGTTGCACATTTGTTGCCGCGCCAAGTGATAGTAATTAATTTATTAAGTCGCCAGCACTTCTTACATTGAAGCGTTGGTGTCATGGTTATGGTTTTGGTCATGTTTATGTGCTGGTTTTGTGTTCATGAATATTGTCTTTTATTTATTCTTTTTGGTTTTTGTAACTCTCTCAGGTTTTTGGTTCATTCCATGTCTTAGTTCCATGGGACTTATCTCCCGTCTTGTGATCTAGTTAGTTCAGTCCGTCTTCCCTGTCTGCGTGCTCACTGACTTCGGGTGATTTAAATGAATTCCAGTGTTTAAAATATTCCTTCGAATCTCGTTTTCTTTCTTTGCCACTCTGTTCTGATAACTGACAAGACTAACATTTGTATTTTTGTATCATAGTCTGCTAACACAACCAATCCATGTATATAAGATTATTAACTTACTAATGACCATTCTAGTTTAATTTTTAAAGTTCCACCGCTTCTAATTTAGCCCTAATTACCTCTCCGCAATCGCCCTGTTCTATACTCCGCCCCTTATCTGTCTCTGTCCTCTCCTGAGCTTCAGCAAGAATCTCTCGCTCGTACTTAATCTCTCTCCTCCGCCTGTAATCTGTGCACGTAGAACTCCTGGACCGGAACTGTTTAAATGTCATAGGCTGTTTGTGTGATTCCCGTTCGTATTTTGTCTTTCGCCAATTTTCGTGGTTAGACCTTCCCTCATGTGATTCTCCTGATGAAATCAGCTCTATTCCCTACACCTGTCTCTGTATAGCATGTGACCTTCCCTGTGTGTTTATTAGCAGTCTTTTCACCCACAGCTCTTGTCAGAATGTTGATCAATACTTTGTGCAGAGCGCCTCGTTACCATAGAATATTGTTTCGCTTCTACTGGATAGTCCGACCTTGATTTTTGCCATTGCCCTTTTGTATTGTTTTTGACTTTCTGGATTTCGACCCATTTTTGTATGACCACGATTTCTGTGTTTGGATGCCCTGTGTATGACCCTTGGCTTTGCTCATCGACTACGACTTTTTGCTTATCGTTTTTGTACCTCCGCTCATCAGTCTTACTGTGTATGACCCCTGCCTGTCTAGTCGATACTGTTTTTGGATTGTGTATTGTGGCTTGGCAATTCCTGTGTTTTCTGGCTTTGACTTGGACCCCATTAAAGGCATACGATTTCTTGGATTCCCCTGTCTCGCGAGAGCTTCCTGAACAGTACTTCACAGTTGGAACTTGAATAATTTAGTGAATTGTTTATTAGTGCATTGTGAAAGTTTTGACCAATTTTTTTTGCATTTAAAATGCATGCCAGGAGTCAAACTTTCAAGGTAGCATAGTCATTCGTGAAATCTTTGTTGTCTTGCTTCTGGGAAAGTGGCAGGAAGACTATAATGAAAGATCCTATGAACAGAAATGATCTAATTATTGATTTGAAACAAAATCTAAATCTTGTCTGATTACCATCTTCAGTAGCATTCACTTCATCACGTCCTACTTCGAAATGGAAATGAGAAATTCATTTAATTGGCATCCTTGCCATCTCATATTGTAGCCTACGTCTTAGATGCAAAGCTGCATGTCTTAATCATGACAAATATTTCCGTGGAGCTATGTCATCAGGTGCATAACCAACAATGCAACTAATCAGACAGAAAAGGTTTCGCAAACTCAAGGTGATTCGCAAATATTTATATCAACTGGCTGCAGGGGAACAAATCACCAACGTTTCGACCTTGCAGTCGTCAGTGTGTAACAGCGACATTGACTAAACAGCTTATATAAGGGATGTCACCCGTGCAATACCAATACACTCATTAAGAATTGCTAATTGAACAAATTACACATGCAAATGAAAAAACAAAGCACCAATCCATTGAGATGATTACATTTGCATACTGCACAAACCATCAGGCATTAATTATTAATGGCAACATGGCTTATTTTAAGCCTATTTGCTCAGTGAATTAGTTCAATTAATTATCCGATTCTTACATGGAAACAGATTGAGTGTTAACCTGCATTATGGTAATGTCACTGGTGGCAGACAGTTTTATTTTATACGCGGACCTGAGCAAAACCACATTTTAAGAAACGTTTTCTTGGGCATATCAAACCGATTGGATGTAGACGCACAAAACATATGCCGTTTTGTGAGCTGCAGGAATTCAGAAGCTTCATAAGTGTTAAGATTCTGCTGTTACCAAGCCATGTTTTTGATTTCATCCATGTCATGTTTTGTATTTTGCCTGACCTGCCTTGCCATGTCTTTTTCTTGTCATTACGCATATTCACTGTTTCGATATCGTTCTGGTTTACGTTTTTCTCCATGCCCTGCATTGCACATTGTCTCCCCAGTCTGGTCATATGTGTTGTTACAGTTTTATTCCCCAGTTTTGCGTGCCACGTTTCAGGTGATTTCATGGTTTCTGGGTTTTCAATTATTCCTTCCAATCTCACTTGCTTCCTTCACCTTTCTGTTCTGTCTTTACTAATAAATACTAATAGTTTAAATTAGTATTGGATAAATTAGTAACTTTTACTAACATTGTTTATATACTTAGTACAAATGAAAACGCACCACTTGATAAAAGTCAATATTCAAGTTCAAATGAACTTCAATATAATTTTTATACAACAACAACACTACAGTGACGTCACCCGACATGCCAGGTGCAAGAAATGCGAGAATTTCAAGTTAACTGTAACGCTAGGCAATTTTTTGCAGAAACGCAACATCTTGCACACACACCTCGGGAAAAATGAATTTCACTCTGAATTTGTGCACACATTGCCCTTAAAAGCATGTGAATCCGAATAAAATTTCACTTCTTCACTGACACTTGTGAAACGTCGACACTATGCCGCGACTTACAGCCCCTGAAGGGGAATGTGCCACAGGCATGCTTCAAATTGGCGTCAGCTAGCTAGCCAGCAAACTAATTTTCTTAATGCTTAACATAGACGTAAGCGGTGCAGAAAACATGCTTGAAGCAGCGAAGTAAAATGCAACATTAACGCATCATGCAGATAAAGGAAAGAGGCTTCTATTATCCAACACATTAAAGGTGAGGAGAGGAGCTCATTTGATTGGTAAAGATTTGATTCGGCTGTGTTATACCCAAACAAATCTTCTTTGCCACTTTCGCTGGAAGGACGGGCAGAGGTGGGACAGAGGAGTACTTGTGCCAGGCTATGCCGGGCACGAAATTGCAACATACGCCTAGACACACCCCGTTGGAGCGGTGCACCCCTTATTCGCCGCGCCTGCGCTTGGTCTACGAATTTAGAGCCCTTTCTGTCATACTTCTGACTGGAACGTCCCGGATCTTGATTTTGTCTTCGCCTTTGATATACCTGTGCCCATGTAACGAACCTGCTTTGCCCAAACCTGATTTTTGTGTTTGCTGCCCTGTTTATGAACTGGATTATGACTACTGGATTCTGATTTTTGGATTGTGGACTCTGTACTGTTGCCTACTTCCCTGCTAGGGTTTCTCACCAGAATTAATAAACAGCAAGTTTGCTGGATCTTTTAGTTCTCGCTTCTGGTTCCTGAACGCACCCGTACAGTAAGACCCTGATGTTATTTCTTAATGTGGATAGGAAAATGCTTGAGAGTGTTTCTGCCGGGGGATATAGCTATCGCTCTGTCCGTCTGTCTGTCTGTGTGTCCGTCTGTAAACATGAGTTTGTCCGGGCCATATCTCGGAAACTATATGGGCTAGCTTCACCAAACTTGACACACATGTCAATCATGATGTGTAAATGTGCCTTTTGCTATCGCTCTTTCCGTCCGTCTC
Source organism: Gymnothorax reevesii (assembly GCA_029721435.1). Classification (NCBI taxonomy): domain Eukaryota; kingdom Metazoa; phylum Chordata; class Actinopteri; order Anguilliformes; family Muraenidae; genus Gymnothorax; species Gymnothorax reevesii. The sequence goes on along the minus strand of CM056578.1, from coordinate 68,109,142 downwards.
TTCGTCTGTAAACATGAGTTTGTCCGGGCCATATCTCCGAAACTATATGCGCTACCTTCACCAAACTTGACACACATGTCAATCACAATGTTTAGATGTGCCTTTTAAAGGTTGTTACACAACCTACAGCTGGGGGGATCCGCCATTGCCAGATGGCTCTTGTTTTTTTTTTTTTGTAATGAACAATAATACAAGCTGAGGGGAAATGGATCGATCCTTGTAACTGAACAAATTATTTTGCTAACGAGAACCCCGTAAATGGGTGCGGGTTTAGAGAGATAATGTGCCAAGATCCCTCCAATGGTAAGACCTGAGTGGATGAGGTGAAGTAACCTTAATATTAATGCTGCAAATTAAGTTAAATGCATGTTTATACAATACACTTCAACTGAGCCAGAAGGCATCCCGAGCATTTGTTACATTCAGCCTTTATCAGGCTTTGTTTGAACAGCAAACCATGTTAACACGCCAGTGAGCTTGGTCGGCAAAAATGCATCCGTAATTTATGTTGGCTTACTGATATTGGGACGCGTATTGGCCAGCGACATACTTGCTTAAGACAAAATGTAGCAAGCTAGCTTTACTTACTGGAAAAAAGAATAGCCAAATCTTTAAGTTTCTTTCAGTTCAACTAAAATCTGTGCAGGACATTTTCAGAAGATATTACAATCAACTTTCATGAAATCGCACAGTAAAATAGCCAAGTACCAAAAAAAGACAACATCTAAAACAAGTTTACGGCTATAAAATGAATCCCTGACTTATATTTCATGAGTGATATGAATTACAAATTTTATTTCTCATTAGTAAGTAAAAAAAAAAGTAAGATGTGTGAAAACACGTGCTAGAGAGGCCAATTTGTTTTGAATGAATACAGCCATTAGATTTTTGGCTTGCTCTCTGGTGTTCTTTGGGCACAAAGTTTGACAACCTCTGCGCTAAACAATGGGAGCCTGTTGGCAATGCGGACATCTCCATCTCCGTCGCTGATCAGCTGTGTGGATATATCGCTGATGGCGAAGAGACTGGCTTGACAAAAAGCTGGTGTAAGCTGATAAGCATGCTTGAACAACACTGGGATAATGCGTGTTGCTAAGGGCTGAATTTGGCATGTCAACCGGCCTGTCTAAAATGATCATCTTGCAGTGGTGGTTCAAAATTATTATGCAGGCAAGTTGTATGTGTTGTGAGTTTTCCTTGTATCCTAAATTTATGCTCCCTTTTATTGTTATGTGTGTGTGTGCGTGCGTGCGTGCGTGCGTGCGTGCGTGTGTGTACTTGCTGCATACTTAGGACCGGAATGAATTTTTAACCAACAAAGTGATGTCTTTTTAGGGAATTGAGGACATTTTAGCTGGTCCTCGCAACTACTTTTGTACAAAGGTTAGGAGTAAGGTTAGAATTAGGGATAGGTTAGGGTAAGGGTTTGGGTTATGCATACATTGCTTATTGTTAAGATAAGGAAAAGGCTATAGCGACACAGGAAGAATGAATGGAAGTCAATGTAATGTTCTCACAAAGAAAACCGTATGTGTGTGTTTTGCATATTGTGCTATGATCCTGATCTGCCTGCCCATGTTTGATTATGAATTCTGCTTTGTCTGACCATGCTCTGTATTTTTTATTGTGATTTAGATTGCCATGTTTTGTTTTTGCCTTGTCTTTGTCTGTTTTCCATTTTCCACCATTGCAGTTATATTCCGGTCCTTGTTTTGTGCCATACCTTGCATTGCACTTTGTCTCCCCCTCTCTGGTCTTTTGTCATGTGATCACTCACTGCCCCAGTATTGTGTGCCACACTTTCAGGTGATTTCATGGTTTCTGGGATTTCATCCATTCCTTCCAATCTCATTTACTTCCTTCACCTTGCTTTTCTATATTACTAACAATACTAAGAAGAGTTTGTTTTAAGTAAACTTACTAATCAAGACTAACATTGTTTATAGTACTAACTTACTAACAAGCACTAGGGATTGCATAGCTGCACATTACTAATTAACTAACAAGCTCTCTGCACTCGCTCTGCTCTAGTCTCTGCCCCTTGCCTACACTCAATTCACTTTGCTGTGCTTCAAGCAGATCTTCTGCACCTTGTTAATCACTGTTCTGCCTCTCACTCTGTGCACGGTAAAACTCCCTGACCAGAGCCGTATGTTTGTCAGAAGGCTATCTCTGTGATCCCAGTCCGCATTTTGGCTTTTGCCAATTTCTTGTAATGAGGAACCTCCTCAGGTTCATTCCTTTGTAATTAGTCTGATCCATATCACCTGCCTCCCCTTTATAGTATGTGACTTCCCCTAATTTAAGCAGTCATTTTATTGTCAGCTCTTGTCAGAACATTTTCCCTGGTTTGCTTCGGCTGCGATTGTTTATGCCTTGTACTCTTAGTTTTACACTTCTGACTGGAACGTCCCGGACTCTGATTTTAGCTTTACCTTTGATGTTCCTGTGCCCGTGTACCATACCTGTTTTGCCCGACTCCGAGTTTTGTTTGGTGCCCTGTTAACGGTTTGGATTATGCCCACTAGATTTTGGCTTTTGATTGTCTGACAAATCCGTGCCTGTGTACCGAACCTGTCTTTCCTGACTACGAGTACTGTGATTGGTGCCCTGGTTACGACTCGGATTTCGCCCTCTGGATTTTTATTTTTGCATTGTGTACTCTGTACTGTTGCCTCCTGCTCTGCGGCGGTTCTCCCCCTTCCTAAATAAAATCCAGTTTTACTGCACAGCTTGGTTCTCGCGACTGGTTCCTGAACGATACATCACATATTGTCCTATAGTTAGCCGGTCTTTATACTTTGATGCTGCCCTCCGATAAAATGTGCCCGCAAAGGTTGTTTCTTCCAGCATCGTCGTCATTAAATCCTTAACCTAATCCTATCCCTAACTGTAACCCTAAACATGGGTAACCTGTAACCCTATTCAACAAGAACTTCTTCCAACAAATCAGTGGAATGGCTCTAGGCAAAAAATTTGCACCAGCATACATGGCACTTTGGGAGATTTTTCCAAAAAATGGCCCAAACTACCCACCAATTACTTTAAATACTTAGATGACATATGGGGAACATGGACACATAGCCTAGAAGATTCAAAAAACTTCATCCATACCATCAACTCACACCACAGAACAATCCATTAAATACACCAGACATATAGAACGCATAGACTTCTTGGACACCATCACATATAAAGGACCCTCATTTACCCACAGATATTAGACACAAAAGTCTTCTGTAAAGACACAGACACACACACTTTAACACAAAAACAGTCTCCATCCAAAAACACTTTCAAAGGCCTGATCAAAGCACAAATGCTAAGGTACCACAGGATTTGTACTCAAACAACAGATTTTGAGAAGGCTACCTTGAGCCTCCTCAAAGCATTAAAACCCAGGGCTACACTTGATCCTTCCTCAGATAAATCCGGAAAAACTTCTTGACCACAAGATCCGAGAAAAATAATCCCACCCGGTACCACCTATTCAGCATTTAGCCACGCTATGCATAACAAATTCAAACATGACCCATGATTCTGTGCTTAATGGGCAATGTTATCACCATTTTCATTTTAAATGAGCAGTATTGATGGAAAATAAACCATTTTCTATTTCATTTGGATTGCTTCATTCTGTAACATTCTATTGGTCCTTATTCTGCAGCTTCTACAAGCTAGTCAGGCATACCTCTTAAGTATAAGAAACCTTACAAATGCAATTTCAAATTGTACTTTAATACTTAAGTATTTTTTTAAAGCAAGTACTTCAGTACTTTCACTTAAGTAGAGTTTTGAACATGCAACTTTCACTTGTAGCGGAGTAACATTTGACCAGTAGTATCTGTACTTTCACTTAAGTACTGAAGTTGAGTACTTCGCCCACCTCTGCACGCAGCAATCATTAAAATTAAACAAAATCTAAACAGATCCCTCAAGGACCAAAAACCTCAAGGACCATCTGGTAAGCAGCAAATTACCAGAAATTAAAACGGTACACCCACAAGACCCAGTATTTTACAAACAAGCCACAACAATCAGAAACAACACAACATACTTAATCAAACACTCACACTCAACACAAAACTGCATATGTGTCATTAAGTGTAACCATTGCGACATTAAATATGTAGGAGAAACAGTTAACAAGATCAGGACTAGATTAGCACAACACATATATAACATCAGAAATCATAGGAAGACAGACACATCTTGTTGCTCACTTCCTTCACCATAGACTTGAGGCACTAGAAATATCTGGGCTCCAGACAAACAACAATTGGACACTGGAAGACAGATGTAGGACAGAAAAACATTGGATCATAAGACTAAAGACTTTGTTCCCAAGAGGACTCAACAAAGGCACTTAAAACTTCAGCACAAGAGGGACTAAATTCTTCCTATATAAAGGCTTCGGTACACTGAATGGCCTGTGCAAACTTTTCTTTCCCAAGGGGCCCTCATAAGGGGAAACTTGGGAAAAGAAGATTACTTTCCTAAACCTAACCCTAATTTTAAGTCTGATTCTACCTTCCTGCTGCCAGTAGGGGAATTAATTTTGGAAACGCTCCTACGGGTCGAAAGTCAGGGCAAACAATCTATTTGGGCGTGTGCTTGGAGGGCAGGTATGAGCCTTAGCGATCATGAATTGAAACTGCAGTCATGAGTGATCGTTGACGCGTTATTGTATAGAGAGTAAGTTCTTTAATGCGGCCCTGATCCTTGTGTTTACTTTTTCCTTTTTACATAATTTACACAAAATTTTATCTATTGTTGCTTGTTGCACTTTTAATGGCTCTAATGATAAAATGTTAAATTAGGATAAAAGTTATGTTTCTCAGTGTTGGGCAAAATTCATGTAAAACGGATCATTAAGGGGTCCCGTTATCAGTAAATGCATTAATTTTTTTGGAGATGGAATGTGTATATATAGGGCAAGGTGGCTTAAAAGCCATGGACCTGAGTAGAATGTACAACCCCAATTATGAAATAGTTGGGACAAAGTGTAAATTGTGAATAAAATCAAAACGTAATGACTTTAAAATCACACCATCCAGTGTTTTATTCACAAAAGAACAGAGATAGCAAAGCAAATGTTGAAACTGAGAAATTTTAAAATTTTATCCACAAAATTAGCTCATTTCAAATTTTATGGCTGCTACAGGTCTCAAAAAAGTTGGGACAGGGGCCTGTTTACCATGGCGTGACATACCCTCTTCCTTATGACACGGAGTGGAGGCTTCTGGGCTTTGAGGATACAAGTTTCTTAAGTTAAGCCATTGCATTTTGAACCAACTCTTGTTTAATACAGGCTTCCAGCTGCTAGAGAGTTCTGGGTCTCCTTTGACGGACTCTTTGTTAAATTATGCGTCAAATGTTCTCAATCGGTGAAAGATCAGGACTGCAGGCAGGCCAGTTCAGCACACGGACTCTTCTTCTACGAAGTTATGCAGTTGTAATAGCTAATAGCTGCAGTATGAGGTTTAGCATTGTCCTGCTGAAATACACAAGGCCCAAGGCCTTCCAGGGTTTCCCGCAGAAAATTGGTTAGTCACGGTGGTGTCGAGGGGGGGGGGGGGGGGGGGGGGTGGGGGGATTTCTTTTCACCTACATCTGACCTAATTATTGATACCAAATATGAATTAATTTTTAAAGTTTTTAACCCTTTAAATGCCAGGTTTTTGTCATGATGCCACCATGTTTTTAGATGACAAAATCAGAAAATATGAAATATTTTCGATATACTACATGCAAAGTAAATTTTTTTGTGTTGAATTATTACAGCCTGGGATATGTCAATGATTAGCTGCCACACTGACTTTTATGCATTATTATTTTTTTGTACAGAGTCAAATACCATCTGGCGAAAAGTAGTAAAAATGATCACTTCCTAGGCAAATGCCCAGATTAACACTCAGATATAATAAAATGCACGTGTTATGCTTTCATGGAAGTGAGATCAAAAATTTCAGTTTGTAAGGGTTTCAATGGTGCATTTTTTGCGCTTAACAGTCTGAGTGTAACACTTGCTTGTACACAGTGCATTTTAGACTTACTGTAAGAACTGAGCTGGAAATAACAAGATCAAATAAAAACACACAATCTGACCAAAAGTCATGCTACATGCAAGAACACAGCCAAAATTATCAAAAAAAAGAAAAATGAAAAGCGCATAAAATGTGCACAACCGTCCCTAAGGGTTAAACGAAAATGAAATTAAATGAGGTGGCGGGGGTGGTGGAGGAGGAGGAGGTGGCGCAGATGGCGAAGTAGGCTGGTTTCTTTGAATAAAGTGCCCTGATATTTTTGACTGCTTTTTTTCATCCATTACTGTACACTAGAGAAAGCCACGTGCAATTGTCAAACATAGCTGAAAGCCACGCGCAAACACATCGGTATTCTTCATAAGAAACTAAATGAATTGCATATGGCCTATCTTAACGAAACAGAATATGTGGGCAAGCAGTTGATAGGAGACACTATTCAAATGTTTAGTTTTAATGAATAATTATCTTACCTCCACATGTCTTTCCCACAATGACAACAGGTTATTGTATATCCAGATGATTAGCTTTCTCCAATACAAAAAAAATAATGTTGGCGCAGCAACAGGTGATAGATGGCGCAGTAACATTTTTAACCAACAGGTGCTGGCCGCTGTTTGGCTTCATCGCGATGTTGCCTTATTTTACTGTGTATGTATCCGTGGATGAAGCAGATTTTTTATTTTATTTTGGGGGGACGTAGGCGAGGCGGGGGGCATTTGTTTTCGAGGCAGCCGCCCTAACTATAAAGGGCTGCAGGAAACCCTGCCTTCCCTGGAATAGATGTCTTCTGGAGGGGAGCATATGTTGCTCTAAAACCTTTATATACCTTTCAGCAATCATGATGCTTTTTAAAACATGCAAGTGTCCCACACCATATGCACTAATGCATCCCCATTCCATCAGAGATGCTGGCTTTTGAACTGAACACTGATAAGGGAGCTTGTCAATATACTGATTGCATTCAAATTTGAACAGGCCTTGAAAAAGGAACAGGTCTCCGCTCATATTCAGCTAAAAAACTAATGCCAGAGTGTTCAAAAATGAACAAGCATGCATTCATTTTTGAACGGACGGAATCCAAAAACAAACGCAGCTACCCTCTCTCGCGTTACAAAATGAATCTGCTCTCCACTTCGCAAAATTTACACCAACATGCGTCAATATTTCCTTCTTATTTCCCTCTTTCCTTCTTCCTTCTTTCCTTCACCGTGTCTCATCCTGCAGAATTTAGAAGTATATTGTAAGGTGGGCTATATGCCTATTAAAGAACAGTTTTCACATCGACTAAAAAATCCTACCAAATCTCCAGTTTCAAGATTATATCTTTACCGATCTTTAATCTTCCGTTATATGCTTACACTTTTCATCGAGTTCCATAAGATGCTTTAACACATCCCACACTCAAGAACGGAGATAAATTGTGATTCAGTGCTAACGGGGTACGTTCAGTCAGCCAAAACATTCAAACGTTGCAGTGTGAACACTTTACTGGAATGAACATTGCTTCAGTGTGGTGTCAGTGTGCCACTTTTTCCTTCTTATGTTAAAAAGCATTTTAGTTTAATTTTAATAAACTTAATAAGTTTAATTCCACTATTCTGTGAGTAAAAGTACTAGGATAACTTAGTCCCGCTCAATTCAAATTGCAAAATTATCCGCAACGTTAATCCTTTGTTTTTAAACCTGTGAACGAGCAAGCCAAAAAGAAAAAAAACCCACACTTTACAGCCCACTACGTACACGATCAGTTCTGCAGTGTTATTCAAATTTTGTTCCATTGATTGTCGCAGATTTTGCAGGCTAACATTTGTCATATTATATATTGTTCAAATTTATTGTAGACCTACAGTATTTTTTTCAGATTGAAGTCTGAAACCGCTGCTCTGTGGGTGTGATGGTGATGCCCAGCAGGCCCTCCCCCTGTTGCATTCTTCGCCTCCACCTTAACGGGCAACAAGTGTGGCTCGTTTCAAAGGTGGAGGCGAACTGCTGTTATTTAAGGGCTGGCTGCACCTCATTTTGGTGCAGCAGGATTCTGTTTTCTGGAGCTCTGTTTGTGATCATTTGTGCTGCTGCTCCCCTCCGCAGTTTGTTTTATATTTTAATTAAAGAATTTTATATTTTTACTCAGCCTGTGCGTTTGGGTCCCTGATCTTCCTTTTGGGTACATGGTCCCAGTCCCCGCCGGTTTCTGATCTTTTGTCGGCGGGGGCAAATCCATGACAGTGGGAGCTGCCGACAAGTCCAGATCTAGACAAGCATGTGCAAAGTATTAAAAATCAGCATGACTGAATGTTAATAAATATTTATCCCCCCTTTATGAATATAACCCTTATTGTAAGGGTGTTATCAGTTCAATTACTGAATAAGCTTGATTGCAAGATAAAGACTAAGTAGCCTAATCTCGTCATGCCATGGGGATTAGCTGGCTCAGAGATACGAGATCACGGAGTGAGACCTGAATTCATGCGACACGCTGGAATACCGGTGATAAGACTTTTGGATGATATGCACGATTAACACTTAATTTGTTCAGTCATCTAAGTTTATCATGTTTTTGTTCAGAGAACAGGAGTAGGTCACATATAATCCCATTCCTGAAGCGTCACCTAAATCAGCAAATGATCTTTAGCAGGCGGGTTATACCCAGTATATGAAAAAAAAAAACTAACAATGACGAGAATTATTTCACTTTAAGGAACTTAGAATTTAAAATAGGCCCGAAAAGGGTTTATATAAACCATCATCTATATTCAGTCGTTGTTCACAAAAGAATATCCGCGCCCATAATCTAAAAGCTCACTTAAATGAGTGTAACTAGTTCAGGCAGTAAACTTGAGAAGAGCTACATCAGCTGACAGCAGCCTGGTAAGCTACCAGCCACGTCAGCATCAGCGGGCACACAATTGGAGGATAAACATCATAAGGTCATACAGCGGTCTATTTGAAATACGTCAAGCTCGCTCACTTCTGCTGCTGTTTGCAATGACTTTTCATGCTATGCAGTACGCTCTTTGGTTTTTTTTTGCTTGCCTCTTCCACCCCAGCCTCCACCTGTTTGGCTCTGCTCACATCGGGGGGGGATTTTGATTTCTGCTCATGACCATGTTTGTATGTTTGCTGTGCCTAGGTAGTATATTCCTCCAGAGCCGAACTGCCGACAATATAAAATGTAATGCTTATACCCACGAATAAATTGTTCTATTTTATTGAAGCCTGAGTTTTCCTGGCTGAATACACGTTAGTGCCAAATCGCAGAAATCAGCATAGTCTATTCAAAAGATAAGATTTTTATATGATAAGTTTCTTATAAAACAAAAGGAATTAGGCGGGCCGGGAAGACTTGAGATGAAATTACCTCACTGAAAGACTTTCTAACTTTTTATTATACGCCCGTCTCAAGACGGGACGTATTATGTCATCACCCCCGTCCGTCCGTCTGTCCGTCCGTCTGTCTGTTGTCTGTTTGCAATTTCTTGTCCGGGGCATAACTCCTGAGCTGCTTGAGCTACATTCGTGATACTTCACATACACGTGCACCATCACTAGGCGCTGTGTCGCGCACCATGATTTTGTTCACCTGGTCAAGGTCAAGGTCACTGGCAAAGGTCAAAGGTCACATGGGGCCCAGATGGGGCTTGTCCGGAGCATAACTTCTCAACCGCTTCAGATACATCCATGATATTTCATACACACGTGTACCATCACTGAGCGGAGTGTCGCGTACCATGTTTACAGCCCTCCCTCCAAGGTCAAGGTCTCTGGCAAAGGTCAAAGGTCACATGGGGCCCAGATGTTGTCTGTCCACTTCCTGATCCATGTTCATGACGGGCGTATTATGCACCGTTGCCGGTGCTCTTGTTTTTCAGATCGATACCTCAAAATTACAAACGAATAACAAAAAGTGGCAATGCTATTAGAGAATGACTCAAGGGGATCCTTACAGTAGCTTTGTGGGATAATAGTAGTAAGGCATCCCCCTTAACTTGTCTACTTAAGTGGGAAACACGTCTCAATAAGCAAATTCTTAGTGTAACAAAATGCCCCACAACCTATAGTTTGTTACAGGTGACGGGGGTCTATTTTTTCCTCTCCAGCATCACAAATGCTCAAAATATAAGAGTTGCTGCAGATCAGTCATGTAGTCTAATAAACTTACTATCTGTACATTGCATATTAGTGACAAAAACCCGATAATGTCAATTCCACAGCCATTAAAAGAAAAGGTGTAACAACTAGACCCGGTCTCCCCTATAGCTGATTATTTTCAGTCATAATGGCAAATTTATTGTCCTCGACACCCTTCAAATCTTGCTATAAATCTTTATCGTTGGGTGATATTTTTTATTACATTATGTAACTTTAGCCGACGTAGAAAAAATCAGATAAGCATACAGAAAAACACAACCGCGAGACCACGAAGGCGACGGCGGGGAAAGGGTAACATACATGCACGTTTCGCGTTTTCCAAATTCCGGTACCACGTCGACAGTCAAATGTAGGCCTAAATTTCAGAAAAAGAAATTAGTGAAGACAATATTTTATATAACTGATGCATAAAACAGAGAGAAGACTCCAGCTGTAACACCGATAATTTCTATCTATAGTAAATGACAGAAAATGGGGAGATGGCATTAACCGCATAAACTGTCACATAGTACATCAACAAAATCTGCAATAAAAAAACTCAGAACAGCTGACTATGAACAGAAAGTCTAGGATTGTGAAAATTTTATAATGAATGGAGTTAAGTTTTATATGTATGGCCTTCAGTTTTAGATGAACATATCAGGCCTTGGGCAGGCACCTGGAAATGAACGCATCAGAATATGAACAGAAGGCTGTTCATTATCGAACGGAGTGACCAGGTTTGCTGCCTCAAATGCATCCAAAAATGAACAGGCGTTCGTTCAAAAATGAACGCGTTCACTGTTCAGAATATTGACAAGCTCCCTTACAGGAGGGGTGGTCTTTCTCCTCTTTAGCTCGGAGGACACTACGCCCATGATTTCCAACAAGAATGTCAAATTTGGACTCATCTGACCACAGGACACCTTGCCACTCTGCTACAGTCCATTTTAGATGAGCCTTGGCCCACAGAACACGGTGGCGCTTCTGAATCATGCTCAACAATGGCTTCCTTTTTGCATGATAGAGTTTTAAGTAGCATCTGTGAATGGCACGGCGGACTGTGTTTACAGACAGTGGTTACAGACAGTGGTTTCTTGAAGTATTCCCTGGCCCATTTAGTAATGTCAATGACAGAATCATGGCGGTGAGTGATGCAGTGGCGTCTGAGGGCCCGAAGATCAGGGGCATCCAGTAAAGGTCTTCAGCCTTGTCCCTTACGTACAGAGATTTTTCCAGTGTCTCTGAATCTTTTGATGATGTTATGCACTGTCGATGGTGAGACCTTCAAAGCCTTTGCAATTTGACATTGAGGAACATTGTTTTCAAAGAATTCCAATTTTTTTTACGCAGGTTGAAGATCCACTGGCCATCTTTACTTCTGACAGACTCAGCCTCTCTAAGACATCCCTTTTACAGCCAATCATGTAACACACCTGATGCCAGTTAACTTAATTACTTGCTAAATGTTCTTTCAGCTGATTCTTTTACATATTAATTGCTTTTTCAGCCCATTTTTTCCTGTGTACCATTGAGACCTGCTGCAGCCAGAAAATTTGAAGTAATCTCATTTTGTGGATTAAAATGTAAAATGTCTCAGTTTCAACATTTGAAATGTTATCTATGTTCTATTGTAAATAACATTGGCTCATGTGATCTGAAAGTCATTGCATTTTGGTTTTATTCACAATTTACACTTCGTCCCAACTATTTCAGAATTGGGGGTGTAAAAGCACTTTACTTCATCATAGTTTGATGGGGAAATGCGACAAAGGGTGGTCTTGAACTATTTGTGCTACAGGATAAGGGCATATGCAAGTGCTCCACTGTGTTTCTGGTGTCAGGATTATGGGCACATGGCAGCAGTTTGTTGGGAAAGGGTGCGCAGGTGTAGCTGGTGTGGTAAACACAGGTGCAATGAAGAGGAATGTGAACAACCTAAAGAAAAAGCTGCACTGTGAGGTAAATTGTGAAGTGGGGGCAGTTCCATGTGAATGAAGAAAAATTAAGAGGGAGGTAGAACGGGCAAGGGCACAAGGAAAATTTTGTATGCATAAGCAACTGAGATGGTGTGGTCAAAACTGGGAATAGTTAAAGCAAGAGTTGATCGTGCAGGAGGGGTAGGAAAAGTACAAGATATGAAAATGAGGTGATTAACATGCACAGAAGGAGATTGTTAGCATTTATTGGCTTGGTCATCAACTGTGCTAGTGATATAGAAACAAAGTCAGAGCGGATTAGAATGATGGTATATGCAGCGAGGGAAATTTTAGGTACACTCAACAAAAATATAAACGCAACACTTTTGTTTTTGCCCCCATTTGTCATGAGATGGACTCAAAGATCTAAAATTCATTCCAGATACCCAATATTACCATTTCTCTCAAACATTGTTCACAAATCTGTCTAAATGTGTGATAGTGAGCACTTCTGCTTTGCTGAGACAATCCATCCCACCTCACAGGTGTGCCACATCAAGATGCTCATCAGACACCATGATTAGTGCAAAGGTGTACCTTATACTGCCCACAATAAAAGGCCACTCTGAAATGTGCAGTTTTTGCTTTATTGGGGGTCTGGGGACTCAGAACCAGTCAGTATCAGGTGTGACCACCATTGAGAATATGAGCATTGAGAATATGGATTTTTTTTCACAAATACAAATATTGAAAAGTTGAGAAAAAATCATTTTTGCATGACACTGTTACATGTACATCTTTTGACGACCCTTTATGTTTAAGTGACCTAAAATTGTAGTGTTTATAGGCTATATATAAAGTTGTAGAAAATCAATAGAAATGACTCTGAGATTATTTTATCATGGTGCTGGTATATAAAACTTAATTGATATCAAAATCCTACATTTGGGCCGTCCTGTAAAATCATGAAGCATTAACTTTGACCCCCTGTAAAATCTGAAATAATTAAGATATTCAATTTTTTTTTTTGATTCAGGAACTTGTGTACTTCAAGAAAAAATAATCATTTTGGAATTTATTTCATTTTAATTTTTTACCCCTAACCTGCAGTTTGGCTTACTTTGGCCCATGTGCATATACATGTGATGTCAGGACTGGGGTTTAAGATTGTGCTACCGAAGAGCTCTGAAGGCCATTGCATAAACAACACAAGGATATCTGGAGACTTTATCATTTCTATAGAAACATACAATACAGTACTAATTTCCCTCATGCATGTGTTTCGTGAAGACTGGCAATTAATCTTATCTATGGAATTGCGGTAATTGGTGTACCTCTGGAGCGACAGCTTGATACAAATCTATGGAAGGACTCACTCCTAGCGCAAAATGCCAACAGACAGGCATTTTGGATAATGTTAGACTCTTGGGGATAGAGCCATGAAGGGGGATTTCTGGGTTGGCTGGAAAATAGGAAGAACATATATAAATAAACAAAAAACCTGGAAACTTCCAAAATCAGGGACATAGACTTAAGAAATATGGGTGGCTCTGTGAAACTAAATTACCTTTCTAGAAAAACTGAGCACAGAATTTACCCAATCAGACTGCCTTTGATCATCAAGTAGTAGATTTGTTCTGCTAAAGAATTAATGGGAGCAAGATGACAAGTCATTGTGTTCTATGACTAAGTGATCTCTTTCTATGAATCAATTTAGAGAAGATTGCTCCACACTGCGCCACCGTGCCTTTCGACAATGAGAGGAAAGGTGATCTCAAACTGAATATCTACTCATTGAAACTATTTAAGATTAACTGTTAACTGTATCGAAAAATTATATCACATGCTTCTTCAGAACATCTTTGTTAAAACTAGAGCCCAGGCACCGAACAGATCTGTCACCGCGTTGTTTTGTCCCAGTGTGGTGGTTGTGCACTATTCTGGTGTTTCATTTTAGCCACAGCACTTCAAATGGAACCCAGCTGAGGTCATTCTTAATGGCATTATGCAACCCCAGAGTTCCAAGTAGAACAGGACTGAACAGGATTTAAGTCCCGCACGGGTCCACTTTTGAATTGTTTCACTTCCTTCCTTGTCACTTTCTATGCCTTCAGGATGCTGTTTTTGATACCTTGTATTTAATGCAGAATGAGCAATTGAATAAAAATTGGAAATGTCTGCCAGCTCAGTCACCAAAGCCTCATTCACTGGTCCTTTCGATAGCTGTGCCAGACATACCACTAACAGCTTCTACAGTGCTGACTCACCCAAACTGGACCCCTGCATACTATGTACTGTGTGGATGTACAGAACACATGCTGAAATTAGTTTTTATTGTTTTTACACAATAATGAGATGTACAACTAGTTATATACTGCCAGGTATATTGCATCATTAGAAGGCAGCGAGAAGAAAGGAGATTTCAAGATTTTCCACAAATGATTAAGTTTAAGACACTTCTTAACAGTAGGGAGCCAAATATACACTCTCCTTCAGAAAGTTTTGATTAAAACCGGAGCCCACTCAAGCTTTTCGAAAATTTGTAGATTTGCTGTCTCTGTCTTAAGTTAGTGTCTTTCTCAATTCTGGTGTTATAATGATCAGTCAGATACAGTTTATTGATATTTAAAACTGAAATCAAGATAGCCACTGTAGGCTATTTTGTTTTTCACTGAGAATTTTAACAGCTGTATCTGTCTTTGCATTACTTTTATGTGAGCCTGGAAAAAAGCAGGTTTTTACAGAATATTTTTTGACACGCATTTACATAAATAATTGAGCAGATATTTAAGAAGACTAAGCAAGTTCAAACTCAATGTAGATTTTCTTTTGTCACTTTAGGCAATTCATTTCATGGCCTTAAAATATCTACCACGACGATGCTCCATAAATAATTTCAAAGCTCTTAGCAAATAACTCCTCAGGCTGTCTTTCATCTCGTAACACTGCACAGCCTGAGAGAGTCGGAGGATTGCTCAAGCCCACAGTAACAGCCAAAGAAAAACACGAGTTTGTGGCCCTGCTGCAGAAAAGAGAAGCACAGGCATACATGCGGCAGACACTACGACAATCTTCGGCTTTGTGCTTTGCTTTGTTTCAATCACGGTGGGGGAAATATGCATTCCGGAGCAAACAGCTGCTCTTCCTGCTGGGCGGTCGCTGCGGAACCCCTGGTGACAAGGGGCGGCACCGCATATAAGGCGTGTCAGTGGCGCCACAACAGGGGGCCATGTTTGAGCCTCTGTTCTGACCGAGGTGGAAGTGGAGGAACGTAAATGTCAAGAGACCTGTTTGTTTTAGCTATGCTGAGACAGCCTGGGAGGGGATAAAGAAAACAGGAGGCAGCCTTCATGTGTGCCTAGAACTCTACACCAGAAAATTTAGTTTGTTTATTTTGGTGTACTATATGCACCCTCTGGAGAGGACAAATAATGGGCCAAAGGATTCAGGGTCCACTCACCAACATAGTTGCTTTTTCTTTGCACGTGAAATAGGTCTTTTCCCCTGCCCATGCACCCTGAAAAAACTGTTTCAAAAAGTACACCAATTGCAATGATAATTTGGTGTCCCCAGATCTAAATATGGACAATCGGTCGCCTACAGGTCAACGTGTATCCCCGGACGCCCTGAAGCAATCATCCCCAAAATTGATAGGCTTTGTGACTTTAACACCTTCAAGGTCCATCTCAAATATGAAATGAATCCAAAAAGAACTGTCCCCTGTAGAATGCTCACAAGAGATCGAACGGAGACAGCAGGGGCAGACGCAGCATGACGATCGCTGATCCATAGCATGCTTGACTCCTCATCTGGGGATACAATAATATATATCTGTTAACTTAGAAAGCCTGTGTGAGTTGATTTTATTACAAAAATAAGAGCACAAGTAAGAATCTGCGTCTTCTAAGAGCCTCACTCCCATGTCCGATTTGACACACATTATATGCAATTCTGCTGTTCTGTTCAAAGCTGTTCTGTTTTATCAGATTAAGCGTGAATTAAGAGGAATGGATGCCAAATTCCCTTTTACTATATCCACTCATATAATTCAGACTGCTATCTGGCCAGTCAATGGTTACATACCCTACCTGGCCAAAAAACAAGTCACTGTTTTGATTTAATATACAAATATTAAGATGGCAGCAATTGATTTAACTCTGATTGATGAAAAGTGTAGCTTTTCATTTCTTCAACAAACATATTGGATGCTGCATCCTATGTTCATGCAAAAGCTGTTACTGTGTTTCAAAAGGGATAAATTATTGACCTGCCTTAAGTACAGAAAACAACGGAGATTGCTGAAATCACTGGAAACTTAAGAAAATTATCAGACTTAATCAGCTCACGATGAAACTATGACCTAAAGCCAGGAGTAGTCTTTGCATGCAAAGAATACTACTGCAATTGTTCCAAATTGTCTTTTTTATTCAAACCTCCTTCCAATCAAATTGCGCTGGTTGTCTCTTATCTCTTTCTCTTGGCATGTTCTCCAATGGAACTAATTCACTCAATCTAACCCATTCATTTCTAGACCACGAGAGGTCATCTCAGAAAAGGGTGGGAGATGATGGTGCCCTTTACTTGGCTTTAGGCTGCGGGTAGGTCCACCATCAGCTGCTGTGGGCCTGCCACTAACAGTTGGATAAGATCCGGAAACCACCTGGCCCCCAGATGTGCCTGTGCCACAATTATTGTCAACAGGTGCTGCATTTTGACTGTGTGGAGAAAATGCATCAGTCATCGTTGGAGCGGCAACGCATAAAGCATGCCAGCCAGCTACACTGGATGGACCAATATACCCACCCCCAGAGGCAGATTGTTGGTTGGCCTCAGGGAGCACCAGAGAGGTTTGTCCCACCTTGGATCCATATGAAGACGTAAGAACCAGCACTGAAAATTCCTCATGTGTAGCAGCCTTAGGCAAACCACAGAATGAGCTGCTGCCATCATTTCATGTTGCGACATGATTGTCCTCGCTTGTACTAAGCCTGTGGTCTTGACCTCTTAGATTAGTCGCAGGATCGACTCAATACGCCCAGGATATGGCATCTCTTGGCTGGGCTGCAGGGCACTCCAGCTGGTGTTGATTGCAAAGCCCCACTGAGTGGCATGCCGAATGACTACTGAGCTGTGTTGTTGAAGGCAAGAATCAATCAATCGTCATAGTAGATCAAAATTATTATCCCCTTCTGCCTAAGTGGTGTTAGCGCCTTCTCCACACATTCAGAGACAGTCTGCAGTGCTAGGGAATATCCAAGTGGAAGGCAGCAAAACTGAAACACTCTGACCTCTTTTCGCAAAGCACAGAAAGTTCTGGTGATGTGGAACAATGGGGACATAAAAATAAGCATCTGTAAAATCTATGGAAGTCATCTAATCTCTCAGCCAGATGCATTCCAGTAGGCTCATGACCATCAACATTTGGAACAGCCTGCATGCGATGTATCCATTCAGAACGCAGAGATCCAGAATAGGTCTCACCCTCCTCCCGATTTCCTGGGAATCCAGAAATTTCAGGAGTTAAAATCTGCTTGAGCTTCCACGACTATGGCCCTTTTGCACAGAAGCAAGTTTATTTCTTCCTTCAATGCCTCCCTCTCAGCAGGATTAGGGAGAAACAACACCCCTCAATGGAGGTTGGTGACAAAATTGAAACGCGTATGTCTTGCCATACTGAAAGAGGGACACTTAATCTCACCCAAGATTGACAGCAGTTTATGAGAGGCAAAGCAATCAATTCCACAGGGATAGCTAATAGCCACCCGCGTCGGCTCTGTCTTCAGAAGAAGAATTGAACAGGGGAACCCCAGCAGAAAGACCTGAGAAGATAACATAAGCAATGACTCCACTGCCTCACCTAGTGCATCTCCTGGTGACTCATTCACCATGGATGGCGGGGACAAAGCAGAAAATCAAGCAAAATATTCTTCAGACGCTCACATTCAGAAACCTTAACAAACTTAGGCTTCACCAACCAAGGGAGTGTGACGTGCAACAATATGGTCCACAAATCTGTTATTTGAAACGCTGTTGTTTTCCGATGTAAGGGTTCCCAAAAAGGTTTGCATCCAGGGCTTACGGTCTACGTCAGATGTAGCCTTGGAGGGAACTGATCCAGAATTGTGGTTGTCATCCCTCAGTCCAACCGGGGAGTTTGACCTTAAAGAGGAAATGGGAGGAGAGCAGACCTCATGCACCGCTGCTACAACAACTATTTTGGACAAGGAGACATCCGCTTCGATTCGTTTTGGGCTAGTTTGCCTCGCAATAGTCATGGTGTCATCATGATTGCCATTTTGTGTCTGAATCATTAGGACAGTAGGTGAAATTTGCATCCAATCCCCATTTACATCTTCATTAGAAACAGATGAGTTGCAATGGTGATGACTATGCAAATGAGGCTAGTCACGTTGGGGAAGCTGGGGAAATAACAACCTGTTTTGGTTCACTTAGTGGCTGGGGTGAAACTAGAACAGGTTAAAGGAATAAAATTATGTTTCTGAGACAGAACCAACCCACCACCCTGAGTTGGGAGAGAGCTGATATTGGAAACCAGCGAATGATCAAGGCAGTTTGTGTGTGTATTCCCTCCTAGGGTCATACACTGCAAGCCCCGCTGGCGATTAGCTGGCCAATGTTGCATGAAAATGTACGCTGATGAAGTGGGGATCTGCGGTTCTGCATTGCCTTTGGAGGTAGAGGAACCATGTGCCTCATGCACCATATTCTTCATATTCTCCTTATCTGCAAAAGCAAGACTAAAATCTTTTTTTGCCAAGCAGGGTGGCCTCTCATGACCAATAAAACTAACATCTGAAACCATCGGTGTGTCAGAACGTGTGTACCTGAGACTTACTGCGCATCCTCACCGCTGTGATCTGGACCTCCTGGAGACAACTTGGTCCTGCAATGAGTCAGCCAGTCAAGTGAGCCTGCTTGGAAGGCCATATTGTTAGTTAGTGCCACCTCCTGAGCAAGACTAGCGTAACAGCCATCAAAAAGGTTAGCTGTCACCCTATCCCTCTTAGACAAGAGCAGCACCAGACCACCTGGCCAAAGGGAGGCAGAAGGTAGAAGGCAGACCCTGACCATATCTTCTATGTCAGGCGTTCCCCTATCCCAGTCCCAGCCCTCCATGGTGGAGTAGTGCATGTACGCAACCACCGGGGACTTTGCCACCATTGAATTGGCCCAATCTTGCTGTGCATACCCAAAGATGGGGGCCATCTTCAGGCACTCTTCACATGCCTGAACGTGGTTTGTTCTTTGGCTACATGACAAAGTTTACAGTTAAGTCTTTCACCTGCATCTAGGAGGGAGGCTGAGGGGGCAGGGGCATCCCCATCTGGTCCGCCACTGACGACCAGCGCCAGGAGGTCATCAAAAAGGTCCTCCACTGATGGATCATTGTCCCATAAAAGGTCAGCCAGCTGACCTGCTCATAGACTCGATGACCATCTTCCACGTCGTAGTGCTCCCACGGCTTGAAGAAGGCCACCGCTGGCTCCTGGGTGGCACCAGGTCTGGAGGAAGCGTTTAGCCCCTACAAATTGCAGTCATTGCTCGCGCTCCTCCCAAGGGAGCTCGACACAGGAAATACAAGAATCCGCCTCTACCTAGTGCTGCTCAAACATAAGAAACAAGTCTCATGTTTGTCCGACGGCATCACAGGAGAGGCACTCTTTATGGAGACCTAAGCCATACTGAAGACACAACAGTCGATAGTCACTTAAAATTTGCCGTTCTTGAGGATGAGTGAGAAAGGGGGAATGAACAGTGATAGCACCAAAGGCTTTATAGGCGGAGGGTGCTCTGCCCTGTCAAGCCAGACGGCAGTGTCTGCAAATTTTCAAAATTGGGAAAACCCGCCATTGACCCTCTACAGCACCGTCTATTTTTAGTAGAGATTAGCCTGATCAATACACATGTACAGAGTTATTGCATGTGCATGTTAGCAGTATCTACAAAAGTAGGGCAGGAGGTCAAGCCAAAGGGCAGTATCTGCAGTATCTCGTATCTGGGTCAACTTCCCAAAAATATTTCAATTCACCAAAAATTCAGGCTCAAATAGGAAATCAATGTCATTTATAGCATTGTGGTCCATGTAATTGCCTTCCAGTGCCAAGAGTAAAAACTTTAAGGCTAATTTTCTCAGTTTTACTATTTTGCAGATACTGCCATCTGGCTGGACAGGGCAGTGCTGCTACCCCTCCTACTGGGCAGTGGGTACATTTATCTTTCTCCGGCAGCAAGGCGGAGCCACAAAGAGGTAAACTACTAGTGAATCCCATTTGAGGGTGAAGCACGTACAACATAGAATTCACGCAATACTGGTAAAGAAGGACTTTTCACTTCCAGTTATCCTCTGACGATAATGGGCTTGTTTTTCACTTCCTCATTTGATACGTTTTTAAAAACTTTTCAAAAGTTCAGTATGTTTGTCCAGCTTCCTGGTCAGAGTCTGGACTGCATGGAGAATTGCAGCTTTACTATCTTCTTCTATCTCATTACTTTGCATTCTAATTTTTTGAGGGGCGCAGACTTTTAACAGGTGTGTGGGTCCAATTAACTTCAATTTTTTTTTAGATGCTTGTTCATTCATTTCCATTCCTTTTATATCGCCGTCATCACATGCCAGATGTAGTGCTGCTAGTTGGTAGCTGTGGTCAGTCGTGCTAGCAGGTAGACCCCTGTTCAAATCTTAATTTCTTAAGTCTTTTAACTGTTGTCAGAACACTGCCAGAGGGTTTACGATTTAGCAATCACAAAATTGGATTATTCAACAATCGGGTTCGCAAATCAAGGACTAAACTGAAATTTTAGACAGACAGTCTCATTCAACCACATGTCCTCATGTGTGATACTCACACACACACACACACACACACATGCAGAAATGCTCACCGTCTGACTCAACCGCACAGACACTCAAATACTCATTCACTCTCAAGCTCACATGTGCACACACATACACATCTGGCGATGAATGGAAAAAGCTATTAAGTCACATTTCAGACATTTTGAGAAGAATGGGAAAAAAAATATCCAACCCCGTCTATAAGGCCATGCCTTTTGCCATTCCTTTGTTTGGTGTTTCATGGAAACCTGTGCATTATTTCTATATAGTTCTAGTGAGAAATGATACAGAAGTCCAAACCAGTAAGTCCAAATTCGCATCAAAATAATGTACCTCAAAGAAATATAATATGCATACACCGGTAGGGGACTAGTATTGCGCAGCAATACGGCATTCGCCGATAGGCAGTGCACTTGTTTTTGTCAGTCATGTTCATTTACTGATTAGACATCTTGCTCAAGATGGACAGTTTTTTGTTTTTCTTTTGTCAGCGTAAATGTGAAACGTGGCGAAACTACAATGTGTCGTGAGAAACAGATTGAAAGAATATTGCAGTGACATGCGGTGGAAAGAAATTATTCATGACAGTTCGATGGGCTAAGTGGATGAATACTTGGGGCTGAGTATCAAGTCCATGCGTCAACGTCAGGTTCTGATCAGAGGTGTACAGGTGCTGGTCAACGAAATGGAATAATTTGAAATTTTTAAATGCATTTTTTGTGCAGAAAGCAAATCAGGTGTTCACCGCGCCTGTCCTACTTGTTAGAGTAATCACAGAACTCGCTACCTGTAAAAAATTTGCTCAGCTGAGCTTTCCAAAAGGCCCATTTAGGCCATTTAACTGTCACACTGTTGTTTCATTGAAATAGAATAATTTATAAGTCATTTCATTGAATTAGAATAAGTGCTTGAATTTTTGTTTTCTGTGAAGAGTGTTCACTGTGCAGGATAAAGTCAGGGCTGAGTAGAATTTCGAAGTTGTAAAATCAATCATGGGTCAGCAGCGCGACCTCTCAACCGGAATAGGGGCTCAAATTCAACCCTTCGCCAACAAGGCTTGACCCAAACTAAAATTGCTGAGCAGCTCGGCATCAGCCAGTCTTCCGTCTGCAAAGCTCTCAAGAAAGACTGCAGCAAGCACACCAACTGTTCCGGCGTCCGAAAAACTTCTGCTTGCGACAACAAGCAGCTGAGAAAGATTGCAGTCAGCAACTGGTTCAAGTCCACTTCCGAGCTCAGCGACTTGTGGAACGAGCAGACCAGCACTAATGTCTCGAGATCAACCACTTACCGTCATCTGCGCGAACTCGGCTTCAAATCTCGCGTTCCAGCAGTAAAACCAATGCTGAACAAGAAAGAAATAGAAACAAATGGAGAAACGGCTGAAGTGGGCCAAAGAACACGGCGAATGGAATGCTGAAGACTGACAGAAAGTGGTCTTCAGTGATGAATTACGCTTTTGCGTCTCCTTCGGTGACCAAGGTCCTCATGTCTGGCGTCGTGGTGGCGAAACCTACAACCACGAGGCCGTGAAAAGATCCGTCAAGTTTCCCCAGAGCGTTATGGTCTGGGTAAGCATGTCCGCTCGGGGTGTAGGGAAACTGCTTCCTCAAGAAGACTGTCAATGCTGCCGTATACCAACATGTTCTGGAAACGTTCCTGATTCCGATTGTTGAGGAACAGTTTGGCGAAGAAGACCTCATATTTCAACAGGATCTTGCACCGGCTCATGCGGCAAAGTCGACCAAAGATTGGTTTGCCGAAAAACAGCTTGAAGTTTTGGCATGGCCGGCCAACTAGCCTGACCTCAATGTCATTGAAAACCTTTGGGCCAACGTCAAGCGGAAAATTCGCGACAGAAGGCCGACTATGCTGGACCAACTGAAGCAGAACATCGCCACAGACTGGGAAGCAGTGAGTGCAGAAACTTGCGACAAGCTGGAGACTTGCGATGCCGCGGAGACTTCAGGCAGTCATACAAGCCAAGGGGGCAGCCACAAAATACTGAGAAAGAGATGATTCAAATAATAATAAAAATTATTCTAATTCAGTGAAACGGTTTTTCCATTATTCTAATTCAATAAAACAACAGTGCCACAGTTAAATGGCCTTTTTTTTACAGGTAGCGAGTTCTGTGATTACTCTAACAAGTAGGACAGGCGCAGTGTACACCTGATTTGCTTTCTGCACAAAAAATGCATTTAAAAATTTTACGATTGCACTATTTCAAATTATTCTAATTCGTTGACCAGCACCTGTACTTTGCCATTCAAGGAGCCCCCTGTAGACCAAAAAAAACAAAATGGTTTCGCTTATTTTTGACTCTAAAATCTATACGCTAAAATTGCGGTAGAGAATTTGAATTGTTCACGGATTGCTGAGCTAAACTCCCCCCATCTTATTACAATGGAATATTCCAAGAGCGCGTCTAGGGAAGTACACCGGTGAAGACCATGGGCTATAGGCCGCATTTAATGACCGACCAAGTTTGTTCGCATTCAGCAGCAAATCTGACGCTAATCAAAAGCGATGTTATTCATGAAGCGATGGGTTATGACATCCGAGAAATTGGCATTTGTAACGAGAGCTCATGAAAACATTCTGAGGGAGTGCAGTTTTACCTCATTAAACATGCACTAGAGCCGCTGAAAACAGCCTGGAAGAAGACCCTGTCAGGATCGACATGTAACCAGGGTTCTATCGTTAGCCTCGAACAGCTAAGGCAGTTAAGAGAAACACGTGGAGCCAAGAAGGTCTCTAGTTGGCGTTGCTCTTTAATAAATACAACCAGCCTGATTTCACCACTCACTTCAATGTTTCCTCTGTAACTAAACATGAGATTCCATATCCCTACTCAAAAGTGGTTGCAGTAGCTATCTTACGTCAACTAACAATGGACAGCTGTGATGTAGAGAAACCGGAGAAGAGTAAGCACACCCTGGTGAACATTGGTCTTTAATTATTACATCTAAACCAAATGAACGACTCACTTCCACGACATCACAATCATGTATTAGAAGGTTTTTATGCAATGCCAGTTTCTCTTGGCTGTAATGGCTGCCTTGGCTGGGTACCTAGCTAGCTTCCGTCAGAGTCCTTGGATAGCGTGATTATAAATCAGGGGAAGTGAGTCATTCATTCTGCTCAGTAATATTAATTAAAGAATAATGTTAATAACCAGGTGGCTTTTATCTTTCTCCAGTGTCTCTTGGTTGTCGTAGCTGTTCGTTGTTAGTAACCTAGATATCTACCGCAACCATTTTTGAATAGGGATATGGGATCTTGTGTTAACAGGTAACATTTAAGTGAGCTAACTCAGGCAGGTTGTGGGGGCTAGTTTGACTGTGTTTTCAGTGTGGAGGCTAGCCTGACCACAGTTATTTACTCAAGAGTAATGTTAACTAGAAAGCTGCTTCTTTGCTCTGATTTCTCTCTGCTGCCGTAGCCGTTCATGGAGTTAATGATGGGTGGTGGGGGAGGGGAAATGTGGATTTATCAAATCATAATGGTTCAGAAATTAAAAGTGTTATGTTGTTATGCATCTTTTTGTATTATTTCAATGAAAAGGTAAATAAGAATTACTGTTGTCACTTTACTGTGTTTTAGTGCTGTCCATATTAAAAATAGAATTTAAAAACTTGAAGGAAGATATGTTTGTTTGTGTTTAGTTTGTTTGTTAAATGAGATTCGAAAAAGGTAGAGGGCCCCATGCTTCTGTTTGCCTAGGGCCCCAAAATTGCTAAGTCTGCCCCTGGCTCCGATCCAACTTCGATCAAAGTTTTTGTCGAATAAAAAAAAAAAAAAACACTCGAAACTATTTAAATGTTTAATCCATCAATAAAATGCGGCACATTTACAATCACGGACATTAAGCTCAAGTAAATTCCACTAAACGCAGATGCCAATGCTGGGTCAGCTTGATACCCAGACACAAAGAATACAAAAGCTTATTTGCTTATGAAAGGTACGACGTGAGTTTAGTGAATTTTGCTTTTGTTGACCAAACCAAAATCTGCTCAACGAGTTTCAAATCTTTAATATGAGATGACCCAGCAATGGTTATAACTCGGGAGCAGAATGTCTCTTTTAAAGGAGCAGTATGTGGAATTTAGATTGTTATATTCTATTTCTGCCAAAATATCATTCATAACTACTTATTGAGTGTATAATCACGTGAAAACAATAATCTTTGAGTTTCACTTCGCTTCGAATAAGCCCTTCAAACCTACATGGGAGCGGGTAGACTTCCGTGGAGGCCGCCATGTTGCACCGTCATTTTTTCTACTGTAGCCAAGAACAGGAAAAAAGTAAGTCAATAAAGCACTGACTCAAGAGAGTGCCTTTCACTTTTTTTGCAAGTTTGGCAGCCAGCTTAGGTTTTATGAGAAAAGGAATGAACAGTTGGTTGCAATCTATAATCTGACCACTAGATGGCACTAAATCTTACACACTGATCCTTTGATGTTTGAGCTTTAACACGCAAGTTTTTATCAGCAAAAACCCTTGAAACAAGAGTAAATCTCCTTCCTTCCTTCAACAGCAATTTGAGCAACAACCACCTTCGCCTTTCTCTGTCTCAATCCAAACACAATGATCACCGAGCATCAGAACAACAGCACAGCCAAGATTAAGTTGTATCAGGTATGCTTCTGCTTGGGTGTATTGAAAACCTGCAGTCCCTTGGCCCATTTATGATCCAGTTTGAGGCCCCTGCCTAAGTCTTCTGGTGCTGGTCTTTCAGCTGCTCCTGAGGAAGTTGCAATCAGCTACTATGCTCCAAGACAGAGAAACACCCTTCCTAGTTACTTTAGACATGCAAGCTTGTGATACTCTCTTCTGGTTTTTGGGAAGAAAAGTCCGGAGATGAAGAATCCTTGAGCCAGTCAGTAATAGTGGGGGACTCACTTAATAATGTGATAGACAGCATAGTATGTTTGCGTGGCAAGGAGTCTCGTATAGAGTGTTGCCTGCCAGGTGCCCAGGCAGGAGACCTCCTGGTGTGCGTGGACAACCTCCTGGCCAGAGCGGGGAGGCATCCTGCTGTGATGGTCCATGTTGGGACAAATAGCATAGGTAAGGGTAGGTTTTAGGGTCCGCAAGAAAAATCTGTGAAATTAGCTGAAAAGTTTAGGGGCAGATCCTCCATGGTAGTGTTCTCTGGGACTCTATCGGTACCACGTGCGAGTAAAGGGAAGCAGAATTTATCTGGAGGTTTTACCACAAACCTGGTATAGGAAAGAGGGGTACAGGTATATGGGGTAGTGGAACTTCTTCTGGGACAGGGGTGACCTGTACAAGCCTGACAGGCTACACCTGAACCGGTTGACCCAATGCAGGGTTATTTAAACTAGAGACTTGGGGGGGGGGGGGGGAGGAATGTTAGAGAGTGTTATGAATAGGGAAATGCAGACTGCCCTGATGGAAGCTGTCGGAAGCACTACAGCGCACTATTGATGATATCTTTGTAAAGCAACAAAGCGTAGGGAGAAGCTTGGAGCAGCAGGCAGCTGGGGAACCAAAGTCATAATAGCCTGAACTGGGGTTTGTGCATCTTTATGCTCTGGCAAAGTCAACCTCATTCTCTTACAAAGTGGAAGAATATTATGTTACCCAGGGTTGTGTAATGTTTATAGCTACAATGCAAATTTGAGGTCTGGCAATAAAAGTCATCTACTGCTTCTAAACCCTGTCAACACAAGTGACATTAAATTATATTAGGGGGATGTCTCAGTTTGAATTACATTCATACATATCAGTGGAGGATGAATACGAATCTAGAGGTTGGAGAGATTTGTCATGCTGCCGTTGTATTTTATTTGGCTTTTACATATTTGCCAAACAGCCATTGACTTGTTAAGAAAATCTTTTTTTGTAAAAGCCAAAGTGCCTCCATGCACTGGACCTCACATGCGGCTTGAAAATATATAGCTCAAGTCCAGCTCCGCTCTGCCATCAGCCATGCTTTATTTTGTTGTCGTTGTTGGGCCTGCTGGCGCATGCCGATGACGTTATATTCAGGCAGAGTGAATCAAGCAACGATTTCTTTCTTTTTAAAAGTACTAAAAATACATTTATATGCACATTGTCGTGCCTAAATACAATGTGCAAATTCTTAGTATTGATACAATAGATTATTGACCTTGCGAATCGATTTTATATCGATATACGACCCCGTGAGCGCCAACTTGCTGAGGCTCTGTTGATGTCATTGGATCGAA
The DNA here is from genome assembly GCA_029721435.1 of Gymnothorax reevesii. Classification (NCBI taxonomy): domain Eukaryota; kingdom Metazoa; phylum Chordata; class Actinopteri; order Anguilliformes; family Muraenidae; genus Gymnothorax; species Gymnothorax reevesii. The sequence continues at coordinate 68,081,973 of CM056578.1, read as the reverse complement.
GAAATATAAATCGATGCATTGATGTTATAGATTAATCTTTACACCCCTACAATTTATGTCTTTTAAATTTCTATAAACGCAATCCAAAACAATAAATTGCTTTGGCTGAAGAGAATTGATTGGATTTTTTTGATGTGGGGCTTCCATGATGCTCAAAGTGCACATAATGCTTCAAAGAATTTTAGCTGAAGTCCAAAAATTAACCATTATTGATGAAAACAAACTTGAATCTTCACTTTTTTTTGCGCTTCTGTTTTTGGGGCACCACATTAGCTTTTGACATGGGCCCCCAGATGCTTAATATTGCCACTGCCTATTGACCACCAGCTTTGGACAGTATTGTTAATGAAATTCTCTTTAAGAGGATGAGGCAAGCTTGTTGAGGAGGAGGAACTATTACTATGGGAGACTTCAATTATGCTGTTATCAATTGGGAAATGGTAATAGAACAGGGTAAAGAGGACGAAGAATTTCGAGATGTTATAAATGACAATTTTTTGGTGCAGCATGTGTTGTGATTCCATCTTTGCCATGCCTTGTCCCCATGATTTATGTCCATGCCTAGTTTAAGTTCTGTGCCTGGCCTTGCCATGATGATTGGTTCTGGTATTTAGTGACCACTGCTTATGTCTGTTCGCTTAATCGTATCATTGCGAAAATATATATTTTTGCATGCAATCAATTAACTCAATTAGTCAGGTTAATTGATAGGAATAAAAACCTGCATACACACCGGCCCTCCAGGACCGTGATTTCCCACCCCTGTACTAGAGCCACTTGGGACTAGTGATCATTCTACCGTTAATTTTGATGTTTCATGGCAAGTTAAAAAGATGTCTTCGAAAACCAAAATTTTCAATTTTAGGCGAGCAGACTTTGACAGGATGTGCTCATATCTAAGCATAATAAACTGGGAGACACTCCTTGATTGTAAGTTGTAAATGAGATGTGGAGCTGATTCGAGGGGGTTTTACTTGATGCACAATGCAAATTCATTCCAAAGGTGTCCAAAAGTAAGCTGAAAAAAAAATTGAGATTTGAGGCACTCCTGATAGATATATAAAAAGCCTTTAATCAAACTTAGCTACATGTCAACGCATTTCAACTATTCAGTCTTCATTGGGGCATACCAAACACACACAGGAGAATGCATTTAAAGGTAGAAAGACGTGGGAAAGATTGCATGACCCAGCCCCATATCTGCACAGCTAAGACTAATTACAAAACTAATCAAACTAACTAATCAAAACTAATCATTCAATAACCAAGTCCAACAACGTTTTCACATCCATCAGCCAATTAAAAACCAATTACAAGGGGGGAACAAGATGGCGGCCAAGACGGAAGCATCCCTGATCATAGCTGATGAAACAACTTTTTCTGAAGACGACGCCGTGTTTTCCCCGAAGATAACGAAACGTAAAGTTATAAGCCACAGGATATTTATAAGATAGTGATTCAACGACGAGAAGGGGACCGAAAAACATTTGCAAGTTAACGACATTGGAAAAACGCCTGGCGAGGCAAACACCATTAGCCAGTTGGACACAGAAGTAACAGGCATAGCTAATGACATGGCTGAAGTTAGCTTACAAACAATTTTCCAGGAGCTGAGAGAATTCAGAAAAGAAAACGGAGACACTCTCAGAAAAATAAAAGAGGACATTCAAACAACAAACAACAGAGTAGATGAGTTGGAGAGGCGCGAAGAATTTCAGAGTCAGAAGACATATTACAGGGGATGGAAGAGGCTACGATGGAATTACTGAAACTGCAGGAGAAACTGGAAGCCAGGATAATCGATCAAGAGGGGAGGGTGCAACGAGAAAACATAAGGATCCACGGAATGGCCAAAGGGACAGAGGATGCGTCCCCAAACATGGCAACTTTTATTGAAAACTTAAAGACAATTTGGGGATCACCACTGAACACGGGATTGAGAGAGCACACAGGTCATGCAAAAAACGAAGTTTTGAGACTGGCCTGGCAGAAAAAAGGTTTTCAGGTACGGGAGAGAAAAGTGATCCTCGACCATGATTACACCCCTGATGTCATCAAAAAACGCCGGGAGTATATGGAAGCAAAGAAAGTTCTGAGGGAAAACAACATTTGTTCCCAAACACCATTCCCGGGCAAAATGAGGGTGTTCTATGATGGAGAGAAGTGCCTGTACAACTCAGCTGAAGAAGCAACTAAGGATATGGTGAAAAGAGGATTCAGGTGACCGTATACAAAGCCCCAGCCAGACGGATAGAAAGGTTTAAATCCCTGATGCGGCAAACGGCGAGGAGCGCATGTGGAAGAGAATCCGGGAAAACATCGCAAGTGGATTACAAAAAATGACTGGAGGCTTTTAGAAGAAAGTAACAAGAGGACATTCTGATTTATCGCCGGACTTTTCTTTACAATCAGGTAACAACTTGGACTTTTACATAGAAATAGACACTTATGAGAGGTAGGGAGATAAAACGGTAAAATGATGTCAGGATGTTTCCAAAGTGATGTATCGTAATGTAAGGCAATACAAGATGCTTGTTAGATGTGATCGGGACTTAACTGAACTGTAAAAGCTTGGACAAAGCTAAAGCCGCAAAAGAGGGCTCCTCATCTTCAAAACGCTTTGGGGATTATCCCTCCGAGCGGTCATATCATCTCGACTCACACAGAATGACAGAAAAGATCCTACTACTAGGTGTTTTCATCTTACTAATGTTAGTTAAAAATGTTACTGTGTTCATTGTGTTTTTTATAGCCCATTTTAAGTTCTTTCTAAATCTGAGTAGCAAAAAGGGGAAATTGTGGATGAAAAGGTTTGTTTTCAAAAAGGCGTGGAAAGACAGACCGCAGCAATCAAACTAGTTTCTTACAATGTAAAAGGTGTCCTCAATCCAATTAAGAGGAGTGTTATGTGCTTTGTGTTTGGATTTGTTTTTCTTTTGCACTTCCCTGCCTTTCCCCTGCCATCACCATCCACCAAGTCCTGCCTCCCAGACCAGACCCTTCAAGCCCCGCCTTCACCAGTCCCAAAGCCACCTCATCATTCAAATCAACCAACCAGAACCCGCCACCTCCTTTAAAAGACCTGGACTGTTTGCTTTTCGAGAGATTTGCTTTTTTCTAAATGCCATTTTGTCTCTTGTGATCCAGTGTCTTAGTTGTGTTAACCATTTTGTGTTCCATTGTTGTTTATGTAAACTGCCAAGCCTTGGAACAGGTAAGACTGGGTGCTCCTATACATATGTCCGTAGGCTATGTTAATGTATAGGTACACTAGTCTTTAGGGGTGGTTGCCAACCGATGTATGTTATTGCTAGATAGAGTATTTAGGCTTTTGTTTTTAACATTAGTGTAAAAACTCTTGGTGTTAGTTAGCTTGTTTTTGGTTATTTTGGCAACATGCAGCGTCCTTTGACTCTGGTAGTGTGTGTATCCTATCTCTATATGTCCAGCCACAATCAGTAAACACTTGAGCACTAGTTGCTGCATTGTTGGTGTTTTATGATTATTATTACTGATTTCCCTCTTATTACTCATTGTAACACCTTCTGGCTCATTCCACCACAACCAGTTACTTACCCCATGCACCCCTAGGTCTTAGCCAAATCAGCACTCCAGAAAAAACTCAGACTAGAAAATTTAAATTAACTTGAGGAAGAATTAAAAAGTCTTGAATGGAAAAATAAAAACAATTTTGACCTAGATACTACCAAGAAAATAAAAGGAATCAAGAATCAAGTAAATGACTTTTATTCCCTAGATATCCAAAAGAAATTAGTATTTCTAAAACAGAAATACTATGAAATGGGAAATAAATCAACTAAACTCTTGGCCTATAAAATGAAGAAACAAAGACCTAGTGACAAAAGAAACAAAACATAAAACCCCGAAAATTCAAGAAATCTTTGTAAAATATTACAAAAACCTGTACTCCAGAAAAGCCCAAAAAGGAGAAACATTTAAGAATTCTCTTTTAAACTCCCTGAACCTTCCTACAATATCGGATGAACAAAATGCAAGTTTAATGAATAACATAACAGCGGAAGGGATAGTGCAATAAAACAACTTAAAAGGAATAGATACCCAGGAACAGACAGTTTTACCGCCGAATGGTATAAGAGTCTTAAGGAGGAGATATTCTCTACCCTCTTAAGAACTATTAACTGGGTTCTTCAGAATGGCGAGATCCCTCCATCTTGGAGAGAGACAATAATTTCAGTAATACCAAAGGAAGGGAAAGAGAAGACGATCTGTTATAACTATAGGCTAGTAGGTTTATTAAATCAAGCTTACAAACTGTTCACTTCCATATTAACTATAAGACTAAAAGAGAAAATTCTCCCAGATATTACTCACTTGGATCAGACAGGTTTCATCAGACAGAGACAAACCCAAGACAATATCAGACGAACATTACACGTCATTAACTACATAAAACAGAAAAACATAGATGCAGCTATATTTGGATTAGACGCCGAGAAGGCTTTGGATTCTGTAGATTGGTCCTTTCAATATAGAGTCTTAGCTGGATTCAAGTTTCATGAGAATTTTATCAAAACAATAAAAGCCCTGTACAAGAAACCAGTGGCAAAGATAAAGATTAACGGAGGATTGTCAAACTCCTTTGAGCTAGAGAGGGGTTGCAGATAAGGTTGCCCTATGTCACCCCTCTTATTTGTGGTCTTTATAGAGCCATTGAGCCGATGGATAAGAGAAAACAAAAAAATACAAGGAGTTCAATTAGCCCAAAGGCAACAAAAAATAGCTTTATACGCAGATGAAATTTTAATATACTTACGAAACCCCAACACCTCCTTCCGTGAATTGATGACAACACTAATACATAATACACTACGGGCTATTGTCAGGTTATAAACTGAATGCACAGAAATCTCAAGTTTTGACGTTTAACTACACCCCCATTCAGATAAAGACAAATTTAAAATAAAATGGGATTCTGAGATCATAAAGTATTTAGGCGTAAATATTCCCAAAAACCTGGAAGAAATCATAACAGTCATCATAGATCCTTTAGTTAATAAAATTAAATCTGATCTCTCCAGATGGAACTCAATCCCTTTTCTAGGCTTAGCTTAAAGAGTTGAGGTTATAAAAATGAACGTACTACCAAGAATGCTACTAAATAAGAATACTTATTTCAAACCATACCAGCTGAACTTCAAAACGATATTTTTCAATAAATGGATGAAAATATCTGAAGATTTATTTGGCAAGGATAAGATGCAAGACTTTACAGCTACCCAAGGAAAAGGGGGGTATTTCCCTGCCAAATATCAGGAACCATTCTCAAGCATCACATTTAAGAACTCTTGATTGCATTTGCAATCCCTCTTACAATGCCAGATATGTAAGGGATAATTAACGAGAAGGTGTAAATTCCACGGTTTTAATGCACGACGCGGAGGCAAATAACCACCCGAAGCGAAGTGGTTGCCGCCGCGAAGTGCATTAAAACCGTGGAATGCTCACCTTTGAGTTGGTTACCCTGCTTATACCATGGTCATTTGCCAGCAATATCAAATCACAGCATTAATCTGGAACGGAGATTATGCATAAACCAACATTATGCGCGATCATGCAGACTGTAGCTAACTTGCTACCCACAATTACAATGAACTTACGACGGTTTCGGTAGAGTCAGCGAGCTGAAATCAGTCTGCTGGCGTAGCACGAAGCTAGCGAACTGTCAGCAGTCGCTGATACATGAAGTGGACACGTTAGCTTCATTTGTAACCGTACTGAATTACAATCTTTTAATGGATAAAGGCCGATTATTTCACTGCTATAATATTTACGGTCATTATCGCTTGAGTACGAGTCAGCGAGGTGAAATCAGTCTGCTGGCATAGCACGTAGCTAGCGAATTGTCAGCAGTCGCTCATACATGAAGTGGACAAGTTAGCTTCATTTGTAACCGCAAACTGTTACAATCGTTTAATGGATAAAGCCTGATTACTTCGCTGCTACAATATTTACGGTCATTATCGTTTGAGCAGTCTACCTATTGTTAACCGCCCCGCAGGACGCAACTTATATGACGCTGCTAAATTTACTGGAGATAAATGGCCAGCTAGGTTTCTGTTGTACTCAGTCAAATATCAGCTCTAACATGGCTATGGTTACAAGTTGGCTAGAGGATGAATTTTGAATGGTGAAACGACCGTAGCCGAACTACCTGTGCGGTTCCACGGTTTTAATGCATACCTGCCAGCCAATCAGAAAAAAGTATTCACCCAGACCATGGTATAACAAGTGATATACCATTACAAGCTATAATTGGGGACAGCTGACTGATTAAGTTTGTGAAAGAGGTTAATCCTAGGATAAAGAATGCATTTAAAAACCAATAACAAGGAAGAACCCAAATTACACAACTTATACACATATCTTCAGTTCTATATCTATTAATTAGACAGCAATTTCACATCCATCTGATAAAAACAAATGCATATTGCTTCAGAGTATTGTGACATGCAGCAACTATAGAAATAGTGAGAAGTCCACATCATCATTTAAATCTGGAAAAGTGGTATAATTTCACAATCCAGCATTTCTCTCTCTGGAGAAGCCGGCAAAGTCTGTCCCCACCCCTTGCACTCTTCGGTATGACTTCAATGACCATTGCTCTTAAACTATTTATATCTGTGTGTCCAGCCTCTTGGAAATGTAGTGCAATAGGATAATTTGGATTCATAGACTTTATCGCGTGCTTGTGCTCCACAAGTCGGTCCTTGAGTGATCATTTTGTGCATCTAATATAGATGCACCCGCACTCACATTCCAGTCTGTATACAACATGTGTGGTGTTGCTGTGAAGGTGCATTCAGGAACCACACACAAGAGAGGGAAATCCAAAAAAAACATATGCCTTTATTAGAGTCCGAGTCAAAGCCAAAAAAATATAGGAATTGCCAAGCCACAATACGAAATCCAAAAACAGTATCGACTAGACAGGCAGGGGTCAGAACCAGTAAGACAGATGAGCAGAGGTACAAAAACAATAAGCAAAAAGTTGTAGTCAATTAGCAAAGCCAAGGGTCATACACAGGGCATCCAAACACAGAAATCGTGGTCATACGAAAATGGGTTGAAATCCAGAAAGACAAAAAACAATACCAAAGGGCAATGGCAAGAATCAAGGTCGGATAATCCAGTAGAAGCAAAACAATATTCTATGGCATACGAGGCGCTCTGCACAAAGAAGTATTGATCAACGTTCTGACAAGAGCTGTGAGTGAAAAGACTGCTTAAATACACACAGGGAAGGTCACATGCTATACAGAAAACAGGTGTACGGAATCAGGCTAATTACATCGGGAGAATCACATGAGGGAAGCCCGAACCACGAAAATTGGCGAAAGACAAAATATGAACGGGAATCACACAAACAGCCTATGACCTTTAAACAGCTCCGGTCCAGGAGTTCTACGTGCACAGATTACAGGCGCAGGAGAGAGATTAAGCACCAGCGAGAGATTCTCGCTGAAGCTAAAGAGAGGACAGAGACAGACAAAGGGGCAGAGTATAGAACAGGGCAATGGCGGAGAGGGAATTAGTCTAAATTAGTAGCGGTGCAACTTTACATATTAAACTAGAGTGTTCATTAGTAAGATGTCAATCTATTATACATGGATTAGCTGTGTTAGTAGACTATGATACAAAAATACAAATGTTAGTCTTGTTCGTAATCAGAACAGAAGGGCGAAGGAAGAAAACAAGATTCAAAGGAATATTTTAAACACCGGAATTCATTTAAATCACCCAAAGTCAGTGAGCACGCAGACAGGGAAGACGGACTGAACCAACTATATCACAAGTGGAATGGAACTGAGACATGGAATGAACCAAAAACCTGAGAGTTACAATAACCAAAAAGAATAAGACAATAATCATGAACACAAAACCAGCACATAAACATGACCAAAAACCATAACCATGACAGTTGCAGTTGGCAAAGTCCTTACAATGAAATTGCTTTTGGCTTAACACATCAATGCTCTGGCGGGCAATGTTGTTGCACTGGTTACATGTGCCACTCTGAAAACACTGGACAGAGATAAGGATCACACTGCAATATGTCCCAATTTTTTTGAAATTATCATATCGGAGGCCATGGATCCATACTGAGTAGACAAAAAAATTCTATTAATAGATTGCTGTCGTCGGTGTGACTTTTTGAGCAAGTCCTTTCTGTTTTTTGATTTTGCTGCACCCAGAGCTGTATTAATATCTTCTTATACCCCCTGTGCTGAAAACGCTGGTGCATGTCCTCAGCCTGTACATTAAAGTCCGCTTCAGAATCACATATTCTGCATAACCTTTGGACCTGGCCATAGGGGATATTAGAAATGAGACTACCCAGGTAAAAACTGTCAGCTTGCAGGAGTGTATTTCTCTCTGTGACCTTCTTAAATATGGATGTATAGAGGAGACCTTGTCTATCAGCTGTGATTTTCAAATACAAGAAAGTGATTTCTGATTGGCTATACTCCATGCTCAACTTTATGTTAGGGTTGGATGAATTGAGGAACTGGTGGAAGTCCACTAACTCCTGTAAAAATCCCCAAAAAATGAAAAAAAGGTCATCAATATACCTTCCATACCACTTTATCAGTTCTTTGTATGGGTTCAGGTCACCAAAGATGTATTGATCTTCCCACAAGCTCATGTAAAGGCCTGCAAAGTTAGGGGCATATGCTGCTCCATGGCCGTCCCCATTTTCTGTCGATAAAATTGGTCCTGAAATAAAAAGATGTTATTGTCAAGTGTCCATCTGGTGGGATCCACAAGAAATAAGGAAGATAGCGGCATGTGCCGGCAGGCTGGCAGGTCCCGCTCTTTTCTTCGCGGAAGAGACATCTCGCCAACTATGTCAGTCAACAACGGTACGATCAGAGCAACGAAAAACAACGGGAGAACTTTATCATGACTCCGCAAAAATCATTTACAGTTTTCCTCTGCTTATATAAAGCACTATAAAAAAGCACTATAAAAACTATATTTTTGCTTTCTGTGCGGTGCTGCAACACAACCTGGCATGACAACTTCGTTCACTTTGCTAAAATGGTGAGCCAACTTTTTGGCTACAAAACTTTACTTGACGATGGTCGCGTCAGGCAATCTAAAACTTTGGGCATATCATTAAGCCCACAGTCAAAAAATAGGTGCATATTAATAATACTGGTAATAGCTGGGGACAGAGTTGAACCCAGGACCTCACCTGTTTGAGAGTGACCTGACAGATCTGTGCGGTGACCAGCCCCGTGTTGTGTCTCGGTTGCCAGCTACCTTCTATGGCATGGATCTACCTGGCCAGTTCATTACGGCCATGGCGTCAATTGGATTGTTCCCCTGGAAAACACCATACTTTTGGGTAGCCCTAGGTTTGCCAGCGACGGGCACAGCTCGCCTCACTTGTGTTCATGCGGGCTACACACCTCCGTTTGAACTGCCTCTGCACGGACTACCAACGTGGCGGTTTCGCGGATTGGCACAACTCACTGGAGCAGTGGCGTTGCCCATGCCACCAGTCCTGGTGCCGCTCAACCACATGGATTATCAAAGTAAAAATCCACTTTCTTTGGTAAAATTTGGCGGCTTTGACACCGGAACGTCACGGGAGCTGTTGCCCATGTCAGCAGATTCACAGGAGTCAGCGACGATTACGGACAATGGTGAGTGTAACTAAGTTGCACCCCCATTTGCAACGATAACCCTGAATAAAAATTCCACTGCAGTAGTGAGACTATAAGGTCACTAAATCCGGCGATCAAGAAACAGCGAAAACTGTGCTTCTTTCGAACTCTTAATAATGCTAAACTTATTTGAGATTCGCAATCAAAAGTAAAAGGACTTTTATTGAGACATATCAACATTCGGAGTATAATGTACAAAACTGAGCAAATTGAGCATTTATTGTCGGATTCCAATATTGATATACTCGGCATATCAGAAAGTTGGCTTAATAATTTCTCACTGACGGCTGCTGTTAACTTCTCAGGCTGTAAAACATTTAGAAGAGACAGAGGGGCTGGACGAGGGGGCGGTTTATTGGTTTATGTTAAGGATTGTTTTAAATGTGAACGGATCGAATGGCCCGTGGAGATAAACATTGAATGTATTGCTCTGAATGTAAATCTTTCCCCTGAAATGTCTTTCACTGTTATATGTTTATATCCACCTCCCTCTTCAAATGACACTTTTTCTGAACAACTGAAAATAATTTTTAATTATTGCTATTTTAAAAGGGAAATTATACTTCTTGGAGATTTCAATATTAATTGGGATAGTAAATTGGAGAGAAAAAAAATTAAATCAACTGACAGACAATTTCAATTTTACTCAACTCATTCATGGTCCAACAAGAATAACTAATACTTCTAAAACAACTATTGATCTTATCTTCAAAAATAAGTCCAAGAGAATTACTAAAACTTTTAATCTCTTATCTGGGCTTTCTAATCATAATTTGATTTTTTGTGCAAGAAAAATTGAAAGGAAATATTTTACTGGATCCAGTAGGGTAAGCAGTCATTATTTGATACCTAGAAGTGCACAACAAAATTTAAATAACACTCTGCAGCAACACGAATGGTCCAATATACTCATGAGTGATGATATTGAGGACGACAGTAATACATTCATCACAAGCATCAAAGTAATTTCCAATCGTTTCACAAAAAAAGTGAGCTCTAAAAGGGCTAAAAAAATCTTTACCCTGGTTGAGAGAAAATACTTGGAAATTAATGAAAAAAAGATTTAATGCACTAAAAAAATCCTTAAAAACAGGGCTAGTGAGTGACCTATATATTTTTACATCATTGAGGAATGAAGTGGTAAAACAGATCCGCAAAGCAAAAGCAGATTATTTCATCAAGGTAATAGATGGGCCGAATGGAAAGGGAAAGTTGATTTAGGAAAACCTAAACAAACTTTTAGGACAACACAAAGACACTAAACCCAGTGACATACAGCTCCAAGTTAACAGCACACTGATAAGCAACTTGGACATTGTCGTTGATACCTTCAACAAGTTCAGTCAGTAGAGGAATTTTCAAACCATTTTAAATCTCCAATCACTTCCGTTAAGCCTCCCGATTATAGGAAACCGGTATTTAATATAGGAAATATATCTATTCCAGAGGCTGAAAAAATGATCTCTTCTTTAAAAAGCTCAAAAGCCAGGGATGTATTTGGTCTGGATAGTAACCTTGTAAAGCTCCACGGAGAGGTTCTCGCAGGCCCAACTGCTCATTTGGTAAACCTCTCTATAAAACAATGTAGAGTGCCAACAACTTGGAAGATTGCAAAGGTTACTCCAGTCTTTAAAGCTGATGATAAGACCAAACCAGAGAACCATCGACCAATAAGTATCCTACCAATTGTATCTAAGGTGGCTGAGAGGTGGGTTGCCATGCAATAAATGGAACATCTTAAAAGCTGTCATACCCTTCTCCACCCAATGCAGTTTGGATTTCGTCAACATCATTCCACAGATACAGCCACTTGTTACTTTTTTGAGAACATCAAGGGCTCATTAGATCAAGGTGGTTATGTAGGAGCTGTATTCCTGTATCTAAAACGAGCTTTTGACGCAATAAATCATAACGTGCTTCTTGCAAAACTCACTAACTTTTTTTTCCAGTAGTGCCCAGTGCTGGATGAGGTCATATTTGTCAAATAGAGAACAAGCAGTAAATATTGGAAATCTTCATATATCAGTTGCTCAGTTGGAGTTCCACAAGGCTCTATACTGGGACCAATCCTGTTCAGTTTATATGTTATTGATTTGCCTAATGATTCTCCTAATATTAGAGTGCAATTGTATTCTGATGACACAGTATCATATGCTCATGGTAAGATAAAACAAGAGGCTGCTGCTATGGTACCGGTGTCTCATTGGCTCCAGAAATCATGTTTACATTTTGAAGAAGAATTCCAGTGTGAAATTGACTTGAGGTGTATTGAAAAATGATAACGAGTACTAACTTTTGTCGAATACCCCACCTCCATACGCATGCAACATTTCGAAATAAATGGCTTTTTAGCCGAAGCTCCTAAGAGGCTTACAATGGTAGTGAACGGGGAATAGTGTTGCCATGCAAAGAAATCGCTATTTTTTCATCATTAACAAGGCTCAAAGTAGCTCCACACTTCATTGGTAGAATTCCGAGGGCCCTGACATTTAAAACGAGGCACTGAGAACTTTTTGAATGCACAGGTAGTTTATTAAAAAAGACTTTTTGCAAACAATACCTTGAAGTAGTTTCCAGTCGCCTCCCTCTTGAAAGTCACGGTAAGTCGATTGATGAGCATGAAGAAATAGGAAGTATAGGGGAACAGATTGCAATCTATTCCTTTATGCTTATACCATGGAGGAGACTGGAAACTACCTTTAAAAAAAAGCTTCAACATTGGTTTAATCACACCAGTTATGCATTCATGTATAATACCCGGGGGCATCCCGTTCACTCCGCATTTTGACAACAATATACAACAGTACATGGTTGTGTTAATTGTAATGTTGTGAGTGTGTCTTGTGTGCAACACTGTGTTTTTTTTTGGCCGTGTGCTGTGTTGTGGGCTTTTCTGTGAGGTGTTCTGTCGTTTGGAAAACGTTTTTTTTTTTTTTTTTTAAATACGTGCCTGCCTTAGGACTGTGGTTGAAATTTAGCTATTTCGCTAATTCCGGCATATTTACACTGAGGGATTTGCTGATATGTTGATTCATATGCATTGTCCAAATTCAATAAACTCAATAAATAAATGAAAATAAAATAAATGTTGTAGGAGGTGAAGTATTTAGTCTTTTCTCAAGGGCCTGTTTCAAAGCCTCCTAGCTCTCATCATGGTCAATGTTTGTATAAAGTGCTTCAACATCCATAGTGACAAGATATGCATTGATATGATATGCATTGTTTACTCTACCAATTTCATCCAAAATAGTCAGGACATGTGTGGTGTCACGGATGTATGCTGGTAATGCCATGGTGAGAAGCTTAATATAAAAATCAATACACGTATATGCCGGCTCTGTAATAAACCCTGTTCGACTGATAATAGGTCTTCCAGGGAGTTGCATGAAATTTTTGTGGATCTTTGGTAGCATATAAAAACTGATATTCTTGGATTATTTGGCAACAAAAAAAATCATACTCCTTTTTTATACTCCTGATCCATTTGTTATTTAAGCTGTTATGGCCTCAATTTGTTATGACATTAACGACAGCAAGGGATGACAGACACAATTTTAAAACGTAAACACATTTAATTAAACAAATACTTTTAACTAATCTACTCTATTGACCAAGATTGATATATACAAGAAAAAAAATATTTACAGTCCCTTTGGTTGGGTTGCTTGGTGATGTGCTGGGTGAGGAAAATACTCCAACACAGGCAAAAAAAAAAAAATAATGACAGGTCTGGTCAAATGTATCCTTCTCCTTGCAATTTCTCCTACTACTTTACTCTCTCAATTTTTCCTTTTGCAGACCCCTCCCACCTTTTAGACTTTTTTTTTATTCTCTGTGACTTGTCTCAGACAAGCCCAAGACATGCCCAAACCTAGCTCCAGTCTTGGCATAACAAAAAAATGTCAATACTGCCATTTAGTGGCTTCCTTTCACATTAAAGGCATTGTCCATAATGACACGTGGATCAGCTCTCACCTGATCAAGTGGATTGGTAGCAAGGGGAGAATAATATTGTGAATTTTTAAGTTGTCTTAGTGCCTCTGCCATGCACTGTATCTTGCCTCAGACAACCACAGCACCTCCCTTGTCAGCTGTTCTAATGATGAAGTCCTCATTATTTTGTAGCCATCGAATAGCTTGCCTTTAACCAGCCGTCAAATTTACCGTTAAATTTGGAATATAAGTTGCACTGGCATATAAGTTGCAGTCTATTTTTAATGTCTTTAACGGGGAAAACAAGGTTTTCTATTGCTATTTGTAAATAGAAATGTGATACAAGTTATTGCAACACTGTTTCCCTTTATTTTAAACACATTCAAAACAAAATAACCTCATCAGTATCTTTGGTTACTTTTAAGGTTGCAATTTTTGAAACAACCTCTTCAGGAAATAAATTATAACAACATCTGAGCCATAAAAATGAGTTTAAATTAACGTTAAACTTTTAATTTTAAAAAGAACAAGATAGCTTTACCTTAGTACAGTGTGGGCTGAAGCTATCCATGCTTACTCAAATCCCAAAAACTCTTCCTCAGTCGTGACTGTGCATAAACATTGTGACCAAGTCATCATGCACTTTTCAAGGAGATTCACATCACTGTGCTCCAACTCTATGTAAGTCCCAGTTCCGGAGTCAAACAGAGCATCATCCTCAGTTCCATCCAGTTGGTTTGAAATGTAGCATTTCAGGAAGGCCCACGCAATAAGCTCTGTGGGAATGTCCTCCCAGCTGTCTGTCACCCACCCACACACTGTGGCCAGTGCGGGCCTCTTCAGATTCCACAGCGGTGTGAATGTGTGATCATCTGTTTGAACTCAATTCGCGCATTTCTGCCTAACCCGATATTTGAAAGACTTGTTCATTCCGACGTCCAGGGGCTGCAAAATCCCGCTGGGAATATTAGCATAACATAACATAACATGAATGGAAAAAACAGGCCTTTCAGCCCAACTACGCTCGCCAGTTTCTTTATACTATTGTGAATATATCCCTTCAGATACTCAATGACTCTGGTATCTAGCTTTAAGTCAAGTCTGCTCTTGAAAACACCCAAGGTCTCTGCCTCAACAAAATGATCCGACAAGCTATTCCACTGCGAAATCACTCTTTGGGTGAACAAACATTTCCGAATATCAGTGCTAAATTTACCTTTGCCCAACTTCCATTTGTGACCCCCGAGTTCTACTAAAAACACTTAGTCGAAGGAATCCTACATATTTCACTTAATGCCTTTACCTCAATCAAATCACCCCTTAGTCTCCTTTTCCGGAGAATAAAGAGATTCAGGATCTTCAGCCTCTTCTCATAGCTTTCATCTTTTATACCTGGAATTAGCTTAGTGGCTCTTCTTTGAACTTTCTCTAGAGCCTCTATATATTTCTTAAAGTATGGTCCCCAGAACTGTACACAATACTTCAGATGAGGTCTGACGAATGTTTTATACAAAAGAAGCATCACCTCCGTGGATTTGTACTCAATACTTTTGGCAATGTATCCCAGCATCCGATTGGCTTTTTTAACTGTTATAGCACAATGGCTAGAGCCTGTGAGGGTTTGGTCAACAATCACTCCCAGATTTCTTGTGTGGAGCACATTCCAGTTTTAAACCTCCCATGAAATATGTTTTTATTACCTACATGTACAACTTTACATTTCGCTACATTAAATTTCATTTGCCACATTTCTGCCCAATTCTGGGTTCTATCCAAATCATCCTGAATCACTTTAGTGGACCCTAAACTACTTGCCAAACCCCCCAATTTAGTATCATCTGCAAATTTAACTAATCTGCTCTCAATTTTCCACTCCCCACCATACCTAGCTCAGATGAGATACCACTGACCACCACTCTGTGTTCTGTCCAGTCACCAGTTTTGAAACCACTCTAGAATACCTCCTGTAACTCCAATGGAGCACATTTTAAAAATTAGTCTCTTATGCGGTACTGTATCGAATGCTTTCTGAAAATCCAAAGTATATGATGTCATAAGCCCTCCTCTGGTCATTAGTCTTGGTGGCCTCTTCAAAAAAATTCCAGAAGGTTTGTCAGGCATGACCTTCCCTTACAGAAACCATGTTGGCTATCCCTCAAGATACTGTTACGTTCAAGAAATAAGTCTTTGATGATAGATTCCAATATTTTGCTCGCAATGCAAGTTAAACTGACTGGCCTGTAATTTCCTGGCTCAGTACGGTCCGCTTTCTAATATATTGGTATATCACTGTGAGGTTTTTACTAAATGAACCAAGAGCAAAATCCAGTAAAATGCAAAAGGAGGCTTTATTTCTGAAGGGGGAAACCCCCCCCAACAGAGCTGGCAGCAGTACAAAGTCCACAATCCAAAAATCAGAATCCAAAGGGCGAAATCATACACAGGGCACCAATCACAAAAATCGTAGTCAGACTAAAGAGGTCAAAAAATAAGAATGCGGCAAAAGTACAGGGAATAGGCAAAGCTTGGTATCAAGGACGGTCCAGTCAGAAAGATAAACACTGAGAAATCAAGGCGAGAAACGTGGCACGAGAAAACTATGGAGAACAATCTGACAAGAGAGTGAACCAAACAGACATCTTAAATACACATCCGGGGTAAACACATGACCAGGGAGAACAGGTGCAATCAATGGTAACAATGATCAGGGAGAGACACATGAGGAATAAACTAATTACATGAATTTGGCTGTAGCTAAAACGCAGACAGGGATCACAAGACAAACGTAAGTACAAAACAACAGCTCCGGTTAAGGAGTACTAAAGTGCCAAAATAAAAGAAAAGGAAAGCACAAAGTATAAGTGGAAATCCACAGAAACTTGCAGCAGAGATAATTAGGGATAGGCAAGGAGGCGGAGACTAGAATTGGGCGACAGCTGAGAGATCGTTAGTCAATTAGTATGTGCAGCTATACAATCCTGAGTGCATGTTAGAAAGTTAGTAAAAATATACAAGATTAGTGTGGTTAGTAATTAGCAAAATCAATAAACTGTTAGTTTGTGTTAGTATATCAGTTAAAGAGAGAGGAAGGAAGAACACGAGATAGTGAAAGAAGATTGAAACCCAGAAACCAATAAATCACCCGAATGAGTGGCACACAAGACAAGGGACCGTGAGCAAAGATACACACATGACAAGACAGGGGAGACAAAGTGCAAAGCATGGAAATGAAAACATGGCATGGAAAACTGAATGATCTAAACATGAAAAATAATAACAAGAAATCTAAATACCAGGAACACAATACACAGTACTAAGAATGGTCAGACAGGCAGAGGTCACTTAAACACAAGAATCCTAAACATGGCTGAGCCAGGCACAGAACTTAAAACATGACATGCAGAATCACAACAATTACCCTGTTTCCAATGATTTGGTATTTCCAGTTTCTAAAGACCGTTTGAAGATGGTGGATAGTGGCTTAAAGATGATCTTCCCTGAGCAATCTAGGATATAAGCCATCAGGACCCGCCGCCTTATCCGCCTTTAGTTTATGCAACTTGTCTAATACTTTGTTATCCCTAACCTTAATTTCCACGAGATAATCTTGAACATTTAACATGCCCTCTGGCCGAATAAAGTAACTGTTCAAGGCATCCGAAATATCCTTGTTATCATACAGCAGCGATCCATTTTTATTCTTTACGCACTTAACCTGCTCTTTGACTTTCCTTTTTCTGCTACAGTACTGAAAGAAGCGCTTAGGGTTAGTTTTTGCCCCCTCTGCAATTTGTCTTTTATACAGTCTTCTAGCATTCCTCAGCTCTTTTTTGACCACAGCTCGCATTTTACAGTATTCAGCCTTAGTGTTCTCATTGTTATCCTTTATGTACATCTTATAAAGATTCCTCTTTTCACTCAAAATCCTACAAATACTATTAGTCATCCACGAAGGATTCTGCTTTTTCAGCTTACTTTTGGACACCTTTGGAATTAATTTGCATTGTGAATCAAGTGAAACCCCCTTAAATCTTTCCCACATCTCATTTACAGACTCAGTCCAGGAGTGTCTCCCATTTTATTTCACTTAGATATGAGCGCATCCTGTCAAAGTTTCTCTCTCTCTCTAGGTACCAGATCCAATTAGGACGTAGGATATCATTTCCTGCCACTTTCTCCTGTTTAGCGCCATCTGTACCAGCTCTGTTCCATCATGATTTCGTCCTTTCTCTTCTAGCCACAAATTCAGACTATCGCTCCACCTCATTCTCCTCCTACCTCTGCCTCTTTTCCCGTCTATTTTGCCAGTGAGGGCGAGGTTTTCCAGACCGCCTTTCCTTATTACATGTCCCAAGAATCTTATTTGTCTCACTCTGATGTCATTTATTAACCTTCTTCCTACTCCTGCTCTTCTGAGCACCTCTTCATTGTGGACTTTCTCTATCCACGAGATCTTAAGCATTCTTCTTAGAAACCAAACCTCACAGCTCTCCCGGGTTCTTATTGATTCTGCTGTTAAGGTCCAAGCCTCACTTCCGTATGTCAGCACTGGGTACACATAGCAGTTGAGCACCCCATATTCCTCTAAGGCTTTGAACATCTCTGCCACAACACCATCGGGTCCAGCTGCCTTGTTTCTCTTCATCCTTTTGATGGCTGCCTGTACTTCTGAGGGCAGGATTCTGGGTCCGTCAGTCATATTGTGTATAACTGGCATTTCTTCTCTTACATCATCGAACAAGTCTCCAATGTATTCTACCCAGCGATTTAGGATGTCATCTTTTTCCACCAGCATAGACCCATCTTTGGCCTTAATACATCCAGAGGTTGAGCACCCTGACTTCCTCCCACTAATCTCATCAATCCTTTTATATACTTTATTATCTGAGTGTAGCTCTTTCTCTATATCTGAACATTGCCTGTTCAACCAACATTCTTTAGCATTCCGACACATTCTTCTGATTTGTTTATCCAAGGTCTTGTATTCATTACTGTCTCGATTTTTGATCTTTTGTCTGTCACTCATCTTGGATAGAATCTCTTCAGTGATCCATCTGCTTCTTTTTCGCCTTTTCTTCTTTGGAACACACTCTTGTGCAGCTTCTACCAGAATGTTTCTTACTACCTCCAAGTTAGCAGCTTCCTCTTCTCCCGAGAGGAGATCAAACCTGTTCTTGACTTGAACAGCATACTCAGTGCGCACCTCTGGTCTGTTCAATCGGTCGAAATCCAGTTTCTGCTCAGCCTTTGCCTTCTTCAGCTTCCTCAGTTTACACTGCAATGTACACACTACAGGCACATGGTCACTTCCACAGTCAGCTCCAGGATATTTTGTGGTATGTTTAACAGCCCTTCTAAATCTTTCATTGATTGTAATAAAATCAATCTGATTCCTAGTGATATCACCTGGGCTTTTCCATGTATTCATAATCACCATGCCCTCATGCTCGCACCATTGTACCCACTTGTCTCCACGGTCGTTCCTCTCACAAAGTCCAAAATCTCTAACTGTCTTGCCTTCCCGCCCTGTTCCCACTTTGAGATTTAGATCCCCCATGATGATTATAATCTCATTAGACTTGCACTGTCTTTTCGCCTCTTCTAAAGATTCATAAAACGTGTCAATCGCTTCATCAGGGCTATCTGCCGTGGGAGCATATACAACAATAATTGAGATGTCAAAAGGTTGTCCCTTGAGCTTGACTAAGAGGACTCTCTCATTCAGAGGCAAAAACGCAAACATACACTTAGCCATAGCTGGGCCTAGTAATAGACCAACTCCTCTCTCGTGCTTATCACCTCCAGCGTATACCATCCTGTAGTTGTCAATGAGAAATTGACCACTGCTTTTCCATCTTGTCTCATTGATACCCAGTATATTGAGCCTGAGACTGGCCATCCCTTGCTTTACATTTTCAAGCTTACCTGTTTGGTATAAGGTTCTGACATTCCACGTCCCCATTCGAATTTCGTTTCTGCTGCGCACAGTGTCAGGATGACGGGTGGGACCCACCTATCGCACATGGGGAGCCCTACCGGGCGAGGGGCCATTCATCGCTGATGAGGTCCCATTAACGCCGTTGGCAGTAACATTCGATAAGTGGCTGTCCATGATTGTTCTTGAAGAAAAAGATAGTGAAGTGGTTCTCCTTTGCCTTATTCACCGCTGTCTGGAAACATACCTATTGATAAAAGGTTGCCTACCAGTCGTCATAATCTGCCGTTGTCCAACTAGTGGGTCCTCCGCCAAGATCATGTGCTGCATCACTGCTGCCTAATGCAGGGCTGAGCTAGGCTTATTTAGAGGCGGCCTACACTCGCCTCCTACACAACCGTCACTGGAGTTGTGCCGCTTTTTGTAAACCCAGTCAGCGCCACTCGATTATGCACAGCCTCCTCAGAGTTGTGGTCCCTTTTAGTCGCCTTTTACGACACGCAGGGCTACATGGGGGGTATTCTCTGAGCCCACCCCCAGGCAAAGTTTGCTCGCCTAAAATTGAACATTTTTGTTTTTGAATACACCTTTTTAACTTCCCATGAAACATCAAAATTAACAGCAGAGTGATCACTTGTCCTAAGTGGCTCCAGTACCTCAACATTCTATCTAATTCTATCTGGGTCATTACAGAGCACTAAATCTAAAATTGCTGTCTCATGTAGGTTTATAAACATAATGCACAAAAAAATAATCATTAATAACATCTAGAAATTCTTCCTCCCCTCTACCCTGTCCTTTCACCATTTCCCAATCAATACCAGGATCATTAAAGTCACCTGTAATAAAAGTCCCTCCACCTCTACAAGCTTGCATAATCCTTTTAAAAAGCATTTCATTGACAATAATGTCCAAAGCTGGAGGTCGATGGCATACTCCTATGTTTAAACCTGTCTCGTGATTGCCAATGAGCCTGACCCAGATATCTTCACAGGGCAAGGAATATTCCACTTCTGGAATTTCCTGTACATTTATGTTTTCTTTCTTCTATGCTAAGCCCCCTCCTTGCCAGATGATGGCCACATCTGTTTTCAAGATCTTCAGTTGTTCGCACACAGACTGGTGTAAATGATCTCTGAATGCATCCATCACCAGGAGCGCCTTTTTCTTTAGAAGTCCACCAGGTCTTCTCCCCTAGACAGTTGTAATCCAGTTAATATGCCCTTGACATAAGATAAAATAAAATAAGATTGGATTTGTACTTGAAATTTTAAAAGCATAGCATGAATACATAAGGTTAGAAACAAATGAATAACCAACGTTTCCTCCATCCATCCTATCTCATGCATGCGTATGGAGACACCTGCCAGCATGCGCTCTTTGGAGGCCGTCTTCCTTTTGAAGATGACAAGTGGCAGGAGTTTGGTGCCGTCAGCACTACATGACAGTACAATGGTGAAATGGGATTTCTTATGTCACGGCATCTTGATCTGCACTGTTCTTTTCCCCTTGATTATTGATGGTGCGGTCGGGCGGCATATCAAAACAAATGGGAACCTCATGAATGTTTCCAATTTGTACAAGTTAATAAAAATTCTGCTGGTGCATTTTAATCAGGAATCGCTGGAATGTCATCATTTTCTCCTGATAGTTCTTCAGCATCTTTTGTGAAATGCGAGTTCCTCTACGAAGTGGCAGTGCCTTTCTCTCGATGAACCTGTCGCATCAGCTAATGCTGCTACTGAGATAAGCCACACCCAACTCTTTCGCCTCCTCAATTGCTTTAATCCGAATCATGGTTTTTGACACTGGAACTAGTTTACTTCTTTGCTCAGCGATCCACTCATGAACAGCATTTTCCACACGTGGCCACAGACATTTTCACCATTCACTGGCTTTCTTCGTTTTTGCCCTGACCTCAAGTTTAGCCTTGTTTCTCCACCAGTCACGAACCAGTTTCTCATCAACATTAAACTGTCTTTCTGCGTGATGATTTCCATTGTGTTCGGCAAAGTCCACAACGTGAAGTTTCTGTGCTGCAGTGTAGCTCTTTCTTGTTTTCACAGACATGTTTGGGCGTCTATATTTGTGTCGTTGGGAGCTCGTCTCTGGGACAACATGGCATCTTGTGCACTGGCTGGCTATGATCATTTGTGATTGTCTGTCACAAATGGCTACGTAGCGCCATCTTTTGGGTCAAATTACCTTTGTCAGCTTACCTTGGTGTATAGGTCGCACTGGTCTATATCCCGCACCCAACTTTTTAGATGAAAAAAAAAGGGAAAAAGTGTGATTTATACACCAAATTTTACGGTAGTTGGATCTTTCTTTGCTCCCTTCAAACAGCTTATCAATTTCGTTAGAAGCTTTCTTTGTAAAGGTTGTCAAACAGGCATTATTTATTGGTGGGAAAAAACTGGACTTGGGCCTGAAAGGACTATATTGCTCAATAACATGTGGTTCTGTTCTTTCCAGATTGCTACCTCTGGAGTTACTGTGATACCAGCATTTCAAGTAGCCTCCGTTCCAGACGTCTTATGGTGTTCAGTTAATTTCCTTCACCCAACAACGTCTGCGCACTCGAGCGAGGTTTTGTGTTCCACCAATCAGAAACTAGCTCCTAAAATCCAGGAGCTAATTATACATGCAGAAACAGATAAAGCCAAAATGGCGAATGGTGGCGAACATTTTTTCTCTCGAGCTTTGAATAAAATCTGCAAAACCTTCAGTATTGAAAGTATGAATAGCTTACAAGAACAAGCAATGAACAACTTAGTTATCCAGAGGAAAGATGTCTACGTAAATTTGCCTACAGGATTTGGCAAATCGCTCATATACCAAGCTCTTCCAATCCTCGGGGAAGCGTTTTCTAACACAGAATCGCCTATTGTTATTGTTGTTTCTCCTCTTGTTAACCTTATGAAGGATTAAGTCAATTATTTGAATAACATACGAGTGAAAGCAACGAGTTTAAGTCTGGTCGATACCGTAATAAAGAAGTTTAAATTCAGATTGCTTTTCATCAAGTTCTTTCTCTGTTTTCAAAATTTTTTCAAGTAAGCGATAGCATCCCGTTCGGCAGGCGAATAACTCGTTCGTGTATACCGCTGTGTTTTCAGAGATGAGCTTATTACTGCGGCGATATCAAGCTTGCCTTTTCCATGCACACGTATCTTGTCTTTATTTGAGAGGATTTTTGTTTTACACACAAAAAAAATGTCTTTTTCTACAAGTTTTTTAGGAGTTTCTTTACCCGCCACTTCACTATTTTTGACAAGCTGGAGGGAAAAGCCATAGTAATGACAGAGATCATACCATACAAGCACAATCACATTACATCACGGAACACAAAACCTCGCTCGAGTGCGCAGACGTTGTTGGGTGAAGGAAATTAACCGAGCACCATAAGACGTCTGCAACGGAGGCTACATTTCAAATACAAATTGTGGTAAAACTTGTACAGGTCCACTCTGGTCTGAAAGTAATCAGTTTGATGGGTGGGGGCAAAAGACATTAAAAGCCACCACTTTTCCAGGTTTAAATGATGATGCGGACTTCTCACCGTTTCTATAGTTGCTGCATGCCACAATATGCTGAAGCAATATGCTTTGTTTAGGCTTTTGTGCATTTGTTTTTATCAAATGGATGTGAAATCGCTGTCAAATTAATAGATATGGAACTGCAGATATGTGTATGAATTGTTAATGTGGGATCTTCCTTGTTGTTGGTTTTTAACTGGATGATGGATTTGAAGAAGTTGTTGGGCTTGGTAATTGAATGATTAGTATTTGTAATTAGTCCTATCTGTGTAGGGTCATGTGACCTTTCCCATGTCTTTCTACCTTTAAATGCATTCACCTGTGTCTGTCTGGTATGTCCTGATGAAGACTAATTAGTTGAAACGCGTTTGCGTGTGGCCAAGTTTGATTAAAGGCTTTTTATATATTTATCAGGAGTGCCTCAAATCTTCATTTTTTCCTTATTGAATTCATACTGCCCAAACTTTGAGGAGCACCCTGTTTTTCCTGAATTGAATAGATGACGTGTGCAAAAGTAAGTTTAAAAAACGGAACCCTCAGTGGATAACCACAGCTATTTATTAGAGTTTGAGGGAGAATAGTAATTTTTATAAGATTTACGTAAAGGACAGTAATGAGAACAGTAAGGCTGAATACTGTGAAATTCAGGCTATGGTCAAAAAAGATCTGAGGAATGCTGGAAGACTGTCTGAAAGGAGAATTGCAGAAAGGGCAAAAACTAATCCTTAGCGCTTTTTTCAGTACTATCGTATTACACTCAACAAAAATATAAACGCAACACTTTTGTTTTTGCTCCCATTTGTCATGAGATGGACTCAAAGATCTAAAATTCATTCCAGATACACAATATTACCAATTCTCTCAAACATTGTTCACAAATCTGTCTAAATGTGTGATAGTGAGCACTTTTGCTTTGCTGAGACAATCCATCTCACCTCACAGGTGTGCCACATCAAGATGCTCATCAGACACCATGATTAGTGCAAAGGTGTACCTTCGACTGTCCACAATAAAAGGCCACCCTGAAATGTGCAGTTTTTGCTTTATTGGGGGTCTGGGGACTCAGAACCAGTCAGTATCTGGTGTGACCACCATTTGCCTCATGCAGTGCAACACATCTTCTTCGCATAGAGTTTATCAGATTGTCAATTGTGGCCTGTGGGATGTTGGTCCACCCCTCTTCAATGGCTGTGGGAAGTTGCTGGATATTAGTGGGAACTGGTACGCGCTGTCGTATACGCCGGTCAAGCACATCCCAAACATGCTCAATGGGTGACATGTCCGGTGAGTATGCTGGCCATGCAAGAACTGGGACATTTTCAGCTTCCAAGAATTGTGTACAGATCCTTGCAACAAGGGGCCGTGCATTATCTTGCTGAAACATGAGGTGATGTTCATGGATGTATGGCACAACAATGGGCCTCAGGATCTCATCACGGTATCTCTGTGCATTCAAAATGCCATCAATAAAATGCACCTGTGTTCTTCGTCCATGACAGATGCCTGCCCATACCATAACCCCACCACCACCATGGGCCACTCGATCCACAACATTGACATCAGCAAAGCACTCACCCACACGACGCCACACACGCTGTCTGCCATCTGCCCTGAACAATGTAAACCGAGATTCATCATTGAAGAGAGCACCTCTCCAACGTGCCAGACGCCATCGAATGTGAGCATTTGCCCACTCAAGTCTGTTACGGCGACAATCTGGAGTCAGGTTAGGACCCCGATGAGGACGACGAGCATGCAGTTGAGCTTCCCTGAGACGGTTTCTGACAGTTTGTGCAGAAATTCTTTGGTTATGCAAACCAATTGTTTCAGCAGCTGTCTGAGTAGCTGGTCTCAGACGATCTTGGAGGTGAACCTGCTGGATGTGGAGGTCCTGGGCTGGTGTGGTTACACGTGGTCTGCGGTTGTGAGGCCGGTTGGATGTACAGCCATATTCTCTGAAACGCCTTTGGAGACGGCTTATGGTGGAGAAATGAACATTCAATGCCCGAGCAATAGATCTGGTTGACATTCCTGCTGTCAGCATGCCAATTGCACGCTCCCTCAATGCTTGCGCCATCTGTGGCATTTTGCTGTGAGACAAAACTGCACATTTCAGAGTGGCCTTTTATTGTGGGCAGTATAGGGTACACCTGTGCACTAATCATGGTGTCTGATGAGCATCTTGATATGGCACACCTGTGAGGTGGGATGGATTGTCTCAGCAAAGCAAAAGTGCTCACTATCACACATTTAGACAGATTTGTGAACAATGTTTGAGAGAAATGGTAATATTGTGTATCTGGAATGAATTTTAGATCTTTGAGTCCATCTCATGACAAATGGGAGCAAAAACAAAAGTGTTGCGTTTATATTTTTGTTGAGTGTAAAAAGGAAAGTAAAAGATGAGGTTAAGTCAGGGATACTCACTCTTTTCCAGAATGAGCTGCAGTGGGTGCAGGCTTTCATTCTAACCATGCAGTTACACACCTGATTCTACTTATCAAGGGTCTATGGCAAAAGCTTTAAGGGTTCATTAGTAGAATCAGGTGTGGGACAGGTTGGATAGAGCGAAAGCCTGCACCCACTGTGGCTCATTCTGGAAAAGAATGAGTATCCCTGGGTTAAGTGAATAAAGAATGAAGATGGATCATTGCAGTCGGAGAATAAGGATATTGCTGATACCTTAAATGGTTACTTCCTTGAGAATTTTACCACAGAGTGGATTTTTTTTAGGCTGGAGGGCATTTCCAGTGCTCTGTATTTTTTGGCAGAAATTGAGGTTCGGGATAATGAAGTACAAACCCAATTGAAATGAAGTTGGGACGTTGTGTAAAACATGAATAAAAACAATGCAATGATTTGCAAATCTCATAAACCCACATTTTATTCACAAAAGAACATGGACAAAATATCTGATGTTGAAATTGAGACTGTTAATTTGATGGCAGCGACACATCTCAAAAAAGTTGGGGCAGGGGCAACAAAAGGCTGGAAAAGTAAAAGGTAATAATAAAAAACAGGGGGGAGGAGCATTTTAAAACTAATTAGGCTAATTGGCAACAGGTCAGTAACATGAATTGGTATAAATAGAGCATTTTAGAGAGACAGAGCCTCTCAGAAGTAAAGATGGGCAGAGGCTCACCAATCTGCAAAAAACTGAGTCTAAAAATTGTGCAACAATTTCAGAAAAAATGTTAGTCATTGTAAAATTGAGAAGATTATGAATATCCCACCATGTACATAATATCATCAAAAGAGAATCTGGAGAAATCTCTGCGCGAAAGCAACAAGGCCGAAGGTCAATATTGGATACTCGTGATCTTCGGGTCCTTAGGCAGCACTGCATGAAAAAAAGGCATAATTCTGCACTGGAATTCACTGCAAGGGCTCAGGAACACTTCCAGAAATCATTTTCTGTGAACACAGATTCCCTTGCAATCCACAAATGCTAGTTAAAGCATTTCATGCAAAGAAGAAGCCATATGTGAACACGGTCCAGAAATGTCACCGTCTTCTCTGGGCCAAAGCTCATTTAAAATGGACTGAGGCAAAATGAAAAACTCTTCTGTGGTCAGATGAATCAAATTTCGATTCTTTTTGAAAACTATGGACGCTGTGTCATGCGGACTAAAAAGGAGAGGGACCATCCAGTTTATCAGTGCTCAGTTCAAAAGCTTGCAGCTCTGATGGTATGAAGTTGGATTAGTGCCTATGGCATCGGCAGCTTACACATCTAGATAGGCATTAGCAATGCTGGAAAGTATAAACAGGTTTTACAACATCTCTTTCAGGGAAGGCCTTGCATATTTCTACAAGACAATGCTAACCCACATACTGCATCCATCACAACAGCATGACTTCGCTGTAGAAAAGTACAGGTGCTGAAATGGCCTGCCCGCAGTCCAGACATTTTACCTTTTGGTGCATCATGAAACGAGAAATCTGGCTTAGAAGACCCAGGACTGTTGAGCGGCTAGAATCGGACAAACGAATAGAACAGCATCCCTCTTCCTAAACTCCAGCACTTGGTTTCCTCACTTCCCAGACATTTGCAGACTGTTGTTAAAAGAAGAGGGGATGCTACACAATGGTAAACATAGCCCTGTCCCAACTTTTTTGAGATGTGCTGCTGCCATCAAATTCAAAACAAGCTAATATTTTTCATGAATTGGTAAAATGTCTCACTTTCAACATGTTTTATGTTGTCTATGTGCTACTGTGAATAAAATCTGGCTTCATGAGATTCGCAAATCATTGCATTCTGTTTTTATTCACGTTTTATGCACATCACACCATCATTGGAATTGAGTTGCGTAAAATAAAGACAGATAAAACGTCAGGCCCTGATGGCTTACACCCAAGAGTGCTCAGGGAAGTAGGTGAGATCATCTCTACACAAAAATAAAACTCTCAGTTATTTTTAGGCGGTCTTAAGAAACTGGACCAATACCAAATGACTGGAAGCAGGGCAATACAATAGCAATATATAAGAAAGGGGACTGTACTGAACCAGGAGATTACAGGCCAGTCAGTTTAACTTGCAGTGCATGCAAAATACTGGAATCTATCATGAAAGACAAGCTGGAATTATATCTTGAACATAATATCTTGAAGGATAGCCGATATGGTTTCTATAGGGCAGGAGTGTCCAATCTAATCCACACATGGCCAGTGTGGGTGCTGGTTTTTGTTACAGCCCAACTCGAATACACCTGATGCTACACAGCAACATCTTGCCTGAACCCTTTGATCAGTTAATTAGTGGGATCAGGTCTTGTAGCACTAGGCTAAAACAAAGACCTGCTCCCACACCGGCCCTTTACGGGTAAGATTGCTTGACCCCCTAAAACAGGGGTGTCAATTTTTAACAGTTCTGCATGAGAAACAAATTAATAAAATGAAGTCTGTTGGAATTACAGGAGGTATTCTGGGCTGGATTTGGAACTGGTAACAGGACAGAACACAAAGAGTTGTGGTCAGTGGGATCTCATCTGAGCTAGGCATTGTGGGAAATGGAGTCTCTCGGGGATCTGTATTGGGACCCCTGCTCTTCCTCATCTGCATTAATAACCTTGATAGAAATATTGAAATCGAATTAGTTCATATTGCGGGTATACTAAATTCTATCACATGGCATGCATACTAAATGATTTAAAATGCATGCCACGCATCGACTTTTCACAATGCACTAATATCCAATTTACTAAATTATTCAATAACCAATGGTTCGACGTAAGAAGCATTGGTAATTAAATAAATTAATTTTTCTCACTTCGGGCGGAACCATTGAGCAACTACGCTTCCCTGTAAATGCAACTTTTTCTTTTCAACGCTGAAAACATTATGATTAAGTGCAATCCTAAAATAAATTAGGTTGAATTGTCAAAAAAAAATCCTAGAGCAGGAGATGGAATTCAGGGAAAGCATTGGTTTAATTAATTATTTTTTATTATCATTTTATTTTTTGTTTTGCCATCCATACAATATCACTATTAAGTCTGTTGTTACCCGTCAATGATCTGTCATTTCTTAACACCTTAATAATCACAGGCTGATATTTTAGTCTTGGGTATTCAGTAAATAAATAGTGTGATTATTGATCAAACTATCTTAAACAGGGTCAGCTTGTAAGCAATTATGTGTTTAAGGGTCAGGGACTTAGAGGAAGTTATTTGAAAATCCAGTTAAGCCGGCGTTACCGCCGGGGGCACGTTGAGCTTTTGGGAGTTAAATATGTTAAAGGGATTAACAAAGTTAACTATTTGGGATTACTTTGGCCAAGTTTGGTTAGTAGAACTCAGGGTCACAAATGGAAGTTGGCTAAGAGTAAATTTTACACTGATATTTCAAAATATTTTTTCACGCGGAGAGTAATCTCAGTGTGGAATAGCTTGCCTCACCATATCATGAAGGCAAAAACCTTAGAAATTTTCAAGAGCTGGCTTGATTTATCTCTAGATACCATCTAGTCATTGAGTGTCATTAGTTTTATATCCGCGGGCCTTATTGGGCTGAATGGCCTGTTCTCGCCACTCATGTTATGCAGTGTTATGTTAACTAATTTAATCAACTGATCTCAGCCTGCACAGTTGATTAGTTGAATAGCCCTGGCTTACAGTCTTGTGCAAATTAATTGGATAAAGCAGGCTGGAGTGAGAATAACCAAACGACAAAGGTTTTCAGGCTTTTGATAACTTTAGTAGCATCTACATTCAGCACTCGTCACAAGATGTGACCTCCATGCTTCTTGATAAGCTGTTTCACCTGTTGTGGAATGGAACTGACCAGGGCCTCATTTCCCAATAACGATCAATCATAGAGCTCCATGAGGGTTTGCTACGAGCGATCTTACGAAAATTCCTTGCTGTTAACGTGCGTTTCCCGGAACAGCTCTTACGCCGGAGCGCGCGCAGGGAAGTTCAGCACGTTGTATCTTCACTTTTCCCTGTCCACTTTAATGGTGCTGAGATGTTTGATAACTTGATTGTAGGCCACAGTCACCTAATGTAGGCCTGTGTAAGCAACAGTGTATGTCATGCAGTCAAAACAAAATAGAATGTACAGAAAATGGTAAGAATAAATGAAACATATTACACTGCGGAAGCATGTTATACAAAGTGAAGGTGATGTGCCTGTGGTGACCGCTCAACTGAACTTAAAAAGCTAAAGAAAAAATCCCTTGTGTAATGTGTAGTCTTGACTTGTTTCCAGTCATTCTCCTTGATCAGGCTTTCAAATGAAACAAATAATCCATCGGCAGCTGAATTCACAGCCTCCATCTTAATGCATTACTGTGGCTAGTAAACAGTACAACTCAAGAAAAAAATATTTGCTTTACAAAAAAGATAGGCAACTCTCTCGCTCTTGTGCTTCCTGATTATTTAATCTAATGAACAAAAATAACCCATACAATTATATTTCTGCATATTTAAACAAAATCAACAGTCATAATCCTTACATCATTAGCTAAGGTGCTGTCACTGGTTAGACAGTCAAAATCAGAAAAATAACATTTTCAATTCCCAAGGAATTAGGCTAGCATTAGTGACAGTTGCGTCCACACATATATACCAACTGTTACAGTTCCCTCAAACTATGAGACAAAGCACAATCAAAATAATGTAAACAAATGAACTATTAAGGGTGCCTAACGAATAAGATACAAAGATACAATATAAATGCTTTTCTTCCTATATATAGGGTGGGGTAGTGTCGTACCTCAGCCTCTTTTGGGCAATAATGAACATTACAATTAAAACTCCAGAAAATGCTACTAATTTTTTCCACTTACCAAAACTTCTTTTTCAGCTTTTCTCACAGATGATAATGATTTTTCCCCCTCACCAGCTAAGACTTTTTTCACGTGACTTGCACAGACAGAAAAGTAACTAGGAAAAACATTTTTTCTCACCTGTTATCAGATAAAAAAGAAAGGAACTGAGAAAGATTATATGGGTAAAAACTTTATTCTTGGCCGTTCTCAAGTCATAAACCTAGTGGAGAAAAGATTTTGATAAGACTTTAAAAATGGATCACCATGTTTATTACCAACCTTGCTGGATAAAAGGTGGAGAAGAGTCTGATGCTCTGGGTCTGTTATTATCTAGGGGGCATCTACATCCAGCATTAATATTTAATGCAGCGAAAATCGTGAGAAACACACGAGACATTATAAAACACACCCATACCTTGTAAAAAAACGCTCTTTGCCAAACAGGATTTCCTCAATTATAATTAATTCAGTAAACTCATGGCTAAGGGAACAATAGAATATTTGTATCTGTTTTCCATAATCTAACAGCCGGAAGTGCTGACCTTGGTGTCAAGGGAGAAGTCTGGGTTTATTGGACGGTCATAGCCTAGAAGGAGAGTTTGAACAATCCGCTCTATCCTGTTGGCCATGTAGCTCAGAAATACATGTCCTTTTTACCTCAACCACTTTCCTTGACTGGGCAATAATAAATTTTGCTAAATCCAGTGTTTTGACATTAAAACGTGCTGACCAACAAATAACAGTTAAACTTGAAAGAGAATCATTAAACGACTTCCATCTCTGAAAAAAAACCTTTCTTCCGGAGTCGATCAGTGTTTACTTCTAAAGACATCATAAATCAGTTATACAGTCAAGAAACTGATGCCTCTGTCTGGTGTATTCTTCCTCACCCTGAATAAGGTTATATATTCTTAATTAAATTAATTTATTTATTTGAGTTGTGGCACAGCATTATGCTGATTGTCAAGTCCTTTGTTCTCAAAACTTCAAATTGGAAAAGGGCATCAAGGCACACTCTTCACAAGATTATTAGCAATAGGCCTATGACAATCTTCTAATCAGTAAAAGAGATCTTTTTATCAGTAAAGAGATTGTGTAGCCATAATTTGTTACAAATCCAAGGGCCTAACAATCAATTTTGGGTCTGTTTTTTGACCAGTTTGCATGAGGCCTGTTTCAGTGTCAGCATTTCAGTGCCCCATGCACAGAACATGGTTCACATGCAGCTTGTTATAAAGGCTATGAAACAACTTGCCTAATCAGAGCTCCCGCGTCTGCCCCCACCAAACAATATTGCAATCAACAGGAAAAGTGACTTTGTACCAAGCCTATCTCAACCTGAGGGAATTTTGAATGAAAGCAAATCCCTGAAACAAAGATTTACATCCAGTGCAAGAGCAGTGCTCTCCGTATGCATTAGTCAAGAATAGAGTAGGGAATAGCTATCATAGGTTAACATTCAAGCATTATTTTTAGAAAGTGGGGACCCCCTGTATTTTATAGCATTGTGCGCTTGACTGGATTCGTCGTGATGCACTTGTAATACTGAGTACAAATAAAAACGCACCACTTGAAAAAAGTCTATATTTAAGTTCAAATGAACTTCAATATAATTTTTATACAACAACAACACTACAGTGATGTCACCCGACATGCCAGGTGCAAGAAATGCGAGAATTTCAAGTTAACTGTAAGGCTAGGCAATTTTTTGCAAAAACGCAACATCTTGCACGTACAGCACGGGAAAAATGAATTTCACTCTGAATTTGTGCACACATTGCCTTTAAAAGCATGTGAATCCGAATAAAATTTCACGTCTTCACTGACACTTGTGAAACGTCAACACTATGCTGCGACTTACAGCCCCTGAATGGGAACGTGCCGTAGGCATGCTTCAAATTGGCGCCAGCACCAGGGAAATTGCCAGACAACTACACTGCGCACACACAACGATCACAAGACTCCCTCAAAGGTTTCTGCAAACAAGGAGCACTCGGGACCGTCCTAGACTGGGTCAGCAACGTGTGACAACGGCACGTCAGGACTGTCAGATCGTACGGAATCATGTCCTAGACCGAACACTACCAGCGACAAGAACAGCTGCTCAAGTCCAAGGATGACGTGGATTCATTCACCCCAACACCGTACGGAACCGTCTGCGAGCTGCAGGCCTGCGTGCATGACGTCCTTATTTCGGCCCCATATTGATGGATCGTCACCGAAACCAGCGTCTACAGTGGGCAAACAGGGACCAGAATTGGCGACTGCGACAATGGCACGGTGTCATCTTTTCTGACGAGTCACGATTTCACTTAAGGAACGCAGATGGCCATATACGTGTTTGGAGGAGACGTGGTGAATGTTATAACGCCAATTGTGTCGTTCAAACAGACCGTTGGGGTGGAGGCAGCGTTATGGTGTGAGGTGGAATAAGCTACCGTCACAGAACCCCTCTCCATATCTGCAGAGGAAGGGTGAACGGCGTCTACTACCGGGACCAGGTGCTGCAGAACCATGTTGTGCCGTTCTCCAACCAACACCACAATGTCCACACGTTCCAACAGGACAATGCTAGGGCACACACTGCAAGGGTGTCCATGCAGTACCTTGCACAGCAGAACATCCCCGTGCTTCAGTGGCCAGCTCTGTCACCCGACCTCTCCCCTATCCAGCACTTATGGGATGAAATTGGACGACGACTTTCACGTCGACGCCAGATGGACAACATCCGAGAACTTGAGGTTGCCCTTGTTCAGGAGTGGAATGCTATCCCTCAGAACACTATCCAGAGACTGATCAACTCCATGCGACGACGATGCATAGCATGTGTCAATGCAAATGGCTGTCACACCCGTTATTGACTTTCCTGTTTGACCCCTTCACCAGTTAAACCTCTCTCGCGCATTAACATTATCGTGAATGAAATTGAATGATGTTTGCATGTCCTCTTAAATCATTCATTATCTCAAATGCATCATACGTATATACTTCACATATCAATTCGTGGAGCGATTCCAGATTTCGTGAGTGGTGCGTTTTCATTTGTACTCGTATAAAACAACACATTTCTCGTTTTTTAGTTGTACAACAGATGCAGCAGGCGTCAGTTGTTTCACAACCGAAGCGGCTGCGGAAAAGTAACTTTTCTGACACCGAAATCTGTGTTCTTTTGGAGGAAATATCTGTGGATCGTCCAGTGCTGTATACAGCTAATACATTTGCTGTAACAAAAAAAAAATTAATTTTAAGACTGCAGCAGTTCGGGACCAAAGTTCAAAGATGAATTTGCGCGGCTGCGCAGAATGCATTATTTCAGAGTTGAAAGATAAGCGAAGTTTCTGAAAGCATCAGTACCAAACAGACAGTGAGACCAGCGAAATCCGTGGAATAAAGGCGCTATCCCTAGTTGAAACTTGGTATAACTTTTTCCCCACACAAGGATCGTGGATAATGCTATCTCTTCTAGATGCATACCACTTTAACCTTGTTATCTGGGATAGCCTCTATCCTCCGGATAAGTCACTTATCCCGGCGTCATGCATATGGCCCCTAAATACTAAATACTCTCACCTGCATTCCACTGTCCCAAGCCCCATGTATTCCCATCATTTCCATCACTTTGTTGTCTGGCCTTGTTCAAGGCAGCAGTAACACAGTGGTTCTCAATCTCAATACTGGGGGACCTCTGTGCATGCCGGTTTTCATTGCATCCACACCTGCAACCCAAGAATTTTAATGAGGGTCATTGCAGTTATGGTGCTTAGCCTTTGTTTCGGGACGCTGACGCTGGGCTAAGGTACTCTGGCTTTGTTTAGCCACGCATCAAAGCTTTGTTACTGTTACAGCCCTGAAGTTAGAATATTTCATATTTTCCAGGTATAAGTGAGACAGCATGTTCTAAACTCTAAATGAAATCTTGGAATTTTTCCCACAAATTGTAAACTTAATAATTTGTCTGACTGTTTGTTGTTCATTTAAATATATGAGGAGTTATGTTGAAAACTCATTAAATGCACTTAATTTGAAAAGGAGAATCCTCAGAGGACCCTTTTGTTTACAAACATGAGTGGTCAAGGTTAGCCTGTTTGCAAACAAAACGGTGTGACTGAATAATCCAACAGTTAAAAATAACCCTACAACATCCGCTACAAACCGCCATATGAATAAACTTATCAGCTCCGGCTTTACAGGATATTCATCTGTGAGCCGTCAGAAGTATAAAACCTTCATAAAGCATGATTACTCCAAACCAATTCCCATTTACTGTCCATAATTAGCAACCAAAATAGTCACACACCAAGCAACAAAGTGAAGAAATGCATTCCAGCGTTAGAGAGGTTCTGACCCTGGTAAACATACAATGTGAAGAACGGCAGTCATACACGTGTAGTCAAGATGCAAAAGTTTTTACATACGTCTTCTATAGGGTATTGAATTAGAGACCATGTTGAAACTTTGGCAATTCAAAAAATTTATTATTATGGCATCATGGCAACAAGTGTGCATCTGCCCCTTTTCACATCCAATTAGCAACTAAACATTAATTTGTTGTCTGGCTTTATTGTTCATAGCATCGAAGTTACAGTTCTGTGAAAAAGTACAGTACAGTCACCATTAAAACCAAAGAAGACGTTGTTAATCCGCCAGTAGCTGGGCGATAGGCCATTAGCCAGGTGTTTGTTTAATCATAACTGAGCCACGAGGGTGGTTGGGGCGGTCGTGTTGACAGTAGTCCATACATGTAGATAATGGCACAGCTTTTTGCCAATTTATTTCTATATATGAATGCAAGAGTAACGTTAGCCTACATAAAATATTGATTTTCTTTGGTGGGGGTGATGTTGCCAGCAATCATTTCTGCAATCCTTTTTATTTTAGACGATAGAGTTTGCTCAACCTGTGCTACTATTTAAAACTTTAGTGCGGAATAATACGCGATCGGATTATAAAATATCATGCTGTTTTTGGTTGGGATTTTGTTTGTCAGGTATAATTTCTGCAATATTTTATGTGTGAAGATAATGTACTAAGATATTTATTTTCTTCTTTAGTAGAAGATAATTATTTTCCACTCAAGTGCCGAAACATATAATTTTTCCTGTTACAAACCTGTAATTTAGTAGCTTATATCCATTCCTGTGCCGAAGATTACTCACACCCCCTCTCAGTAAAATTAATTCACGGAAAGAATTAGAATGTTTTTCGATTTATATACTGTTTTGTTTTAAAATGCTAATAGACGAGTTTTATCCAATTTTTCATGACAAAACGTTTTGCATCGTCTGTATTTGTTTTAATGATTTGTCATAACCATTCAGATGTTCAAATATAATGTTCGCAAAGCTTGCTACTAGAAAATAATTGTGTACAATATGAATTTAGTTCGACCATAACGACTCTTCAATGCACTAAAAGATAAACTACTTACGGAACCTTACACAGGTTATTTTTTAGTAAGCTTACTATATATCAATAAGAAAACCGTAATTAAAAAAAGATCTACTCAATATTGTATCTCTAAAGAACAATAACTAAATGTGAATTAAAAGAGAATGGCTTTTTCGTAAACTGAATTCAGGGGATTAAAAGCAGATACACCTTTACACCTGATTCAAATACACCTGGCACTGATTCAATACAGCTCAGTTCATAGCAGACTCGCGTGTCTGATTTCTTCCTTGGATACTGGTTAATTATTGCCGTTTTGTAAATTCATTAAATAAAATGTTTGTTAATCAGTTTATATATATGATCGGTCAATTAGAAAAAAAAATTTCTTATTACACATAAGTCAATGTGTAAGCTTTTAGTTTGAGTACATTGTGTCTCAAACAAAAAGAAGTGAACAAAGGTCACGACCATGCAGTGCAGGTGTCAATTGCTGGATGTTGGATAGCCTATTGTTTTGCAATTAAACTGCATGGCTTACATATGGAGTCCTGTAGATCCTTTTAACTCAGTTAAGAATGAAACCCTCTGAACCGTAATCCCAGATTATTCACACCTACCGGACTTTTGGTGTCTTCAACTGCGCCCTGTCATACATCCTACAGGCTATACTCTTTATAATTAGGCACATGTATAAAAATGTATTTATACTGCCCTCCATAATTATTGGCACCCCTGGTTAAGATGTGTTCTTTAGCTTCTAATAAATTGGGGGTTTTTTCAAAATAATATAGGACCACAATGAAAAAAGAGGAAAATCCAACGTGTAATTCAACTGCATTTATTTAGTGGAAAACAAATCCCGCATTAAGAAATAATTTTTTGACATCAAATCATGTGTGCCACCTGATGTTAATACTTTGTGCAAGCCCCTTTTGCCAACAAAACAGCTCCTAATCTTCTCCTATAATGTTTTACAAGATGGGAGAATACAGAAAGAGGGACCATTTCTCCTTCGACCATTCCTCTTTGCACAATCTCTCTAAATCATCCAGTGACCTGGGTCCTCTCCTCTGCACTCTCCTCTTCAGCTCTCACCAAGGGTTTTCAAAGGGGTTGAGGTCTGGGGACTGAGATGGCCATGGGAGGAGCTTGATTCTGTGTCTGGTGAACCATTTCTGTGTAGATTTGGCCACATGTTTATCTTCCTGAAATACCCAGTGATGACCCATCTTCAGCTTTCGGGCAGAGGCCACCAGATTTTGCTTTAAAATTTCCTGGTATTTCAAAGCGTTCATGATGCCATGCTCCCTAACAAGGTTCCCAGGGCCTCTGGAAGAGAAACAGGCCCACAGCATCACCGATCCTTCCCCATACTTCACAGTAGGCATGAAGTGCTTTTCTGCATACTCATGTTTTGTGTTCTGCCAGACCCACTTAGAGTGTTTGTTGCCAAAAAATCTATCTCGGTCTAATCTGACCAAAGCACATGGTTGGTCCCAGTTGAAGTCCCAGTGCCACTTGGTGAACTCCAGACGTTTGCTTTTATGATTGTGAGTGAGAAAAGGTTTTTTCCGTGCATGCCTCCCAAACAGCTTGTTGGCATGTAGATAGCGCCTGATGGTTGTTTTGGAGACTTTGTGACGCCAGGATGCTACCATTTGTTGCGATTCTTTAACAGTGAGCTTTGGAGAACTTTTTATTTCTCTTACCATCCTCCTCACTGTGCGTGGTGGCAAAATAACCTTGCGTCCTCATACAGACTTGTTTACCGCTGTTCCAGCTGTTTTACACTTCTAAATGATTCCTCTGACAGTAGGAATGGGCAGGTGCAGGCGAGTGGCTATTTTATTGTAGGCATTGCCTGACTTGTGCAGGTCGACACACATCTGCCTTACTTGACTGGTGTGTTCCTTAGTCTTTCCCATGTTGAGGAGTGGATAAGAGAAATGGTCTCTGTGTCACGTCATATTATTACTCCAGGGAATCAGGAAGTGATGAATCACTAATTAAATGTTCCTAGATACTCTGATCAACTTCGTAAACTACTGTAGAAATGACAGAAATACTTCAATTACATTTATTTCCTAGGAATTGTTAGGGGGGGTGCCAATAATTATGGAACAGGTGATTTTATGAAAAATAATTATTTCTTAGTCAGGGA
The DNA here is from genome assembly GCA_029721435.1 of Gymnothorax reevesii. NCBI lineage: Eukaryota > Metazoa > Chordata > Actinopteri > Anguilliformes > Muraenidae > Gymnothorax > Gymnothorax reevesii. The sequence goes on along the minus strand of CM056578.1, from coordinate 68,044,028 downwards.
TTTTATTTTTCCCTTAAAATTCACTTGAGTTGAAGGTTACAATTTTCTGCAATATTCAGTGTGAGAGTATGCTTCTTCAATGAAAATTGAATATATTTTAAGGCTTTTAACACATCTTAACCAGGGGTGCAAATAATTACGGAGGGCGCTGTATACAGTATAAAGTGAAATGCTCCGAAATCTGTTTTTTGTTAAAAATATATGAAAGAGTTTAAAACCCGTATATACACTCAACAAAAATATAAACGCAACCTTTTTGTTTTCGCTCCCATTTGTCATGAGATGGACTCAAAGATCTAAAATTCATTCCAGATACACAATATTACCATTTCTCTCAAACAATGTTCACAAATCTGTCAAAATGTGTGATAGTGAGCACTTTTGCTTTGCTGAGACAATCCATCCCACCTCACAGGTGTGCCACATCAAGATGCTCATCAGACACCATGATTAGTGCAAAGGTGTACCTTCGACTGTCCACAATAAAAGGCCACCCTCAAATATATATTTTCGCAATGATTCAATGAGTCTTTGTAGTTTCATGATGATTTAAAGAAATGCGCATGAAACGTCAGATTTCATAAATGGTTTAGCTAATTGAGACAATCAACTAATTAAAGACCAGACATTGGTGTGAAAACCAGGGACAGATACGGCCCTCGCCGCCCACCTCTGGTATACACGCTGTTTTCTGAAAATAGTTTGTGTGTTGAGACTCAAACAGTAATATAGATTAGACGATTTGCTCCCGAGGTATAACCTTTGTCGCAGTGGGGACAGGGAGAATCTTCCCCCGTGTTCTTTTTCCCCCTGTAACAACTCGGTGAGCAAACAGATGAAATAAGTCGCTAATCTGGTCAAACAATGGCGATGGGGGTTTTCAGTTTTTTGGGGAGGTTTCAGTCTCCTGGGAGCAAAGCAAAGTAAGGTAAAGTAAAATTAATTTAAATGCTAAATTTAGAGAATAAATTAAATGCTAAATAATTGTCTAACAGAGTGAATTGTGCGATATACAAAGTAAAACAGTTTTCAAGGACTGCGGTACACTCCCTTGGTTTTTCAGTAATTAAGCTGATTTCCCAAACAAACCCGTGCAAGCTCTAAACGCCAAGAATATAATCAAATTACCTGGATATTGTTTATTGTTTGTTGGCAAGGATCCCCATTAGCTGATGCAAGACGTCAGCTAGTCTTCCTGGGGTCCAGCAACATTAAACCATTATAACAAAACAAGATTAAAACATATTGAGACACATAATTCAATTAACAAAACCACATTACCACACAAACAAAATTATAACAAAACACTCCAAGGTAGAGAAGAGATTGGATATCTAACTATAACCTGGCTTGGTTTCAAACTTGGTGGCTTGCCTTTCATACAGTCTTCTAGCCAATAATTATTGACGTTCACCGGGGTTTTTTAGTCCCCTTCGTTCCCTATCACGACTGCACTGCTGCATAAACGCATTGCCAAGCTCGAATATTAACGCGAACCGGGGTTTTTTGTCTTTATACCCATCTTTGTATTTTCCTCTGGTTGCTCTGCCTTGGTCAGCTGATTAAAGTTTAACTGCTTGTTCGAGTGCTGAGGCCAGCTTGTTGGGGGAGGTAGCGTGTTTAATTCGCTGACATTGTAAACGACTTGTTTATTTGGTCCGTTTTAATTAAAGGGAACTGGGGCGTTACTCTTTTCTCGGTACCCTTGGTTGTATTTACGGCTAGCTAGCTTGATAAGTACTGCTGCACTTTTGGCTGGGGATCTAAGATTTAGTATTTAGTTACTAGTGCAGCAGTCATTTGACTCGCCCATTCGGTTAGGTTGGAATTTAAAAGGTAAGTTTTTATCGGTGTGCTCCGCTTCCTCCAGTTTCTCCTGGGCTTTGGAGCCAGTGTGTTTTTATCTGGGTTCTCAGCTAAGCCCTGTGATATTTTTAGTTTAGTATATTAATAGTACAGGGACTAGATAAACTCAAGCCAGCTTATTAGGAGTGCTTTTAACATATAGAGTTTGGCTCAATTTGGTACTTCATTTCTGTTCAATGAAACTAAGCCCCTGATAAAAGAGGCTTATAATCTAATTACATAGTTTCCCCACGGTTTCTATTGTGACTGCTGCTTAGGGCTTCTTAGGTTAATAAATTAATAAATTGTGGTTCCTCAGCTTCTGTCTTGGCATTAGTAATTTTCTTTTATCTTGGATGAGCCAGGTCATTAGGTAGGGGGTTCAAAATGTGGCCAAAACTATGTGACGGTTGCAGGATGATCGCACTTTTGGAGAGAGATTTCCAGGGTGGGTTTGTCTGCCACTGGTGCCAGCTAATTGAGCATCTGGAGAGCAAGATCCTTGATTTTCAGGGCAGTTAGCGGCACAACATAGTTCGCAATCAGTAGAGTCTTAGAGGAACTAAGTAGTATGTCGTTTAGAGAAATGGTGTGTAAGCCGAAGCAGGGTGGTAGTGGGATCCCAGAGCAGGCAGGGAGAGAAAGTTGGGTGACTGTAGGTCGACAGCGCAAGAAAAGGGCCTGCATGCCGTACAGCGACAGCTCCTCCAGAGGTTAAGGTGTCCAACCGATTCTGGCCCTTGCAGAAACTCAACTTGGCCCCTGACCCTGAGAGTGAGGGGACTGATGAGCAGCAGGGCACCCTGTTAGCCTCTACCCCTCAGCAAAGAGAGTTAGTGAATCAATTGGGAAATGGTGAAAGGACAGGGAGGAAGAATTTCTAGATGTGATAATTGATAATTTCTTGGTACAGTTTGTTAATAAACCTACAAGAGAGAAGGCAATTTTAGACTTAGAGCTCTGTAATGACCCAGATAGAATTAGCAATATTGAGGTACTGGAGCCTCTGACAAGTGATCACTCTGCTGTTAATTTTGATGTTTCATGGGAAGTTATAAAGGTGTATTCAAAAACAAAAATTTTCAATTTTAGGCGAGCAAACTTTGACAAGATGCGCTCATATCTAAGTGAAATAAAATGGGAGACACTCCTGGACTGAGTCTGTAAATTAGATGTGGGAAAGATTTAGGGGGGTTTTACTTGAATCATAATGCAGATTCATTCCAAAGGTGTCCAAAAATAAGCTGAAAAAGCAGAATTCTCAGTGGATGACCAAAAGTATTCATAGGATTTTGAGGGAAAAGAGGAATCTTTATAAGAAACACATAAAGGATAATAATGAGAATACTAAGGCCGAATACTGTAAAATGCGGGCTGTGGTCAAAAAAGAGCTGAGGAATGCTAGAAGACTGTATGAAAGACAAATTGCAGAGGGGGCAAAAACTAACCCTAAGCGCTTCTTTCAGTACTGTACTTACAGCAGAAAAAGGAAAGTTAAAGAGCAGGTTAAGTGCATAAAGATAAAAACGGATCGCTGCTATTTGATAACAAGGATATTGTGGATGCCTTAAACAGTTACTATGTTGAGAATTTTACCTCAGAGGGGGTCTTTATTTGGCCAGAGGGCATGTTAAATTCTTAAGATTTTTAGCAGAAATCGAGGTTCGGGATAATGAAGTATTAGACAAGTTGCATAAACTAAAGACAGATATGGCGGCGGGTCCTGATGGCTTACATCCTAGAGTGCTTAGGGAAGTTGGTGAGATCATCTTTCAGCCGCTATCCACCATCTTCAGGCAGTCTTTAGAAACTATAGAAATACCAAATGAATGGAAACAGGGCAATATAATTCCAATATATAAGAAAGAGGACCGTGCCGAGTCAGGAAATTACAGGCCAGTCAGTTCAACTTGCATTGCATGCAAAATATTGGAATCTATCATAAAAGACGACCTGGACTTATTTCTTGAATGTAACAGTGCCTTGAGGGATAGCCAACATGGTTTTAGTGAGGAGAGGTCATCCCTTTTTTGAAGAGGCGACCAAGACTTGTGACCAGAGCAGGGCTTATGACATCATATATTTGGATTTTCAGAAGGCATTCAATACAGTACCGCATAAGAGACTAATTTTTAAATTGAGCTCCATTGGAGTTACAGGAGGTATTCTGGAGTGGATTCAAAACTGGTTACAGGACAGAACACAAAGAGTGGTGGTCAGTTGTATCTCATCTGAGCTAGGTATGGTGGGGAGTGGCGCCCCCCATGGATCAGTGTTGGGGCCCCTGCTGTTCCTCATCTACATTAATGACCTTGATAGTAATATTGAGAGCAGATTGGTTAAATTTGCAGATGATACCAAATTGGGGGGTTTGGCAAATAGTTTATGGTCCAGGATGATTTGGATAGAATCCAGAATGTGGCAGAAATGTGGCAAATTAAATTTAATGAAGCAAAATGTAAAGTTGTACATGTAGGTAATAAAAACATTTGACGGGATTATTACATGGGAGGTTTAAAACTGGAATGTGCTGTACACGAGAAAGATCTGGGAGTGATTGTCGACCAAACTCTCACAGGCTCTAGCCATTGTGCCGTAGCAGTTAAAAAAAGCCAATCGGATGCTGGGATACATTGCCAAAAGTATTTAGTACAAATCTAAGGAGGTGATGCCTCTTTTGTACAAAACATTCGTCAGACCACATCTGGAGTATGGTGTACAGTTCTGGGGACCATACTTTAAGAAAGATATAGAGGCTCTAGAGAAAGTTCAGAGAAGAGCCACTAAGCTAATTCCAGGTATAAAAGATGAAAGCTATGAGAAGAGGCTGAAGATCCTTAATCTCTTCAGTCTCAGGAAAAGGAGACTCAGGGGTGATTTGATTGAGGTCTTTAAATTTGTTAAAGGGATTAGCAAAGTGAATTATGTAGGATTCCTTCGACTAAGTGTTGTGAGTAGAACAAATGGAAGTTGGGCAAAGGTAAATTTAGCCCTTATATTCGGAAATATTTCTTCACCCAAGGAGTAATTTCAATGTGGAATAGCTTGCCTGACCATATTTTTGAGGCCAAGCCCTTGGGGGTTTTCAAGAGCAGGTTTGACTTAAAGCTAGATACCAATGAGTCATTGAGTATCTGAAGGGATATATTCACAATAGTATAAAAAAACTGGCGAGCGTAGTTGGGCTGAAAGGCCTGTTCTTGCCATTCATGTTATGTTGTGTTATGTTGAAAGTGTGCATACCTTTAGTTCTTTAAGGGACCTATTATGCTGATCCTTTATGGAGTTAAATTACTGCCAAAACCTTGTATACAAACCAAACATGTTTTACAAATGCACAACGATTCACAAACAAATACAATGTGATTTGCAAATATAAAAATGATTCACGTGCAAACTAAGTGTGGTTTGCAAATATAAAAACGATTTACAAACAAATACAGTGGAGTTTCCAAATATAAAAATGATTCACGTACAAACAAGGTGAGGTTTGCAAATATAAAAAACGATTTGCAAACAAATACAATGTGGTTTGCAAATACAAAACACCTTTTACATACGAATGTATTCAGTTTTACAAATACAAAACGTACCGAATGCAAGTATACGACGAGAACCATTTCCTACAAGTACAAATCACTTTTGGCAGTTTTCTACCGCTGACATGGCGTAAAGGATTTTCTCACAAATGTCCTCACTGTTATTGTCCCTGTTAAACAGCAGGTGGGGCTATGACTCAATATCCTAGATCTCTACACCGTGAAGTTGAACAGAATAGAGAACGGCCGCCAGCGACAACCGTGGACATGAGGATGATGGCTGAGGCTAAATAAAAACGCAGTGTCTACGTGTTCGAAATAACTCCGTGTCCGACAGTGGGATGGTGTCAATATAACTCCGTGTCCAACAGTCGATTATTGTTTTTAATCTCTTGAAGTCCACTGAATCTTTTAGATAGCCTATTAAACGTGAATGTTTGATCAGATGGCTCAGTTCTTCAAGATGGGTACCCAATCAATGTTTCTGTTTAAGCTCTGCTCAATAAAGTGTTCTGATTGATAGTGATATATTTTTATTTTCCATTTCGTTATAAATCTGGGCCCGTATTCACAAAGCATCTTATCTTAGCGCTAGGAGTACTCCTAATTCGCGCTAAAACATTTTATGTAGGAGTAAAATCTGAAAAGTAATTCACAAAACCGCTGAGAGCAACTTTTAGCCATCCGAGACACCGAGGGTAACGCTGCAACGATCTGTTGGCTGATATTATCCCACGCATACCGCTTGGATTTGCTGTTCACCCCCGAGCCAATTTTCCCTCTGATTAGGTTACATGCTTTCGCTCCAGCACCAACTGGCCCAGCAGCAGTAACTGGTCTTGGCTCCAGCTGGGCTTTCGCGTCATTTTTGAACTTACATCCATGACAGTTTAGGGCAAACAAACTTGAACGGCTCGACATTTAAATGATCGCAACATATTCTCATTCTCATCGGGTAACAAGTAGCTATTGGGGCAAGTGACGCGTTTTATTAATAACTTGTTTAATGCTATTAATGTTTTCACAATTATCTCTTACCTGTGTACGTTTATTTGCCTAGAGCGTGATATGCGGGGACCGTGCATTGCAATTTTCAAAAGTGCTCAATATACTATTATTTTAAACCGAATCTAAAAAAACCAATGCTTTGTATGTTAACAATAACTTGCTTAAAAGTAACCCTGTTTTAAATTATTATAGCTGTAGGGAAGAAAATTATTTTAATGTCAATGTTAAAGTTAAGGTTAGGCTTAGGGTTAGGGCAGTGTTTAAAAAGGGGATTGTCGTACCTCTCTACTTTGAAATGCATTTGAAAACTGCCGAACCCGTAAAAACTGCCATTATTTTATTGGACAAACCAGTCCCTTGGACTATTTTCTCATTTTTTCCTCCATGGGTTGTATGTGGGATATTTTTTTCAATGGGTTGCCCTGCCACCAAACAACCAATCACCGTGCTCATTTTTCCAAGACTCGTGCATGAGAATTGACATCAGCCATAGCAACGGAGATTACTCCCGCCTATCTCAGAGCTACCCCTATTGAGTTACCAATTTTCTTCACTAAAAGTTGCTCTCAGCGGTTTTGTGAATTTTAAGAATGTTTTATCATAAATGTTTTAGCGCGACTTAGGAGTACTCCTAGCGCTAAGATAAGATGCTTTGTGAATACGGGCCCAGATTTGTAACGAAATGGAAAATAAAAATATATCACTATCAATCAGAACACTTTATTGAGCAGAGCTTAAACAGAAACATTGATTGGGTACCCATCTTGAAGAACTGAGCCATCTGATCAAACATTCACGTTTAATAGGCTATCTAAAAGATTCAGTAGACTTCGAAATTAAAAACAATAATCCACTGTCGGACACGTAGTTATATTGACACCATCCCACTGTCGGGCACGGAATTATTTCGAACAAGAAGACACTGCGTTTTTATTTAGCCTCAGCCATCATCCTCATGTCCACGGTTGTCGCTGGCGGCCGTTCTCTATTCTGTTCAACTTCACGGTGTAGAGATCTAGGATATTGAGTCATAGCCCCACCTGCTGTTTAACAGGGACAATAACAGTGAGGACATTTGTGAGAAAATCCTTTACGCCATGTCAGCGGTAGAAAACTGCCAAAAGTGATTTGTACTTGTAGGAAATGGTTCTCGTCGTATACTTGTAATCGGTACGTTTTGTATTTGTAAAACTGAAAACATTCGTTTGTTAATGGTGTTTTGTAATTGCAAACCACTCTGTATTTGTTTGCAAATCGTTTTTATATTTGCAAATCACACCTTGTTTGTACGTGAATCGTTTTTATATTTGCAAATCACACTGTATTTGTTTGCAAATCGTTTTTATATTTGCAAACCACACTTTATTTGCACGTGAATCATTTTTATATTTGCAAATCACATTGTATTTGTTTGTGAATCGTGGTGCATTTGTAAAACATGTTCGGTTTGTATACAAGGTTTTGGCAGTAATTTAACTCCATAATCCTTCTTTTAATCCATATAAGTAATGTTTGGTAATGTTGGTTGTCCATACTCAACCTCTGAAAAGTTTCTAAATATAAGATACAGGGGTTTTGCCATAATTCAAGAACGTCATTTCGTGAACGTGATTCCCTCTCTGAACAGCTCATCCCGAGATCTTCATGAGATCTGTTTTTGCCATCCAATTAATACAAACCACGGCGCTGGACCTGCCCACACCGGAAACTATTCTAGCAGGCACTAACAATGGCAGATAATACTATGCCTTAGTAGCTTCTTCGCTTTTGGAAATACAAAAGTAGAACTGCAGATCATCTGAGGTGCAGTTTTGTCAGTAACTCTCCCAAAGCTGCTTGTCTGTTTACTTTTGGACACGAAGAAAAACAACTATTTCTCTTCCAAAAGATGATGCCACCAGAAATCAGTGGGTAGCTTTTTTTGTTTGCTGGCATCAATCAGCCTCGGCAAAAGGGAATGTTAGCTGCTTGTGCTCAGCATTTCACCAAAGACAACTTTGTCAATAAAGGATAATTCAGGATAAGCGTTTCAGCTGCTTCCCAGACCTGAAGCAGTTGCATCGATCAAGTGTTCAGAGCCACAAGCTGTAAGTAACAATATAACAGCAAATAATGTAAGTGAAGCTGAGGTGTTACGGGTGGCTACTGGCTAGCAGGACCGCTAATGATAGTTAGCACTAACAACTGGCCTGAAGTGCAGGCTTTCAAAAATATCTGAAAATAAATCCTGGATTGGTCGCGACTGTCTGTGACTCACAGACACAGAAGCTGCAAGTTGCTTTTACTGCATAACCCACCTGACGTGATAGCCAGTTGATTGTGGATGTAGCACAGTGGCTAACGTAGCCAAGTTACTGTTGCTGATGTTTGTGTCCAAAAAATGCGAGAGTAATATCAGGGGAAATTCTACAGAAGGTGTGTGAACATAAACTTCATTTTAAGCTAACTTTTTATACTTGTTTGCAATTTGGATGCTTGGTACAACTGTTCACGGCAACGGAACTTGCTGTCTGTAAAACCTGTATTGCAAGGGTTGTCTCTGTTTGTTATGACTGCTCGATTATCAGCAACTGCATGTTAGTTTGCGTGCCGTTTTAATGAAAAATTCTCCTGGCTAACTTATATGCAGTAATTCTGATGGTATGCATATGTTACTTCGGTGAGCATCAATGTGACAGTTTCATCATAACATTGCCTGATTGTAGCCACTACAGTTGAAGCTAACCAGACAGGTGCAGTTAGACCAGACGTAGGTGTTGGAAAGCTTGGGGTGTGTTTTTGGCTGCTTGTGAAACGATCGCTTTACTTATCCATGACCGGGGTCTACCTGATACTTCTCCAATATCTTGGTAAGCTCACTGATGTCACAGGTGAAAGCAATAGTGAAACACACAGGCTATAATGTGTCTGCTATCTCAAATGATTTCTCTGCATCGCTGTCGATTAAATATTAAATCAGCGATTGAATATTAAATTCTTTCCTGTAAAATTGATCTATTCACTAGCTCCACTTACACAACGGTTCACACAAACGGAAATTAGTCTGTAAAACTTGTATTATGCTCATAACATAACAGGAGCTCTATCTAGCTCTCGAGCACTATCCGTAACGCGCCCATTCTCCACGGTTAAACGCTGTTCATTCTGACGCCATGAGTAAACCATTACCAAGGGCATTTTCGAAAAGGCCATTTAGCCTGGAGCTTTCACCCCTCCATTATATACCAGCGCAGAAGCTGTTCATTTCTCAACACTTGCGACACACCACAGTTATGCACACAAACCAGCAGGTCCTTATAATACACACCGAAGCAGTCCATAAGCTATTGGTCCACTTTTAGCTTCTCCTCACTGTCTATGTTTCCCTCTAAACTCAGACCCACCGGATATCTACGGTCTCCGGTCTACACGTGGGTATGTTGACCCTTTCTAAAAATGTCTATGTGGTACATTCCAGCTTTCCCTGCATCATAGCTACAGAGTACAAATACCGCTGCACTCACCACTTTTGCCGTAGTAAACTGTAGCCGATAGCAAATTTGAGCTTGAGGTGCCAGATTTTCGCACTGCGTCCTCCACTTTCGCCGCTGCGTTTATTACAACAAGTTGATTTCATTGGATTTATATTCAAGTATAACGTTAGATTGCGGAATTTGCCTGCCGCTTTCTTATCAGATGGCAGACATGTCTCGCGTTTCACTCTGAAAGGTAGACCCAGAAAACTACTTTCTGCAGCCTCGTCCCGTCCAACTCCGCCCTCCACAGAGCTAGCCAGTCAAAAGAAAGTGGGCACACGGGGAGTGGGGGCCATAGCGGAAGAGCCACCCCAATGAGGGGTTTCAGGCAGAGACTACAATGGACTACAAGTGGGGTTTTTTGAGGATGGCAGTATAAGCTAAATAAGGACCCTGTTTTGGACATTGAATGATCAGGAGTACTCTCAGGGAGTCCAAAATCAAAATATAACCTTGGAAATATAGCAAAATATGTCCCCTTTAATACTGTATTTTGGCCCCTTTTGCAGCAATAACAGCATGCAGTCTTCTATAATAGTTGTCATTGGGACCCCTAATTATATAGCTGCCAATTCTTCTGAATAAAATGCCACTAGTTCCAGCAAATTCTTTGGTCATCTTGCATGAACTGCACATTTGAGATCTCCCCAAAGCAGCTCAATGATATTGAAGGCAGGCCACTCTAGAACCTTCACCTTTCTCTTCTGTTACCACTGGAGGGTCAACTTGACTTTGTGCTTTGGATCATTGTTATACTGGGAAGTCCAAGTGCATCTCATTTGCAGCTTTTGTGCTGAAGAATGCAAATTCTCCGCCAATATTTTCTGATAGCATGCTATATTCATCTTGCCATCAATTTTCACGAGATTCGCCGTGCTTTTAGAGCTCACACACCCTCGAAACATCAGAGAGCCACCACCATGCTTTATGGTTGGAATGGTATATTTTTCACCATGGGCCTTGTTGACTGCTCTCCAAACATAGCGTTTATGGTTATGACCATAAAGTTCTATTTTGGCCTTGTCACTCCAAATGACAGTATTCCAGAAGTTGAGAAGAGTGTCAAGGTTTTGTCTGGCATATTTTAGGTGGGCTTTTTTGTGGGATTGGTGCAATAATGGTTTCCTTATGCAAACTCGACCAAGCAGCTCATTGTTTAAGTGCTTCCTGACTGTGCTCCTGGAAATGACTGCACCATCTTTTTCCAGAGCATCCTGTATTTCTCTTGAGGTTGCTTGTGGGTTTTTCTTTGTGTCCCAAACAATTGGACTGAAATCCTTTTTGACCTGCCTGACCTTGGCTTTGTGTCAACATATCGCCTAATTTTCAACCTCTTAATCATGGACTGAACAGAACTGACTGGTATTTTCAAGTCTTTGTATATGTTTTCATATCCTTTCCTATCTTTAAAAAGTTGAACTATCTTGTTATGAAGGTCCCCCGACAGTTCTTTTCTGCTCGACATGGCTCAGTGTCAAGCCAGATCAATGCATCCACTCAGGAGATAATAAACTCAATGACTATACACAGACACTAGTCACAATTTCAAAAGCCACAGGAGTGGAACCCTTGAAAGTCATTTAAACCTGTGTGTGTCACCTTGTGTCTATATAACAAGGTCAAACATTCAAGGGTATGTCAACTTATGATCAGGGCCGTCTGGATGATTTCAGTTATCACTATGATTTGAAAAGGAGCCAAACACTTGAAAGTGGCTTTTGGAGATCACACTTGTTTGTTTTTGTGCAGTTTTACACATAAGAAGTACAAGGTTACATAGAGCACGTGTGTGTGTGTGCGTGCACGTGTGTGCGTGTGTGTGCGTGCGTGCGTGTGCTTGTGTGCATGTGTGTGTGTGTGTGTGTGGATGTGAAATCAACTGAAAATTACTGCTTATTCTGTTTATCGTCAGCACACTCTGTCCCTTATATAGGAGGACAATGGAAAATTCCAGCACTCATATGCTTCGAAAACATTTATATGCATACTAGTTATACAGTAGTACATGGAACATTCGGCTTTTTACCATAGATTTCTAGGTCATAACAGTGTTAAACCTTGTCGAACATTCTGTAATGGACCCTTATTGAACAATCTTGAAATATGCAGTAGTGCAGTAACTGCTGAGCACCTATTTTGAACAAAGGGCTCTAATTTCCTGGAGTAGCATGGCGCAGCCCGCGCAGTGGTAATTTCGTCCGGCGCAGCCCACGCAATGGTAATTTCGTGAGATGCGCAGCCTTTGGTAGACGAACATGCGCCGAGATGGGTGTGGCGGCGTAGTAGGGGGAGGTGTCACATATTCATCCAGACACAGTGACAATTTCGTAGAAAAAGTCTCCGCTGGAGTTGCGCAGAAAGCTCGCCATCTCCAAACTGGTTTAATTTCCGCGCAGTGGTAATTTGGCTGACCGGCGCAGAGAGCGCACACGTCACCGAAACCTCACAGGCAGGTTTCCAGAATGTCAGGTACATTTCAATGCAAGAAATAATTACAGGAAGCACTATTTAATGTAACTATCTGAATAAGGACATAAATTATAGTATCTATATCGATTGTCCTGATGTCAGATTAAAGGCGGTTGCCACGCGTAATGGAAACTTGACCTGGCTTAACCCCTTTGTGCAGAAGCCAAATTTGGCTATTTATGGGTTACCCACTTTAATGCTGTATAATTCAAGATTTAAGCTTCACAAAGAGGAAAAATGTGGCTCAATTCAGGAAAGACACTTACAGCATTTAAAATTACATTGTATTTCAGTATATTTTCATGATTTTGGTAGAGAAAATGAGCAGCAAACATAAAAATTCTTCATGAGAATTCACCATTGAAATTGCAAAAAAAAATCATTCTGAGGATTGATAAACTGCTGGGGCTTAAAACTTTACATTTCTGGTATCATAAACTCCTTGAGCACAAGTAGAATTCATCTTCAACATTACATTCTAAATTACCTACATGCAATTAGCCAAATTATACAGCTACCCAAGTGCCTCCCCAAAGTCTCAGAATGATGTACTGTCAAATCATAAAAAAATCATGTACTTAACACAAATAAAGCTTTAACATTTAATATGAACAAATGATTTTGTGGTTGAGTTTAGTATGAATTTATCAATATCAGTGCAGTTGAATATCAGTGGTCACCAATAACCTCTCCAAACACAAAACATGCCTTTTCTCCATAATAAAGTTTAGAGTTTTGGCCATTTTTCTTCAAAGCCAGCACAAACTTGCATTAAATAAACTGCTTATTAAACGGTCAGAACATTCACCCTGTAATGGAAGCTACTAGTCCCCTCTTCTAAGCTCACAAACCCATTTCAACACTTATAAGGAGCAAGTACACCTCACTAACTCAGTAATATCTGAATTCTGAAATATACCTTGTTTTCACTGAACAGACACTCCACTTTCAGGGAATATCAAATCCATTGCCTCTCCCGATTCAAAAGAAACGTGCAACGAACGTACCGGGAGTCCACCAAAATGCACGGGCAGTTCGCGTTTTTAACAGGAAAAAACCCTCGACATTCTACTTTGTTGAGTTCGTATACATTCCAAAACAAAAAAACAAAAAAAAAACAAAAATAGCAGCCTGACCTTTTTCGTGAATCCCTCCTCCGGAGACATTGACTGTATAAAACAGAGACCGATGTATCCAGTAGCAGGAACGCTCCGGTCCTGTTTCATTCGAAATAATTCCAATTGAGCATATCGTTCTCATTTAAATCCTGTAATGTAACTGAACACTTCAAGGCCAGTTTAGCGAACCGATTTTCTTTAAATCGCGTCTATTTAAGCCGCGTAATGTGCATTACGTAGACAGGATACAACCGAGCCTGCTGATACGCATTGGTTTGTATGCTCTGTGTTTGTCCAATCAATGTGTTTCACTTACTCTAAAATGTTTAAACACTCGGGGACTGGATAAGAAACGAGCCAATCAATACATTGTTACCAGGGAAACTTCACGAGGGCATGAAGTGTAACTCTACAATTACGCAGAAGAGCTTGAGTGTATGATTGAGTGATTGGCTATCAACGCCAGTACTCGGGTGGATATAAGGAAGCGCTGGATTTGTCAATGAAGGAATCTACGCGTAAGTCCACTGTAGGGAACTACAAATTTTTTTGTATGTGACAACTGTAATTGACAGTAGAATGCGAGAGAATCAATACCATGTCGATTTTTTTTGCCTCAGAAAACTGATTTTAACTGAACTACAAATTGGAATACTGTTGGCTCACTGTTTGCACATCAGGCTTAGCTGAGGAGTTTAATTCATGCAGCTCTCGAAAAACAGGGAGTGCAGTGAACTTCCCCATATTCAGAACCGCGTTCGAGGTCTGCTTGCTTGTGAACATTCATTAACTGATCCGTGGGTGCCATCTAGTGATCGAGTACAGTAACAGCGTGCTTAAATTTGCAGGTCTATAGACCAGGCGTCTACATCTGCAGAAAGGGGTTAATATAGCTCCTTGTCCGAAAGTCATAAATGTTCTAATTTTTCTGAGTATTCCAGGAATTATTAGACGTGCAAACTTGGCTATGTTTGTGTTCGACCTTCACAAAATGCAAATTGATAGCTATCGACTTTTCTTGGTCTTTTTAGCCTATTCGTCTGTTTTCTTCCATTGAAGATAGACAGCAGTCTTTATTCGGTCTTTCTTTTGAAAATTAGTCAGATGGATCGAACAGATTCATGCTTTATTTCCACAGCAGAGATAAAATAGTGCGTGAGCAAATCAATTCCATGACCATTGACAGTGTGAAGAGATTATCGCATGCACGATCAAGACTGTCCGACACGAAATGCAAAAATACTCCATGTCCACCAGCCAGCAAAAAGTAAAAGTATTGATATGAGAACAGATTTATAACGAAATAAAGAATAAAAATATATCAGCAACAAACGGGATATCCAACAAAGATGACCCGCCAATAAATAAATCGCAGTGTTCATTGGATGCTCAGTTGTTAAAATGTTTCTTTTTACTCTTTATTTCGTTTCGAAAAGTTGAAGATCAAGGCCAATAAAAACACACATAAACAAAGTCACATCATTCCCACTTCAAATGCCACAAACAAATGAATCTCAGAAGAATCAAACATTTTGAATGTTGAATGATGGCCAATCTGAAAGAATAGATTCTGGACGCATTAATGTCCATTAAATGACTATCCAGACTTCAGGGATGACACAGAATGACCAGATGTGTCAGCTGTCGTCCCCAACAAAGTGCGTTATCTGTGACGCCACAAAAACACATTTCTGTCATGTCAGATAATGCATAAGAACTGCAGAATTGACTGCCAATGTAATGATAACAGTGAGGGCAAGTCTCACTACAAAAAGCACAGTTTCTCGAGACCGTGTTTTGCAACTACGAAAGAAACCATTTACCACTACTTAAAACAGTATATTTATGATGCATTTTTAATGCCTCTCAGTATACATGGAATGATGATATCACAATGAATTGGCCCATCTCAACGAATCAAAACTATCATCACCACTATCATCAGCCTTAGTGATCCATCCTTGCAAACCTTTGCCCTCATGTCAAGGAAGCTTGGGTGTTTGCTCTCCCTTTTGGTCCAGACTCGCCGGCAGGTTTGGATGGCTCAGTCTCCCCTGACGGAGGCATGCAGGAGAATGCTTCCTAGCATTCCAGTGGAGCCAGGAGAACTCTTTGGTTCTGCTGCTGTGGAAGCCCTTGAACGAACTTTTCAGGCTTGACAGACTAGGCAGCAGCTCTCCGGTCTGCATAGGCAAATACCTTCCTCAAACACCTGAGCTCGCGCCCCACTTCGGGCTCAGTCCAGTGGGCACCACGTGCCTCAGCGCCCTGCTCAGGAGCCTCAGTGCCCTGCCCAATGGCCAGGCCATGATTTTTGTAGCTCTGCCTCCAAGCAACCTCGCACTTTTTGAGCAGTTTCGACACCCAAACCCCAGACCCTTAGGTGATTTCCACCTTCTCCCAGGGGTACAATCTTCAATTCCGACGCCGGCCCCCAACCTTTAGTCAGGTCAAGGTGACTACCATCAGGGACCTGGCAAAAGCTCTCGCATTGGATCAGGAGCTATCCGCCCTCCAGACCAAAGCTGCAATCAAGCCTGTAGAGCCCCTGTCACACTCCAGGCGATTCTACTCAACATACTTCTTAGTGAAGAAAAATACAGGCGGATTCTGGCCAGTTCTAGATTTGAAGGGACTCAACAAGTTTCTCAAGGTCTTACCCTTTCATATGCTGAGGACTGCGGATGTCATTCGAGAAATCGCAAGGGGGAATGGTTCACGTGCATCGACCTGAAAGACGCCTACTTTCATATGCTAATTGCGCCTCGCCTCAGGCAGTTTCTGCGTTTTGCTTACAGAGGTCGCCACTATCAATTCAGGGTGCTTCCATTCGTCTCTCCCTCTCTCCATGGGAGCTCATCTGGTGCATAGTGGCAGCTCTTTCACCCCTACAGTCTCAAGGCATAAAGTTCATGCCGTACCTGGATGATTGGCTAATTTGCGCTCCGTCCAGGCGCCAGGCAGCCGAAGACACAGCCCGTGTCCTGGTGCATGTGGCCCGCTTGGGTCTAAATGTGAACTGGGACAAGAGTTGCTTCCACCCTTCCCAGACAACAACCTTCATAGATGTGAACCTGGACACAACTTCTATGAGGGTCTGTCTGTTCCCCCAACGTGTGGACGACATCCTACACCTCCTCCCCCGTTTCCGAAGAGTTAGGTTCCTCCGTCTCTTGGGAAAACTGACTGCGGCTTCCTCTGTCGTGCCCTTAGGTCTACTGTCATTGCGCCCCATGCAGAAGTGGCTCAACAGTTTTCACCTGAATGCTCGGTGGCACAGACACAAGAAACTCCAGGTGTCTCAGCCTTACCTTGTTACCCTGGCCCCATGGAGGGAGAAGTCCTACATCACGGCAGGTGTCCCTTTAGGCACAGTAACATCCCATCGGGAGACCGTCACAATAGATGCCTGCCCCTCGAGGTGGGGTGCTGTGTGGCTGGGCAGGACGGCTCAGGGCCTATGGTCTACACAATAGTGCATGGAGCACATCAATGTGCTGGAGCTACAGGCTGTGCACAGAGCTCTCAAGCACTTCCTGCCATACCTGAGAGAGAAACATGTTCTCGTATGGACGGACAACACCTCTGCGGTTTTTCATATCAATCATCAGGGAGGTGCAAAATCCTGGCGGTTGCTCCAAGTGTCTCGAGACCTCCTGACGTGAACCAGGGAACGGAACCAGGTTGCAAATTTTCTTTCCTGTCACGAGCCCCCTCCAGGAGAATGGTGCCTTCACCCAGAGGTGGTGCACACCATTTGGAGCCTCTTTGGCAAAGCAGATGTAGACCTTTTTGCCACAAAAGAGTCGGCCCACTGCCCTCTCTGGTTCTCTTTGGTGGAGACGACCAGCCCTCTGGGTCAGGTGGCACTGGCTCATTCCTGGTCAGAGGGTCTCCCCTCTGCCTTCCCGCCCCTCCCTCTTATCCTTCCAACGCTTCAGAGTGTCCTCCAGGAAGGGCACAGGGTTCTACTGGTGGCCTCCTCTTGGCCAGGAAGGACATGGTTTCCCCTGATTCGCAGTCTCTGCCGCAGCCCGCCTTGGTGCCTCCCCGACAGGAAAGACCCCCTGTCTCAGCTTGGGGGTCAGATCTGGCATCCCAGTCCTCACCGCCTCCAACTTTCGTTTTGACCACTCAAGGGCCCGGAATGCTCCTGAGCAGCTGCCCAGCATCGGTCAGGCACACTGACATGCATGCCAGGGCACCATCCACTCATTCCCAGTATTAAAACCGGTGGAAGCTATTTATGGACTGGTGTGCGGCCCAGAATGAGGACCTGGTGCATTGCTCTGTGCCAATGATCCTCGAGTTCCTGCAATCCCTCCTGGACAAAGGTAGATCTCCCGCAACTCAAAAAATATATGTAGTAGCGATTTCGTGTGGGCATGCGAAAGTTGACAATGGTACGGTAGGGTGCCATAACTTAATATCCCTCTTCTTGAGGGGAGCCCGGAGGTTGCATCCCTCGAGGATTCCTGCATGGGACCTGACCCTGGTGTTGGATGCTCTGTGCCAGCCTCCTTTCGAGCCCTTGGCACAGGCAGAGCTAAAATGGCTCTCTTTGAAGACTGCATTTCTCCTGGCTATCACATCCGCAAAGCGTGTCGGGGAGCTGCATGCATTGTCTGTTAGTAATTTTTGTCTAGTGTGGTCCTCGAATGGGTTAGGGGTTACTCTATGGCGGAATACAGCGTTCCTTCCAAAAGTGCTCTCGCACTCATACATCAACCAGCCTATTAAACTTGCGCAATTTGAACCCCCACCAGGAGATGGGGATGGGAAGCCTGAACTATTGTGCCCAGTGCGGGCCCTGGGAACCTATATTGCGGCCACAGCAAGAATACGACAATCAGAACAGCTGTTTGTGTGCTACGATGGACCTAACAAAGGTCACGCTCTTTCCAAACAGCGCCTTTCCGATTGGATTGTGAATACCATTTGCCACGCATATGAGATGAGTGGCCACCCAATGCCATCTGGTGTGAAGTGCCACTCTATTAGGAGTGTCTCCGCATCATGGGTACCTCTAGATGGGTGCCTCTAGAGGACATCTGTGCCGCGGCCTCATGGGCATCTTCAAATACATTCTCCAGGTTCTACAGCGTTAATGTGGCCACTCCCCATCCACTGGGGGTGGTCCTCTTACCACAATCCTCTGGTTCTACCCAATGAGGTGGG
Source organism: Gymnothorax reevesii (assembly GCA_029721435.1). Classification (NCBI taxonomy): domain Eukaryota; kingdom Metazoa; phylum Chordata; class Actinopteri; order Anguilliformes; family Muraenidae; genus Gymnothorax; species Gymnothorax reevesii. The sequence goes on along the minus strand of CM056578.1, from coordinate 68,025,356 downwards.
TACTCAGTATTCCTCGTGACTTTTTTGATATTAGTCATCCAGTGCTTGAAGCACCGCCTCTGGCGGTCAGGAGGGATGAAATAGAACGAAAGTTACGTATGTGACTACGGTTCTATGAATCCTGGATGACCGCCAGAGTGCCCAGTCATTCAGAATCCTTGTGTGCTCGCGAGAAGATTCTGTAGGAACAGATCCCCTGATGACACCGGAAGATATAACCTCTCCCGGGTCATCCAGGGGTCACGGGTGACTTTGTTGGTGTACATACTCGATCTGCGCATGCGCAAAGCGGAATATCCAGTGCTTGAAGAACCGCCTCTGGCGGTCATCCAGGATTCATAGAAGTGTGGTTACATATGTAACTTTCGTTTTGTCCAATTACACTGTTGATGTGTTTTCCTGACATGGCGACTGAACCCCTTTGCGAAGAAGCCAAATCTGGCTTTTTAGGTGTTACCTGATTTAAGGCTTTATAATTCAAGATTGCAGCTTCATAGACAGAAAAACTTTGGCTCAATTGAGTCTAGACACTGGAAGCATTTAGACTCCCATCGTATTCAGTTTATTTTTATGATTTTGGTGGAGAAAAGGGGCTGTAAACACAAAAAATCTTCATGAGGATTCACTATTGAAATAGCAAAAAAAAATAATGCTGACAAATGAAAAACTGCTGGGACTTAAATCGATACATTTCTGGGATCATAAACTTCTTGACCACAAGCACAATTCATCTTGAACATTACATTCTACATTACCCACTTGCTATGAGCAAAATTAGACAGCTATCCAGGTGTCTCCCCGAAGTCTGAGATCCATCAAAATGGTTCACTATCAAATCATACATAATCATATATTTAACACAAATTAACTTTTGATGCATGAAATTCAGCTTGAACTAATGATTTTCTGGTTGAGTTTAGCATGAATTTATCAATATCAGTGCAGTTGAACATCATTGGTCACCAGTAACCTCTCCAAACACAAAACATGCCTTTTCTCCCTAATTAAGTTAACAATATTATCCATTTTTCTTCAAAGTCCCCCAAGCATTAAATAAAGTGCTGATTAATCAGCTAAGACAGGGGTTCCCAAACTTTTCCAAATCAGGGCCCACTTGAAAATCTAAAAAATGTCCGCGGCCCACCTTTGTCCTATAAACAGTACATAGACGAAATTATACATTCTCAGAACACTTAACAGCAACAATAATTGTTGTTGTTGTTAAGAAAATAAAATTAAGAAAATAAAATAAATAAAAAAACAACAACAATAATTGTTGTTGTTGTTTTTTATTTATTATTATTATCATTATTATAAAGATTCAGGATTGAAATGAAAGCAGGGAGATAAAGGAAGCCCAAACTTTTAATCTGTGGTGTAAACACAAGACAGAATTAATTATCGAACACAGTACGTGCTCCTCCGATTTTGACCCCCGGTCATGATGACCAGAAAGCTGCGTTCCGATCATAAATTATATAAGGTTCCTAAAATATAGTGAGGTCAATAAAACTCTATAGGTTATTACTTCTAAATATTTTTTAAAATCGTGCAATATATATTTTACAATAAAAATAATAAAAAATAATATTTGCAAAAATGAATAATATTTTTAATGACCTCTCACGGCCCACCTGCAGTACCACCACGGCCCACCAGGGGGCCGCGGCCCACACTTTGGGAATCACTGAGCTAAGACATTCACGCTGCAATGAAAAGCTAACCGCTCTCACATCCAAGCTCATAACCTGACACCTTATAAGGGAAAAAACTCACTAACTCAGTAATATCTGAATTCTGAAATACACCTTATTTTAACAGAACAGAAATGTCACTTTCAGGAAAAATCAAATGACAAATGCCTCCATATTCAACAGAATGGTGTAATGAACGTACCGAGGGATCTACCGACGTGTGTGGGCAGCATTCATTGGGAGAAACGAAAAACTCGCCATTTGATGTCTTTAAACGCAGTATAAATTCGACAGCAAAAAACCATATTGAGCAAAATGCAAACAGAGTAGAAGTATAACCTGTTTTATTCATTGATGTACTCCTCCAGAGACAGATGTATCGGGAAGAAGGAACCCTCCAGTACTGTTTCATTCGGAATAATTCCCACTGACCATGTCCATACAACATGTATCTCGTAAATGAAACTGAACATTTCAGGCTGGTTTTGAGTGTCTTTGTTTCTTTGATATTGCATCATTTTCAGCTGCGCAATCGTGGCCAACTTTCGAAGCACACAACCGGCCTTACTTTTATGCTTAGCTTTGTATCCTATTCTTATTGTCCTATCAATGAATTTCAGTTATTGAGGAAAGTTTAAACACTCGGGAATTGGATAAGAAACGAGTCTATCAATACATCGTTACCGGGGAAGCTTCACGAGGGCGTGAACTATAACTGTAGAGTTACGCAGATGCATCTGAGTATATAATTGAGTGACTGGCTATTGACACCAGTACTTGGGTGGATCGAAGGGAACGCTGAATTTGTCAATGGAGGAATATGCGCGTTAATCAACGGGAGGGAACTACGCATATTTTGTGTGCGATGACTGTAATTGACAGTAGAATGTGAGAGAATCAATACTAAGTCGGATTTTTTGTTTCACAAAACATTTTTTTAACCACTAATTTGAATACTGTTGGCTCACTGTAGCTAAATTTTTTTTCTGTCGCAAGTGACAATTTTTTGAAACAACTGGATCGATGCTATGGGCAAGGATATTGACCAGTTTGCACATCAGGCTTAGCTGAGGAGTTTAATTCATGCTACTCCTGAAACACAGGGTTTGGAGGGAACTTCTCCATACACTAAATCGCGTTTCAGCTCTGCCTGCTTGTGAATATTCAATAGCTGACCCGAGGGTGCCATCTCATGGTCGAGTACTGTAACTAAGTGCCTAAATTTGCATATTTATAGACATGAGCGTCTACATCTGCAGAAAGGGGTTAATTTGTCAACCTAATTGATGTGTCCGCTGAATTGTATTTAATCGAAAGGTTTAAAAATTTCCTTGAGGCTATAAATTTTGTCTCATTTTCATTAAATTTGCTACAGATAATCTTAAGACTAAGACTCATAAAAGTTATCTGATGGATTTTAGATTGTCATAACCATTAGTTCTTTGCAGTCAAATAGAAGGCACATAATCCAAACAGGACTTGGGATCATGTCTCGGAAACACCCAGTCTTTGCTCACATGACTTAAAAATGTTTAAAGCCATGCTTGCATTATATATGTTTTTTGTCTTATGCATTTTTTTCATAAAGAATTCAGATGATATCCATCTGATCCAGATACCACAAGATCAAGAATGTTTTCTCCCAGTCTTTGGATAGGCCTCCTGGTCAAAACATTTTATAGGCTGTCTAAATATTGCTGTTATATTGCTAATATCCTAGTTGCATTAGTACAATACAACATAGCACAATAAAGCAGATTATCAGGGATCAGTGAGTCACTACATCATGAAAATAATTCCAAATAAAATTTTGGATACATAGTGTTTTTAACTAGGGTCATTTTCAGTGTAAAGGGTCAGTTTGTTGATGTAGCAGCTTTGGAGGAAAAACTCCAAAATTCTTCTTTCTCCAGCTATTTAGGCCATTGTTTAAGAAGAGATAGTATACAACCCCAATTCCAAAATAGTTGGGACAAAGTGTAAATTGTGAATAAAATCAAAATGCAATGACTTTCAGATCACATGGGCGAATATGGTATTTACAGTAGAACACAGATAACAGGTCAAATGTTGAAACTGAGACATTTTACATTTTCATCCACAAAATGATCCCATTTCAAATTTTCTGGCTGCAACAGGTCTCAAAAAAGTTGGGACACAGGCAAAAAAGAACATTTAACGAGTAATTACATTGACTGGCAATAAAAGGGATGTCTTAGAGAGGCTGAGTCTCTCAGAAGTAAAGATGGCCAGAGACTCTCCAACCTGTGAAGGCTAGCGTAAAAAAAATTGTGGAATACCTTAGAATGTTCCTCAATGTCAAATTGCAAAGGCTTTGAAGGTCTCATCATCGAAAGTGCATAACATCATTTAAAGATTCAGAGAACAAAAATCTCTGTACTTAAGGGACATGACCGAAGACCTTTACTGGATGCCCGTGATCGTCGGGCCCTCAGACGCCACTGCTTCACTCACCGGCATGATTCTGTCATTGAAATTATTAAATGGGCCCAGGAATACTTATAGAAATCACTGTCTGTAAACACAGGCCGCTGTGCCATCCATGGATGCCACCTAAAACTCTATCATGCAAAAAGGAAGCCCTTGTTGAGCATGATCCAGAAGTACCGCCGGGTTCTGTGGGCCGAGGCTAATTTATTATTGACTGTAGCAAAGTGTCCTGTGGTCAGATGAGTCCAAATTTGACATTCCTTTTGGAAACCATGGGCGTTGTTTCTTCCGGGCTAAAGAGGAGAAAGACCACCCCTCCTGTTATCAGCGTTCTGTTCAAAAGCCAGCATCTCTGATGGTATGGGGATGCATTAGTGCATATGGTGTGGGACACTTGCATGTTTTTAAAAGCACCATGAATGCTAAAAGGTATATAAAGGTTTTAGAGCAACATATGCTCCTCTCCAGATGACATCTATTCCAAGGAAGTGGCATGGTTTTGCCCCCGCCGGGTGAAGACATGAAGCCGGCAGGCACTGGGACCATGTACCCAAAAGCAAATTAAGGGACCCACACGCACTGGTAACAAACATAAAAATCTTTACTTTCAAGATAAAAACAAACAGGAGAGGAGCAGCAGCAAAAACATCAACAGGGCTCCAGACACAGAATGCAGCTTAAATACTCTTCATTGCACCTCCACTTCAACGAGCATCAGGTGCGGCTTGTTGAAGTAGTGGTGCAGACAGCAGGAGGGGGGAGGGACTGCAGGGCAGGACGAAAATTTTTTTTCCCTCCGCTTAGTCAACAAGAGCGCTACTGGCCTATCAGAAAGTAGTGACGTCAATATGAACAAGCACACATGGAAGCAATGTTGACATCAACACATCTGCGTACTGTGCCAACATTTAATCATGGCCATATAACAAACACATCAGCCTACAGGGGAAAAAAAATCGCTGCTTGTTTCTTGAACAGCCAAATTGTTCCCCTCACTTTTTGTGCAGAAATTTGAGAAATAAAATAAACTTAAAGCTATTTTTATACAGTGGTTGTTCTTAATGTTCGCCAGCTTGCAGGAGAGTAACTTGGTAGCTAACCAGCTAATTAACATAACATGAGTAAAACAATCAAACCGTGTTCATGAGAAGCACACACATCAATTGCCCGAGACACATCTCTGTTCAGAGACATGACAGTACTTCATGTTATTCGGGGATTTTAATGCCCGAACTGAAGTGAACAATGACTTTATCATCGATGACGAGTCGGATGTTGATATTCTATAGCTTGGTGACCTGTACGAAATTTACACGTTTCGTGCAACGCAAGATGCAGTGACGAACTGCACATTTCAGGGTGGCCTTTTATTGTGGGCAGTATAAGGTACACCTGTGCACTAATCATGGTGTCTGATGAGCATCTTGATGTGGTACACCTGTGAGGTGGGATGGATTGTCTAAGCAAAGCAAAAGTGCTCACTATCACACATTTAGACAGATTTGTGAACAATGTTTGAGAGAAATGGTAATATTGTGTATCTGGAATGAATTTTAGATCTTTGAGTCAATGGGAGCAAAAACAAAAGTGTTGCATTTATTTTTTTGTTGAGTGTATATTGGTAAGATATTGCCCTGTTTCCAATCATTTGGTATTTCTCCAGTTTCTAAAGACCGTCTGAAGATAGTGGATAGCGGCTTAAAGATGATCTCAGCAACTTCCCTGAGCACTCTAGGATATAAGCCATCAGGACCCGCCGCCTTATCTGCCTTTAGTTTATGTAACTTGTCTAATACTTCGTTATCCCTGACTTCAATTTCCGCTAGGTAATCTTGAGCATTTAACATGCCCTCTGGCTGAATAAAGACCCACTCAAAAATTCTCAACAAAGTAACTGTTTAAGGCATCTGCAATATCCTTGTTCTCATATAGCAGCAATCCATTTTTATTTCTTATGCACTTAACCTGCTCTTTCACTTTCCTTTTTCTGCTACAGTGCTGAAAGAAGCGCTTAGGGTTAGTTTTTGCCCCCTCTGCAATTTGTCTTTCATACAGTCTTCTAGCATTCCTCTGCTCTTTTTTGACCACAGCCTGCATTTTACAGTATTCAGCCTTAGTATTCTCATTGTTATCCTTAATGTACATTTTATAAAGATTCCTCTTTTCCCTCAAGTTCCTACAAATACTTTTGGTCATCAACTGAGGATTCTGCTTTTTCAGCTTACTTTTGTACACCTTTAGAATGAATTTGCATTGTGATTCAAGTAAAACCCCCTTAAATCTTTCCCACATCTCATTTACACACTCACAGTCCAGGAGTGTCTCCCAATTTATTTCACTTAGATATGAGCGCATCTTGTCAAAGCTTCCTCACCTAAAATTGAACATTTTTGTTTTTGAATCCACCTTTTTAACTTCCCATGAAACATTAAAATTAACAGCAGAATGATCACTTGTCCCAGGTGGCTCCAGTACCTCAACATTGCCAATTCTATCTGGGTCATTACAGAGCACTAAGCCTAAAATTGCCTTCTCTCTTGTAGGTTTATTAACATACTGCACCAAAAAATTATCATTTATAACATCTAGAAATTCTTCATACCCCCTACCCTGTCCTTTCACCATTACCCAATTGATACCAGGATAATTAAAGTCTCCCATAATAGTCTCTCCTCCTCTACAAGCTTGCATAATCCTCTTAAACTGCATTTCATTGACTGTACTGTCCAGAGCTGGTGGTCAATAGCACACACCTATGTTTAAACTTGTCTCGTGTTTGCCAATGAGCCTGACCCAGATATCTTCACAGGGCAAGGAATGTTCAATTTATGTTTATTTATGTTTTTATTCACATAGATTGCTATGCCCCCTCCCCACCTATTACATTTATCCTTCCTAAAGAGCTTATAACCTTCTATATTATATTCATCTCCATCCTCTTCACTAAGCCATGTCTCTGTAATCCCAACTATGTCATAGCCCTCAATAATCATAACAACCTCAAGCTGTGGAAAATTTATTTTGAAATTTCGAATTCTCACTAGAATATTAATTGATTCATTTTTAAGTCACCAACCTCATAGTTTTTTCTCGCACACAAAGTTTTCACTTTTTTGTTGTGATCCTGCATTTTCTGCCATGTCATGTACCATGTCATGCCCATGTTTCAAGTTCTGTGCCTGGCCTAGTGCCATGTTTGACTGCCCTGTGTGTTTCTTGACCTCTGCTTATGTCTGACCATTCTTTGATTATGTATTCTGTTTTGGTATTCAGATTTTCATGTTTTATTACAAAGTATTTTCCATGTTTCAGTTCTGTTTTTACCATGCCATGTTTCAGTTCCATGCCTTGGACTTCGTCTCCCCCGTCTTGTCTTGAGTGTTGTATTTGCTCATGGTCCCTAGTGTAGCGTGCCACTCCTTCGGGTCTTTCATTATCTCGTGTTCTTCCTTCCTCTTACTTTTACTATTTTACTAAAACCTACTAACAGTTATTTTGGATAAATACTAACCAACACTAACCTTGTAACTTATTAACGAGCACTCGGGATTGTATAGTTGCTCTTACTAATTGACTAACGATCTCTCAGCATTCGCCCTATTCTAGTCTCCACCTCTTGCCTTTCTCTAATTATCTCTGCTGCGATTTCTGTGGGTCTTCCACAAACTGTTTCGTGCTTTCCTTTCTGTAAACTACTCACATTTAGTATTCCGTGACGAGAGCTGTTTTGTCTGTCTATAGGTTTGTCTTGTGATCCCTGTCTGCGTTTTGCTACGGCCAATTTCATGTAATTAGTTTGTTCCCAATGTGTCTCTCCATGATTATCATTCTCATCGATTGCACCTGTGTTCCCTCGTCATGTGGTCACCCGGAAATGTATATTAGATGTCTGTTTGTTACACTTTTTTGTCAGATCGTTACTTCCTTGTTACCTGTTCCATGCTTCTCTCGCCTTGTATCATTGTGATAATCTTTCTGACTGGACCGTCTTAGACTTCGAGCTTTGCCTTATTCCTGTACTTCGCCGCATTCTTGTTTATTGACCCATTTTTGTCTGACCATGATTTTTGTGATTGGTGCCCTGTTTACGGTTCTGGATTTCGCCCCCTGGATTTTGATTTTGGATTGTGGACTTTGTACTGTCGCCTGCTCTGTTGGGGGGGTTTCCCCCTTCAGAAATAAAGCCTCCTTTTTGCATTTTACTGGTGTTTGCACTTGGTTCATTTCGTAAAACCTCACATTTTTGGCCTTATAAAAGGGATCATCTCAAAATACCATTATCATAGTGCTTGGGGGAATTGTAATTCCCATAACTAAAGAGGAAGGGAGTTTATAGACAGAATTTCTAATATTCATTTTTCTATTGTTCATGACTTCGTGTTTGAAGTACAAAGTCTAATTTTGTTTAGTGTAGGAGGCATGGGGTTCAGGTGAGACTAAACTAAACCCATTTCTCGTGGGTTCATCTAGGTAGCAGGTTGAATCGGCCCAGACCTCCAGTCACCAGTGCCTGAGGATTTCAACTTTAAAACAGATTGTACCCATATACGATGTTACTTATTTAATTTTTTTTTACAGTGATGCCACCCTTCCCAGGCAGGATCATTTCTGAAAAATTCATCTGGTCTTGGAACTGTGGGTTTTGCCCAGACTTTGATTCTTGACAACACATTGTGAAAGTGAATGTGGTGGAACAATAAGTTGATCGTCATTTGTTTTTTCCATTTTGATGAATTGTTTTGTTCTGGCATCTCCTCCAAATCTTTCATTAAACTTTCCCCTGCAGAATCACCATGGGCCTTCTTGAATGTCTTGTAATATAGCCTGTAAAATGACCGGAGTGTTACAATTCAATTAAATTTGTTACCCAAAGTATGGCATATTTTTAGGTTGTTTTACAACTGGGGTACTAAATAATAGATAGGGAAATACAACTTTCTGTTGAGGATACATGAATTCAGCCCCATAATGCGTTAAAAAGATCGAGATAGGTTAGGGATCATAAATGAGAAGGTGTGCATTCCACGGTTTTAATGCACGACGCGGAGGACATAAAAACCGTGGAATGCTCACCTTCGAGTTGATTATCCCGCTTATACCATGGTCAATCACGAGCAATATCAACTCACATCATTCAAAAGTTTTTGGTGAAAATTTTGCATTTGCACTAAAAAAAAAAAAAGAGCTGGTAATCATTAAACAGGCGCCGCGCCTTCTCATACCCAATAGCCTACTAAGGGCAAAGTTAAATTGAACCAGCTATCTTAGTTCATCTTACGTTCATGGAGAAATAATTTTTTGCACACGCTTACATCCGTTTACCAGCTGATTTGATAACGGATTCCAGCTGAAATGGAGATTATTCATAACGCAACATTATGTGCAATTATGCTGACTGTAGCTAACTTGCTACCCACAATTACAATGAACTTATGACGGTTTCCACAGTCAGCGAGCTGAAGTCTGCTGGCACAGCACATAGCGAGTGAACTGTCAGCAGTTGCTCATACATGAAGTGGACACGTTCGTTTCCTTTAATGAATAAAGCCTGATTACTTCGCTGCTATAATATTTCCGGTCATTATCGCTTGAGTACCTATAGTTAACCGCCCCGCAGGACGCAACTTAGGTGACGCCGCTAAATTTACTGGAGATAAATGAGCAGCCAGGTTACCATTGTACCTAGCCGAATACCAGGTCTAAAGTTGCTAGGGTTACAAGTTGGCTTGTGGATGAATTTCGAAGGGTGAAACGACCGTAGCCGAATTACCTGTGCGGTTCCACGGTTTTAATGCATACCTTCCAGCCAATCAGAAAAAAGTATTCACCCAGACCATGGTATAAATTGTATGAACATTAATATGAACCTCTGGTATCAAGTCACCTCCCAGTGAAGGACGCAGATTGTTAGTCCCATCTGTTCTAAATAAAGTGGTGTCAGTGTACTTTAAGAAGTTACCTGTAGCCACTCAGAGGGTCTGGAACTTTGCTCCTATCGGCAGCTGCTAGATAATATTTATCACCGAGTTCCATCTGCAAATCATATGTCAACATCTCCAGCGCAGACACAGGACCTTAGCCTTTCCTGAACATCTCCGTCACTTTTTCCTTGACACAGTCTGACACATCCCTATGCTTCAAGGCATCAGCACTCTTCACAGCATGATTGTGGGTGAATGTGAAACTGACCCCAGTTGGAAACAGAGGCATATGACGATCTACATCGTTGGTGCTGAAAATGCAAGTAGACAACATCTCAAAGTTCAATGTAGCCCTTGAAACATACGTATAATCTACACTCTGAACAAGTTGCAAACATTTTAAAGTTGTACCCTCCTGCTTGCTTGCCCCACCTTGGACCATCCAACTTAATGGAAGACTCAAAGACAGTGTATGCAGTTTATGTGCAGGGTTGAGGGACCCTTTTTGTGGGCCAATGTTCTTTCACCTCCAAACCTAGTCCCTCAGGGATGTTGAGGTGGGTGCTGTCTCATGAGCACTGACTAAGTGGATTACTTACACAGATGATTTCTTGATGGTCAAAATCATTTTTGCACTGCAGTCCTTATTCTTTGATCCCCTCCTTTCACGAGCTGTTGCTGATTTGCTGTATGCCTGATGCTGACACCTGTAAACAATCTGAAAAGAAAACTACGTACAATTATATAAAATTAAAATATAGTAACTGGCGATAGGGGAAAGTGGGGTGAGTTACGCCACTTTTTACTCAAAGTGACTTTAAAGTGAGGCCTTGACAGTAATGCCTCCAACTTAAGTATGTACATATATTTCAGGATGTGAGACATCCGTGGGAACAATAACTTTGAATCTGAAATAAAAAGTTTCAGAAATATAGATTTCGGGAAAAAAAAGTAGTCTCGTAGCACAACTTGCCCCTGATGCGGACTAAGTTTTGCCTTTGGGGAGAATACGCTGGGGTAAATTGTGCTAGTGATTATTGAAGTAAAACAGAACATTTTAATCTCATAAACTGTACTGCTACATAAAAGCAAGACAAGTTCAATACAAAATTACTCATTTAAGGTTTATTTACATATCGTCACACTATTAAACTATTGACATAAGTCATATTTTGTAGTTTTTGGGAAAATACAAAAAACTGAAATACACAATATATGATATTTGTGAATCATTTCAGGCAAAAAGGCTTTGGCAATAGATGCCTGTTGACATACATAGAACGCTGTCTGTCAATTATGTAATATATAAGAATAAAGTGTCTTAGGCCAATTTCTGAACATTCCATTGCGACTTTGGCCACTTAAAACCTGAATAAAACTGCTCTTTAATACTATAGTGCAAACTCAAAACAGAAATCAGTGTTAGCTAAATTTAAAAAATGGCAGGTAAATCAAACACTGATGAGGCATGCCCATCTGTGTGTAGATCTCGGTGTGTGGTTGTGTGGATTTGTTTGGGTGTGTCGGTGTGTCTCTGGGTATGTGCGACTGGATGTGTGGGGATTTGGGTCTGGTTGTGTGGATGTCAGGGTTTGGGTGTGTCTGTGGGTCTGGGTTTCTGGGTGTTTGGGTCTGGATGTGTAGGTCTAGGTGTGTGGATGTGGGAGTATGGTTATGTGGGTCTGGGTGTGTTGGTGGTGGTGGGTGTTGATTTTGTCCATTGTGGATATGTAGGGGGTGAGTTGTGCTGGCGCAACTTAACCCAGACCCTTTAGCACAAATCACCCCAGCCCCACAATTTTGAAAAACTAGCATGATCCAACAGTTTAGATATAACATCATGCTAACTGTATAGACTCATTATGTAGCCCACTACAGCACTAAAACATTTGTGAAATGTTTTCAAACTTGTCTATAAGCGTTCAGACACAACAATCAAAAAACCATGATCATAGACATTTTACTTTTAAAATCAAAAAACAGTTTTTGAACTATATGTGCTTACCTCTCATGCCATGTGTCTCTCTTTTTTGGAGGATGAGTAAAATGGATGGCTCTTCAAAAATGTGTTCACATGACCAATTTCTTGTATGTTTTCTCGAATCAAGGGGTGGCACTCTTTACCCCTGGGCACAAATCACCCCAATCTCCCCTACAGTTTCTTTTTCATCATGATAGCCAATATTTTTAATTATTATATTATCCTATCATTTTGTATTTAGTACATAATGGGCACTGAAAGTGAAAGACTTTCCTTATATTTGTGGCGCCACATTCATGTAATTTAAAACTCACCTTAAAAATTTTTAACTTGCCACTTTTGGGAAATGTTCTGTCGACTCAGAGGGCAGTCAGAGACTGCCCTTCATGTTGCTGCTTCCATTCCTTCGCTTTGTCCTCAGTTATGACTGCCAAGCATAGTTTGGCAAAGAATTGGTCACCACTGCCAACTTCACAACCTTATAATCGCGGCTGCTTCTTAGTAATTCCTGAAAAGAGAATTTAATAGTTTCAATCAAGCCACATTTTCAATTGATCCTACCCAAAAAAATAAGCTGTAAGATTCATTGTTGGGTCTACCCCCCGTCTCAAAAGTCAGATTACCTGAAAGTTTAGGCCAAAAAAAACTTGGTTATTATCCCCTCCCGATCCTGAAAATGGCACTTAAGCTATATTTTTTTTAAAAATCGTAATGCATTTTCCATTAAATAGTTACCTATACCCACAATTTGAAGAATTTCAAGATTTTTGTCTTTTTTGTCCTTTTGCTTAGGACCTGTATTTCCATGCCTAAATGAGTAAAAAATACTTCAATTTTTCCAGGTAGAGAGGGAGGTTTTTTTGGACAAATGGAAGCTAAACAGGTATTTTGTTACCTGGCCTTAGCTAGAGTAGAGAGGCTAGAGGAATTATACAGTATAATTCATCCAAGCCTAACGTTTCACAGAAATTGGTTAGGTATATATGATTTCTACCCTGAAAGATACAAGAGACGCTGCTGTTATCATCGAGACATTTATTTTTTAGGACACCCCATCTTTGTTGAGTGTGACTTAGAAACAACTTGCATGCGAGGCTACCTACCCATGCAATGCAGGCTGCTGCTAGCTACATGAGCGATATATAGGCCTACATGATATAGCCATAGGCCAAATCTAGATTGGATCACAAAGCAAGCATTTTGGCGAATGAAAAGCTGTTTATTTTGACATGCAGATTTGAATGCTATTGGTTTTCTATTGTGGACAAATGTTGGGAAAATAATAGCGAATAAATAATAGATATTCAGACTGCAAAATTTTGAACTGAAGATGTGAATGGAGCTCAGCGAGCATAGCCATAGGCCGAATCTACATTGGGTCACAACGCAAACATTCTGGCAAATTACGAGCTGTTTATTTTTACATGCAGATTTGATTACCATTAGTTTTTTATTGTTGACAAATGTCAGGAGAATAATAGTGAATAAATGCAAAATTCTTCTGACCTGAAGACGCAAATGGAGCTGAGGGAGCGTGAAGTCTGCCATTGTTCTTCATAGATTTATCCATGACGTCACTACTCACTAATTGATCAATAGCAATCTAGCAGACTAGCGGACTGGGAAGAAAAAATTTGCGGGCAGGACCATCACAGGAAAGCCGTGTGTACTTCAGTAGGACAATGCAAAACCACATACCACAGCTATTACAACAGCATGGCTTCATAGTAGAAGAAACCATGTGCTGAACTGACCTGCCTGCAGTCCTGATCTTTCACCGATTGAGAACATTTGGTGCATATTTAAATGAAAAGTCTGTCAAAGGAGACCCAAAACTTTCCAGCAGCTGAAAGCCTGTATTAAACAAGAGTGGGATCAAATTCCAATAGCTAAACTCAAGAAACTTGTCTCCTCAATGCCCAGACGCCTCCACTTAGTGTTAAAAAGAAGAGGGGAAGCTACACCATGGTATAGGCCCCTGCCCCAACTTTTTTGAGACCTGTAGCAGTCATTAAATTTGAAATGAACTCATTTTGTGGATAAAATTGTAAAAATTTCTCTGAGTTTCAACATTTCCTATGTTATCTCTGTTCTTTTGTGAATAAAATACTGGCTGGTGTGATTTGAATGTCATTGCGTTTTAATTTTATTCTCAATTTACACTTTGTCCTAACTATTTAGGAATTGGGGTTGTATATATATTACCATGTTGAAGCATTTTCTATTTTTGAGGCAAACAGTTTTCTTCAGAGCACTTTCATCCATTTTGAATGGATCTTTTTTTGACAGGTTTCTGTTCCTGTTAAGTGTGCAGCAGTGGTGTGAAAAAACAAGATGTGCATTGTTACCTACATCTCCTCATTAAAGTTGTCTTCACTGGTTAAGTGGGAGCAAGATCATCCTGATTTTATACATTAAACCACCCTAATCTTGGACTCAGAAGTTGAAATAACCCAACCTTTTGAAAGTTTTTTTTTTTATCTTGGGTGATACAACATGTTCTAGGCTTGAGTAATTTCAAGATTATGTTGGGGACTTCAAGAGATTAAAATAGCAAGTAAACCTAACAAAAATAGGAAGGGGAAACAGTTGCATTCCAAAGGAAGTCTGGACAACATTCTGTGAATTTCAAAGGAGGATATCAAGCTCAACCTCATGGACAGCGTTGTCGCTTGAAGAGCCTTACTTGATATTTTATCATGTCGGCTCAGAGGTCTCAGTATTCAGGCTCATCCAGCTGCTGGAGGAACTGTGGTTCTCGGGATGCAAATCATCACCACCAATTTTGGACCCGAAAAACATCCTCCTAGCATGTAAAAGAAAACTGCTAATTTTGACTGCACTCGATAAAACTCTGAGAGGTGGCCATGGGAATGTTTTGGATTCGAAGACACCTTGGGCTTTTGGGAGTATTTCAGGGCAACCTCTCCTGAGAGGAAAAGGTTTTTCATTTCAAATGGATAATATGCCAGTTTCTGGCTACTGTATTTTTGTTAACGTCTTAAGCCCGAACACCCCCAGTACTGGGGGCAATCAGTACGCATAATAAAAACAGCAAGTTCCCTTATAACATCATCGTCATGCGGCATATCCTCTTAAAGGGAAGAAACTTTGTTAAAAGCTCATGATGACCATTTTTATCTCAACGGAACACAATTCAAACACCAAGCAAGTAAATACGCATGTAGCAAAAATGAGATAAAGTAATATCAGTGCTCTATCACTAGCATTTCTACTGAATTTGTGCTATGCATACAAATGATACATAAAATGAAAGAGGAAAGTTAAACCAACACCACACTTTACATTCTACAGCAATGATTTTTTTTAACCCTTGCTATTTTGTAATAAAAAACTATATTTGAGGGTAAATCTGCACTGTCTATTGTGAGTCCATGTCTTCGTATTATACTGAAACTACTCCTTCCAGTCTCCACGCATTTTTTTCCCGGGGCACTGCTTGCAATGGGGACAACTCCTGAGCATTCCCAATGCACCAATGTGTTTTCTCCTCTGTGATTGGTTTGTGGTGCTGTCAGTTTGATTTTGGGGTGGCCATTTGATTTTATGGGCTCTGACGTTTCCAAAGAGCCCTCAACAGCCGTAATTCCACAAACCTATCCTAAGATGGAGCCTTGCTTTCCCAGTGCGTGTAACTGAGAGTCCATGTGCCATTACACACGATACTTATTGAGCACTACAATATAAATGCAAAACTGATTTGTTTTTGGTATTTTTGCTATAATTATCCATCAAACATTCAGCAGACATCATCGAAGTAGTTTCTATGGCTTGCCGGCTGATTCTTCATATGGCAATGAAGCATATGACTCATTGGAAATAATTATTGGAATAATGAGTAGGTAAGTCATTCAGCTATTGTGCAGGTGATGGCTGTATATATACTTGCATTTTGAGCACACACAGTTGAGCATACACCATTGCAAACACATTGTTTTTGTGTATGAAATTGCTAAATATTGTTATTATGATGCTAATATCCTAGTTGCATTAGTATAATATCACATAACACAATAAAGCAGATTATCAGCGACCAGTGTGTCATGAAAATAATACCAAATAAATTTTTTGGATGCATATTGTTTTCACTGAAAAAGACCGTAGAGTAAAAGGGTCTGCTTGTTGATGTAGCACCTTTGGGGGGAAAAGTCCCGAAATTCTTGTTTCTCCAGCTATTTAGGCTATTGTGTAAGAAGAGATAAAGTACTAAAGTATATTAGATTACCACATTGAAGCATTTTCTATTTTTCTGGCAAGCAGTTTTATTTAGAGCACTTTTGTCCATTTTGAATGTTTGTTGTGATTGCTGTTTTTACTTTTTCTGCGTTCCGGCTGCAAAAGACTCAAAGAGTGCAGCAATGAACGCAGATATACAGTCATTAATCTGGTTTATTTTTGATATTTTCGCTATGATTGTCCACTCAATATTCAACAGTCATTTTCTAAGTAGTCTTTTGAAACAATCCATGCACTTTTACGTGCAAGTACCGAGAGATTGTTGAAATACAAGAGCTCAAATGTGGGAGACCTGGGTTCAAATCTCGGTTGAGTGTGAGAGAAGAGCAGCTGGGACATAGTTCTTGAATGAATTATTGCTGGGGTGATTGTTATTTTGACCTTTTGCCATTGTTTACCTTATCTTTGTCTTAACAATTCTGTTTATTTGCTAGTTTTATTGAAAGTAAATCTACTCCAGTGGGGTCCAACTTCATTTCCTTTGTTTGTACAAACCCCAATTCCAATAAATTTGTTTCTCGTGGGACAAAAATATTGAAATAAAAATTAATAACTCAAAAAGTATGAAAGATATCAAGAAGATGAATACGAGAAACATAATTCAGAAAAGCTGAACTGTTTGAAGTTTGAATGAAGTTTCTAGGTGAAAATATGTAGGAGTAGTTTGTCAGCACAAAATTTTGGAGAGTAAAGAAAGAAAGAGTGGAAAGAACATAATAACAATTAATGGCTGCAATGACAACTTCTGCAAGTGGATGCCAATGTTGAGCGAGCAGATTTTGAAATGTTGCAAAACATTTTGAAAAATGGTTTGAATGTTTTGAAATGTTTCAAAGCTTCAAATTTGCCATCCTTACAGCCTACTACTCAGAAGACAAATAAGGCACCTCCCTTGCACATAAGCAAGCAGCGGTTAAGTTCGGTCAAATACAGGAATCTGAACTATAAGCTAAGTACCATTGTTTGCATACTCGCTATTCATTTATTATAACCTTTTCCGGAGTGACCGCAGTCAACACACCGCCAGCACTTCAGGGGTAGGGGAGAGGGTGGTTAGTTGGAACAGATTTCACAAAAATGCTTATTTTCAAGACATGGTTATAATGTAAATTCTATTGCATGTTATTTTTCTTACATATCTATGTGTACTACAATCTCAGCAATAAAGGTCAGCAAAGTTCAAAGAGGTTCATTATAAGAGAAAAAGACTTTGTGATATGAGCTGAGGAGTTCCACATGCCGTGGCGCAAGTTGGAACACCTAAGTTACTGAAGGGGAACTCATTCATTCTCTTGACTTATGGTATAATTTTGAGACTTTTTACCCCCTGGGAGTGGTCCTGATGAAAATATATGTGTTGAGGAATAATCAAGGACCCTAAATTACCAAAATTTGGATTTGCCTCACCCACATAATTCTTGAGTGACCCTACATGCCTTAGGAAAGTCTTGATCTAGAGCTGGACACGAAATAATCATTAGACCTCAGCACTTTAGTTATCTATTTAATGAAACAAACTGACTACAAAAAAATGGATGAAGTTAATTTTTCCTAAATTTATTCAAAAACATAAAATACTTCATCAAAATTGAAGACAATTTTGCTCAGAAATAAAGAAGAAATCAGGGTTTTTTTAGTTGCTGTGCTTTTTGATCAGGCCTATTTAAAAACAAAAAGCTATTTAATGTGATCAGTATTGAACATAAGTGGAGTAAAATGTACCAGTCTACTTGTGATGAACAGCGGGGTTTGTTGGAACATGTTCCAACTAGCCTCATGCTATACATTCCTTCAAACAATCAACTCTCAATTGGGTTCTTTCATGGGTATCATGTGTACTGAACAAAGTGGATACTTCTGAGGTTTAAAAAACATACAAACATCTCAAACATGTAAACGTCAAGCAGGGCGTAGATACCAAGGTGGCTGAAGGGTAGTGTGATAGGGTTCCTCAAGATGGCAGCAAAGTTTTCAATAGATTCTTTGCATGTTCAGGAAAGTGGTATGTTTCAACATACCCCGTGTTCCAACTAACCCCCCTCTCCTCTATCCCAGTAAAGAGCGTGCACCTCTGTAAAAAGATCGCGTACAAGCTCAGTTGCTTTCATGTTCATCGGTGTACTCCGGGTTCACTAAGGGGGCGGCGACGTCCGCTTTGCCGCCTTGTCTATCCCTGTCAACACCATACTTCTCTGTATTAGTACCCAGTTCAGAACATATTCACATAGGCATTGCGGCAAAATTACGGTATTGCATGCTGGAACACCACGGATTAAGATCCGTGTTGTCATCTGTGAATGTGTGAAAGTGCCTAAACTTTCATGCACTTAACTTCCCATGACATGGGATGGATCAACAATACGTCTTTATGAATGCTCATTTACAGTATAAAACATGCTTTTGGTGACTCTTCTGGTTGAAAGGTGCCTCGAATGCTGTATGAATTCACCTCCAATGCAGTCAGAACGCACCCGGAATGGCCGTCGAATATGGTTGGAACGTCCTAGAATTTAAACAGAATGCAGCTTGAATACTCAGAATGTATTTAGAATGTAACACGAGTATCCCATATGCGTTGATTGAGTAATTGCTGACTACAGCAGGGGAACGTAAAAATGCCAGTAAAACTGATGCCAAATTTGTGAGAGTAAACAGGTATGCGTTAATAAATTAAAACTGGCCACGCCTGATAATGTTGAGAGTTTTCAGAGTTTCTGTAATGTAATTTAAGCCAGTTCACCAGCTGCCACTGATTCCAGCGGCAATTGAAAGATTCCAACGGCATTCGAAGCACATTTCAGCTGAATTGTTTTATTATTGAAATAGATTCCTGCAGCAATCGAAATGCATTCGAGGTGCATTCTGTCTCATTACAGGCACATTCTGGCAGGATTTGACATGGCTTGCTATTTCGATTCTCCCTCAAATGCAATCAGAACGTTTTGAATGCCATAAAAATATTTATAATGCAGTCATAGCGCAGTTAGAATACAGTTTGAATGCTGTTCGATATTTCTCCACTTCAAATGCACCTCGAAAGTTTTGAGCACGAGCAAAACATTCGAGCCGGCCACAAGAACGGGCCCGATTATTTGGAATGCACTCAAAATGCAGTCAGAATAAAAAAAAAAAAGTCTGTCTCCTTTGACGGACTTTTCGTTTAATCATGCGCCAAATATTCTCAATTGGTGAAAGATCAGGACTGCAGGCAGGCCCGTTCAGCAACACGGACTCTTCTATGAAGCCATG
Organism: Gymnothorax reevesii; assembly: GCA_029721435.1. NCBI lineage: Eukaryota > Metazoa > Chordata > Actinopteri > Anguilliformes > Muraenidae > Gymnothorax > Gymnothorax reevesii. Next base: position 68,005,803 of record CM056578.1, on the reverse strand, counting down.
CTGTAATAGCTGCAGTATGTGGTTTTGCATTGTCCTGCTGAAATACAAGACCTTCCCTGGAATAAATGTCGTCTGGAGGGGAGCACATGTTGCTTTAAAACTTTAGGTTATTTACATAACCCCGGTTCTCTGAGTAATATGAGTGAGATGTCTCACTATGGGATGCACGCCTCGCTGCAGCCTCAGAAGCATTAATCTCATTACGCCAATCCTGATTGGCTGGTGAACGTGTCCGTCCGCCCAGGTGGTACACCCACCTTAAATAGTTCATGCAGACGGCACCACGTCATTCAAGATAAGCACCTCTTCTCGCTCGCCCCAGCAAGAAGGGTTGTCTGATGAGACATCTCACTCATATTACTCAGAGAACCGGGGTTCTATAAATAACCTAAAGTTCTTTTTCATAATATTTTCTCACTATGGGATATCGTAGCTCCCGTATTGCCAGACAAGCTTATTCAGCGTCCACCAACCCACAGAGAAGCAATCTGTTCAGTCAGGACAGCAGAACCGCGCGTGCCACGCACGGGGCGAAAACGTCCAGCTTATAAAAGCGGACAAAAGTGAGAGGCGAGGACCAACTCGCCGCTGCACAGATGTCCTGAACAGAAACTCCCCTGAATAAGGCCCAGGATGCGGCCAAGCCCCGAGTCGAGTGCGCACGCAGGCCCACAGGCGGCTGCAAACCCCGACACGTATAGGCCAAAGCAATCGCCTCCACCACCCAATGGGATAGGCGCTGCTTAGTGATAGGTTTCCCCTTATGAGGATTAGCCCAGGAGATGAACAGCTGATCGCTTCTCCTGAAACCCCTTGTCCTGTCCATGTACATGCGCACCGCGCGGACTGGACATAACCCATGCGGCTGCTGCTCCTCTGGTGAGGCAGCAAAGGCCAGAAGGTCAATAGGAGAACATGAGCCCATCACCTTAGGCACAAAAGCCGGGTTGGGCCTCAAAATCAACCTTACATCTCCCGGGAAGAGCTGAGCGCATGACGGATGCACCGAAAGCGCATGGATGACACTTACTCGCTTAGCTGAAGCCAGAGCCAGCAACAACACAGCCTTGAGAGACACGTGCTTCAAGTTTGCCCCCTCTAGTGGCTCAAAAGGAGGGCCCTTAAGCCCCTCCAGAACCACAGCCAGATCCCACGGTGGCACCAGTGGTCTGGACACGGGGAGAAGCCTGCGCGCTCCCTTCATAAAACGGCAAACCAGTGGGTGCTGACTCGCCGTTCGCTTCCCAAACCCCACGTGACAGGCGGCGATCGCTGCCAAGTACACCTTAATCGTGGAGAAGGCTTTGCCTTTGTCAATCAGGTCCTGCAAGAATGACAATACAGCGGACACTGAAAAGAAACGTGGCCGTTCCTGTGACACCACCCTTCAAACACCCTCCACTTACAGTCATACAAAGACTTAGTAGATGGGGCCCTAGCGTTTTGTATAGTGGAAATCACAGGCTGTGACAATCCCACAGCCGAGAGACTGAGCCACTCAGGGGCCACGCCCACAAGGTCCCTGCGCAGCGGGAGCTGCCAAGGCTGAGCGCACAGTAACCGATATATCTCCGCTAGCCAATGCATCGCCGGCCAATGCGGAGCAATCAATATCAGTGCGTGACCATGTTCCCTCACTCTGAATAGAGTGGGGGATATCAAGGCTAGGGGAGGGAACGCGTAAAGAAGCTTGTGCAGCCAGGCGTGCGCTAGTGCGTCTACGCCAAGGGGAGCATCCATGCCGCGCAGAGAGTAAAACAGTGCGCACTGCGTGTTTTACAAGCCGGGAGACGAGGCAGCTAGCTGGTGTGCTAACTTTAAGAAGGCCGAGAGGTAGCTGGTGTGCTAGCGCTCGGAGCTCGACGTGCCGTGGTGAGGCGTCGAGAGAAGAAAACCGAAAGGTAGCTGGTGTGCTAGCCTTCGGTACTCGACGTGCCATGGTGAGGCGTCGAGGACAGTGCTGACCAAGCCGTGGAGGGCTGGAGAGCACTGAGTCCGGTCTGGTGTGACCGACGAAGCAAAAAGGTATCCAAAGCTAGTAGCGCCCGGCGACAGAAAATCCGTCTGTGGACAGTTAAGCTAACTAGCCCTGGACGCGAGATATGCTCGCTAGTGAGAAGAGGTGTTTGAATGACGTGGTGCCGTCCGCATGAACTATTTAAGGTGGGTGTACCACCTGGGCGGACGGACACGTTCACCAGCCAATCAGGATTGGCGTAATGAGATTAATGCTTCTGAGGCTGCAGCGAGGCGTGCATCCCATTGTGAGACATCGAGCGAAATATTATGAAAGAGAACCTTTATATACCTTTCAGCATTCATGGTGCTCTTTAAAACATGCAAGTGCCCCACACCATATGCCCTATGCATTCCCATACTGTCAGAGATGTTGGCTTTTGAACTGAACACTGATAACAGGAGGGGTGGTCTTTCTCCTCTGTAGCCCGGAGGACACAACGCCCATGATTCCCAACAAGAATGTCAAATTTGGACACGTCTGACCACAGGTCACTTTGCCACTTTGCTACAGTCCATTTTAAATGAGCCTTGGCCCACAGAACATGGCGACACTTCTGGGTCATGCTCAACAATGGCTTCCTTTTTGCATTTTTGCATGACAGAGTTTTAGGTGGCATCTGTGGATGGCACAGCGGACTGTGTTTCCAGACAGTGGTTTCTAGAAGTATTCCTGGGCCCATTTAGTAATATCAATGACAAAATCATGCTGGTGAGTGATGCAGTGATGTCTGAGGGCCCAAAGATCATGAGCTTCCAGTAAAGGTCTTCGGCCTTGTCCCTTATGCTCAGAGATTTTTCCATTTTTTCTAAATCTTTTGATTATGATTTGCACTGTCAATGACGAGACCTTCAGAGCCTTTGCAATTTGACATTGAAGAACATTGTTTTTAATGTATTCCACAATTGTTTTGCACAAATCTTCACAGGTTGAAGAGCCTCTGGCCCTCTTTACTTCTGAGAAACTCAGCCTCTCCAAGACAACCCTTTTATAGCCAATCATGTTACTCACCTGATGCCAGTTAGCTTAATTACTTGCTAAATGTTCTTTCAGCTAATTCTCTTATACTGTATATTAATTGTTTTTTCAGCCCTTTTTTGCCTGTGTCCCAACTTTTTTGACAGCTGTTGCAGCCAGAAAATTTGAAATAAGCTCATTCTGTGGAAAAAATGTAAAATGTATCAGTTTCAACATATTAAATGTTATCTATGTTCTATTTTAAATAACATATTGGCTCATGTGATCTGAAAGTCATTGCATTTTGATTTTATTCACAATTTGCACTTCGTCCCAACTATTTCTGAATTGAGGTTGTAGTTCATATGTTGACAATGTTATGTTTTCAATTTAGGACAGCATCATTGTTTTAAATTTATTTCAGGACACATAAATGTGATCTTTACTTTGTGTAGCATTATTTGACTTTGCACTTAAACAAACCCCCCTTCAGGCCAGTCAGAAAAGGAAAATGCCAGAGTCGGATTGCATTCTCTGGACATTTTTCTCTTTCTCTCTAGATGCAGTCACTACATAGCAACTGGGAATACAGTAAAGCACACCATGATAAGTAGTGCTACAGATTAATGGCAGGCGAACATGCTCATTTGAATAGAAGAAAGTAGAAAATGGGTAAAAAAAAAAAAAAAAAAATCTGAAAGAAAAAGAGCTATAAAAATTTCAGCTATTGCTATTCAAATTTATCTTGGTGTAGCAATTATTACTATACAGTGGGGTGCAAAAATTTGGCCACCCCTGGTTTAAATGTCTATCACAATTAATCCCCAAGTGATTGAAAGCAAACCTGAACACTAAATACTACAAAGTTAAGCACGACACCTTCCTGCAAATTCAAAAGCAAGGCTTCTTTTTAATAAAATTTTTCTGAGTTCTGAGAAGAAAGGAGAAAGGGCCTTGTGCAAAAGTTTGGGAACCCTTTTGGAATTGGTCTTTGTTACCTTTTAAGAAGATGATTACTAAGGCCCACATCCAGGTGATTTACTTGTTAGGGCTTCAATGAGTCAGGTGAATATAATTCTAGGGTTGAACTACGTTGTATATATTCTGAAGTAACCAGTGCTTTAAGTGGGCCGGTACGCCCCGGTACGGAGTACCGGCACTTCTAGATTTTAGCCCTCATAGTACCGAGACTTTTTACGGCGTACAGGGACTTCACACGAGCTTGTAGTACCCTATCCATTTCTCTCTTGGCAATTCATGATCCTATGGCTATACTACATTGCCCACTGTGCACTAGTATGCGCCGCACGCCTGTCCCTTTACTCGCTAGACGTTCACTTGCAAGGAGATCTTAAGGAGGAGTGGCATGTCTTTCAAACATTATTTGACCGAGCCTTGTGATGCGTAGGCAGTCTCATCGCGAACGTTTAATGGCAAGTAGCAAGCCATTTTGGCTGCAGATCGGACTCATTATGGATTGGTTTTGCTGCGGAGAGATGGGTTTTAGCTGTCTTAGCTACCTAGCTAATTTGGTGGGGGCATTTGTAATCATGCTAGAAAGCTACTTGTTAACAAGTGAAATTTGATCATCTCTGAAATCATAACTGCTTTCAAATGTTTACCAGCACGTTCGCCACGCGATAGTATAGCATTGAACTCAAGCATAGCTGAATTTAATAATAACTTGCATGCCAGATGATATTTCAAACGATTAACTTTCATGGAATCGATATTAATCCTCAAAATACCCACAACCAAATACATAAACCAATACCAGCTGGCTAGAGAACAGAAGAGACGAGTTTGCTGTTATCCCACCCACATTACGTTATGTCACGTCCTTTCGACAAATAACTGATTCATGATGGTTTTTGTAGGCCATTCATCAGCAATTCGTTGTCATTACTGACTGCAACCAATCGGCCGCGCTAAGGTTGAGTGTGATGAGTACAACAACATTCCCAATTATTTTGTGTAGAAAATACAGCACCAGACCCTTTAATTTAAAAGAAAATGGCCCAGATTTCTCCATTATATTCATTGGAGTGCCACACCTCCAACTGAAATGAAACATCGGCAGGTGAGTTTATTAGAACATAGATTTTTGTTCTGGCGCTGACACTGGAAAGCCGTTGCCTATATTTAAATATAATCGTTAACATAAGTTCATTAGAAGAAGATGAGCTGAGTGTAAGGAATCAATCTGGAACCTAATGCGAGGACACGGGATTGCAAAAAATAGGTGCTTTATTGAATAAGGGGGATAACCCCCTCAGAGAGAAAGGCAACAGTACAGAGTCCGTAATCCAAAGCTCGAATTCCAATGGGGCAGAGCAGAGTTCGTTACCAGGGCACCAATCACAAAAATCGTTGTCAGGCAAAACAGATCCGGTACACAGGCGTAGGTCTGAGGGAGAAGCAAACTTATGAGCCAATAGACAGTCTGAATCGTTAACAGGGCAGCATTCCACAAAATCAAGGTTGGGCAGAAAAAGGTCAAAAACACACAGATGCAACAATATCCAAAAAGGGCAAACCAAGAATCTGAAGTCGGGCAATCCAGTCAGAAAGATAAATCACAATGAGTCGAGGCGAGAAACGTGGCACAAGAAACAAGGAAGTTATGATCTGACATGGAAATGAATGTGAAGACACCTTATAAACACATCCAGGGTGAACACATGACAGGGGAGAACAGGTGTGATCAATGAAACAATAATCAGGATTGACACGAGAGAAAATCTAATTACATGAATTTGGCGAATGCCAAAACGCAGACAGGGATAACGAGACATTCCTATGAACAAACAACAGCTCAGGTTAAGGAGTACTAAAGTGTACAGTCTAGAGAAAAGGGAAAGCCTGAGACATAAGTGGAAAACTGCAGTAGAGATAATTAGGGATAGACAAGGAGGGTGGAGATACGACTTGGGCGATTGCTGAGAGATCGTTAATCTATTAGTATGTGCAGCTATACAATCCCGAGTGCAAGTTAGTAAGTTAGTAAAAATATACGATGTTAATGAGTGTTAGTAGTTATCGAAAACAATAAACTGTTAGTACTGTTAGTAGATAGCAAAAGGAAAAAGAAGGAAGAACTCGAGATATGAGGGAAGATTGAAATCCCTGAAACCAGTAAATCACCCGAATGTGTGGCACGTAAAACTAAACCGTGAGCAAAGACCTACACAAGACAAGACGGGGTAGACGTAGTGCAAAGCATGGCATGGCAGAAAAATAATAAAAATATGAAATCCAATTACCAAAACACAATACGTAATCAAAGAGTAGTCATAATAACAAGCAGAGGTCACTTGAACACAAAAATCAATAAAAATGGCATGGCCAGGCACAAAACATAAACATGGCATGGACAGGATCCTAACACTGAGTCGTTATCACGGCACCTGTTAGCTTAAAAATGGCTGATGTTGGCAGAAGTATAACTACCAGTCCATGAAAAAAATATTTTTTTCGAGCGGATATTCTAATTACAGCATGATTGAGCTAGCAAAGCAGTTTTGTGTTGCTATGTGCGGTATTTATTCAGTTTTGGGAAATCACAACGTCTAGAAAACATAAGCCCAAATTGGCTGGCTCACTGGGGCTAGTTAACGTCAGATCTCATGTATTTCCATGGAAACGGAGAGAATTCTCGCAAAAAACTTTTATATTTTGAGAGCGAAATGCACATAGTATGAATACATTTAGATTATACATTTTATTTTGGTGGTAATAGTATTAATCGCATTATTACACTCGAGGGTGTGCTTGACAGTCATTCTTGTCACTTCGGTGATGCTAACGAACTCGGCGCCTGGCCGCATCACTGTCGTGCCAAGAATGACGGTCAAGCATACCCTCGCGTGTAATAATTGAAGCACCTATTACTAAAACCCCATAAGTCACACTTGACTTTACTTGACTTGTGGGGTTTTAGTAATCAGTGCTTCAATTCTTAATTAATGTTAGCTCCGATTAATGTGGCCAAGCAGCAAAAGTAACCAAGAACATTAAGGCTGAACAGAGTTACATAATTTTAACCCCACCTTTCGGGGGCTTCAGCTAATCACCTTTTCAAGACAATTATCAAATTACCTCTGAAATAAGCTGTTTTCACAGACCTTTTGATTTATTAAATGTTCAACACACAAATGCAAACAAATTGGCAAATTAGTTAAATCAATGGCCTAGGCACCTAAGATAGGTGGAGTAATATTTTCAGTGATGAGGTATTCTTCATTTGAGCACAGGCTACCCGTACTGTCTTGTTCATTTGAGAACATTCTAAACGTCTAAATGACCAATCAGATCGCTCGGTCAGATCTACATGTTGGATAATATGGGAAACTGGAGAGTGTGGTGCACTGAACGCCATACTGGGTTCTTCAACTATTAGCTAGGTAGCATAATTACAAAAAAAGTGGCTGATGACATTGTCAAAAACAGACGAAAATACTGTGCGTTGATTGATGAATTGTGTTGGTGGTGTGTTTGTGGTCAGTTATTGCCAACGCAGAGCCAGACACAATATGTTTTGACCTGCTTGAGTTGAATGAGACCACAGTAAATGATATGACAAAAAAAACTGCTTGCATGTCTTCATAAAAATGGCTTTGATGACTACTTCTTGGGTGAGTGTTTTGTGGCATTTGTATGTGATGGAGCATCAGTAATGCCAGACAGAAGAGTTGCTGCACAACTTTGGAGCAGATTTCCAGACCTGTTTGTGAGGTACTGCTCAAATCATTGTCTGGAATTGGCAGTTGCTCAAAAGTTTGGGATCACTTGCAAATTTCTTTGTTTTCCAAAGAAAAATACATTTTCATGCATTTCACAAACATTTTTTTCCATTTCACAAACAATTAAAATTAATCAGATGATTTTCAAAGAATGATATACATTTTTGCATGGAGGCCTATTATCAGCAACTGTCAGTCCTCTGCATCAATCTCCTGGTGTGGCTGCTAATCCAAGTTAAGCATTTTATAAGGCAAGTTGATTATTAGAAAACCCTTCTGCAAATGTGTTGCACAGCTGACAACTGTTGAACTAATAAGGCAGTGCAAAAGGGAGCATGGCATTCTTGAGATTGGTTTCGTACCTGAAGCATCAGCAGTTGTTTGTTTGTTTACAGGCTCAAAATGGCCAGAAAGAAAACTTCCTTTAGAGACCCATCAGTGTATTGTTGTGCTTACAAAAGAGGGCTATTCATTGTGAGAAATTGAAAACTTAAAATCTCTTACCATGCTGTCAAGTACTCCCTTCAGAGAGCACTAACTGACACTAACAAGGACAGAAAAAAGGAGTGGGAAAAAACAACTGTGCAAAAATTCAAATATCTGAGAGTTTAAGACAATGATGCCTCACTGGTTGTCAACTAGCAGCTGGGCTAAATAGTTCCCGTCAAACACCAGTTTCAGTATCAACAGTGAAGGTGTTGATGATGTTTTGATGAAGGCAAAGTTTGAATCATCATTTTCCATTAAAATCATTATTTCTAACTCAGACAATGTCAGCATTTTCTGTTCATTTGCTATATTTCCTATTCAGACTAATTTCATGTGTGTTTCCATGGAAAACAAGAAAATTTTCAAGTGATCCCAAACTTTTGAGCGGTAGTGTAGATGGCAGAGTTGCAAGAAAGAAGCCTTTCCTATGACCTCAACACAAAATTAAGCGTCTGAAGTGTGCAAAAGAAAACCTTGAGGAACCTCAAGCCTATTAGACCAATGTGTTTTGGATTGACAAAATCAAAATGGAACTTTTTGCCCACAGCCAAAGAAGGTATGTTTGGAGAAAAAAGGGTGAAGCATTTGTAGAGAAGATCATGTTGCCAACTGTTAAGCATGGAGGTGGATCCATTATGCTTTGAGGTTGTGTAGCAGCTGAGTAAAGAACCAGTAAAGCAGTGTGTTTTTAAACAAATCGTATTTACGACTTCACAGGCATGAATAGAAATTATGGCAATTAATGTACCTCATTTAGTTTACGCAGGTTTACACAATGTGTAATGTGTAAACTTGCTTTGGGGCAAGAATTTAACTATGTGACTTCAGAAACTGTCTTACCCAAATGTTTCATAGGCTGGAACCGTAGTAAGGTATTCAAGGGTAGTTCAGTACTGGATTCTTGAAAGTTTACATACACCGAAGCTATAGATATTTGAACTCATTTTTTGCACACCTGTATTCATTTCATGTTACTACCCCCCCACCCCTTCCCACGAAGGATTTCTACTTTTCTGACATAAGAGGTCATTTTGAAATGGTCTTTTAGACACAGATTTATTGCTGGTGTAATTTATTGTATTAGAATTCCATTGCTTTATTAGTTGGTCTCTGTAAAATCACAGGAAAGATTCCACAGATTCATGTATTAACTTTTTTATGCCTCTGATGTGATTATAGAATTCTGATTGGCAAGTTCTAATTAGGTCTTAACTGGGGGTGTACCATTGCCCTATTGCATTCATTAGGAGTGGACCAGTACACTTGATACCATGATACCACCGCAAGTCTGATTCCTCCTTAGGAGCAATTTATTAGATGCAGACTTTACCACACAGGCAATATTGTGCGGGTGGTAGGAAGAATGGATTCCACCAAATATCAAGACATTCTTGAGGCTAATATTCAAAGTTCAGTCCAGAAATTGAAGTTCAAGAGACGTTGGGTATGAAAGCAAGACAATGTCCCAAAGCATACCTCAAAATCCACCATGAAGTACCTCCAGGAAAGACAGATGAAGGTTTTGGAATGGCCATCACAGTGCCCAGAAAATTTCTGAGCTATAGGTGTTCTGTCAGGAAGACTGAGGAAAAATTCTAAAGACAAGAATTAAAAGACTCTTAGCTGGCTACAGGAAGCATTTGCAAGCTGTTATAGCTGCCCAATGAGGAGTTACAAAGTACTCGCTGAAAGGATTCCCAAACTTTTGCACAAGGCCTTTTTCCTTGTTTTATTATTTTGAAACTAATACATTCAAAATAAAAATTGTTCTTGCTTTAAGATGAGATTAAATGTGTCATGTTCAACTTTGTAGCAGTCAGTGTGCAGGTTTGCTTTCAATCACGTGGAGATTAACTGCCACGGACATTTAAACCAGGGGTGCCCAAATTTTTTGCACCCCACTGTACATCTTTTTTCCAATATTTCAGACCCTGTAGCAGTGTTATAGGAACCTTGTTTCCTTTTTGTTCAGCTCAGATAGGGAGACAGCAAGCAAAACACAATAGGCCTGCAGTCCGTTACTTAATGTTCCACAAATCCAGCCTGCAAAATGTGTAGTGTTAACATACTCTCATGTAATGCTAATGCTGACACGTTCATGTAATGATTTGAATGAAATGATATTACATTTATGGAACCAAGTGACCAGCAACAGACAAACAAGTGTTATAAATTGGTAATTAAGTTGATAAAAAATCTGAAATACACCCTAAAGTCTAGTCTGTCTATAATTTTTGCAACTGAGGGCTGTGAAGTAAACAATTCAGTAATAATCAAAGAATCTCAAGAGTGGCTCACAGCTAAAATGTTTGTCTGGGAACCCTGTGGTCAAGTGTCTGAATCCCAGCCACAGCATTACTGGCTATGACTGGAGGTCCACATGGGCGACATAACAATTGGCTCTGCCTGCCTGGAAATATTGGGGTTAATCCAGTAAAAATTTGTTAGTATCATTGCCCTCCAAGCACATATAGTTGTACAAGCAAACTGTACGCTGACTGTGTTGTCCTCCAACTCCAGTGGTAGTTTTTTGATTACTGGTGCTACTATATGGTGTTAAAATAAACATGGGTGTGTCATCTTGTGAATTGTAGCTATCAAATGCCATCTTCCTCCTAAGTCAATGGCAGCAGGTCGCTACCGTTGACTAAACAGTTTGGCTGTATTTGGGCTTGGGAAACCTACACCCCCCCTCCCTAAAAAAAGCATCCACAACTAATCAGATAATGTTAGAATGGTCTTTACAATTCAGAGTCAATCAGGATCCCTCCATTGTCACTTGCACAGTATGCATTGATGATTTACATGGATAGCGCAAGAAACACATTTGCAACATCATTGAACAAAAAAAAAAAACTGGATGCAGCATAACAGTGTTGAATTTTCTCAGCTAATGCTGACCACAGCAGCCCATAAATGGCTTTCTCTATGAATATACAACACTGCCTTTCTGAGGAAAATGCACATCATCAGCAGCATGTTCAGCAGATTGCATTCATTTTCAACTGAATTCAAGGGCCGCAGACTTGGCGAAGTAGCCCAGGCGACCCTTCTCCCCCTCTCCACCTATTTCCTCCAACTCTTCCTGAGGGATCCCAAGCAGTTCCCAGGGCAGTCAGGAGGTAATCCCTCCAGCATATCCTGAGTCTGCCCTAGGGCTTCCTCCCAGTTGGACATGCTCAAATAACCTCTGACAGGAGGCTTAAAGAAAAGGTCAAAAACACTTTATTTTTCCATTAGGAACTTAGCTTGTGTTAAAAGCATTAGTGCATGCACATCAGCACATCACAACATGACACTTACACAACAAGAAACAACACAACAGTTGCAACTAAAAAAACTTAAAAATTTCCCTTATTATCAAGTCAATGAATACTAATAAATTCAGAAATGAATAAATTAGCACTGGGCCACCTTAGATGTTTTCATGAGTCATATACTGTAGAGGTGGGCACAAAGCTTGTTGCAGCCCACTGGTATCGAATGGAAGTGATCTGTATCTGCAGCCTGGGGATCGAAGACTAGTGATTATTGAACGTGTGTGAGATCAGAGGCTGTTTGAAGTCCTTTCAATTTAGCCCATCTGCTGTGATTCAAGGTCAAGTCCAACGATTTTGTTGCTCCTTCTGATTATTTTGTTGAGAGAGTTGAGGTGAATGTTACGCAAAGCACCCAACCAGGCTGTAATGTCAAAGGTGATGATGGTTTCAATGAAACATTCACCCGTTTGCGCAGAAGCCAAATTTGGCTGTTTGTTCCATCACAAGGCGCACACACCATTCACAGACCATTCACTCTCACGCCTTTCCTCGTAGACAGGATATCGTGACACTGTATGGAAGAGTGGGCGATAGCGCCAGTGCGTCACTGTCATGTTAATTTTGTTCCAATAAAACAGCCTGTTTGCAATATTTTGCCTGATGGCATTTCGTTTGGTTGCAAAGATCAGAAATCACGGCAAGGTTCAATTAATAGACAGCGCCTAAACTTTGTATTAAGAATTACAGCCAAAAGCTAATGGTATGTTGTGCTCCATTCAAATCCATAGCGTAACAGAGGTATCGTTTTTTTCCATTGCAAATCATGTCACACAGACCCACTGTATTCTTTTTCTCTTGCCTCCTTTTTGTGTCGGATCGGGCTGGGTTCAGGTTGAAAATCAGTGCCAGTTGTAGCGGGGCGGGCGGGGCGGGTTTGCTGTCACATCGGGTCGGGTTGGTGCGGGTGTTAAAAAATCTCGACCCGACTTCCGGTTATGGCAGCATAGATGGTGCACGCGAACTGGAGGGCTCCCTTGCATTTTATTGACTCTACCTTTTGTTCTCATCAACAAGCCCATTAATTACTGTAAACCGAAAGTATACGACTTAGCACAACATTGTAAATCAGAATGGGCGACCAACAAAAGAAAACCGGACAGCAGTTAACATCTACTAGATCGGGTGGCAATATTAGCGGCTGCTAACAACAGCGCGGACCCAGGGGAGAGGGACAACGGAGAACTGTCCATGGACAAACTAGTTGCAGAACTGACCAAACAACGCGCTAGCATCATGGGAGACATGTCGACGCTAATCCACGACTCTGTCAGACTGCTACAGACATCAATGGATGCACTTCACGAGACTGTGAACACTTTTCAGAGTTGCCTCACCAGGGTTGAAAGCACGGCAGGAGAAAACTTTGAGAAGATTACCCAGGCCGAGACAACTATTCGCAAGCTAGAAGCATCCAACGCATCCCTTTTAGCCTAAGTAGATGACCTAGAAAACCGTTCAAGACGGTCGAATCTGCGCATTGTGAACGTACCCGAGGGCAGTGAAGCTGGACGGGATCCGGTCCAATTTGTCTCGAAATTACTGATGGACGTCATGGCCCATGAGGTATTTAACAAACCACCGGAATTGGAGAGGGCGCTTCGGTCTCTCCAACCCCAACGACCCGCTGGAGAAGCCCCCAGAACGTTCATGGTGTGTTTCCTTCGATATCAGGATAAGGAACAAGCCTTGCGCTGGGCGAGAGAGCACGAACTGCGCTACCGCGACAAAATACTGAGAGTCTATCCAGACTATAGCGCAGCTTTGTCCAAGAAACGCGCCGCGTTCAACAAGGTTAAGACTGACCTTTACAATAAAGGCGTACGTTTCAGCCTTCTACACCCGGCTCGCCTCCGTGTCTCACTGGAAAATAAAGTATTCGTGTTTAGCACACCTGAAGAAGCCAAGACCTTTTACGACGAGAAATTTAAATAGACGGCCGCTACCTGGTTGTCTTTCTCACCGCAGATTTTTTTTATCTTGCTTGCTATTATTTTCTGGGGTTTTTTTTTTCTTTTTCATTGGGGGGGCTTCTTTGTTGAGCTTACTCTTTGGGGCTCGTGCATTGTTGACTGGATATTTGCGTTGCATCCGGCATCGAACACGACACTGGAATAATCGAAATAACCTACCTTTTGAAGCAGACTGTCTTTTTCAACTTTTTTTCAACTTCTCGCGATTGTTTCCCAATTGACTGCATCAGAAAGATTTTGTCCCGAGATAATTTCTCCTCTACCATCCCAGAGCCGGGGTTTAAGTTTCGCCTACACCCGGACATTTCTTTTCAGCCTGCAGACTTCAGGACTATTTTATGGCCAGCCATTAGGCCGCAGCTGTTCGGTTGCTCGTTCGCCTATGAGATAAGTTCAGTTTTATTAACTTTCATTGTTAAGATGTGAAAAACACAATGATAAACGGGAACCTCCAGTTAGGTTAGGTTAAGTATGAGGTTGCTAGATTGGAAGACACACTGTAGAAATAGGGTTTTGTGGCTTGCCTCAATTGGGCAGGCAAGCTTCAGGGTTAATGTTTATATGTTTTGTCTTAAGTGTATTTTTGTTTGTACTACTACAACTTGTACAACATTTGAGAGATTTCAGTTGTTACTCTGGCTTTTTCTATTGACAGACTTCTGACATGAGGGAGATGATGATACATAGTAATTACAATGGCGAATCCGCTTAATTTTATAACATTTAATGTTAAGGGCTTGAACAACCCAATGAAAAGGAGGAGGGTCAATTCTCACTTGAAGAGACTCAAGGCAGACCTTGTGTTCTTACAAGAAACACACCTCTCTGACATTGAACACAAAAAACTCAAGAGGGAATGGGTTGGTCAGGTGTTTGCTTCCTCATTTAACACTAAATCGAGAGGAACAGCGATCCTTATTAATAAGAATCTTCCTTTTGTTGTTACTAAGCAGACACTTGACCCTATGGGTAGATTTGCGTTTATTGAGGGACATATGTACTCCGAAAAGTGGTCATTACTCAATATCTATGCTCCCAACTTCGACGACCCAGTTTTTATTCAAAATATCTTCCTCCTAGTAGCCCAAGCATCTGGAGTACTTATGGTTGGAGGAGATTTTAATTTCTGTCTCGACGTAGTACTTGATCGGTCTTCTAACATTTCATTTTCGCCCACTAATGCAGCAAAATTAACACTCTCATACATGAGAGACCTTGACCTGACAGATGTTTGGAGGCAGTTACATCCAGGAGACAGGGATTATTCATTCTATTCACACCCTCACGGAACTCAGACTCGTATAGACTACTTCTTGTTATCTACCCATCATTGTTATCGAGCATTGGACACCAAATATCTCTCTAGAACACTCAGTGATCACTCCCCATTGACACTGTCCATTTCCATGCCTAATAGGGTTAGGCCTTCCTACAGATGGAGACTTAATCCTCTGCTCCTCAAGCGACCTGATTTTGGCTCCTTTGTAAGAGATCAGATTAATTTTTTTACATTAACAAACAAACCCACTGCCCCCAATAGTTTTATTTTTTGGGATGCGCTAAAGGCCTACTTAAGAGGACAGATTATTTCCTATACCACTGGACTGAAGAAAAAATGTGGTGCTGAACTGGAGTCTCTGGAGAATGAAATTTAGGTACTTGAGAAAGCATATCAGGAAAGGCTGGAGGGGGATCTGTACAGATCTCTAGTTAACAAAAAAAATAAAGTATAACAATTTAAATACATATCAAATGGAGAAATCTATAATTAGGTCTAAACAAAGATATTATGAATTTGGAGAAAAAGCTAGCAAAGTACTGGCATGGCAATTTAGAACAGAAGAGAGTAAGAGAGCTGTTAACGGAATTGAAGTATCTACTGATAAGATCTCTTATAACCCAATGGAAATTAATGACGCTTTCAAAAAGTATTATTGCAATTATACACTGTTCAGCCAGTAGGTGATATGTCAGCGATGGATTCTTTTCTTTCCCCACTTAACCTCCCATGCTTGTCCAACGAAGACAGCAGATCTATGAGTGAGCCATTTTCAATTTCTGAATAAACCAAAGCCATCAAATTGTTACCATCGGGCAAGTCACCTGGAGAAGATGGCTATCCTTCGGAATTTTATAAGGAATTTCAAGACCTCCTGATTCCACTTCTGATGGAGGTTCTCCAGCTAGCTAGGGAGGAAAAACGATTCCCTGAATCATTCTCCCAAGCTATTATATCAGTCATTCATAAACCAGGAAAAGACCCACTTAAATGTGAATCTTATAGACCTATCTCTCTTTTGAATACTGCCTATAAGTTGGTGACCAAAATGATTTCCAACAGATTAAAGATGTTCCTTCCTAATCTAATTAAACCTGATCAAACCGGATTTATAATCAATAGGCTCTCCTCAAACAATTTAAGACGGTTTTTTAATATAATTCATTTTGCCCAAGAAAATAACATACCCAGCATTGCCCTCTCTCTTGATGCCGAAAAGGCTTTTGACCGTCTAGAATGGTCATACCTATTTAGGGTTCTAGAAAAATTTGGATTTGATAGCCAATTTATTGATTTAATTAAATCATTATATATGTCTCCCAAAGCTAGAATTTCAGTCAATGGCACCATTTCGGGCTCTTTTCCTATCTTTAGGGGAAATAGACAAGGATGTCCACTTAGTCCAGACCTCTTCATGCTTGCCCTAGAACCCTTAGCAGAGGCCATTAGGCTTGACCCCAACATATGCGGCTTTGAAATTGGACTCATCACGCATAAATTGTCACTTTTTGCTGACGATATTCTCCTTTTTATGACTAACATTGACAGCTCTCTCTCTCATTTAGTAGATAAATTAGATTTGTATGGCTCCTTCTCTGGTTATAAAATAAATTTGGATAAGAGTGAAATACTTCCCCTGGTGAAATTTAACTATAATACTATCCAACATAAATTCCCCTTCAGGTGGTCAACCAATGGCCTTAAATATCTGGGAATTGTGGTGGACAAGGATATTAAGAATTTATATAAGCTCAATTTGATGAGTTTACTACAGAGAGTAGAGAATGACTTGAATAAATGGATGGACCTCCCGCTTACTTTAATAGGCAGGATTAATGTCATAAAAATGAATGTGTTACCCAAATTTTTGTATATGTTTCAATCACTTTCTATCCCGGTCCCCGCTAAATTTCTCTCCTCACTAGACAGGCTGATTAGACGGTTTATCTGGCGGGGTAAATCCCCTAGGATCTCCTTGGGCAGACTTACCCTTAGTTATGCGGATGGAGGACTGAAACTTCCTAACTTTAGATTATATTACCTGGCTGCCCAGTCTAGATTCCTGGCTCAACTATTCGATGTGGACTCCCCAAATCCATGGCTAGACATTGAGAAATTGGAGACAGAAGAATGCATATTTTATATAAATGGGATGGCAACTCAATCGGAACTATTACTCGTAATCCCTTCATTGTCCATTCAATCCAAACCTAGTCCAAGATCCATAAGATGTTTGGACGGGAGGGCTTTCTGTCTCCCAAGACACCTTTATGGGGGAATAAGATTATTCCCATCTTGTATAAGAATAGGCACTTCGATACTTGGGCTAACAAGGGTCTTACTCATTTGGAACATTGCTACACAGATGGTACTTTCATGTCTTTCCAGCAATTTAAGCAGAAGTATCGTCTATCTGATAAAGAATTTTTTAAATACCTACAACTTAGAGACTTTATAAGGGTCAATCTTCAAGGACAGTGGAGTTTGCCCAAGTTATCTCCCATTGAGGTTTTGTTCCATGATGGTCACCTAGTGGTTAGAACCATCTCTAGGGTCTATGAAACCTTATTACCCTTTTTATCAATCGGGGAACCAGGAAGATCTAGACTTAGATGGGAAGGAGACCTAGGTGTAGAAATTGATCAAGATCTATGGAGAGATCTTTGTAGGGATGGTGTCACAGGTACATTAAATGCGAGGTATAGACTGATTCAATTTAATTTTTTACATCAGACATATCTTACTCCCTCCAAACTACATGGGTTAACTTCTAAGTTTTCATCCCTTTGTTTTAGATGTGGCCTTGTCGAAGGTACTTTTCTCTATTCTACTTGGGAATGTAACAAAGTACAGGATTTCTGGCAAACGGTCTGTGATACTATATCAAAAATTCATGGTATTGTATTCCCAATGGACCCTGAGATATGCCTTCTGGGTAATTTCATGAACTCTAACCTTCCACATACTAACGCCATTAAACTCACTAAAATTTTACTGACCATTGCCAAGAAATGTATTGCAGTGAAATGGAAATCTGATGTTTCAGTCCCAGTTAGAATGTGGCTCTCCGAAGTGAATAGTCGCATACCTTTGGAAAAGATAACCTATTCACTGAGGAACAAGACAGACCATTTTAATAGAATATGGCAGCCTTTTATTTCTTACATGGAAAACCTCCCTCCCTGCATGATACAGTGATTCTGCACTACTGCTACAAGTAAGATGTCTAGAGTTGACGACTGATATAGCTCCTGTCCTGTCTGTTGGTTTTGTTTGTTTTATATTTTGTTAATATTTTTGTTAATCATTTGGTCTGCAACACTGTATTGTGAAGTTTTGTGATCGTACTGTGACGGTTTTTGAATTGTCATTTTTTTATGTGTTTGTATAATATCTGAAATCTTTGAAAATAAAATATCCCCAAAAAAAAAACCTCGACCCACGCACCACTACTGTGTGGGGATGGTGAGCTGCTCCTGTCTACAATCACAACCTTCAGAGACCTTTGGGTCTAGGCAGTTCCTCCTACACCACTGAGAGAATAGCTCCATCTCAGCCTGGAGCTTCCCATGGTGTAGGTGGTATTGATGGCGACTGAGTCATCCAAGTACGTGAAGAAGATTATTCCAGGGTCAGAGCTCCTGCAGTCCTAAGTGTAGAGGGTGAACAGCACAGGTGAGATTAACGCCTGTGCACAGATGCCAAATCAAGCCCATCCTTGCCATTTGTGCATTGACCCTTGTTTAAGGCTTTCTAACTCAGGATTTGAGCATCACAGAGAGTGAAAAAAAATTTTCAATGACGCATGACACTTGTATCATTTGGAAATAAATTGTATTTCCGTGTATTTTTTTTCATTTTGGGACAAACAAAGTCCAACAAACACAAGAAACTTTATAAAAATTCTACGATGGAGTCGTTTGCCTTGACTAACAGAAAACCAAAGAAGCGCTTGAAGGTAAAACAATACATTTCCTGGATCATAAACTCACTGACCAGAGGTCTGCTAAATCTTTCAGTGTTACTCTGATCATGATTAGTTTGGGTTGTTATCCAGAATCTGTCATGTACAGCCTGTAACCAGATGTGGCACTCTTGAGCTACCATAGTCACTCGTGGCTGCCCTAAGGCGTCGGTCAGTGACGGTGTCTGTGTTCCATTCTCAGATGGACAGCCGACTGATTGTTGAACGGTGGCAGTGCAAATGACGCACCACCTCTCTGCGGCTGAGACCTGCCCGTAACATGCCAAAGGCTCTTTTTCTCTCTCCTGAGAGAAATTCAAGCCATTCCATTTTCTTGATGCAGTAGCATTTTTATTTTCTTTTTTTTTTGTTGGCTTTATGTAGGCTGCTGACCACACCCAAAAGAACAAGTCAGATGTCACTGTACATATCAAACAGCTCAATGTCTGTTATTACTGAAGTGCTTGGCATGCATCAGGATTACAATACAACGCGCTTTTCTTTATTTCCACTCGTGCCTCACTGGAAAAGCAATAAAACTCATTTGATTCTTCAATTTGCAGCAAATGCAGTACATACCTCACTGTTGCATTTTTAATGGCATTAAATGTGCATATACTGTACCAAAATGTAAATGCAACACTTCTTTTTCTGAGAAAAATGACCATGTTCAGAAACTCATTGTACTTTCAGTGAGTGTTGACTCTATTGCAATTCATTTCGATCAATTATTGAGACAGACAAACAGGAATCTCTCGATGGCATAGATGATAAAGGGGTGTGGTCTACTGTCCAAATGGACAAATGAACATTGGGTTTGTCCGCCTATGGCCTGCTGCATTGCTATATATCTCTACCGTACGGACCATACATAATGATCAGTGGTGGCTTTGGGGACGTACTCCTACTCCTCTTTAAGAGCTGCACGGAGTTAGCGGATATTGGCCACATATGGGAACCAATGATGAACTTGTTGGTTGAGGACATCCAAAAGATGCTGGATGTGTGAGGAAGTGATCTGGAACCAAATGCGAGGACACGGGATTTCAAAAAATAGGTGCTTTATTGAATAAGGGGGGGTAACCCCCGCAGAGAGAAAGGCAGCAGTACAGAGTCCGTAATCCAAAGCTCGAAATCCAATTGGGCAGAGAAGAGTTCGTTACCAGGGCACCAATCACAAAAATCGTTGTCAGGCAAAACAGATTCGGTACACAGGCGTAGGTTTGAGGGAGAAGCAAACTCATAAGCCAGAAGACAGTCCTAATCGAAACCAGGGCAGCAATACACAAAATCAAAGTCGGGCAGAAAAAAGCCAAAAACACACAAATGCAACTATATCCAAAAAGGGGCAAACCAAGAATCTGAAGTCAGGCAATCCAGTCAGAAAGATAAATCACAATGAGTCGAGGCGAGAACCATGGCACAAGGAAGTTTGCGATCTGACATGGAACTGAATGTGAAGACACTTTATATTCACATCCGGGGTGAACACATGACAAGGGGAAGCAGGTGTGATCAATGAAGCAATAATTAGGATTGACACATGAGGAATTATCTAATTACATGAATTTGGCGAATGCAAAAACGCAGACAGGGATAACAAGACATTCCTATGAACGAACAACAGCTCCGGTTAAGGAGTACTAAAGTGTACAGTCTAAAGAAAAGGGAAAGCCTGAGATATAAGTGGAAAACTGCAGTAGAGATAATTAGGGATAGACAAGGAGGGCGGAGATACGAATTGGGCGATTGCTGAGAGATCGTCAGTCTATTAGTATGTGCAGCTATACAATCCCGAGTGCAAGTTAGTAAGTTAGTAAAAATATACAATGTTAATGAGTGTTAGTAATTATCGAAAACAATAAAGTGTTAGTACTGTTAGTAGATAGCAAAAGGAGAGAGGAAGGAAGAACACGAGATATGAAGGAAGATTGAAATCCCAGAAACCAGTAAATCACCCGAATGTGTGGCACGTAAGACTAAACCGTGAGCAAAGACCTACACAAGACAAGACGGGGCAGTGCAAAGCATGGCATGGCAGAAAAATAAACAAGACAAGAGCAAAGAAAACATGACATGAAGACTATGGCAGAAAAATAATAAAGACATGAAATCCAGTAACCAAAACACAATACGCAATCAAAGAGTAGTCATGATTACAGGCAGAGGTCACTTAAACGCAAGAATCAATAAACATGGTATGGCCAGGCACAAAACATAAACATGACATGGACAGGATCCTAACAGGATGGGGCTCATATCCGAGGATTAACCTAGCCATTCAAGCACAAAAATGTTTTCGGGCACAAGAAGCTTTGTGCATGCATGGGTGACTAGGGGTCTGACATTGTCATGCTGGAATATAGCGTTGTTTTTAATGGATAAATAGCAGGACCATAGGCCACAGTATCTTATCGCGATATCACACTACAATCAAGTTGCTGTTAATGAGATGTAGTTGGCCGCAATGTCTACGGGATATTCCCACCCAAACCAGCACTCCACCTTCATATGCCACCACGCACACCACACCAATGTCAGCATAACAATCCCCCTTCAGTCCGCTCTGTGGGGTTGGGAACGTGACTCTTCTGTAAAGAAAACAGTCCTCCGTTGTGCCATTGGCTATCAAACGTGTCTGTTCAATCAGTCAAACTGACTTTTCGTCTTGTTGAGGTGATACAATTCACAAAGAACAGAACACGCACAGATGTGGACTTTATTGAGATAATTTTTCATGACCTAGGCAGAAATGTGGCGGCTGTGGGGACCACCTGTCTCATCTGGTATTAGACAGTTACAGAAATGGAGAGTCTGGATGGTCTTCATCACTGGTCGTCACACGTGCTCCTCATACATGAGGGTGGTTTATGCTTAATTCCTCAAAACAGTGTCTTGTGTGACTTATTGTTGAAACATGGACATTAAGAGCTCTTGCAACTGCACTGAGAAACTTTCCTGCATTGAGCGTGCCAATGGCACGCTCTCTGAGGGCTCGAGTCATCTATGGCATTTAAACAATAGTAAAACTGGAACTTTTGAGGTGACCTTTTATTGACCAGGGACTGGATGTGCTTAGGCAGACCATACCTTATTTCAATAGCTCTGGATCAGACCCCACCTGTCTGACAGGCCCATTTTGACCGTGATATGGAGAAGGTGACTGAAATCCGCACAATCCAGAAGCACACAACCTTAGTCATTTAAATAAACCCAACTGAGCCAACCTCAGAAATAATTATGTGGAATGTTGAAAGGACTTTTTGTTTAGTGTGAGTGTGAATATATATATATATATATATATACACACATACATACACAGACAGTGAGGGAAATAAGTATTGAACGTGTCAACATTTTTCTCAGTATTTACAGGCAAATGGATGAATGTTATAAATTATGACATCAGAAGCTCATGTTTGAAGTTAGGCAGACACAACTCATGTCACTGGATATAAAAAACACAAATCAGCTAAAGGGAGGTAAGTCCTCTTGTCTCCTTTGCAGAAATACTCTATACATCAACATGTATTTGGTTACCTCAACTTACCTGCTCAAGCAGCATCTCATCAAAAATCATCAGTAGTAATGTGGAATTGGTCTCACCTTCACAGCTATAACATAGTCTTCTAGGATGACTTTCCACTAAGTGGTCTGTGCTTCCTCAAAGTACTCAAACATCTCTATTTCTTTGTTTTCAGATATTTACAGCCAAACCAAGAAAGTTGACCAATTTTATTTTCCTGTTTTTCTTTTCTTACCACAAAGTGTAACTACTTTCAACCCATGAAACTACAGTAGTAGTTAAACTTCTTTGAGGCATCGTCAATGTCAGTATCTATACTCAGCAACAAAAGTTTCTGTGACACCAATATTGTTAATTATTTTTCATAACGCAATTATGAAATTGTCATACATGGTGATATCAGACTGAAACAGTACACGTAAACACAACATTGAAATGGAAATCATGAAAATACGAGAAAATGACTTTGCACGCGAAAATGTGCGTAAATCATGCTTGTGGATGGCATTTAAAGAGGAGAATTTTTGGAATGTTCACATTGTGCCTGATGAACGACGGAAGCATCACTTATCGAAAACACAGCCATTTCGGATCAGGAACTCTACCCTCTAAATGCCAAGACTGTCTGAAAATGATCGGTGGAGGGCCATTGGGATGATTGAATCCGGAACCTCGCAGAGGGAAGTTGCTCATCGCCTGAATGTCCACCGAAACACCATTTGGAACTTATGGCAGCGTCATCAGCAGACAAGACATGTCAGAGACCGTCCTCGCAGCGGCCGTCCACGAGTAACCACTCCCAGACAGGACAACTGGATTCGAACAACCCATCTCCGAAATCGATTCCAACCTGCAACCATAACTGCAAGAACGATACCTGGTTTGAGGCGACTGTCTGCACAGAAAATCCGTCGCCGTCTCCGTCATTTTGGCATTGTCCCACGTCGGCCAGCAAGACGTCCAATAGTCACAGTACAACACTGACGACTGCGTCTACAGTGGGCACAACAACATCGACGGTGGATCCAACGTCAGTGGGATCTTGTACTCTTCACTGATGAATCAAGATTCATGCTTAACCGATGTGATGGTCGTTTACGTGTATACCGTCGACGTGGAGAACGTTATGCCAACAACTGTGTTCAGGAATTTGATCGTTTTGGAGGTGGTAGTGTCATGATTTGGGGAGGGATCACGGCTAGAAACAGAACAGATTTGCTTGTTATTGATGGAAATCTGACAGGTCAAAGATATCGCGATGAAGTGCTACGGCCATTGGTGGTACCGTTTTTGATGCAACATGGTCCCGGAATAACGCTGCAACATGATAACGCCAGACCACACGTTGCAAGGATTGTACAGCAGTATCTGATGCAACAACATGTCAATGTCCTGCCATGGCCAGCCAGATCCCCAGACATGTCCCCAATCGAGCATCTTTGGGACGAGATGGATCGACGTTTGCGGCGGTTGGATAACCCGCCAGCTACACTCCAGGAATTGCGACAACGTCTACGTCAGATTTGGAATGACATCCCACAGCAATTTCTGGCACATCTGATTCGGTCCATGCGCCGGAGATGCGTTGCTTGCATCATGGCACGAGGAAGTCACACCCGGTATTGAAGTGTGAAGGTCACAATTGGTTAGACGTCAGACAAGTGCTTCATGACGCATGAAAGTGACATTTTTCGTTTTGAGTGACGTTGGCACTGAAAAGTCAGTGTTTCTCCTGTTAAATAAACATATTGATTGCATTGAGATCTTTGCGTGTCATTTATAACATACACATAAATGGTGTCACAGAAACTTTTGTTGCTGAGTATATAAGTAACACAGTCATTTAACATGTCTGTGGCACTTGCTGACAAAAAATTTACGTGAGTGATTGATATCTTGGTATAGGATAAAGACTTATGCATGTCACAAGCTTGAATGTCTGGATAGATTGGAACCTTTAAAATGTCTTTCATTTTAAATATCACTGGCATGTGATCTGATTCTGGACGAGATGGTATCATCATGTTTGTTAAATATTCAAAAATATGAGTGGATGCAGGCATACAGTGGGTAAAATAAGTATCGAACGCGTCAACAATTTTCTCAGTAAATATATTTCTAATGAAGCTATTGACATGAAATTTTCACCAGATATTGGTAACAACCCAAGTAATCCACATTCAAAACAAATATATCTATAAATTATGTGTAATAAAGTGGAAGAGGAGTACGTATTGAACACATGAAGAAGAGGAGGTGCAAAATGCACGTAAAGTCAAGAAACCAGATGAAATCTGTCAGTATTTAGAAAGCAATCCTGCCTCCATCTGTGCAAATCAATACCAGCTGCTTTTGTCCAGATAGACAGCCTCTAAAAAGGTTTGTCTTTACCATGGTGTCACACAAGAAGCATCTCAAGATAGGTAAAAGCAAAGTGCTCTCTCAAGACATTTGCAACCTTATTGTTCCAAAACATACAGATGGCATTGTTTACAGACGTACTTCTAAACTTCTGAATATTCCAGTGAGCACCGTTGGGGCCATAATCCGAAAGTGAAAAGAACATACATGAACTGGCCACGAACAGGTGCTCCTCGCAAGATTTCTGACAGAAGTCAAAAGAATAACCAGAAAAGTTGCCCAACAGTGAAGGACCACTCGTGGAGTGCTTCAGAAAGACCTGGAATTAGCAGGTACAGTTGTCTCAAAGAAAGCAATAAGTGCACCCTGGTGGCTCATGGTCTAAGTCCGCACCATTAAGGCTGTGTCCTACCTGCGGCAACCCAGGTTCATTTCCGGCTGGGGTCATTTGCCGCATGTCTTCCCTATTCTTCTCCCCAACTTTCCTGTCTATCTCCACAGTATAAAGGGAGTTCCTGATAACATAGGTTAATGAACTGGGCCACTCCCAAAACGTCTCCCTATTCGTCCATACGCCTATAAATACCTCCAACATTCCCAAAAACCCCGCTTGTCTCGTTTCGACATAGTCACTCGCAGTCAAGACTGCTCAGCGTCCAGAAGCAAGAAAAGTTCGCTTACCCGCACCATGGATTCTGAAATCCTGCACAGTCCCTTAGATGCAGAGTTATTCCAGGACTCTGACGTTTCTGAGGATTCTTTTCAATCTGACGCCGTAACTCCCACTCCTCCTCCGCGCTACGCATTCATTGTCCACATACTTCTTGCCTCTAAAGCAGCAGGTTTGATTCAGCAGTACTACTAGGGAGTTTACTGGTATACCATTGACACAGAATTGAATTATCGAGCTTTCGCCGCATCAACTTCGGTCGCATGCGAGCTCTGCGGAGCCCCTTCTCACCCTGCTTCCGCATGTACTATTTCAATTCTATCTAAGCGGTGAAAGATTCTCCCTCTTGCTAGCCACATTGGGATAGCTGCCGGTAAATACTCAGGAAAAGCAGTTAATCTTATCATCCGCCCATGGTTCCGCCCTCCCTAGTATCAATAGCTTTGTCCCCTGCAATGATTTCTCCATGCACTACTCCTCCGTGGACCACTTTACCATTCTCATCCATCTCACTGGCTGCGGTGCCTGGTTGGCCAAATCCCATACCACAAACGCTTTTAAGGTCGTCCCACTTGACCCACTTTTTTGGGGATTTTGACGTTTCCTGGAAGGGGCGTTATTACTTCACCATTCGCCTCACTTTTGGCCGCAGAAGCAGCCCTAAGATTTTCGATTACCAATCATAACATAACATAACATAACATAACATGAATGGCGAGAACAGGCCCTTCAGCCCCACTCCGCTCACCAGTTTCTTTATATTATTGTGAATATATCCTTTCAGATACTCAATGACTCAATGGTATCTAGCTTTAAGTCAAGCCTGCTCTTGAAAACCCCCAAGGTCTCTGCCTCAACAATATGATCAGGCAAGCTATTCCACATTGAAATTACTCTTTGGGTGAAGAAATATTTCCGAATATCAGTGCTAAATTTACCTTTGGTCAACTTCCATTTGTGCCCCCGAGTTCTACTCACAACACTTGGTCGAAGGAATCCTACATAATTCACTTCGTTAATCCCTTTAAAATAATTAAAGACCTCAATCAAATCACCCCTTAGTCTCCTTTTCCTAAGACTAAAGAGATTAAGGATCTTCTGCCTCTTCTCATTGCTTTCATCTTTTATATCTGGAATTAGCTTTGTGGCTCTTCTTTAAACTTTCTCTGGAGCCTCTTAATCTTTCTTAAAGTATGGTCCCCAGAACGGTACGCAATACTCCAATTGTGGTCTGACGAATGTGTTGTGCAAAAGAAGCATCACCTCCTTAGATTTGTACTCAGTACTTTTGGCAATGTATTCCAGCATCCAATTGGCTTTTTAACTGCTACAGCATAATGGCTAGAGCCTGTGAGGGTTTGGTCAACAATCACTCCCAGATCTTTCTCAGGTGGAGCACATTCCAGTTTTAAACCTCCTATGAAGTAATCCCGTCTGATGGTTTTATTACCCACACGTACAACTTTACATTTCGCGACATTAAATTTCATTTGCCACATTTATACCCAATTCTATCCAAATCATCCTGAATCACTTTAGTGGACTGTAAACTATTTTCCAACCCCCCCCAATTTAGTATCATCTGCAAATTTAACTAATCTGCTCTCAATATTCCTATCAAGGTCATTAATGGGTCCCATCACCGATCCCTGGGGGACGCCACTCCCCATCATACCTAGCTCAGATGAGATACCACTGACCACCACTTTTTGTGTTCTGTCCTGTAACCAGTTTTGAATCCACCCCAGAATACCCCCTGTAACTCCAATGGATTTGCATTGTGATTCAAGTAAAACCCACTTAAATCTTTCCCACATCTCATTTTCAGACTCTCAGTCCAGGAGTGTCTCCCATTTTATTTCACTTAGATATGAGCGCATCCTGTCAAAGTTTGCTCGCCTAAAATTGAAAATTTTTGTTTTTGAATACACCTTTTTAACTTCCCATGAAACATCAAAATTCACAGTCGAGTGATCACGTCCCGAGTGGCTCCAGTACCTCAACATTGCTAATTCTATCTGGGTCATTACAGAGCACTAAGTCTAAAATTGCCTTCTCTCTTGTAGGTTTATTAACATACTGCACCAAAAAATTATCATTTATAACATCTAGAAATTCTTCCTCCCCCCTACCCTGTCCTTTAACCATTTCCCAATCGATACCAGGATAATTTCAGTCTCCCATAATAATAGTCCCTCCACCTCTACAAGGTTGCGTTAAAAAGCATTTCATTGACTGTACTGTCCAAAGCTGGTCGTCAATAGCATACTCCTTTGTTTAAACCTGTCTCGTGTTTGCCAGTGAGCCTGACCCAGATATCTTCACAGGCTAAGGAATGTTCAATTTTGGGAATTTCCTGCACATTTACGTTTTCCTTCACATAGATTGCTCGCCAATTACATCTATCCTTCCTAAAAAGCTAATAACCTTCTAGATTATATTCATCTCCATCCTCTTCACTTAGCCATGTCTCTGTAATCCCAACTATGTCATAGCCCTCACTAATCATCACAGCCTCAAGCTCTGGAAATTTATTTTTTTATGCTTCTTGCATTTAAATAAAAACATTTCAGGTTATTACTAATGCTCTTCCCCCTTGATTTCCCATGCGGCCGCTGCTTCAAGCCCCCCACTACGCTTTGTTGCTTTAAAAGTACATCATCAATAGTGCATGTAACGCCGTCAGCTTCTATTGGAGCAGTCTGCATTTCTCTATGTGTAACACTTAACATCCTCCCGGCCCCCCAAGTCCCTAGTTTAAATAATCCTGTGCTACCCTCAACATACACTGGCCCAGTGCAAAGGTACTCCTCCGGTTCAGGTGCAGCCCGTCAGGTTTGAACAGGTCACCCCTGTCCCAGAAAAAGTTCCAGTGCCCCATAAACCTGTACCCCTCTTTCCTACACCAGGTTCGTAACCACTTGTTAAACCGCCACATAAAATTCTGCTTTCCTCTGCTTGCACATGGTACCGGTAGAATCCCAGAGAACACTACTGTTGAGGATCTGCTCCTAAGCTTCTTAGCTAATTCCACAAATTTGCCTTGCAGAACCTCAAACCTACCCCTACCTATGTCATTTTTCCCAACGTGGACCATGACGACTGGATCCCTCCCCGCTCTGGCCAGGAGCTTGTCCGCACGCTTCAGGAGGTCTCCTACCTGGGCACCAGGCAGGCAACACACCGTATGAGAGTCCCTCTCGCGCAAAAAGACTAAGCTATCTATTCCTCTAAGTAGTGAGTCCCCCACTATCACTAACTCTCTTTTCTGAGGGGTAGAGGCCAACAGGGTGCCCTCCTGCTCATCAGTCCCCTCACTCTCAGGGTCAGGGGCTAATTTGAATTCCTGCAAGGGCCGGAATCAGTTGGACACCTGAAACACAGGAGGAGCTGTTGCAGTAAGGCGTGCACGCCCTTTCCAGCGCTGTCGACCTACAGTCACCCAACTTCCTCTCCCTGCCTGCTCTGGGATCCCCTTACGATCCTGCTTCGGCATACACACCATTTCTCTAAACGACAAACTACTTAGTTCGCAATCAGTAGAGTTTCTAGAGGAACTATGTTGTGCTTCTAACTGCCCTGAAGATCAAGGATCTTGCTCTCCAGATGCTCAATTAGCTGGCAGCAGTGGCAGACAAAACCATCCTGGAAATCTCTTTCCAAAAGTGCGATCATCCTGCAACCGTCACATAGTTTTGGCCACATTTTGAACCCCCTACCTAATGACCTCGCTCGCCCTAGATAAAAGAAAATCACTAATGCCAGGACAGAAGCTGAGGAACCATAATTTATTAATTTATTAACCTAAGAAGCCCTAAGCAGCAGTCACAACAGAAACCGTGGGGAAACTATGTAAATGGTTTATAAGCCTCTTTTAACAGGGGTTTAGTTTCAGTCAACAGAAATGAAATACAAAATTGAGCCAAACTCTATATGTAATAAGCACTCCTAATAAGCTGAATTGAGTTTATCTAGTCCCAGTACTATTAATATACTAACCTAAAAATATCACAGGGCATAGCTGATAACCCAGATAAAACAGACTGGCTACAATGCCCAGGAGAAACTGGAGGAGGGGAAGAGGCGAACCACTCCAGTAAAACTTACCATTTAAATTCCAACCTAACCGAACGGACGAGTCAAGTGACTGCTGCCCTACTAACTAAATACTAAATCTCAGATCCCCAGCCAAAAATGCAAACAGCACTTAACTAGCTAGCTAGCCACAAATACAACCAAGGGTAACCGAGAAAAGAGTAAAGCCCCAGTTCCCTTTAATTAAATCGGACCGCATAAATGACTCGTTTACTATGTGAGCGGTACCTCCCCCAACAAGCTGTCCTAAGCACTCAAACAAGCAGTTAAACTTTAATCAGCTGATCAAGGCACAGCAACCAGAGGAAAATAGTACAAAGATAGGGTATTTACAATTTGTTTAATCAGAAGAGCCCTTCGGTAATAATATAATGCGAAAAAGACAAAAACCCTGGTTTGCGTTGATACTCAAGCTTGGCAATGCGGTAATGCAGTCAGGATAGAGAACGAAGGGGACTAAAAAACCCCGGTGAACGTCAATATTAGAAGACTGTATGAAAGGCAAGCCACCCAGTATGAAACCAAGCCGGGTTATAGTTAAATATCCAGGTAATTCGATAATATTCTTGGCGTTGAGAGCTTGCTAGGGTTTGTTAGCTAATTTAGCAACAGAAAAAATCAGGCGACAGTACCTCAGTCCTTGAAAACAGCTGTTTTACTTTGTATGTTGCACAATTCACTTAGTTAGACAATTATTTAGCATTTAATTTATTCTCTAAATTTAGCAATTAAATTTTTTTTACTTTACCTTACTTTGCTCCTGGGAGACTGAAATCTGAACCGTTGCGCTGGATTTTGTGTGGTAACCGTAAATTACCGACCATCTACCCCTGACTCCATGACTTGAGCCACTCGCCGCCTTATCCCTACACACCATCCTAAATGGGTTCGCCCTTTGCTCACTTTCCTCATACCTCACCAAATGGAGGCATTTGAAGAAATTCCATTCAGCCCTCCGACTGCCATTCCCGGCCCTCGATGTCGTTCCCATTATGAGCTTCGTTACGTTCGTTCACCTCATTCTGCATGTTCGACCAGCCCAATAACTATCTACCTATGCAGCATCAACCACTTCGTCAAATTGGCCTCGGGCTATCTATGCCCATTTATTTCCCACTCCCACGAGCAACACTAACTTGGACAAGAACCCCCACGCACCGACCCAATGTTCAACCCCGACAGCAGACCATCTCTCTCGCTGCATCCAGATGCCGCGGTCAGGGTACCATTCTCATTCTATGGATTCCGCTTTAGTAGCAACGTTTCAATTGGCCTTCTTTGATTTTGAGATGCGTCGGTTTGCTCCACTAATTATGATTCTTTTCGCCACGCCAGTCTAAACAACTCTCATACTACTCCTCCGACTGCCTCATGTTCAAGATAACAAGTAGCAAAACCAACCAGTTTGCCATTTCCCAGCCTATATTCCTGTTTTGCCTAGCCTCTGCCCTTATTCCGTTCAAGCCAATATCTAAACGGGACACCTCAAGGTCTCATAACTATGATTCTCCCCAAGACCCACTACGACCCACACCAGAGCCGTGGCCACTCGCCACCGGTTCCTGAACCATTTCCATCATCTCTTGGTTAGAACCAACATTCCACCCAACTACTCCTCCTGGCATTTCTTCCGCACCGACCCCACTGCTGCAGCATCCAAGCGAGGAGTGCCAGACCGCCCGACCAAATCTTCTACCGCTGGACATCGGACTTGTATGCAAGCTATATTCGCAACAACGTTGACAACGAACGTTTGGGGGCTTGGGAGCCACACCGACTCTGACAAGAGATCCGAGCCCCACCCTGAGTCTCGCTACCCGGGGATGCCCAATGTCCCCATAATTGCAAGCAAGTCCTTCATCACATTCACCCCATTCCCTACCTGCAGTTCTGCCTAACATTCTCCTCCATTTTGGGAGTGGTCCAAAATTCATTAAAGGGAGTTCCGGAAAACGTAGGTTAATGAACAGGGCCACTCCCAACATGCCTCTCTATTTGTTCTTACGCCTATAAACACTTTGTACATTCCCACAAACCCAGTTCGTCTCGTGTATACATCCCACCCTCCCTTCCCTCTTCAAAACGAAGCAAGAAACGGCCACCGACTGGAACCCCCAGCGGGCTTAGGAACAACACCGACTCCAACAAGAGATGCGGGACCCATCCTGAGTCTCGCCACCCGGGGAAGCCCAACGTTCACACAATCACAACCAAGTTCTTCATCACATTTGCCCCACTCCCTACCCGCAGTTCTACCCAACATTCTTCTCCACTTTGGGAGTGGTCCAAAATTCATTTACTATCAAATAAAGGAAAAAATCCCCCCCCTAAAAATCTTTTTAAAAAAAGAAAGCAGTAAGTAATGCACTCAACCGCCATGCCTTCTATGCACACTCACCAAGCAAGATTTCATTGCTTTAGAAAAAGTATATTGAAGCTCGTTTAAAGTTTGTTGCACAACATTTGGACATGACTATGAAATCCTGGGAGAATATAGTCTGGTCAGATGAGACCAAAATTGAACTCTTGGATGTCATAGAACACGCCATGTTTGGAGGACAAATAGCACAGCACATCACCCCCAAACACCATACCAACAGTGAAGTTTGGAGGTGGGAACATCCTGGTGTGGGGCTGTTTTTCAGCATATGGTACTGGCAGATTCGTACAATTGAAGGAAGGTAGTGAAATGTACCAAGACATTCTTGATAAGAATCCTCTGCCATCTACCAGGATGCTGAAGATGAAGCAAGGGTGGACGTTTAAGCAAGACAATGATCCCAAAGACATAGCCAAGGAAACTCAAATGAATTCAGAGAAAGAACAATAAAGCTGCTGGAATGGTCCAGTCAGTCACCCAAATTGAATCCAGTTGAAAATCTATAGAAAGAACTGAAGATCGGAGTTCATAGAAGAGGCCCCCGGAGCGCTCAAGATTTGAAGACAATTTGTGATTCGGCATGGGTCAAAATCACACCTGAGCAATAAATGCAACTAGTTTCTCCATACAGGAGGAGTCTTGAAGCTCTCATTACCAACAAAGCCTTTTCTACTAAATATTAAATAAATTTCAGTAAGCGAGTTAAATACTTTTCCCTTGTGCCATTCCACTTTATTACACATAACTTAATTTTCGGACTGATTTGTTTTGATTTCTTTGTATATTTTGATTACTTGGGTTGTTACGAACATATGGTGAAAATTTCATGCCAGTAGCCCCACAAGAAATATATTTACTGAGAAAAATGTTGATGCATTCAATACTTATCTTCCCCACTGTATAGTCAACAACTTGACAACAACTTGTGCCACTATTGGAGGTAAATGTCCAGCGACCAGAATCATATTGGTTTGAGCAACCATTATCAACATGGACTCCAAGAAATTTACTCGTATCGGATAAGATTCTTCAATAGTCATTTATTTATTTATCTTCTGTGAAACATGGTTGGTTTAATGTATCAGTCGTGTAATTCTTCCATTGGTAAAAAGTCAGCATTGATATTTAATATTAAATCTAATTCTTTGTTAATACTTGCATTTAATTCACTGCATATGATAAAACTGTGTCTTGCGCCAAAGTCGCCTAAAATATGCAGTAGCCCAATCTGCAATGTGTCAGTACCACTACAGCAGCTTGCAGTGATGATTATACACTTGAAGATCAGTCAGAAACCAATTACTATTCAAGTATTTATTTCATGCAATATTGGATCCTGTAAATGAAAATAATTAAACAAATAATAATATGTTGTAAAACAAAAATAATGTCTTGGAAAGAGAAAAAGCAAATATCTAGTGTGGCCACCCTTTGCTTTGATTGCTGCATTTAATCTTTCAGGCAGTTTTCAAATTTTTTTTTTCTCACTCGCTAAACCATTTCATGTGGTTTGAAGTTCATTCCAACAAGATTCTTTCAACGTTACAACAGATTAGCTCAATCGGATCTGGATTTTGAGCAGGTCAAGTCGTGACTTCTCTGTCACCAGATGTTTCTTTCAGACTGAGATAATTCTGGCACAATTGAGAAGTGTGTTTTGGGTCATAGTCTTGTTGAAAATAAAATGCCCAACCAATCACAATCTTTTTCCAGATGGCAATGCATGCCTTGTGAGGATGCTGTGATAGTACTTTTGATCCATGATTCTATTAATTTTAATGAGATAATCCTTTTGAGCAGACTTAACCTCAAACCATAATATTACCACCTCTAGTCTGAGTCTGAGGAAGACGCTGTGCATTGAAATGTTAGTCTTGGCATCTCAATAAACTGATGCAAGTGATTCGAGTCATCTAGTCTGTTCCTTCATATGTTCATATTCCCACCACTATGTTTTCCTCAAGGAGTTAAACAGTCAGTTTTGAAATGTTCTCCAACTCTATTGCACACATGAGTTCGGCATTTGGTTGAGAAAATTTTGAATTTTGATTCATCAGTCCAAAGGACTTGTTCCCAGTCTGTTGGTGTCCAATCCTTGAATTTCTTGGAAAAATCGCGTCTTTTTTGATGTTGCCAGCTCTCCTGTGATCTGGAAAAACCTAGTGAGTTTATCAGCGGCAATTGAACAAAAACCTTAAGATTTAGACTTTTCCTAAAATAAAAAAATAGAAACTTTGATTTTGACTGTATAAATAACACACATAGCAAGCGTTTTAAGATTTTCGCTGCTCTAAATTACAGCAAATGAGGGTCAAACTCAGTTTCCACCAAAAGTGACATACGTACTGGGTTTTTACAGATCACAGGAGAGCAACCCAACTAATCACCGCCTCATTTCCCAAAAACAATTGATTGTAGAGCTCTAAGAGGGTTTGCCATGAGCAAACTGGTTGACAACGTACGTTAACGAAGCAGCTCTAACACAGCAACGCGCACATGGAAGTCATGTTGCAAGGCCAGGCCTCCAGCCTTCTCACTCACCGGTCTATTAAAGGAGAATTCCGGTGTGAAATTGACTTGGGGTGTATTGACACATGATAACGAGTACTTTTGTCGAATACCCCACCTCCGTACACACGCAACATTTCGAAATACATGGCTTTTAATCCGAAGCTCCCAACTGGCTTACAATGGTGGTGAATGGGGAATAGCGTTGCCATCCAAAGAAATCGTTATTTTTTCATCATTAACAAGGCTCAAGGTAGCTCCACACTTCATTGGAAGAATTATGAGGGCCCTGACATTTAAAACGAGGCACTGAGAACTTTGAAAATGCACAGGTAGTTTATCAAAAAAGACTTATATGCAAACAGTGCTTTGAGGTAGTTTCTAGTCGCCTCCATCTTGAAGTCACAATAAGTCGATTGATGAGCAAGAACGAATAGATTGCAATTTGTTCCCCTATCCTTCCTATTCGTTTATGCTCGTCAATCGACTTATCTAAATGGTGGTATTTTTATATTAGCTGTTGTTGTTGTTATAAGTGTTGTTATTTTGTCCCCAGACGATAAGCCGGGGACTCTGTGGACCGGTGATGCTGTCATGTGACATCTGGCGCCGCATCTGTAATGATTTGATTATGAGCACTCTACTGGCCACAAATTTCGAGCGATTAATTTCATTTTTGGCGTGGGCCTTATGTGTCACAAGGCTGATCGATTTTAGGAGCAACTGCTTTAGGAGTCCTTGGGATACACATCAACCGGCGGCTGACTAACTGTATTGTAATCAGAGCCTTAACCTACCTCTCTACCAAACCCAATTCCACCCTACCGCCTACTTCCCTATGTGATTGCCTCCACGAAATAAAATCCTAGTTCTCGATCAATTTTCTCAAACTCATCAGTGATAAAATCGAAATTTTACTTCTTGGCAGCAAATCCATCCTGTCAAAATGTGACACTTTTACCGTCCTGATCGATCAGTCCTTGATTTCCCCTTGCCTGCAGGTTAAGAGTCTGGGTGTCATCCTTGATGCTTTCTTTTCATGATCACATCAATCATGTCACCCGGACAGCATTCTTTCATCTATGCAACATTACTCGCCTCCACCCATCCCCCACACCAACTACCGCTGCTATTCTTGTCCATTCTCTTGTTACCTCCTGTCCTGATTATTGTAATTCACTTGTCTTTGGTCTTCCACATAAATCCCTCCATAAACTTCAATTAGTCCAGAATGCTGCTGCCCTTATCATATCCAAAATTCCGTCCACTCATCTCATCATCCCTGTTCTACAACATCTCAATTGGTTCTCCGTCTGCTACCGCAGTGACTTTAAAATTCTTCTTCTCACCTTCAAAGCTATTCACAACCTCGCTCCCTCATATATCTCTGATCTTCTTCTCATCAACACTCCCTCCCACACTCTCAGATCTTCTTTGATCAATCTCACCGTTCCCTCTGCCCATCTGTCCACCTTTGGTTCCCAAGCCTTCAGCCGCTCCGCCACTGGCCTCTGGAATTCCCTCCCCTCTGATCTTAGAAACAGTACCTCTATTCACATTTTCAAATCACACTTAAACAGAATAAGCAAGTCTGAACAGATGGGTCTTTATCTGTTTTATTGTGTGTTTATTTTATTGTTGTCTCTCCCTTTTCTTTTAATCTTGTTGTACAGTGTCCTTGAGAGTCCTGAAAGGCGCTATATAAATAAAATTTATTTTTACTATTATTATTGTTATTATTATTATTGTTTTTATAAATAGAATTTTTCCCAAGTTCAAGCCCTTTTTGTTAAACAAACTTCCAATTTTTTTGGAGAGAAGCAATAATGGGATGTTTGCAATGAATATCTTTCTCTTGAATCAATGAAAAAATAAACTAGTGTCTTATACATAATTAGTTTATGTGTTGGTTTTTAAAATTGCAGCTAACATTTATAATGCTTCAAAGTACCAGTTTAATGGCATTTGTAACTATATTAAAATGAACTTTCACCACATAGCAGAGACCTGTGGTTAGCGGAGGCAGTGACTTCACCTTATATTGCTGTATTTTGTCAACCTGTTTCCACGTATTATGCTTGATTGTCAATCAATCAATTTTTTGTTTTTTTACTGGACAATTAAGACCCAGCCTATATATATGTAGCCTGTAATGATTAAGATTTGATAATGACAAAAAGATACATTTATGTTTAAGCTTTGATTCAAGATTGTAAGCATTTAAATATATTTATACACAATTTATTGGACCCTGTGAGGTAATTTGTCCTCTGCATTTGACCCATCCTATAGTTAGGAGCAGTGGGCAGCTACAGAGCGGTGCTGGGGGACCAACTCCAAGTCTAAAGCCAGTTCCTTAGTCAAGGATACTGGTAGGAGTGTTCCTATAATGCATGTTTTTGTGGGTGGGGGAGATCGGAGTAACCCCACCTGAACATGGCGAGAATATGGAAACTCCACACAGAAAGGTCCCAGGCAGGATTTGAACCCACAACCTTCTTGCTGTGAAGCAAGACTGCTTACCGCTATGCCACCGTGCTTCAAAATCAATAAGAAAAAATCTTGGTATGTCATTCTGCCGGTCAGTCTCAATTAATCAATTCTCTGATTGCAAATCAAGCAAAGTAATAGGGAGTTATCGTGTGTTTAACCGTGAAGATTCTGCCTCACCTAACTTACCTCTGACACACATCACTGCCATGTAGTAATTGTTTCTTAACCATAAAACATCAGCATCCTTTTATCACCCGTTACGACTGAAGCAGTTCAACCTTCTTTTGATTGGTGGTATGAGATATACATCTGAGATATATATATATGGAGGTAAGGGAAAAGAGGCACCCTTTCTGCCAGAGGAAGTGCATCTTTTCTAGCAGCATTTAGCTGACTGTCTGTATGTGAGATGTCAGAGGCATAAGTAAAAGTTGGAATTGTTAACATGTGAGAAGAGTTTACTAGTATACAATATTTATAGCGGCGAAGCCTCAACTTGAAGACACTGATGGGCCATGTCAGCAGGCTGATAGAGGACGTGCTCACCTTACCATTGCTGACTGCAAAGGGAATCAAACATTTTACTAATAACTATTGCGCCTACCTGGTGTGATGTGGCCTTAAATTGTAGTCAAAACCCTATTTGTACTGTCTTCTGGGAGTGGGTTTCGACCTATATTGGCAGTCACCAGGTGACCAGGAAGGTGACACCAGGGGAACAAATTCTACATAAGTCTTAACTCCAAAAAAAGGCCCCAATAAATGCCTTACATGCATAATTAATAAACTGTCATGCAGCATTGTTTGAACTCAGTCATGGGTTTGTTTTAAATACATACATTTTAATGTGCCTTTAACAGTGTCACAAAAGTAGTCATTCTGGTCCTTTTTATCTAATTAATTTTTTTAAATGCCCTTTTGTGAATTTGGGTGCCTACCCCTTGAAAACCCTCGGCACGTCCCCAGTCAAGTGTAAATTCTACTGAGTGTTCCTGCTGTTTGCCTTAAGGTAATTTACAGAGTTTGTCATTGGATACTGACAGTTTTTTACAGAACCTTGTGATTGCTGGCTTCGAAAAATCCAAAAACCAAAGATCAGGAAGGACAGGGCACAGTATCATTAGTAATCTATTTACAAATATGTATGAACATATCAGTGCATGCAGTACTCAGCAGTAGACAGTAACTTTGGTTATCCTGCTTCGAGGGGTCTGATGCCTCATGACTTAGTCCACAGGTTTGATGAGATCAGAGGTGGTATGATTTGACAAGAGCTTGTGTCTGTGTGTTGGCGCATCAGCCTTTCAATTTAGTTGGGCTACAGTAGTCCGGTGGCTGCCAAAATCAATACAGTCAGTCGGAGGCTACTGGCCATGACCATGTTGCTTGCTGATCGGTACACCTTGCGATCATACAGAGGCTGAACGGGCCTGAATGTGTGCACCATTGGCTTTCCATCCTTGAACTTCAGTTCAGAGAAGGCCTCAAGCTGATTCGTTGCACAGAAAAGAAGACAAAAACAACTCTCGTGAGTGCAATGCCAAAATTACATGCCAAAGGTTAAGTTCTTATTGAAAATATTATTGAAATCACTTACCTGGGTTTTGCTGAGGGGAACTGGATGTTCAAACACAGTCCAAACCACTGACTCTGCGCAGCCAGGGGTAGTGAGAGAACCATGGTATCGGTAGTAGTTTGTAAGATACTTTGATGGAGGGAGGAGCGTCATTAGAGATGGGATGTTGATGGTTACATCGGTGCCTGGATACACAGCAAACAAGATGACCCTTCAGTTCCAATGTCCAGTTTACTCACATTTTACATTGATAATCTTATAAACTTATAACCAACTATCTAACTGCAGTGTAATACAATGTGGACGGTGAAATATCCAAATCCCCTCCTCATTTGAGGAACATTTCTAAACCATTCAATGATTTTCTCACATATTTCAGAGCAGAATGGTGATCCTCAGCCCATCTTTGTTCCTGGATAATGCTGTTGATGGGGGCGGTCCTACAAGGGGGGGCACGGGGTGCCACCCGCCCCCCTGAAATATGATTGGCCCCTCCTGGTGCCCCCCAATCCATCAGGCTAAAGTGCTGTCGATCGGACGATTTTGATTTCCATTGGATCAGAGATAGAGGCTCTTACATGTGTGGGCACGCCATATGAAATTAATCAAACTCATTGAATAAATTTTGTGTTTGTCACTAGTGATTAGGGTGGTAGGTAGGGTAGGGTGGTTGGGTGTTGATTTTCATGATTTCCCACTTCTATATTATTTCAGATCTTGCCTTACTTTGCTGCGTAAGTCTTTCACACTTTGTTTCAATCTGCATACTTCATTGGTACTTAGCTGAGCATGCCCATTTTCTTAATAGACTTGTTATGCCATTAACAAGTTTATCATTGTCCAATGTCTTATGTTCATGCTTTGTTCCCTCCCTGTTCTTTTCAGGTGTTCTTCGTTCTCCAATCGGCCCTGTACCTTCTTATTCTGCGGAGGCATTCCAGTTGGCAGTCAGTCCGTTGTTCCATGCCTGTTCTCATGCCACCTTGTTTCATGCCCTTGATCATATCTTCAAGTTTATTGTACCCTATTGGTTTCAGCTCATTGAGTGTAGTTTTTTGTTGGTTTTGTGCCCTGCTTTATCCTGCAGTTTTTTCTGTTCATTCGTGATGTTTCTGTTGGCCCACGTGCCTTATTTGTTTGGTACCCTGCGTTCAATAGATATCATTTTTTGGATTCACGACTCGCTATTGGTGTCCTTTGCGAACGTAACATCGATGTGTCGTGCCCGGGAACTTTGTCAAATGTACCGTCATTTACACACATGGCCGTCGGAAATCCCCATTTTAGAATATATTGTTTTGAAAAAATATCTTCTAATCTCAGCAGTATGTCATCAATTTCAACAAATTCTTTTTTCATTCAATAGGAAAATATATCAGGTGCAATTTCCGTTGATAAGCACATGATTATAGTCATTGGTGACACTTAGTGGGGCCCCAGAATGCGTGGCCCCTCCCAAAAACTAAAAAATTTTAAAAATATCATTTTTTGTCATAAAAAATATTGCAGGTTTCACTGGTGGATTCATGAAACCCCATGGGGTGGTTTGTTAATGCTGAAAATTATTTTGAAAGCGGCGGTTTGGACCAGAAAATGCCCATAATGGGACTCCACCTTTATGTTCGCAAGGTACAAGCCCAAAACTGATACTGAGATCCTCAGGCCCGCAGGCAGCACTGTTTTAACAAGAGCAATTCAGAGCGTGGCATATGCCCCCACCTGTATATTGATCAAGAGCATATTGAGATGGCTGCTGTGGCGGCCATGTTAGATATCGCACGATGCTGGTTTTCGAAAGGAACCTTCCTCTAGCCACTCCCAATACGCCATTAAGAAATGGCATCAATCCGATGAGGGATTCTATAGATATCCGATGGAAATGAAAAGTTAACGGACGGCGGATGGATGATGGACGGATGACGGACGGACATAGTGTCGACATAATGCCCCCTTTCCTCTTTGGAGGGCGGGGGCATAAAAACAGACAGGATTCAATAGTGTAAATCACCGCATGGGCTCTGGAACACTCTAGTCTTTCAGAGAAGGCCTTTGTTATTTCAGCAAGACAATGCCAAACACCGCTCTCCACATGTATTACAACAACATCGCTCTGTAGTAAGAGTCTGGGTGCAAATATGTCCTGCCTGAGTCCAGACCTGCAACCCATTTAAAGTATATCAAAAAATAACAGCAGTTGGAAACAAAAATTCCCAAATGCATATGGAATCTGGTTAGAAGAAAAGGTGATGCACCCACAGAGGTAAACATTGTTTTTGAAGTGTGTTACTGGCATCAAATTCAAAATGAGCTGACACTTTTGAAAAAACTATAAAATTTCTGTTTTAACATCAGATATTTCCAATTAAATGTGGAGTTTAAATGATTTGTGAATCATTGTTTTCTGTTTTTATGTTTATTTTACATAGCGTCCAAACTTGTTTTGGTAACAGTGTTGCAGATGGATTTCTTCTTGTTCTTTTGCTGTCCACCCCTTGACGGATTGGTCTTTACACTGAGGCTCTCCTGGATCTCGAAGGGTAAGCCCAGCCACCCAGCTGAGAACTAATTTCAGTCACCTGTATTCAGGCTGCTTATTTCGCCTGATACAGCTTCATTTTAACTCACATTGAAACACAAGTTATAAGTGAAAAATTATGCTTTAATCAAAAACAAGTATTTTAAAATGAGTTTCCATGAGGGTAGTGAGTTGGAGTATCTCCATTTTCTTCACTACTGATGTTCCAGCTGTTTCTAATGACTGACCCTTTACTTATCAATGGCAGTGGCTAGGTGCGAGCACAAAAAGACCAGTCCTTCCTGCTTCGGTAATGGATTTTGGTCTGGCATGATTACCTTGCTTTTGTTCTCTTCCCTGCTTTCTGCAAATGGTTAATTCTTGGTTGCTGTTTGTACCCTGGGTCTTTGAATTCTGATTTTCCGACGGTGAGTCCGTGTGCAATTGTGGAATGTTTTTGTAGTATATAGAGTTATTGGTCTAATTTTTGTATTATAGTTGAGTCCCTCGTGTTTTTCCCCTACCATTTCCTGCCTATGGATAGTATTCAGGTCAGATTGCCCAGCGCAGGTATGTTTGAGTTTGGGATACTTTAGTTTCTTTATTGTAGTTGACCTATGCTAAAGTGATCCTTTTCTCTACGGTAACGTGCAGCCCTTCATGTTCGTGACCTGTAAGACGTGTGAGCCTGCGCTCATGTCTTGACAAATCGGTGGTATGTAGTTTTAAATTTTTATTTATGGATTCTTCCTTCGGAGGCAGATTTAATTAACATCATTTGTGTTTTGCAGCGGTGACCGGAATTACCAATTGGACGCATTCGGGGCTGTTGTTTTGTCTTGTTTTGAATTACTTTGTTTTTTTTTTATTTTTAATTGCATGTTGATTTTCTTGAATTGAGTAGTTTGGCCTTAAGCGGTTTTTTTTATTTTGCCTGAAGACTTTATTGGGCCAATTTATGCTATTTATGTGTTGTTTTATTTGTATATTTGTGTATTGTTTGTCTTTGCTTGTATCAATGTATTTTTTTTTCTTTTGGTGTTTGGGTTGCAGTGAAAGCTTTAACTTGCTCTTCTATCCAGTTGTACGAATTGTTAGTTTTGTAATTATGCCAGTGTTACTGGTGTAAGTTAAAATACTGCAAACGTGTTTTTTTTGTTTGTTTGTTTAAAGCAGTACTTAAGAACTTTCAGTTTTGGTTGATTTTGGCGGCGCCGGTGGACCAAAGCGGTAGTGTTTTGCCTGAAGGAGGACCACATTTCTCATGAGCACCAGCTACACTCAGTGCAAGGTGCGATAAGCAGTACTATGAAAACTCATAACTCAATGCACATTGCACACAGGTTTTGTATTGCTGATTATTTAGAGCAAGCAACGCGGTTTGACTTCTTGCTGTTGATAAATGGCTTTCGCTTTGCATTGTAGAGTTTTCACTTGCACTTGCAGATGTAGCGACGAACTGCAGTTACTGACAGTGGTTTTCTGAAGTGTTCCTGAGCCTATGTGGTGATGTCCTTTACACACTGATGTCGGTTTTTGATGCAGTACCACCTGAGGGATCGAAGGTCATGGGCATTCAATGTTGGTTTTCGGCCTTGTTGCTTACGTGCAGTGATTTCTCCAGATTCTCTGAACCTTTTGATGATATTACGGACTGTAGATGATGAAATCCCTAAATTTCTTGCAATAGCTCATTGAGGAATGTTGTTTTTGAACTGTTCGACAATCAGCTCATGCATTTGTTCACTAAGTGGTGACCCTCGCCCCATCCTTGTTTGTGAATGACTGAGCATTTCAGGGAAGCTGCTTTTATACCCTATCATGGCACCCACCTGTTCCCAATTAGCCCGTGGGATGTTCCAAATAAGTGTTTGATGAGCATTCTTTAACTCTCTCAGTCTTTTTTGCCACTTGTGCCAGCTTTTTTGAAACATGTTGCAGGCATCAAATTCCAAATGGGCTAATACTTGCAAAGAATTACCAAGTTTACCTGTTCGAACATTAAGTAACTTGTCTTTGCAGTGTATTCAATTGAATATAGGTTGAAAAGGATTTGCAAATCATTGTATTCTGTTTTTATTTACGATTTACACAACCTGCCAACTTCACTGGTTTTGGGTTTTGTACAATATGAATTTAGTTCGACCATAACGACTCTTGAATGCACTAAAAAAAAGCAAAATAAACTATTCGCGGAACCTTACGCAGGATGTTTAGTAAGCTTATTCTATATCTATCAATAAGGAAATGGAATTTTAAAAAAGATCTACACAATATCTTTTCTCTAAAGGACAATGTCACTTAAAACTGAATGGCTCTTTCGTAAACTGAATTCACGGAATTAAAAGCGGATACACTTGGCAGTTGGCACTGATTCAATACAGCTCAGTTCGTGTCATCTCTATTTATCACTCATTGTCACCCTAATATTCCCTTTAAGCTCATTGTAGCCTATTAAAGAATTAATGACCTGGTCAGCGCGTGGCAGAAATTTTCTATAAAATGCCCAACCATAAACTGACATCACATTTACAACTATGGAACCTGTCACGATACAACGCATTTCCCCAAAGTTTAAGACAAAGATTGACTCCTTGGCGAGAGACAACCTCACACCTCTCCAGGTCCGAAAACGCATCATTTTGGAGAATAACGTGAGCATAAACTCACAGGCTATTAAGTTGTATATTGCCAATTTTTTTTTTTATATATTGTGGCTGGCTTTTCAAAACCAATAAATCAATTGCGGCAAACTTCGCTGAAGATCTACCCACAAACTCTCAGAATCACAGTTTCTGAAATGAAAAGACATATTTAAAATACCAAAAAAAATTTCCTTCAAGAAAGAATTTCTTATATTTCGCTGTCGAACTTTTCATAATAGGCTATTTTATTCTTGTTCATGCTAGGCTTTTTAAACAGAGGATCAGCCACGCGCTTTCCAGAGATCACATAAGCTCTCACTTGCACTTTCGCTGCAAGAGAAAATAAAAAGATGTTAGAATACATAACGGCAAATACACGTAATTCTAACAGTCAAAATGCCCTCTATTCTATAACTTACACGCGGTAGTACATTAAGTTACGCGGAGCCACATGTGGTTATTACTGGCGGTAAATTGTCCTGTGATACGGCTCATTGGTTAGATCGTGGTTAGAAATGGGTAAGAGGGGCGAAATGTTTGAGATAACGGGGCGTGAACTAACGACTTCTC
This sequence comes from Gymnothorax reevesii, assembly GCA_029721435.1. Taxonomy (NCBI): domain Eukaryota; kingdom Metazoa; phylum Chordata; class Actinopteri; order Anguilliformes; family Muraenidae; genus Gymnothorax; species Gymnothorax reevesii. The sequence continues at coordinate 67,961,726 of CM056578.1, read as the reverse complement.
TTTGGTTTTAACGGCGGCTGTACTATAGCACTGCTGTTCTGGAGGTTGGTTGGCATTGCTTTGTATGTGTTGTCGGATGATTTAGAGTTGAATAATTTTGTGAATAAACAGGTAGTTGACTACGCTGGGGTGGAGCTAGTCACCACGGGCAGATTTCTTCCTGCATACTTCTTGGTTGCTGTGTGGTTTGCTCATTGTAACCTTTCCTTCTGTGTGTGCGCATTAGGTAGGCGTGTGGGCCTTGGAACACATGTCTTTGCTTGTCTGCTTCCCCTAAGGTAGGTCCATACCTGCAAACATTTGTTTGTTTCTTGAGTCCAAGCGTAAGACTGGGTAGTTTGGAGTGTTTAAATCTGTACAAAATTTTATAAATAATTGATTAACCATTCCTATCTAGTGCTTCTTTTAGGGTGATGTCTTTTCACAGGGGTTAACCTGAGTATATTCCAGTCCTCCGGTGTGCTGTCAGCCATAAGTTCATTTCCTTGTTATATTTGGCCTCTTTAAAGTCTTATTGAATGGGAATTGCGTCTCTTGCCTCATGTATCTGGACCTGTGCAACCAAGTCTGAGACTGAGAATTTTGGGTTTGAAATTCCCTGGTTGTTAGCTCAGAGTGGCATAGTCAGTTTCCACCTTCCACCTTACCACACTGTCACAAGAGAATAAGATTAAGTGTAAAACAAGTCTACAACAATATGAACAGTGTGAAACAGAACTTACCAGATTGTTTGATTTTGGTCAGGGCATTGATGATGGGTTCATAGTGTCTGTTTTCCCTTGATGACTCCTGGAGCATTGGACAAAAATGTAGTTTTCAATTTCCCCCCGGATGTGTCTTACAAAGTTCAGCAAAACAGTTCAGCAAAACAACTCTGCTTTCACAACAAATATCCATCTTGCAAACAATATTTCTGATTATTTTCGGCAAATATTGAAGAATGTTGGGAATAATACACTGCCCGGCCAAAAAAAAAGTCACCGTTTGGAAATAATTGAAAAAATTCTATGATTTTTTATAGATAAGTGTGATAATTATTGCGGTTATTAATATGTTTCTGCTGGCAATAATCATTTTAACCCTGAATGATGAAGCATGTCGCTAGTTATTTCTTAAAAAATCATGTCGGAAGACACATCCTTTGATGGTAGAAAAGATGTTACATAATTTCAGAACGGGCAAGTTATTGGCCTGTATTTAGCAAAGAAAACCATGAAAGACAAAAGTAAGTATGAGGAATCATTTTCACAAACAAATTTGCCACCACAAATTCCTGACCTTAAACGCATTAAAAGTTCCTGGGATGTGCTCAAGAAAGACCACTGAGTGGTTCAACCACTATGTCGAGAAGACAAGGACTCAGCCAAAAATTATGGCATTTCTGATCGAAAATAAATGTTCTGGCATTGCATATAGTTGTCAATACAGTGGCAAGACGAATATACACTGTAATCAAAGCTACAGGGGTTCCAACTAAATATTTGAGTCAGCGACTTTTTTTTGGCCGGGCAGTGTATTTCTAGGGGGAGACAAAACAAAGCACAGCAGAGGTAGAGTATAAAAGGAAGCTTTCACCTCAAAAAAAACTCCAAGCACTGCCACTCCAGTAGAGTCTTTAAGGGCTTCAGGCAAAGACGAGTACGCTTGCTTCATGTGAACAATGTGGAGCTGTGAAGAGTACAGCAGGAATTGCATAGCTGGGCATAATTTCAGAAAATGGTACAAGGAATGTAAATGCCCTGTCAAAGATGACCTCTGGACTGTATCAGCCACTGGTTCAGGAATCATCAAGTATAAATTTGGTCCTCTTTTTTCTGCCTGATAAATAACTGAAGAATGCCACTGTTGAGAATTCAACTTGTTAGCCAGACTGCCTTCACACCAGATTCTAGCTACAGGGTGGGCAGAAGACCAATAGTTCCATGCCTTTTGAGGAACAGGATTTGATGATCTGGGCCAATAGGTACCTCCATGGGGTACTGCTCCCCGTCCACAGTGTGTTCAGATCCGGGTCCTCCCTCCATGCCCCAGTGCAAGTGGAACTGGACGGCCTTATATACTGATGACAGGTTCCCGGCACTGATAGTGGCACTGGTCGCCACATTCACTTGAACTCCAAGGAGATTTAAGGGTTAAAAGCCAATTCAAAGGTGCCATGCAACAAATCAAATAATTTAACAAAGAACATCAACTATTGTGCTGTGAAAAAGTACTTGCCCTCTTTTGGATTTCTTCCACTTTTGATTATTAGTCATTTTTAAATTTGTTTGGTCATCCAAATGATTTTAATATAAAGACAGTGTGATTAAATACAAAATGCAGCTTTTTAATAATAATTTTATTAATCGACGGTAAAGAGTAATTCAATACAGTTATGACCCATGTGAAAAACTGTTTGTATCCCTTAAACCTAATAACTGGTTTTACCATCCTTTTGCCACACTGCAAGCAAACGTTCCAGTAACTGGCAATGAGTCTTTTGCATCTATGAAGAAAATCTGGCCCTCTTATCTTCACAAAATTAGATTGACTCAGCCAAATGGGAAGGTTTTCGAGCATGAACTGCCTGTTTCAGGGCATGCCATGGCATCTCAAGCGGTTTTAATTCAGGACTTCACTAGGCCACTCAAAAACGTAATTTTAATATCATGCAGTAATAGCATTTTCCAAGATGGCAGCAGCTTTGTTTGTCTTGTGTCTCTCTTCAGTGTTTGTTTTCAATATGTTTTTTCACTTTGAGCACAACATTTTAACATTTTTGGAGAACCACATACGGACAAATGATGTACATACTCGAGGTTATATTTGATATTTTAATTTTAGGTTTATGGAGGATTTGGTATTTTTGTGCAACTTCTAGGATTTTGTTTTACTTGAAACTGCAGCCTACACACAGTGCTCAGCTTTTGCAAACGCACCGCTCCCCATGTGAATGCATGGGAAACAGGGATTCAAGAAGCTGCTTCCCTGGATTTCTCAACCACCATTTAAGCCTTCTTCTCCTGAAGAACAGTTTTATTCCTAAATACTCCAGCCAGGCAATAAGCAAGCTGTACTCACTATATACATATGCTGAAATGGGAAATGTATTGTCAAGGTTATGTTACTGTTGTACACACTAAAATTGCCCAGGGGCATGAGTTCGAGAGTGAATGGTGCATGCGCCTTGCGATGGACAGGCAAGCTATTTAGGGGGCATTCCTGCCTTTTGCCCACAGTCAGCTGGGATAGGCTCCAGCTCTCTTGTGACTCAAATGAGGAAGAATAGATAATGGATGGGTGGAACAATGGATCTGACACATTGAAATGTGACAAATATGCAGAAGTAGGGCGGGCAGCAAATAGTTTTTCATGGCACTGTACTTCAAATACAAAGTAGCATGATTATTTAATGATTTTGCATCAAAAAACTAAAAAATCTTGGCTTCATTAATCAAATAAATGATACTGCTTCTGAAATTTCACTGTGAAAAATATCTATTGAAAAAAGGGCACAGATAAAAAATACCATTGAATAACAGATAGGATTAACATACCCGAATGTCCATTATTACTTATGTTGCTTTTGAAAGCATTCTGGTAGCCGCTGAACTCAAAAGGGGTAAGGGTCTGATCCAATAGTGTTCTCTTTGTAACAATGTTAATGGGAGACTGTGACCTCCCAGCACACCCAAGCGCATTTGCAGTGTCTTTCCAGTAGTCTGGACCTGCAGAAAGAAAAAGCAAGATATAAATGGCTTGTTTTCCCTTAATAGCTGTTTAAAGTGTGTAGGATATTTGTGGAATTGGAGAGTTTCTATTCAACCCTATGTTTAACCCCGAGCTTTTTACATAAAGGTGCTGGGAGATGTGAAGCATATGTTCTCAGTGCTTATCATCCACAAAGAAAATAAGCTAAGGCTGTGGAGTTTCCGAAAAAAGTTCAAGAATATTCATCATATTGTTGATTTTTGTGTCTTGAAAGTTCAATTTGCAGATGTATTTGTGGTTCTATGAAAGACCTCTTGGTGGCTGTGCTTTTACACTAGTGAAACACCCTAGCATTCACATTTTGATCGACAATTAAATAGAGAAGCTGTCACCATGTGACATATGATGGGAGGGAGGCAACTGTGGGTGGGAGGGAGGCAAATATGGGTAGGTGGGTGGGAGGGAGGGAGGCAACTATGGATGGATGGGTGGGTGTGAGAGAGGGAGGGAGACAAATATGGGAGGGAGGGAGGAAGGCAACTATGGGTGGGTGAGAGGGAGGGAGGGAGGGAAGGAGGCAGGCAACTATGGGTGGGTGGGAGGGAGGAAGGCAACTGTGGATGGATGGGTGGGTGTGAGGGAGGGAGGGAGGCAACTATGGGTGGGTGAGAGGGAGGCAGATATGGGAGGGAGGCAACTATGTTGTAGGTGGGTGTTAGGGAGGAAACTATGGGTAGGTGGGAGGGAGGCAACTTATAACAATCTGGATGGTCCTTTTCCTCTTTACCCTGGAGGACACAACGTCCATGATTTGAAATTTGAAATGTGGGCTCGTCAGATCACAGCACACTTTTCCACTTTGCGTCAGTCCATCTCAGAAGAGCTCAGGCCCAGATAAGCCAATGGTATTTCTGGGTGTTGTTGATATATGGCTTTCGCTTTGCATGGTAGAGTTTTAACTTGCACTTGTAGATGTAGCAACAAACTGTGTTAACTGACAATGGTTTTCCGAAGTGTTCCTGAATACACATAATTATATCCTTTCCAGAATGATGTCGGTTTTTAATGCCGTGTCGCCTGAGGGACTGACGGTCACAGGCATTCGATGTTCGTTTTTGGCCTTGCGGCTTACATGTAGAGATTTCTCCGGATTCTCTAAATCTTTTGATGATATGATGGACTGCAGATGATGACATCCCTAAATTCCTTGCAATTGCACGTTGAGAAACATTGTTCTTAAACTGTTGGACTATTTGTTCATGAGGGGTGTAATGATTCTGAACAGCAGTTTTTTTAAGGTGCAGTAACACCACCTGTTGCCATGGGGTGAACATCTGAGCATTCTCTTTTCCTTTATTAAACCCGAGGAAGTCTTGAACGAAAGTGCCAAACATCAAAGGGCAAGATAAATGCCTCCGGAAAAAAAAAACTTGACTGACATAAGTATTTTTCAGCGACATGTTGCACGGAGCCAAGTAAAGGGCTACAGAATCATCTCTATTTAACCAATTAGGTAACTCTATGTCCCTGTTTACTTTGCTCAATCAGCAGTTAAACAGGGGATTTGCTTTTTTACTTTGCAGGATGAGTAGAACTGTTTATTTTGACAGCATGTTTGATTGCTGAATTCTGAAAGTTAAATGAACAAATACAGAACGCGTATTTGGCCATTTCGTGTGATTGTGATCATTTATATCTCACATTCATGTTTCAGCCGCTTTACAGAATGTTTTCCACCTTGTGTATTTAGACACTTGAAATCTCAAGCAATCTGAAAATAAATGTCTTTATTTTTATTGTATCAATATAAATCTCCTAAAAATACAACAATGAGAGATGAAATGCGGAGTTGGGATGTGGCGATGTTGAACGAGGATTTTTTTAAAGTGTGATGAGACCACTTACAGTCATGGGGTGTGTAGCCTATAACGATGAAGATGTGATGGTGAAAAGCAGACAAACCTAACTGGGCTACGGTGTTAGATTGAAAGAATAGCCTTTCAGGTTTGCTCCTTTTATACCTAATCATGACACTCGCCAGTTTCCAATTAACCTGTCCACCTGTGGAATGTTCTAATCAGGTGTTTTTTGTGCATTCCTCAACTTTCCCAGTCTTTTGTTGCCCCTGTCCCAGCCATTTTGGAACATGTTTCAGGCATTAAATTCCAAATGAGTAAATATTTAAAAAAAAAAACAAATAAAAGTAAAATGAACATGAACTATCTTGTCTTTGTACTGTACTCAATTGAATATACAGTGGCACTTGAAAGTTTGTGAACCCTTTAAAATTTTATATATTTCTGCATAAATACGACCAAAAACATCATCAGATTTTCACACAAGTCCTAAAAGTAGATAAAGAAAACCCAGTTTAAAAAATGAGCAAAAAATATTATACTTGGTCATTTATTTATTGTGGAAAATGATCCAATATTACATATTTATGATGGGCAAAAGTATGAAAACCTCTAGAATTAGTGATTCATTTGAAGGTGAAATTAGAGTCAGGTGTTTTCAACCAATGGGATGACAATCAGGTGTGAGCCGGCACCCTGTTTTATTTAAAGAACAGGGATCTATCAAAGTCTCATCTTCACAACACACGTTTGTGGAAGTTTATCATTGCATGAATGAAGGAGATTTCTGAGGATGTCAGAAAAAGCACTGTTGATGCTCATCAGGCTGGAAAAGGTTACAAAACCATCTCTAAAGAGTTTGGACTCCACCAATCCACAGTCAGACAGATTGTGTACAAATGGAGGAAATTCAAGACCATTGTTACCCTCCCCAGGTGTGGTCGTCCAACAAAGTTCACTCCAAGAGCAAGGCGTGTTATAGTCGGCAAGGTCACAAAGGACCCAAGGGTAACTTCTAAGCAACTGAAGACCTCTCTCACATTAACTAATGTTGATGTTCATGAGTCCACCATCAGGAGAACACTGAACAACAATGTTGTGCATGGCAGGGTTGCAAGGAGAAAGCCACTGCTCTCCAAAAAGAACATTGCTGCTCGTCTGCAGTTTGCTAAAGATGAAGTGGACAAGCCAGAAGGCTATTGGAAAAATGTTTTGTGGACAGATGAGACCAAAATAGAACTTCTTGGTTTAAATGAGAAGTGTTATGTTTGGAGAAAGGAAAACACTGCATTCAAGCATAAGAACCTTATCCCATCTGTGAAACATGGTGGTGGTAGTATCATGGTTTGAGCCTGTTTTGCTGCATCTGGGCCAGGACAACTTGCCATCATTGATAGAACAATGAATTCTGCATTATACCAACAAATTCTGATGGAAAATGTCAGGAAATCTGTCCATGAACTGAACCTCAATAGAATGTGGGTCATGCAACAAGACAATGACCCTAAGCACACAAGTCGTTCTACTAACGAATGGTGAAAGAAGAATAAAGTTAATGTTTTGGATTGACCAAGTCAAAGTCCTGACCTTAATCCAATCGAAATGTTGTGGAAGGACCTGAAGCAAGCAGTTCATGCAAGGAAACCCACTAACATCCCAGAGTTGAAGCTGTTCTGTAATGAGGAATGGGCTAAAATTCCTCCAAGCCGATGTGCAGGACTGATCAACAGTTACCGGGAACATTTAGTTGCAGTTATTGCTGCACAAGGGGGGTCACACCAGATACTGAAAGCAAAGGTTCACATACTTTTGCCACTCACAGATATGTAATATTGGATCATGGATTGGATCATGTCATGGATCATGATCAAGTATAATAATTTTGTCTCATTTGTTTAACTGGGCTCTCTTTATCTACTTTTAGAACTTGTGTGAAACTCTGATGATGATTTCAGTCATATTTATGCAGAAATCTAGAAAATTCTAAAGGGGTCACAAACTTTCAAGCGCCAGTGTAGGTCGAAAAGGATTTGCAAATCATTGCCTTCTGTTTGCATTCACGTTTGACACAATGTCCCGACTTCCTTGGAATTGAGGTTTGTACATGCACACGGGATTCTGCCTATTCCTACATATTTTTCCCCAGCTCCAAGAACAAACTGGTCATTTCCAGCCTACACTTCTCCCAACTGGGCGAAGAGATGAATATCAAGGATGTAGTTCAGTTTTCTGGGTTTTTCTCCCTGAAATGTAAATGGCAGCTGTGGGACTATCATTTAAATGAGGTTGTGGATGGTGGTTTTGTTTTTTAGAGATTATTTGCTTATCACCTGTAAGAACCGAATCTAAACTGCAGTACAACCTTTTATTATATTCACCGGAAGATGCAGTCACACAGAATGAAGTGTCATACACTTAACAGTATTAATATAAATAATTTACCATCATTATCAAATTTCATTGTATCATCAATGTAAGATTACTGTAACTACTTGCAAGCATATATTTGGCATTGGTGATATTGGAGCTTAACTGTGGAGCCTTATACGGCTTTTCTCATAGCTTGCCTCACCCTACCACAGCTGTTTTCAAAGGCATTGTTAATGAATCCTCATAACATGACAGTCCTGGAAAATAGTCATCAAATGACTGGGTTTAATTTGATTCTATCGACTTGATTCAGAACACTATGCAACCCTACATGGCCCATACAGTTTGAAAAAGTAACTGACCTTTTAGTTGCTGAGTCAACTAATTTACCAAATTGAAAATGTGAAAATCAAGCAAAATGAAAAAAAGGTACCAGATGCACCTCAACCCTGCCATATAAAGAGGTCAAGAGAGGTGCCCAACAGCAAGGATAAAAAGATTGCGTAGCAGAACTCCAAATCATCTCCCAGGACCAGCCCAAAATAAGGATGAAAACCGCACTGGATGTTGTGATTCTGATTAGGCTCATGTCATGTTTAAGTTCTGTACCAGGCTTTTGCCATGTTTAGGATTTCTGAGTTTATTGACCACTGCCTGTCTGACTATCCTTAGTATTGTGTATTGTGTTTTTTGGTATTTAGATTTCTTGTTTTATTATGTTTCATGCCATAGTTATTCTTGCCATGTTTTCATTCTCGTGCCTTGTTTATTTCTGCCATGCTCTGCTTTGCACTACGTCTACCCCGTATTGTCTTGTGTAGGTCTTTGCTCACGGTTTTGTCTTGCGTGCCACTCATTCGGGTGATTTATTGGTTTCTGGGTTTTCAATCTTCCTTCCCTATCTCGTGTGCTTCCTTCCTCTCTCTTTTACTTTCCACTAACCAATACTCACAGTTTGTTGTTTTCGCTAGATTACTAACCAATATTAACATTGTATATTTTTACTAACTTACTAACATGCACTCGGGATTGTATAGCTGCCCATACTAATTGACTAACGATCTCTCAGCAATCGCCCAATTCTAATCCCCGCCCTCTTGCCTTTCTCTGTTGCAGCTTCTGTGAATTTCCTCTTATATCTCATGCTTTCCTTTTCTTTAGACTATGCACTTTTAGTACTCCTTACCCGGAGCTGTTGTTTGTTCATAGGACTGTCTTGCGATCCCTGTCTGCATTTTGGCATTTGCCTAATTCATGTAATTAGATTATTCCTCATGTGTCACTTCTGATTATTGTATCATTGATTGCACCTGTTCTCCTTGGTCATGTGTTTCACCCGGATGTGTATTTAAGAGGTCTGTTTAGTCAGTTCCAGTTGTCAGATCGTTCTTCCTATGCCACGTTTGTTTACGCATTGATGCTTAGTGATTTATCTTTTTGACTGGACCGCCTGACTACCAAGCTCTGCCTATTCCCTGTATTGTACCATATTCTTGTGTATCGACCTATTTTTGCCCAACTGGATTTCGACTTTTGGATTGTGGACTTTGTTTTTGGCCCTGCGGGGGTACCACCCTTTACCAATAAAACAAGCTCTACTGCATTTCCTGGTTCTCACATCTGGTTCCTGATCGCAACACAACACTGGAAGGTATTTGAGAACCCACCTATCAGTTACAGGAGTGATAGGTGTGCATGTGTGCAAAGTGTTAGGAGGACATCCAGATACAGCATAATGACAATAAATCTACGCAAAATCCATTGGGGATCAGAGAAGAAAACAAGAACATTGATATAAGCAGCACAACATGCAAACAGAAATTAAAAAAGAGGGATTACAGCATTCCTTAGGCACTACACATCGTGTGTATCCAATAAGCTCTTCTGCAAAGCAATTTGAACTTGAACACATGAACTTGATTTCAATTCCCCAAAATTTTCAAGAGGAAAAAACAATGATTAACTTTGGCATAGTTATGCACTATTGCATAATCTATATTCGTAGTGCAAATCACAGTCAGTTTTAGGGCTCTCTTTTTCTGAACAGTACAGATACTAGGACAAAACAAGTTGATTTAATCCAGCTTAGTGAACTAGACCATGCCCAAAATGCCACTTATTCATCCATGTCCTAACCAACCAGCCCATTCATTCTACAATCCTCATCTGTCTCGTTCAATATTCTTAACATCTACCAACCAGCATTCTGCCAGAGCAGCCTCCTCCCCAACCGGCTTCTTGCGAATTTAAGGTTGTATTGATCGCCTGGACAAAGTTAGAACTTACCAGCAACAAGGATCACAGAATTGGAGTTCCTGCTTATTCGTCAAATGCAAAATTCCTTTAAAATTAGAATGTTCAAGTGAACCAAAGTTTTACAACAATTTGTCCACTGAAGTCTCCAGCTCAGAAGCCTTCTTCTCGTTCCTGATTATACAGTCCATCTTTTACGACAGCGACCACTAACAGCTGTTCCTGGCTGCATTTCTCCCTTGGGCTCTTTCCCAGTGCAAAAGCAACAAATTCAGCCGCTCCAGCCAGTCATCACTGCTCACCAGCAACTCTCGTTAGTCCCTTTTGACACCTTCAAATGACTGCAGCCGTATTCGACACGTTCTGAATTAAAGGACATTTCATTGACCCTCAATTTATCAGAGCAAACTACACTAGCTAGTTTTGTATTACTACTTCTTAAACAACCACAACAAACAATGCTTCCGAGTTTGCCTCCACCTCAGGAGTTAGTAATGACGTGATCACGATTAAAATCGCCTTCCTACAGCTCTTAATAAACAATAGTCCATAACTGGTGGGATAGCACAAATTCCGCCACATCCCCAGTAATTCGCTATAGTGCATGTGTTCTAATGTAGGAGATTACCAAATGGCTCTCATGAGCTTGTCGCCTCTTCTAGGCTCCTCTCAAGCATTGGAGCTTAAAAAACAGCCTGCAGCCCATGTTCTCAACTATCTAGCGACTCAACCCAGGACACCCTCAGGGTTCCTTTCAAAGGACTGTCATTTGTCTTCAGCATGCAAAGAATGAATGGACCTTACATTCAACCACTACTTTACCAAAACAAAACCGTTCCCATTCTGTTCCACATTATTCGCAAACAATGCAACCCTCCACTGTCCAGAACTATTCCAACTGCAAAACAGAGGATTTGGGTCCTTGCCAGCATCAAACACAATGTTATCACACCCAAAAATCAAGAGCACTGATCCTGCCCCAACTGTCCAATGTTGTCAGTTTGTCTTCTCAATGAGCCAGGTTGTCTTCCCTAAGCCTGGGTCCTTTGTTTGTGATCTTTTCAGCCATTTACATCCCACCTTTGGTCCCTGTCTCTGTAGGCTGTACTAAAATTCCTGAGCACATGCATCTCGTCATCCCCTTGTTCATTTCTCTCCCCGTCAAAAAATTTCTCTGTTGATTGTAATTTGTAATAATGTCTAGATTTGCCAGTATGTGGTTGTAGTAAAATCATCAGGTATTTGGACAGTTGATACGTAGAAGGAACAACAGAGTGATACAATAGGTCAAATAGGAAAACAAGGATTGTGAAGTTTTGGTTGTCCGCAGAGTTTCAGTGAATATGGTATAGAGCACCTCAAATGGTAGTAGCACTGAGTGTGAATGATGCTTGTATTCTGTGCCTCTGCACAGATATAGATGTCAGCAGACATGGAGCTGCTGTATTTATGCTCGCAGTTACACTATTCTATCACTAGGTTCTATCACACCCAGATCAGTTACTGAATATTCACTGGCAAGCTGAGCTTGAACACGGTTTAGAATATGGACGAGTTCAGTCCGATCCCTGTTTCCCAGGAGTTGCATGAATTAAACTCCTCAGCTAAGCCTGATGTGCAAATCTCTTTCAACAGAAAAAAATCATTTTCCTTTGTAGCAACCACTTCAGCTATAGTGAGCCAATGATATCCAAATGAAGTAGTGAAGAAAAATAAATTTTCTGAAGCAAAATTTCAAAGTGGTATTGATACTATGTCATTCTACTATCAATTATAGTCATCAAAAATCAAAAATGCGCAAATACCTATCATGAATTTATAAGAAAATTTCTCCATCAACAAATTCAGTTCTCCCGTATATCCCACTATGTACTGTCATTGATTAGCCAGTCACTCAATTGCTTATTTAGACTTATCTACGTAGCGCACAGTTATAATTCATGCACACGTGAAACTTTCCCGGTAATGATCTATTGATTGACACGTCTTTATCCAATTCCAAAGACACTCCGTTTACATGTGGCCGGCTATTTTCATAAACGAACATTTCACCATCTCTATTTTCAAAAATAATATCATTCACACGTATCAGTTTTCAGAAAAGTTTTCATTTACACATACCCATGTATATATGCCGATAAGAGCATGCCAAACCAGTTGGTGGCAGTGTGACGAGAAGCTCAAGCCCACGTTAGCCAATCAGAATCCCGAAAATAGCAACAACAGAAATGAATCGCGATCATCCATGCTCACCACAGCCAAATGAAAATGTAAACATAGGTCGCACTTTTAGCGCAGGTGCAAGTTCTGGCGCATACTGTGACATCGGCTGCCTAAAACTCTCAGTTTACATGCAAACTTGCAACCAAACTTTTCCAAAATCTCCACTCTGGCTGGGGGCAGAGTATACACCGAAAGAGATAATCAGAAAGGTATTTAAACTTTTGCGTAACAGCAGTAAGGTTGTATTCGCTTAAAGTTGCGCACAGTTGTGCAGATGAAAATTACACATTATTATTATTATTATTGCACTTTCATTTTGGTTCTGTATTATTATATTTCAATTGAATACTCAATATTTTTATTGTTTGTGGTTGGTGGACTGATTATTTTGTATATTTTATGATATATATATATTGTGTTGTTTTGTCTGAATATGCAAACTGCTGTGTGCTGCCTACTTGGCCAGGTCACAATTGTAAAAGAGATTTAGGCCTCTAAATTCATAGACCAGGCGAATGGGGGGTGTGCCGCGTCAACGGGGTGTGTCCAGGCGTATGTTGCAATTTCGTGCCCGGTGTAGCCTGGCGCAAGTACTCCTCTGTCCCGCCTTCCTGCGCAAGTGGCAAAGAAGGCGCGTTTGGGTATAACACAGCCGAGTCAAATCTTCACCACTCAAATGAGCTCCTCTCCTCACCTTTAATGTGTTGGATTATAGACGCCTCTGTCCTATATCTGCATGATGCGTTAATGTTGCATTTTACTTCAGGCATGTCTTCTGCACCGCTTACGTCCATATTAAGCATTAAGAATATTAGTTTGCTGGCTAGCTAGGGCATTCACAAATTATTACCATTAGCAAACTTGAATGGAATTTCAAAACAAAACTATGTCAGATCATTCAAACGTATGAGGTTGGAATGAAATACGACGGTTGCTTGGGGAGAGAAACGATGGATAGCGTGTTCCTATTATTACACCCTGTCACTGCTTAAAATTTTGGGATTAACATGCATGGACAAAAATGCAAGATACACATTACACATTTATTTTCAATATGTGATCTTAACTCAGTACGACATCGTAGCAATCAGGCTGTATTCCTTTCCCCCACTAAATACGATAAAAACCTAAGTGACAGTAATAGTAGCTTAGTATTAAGCTGCTTGCACACTGGACGCAAAACAAATTTTTCGCACGACTGATTACAGACAAAGTCAATGCAAAGACGTGCTAGTCGGACAGGGTTTTAATATATCTCCGTGTCCAAAAGTCATAAAAGTTCTCATTTTTCTGAGTATTCCAAGAATTATTAGACGTGCAAACTTGGCAAAACGCAAGCATGCTATATATAAATATATATATATATATATATATGTATAAAATGTCCAGTTTGTGGTTGGCTGAGAAAGATGTGAAGTTGTTAGTTTGCATCACAGATTCAGCTGCGTTGATTAAGCCAGGTCAAGTTTCCATTGCGCGTGCCAACCGCCTTTAATCTGACATCAGGACAATCGATGTAGATACTATAATTTATTTCCTTATTCAGATAGTTACATTAAATAGTGCTTCCTATAATTATTTATTGCACAGAAATGTGCCTGACATTCTGGAAACCTGGCTGTGGGATTTCGGTGACGTGCGCGCGCTGCGCGCCGGTCAGCCAAATTACCACTGCACAGAAATTAAACCAGGTTGGAGCTGGAGAGTTTTCTGCGCAACTCCAGCGGAGACTTTTTCTACGAAATTGTCACTGCGTCTTGATGAATATGTGACACCTCCCCCTACTACGGCGCCACACCCATCTTGGCGCACCTCTGTCTACCAAATTGCCAAAGTGGCTGCGCAAGGTGTTGCACTGCACGAAATTACCACTGCACCACGCTACGCCACCTGCGCTGCGCCAAGAAATTAGAGCCCTTAATCTCAATTGTCTATCTGGTTAAAGAAAGGTTTTATATATATATATACATAAATATATATATATATATATATATATATATATATATGCACAATTTTAAGGAAAAAAGATGTCTAAAACCGGCCTGAGGTGCTTAGTTACATTTACAGAACTTAATTGAGTTACTGACATGGTCGATGGGAATTATTCTGAATGAAACAGGACTGGAGGGTTCCCTCTACCATAGTGGTGGTCAACCCTGGTCCTGGAGAGCCACAGGGTGTGCTGAGTTTGGTTTTCTCCACCTGATTTAAACCTTAGATACCAGGATGAGATGAGTTAAGCATGTAATCAACTGCTTTAATTCATCAATTAAGTGCTGAGTAACATCAAAAACCAGCAGACACTGCAGCTCTCCAGGACCAGGGTTGACAACCACTGCTCTACTGCGTAGATCTGTCTTTGGAGGAGGGATTCAATGAGGAATAGTGCATTTTCTCACATGTACGTCTGAATTAAATTGTGTGTATATATATATATATATATATATATATATGTATGTACATATACACATACATGCACATACACATACAGTGCTTAACAAATTTAGAACACCACCCAATGTAAGCTTTATGCTACTGGTGCCTTAAATTAACAGTGGTTAATCCACTAGTATACACAAGCTCTTTAACCGAAATAATATTTTTAATGCTAAAATATAATTATTGTTGTTTTCTATGAATTTTCTAATTTGCTGTTTTGCAAAAAAGCAGAAAAAAAAGTTTAGCACATTATTATTTTTTGATTAGCACGTCAAATAATTAGTTATTTGAAATAAATTAAATAAATAGTTATTGTCTTGCATTCCTGAACATAAAAATGACAAAATAATTTTTAGTTCAAATGGTTTTGACAAATATTCCTGTTTTCTTGTTTTTATTACGACAGGTGGTCTAAAAAATTGTTAAGCAGTGTATATGCATATTCTGTGCTGTGAAAACATGTTTTCCCCCTTCCTTAATTTCTTATTAATTTACATATTTGTCACACATAAATGTTTCAGTCATCAAACAAATTTTAATATTAGACAAAGATAACCTAAGTAAAGAAAAATTGCAGTTTTTAAATGATGATTTTATTTATTGGGGGAAAAAAGCTATCCAAACCTAACTGGCCCTATGTAAAAAAGTAAATGCCCCCTAAACCTCATAACTGGTTGTGCCACCCTCAGCGACAACAACTGCAATCAAGCGTTTGTGATAACTGGCAATGAGTCTTTCACATTGCTGTGGAGGAATTTTGGCCCACTCTTCTTTGCAGAATTGTTTGAATTCAGCCACATTGGAGGGTTTTTGAGCATGAACACATGCCACAGCATCTCAATCGGATTTAAGTCTGGACTTTGATTAGGCCACTCCGAACCTTAATTTTTTTTTTAAGCCATTCAGAGGTGGACTTGCTGGTGTGTTTCAGATCATTGTCCTGCTGCAGAACCCAAGTGCGCCTGAGCTCGAGGTCAAGCACTGAGGGTCGGACATTCTCCTTCAAGATTTTTTGTTAGAGAGCAGAATTCATGGTTTCATCAATTACGGCATGTCGTCCAGGTCCTGAAGCAGCAAAGCAGCCCCAGACCATCACACTACTACCACCATGTTTGACTATTGGCGTGATGCTCTTTTTATGAAATGCTTTGTTAGTTTTACGCCAGATGTAACGGGATGCACATCTTCCAAAAAGTTAAACTTTTGTCTCGTCAGTCCACAGAATATTTTCCCAAAAGAAATGGCTTTCTCACCCTTTGCCGACTGATAGATGTCAATGATTTTGTTACTCATCTGTTTCCGAATTTCCTTAGACTGGGAGCCACATGGGGCCAGGTAGGTTTGGATGGATTTTTTCCCTTAATAAACGAAATCATCATTCAAAAACTGCATTTTTTATTCACTCGGGTTATCGTAGTCTAATATTAAAATTTGTTTGATGAAACATTTGTGTGAGAAATCAGGAAGGGAGCAAATACTCTTTCATGGCACTGTATATATACAAGTGTGTGTGTGTGTGTGTATATATATATATATAGTTGCAAAGTTATTCAACTCCCATTGCAAATTGGATTTAATAGCAAAATTTACAAACTTTCAGCTGTTTGTGAACAGATTAAACAAGAACATTTTAAAAACCTCAACACAACTATAAATACGAGTGGTTTCTCCAAATCTAAAACAAAATGCCATTTTAAATGACTGCTGCAGTCTCAAAATTATTCAAACCCCGTATAGAATCCCTCATAAGAGCATATGAGACCAGCCATAAAAAAAAGGCTGGCAGGGTCAAAATTTTCAAAATTCAGTTTTATGTTATTTTTTGTAAAATGGACCTTCCTCTTTCAGAAATTGGCAGTTATAAAATTGCATACCTGTCGACTGTCACGCAAATAGCTTGAGCTGTACGCTTCTTATAGCCTATTTAACTGGCAAGTACCTTTTTTTAATCAATCCACGCAATTCCGAGAGTGAAAAGCGATATTCCATTGGAACGTGGACCTGTTCAATTAATGCAAAGCATTGGCCTATTAATCAGTAAATGAGTTCTCTGTACTGAATTTAGCCCATTATTTCATTGCTGTTAAATCACATATGGTGAGAAACCATGTCTTCAGTTGGCAATTATGATAATCAGAAAATGCCACAGAAGTGAAACAAAACTGGAATATTTCAGGCGTATGAATCAGCGGTATGTCTGTAGGAGGCGTAAAGAAGCATATGCTGAAACGTACACCCTGCCTACAATGAAGAATTGTGGGGGCTTTTTGATTCTCTGTGGCCTTGCTTTCTCTGGCACTGGAAATCTGCAAAATGTGGAGGGCAAGATGGATTCAGTCAAGCACCAGGATATCCAAGGAGAAAATGTCATGCCGTCTGTTGGGAAGCTGATGCTTGGGCATCATTGGACCTTCCAAAAGGACAATGATCCTAAGCATACCTCAACATCCATCAAGGCTTGGTTTCAGAATAAGTCTGGGAAGATTCTACAGTGCCCATCACAGGTGCCTCATTTGAACCCCATGAAAAATCTCTGGTAGAATTCGAAGAACACAGTTGCAGCATGCACACCCTAGAATATTAGTGAACTGGAGGCCATTGTCCATGAGGACTGGGCTAAGATTCCTTGAGAATGCTGCGAAAAGCTGAAATCTGCCTGTGCATCACATTTCCAGCTGGTTATAGTGGCAAAAGGGTTTTCTACTAAGTATTAAAGATGCTTGTCATGAAGGGGTTGAATAATTTTGAGCCTGCAGTAGTCATTTAAAGTGGCATTTTGTGTAGAATTTGGAGAAGCATCTTGTAATATTTGTTGTGTTGAGCCATTGAAATTGTTCTTGTTTGATTTGTTCATTGCAAACAGCTGAAAGTTTGTAAATTTTGCCAGTAAACCTAATTTGCAACGAGGGTTGAATAAATTTGAGTGTAACTGTATTTACTGATGACTAGCCGTTTTTTTTTCTTGGTTTACCATAGCCATGATGATCACAGAGCTTGTTTGCCGCATTGGTTAGTAAGACTAACCATTAATCTTTGCCAATAATGCTGCATGCGGTAGCATTTTATTCAATGTGGCTCTTTGCTTTAGAATTAATACCGTATTCAACAAAATCCAATGGCAAGGTTTTCGGCTCGTTTAAAATACGAGCAGCTCAAGCACTTCGGTAGACCCCCCAGCTAACATTCGCTGCAACATTCTGTTCAATCTAGGGTAGCATATTGTCTGCTTTTTCCTGATAGTGGAATGTCTGTTCTGTTACAAAAAGGTATACTTAGATACTCCTGAGTTAGCGAGTTATTCTTGTTCCTTATAGGGTGTAGAAAACTATTAGAAAAGGTTGTGAGCTCAGAAGTGGGAACTGCTTGCTTTTCATTGCAGGGCGAATGTTATGACTGTTAAATAGGTAGTTCCTGTTATGAGTATGTGTGCTTGCTTGCAAGACTTGTAGGACAAACTCTAAACTTCATCATGTAGAAAAGGCATGTTTTCAATTTGGCGACATTACTGTTGACCATTGATGTCTAACTGCTCCTATATTGATAAACTCAGGCTGAATTCAACCTGAAATTAATTCAGTCATATTGAATTTCATGTGTCAAAAGTTGATTTGTGTTTAATATATGATTATTTTATGATTTGACAGTGCACCGTTTTGAGGGATGTTTGGGGAGCCACCTAGTGAGCTGCTTTATTTGGCTCTGAAAGAGAAAATAATTTATAATTTCATGCTCAGCTGAAGAGTACTTGCCGTCATGGAGTTTATAATCCTGGAAATCTATAGTTTTAACCCCCAGCCATTTTTCAATTCTCAGTATTATTATTATTTCATTGCTGAATTTTCATGAAGTTTTTTTTTATGTTTGCAGCCCTTTTTCTCTGCCAAAATCATGAAAATAAACTAAAATACGTTGTAATTCTAAATGCTATAAGTGTCTTGACTCAGTTGAGCCATTCCATTTCTTGCTGTGAAGCTGCAATCTTGAATTATAATGTTGTGTTCCAGGGTTCTGGCCAGAACAGTATTGCTTATGGTTTTAACAGTTTCATGTTTCAAGATTCCATAGTTCAAGTTTCATAGTTCATGCCATAGTTTTAACAGTTTCTTGTATTAGGATTTTACATTTCATAATTCATGTTCCATGTCCATGTTTTTCTTTTCCATGTTTTTGTTTTCGCCAGGTCTGCCATGCCACTCCACCGCTTGTCTGCGTTCCGCCCCGTGCCTTCGTTGTTGCACATTTCTGAGCTCTGGTTGGCTTTGGTATTTCCCCTTCCTTCCATGCTGTGCTGGATTCGGGCCTCTCTAAGCTTAATTGACAATTAACTGTTTTTAAGTTACTAACATTTACTAACACACACTGGGTGGTGTAATTCATTAGATAGGCACATTACTAATATTACTAATTTAGACAGGGAGTTTATTGTCATGATTCCTGCTTTGCTATTTCAAGATCTTGCTGTGCTTTTCTGTTCTTAACATTCATGCTTGCTTCCAAACTGCATACTTAATTGGTACTTAAGCTGAGCACGCTCATTCTCTTAATGAGTAGGTCATGTCATCCAATCTCTGTCCATGTCTTGATCTTGCCATGCCTCTTGTTTCTCTTTCTCCAGGTGTTGCCCTTCATGTGTCATGATTATCAAGCCTTTATCTGGATGCGGTGGAAGTTGGCTGGCAGACAGTGTCTCGCGTCTCGTTGCATGTTCAAGTTTTGCCAAGTTCTTGTTGTCAGGTTCCCTTGCATTTCTAGTTTCAAGTCTTGTCCTAGCCTCTTGTCTTGTGAATATATATTTTGTCTTGTTATTTATTTTTCTTGATCTTCTTGCCTGGAGTTTCCAGTGCCTTTTTGTTTTTTGTCATTTGCATTCTTTGTTTTGTAGCTCTGTGTAGCATACCTTAGTTTGTTTTTTGCAACCCTTTGGGCCAAGTTTTTTGTTGGCCCTCGTGCCTGTTTTGTTTTGTTTATAAATAAATCCTCATTCCCTTCTCCCCGCATCTGGTGTCTTACTGATCCCATATCATATAAGGCCTTAAATAAGGTAACACATAAATAGCCAGATTTGGCTTCTGTGCAAAGGGGTAAAGGATAAACAGTTTACTATTAAATTCATGTGTCAGATTCAGTTCATTTCTGAGTTCCTCATAGGTCTATTTGTCTTTAACAAGTGCGTCCATTTTGTTGTGACCCAATTCTGACACTTGATCAAAGCACAAATACAGTATTCTACCTTTCCTCTTGAGTGCCAGGAATTCAAGCAGGCAAATATCAACTGGCAATAACTGTAATAGTAAAAGTTATGTGATGTGAATAGAGGCCACTAGATGGCAGAATTTACCTTTTTTTTGTTAAGCTCAGACTGGAGTCATGTTTAGACATGTCCTGGACATGTCTGGGGCAAGTCTCAGAAAATTAAAAAAAAGAGGTCTAAATGTGGGTGGGGTCTGCAAAAGAGTATATAAGGAAAAGAATTGAGACAGTAAAGTAGTAGGAGAAATTGCAAGAAGATGACCAGACCTGCCATTCTGTTCAAGACCTGTGACGTTTCTTTTGTGGATTTCTTTGACTGTGTTTGAGCATTTTCTTCATCCAGGACATCACCAAGCCACCCCACTAAAAAGGGACTGTAATTATTTCTGTTTTTTCTTATTTATCAATCTTGGTCTTTAGTTGTAGGTTGTTATTAGTCTTTGTCTTCGTTAAAAATTAAATGTGTTTTAGTTGTTAAAACTGTGTTTGTCATCCCTTGCTGTTGCTGTTGTGTTATAAATGTAATAACAAATTGGGGCCATAACAAATTGGGGGCTCAAGGTCCGGGATAGACCATTGTGTGAGTAATTTATTGAAAATCTAACATTCCAAATTGTGAAATTGTTTTTGTGAATTTTCCTAGATATATATTGACAACAGCAATGGATGATTTCTTGGCATCACCAACCGTAGGGGTTTTGAAGTCTTTTAAAAAGACAGAACTGCTAGAAATTTGCAGACATTTAGAGCTGACAGAGGTAAAACCAGCCATGCGAAAAGCAAGACTGGCTAGAGAGATAGTTGAATATTACATTGATGAAAATGTGTTTGCACCAGGAGATCTGGAACAGTTTCCAGTGGAAAATCCAAATATAGAAATGGAACTTAAATTAAAAATGCTAGAGATTGAAAGGGAGGAAAGAGAAAAAGAAAGGGAGGAAAAAGAAAAACAAAGAGAATTTGAGAGGGAAGAAAAAGAAAAACAAAGGCAGTTTGAGTTAGAAAAATTAGCAAGAGAAGAAAAACAAAGAGAATTTGAGTTAGAAAAATTTGCAAGACAGAGAGATTTTGAATTAGAGAAACTCGATAGAGAAGAAAGACTCCAAATGGAGCAACTAAAAATAAAAATTCAAACTGAAAATAAATTTCGGGCTAGCCAGGAGGTAAAACTGGTGCCTCCATTTTCGGAAAAGGATGTTGACAACTATTTCCAGTGTTTTGAAAAGGTAGCAAAGAGTTGCCAGTGGCCAAAGGAACACTGGCCTCTGATGTTGCAAACTGTCCTCAAGGGTAAAGCTCAACAAGCCTATTCGGCTTTGTCTGCAGATGATTCCTCTGATTATGAGGTTGTCAAAAAGGTTATTTTGAGAGCTTATGAGTTGGTTCCAGAGGCTTACCGACAGAAATTCAGAGGTCTGAAGAAATCTGAAAATCAGACTTATGTTGAATTTGCTAATGAAAAGCAGGTTTGCTTTGAGCGCTGGTGTACTTCTATGGAGGTCAAGGATGATTTCAACTCACTAAAAGAGATGGTGTTAGTTGAAGAATTCAAGAACTGTGTTAAAGATGATGTTAAGACCTACCTTAATGAGAAGCAAGCACTGAATTTGCAATCAGCTGCCAAATTTGCAGATGAATATGTTCTCACACATAAGTCCAAATTTCAGTCTAGCAGTAATAATAGATGGTCCCAATTTCAGAAAAAGGGTTATGGTGATACCCAAGATTCCTTATCCAAAGACAAAGACAAATCTGGTGATGGTGCTCAGAAATCCAGTAACAGGTCTGATCAAAGTGTGAAAGCTGACAGTGACAAAAGTGGTCTAGTTTGCAGTTATTGCAAGAAATCTGGTCATGTTACAACTAACTGTTGGTTCCTTAAAGCTAAGAAAGAAAAAGAAAAGGATACCAAACCAAATGCCTTTGTGAAAACAAGGTTAGAAACCCCTGTAGTAGATAACCAATCTGCTAAATTGCCTGCTTCTTGTGGGGCTAAAAAGCCTAATACAGCTGAAATTGTGAGGGAGGAATTTCTTCCATTTGTGTCAGAGGGATTTGTGGCTCTGAATGAGCATACTACTCCTGTCCCCATATATATCCTAAGGGATACCGGAGCTTCTCAGTCACTTTTGTTGATGGACTCCTTGGAGTTACGTGATGAGACCGCTTCAGGGGATTTCATACTTGTACAAGGTATTGAAGGGAGGACTGTATCTGTACCCCTGCGCTCTATATTCTTGAAGTCAGATTTAGTTACAGGACGGGTAAAGGTGGGACTTATGTCAAGTCTACCAATAAAGGGTGTTTCTCTGTTGCTAGGCAATGACCTGGCTGGGGGCAAAGTAGTTCCCCCTGTACATCTTACTTCACAGCCGAGCACTGAAAATGGGGATGAGGACCCATCTCTGTATCCTTCTTGCGCAGTGACTCGTGCTATGGCCAAGAAGGCTAAAGAAGAAGATGATGTGGTGCCGTCCAGTACATTGAATAGTCAGGACTCAGGTGGTTCGCCTCATGACTCTGATTGGCCTACTATGGTTTCTCCGTTTGAGGACTTATCAGATACTTTTATCAGTTCTCTATTCAGCCAGCCGGATGGGTCTGGTGATTCTGATGTGTCTGGAGACTTGTCTCTGTCCAGAAAGCGGTTGATTGAGGAGCAAACTAATGATCCTGAAATTTGTGTACTAAAGAGGAGAGCCCTTCCTGATAAAGAAATAGACGCAGTTCCAGTTGGGTATTATCTCAAGGATGGTGTGTTGATGCGGAAGTGGCGCCCTCCTGATATCCCTGCCAATGCAGATTGGGCAGTGGTCAGGCAAATTGTTGTTCCGAAGGTCTATAGGAATGAGATCTTAACAATGGCTCATAGTTTACCTTTAGGAGGTCATCTTGGTGTTAACAAGACTGTTGATAAGATCATGAAACACTTCTTTTGGCCTGGGCTTCGGTAAGACGTTTCCAACTTTTGCAAAACCTGTCACACTTGTCAGGTAGTTGGAAAACACCAGTTAGACCCACCTGTAGCTCCATTGCAGCCTATCCCAGCATTTGGGGAGCCATTCTCTAGGGTCATTGTTGATTGCGTTGGTCCATTACCCAAGACTAGATCTGGAAATCAGTACTTGTTGACAATCATGTGTGCATCTACCAGATTCCCCGAAGCCATACCTCTACGTAACATCAAGGCAACTGCAATCTCGAAGGCTTTGATAAAGTTCTTCACGTTGTTTGGCCTTCCCAGGGAAATTCAGTCAGACCAAGGTAGCAATTTCACTTCAGGATTGTTTCAGCAGGTTGTGTATGAACTAGGTGCAAAACAGATTCTTTCTAGTGCCTATCATCCAGAAAGTCAGGGTGCCTTAGAGCGGTTTCATTCCACTCTCAAGACAATGATGAGGACTTATTGTTATGACCATGAGAAAGACTGGGATGAAGGGGTTCATTTGCTGTTGTTTGCAGCTAGAGAAGCAGTGCAGGAGTCTACTGGATTCAGTCCATTTGAGCTAGTGTTTGGTCATGAAGTGAGAGGACCTTTGCTATTATTGAGTGAACAATGGCAAGAGGAAGAGCCGCAAATCAGTCTGTTAGACTATGTTAGCAAGTTCAATGAAAGATTGCGTGCAGCTTGTGACCTTGCCAAAGAGAACTTGAAATCAAGTCAGGGAAAAATGAAAACTTGGTATGATCATAAGGCTAGAAGCCGTGAGTTTAAACCAGGAGAAATGGTCCTTGTGTTGTTTCCCTTGCAGTCCAATCCATTGCAGGCTAGATTTCATGGTCCTTATGAAATTCTGACAAAACTCAATGATCTCAATTACATTGTGAAGACTCCAGATAGGAGAAAACCAAAACAATTGTGTCATATTAACATGCTAAAGCCTTATCATAACAGAAATGCTAGGGTTGCAGCTGTCACTTCAGATTCTCCAATGGTCGAAACGTGTGATGATGAGGGGGAGTTTCAAGATGATGAACCAAGAATTAAAGCTGAAGTTCTTTCATGTAAATTGTCAAACACTGAAGTGTTGCAAAATCTTGATGTAAAACTCCAGCACTTAGAACCCTCACAGAGAGATCAGTTTGAAAGGTTGATCAAGAAATATGAGGATTTGTTTCCTGATGTTCCAAAGAGAGTTACTATAGCCTCTCATGATGTAGATGTTGGTGATGCCAAACCAATAAAACAGCATCCATACCGGATGAATCCTGAAAAGAGAAAGATTGCTGAGAAAGAGGTTGAGTACATGTTAAAACATGATATTATCAGACCCTCCAACTCCGATTGGAGTTCACCCTGTGTGCTAGTTCCAAAACCTGATGGAAGTACTAGATTCTGTACAGATTATCGCAAAGTCAATGCTGTAACTAGAACTGATGTGTTTCCAATACCTAGGATTGATGATTGTATTGATAGCGTAGGGCAAGCAAAGTTTCTGACCAAGATTGATTTATTGAAGGGTTATTGGTGTGTGCCTTTAACTGAGAGGGCCAAGAGCATCTCTGCTTTTGCCACACCATCTGGATTGTACCAGTATGAAGTCCTACCCTTTGGCATGAAAAATGCCCCAGCCACGTTCCAAAGGATGATACAGTCTACAATCGCCGGATTGCCACACACGGGTGCGTACATCGATGACCTGATCACATGGAGTGACTCCTGGGAAGAACATCTAAAAGATGTAGAGACGTTGTTCCAGCGCCTGACCCAGGCTAACCTGACTGTTAACCTGAGCAAGAGTGACTTTGGTTGTGCTACTGTCACCTATCTTGGCTACGTCATAGGCCAGGGTAAGGTGGCACCCATAAATGCTAAAGTCCAAGCCATCATGGACTTTCCAGTTCCTGACAACAAAAAAGCTTTGCGCCGCTTCCTTGGAATGATCGGGTACTACCGCAAGTTCTGCAAGAACTTTGCTGAGATTGCTCTCAGTCTAACTAACCAACTGAAGAAAGGCGTAAAGTTCACCTGGGATGATGCATGCCAGAGAGCCTTCGATCACCTGAAGTCTCTGCTGTGTCACTTCCCCGTGCTCAAATCTCCTGACTTCAACAAACCGTTCTCCATCGCGGTCGATGCTAGCGACCAAGCTTGTGGATCTGTGCTCCTACAGAGAAGTGACTCTGATGACATTGAGCATCCCGTGGCATACTTCTCCAGGAAGTTCAATCGCCACCAAAGGAACTATTCCACAATAGAGAAGGAACTGTTGGCTCTGGTCCTTTCTTTACAACACTTTGAGGTTTATGTTTGTACAGGACAAAAGCCAATGATTGTGTACACTGACCACAATCCGTTAACGTTTTTGAGTAAGATGAAAAACAAGAATCGAAGATTGTTGAATTGGAGTTTGATTTTACAGGAGTTTGACTTGGAAATTAAGCATGTGAAGGGTACAGACAATGTAATTGCTGATTGCTTATCCCGTGTTTGAATATGTATAAATATATCACATGTTTATTTGAATATTGTATGATATGTACATATAGACAAGTGTCCACTTAACCATTTTGTATTGAAAAGAAAAATTTTGCCTTTATGAGTCAAAATTTTTCCCTTTTGGAATGGAGGTGTGATGTGAATAGAGGCCACTAGATGGCAGAATTTACCTTTTTTTTGTTAAGCTCAGACTGGAGTCATGTTTAGACATGTCCTGGACATGTCTGGGGCAAGTCTCAGAAAATTAAAAAAAAGAGGTCTAAATGTGGGTGGGGTCTGCAAAAGAGTATATAAGGAAAAGAATTGAGACAGTAAAGTAGTAGGAGAAATTGCAAGAAGATGACCAGACCTGCCATTCTGTTCAAGACCTGTGACGTTTCTTTTGTGGATTTCTTTGACTGTGTTTGAGCATTTTCTTCATCCAGGACATCACCAAGCCACCCCACTAAAAAGGGACTGTAATTATTTCTGTTTTTTCTTATTTATCAATCTTGGTCTTTAGTTGTAGGTTGTTATTAGTCTTTGTCTTCGTTAAAAATTAAATGTGTTTTAGTTGTTAAAACTGTGTTTGTCATCCCTTGCTGTTGCTGTTGTGTTATAAATGTAATAACAAATTGGGGCCATAACAGTTACAATGGCAGAAATTAGTTTAACATCTGCATTACTCACAGTTGAATTGTTTCTGTCAAGGGACAATTGCATTAATAATATGACGATATCATCCTACTAAAGATGGAAGCAGTCACTGTCTGTGTGTATGTATGTATGTCTAAACTTCGATTTTCTTGGTAACTATTTGTCCAATCTACTTCACACTTGGCAGGTGTGCTGTTGACGACTCAAGGAAGTATAGTGTCAAGCCTGAAGTTGTTTGAATGAGCAGTTCATAGGCCAATCAATCACTTGTTTTCGAACAAGCACGTTTTGAATGGACACTGCACTAGTCTTTAAAACATAAAGAAAGAGTTGAGCTCACCTTTGCAGTGTGTAGCACATGGGTCTTGGGATTCATAGCACCAATCTGAAACAATGAATTCAAAGAGTATGATAAAGCTAGTCTTATCTCCTTCAATGCATAATAATTCACAACAAAATTTTTGTTTGACTGTAAATGCCATTTTATCAAACAAAAACAGTAAATGGCGTATTTGGCCAATAGCCATGAGTTGAGTTTTTTTTTTTGTAAATAATTCATTACCCAGTATCTTCCGAGTCTATTGTTGTTTCTGGTCATTCAAGTGTTTTGGCAATATTTGTTGTTTACCTGAGGGGGGCAGGGGTGACTGGGTTGTGATACTTCTTCTTATTATTATTATTTTTATGTAAACCCCCAGAGCCAAAAATATTTTTCCCTGAGTGACTGAAGGAAAAAGCACAACCCTCCCTCTACTATAAATAACCATTTATTTATACCTTATATTTACACCAAATGTAGCAAGTATTAGAGCCAATGCAATGAACAAACAGTGCAGAGGTAGTGAGAGTTATCACCAAAGCAAACAGAGCATTTCTAAAGCAAAATTTAATCCTCCTCACAAATTGCACCATCACACAGGATGCGTGTGCACTTCAGCAGAATACAGGTGCATGACAGCCACCCCTCTTATCAGACAAAACCAAAGAAAAAAAAAAATTACTTTTGGGTGTCACACAAACATTACAGCACATTGATAGCATTAGCAACATATGCATATTAATGAAAATGAAAGAAGCTCCTTTTGACAGCCTATCAGAAATGTTATCCTTTGCAGTTTCAGGGAAGAAAATGCTTTTTTCAGCTTTGCGATTGGTGGACCACCAATAATTTAACAACTTTGTTCAAATGAGAGTAAAATTGCAGTCCATCAGTCTTATTTTAATTAGCATTTTGTTCCCCTTATTTCCAGTTGTCATACTTTAACAAAGTCATCCTAGAGATTTAACCTGAGTGACTTAGGGCCCTTTTTTAACGATCTAAGCACT
This sequence comes from Gymnothorax reevesii, assembly GCA_029721435.1. Lineage (NCBI taxonomy): Eukaryota > Metazoa > Chordata > Actinopteri > Anguilliformes > Muraenidae > Gymnothorax > Gymnothorax reevesii. The sequence goes on along the minus strand of CM056578.1, from coordinate 67,934,243 downwards.
CGTTCTGAAACGTTGGCGCAAACGCTTTTAGACCATGTACAAATCAAAGACTGTATAAAATATGGACGACACGTCTCCTTTCACTCCCATTCAACAAAAATTGGAGCCAAAATATCGTTGATACGGTCGCTGCCATGTTGCATATTTGGAGCAAGAGTCGGCGCAGTAGTGATCGGGGGGTAGAGCCGCACTATCAAATCCTGCCCACACACCCACCCTAACAGCCCCCTGAACTATTAACCTGGTCTGGCAGCTACACTATTAACGTAAGTGGCCATAATAGCCAGCTCTCACACAAAGACGGTTACCGGCAGTGTAACTATTCGGTGGTTAATAAGGTAAATCGACTCTATGGCACCCCACAGTCATCTGTTTCGAAATTCGTTGAAGTATCTAACTGGTTATTTATGATATCTTGTCACTTAATCAAGCTAGGTATGTAGCTAATTACATGAAGTAACGCAGGTGTCAGATTTTTGCCACTTCTCGACCAGATAGCTAGCTCCAGTCAATGTTCTCAACTGTCACTTATCCAATGTTGTGAGTGGTAGTGATGTTAAGTCTGACACTGAGGCCCAGAGGTCTGTATTGATCAAAGGGGGCGTGTCAAAATGAAGCCTGTACCGAGGCCTGTATCGTTTTTCAGAATATCACGTGACCAAAGACAAATGAGGCCCCGGTTCTCTGAAATCTCGTGATTGCCTCGCGTGATTCGATTCACTGAAAAAGCCGCAAGAAATCTGAGACGTGTTCTGTGTTATCTGGTGAGGTACATGCAGAACACTGGAGATAATGGAGCCAACAAAAAGGAGGAGAACGTCATCCGTTTGGGAACATTTTGATATGTCCCAATAGGATAAAACATAATATACATCTGCTGAAATCAATCACGTGGAGGATGAGTGGTGTGTGTGTCTACATAGATACAAACACACACACACACACACACACAGATGTATATATGTGTGTGCAGATTTAGCCCACATGTGATTGCAGTAGCACTGCTGTACATCAAATGACCAGCAGATGGTAGTACTCCCAAATGAGCTGTTATACGGGGCTTCGTGATCAGCCTTTTCATGAAGAAATTGGCTGGAAAGATTTGATACATTCATGAGGCCTCATCACACCATCACTCGTGAGTGGCAAGTATATTAACGGCGACTCTCGTTGTATTTTTTAAATCACGTTCCACCGGGAAAGTGTCATTTCATATGTGCATGTACTAGCTGAGTAATGGCTCGAACTTTTAATTTTTCAACACGTTAGAACAGTAGATTGAATTCTGAATTAAAATAAACTGTCCTTCTGACCAGAAAGCTTGCATTGTTTAAGAAGTCACATACCGTACCATTAGCTAATGCGGTATTTCTAAATAACAATTGCAATTGAAGATAATCATAGCTTGGGAGACCGGCAATTCACTCTGTGATAGTTAACTTAGCAATGCAACACCCCTATGCTTTCTTTTATGTGGACTTGATGTATTTGAATGAATAAATAGTAATTATTTAAGTTATGGTATCCTCATTTTTAGACGACGAAATGGACTCGGCCATTCTTGCATCCTCCACAGTGGCCAAGAGTCTGTAAAAATCTCATGGGAATATCTGGAAGCCGACGCCTGTGGTTATTTAAGCATTAGACTTTTCACTAGAGAAAGTCATAAAAAACTGAAGCTTATTGTGACGTATAGTTCAGGAAGCACACGCAAGGGACAGAAATCCAAAAAATGTATGCCTTTAATCAAGTCCGAGTCAAAGCCAAAATACACAGGAATTGCCAAGCCACAATATGAAATCCAAAAAGAGTATCGACTAGACAGGCAGGGGTCAGTACCAGTAAGACAGATGGGCAGAGGTACAAAAATGATAGGCAAAAAGTCGTAGTCGATGGGCAAAGCCAATGGTCATACCCAGGGCATCCAAACACAGAACTCGCGGTCATACAAAAATTAGTCAAATAAGTCAAAAAGAAAGACAAAAACAGTACAAAAAGGGCTATGGTAAGAATCAAGGTCGGACTATCCAGTAGAAGCGAAACAATATTCAATGGCATACGAGGCACTCTGCACAAAGAAGTATTGATCAACTTTCTGACAAGAGCTGTGAGTGAAAAGACTGTTTAAATAGACAAGAGGAAGGTCACATGCTATGCAGGGAACAGGTTAATTGGATCAAACTAATTACAAAGGAATGAACATGAGGAAGTACCTAATCACATGAAAAAGGCAAAAGCCAAAACACGGACAGGGATTCCAAGACAGCCTAGAGACAGAAGAAACAGATCCAGTTAAGGATTTCTAAGTGCACAGAGTGAGAGGCAGAACAGTGATTAGACAGGTGCAGAAAATCTGCAAGAAACACAGCAAAGTAAATTGAGTGAAGGCAAGAGGCGGAGACTAGAACAGGGCGAATGCTGAGAGATCGTTAGTCAATTAGTAGAGTGCATTTATACAATCCCTAGTGCTTGTTAGTAAGTTAGTACTATGTACAATATTAGTCTTGGTTAGTAATTTAGCAAAGACAAAAAACTGTTAGTATTGGTTAGTAATATAGAAAAAGCAAGATGAAGGAAGTAAATGAGAATGGAAGGAATGGTTGAAACCCAGAATCCATTAAATCACCAGAAAGTGTGGCACGCAGTACTGGGGCTGAGAGCAAACACATGACAGAAGACCAGATGGGGGAGACGAAGTGCAATGCATGGTAAAAACAAAAACATGGACTGGAATGTAACTGCAGGCAAAATGGCGAAATACAAAACATGGAAAAACTAAAGTAGACAATACATGAACAAATCTAAGTAACCAAATCACAATACATAATCCAAGGCATAGTCAGACTCAGCAAAGATCCAAATACAAACAAGGCAAACAGATCAGGGACATGGCAAAGCAGATCAGAATCATGACAGTCAGAGCAGAATCATAACATTTGTAATATTAAGTCAGATCTACTTCATGCATAAAAAGCACAATAACACCTGATAAAATATGGAAAAGTAGAATATAAACATGAAATATGTTAAATTGCATAAAATGCCAGCAAGGTGTTTCATTTAAAGGTGACATTTGCATTTTACAACCAACAGGGTCAAAAGTTTCCATTGTCGGGGACAGCTTCATTCGCCATGGGGAAAAAACGAGCAAGGGAGACCATTGGGACCAACCTTGGTCTGGATGCCCAGGTCTGGTGGTTTGGCTGGGGTGGTGCGGTTTGGGGAAACCTCCTCCCATTCATCCACCACTACCTGAGAGGAAGAGCTGTGCCGGAGGTCCTGCTGATCCACTGTGGCAGGAATGACCTCGGAAAAATCAAGAGTTTGAAGTTTGTCGCAGGGATTAAGCAGGACAGGGAAATTCGGCAGTTCCCTCCGATGAGGCTCATCTTCTCTGCCATCCCCCAGCGATGCCAGTGGAGGTCTTCCCATCCAAAAATTGAGAAAGCTCGGCAATATGTCAACAGTGTGATGGCTACCTTTGTTTTGTCTATTGGTGGAGACATCTTGCATCATCCTCAAATAAAGCATAGAGATCCTGGCCAATTTTTGCATTTCACCCCTATAGGAAATTATATAACATTGCCCTGTGTCTGAAAGACCAAATCCAGTAGGGTGATGTTGGATTTGGATTTTCAACATCTGCTATGGGCGCAAAAAAAAAGTCAGTTTGTTTGCTTTATGGGATGTTTGATGCACTTTTTATTTATTTATTTATTTATTTTATATTAGGGTGGTAGCCATCATACTTATTGTTTTTCCAGCTCTTCCTCTCCATCCACCTTCCTTTCTCTCTTGCTCTTCAATCATTTCTCCAAACCATTTGCTGTACCCCAGCCTTTCCACCTGATGGACTTCCTTAATGTTTCCCCATGGCAAACGTAGCCAGTGGGTTGTCTTTGGGCCACATGAACTCTATGTTGTGTGTAGTTATGCCCCCGCCCTCGAAAGAGGAAAGGGGGCATTATGTCGACACCAGGTCCGTCCGTCGTCCATAAACTTTTCGTTTCCGTGGGATAGCTATAGAATCCCTCATCCGATTGATGCCATTTCTTGATGGCGTATTGGGAGTGGCTAGAGGAAGGTTCCATTTGAAAACCACCGTCGTGCGATATTCAATATCGCCGCCACAGCAGCCATCTTGATTTTCGTTTCCGCCTGATAACTAAAGAATGCCTCATCCGATTGATGCCATTTCATGGTGGCGTATTGGGGGTGGCTAGAAGAAGGTTTCTTTTGAAAACCAGCTTTGTGCGATATTCAATATGGCCGCCACAGTAGCCATCTTGATTTTTGTTTCTGCCCAACAACTAAGGAACACCTCATCGGATTGATGCCGTTTCCTGGTGGCTTATTGGGCGTGGCAGGAGGAAGGTTCGTTTCGAAAACCAGCTTTGTGCGATATTCATAATGGCCGCCACAGCAGCCATCTTGATTTTCGTTTCCACCCGATAACTAAAGAGCACCTCGTCCGATTGATGCCGTTTCCGGATGGCTTATTAGGGGTCGCTGGAGGAAGGTTCCTTTCGAAAACCAGTGTTGTGCGATATCTAATATGGCCGCCACAGCAGCCATCTTGATTTTCGTTTCCACCCGATAACTAAAGAGCACCTCGTCCGATTGATGCCGTTTCCGGATGGCTTATTAGGGGTCGCTGGAGGAAGGTTCCTTTCGAAAACCAGCGTCGTGCGATATCTAATATGGCCACCACAGCAGCCACCTCAATACGCCCTTGATCAACATACAGGCAGGGGCATATGCCACCCTCTGTGTTGCTCATGTTTTTGTTTAAGTAAATATTATTTATTTAACTCATTTGCATGCCTCTGATTTACTGCAGCAGAGGTCATAGTTTATGTGAAAGAATTCCAGAGTGGTTTTTGCTCAACATAAATGTAAAGACCTTTATTGTACATTACAGGAGTAATTTACCACCATCCCTGAAAATTTTAATTGAATTAGAAAACATTGCTCACGTACTCCCAGTCCAAGGACAGATGACTAGAGTCTTTGTTGGAAAACTGAAGGCTTAGAAGTCAAGATGAATGGCGTTTGAATGTATTATTAAACAAACAAACAAAAAAAAATGAAAGTTTATGCCAATATTTGAAGGCGACATATAAGGAAGGTGACACAGACGGAACATGCATACATAAGAGAAGCCAGTTACATGTCCATTATTATTCAATAAACATGGACTCGTCTACCTCTAAGTGTACATTACTGTTTTTTTTTTTAAATTTGGCATCTCCAATCCCACCAGAATCTGGAATGCCCAATTGGTGAACTATGTACAAAGCTTGCTCGTATGCGACCCCTTGCTGCCAACTCAGGATAGTGAGACAGTTCACGGCTCTCCTCCGAAGCACGTGCCTGTCTGCCACTGATTCTTATACACTCATTGGTTGAATCTTCGCAAGTTCAGAACTAGGGCGGAGGACACCCGGACATGAACCAACCCGGAGTCTTCCTGACGAGCGCCCGTCTGGCCAACAGGAGGCGCTGGAGCAACGAACAAAGCTGATATATTATATACCCAAATCCGGCAGTCCCTTCCCAATTTGAAACCCCATAGCGCGATAGCCAATTGTGCGCTACTCTGAAAAAGCAGCCGACCCCTGCCGGTGGGTACGCCGGGGCTCGAACTCGCGACGTGGTGATCACCTCTGCACTGCCGAGCAGTGCCTTAACTGTGTGAGCCACTCGGCAGCTATTTCATCAGCAATTAAACTAAAGAATTGCTTGTAGCATTCTCCGAGTTTTCACTGGACCTGGGTAACCTCAGTGTTACCCAGTGGTTTAGCGGCTTCAGTAATCACATGAAAAAAAAAAAAAAAAACATATATTATTTGTGAAGCTTATGTCTGAAACCTGAAGTGCAGTCTGCCCTAACATGACAGCAGTAAAATTGACTTGCATGTTCCAACCCGCACACATCTGGCAATTTTTCATACAGCAGGTTTGACATACAAAAAAAAAACCCAGAATGGAGATATATGCAGCTTTATATACTTTGAAACTAAATTCATTCTGCTACCAATTTACATTCCTTTTTATGTGGGGTCACATGCTCCTATTCCAACTTATTTGAAATGTGTTTCAGACATAGACTGTATATGAAGAGACGTCAAATTTCAAGAGGACTTCCTTATTTCCAGGCAATTATAAAGCTAATCAAGGAAAATTTTATTTTGTCATTGTGCAACGCCCAAACTCAGCTCTGACCCTCTAAATTAAGATACTGAAAGCATTACCTTAACAGATATGTTTCAGTGGCTGAATGAATTAATCATGAATTGCCGTGTGCAAGGTAATATGTGAGTTAACGTTAACTAAAGTCAGCTAACTTGCTAGTTAACATTATGGTCACTTGATAGCAAACGCAGCAATAACTAACGAAGTGACTATTATTACTACTATTTTGTGCCTCCATGCAAAAAAATGGATTGAAATTCCTTTTAGACGCACTTAAAAGTGTGGCCAAGATGCACATTACTCCATTGCCCACATTTTTTTTAAAGGTGCACTATGCAAGTTTGTTTATTTTCTGCATAATTATATTTTTGTCTCAATTTGCCAACATTCCCCCAAAATTCACAGTTAAAAAACCCGGGTTCTGGAGACCGCACAGGCGTCACAAACTGCAAATAAACATAAGTGGCACAGGTTGTGCCCCATTACATAACAAACCGTCCCGGCCAATCACCGACAAGAGTCGACAGTTATGAAAGTATGGGTGGGAGGGGCGAGCTACCTCTGTTTTGTTTGAATTCAAATGTAAACAGAGGTGATGTCAACAAACTTGCATAGTGCACCTTTAAGTGTGTCCAAAGCTAAAATTTTTTTATAGGCCAAACTTATTTTAAGCGGTACTTTCTAAGTGCGAATAACATCGGCCATAATTAATGTATAATTTACTAGGGCAACAACCATCACGCTATAAACAATTTTTAAATGTTACTCTTCCCAGTTTACAACACTCCCTCATTTACAGTTTGTGCCCATCTCCTTCCAGGTCAAACTAGAAATGTTGTCAGCTTTTCCTCATACTTCGTCCGATCAGTCTTTTTAGAGTTACCCCGTTACCTAGCCAATTCCACTAAAGTAGACGTATTGATTCCAGCCATAATTTCATCGGAAACCTGCTAAACCTACATTGAAATTATTGATGAATTGAATCCGCTTCCGGTATGTCTCATTTATTTCATATTGTCGTTGGAAAAATAATTTGTACCTCATAGATCCAATTAGTTTTTCGTGAAGTTTTAGCTGCTGTCTGTAAGGTTGCAACATAAGGTTGGACTTTTGTTGTGTTACCAGCTGAAAAACAAAAAGTTAGCTTGCTGATGCTTATGGAAACACTCGAACTTGGGGTTTGTCTACTGAAAGTTAGATAGCAAGTTTGCTACATTGTTTACCCTATTTTAATAGTGTAAGTGACTTCAATCAGCTATTAGACAAGTTGAAGGAATTAGAACCTTGCAAATGGCTGGCTAACGTTGATCCCCTGGGTAAGCAGAATTCCTACTAGGCTAAGTGACTCGCAATCTGTGTTCATTCTAAAATTCCAAGATACAGACTGCAGAACTGGAACCTATAGGCTGCAACTATTGTGGTACTGGCCTGATATTTTAAATTCATGTTCATAAGAGCAACATTTTATGACACGGTGCCGTTAACTTCATTCAAATGCTTACCTTAATAGGTATTCTCTAAAATTGAAAATGTATATTATGCCAGAGCACAAATGGCTACCAATCGCCATTTCCCCCATATTAATCCTAATCGTAAGCTTCTCTGCTTGCTGTCTTAATGTAGCTAGCTAACTTGGTAATAACTTAACTGACTGTTCAACTTCAAAAAACAAAAAATAAATTTAACTTACCAAAAAAATTGCAAAATTCCTTCCGATCAGTCTGGTCAATTGGTACAATTTACAGCAGAGCAACTGATTTTGTTGTTTTTTGTTGCAATCTGTCTTGCTTGAAGCACAATTGCTGTTAGCTAGCCCTATGAAGGATTTCAGATAACGTTAAAGGTATAATTGAAGTTATCAACTTTAGGGTTGAGAAAGTGTATTATTGTCTGAATTGAATAAATAAATAGAAAAATATTGACTTTACGCAATGGACTATTTTTTATTTCAAATTTTCTATCCCCAACCACGCCCATTCCATCATAACGATTTTCTTCGGAGATCTTCTGAAATCTTTGGCAGTGATGTCATCTCAGGAACCCCGAGTGATCTCAAGAACACAATGAATGTGGAATACAATAGATTTACATGTGAATACACACTTTTATATTGTGCTGAATATCGTCGGAAATGGTGAATAGATGCGTTGCGTTTGGCTGTAGTGCCACTGTGAATGCAGCCAGTGGTGGGTCAACTCATTCGTTCCCCAAGGTCTGTGGCATAAGGCGACGGCAGGTGAATTTTTCCCGACAAAAAGCATACACGGGGGTGCCCCGGGACCGAGGTTGAGAACCACTGGACTATAAAGATGAGTTGCTGGTGTACTCACAATACAATTCAATGGGGAATTCAGTCTCCACTTACTACATTTCTTTGCATTCTAACATGAATTGCCATGGCTTAAATTTGTGCAGTGAAGTAATGTTGCAATTCTGTACTGAAAAGGGGGTATTTTCATGTTCCATCGAATTCCGGGGGTAATAACAAACAGAGGAGAGAAAGTTCGCCGGCTGAGTTAATAACAAAGACTGATCGACCAATACAAGGGAATAGACGGCAGAAAGACCGATTACACCCGTGTCTAAAAATTTCATAACACGTATGAAGAAATTATTCTGGGCTACGCACATTTTAATGATCTGTGAAGAGTTTTATCCACCAATACGACAAATGTTCTGCTATAATAAGCAAACAGACATGACTGTGATGTTTTCAAAATGCTGCAAAAACTTTTTTATCAGCACTGCAGTAATAAGTCAGCATGGCTTTTATAAACTGCTGATTGTGAAATGTGTTTGAAATAAATTCTGTTCTGGGAGTTTAGGGCTTAGCTAAAATGTCCATCCACCATACGGGTACTGTGGAGATCCCAGAAACATTCACGACAAAAAAGCTGCAGGCCTATACCCGTTTAGGTAACAAAAATTTTGGAATAATTTAAAAATTCATAACCAAAAAGTGAGCTGAACATCATTCCAATTTTTTGTCAGACATTTATAAGATTGCACAGTAAAAATTTCAGAGAGATGAATAACATCTCTGACATGGTAATTTTTTGGCCCCCAAAAAAATGTTTTTTGGCATTTAAGGGCAAAACCGGAAAAATGTACTGAGAAATTTTTTCATTGAAAAACTTGATATTAAAAATGATATTACTTGGATTACTGCATTAATACAGACAGAGATATCATAAAATCATAAAAAAATGAATTCTAGCCTTTTGTCTTGCTTAGTTCCTGAGTTACATGTCATAAAATATGGTCTTGTTTTTGGGCGTTTTGTGTTTTTGCCTACAAAAGTTGATCAAGATACACAGAATCTGAGGCTATTTTCAGATTGTAAGGCATGAATATGGTCGGTATACCCATATATATAGTCTTGTATAAGCAATCAGTTGGGAGCAATAAGTTGCCAAAGTTGGCTGAAAATGGGTTTGCCAAAAAATGTAAAATATTCTTCAAATTTCAAAGGGCTATAACTTGAAATCTATTTGAGATACTGGCCTAATATTTGGCATTTTTTCATTTTGTGTGAACATTTACTTGTGAATTTTTTAAAAGAATTTTGAGGAGGTGACCTAGCACACCTTGGATGATTCCACGTGGAATGACTCAGCTTTGTTTTACTCTGTTGTAGTTATGCAGTTTTATCAGTCTTGGATAGTCCTGTTGGTGGTTTTTAATTCTAATAATGTCAGTTTATGAACCGTCATCGTTTGTGGCCGACTACAGCTTGCTTTGCTGTGTAACGATAGCATGTGTGGCTATAGGACACCAGCTAGTTTTAGCTAATATCTTCAAAAAGCCATTCATACCAAAGATTCTGCATAGATGTAATGTGTCATCGATCCATGTTTTCAGTTAGGCTTTCACATGACAATCACTGAGAGTGCCTGTTTATATTGTACTTATAGTGTGACTGAGTCGCTAATCTCCTTGACAGGGGAACGGATTTGCGCTCCTGTGCCTGACTTGGGGATGGGGGATGGGGGGTGGGGACTGCTTACATGGTCTTCGGACAAGAAGCTACGAAAATGACCAAATCAGTTTCAGCAGTTTTAATTGCAAGTCAAGTCAAGTAGGACTCACTAACTGGACGATACAATACAGATAACAATGCAGGAAGCTACATGTAGGAAAACCCTCCTGCCTCTCAAAACAGTCATCTGCTGCAGTCAGATATAATCAGCCAGGAGAATCGGACACTAGGACTGCCAGGAAGGCTAGTTTTCTGTGGCAGGAAAATCCGCCAGCCAGCAATCCCGACTATTGAAAGAAATATTGATCGTGGGGAAATTTTTAATTCGCACGATCGCAACGCAAAATGCATTTAGCTAATGAACTAAAGCTAAAATGACAACTAACAATAAGTGGCAAATTATTGTAGCCCCCGGAGGAAAATGAGCTACAATGAATTCATGCTTGCTGTCTCCGCCGCCGCGTCTGCATCTGTAGACACTTCCTTATGAATGCTGTACAGGCAGTAATTGGAGCACTGATTACTAAAACCCCACAAGTCACGATTTGATAGTTTTGAGAAAATCAAGGAAAACATTTTAATTCATGAAAAAGTGTAGACAGTGCTTCAGTATGATATGCAGTGTTAAGGTGATCTAGCACTGGATTCAGAGAACCCGACTTGATTATATTTTCTATTCCTTGAAAGGAATAATGGACAAAAAAAATTTTGGACTTCTGGGGTTCTAAGCACATATGGTTGGACTTGTGGGGTTTTAACCCCGTATTTAGGGTTATTGGCCTTACATTACGTGACAACCCTGAAACAAAATGTTACCATTTACAATAAAATAAATAAAAACCCTGCACTGTGACAAAAACTAGTTTATTATTAACACTTTAATTAGTACATAAGTGGGTCTAGTGTTTGATATGCAATACCTTTAACTGCCAATAACGCAAAACTTGGAACATGACTTGTGGTTTCTTAGTACCCCAAAGATGGCCCTTGTCAAATGTGATAAGGCAACAGTCTTAACTCAATTTCACCAAAAGTGTGACTTATGGGGTTTTAGTAATAGGTGCTTCAATTTTTGACCAAATTAATTTCACAATTGGAATGGACATGTGTAATACTTCACTTATGACATCAATTGATTTTGTTTGCCTTGGCGACAGTGTTGACTGAATAATGCGCTGCAAAGGGAGAAGTGGGCTTTTGGGGGCTACACCCATGCAGTCGCGATCGACTGGACTGTCTAGTTTTAAATGGTCACTGAGATTGTCGTGTTGGTTATTTTTGCCACTGAATATAATTACTTGCTCTGGGTTCATTTGCTGTAGCTGGACGTGAAAGCCACACCCCCTCAATACCATCTGGACAAAGAAATCAAAAAATAAATACAGAAATAAATATATATGGAAATAACTAAATCAAAAAATAAATAAAGAGAGTTCCAATAATGTAGGTTAATGAACAGGGCCACTCTCAATGCGCCTTCCTATTCATCCTTATGCCTATATATACCTCCTACATTCCCACAATCCCCGCTCGTCTCTTTTCTATGTCCCTCCCACCCTTCCCCTCTCCAAGAAGGAAGCAAGAAACAGCCACCAACTGGGACCCCGGGGGGGCTTAGGAACCACACGGACTCTGACAAAAGAGGCAAGCGCCACCCTGAGTCTCGCCGCCTGGGGATACCGAGCGTTCGCACAATCACAGACCAAGTCCAACATCACATTCGCCCCAATCTCCAATCTGCAGTTCCACCCAATACTCTCCTCCTCTGTGGGAGTGGTCCAGAATTCAATAAATAAGAAATAAATCAATGAAGAAATAATTATGGCCATTAGAATCCCTTCCCGAAGACATCTATATGCTGATATGAACCTGGGTGTGCCCAGGTAGTTCCACCGCACCCCCAACCCAAGGTCATGTTAGAGTAAAAGTGCTTAAATATTCATGAAATTTGGTGGCAACATTAGTTTCATCATTTTGAATTTTATACATTTTTGAAAAATGTTTTCATCTGAATGGAAGTCAGCAATTTTGGATTTCCTGAATCCATCTTCATTTTACGAACACATTTTGAGATCGAGAAAATGCGCAAAATTGCGTCAACTTTTGCATCCGGCACACTGACTGTGTGCCCCTTAAAGTGTATATGACACTAAATTTTGGTTCCCATTGTTTTTTTGATATGCGTAAATCTTTACTTGAAATTTGTTGATAGGATGCATGGCCAAAAAAGTCATGTCATTTACTCTTGTGAGGTTCGTTGATTTAGCTTGCAAAAAAAAAACATTGCTGAAAGCAACAGGAAGGCAGTGAAGAAAGGAGGCCGACATTGTTTAGCTGGAATGCTGAGCAACCAGAGTTTTAGGAATAGGTATTACACTACAGGCAAATTGATGCAGGTGTTTCCATCAGATTCCTCTTTGAGGGCAAAATAATCAAATTGATGCTGTGGCAACAGTTTGATTTTGATGAGCAAATGAAAGTGGAATGACTCAAAGCTGAACCAAGCTGAGACTGCAGTCAATTACACTGATGTCAGAAGCTGGGCATTCTTGAACCAAGTCTTTATCGGTAGTCAGTTAATTTATGGGGGCAGAGAGTAACAAAAATCTTTTTTTTTATATTTTTTTGGGATTTTCCCTTTATTAGATAGCATTCAGTAGAGTGGCAGGAAAGCTGGGACAAGAGAGGGGAAGGCATGGAGCAAATGAACCAAGTCGGAATCAAACCAGGGCTGCCACAGGAAGGATGATGCTTTTGTTTGTTTAATTTCAACAAAGCAGCCCTTGTAGGACATCTTACCTACATGCACGAAATTTGGAGGGCATGTATTAGATCCAAAGATTTAAAGAAGTTTCCTTGGGCTATGACATGAATCCAACAGGATGTCAGCAATATTGAATTGAATTTGTAATTTTTTTTGCTGTTTGGCCATTTGTAGGCATTGGAATTTTACAAACTCTTTCCAGAGATTTAACCCCTGCAACTTCAAATTTGAGGTGAGACATCTAAAGACCGCGCCCATAATGAATTCTTTCAATGGGTGTCTGTGGTGTTGCAGCAAATTTTCATGTTTCACCATGAAAAAGGAAGTTGTAACTGAACCGTACATTGCTCAATCTTTCCCAAAAGTACAGTAGTGTGCGGTGATAATTATACACTTTTGTCTAAAAGGGGTCCTATAATTTCTTGGTAACAATGTATTAAAACATACTATTGTAGGCAATGAGAGCAAATAAAATAATTCCCACAATTATATAGAGGTGAAAATATGTGTAACAAACAAAAACGCTAAGAACATTTTTTTATAACAATTGAAAGTTGTTGCAATTTTTTTGACTCTTGCAAAATGTGATGCATGTTTGAAGGCTCATTTCTTGATTATTGATGCTAAAAAAGTTAAACTGGTTTAAGTTTAAACTGGTTTAAGGCAACATTATTTTGCAAAATTTCCTCCGATGGTTAGTTGTTCCATTTTATACAGTGACATGAACTTTGAGTAGTGTCACAGTGTTAAACACAATGGCTGGATGGAAGGAGCTCTCTGAGATTGTTTGTAGCCTTACTGTGGCCTTATGTGATGCTGGTTGGTCACTTATAAAAATTTGTGAAGAATAAATGCTGCAATGGCACTGTAAGAAACACCATCAATGTTTCAAAGGGACTGGTTTACTGAAAACTAGTGGCAATAGATGCGCAAAAGCGAAGTTATGTGCCTCTGATATTTGGTATCTGTAAAACATGGAGGTGGTAATATTATGGTTTGGGGTATAGTCTGCTCGAAAGGAACTGGTCATGTTATAAAAATTGACAGTATCATGGATCAAAAGAAGTATCTCAGGATCCTTGTTAGGCACGCAATGCCACCTGGAAAGAGACTAATGCGGACCCGCCCGATATCTAACAAGACTAGGTGCAACTTAGTATATGGCTGGGCCGCCAAGTGCTGTCTGAGAATGTGCGCCCAAGATTAGGGTGCGCATTGACGATATTAAATATTAATCTGAAATTATAAACCTCCCTTCTCCTTCCCAAAAGGGCGCCCCTCTTAAAATCGTTCTGGTGAGTAAAAAGCCGAAAAAAGTGGAGGTCTGATACTTAATTCTTTCCCTTTCTCTGAATCCCATCTCCCATTTCAGCATTTTTTACATTTAAAACAGAAACCTCTTCCTGTCACACCCTATGAAACATCGACGCAGAAGGATGTGACTTCTGAAGCCTTGCCATCATGTGCCATTTATGAGCTGCTGGAGGTCTGCAGTCCCAAAAATAAACAAATAATCCTTCGACAAAATCCTAAATTTGAATAAAGTGATTCATCGCATAATGAAGGACTTACTTTTTTAATTAATTCAGCTATCTTTAATGAATGTAACTTGTCACTTCCGCCAACAGAAATACATCCAGGCAGCAGGGTAATCTCATAAAAGGCATAAAATAATGATAACCTGATAATCGTTCCCTTTGGGCTCATCACCAACATTCTTAAAGTGCTCCGAAACTGGCGATTTTATATTAGGCCAATGATATTTGCACATATTGTTATGGTTCTGTGTTTTGATATCATGCCTTGTTTACGGTTATGTCTTTTCTTTATTCTTTTTGTTTATAATGCATTCCGGTTTTCAATTCTTATCATTTTAGGTTTCATTGCACTTGTCTCCCCTTTCTTGTGATCAGTTGGTTCAGTTTGTCTTCCCAGTCTGCGTGTGTTGTGTTCTGGGGTCCTGGCCTTTGGCCAGGACAGCATTTATGGTTTTAACAGTTTCATGTTCAAGATTTCATACTTTCATAGTTTCATGTTCATAGTCACAGTTTTAACAGTTTCTTGTATCAAGTTCTAGCTCATGTTTGCAAGTTTTGTCGCTCATGTGCATGCTTTCAAGTCCTTGTTCATGGTTCCAAGTTTTGTTCATAGTCCCTGTGTATATAGCCCTAGTCTTGTTGTTTATTTTCGTTCTTGAATTTCTACCTGGAGTTTCCAGTGGTTTTTTTGTTCTTGCCGTTTTTTGCTATTTAGTTTCCCAGCTCTGTGTAGCGTACCTTAGTTTGTCTTTTGCAACCCTTTTGGCCAAGTTTTTCGTTGGCCCTCGTGCCTGTTTTGTTTTGTTTTCAATAAATCCTCATTCCCCTTCACCTCGCTTCTGGTGTCTACCTGATTTCATATCAGTGTGCCTGCTTGATTCAGGTGATTTCAATGGTTTCTGGTGTATCATAATATTACTTCAATTCTTGTTTACTTCCTTCGCCTTGCTTTCCTAGATTACTAATAATACTAACATTCTTATTGTGTATCATAGTCTACTAACTTCACTAATTTATGTATATATAACTAACTCAGTAATGAACACTTCGGTTAATTTGTAAAGCTGCACCTCTACTAATTATTACTAATTCAATCTCAGCAATCGCCCTGTTCTAGTCCCCGCCTCTTGCTTTTCTTTCTCTGCCTCTTGCATTTCCACCAGATCTCACGCACATGCTTAAAGGGGGCATATTAAGCTGATCCTTCTTTTAATACATATTAGTAATGTTATAATGTTAGTTGTCCATACTCAACCTCTGAAAAGTTTCTAAACATAATACAGGGGTTTTGCCCTAATCCAAGAACGTGATTTCGTGAATGTGATTTCCTCTCTGAACAGCTCATACCGAGATCTTTGCAAGATCTGGGCAAAACCTGACGTCAGGTTGTGCCGTCTAATTAGTACAGACCTAGCCAGAGCCAATCATGGTGCTGGACCTGCCCACACCGGAAACTATTCTAGGAGGCACTAAAAACGGCAGATCATACTATGCCTTAGTAGCGTCGACACTTTTACAAAAGAAGAACCACAGATCATTTGAGGTGCAGTTTTGTGAGTATCTCTCCCAAAGCTGCTTGTCCGTGTAGCTTTGGACGCGAATAAAAACGCTTCACTTATCCATGACCGGGATCAACCGAATACTTCACAAATGTCTGGGCAAGCTCTCTGGTGCTACTGTGAAAGCAATGCGAAACGCAGAAGCTTTACCGGTATAACAAATGATTTCTCTGCACTACCTTGACATAATTTCATCCCCCTTTAGAAATTGTCGTGGCTAATAAAAAGCTGAAAAAGGCGGAGATTGAATAGCTAATTCTTTCCTGTAGAAGTGATTGATTTGCTAGCTCCACATAAGCGACTTGTACTCGCTAACGGAACTTACAGTCTGCAAAACCTGTATTATGTTCATAACATAAGTGAGCTCTCTCTACCTGTCGCGTACTATCCATAAAGCTGCTTTCACATCGGACACAAAAAGAATTTTTCGCGCAACAGATTAGTCTATACTCAAAGTCAATGCAAAGACGCGAATACATGCATAATGGGCGCATTAAGCTAAGGTGATCAGATTTCTGAGAGGAAAATCTGCAATATTTTCAGTGTGGCGGTGAAAAATCATTAAATATTATCCATTTGAAATAAAAATGGGGACAAGTACTTTTTCATGTATTTTGAGCAGCTTTTATTAAAGCAATTCTTACCTTTCTGGCATTTTTACACTTTTCTTTCGTATCTTAAAATGCTCCTAATAAGCGTACAGCACACTAAAATGTAAAAGAAATCCACGGGGTGTTGAAACTCTTCAAAATTCAATTCTCATATATTTCTGATTAAAATCGGACCAATCATTTTCTTCGGTCCGAATAAAATGATTTGCCGAGCTTTCAGTCTGTCATCAGTCGCAGAGCCCCTTCCAGTTGCCTACCGATGTCCCCGCTTGCAAGTCACGCGCCTCTCTGGCCTCTCTTACTGGTGCCTTCCAATCTGACTCCATTGACCTGTTTCACTCTCCTACGAAAAAAAAAACATTGTGTGCGGCGTGAGGAAGTGAGCAGCATGAGTGAAACGGGTCAATGGAGTCAGATTTAGAGGCACCGGTTAGTGAAAACTAACCAACAGTAATTAAATAATATTCAATTCTATATGTGTTATAAAATAAAATCCCCTCGTGAAATTAACTAACTTTTGTAGTCTGACAAACTATATTAGTTTTTTTTTTGTAGGAGAAGTCTGGCAATAAGGGGGAAGAGGGTGGGACTTTGGAGGGAGGCGGAGTTGATCATGATCAAATTTTTACCAAGTGCTGTGCAACATGCCAGAAAGGTAAGAATTGCTTTAAACAAAAGGCTGAAATCAATCCACTCAGTCTGTCCACCTTCATAGTCTCCGCCTCAGGACCAAGAAGCAAGCCATGGGTGTCACTCTCAAAATATTCAACGAGACAATCTTATAATTTGAAAACACCTACCGATAAAACTTATTTGAAGTGATGGCAAAGTGCAATGTTCATGAGTGAACCTTGAGTTAGGTTCTGTCTAACTGCAGATCGCTTAATAACTTAAATGCCCGCAAAATAATTGATTTCCCTTCAAAAACCGTAACTTTGTGAAAAATGGTTATATCGGTTTCGACAACTATGTGCAGTTTCTGCTAAATGTATGCCACTAACCATCACAAGGTGAAATTGTGAAATAACCTAAAAGGCAAATAAGTTTCTATTGAGTTGACGCTCAAGAAATTGAGCAGTGGCAAGAAGTAAAACGCGCTGCCAGTGGGCGTTGCTCCATTGAAATGAATGCAACCTATTTTTGATGCATGTCTCATGCCTCCGGTGGGCGTTGGGCTTTAGACTGTCAAATGGTGTCAGCTCACACAAAATAAATAAGGTCATACACAACATACCATTTAACATGGTCACCGGTCCCCTCTTTTTGCAGCCTCTTTGCTGTTGATGCTGCAGAGTCTGGTCGTGCTTCCTGAGAACGGCACTGAGTACGTCATACATCTTCTCTGGTGATGCGAGTAACTGGCTACCATCATAACTGGTGTTTAAGTCTGCGCGCATTTTCCCCCAATTCAGTGTAAAAATCAGGGACATTTTCGTGGACAGCTTGAACCGGGGACAGGTCACCCTAATTGGGGGCTGTCCCCAGAAATCGGGGATGTCTGGTCAACAGCTTTCACACCGGACGCGAAAATAATATTTTGGGCGACTGATTACATTCAAACTCAACGCAAAAATGCGAATACATGCGTTATGGGCACATCAAGCCGCTTTCACTCCGGACGTGAAACAAATTTTTCGCGCAACAGATTAGCTACATTCAAAGTCAATGCAAAGACGTGAATACAGGCGTTATGGGCGCGTTAAGCAGCTTTCACACTGGACGCGAAACAAATTTTTCGCATGACAGATTGCATTCAAAGTCATGACCGCTAATCAGCTAATCAGGTTTTGCAGAGCTAGGGGTGTGTTTTTGGGTGCTTGTGAAACGATTGCTTTACTTATCCATGACCGGGGTCAGCCTAATACATTTCTAATGTCTGGGCAAGCTCTCTGATGCTACCGGTGATAGCAATAATGAAGCACCCAGGCTATAACGTGACCGCTATAACAAACAATTTCTCTGCATGGCCATCGATTAACTATTAAATTCTTTGCTGTAAAACTGATTGATTCGCTAGCTCCACATAAGCAACGGTTCATGCAAACGGAACTTATGGTCTCAAATACCTGTATTATGTTCACGACATAAGCAGAGCTCTATCTAGCTCTCGCATACTATCCATAACGTGCCCATTTTCTGCGAGGAAAAGCTGGTCATTCCGAAGCAATAAGTCAACCATTACCACATTTCCAAAAAGGCCATTTTGCCTAGAGCTTTTGCTCCTCTGTCATATACCAGCGCGGAAGCTGTTCGTTTCTCCATGCTTACAACACACCACAGCTATGCACACGAACCAGCAGGTCCTAATACACACCAAAGCAGTCCATAAGCTGTTGGTCCTCTCTTAGCTGCTCCTCACTGTCCATGTTTCCCTCTAAACTCAGACCCACCTGATTTCTACGGTCTCCGGTCTACAGTTGGGCATGTCGTCCCGTTCTACAAATGTGTCTATTTGGGGTGGATTCTAGCTTTCCCTGCATCCTAACTATAGAGTAGAAAGATCACTATACTCACCACTGTTGCCATAGCAAACTGTAGTCGATAGCAAATTCGTTCTTGAGCTGCCAGACTTTCGCACTGCGTCCACCACTTTCGCCGCTGCATTTATTAGTTCATTTCATTAGATCTATACACATGTATTGTGTGAGATTGCAGAATTTGCCCGCTGCTTTCTTATAAGATGGCAGCAGTGTCTTACGTTTCACTCTTGGGAGGAGGATCCGGAAAACTGCGTTCTGCTGCCTAGTCCTGCCAAACTCCTCCCTCCACAGAGCTTGCCAGTCAGAAGAAAGTGGGCACACGGGGAGTGGGGGGTATAGCCGAAGAGCCATCCCAACGAGACGTTTCAGGCAGAGACTACAATGGACTACAAATGGGTTTTTTTGAGGATGGCAGTATGAGGTAAGGACTTACTCTAGGGGAGTCCAAGATAAAAATAAAGCTTTGGAAAAATAGTAAAATAGGTCTCCTTTAATTGCTTTCCTGCACTCATTGTCTGTGCGCTTAGAACTCCTTGACTGGGGCTGTTTACCTGTCAAAGGTTGTCTGCGTTGATCCCGTCCGTGTCTTAGCTTTTGCCAATTGTTGCGGTTTAGGAATTCCCCATGTGTGCTTACCTCTGTAATTAGTTCTCATCCAATTCACCTGTTCCCTGCATAGCATGTGACTTCCCTAGTGTCTATTTAGAGTATTCACTGCAGTTCATTCCTTGTCAGAACGTTGATCAGTATTCTTTTGCGCAGAGCTTCTCGTATGCCAACTGATTATTATCTCTTAACGACTGTTTTGCCTGACCTTGATATTGCCTAGCCCTTCTGTTCTTGTTTTGTCTTTTGGACCTATTTTCTGTATGACCACGATTACTGTTTTGGATGCTCTGTGTATGACCCTCTGTTCTGGATTTCAACTACGATTTTGGCTTGCTGTACCGTCGCACATCTGCTTTACTGGTTTTGACCCCTGCCTGTCTTGTCGACTTCGCTTTTTGGATTTCGTTTTTGGTTTGGCAATTCTTGTGTCTTCTGGTCCTGACCCCGTTTTCAATAAAGGCTTACGATGTTTGGAATTCCGGCTCATGAGAGGTTCCTGAATGCATTGTCAGAGTTATAGCCTATGTGTGGCCAATGCTGAATTTTTTTTCTTGGCCACACTTCGCACTCATGCATGTGGCCAAAGCAAAAATTTTCCCTTGGCCACAGCTGAAAAATAAGTTTGGCCAAGACAGAAATTTTCAGATTTTAACACACTTGAAATAAGTGTGGGCAATGGAGCAATGTGCATCTTCGCCACACTTGTAAGTGCGTCTAACGCGAATTTCGATCAATTTTTGTGCTTGGACGCACTTAAATAAGCGTGAATAATCACTTTGTTCTTCTCATTTTCATCTTTTTACTGCGGATACGTGAAAGCCATTCTCAAGCTTTCGGTAACGAGTGCATTCTGTCAAACATAAGCTGATGCAGTACTTGTGGCGATGACAGTGCCCTCTAAGTGGTATTCCTTCATGGCCCAGGAATTTAGCCAATCTGAATAAATTTTACAACATTGTCTTAGCAGTATAGTGATTCCTAGCTGCAAACTCTGACAGCATAATGCTGATCAGAGTTACTTAAAATCGTTCTGGCAAGTAAATAGCCAAAAAAAGTGGAGATTTGATACATAATTCTTTTCCTTTCTCTGAATCACATCTTCCATTTCAGCATTTTTTACATTTAAAACAGAATCATTTTCCTGTCACACCCTATGAAACATCGGCGCAGAAGGGCGTGACTTTGTAAGCTTAGCCATTGTGCCGTTTTATGAGCTACTTGAGGTCTGCAGTCCTGAAACCGGCGATTTTATTTTATTTTCATCTTTTTACTGCAGGTACGAGAAAGCCATTCTCAATCTTTCAGTAACGAGTGCATTCTCTCAAACATAAGCTGACGCAGTACTTGTCACGATGACTGTGCCCTCTTGGTGGTATTTTTTTGTGGCCCAGGAATTCAGACGATCTGAATAAATGTTACAACACTGTACTAGCAGTATGTTGATTCCTAGCTACAAAGTCCGACAGCATAGTGCTGATCAGTAACTGAAATCATTGCGAACACATGTAATGAATCAGAGTGCAGGCCTGACAAGTTATGCTGACCGAGTTTTTCTTTTGCCTTTTCCCAGTTGCTCAATCCCTGGGAAGTGCTGCAAAGGGAGGAGTGCCCTTGTACACGTAAACATATTCAATACGAATGACGTCAATGCCTGGCCAGCTAGCCAGCCAGCCAGCCAATCATTGGCCAACCAATCGTTTACGTTCTTCCCCGCTGGCTGACCAATCACTGAACTTCTTCCCCGCCGGCCAGCCAGTCGTTAAACTTGATCACTCAGGCAGTCAGTCAGTCATTCACTCACTCACTCAGTGACATTCGTGTTTATAGGGGCCTGGCCGCTATTCACGGCCCAGCCCAAAAATACCCTGTACGTAAGGTGAACGTCATTCACCCAACCCGTAAGTCAGGCAGGCGAACAACAGGAGGCAATGTGCTGAGTTAGAAAAAATAGGTTCTTAGGCGATTTTATCAATTTTTATTTTAGATATAACTTGTTGACAATGGGGATCTGGGGTGCGTTTCCCAAAAGCATAGTTTTTTAACTACACTGGTAACTTATGTAGTTCGTCCATTCACTTTCAATCACTCCAGCTATGTACGTTTGCACCTGTCTTTTGAGAAACGCATTCCTGGCTCAGCAGAGCAGTCCGAGCAATAGCAAAAATGGATCTGAAAAAATTCACTTCACCATCGACAGCTAACAGGGAAACACAGATAAGGGGCAGTCCAGATAACACAAACTTCGACAATAACAACCATTTTTTCGGTTTCTGCTTAGCCATCTACAGAAATTCAAAAGTAACGTGTTCAATGCTTGAATCACGGCAGGATATCGAGGGAGATTTCGTATTACTTTAATTTGTGACCCCTGTGACAGGTTTGTAATGGCAAGCTAGCTTGGTAACAGCTCGTTAACCTACTTGATAATACACTAATTCTATGCTTGAATTTGAAGTTATTCCACCTATGTTGTTAGGATTTTCTTTCACAGCGGCTACAATTCATTTGTCCGGTATTGTTCATTTCGGTTCGAAAGTAGGCATTTTTAGATCGCAAATGTGACCTCGCAGTCTATGTAAAATATGTTGATGTTCAAGAATAATGATAGTTAAGGGAACAAAGCTTGTGAAGACTACTAAAGGAGTTTTGTACACCTATCGCTGCTGGTGGGTTGAGGTAAGTATCAGAAGGCAGCAGGTTAACCATGTTACCTGGGTGTAAGTCACAGCTCAGGACGGGGGAGAAAGGGAGGAGTGTGACTAAATTTACTTCTCATCATTCGCCCATTCATTTGGTGTAATCAGTTAATATTCATCGATACATGCCTCGGGAGGAGTAATTCTATTTTTATACTAGCCTACTTTTGAGCACACATTTCCGCTTCATTCCATGGAGAAAAAAAGCGAATAACAAGCATTTTAGTGCGTCTCATTTTCAATGGTTCTGTATGGCGGATGCCCGATGCTTGCCCAACATCCGCATCACGTGACGATTATTTACGTTTTTCGTGATGTAATTCGGGCAGGTCCTCATTATTACCTTCGCCAGCGACTTCGCTGACGAAGGTAATGTTTTGATCCCCGTGTATTTATTTGTTTGTGTGTCTGTCTGTATGTGTATCGAATAACTCAAAAAGTACCAAACGGAATTTCATAAAATTTGGTGGGTTGATTTGGCATGACGTGAGGATCAATCGATTAGATTTTGGGAGTGATCGGGTCAAAGGTCAAGGTCAAGGCCACGAAAAGGTCAAAACCGACTTTCGGCCATATCTCGGTCAATTTTTATCCGATCGGCATGAAACCAACGCCAGTGGCGAGGGATTCAGTGGCGTCGGCGATGGTATGCGCTCTACTGAGTGCCCGTTCTAGTTGGTTGTGGATTTTATTTTCAACAAGATAAAGGCCCTAAACACACTTCCACGTCATGCAAGAATGATCTCAGTCAGAAAGAATCATCTGGTGACATGAAAGTTATGATATGGCCCGCTCTAGATCCAGACCTTAATCAGATTGAGCAAATCTGGGAGTTGATACCAAGATAAACAAATCTGTTGTAAAGCAGAAATTAACATCAAACCATATGGAATGGTTTAGCGAGTGAGGAAATAAAAAAATAATATATGAACACTGTACCTGAAAGATTAAATTCTGTTACCCAAGGAAAGGGTGGCCACGCTAGATACTGACTTTTTCCCCACTAAAAGACTTTATGTTCTTACTGTATATTATCTGTTAACTTATTTTCATCTATATGATCCAATATTACATGTATCAAATACTTGAATACTACTTGGTTTCTGATATATTTCAATTTTATCAGGAGTGTAACATATCGCTGCTGAAAGCACGCAGTATAAATTAACTTCATGAGCAGAATCGCTGAATAGGGTTGTTCATGGGAACATCGTATTTGGTAATTGATAGAAAGCCCAGGAAGGACGTCTTGCTGATCGCTAGGAAACCTGCCGGAACATCGGCACAATTTTCATTCTGTCATTGATTTTGAAACTTTAGTGCCGACTTGCACTATCAGCACTGGGCTAATTTGGCTGTGCTTCAGAACGGCTCCAATTAAAAACAGTACTTTCACAAGTTAAACGCGCAGCTTTCTGTAAAATTCGGTGAGACTGCTCAGAAAAACGAGGATGAGTTCAGCTGATCCGCAGCTAAACTGTTTGGAAGTGTGTGTGTGTGTGTGTGTGTGTGTGTGTGTGTGTGTGTGTGTGTACGTGCGTGTATAGGAGTGGAGTGCGTTTATACGTGGAAAAATCGGCCATTTTTTGGAGATGTAGAAAAATAATGATCTCCGCCAATCTTATAATTAATATGCCAGTAGAATAGTAATGGTTTAATTTAAACCACAGTAAAATCATATCAGCTGGCAGTTGAAGTTATACCTCAGATATAGTGACCCCCAGTGGCAGTTCGGTGATTTCAAAATAATACAGCAACTGGGTTTAGGCTAAACCACTGGTGGCTATTAAAGCACTGGTACTTTGGACACCGCGATCGGGTTTGCGTGATCACGTGGCTTGTTTGGAAAAATGCGCGTTTTAACTCGTTTAAAATTCAGAGCAGCTGAACTAATGACAGTCACAACGGGTAGTAGGCCTACAAGAAAAAATGCGTTCGTCAGAGTGTTCTAGGCTTCTAATCATAGTGCATACTGTAAGCTTGTTTGCTGATTATCAATAATTAGGCTATCATTGGGTTTCAATATTAGCCGGATAAAATTCTTAACGCCTTGCGCTTTGTCTGCATTGCACCAAATGGGTAAAATGCGTTGTCATGACTGGTGTTAATGACTAAATTAATCTCTAAATTTGGAATATTGCGAACGGAAAGAAAAGTAATGTTTGTAATGTTAAATATGTGCTACGATCAGGTGACTCATCTGCTATGTAATCTTTTAGACTTGCGCGGTTCTGCAGCTGAGAAGCTGCTACATTATGAGCCATATCTCTTCGACTATAACAAATGCTTACTTTTACTTGTTTTTTTACATCCAACTTCAATCAGTCTGCGTGGACGGAAAATTTAGTCGTCTGGTCGTAGCCTATTTTATTAAATGACATCGTTGTTTAGGCTACGCGCCGAATATCATAAGTCGTGATCATATGCTTTACAGCATCTGTTTCGGTAATGATGCATAATGCATAATGATGTGCATTTTAATGAAGTTGGTAGACTGTAAAGGTGAGAATTATTTCAATAGGCCAGCGCATGTATTGCGATTCGGCTGCGCCACATTCAAAATAAATAAATAAAAAAATAGGCGACATGATTATTTGGCAATCTGTGGTCAATCTGATTTGGTCCACAGCATGACTCGATGCCAGGACTGCAGCGAGTATGTGGAGCTATAATGCACCACGATAAAAATTAAAACCAAAAAAATTTATGGACGGAATGGTCATGGGCTATTTGTTTCCGCCTCGACGCGCTCTATAAGGCTACAATAGGAGCTCAGTGGCATTTGTTGCGCATTTTTAGAAACATTCGCGCCGCCTTGAGTCAGGTAATTGACCTAATTTGTGGCCCATTACGAATAGCATGATCTTATGTTTTGGAGACAGCGGTTTTGTTGATCGCTCACTCTCCACCTTTCATGCGGGAACGACCTACCCTCTGTTGGATGCGCTATTTTGAATGAGATAAAAAAAATATCATTCTCCATCTCGATTGCAGGAATAACCATAGGATGCACTAATTTGAATCAAGTCATCCAACGGGAAAGATCCATTGCATACTGCTCTGTTGAAGAAATATATATTTGTGAAAGAACAATGGATATCTTCAAGTGCGTGAAGCATTGTAATTTAGGAGCTATGGACAAACATCTGGTTATCCTGTTTCTGAAGCTGTTGTAGTCAAACTGAAGGATTAATCATACTGGGAATATTTGCACATTGCGACGGGTTTTTTCCTAGAACTTCATGATAACGTTTGTTCGATTTGGTTTTACGTCCGAGAGATGTGTATAAGAAACCTCTTTAAAGAACATGCGGTTCTAGTTTTTGAAGTGGCAAGCAATTAAGTTTTCTTGGAATGTGTGGAAACATCGGTGTGTGCACTCCGCACGCTGCGCCGCTGCATGCTCTCGTTCTGGCTCATTTTGATATTTATTTTTTTTGCCTGTCCGAGGTACAGCCGGAGGTTCGGATTGTTCTGCAATTAGTGTAGGCTAAATATTATGTGCGCTAATCATATTAAGGTATGCCCGACTCTCAGTGGATTTTGAGCGGTGTTTTTCCCAAGCAAGATTGTCTGAATTAAATTACATAACAATCACTACCTTAGGAGCTTCTGCATAATGCGAAGACTAATAAGCCTCAGACCAATTCAGATGACAGTCACACCGTGGAAGTAAAGGTGAATTTACGGATATTTCTGCAAAATGTGCAATTTTAATTAAGCAATGCCTGCAGTGACAACTTAGACTCAACAAAAGGTTTGTTAATTGTTCACGTCATCGAGCTAATCTAACTAAAACCCTACCAGTATACTCTAGAAATAAATTTGCAGCAATTAGAAAGGATATGTTATCATATAATCGATAGGAAATATGATTTCTTAATGAATGCGCACCAAAATTCTGAAAGATGCATTTTCAAACTTTACAGTTTATAGCGAAAAAAAAAATCCTTGGACTTAATTAAGGTGTATCCTAAATCTGATTAGGCGACAAATTATAGGGCTACCCGTAATATTCTGTACACTGTGCTGGTTCAATGTGGATAACATCAGGTAAGATTATTGGCATCTGATGGCTAATATTTAGGATATTGCCTAAATTGTCACAAAATAATGTTTTAGAATTCAAAATATAATATTCATACAGGATTATTTATGTAGCCTATTTATCGCGGTTACTTAATTTCTGCCGGTAATTTTTAAACGTTATGATCAGAACTGCAGATGTCACTCACCTGCTCCCTCATTGATCTTGAAAAAGCAGAATATGATGGCTAAAAACAGCAATAGTCGCATTTTGTTTTTTTTTCTTCAGCTTGTCCAAACGAAGAGGTGAGATATTTTCCCAATGTGATCGCATTCCTGGTCTTATACTCCATCACCGTTTGACTCCAAGACCCAGGAGGAAAGACTCCGACGCCCCTCCCCCTCGGCCTATAGCTTTGACAAAAACTTTTATCACTTGCACAAATTTATTGAATTTATCTTATTCATAAGTTCTTTGTTTCAACTATATCAAAGTTGAATTATGTAAGAAATTGAAAAAAGCTAGCTCAGCATGAACTCGCTCACAAGTATATTCATTCACCATGTGAACCAGATAGGGCCTTGAGTTTATTCCTTGACGCAAAATATTTGTCAATGATTTTTCACTGATTGATGGCGTTGCAGCTTGTGACATTCTACGTTTTCAATCGTAGACCTCTAAAATAACAAGAAGGCCTACCCCATGATTCTTAAAAGATACATCAACAAAACAGAAAATTGATCGTATTGGACATGACAGCTGTAGTACAGAACTTTATTCCTCTGCACTCCAGACTCCAAGAGCTTTTCCTTTATAGAAAAGAGGTGTGATTACAAGGACATAATCATTAATGTTTGGAATTATTATGTGTCTATGGTTGGGGGGAGGGGTGGGGGTCCTCCAATTACAACATCTATGTATATTGAGCCCCCCGGCGTTCAAAAGATCACATCCTCACATAATGCCAAAAATGCCCCTCTTACCAAAAACTCCATAGCTTTTGTGTTGAACTGGAAAGGCGCTGCATGATAAAACAAAATCACTGCAGATTTCCTTTGAGCTGCTTTTCAAATCTTCATCCCCAGAGAAAATGAAGGAGATTGGTAGCCAAAAACACAACCTTCTGTGTTCCCTTCAATTTATTGCCTTTTTTTCATCCTGCTCAGGACACAGTATCAGGTTTAATCTTTTCTTTGAACAACTGATTGTTTCAGCAGTGGGGACCTGAAAACAAGTGAGCATGCTGTCTGACTTGTAGCCGGCTCCTGAACAGGGCCTCCTTTAAGGTCACTAGACCTTAGAACAAGCCAGTCTCAGTCTCAAATTTTGCTAATCCCGATATGGTCATTGAATGTTCCAGAACTGCAAAAACAAACTGCTTTATTTAATATATACCTGGAGAGCGAGACCTGACATATATACTCTAAGGTTTAAATTTTATTCGTCTTTTATTTAGCTGATTTCAGATATGGGAACATAAAGTAGCGTATTCTTCAAAAAAAGGGGATAATTCGAGACCTCATTAACAAAGTTGGCTTTTTGCGGTGTCAATTGCTCAAAGAAAACTATGGGAGCATAAACAGTGCTCTGAAAAAGTATTTTTCCCCCTTCCTGATTTCTTTTTTTTATGTTGCATAAATGTCACACTTAAATGTTTCAGGTCATAAAACAAATTTTAATATTACGCAAAGATAACCTGAGTAAATACAAAATGCAGTTTTTAAATCACTTAATAGCACCGGTTTGACAAAGTGAAGTAGGCTAAAAGTTCTCCAAAAGCAACACATCATGCCGCGATCTAAAGAAATTCAAGAACAGATGAGAAACAAAGTCATTGACATCAATCCGTCTGGTAAGGGTTATAAAGCCATTTACAAAGGCTTCGGGACTCCTGCGAACCATGGTGAGAGCCATTATCCACAAATGAAGAAAACTTGGAACAGTGGTGAACCTTCCCAGGAGTGACCGGACAACCAAAATTACTCCCAGAGCACAACGAAGACTCAACCAGGAGGTCACAAAAGAACCCAGAACAACATCTAAAGAACTGCGGGCCTGACTTGCCTCAGTAAAAGTCTGTGTTCATGATTCAACAATAAAAGAGAGACTGGGCATTTCAGATCTTAACGTTTTATTCACTGTACCATTGTGGCCACTAAATTTATTTGAAACAAAATCAGATTTGTTGATGAAAACCTATGGCCTATTTCACAATATTTTAGGCGCGACTGTCACAACTTTCCAAACACCGGTTGCCAAGTGCCCTGTAGCCAAATAGCGGGATTTTTTATCCACCGCAGTGTAGCTTGGTTGGTGCAGGCATAAGCAATGACTTGACTACCAACCGTCAAA
Source organism: Gymnothorax reevesii (assembly GCA_029721435.1). Classification (NCBI taxonomy): domain Eukaryota; kingdom Metazoa; phylum Chordata; class Actinopteri; order Anguilliformes; family Muraenidae; genus Gymnothorax; species Gymnothorax reevesii. The sequence continues at coordinate 67,905,433 of CM056578.1, read as the reverse complement.
CGGGAAAAAAGAAATGCAGCTGGCGCTAGGAATCACGTCGGACGGCCAATCCATTGATCGGTCACTCACAAAATCACTTTCTTGGAACATGGTTATAATATAATGCTTGAGTGAGAGAAGTGAAACTTTCACCGACATTTGTTGTTGCTTTTGTGTAGTGGTAGTAGTGTTTTTGTTGTTTAAAAAGCCCCACCGCAAAGTGAATATATTTATTTTAAAGTTATTTAGGCCTATCTAAAGCCGTGTTATAGACTCGCAACTTTCCCACGCTGCGTTTAGTTTCAATCGCTTCAGAATGGAAACGAAAGGGCTGTGGTTACACATGAGGGGAAGAGAGGGATAATTAACTACTTTCCATAATTTATTTATGTATTTTTTCAGTTTTGTAGTAGCGGCCACGTGGACAGAGGCGGTGACCGGGCAGTGTCTGCGGACTTCGAGTGGGTGTGGGACTATGAATACGAGCATTTAAACTCTCTCTACCCAGCAATCTTACGGCTATAGGTCTACGAGCTATAGGGTGTGTTTTCTATTAAAACCAGCAACACGTGGGCAAGAAAATGTAATGATGTTGCATTTGAGGAAGCCAATCGCCCACTGTCAGGGCAACATACAGTTTTCAAAATGAGACATTGGAGCCAGAGACCGAATTAATGTGGAATTAAGGAACACTTCGATGACTGATTTCTTAATAAATATTATACGGAAATTGTTCTTGTTCGTTAGAGAACACGCACCATGTCAAAATATCTCGCATAAGAATTACCCGTAAGATAAAATGCTTCGTAGTCATTTCACTTCAAGACATGAGTTCGAGGACTAACGGATGCTGGTTTAAACCACGCACACCCGATTGCGCGCCTGGTGCTCATCCATTCATTCATTCATTAAGAGTTAAATGTAGCTTTCGTAAATATATCACCTAAATCGCTACAGTCCGGCTGTACAGGGGAGACGGGGGTTACTTCGGCCACGGGGTTAGGTCTGTAACCCCAGTGTTTTTCATTGCAAACGCACTAAAAGGAAAACAAAAAAATGTAGGCACAAATTATGTTACATCCCAGCGACGTCATCTCTTGGAAAGAAGAAGGACTTGTAGTGTCATGTAGGCTAAGTGTTTTCGGCCTAAATAACTGAATTTTGACCCAAATTGTAAACTTTAGGCTTCTGAAAGAAAGGCGTCTAGCATCTTTGTGCTTGAAGGCAAAGATTTCCATGGTGTTTTTACTGATTCATACACTAACGTAACAAGAGTTATTAACAACACAAAAGAAAAAAAGGGCTGCTGCGATCATGAGATGAGAGATGCGGTCTGATTTCCAGAATGTGCGCACGGGGCTACACTGGCCAAGCAGCATGGGGTTAGTTTGTCGGGGTGCTGAGGTTGCCCCGCTTAAAGGAGTTGAGTCACGTGAACTGCGCATGCTCAGAACTTTGAAAACTGTTCATCCTAACAAGAAATCAAAATCAAGGCGATCGTGACTTATCCTCCAAAAATCCGTTTCCATCGGCGCTCTACATTCTTCAGTTTCTTGTATATATTAGTTAGCCTACTTGAACATAAGGCTTTTGTTTTGGGTATTTTTTGTCCGGTATAAGTCAAAGAGCTCGAAATTTTAGCGTCCTCTCGAAGGATGTCCTCTCGAGGAGGGAAGCGGTACGGCAGCGGCCGTAAACTCTTGTCTCCAGGAAGCTTTATCAGGAGCACAGAGAAGAGAGAAAAAATCGGCAAAAATCCTCGTTCGGCTGATCGAGTTCGTCTGTTTTTTTCTTGCTGTATAGAAAGCAGACGGCAGTGCTACATGAAGGCGCTCGAATTTCTTTCCCCGGCCAACAAATATGTTTGAAAACAAGATCATTCGCATAGAAATCAGATACTGACCGAAAGTGGCGCGCTTGCACCAGCAATTGAAGTCATTCCTAGTCTTACGCAGTCTTTATTTTGTCCCGAGAGATTCACGTCCTGCGAGCTCTGTATCCTATGAGTCTCCGCACGTGTGAAAGCCGGTCTGTTTATCTGATTTGCATATGTCACCTCCTGAGCCTGCGCATTAACCGTGACACAGCTCCTTTAAGTAGGTCCTGTGTTCGGCCAATATTAAAATATTCCTAAGTCAAATATAGGAGCCACTGCAAAACAGAAACAAAATGGAAAGCCATAAGGTTGTAAATGATTTTTCAAAAAGAACACAACCTTTAAACCACTTACAAGATTTAATTACACAACCCTTTAGCGATAGTTGAATAGCCTATTTCGATCGTGTGCCGTTGTAAAATTTGATTTGGCCATCAGACGTTTGCAAAGGGACTTCAGTACATTAGTCTGTAGGCCAATGTTTTACCGATATTCTGATGAGTGTGCTCGCACATCAATGATCAGAATATCATGTAGAACATTGATGTCAATTTAATGGACAAAATGTTACTGTAACTTATGCCCCATTTCTACCTTCTACCACATGGTGCCAGCTCTACCCGCTTTTTTTCACTGTCTAAGTTGCATAAAAGGGAGAAGTCATTGAACGCGACGTTTAATTTTGTGCTTCACATGTAGGCCTATTTATTATTACTAGCTGCTACCCGCTACCCGGAGTGAAATTGCCATTTTTTTGCGTGCATGACCGTTTTTCAAAAATCGGGCGAAGGCAAGTACTTCCTGGTGTCCAAGTGGATATTCACACCAAATTAGGTGATAATCAGTTGAGAAATTTAGGAGAAAAACGCGTACATACACACAGACAGACAGGCATCGACCTCAAATATATTGTAGCAAGTCACTCATTGTATGGGTGTATTGGGGGTTATTGTAATGTTATTGTTGCGTTCAAGCTGATGTTCTGTGATTGGTTTACTGGGATAATGTGGGGGTGGTTTTGTGGGTGCAAGGAACTGTGGGGGTTCGAACGTGAGGAAGCGGGAAGTTCTGCAGTCTTCGGTAGGGAAATCATGAGTCACCTGTGTATATCAGTTCTGTTTATGTGGCTTGGCTGTGGTCAACAACAGCTTCTTCAGTAAAGTGACACTACTTGTCAACTCGGTCTGTGGTCTGGCTATCAACCGCTACAATATTATAGATTAAATTCTATCTAATTAAACAGATGGTCCGTAGTGTGAAAGAATGCATGGTAATAATGAACGTTTGTTTGTGTTGATGAATATGCATCTTTATGCAAATTTCCTTTATGAAAATGCCGCCTAGATGAATGATTTTCTCCTCGCTAATAATAGGCTACACTTTTCGGCGGTGATATATTTTTTTCCCTCTTCGAATGAACAGCAAAAGTTGTAAAACCTTTTCAAACGGTAACTGGTGTACTGAGAACAATGAAAACGCACCACTCAGGAAATCTGGAATAGCTCCACGGATTGATATGTGAAGTATATACGTATGATGCATTTGAGATAATGAATGATTTAAGAAGACATGTAAACATCATTCAATTTCATTCACGATAATATTAATGCGCGAGAGAGGTTTAACTGGTGTAGGGGTCAAACAGGAAAGTCAATAACGGGTGTGACCGCCATTTGCATTGACACATGCGGTGCATCGTCGTCGCATGGAGTTGATCAGTCTCTGGATAGTGTTCTGAGGCATAGCATTCCACTCCTGAACAAGGGCAACCTCAAGTTCTCGGATGTTGTCCATCTGGCGTCGACGTGAAAGACGTCGTCCAATTTCATCCCATAAGTGCTCGATAGGGGAGAGGTCGTGTGACAGAGCTGGCCACTGAAGCACGGGGATGTTCTGCTGTGCAAGGTACTGCATGGACACCCTTGCAGTGTGTGCCCTAGCGTTGTCCTGTTGGAACGTGTGGACATCGTGGTGTTGGTTGAAGAACGGCACAACATGGTTCTGCAGCACCTGGTCCCGGTAGTAGACGTCGTTCACCCTTCCTCTGCAGAATGGAGAGGGGTTCTGTGGCGGTAGCTTATTCCCCCCCACACCATAATGCTGCCACCACCCTAACGGTCCGTTTGAACGACAGAATCGGCGTTATAACGTTCACCACGTCTCCGCCAAACACGTATATGGCCATCTGCGTTCCTTAAGTGAAATCGTGACTCGTCAGAAAAGATGACACCGTGCCATTGTCGTAGTCACCAATTCTGGTGCCTGTTTGCCCACTGTAGACGCTGGTTTCGGTGACGATCCGTCAATATGGGGCTGAAATAAGGACGTCGCGCGCAGGCCTGCAGCTCGCAGACGGTTCTGTACGGTGTTGGGGTGAATGAATCCATGTCGTCCTTGGACTTGAGCAGCCGTTCTTGTCGCTAGTAGTGTTCGGTCTCAGACATGATCCCATACGATCTGACGGTCCTGACGTGCCGTTGTCACACGTTGTTGACCCAGTCGAGGACGGTCCCGAGTGCTCCCCGTTTGCAGAAACCTTAGATGGAGACTTGCGATCGTTGTGTGTGCGCAGTGTAGTCGTCTGGCAATTTCCCTGGTGCTGGCGCCAATTTGAAGCATGCCTATGACACGTTCCCGTTCAGAGGCTGTAAGTTGCGGCATAGTGTCGACGTTTCACAAGTGTCAGTGAAGAAGTGAAATTTTATTCGGATTCACATGCTTTTAAAGGCAATGTGTGCACAAATTCAGAGTGAAATTCAATTTTCCCGTGGTGTGCGTGCAAGATGTTGCGTTTTTGCAAAAAATTACCTAGCGTTACTGACTTTTTTCAAGTGGTGCGTTTTCATTTGTACTCAGTATATGTTGGTTTCGTGGTTGGCGAAGCTCATAGCGTACACAAATGCATGATGATTACCATTAACGTAATGTGTAAAAACACCACTTCAAAAAATGCCTGCGATGGCATGGCACGTTTGTCTTAGTAGTAAAGAATCAACTGCATCCCAAAAGGGGTATTCAGATATTTTAAATCGTTTTTTGCTGTGTCACTATGATGACCAGCTACACTGAGGCAGTTACTATCCTCTAATAGAAAACGATCCCCCATAAAAGTACCCGGTACCAAGGCGGGCGGAGAGTAGAGCCGGTTTAAAATCTTCCTTCAAGTCTCGTTTTCTCCCTTCGCCTCTCTGTTCTGATTACCAACAAGACTAACATTTGTATTTTGTATTATAGTCTACTAACACAACTAAAACATGTATATAAAATTGCTAACTTACTAACGAGCTCTCTAGTTTAATATGTAAAGTTGCTCTGCTACTAATCTAGACTAATTACCTCTCCACGATCACCCTGTTCTAATCTCTGCCTCTTACTGAGCTATCCCTGTTCTTTGCTTTGTGTTCAGCGAGAATCTCTTGCATGTGCTTAATTACTCTCCTGCTCCTTATCTGTGCGCGTAGAGCCCCTGGACCAGGGCTGTTTTAATGTAATAGGCTGTTTGTGTGATTCCCGTTCGTATTTTGTCTCTCGCCAATTTTTGTGGTTAGTGTTTCCCTCATGTGATTCTACCGATGTAATTAGCCTCATTCCCCACAGCTTATCTCTGTATAGCATGTGACCTTCCCTGTGTGTATATTAGGAGTCTTTTCACTCACAGCTCTTTTCAGAACGTTGATCAATACTCCTTTTTGCAGAGCGCCTGCTTCTACTGGATAGTCCAACCTTGATTCTTGCCATAGCTCTTTTTGTACTGTTTTTGTCTTTCTGGATTTTGACCTATTTGTGTATGACCACGAGTTCTGTGTTTGGATGCCCTGAGTATGACCATTGGCTTTGCTCATCGACTACGACTTTTTGCTTCGTTTTTGTATCTCTGCCCATCTGTCTTACTGGTTCTGAGCCCTGCCTGTCTAGTCGGTACTGTTTTTGGATTTCGTATTATGGCTTGGCAATTCCCGTGTATTTTGGCTTTGACTCGGACCCCATTGAAGGCATACGATTTTTTTCTTTCTGTGTCTGGCGAGTGGTTCCTGAACTGTGACTTACAATAGTATTCACCATTTGTTATTTAATTTTCAAAGTGTCCTGTCATATTGCTGTAAAAATAAAATGGAAGACACATATTTTTCCTGAAAATTCCTTCTCAGAAATTCATTATCTTATAATAAGTAATGCAGTGGCCCATTTTTTCATCTTGATGTGAAAATACCAACCACCGCGATGTGATTTTACTCACAATATTAAGACGAAAAAATATTCAGTGAGAAGGTGGGACTCCACCCCCCCCCCCCCCCCCCCATATTGCTCACAATATGATGCAGATATATACTAAGGAATCTCATTGGAGGTCAATTGACCCATTCCTGACCAACTGAGTGATAGGCTAATGTCACAAACTCAGTCTCATAAAATCTGTGACTCTATAGCTACTTCAGACATGACATCATTTTCATTAGATTGCAATTCCAAAATCTTTTGCTGTTGAGCGAAACAGACAAGAATGTTGTCTTTGTCCCAATTAAGCTCACGATGTTGACAATGGGTCTATGATATCCAACGGAAGGCTGCGGTAATGACTTAAAGTAGACCACTATTTTGGGGAAGATTTCTGATCTACATGATAAAGTATAATGCTGAAAAAATGGCAGATCATGGGTCGGGCAGAACTGCTCCAGCTGGGTAAATCCAATATCTGGGTTGTAGAACTCGAAAACTATGGACTCTGACTTGGACAGTTGGGACAAGAGTTCCTTGAGTCCAGGGTTTTGCCAGAAAGGCGGTGAAGCTTGACCTACACGAAGAAGGAACATATTATCGAATATAATTTTTTCGATAGTGGATAGTGATTGAGAAAATGTATGTATATATACATATATATATTGCAAGTAAGACCTAAGTACAGAATATAATAGTGCAGGTGACATTTTGAGTGTTAGTATACCTGATATATCGTAAAATCAGCAGGCTTTCCCCTGACTTTGCTGTGCATTGTCGACTCTGACATGATGTCGATTTCCCCAGTGGTTGCCCATCTAATCTTAATCATTACCAACTAACGCTAACTTTGGCTACAGTCTTGCTGCCTGACACAACTGCTTATTTGTGATTTTGCTCTGATGGCAAATTCTCCAATAACATTCATCTTTCTTCTCAAGTGATTCAGTTCTTGCACTGGCGCTTCTTTCTCCACTTCTCTGATTCATTATTTTAAATAGACATTAGAAGCAGCATTCAACTTTGTATTATATTTGTATTATATACTTTGTATTATATTCATAAAATCACTATTTATTTATTCATTACCCCGCCCCACCTTAAGGGTGAGGGCAAGGGGTATTGTTTTTGGTTTGGTTAGTTTGTGTATTTGTGTGTTTGTTTGTTTGTTAACTCTCTAGCCCCAAAACTAATGAGCACATTCATCCCAAATTTGGTATAGGGATTGCCACTGACCCAGAATAGACCCCTATTGAATTTCGGCAACTGAAAATTAACTTAATGTGGCCGAATCTTCATTCTGTCACCTTTCAGAGGTTATCATCCATTTTAGTTCGTATGTGGCAGATGCCTGTCTTTATGTAGGGTGTCGAATCTGAAGACCTGACAGTCAGGAATGCTTTACTGGTGTATAAATGCAGTGTTTCCCCTAGGGTATTTTTTTATTTGGGGGTGGGTAGGGGGGATGCGACTGGGGCTGGGCTGGATGTGGGTGGTCCATGGGTGGGGTCTTTGCAGGACCCTCTCCCCGTGGGACCTTATTACCAGTGATTATGGAGCATTTGGACCTAGGCAAATATGAGTAAAGACTCGTATTTGTGTGTTCACATATTTTCGGGACTTGCCATTGCAATAGAAAAAATGGAGTCTCAGGGATGAAAAGAGGTTTAAAAAACAGTCCTTTATGATATGATTCATTGAGTGACTTCCATTTGCAATTGCTATTATGATAAATTTGTAAATTCCTAAATAACTTTTCATTTACCATATACAAGATATCTGTCTTTGCATTTCATGTTTGTTCCAGGGGGCCGGTGAACTTGCTTGGTTTGGGGCTTTGCGAATGCACTTAGCACCATCAGATATATAAACATGACCTTTTCCCAGCTTATTGACTGGTTGGACATAAAACCCAAACCTATGCTTTACCTATACCTGAGATTGTGCTCTTTGTAGTTTCTGCACCACTAACTTCTGAAACTTTGGTATCAATAATATAATGTAGAGAAAGTAGAAATTTACTCCATTCTAATAATCCATATAATTAGAAGCAATAAAATTTTCCAGTCTCAAGTGTGAAGTGAAAGTGGGAGAGGGGTCACAGGTAAGTACATGGAGAGCATAATGTAGACATTATACATGCACCATGATGTTTCCAGTCTTATAATGTACTACTACATGAAAGACATATGGGTACTGAGGGGGTTTGAGACAGACCATTTCAGTATGGGTGGGCAGTAAACAAAATGCAGAGTTAAAAACAAATACATTTTCAGAATTTAAAAAAAAAGAAGAAAATTTGATGCCATGTTCAATCTTTTTTGGGCTAGATCCATAGATATTTTTTGGATAATATATTATAATTTGTATGATATTATATAATTTGTATGAACAAAAGTCACCTTAAAAAAACCACATTTCTCAAAAAGGACTTTTTACTCATTATTACATTTACCACAAACAGTGGATGGGGGGAGTTTCTTGTTATTTTACCTTTTACCACTGTCCTGGTGTCTTTTTAACTCTTTTATTCTTCCCTTTAGTGTCCAAACAGTTGTGTTCCCCTCATCATTTTGCTAGACGACAGCTTTTAAACCATAGCCTATTCAGTGAAAATTCAACTTTTCTGGCTGAAAGGTGAAATTTATTTGTGATTTGTGGCATGCAGACAGGGAAGACGGACTGAACCAACTAAATCACAAGACAGGGGAGACAAGTGCAATGGAACTGAGAAATGGACTGAACTAAAAACCTGAGAATTACAATAACCAAAAAGAATAAATAAAAGACAAAATCATTAACTCTGAACCTGAACATAAACATGAACATAAACATGACAAAAAACCATAACCACGACATCCTGGGGTTACTAGTGCAGGATTCCTAATTTTTTTCCTTAAAACTATAACTATGGCAATGTCCAGAACCTTCATTCGCCGTCTTGCTGATTCACCCATCATAAAATAGGGCCGCTGGGAAAGACTTTGCATTGAAAAATACTGTCGGAATAAAAGGTGCAGTAGAAATCCTGATGATGTAAAAGACCATGGGACTTGTTAGACCCGGTGACCTTTGTCAACAGCTCCAAGGTCCAGTTCTGAAGTTCAGGTGCCCATTGCGGATGCTTTTAGAGGTGGTCAGGGTTAGAGTGAACACTTTGAGTCCACAAGCTAAAAAATGCAGTTGATGACAGTGTATGATGCACTATGTGTTGGGACACATTCCCTACATAAATATTACAGAAACTCTCCATGATTTCCACCACAGTCGCACTACTGTCCTTTTGGACCACGCAAGATAGTCTTCATAGCCGTCATGCATCGATGAGCCCAAAAACATGTCATAGGTTAGTGATTTGTGCCTCCTTAGACTACTGTCAGTTGGTACTCACATCTGCGGACGGGGAGCAGCCCAAAACAGACCTTGTCAGGGTAGACTGAAGAGGTTGAGTCCATGTGCTCTGCGCTAGGAGCACAAGTTGGCTTCAGGAAACAGACGCAGGAGTGCTGGCAGCATTGCTGAAAAGGTTGCAGCAGTGAGAGAACAGCCTGTCAGCGCTCAGGCCATACGACATGGACTGCACCAAGTTTGTCTGAATGGCTGTCGTCCAAGATGGAAGCCCTTCTGAAGCTAGCCCACAAGAAAGCCTGAAAACACTTTGCTGAAGACATCAAGTCCAAGAACATGAACTATTGGAACCATGTTCTGTTGTTCTGATGAGACCAAGATAAACTTGTTTGGCTCAGATGATGTCCAGCATGTGTGGCGGCGCCCTGGGGAGGAGTACTAAGGCAAGTGTGTCCTGCCTACAGTCAAACATGGTGGTGGCAGCATCATGGTCTGGGGCCGCATGAATGCTTCTGGTCCTGGTTGAGCTGTGCTTCAATAATGGAATAATGGATTCTAACACGTACTGTGACATTCTGAATCAGAACATGCCCTTCGGAAACAGCAGTTTTCCAACAGGATAGTGACATGAAACACACCTCAAAGATCACAACTGCCATCCTGAAGAAGCTGAAGGTGAAGGGGATGGCGTGACCAAGTATGTCTCCCCACTTGAATCTCATTGAGCACCTGTGGTTGATCCTCAAGAGGAAGGTGGAGGAGCAGCAGGTGTCCAACATCCACCAGCTCTGTGACGTTGTCATGGAGGAGTGGAGGAGGATTCCAGCAACAACTTGTCCAGCTCTGGTGAATTCCATGCCTCGGAGAATCAAGGCAGTGCTGGAAAACAATGGTGGTCACACTAAATATTGACACTATGGGAACAATTTGGCACTTGGACAATGAGGTGTACTCACTTTTGTTGCCACCCAATTCGGAAATAGTGACTGTTTGTTCAGTTACTTGGAAAGTTCAGTAAATAAACACTGCTACCCATATTGTACAATGATTACTGTAGAATGTATTCAGGTTTCATTTCTGTAACGGTGGCCCTTGAAAAGATAAAATACATTAATTGTTGAAATGTGAGGGGTGTACTCACTTTTGTGAGATACAGTATATGTAGACAAAGATTACCTGAGTAAATACAAAATGTAGTTTTTAAATGATGGTCTCATTTATTACATTACATTACATTACGCAGGTTCTTAGCAGACGCTCTTATCCAAAGTCACGTACTAAAGTGCACAAGATCAGTCCAAAAGTGCAGAGCTCCTCTGCACTTATTAAGGGAAAAAAGCTATCCAAACCTACCTTGACCTATGTGAAAAGGTCATTACCCCCCCATTTCAATAGCTACACCCAGGCCTGATTACTGTCAAAGTACTGACAAAGTAAAGTAGGCTAAAAGATCTCATAAAGCAACACATCATGCTGCAATCTAGTAAAGAAATTCAAGAACAGATGAGACACAAAGTCATTGACATTTATCAGTCTGGAAAGGGTTTTGGACACAAACTCTTCAAATGCTGCGTGATATTGGATGTTTTCTCTATGTATTATTATTGTATGGTGCAAATATATAATTTGATGCATCTCTTTAAATGTTTAACACAACGTTCAACCTTTTGGCTCTGCACCACTGCTCTGGATTTGAAATGAAACCATCAAGACTGAAGCGTAAACTTTGAGCTTTGATTTTTAGGGTTTTGTCATAATATTGTATGACCCATAAAGGAAAAACAACAATGTGCATAAATAGCCCCGTTGCAAATAATGATTCCCTGAAGTGTGGACCCCATTCAGGGGTTCCTCCCTGGTAATGTCCTACCAGGCTTTCACTGCTGCTGCCGTCAGTTCCAGCTTGTCATTGGGGCACTTTGCCTTCAGCAAGTGAAATAAATGCTCAGCTGAATTCAGGTCGGGTGATATACTTTGCCATTGTAGATTGCATCTCTTTGCTTTCAAGTCTTCGATCGCTTTTGCACTATGTTTCGGGTCATTGTTCATCTGCACTGCAAAACCCCATACATAATTTATCCTTCTGCTTTTCTCAGGTACTGCCCATTCAGGATTTTGAGGCAAGGATAGCATTGAGCGAGAAAAAATTCCCAGGTTGCTCCACGACCTTAAAATATCAGACCAGGTTGTTTTGATTTACTGTTTCCACAGTCATAATGAACACGCACTGACACATATTCATCATCCACATTCCTCTCTATTTGAAACCCACACTGCTTTTGTGTGTTGTTAGGGGGCTTTTTTTTTTTTTTTTTAAATTGTCTGTTATTGCTAAGCCAGAGTGCAACAGTCCATTCTGTGGGCAGAGATTTAGGAAAAAGGCAGGAAAAAACAACAACACTGAGAGGAGAGGCAGAGATTTCAATGGACAGATAATTTGATTTCAGTAGACCCAGTTAGTACATTTTCTGTTCTTTCTTTTTTAGCCCTGACAAATAGGTGTTCATAGCACTCCATCTAGTGTTTGTCTCAGCCCAACACATCCAGTAACTTTCACACGGGTAGCAGCGCTGGAGGAAGTCCACTGCTTTAAAGTTAAGGAACAATAAGAGCCATTACCAGAGTCATGTGGGTCTATAATCATCTGTCTCTTTTGGATTTTTTCTTGGTGCTGGATGACAAACAAATTTTGCATGCATGTTACCTCATTTTTTTTATCCTTGCAAAACAGGAAGTGAATATTCTTCCTTTAAACTTTGATGAATTCTAATATGATGAATTTAGTAATTCCTTGTTTAAATTTGGTAGATTTTATTTCCTGTAATCTTTGGGGTGCCCTTTATTGTAGAACTTTAGTCTGGAGAAAATGAATTTTGAATTAATTGAATAAGTCTGTGAAAATTGGACTTATGCTCCAGAAACTCAAAATAATGTCACTTTCCTCCAGTCAAAATGCAGATTTGGGTCCCGAGTTCCTCAAAAGATTTTTGGTGCCTTTATAGTTCTAGAACAATATCCTATTGGCAAATGAGACACAGATCAATTTTTATCAGAAAAATACAAAGAGAAGTATATGAATAGGGGTAGGAACTGCTGATGGTAAGAAGAGTTATTATGCTGGTGCATGTATGGCTGCTCATTGAGTTGGATCAGCAATACGTATAGTTATGTGTGAATGTTTTAGGTCAAGCACTGTAAATCATTTGTAAATGGAGATTTGTTACATACTGTTTTTGTTGCCTTGCTGGTCAGCTATTTGTTTATTTTGTTCGTCATTTAGCACCCTCTGGTGGTATGTCTGTAGAAAAACATGATCTGATGCAATACCACTTGTTTGTGATGAAAAAGACTTGTGCTTTCTATACGCTTCTGGAATGTTCTTGCCTGGAAGGGGCCGGATCACCCAGGAATCCTGTAGATTTTTCCAGAATGTTGCTAGTCTTTATAAATGCTGTGATTTTGGTCAGTAGAGGGAGAGTTTTTGCTTTGGCATCAGAGTTACATAGTGGCATTAGAGTGTTATTATAAGATTAAACAGTGGATCATTTGTTGACATTTTTGGACCTAATCAGTGAAAAATAAATTTGTTTAAGTTGTCATTGCTGGTTTTCTTTGTTGTGAATTTCAAGTCATAACAAATTGGAGGTCCCACCGAGATAAACCATTCATTGGATCAACGATTGGATTCACCAAAGATCAAAGCTGGACTATTATTTTAAATCTTGTGACTATTTTAAAAACCAGCAAGGCATCAAAACCAGTATGTAACAAATCTTCATTTACAAATGATATACAGTGCTTTACATAAAACATTCATACATAACAGTATCTACTGGAGATGAGACTGTGGAGAAAAGCTGGTGGATAAATTCTAAATTGCATTGGGCTGTTAAATCCTTAGACTCAGCCAAATGCATCAGTGGTTCCTACCACTCTTAGACAGCTACGTGTATCTTAAGAGTAGCCTATGGCACCTGTAGGTGCTAGTGCAAACTATTTGAGTTTCTTTTGTGTGTGTGTGTGCGCGTGTGTGCGTGCGTGTGTGTATGTGTTCTTTTAATGTTACCTTGTGCACTTTTGTAGTTTTCCCACAAATGGCAACTCCAACTGTAGACTAATAAACCTCACATTTGGTGCATTAAAGTTTATCAGGCTGGGGTCCTCAGCTGTTGAATTCCCCTTCAGTTATAGCTAACCAAAACAGGGAAATATCTGAGAGATGAAAGAATGTGTGCCGTCTAGCTTCTGGATTGATAATCGATAGTTATTAAAAGCTTATTACAATGATCTGTTACCATCTAAAATTATATTTAGGCCGAACCTATTCCTCACGAACAATAACACACAGAAGGCTGCACATTGCAATCCTGTACAGAGTTGCAGTATGGTTATCTATCTGTGTACATTGTGAAGTGCCTCCGGCTGGTACAGCTTGCAATTATGCAATTAAATGTATTTACGATGGCACCATGTGTACAGGCGAGTGACTACAGGGTGCAGATATTCTATGACCTGCGCATGTGTCAGAATAGAAAATCCCCAGCTGTGCAAAGAATGGTTCAATGCAATTTCTTGAGATTAAGTGGGCAAGGAATCACAAAATGAGTAGCAGATTGTGGTGACTAAAATAACGATAGCCTGCGGGATTCTCACCCAGACACCCGTGTTATAGAGTCTCTCATGACCATTCCACTTTTCCACCTACATACCTCAAGAACAACAGAAATACTGAGTCTTCAAAATAGAGGCCCAATCAGGAACAGCAACATCAATCATGCGAGCTTCATGCTTGCTTGTTTTACAAGTGGCTACCTCTTGCCTGTTACCATTAGTTTAATCATGACCACTGTAAAAAAGTTAAATATTTAGAACTGACCATTCATACCCCCCCCCCCCCCACTCCCCCATATTAAAGTATTCTTTGAAGTCAGAAACGGATATGTATAAACTTTATAGCAAAAAAAAAAAATTCAACCTTTGCTAGGGGAAGGCTGCCACGGTCGCTCAATGAAGCTACAATTTCTGTATTACTGTGAAAAGGGGGAAGGACCCCCTGGATTGCGGCTCCTATAGGCCAGTTAGCCTTCTTAATTGTGACTATAAGATACTTACTAAGACCCTTTCTCATCGCCTGGAGAAAGTGCTGCCCGAGATCATTAACCAGGACCAAACAAGGTGTATTTCTGGTCGACAGCCTTTTTATAATATGAGACGATTATTGAACATTATGTACTGTTCTCACTCTGAAATCCAGCCTGAAATTGTTGTCTCTCTAGACGCGGAAAAGGCTTTCGATCGGATAGACTGGGAGTATCTGCTGACAGCCTTAGAGAAATTTGGATTTGGACCTTCATTTATTCATTGGATAAAAATTTTATATTTCAAGCCAATGGCTTTGTGCGCACCAATAATAATATTTCTGAATATTTTGTCCTTTATAGAGGAACTTGCCAGGGATTCTGTCTCCTTATTTGTTTGATATAGCAATACAGCCTCTTGCGATCGCTATCAGATGCCATCAGGGGATCCAGGGGATAAACAGAGGTGGTACAATACACAAATTAGCATTGTATGCAGACGACTTGCTTCTCTTTATTTCGGATCCAACGTCTAGTCTCCCCCAATTGTTGAACCAACTAAAGCAATTTGGGGAGTTCTCAGGCTACAAATTGAATTTATCTAAAAGTCTGTTATTTCCTATTAATGGGCTGGCGAAGCAACGCACCTATAAACAGTTCCCTTTTAAAGTTGAGAAGGAATGCTTTACTTATTTGGGTATCAATGTGACGGGTTCGTTCAGAGCACTTTTTAAGCACAACTTCAGGGAGTTGCTAGACCGAACAAAGGGAGACTTAGAACGCCAGTTAAATCTTCCCATATCCCTAGCGGGGCGTATAAACTCAATTAAAATGAGAATTCTGCCTAGATTCATGTATCTATTCCAAATGATACCTGTTTACTTACCCAAATCTTTCTTTAAGCAATTGGACCGTCTTATTTCTACTTTCATCTGGAACAAATCCCCCTCACGTATTAAGAAAGTAAGTTTAGAGAGGCCAAAATCTGAAGGTGGGTTAGGGTTACCAAATTTTTTATATTATTATTGGTCAGCAAATATCTCCAAGCTCACTTATTGGATTGCAACATTTAGTAAGGGGGAGGGCCCCTTGTGGTGAATATGGAATTGCAGTCTAGTCTCCCTGTATCTCCCATCTCCTTGATAACGTCTCTGCTGCCGGTCACTTTGAGGAACTACAGCCTTAACCCAGTGGTTTAGAACTCTATTAAGATCTGGACTCAATTTAGGAAGCATTTTAACTTGACGCAAATGATCAGCCTCACCCCATTGACATTCAACCACCTCTTTCCGCCCTCACATTTGGACCCGGCATTCAAGGCATGGCACAGCTGTGGATTAGTGTGTTTTGTTGACCTATTTGATGAAAACTCATTTAGGTCATTCAGTTCATTGTGTCAAGACAACAATGTCCCGAAAAATCATAATTTTCACTACTTCCAAGTCCGTAGCTTTGCCTCAAAATTTTTTCCATCATACCCTTATCCTCCTGAAACAGGCCCAACATATGAAATTCTTAGTCTTAACCCCTATAACAAAGGACTGATTTCCAACATTTATGGGATGATACAGAATTTATCTATTCCCTCGTGGGATAAAATAAGGGTGGCCTGGGCAGATATTATAGATGAAACAATTTCTGATGAAATGTGGGACTCGGCTCTTTCACTAATTCATTCCTCCTCTTTTTGTGTGAGGTTAAATTTAATACAGTTTAAAGTATTTCATCGTTTACATTATTCTAATGATAAACTGGCAAAGATTTATGATTCGGTTCGCCCAGATTGTCCTAGATGCCATTATACTCCAGTCTCACTGGGACATATGTTCTGGTCTTGTCCATCTCTATCCAGCTTTTGGTCTCTAGTTTTTGAAAGACTATCATCTCTGGGTAATAAAACAATAAATCCTAATCCGTTTACTGCTATTTTTGGTGGAGTAAAGTTGGAGGGAGGCTTTTTAGGCCACCTAAAGAACGCAGTTGCGTTCGCCTCCTTGCTAGCAAGACGACTTATCTTGCATAACTGGAAATCAAGCAGGCCTCCATCTTTCACTCAGTGGGTTCGGGAGGTATTATCAATGTTAAAACTGGAAAGAATAAAATTTACTGTGCATGGGTCTTATCAAAAATTCGATGAAACATGGTCTCCGTTTCTTAGATATGTTGCGGGCCTTGCACTTTCTGTGGACTGTTAACTGTGCTAGTCCACTACCCCATACTGTTACAACTTTTTAAGGTCTAGCCTATATGGTTAGAATATCTGTGACTGCATATCTGTTTATATACTTATGCAATTTCTCCCATTTCTATTTTTTTCTTTCTTTATTTGTCTATTTATTTTTTGTAATGTAGTCAGTCTATAACACTTATCCCAAATTTGTCCTTAATATGTGTCTGACCCTGGATGTGGGGGGGTGGGTGGGTGGGGGAGGGTGTTTATGTTTAATTTTGTATGTGTTTCACTAATTGTAAAATCCAATAAAAAGAAGTTAAATAAAGTTAAGTTAAATAAAAAATAAATAAATTAATAAATTAAATTAAAATCCATTACTTCATGGCCATTTGATTTTTGGCATTCCTAACCCTCTGAAAAGCCAGTTGTTCTGAGTAGGCGTCCTCTCTATGAAATGAGCTCTGCTCTGAGTGGCAAGCGATCAGATCTACCGGCCTTGTTGGTCCAAGCATCAGTCTCTAAATACATATGACTGATTTAGCAGCTAGCAATTGAACTACACAATGATTATGGAAAGGTAACGTCTGTGGGCCAAGCAACTATTACGGTGAAGCCCCACTACACACGGAAAATCCGGATGTTATCCGCACCTCCCTGCGGAACTGCTCGTTTATGGGCGTTTCTGACTTGCTGGCTTGTGGGCGTGTCGGCCATTGTGTGATCAAATAGAATCCATCCCCACTAAATTTTGATTTTCCTGCTGTTATGAGTACAAATCAATTTTCGTACAAACATCTCTCTCCATGGATCGTCGAAAGGAGATTCTGGCTGCGATTTTGCTGTTGTATCATAGATACAACTGCCGTCGCCACCGCCGTTTTGGGCTCATCCCATCCTGCAACGCCGAAAAAATTATGGGGAATATCATCGGCTCGTATCAGAGCTCCGTTTGGATACAGCACTCTTCCAGCAGTACTTTCGACTGGACAGGTCCCAGTTCAGCTTCTTGTTCATCCTTGTCAAAACAGGAAGATCTGCTTGCTCTGGATGTTTTTCGGACGAAAGAGATTGGCTCCCAGGTTGCGGGCACCGTATTAATTTCCATATGGCTAGAAAATTTCATCTTCGTCCCCTCCCACTTTCCCGCACGGATGCCCGGATCGTATCGGATGGTATCCCAGAATGCATCGCGCACCAAAACGCACGCATGCCATGGAAAATGAATGGGATGCGGAGGAGGGCGGAGTTTTTCCGTGTGTAGTGGGGCCTCACCGTTAGGGTGGTGCATTTTCAAGCAAGCTCTGCATGCAGTCTACGAAAAAGTTTAACCACACTTGCGATTCAGTCTCAATCATTAAGAATGGTCCTTTGCTAGCATTTGTATAGTAGCAGCCATAAGCTATTATGAAGGGCTGCGCTTTTCTTTTGCAACTGGATTTAGTTCAAAATAGCCACCCATTTCTATCGATGCGCCTCTTTCCTTTGGCTAAGCTAGTAACAGTGTCTATATGCTTTCAATTTAGTAGCAAGCTAGCTAATAAACTACACAATGATTATGGAAAGGTACTGTAATACTTACATGGTAAGCAATTTTGAGGGTGGCACTTAGCTTCACAGAAAACCAAGCCATACTAGTTTAACTCACATTACACTTGCTATTCAGTTTATTCAGCCATAGTTGGCAAGAGATCCTTCCTAATAATAAATCTAAGCCATCACTTCTTTTTATCCTCCGATGCGTGAGATGTTTAATGTTATGTTTGTTGTTGCAGTCGACGGAAGAGCACTTGGTGTTTTTGCCAGAATAAAAATAGGCATTTTTCAATGACTTTTTCCTGAGCTGGGAGCAGAAGACTGTATGAAGAAATCCTTCACACAATGATGTCACATTGTGGCCAGAATAGAAAAAAAAAAACTTTGGAAATGGAGTGTTCAGAGTTGCAGAAAACCTGAGGTTTTTGCTTGCAGGGATTACTTCTGTTAGCATTACCTCATTATTTGAAATTATGGCCAAGTTGTAATATGAACATCTATTATTTTAATGCTATATATATGACAGGAAATACAGAAAATTACAGGTCCTCTTTAATGCAGCATAAAGAAGTATAAATGTCACAATGTCCTCATAAATGTTGTCAGTGAACTGAAAAAATTTAATCCTGAATGAATATTGTAGCTGAAAGTATACCTATGTGCACCATAACAATTAGAACTAGATTGTGCATTTACTCCAGAAAATTCTCTGTGATTGCTGAAAATTCTTACCGCTTGCTTGCAGCTGTTGAAGCAGGCAGCTACTGAGACTTTCAGCTGCTGTAGCTCTCTTGCAATTCCTTACACCTGCGCATATTTGTGATCTGTACAAAGCCCCCATTCCAAAAAAGTTGAAATGTTGTGTGAATTGTAAATAAAAACAGAATGCAATGATTTGCAATTCTCATGAACCCACATTTTATTCACAGTAGAACATAGACAACAAATCAGCTCATTTTGAATTTGATGGCAGCAACACATCTCAAAGTCAGGAGAGGGGCAACAAAAGGCTGGAAAAGTAAGTGAGGAGCATTTTGTATATAATCAGGTTAATTGGCAACAGGTCAGTAACATGATTGGGTATAAAGACAGCATTTTAGAGAGGTAAAGATGGACAGAGATTCACCAATCTGCAAAAAAACTGCATCAAAAAATTGTGGAACAATTTCAGATGTTCCTTAATATAAACTTGTGAAGACTTTGAATTTACAGTACATAATATAATCAAAAGATTCAGAGAATCTGAGGAAATCTTTGTGTGCAAGAGACAAGGCCAAAGGTCAATATTGGATGCTAGTGATCTTTGGGCCCTCAGACGGCACTGCATTAAAAACAGGCATGATTCTGCACTGGAATACACTGCATGGGCTCATGAGCACTTCCAGAAATCATTGTCTGTGAGTACAGTTTACCGTGCAATCTACAAATGCAAGCTAAAGCTGTATCATGCAAAGAGAAAGGCATCTGTGAATACAATCCAGAAACACTGCCGTCTTCTCTCAGCCAAAGTTCATATAAAATGGACTAAGGTAGAATGGTAAACTGTTCCGTAGTCAGATGAATCAAAATTTTCAATTATTTTTGGAAATCACGGAGGCCGTGTCATGCGGTCATAAGAGGAGAGGGACCATCCAGGTTGTTATCAGTGCATAGTTCAAAAGCTTTACAGATCTGGAAAGGCATTATCAATGCTGAAAAGTATATAGAGAGGTTTTACAACAACATATGCTCCCATTCAGACAATGTCTCTTTCAGGGAAGGCCTTGCATATTTCAGGAAAACAATGCCAAACCACATGCTGCATCCATCAAAACAGCATGGCTTTGCCGTAGTAGAGTCTGAGTGCTGAACTGGCCTACCTGGAGTCCAGACCATTCACAAATGGAAAGCATTTGGCGCATCGTAAAAGGAAAAATCTGGCTAAGAAGACCCAGGACTGTCGAACAGCTAAAATCCTACATCTGACAAGAGTGGGACAACATTCCTCTCCCAAAACTTAAGCAATTGGTCTCTGCACTTCCCAGATCTTTACAGACTGTTAAAAGAAGAGAGGATACTACACAATGGTGAAGATGGACCTATCCAAACTTTTCTGAGATGTGTTGCTGCCACAAATTCATGTGCTAATATTTTTCATGAAATGGTAAAATGTCTCACTTTCAACATCTGATATGTTGTCTGTGGTCTACTGTGAATAAAATGCCAGTTAATGAGATTTGCAAATCATTGCATGGTTTCTATTTGCATGTTACACCACTTTTTTGGAACTGAGGTTAAACATGCGGCTTCCCCCTAGAAAGTGGTAAATTGGCAGTGCCAAATTTTGAGTGTGTTAACATGGCATCTTATGACATCTTAAGAAGCAGAAAATTTGATGTCTTTACACGGGCATCAAAATAGATGGTTTGGACTTGATGGCGTTCGATACAAGAGCAGCCATATGGACATGGCGAGCTTCTACGGGGCAGAATATTTCACGGAGGAGACGTCTGTCCTTCTGAACTGGAGCACTACATGACTGGAGATAGTATCTCACCTTCTCATGACCCTCTTTTGTGGTGGAAGCTAAATGAAACTACAACCCCAATTCCGACAGTTGGGACAAAGTGTAAATTGTGAGTAAAATCAAAATGCAATGACTTTCAGATCACATGAGCCAACATGTTATTTACAATAGAACACAGATAACATTTCAAGTGTTGAAACTGAGACATTTAACATTTTTATCCACAAATGACCATATTTCAAATTTACTGGCTGCAACAGGTCTCAAAAAAGTTGGGACGCAGGCAAAAAATGGTTGAAAAAGCAATTAATATACACTGCCCGGCCAAAAAAAGTGTCACACACTCAAATATTTAGTTGGAACCCCTGTAGCTTTGATTACAGTCCATATTCATCTTGTCACTGTTTTGACAACTATATGCAATGCCAGAACATTTATTTTCGATCAGAAATGGCATAATTTTGGCCGAGCTCTTGTCTTCTCGACATAATGGTTGAACCACTGGTGGCCTTTCATGAGCACATCCCAATAACTTTTAATGTGTTTAAGGTCAGGACTTTGTGGTGGCTAATTTGTTTGCGAAAATGATTCCTCATACTTTTATTTGTCATTCATGGTTTTCTTCGCAAAATACAGGCCAATAACTTGCCCGTTCTGAAATACTGTAATATTTTTCCATCATCAGGGGATGGGTCTTCTGACATGATTTTTTAAGAAATGAGTAGCGACGCGCTTCATCAGTCAGGGTAAAGATGATTATTGCCAGCTGAAACATATTAATAACAGCAATAATGATCCAATTATAGAATTAGTTAATCAATTTCCAAACGGTGACTTTTTTTTTGGCCGGGCAGTGTATAAGAGAATCAGCTGAAAGAACATTTAGCAAGTAATTACCTAAACTGGCATCAGGTGTGTAACATGATTGGCTATAAAAGGGATGTCTTAGAGAGGCTGAGTCTCTCAGAAGTAAAGATGGCCAGAGGCTCTCAAACCCGCGAAGGTTTGCGGAAAAAAAATTGTGGAATACTTTAAAAACAATGTTCCTCAACGTCAAATTGCAAAGGCTTTGAAGGTCTCATCATCAACAGTGCATAACATCATCAAAAGATTCCAAAACTGGAAGAATGTCTGTGCGTAAGGGACAAGGCCGAAGACCTTTACTGGATGCCCATGATCTTCTGGCTCTCACCGGCATGATTCTGTCATTGAAATTACTAATTGTTAGGTTCCTGTTTCATTCCATGTTTAAGTTTTGCGCCTGGCTATGCCATGTTCATTGATTTTCGTGTTTAGTGACCACTGCTTGTTATTATGACTATTCTTTGATTGCGTATTGTGTTTTGGTATTTAGATTTCATGTTTTTATTATTTTCCTGTCATAGTTATCCATGCCATGTTTTCTTGTTTTCACCTTGTTTTATTTCTGCCAAGCCATACCTTGCACTACGTCTACCCTGTCTTGTCTTGTGTAGGTCTTTGCTCACGGTCCCTAGTCTTACGTGCCACTCATTTGGGTGATTTACTGGTTTCTGGGTTTGCGATCTTCCTTCATATCTCGTGTTCTTCCTTCCTCTCTCCTTTTGCTATCAACTAACCGTACTAACAGTTTATTGTTGTCGATAATTTACTAACACATATTAACATTGTATATTTTTACTGACTTACTAACATGCACTCGGGATTGTATAGCTGCACATACTAATTGACTAACGATCTCTCAGCAATCGCCCAATTCGTATCTCCGCCCTCTTGCCTATCTCTGTTACAGCTTCTGTGAATTTCCACTTATATCTCAGGCTTTCCCTTTTCTTTAGACTATACACTTTAGTACTCCTTAACCGGAGCTGTTGTTTGTACATAGGATTGTCTTTTGATCCCTGTCTGCGTTTTGGCATTTGCCAAATTCATGTAATTAGATTATTCCTCATGTGTCAATCCTGATTATTGTTTCATTGATCGCACCTGTTCGCCCTTGTCATGTGTTCACCCCGGATGTGTATTTAAGACGTCTTCACAGGCTCTTCCTTGTCAGATCGTAACTTCCTTGTTTCTTGTGCCACGTTTGTTTCCGCCTCGACTTATTGTGATTTATCTTTCTGACTGGATTGCCCAACTTCTGATTCTTGGTTTGCCCTTTTGGATTATTGTTGCATCTGTGTATTTTTGACCTTTTTCTGCCGGACCTCGATTTTGTGGATTGCTGCCCAGTATACGATTCGGACTGTCCTTGGCTTATGAGTTTGCTTCTCCCTCAAACCTATGCCTGTGTTCCGGATCTGTTTTGTCTGACTACGATTTTTGTGATTGGTGCCCTGGTTACGAACTCTGCTCTGTCCCACTGGAATTCGAGCTTTGGATTACGGACTCTGTACTGTTGCCTTTTTCTCTGCGGGGGTTATCCCCCTTATTCAATAAAGCACCTATTTTTTGCAATCCCGTGTCCTAGCATTTGGTTCCAGATCGCTTCCTCACAGACTTTTTGTATTGGCTATTTTGGTGTGCAAGTTTTTTTTGATTGATGGACTGATTATGCTCTTGGAACCTATGCCCCCACCAGGCCTGAAGTCTTTGGCGCGACTCCCTATTTGCTTAATACCTTTAAATGAATGAGTAAACATCTCATTTCATTTCATAAAAGTCATGACTTATTCATCAATATTAAGAAATAAGCTTGAGCTGGCCTTAACCTGCGGCATGAGCGAATAAGCATTCAGTGAATCTGGAAAACAGATGGCAATGCTTAAGAGCCAACTTTTGAGAAGTTCAGGCAGTCAGAATTGTTGACCTCCGTAGATTTGAGAGGTTTTTTTAGGTATGGTACTCAAACTTCAAACCCCAAACTGTTCCTCAGTTTAGAAAAATATTGTGTAATTTCAGCCTTGCATCCGCATGGAGACGGTGGAAACGTAGCCCGAGAACAATATTTTTCAAAAATGGGTTCCAGAGTGAGAAAATCTAAAAATGCCACCCCAGCATTTTCGTGTGGACAACTAAAACAGATTTAAAAAAAAAAAAAACGATGACATGATAGCCCCCATCACAGCCCCCTGGCCTGTGTGTGGCACTGTAGCGTTTCTCTGAAAATAGACAAGAAACGGAGAAGGTGGTGAGCATGCACCCTCTTCTGTTTTTGGTTTATTTCTGTAGAAATGCTTCAGCGCCACACAGGCCTGGAATATTTACTACAGTGTTCTGGATCGTTTTTAGGCATCTCCGTGTGAACGCCGATATTTTTCAGAAACAATGTCATGTGGACGTTTTTTGGAAACGACAAAATTTTTTTTTATAATCCCCATCTCCATGTGGACGAGGCCTTACTAGTAAGCTAGTTGCACTCGGAATTCAGTTTTAATAATTACAGGCACTGGCAGAACTTACCTAGCTACAGATTCCCCTTAAAAATAAATCCAAGCGACCGCTTGTTTTTAAACTTCCAAAAACCATAACAAGAGCCATCTGGCAATGGCGGATCCCCCCGGCTGTAGGTAGTGTAACCTACAGGTTATGTGGACAGACGGACGGACCGAAACCCCGAAAAGGCACTACTAGACCATAAGGAGAAGCTCCATACCAAATTTGGTGTTTGTAAGTGGTATAGTTTTCGAGTTCTGGTCCAGAAACAATTTTATTACAGACGGACGGACGGACGGACGGACACACTGTTCGCTATATCCCCCCGCATTATATGCCGGGGAGATAAAAATTAATTAAAAATACTTTTTCCCAATGATCCCTCATTTCCTTAGCCTTCTGGAAGTCCAATCCAAGTGCATTCACCTTTGCATTAATAAAAACACTGCCCCCTCGGAGTCGCGATTGTAGATCTGAACTGTTCTAGGCTGGTGGTGTGGGTCAGGGGTGGCAGGGTCAGCCAGGCTTCTTTAACTTTGTGTTTTAGGGAATGCCAAACTAGCCTGCTTTGTGGCCATAGTGTTGTCACTATGCTCAGGAAGAAACGGTTGGACTACAAATAAAGCATTTTGCATTGTTCTGGCAAAAAATATCTCAGGTCATGTGGACTGAGACGTCTGTAACTTTGCGAAACGTTATCATTTTCAATATAAAAGGTAAAACACTACAGAAAGATAAAAAAAAACAAAAAAACATTATCGGTCCCTTTAAAGAGTAGCAGAGTGCATATCTCGACAAAGAAAATGATGGGAAACAAACTTCAAGAACATAAATCTCTGGTACAGATGCAGTATATACCTCTTTTTATTTAACTTGTGAGATTTCACTTGTACAGTGCAATTCTTTACAACAAGTAGTAACTAGCTGACAGTTTTAGTCACTGGTACAGATTGGATAACTAGATAAATAAATTTTTTTGTTTTTTTTCTCTTCTTCTTCAACATCACTGACAGACCAAAATATTAAGCAATATAGAGGGCTTGCTAATTAATTAGAATTTCTCTTTTTTTTTTTTTTTTTCAAATGAAACATTCTAATTTACATTTTCCCAGCCAAGCATATGAAGAAAAACCTCTCCAAACACCTAGCAATTTGAGCCTTGATCCAGCGGTTTCAACTGTTCGCCTGGATGTTACCAGTGAAAAAGTTAGAAAAAAAAAAAAAAAGGTGACGGAACCATTTTCGTATTTTTGTAACCCATTCCTTCTCAAAAGAACGGTGAGTGGCAAATTCAATTTACTTTGCATTGTCTCATGGCACTTGCCTTCAATTAACATTAAGTCACTCAGCTTTGATGAGGAAATACAATTACTGTAACCTTACTCACAAACACAGGCAATCAACATACTTTGATTGTTAGCAGAACATCCATACTGCTTTGCAAAAGTTATCTCTGTGCACCATGAGGACCATGTTCAGTGTGGTTAAAAATTATGTTCCATTGCAAGACTTAAAAAAGATGGCTCATAGACGCGAATGAGACAGTCTGCAAAACAACGTTGGCAAGTTTTCCACTGCCTGGAACAAGCAAAAAACTAATCATCTCATAAAACTACAGCACAACAGGACAAGTGTCACAAATTTTTTTATGCAAACTTAGTCAAACCAAATATTGGTTTGATTTAGTTTTTTGCAGTTTAAAGCTTTGAGCTGTGCATTTCTCAGTCATTGGAAACTTTAATGTTACTATTTTTGCAAGCATATTTGCCCAACAAAATTGCTTTAAATTTGCTTTAAAAAAGCTGCCGGATAGCTCACTCGGTTAAAGCATCGCATTGTGAAGCAGAAGTGACTTTCAGAGTGCGGGTTTGAGTCCTGGTCGTACCTATTGGCAGTGGTTGGCAGCTTTTTCAGATGTAACGCACAATTGGCTTATGCCCTACAGGGATGCAAATTGGGAAGGGTCTGCCGGGAAGGGTAATATAAGTTGATTTGTACGTTCCTTAGGCACTTCCTGATGGCCAGATGGGCACTCGACAAGAAGATTCTGAGCTTGTTTATGTTTGGGTATCCTCTGCCCTTGTTCTAAAATTGTGAGGATTTGACCAATGAGTGTATAAGAAGCGGTGGTTGACAGGCGCGTGCTTCCGAGGAAAGCCGCAAGCTGTCTTCACACTCCTGAGTTCGCAACAGGGGGTCGCATATGCAAAAGCCTTGTACATAGTTCCCCTATTGGACATTCCAGATTCGGGTGGGATTGGAGATGCCAACTTTAAAATAAAATATAAATTAATTAATTTTAAAAAAAGAATTTGCTTTAAAAGACTTTTCCACGGTGCAGTACTTACCGGAAAAGTTTGAACATATTTTTGCCTGGTTGTTAAAGCCACTGAATTTTCATGTTTAGAATTTAATGTTTTGGTTGCCAGTTTAAATGAGGCGGTGTTAAATCAGAAACATGTAATGTCCAGTAATTCCTTGTATCAAGCTGAACCAGGAATGAGATTTCCATTTTCTCTACCCCTGCCCACATTGCTACCCAGGCCCCCAGAAACGGGGCTTGGCTGCACATAGACGTGCGCAGCGGTCAAACTGATATTATGAGTCACGTGATGCCATGGGGAGCAATAAGGAATTTTCCATAGGGAACCATTGGAAAAACACTGCAAAATCCATGAAAACATTTTTTCTAACGTCCACACATGATGGATAAACAATCTCAGAATTTTTCCCTTTTAATATCATTGATGCCTTTTTCTTGGTAGTGAGACAAAGTAATATTTTTATTTAGGGTATGCCAACAGCTGTGGGACTCTTGCCTTATGCTCATTCTTGACATGGTTCTGGTGGTTAATCATTGCATTCAGTGCAGCGGTGCATATGTGTCACCAAGAGTGGAGCTAAAGAGATTCCTCACTGCCCATCTCTAACTTAACCCAAGATCGTAATCATCACGAGTCATCACGATACAAATGTTTAAATCTCTTTTGTATGATTAACCCTTTCACGCATGGAGGTCACTACAGTGTAAAGCTGTTTAAAAGTATTTTTTCTCTATATATGCCTGGAAATTTGGACACTGCTGCATATTAGTAAAGAAATCCTGACTTAGTTTATCATAATTCATGCATGAGAGGGTTAAGCTTTGTTATGTAGCAATACCTGACCTTTAATACAGACTGCACAGTAAGCTAAAGCTGCTTTGGATTGACTAGCTTAATATAGAAATTTAACTTGACATCCAATACCCATGTATTTTGCCACTTTTTCATAATAAAATATTAGAGATCTACATAAATAGAGTAGATTTTTTAATGATTAACGTTAACATACTTTAACATGTTTACACTGTGTAATGTTATTTGTTCTAAGTACGATTTGCTGGCTAGCGAAAGCCAAGTAGCATTACATTAAGTGAAGTATAAATGCAGTCTAAATACTGCTCAGCTCCTCCTATAAGATCCCAAATGTTACACAGTCATCTTTTTTTGGATTTTGTATTGCATACCTATATACAGTGGGGTAGAGCTGTCTGGTTAACCAAAAAGCCAACCCGGTCTCGGTTGTCTGAGAAAACCTGAAGTCACAACGGAGCATGCGCGCAAACAACCGTACTTTTGGTTTCAGTTCACATTTTGTCAACAATCACAACATAGCGTCACTCATGGCTGATGCAGATGAAAAACATTCAGGCCCAGTGTGGCTGTATTTTGAGAAACCTGAAAAAAAGGAAAAATATGCAATCTGTAAACTATGTATGGGCTGAAGGAAAATTGCAGCTCAGTATGGCAACACCAGCAACCTCACGCGCCATGTTGAATCAACGCACAATGCTGAGGCAAAGGAGCTAAAAAAAGCTATTGAGAAGAAAGCTGCATTCAAAATTAATATGAGGGTAATCGACATTTATTGTAGTAAATTGACTTCCGTATATGAATATTTTGTTTTGAAAATATGTTTATAAATATCAATTGTGTATTTGTTACTGTGTTTATAATCAATCCCTTCCTGAATTCATGCTTCCCGAGACTTGGGCCGCAGAACTGTCAACTATTTTTGAGCTGACTTTCGCGCACGCCTCAGCTCGGAACGCAAATCCGATCCATCGGAAACAGCTAATTTGTGCCTTTTTGATATACCCAGGTTCATTTTGTCTTGTGGTGTCACCAATTAATATGTCTTATTCCGTTAAAATAATAATTTTACGGAACAAAATGCTAACTAATCGGGAGTTACAAATGATCGGTGTTATAATATTGGGCGACAAAACACCCGATTGCATTGGAACATGTGACCAACTTCTATATTTGGGTGATTCTTTTGTAAACCCCAACTTTCTCCCCAGGGAAATACGTGTTGTCGCATAATGTAAACAAACAATGCGAGTCTCGAATGTTTATTGATTATTATTGACTATATCTTTTCAAACTGATGGAAATGGGGATGTGACAACACATGTAAAAGTGTAAATATAGAATCGTATTTGAAATTGACAGTTCTGTTCCCTGATGGGTCATCCTCTCATTAATAGAACAATTGTGTTACGGCCAACTTAGGGGGCTCACTATGGGCAGTATGGGATAGTGGCACATTTGAAGGAACACATACTTCCCACTGGGGTTAGACTCATAATTTTAGAATGGAGCTTTGAAAATTAGCCTCTAGAATGTCTTGATATTCGGTGGAATCCATTCTGCCTTCCACCCACACAATGTTACCTGTGACCCCAGCTGCTACACAACCCCAAAGCGTAATGGATCCACCTCCATGCTTAACAGTTGGCAATGTGTTCTTCTCTACAAATGCTTAACCCTTTTTCCTCCAAACATGTCTTCTTTGGTTGTGGCCAATGAGTTCAATTTTGGTTGTCAGTCCAAAGCACATTGTTCCAATAGACTTGAGGTTTCTCAAGGTTTTCTTTTGCATACTTCAGACGCTTAATTTTGTGTTGAGGTCGTAGGAAAGGTTCCTTCCTTGCAGCTCTGCCATGTAGGTCTTCATTCTTCAAGGTACGCTGTATTGTTGACCTGTGAACAACTAGACCTGTTCTGCTACTCTTTTTTTGCAGCTCTTTTGCAGTGATGTGCGGGTTCTTCTGAGCATTCCTCTCCAAAGATTAGGGTACTTTTAGGAAAGTTTGAGACGGAATAAAATTCAAATGACGCTGAGTTTGTAAGCATTGCCTAATCTCCAAGAGAGTAGCTAACGTAGCAGGGATCCAATTGCGATCTGATGACACACCGTAACTCCATAAAGAAAGAACAAGAGTAATGAAATGAAGAAAAAGACGTGCTACTAGTGTTGAAATAGCAATTCATTAATTATGGGGACTGCTTTGTAAGGTTAAGTTGAATCTTGAATCGTTAACGAGTGTAAAATTTGCTCGGTATCAGGTGAAAAATGTGGCTAGCTAACATTGTCCATAAATATATTCATGTGTTAAACATAAATAACCATGGTAAATACAGGGTAGTGTGTGTTGAAAAACACTGTAATGTAAAATTGCGAGTTAACTGTTTTGCCAATGTAATTTTTGCGACGTAGTATATATTGTAACCATTAATAAACTATATATGGAACCAGGTGCTATGTTTACTTGTGCCTTTTACTGATTAATAGGCAGTGGCCATAAGTCTTGGACACCCAGCCATGCGCAGGGAGATGTGCGTGACTCAGGCGCAGGCTGTCGCTATGTTACCACTAACAGCAGCACATTCATATGGGAACGAACTGCACATGCGCTAGATAAAAGTTACATAGCTCATGTCCGCATGGTTCCAGATGGAAGCCCCCATGTCGGCTGGTTGTGCCATGGAGCAATTTTCATTGAAATGAATGGGTGACCATTTTTGGATACCGTATCCAGTTCGTATAATTCATCCATGGTGCTACCCCTCAAGCCCAGATCAACTGTTAAGTCAACTGAAGCATCTTTCAAAACACTCAGCGTCATCTCAGATTTCTGATTCATAATCTCCGTTACAATAGCACAGTCCTTGTTTTTTATGATATCATTCTATGAAGATATTTATTATTAATATTTTTAAATCGTATTAGTTTTTAATTATTAATTTATTAATTACAAGCTTATTAATATCATCTTTTCTTCAGCATACTGTGCCCAGATGCTCAAGGAAGGACAGTGATGTTACTCTGTCGTCTCTTTGGGCTTTTAAAGAGAGGTTAACAGTTTTTGGTCGGCCATGTCATCCTTCAGTCCCTTTGAACAGATCCATAGATTTTGAGTTCATAATGTTAATGGCATTTCTGAGTCATCTCCAACTGTTGCCAATAAGCTGTGACTTTACACTTGCAATCCATTGATTTCAAAGTTAACCATAAAAGTGTGATGGAAATCAAAGCACTGACTCACTACATGTTGTTAACAGTGTTGGCTATGAAAGCAACAGTTACCAGATACATGAAGCAGTTTGCGAGCGCACTTAATGTATTAGTTAATGTGAGTAAAGGTTTCTTAACTTTTCTAATGCCACTTAACGTTAGTGTTAGCATCTGTAGGCGGGAGGAAGGTGGCCTGATGTTGATGACTCCTAACAATTAGGCAAGGAAAAGGGCTACTTTCTGAAATGCTTTTGTGCGGTCTGCTTCAGGTGAGTGAGTTCTCAGATGGCCATAATATTTGAGGTAAAAATACGGTTAGTCGATTCTTCCCCGTGTTGCTGTGTTGCCTTGGGGACATCACAGTCAATTCTGTTATTTGTCACTGTTATACAGTTTTGAACTGTGGAAATCATGAATTTTTGCATAGATTAGCCACACCTTGTTTTGGTTATCATGCAGTTTGGGATGTACGTATGTTTTAAGTGACAAATCTATTTTGGTTTCATTAACAGCAGATACTCTATAATTGGGGAAATGTTTGTAAATCGTATAATGTTGACCGTGGCTTTAGGCACAAGCTTTTTTGCTCCCAAGAAAAAAAAAGAAACTGCTTTGGCCCTTTTGGTTCCCAAAGTGAGGAACATCACATGATTTATATGTTCAGGTGAACATTTCAAAGACCCAACTCCACAACTGTGAAATACAATGCAAAATCAGTAAAGTGTACAACCAGTCTAAGCACATAAACATAATTGGTGTCAGCTTTCCAGTTTGCTCGCTCACTTTCTCTCTCTCACTCTAACTGTCTCTTGAACATTATGCCCTTGTCCCTCCCGCATTTCAAACATTACATTCAGGCAACAACAAAGACCTACAAGTACTGTAGATGCAGGAGTGTTCACATCGAATTTTCCCTTTTTTTCAGGCAGATTTGGTTTCTAGTTCCCACAAGATTCACAAACAGCTTGTGGTGCATAAAATAAAAAATGAAAGTCAAGCAGTATTTTAAATAGTGAGTCTCCATTACTGGGCCTGGGAGTCCCAACGGTTTAGCAGATGGGATTGTCTGAAGGTGGGGTTTCACAAAATGCACATTTAGGGGCGCATAGGTGTGAAATGAGCGCTCATACAAGAGGGAGGGCTCCGGGACACAGACATACAGGTGCAGCAACAGGATGCTAAGGCCTAAACACAGAGAACATAATCCAGATTGCTCTGCTTCATTTTGATCCCACCAAAGCAAGCACTTCCAATATTTGTTCTCCCTCCCTTCATCTGACGAACTCTGCATATTTTCTCTGCCTCCTCATTGCTCTTAGGGTCCGCCGTTAGCCTTGGCTCCAAGGACGCAGCTTTAATTAATTTGCAGCCAAGATTGAAAATGGCACGCACACATTGATGTCGAAGAGGCTGAGTTCGGCGGTTGAGTGGAAAGTGTCTGGAAATGACACCTTTTAGAGTAGGGCTGAGTGGGGCTCTCAGCTGGAGGCTGTGGCGATGGGCTTCTTCAACTGCTGGCTCCGGATCTCACGTGTCCTGGACTCTAGGAGCAGGTCATGGCAGGAATTACACACCAGCACAGGGTCATAAAGCTGCTGGTCTGGGATGGGCAGCTTCAGGTGACAGCAGTCCTTACAGAACACGTTGCCACAGTTCCTGAAACAAAAGAGGATGGAATGCTGAACTGAGGAAGCAAATTCAGTCCGTTGCCATTATACCGCGTGAGAACTACAGTCCAATTAATGACTGCCCAACCCTGGAGATCTACCATCCGTATTCATCCGTAATTTGGCAAAAGAAATTTTAACAGTACGTGGGTCATGTAGGTCAAGATGATCTGTCTTCAAGAGCAGGTCTAAACAGCCCTGCTCTTGCGTACAAGTACTCTTTATACAGACAGTCTTGAAACCGAATGATCACCCTGTTGTTAAGCCGGTAGGCATCTATTCCAAATAACTAACAAGCACACATTGTTGGCATTCGGCATCTTGTCGAGAGTGTGGACATTTTTGAGCACATGCTTAAAAATTAGTCAATCTATGGCGCCAGAGGAAAGCTAGAAACTGACCTGCAGTGGTGGCGGCGCTTGGCTATCCAGAACTCGGAGTCACAGCTGAAGCAGTGGGAAGCCATGTGATCAGGAACCCAGCGAGTGACCTGCGGAGGTGAAGGTGAGGAGAGTTGGGGCAGTGGGAGGAGAAGCATTAGAAGAGCGGTAGAACCCAGCATCCCAAATAAACACACCCACATGCCCTTTGTAAGAGGGAAATTGCTCGTTATTCCTGGTGTACACTACATGATTTTCAGTCGCAATTTCTATTTGCATGTTTCAAGATCTTAAAAGAGCCACGTAGCGATCAGCCTTAGTCATTTAATGTGGAATGGTCAGGTTAGCGTGAGACTCAACAGCAGGCGTCGTAATCCAATTCATAGAGTGGTCACTAAAACTCACGATCTTCAGAGTATGCTGGCATACTGGCCGTCAGCAACCTGGACACCCCACCTGCAAGCAGAGGTTTGTGGGATGCCAAATACAGTATATTGGAAAAGAGTCCTAAAAAGAGCTAAATAAAAATACTGGACCATCTGACAGGATGCCTCTGTGCAGATCCGCATAATCCGCAAAAAAGTGGACCTACACAATATTATGCAGGTGCGCATCATGTTATGGCTGATTGATGTGAATACATAGTGCGCATATGTAGTCCGAGAAAGGTTTGTGTCAGTGTCAGATAGTATTCAAGATAAAGGTATAGGCTATCAGAATTTGGTTTATGTCCGTTCTGAAACAGCTTATCAGGCCTAGATGCTTTGTGTGAGACTAGTAGGCTAGCCTGCATGTAGTTGTTTTTTGAGTGCAAGAATTAATCCAACTACAGCGTCATTGTGATCAGAGCGTTCTGTTTAGGAAAGAAAAACTCGCACAACATAATTGGTAACGATTACATGCACACCCTGGCCAAAATGTTGCAGTTTGAATTTGAATAATCAGATACTTAAGAGCTTATGATCAAATCATTATTGCAGTGATTAGGTGATTTTACTGCTGTTCACTATTGTCTTCATGGATAAAAATAGTACCACGGGCACTGTAGCTCACCTAGATTGTTCAGGCTCTTAAATAATGCCATGAACATTCTTTGGAGGCCTCATGGGTGGGTACATGATATGCTTTACAGGTCCAGTGGTTTTGGAGAAGAAGATATTTCAAGTAAATGTTTTCGAAAGTGGGCGTGGCCAAAGCGCTGGGGTCAAATTTCAAAATTTTGCAAAACCCATCAAAAAATTTTTTGGGATTGGTTCCATCTACCCATATACCAAATGGCAGCTTAATCGCTTCAAAAACTGCGTCACAATGGCTCCATATGCCATTTTCAATCTGGCCACTGTGGCAGCCATATTTGAAAGCGGGTTGGAATGCCTTGAACAAACTTTGGCGTCCTCATGGGTAGGAACATATGTGCCAAGTTTCAGCTTTAACAGTCAGGTGATTTTGGAGAAGATGTTGACGATTCACGATGCCGATGAGGACAACGACATACAGATGACCCATGACATTAGCCCACTGCAACAAAGCTCCAGGTGAGCATTTTTAAAAACTAATAAAATTGCCTAACTAAGTATTGCCATATGTTTTCCAGATTCATTGTACGCTAATTCACTCACTCCACAGGTTAAGGCCAGCTCCAGCTGTTTTTTTATTTATACGGTATCTCGGTATTTTAATCTATATCGATATATTTCTAAACAAAATATAACACAGGACAATATCTTCTGTATCAATATGGTTCATTTTCCATTAAAATGACAATACATGGGCCGCAAGTTTGCATCTATTTCTCCACTCCCTCTCCGTGTCCCTGTCTCACACACACAAAGCTTTCTGCTCCGCCTCCCTCGCTCTGTGACCACAAGCCATCCTCCTCGCCCTCTGCCTCCACTCTCACCTACACTCAGTGACAACATGGTGATGGAGTGCGCTGCAGAAGAGGGGTTGGTCAGCAGTAATATGCAGTCAGAAGTTAGTTTGGTGAGGCAGAATTCTTCCCTTGGCTTGATTAGCAATCAGGCAATGTTTAGTAAGACTATTCAGCAGAATGACATGCCAATTTAAGTTTCCTCAGTGTCATTACTCAGTACATCGAACCTGAAATGCTCACTTAGACAGCAGATTTGGGCGTACTTGCCTCCAGGAAGCCGAAGCAGCATCATCAACAAATATTAAAACAGTTCAACTTATGCAGAATTCAAAGCTTAATTGATATACAGTAATGGCTGGTAAGAGTGGAGTTTCAGATGCCACGGGAGGCAAAGTTGCATCAAGCCGAGAGCCGGCGCAGCTGAGAATGATGGGGCTAAATTAGAACGGAGATGAGCTCGCGTTTCTGAATGAACAAAAGGCTTAACTTCCAGAAACGAAGCAAGCAACCAGATAGAAAATGAATTCTCAATAAAACAGAAAAGTAAACAAGGCACCTAACAAAAACGCCAAATAACCTAAAGAAGCTAAGCTTCCCAGAAACAAAGTAAATGTATATATTTAAATAGGCAAACCCCTGACTAGAGATATGACTTTGCGCACTTCGGCTCGATATATCAAACACTCCAGCGAAGGAGGCATGTTGACATCCGGCTTGAATAGACTCCGGGAAGGACCGCCCAGGAGTTATCAGCTAGCTGGGTAAAAAATCTGATGTGGAAGGTAAACGATATTGTCAGGGACGAGAGTAACAAAGAAAGCAAAAAGCACATAGCAAACCATGACAGGACCCCCCCCCCCAAGGGACGGCCCCGGGCGTTCCCAAAGAACCCCTTGCACGGAACTCAAAAACAAGGGCAGGGTCCAGGATATCCTGAGCAGGGACGCAACAACCCTCCTCAGGAACGTATCCCTCCCAATCTACCGGAAACTGGAATCCCCGACCAACACGCCTCTCAGCCACAATATGACGTACGGTGTATGCCGAGCCCCCCTCAATCATCTGCGACGGGGGTGGGGATTTGTCGGCAGGTGCCAGGGCGCTGGTGCTAACATGTTTAAGTCTGGACACGTGAAAGGAGGGATGGATCCGCACAGTGACAGGGTTAATCTTCCGCACAATATTAAATGGGCCAATAAAGCGAGGGGCCAATTTCCGAGATTCAACTTTCAGGGGTAGATCCCGAGTGGAAAGCCAAACTCTCTAGCCCACTCGATAAGATGGGGCTAAAATGCGATTTCTGTCAGCAGCAGATTTCTGACTACACCCAGCCTGCAACAAGGAGGAACTGACCTTAGTCCAAACAGAGCGGCAGCGTCGAAAGAAGTGTTCAACAGAGGGCACTTCTGACTCCTTCTCACATTCTGGAAGTAGAGGAGGTTGATAACCCACCTGGGCCTCAAAAGGAGAAAGACCCGTAGAGGAGTTACATAATGAGTTATGGGAGTATTCAGCCTATGCCAAAAAACAAATCCAGGACGCAGGATTATTGGCCGCTAAGCACCGAAGAGTATTTTCTAGGGACTGATTAGTGCGCTCAGTCTGCCTGTTAGTCTCAGGATGAAACCCTGATGACAGGCTTACTGTGGCCTCCAACTGTTTACAAAAAGCACGCCAAAATTTGGCCGCAAACTGAAGACCCCTGTCAGAAACCACATCAAGGGGGAGACCATGCAGCCGAAACACTTGATTACTAGGAAGGCTGCCTCCCGCGCAGAAGGCAGTTTAGGCAATGCGATAAAATGAGCAGCCTTGGAAAAACGGTCGACCACAACCAGGATGACAGTATTGCCATCAGAGATGGGCAGGCCCGTGATGAAATCGAGCGCAATATGGCTCCAAGCGCATTTGGGTACCGGCAACGAGTGGAACAGGCCAGCGGTGGGGAGATGGGACACCTTATTCCTGGCACAAGTGCCGCACGCTGCCACAAATTTCCGAATGTCCTTCATCATGCTGGGCCACCAAAATCGTCGGGCTAATAACTGCTTGGTACGATGGGCCCCAGGGTGACGTGCCAGACAGGAAGAGTGTCCCCACTGGAGAGCCTGTGAGCGAACCGCCACGGGAACAAATAGACACCCAGGTGGTTCCCCACCAGGACCAGGATCGGTTCTTAATGCCTCCTGTATCACAGGTTCCACATCCCTCTAGACGGATGCCAAAATCTGATCAACCGGAATGACCAGCTCCGGCATCGGATCACGGTCGAAACGGTCATAAATCCGCGATAAGGCATCTGGCTTAATATTTTTTGAGCCAGGGCAGTAGGTTAACGTGAAGTGAAAAACCGTTAAAAAACAACGACCACCGCGCCTGCCGGGAAATACGTTGCTTGGTCTACTGATATACTGGAGATTTTAATCATCAGTCCAGACCACAAACGGATGTTCAGACCCCTCCAGCCAATGGCGCCACTCCTCTAACGCCAGCTTAACGGCTAACAACTCCCTGTCACCGATGCTGTAATTTCGCTCAGCAGCAGACAGTGACCTGGAGAAGTAGGCGCATGAGTGTAGCTTATTGTCCCAAAGGGGGCGCTGGGACAAGATAGCACCCACTCCGACCTCCGAGGCAACAACCTCCACCACAAATGGGATGGAGGGGTTGGGCAAACCCAGAATAGGATCTGAGCTAAACAATTTCTTTAGCTCTTGAAAGGCAGCCTCGGCTGCTGGTGACTAGGCAAAAGAAATGGAAGTCTTTCTCTTAGTGAGGGCGATAATGGGAGCAGCTACCTCGCTGTAATTGCAGATAAACCTCCTGTAAAAATTGGCAAATCCCAGGAAATGTTGGACCTCCTTGACATTTTGGGGGGCAGGCTAATTCCTGACGACTGCTACCTTGTCAGGGTCCATGCAGACAGACCCCTTAGAAACAATAAAACTAAGAAATGAGACCGTGTTGGTGTGAAAAATGCATTTCTCGGCTTTAACAAAAAGCTTAGCTTTGAGAAGAGCCTCCAGTACCTCTCTGACATGTTGTGTGTGCTCGGAGAGAGTTGAAAAAAAAATCAAAATGTCGTCAAGATAAACAAAGACGAATTTCTCCAACATCTCTCAGAGGACTTCATTGACGAGTGCCTGGAATACAGGGGGGGCGTTACCAATCCAAACAGCATAACCAAATATTCGTAGTGCCCATCATGCGTATTAAACGTTGTCTTCCACTCGTCACCATCTCGTATCCGAACCAAGTTATATGCCTTCGGCAGGTCCAGCTTAGTAACAAACGACGCCTCCTGCAAGTGTTTGACTGCGGAATTCATCAGAGGAAGTCGATATTGGTTTTTAATAGTAATATAATTCATTAATCAATACAAGGCCTAAGGCTACCATCATTTTTTTCCACAAAAAGAACTCCGTCCCGGCGGGGGACGTGGATGGTGGAATAAAACCATTGACCAGGGCCTCCTGAATATATTCCCGCATGGCCTTCCGTTCAGGACCTGACAGTACAATGACCCTCTGGGGGTGTGGTGCCAGGGTGGAGATTGATTTCGCAATCGTAAGGGCGATGAGGAGGTAAAGTAGAGGCCCATTGTTTACTAAAAACCTCAGTGAGATCAGTATAAGCAGCAGGCACGTTATGAGGCAAACAAAAATTCAAAGCCGCCCCTAAATTCTCAACCTGCTCGTACTCAGCTGCATGAATGACAGTCTCTAGATCAGTGCCACCTTTGGAATAACAATCATCCTCTGGCTGACGCCAGTCAAATTGAGGGTCCGATTCCAACTCCTCCTCGGCCTTCTTATCTAGATTGGGAGGGTCGTGTGGAATAATCTCCCCTGAATCGCTCCAGGCGTCATTTTCTCTCATTGATTGACATCCAGGCCAACACATAGAGCTATTCATACAGTGGGATCTACAATCAGAACCCCACTGCGCAACTGAATTATCCTTATTACCCCAAAGGTACGGCTTGTGTTTACGTCAGGGGTGTCAAACTGACCCGTAAACGAGCCAAGAGGCTGCAAGTTTTCACTCCAACAATGCAGAAGCGCACCTGATACAACTAATCAGTTGTGCTGGCCTAGATCAGTTGATTAAATCAATGCTTTCAGGTGAGCTTCTGCTTAGTAGGATTGAAGACCTGCAGCCTCTTGGCCCGTTTACGGGTCAGTTTGACACCCCTGGTTTACGTAATCAATAATGTCATAAAACAACTGGGAACACAGGGGAACTGATAAAAAAAAATGGATTTCCTCAGAGTGTCCACTAAGGGAAATGAACATAGACAAGGGTTCGGAAATCCCGGGTATAACTTGGTCTCCCAACGGGCGACCATCCAAAGTTTTAACAGCACGTGATTGCAAAAGAGGACGACCCGGAATGGAATGTCTCTTAGCCCATTTCCTATCCATAACACAGTCTACTGCCCCAGAGTCCAAAAATGCATTAATAAAAATTCTCTGTGTTCCCTTAGTCAGTTCAACAGGAATTAAAGTCCGATGGGGAGATTAGTTCTGACCCTCTAGTGCTCCCCATACCACTAGGGGGACTTCCTCCCTGGAGCTCAGGACAGTGTGGACCGATATGCCCAGGCTTACCACAATTATGGCAGACATTCTGTCTGTGAGCGGGCCTGCGAGCCCTGCTATTAAATAAGCCATTAACCTGCATAGATTCATCAGGAGTGGAAGGATCTGTGGGTGGAGTTAGGACTGTGTGAATACTACGGGCTTTTGCACCCCAAAAAAGGCAGGCGTTTATTCTCAGTCTTCTTTCGTAATCCAATGAACAAAATGTTTAATCGATCAACAGAATTACAGAGAACCGAGAATTTTTCCGAATTGATTATTCAGATTTCTATCCTTGCGGTCTCAAATTGAAGAGCATACATGAATGAATCTTTTTGTCATTATCTCCTCTATCAGTACAGGGGCCTCCTATAGGCTTGGTCTTAATTGTTTGGATTGTCAATCATGAATAGTACATGGGAACAGGTTCACAAAATCCTATGATAAAAGTCTGGGTCACCGCCTCACCTCACCGCACATCTCTGTTGGTCAGTAAGTATATAATAAATTTGCAAACAAGGTACCGTTAATTAATAACTACTCGGTTTTCTGTGGATTTAAAATCCGTAAACGTTCGTTCAAACGTGAATGAGAGCCAGAGTCATAGATTCAGCGCAGTGCTTAGATATCACTCCAACCACCAAAGTGCAAATGGAAATTTAATTTTTTTGGTAGTAAACAAAGCTGTTGAGAACCATGCACCTCCCCCAACTAAGTGTCTATTGTGCAACTGGGGTAAGAGTTTATTGTTGATAAGCTCAAGCGCAAATAGCCAGCGGTCTAATTGCTTAAAGCTTACGCAGTGACTTCACCGCTCATTCACGGTTGAATGAACCTTGGCAGATTTTAAATCCACAGAAAACCGAGTAGTTGACTACCGCTGGCTGCAAATGTACTATATTGACAAATATTCATTCAGTACCTCTCCATAACCAAATGGAGCTAGTTGGCTACAACGTTCACCTAGAAATGAGAGCAACAAGCCTACCAATCTGTGTGCAGGGCTAGGAAAAGGGGTCACTTGGGTCCAACAAAATCAAAGAGTGATTCAGATTTTTCATTTTGAGAAAAATTTGAGAAAAGAAATTAGGTGAATTTGTGCACAGCGAAGTGTTGTAAACTGACAGTACAGTAGTGCTGGGATATTACTATCACTGGGATATCACTGAGATACCCCATTACTCTCAGAATGGAAAAAAATCCCACGTGATCCCTTTTCCTAGTCCTGCACACATATAACCAAGTCCGAAAGTGATACAACTGTGCATGCGTACTGGAAGTCATGGTCAAATAGCCTTAGAACTGTAAACCCAGTTCACAGCCAAAAAAATATTGATATATATTGAGTATCGCCATTTAACAAGAAAATATTGAGATATGACTTTTAGTCTATATCGCCCAGCCCTATAACCCAAACCCAAATATCATGGTGATCTGTCCGTCGTCCGTCTGTTGATCCTTCTATCAACAATGGTGGCTCGTTTCGTTATTATTAGGGGACATAGAATGAGATAAAAATTCCTTGAGGTCAAAGAGTCCAGGGACAAAAAATCTTTCGGGATGCAGAGTCCGGGAATGAAAAGTCCATGGGGACGAAAAATTCAGGGACGAGAAATCTGTGGATGAAAAGTCATTTAACCCTTCCGAAATGAACACTGACCACATTTCAATATTTTTTTTAATGTTAAGGCTTTAGGCAAAGCTTGTGTGGTCTGTGACCCACCTGTTATGATGGCTCAAATAATGCCAGCACTCCGAGGAGCGAAATTCCATTGATTTCTTTCTCAAACATGTTTTATCAGAAATGGTTACAACATGCAAGATGTTCCCTGATGGGAGGACTTAGCATTTCGAAAGTCATCCAGTGAAAACAGTGTGTTACGGAAGAAAGCAAAGTGGAGGCACCTGGAAGAGGTGCTCAGGAACGCTGACCTCAGTGTCCATCTGCTCCACCCGGTCCCAGCTTCCCTCTGAGAATTGGTCCTCACTGCGGTCCGACACTGAGTCGTCCTCCTCACTGTCGTCCGACTCTCGCAGGCATGTCCGCTAGTATGGCATTCCGCACACAAATTATGTTTAGCTTTCCAATGACATGGATGCACATGTATAATATTTCAAATATATAATTTCAAAGATTTCCACTCCTAGTGATTATTCTGAGGTGAAAAGACGCCACTCAGATGAATATTTTATTTGACTGACAGACTTTGGAACCAGAGAGGAAGGAATCATTTAATTTGGCACCACAGCAATCTTAACAGCTTATACTGCACTTAAAAACAACCACACCCCCAAAGAGCACTGTTTGTAGGAGTTGCGTTCAACCCTTTCATAACTTTACGTCTGTGTCTCAGGAATTCCTATTACCAGCAGTGATGGCCATGTCAGCATTGAAATATTTGGTTAAAAAAATCCTTGTCATGCATTTGTGTGCATACGCCATACAGCACAAATTTGACTAGTGTGAGCAAGCATGGAATGTGTGAGACATCTAGTGACTATCTTTCCTCATATATCAAAAAATTCATGTCAGCTAACTACCATAACATACCTCATCCCAAGGAG
Source organism: Gymnothorax reevesii (assembly GCA_029721435.1). NCBI lineage: Eukaryota > Metazoa > Chordata > Actinopteri > Anguilliformes > Muraenidae > Gymnothorax > Gymnothorax reevesii. The sequence continues at coordinate 67,863,964 of CM056578.1, read as the reverse complement.
TGAAAACCAATGGTCAGGGAGAAAAATTCTGTCCAAGCATTTTTTTCCAGGCTCTGATTAAGCTAATTAGTTCAATGCTTCACTGAGGAATGGTACAGAATAAAATTAAGGTGGTTGGAGCAATTTATTGGGCGGGACATTCTGTCAGTTTTAAACCTCCAGTTATGGAAACCTTTCTGTGTTGATGAAGGTATAAGCACAAATAGAACCACTCACAGTATTGTCCTCATGGTCTACATCGGGCTCAGAGGGCGGGGAACAGTGCTGCTTGCTCTCCAGCCTCATCTGCAGTTGGCGCAGCTGCCTACGTAGTATCTCCACCTCTTGCTTGTATCTGGCCTCAATCTGGCGCAGCCGCTGCTGCACTGCATCCATGGCGACTGGCAACCCATCATCATTCACGTAGGCGGGGGCCGTGGGTGGGGGTGAGGAGGGGACCGGGGCTGCAGGCGCTCGGGACGAGTAGAGGGCAGAGCTCCAGATGGCCGCAGACGGCCTATTGGCATGAACAGGGCTGCATTCAGGTCGAGCACTGTCCAGGCGGCAGCAGTGGCCAAGGCCTTGCTCATGCAGCAGCTGACCTGCGATGCACCGGCCGTGGGCCCCGGGCTGCAAGGCCTCGCAGGCCGACTTCACGAGGCACTGCTCACTCACCCTGAGGGGGTGTAAGCTGAACTCAGTCATTTGGCTCTGGCACCCCTGCCTTTGCCCCATCCTGCCAGCCTCTAGCTCTGGCTCCTCTTCCTCCTCGTCCTCTTCTGGCTCCTTAGCCTGCACTCTCTCGATGTACCCCGGCTTTGCTCTCATTTCTGTCGGCACATTGGCAGAGACCGCTGTTTGGGGCGCAGGTGTGAGGTTCCTAAAGGTCAGGAGCTCCATGGCCGTTGGCGGAGTAAGGGAGCAGTCCCTGCTGCCCGTGGTGGGACTGTTGCAGATGGTGAGAATGTGTCCATTGGTGGAGGGGGAGGGGGCTAGTTCAGCAGTCCGGGATTCCACTTCTACTCTCAGTGAAATGGGCAGAAATGAGGCCGGGGGGAGGATGGAGTCAGGGCCAGTTTGCTTCAAGGGGGAGGCACACTGCAGGAACGGCAGAGGCTGGGTGGTCAGACAGGGCTGCTTAAACATAAGGCAGTTCTCCCTGCTTGAATCATCCTCCTCTCGATGTGTGGTCGGGGCCTGGGAGACCATCTCATCCCCAAAACAGCCATTGTACCCGTCAGTCTCTGATGAAACGTCCCCTGGGTTCCCTGGCACACCCCTTCCCAGGCCTGGCACATGTTCAAGGGCTGGCCTGTCCTCCAGGCAGTGCTTGTTGAGGTTTGGATCACTGGATGTGCGGGTTAAGGTTACTCCGTTGTCACAGGTGAACACCAGGTTGTCCATTGAGCGAGTCTTAGGAAGCCTGCAGGAAGGTGAGACTCATATATCATGATACGCATTGAGTATGGAACACTTCCTTATACAACATTGTAATTCCACAAGGAGAAACGTGGATGGGAGTACACTTGTACGTTTCATCAAAACCGAGATATACCTCAAACAATGAAATGAAGCAAAATAAAGCCTATAAAATATGAATTCATACATATTTTTTGCAAAAGACAAACAAATTCAGAATGAAACAAATTCTAAAACTATGCTGATGACCACTGACAGTCAGTCCACTGTATATACAAAACCCAAAACCAGTGAAGTTGGCACGTTGTATAAATCGTAACTAAAAACAGAATACAATGATTTGCAAATCCTTTTCAACCTATATTCAATTGAATACACTGCAAAGACAAGTTATTTAATGTTTTAACAGGTAAACTTTGTAATTTTTTGCAAATATTAGCTCATCTGGAATTTGATGCTTGCAACATGTTTCAAAAAAGCTGGCCCAAGTGGCGAAAAAGACTGAGAGAGTTGAGGAATGCTCATCAAACACTTATTTGGAACATCCCACAGGTGAACGGGCTAATTGGGAACAGGTGGGTGCTGTGATTGGGTATAAAAGCAGCTTCTCTGAAATGCTCAGTCATTCACAAACAAGGATGGGGCGAGGGTCACCACTTAGTGAACAAATGCGTGAGCTGATTGTCGAACAGTTTAAAAACAACATTCCTCAACGAGCTATTGCAAGAAATTTAGGGATTTCATCATCTACAGTCCGTCAAAAGGTTCAGAGAATCTGGAGAAATCACTGCAAGTAAGCGACAAGGCCAAAATCCAACATTGAATGCCCGTGACCTTCGATCCCTCAGGTGGTACTGCATCAAAAACCGACATCAGTGTGAAAAGGACATCACCACATGGGCTCAGGAACACTTCAGAAAACCACTGTCAGTGAATACAGTTTGTCGCTACATCTGCAAGTGCAAGTTAAAACTCTGCAATGCAAAGCGAAAGCCATTCACCAACAGCACCCAGAAACACCGCCGGCTTCACTGGGCCCAAGCTCATCTAAGATGGACTGATGCAAAGTGGAACAGTGTTCTGTGGTCTGAAGAGTCCATATTTCAAATTGTTTTTGGAAACTGTGGACGTCGTGTCCTCCGGACCAAAGAGGAAAAGAACCATCCGGACTGTTATAGGCGCAAAGTTCAAAAGCCAGCATCTGTGATGGTATGGGGGTGTATTAGTGCCCAAGGCATGGGCAACTTACACATATGTGAAGGCACCATTAATGCTGAAAGGTACATACAGGTTTTGGAGCAACATATGTTGCCATCCAAGCAACGTCTTTTTCATGGACGCCCCTGCTTATTTCAGCAAGACGATGCCAAGCCACATTCTGCACGTCTTACAACAGCATGGCTCCGTAGTAAAAGAGTGCGGGTACTAGACTGGCCTGCCTGTAGTCCAGACCTGTCTCCCAATGAAAATGTGTGGCGCATTATGAAGCGTAAAATACGACAACGGAGACCCCGGACTGTTGAACAACTTAAGCTGTACATCAAGCAAGAATGGGAAAGAGTTCCACCTGAAAAGCTTCAAAAATGGGTCTCCTCAGTTCCCAAACGTTTACTGAGTGTCGTTTAAAGGAAAGGCGATGTAACACAGTGGTAAAAAGGCCCCTGTGCCAACTTTTTTGCAATGTGTTGCAGCCTTTAAATTTTAAGTTAATGATTATTTGCAAAAAAAAAAGTTTCTCAGTTTGAACATTAAACATCTTGTCTTTGCAGTGTATTCAATTGAATATAAGTTGAAAAGGATTTGCAAATCGTATTCTGATTTTATCTACAATTTACATAACGTGCCAACTTGACTGGTTTTGGGTTTTGTAGTTAAATATGAGCTTTCCTCTGTACTGCTTGCTTTTAAGGGCTAACAGTCACCAATGCAGCCGATTGGCTGATACACTGACCTATCAAGTGGCCGTGCCATGAGCTCCTCCCGCTGGGTGGAAGGAGACAAATTGAGCTCCATGGAGTCGTCAGCAGCAGTACATGGGGAGGAGGTGGGCAGGTAGACTGCCGTCCACAGCTGTAGCGCCCGGGTATGGCACACTGGCTGCAGAACCTAAGAGGGTGTAGATATATAAAGCACTGCATCAGACCTGTTCAGTTTTCTATGTCATGCTTTTCTCTCACACACGATTTGTCTTTCTTTCTCACCATCTCCCTCATATACACGTCCCAAATTTGGCAACTTAAATGCAGCTGACAAACATAAGGGCTAACAGAATCGCAGATCAAAAGTAAACACGTCCAATTCCATTCTTCTGTTTATTTTAGCAGATCTTTGTGTCAGTCTAGTCTTGCCCCAAATCAGTCATTTGCTGTGTGGTTTTTGTTTTCACTGCCGCATCTGCACTGTCCCTCATTCATTATCTGTTTACTTGATTGTTTCCCTATTTGTAGCAACACCTCCCTGAACTCCTTAGCTTTTCACACCTGATCCCAATGTGACTAGGCCTTTATCTTCCTTTTATGAGTTCTGGCCCTGCCTCTTGTCACACTTATTTGCAAACAGATCCATTTTCTGGGATCCATTCCCATTAAACAACAATAATTTGACTGTGTTTGTGTTATAAGGTGGTCTGGGTGAGTCAGGACAGGAGCCAGTTCTAGAACACAAAGCTGGTTTATGCAGCGACACACCCCATAATGCACTGTCCAAGCCACCATGATGCAAACGTCTTTATTTAAAGCGCAAAAATGACCAAACTGGATGGGGCGAAAAATATGCATTTTAAGATGGACAAAATGGTTACTGCCACATGCAATCTCTCTGACTCTCTTACACACAAATTGACATTTTTCAACAAAGACCCAGACGAGTAAAATCTTCAATGCTGATAACTGACTGACACTAATTCTATTTAAACATTATGTATATCCCCTTCCCCTGTCTCCTCTGGTGCAAGACGGTGTCTTGAATACCATATCATGACTGGGGATGTACAAAAGGTTCTGGAAGTTCTTGTTAGCAGAGCAGAGCAGGGACCAGACAGAACATGTGCGCTCGTAGATATGGAGCGCTTCTCTCTCCTTGGCGTTGTTGCACAGGAAGGTGCCGTACAGACAGGAATATGTGTGCTGCACGAGTTTCACCTGCAACAACACATATTCACAATAATCATACAAAAGAACAGGTTTTGTCATTTCAGCAGTTCAGAAGATCAGGACTGGTAAATATTGTGCATTCTGAAAGAATTTTTAAAAGGGACACAAAAATGGCTGCTGTTCTGTTCCCAAAGCTTGCTCCTGGAGTACCCCTGCCCTGCACATTTATAATGTCTCCCAAATTTAATGAACCTGATTCAGCTGATCAACTTATTGAGTACATCATGTACTGATGGGGACATCTAAAATGAACACGGCAGGGGCGCTTCAAGAGCAGGGTTGGGAAACACTGGCTTAGTTTCTTAACTTAATGAACATGCAGTGCTGTGAAAAAATATTTTCCAGGCCATTTTACAGTAATCACAACATGGATTTTGAAAAAAAAAAAAAATGCTGAGTGACAGCAACAGAAACATTTGCTTGAATACCTAAACCTTCTGAAAATTAACATTTTTCAGCTGTTACGTTTTCACATGTCAATTACTCAGGCTACCTGCAGGTCTAGGTCCGAGTCTAGGTCTGCAGCTTTGTTTATCTATCTGTGTAGGTATCTATTGTCCATATCGGGAATTGGACATTACCCGGAAGCCTTTAAATATCATGTCGTCTGGGCTCTGCGCTTCATGATTATGAGGCTACACACAAGGTTGCCAGAGTGTATCCCTACTAGGCATCTTGTTAATCCATTAATGGAATGTTGCAAAATTAGCATTGCGTAAGGGAGTTTTCTTTTTTTTTTTTTTTGGTAGCTCAGTCAATTTTTGATCTATTGACTTGATACTTGGGCAAGTTATAGCTTATTACGAATTTGTTTCTTTATTGGCTTGCCCTAAAAAATTAGTCCAAAAATTAGATTTAGCTAAGTTTCACAAAAAGACACTGAAAGTTGACATTTCTTAGAAACCAGCAAGAACAGTGGTTTAATGTGGGTTTTGGTCTTAGTAAAGATCAAGATGGACAAGAGGAAACTGAATTCTCAAAAAAAGTTTGTATGCCCAGAAAAAGCAGCATTTAATTTTGACCCGTACAATACGAAAATGTTGCATACAGGACAAAAATACATGAGACAATAATGGACTGAAACTGAATTAATATCCTCATATATCTGAATTGTTGTAAGCAAGGACTGCAATTGGTTCTGGAAGTTTGTTTTCTCTGAATGTTGTAAAGAATCTAAAAACTGCAGGTACCCTGATGACCAGACATCCATAACTAACCAGCCAAGAATCATTTAAGTTCAAGCACTTTGTGTCAAGTGCCATGCCATTTGCTTGTTTTTCTTCATTTGGAACCCAATTGTATTAATAATGATACAGTGAGTAATTAAGATACATTCAGCTGGAGTGCAAGTGATCAGCGACCAAATGATTGCAAATGCTTTGAATCACTGTTCAATGACAAACTTTGGCGGCATTAATTTGGTGCTTCAAGAGCCAATAATAGACTGTGTTGTGTAACAAATAATTATGTTTGTGTTCTTTGAGTAGCTGGTTATTGACGGCTCTTTGTATCTATGTGTTTGAGGTGAAATACTTCTACATCATTTTCCATCATTTATGGCATTTCAACAAGGTCATTCTCTTTAGTTTCATTTTACTCATTAATACCATTTTGTTATCAGTAACTGCGTATTTACCGTTGGGGTACATCATTCATATGTTCAATTCATTTATAGGCTTCATCATGGGTTATATCTAGGCCTGTAACAATATTAAATAATTGTTTAATTGTCAGTTATGTAAAATAATCACGGTTTCACGGTTAAACCATTATATGGCGGGCCGCAACAGAATCAACTTGGACCGCCACAAATTGATTTCCATTAATTTGGAGAAAATGCGCAATCACCACCTGTTGTTTGTACCTTTATCTATTGCTTTTCCATGGCAGCACTGAAAATTTAGTTGTTGTCCAGTATAATTTAACCCTCTATTAACCAGCGTAGCATATCTGCTACATGAAGTAAAAGGGTTAACAGCCTGGACACCCCGTTGGTTTTGTTTCTTATTGCCAAATAAACATTTGAGAATAACTTGAATGGTATGTCACATTTATTTTTTCATTAGCATTATTACACAATGTAGCAGATTTGCTACAATTTGGAAAGGTGTGCCAAATGTGTCAAAATTTTTTATCTTCTGTTTTTCAAATAATGGCCCAAAATAAACATTTTTGCATAGGGAAATAATTTTAACACAATTGGAAGTGGGTTTGGTTAATAGAGGGTCTGATCTGACTTAAGACCCCTGTCTCATGATGAATGAATGCACAGACAGGGGTATTCACAAATTTACTTTGGGATTCAAATATGAATGATTCTCGTAAGAAAAATATTTTCCAAAACACATACAAATATTTATCACTGTATTTAAATGTAAAATGTATAGAAAATAAGTTTCATGAATGTTTTTTTTGTTTGTTTTAAATATATGTAATTGAAGCACCTATTACTAAAACCCCATAAGTCACACTTGACTTGACTTGACTTGACTTGACTTGTGGGGTTTTAGTAATCAGTGCTTCAATTGGAGTTCAAAAATGTATATATTTTAAAAGTACTTGCAATTTTCACCAAAAGCAAATTTGGACATTGTTACATTTATATCCCACACATGTCAACTTACATAAAATGCCCTAAAGTTATATGGATTTTTCACCATGTTCACAGTTTACAGATGTACAAATATAGTTATGCAGATTCTTTATTAGAAAAAAACTTCCTTCAAAATATGAATAATTGGAAGCTATTCATTTTGACAACGATGAAACAGCACATGAACACACATCAAAGAGCACGAGGACCGGGAGAGGCTGTCGGAGTGAAAAGTCGAACAAACCTACATGGCACTCAGTGCACCATAAATTTCGATTTTCCCTTTGTCCATAATAATGATGTGATTCCAGCCATTCTTATGAAGTCAAGTGGTTTACAATATTTCCTTATTGCATATGAGAAATTTTATCTCAATATAATACTACTCAACACTTCTCGATAACCAAGTTATCGCAAGGTTGTTTTCTCATCCACCCATGCAGAATGATGACCACAAAGCAAACATTTCTGCTTGATCAATAGACTTTGCTGAAGTGCTGAGTATTTAATTGTTAGCAAGCAATGCACAGCATTGCATTGATGTGTTGAGCTAAATAAAATAATGTAATAGTCTAACTATCCATTTTCCAAAATAGTGCGCCAGCTACATTACTTTTGGATAGTTCAGTCACGCACTTTTGTGTGCCACTGCTGGGTTTGCATTTATTCAGCTGGTTGTGACAGTTTAAAATGAATGCGATAGAATCACAGGCTGCCCACTGTTGCCAACTAAGGTCCTGGCATCAGAGTTTGGTGAATGTTAAATTGTATTTTCAACCTGTCATTGTCCTGATTCATTGGAATAGCTGTTGGTATTTCAGAGTTAGAGCTCGTGATTACTTTCCACTCATGGGAGCTGAAAACAAGAATTGGTACAAGAATAGACCTGAAATAAACTGACAAAGAATGGACTGGAAATAAACTGACTTCTCCAGTAACTTGTAGCTATAACTTGGTAGAGTTAGCTTATTATTCATTTACATTAGCTTTGGTTGCAGCTGCAAAGCCAAAATAGGCTAGTGAGCCACAGGGCTGCTAGGTCTTGATCTTCCTTCAGTTTATTGCCTGGATTTAGTGGACTGTTAAACTATTACGTGATTGGCTAAAAAGTCCCGAGAAATCTGATTGGCTACTGATAATTGATAAAAATGCATTGGAAATCAAGTGCTGTCAGGGGAATCTAAAAAAATCCAAAGACAAATGCAATGAAGTTCACAAATGAAAAGCACTTTGTTAATGCAGGTGCTACTGGCTTTATACAAACCCAACATCTAAATGGGTTTTTGATCAAAATTGCAAATATTTTTGAATGAATATATCTGTGGATTCCCCTTACGTGTTTAGAACAAAACGTGTATGCATCAGAAATACATTTGTGAAACTTTTGTTTTTGTATCTTTACATTTACATAGAACATTAAATACAACCCCAATTCCGAAATAGTTGGGACAAAGTGTAAATTGTGAATAAAATTACTACGCAATGACTGTAAAATCACACCAGCCAGTATTTCATTCACAATGGAACGGATATAACATAGCAAATGTTGAAACTGATCAATTTTACAATTTTATCCACAAAATGAGTGCATTTCAAATTTGATGGCTGCTACACGTCTCAAAAAAGTGGGGACAGGGCCCTGTTTTCCATGATGTAGCATCCCCTCTTCTTTTTAACACAGAGTGGAGGTGTCTGGGCATTGAGGAGACAAGTTTCTTGAGTTTAGCTAATGGAATTTGATCCCATTCTTGTGTAATACAGATTTCCAGCTGCTGGAGAGTTTTGGGTCTCCTTTGATGGACTTTTTGTTTAATTATGCGCCAAATGTTCTCAATCGATGAAAGATCAGGACTGCAGGCAGGCCAGTTCAGCGCACGGACTCTTATATTGCGAAGTCATGTGTGAGGTTTTACGAAGGGGACCACAAGCAAGAACCAGTAAAATACAAAAAGGAGGCTTTATTTCTGGAGGGGGAAAACCCCCAACAGAGCAGGCGACAGTACAGAGTCCAAAATCCAAAATCAGAATCCAATGGGCGAAATCCAGAATCGTAACCAGTGCACCAATCACAAAAATCAAAGTCGGACAAAAAGGGTTTAGTAAACAAGAAGGCGGTGAGGTACAGGGAGTAGGCAAAAATCGAATATCAAGGACGGTCTGGTCAGAAATATAATCACGCCGGAAACAAGGCCAAATGAACATGGCACAAGTTAGCATGAGAAAACAATCTGACAAGGCAGTACTGTGAAGAGACAACTAATATACATTTCAGGGAGGTCACATGATAACAGAACACAGGTGCAAGCAGTCAGACTGATTACAAGGGAGCAACACATTAGGGAGAACCTGATCACATGAAATTGGCAGAAGCCAAAACGCGGACAGGGATCACGGGACAATCCTACAGACAAATACACAGCTCCAGTCAAGGAGTTCTACCGTGCACAGATACTAAGAGAGAGGAAAGCATAAGAAGGTGTGGAGACTCCACTGAAATGCAGCAGCGAAGATTAGGGAGAGACAAGAGGCGGAGACTAGAATAGGGCAAGTGCTGAGAGCTTGTTAATCAATTAGTAAGTGCACCTATACAATCCTGAGTGCTTGTTAGTAAGTTAGTCTTATATACAATGTTAGTCTTGGTTAGTAAATTGACAAAAACAACAAACTGTTAGTATGTGTTAGTAATATAGAAAAAGCAAGGAAAAGGAAGTAAACAAGATTGGGAAGGAAGATTGAAACTCAGAAACCATTAAATCATCCGAAGGAGTGACACGCATTACTGGGGCTGTGAGCAAAGACAAGACCACAGGCCAGACAGGGGGAGACAAAGTGCAATGCATAGAATAAATCAACCGGAATAAAACTATGGCGATAAGTAAAACACGGAAAATAAATACACCTATGGCAGTCAGAACAAAAACATGGCCTGGCAGAACCAGGTTTGTGTGGTTTTGTGGTTTTGCATTGTCCTGCTGAAATACACAAGGTCCTCCCTAGAATAGATGTCGTCTGGAGGGGAACATATGTTGCTCTAGTACCTTTATATACCTTTCAGCATTCATGGTGCTTTTTAAAACATGCAAGTGTCCCACACCATATGCACTAATGCATCCCCATACCATCAGAGATGCTGGCTTTTGAAATCAACACTGACACAGGAGGGATGGTCTTTCTCCTCTTTAGTCTGGAGGACACAACGCCCATGATTTCCAACAAGAATGTCAAATTTCGACCCGTCTTACCACAGGAAACTTTGCCACTTTGCTACAGTCCATTTTAAATGAGGCCTTGGCCCACAGAACACGGCAGCGCTTCTGGATCATGCTCAACAATGGCTTCCTTTTTGCATGATATAGATTTAGGTGGCATCTGCGGATGTTATGGTGGTCTGTGTTTATAGACAGTGGTTTCTTGAGGTATCCCTGGGCCCATTTAGTAATGTCAATGACAGAATCATGCCGGTGAGTGATGCAGTGGCGTCTGAGGGCCCGAAGATCATGGGCATCCAGTAAAGGTCTTCGGCCTTTTCCCTTACGCACAGAGATTTTTCCAGTTTCTCTGAATCTTTTGATGATGTTATGCACTGTCGATGATGAGACCTTTAAAGCTTTTGCAATCTGGGGTGAGGAACATTGTTTTTAAAGTATTCCACAGTTTTTTTTTAATGCAAGCCTTCACTGGTTGGAGAGCCTCTGGCCATCTTTACTTCTGAGAGACTCAGCCTCTCTAAGACATCACTTTTATAGCCAATCATGTTACACTCCTGATGTAGTTGACTTAATTACTTGCTAAATGTTCTTTCAGCTGATTCTCTGATATAAGTTGCTTTTTCAGCCTTTTTTGGCTGTGTCCCAACCTGTTGCAGCCAGAAAATTTGATAAGCTCATTTTGTAAAATAAAAATGTAAAACGTCTCAGTTTCAACGTTTGAAATGTTACCTATGTTGTAATGTGGAGGAGGAAAAAAAAGCCACTAGATGGCAGTATTGACATTTTTTTTTGTTGAGCCCAGTCTGGAGCTAGGGTTTTAGGCATGTCCTGGGCATGCCTCAGAGGGGAAAGTCCCAGAGAATTGAAAAAAGTCTGGAAGGTGGGAGGGGGCTGGAAAAGAGTATGTAAGGAGAAAAATTGAGAGAGTATAGTAGTAGGAGAAATTGCAAGGAGGAATAGTGGAAGGATACATTTGACCAGACCTGTCACTCTTTACAAGACCTGAGAAGCTTGTGTTGTGGATTTTTGCCTGTTTTGGAGCATTTTCCTGTCCCAGGACATCGCAACAAAGCAACCCCATCTCCATTACCTAGGGACTGTAAATATCTCATTTTTTTTAGAAATATTCCAATCTTGGTCAGTGCTTTGTTTGATTAAATCTGTTTAAGTTTTAAAATTTTGTCTGTCATCCCTAGCTGTCCAGTATGTTATAACAAATTGGGGTCATAACAAATTGAGGGCTCGTCCGGGATAGACCACTGTGTCATTTATTGAAAATCTAAAATTTCAAATTGTGAAATTGTTTTACATATATATTGACAGATCAACAGCAATTGATGATATCTTGGCATCAACAACCGTAGAGGTTTTGAAGTCTTTTAAAAAGACAGAACCACTAAAAATATGCAGACAGTTAGAGCTGACAGAGATAATGCGAAAAGTAAGACTAGCTAGAGAGATTGTTGAATATTACATTGATGAACATGCACCAAGAGATCTGAAACAGTTTCCAGTGGAAAATCCAAATGTAGAAATAGAACTTCAATTAAAAATGCTAGAGACTGAAATAGAGGAAAAAGAAAAGAGGCAGAAAGAGAGAAAGAAAGGCAGTCTGAGTTAGAAATTAGATTGTATCATCCTTTGGAACGCGGCTGGGGCATTTTTCATGCCAAAGGGTAGGACTTCATACTGTTACAACCCAGGTGGTGTGGCAAAAGCAGAGATAGTCTTGGCCCTGTCTGTTTAAAGGCACACACCAATAACCCTTCAATAAATCAATCTTGGTCAGAAACTTTGGTTGCCCTACTCTATCGAGACAATCATCAATCCTAGGTATTGGAAACACATCAGTTCTAGTTACAGCATTGACTTTGCGATAATCTGTACAGAATCTAGTACTTCCATCAGGTTTTGGAATTAGCACACAGGGTGAACTCCAATCTGAGTTGGAGTGTCTGATAATATAATGTTCTAACATGTACTCAACCTCTTTCTCAGCAATCTTTCTCTTTTCAGGATTCATTCGGTACGGATGCTATTTTATTGGTGTGGCATCACCAACATCTACATAGTGGGAGGCTATAGAAACTCTCTTTGGAACATCAGGAAATAGACCTTTATATATCTTGATCAACCTCTGAAACTGATCTTTCTCTGAGGGTTCTGAGTGCTGGAGTTTTACATCAAGATTTTGCAACACTTCAGAATTTGACAATTTACATGAAAGAACATGAGCTATAATTCTAGGCTCATCATCTTGAAACTCCCCCCCAGCTTCACAAGCCTCGGCAATAGGAGGATCTGAAGTGACAGCTGCAACCCTACCATTCCTATCATGATAAGGCTTCAACATGTTAATCTGACACAACTGTTTTGGCTTTCTCCTATCTGGAGTCTTTACAGTGTAACTTTAATTGAGATCATTGAGTTTTGTCAGAATTTCATAAGGACCATGAAATCTAGCCTGCAATTGATTGGACTACAGGGGAGACAACACAAGGACTTCGTCTCCTGGTTTAAACTCACGGATTCTAGCCTTATGATCATACCAAGTTTTCATTTTTCCCTGACTTGATTTCAAGTTCTCTTTGGCTAGGTCACAAGCTGCACGTAGTCATTCCTTGAACTTGCTAACATAGTCTAACAGACAGATATGTGGCTCTTTCTCTTGCCATTGTTCACTCAACAATAGCAAATGTCCTCTCACTTCATGGCCAAACACTAGCTCAGATGGACTGAATCCAGTAGACTCCTGCACTGCCTCTCCAGCTGCAAACAACAGCAAATGAACACCTTCATCCCAGTCTTTCGCATGCTCATAACAATAAGTCCTCATCATTGTCTTGAGAGTGGAATGAAACCTGACTCTCTGGATGATACGCACTAGAAATAATCTGCTTCGCACCTAGTTCATACACTACCTGCTTAAACAATCCGGAAGTGAAATTGCTACCTTAGTCTGACTGAATTTCCCTGGGAAGGCCAAACAACGTGAAGAACTTTATCAAAGCCTTCGACATTGCAGTTGCCTTGATGTTACGTAGAGGTATGGCTTCAGGGAATCTGGTAGATGCACACATGATTGTCAACAAGTACTGATTTCCAGATCTAGTCTTGGGTAATGGACTAACACAATCAATGATGACCTTGGAGAAGGGCTCCCCAAATGCTGGGATAGGCTGCAGTGGAGCTGCAGGTGGGTCTAACTGGTGTTTTCCAACTACCTGACAAGTGTGACAGGTTTTGCAAAAGTTGGAAACATCTTTCTGAAGTCCAGGCCAGAAGACGTGTTTCATGATCTTATCAACAGTTTTGTTAACAGCAAGATGACCTCCTAAACGTAAACCATGAGCCATTGTTAAGATCTCATTCCTGTAGACCTTTGGAACAACAATTTGCCTAACCACTGCCCAATCTGCATTGGCAGGGATATCAGGAGAGCGCCACTTCCGCATCAACACTCCATCCTTGAGATAATACCCAACTGGAACTGCATCTATTTATTTATCAGGAAGGGCTCTCCTCTTTAATACACAAATTTCCGGATCATTAGTTTGCTCCTGAATCAACGGCTTTCTGGACAGAGACAAGTCCCCAGACACATCAGAATCACCAGACCCATCTGGCTGGCTGAACAGAGAACTGATAAAAGTATCTGATAAGTCCTCAAACAGAGAAACCATAGTAGGCCTAACAGAGTCAAACCACCTGAGTCCAGACTTTTTAATGTGCTGGACGGCACCACATCATCTTCTTCATGAGCTTCCTTAGCCATAGCACGAGTCACTGCACAGGAAGGATACAGAGATGGGTCTTCGCCATCTTCAGTGCTCGGCTGGGAAGTAAGATGAACAGTGGGAACTACATTGCCCCCAGCCAGGTCATTACCTAGCAACAGAGAAACACCCCTTAATAGGTAGACTTGACATAAGTCCCACCTTTACCTGTCCTGTAACTAAATCTAACTTCAAGAGTACAGAGCGCAGGGGTACAGATACAGTCCTGTCTTTAATACCTTGAACAAGTATGAAATCCCCAGAAGCAGTCTCATCACGTAACTCCAAGGAGTCCATCAACAAAAGTGACTGAGAAACTCCGGTATCCCTTAGGATATATATGGGGACAGGAGGAGAATGCTCATTCAGAGCCACAAATCCCTCTGACACAAATGGAAGAAATTCCTCCCTCACTAAGTCAGCAGTATCAGGCTTTTTAGCCCCACAAGGAGCAGGCAATTTAGCAGATTGGTCATCTACTACAGGGGTTTCTAACCTTGTTTTCACAAAGGTATTTGGTTTGGTATCCTTTTCTTTTTCTTTCTTAGCTTGAAGGAACTAACAGTTAGTTGTAACATGACCAGATTTCTTGCAATAATTGCAAATTAGACCACTTTTGTCACAGTCAGCTTTCACACTTTGATCAGACCTGTGACTGGATTTCTGAGCACCATCACCAGATTTGTCTTTGTCTTTGGGTGAAGAATCTTGGGTATCACCATTACCTTTCTTCTGAAATTGGAACCATCTTTTGTTACTGCTAGACAGAAATTTGGACTTATAGGTGAGAACATATTCGTCTGCAAATTTGGCAGCTGATTGCAAATTCAGTGCTTGCTTCTCATTCAGGTAGGTCTTAATATCATCTTTAACACAGTTCTTGAATTCTTCAACTAACATCATCTCTTTTTGTGAGTTGAAATCATCCTTGACCTCCATAGAAGTACACCAGCGCTCAAAGCAAACCTTCTTCTCATTAGCAAATTCCACATAAGTCTGATTGTCAGATTTCTTCAGACATCTGAATTTCTGTCGGTAAACCTCTGGAACCAACTCATAAGCTCTCAAAATAACCTTTTTGACAACCTCATAATCAGAGGAATGATCTGCAGACAAAGCCGAATAGGCTTGTTGAGCTTTATCCTTGAGGACAGTTTGTAACATCAGAGGCCAGTGTTCCTTTGGCCACTGATAACTTTTAGCTACCTTTTCAAAACACTGGAAATACAAAGTAGTTGACAACATCCTTTTCTGCGAATAAAGGCATAATAATTTTACCTCCTGGCTAGCCCGAAATTCATTTTCAGTTGCTATTTTTATTTTTAGCTGCTCCATTTGGAGCCTTTCTTCCCTATCAAATTTCAGTAAATTGAAATCTCTCTCTCTTGCTAATTTTTCTGACTCAAACTGCCTTTGTTTTTCTTTTTCTACCCTTTCAATCTCTAGCATTTTTAATTTAAGTTCCATTTCTATAATTGGATTTTCCACTGGAAACTGTTCCAGATCTCCTGGTGCAAACACATTTTCATCAATGTAATATTCACCAATCTCTCTAGCCAGTCTTGCTTTTCGCATGGCTGGTTTTACCTCTGACTGCTCTAAATGTCTGCATATTTCTTGCAGTTCTGTCTTTGTAAAAGACTTCAAAACCTCTACGGTAGGTGATGCTAAGAAATCATCCATTGCTGTTGATCTGTCAATATATATATATATATATATATAGGCAAATTCAAAAAACAATTTTATTATTTGAAATGTTAGATTTTCAATACATGACTCACACAATGGTCTCTCCCGGACGAGCCCCCAATTTGTTATGGCCCCAATTTGTTACGGCATTTACGACAGCAAGGGATGACAGACACAATTTTAAAACGTAATGACATTTAATTAAACAAAGACTTATAACTAATCTACTATCTACTCTACTGACCAATATTGATATATACAAGAAAAAAAATATTTACAGTCCCATTGGTTGCGTTGCTTGGTGATGTTCCGGGTGAGGAAAATGCTCCAACACAGGCAAAAATCCACAAAAAGCTTGACAGGTCTTGAAAAGAGTGACAGGTCTGGTCCAATGTACTCTTCTCTTTGCAATTTCTCCTACTACTTTTCTCTCTCAATTTTCCACTTTATATACTCTTTTGCAGACCCTTCCCACCTTTTAGACTTTTTAAAAATTCTCTGGGACTTTCCATCTAAGACATGCCCAGGACATGTTCAAACCTAGCTCCAGTCTGGGCTTAACAAAAGAAAAGGTCAACACTGCCATCTGGCTTCTATTCGCATTACAATACTCTCTAACTTATTTGTTTTGATTATTCAGTTAATAAATTGAATGATTATTGATCAAGCAATCTTAAACAGGGTCAGCTTAAAGCAATTACACATTTAAGGGTCAGAGACTTGCAGCATGTCATTTGAAAATCGCGTGACTTTGAGCTTTAGGGAGTTAAACAAGTAGTTCATGCTGGAGAACCCTCCAATGTGGCTGAACTAAAACTGTTCTGCAAAGAAGAGGTAGCCAAAATTCCTCCACAGCAATGTAAAAGACTTCATGAATGTTATCGCAAATGTTTGGTTACAATTGTTTCTGCCAAGGTTAACCCAATCAGTTTTTAGGTTTAGAGGGAGGCAATTTTTGCATGGGTGGTAAAGGTCTTGAGTTACTTTTTTCCTTCAATAAATTAAATGATCATTTAATAGCTGCATTCTGTGCTTCATGTTGTCTTTGTCTTGTATTAAAATAAGTCCGACGGTCTGAAACATTTCAATATGGCAAATAAGCAAAAATAGAAGGAAACCGGAAGGGGGCAAATATTTTTCACAGCACTATAGCATTCAGAGGAAATAAACAGAAATATCTAGGAAGCTGCAGACACTGATGGTGGAGGGGAGACACTGACCAGGAAGGCCTCGTTGAACTCAAAAAGGCAGGGAAACTGTTTGAGGAGCTGGTGCACACAGTCCAGCCACTGCAGAAAGACGGGACACTGCTCACTGGCGTCGTCGCCATTCTCCTGGTGACCGCAGCGGTCGCCAAACTTGTGTCCGTAATCCAGCCACTCCATCTCAACCAGCACCTGAAAACCCTGAGGAAATGAACCAGTAAACAGAGGTCAAACCTCTTGTCCCCCTCAACACCGTTTTCTATGAAACCTCAACAATCCACTTCACTTCTTAAGCTCTGAGACTCTAGCTTAAAAATGACATGGCCAGAGTGAAATGAGTATATCTGCGCAAATACTTGATCCATTTGAATGATCTTGGTATCATAATTAAGGTAAACTACAGTTTTTGCCAAATCAACAAAATCTGTTGGCACTTCGCAAATTTTTTGCACGTACTTCACCAATTCAACTGATTGTGCAGAAATTCTAGAAAATGATCTGAAAACGATCCAGGCTTTTTTTTACCTATTTATGTTTCACTGTGTCGCGTTGCAGCACGAAGGGATACTTTGCTTACGTTAAATCTGACCATCATATTCTGTCCCGTGCGTGTAAGGGTCAACACAAAGGGCCCTATTTTCACAATCGAAGTGCTCAAGCGGGGTTTACACATAACCACGACAAGTCACGAATGCCACGAATCTAAATTTGTGATCAAGGAACATGACTTTGATGATTCGGGGCCGAGGGGTCACGTGCTGTCACAAACTGCGGCGACCTGTTACCACGCGTTACGATTAATGGCACATATCGCTGGCGAATCATCACGAATCATTATGCACGGACACAAATATTGTCCCGTGCTGTTGCGCGCCATTGTGAATCGTCACGTTCTGTCACAAATCTGTCACGAATGTTGCGAATTGGGCAAATTTGATGTATATATGGCTCCACACACTTGCGCAACTTAGCCAACTTGGCGCGACTTTGCTTCTTTGGCATACTGCAGGAACGAAAACAAATTGAAGAAAGGTGGTGCAGCAGGGTTTATATCAATTGTGAGCACATATGTGAGAGAAAAAAATTATTCATAGTGGTGCGCAGGGAAACGTGACGCCGTGTGAAAGCGCGTGACAATTCGTGTCAGTTCTTGACAGCTTTCGTGTCAATTCGTACCGACGCGTGACAGAATGGGCTCCAAGAACCATCAAGAATACACTACGAATGCTGTCACGCTCTATTAGGATTCACCACTAATCTCCGTGAATCAACATGCTCAGTTCCGAACTCCATGAATCGAGGGTGATTTGTGGAAGATTTTTTTGGCAGCCAAAAACATGCTCCGCGAATATCACGAATGTCACAAACCAACACGCACTGTTAACACCTTTCTGCAGATGTAGAGGCCTGCAGACATAGAGCAGCTCTTTTAATGGAATCAGTTGCATTACTCAAGCACTAGATGGCACCCCCGGATCAGTTATTGAATATTCACAAGCGAGCAGAACTGGAACACAGTCTAGAATATTGACGAGTTCGCTCCTATCCCTGTTTTTCAGGAGCTAATGAATCACACTCCTCAGCTAAGCCTGGTGTGCAAACTGCTTAATATCCTTGCCCATACTATCTATCCAGCAGTTGAAAAATATGATCTCTTGCAACAGAAAAAATTGTTGTCCTCTGTTGTGACCACTTCAGTTACAATGAGCCAACGGTATGCCAATTAGTGGTTAAGAAAAATCAGTTTTCTAAAGCAAAAAATTCAACATGGTATTGATTCTCTTAAATTCTACTGTCAATTACAGTCATCACACACAAAAAATGCGTGGTGCCCTACCATGGATTTACGTATAGATTCCTCCATTGACAAATTCAGCGCTTAATATCCACCCAAGTACTGGTGTTGATAGCCAATTCAAGCCCTCATGAAATTTCCACGGGAATGATGTATTGATTGGCTTGTTTCTAATCCAATTCCCGAGTGCTTAAACTTCCCACACTAACTGAAACACATTTATTTGACAAACGTAAGAGCAGACAAGCCAATGCGTATCAGCAGGGCAGGTTGTATCCGTTTAACGTTGACCACAATTGCACAGCTGAGAATGACGCAATTTGTAGAAAAAAAGACTCCCTAATCCGACCTGAAGTGTTCCGTTACATTTACAGGATTAAATTGAGGCAATGACATGGTCAATGGGAATTTTTTCAAATGAAACAGAACCGGAGGGTTCCTCGTGCTGGTTACATCGGTCTCTGGAGGAGGGATTCAGTGAAAAAGGTTAGGCTGCTACTTTTGGTTTTTGTTTCGGAATGTATACCGTATTCAACAAAGTGGAATGCTAAGGTTTTTTTCCTGTTTAAAACGTGAACTGGTCATGCATTTCGGTTGACCCCCTGGTACACGTTTATTGCGCTATTCTGTTGAATCTAGGGAGGCATATATGTTTGATTTTCCCTGAAAGTGGAATGTCTGTTCTGTTAAAATAAGGTATTTTTCAGATAATACTGAGTTAGTGAGTTTTACTTGTTCCTTATAAGGTGAAAGAGTTGAAATAAGGTTGTAAGCTTGGTAGTGGGAACAGCTAGCTTGTCATTGCAGGGTGAATATTATGACTGTTGAATAAACAGTTCCTTTAATGAGTCTGTGAGCTGGCTTAAGGGACTTTGAAGAAAAATGAACTAAACTCAGGGGTGCTTAGAGATTTTTTTAAAATAAGGAAATTCTATATGGTAGGATGCAAAAATAAGGAATTGTTGACAACACAACCCAAAGGAACATGCCTTTCTAAGGAGCGTGCACCCCCGTTTTATTTCTAGGCTTTAAAAGGTGCATTCTGAGCACTAAAATAACAATTTATAATACAAAAGCCAAAAAAACCACACAACTCACTTGAACTTGTGTACTAGGAAACTCGAAAATATAGGTTATCCTGGTCAATTTAATACTTTTGTCATTCCAATTCACGAATGTGCATTCAAATTCACACAGCGCACGCGCACGAAAATATTCGGGCATTCAAATTCAGAATCCGAGAGATCAATTTCATTTATGCGAACTCTATTTTGTTTCCGGGAAATCAAATTCACGCATGTGCGTTCAATTTCCAAATGCGGGCATTGCATTTCCTACTTGTGCATTCAAATTCGCGTGATAATCGCGATGAGCCTGTTTTGGGCGTTCAATTTCATTTTCAGGTGATCGATTTCCTACTTCAATTTAGTGGAGAAGACAGGATAGATTTTTAAAGAGGGGGGTTACTGGGGGGAGAAGGGGGAAAACGTTTCTAATAAAACGAACACAGAACGCATACAGAACCCACCAGCACATCCTCGCCCTCGCACAACAACGCAAAATTTGTATTTCCAATTCCATAGTCTTCTATGTATATATATATTAGATATATATACATGTGTGTGTATATATATATATATATATATATATATATATATATATATATATATATATATATATATGTTTTTTTAAGGTTTTATATTGTTCTGTGATTCTATCTCCGTGATATCACAGTGATATCATGTCCTTGCACATGTTCATGTATTGTTTCATTTCAAAAAATTTTAAATGATAAGGCCAAGTCAGCAGTACATACAAACGGCGCAACGTCATTTTCTAACTTACACTCCTTGATAACACCACACATAACAAAGACAACATCCACACGATGCGTCAATCCAAAGACCAACTGATAAACAACATGATATCACAATCTCACAGGTGGAAAGTAAATAAGATACCAATGAACAACAAATGTTTGTGTTATGACTTTAACGAAAATATTTTTTGCATAATTCTCAAATATATTGAAGTAAAACAAGAAATATAACATCAAGTGTACACTGCTCAACATGTTCAAAGACGTCTCCAGCTTGAAACCCTCCTACTAAGATACGAACATTTCAGTCATGCCACAAAAAAAAAAGAAACCAAAACAGTGATGGGGTTGTTCTTTCAAACTTCGATCTCCTGTCGAGCGAGAAACTCGCTCAAAACTAAATGAAAAAAAAAAGCCTCAAAGGCTAGGTTCACACTGCAGAGCTTAATGCTCAATTCGGATTTTTTTGAGAAATCCGATTTTTTTCGGAAGTCGTTCACATTTCCAATAAAATGCGAGTTGTATGTGATCTCAGGTGTGAACTTTAAATGCCCCAAAACTGTCCCGCATGCGCATTGGAGGACAAGACGCAGCGAGCGTGCTCAGTGTTTACGGAAGTAGCCTGAAGCATCTACCATGGTGTACCTGGCGATGTTAAAGTTACTGTTGTCCCGGAGCCAGACCATCCATGAGAATTTTGCCTTAAGGAGGAGATTGAGAAGGAGGAGAGCAAGGGTTCTGGCCCTAGCGTTTTGTGGGGCAGTGGCAGCAACGTCCGTTCAAAGGAACGTGTGGGTGCAGAGTCGCAGCCAAGAGTGGTGGGATATCGATGTGCTTCGCTGCTTTACGGACTCTCAGTTCATGAAAAATTTTCGTGTTTCGAAAAGACCCTTTGTGTACATCTGTGAGCAGCTGCTTGTACCGCTCTCGCGGGAGGAAACACGGCTACGGCGGCCTATTTCAGTGAACAAACGCGTCGGTGTAGGGCTGTATTGGCTTGCAACAGGTGCCTGTTACCGCACAATAGCCAACCTTTTTGGCATAGCCAAGTCCACCGTTTGCTCCATTGTCCACGAGTTCTGCTGGGCAGTTCGTCGAGTTCTTATGCCTGAGTACATAAAGCTGCCTCAGGGAGATGAACTGCCAGAGGTTGTACAAGGCTCTTCCAGCTCTTCATAAAATGGACAAGTTACACGTCCTCGGCCGCTTGGTTTGTTTGAGTCCTTAGCCTCCTTGTATTTGGCTCGCATGCTCTTTATTTTTCGCTGACACTGGATCCAGGACCGCCTGTAGCTGCGCGCTGCCATTTCTTTTGAAATAGTTTCAAGAACCGCCCGGTTGCGATACGAGCCCTCCAATTTTGCCTGAATACAGCGATCCCCCCAAATATTAATTAGGTCGATTACCTCGCTTTCCTTCCACTGACTAGACTCGGAGCCCTCAGTCTCTCTTGTACTTTCGTCCGCCATTGTTCTTCGCGTTCAACTTCCCGCTTCAGCGCAGAATAGTGACGTGTGTGGCTTGTTGATGACGTGTAGGTCGGATGAATGCGACCTGGCCGTTCAGACTGAAGTCGCATGTAAAAAGA
The DNA here is from genome assembly GCA_029721435.1 of Gymnothorax reevesii. Taxonomy (NCBI): domain Eukaryota; kingdom Metazoa; phylum Chordata; class Actinopteri; order Anguilliformes; family Muraenidae; genus Gymnothorax; species Gymnothorax reevesii. The sequence continues at coordinate 67,841,740 of CM056578.1, read as the reverse complement.
TCGGATATGTATCGGTTTCAGGACCACATATCGAAGTGGCCTGGGTCGCATTTGAAAAAATCGGATCTGTGTCATTCAGACTGTCATGAAAAGATCAGATACAGGTCGCATAGGGGCGAAAAAATCAGATTTGGGTCACTTCAGGCTGCAGTGTGAACCTAGCCATATAGACCCCAACCTCACTAAATGCAATGATTCATTTAAATTGAATGCACTTATTTGGAACATGGCTGCCTTTTCATGAATATGAATGACCAATGAGGTTCCGCCGCCGGCTCGAAATGAATTTGAATGCTCATTGCTGAAATGCATGCTCCTATTTTGAATTTGAATGAGGCTAATGAACAATTGATTGCTTGGATAGTCAATATGAATGACCAGATTGGGTATTTGAAAGCTGATTCAGTGCCGCAAGCGTGAAATGCGTGAAATTGAATGTTCAGAATATGAACTTGAAAGACAAATCATGAAATTGACCGGGAAAACCTATACTTATTTCAAGATAATATATGCATATATATCAAGTCATTCCCAAATTGAAACATTTTTCACTAATGATTGAAAATACTCCATTACAATCTACCTCACATTACAAATCTACCCTGTGATTACCTCTTTTAACTTATCATAAAATTTGAAATAGTCTAACATTTTTTTTTACTTCTTTGAACCCCCTTGAACATATTTGAACATTTTTGAACCCTTGTGCATCCTCCAGTTTTCAAAATTTTAATTTGAGGTAACTTGTATCATGAAATCATTGCAAATTTCAACATTGTCTAATTTTAACATAATGATTAGAAATATTATTATTGGACACACTTACTATAACAATATACCTGAGATGATAAAATCAATTGTATGTATACAAGTCTATGCAATTGAAACCACATCAACTGTGACACAGTCCTGACATCATTGTTTTAAGGGCATCTACAACTTATCATCATCATCATCATCAGCAACTTCCTGTACTCCCAAGCGATGTAGATTACATCCATGATCTGGAAAGATGTCCATAATCTCATCCACAAGCAAGCTAGCTACATAAAAGCAATTCTCCAAACGGCCACGGAAAACAATGGAGCCTTACTACCTACCTAGCTACATTGAGCTGCCTTTCCACCAATCGCAAAATTAATTTTTCGCGCGATAGACATGTATTCAAAGTCAATGCAAGGATGCAAATAAACGCAAACTCGTGTGTATTTGCATCTTTGCATTTACTTTGAAAGTAATCTGTCGCACGAAAAATTTGTTTTGTGTTCGGTGGAAAAGCAGCTTAGACTAATTTTAGACTTCAGCACAATGTCGTAACTTTACAGCAACTTGTCATATAAGATCTAAAATGTTCGCTGTTATTGAGTATTTGCTGAACAGCACCAAACAAGCACACAATATTTGCAGTTCACATTTTAAATGATTAGCTACAAATTTTGAATGGATAGGAGACCTTTAACCAGTTGAAATGTGTTGGACGCATCACTCGCAATCACCAACAAAAGGCTCTCAGATTGGCTACGATTTTAAGTTTGTACAAAAACACATATTGGCTCAATCAACTTATGAGAAATGCAGTTTTTTATACATACCCGAAAATATTTTGTATTTGTGCCAGATTTGTTCTTATGGAGGAAAATGTAAAAAATATGGAAATCCGTAACATTACGGACTCTGAGCACCCATGAAAACTCTAAACTTTATTGTGGAGAAAAGGGATGTTTTGTGTTTGGAGAGGTTACTGGTGACCAATGATGTTCAACTGCACTGATATTGATAAATTCATGCAAAACTCAACCAGAAAATCATTAGTTTATATTCAATTTCATGCCTCAAAACTTTATTTGTATTGCATATTTGATTATTTTATGATCTGGCAGGGCACCAATTTGAGGGATCTCAGTCTTTGGGGAGCCACCTGGATAGCTGTCTAATTTGGCTCATAGAAAGTAGGTAATCTAGAATGCAATGTTCAAGATGAATTGTCTTTGTGGTCAAGGAGTGAATGATCCCAGAAATGTATAGATTTAAGCCCCAGCAGTTTTTCAGTTCTCATTATTATTTTTTTTCCATTTCAATGTTGAATTTTCATGAAGATTTTTTGTGTTTGCAGCCCTTTTTCTCTACCAAAATCATGAAAATAAATGGAAATGCCTCAAGTGTCTAGACTCAGTTCAGCCACTCTTTTCCTGTCTGTGAAGCTGAAATCTTGAATTATAAAGCCATACATAAGGTAAAACTAAAAATAGCCAGATTTGGCTACTGCGCAAAGGGGTTAAGAACCCTATTCAGATGCGTTAAGTCACGTTATGAATGTCACGAATGTGCCACAAATGACAGGAATCAGAGCACTGATATCACCAGCGGTGGAAATCCTGTTGAGGCTGTGGAGTCATTCTCTTCCTTGGGAAGCATCCTCTACAATTCTGCCTCATGTGCCATAGAACTCGAGAATCTCATAAGGGCAGCACAGTATGGTTTTGGATGCATCAACCAACACGTCTTTACCAACCATGACCTCGACTCCCGAACGAAAGTGATGGTGTTCCAGGCTCTTGTCCTCTCAACTCTTCTTTATGCCCGTGAGACATGGACGCTGTACCAGTTTGACATCAAGGAGTTGAAGCACTTTCAGCAGGCCAAACTGCAAAGAATGCTTGGCATCCACTGGCAGGACCGAGTTACTTAGCCCAGGCAGATCTCCCCAGTGTTAAAGCCACCATCCTCCGCAATCGCCTCTGCCGAGCAGGTCATGTAGTTCGAATGGCACCCAACCATCTCCCTAAGATGACCCTCTTCAGAGAGCTAATGACTGGACAGAGGCCTCACAGAGCACCCTACCGCCGATTTAGAGATCAGCTGAAGGCCTCCCTCAAGCAGGCTGGGATCTCTTCGGACACTTGGAAGGACATCGCCGCTGACAGGCAATGCTGGAAGAGCACCATTCAAAAAGGAGTCGAGGCATTCGAACAGGAAAGTCAAGCCTGCGAGGAATAACGCCGTCAAGAAAGAAGGGCGCAGCTCTTAGATCCTGAACTTGCTGCAACAATCGCCTGTGAGTATTGCCCACGCCTGTTCAGACACCAGCTCGTACTGTCCAGCCACAAGCTGCATCATCATCCTCAGCTCTTGTGATGAGAACTAAATGACTTGATGAACCAATGCTCGGTCATGAGCTGGAGCTGACGACTACCATATGGCATTTTAGAGCCATATTTATGTTTTAATTGATAAAATGTGTGCAAAGAATAACAGAAAAACACAACTTATGAATATAAAACAGACTCAAGTGAGACCTCTTCCTCATTTTGTTAGTTTGTGGTTGTAATGACTGGAGCAGGGAAGCAAAATTTTGTCAGCCGATTCTGTTTTGGCACTGCCAGCTTCATTTCGTCGAGAAAATTCGCATTAGTTTAAGGTAACAGTGTGAGTGGCCGGTGTTAACTATCAAGCTGCTGTGGGAAAAGGTTTATGATTTGTGTGCCACATACAGAGCTGACACTTTGAAGTTATGAACGGTTAATATCGGCACACTGCCCCTTTAAAGGTCACAGGCCAAGTCCACTATGTCAAGTCAAAATTTATTTTACTCCTTCCTATTTAGCAGTATGACAAAAAAAAGTCACATCCCATCCAAAATTACCGCGTCAAAAGTGAAATTGGTAACAAATAACAACCCATGGCCCAAGCCTGTCGAGAGCCCAGCCGAATAAAATTTAGTTTCAAATCACGCCGCTAGGGGGCCTGCTAGTGACGTCACAGTTGTCAAACAATTGAAAGTCACTCTATTAATCTGCATTGCATAACAACGTTTTACACGTTTCCTTTCAATAAATCCCGGACTCTCGACGAAACATGGACAATAACGTTAACCCTACAGACACAATTGATTTTGATGAGGATGAGGAGGCGAGTTCTGTAGACGTTTACGGCCTGCAGCCGTATTTATTCGAGCCGGTTTTGAATAAAGTCTGCAATAAAAAAAATCTAAAAACTATTACTAGTTGATGAAATTTATTTGTCACAAACTCTGAACTGAAGAAATGGGCCCTAGACAGCCTCGTTTCAAATTAGAATATTAATTTAATTCATCATTTACGGATTATCTGGATTTGGCGTGTTCGAGAAGAACAACGGTGACTCTTTGTGCAGATGTGTCCGCCAGTGGACGTGGAGCTGCAAATTTATACAAGCAATTACAATATTCTATCACTAGATGGCACATCAGGATCAGTTATTGAATATTATCACTGCCAGCAAACTCAAAGAAGAAGTGATTTCATTCCCCCCAATATCTTTTTAATTTCAGTGGGACTCCTCAGTATAATAAGGCTAAATTAAATAATTATTTTTTGTATTTGTACCGTTTTGTCTGTCACAAACAAGAGATGTTGCGGCACTACCTCTGACACTGGATCGGAGCAGGGTTTGTTTTCAGCCAAAATACGTGTGTGTGTGTGTATGTGTGTATATATATATATATATTTTTTTTTTGGGGGGGACCAAACACACACACACATATATATATATATATATATATATATATATATATATATATATGGTATTGCATCGGGTTTTAATTTTCGTCTAAAAGACCCACCGTAGCCGATGCTTTCGGCAAACGTCTCATCAAACACGAAGCAGGAAGGATCAAAATCACAGCACAGACGCGAATGCTTTGACAGTTTCCACAAAGTTCCGGGCTTCCTCCCCGCACGATATACTCGCCGCAGCCATTCCTCCAGCAAATTAGGATCCGTGGGGAACTTGTGGGTACTCTTACCACTGTTCGACCCGTTATTGCACCCGTAGGCAACACAATAAACCATTATAAACTGCACAATAGACCTAATATCGCCTCGGACACACAATGAGCCGCCGCCATTAGGCTAACTTGTTTGACCACTGTGATGTCGCGCCGCGGAAATACCAGAATCACGTTCAGGTAAATCTTGCATTTTCTCGGGCCAGGCGGCCGCTAGCAGACGAAGCATTTGAGGGCATTTTAGCCGTTTTTATTGCATTTGTGACTGTAACTGATTAATTAGTTGGGGGCCAGACCTAGTATTACGGCATAACCGATCATTTTGAACCAAATTTCTCATTACTTGGAATGACTTGGCCTGTGACCTTTAAGCTTCACAATGTTGGATAACATTACATCTTTTACTTTAACTCTAACTTTACATCTGAGTTCAGCAGATACCACGTCCATGTTATGATGGTTGATTCACAAATAATTGAAACATTAAGCCAAACCCTGGCATGCATTTCCCCACTGAGTTAGCACAGTGGGACAGATCACAGACAGATTCCATTCTAAGTCAACGCGTTTTGCGTGTTTTCGCGTGTTTGCATTGCATTTTACCATCCAGTAAAAAAAAAAAAACCCTGCCTACATTTAAGGGTACTGCCTGGAGTGGAAATGCAAACCAGATCTAGGGGTTTGGTGCCAAAAGTATGGTGCTAAGGGTACTATTTCGAAAGTACCCCAATGGAAACGCGGCTTTATTGTCCTCACTGTTCAGCACCTCGTTTTCTTTTTTGTAATAGACTTTTAACGCGATGATAAGTATACAATCTTGCTGGCAAATTAGTAAACTTCCACGCAACTTGAGAGACTAAGCCTTTTTTAGAGGCCATTCCTTGTCTATTTCACATCACCTGTTTTACAGCACCTTATTCTTGTAACCTATGTTATTATTATCGGTTCAAACTTGCCTCTCTGGCAACTTTTTGGAGTCTGTTGAAGTCATCAGACTTGATATAGGTATAGAAATTCTATGAAAAATAGAATTCACGAATTAAAGCATCAAATGACAAGTTGTACTGCTTTTAATTAATCAATCAATTGATCAATCAATCAATCACTTGAACTTTATTTACATACACAATACAAGTGAATGAATGCAATTCATGGAGCTTGCCAAACGATTGATAAAAATATGGGATATTAAAAGTTGATTTAGAGACTAATGTACAGACAAACAAAAGTTAATTGAAAAGTTCATTGTGTAAACTAGAGGGTAAATGGCCTTGTTGATTCTATTTGAATTTCTCATAATATGCCAACTGATTTTGAACTGGGTCAGTGTGTTACAAAGATGTAAATACAAAACACAACAGTAATACACTGAGTTTATTTTACGCCAATAAGTTCCTACTGAGGGTTCACTGATGGAGATAAAATAGTATTCTCTATTCAATGCAGATGGATTACCTCCAGTGTTCTGTAATATGGGTCCAGAAGGATCTTCGCCAGAGCTACTATCTGAGGGGTGCGGTCCCACCCATCGGAGCAGTGCACCAGCACTGGCCTGCCTTCCCTCTCCACTGCAGAGCACACCAGAGTGGCTGCCTTCAGCATGACAGACAAGTGCTGCAGCCAACGGGTGCTTTCCAGGGCAGACAGCCAACTGTGTGAACACGGATTAGAAGAAATGTAACCTCAGTGTCCAACCACAGGCAAAGGTCACTATGCTGCAGAACAGAATCTTCAGCATCAACTCCTACAGGCCACATTTGCATTTAATTAAATAACTTTTTCCCATATGCCAGGTGAAGCCTGGCTTTCCCAGTTTTTTCAGGACCGTAACTGTCACTTTAATAAATTCAGTAAGTTTTACCGTTCCGGTTATTCTGTGCATTGTTGCTGCCATGCTTTCTCCATTTCTCAAGGAGTATTTTACAAATAGTGAAACAGTGCCCCTCTAGATTTTATATGGTAAATTTGTGGGGAACACTGGCTGCATCTCAAGTCTCCTGATTGCATCCTTGTTCCCCTCACTTGCGTCGTATCCTTGTGTCTTAGTCCCTCCCACTGACATTGCATGGTGGAAACAGGGAGAGGATAGACGAATTGCGGACTTATGTTTTAAAAAACATGAGATGTCCTTTCCTCAGTTTCGTTTCATGAAGCAATGCTTATGACGGCCCTTGGCTGGGTCTGTTGGAATATGATATATGCAGGAATTGGCACGCGAGTAAATGGTGAATTAATCTCAATATTTAATCATCAAAGTGTGAAATACAGTTTAACTGACACATCCAACGAAACGCCAAAAACGTGGTGACCAAGCCAGTTAGCATACAAGATAAGCACAGCGAATAACTAATTACATTTTCGGCTTAGCTAACAAAACTGTGATGAAGAGACACTGCCTGTGTCCGCAGGCAGTGCTTTCAGAGCTGGAAGTGCCCGTGATCACATTTACTGAACACTCCTCTCCAGCGCTGATCTCTGCTTAAAGTCACAAAAACCTTCTAAGCATTTCCGCTGTGCATCGTTGTAAATGTCAAGATTTGCTAATTTAATGAAAAGAAATCACATATAAACATAGTAACTGAGCTAATGAATGTTCATTTCCCAAAAGCAAAACTGGAACTGAATTAAGCCAATGGTTTGAACTATGTAGTGAAGGTTGTAATGTAGCTCGTAATCATGCTTTGAGAAACGTACTCAGATAACTCAGACAAAAATAAATGTGAATCTTAGCAATTACAGTACCTACAGCTGTTAGGCTCTTGCAACCCTCAGGGCTCTTTTATGGTCTGAGAGACTTCGGAGTAGGACGGGGGAAAGTTTTACAGGTAATAGATGACATCAGGGTTAGCCAATGAGTGTATATAGCACTGGAGAGGCTGCTGCCGCTTTCTTCTATCAGTGCATTTGAAGAAACCAATGTAGCGTCAAGTGCGCCGCACTTCTCAATTTCCCATGGCCTATAATGGAGAAATTCCTGTTTTCTGCCAAATTAAGGGGTCTTCTGAAAAGATTTCAACATATATGTGATCGGAAAACATATAAGAATAAAAATTAATGCGCAATTTTACATGACACTGTTTGAAAATATAAAAACATGCCTTAATGGGAGTACAATACTAACTAGCCTGTTGTCTAGCTGGCGTGTTAGGTAATCGAGTCACTGTAGACGGCTGTGATGGCAAACTTAATCTGTACTTTAGCTAGCTAGATAAAATTATTTGGCACAATAAACCCATGTCGCTTACAAACGGTGATGGCCAGCTAGCTCTCATGCCCATTTAATGTTAGTCAAGTTGCATATTTACATATAGCATTACCCATAGCGAATGACCAACCAGAAACATTCGTTTCAACGTTAATGGTGTTCATTCTGGATGAATTGTACAAATAAAAGTATCCTTATCAGGCATTTGCCTATCTAGGGACTATTTAGTGAGCAAGCTGTGATTTTTTTCTTTTTGATTACGATAACGCAGTCCTAACTGAGGCAGTCAACCAAACTACCTGGCTTTGAATGATTGCCAGCAAAGACAGCATACTGCTCAGCTGTCTGTTCCATGAGATGAAAACATGGCTCAGTAACCATGGGAGTTCAAACTACTTTACAGCAATGTTCTTGTAGGATATTCACCAATACTATGCGAGTGACCAATCAGTCAGATGTGAGTCATATTGACCTACCAATGGATTAACCGTTGACTAAAACAACCTCTTATAACTCGAAAAGTGTCAAGCAAAATTGCGCCTTGATTAATTTTTTATTATGTAATCCAAGATTTCTGATGGTATACCTTTTAGATAATAAAATAATAGCAGGAATTTTTCCATTATAGTCAATGGGAAATTCAGAGGTGCAGTGCACTGAACGGCATATTGGTTTCTTCAACTTTTTTCTCCAACAGCCTCTCCAGTTCTATATAACCAAAGACAATAGAGGACAGAAGACTCCTCACCGAGGAGTCATTTTTGGTATCAGTCATATGGGTGCCTCGCCCCTTTAGGGAGACTTGCGGGGGGTCATGAATTAATTGATTCCAATGGGGAGAAGTGAACATGAGCACAGATTATCACCGATTATTTTGCCACATTGTCACAGAATTAAATATTGGACTTATTGTTCACAGACCACATATGTTCCAAACTTTCTAATGCTGCAATTGCATTTTTAAGACGAATAGATCAGGAGAAAATGAACTTTGAAATGATTTTGAAATGAAAGTTCAAATGAACTTTGACACCTGTGTCTTTCTCAGCAGCGGTAACATCTGACAATACAAAAATACAGTATGGACTGCGGGAAACCACAAAATAAAATTTCAAACTGAAATAATGCTTTTGTTTCTATGTTCAGTAATATTGTTATTGTCATTGATGTTAAATCATTAAAAAGGGGAAAAGGAATATATACTGAGTACAAATAAAAACGCACCACTTGAAAAAAGTCAATATTTAAGTTCAAATGAACTTCAATATAATTTTTATAGAACAACAACACTACAGTGACGCCACCCAGCATGTCAGGTGCAAGAAATGCGAGAATTTCAAGTTAACTGTAACGCAAGGCAATTTTTTGCAAAAACGCAACATCTTGCTCGCACACCACGGGAAAAATTAATTTCACTCTGAATTTGTGCACACATTGCCTTTAAAAGCATGTGAATCCGAATAAAATTTCACTTCTTCACTGACACTTGTAAAACGTCGACACTATGCCGCGACTTACAGCCCCTGAACGGGAACGTGCCATTGGCATGCTTCAAATTGACGCCAGCACCAGGGAAATTGCCAGACGACTACACTGCACACACACAACGATCGCAAGACTCCATCAAAGGTTTCTGCAAACGGGGAGCACTCAGGACCGTCCTCGACCGGGTCAGCAACGTGTGACAACGGCACATCAGGACCGTCAGGTCGTACGGGGTCATGTCCGAGACCGAACACTACCAGCAACAAGAATGGCTGCACAAGTCCAAGGACGACGTGGATTCATTCACCCCAACACCGTACGGAACCGTCTGCGTGCTGCAGACCTGCGTGCGCGACGTCCTTATTTCGGCCCCATATTGACGGATCGTCACCAAAACCAGCGTCTACAGTGGGCAAACAGGTACCAGAATTGGCGACTACGACAATGGCACGGTGTCATCTTTTCTGACGAGTCACGATTGCACTTAAGGAACGCAGATGGCGGTATACGTGTTTGGTGGAGACGTGGTGAACGTTATAACGCCGATTGTGTCGTTCAAACGGACCATAGGGGTGGTGGCAGCGTTATGGTGTGGGGTGGAATAAGCTACCGTCACAGAACCCCTCTCCATATCTGCAGAGGAAGGGTTTACGGCGTCTACTACCGGGACCAGGTGCTGCAGAACCATGTTGTGCCGTTCTTCAACCAACACCACGATGTCCACACGTTCCAACCGGACAACGCTAGGGCACACACTGCAAGGGTGTCCATGCAGTACCTTGCACAGCAGAACATCCCCGTGCTTCAGTGGCCAGCTCTGTCACCTGACCTCTCCCCTATCGAGCACTTATGGGATGAAATTGGAAGACGTCTTTCACGTCGACGCCAGATGGACAACATCCGAGAACTTGAGGTTGCCCTTGTTCAGGAGTGGAATGCTATCCCTCAGAACACTATCCAGAGACTGATCAACTCCATGCGACGACAATGCACCGCATGTGTCAATGCAAATGGCGGTCACACCCGTTATTGACTTTCCTGTTTGACCCCTACACCAGTTAAACCTCTCTCGCGCATTAACATTATCATGAATGAAATTGAATGATGTTTACATGTCTTCTTAATTCATTCATTATCTCAAATGCATCATACGTATATACTTCACATATCAATCCGTGGAGCTATTCCAGATTTTGTGAGACGTGCGTTTTAATTTGTACTCAGTATATTTGATCGCTATGATCTTGTACTGAATTGATATCAGATAATAAACAAGCGGGGAAAAGCGGCAAAGTAAGGTGCAAAAATTAAATGTGAAGCCTATCTTGCGTTTGCCATCCACGTTAAAAATGCCAAAACGTTGTGCAACAATAGGTTGCAATAATAGGAACAACCTATCCATATTTTCTTTTCCAAAGAATGTAGACAGGTAATTAATAAATTAGCTACTGTCGTATTACATGATCAGCTTCTTAAGCTTAGCTGATGCAATGCCCTTCAAGCTATGGCTAATGTCAATTACAGTAAAATACACTACATAATTTGAGTATTATTTATTTTAGCCTTTATTATTCAATTAAAAAAATGAAGATATAGCCAAACATTATCCTGTTCAAAACCTAGCAAACACTCCGCAAGTAAACGCTACCAAGCCGATATCACATTTTTAAGCTCATGTGAAATAACTTGCGAATGCTGTTGCTGGCCAGCTAACTCATATCCGTAATGCTGAGTACATCCATTAGCTGTGTTGTAAAATGCCCGATGTAGCAAAGTAAAAGGAAATATACACCCAACATGCAGATATAAGATAGATACTTGTATATCCCTACATTTAATTGCTCGCCTACTTAGCTACCACTTCTGACAGCAAGATGCAAGGAATGACCCGGTCAGCATTCATTCTGCAAATAGCCTACAACATGCAAAACATGTCTGTGACTGCGCCCACTTAGGAGACAGGAAGTGTGACCAATTTCTTACAATGGAGAAAGAGGAGTCTTGCTAAACTGTCTTTGTATACACTCATTGGGGTTAGCCAGGAATTGCAGAAGAGATGGTAAATTACCCATGATCCATTGACCGTGATGTCACACATTTTCAGCTGGGGGTATAAATTCCGCCATATCTCATAACGATTCCCATTGACAACCACCTACACAACATTTATTCCTACCATTTGCATATGCAATATTTGCACTCTTTTGCCCCAAGTTGCAGAACAATGACATTAAGTACACGATTTGGTGGTATTTGTTTTATTCAGTTTTAGAGAGTTCAGACTCCTAGCCAGGAATAAAAAAAAAAGGCAGAGTGCAAAGACAGGGTGGCAGTGTATACTGCATATCTTAAAACAGGGGTTCCCAAACTTTTCCAAATCAGGGCCCACTTGAAAATCTAAAAAATGTCCGCGGCCCACCTTTGTCCTATGAACAGTACATCGACGAAATTATGCATTCTCAGAACACTTAACAGCAACAATAATTGTTGTTGTTGTTGTTGTTAAGAAAATAAAATAAATAAAAAACAACAACTTGTTGTTTTTTATTTCTTTATTTATTATTATTATAAAGATTCAGGATTGAAATGAAAGCAGGGAGATAAAGGAAGCCCAAACTTTTAATCTGTGGTGTACACAAGACAGAATTAATTATCGAACACAGTACGTGCTCCTCCGATTATGACCCCCGGTCATGATGACCAGAAAGCTACGTTCCGATCATGAACAATATACGGTTCCTAAAATATTGTGAGGTCAATAACACTCAATAGGTCATTACTTCTAAATATTTTTTAAAATTGTGCAATAAATATTTTACAATAAAAATAATAAAAAATCATATTTGCAAAAATGAATCATTTTTAATGACCTCTCACGGCCCACCTGCAGTACCACCACGGCCCACCAGGGGGCCGTGGCCCACACTTTGGGAATCACTGTCTTAAAACATTATCCAGAGTAAAAGGCAGCGTAGAGACTGTCAAAGGGAACCTAACATGCTGATCCTTCTTTTAATACATATCAGTATTGTTATAATATGGGTAGTCCATGCTCAACCTCTGAAAAGTTTCTAAACATAAGATACAGGGATCTTGCCGAAATCAAAAAATGTGATTTTGTGAGCGTGATTTCCTCTCTGAACAGCTCCTCCCAAGAACTTCACGAGATCTGGGTAAAACCTGATGTCAGGTTGTGCCGTCCAATTAGTACAGACCTAGCCAGAGCCAACCACTGCGCTGGACCTGCCCACACCGGAAACAATTCTAGCAGGCACTAACGGCAGATCATACTATGCCTCAATAGCGTCTACACTTTTGGATATACAAAAGAAGAACCGCAGATAATTTGAGGTGCAATTTTGTCAGTATATCTCCCAAAGCTACTTGTCCGTATATATGTATAAGCTATATGTCTCTCTCAAAAGAGGATGTCACCAGAAATCAGTGGGTAGATTTTTTGTTTTCTGGCACCGAACAGCCATGACCAAAGGGAACGTTAGCCGCTTGTGCTCACCGTTTCACCAAAGACAGCTTTGTCAATAAAGGATAATTCGACACAGGATAAGTGTTTCAGCTGCTTCTCAAACCTGAAGCAGTGGCATCGATCAAGCACTTGGAGCCACAAGCTGCAAGTGACCATATAACAGCAAATAATTTAAGTGAAGCTAATGTGTTACGGGTGGCTATCAGGATTGCGAGCGATAGTTAGCACTAACAACTTGCCTCAATCGCAGGGTTTGTAAAATATCTGAAGATAAAGCCTGTATCTGTCGCGACTGTCCGTGACTCAGACACAGAAGCTGTAAGTTGCTTTTACTGCATAAGCCGTGACGTGATAGCCAGTTGATTGTGGCTGTAGCACAGCGGCTAACATAGCCAATTTACTGTTGCTAATGTTTGTGTCCTAATTATGCAAGAGTGATATCAGGGGAAATTCGACCGAAGGTGTGTGAACATAAACCTCCTTTGAAGCTAACTTCTAATACTTGTTTGTAATTTGGATGCTTGGTACAACTGTTCATCACAGTAACAGAACTTGCTGTCTGTAAAACCTGTATTGCAAGGGTTTGTCTCTGTGGTTATGACCGCTTGGTTACCAGCTACTGCATGTTAGTTTGCGTGTCGTGCACTCTTCTATAGCAGCCCAGTTAGTGGTCTGAAGTCTGGTTAACACATAATGCCAGAATGAGCAGTTACAAATGAAAGCAAAGGAAAACTTCAACTTTTTTGCTTTTCAAAGTGGTTATTTTATATTTTTCTGCCTATATTCGATACAATTTCTTTTTCACATAAACCCCACTGGTTACATACACTACATTTTCATTCCCATCTCGCTGTATGGTTCGCAGCCCATAGTCGTATTCAGCGCCGTCGCATAGTGCAAGGCCCTGTGCCAACTTGATGTGCGAGGTCTTGATTAATACGCATGCATGTGAACATGTCAGGCTGCAAGCACATAGCTGTTCTAGTTAAACCCGGTAAAATGACATGCATTTTTAGACTATAACAGCATTATGGTGGCAATAATTTCAACGATGATTTTTTTGCATATCATAATCTTTCAAATGAAAAAAAAATCAACTGCATGTGCAATCGTTGTAACGATTGACTTTTATCATCAAATCAGCTCAGCTGTCACTTTATATTGATTTGTTGAAGTATTAGAGTGCGTGACGAATTACAATTCAACAAACACTTATACCTAATGGCTCACACTCACTGGTTACAATCGTTTATTTTGACTCATTTCTATGGAAAAATCTCAGATTAACAAAGGTGTAGTATTCGCTGACTCCCGCGACAGTTTAACACTTTATTATGACGCAGTATTTTTTTCATACTAGTCACAAACACTCTGCTGCAGCATAACTTTAAAACATCAGATTCCCGCTCACCATTAATTGATTAGGTGATGGCAACTTTCCTTGCCTGTTTGGCCGCAAACTCAGGAATTAAATCCTTATAATGCAGCCTGGATGCAACGTCTTTTTAGATAGACAGAGGGGCAAGCCCGCATAGTCTCTCTTGCGACATGGAGGTCCGAAAATATTTTTAAATTACTTTTTACGTTGAAAAGCTTCGCTACCCTGATGCCAATTATTGATATCGTCAGTGGCGTGCACAAATAGACGCTAGGTGGTACTACAGCACTTGCCCCTTTGCCCTTTATCAATGAAAGTGCCCTTTTGAAATTTCGTTTTTTTTTAATGATTATATTTATTATTATTATTATTATTATTAACACTTTAGTGGGGCCAATGTTGTAATGATCTTTTATGATAGCTGTGTGATTAAAAACAACTGAAAAAAATGCCCCGAAATGGGCCACCTCCTCATGCACTTCCGACCTCTCTTCCTTAGTCACGTGAACACGCGCTCAGTGCTTATAGATGCGCTGCAGGAGCAAATCAGCTGAGCGACTGGAAGCCACAGTCTTGTGCCCCACCAGCCAGGTAACACACAGATCAAGTGAAATCGTACAGTTTGCCCTCCAAGCCCAACCTGTAATCATTTTGTTGTGCAGTAGCATGTCTCATACACAGTGACGGTCCGTCGGCAGACACACAGGGCCTGCAATAACCTCACCTTTCACCTCTTAATAACAAACACCTCTCGCAGTTTACCTCCCCGATTAGCAACCGTTGCTCAGACTGATTGGAGGAACCGACGGGAATCTAACTTGTTTTTGAAAGCCGTGTTTTACATTGCACTACTGTTATGGCCCCAATTTGTTATTACATTTATAACACAACAGCAACAGCAAGGGATGACAGACACAGTTTTAAAAACTTAAACACATTTAATTAAACACAACTACTAACTAAACTGAAGACCAAGATTGAATTATAATAAAAACAAAAAGAAATATTTACAGTCCCTTTTCGTGGGGCGGCTTGGTGATGTCCTGGATGAGAAAATTCTCAAACTTAGGCAAAGAAATCCACAAAAGAAAACGTCACAGGTCTTGAACAGAATGGCAGGTCTGGTCATCTTCTTGCAATTTCTCCTACTACCTTACTGTCTCAATTCTTTTCCTTATATACTCTTTTGCAGACCCCACCCACATTTTGACCTCTTTTTTTTACTTTTCGGGGACTTGCCCCAGACATGTCCAGGACATGTCTAAACATGACTCCAGTCTGAGCTTAACAAAAAAAAGGTAAATACTGCCATCTAGTGGCCTATATTCACATTACACCTCCCTTCCAAAAGGGAAAAATTTTGACTCATAAAGGCAAAATTTTTCTTTTCAATACAAAATGGTTAAGTGAACACTTGTCTATATATACATATCATACAATATTCAAACACATGATATATATATACACATTCAAACACGGGATAAGCAATCAGCAATTACATTGTCTGTACCCTTCACATGCTTAATTTCCAAGTCAAACTCCTGCAAAATCAAACTCCAATTCAACAATCTCCGATTCTTGTTTTTCATCTTACTCAAAAACATTAACGGATTGTGGTCAGTGTACACAATCATTGGCTTTTGTCCTGTACAAACATAAACCTCAAAGTGTTGTAAAGAAAGGACCAGAGCCAACAGTTCCTTTGGTGGCGATTGAACTTCCTGGAGAAGTATGCCACGGGATGCTCAATGTCATCAGAGTCACTTCTCTGTAGGAGCACAGATCCACAAGCTTGGTCGCTAGCATCGACCGCGATGGAGAACGGTTTGTTGAAGTCAGGAGATTTGAGCACGGGGAAGTGACACAGCAGAGACTTCAGGCGATCGAAGGCTCTCTGGCATGCATCATTCCAGGTGAACTTTACGCCTTTCTTCAGTTGGTTAGTTAGACTGAGAGCAATCTCAGCAAAGTTCTTGCAGAACTTGCGGTAGTACCCGATCATTCCAAGGAAGCGGCGCAAAGCTTTTTTGTTGTCAGGAACTGGAAAGTCCATGATGGCTTGGACTTTAGCATTTATGGGTGCCACCTTACCCTGGCCTATGACGTAGCCAAGATAGGTGACAGTAGCACAACCAAAGTCACTCTTGCTCAGGTTAACAGTCAGGTTAGCCTGGGTCAGGCGCTGGAACAACGTCACTACATCTTTGAGATGTTCTTCCCAGGAGTCACTCCATGTGATCAGGTCATCGATGTACGCACCCGTGTGTGGCAATCCGGCGATTGTAGACTGTATCATCCTTTGGAACGTGGCTGGGGCATTTTTCATGCCAAAGGTTAGGACTTCATACTGGTACAATCCAGATGGTGTGGCAAAAGCAGAGATGCTCTTGGCCCTCTCAGTTAAAGGCACACACCAATAACCCTTCAATAAATCAATCTTGGTCAGAAACTTTGCTTGCCCTACACTATCAATACAATCATCAATCCTAGGTATTGGAAACACATCAGTTCTAGTTACAGCATTGACTTTGCGATAATCTGTACAGAATCTAGTACTTCCATCAGGTTTTGGAACTAGCACACAGGGTGAACTCCAATCGGAGTTGGAGGGTCTGATAATATCATGTTTTAACATGTACTCAACCTCTTTCTCAGCAATCTTTCTCTTTTCAGGATTCATCCGGTATGGATGCTGTTTTATTGGTTTGGCATCACCAACATCTACATCATGAGAGGCTATAGAAACTCTCTTTGGAACATCAGGAAACAAATCCTCATATTTCTTGATCAACCTTTCAAACTGATCTCTCTGTGAGGGTTCTAAGTGCTGGAGTTTTACATCAAGATTTTGCAACACTTCAGTGTTTGACAATTTACATGAAAGAACTTCAGCTTTAATTCTTGGTTCATCATCTTGAAACTCCCCCTCATCTTCACACGTTTCGACCATTGGAGAATCCGAAGTGACAGCTGCAACCCTAGCATTTCTGTCATGATAAGGCTTCAGCATGTTAATGTGACACAATTGTTTTGGTTTTCTCCTATCTGGAGTCTTCACAATGTAATTGAGATCATTGAGTTTTGTCAGAATTTCATAAGGACCATGAAATCTAGCCTGCAATGGATTGGACTGCAAGGGAAACAACACAAGGACCTTTTCTCCTGGTTTAAACTCACGGCTTCTAGCCTTATGATCATACCAAGTTTTCATTTTTCCCTGACTTGATTTCAAGTTCTCTTTGGCAAGGTCACAAGCTGCACGCAATCTTTCCTTGAACTTGCTAACATAGTCTAACAGACTGATTTGCGGCTCTTCCTCTCGCCATTGTTCACTCAATAGTAGCAAAGGTCCTCTCACTTCATGACCAAACACTAGCTCAAATGGACTGAATCCAGTAGACTCCTGCACTGCTTCTCTAGCTGCAAACAACAGCAAATGAACCCCTTCATCCCAGTCTTTCTCATGGTCATAACAATAAGTCCTCATCATTGTCTTGAGTGGAATGAAACCGCTCTAAGGCACCCTGACTTTCTGGATGATAGGCACTAGAAAGAATCTGCTTTGCACCTAGTTCATACACAACCTGCTGAAACAATCCTGAAGTGAAATTGCTACCTTGGTCTGACTGAATTTCCCTGGGAAGGCCAAACAACGTGAAGAACTTTATCAAAGCCTTCGAGATTGCAGTTGCCTTGATGTTACGTAGAGGTATGGCTTCGGGGAATCTGGTAGATGCACACATGATTGTCAACAAGTACTGATTTCCAGATCTAGTCTTGGGTAATGGACCAACGCAATCAACAATGACCCTAGAGAATGGCTCCCCAAATGCTGGGATAGGCTGCAATGGAACTACAGGTGGGTCTAACTGCTGTTTTCCAACTACCTGACAAGTGTGACAGGTTTTGCAAAAGTTGGAAACGTCTTTCTGAAGCCCAGGCCAAAAGAAGTGTTTCATGATCTTATCAACAGTCTTGTTAACACCAAGATGACCTCCTAAAGGTAAACTATGAGCCATTGTTAAGATCTCATTCCTATAGACCTTCGGAACAACAATTTGCTTGACCACTGCCCAATCTGCATTGGCAGGGATATCAGGAGGGCGCCACTTCCGCATCAACACACCATCCTTGAGATAATACCCAACTGGAACTGCGTCTATTTCTTTATCAGGAAGGGCTCTCCTCTTTAGTAACCTAATTTCAGGATCATTAGTTTGCTCCTCAATCAACCGCTTTCTGGACAGAGACAAGTCTCCAGACACATCAGAATCACCAGACCCATCCGGCTGGCTGAATAGAGAACTGATAAAAGTATCTGATAAGTCCTCAAACGGAGAAACCATAATAGGCCAATCAGAGTCATGAGGCGAACCACCTGAGTCCTGACTATTCAATGTGCTGGACGGCACCACAACATCTTCTTCTTTAGGCTTCTTGGCCATAGCACGAGTCACTGCGCAAGAAGGATACAGAGATGGGTCCTCATCCCCATCTTCAGTGCTCGGCTGTGAAGTAAGATGTACAGGGGGAACTACTTTGCCCCCAGCCAGGTCATTGCCTAGCAACAGAGAAACACCCTTTATTGGTAGACTTGACATCAGTCCCACCTTTACCTGTCCTGTAACTAAATCTGACTTCAAGAATATAGAGCGCAGGGGTACAGATACAGTCCTCCCTTCAATACCTTGTACAAGTATGAAATCCCCTGAAGCGGTCTCATCACGTAACTCCAAGGAGTCCATCAACAAAAGTGACTGAGAAGCTCCGGTATCCCTTAGGATATATATGGGGACAGGAGTAGTATGCTCATTCAGAGCCACAAATCCCTCTGACACAAATGGAAGAAATTCCTCCCTCACAAAGTCAGCTGTATTAGGCTTTTTAGCCCCACAAGAAGCAGGCAATTTAGCAGATTGGTTATCTACTACAGGGGTTTCTAACCTTGTTTTCACAAAGGCATTTGGTTTGGTATCCTTTTCTTTTTCTTTCTTAGCTTTAAGGAACCAACAGTTAGTTGTAACATGACCAGATTTCTTGCAATAACTGCAAACTAGACCACTTTTGTCACTGTCAGCTTTCACACTTTGATCAGACCTGTTACTGGATTTCTGAGCACCATCACCAGATTTGTCTTTGTCTTTGGGTGAGGAATCTTGGGCATCACCATAACCCTTTTGCTGAAATTGGGACCATCTATTATTACTGCTAGACTGAAATTTGGACTTATGTGTGAGAACATATTCATCTGCAAATTTGGCAGCTGATTGCAAATTCAGTGCTTGCTTCTCATTAAGGTAGGTCTTAACATCATCTTTAACACAGTTCTTGAATTCTTCAACTAACACCATCTCTTTTAGTGAGTTGAAATCATCCTTGACCTCCATAGAAGTACACCAGCGCTCAAAGCAAACCTGCTTTTCATTAGCAAATTCAACATAAGTCTGATTTTCAGATTTCTTCAGACCTCTGAATTTTTGTCGGTAAGCCTCTGGAACCAACTCATAAGCTCTCAAAATAAACTTTTTGACAACCTCATAATCAGAGGAATCATCTGCAGACAAAGCCGAATAGGCTTGTTGAGCTTTACCCTTGAGAACAGTTTGCAACATCAGAGGCCAGTGTTCCTTTGGCCACTGGCAACTCTTTGCTACCTTTTCAAAACACTGGAAATAGTTGTCTACGTCCTTTTCAGAAAATGGAGGCACCAGTTTTACCTCCTGACTGGCACAAAATTTATTTTTAGTTTCAATTTTAATTTTTAGTTTCTCCATTTGGAGTCTTTCTTCTCTATCGAATTTCTCTAATTCAAAATCTCTGTCTCTCTCTTTCTGCTCTTTCCTCTTTCTCTCTCTCAAATTCTCTTTGTTTTTCTTTTTCTTCCCTCTCAATTTTCTCTTCTCTTGCTAATTTTTCTCACTCAAACTGCCTTCGTTTTTCTTTTTCTTCCCTTTCAATCTCTATCATTTTTAATTTAAGTTCCATTTCTATATTTGGATTTTCCACTGGAAACTGTTCCAGATCTCCTGGTGCAAACACATTTTCATCAATGTAATATTCAACTATCTCTCTAGCCAGTCTTGCTTTTCGCATGGCTGGTTTCACCTCTGTCAGCTCTAAATGTCTGCAAATTTCTAGCAGTTCTGTCTTTTTAAAAGACTTCAAAACCCCTACGGTTGGTGATGCCAAGAAATCATCCATTGCTGTTGTCAATATATATGTATTCAATTAAAAAAAATCAATTTTACAATTTGAAATGTTAGATTTTCAATAAATTACTCACAAAATGGTCTATCCCGGACGAGCCCCCAATTTGTTATGGCCCCAATTTGTTATTACATTTATAACACAACAGCAACAGCAAGGGATGACAGACACAGTTTTAAAAACTTAAACACATTTAATTAAACACAACTACTAACTAAACTGAAGACCAAGATTGAATTATAACAAAAACAAAAAGAAATATTTACAGTCCCTTTTCGTGGGGCGGCTTGGTGATGTCCTGGATGAGAAAATTCTCAAACTTAGGCAAAGAAATCCACAAAAGAAAACGTCACAGGTCTTGAACAGAATGGCAGGTCTGGTCATCTTCTTGCAATTTCTCCTACTACTTTACTGTCTCAATTCTTTTCCTTATATAGTCTTTTGCAGACCCCACCCACATTTTGACCTCTTTTTTTTTACTTTTCGGGGACTTGCCCCAGACATGTCCAGGACATGTCTAAACATGACTCCTGTCTGAGCTTAACAAAAAAAAGGTAAATACTGCCATCTAGTGGCCTATATTCACATTACACTACGAAATTATACGGCGTTAAACTTACTTCCGCACACCAATGGCTACGGAAAGAATATCCTACATCTTTATATTTTCTGAATTTGCGTAAATTAATTTGCGACGTTCATTGAGCAATTTGCCATGAGAATCCGTTCTATATACTCTGAATGTGACAGCCAAAGTGCGTAGTAGCACAGCTGAGTGAAGACGAAAATAATTGCTGTAAAGTCCGCGAAAGTTTCGGATTTTTTGCAGATTGTCATCCTTGCAGATTCATATCAATTATATCAACATAGCCAACAGGCAATCGCTTTGTAATTAGCATTTCTTAATCATTACGTGTCACGCATTGGTGGTGGCTATTCTGTTAATTAACTGTTTGATTGTTAATCAATCAAACCTGATCGCAAACAGTTAAAGAGCAATTATCCGGGAAAGGGTGATGTTACTGAAGGCCTTCCTGGCATCTGACGGTACGCCACTGCTCATACAATACCAAACAACTGAGCATTTTTTAGCCGACTGGTCACCTGATTAGCTAGTTTAATGCTATAGCCCAAACAATGATAGAGAACGTGAGGACGACCACCACAAACAATGTCGGTCGACTTTGCAAATCTATCTGTTAAGCTGAACGTTTTTTTTTGTGTCGGTTTTGTTAGGCAACATAAATGAACACAAAGAAGAATCAGGCAGTTCCCCATTGTCTGAGAGAAAAATATCCCCATTAACGCTACCCAAGTGCCTTCTTTTGATGAATGACTAGTCATGAATTGCATTGAACAAGTGCGTGTAATGTTTTTTTTTTTTTTTTAATCTCACACTATAATAGCATGTTCCACGTGTGCAAATAAATGCCCTCCCCCTCCCCCCTGAGCACTTGCCCCCCATAATGTCTGTGCACGCCACTGGATATCGTCATTAAGACTCTGAGAGCAATCTTAGGGCCAAAGTATACTCACTGCCGAGAAGGCGTTCGCGTACGCATCATGGCTGCCATGCGTATTTAGCAGTCATTTGGCACGTAGTCCGCTCACTTTGACGTGAGGTAACGTGACGCGTGCGCGAGGTGCAATAATGACATGGCCACTAGAAGCGCTTGTGAAAAGTTGGTTTACTAGCTATATCAGGATACACCAGTGTCACCGCCCTCTTCACTTTTGTGACCTCTGTGTCCGAGTGCTGTCGTCTGCCCCAAGCGGATACCACCAGTATCAGTGTTTTGACTGCGTAGGCGAACGACCATTGCTGCAGCTAGTATTCACACAGGCACAGCGCAACGTGTATGCATACGTTTTACCATGCAGCGAGTATACTGGTACCCTTACAGTTAGGAAAGGCGAGTGAGCAGCGAGACAGAGCATGTTACGTATGACGACATAAACAAAAAAAAGACCAGGGTAAGCTTTTATCGAGATGAAATGATAAATAACTAGAAAAGCACTCGGAGAGCGCAGACCTCCGCTAAGCACAACATTTCCCTCCATATTGCGACTTCCACCATAGATATTAGTCTTACATTTATTTTATCTTCATTTTTAGATTCCTTGACCATGAAAACATGGCAATTTGATTCATAATGCTATATCAATATTAGTTCCACAGCGTCTTGGCTGTTTAAAGATGTCTGTTGCATGTTTCTAGCTTCATTTGTTTTTGTTTTGTTTTTTTATGATGCAACATTTCCTCTCATGTTGCGATTTACTCTTAAATATTAGTCTTACATTTATTTCATCTATTTTTTCAGATTCTCTGACCAAGAAAACATATCAATAGCAACTGAATTCGTAATCATATCAATATTAGTTCAGTAGTTATTCACGAAAATCAAATTGTCTGTAATGGTGGTTTTCTTCTGGATCTAGTTCCCTGGCTTTTGAAGATACAGTAAATCCAGTGACATCTTCCTAATTCTGCAATATCTTGGCTATATAATCGTGTTTGTCGCATGTTTGTAGCTTCATTTGTTCTCCTCCTATAATGAAATTTCCGAAGGTCCCCTACTTTCGTATTCTGGATCATAGTATCATAGTATCCGGAATTATTCCATTTTCAGGATCAGTCTTTGATATACTGTAGAACATTTTCAAAACTTGTCCTGTATTTTTTTTCCAAGTGCCCTGACCATTTTTGGTGGAGTTATATGCGTAAATGTCGAAAATGGCCCTATCTCCCAATGTTAAAGAATCCTTTAAAAAATTCCTGTATCTAGACGGAGATCCGGATCACTTCCAAAATCCAATCATTTCTTCGTTATACCAATCTGTACAATCCCTGAAAATTTCATCAAAATCTGTCCATAACTTGAGTTATTTTGGAAACAAACAAACAAACAAACAAACCCAGGCAAAAACATAACCTCCTTGGCGGAGGTAATGAAACTGTCTCAGAAAATTGTCATTTTAGGAACATGATGAGTGAAGAGCAGTGATGTGAAATATGTATTAATTTATTTAAAAAAAAAAGTCACACACCAGCCGCAAGGCCCCTGAAGCCACGAGGCCCTGTGCGGTCGCACGCTTCACATATCCAATGCGATGGTTCTGGTCGTATTTCAAAATGAAAGTGAATGCACGCAGCCACTTCATCTCGTATTTCAACCTCGTATTTCAACACCCGAAAACTTTCTAAAACAAACACCAAACACCAAACTTTCCAAGTTGTTGTTGCTCTGCAACTTCCGATAAAAGTGTGCAAATATCGCTTAGGGATCAACATAGTGTAGGTGGTTGTTAATGGAAATCTACTGCGTATATGAAATACGGCGGAGTTTATAGCCCCAGCCGAAAATGCGTGATGTCACGTGCAATGGATAATGGGTATTGCTGGCTAACCCTGATGTCATCTATTGCAGTTGTCTGGATACTGCAGGTCTGGAACATAGTCCCATCTGGCTGACTCAGTACTTGTTAAAAGTACTCCTAAGGCATTATATGGGTCAATAATATTTAACCTATTAGGTTTTGAATTATATAGCTCAATTTCTTTGGATGTAAAGTGAGTTGTGAACTCCGATGGCTTGAAATTGGTGCTAGCGAAACTCATTTTTGCTAAGGGTTTTCCTGCCAAAAGGGTGGCATAAACAAAAGGAGTCCCGTGACATCCGGAGCTCTATAGCTTAGACAAATTAATATTTTAAACTCGGGCATTCATACAGACTTCAAAAAAAATTACCTCCTCCTATATAAAATCCATTTCATTTTGTTTGCATCCACAAATCTCCGTTTCTTATCCACTGTAAGGTGTTTTGAGTAACTTGACATAGTTTTTCAGATCATCATGGAAACAAAATAAAACTACTGACAGGTGCCTAAAGAGCAAGACGTGGTATGTGGAAAAAGCACACTCAATGTGCAGAATATCTGTTGAGGGACAAATTCACTGATTGAAATTTTCAAAGGAGGGGTTATCTTAATACGCACTTTTAGCCCATAGGGGTCACATTAAGGATCAAAAAATTTATTATGTAGGTACAAATCCCCCAATTCTTGTCCCATATACAAGCTACCCATACTGTCGAGCACTTCCATAAGTTTCCGCACGATAGCTTAGCTTTGCCATGACTTGGGTTTGAAGTGATGAACATAAGTGATTTTGTGCAAAATGTGGCAAAATATGCCTATTTAAATGAAAATCTATACATGAAAAACTATGACCATCGGACCAATTTTTTTCCTGATGCACATATTGTAAACCACTGTCACCACATTTTTAGAACTAGTAACCGAGAGCTAGTGTCACAAATCTGAACCATTTGACTCACACAAGAGGCTAGTGACAACGACATGCAGCAGCACCGAAAATTTTGAAACAAATAAAAGCAAGAATATAACTGGATTGAACATGAGCATGCAGGCCGCCTTCAGCAAAATTGAGTAATATTAAGCAGGGTCCAACTTGAGTGAAGCCTGTGAAATTCACCTCCATCTTCCCATATAACTGCACAAAGTTCGGAGCTGACTATTCAGGAGTTTCCGAGCTTTAAAAAAGCACTTGGCTGAAAGAAAATCACTGTACTTGGTTTATATCAGTTTTAATTTACAAAACAAGAGGTCCACGGATTAATACTTAATAACCTCAGGCTGAATTAACGCTTTTGGTCCCACATTTAGAATGGGAAACCCTTTTGGGCCGGGTAGAAATGTGACTGTGTAAAAAGGGCAGGACCTTTACTGCAATACTGAGTCAAAATTTTATTTTCTCAAAGTGAGCAAAGCCTGTAAAATTTGCTTTTATCAAGTCTGGTGCTGCAAGTAAGAAGCAAGATTTTAATGTTTATTTGCATGGTATATGTAGGCCTACTAAGGCAAACACGATTCGCTTCATTTATAGAGTATGCGCCACGTTTTTTACGACATATAAAGCCCTATGTGTTAACTTATTACCTTGTAAAATTCCTGTAGAATCTTTCTGAATTGGCTCGGAAAATTGCAAAAAGAATGGACTGGAAATGAGAGTCAGCTAGTAAGAAACCAATTAAGCTTTTTACAACATGTCGTAGCCTACTAAAGGAAAGTTTATCTGAAATGGTCTTTTTTGAAGCAATAGTTTCGTTACAATAATGACCCCACCACACTCCAATCCAAGAGAGGTCAATGGCGCTTCTGGACACTGAACATAAGGCTTCCTTTTTGCACAGTGAAGTTTTAACAGGCATTGTTTGTAACTATGCATTCTGGTAGGTGACAAAGTTTTTCCAAAGTCTCTCTGAACCCATGTATTTACATCACTTAGAGATAAATGACAGTTCTTGATGCAGTGCCATCTGAGTGATCAGAAATAATGGGTATTCAGCTTAGGCCTGCGCCCTTGCTCTGTATGCAGAAATTTCTCCAGGTTCTTTGAATCTTTGTACAGATACTTTATGCTTGAATAAATCCAAATCCAAATTCCTCCACCAATGAAATTCAAAACAGCAAAGGTAGAACGTATTCTAGATTAATTGTGTTTGGCACCATAAAGGGTAAAATATCCAAATCCCTTCCTATCTTTCTTTGAGGAACATTGTATTGAAGCCATTCAATTATTTTCTCTTGCGTGGAAAGAGTCATCTTCCCAATCTTGGACGATGCTCCAGAAAAATTTTGAACTGCCCTTCATAGCTACCAGCCAGTCTACAGTGGCAAAGTATTAATTTTATACTAGATCAAGGGGCTGTATACCACCCAGCAACTGCTGTGCTGACCATCTTAAAGAATACCAGTGTAAAGATGTTAACTGACTTGGAAAAGGGTTGAGATATGAATGCAAAAATCCATGTGGATAAGCGCCCTGGGAGAAATGAACTATAAGTAAAACACTTACTTTCCAGGGTCTGGGATTTGGCTACAGACGGCTCGCAGGGCCTGGAAGCTGTTTCGAATGGAGTGGATGTTGGCCATGCCCATGAACATCACCTCACAGTTGGGGTAGTATTCTACGGAGAGACAGAGAAACTGGAAATCAACGACAAAGAATCAGCGCAACTAAGTTAGGAACATGGCTGGCTGTGAAATGGTAACCGTACAAAGCGTGGTTCTCATACACAATACTGACATCTAAATTTGACAGTTAATTCCTAATTTTTCAGGCAGTGATTCTCCTGACGAATGTAGTTCTTGCCATCTGTAAAAACCATACGATGAATGAACATAACTGGATTAAGAACTCTGATAATGATCACAATGCTCAGCTACTGTTCCTCAGTCAAGGATAGAAGAGAGGTTTTAACCCATCTACATTTCATGCAGATTTGAACACTGCAGACAGGTATAGGTATTACCATGACAGG
Organism: Gymnothorax reevesii; assembly: GCA_029721435.1. Classification (NCBI taxonomy): domain Eukaryota; kingdom Metazoa; phylum Chordata; class Actinopteri; order Anguilliformes; family Muraenidae; genus Gymnothorax; species Gymnothorax reevesii. The sequence continues at coordinate 67,814,872 of CM056578.1, read as the reverse complement.
TTTGAATAGTCAACACATAAAAGAAAAGGACGCAAGTCCAAAAGACAAATTGAGAATAATGAGCTTGAATTGACAAGATAATAGTTCCAAAATAAAGATAGTATTGCAGGCTACATTGGGCCCAAAGCCTGATGAATGAAATGGGCAGTGTAGTGGGATTGAGGATGGGGTTGGAAGGGAGTCTGGAGTGTGCAGTAGCTCGGCAGTGTCAGAACTGACCTTCACATTCGCAGCCACCCCCCTTGGCACGGTTGGCGATTGCAGCCGTGTAGGAGCGAGCATCGAGGATAAGGAGCTTCTGCTGGGAGCTGCTGGAATGAGGGCTTGGGCACATGGTCAGAGACGAGTCTTCAGGAGCGTAAGAGAGTGGAGGGACAGCATTAGCAGCGCAGTCAATCATGCTCCTCTGAGTGCACTCCTCACTGGAGGCAATCAATGGAGATCCTAAAATCTGATGACATCACTTGCTGGTCTGCAACATGCTTGCCGCCATTTTGCAACACAAACTTAGCGCTGCATTTTACTTTGCATTACAATCACTTTGCTGACGGCATTATGTTGTGCCCCGCAGGAGTTTAGAACATAAGCTTTCTTGAGGGCTATAAAAGTAAGAGTCAATACTATCAAAGCCATTTCTGACCCACTCAAGGGGCATGATCATAAGTTTCCTATCATGTAGGCGAGCTGGATTCATGGCAAGTTCAAATCCTCAGCAAGCATTAAAAGAGACATGATCAAAAAACTCACTTTTCAGTGTTTGTGCAAATACATTTCAGTACAATGGTGTCCAGTGATGATTATTCACTTAACAGAATGAAGATGAATCAGAAAACAAGCGCTATTCAAGAATTTATTTCATGTAATATTGTGTTATATACAACCCCAATTCTGAAATAGTTGGGATGAAGTGTAAATTGTAAATAAAATCAAAATGCAATGACTTTCAGATCACATAAGCCAATATGTTATTTACAATAGAACATAGATAACATTTCAAATGCTGAAACAGACATTTTACATTTTAAAAACAAAATGAGCTTATTTCAAATTTTCTGGCTGCAACAGGTCCCCAAAAAGTTGGGACACTGGCAAAAAAAGGGCTGAAAAAGCAATTAATATATCTGAGAATCAGCTGAAAGAACATTTACCAAGTAATTAAGTTAACTGGCATCAGGTGTGTAACATGACTGGCTATAAAAGGGATGCCTTAGAGAGGCTGAGTCTGTCAGAAGTAAAGATGGCCAGATGCTCTCCAACATGTGAAGGCTTGCATAAAAAAATTGTGGAATACTTTAAAAACAATGTTCCTCAATGTCAAATTGCAAAGGCTTTGAAGGTCTCATCATCAACAGCGCATAACATCATCAAAAGATTCAGAGAAACTGGAAAAAATCTCTGTTTAAGGGACAAGGCCGAAGACCTTTACTGGATGCCCGTGATCTTCGGGCCCTCAGACGCCACTGCATCACTCACCGGCCTGATTCTGTCAGTGACATTACTAAATAGGCCCAGGAATATGTCAAGGAACCACTGTCAGTAAATACAGTCCACGGTGCCATTCACAGATGCCACCTAAAACTCTATCATGCAAAAAGGAAGCCATTGTTGAGCATGATCCAGAAGCACCGCTGTGTTCTGTGGTCAAGGCTCATTTAAAATGGGCTGTAGTAAAGTGGCAAAGTGTCCTGTGGTCAGACGAGTCCAAATGACATTCTTGTTTGAAATCATGGGCGTCATGTCCTCTAGGCTAAAGAGGAGAAAGACCACCCCTCCTGTTATCAGCGTTCAGTTCAAAGCCAGCATCTCTGTTGGTATGGGGATGCATTGACAGGTGACAAGTGACAAGTTTATTTGCATTTGGGGCCACGTGACCCATATTGCTAATACAGAAAAACGGCACACAGTTCGCATCTCAATACATAATTTACATATTAGATTGTATTTAAAAAGAGATTTGATAATGTTTACATTTGTAGATGATAGCAGCTGATTCATTTTAAGTATAGAAGGACTTTTATAATAATACGCAGGTAGAAACTGTTCTCTGCTTGACTTATAATAAGGACAAATAAACAAAAAATGGAACTTGTCTTCAATACAGCCTAGACAACATTTTGTACATAACAAAGCAATGGGATTATCATCACGTTTGAATCGAGATAATCGACTTTCAGTTTATGCGAAGCACAACAAAACTTGCAATATAATCTCAATAAGTCCTTTTCTGGAAACAGTTCTACAACATACTTTTCAACACCCAAAATAGATTTAAAACCACTAAAGTTTTTAAGAAAAGAAGACTCTGAGATTTTGCAATGCCAATTTTGAAATTGTATATCTTTACATCTTTGTGAGAACATTTCTATGAAGACATTTATACTACCGCAATCTTGAGCGCTCCAAACATGTGAAAAACCAGTATCAAACAATAATATTCAAATGCGAGAAACCAAACATTTTATTCTGTTCATCAAACTGTTTCAACATTTCATAACTATGGGGACGCATTAGTGCATATGATGTGGGACACTTGCATGTTTTAAAAAGCACCATGAATGCTGAAAAGTATATAAAGGTTTTAGAGCAGAGGTGATCAACGAGGGCCGTATGTGTGCCTGATTTTCGCACAAACTTCTGGCCGTTAATTAGTTGATTATCTAAATTAGCCAAACTATTCATGAAATCTGAGAATTATGATGCATTTCTTGAAATTATCATTAGTGACCACCAAAGACTGTTCTTGTGTCCAGATATAAAACATTTTTCTTTGATCGAACCTTTGCACAAATCTATATTTGTGCTTGCAACCAATTACTAAATTAGTGAGGGTAATTGATAGAAATAAAAACCTGCATACACACTAGCCCTCCAGGACCGGAATTGCCTACCCCTGTTTTAGAGCAACATATGCTCCTCTCCAGACGACATCTATTCCAGGGAGGGCCTTGTGTATTTCAGCAGGACAATGCAAAACTACATACTGCAGCTATGACAACTGCATGGCTTTCTACTAGAAGAGTCTGTGTGCTGAACTGGCCTGCGTGCAGTCCTTGATCTTTCTACGATTGAGAACATTTGGCGTATACTTAAACCAAAAGTCCATCAAAGGAGACCCAAAACTCTGCAGCAGCTGGAAGCCTGTATAAAACAAGAGTGGGATCAAATTCCAATGGCTAATCTCAAGAAACTAGTCTCCTCAATGCCCAGACACCACCAATCTGTGTTAAAAAGAAGATGCTACACCATGGTAAACAGGCCCCTGTTCCAACTTTTTTGAGACCTGTAGCAGCCATCAAATTTGAAATGAGCTCATTTTGTGGATAAAATTCTAAATGTTTTTCAGTTTCAACATTTGCTTTGTTATCTCTGTTCTATAGTGAATAAAATACTGGCTGGTGTGATTTGAAAGTCATTGCATTTTGATTTTATTCACAATTTACACTTTGTCCCAACTATTTCAGAATTGGTGTTATATATGAAAATAAGACAATATATAATAAAAACCACAATAATAGTGAGAGAAAAAGTCAATGTCTAGTGTGGCCAGCCTTTGCTTTGATTGCAGCATTTTATCTCCTCGGTGTAGTTTTCACATATTTTTTTAAACTTACTCGCTCACTAAACCATGCCATATGGTTTAAAGAGAATTCCAAAGAGATTATTTCTGTGTGATAGCACAGCACTGTGTGACTTTATCTCGTCAGTAAGGGCATGACTGAATACGGTCGTAAGAGGAGCCTCCGGCCAGTCTGTCTCTGTGGTCAGAGAGCGAAAAGCAATAGAGAACTCAGCTGCACTTTCTTTGCCCTGTAACAGGTGCATTAAACTCGTAGCTGCATCCTGACTACAAATTTCTTGATCAAATACAGAAACCATTTCTCTAACAAGAGCCTCCACAGAATCTACGACCAGTGAATTAGATCTAATTAATGGGCCGACCCATGTGGGAGCTGTGCCTTTAATGAACGTACGGAGATTCCAATCGCGGTTCAAGCTTGGAAGAGCGTCTTAACATTACCGTTGCTCATGGTCAGACAGAAATAGAGGTCAATAGCCAGAAATCAGGAATCACAGAAACGCTCAATCTTAGTCAGGGACAGGCAAAATGTCAAAAAAACCAGGAAATAAGTCAGCACAGAATACAGAAACAAAGGGAAACTAACCTAAGGGAATGGGGAAAAGGGAAAGGGGAATTGGAAGGGAAGAGGGAGACACAGAAATTAACTAAACAGTCAAAGTATAAAGGGAACTGGGGAAAAGGGGAGACCCTCAAACTCACTCGACGAAATACAATCAATAACTAGAGTACAGAAAATCACAAAGGACAAAAACTCTCAATAATCGCAAAAACGCACTGAGAAAAGGCGCAGAGACAGAATAACCAGGCAGAGCAAGGAACGGTCACGAATCAACAAAGACAAGCGGAAAAGTGGGGTCTTCATAAACAAACTAATTAGAGTGTTTAGCCCAAGAAATGAAGGACAGCTGAGAGGAGGCAGAATCTAGAACAGCAAAGGAAAGTGATAGGACAGATTGATCAAGTAGGTGTGCCCTGCTTCTTCAAACTAACTAATCACCGTGCCCAACTACTCTGCTCTAATGTGTAGTCCTACCCATTTCTAATCACCAGTGCCTCAGCTAAACTATTCTCAGGTGCAGACAGTTAACAAGCACAGGGAGAAGGAAGCAGGAAGTACCCAACCAGAAAAGACAGGGGAAAAGACTGAGAATGGAAACAAGACACCACACTTAGACACACAAGGGAGCGAGTGACAAAAGACAAGCATTCATGAAACATGAACAATCACACTAGAAGTAAATCTAACACAAAGAAACAAATAATTCTAAACATCATGAAACTGAAAACATACAAAAACAAACCATAAATACTTAATTCACAACAGTGCCAGCCAACAGGCATAATATAAATGCTACCCGAGAATCCTCATTAACGAATCGTGACGGCTGAGCCTTAAAAAATATTTCACACTGGGCGATGAAATCCTTACATTTTCCGGCTTCGCCACTATATCTTTGGGGCAACTGTAACTTAGGTTCTCGGGGAAGATGTATTGTCAATGCTTGTGCAACTTTTTGTGAAAGTTGTGTAGACAGGGATCTAACACTCTCGGTAAAGCTTAACAGAATGCTCTCCTGTTTCTGAAGCGAATTCTCATGAAGGCGGAGTCTCTCAGCTAAACCAGCCTGTTGAGTGCCCAGGCTGGAAAGCCCTTTGCCGAAATCAGACAGCATATCTTCAGGCCTACCAAAGAAAACGTAGCCTCAGCACACAAAAACTTTTAAATGCCTACATTAATCGCGGAAATAGCAACAGAAAAATAATACCCCGCTACCGAAACTGCAAAAACCGCAACATAAACTGTTGACTCGTAGCATAAGACTATGAAACTGCAACATCTTCATTCGCATCCGTCTTTGCCATTTACTGCGCTTGCGCGTACCGGCCCAGGCTGCTTTCAGAGATGGCGGAATCAGACGTGTCTCCTTCGGTTGGTAAGTAAAACTTCCAAATATGACGTTATTGTTAATGCAGATGTTTAACAATGAATTGTAAGACGTAGCTGTTACATCCACATTCTCGTAAATTCGCTTATTTTAGCATGTCATTCTGCCGAAAATGAACGATGCACGATTAGAGTTGCCAACTTGACGACTTTCTCGCTTAATCTGGCGACTTTCCAAATCGGGATTGTTTGTCCACTCAAGACGTATGTATACGTCTTGAGAAAGTCGTCAAGTTGGCAACTCAAAGACTATAGCGAAATCGACAGTGCATCGTACATTTTTAACGGTTTAAGAACAGACAGTTAGTTTGAGTGGAAATTTTCTCAAAAAAGGGCGGAATGTTTTTAAAGGCCTAATGAGACGCTCAGGCAAAAAGGACCAGATGCGAGCCAGGGATAAAGCAAAATCGTTGTCTTTATTCAGGCAGGATCAGAACGGGGAGACCACAGGACAACAAATCCAGACAGTAGGCAAAATTTGTGTTCGACTGATGCTACCATTGATTGTGTTTATAGAATACAGTATGAATTGTGGAATATACTACATCATGAAGCTGTGGCTGCATACTGTAAAATTTAGCCCGTGCAGTATGACATTAGAGCATTCTTGATGTACTGGCAAATGTCATGTCTCCTTCTGAAATGTAATTCCAGAATTAAAAAAAAAAAATAAAAAATCACTTTGCATCAATAGAATTAACAAAGGGATATAAGGCAAAAGCAGTTGTCATTTTGACTGTAACCAGTAGAGATTTTAGATTGCATTTATCACAGATGTCCTCAACCCTCAGAGAAAGATGTTTCCAGCGTTTCTCTTCTGTTAATTTAGAACACGCATGAGGTGTCCCTATACCTCCAGCAGTGCGTGGATTAAGGCGCTAGATAGAAGTTATACATGTGTAGATGTGAAGGACAGTTATAGTTCTAACCACGTAACTTCTAAAATGGTAAAACAAAAGTCCAATAAGGACATTTCAAAAATATTTGACATATTGTGTAAATAAGACTGCTTTGATGTTGCTGTACGGTCTTTTTTTTCCCAACTTAACGCAGGTGCGTTTATGGCTCCTATAGAGTACAAGTCTTTGTACTGAAGTAACATCAAATGCTACCCATAGGAATCAAATCTTATGATATGCAGAGGTTAAAATGGTATCAAACATTTTTTCTCAGTCTGGACAAGTCAGAAAAAGGGTATTTTTTCCCAAAATGTTAAAGTATTTTATGAAATGCTGGCATGCCAGCAGTAGTTTCGGCTTTTTATGTCAGGGACATTGAGTTGTTGTAACCTGTTGGGCAGGTTAATGTACGAGCTAATTACCTGCCAGGATAAATACTACAGGCCCATTTACTTTGCATCCTTTTATACTGGACAATAGAATCAGAGACTGGCTGAACAAAATCTCAAGTATCTGCACAAAAGCAGCTGTGTTTTGATGCAGCACTTAACATTTTAAGACATCTTGCAGACAGTGGAACTCTGGCTTGGGACTTTCTGAATTGTGTAGCAGCTGTGCCGTGCTATTTTTGTGTCTACTGCGCATGCGCAAGTAGACACTATACCATCAAGTTGTCAGTCCTTAAGTCCGTAAGTAAAACATCTTAGCCTGCAGTTAACTACCAATTCGCAGCAGACACATGCACTCAGTGAGTACCTATTTTTAATTTTTAATAAAAGAACAAAAAACTGATTGTGCTTAGTACTCAATGTCAGTGCTAAGGCATATGCATCTTCCCCTCAACTCTGAGCTGTATTTTCATAACACAGGTGTCTAGAGTAGTCATTTTTGTGCATTTAGAAAAGGATAACTATGGTGGAAAAGAACCCATCCGGAATTAGATCACAGTGAATCACCACTTCCATGGCATGCAACATATATTAAAGGCCAGAGGTATAAATTTTTGGCTTCAGAGAGTAAAAATCCTGCCAGGTATTTTTTTCTCATCCATGAATGCAGCAAGCTGATTTAACCAATTATTTTGACTTCTTAGAAGAGGGACTGTGCCAGTTAAACTGGTGGTTGAAAAAGAATATTTAGATTTGACAAATAGGGTCCAGACATGGCCATGCTTTTGCACCACATGTAAATTTGCTGTTGAGCATGTGATGCTTAAAGTCCCCCACTGTGGTTTAATCTACACCTGGTGCAAACTCACCAAAGTGACGGTCGGAGCTGTCCACACCCTCCCCCTGGGGTTTGCAGGCACAGCGGGTGCCCGGGTCCAGCTGGCAGGCTTTGGCAATGGACGTCACCAGGTGCTCGTCTTCCTTGTTCCTCCAGCCCCACCAGCTGATCTCAGGCTGGCTGCAGCGTGCAATCACTGCGCCATTACGCTGATGCCTGTGACACATTACAGTAGAGCAGGGCATGCACTTTAACGGCATACTCACCACTGAATACAGTGTGGGCTGGATATCAAAATGCCTGCTTACACTATATGGCCTTATGTATACAGTATATGATGGGGGCAGCTTCTGTCAAAAAGTGATTGACGAGTATTTCATAACTTCATGAGTTCATTTGAGTTAATATTTCGGGCTTCCCTCTCTCTCTTTCCCCTCCTTCTGGTGGCTAGTGCAACCTCTAATCCCCTCCCCTCCCCTGTCCATTGCAGAGTTGTTTCACATTTTGGGTGGAACCTTTTCAAAACATTTTTATTTTTATTGTTTACACAAGAGTTATAAATAATATCTCTGATTTCAGGAGGGTGTTTTGTTTTGAGCGTTCATGAATTTTAAATGTGTGTTATTTGACTCCATAAGTAAAAGCGGTGTAACTTTTACTACTTTCTCACAACTTCAAGCGTCCAGCCGTCTATTCGCTGGTGGAAACGAAAGAGAGTTTAAATTAGGAAAATGTTTAAAAGCATAATTTATGTGCTTGTAAAATACTATTTTCAACCAAAAGACAGCAAGATGTCAGTGAATAAAGCGAATTGGAAAGCATCTTTAAATAATGGTGTGGCAGACTGGATTAGTTTTCTGAGTTTGTGAGCTTGATCACGCTCTATCCTAGATGCACCCCCAGAAGATATTGCTAGCTAATACCACCAGACTAGGCGAGTATTTACCAAAAAAACCTACTTATCCCCTGCCAATATGCCACACCGATTCATCTGCCTCTTGAGGAGGACAGCACAATTACATTTTTTTGGGTGGGACTGAAAGTTCGCATCTGTCACCCAGACAACATGGGCAAAGTTGATATCATATACTGGACAATTCCACTCACCAACAAGGCAACATTTTGAGCAATATCCCCCGCCACGGTAAGAATGGTCTCGGGGGAATGGGGAAAACTTGTCCCCATTAAACACTCATACGCCAAGTTCAGAGTCAATGGCCATAACTCAGTAAAAAAATTTCTCGGAATCAATTGTTGAACTCATAGGGTCATTAGTACTGGCCAAACACTAAATTTCACCCATGAAGGTGCAATAGCTGCAGAGAAAACTTGTCCCCATTGCAAAATCCATACCCCAAGTCGACGTGCAGAAAGAAGGACCATAACTCCATAAAAATAAATATCTCAGAATGAATTGCCCAACTCATTCAATAGGACCATTAGAGCTAGTCACGTAGGTGCAATAGTTTCCGAGAAAACGTGTCCCCATTTCAAATTCCATACACCAAGTCGACGAACAGAAACAAGGACCATAACTCTGTGAAAATAAACTTCTCGGGATCAACTGTCGAACTCATTCAGTAGGGTCATAAGTACTGGTCACCCACAGAATTTCATCCACGTAGGTGCAACATTTTCAGAGAAAACTTGTCCCCTTTGAACCTGGGTGGATAGATGGATGCCATTCCAATATCCCCCGATCCATTTCATGGCGGGGGATAAAAAGCCTTCAATCAACAAATCATCCTTACTTCTTACTCCACACCCACTAATGCCAAAAAAAATTAAAAAATAAAAATGAATCAATTAGTTTTTTAGCAGACAATGAGCTCCCCACTACAGTCGGGTTCCTACTGAGATTTCTTTCTTCTGGGAAGTATTTTCTCTCCACTATTTGACGTTTTTTCTCCCAATTGTTTTTTTTTTTTTTTGCCTCACTTGCTATCTTGGGGATTAGCCCAGGCACTGCCCCTATTTGCTCCGTAAAGTGTCTCTGTGACAGTCCTTCCATGAAAAGCACAATTCAAATGAAATGAAATTGAATTGAATCAAATTACATTGCAATTCCACACTTGCCCCCTTGGTTGCCCATTTTCCCATAAATCCCCAATGCAAGCATAGACTCGCAGTATGCACAGCTTTGCTCTGAAACACTCTATTCACCACTTCAACAACCAGCCCTTATTCCTCAATGATGTAGAATATGCAAACGATTACTCTCTCTATGCTTTCAATCTTGCACCCAATTAAGGCTGCGGTCAGAATCTGTCTATGATTAAAAGCGTCAACATGCAACTGGAGAAGCGATTCAGGGTGCCACTACCCAGAACTGTAAATTTGATTCTTTATGCAGTTTTTGAAAACATAATTGAGGATTCTTCTTTTACTCTCTCTCCTCTTATATTCTATGCACACCCACACATACACACACTCTCTCTCTCTTTCTTTCTCCCCCTCCCTCTCTATCTTTCAATCAGACCAAGACACAAGACATACTTAACCTAAAACTATGCAAATACTTAACTTAGTAACATGGAATGTATGTAGCATCGGAACACAGTCCAAAAGAGTCAAGATTATTTACCAACTCATTAAATTAAAGGCTGTCAAGATTATTTACCAATCCATTAAATTAAAGGCTGATATATGCTTCATAAAAGAAACACACTTAACCGACTTAGAGCTACAATATTTTAAATTTAAACAATTCAACCAAATATTTTCATCTACATATAACAGTAAACAAAGAGCTGTTTCAATTTTAATAAATAAAAATATCCCATTTGTCCACAATACATCTATCATCGACCCAGGCAGAAGGTTTATCATCATCACTGCATCTATTAACCACACCATATATACATTTGCGAATATCTATGGCCCCAACATTGATGAGCCATCTTTTTTCCACAATTTCTTCTCCCTACTTTGTAATTCAACAAACATAATCTTAGCAGGAGATTTTAATACTGTTATTAACCCCAAAATTGACCGCTCAAGCACTGCTGGCAACCTAAGGAACTGGCACTCCTCTGACACAATAAAACAATACATGGAAGATTATGGACTTGCCGATAGTTGGAGAATGAGAAATCCATCCTCCCAAGAATGCTCACATTTTTCCTCTGTTCATCAATCCTCATCTAGAATTGACCTTTTTCTCTCCAGCAACTCCCTTAATCAACATATCAGTGAAAACACAATTCATCCAATTATGATCAGCGACCATGCCTCCCCCTCATTATCAATAAACGTCCAAACATACATTAAACCAATCACAAGATGGCGCTTCAATACATCTCTCCTAGAAGACACCGACTTTTCAAGAGAGACTGGGCATCCTTCCTGGAGATGAATGACTTTCCAGAAATATCACCAGGAATACTTTGGCAAAAAGGTAAAGCAGTAATGACAGGTGAAATCATATCATATTCAGTACACAAGAAAAAACAACAAAAACAATTGGAAAATACTTTAGAACTAAAGATTAAACAATTAACAAACCAACTTTCTAATCACCACAGTGAACAAATACAAAACAAATTAACCCAAATTAAAACTCAAATAGAAAGCATCATACACAAAAAAACACAGTTCATTATTCAGCAACTCAAATATGAAAACTTTCATTATAGTAATAAATCAAGTAAAATTCTGGCAAATTTACTACAACACAGGAAAGAGAGAGCAATTATCCCATCTATCCGTAACTCTACAGGCACAATCACCCAAAACCCAAAAGACAAAAATGGTATATTTCAAAAATTTTACAGTGACCTTTATTCATTAGAACATGGCCCTAACCCAGAGGTGGGCAGCGAGGGCCGTATCTGTCCTGGTTTTCACACCAACGTCTGGTCTTTAATTAGTTGATTATCTCAATTAGCCAAACCATTTATGAAATCTGACCTTTCATGCGTATTTCTTTAAATTATCATGAAACTACAAAGACTAGTCTTGCCTCCCTTCATAAAACATTTTCCTTTGATCGAATCATTGCTAAAATCTATATTTGTGCATGCAATCAATTAACTCAATTAGTCAGGGTAATTGATAGGAATAAAAACCTGCATACACACCGGCCCTCCAGGACCATGATTGCCCACCCCTGCCCTAATCAATCAGATATAAACACCTTTCTAAATAATCTTGACATACCAACGCTCTCATCAGATCAAGCAAACGTCTTAGATGCACCCCTTACCATAGAAGAACATGTCCAACAATAAATCACCTGGACCAGATGGATTACCAGCAGAATACTACAAACATTTCTAGGATATTCTATCACCATTATTCTACAGAGTGACACAAAAAATTAAAACAACATCTAAAATACTCACACTTATGAATACTGCAATCATGTCACTTGTACTAAAACCCAATAAAGATCCAACCCATCCCTCCAGATATCGCCCTCTCTCACTAATTAATACTGACTTAAAAATTATCACAAAAACTCTAGCAAAAAGAATAGAGACAGTCATCCCTATATTAATCCACTCTGATCAGACAGGCTTCATCACAAATAGACATATCTCAGACAACATCCATAGACTCTTCAACTTTAACTTGGTGGCCCCCTGGAATCCTCTGATGAGGGATGGCGCTGGTGCAGAGGACGACTCTTCTGTACCAGCTAGAGGAGAATAGAACGGCTTCACTCACTTTTTGGTTGTGCTCATGACTATGGTTGTATCTGCTTTGGTACATTTGGGGGCATTCTAGTCACCTGTCTCTGAATAGGGCATGCTGAACACGTGCCTGTGTCACATCTCGTGGGAGATCTAGTGCACAGTAACATGTGTCATCAATGTCCTGTCAGAGATGGGATGCATTCCGGGCGAATTGAGCATTCCCTATGACCATCTATGAGGTCCATGGAAGAACCATAGGTGTAACACCTAAAAATGAGACGGTGTGTGTGCACTGATGTGGGTTTCCAATTGTGTGCACACATAGTACTGCAGTGAGAGTTCATGTGTGTAACAGTGTGTTATGTTTGCATGGTACATGTAACTGAGTGTATGTTTGTGTGTGCGTGTGTGTGTGAGTGTGTGTGTGTGTGTGTGTATGCATATGTGTGTGTGTGTGTGTCCGTTAAATTAACCCACCTGTAGACAACAACAGGAATCCTCTTCCAGGACCTGAAGGAGGCAACACTCTCCAGCTCTTTGTCAGTGATCCATAGTGGGACCAAAACTTTCTGTGGGTAGCTGGAGCACAGTCTTTTACAGCCAAGAGAGAGATAGATAGAGAAAGATTAATGGAAAAGGAGTCATGCAGAAATATGATCACACACAAGTGCCCTGGGACATTCAAGTACTGATCGGAACAACACTTAAAGGTTTTGCTCCTGCAAGAAGTCTTGGTAAATTGGACGCAGTCTGCTATTTTTATTTCCTTTGGGGGGAGGGGGAGGTGTGGTGGGGCAGTGGGTCTAAGATTACATAAATTTTAATGCATCTTTTTGCTCTCAAAATGAGTTTCAGAATAGCCTGAGGAGCACAGTTCTCCCCCTTTGACAGTAGAGAATCAATGTCACTTAAAATTCAGGCGGTCACCATGAAATCTTCTTAATATCTTAGACATCCTTCACTTAGCACAAAATGATCAAAAACACGCACAAAAAAATGAAATATTGACAACAAACCCAATGAGAGAACTTCATCAAAACTTCATCAAAACTCAAACATTTTTGACCTTTAATTCTTTTGAGCAGTACATATAGTCTTGTGCAGAGATGATTATACACTTTTTGGTGAAAATGTCTTGAAAAATATAATTGCAGACAATGAGAGCAAAAAAAAAATATCTAGAAGTATACTAAAGTAAAAATATAGGTGATGAACAGAAACACAAAAAAACGTATTTTTAATTACAATTAAATTAAATTAAATTTTTTGACGCTTGCATAGCCTGAATGAATGTTTGAAGGCTCATTCATTGATGCTAAAATTGTTTGAACTGGTTTGAAGCAGCATAATTCTGCAAACTTACCTCTGTTGTTCCAGTATATACGTTGTCATGAACTTATATAACAGTGTTTAACACAATGGCACGACAGAAGATTGTTGCAGATTCTCTGAGATGGTTCGTTGCCGCACTGTGGCCTTACATGATGCTTGAAGACGTTAAATGCTGCCATGCCACTGTAAGAAACGCCATCAAGCGTTTCAAAGAGGCCGGATTGCTGAAAAACTAATAGCGAAAGAGGTGCAAAATGGAAGTGGCTCTGATTTTCATTATCTGTGTAAGACAAATATAAAAATATGATTTAAAAAAATTTTGGCGGTTGACAGCACGACAACCAGACACCAATATGAAAATGGTCTGATTCGTTGCGTTGCTGCCAACATCAAAAAAAAAACTGGGGGGGAAAAAAACTTTGTTTGCAAAGAAAGGATTCAAGGATTGGACACCACTGGCCTGAGAACAAGTCGTTTGGAATGATTAATCAAAATTTGAAATTTTCTCACCCAAACGCAGACCTTATGTGCACCATGGAGTTGGAGAACGTTTCAAAAATGTTCTGTTTTCAGCAGAACATGGAGGTGGTAATATTATGGTCTCGGGTTCGGTCTCCTCGAAAGGAGTCTGTGATCTCATAAAAGTCTGTGGAATCATGAATCAAAAGAAGTATTACAGCATCCTTGTGAGGAACACACTGCCATTTGGAAAGAGACTGGTTGTTTGGGGATTTTATTTCAAAAAAGATAATGCCCCTAAACACACTTCTGAGCAGTGCAAGAATTCTCAGGCAGAAAGAAACACCTCACTAGTAGCACCCAAAAACCGAGAAAGGAATTTCTCGGAAAAAGGTGCACTATGGAAACTTAAAATACACTGAGGTCTACTGAAGATTTGAGGCCAACTCTGTTAACCCTTGAAGAATTTTACCGAGGTAGACCGCAGTTTGTCTGCTAGGCCTATGCTCACACCAGAACAAAGGGGAGGTGTGAAAACAGTCAAAACACATGCCTCATTAAAGATCTCCCTCCAGTACTGCAATCCAAACACCAATTAATTAACAGCTTCTGGGAAACTGCAAGTTGTCAGACTGTGGTGACTGAGGTGAGCAGATTACACAGAGCTACATAACATACTTGTAGTTGCTGTTAATGTTGGACACCCTCCACGCTCTCTGCATGTCATAGCCCATTCTAAGCACCTCCATCTCCATTCTCTGTCTCACATGGTCACCTGATGAGAGAATTAACCATGAAAGACAAATGCAGACACACAAACACACAAATGAAAGCCAACACAATGCAAAACTACACACTCACCAAGAGGCACAGATGAGGAATATTCATGCATCAGTGAATGAGCACCTGCATGCAGATATGCCCTTTATACTCAGCATATTAATATTTTGAATTTTGCAAGCATGCATTCATAGAGCAACACACACATACAGACACATTATCTCTCTTGAGCACTCACAAACACATGCATGCACACCCACACGCAGGCACATGCTGATATGCCAAGACACACGCATACACAGACACGCACAGAAAGACGATGCAAACCCTAACCCAGACATACACACAACCTCATCTACATAAGCGTTTATACTAGTACATACATGCTGGCCCACACAGTCCTCTATTGATGAAATCATAAGCTTAGAAAGAGTGAAAATAAAACTCATTATGCGACCACTCCAGAAGCAACTTCAATGGAAGGAGACCCACCTGGACGGCAAAGATGAACATGCTGGTCCTCATCGTCGGTGCTTCCACTCAGGCACCAAGCGTGGTAAGCTGGGGCAAACAAGTCCTCCAGCCGTGTGGGGTACGCGGTCGCATGGCTCAGCCGCTTCAGCCAATCCTCACTCTGCTTTAAGGTGGAGAAGTGGCACCTGACACAAGACAGACAAGTTATCAATAATGTCTGGACTCGAAACTGGACAGCCACAGAATATAAATTTAAATCAACACCAAGCAAACTCTGACCGTTTGATGGCTCCACAAGCACCCACCTCATTTATAAGTAAACAAAGCCACTCTTCCCTTCCCCGCTCCGCTCGGGACTCCCTGGGTCGGAGCCTTAAGTCCAGCATCAAACAGATTGTGCTTGATGCACAGTCTTGTTGACTTGCATCAGTCTGGGTCAACTTGTGCATTTTGAATAAGGTAGCAAAACTTGCTATCTAGTGGTAGCACGCTGGCTACCATCTGCATCCAGTCACATTGATTAACTGGGTCAGAGAACTTTGACTCGTGACTTGGTCTCAAGTCCGGACCTGAGTTCTTTATCTAGGACTCGGACTCGGAAACTGAGGACTCAAACTCACAGTTGGGACATGATGAGTCAAAGCAGAGTCCCGGGTCTCACTGGAAGGGCGGTGCAGCTTGATGACGTACACGGCAGTATTTTTAGGATTGTCTTCAAGAAAAAGAGGTTGCCATCATAATTATTGAATGATAATTCAATGATAATGTTTTTCAGGTGACATCTTCAGTACCTGGACACCATATTTATTGCAAAATCAGTGGACTTGGATCCAGGATTTTGTGCGGGGAGGAGGGGGGCATGAGGGGGACCACACCCAAGGATTTTTAATTTCAATTTGACTGTTGATAGTTTAAACTAAAAAATATAATACCTAATTATATACAGGGATTTTGGCATCAATTTTTTTTTTCAAACAGTTGGCATTGGGAGGCCTAAAAATCAGCCTAAAAGTCATCGCCCACCTTGGGAGGGTGGCATAGATCAGTGATTGAAAGCAGACCACTAGGGAAAAAAATGACAGCGATGACACTGGACTTTTAGTGCCAACATCAATCAATGACTTTTTTTTCACAGACGATCTACTAGCCTCTGCCTCATCCATCTACTGCACCTAAGTCACTTTAGCTATTAATGTCTTATATTTCTTACTTTTATGTTCTGACACTAAGTTTCATTCACTTGTCTTTTGGGTTTGTGCATATTTCTTCACCACTTGTGCCCTCTACACGTGAATCTACTTGTCCGCAACCACATAGTCCTTACCCATTGTATTCCCTTTCCCAGTCTAAGTCAGCAATTAGGTATTCTTTCTTTTCTTCATATTCACTCTTTTAACCTACTCTTAGTAGGTTCTGCAAGCTATGCCAGTTGCTAGCAGGCTACCTTAGCCAGCGATAGTTAACTAGCAAAGTTACTCTTCAAGCAAATGGTTGTCTTTCACTAATGTTACCATCAGCTAAGTTTTACCTGCATACCAAAAGCTAAATCGGTCTAATTAGTGCATAGGTTCACTTATTCATGTGCCGTCCAAGAAACAGTTCCAGACATAGGGAAAGTCGCAAGCGAGGGGGCCTTCAGTGTGCACTCAGAGCACAGGCTCAGTTGTGCACTGCTATGTCCAAAAAAACCATGCCCATTTAGGTGAAATACTGAGTTTGTAGTTAGTCCTGCACATTAGCAGGGAAGGTGAGGAGCAGAGGAGGCACAAATTACAAACAAAAAACAGGCAACAATAGCAGGTTGGCAGTAAACTGTATGGTAAAAATTAGGTCTCTCACATTTCAAGGGGCCATTTTCCTGAAAAAAGGTCATAAGTTTGCTGAGTGTAGCAGGGAAATTCCAGGTCTGAAAATTCAAACTTGAAATAGTAATACAATTTACACTCAACAAAAATATAAACGCAACACTTTTGTTTTTGCTCCCATTTGTCATGAGATGGACTCAAAGATCTAAAATTCATTCCAGATACACAATATTACCATTTCTCTCAAACATTGTTCACAAATCTGTCTGAATGTGTGATAGTGAGCACTTTTGCTTTGCTGAGACAATCCATCCCACCTCACAGGTGTGCCACATCAAGATGCTCATCAGACACCATGATTAGTGCACAGGTATATATTATATTCTTGTTGAGTGTATAATAAGCAAAATGAATAAAGAAAAGACTTGGCAAAAACACAGAATCATGGCAACAAAAACATAGCACCATAACACACTTATTTTGTTTAATTAATTAGTTATTAATTAAGTTATTAAGGACACCATCAATACAGTGAAAACCAACATATTGAGCAGGTCCAGATGAGGCAGCGCCAGCAGCAACTGCCTTCAGCAGAAGCTGGGCATTTCACTTCTGTATGGGCTCCATAAAAAAAATCTCCTACCCGCTACAAACGCCAAAATGTTGCAGTGACTTTACAAGATTCAACCTCAACTGGGACATGGGCGGAAAGAAGAGGCTACCAGCACTAAATCTGCTGCAGGCTGAACATGACCTTTAAAAATGTGCAAACTGGTGCTAAGGCTAGGCTGTTAAATTTTGTTTTCTGCAATCAGGCCCACAGTATTAGCCAATAATGTAGCAGAATCTTGTCCAAGGCAAATTCATAGGCTGTATAAAAAGATGGACAAGGCAATCGTGACATCACCCATTGCTTTCAGCATACCATTTAGGAAACCTCAATTTTGTCAATTTGAACATCGCCATTTTGTCATTTTGAATCCAGATGTGATTCCTATTAGACGAGAGGGTGAACTGAAGATCCGGGGAGGAGCGAGGGGTGGATCTATGAGTTGATCTGACTGTATCTAACGAGGACCTGAGGACAACCATATCCCCAAAGCATATCTGGTATTATCTTTTATTCTAGTCTGATGTTTCCCAAACCTCTCCAGGCGTACCCCTTGTCCTGCATGCTTTAGATTTCTCCCCGCTCCAACACAGGTGATTCAAATGATTTGCTTATTATCAAGCAGCTTCTGGGGTTCTGTTGTGATTCTGCTTTTTGCTCATGTTATGATTCTGCATTCTGCTGTCATGTTTAAGTTCTGTGCCTGGCTCAGCCATGTATGCTTTTTGTGTATAGTGACCACTGCCTGCCTTATGACTATTCTTAGGATTGTGTTTTGTGTTTTGGCAATTTAGATTTCTTGTTTGTTTTTTCATGTTTAGATCATTTGGTTTCCATGTCATGTTTTCATTTCCATGCTTTGCACTTTGTCTCCCCTGTCTTGTCATGTGTGTATCTTTGCTCACGGTCCCTTGTCTTGTGTGCCACTCATTCGGGTGATTTATTGGTTTCTGGGTTTCAATCTTCTTTCTTTATCTCGTGTTCTTCCTTCCTCTCTCTTTAACTGTCTTACTAACACATACTAACAGTTTATTGTTTTTGCTAGATACTAACCCACACTAACCTTGTATATTTGGACTAACTTACTAACAAGCACTTGGGATTGTATAGCTGCACTTACTAATTGACTAATGATCTCTCAGCTGTCGCCCAATTCTAGTCTCCGCCTCCTTGCCTATCCCTAATTATCTCTGCTGCAAGTTTCTGTGGTTTTCCACTTCTACTTTGTGCTTTCCTTTTCTTTTATCTTGGCACTTTAGTACTCCTTAACCGGAGCTGTTGTTTGTACTTAGGTTTGTTTTGTGATCCCTGTCTGCATTTTGGCTACAGCCAAATTCATGTAATTAGTTTATCCCTCATGTGTCTCTCCCTAATCATTGTCACCATTGATTGCACCTGTTCTCCCTGGTCATGTGTTCTCCTGGATGTGTATATAAGATGTCTGTTTGCTTCACACTCTTGTCAGATTGTTCTCCCGAGTTTTCTCGTGCCACGTTTCTCGCCTTGATCTCTCAGTGTTTATCTTTCTGACTGGACCGTCTTTGATATCGAGCTTTGCCTACTCCCTGTACTTTTGCCGCATTCTTGTTTTTTGACCTCTTTTGTCTGACTACGATTTTTTGTGATTGGTGCCCTGTGTATGACTCTGGATTTCGCCCTTTGGATTCTGATTTTGGATTGCGGACATTGTACTGTTGCCAGCTCTGTTGGGGGGTTTCCCCCTTCAGAAATAAAGCCTCCTTTTTGCATTTTACTGGTGTTTGCTCTTGGTTCATTTCGTAAAACCTCACAGGTTCATTATGATCTGATCATTTGAATCACCAGTGCTGGAGCCGGGAGAGATCTAAAGCATTAAGAACAAGGGGTCCGCCAGGAGAGGTTTGGGAAACACTGATCTAGCCAACATGGGTCAACAATTTACAAAAATGAACATGATGATAAATCGAAGGAGACTTGAAACTTGGAATAGATACCATAAAATATGCAGAAAATCATTATTGAATTAAAAAATCAGGTCGGAACATAGGGTCATTTTCTCTTAGACTTCTATAGTACTGAACTTTCTGCAACCACCAACGTCGGCATCTGCTGACCATTAAATAGAATGCAATTTTGAAGGTCCCATATTATGCTGTATTTCGTCGTTTAAAATATGTCCAGTGGGTCTTTGAAATAATGTTAAGAATTCAGTTACAAAAAAAAAAAACATCCACATAAAGGCATAGTGAGACCTCTTCTCTCACCCTGTCTGTGCCGGCCTGAAACATGATCTGCTTTGAGCTGCCAGGCCGCTTTGATTCCGGGAGAGGGTGCAGACCCGAAAAACCAGGAAACCATGATGGCAGGTATTGCAGGACAGCTCTCCGCGGCATCTGTTGCTCTAAGATCGTACTTGTTAGACTCCAAATCCAACCCCGAATGGGAGGCGGAAGCAATTGAAGTATTGAAGCAACGTTTACAGCAGGATGTCAATAAGTGGCAAATTGAAATTTTAGTGTTTTGCTTGTACTGTCTCGCCTTGCAAGCATGTGATTGTAGCTATACTGTTATATGGTCATGTTATATACCGACTTAGCTATCTGGAGGAAACTTTGCGAAATTCTCCTGTTAACCATTTCCACCAAAACGAGAGACAATTCCAACATCAAGCTACTAAATGAGTTTGTAGTAAAAACTCACAAACGGCGTAAGCGTTGCTTATGTGGAGCAAGTGAATTGATTAAAAAAAAATCTGTCTCTCATCTCCACTTTGTTCAGCTTTTTATTTGCCAGAACAATTTTCAAAGGTGGATGAAATTCTGCCTAGGCAATGCAGAGAAAGTGTTTGTTATGCCAGACACGTTATAGTGTGTTTTGAAATTGCTTTCAGGGCAGTAGGATCAGAGAGCTAGCCCACACCACAGCAAAGTACCTGGCTAACTCTAGTTATGGATAAGTAAAATGATTGTTTCACAGCAGCAGTAAACGTACCCTAAGCTCAGCAAAGCCTACGTCTGGTCTAACTGCAGCCTTATCAGGCCAACTTTGCAGACACGCACAATACCTCTCTGGTTAGCTCCAACTGTAGCGAATACGGTCATGTAATGTTATGATGAAACTACCACCTTGATGCTAACCAAAGCAACACAAGCGCAAACTAACATATGGTAGTAACCGAGTGGTCATAACAATGACAGAGACAAACGTTACCCTGCAATACAAGTTTTACAGACAGTAAATTCCGTCACTGTGAACAGTTGTACCAAGCATCCAAATTACAAACAAGTATAAAAAGTTAGCTTCAAATGAGGTTTATGTTCACACAACACCTGCTGGATGTCTCCTTGATATTATTTACTCCTGCATATTTAGTTAGGTGTTATGGCCCCAATTTTTTGTGACACAAGACAGCAAGGGATGACAGACAAAATTTGAAAACTTTAACAGATTTTATTTAACAAAGACTAACAACTAACCTACAATTTATACTACTGACCAAGATTGATATATACAAGAAAAAAAATAGTTACAGTCCCTTGAGATGGGGTTGCTTGGTGATGTCCTGGGACAGGAAAATGCTCCAACACAGGGAAAAATCCACAAAAAGAGCTTCACAGGTCTTGAAAAGAGTGACAGGTCTGGTCAAATGTATCCTTCTCTTTGCAATTTCTCCTACTACTTTACTCCCTCAATTTTTCTCCTTATATACTCTTTTGCAGCCCACTCCCACCTTTTAGACTTTTTTTTTCTCTGGGACTTTCCCCTCTCAGTCATGCCCAGGACATGCCCAAACCTAGCTCCAGACTGGGCTTAACAAAAAAAACTTCAATACTGCCACCTAGTGGCTTTTCCCCCCACATTACATAGGATAAAAACATTAGCAAGAGTAGCTTAGCTCCTTTAGCCATAGTACGACAGCCACATTCAATAGGCTATCACATTAGGTAGGCTTTGCAGTAAAGCAATGCAAAATGGTAAAACTTACTGCTTCCTCGTCTCTGTGTCACAGTCATTATCGATCCAGGCTTTATCTTCAGATATTTTACAAAACCTGCATTTGAGGCCAGTTGCTATTGCTAGCTATTGTTAGCGGTCCTGCTAGTCACCCATAACACATTAGCTTCACTTACATTATTGCTGTTATATCGTTATTTTCAGCTTGTGGCTCTGAGCGCTTGATCGATGCAACTGCTCCAGCTTTGAAAGCAGCTGAGACGCATATAAGGAAATAAAATTATCCTTCATTGACAAAGCTGTCTCCGGTGAAATGCACAGCACAAACAGCTAGTGTTCCCTTTGAGTGTGGCTGTTTGTCGCCAGCAAACAAAAAAGCTACCCACTGATTTCTGGGGGCATCATCTTTTGGAAGAGAAAATAGATGTGCTTGTTTGTGTCTGAAAGAATAAATTCCAACATGGGCAGGGCCAGCGCCGTGATTGGCTCCAGCCAGATTTGTCCTTTTTGGACGCAACAACCTGACATCAAGTTTGGCCCAGATCTCTTGAAGATCTCGGGACGAGCTGTTCAGAGAGGAAATCACATTCAGGAAATCATGTTCTCAGATTACGGCAAAACCCCTGAATCTTATGTTTAGAAACTTTGCAGAGGTTCAGTGTGGACATCCAACCCATTAACATTACTGGTATGTATTAAAAGAAGTATCAGCATAATAGGGGACCTTTAAGGCTATTCCGCATCGGCTTCACTTTTCAGAGCCGGGTGCTGCTTCCATCTTTTTATACAGTCTATGGGCAGATTACATAAAATAATATCCGTTATCTATTACTCTGCATTAGTACCAAGGTGACGCTCTCAAGAAGAAAAGCTTTCAGAGCTGCGCGCAGCTTCTAGCACCGAATAAAATATTTATTACCTCCATCAACAACACAGTTGGCAGGAGGAGGTTATGTGATCAGTGCCGTTTGTTTGTCTGTTCGTGAACAAGATAACTCAAAAAGTAATGAACGAATATTGCTGAAAATTTGTGAGTGGGTTGCAAATACATTGGGGACAGATCCTATTCATTTTGACCACGATCGGTCAAACAACATGGCCACCACAGCAACCATCTCTAAATCCTATGTTGCAGATACCTTAAATTTCTTATGAGCCTTGGTCACTCAGCAAGATTTTGAATGCTGCCTTGGCAGAGGTTTGCACTCTTGGAATGCCCCTAGTTACGTAAGTGATTAAACCTTGGAATCATTTTCTTTTTATCATGCTATTACTTTTCTACAGTGATTTTTTTCTTAATTCAGGCTTACGTACCAGGCCTTTATGTTTATACTATACAGGCTCATATTAGCATTT
The DNA here is from genome assembly GCA_029721435.1 of Gymnothorax reevesii. Taxonomy (NCBI): domain Eukaryota; kingdom Metazoa; phylum Chordata; class Actinopteri; order Anguilliformes; family Muraenidae; genus Gymnothorax; species Gymnothorax reevesii. The sequence continues at coordinate 67,791,835 of CM056578.1, read as the reverse complement.
CTGAGCTATGTAACAGGGGATAGCAGGCTGATTAAAATATAGAACATAATGAAGTTCTCTTTAATACGAAGGGTGCAATCCACCTCAAATTACTCCTTTCCTCCACTCACTTGTTCCCCCCATACTTCTAGCCAGAAAAGACTTGTGGAGGATAGGAGTCACAGCACTCACCTTACCACTTTGGAGTCCTTGCAGATGATGTGTAGCTGGAACATATCCTTGATCTCCACGCCTTCGATCAGCCGTAGAGGGATCTGGAATTGGGAAGGATGGAACAAGGGTGAGGGCATTCTGGCCTCAGCTGAAACACAGCACTCTCATGTTGCATGATTGGGAGTAACCAGTAGGGGCGCAAACATGTACTCAAATAAATGAGTATGGTATTCGCCAAATAAATCATAACCGGTTTTAAAAAAAACTGGTAACTGATCATTGTATGGTCCTATTTGGGAGAGCAGTTTTTGACTGCAGCGAAAATATGTCTTTGAAACCAAATTGCCATTAAATATACTGAGTCAAAAAAAGAAACTTCACACTCATAAATTTGTAAATATTTTCTTGAAACTTTTAATAAAAGAGTTTTTATTATCACTAGGGGTAAATGCGTTGTCAAAGACATCATGACACACATCAACCTCGACGTGCACAGGTACGTAGCACGTGCAAGCGTACTTTAAGCTAAAACGTGCCTAGTCACGTGACCATATGACAGATGTGCAACTGAGCTCACGTTAGCACGTTAGAGTAACATCTCGGAAAAAACACGTTTTTACAGTTAATTATTCGTTGATTTTCAAAGCCATGGCCGTCAAACATTCAGCGTGAACGTGCCATTGGCATGCTGAATACGGAAACGCACGTCACTGACGTCCCAAGGGTTATGGGATGCAGTTGACGGACTATCCATGATCTTCGGACACGTCTCCAACAAACTGGCACCACAGCTGACCAACCTCGTTCTAGTAGCCCACGTGTGATGTCAAAAGCAGAAGACCGACAAATTGTCTTACGTTATTTGCATAATCGATTTGTCACTACAACTTCCACTAGGAATGAATTGTTTAGAGGTCGTGTGACTGGCCAAACCATATGTAATCGCCTGCGCACTGCTTTTATTCAAGTTGTAACTTACCATTTTTACTCTTGGACATTTCCGATGCATTTCTGGTGGAACTGGTTACATTATGGACATTATTTTTATGATACACCATCTTTAATGAGTACAGAATTAAATAAAATCATTATTTAAAACCTTATTTCTTGTATGTTCAACTTATCGACCTCCAAAAGAGTGTGAAGTTTTTATTTTGGCTGAGTATACAATGTGAAGCTGAATATTTTGGTAGATAAAATCTTTTTACAATAAATATTCTTTTAGTATTTTTACTTTATGCTATGGAGTAATTGGAAATGTTTAGATCGCAAGAGCCGGAAACAATCCACTGCAGCCACCACAGAAATCTAATTCTACATAAAGTATAATACTAAAAAATACTATTGACTAATCTTTGTCTGCAACTGTGCAGACAATGCTGAGTTTAAATAGATACAGTATGCCTGGTTTAAATGCAACCCCAATTCTGAAATCGTGGGGACAAAGTGTAAATAATGAATAAAATCAAAACGCAATGACTTTCGAATCACACCAGCCAGTATTTTATTCAAAGAACAGGGATAACATAGCAAATTTTGAAACTGAGAAATTTTACAATTTTTTATCCACAAAATAAGCTTGTTTCAAATTTGATAGCTGCTACAGGTCTCAAGTTGGGACAGCGGCCTGTTTACCATGGTGTAGCATCCCCTCTTCTCCTTAACACAGAAAGGAGGTGTCTGGGCATTGAGGAGACAAGTGTCTTGAGTTTAGCCATTGGAATTTGAACCCACTCTTGTTTAACACAGGTTTTCAGCTGCTGGAGAGTTTTGGGTCTCCTTTGACTGACTTAATTATGCGCCAAATGTAATCAATCGATGAAAGATCAGGACTGCAGGTTGGCCAGTTCAGCACATGGACTCTTCGACTACAAAGCCATGCTGTTGTAATAGCTGCAGTCTGTGGTTTTGCATTGTCCTGCTGAAATACACAAGGCCTTCCCTGGAATAGATGTCGTCTGGAGGGGAGCATATGTAGCTCTAAAGCCTTTATATACCTTTCAGCATTCATGGTGCTTTTTAAAACGTGCAAGTGTCCCACACCATATGTACTAATGCATCCCCATACCATCAGAGATGCTGGCTTTTGAACTGAACGCTGATAACAGGAGGGTGAGCTTTCTCCTCTTTAGCCGGGAGAACACAACGCCCATGATTTCTGATAAGAATGTCAAATTTGGACTCGTCTGACCACACAACACTTTGCCACTTTGCTACAGTCCATTTTAAATGAGCCTTGGCCCACAGAGTTTTAGGTGGCATCAGTGGATGGCACGGCGGACGGTGTTTACAGACAGTAGTTTCTTGAAGTATTCCTGGGCCATTTAGTAATGTCAATGACAGAATTATGCCGGTGAGAGATGCAGTGGCCGAAGATCATGGGCATCCAGTAAAGGTCTTCGGCCTCGTCCCTTATGCACACAGAGATTTTTCCAGTTTCTCTGAATCTTTAGATGATGTTATGCACTGTTGATGATGAGACCTTCAAAGCCTTTGCAATTTGATGTTGAGGAACATTGTTTTTGAAGTATTCCAAAATTTTTTTTATACAAGCCTTTCCAGGTTGGAGAGCCTATGGCCATCTTTCCTTCTGAGAGACTCAGCCTCTCTAAGACATCCCTTTTATAGCTAATCATGTTACACACCTGATGCCAGTTAACTCACTTGTTTTTTCAGCCCTTTTACCTGTGTCCTAACTTTTTTTAGACCTGTTGCAGCCAGAAAATTTGAAATAAGCTCATTTTGTGGATAAAGATGTAAAAAGGCTCAGTTTCAACATTTGAAATGTTATGATGTTCTACTGTAAATAACATATTGGCCCGTGTGATCTGAAAGTCATTGCATTTTGATTTTATTCACAATTTACACTTTGGCCCAACTATTTAAGAATTGGGGTTGTAGAATAAACATATTCAACAAAAGAATGTAGGTTTACTGAAATACTGCTCCAAAAATCGTAATTTATAACATCTTGAAATTCTTCCTTACCTTTACCCTGTCCTTTTACCATCTCCCAATTGATACCAGGCTAAATGATGTCACCTGCAATAATAGTCCCAACTCCCCTACAAGCTTGCCTCACATTCATAAAGAGCATTGCAATACTGTCTGAAGCTGGAAGTCTGTAGCACACTCCTATGTTCAGACCTGTCTCGTGTTCCCCAATGAACCTGACCCAAATATTCTCATATGGCAAGAGCTGATCAATTTCAGGAATTCCTGCATGTTAAGATTTTCTTTCACACAGAGTGCTACACCCACAAAAAATTACTTCAGACAATCACTTCAGAACCTCCCCACCAGTTCCCAGCTGCCGGCTGCTCCGAGCCACACACTTTTTCTTTGCCTTAGAAAGATATCCTCACTTGTGAATGCAGCCTGTCAGCTTCCATCCAGGCAATCTGCATGTCCCTATTATTTATCACTCCCTAATGTCCGTGCGCCCAAAGTTCTTTCTTTAAATAAGCTTGTTCTACCGCTAGCACGTGCTGGCCCAATACAAAGGTACTTCTCCTGTTAGGGTATAGCCTGTCAGTGTTGAACAGTTCACCCCAAAAGAAGTACCAGTGCCCCATAAATCTTTACTCCTTCTTCCTACAGCAGGTTCACAGCCAAGCATTAAACCTCAAAATAAATTTCTGCTTGCACGAGGCATTGGTAGAAACTCTGAGAACACTACCATGGAGGATCTACCTTTTGTCTTCTATGCAAATTCAACAACTTTGTCTCGCAGAACCTCAAGCCTTCCCTTTCCTATGACACTGGACCCACAGTGGACTTAGAAATCCCTCTTCGCTCTGGCCAGGAGCTTGGTCGCACACTGCAGGTGGTCTCCTACCTGGGCACCAGGCATGCAACAGACCATACAGGGCTTCTCATTGCTTGATAAGACTCTGCTCTCTACCTCTCTAGTAATTGAGTACCATGCTGCTGCTAACTCCTTTGTCCAGTGGAAAGAGGCAATCAGGGTGCCCCTGAGGCTCATCATTCTCCCAGCTGTAAGGCCAGGGGCAAAGTGCAGCTCCTGGAAGGACTGGATTCAGTTGGACTCAGTCTCTGAAGGAGCTGCCACTGTGTAGTTTGCACGCCCCTTTCCCATGCTGACGTCCTGCAGTCACCTAACTTTCTTTCCCTGCCTGCTCTGGATTCTCCTCCCTTCCTGGCTGAGGTGTGCTCACCAGCTCCATAAAAAACACTTCGTCGAGTGACATGGCAAGTCAAGGGATATGGCTCCCTTCGCCCAAGCGCGATCTGCAACAGCAGTTTTCTCACCCCTTGCCAACATTTCCAAGAGTGTAGGATCAGGGCATGTATTGTGGAAGAGTGCAACAAAAATATGCACCTGAAAAATATGTGGAAGAGTGCAACAAAAATCAATATTAGAAAAATATGAGAACAATGATCATTACTGCATTCTGAACTGATGAATACTGCTTTTGAATGACCATTTTCTGATCACAAGAACCCTTTTGTTTTATGTCAAGTTGCACTGCTCCATCAAAGTGTGAAGATTTTTGATTTTCAATGCACACATTACCTAAACTGTGAACTCTTGGGACACAGTTGTGGGACATATCAGCTTAGTTTCTGAATCTCAAATTTACTATGATAGCAATACCATTCTATGCAACTAGCTGTTAGATTGCCACTTGACAATACAAAGTTTGGCTTATTGTATTAATCTGACGTACTGGCAATAGTCATGTCTCAGAGCCTTGACATAACCAGATACACCATTTAAAGTCCTTGATTCATATTTTACTCATTTGGCAGTAGCTAATGTTAGCTTTTTTGGCTAGTACAGCCTCTTGCTCAAGATATTGACACCATGGGCAAGTTTATATAGCCAGCATAATAAGAGAAGTAATCATTTGAATTATTTCATATCAGTTTCCATGCTGCTGCTAAGTTGTCCCCGGTAACTAAACTTTTTGTGCTAAAATACATAAACAAAAGTTTTGATTAGTTTTCAAATGATGCCTTTGATTTTTCTGCTGCTTAATCCTTCGCACTTAAGTTAGATAATTGAGTTTGAGCTGCTTTGAAGATTGACAATACTGCACTTTTCATTCCAACTCCACTAGACCCATGCTGAATTTGAGCAGTTGGGAAAAGTGCCTCATAGCTGACTACAAATGCAGAAGACTGTTGAAAATGTTTTATAACCATGTCATAGTCATACGGACAATTTTCATCATCTACACGTTTGCAAATGTTAATGCACACACACTGTACGCACAAGTACAGTAATATTATGAAACTGATTACTGATATTGCAGGTTTCTTGTCACACCAAATTGGCATCCTGCTGGAGGATTATTAGGACATGAAAACACAAATTAGGATATGAAACATATCCTTGCCATTTCATGTCGTAGAGGGCATCCACAACACATACACTGAACAAAAATATCAACGCCTCATGTCAAATATTGATGCCACATGCAGTTAACAACTTTAAGTGAGCATATGCTAACTTTCACTTGTACATTAGGGATATTTCTCTTGATTTGTGTACCATTTTTTAATCCATCTCTCTGTCAGTGAGAATTTGCTCAGTGAGGCAGTGATTTCACTCAGTACATGGGTGTGGTATTTCCAGACGGTGATCAGACAGAATGAGCAGTACCCAGACACTCCTTATTCTGGGGGCAATAAAAGGCCACCCCAAAATGTCAAATTTTGTCAAAAGTCATCATGCCTCAGATGTCTCAGGTCATGCTGGAATGTGCCATTGGCATGCTGGATGCAGGGATGTCCACCAGAGCGGTCTGCATGCAGTTCCTTGAAGCAGAGCACATTCCAGTTCTGGACTGGCCTCTTTGGGATGTTCTGGATTGACATGTCCGCGACCGTGTTCCAGTTCCGGATAATGTGCATCAGCTCCATGTGGCCCTCCGGGAAGAATGGAATAACATTCTACAGGCCACGATAGACAACCTAATCACCTACATGCGAAGGAGATGTGTTGCTCTGAGAGACGCAAATGGTGGAGACACAAGATATAGAACATTCAATTTCTTCAACATGACCCCCAACGTGTTCAAAGGATTGTCACTCCTTTGCAGATGCCAATATCAAGATGTAATGGACGGTGATCTGAAGATTAGTCATTAACAAAAATGAATTTTGATTCACTTAATATATTGCATAACCCTAATGTGAATAAAAACTCAAAAATTTGACATGGGGCGTTTATTTTTTTGCTCAGTGTAGGTATCTAACAGTGAAGCAAGCTAGGCTAACCAGATAAGCTAAAACATAAATTAAGTCACTAAACATGCAAGCTTTGTGCAATGATGAAATCTGTTGTGAACTGCCCAGATCCCCGAACTATAAAAGGAGCAACATCCTCATTATAGTTAAGGTACCTGTGCTAATGCAACCATCCACCCAATATAATGAATACAAAACTTGTGGAAAAGAAACACTATAAAAGAAAAAAACCGCAGTTAATCAAATAATTGCTAGACAACCAACACAGCTTGTATATTACCAATTTAACTCTTTTCCCCATAATGACCACATATGACACCCATATGTATATCAACGGACCTTTTCTCTAGCCTCCCCACTGATGGAAATCGGGGTATCCCCAGGACATCAAATGTCGTCTTCAATAATATGGCCAGGGTCATCATTTGTAGTCATTATGGAGAAAGGGAGGGGAAGTGTTTGGAGACAAGAGTTCAGCAAACAAAACAGGTCGAAACGAGCGTATTTAGTACAAAAAAAGTAAAGCCATATTCACATGACTGCCAAAGAGATCCTTGGCCCCTCACTGAGTAAACCTTTTCGAGGAATGGAAAGTTGGCGACCTTCAGTTTTTTTTTTTAATTGTTGGGTCACTTTCTCATTGTTTGAAGAATTGTTCAACTGTTCAAAAAAAAAGGTTGGACCTCCATGTGGGCAATTTACTAATTTAACTTTGGTTTTAAACAACAGTAGACTTTCATTTCAACCAAATTTTAGGACCTTTTGGGTGCACCAGTCAGCATGTAGAAGCACTGTCAATTTCAGCGTGCAGGTGCAAGGTAGTACACACTGCACCAGGTGAAACTTATAATTAAAGGACTGATAAAGTGCTGGTTAGACTAGGTCCCTTCAGAACTGACCAGTGAGGACTTCAATGGAGAGCCACTAATGAGAAGGCCACTATACTTACATTGATGACTGAATCTTTGAATTTAATGTGAAGCCTATAGTTGGAAATGGCGATGATGCCATCATCTGCACGGCCAATGTACTCGACCCCTTCCCCCTGTAGAACTGGAAATGGAACCTGAAATGACATAAAAACAAAATCATCGATGGATATGCCGTCAAACCTAGGATATCAGCTCCTCAGGTCTTCTTGGCAGATTGACCTCAACATCTATTAGTGCCATACAAATCATTTCATGTACTTGCACTGGGTTTAAAAGCTGTTGTGAAACAGCTATGCAATTGCACAGATTAAAACCATACGCCATGCCTGTAGGAAAGAGAGGCATTCCAGGTTATACCCCAATAACTCCATAATTCTTTTCCGTCAAATGCTTCAGTTCAAATGCTCGTACCCACAGTAGCATTACCTTTATACTTTATTGATTAGTTTAGGTGAAAATTATTAGAGCCATGAAGTATTTAAATTCAGTTTTTTTAGACTGTCTTGACCGAAGGCAGGTAACTTCAACGGAAAATGCTGAGCCAAACCATTTTTGGTGGCAGACGATTCTCTGTACGATTGTTGTTTCCTGCAGCTTTTCCCTCAGTAAACACAAAGCCCGCTCAATGAATATACACTGCAATTTAATCAAATATTTATGCATCCGGCTATTCTGATGTATGCATTCATGGGTCCAATCATGTTGTTATGCCTGCATATGTCCTGAATGGGACCTTATCCCCGAAGGATTCAACAACATTTCACCCCAGGAAAGAGAAGCATTTCAACAAGCAAAGTAGAAATAAAGTTGCCTATTGTCTTTTATAGAAAAAAACAAACTTTGACCATGAAAATATAGACTTTATAATATGAAATTCTAAAATCAGATTTTTGTGTCATGCGTAAGAAGCACAGGGCTATTGCTCTATGGTATTTTCTCAATTTTTGTAATTTTGACTCTTATTGCATTTTGGAAACAAACTCTTCAAATACAGACTCTTCAGAGAATGAAAAAAACAATCCTCACCATGGACGAATGAAAGCTATACAGCTGTGGAAGCTCATTTTTGAAACATCGTAATTCTGTAATGTGTCCCTAAGCAAACACTGGTGCCGAGACTCCATATAAGATGTATGTAGACAACACCTGGTTGGCTCAGTTAAATACTTTCTGCAGCTCAGCAGTAAACTTAGATGCAGACATCTAAATGACACTGTTATTGTATTTGTACCTGGAATAAATAACTGTAGTTTGAATGTCATTCAGGAGGTGATGCCTGAGAACAATTCAAGAGGTGGGAGTTCTTGTTTGGAACAGCATTGAATGAATCATATACCCCATAAAACCTGATATGCCACCAGCCTGATCTTTCTGGCTGCAGAAGACACCGGGGAATGCAGTAGTTCATAATGTATAGATCAAGAAAAATTTGTCTCACCTCATAGCAATAACATAAGGCTAGACACACTTCATTGAATGTGAATACAGCGGTGATCCATGTGGGTGTTTTTGTTCAGACCCCCCTGCACATCTGGCCTTCTCCACAGCTTTGATTAATTAACAAGGAGAATCTGGAGCTACCAAGGTAGCTAAGTGTTTCCCATTTCCCACAGCTGTATGACTTTGTTGTTGCTGTAGCAAGCTAGATAAGTACCACTCTCATAACTAACAGTTAATGTTATGCAGCTAGCTAGTTAATTAGTATGCACACGGTAACTGCCCACAATCATTTTGTAGTTTATTAGTTAGCTTGCTAGCGAATAACATATTCAGTTGATTGTGAATTTAAAGCTTTTTCGACTACAAACACGAATGTTCGCGACTTACTGACTCAGTAACCATGATGGAGTCAGATCCATGCTATCATACAGTACAATGTGAATTCCCATTAAGACACTAACAGAAATTAGCATGGCAATCGCGCTAATATTGACCATCTAGTAAAATACTTTTCTTGAGGCAATGTAGGAGACACATTGATAGGAACTAATAAAATGGGTGAATTCAGTCTGGGAGAACAGAGCGGACCCCATTATTGAGTATTCCCTGCAAATTGAATGTAACCCAACCATTGCTGCGACCCAGATCTAGCCTCAAATCAGCTTTAGCGACTGAATTCGAAATGTCCCCTAGTTAAACTGTTAAGGTGACTGCGTGCCAGATTTCTTTGTGAGTGTAACTACCAATCTTGCTTAGACTGCAGGCGTTATCTTTCTGTACTTTTTGAGTAGTTTAATAGCTTCCAATCTACTAATATAGTCATCTATATTTAGAGCATTGCCGGTAGCTAAGGGATTGACACCGGGGTCGGTGGATCTTTTTGCTGGCTAATTAGAACAGAGCTCATCAAATAGTGGGGATGCCCCCCTGATTTTCAGAAGGTTAGGAATGGCAGGAGTCAAATGGCTTAGAAATCATGGAGTTTATGTTTTGTTGTGGTAAACAACTGTATAAACCTCCCTTTTGGACATCCAAGAATATTATATCTTTCCAAAAAACAGCATAAGGTTGGACTATTAAAATTCTCTCCTGTAGTCTTTCTAGTAACTTTATTTCTCATGGCTCCAGTCAGAGTTTTAGCTCTTTATTCCTATAATTCCAGTAATAGATTGCCTATGCTGTCAGAAGATCATGTAGACAGCATACAATTTAGGTCGCACAATCACATGCACCTGGCCAACCACACATGGTCGCTAGAAATCAATGAACTCACAAATTTTGACTAGCTTAACCCTGACTATCCTCAGCGAGGCTGGGCCAATTGGTGCCTTTTTTGTGCAGACCTCTGGTCATAGCTGGTAATGTATGGTTTTGGTAGGCCTATTTACACATTTAAGAGAAAATATGAAAAGACATTTGATGAGTTTCTTGTGGGACTATCTTTATTTTTATGAATTAGCCTGAAGCTGAAGCTGACAAACGCTCTTCAAGTAATCCTATATTTGCCTAAGGAGTGAATTTGCTCCAAAATCGATTTGTTGGCTGACAGCCTGCTGTGGAATTGAGGTCAGGTGTCATCAAAATTGGGCCGTGTAACAATCAACGCCTTCAAGGTGGGAACGGTCAGGCGGTTCCTCTCGTCAGTCCAAGTATTGTTCATTATGGAAAAGATCCGCTCAACAGGAGCATTTGTGCCAGGGAGACACATGGCAAACTGACAAATTAGACATATATTTTTTGTACGGAATGTCCCTGCTTCTGAAATGCTCAAACATCTCCGCCCAGTGCTCGTCCGCTGGTTTTCCATCAGCATTCCACTGTGCAACCATCCCTGTTGCGTATTCTCTGACGGATGAGGTTTCGTCGACCAGCTGGGTCTCGCTGACGGACTGTGAGCAAAATGACTGCAAAATACCGGAGACATTGTATGACGTATGATTAGAATGTTTGGTTTGATGTTAATAATTTACACGTGCCTGTTTGTCTTAACAGCCTAGGCTCTTTATGTTAGGGTTTGTCCTTGCAGTCCCTCACCCTGCTGCATTTTTCACCTCCACCTTCATGGGCAACAGGTGTGGCTCGTTAAGGTGGAGATGGAGGTTTGTTATTTAAGAGTTGGCTGCTCCACAGACTGGTGCAGCAGCATTTTGTTCCTGGATAACTGCAATGTGTCTGTATGCTGCTGCTCCTCTCCTGGTTTTATATGTTATTTAAATTAAAGATTTTTTTTGCATTTATACTCACCCTGAGCATTTGGGTCACTTGTCTCGTTTTTGGGTACATGGTCCCAGTGCCTGCCGGCTTTACGTCTTCTGCCAGCGGGGGCAAAACCATGACACTTTAAGCTGGAAAATTGAACTGGATGGTGAGCCAAAGAATAAGGACTGTGTACTGTGCCAATTAAAGGTTTTTTTTCCCTGTTCAATGCCCAATGAGTGTTTAAATAAACATCTTCATTTAAAACTTCACATGCATGAGGTTTAATGAGGCTTGCATGCCACTCTAACGGTTAGCTGGAGTACAACACTGTCAATTTGAAGGCCTTATTATGCGTTATTTGTGCAATCTAATGTTGCTGGCATAGCCTACAATACGCTGACACACACACACACACACACACACACACGCATTGTTGAAATCATAAGCTGAATGCTTTATTCTTTCTATGTGCTTTTTAGTTAATGATCGAGCTATAATAAGACCACGTTGGCTATGAAATCGCTGAGAACAGGGGACATTTCATAGTGATACGTGGAACCCGGGACATTTTAGCGTCCCGACAGGCTTTTGTCGGGACTCGGGACACGCAACACAAAATCAGTACTGTCCCAGCAAAACCGGGACGTCTGGTCACCTTAATTAGGGCAGCGTTTGCCAAATCTCTCCTGGCGTACCCCTTGTCCTGCATGCTTTCGATCTCTCCCTGCTCCAGCACAGAAGATTCAAATGATTGCCAAATTATCAAGCATCTTCTGGGGTTAATTATGACCTGATCATTTGAATCATCAGTGCTGGAGCAGGGAGAGTTCTGAAGCATGCAGAACAAGCGGTACGCCGGGAGTGTGATAGCAGCTGGAGGTGGACGTCAAGAACAGCGGCCAAATATAAAAGGCAAATTTCACAGCGTGTAGAGAGACTAAAAACAGATAGAAATAACGAGGCTCGCGCTACCAACGGACCAGATGCTGTCCGTGGTAGAAAACAAGCGAGCTCGAGGCAAACAAAAGAAAATGGAAATGAAGACTTGACGCAAGTTCTGATAGGCCATGGAGTCAAGCCTATCAGAGGAGCAGCTACCTGCTAGGGAGTCACCTCAGAAATGCATGACTGTCACCTGATCTAGCCGCCTGTTGATTGCTTGGTCGGTAATATACTATTCTACTTAAGCTTGCCTTCAGGAGGCTGCTCCTCCGTGCGCAAGCTCAACAAGGTGCGTGGTATCCACTATCGCTGCAGACTTCTGTAACAATGTTTATATTGGCTGCCGCACTTCGGTGGAGTTAATATTACTCTGGTGAACGACGTCACGTTTGCTCTAGCTTTTACTATGCTGGCAGTGCACGGTTATGAAGGCCAGCACGCGCAAGCTTATTTGTCTTAAAATGTGGCTCGTTTGAAACATTGCCCTATGTGTTCGCGGAGTCTAGTGTATTTGGCGTCATTTGTCAAACCGTAAATTCAGAGCAACGCATGCTAATCCGGATGCAGAACGAGTGCTCGTTATTTTCAGTTCTCCCTTGGCAAGGCAACACTCATTGTTGGTGACTAAATTATTTCTCATCGGCAACAATTGCGATCTGCTCGCCTATTGCGAATTGCCACTGCTCGAAAACGGTCTTTTTCGGACGTCGAAAGATTGTGGATGCTTTTAAAACGCTGCAAGTGTACAGCGGTATTGTCCCAATCGGCAACGTGGTAATTGAACCTGTATGTTTTGCAAACATTTAATGGAAATGGCGCCGTGCTTGCGCTTCAGTGCAGTAGTATCGCATTTTGACAAGTTACCCGAGCTACATATTCCTGGATGTATTGGATGTACTTTGCGTTTTTATATATTTTTTGCATGGCTTTGATTTACTTCATGCTTTTAAATATCAGCTACAGTATGTTAGGCACAGGAAATTGTTAATGTTATATTATTAATAATTTGAATAGCCGTAGCTGAAATGGATTAAGCATTATTTCAGACGATGGTTGGCTTGCTGTTAAATGATTGGACCAATTGTGATCGCCATGAATGCCTAAATCGATTGCAGCTATGCTGCTTGAATTCTACTTGTTTCCAATAGCCATGCCGTAACTACCCTTTATGAGTTATTGTTAGTGCTGGTGAGATGAAGCTTCATAAAGCATTGAAGCTTTCCAGCCAGATGTGTTGAAGTGTGGTTCATTTCTTGATGTTTCGAATGCACTCTAGAGACCCCTATTGGTCAATAAAAACAAATAGGCTACGAATTGCGCTTCGTAGGAAATGTTAATCAAGCATAAGCCTTTATCACGAAAGTGGCAGAATCAATAAATGCAAAATAACACGTGGTCAAAATACTTCATTTTATGTCATAACGAAACTAAAAGATACTTTGGGGACAGGACAGTGGGCAGTGAATGCGCATGTGAAACAAAGAGCCTTGTATTTTTTTTCACAAATAATAGGTGTTTCCTTGCATTACCTTTTCTATTGCCTTGTTTTCCCCATAATTTGGCAGTGATTCTTTTGCATTTTGTACAGGCACTTGTACCCTAGTAGGTAGAATTGTTTGCTGAGCAAGTTATCACCCGCTTGGGAAGTAAGCCTTCGGTTGCTCGACAGTATCAGCTCACTTCCACAGATGTGGCTGATCTTGCGCACGCTCAGCAATTCCATGATGCAATGATATTTTGCTGATATCTCCAATATTTTTCCTATGTCTGCGAGCTAGCTTGCACTTTGGTCATCTTGCCTATCATTTCATTCGAAATGGCTTTGTTTCTGTCTGCTCAGAATGTACAGTACTGTGGCCTTTAAGTTTGCTAGTTTACCAAAAGTCATAAAGACCACACGGTGTCTGGCTGTAATGGCATCCTGTTGTTACAATCTGGTCTTTGGGTTATGCCCGTTATTAGCTTCTGGTCTTTGGTGTATGTCGACGACATTGTTTTTGGGGGGGATGGATTTTGGCATCTTTCATGAACGATCTTCATATTTTGCAATCATGGAGATTTATTTTCATATCAACTTTAAGTACACAACATTATTTCTTGGTATATTTCTAGCACTGCTTCCACCCCCTGCTAATTGCCTCGTTTTGTGTTCCCTCCATGTCTGCGGTGGGGCCTTGCCCTGAGCATGCTGCTGGTCTTCGCCATCATTGCCATCTGATCCTCTGCCAAGTGCAGCCCAGTCTCCACCTTCGGAACAGTCTGGTCCATGGAGTATATCCAGCGAACTACATCTCTTCCTCTTGGAAGCTGAGAGACCCGTCTTTCGGTCTGGTTTGCTGCACGACTTCATCTGGTTTGCCAGCTGTGGCCTCTCCCCTCAACTCCACGCTCTTCACTCCTTCAGCGTTGGAGCAGCACAACTGCCGTTTCCGTTGCGTCTGTCTCGACACTGATGGCCATGCGACATTGGTCATCTTTGGCATATGATCAACACCTTCACTCTGGATTCAAGGACATGAGCCGCAAAATTAATGAGCAAATGTTGTAAGATATGTCTGGTAATTAGCTGTTGCAATGTTTTGCATGCCCTAAACACTACACACTAATCTCCACTCCTACACACATTTCTGCTCACGCGTCGTCTATCCTCTACCAGTCACACAGCCAGGGTATCAGCGTCACAACACTATTCTACGCCATCTCATTCATCACCACTCTCACCCTCATTAACCCCTTTCTGCAGATGTAGACGCCCGCATCTATAGACCTGCAAATTGGAAGCACGCTGTTACTGTACTCGATCACTAAATGGCACCCCCGGATCAGTTATTGAATGTTCACAAGCAAGCAGACCTCGAACGCGGTTCTGAATATGGGGAAGTTCACTCCACGCCCTGTTTTTCAAGAGCTGCATGAATTAAACTCCTCAGCTAAGCCTGATGTGCAAACTGGTCAGTATCCTTGCCTATAGTATCGATCCAGCAGTTTAAAAAAACGATATCTTGACACAGAAAAAATCGCTATCCACTGTAGCAACCAGATAAGCCACAGTGAGCCAACAGTATTCCAAGTAATGGTTCAGAAAAATCAGTTTTCTGAGGCAAAAAAATCGACATGGTATTGATTCTCTCACATTCTACTTTTAATTACTGTCGTCACGTACAAAAAAAAATCGTAGTTCCCTACCGTGGATTTACGCGCAGATCCATTCATTGACAAATCCAGCGCTTCCTTATATCCACCCGAGTACTGGCGTTGATAGCCAATCACTCAACCATACACTCAGGGTTTTCTGCGTAATTGTATAGTTGCACTTCATACCCTCGCAAAGCTAACCTGGTAAAAATGTATTGATTGGCTCGTTTCTTATCCAAATCCCGAGTGTTTAAACATTTTAGAGTAAGTGAAACACATTGATTGGACAAACACAGAGCATACAAACCTATGCGTATCAGCAGTTCGGTTGTATTCTGTCTACGTTATGCACATTACGCGGTTAAAATAGACGCGATTTATAGAAAACACGTTCGCAAAACTGGCCTTGAAGTGTTCAGTTACATTTATAGGATCTAAATGAGATAAGGATATGGTCAATTGGAATTATGTAGAATGAAACAGGACCGGAGGGTCCCTGCTACTGGATACATCGGGCTCTGGAGCAGGGATTCATGAAAAAGGTGAGGCTGATACTTTATTTTTTTGTTGTTGTTGTTGTTGTTTTGTTTTTGGAATGTATAGTACTCAACAAAGTCGAATGTCGAGGTTTTTTTTCCTGTTTAAAACGCGAACTGCCCGTGCATTTGGGTGGACCCCCTGGTACGTTCATTGCACGTTTCTTTTGAATCCAGGGAGGCAATGGATTGTTCCCTGAAAGTGGAGTGTCTGTTCTGTTAAAATAAGGTATATTTCAGAATTCAGATATTACTGAGTTAGTGAGTTGCACTTGTTCCTTATAAGTGTTGAAATGAGTTTGTGAGCTTAGAAGAGGGGACTGGTAGCTTCCATTACAGGGTGAATGTTCTAACCGTTTAATAAGAAGTTTATTTAATGCGTGTTTGTGCTGGCTTGGGGCTCTTTAAAGTTAAATGGCCAAAACTCTAAACTTTATTATGGAGAAAAGGCATGTTTTGTGTTTGGAGTGGTTACTGGTGACCATTGATATTCAACTGCACTGAGATTGATAAATTCATACTAAACTCAACCAGAAAATCATTTGTTCATATTAAATTTCATGCCTTAAAACTTTATTTGTGTTATATACATGATTTTTTTATGATTTGACTGGACTTCATTTTGAGACTTTGGGGAGACACTTGGATAGCTGTATAATTTGGCTAAAAGCATGTAGGTAATCTAGAATGTAATGTTGAAGATGAATTGTACTTGTGGTCAAGGAGTTTATGATCCCAGAAATGTAAAGTTTTAAGCCCCAGCAGTTTTTCAATCCTCAGAATTATTTTTTTTGCTATTTCAATGGTGAATTCTCTTGAAGATTTTTTTATGTTTGCAGCTCATTTTCTCTACCATAATCATGAAAATTAACTGAAATACTAAGTAATTCTAAATGCTGTAAGTGTCTTTTCAGAATTGAGCCACATTTTTCCTCTTTATGAAGCTTTAATCTTGAATTATACAGCATTAAAGTGGGTAACCCAAAAATAGCCAAATTTGGCTTCTGCACAAAGGGGTTAATATATAAAAAGAGCTCATCTTGTTTCATCATACTTGTACCAGCTTGCTGACACGCTAGATCTTATCGTAGCATATTTCTCTTTGAATGGTTTCAAGAGAAATTAAGGTGGCTGTCGGGCTATCTCTACACATAGTATACCTCATAGTATATTTCTCTTGTATCGGCATCAAGAGAAATCGTGCTAGCCGCCGGGCTGTCACGTCACATAATACACTTCATATAGGATATTTCTCTTGTATCAGCATCAAGAGAAATTGTGCCAACCGCCGGGTTGTCACTACACATAATTCAATTCATATAGAATATTTATCTTGTATCGGCATCAAGAGAAATGAGTACCAGCCGCTGGGCTGTTACTCTTAGAACATTCGTATAGAATATTTCTCTTGTATCGGCATCAAGAGAGATTGTGCCAGCCTCCGGGCAGTCACGACACATCGTACTCTCATATAGTATATTTCTCTTGTATCTGCATCAAGGGAAATCGTGGTAACCGCCGGGCTGTCACGACACATTGTACTCACATAGTATATTTCTCTTGTATTGGCATCAAGGGAAATTCTGGCATCCGTCGGGCTGTCACGACACACAGAACACTCACATAGAGTATTTCTCTTGTAGTGGCTTCAAGAGAAATTGTCAGCCGCCGGGCTACTACAATGGCTGATATGGCCCGGCTACTGCTTATTAACTTTCTGCATTTCAGTCGGTGAGCAAGTGATGTAAGATTTGTGTGTTTTTAACTGTTATGATGTTTGCATGTCCAAACACAACACCCTAATATCTCTCCTAAACACACTCCTGCTCACGCGTCGTCTCGCATTCACGTAGTCGGGGTATTAGCGTCCCAACACTGGTCTACGCCATCTCAATCATCACTACTCACCCCTTCAATTAATATATATAAAAAGGGGCTTCCCGTTTCATCATACTTGTACTAGCTTACTAGCACACCAGATTGTATTGTCGTATATTTCTCCTGAAATGGCTCAAGAGAAATTGAGGTAACCACCGGGCTATCTCTACACATAGTATACCCATATAGTATTTCTCTTGTATCGGCATCAAGAGAATTGTGCTAGCCGTCGGGCTGACACGACACATATTACACAGCATATAGAATTTCTCTTGTATCGGCATCAAGAGAATTGTGCCAGCCGCCAGGCTGTCACGACACACAATACATTTCATATAGAATATTTCTCTTGTATCGGCATCAAGAGAAATCGTGCCAACCACCAGGTTGTCACTACACATAATTCAATGCATATAGAATATTTCTCTTGTATCGGCATCAAGAGAAATGAGTACCAGCTGCTGGGCTGACACTCGTAGAACATACGTATGGTATATTTCTCTTGTATCGGCATCAAGAGAAATTGTGCCAGCCGCCGGGCTGTCACGACACATAATACATTTCATATTTCTCCTATCTCGGCATCAGGAGAAATCGTTCCAGCCGCTGGGCTGTCACGTCACTTGTACTCTCACATAGAATATTTCTCTTGTATTGGCATAAAGAGAAATCGTGGCAACCGCTGTGCTGTCACGAAACCTATCACACTCTTCAAGTGTATTTCTCTTGTATCGGCTTCAAGAAAAATTGTCAGCGCCAGGTAACTACTATGCATCTACTGCTTCTAAACATTTCTGCATTTCAGCTGACTTGCTGGCATAGTTCTTTTGGGGGGTTACTAGCAGCACCCTGCCCTCGGTTCATCGTTCGGACGGGCAGGGATCTCTCATAACAGAGCCATGTCGCCAAACTTAATGTATGATTGTATGCCTGAATATTGTCATTAAATATTTGCTTTGTTTTTTGACGAAGTGGTCCTATCAGAAATGAAGACTTGACGCAAGTTCTGATAGGCTTGACTCCATGGCCTATCAGAGGAGCAGCTACCTGCTAGGGAGTCACCTCAGAAATGCATGACTGTCACCTGATCTAGCCGCCTGATGATTGCTTGGCCGGTAATATACTATTCTACTTAAGCTTGCCTTCAGGAGGCTGCTCCTCCGTGCGCAAGCTCAACAACCCTCCTCCACCCCAACTCCGCCGATCTATTGCATTCATTAAACCCGGCTCTCTTTGTCTAAATTACGTTCTATAGCAATGTCTCTTTCGTGAGGTCATTGTTGCTTTGGCTCTGTTTCCTTGGAGGGGGGTTACTAGCAGCTCCCTGCCTTCGGTTCCTCGTTCAGACGGCCAGGGATCTCTCATAACAGAGCCATGTCGCCAAACTTAATGTATGATTGTATGCCTGAATATTGTCAATAAATATTTGCTTTGTTTTTTTGACGAAGTGGTCCTATCAGAAATAAATCAAAGATTCCCTTACTCACTAACAATGATCCTGTTATGCAGCTAAGTCCATAGCAATACTCTCTCAAGAGACCTTACCAGCTAAAGCGCCAAAGATGCACTGACACTGTGGCAAGAATGCAAGGCAAAACTGGAGCTTAAACAGAGTCCGGGCAACGCCCCCAATTACTGCCAGCTGGCCTCGGAATCCGATAGGGAGCAAAACGATATCGTCCCAGACGAGAGTAACAAACAGAGCTCTCAAAGCTCCCAAACTATGACAGGGAGAGGTTTGGGAAACAATGATCTAGTCTATATGGGACCACAATTTACAAAAATGAACACCATGATAAATTGAAGGAAACTTGGAACTTGCAATAGATACCATAAAATAATGCGGAAAATCATTATTGAAATAATAAATCAGGTCAGAACGCAGGGTCATTTTCTCATAGACTTCTATAGCACTGGACTTTCTGCAACCACCATTTTTTGATCAAGAGAGTAACTTGATATTCTGACCAGAAAAAAAGGCTCGGCTGACAAGAATCTTTCTCTCTGAAGAATATTGAATATTATTACCTCTGCCAAGGAGGTTAGGTTTTTGCCTGGGTTTGTTAGTTTGTTTGTCTGTTGGTTTCCAAAATAACTCAAAAAGTAATGGACAGATTTTGATGAAATTTTCAGGGATTGTACAGATTGGTATAAGGAAGATTGAAATGATTCGATTTTGGAAGTTATCCGGATCTCCGTCTGGATCCAGGAATTTTTTTAAGGATTCTTTACCATTGGGAGATAGGGCCATTTTCGACATTTATGCATATAACTCCACCAAAAATGGTCAGGGCACTTGGAAAAAAAGTACTGGACAAGTTTCAAACATGTTCTATAGTATATCAAAGACTGATCCTGAAAATGGAATAATTCCGGATACTATGATACTATTATCCAGAATACGAAAGTAGGAGACCTTCGGAAATTTAATTATAGGAAGAGAACAAATGAAGCTACAAACGTGATAAACACCATTATATAGCCAAGATATTGCAGAATTAGGAAGATGTCACCGGATTTACTGTATCTTCAAAAGCCAGGGAACTAGATCCAGAAGAAAATCACCATTACGGAAAATTTGATTTTCGTGAACAACAACGGAACTTGGATTGATATCATTATGAATTCAGTTGCTAATGGTATGTTTTCTTGGTCAGGTATTCTGAAAAAATAGATGAAATAAATGTAGGACTAATATTTAAGTGTAAATCACAACATGAGGAGAAATGTTGCATCATAAGAAAAAAAACAAAACAAATGAAGCAAGAAACATGCAACAGACATCTTTAAACAGCCAAGACACTGTGGAACTAATATTGATATAGCATTATGAATCAAATTGCCATGTTTTCATGGTCAAGAAATCTAAAAATGAAGATAAAATAAATGTAAGACTAATATCTATGGCGGAAGTCGCAATATGGAGGGAAATGTTGTGCTTGGCGGAGGTCTGCGCTCTCTGAGTGCTTTTCTCGTTATTAATGTGTGTTGCTAATAATATATTAGCAAATTTTTTAATTTGACCGACTAATGTAAATCTGGTAGGGCCCGTGCTACCAGATCGCTTGGGGCGTTTAAGTTTACAGCAATGAGGGGGCTGGACGGGAAATAGCAATTGCATTGGTAATAAACTAGCAAAGACACTTGCTTCACACTTGGTTGTAAGACATAACCCGTCCAGTCTATTGACTCATAAAATTGTTTTATGTTGTTCTTTCTATTCATAAATACAAACCACAATTCCAATTAATTTGGAAAGTTGTGTAAGACTTGAATAAAAACAGAATACAATGAGTAGCAAATACTTTTTGACCGATATTCAATGCATTACACTACAAAGACAAGATATTTAAAGTTCACACTGAAAACCTTTATTGTTTTTTTGGAAATACACTAATTTAATTTCAATTTAATGCCTGCAATATGTTCTGAAAAAGCTGGGACAGGGGCAAGAAAAGACTGGGAAAGTTTAAGAATGCTCAAAAAACACCTGTTTGGAACATTCCACAGGAGAAGAGGTTATTTGAAAGCAGGTGAGTGTCATGATTAGCCATAAACGGAGCATCCATGAAAGGCTCAGTCAGGGAATCCGGAGAAATCTCTACAATTTAGCGGCAAGGCCAAAAATCAACACTGAATGCCCACGACCGTCGGTCCCTCAGGCAGCACTGCATTTAAAACCGACTTCATTCTGTTAAGGATATCACCATGTGGGCTCAAGAACACTTCAGAAAACCATTGTCAGTTAACAATGTCAGTTCGTTAACAGTTAACCATAGTCAGTTCATAGCTACATCTACACTACCGGTCAAAGGTTTTAGCACACAGCAATTTTTCCAGTTCTTTAACATTATACAGTTCCAGTCCAATGAATAACTAGAAATGGCACAAAGCTAAGTGGTGAACTGTTAGAAGTTTTAAACAAAAGGAAAGGTTACCCAGGTTTTGTGTACGTGGTCAAGTAGGTTGATCAAATGTCAAACATGGAGGAGGAAGCGTGATGGTCTGGGGGTGTTTTGCTGGATCCAGGGTCAGTCACTTATAGAGTTAAAGGCACCCTGAACCAAAATGGCTACCACAGCATTCTGCAGCGCCATGCAGTACCCTCTGGTATTAGATGAACCTCTGATCAATTAAGCTTACAACAAGATAATGACCCAAAACATAAGTCCAAGCTCTGCCAGAACTACCTTAGGAAGAAAGATGGTAAGCATGAAAACATGGAGTGGCCAGCTTAGTTTCCAGATTTAAACCCCACTGAGATGGTTCGGGATGAACTGGACAGAAGAGTGAAAGCAAAGCAACCTACAAGTGCCACACATTTACGGGAACTTCTGCAGAGTTGGGAAGAACTTTCTGAAGAATATTTGATTTTCATTGCCACGAGTGTGTTCAGCCATTATATCTGCCAAAGGTGGCTACTTTTAGTCTTTACTTTATTTTAAAAGTTTAAAGTACATTTTAGTTTATAAATTGATTCCATGATTTTTTTTTTACTTCAAATGTTAATTTGTTCTGTCATGTCTATGCTTTCATTCCAGAGTACAATGAGACATTAAAATGCATAATGTTCAATAAAAAACTGGAAAGATTGGGGTGTCCTAAAACTTTTGACTGGTAGTGTACTTGTACAAGTTAAAACTCTACCATGAGATATGCAAGGTGGAAAAGTGTGCTAAATATCTTGTCTTTTTAGCGTACTCAATTGTATATAGCTCGAAAAGGATTTGCAAATCATTGTATTCTGTTTTTATTCACATTTTACACAATGCTCCAATTTCACTGGAATTGGGGTTTGTAAAATTATGCATCCTCTCTCCATTCGTAACCTGGCAATCTTTCCTCCTACTGTGAGGTACAGTTCAGGAACCACTGGCGAGAGACAGAAATCCAAAAAACGTATGCATTTAATGGAGTCAGAGTCAAAGCCAAAAAATAGGAATTGCCAAGCCAAGCCAAGCTAATAGCGTCTTAGCAGTTTGTAATATATGACAGGTGTATATGTAAAAAGTAACGTTTGATGTTTCTTTTCTGCATGTAACTTTACATTTCATTTTTGTTGAAGCCTATAGTACCAGTTAGGGCTGGTGCAGTACTTAATTTTACGAGAAAACATTAACCTGCTGCTGATGTTGGTAGCAAACATGATAGAAGTTTGGCTACTGGCTAATACACCGATGTGACAGAGCTGCAGTCATCAGAAAAGCATGTATTTGTGCCGTAAACATGTGATTTAGAGTTTTTGCGAACTGAAAAAGGTACAATGTACAGGCAACAAACTCAGACAGCTCCATAGTAACAAAACCTTCCAATTGGCTTCTTGACAACTTTTGAACTGCAGAGGAAACGCAAGAGTCATTCCAATTCAACCATGACCCTTCCCCTCCAGTGCCTTCCCTCCCTCGCGAAGGGCTCCCTTGCCTGCTACGTCACTCGGAGGGCTTACTCGATTGGACGGAAGAAATGAAGATAGCATTTTATTTTGGAATGGAACACAGCCCACAAGGAGACCTGAGGTGAGAAAAGAGGCTTCTGGAGGAGAATAAAGCGAGGAAACTCAGGTGTGTATCCTATGCAGAAGCCTTTTGTCAAGTGGCGAGATGTTTAAATATGGCACCTTCACATGTGACGTTGCTTTTTTTCCTGCTTCATCGGACGATGCTTAATGGAACTAAGGATTTCTCATTTTGCACCTCTGTCCTTGCGGTCCTTCCTGACATCACTCTCTCAGATCCTCCCTGGGAGGAGCTAAGACACAATGAAGCAAAGTAAGTATATGACGCAAGGAGACACGATAGCATACTGAAAAGTGCCCTTGGTTTCCTAATCTTCCATCCCAGTGTCCTTCCAATGCCCTACTCCGGCCCTCCCTCCCTCAGTGCATTAGAAGATAATTTGGTAAATTTCCCCTGTTACAGCTGCTGACATGTGCTGATAAAGGAGGTGATTATTGCATCCTGACAACACTTTTGAGTGCTGACTTATGACTGTGCCCACTCGTTCAGGCAGCTGAACACCCAGCTGGCGAGGTAGGGAGGTGTGTGTGCACACACAGCAGGGCAGCAAGCGTGACTGCTACGGCGTGCTTGTGTATATTATACGTACATTCGAATGCACCCTCTAATTGGCAGATATCCTACAGAGTCATTCCAGCCAAAGTGGTCCTGAGTCAGAAAAATAAAATTTTGAATTCTGTCAATGGGATACATTTTTTTTTGGAAACTTAGACATCTAAACCAGTAGGAAATTATAACTTTAGTTTGATTCATTACATGTGCATCTGTGCCGCATCATCAAATAGAAGCCACTTAGGTGAAAAAGGCAAAAACAATGATATATTTTTTCTCACTTTTTTTATAATTTCCAACACAAAAAATACAGTCACACAGTCTTTTACTGAATAGAGGTTTACTTAAATCAATGACAATTGCTAAATTTCCGTGTTTTGATTCTGGTGTTGCCAGACCATGTTTTTGTGATGACCCTGATTTCAAGCCATGTATTCTGATTTTGTCCATGCCATGTTTTGTATTTTGTCTGTCTTTCTTTGTTAGGTCCTTTGCCTGCCATTTCCCATATTCATAGTTTAGATTATCATTCTGGTTTATGTATTTCTCATGCCCTGCATTGCACATTGTCTCCCCAGTCTTGTCATGTGTTCCGAGACAGTTTTATTCCCCAGTCTTGTGTGCCACAGTTTCAGGTGATTTCCTGCTTTCTGGGTTTCCAAACATTCCTAACCAATCTCGTTTTCTTCCCTCGCCTTGCTGTTTTATCTTTACTAAAAAATACTAATAGTTTATTATTTTGGATAAATTACTAACACTAACTAACATTGTTTATAGTACTAACGTATTAACAAGCACTAGGGATTGTATAGCTGCACATTACTAATTGACTAACAAGCTCTCAGCACTCGCTCTGCTCTAGTCTCCGCCTCTTGCCTTCACTCAATTCACTTTGCTGTGCTTCAAGCAGATTCTCTGCACCTTGTTAATCACTGTTCTGCCTCTCACTCTCTGCACTTTAGAACTCCCTAACCAGAGTCGTCTGTTTGTCATAGGTGGTCTGTGTAATCCCAGTGCGCATTTTGACTTTCACCAATTTCATGTGGTTGGGAACTTCCACTTGTTTGTTCCTTTGTTAATTAGTCTGATCCAGCTCACCTGTTCCCTGTTATAGCATGTGACTTCCCATATGTGTCTTTAAGCAGTCATTTCACCTCCCGCTCTTGTCAGAACATTTTCCCTGTGCTGTGATCGTTTATGCCTTGTGCTCTTAGTGTTATACTTCTGACTGGAACATCCCAGATTTTGATTTTGGCTTTACCTTTGATATTCCTGTGCCCGTGTACTGTACCTGCTTTGCCCGACCCTGAGTTTTGTCTTTGCTGCCCTGTTTACGAACTGGAGTATGTCTACTGGATTTTGGCTCTGGATTTATCTCTGATATTCCTGTGCCTGTGTACCGAACCTGCTTTGCCCATCCCTGAGTTGTTTGCTGCCCTATGTACAATTTGGATTACGACTACTGGATTCTGATTTTGGATTGTGGACTCCCGTTGTAAACATAAACATGACCAAAAACCATAACCATGACAGGCACACTGTACAGCCCTGGGTAACTATGAACTTCAAATATCTAAAAAGTGAGAATCATGAACAGAAATTGGAAATTCGGTAAAGAGGGAAACTTACTTATCTGAATAAAAGTGAGTGATCCTGAGAATCAGTCCTCTGTGTTACATGGAGGACATAGGTCTGCCAGGGCTTTTTCCACTCTATTCCTTTATAGAAGACGTGGTGGCCCTGTCACTGTCAGTAGAGTCAAGAAATTGCTCAAAAACAACATGGTTTCAGATTCAGAACAGAAATTGGTCTCCGCAAGAATGGCTTCTTGCAGAAAAACAAGGTTTCACTGCAGAAGCTGGTCTCGGCAAGAATGGCTTCTTGCAGTTTTCGTAGTATAAATGGCTTCCTATCTGAACCCATCACAAGGAAAAGACTCCTAAACCACTTGATTTTGTGAAAAATATTTATTTCAAAGAAAAACAAATCACTGGATGTTCATGAAATGCTCCAGAAATTGATTTCTTCATACCCAATGCGGACGTGTAACGCGCA
The DNA here is from genome assembly GCA_029721435.1 of Gymnothorax reevesii. Taxonomy (NCBI): domain Eukaryota; kingdom Metazoa; phylum Chordata; class Actinopteri; order Anguilliformes; family Muraenidae; genus Gymnothorax; species Gymnothorax reevesii. Next base: position 67,766,281 of record CM056578.1, on the reverse strand, counting down.
CAACTTTTTTTTCCCGTAACGCCCGAATTCCCCCATTAAAAGATTTCGGTATTTCTAAAATCCCCATCAATACCTGATGTGACAACTTGATATATTGGTTATTCAAATCATAACTAAGAGAAATGCACTCTAGTGGCACACTTCACAGACGTTTGAGGATTTGAAAAAAGTGACATTTCATTTTTCTCTGAATTTAACACACATAACGCTGAAAATGAGGCTGTAGCCGGCAGCAAAAAAGTTAGCAAACGGAGGGAAATTTTTTTTACTTTCCATGAGAGAGTACTGACCCAGGACCACAAACAATGTTTAAACAAGCTGGAAACTCCAAGCAATAAAAAATTGTAGTCATATTTATCATTAAAATGTGTGTCCAAACAGTAACACACTTAATGCTGAATGGCCCTCCAGCTGTTTCACAGAGGCAGACTATCTGGAATTGTTTATAAAGCATTTAGACTACTGTCAAAAAAAGAAAGTGTCATGGCCCCAATTTGCTACGACATATAAGACAGCAAGGGATGACAGACAAAATTTTTAAACTCAAACAGATTTAATTAAACAAAGACCAACACTAACCTACAATTTATACTACTGACCAAGATTGATAATATACCCTCCCACTATACCAGACCCTCCCACCTTTTAGACTTATTTTTAATTCTCTGGGACTTTCCGTCTCAGACATGTCCAGGACATGCCCAAACATAGCTCCAGACTGGGCTTAAGAAAAAAAGGGTCAATTCTTTCCACATTACACCTCCATTCCAAATGGGGAAAAATTTTGACTCAAAAAGGCAAAATTTTTCTCTTCAATACAAAAATGGTTAAGTAGACACTATAGATATAATACAATATTTGAATAAACACGTGATATATACATACTGAAACACGGGATAAGCAATCAGCAATTACATTGTCAGTACCCTTTACATGCTTAACCCCTTTCTGCAGATGTAGATGCTCGCGTCTATAGACCTGCAAATTTGAGCACTTAGTTAGAGTACTTGACCACGAGATGGCATCCCCGGATCAGCTATTGAATTTTCCCAAGCAGGCAGAGCTGAAACGCGATTTAGAGTATGGAGAACTTCCCTCCAATCCCTGCTTTTCAGGAGTTGCATGAATTAAACTCCTCAGCTAAGCCTGATGTGTAAACTGGTCAATATCCTTGCCCATAGTAACGATCCAGTAGTTTAAAAAAATTATCACTTGCGACAGAAAAAAACTTAGTACTCTGTTGCAACCATTTTAGCTACAGTGAGCCAACAGTATTCCAATTAGTGGTTAAAAAAATACATTTTGTGAAGCAAAAAATCTGACATTGTATTGACTCTCACATTCTACTGTCAATTACAGTCATCACGCTCAAAATATGCATAGTTCCCTCCCTTGGATTAACGCGTAGATTCCTCCATTGACAAATTCAGCGCTCCCTTCTATCCATCCAAGTACTGGTGTTGATAGCCAGTCTCTCAATTATATACTCAGATTCATCTGTGTAACTCTACAGTCATAGTTCACGCCCTTGTGAAGCTTCCCCGGTAACGATGTATTGATAGACTCGTTTCTCATCCAATTCCTGAGTGCTTAAACTTTCCTCAATAACTGAAATACATTGTTCGGACAATAAGAATAGGATACAAAGCTAAGTGTAAAAGTAAGGTCGGTTGTGTTCTTCGAATGTTGGCCACGGTTGCGCAGCTGGAAATGATGCGATATCAAAGAAACAAAGACACCCGAAACTGGCCTGAAGTGTTCAGTTTCATTTACGAGATAAATGTTGTATGGACGCGGTCAATGGGAATTATTCCAAATGAAACAGTACTGGAGGGTTTCTCCTACCCGATTCATCCGTCTCTGGTGGGGGGCATCAATGAAGAAAACAGGTTATACTTCTACTCTGTTTGCATTTTGCTCTATATGGCTTTTTGCTGTAGAATTTATATCGCGTTTAAAGACATCGAATGCCGAGGTTTTCGTTTCTCCAATTGCTTTCTGCCCACGCACGTCGGTAGATCCCTCGATACGTTCATTACACCATTCTGTTGAAAATGGAAGCATATGTCGTTTGATTTTTCCTGAAAGTGAAATTTCTGTTCTGTTAAAATAAGGTATATTTCAGAATTCAGATATTACTGAGTTAGCAAGTTTTTTCCCTTATAAGGTGTAAGGTTTTATATTTTTGTATATGAAAATTTAAAAAACAATTTTACAATTTGAAATGTTAGATTTTCAATAAATGACTCACACAGTGGTCTTTCCTGGACGAGCCCCCAATTTATTATGACCCCAATTTGTTATGGCCCCAATTAGCTACGACATATAAGACAGCAAAGGGATGACAGACAAAGTTTTAAAACTCAAACAGATTTAATTAAACAAAGACCAACACTAACCTACAATTTATACTCCTGACCAAGATTGATGATATACAAGAAAAAAAATATTTACAGTCCCTTGATGGGGTTGCTTGGTGATGTTCCGGGTGAGGAAAATGCTCCAACACATGCGAAAATCCACAAAAAGCTTCACAGGTCTTGAAAAGAGTTACAGGTCTGGTCAAATGTATCCTTCTCCTTGCAATTTCTCCTATTACTTTACTCTCTCAATTTCTCTCCTTATATACTCTTTTGCGGACCCCTCCCACCTTTTAGACTTTTTTATAGACATGACAGACGGACGGACAGAGCTATAGCTATATCCCCCCGCATTATATGCCAGGGGGATATAGCTATCGCTCTGTCCGTCCGTCCATGCGTCTGTAAAAATTATTTTTTCCGCAGCATAACTTGAAAACCGTTCAGTATTTCTTCACAAAATTTGACATGTAGGTCAGGTGTCATATGTAGATGTGCCTTTTGGTATTTAGGAATTTCTTGAGCAGTTACTCCACGAATGTGGGGGGCCGGGGGGATACGCCATTGCCAGATGGCTGTAGTTTAATTCTCTGGGACTTTCCTTCTCAGACATGCCCAGGACATGCCCAAACCTAGCTCCAGACTGGGCTTAACAAAAAAAAATCAATACTGCTGTCTAGTGGCTTCTTTCCACATTACAAAAAAAACTCATCTCCAGTCAACAAGTAAATCATGAAACGATCAGCAATTAATTTCCATGAGCGATTAGAGGGCAAAGCGTCAAAATACAACACAAACCTTGTGTTTGTTGCAGTACCGGAATAAATAGTAAACTCCGGTATCCCTTTCTGAAAATCCCTTCTGTCTTCAGCGAAACTGTAGTATGTCATGTGAGACAAGATGACTTGGTAGCCTAATTAATGCTGAGGGTTTCTGTGTGAGCACATGGAGACAGCTCGGGGTTGCCTGCAGCGTTGAGCATCAACTGTTGGCATAATTACCGAGGGAACCACTGCCTGAAACTTTATGATAGCACTGCCAGTGAAAAATTCAGTAACATCTTCTAGAAGAGCAGCTGAGCCAAGCAACAACATTAACTGGAGAACAAGTCAAGATATAAACAAATCATTCATTAAAAAAAAAAATACACACAAGGTGTTCGGGCAAATTCTATTCACAAAGCAGAAATGCTGCCATCTCAATATGTTCAGAAAAAAAACCCAAACACTTGGGACTTTGGCCCAGCGGTTTAAAAACATGTAATCACAGTGGACTACAGATTACTTATGTGACACTGAAATTTTTTTTCCTTCACATTGCAGACAGGGTATCAAAAGCATGTTCCGTCTGTGACATGGGGCAGACTCAGTATTCAAGCGCAGACAGTATTTCAGTTCAGTTGTTTAATGAAGGCTCTTGGTGATACAATCCAGGTCAAGACCAATCAGGCAGAATACAGCACAGATCAGGAAATTCAAATCGACAACAAGATACAGTCCACTGATCAAAAGCCAAATGAGAGGAACGCCAATCGTAATCCAGAAGACCAGGAAAGAAGCATTAGCAGACAATAGAAGAGGGAAAAGGCAAAATTGAAAACCATGGACCAAGACAAAACCGTGATTGAGAAGCATGAGGGAGAATAGAATGCTTGACAGCCAGAGAAACTGGAAACAAATGCACAAATAAATCAATTTCATGATATATAAACAGAGAAACAGAAGCTAATAGGAAGTGATCACAGGTAAGAGTGCAGGAAATAGTGTGGCAGGGGGTGTGTCTGTAAACAAGGGAATGAGGTGCAGGTAAATGAAGCTTAGCGAAAGTTCAGTCCAGATGACTCTCGCGCTCTTCGACTCCATTTATTTTCTTTTCATTCACTCGCCTGCTCGCTCGTAAACCTCTGCAGTCAATTTCTGGGGCTGTCAATTGAGCTGGTTTTGCAGCTGATCTCTTCCATCCAACCATGGCACACCTCAGTCGCATCGCTAGCCAATTGTTATGTTGCTGTCTTTTAAAAAAATGTCATTTCTCTGTGCCTTGGTTTGTTAATGCTGCCATTCACTGACCCTCCTCCAGCCACCACTGCCCCCAGTGTCTGGACTCTTCGGGGGATTTTCCAGCTGCTGCTCTGAGCCGTGCTCCTGCTCTACAAGTCTTCCCGAAGAGTCCAAAGACTTGTCTGATTTTAAGCATGTTAATTCTGACTGCGGTCTTCCTGCTGTCCTGATCCTCTCATCCCAAATTTATCATCAATTAATTAGCCAGCCAGCATAGGATGGGCTTCCCTGCAATAGCCAGGTTCCTCCTGAGATTTCTTCTCACTGAGGAGTTTTTTCTCACCACTGTTCGAGGCTTGTTCTCCCTACAGGGAGTTTTTTGCCTGCTATGTGGGGGTTAGGGATTAGTCTGGGCTCTACCCATTTCTCTCTGTAAAGCGTCTTTGAGACAGCCTGTCTATGAAAAGCGCTATATAAATGGTATTGAATTAAATTGAATTCTACCTATGCTCAACGCACAATAAATATTTCCTAATGTCACTCGAGTCTCTCCTGATTGAATTACTAAACAGAACAGGGAGGGCGAAGGAGTGAGGCGGGACAACAAAAGCACGTGGCAGAGAACGGATGTGAGAAAGGAAAGAGAACTAATTCACCTAACAAATAAAAAACACAATGGGATCATTCCATATAAAATCATTGTGCCTCCCACCTGATCCCCTTGGAATCAGCTGATTTTTCTAGTACAAGAACTTCAGTGTATTTAATGAATCCTTGCCATATTTTACTACAATCTTGTGAATTTTTTTGAGTTGTTGGCTCAAAAAGTATACGGGGGTAGGTTGAAATTTTGTGCTTTTTAACTCGCATCATTTTTTGAACATTTTTGAGCTCTCATAACTTCATGCGTATTAGAGATGGCAAAATAAAAGACATATTGGAGCACTATTAAAAACTGAAATGAAATCAATTGTTGGCCTATTCTAGGCGCCACAATTTTAGGTCAATGTATGGATTTTCTTCGACGAGATTTGTTCTGTAATCGACTTTAAGCTTCAATATCATGGGAAAGTTATGTATGGAAGTTTCAATAACAATACTGCACCAATTTAATGACGATGATATATTTTAGTATAAACAAGTATTGGAACCATGGATGTGTCATGTGTTTTCTTGTAATTCACCAGAGAACTTGGAAAAAGGACATTTTAGGAAACTTATGGGGGTCATATCACCATGTGGGATAGGCTGATGATCAAATCATTTTATGGGATATGAAAGATCTAATTTTGATCTAAATTTTGATACGGGCTCATCTTCTAGCCATGATTTCTCCTATTCCAAATGATTTTCACACTCGTCAACGTAGCTCACTATTTCAGTTGTTATTAAAATTTTTCACACAGACGGTATTATTTGGGGTATAGAAAACCGTACGCCTCGGAACCTTGTCTACTGACCCTCTTATCAGATCAGTGATTCCACAGACCATCAAGAAAAATATTTTTCTTGAAGTAACCTGGCTGACCGTGAAGAATTATAAATCTTCACAGCCACTGGCACAGCTGAGGTCTGATAACTTGCAGTCTTACAAGGAGCACACCAGTAATTAAAATCCTCCGGGAATGGTCCATCAACAGACTTGAAACCAGATACCAATCAATTCTTCTGACCTTGTCACTCAACGATCAATATAACCTGTTGGACCCTCTGAACATAACATGCGTGTCAAGTTTAGTGAGAATCAACGCATAATTTGCCATGCAGAGATGAGAGAAGTGTAAACCATAGCAACTTGTAATCAAAGCATAAAAATCCTACTCTAAACCCTTTACGGTGTGAGATCGCCAGTATGTGATCAGGGGAGTTCCCAACAATGACAAAGAATACAATAGGAGGGGGAAAAAAATGGCTTTAGATGTTCAATTGCAATCTTGCCATTGCTGTTTGAGCAGAGGCTCGTGCTCACCTGCAGGTTCTCTTCTTCCTTCACCAGACCCTTTGGGGGGAACAGGTCCTTGGCCTGAATGCACTCCAGACTGGGGGGTCCCTCCTTACCCTGCCGAAAAAGAAGCGGAGAGCTGGTCAGCAAAGCAGTTCACAGTACAACGGGGATGTCCAGTCCCATTCAAAATGGCCTGGTCTGGTGCGACTGCAGGTTTTCAATTTTGCACAGACTCTACTAATTAGACAACCATGGTTCTTGATAAGACATTAATATATAGAATCAGGAATCTTAGTGCTATGCAGGTGCATAAAGGACCATACCCAGCTAGCAGGGAACATTTCCACAACAATGGCTGACATTCCCTACAAGTTCTGATTATGTTTTAAAGAAAACATTTTTATATAATGTTCAAAGAATGTTTCAAGAATGTTTATAATGTCAAATAATGTTCCTAAAATGTTATATGTTAACAAAGGAAGAATGTTTTAGGCGCAACATTTAGGATGTTTTGGGAATGTTGTTGAGCTAATATATGATACAGTGGTCTTCTATAAAATATTCCCACAATGTTCCATAATAACAAAGGAAGAACAATCTCAAAGCAATTTTGAAAATGTCAGGATGTTATTGAGGCCTCAGATCACAAAACGTTATTCATAAATTATTCTTGTAATATGATATGTTAGTAAAGGTAGAACATTTGGTTTGCAACATTGCGCATGCGTCGCTGCAATGATTGACAGCACTCTGACTAATCTGACATCTGACTAATCAGAGGGCTGCGCCAGCAGGCACTTGCAGAGCTGCAGCAGGTGAAGAGAAGTCGACATGTCATCATAAAGACAAGTCTGGAGCATATACATCCATGGTCAGGAGCAAGCAAGAGTGAAAAAAAAGGTAAAACAAGAGGAAACTTGTGCTTCACTTGAAGGCGGGTATGTTGTTGAAATAAAACTTTGTGACACAAACACCTGCTACTTATTAGATAGAATCTCTGTCTCCAACCTCTGCCTAGACTGGAGAAAAAAAAATCAGCTGCCCTGATTAACATTTATTGAATGTCCTGTTAACGCCCAATGCAGTCACTTCAGTTAAGTTTATCCCACCTCCTGAGGTAAAATGACCAGTTGGTGGTCGTATATATTGATAGGCTATAAACTCACTCAGTCCGTTTGATCCTGGATTAGTATGTTTTCTTAGGACTGTAGACTGTACATACAACAACAATAGTGATAATAATAATATAATAATAGATAGCAATAGTTTTTTGTTAATAATAGTAGTAGGGCTACCAGACCAGTAGGCTACTAATAGTAGTAGTATTTTATAGTCTATGATAATAGATAGTACTAGTAACAATAGCCTAGTAGTTTATTATATTTTTTTCTAGTTGCTGTTGTAGCAGTATTTGCATTGATTGCATTTAAATCTTTTTGAGGCAAGTATTTACATTAATTTAATTTTGTAGTTAATTATTAAGACCAAAACATATCTTAATCTGCTTGTATTTCTTATAACAGGGTCAATGCTGAAAATTGTCCCCACATCGCCAGGGCCAAGTCACTAACTTTATTGACTTTTATTTTGTAAAACCTCTTTTGTACCTCCTGAGCTCCCGTAGTTCTGTTGGGCTTCCGTAGCCCCTCCCTTCTTTCCCTCCCTGGGCTGTTAAACACTGTGGAGGTTAAGTTGTGTTCCGAATTGTGCTCTGTAATTTTACTGTTTTCTTTGAAATTTATCTAATTTATGTTAATAAACAACGCGCATCAAACGTTTTATAATTTCCGATACATTACCTGGCCATTTTTGTGCCGTTTTTAACCTCTAAAATAAGTTTTGTGGATATTTTTATTTGTGTGTGTTAGGAAAAGGGATTAAAGAGCCATTGTCTGTAAGGTTGAGGCAGGTGGTGATAGTCACCTTCTTCAATTTTGCTGAAACTTTGGTGGTTTTATGTCAAATTTTTTGACCCTGCACCAGTTTGGGTTTTGGGGGTCAATCAAGTGCAAGCCGAAATAGGGCCTAAAATGCCAAATTACCAAAATTAGATTTTTGGGTTGCTCTTATTCAATGCACTAACTTTATCCCAAAGTAAAAGTAGGAAAATTGAATTATAGGGGGGATGGTCAGTGGAAAGAGCGATTCTTGGCCTGGGATCTTCTTCGCGGAATATATAGGGGACGTGTCAGTATGGCCGCAATCGATTTTCGTCACTAGTTTGCACCCCCAATACTCTGTATGCGATCAGAGCCCCAGAACCTTTACAGTAGCATTACACTGGTATGTAGTGAGACTATCCATTAGAGATGGAAAAAGTTGGGATAGTGTATGCACCCCCCAACAGGTGGCACCGAATATGGCAAAATGCCAAAATTTGGCCTATTTCAGCACCACCTGGAGGCTTGCGTAGTCGATTGACAGGGCAAAGGTTTGTTACGTAATGAAGTATAGAGGTCACCCTTTTAGTTTATGAAAGCCATTTTTTGGAATAAGGACTACTGTCCATAATAGGTGGTGCTGTACTAACAGATGTACTGGTACATGCGTTAAGCAGTATCCACTCAAAATTGCTCATGATTGGTCCAGCTGAAATGCGCGGTGAAAATCCCCAGGAAATACATTTGTATGAGATGTCCTTCACCCTTCAACTTGCAGTTATTGCAAAGGGAACAATGGAATCATGACTGCGCATGTCAATACAAGGGGTGCTAAAATGCTACTTCCGTGGAACATGAAGAGTTGAATGGCGTATACGAGATTGTTGTTCATTTGTAAAATTTTGTTCTGAACCACTTAACAATGGGTACGAATACAATAAAATGGAACATAAGAGCCCAAGCCCAGTCTGTATGCAAGTCTATCCACCTGTATAAAATGGGCCTGTAACTATACAAGAAGTTGTTTTGTGAGAAAAATACCAGTTTATTATACATTGGGAATGTTTGTATAATCATCCGAGCCAGTTCTGGCACTTTAAGGACGTTCACATATGTGGATGATTCTGGATAAACCCTCAGATTGAAAAAGTGGCTTTTCAATAGTCTGAAACAATGGAGTAAACAGGAAGTACAAGTGGTGCCCTCAATCAAAGACTTGAGGGCACAAAGAATATCCCATATTTTATAAATATTTTTGAGTTGTAGGCTCAAAAAGTACAATACAGGGGTAGGTTGAAATTTTGTGCTTTATGACCTGCGTCATTTTTTGAACATTTTAGAGCCTTCATAACTTCATATGTATCAAAGATAACTACATGAAATTTTCAGAGCTGAAAGACATATTGGAGCACTATTAAAAACTGAAATTGTAGGCCTACTCTAGGCGCCACAATCTTAGGTCAATGAATGGATTTTTTTTGACGAGATTTGTTCTGTAACCAACTTTAAGTTTCAAAATCACGGAAAATATGGAAGTTTCAATAACAATACTGCACCAATTTAATAACCATGATATATTTTAGTATAAACAAGTATTGGAACCGTGGATGTGTCATGAGTTTTTTTGTAATTCACCAGAGAACTTGGAAAAAGTACATTTGAAGAAAATTTCAAGGGGTCATATCACGATGTGGGATAGGCTGATGATCAAATCATTCTATGGCATATGAAAGATCTAATTTTTATATATATTTTGATACCAGGCTCATCTTCTAGCCATGATTTCTTCTGTTCCAAATGATTTTCACACTTGTCAACGTAGCTCAACATTGACGAGTGTAAAAATTTCATGCAGATGGTATGATTTGGGGAATAGAAAACTATAAGCCTTGGAACCTTGTCTACTGACCCTCTTATCAGATCAGTAATTCCACAAACCACCAAGAAAAATATTTTTGTTGAAAGCGAGTGTTAGGATGTGCTGGGATGTAGATCTGAGTAAACAGGAAGAGGAATGCAGTCAAAGGAGTTCAGAGATATAAGTGGGGGCCAGATTATTAAGGGCTTTAAAAACAAATAAAAGAACCTTAAAATCTACTATGAGCTTCACAGGCAACCAGTGAAGGGAGGCCAGTATTGGAGAAATATGGTCCCTCTTTTTGGTGCCTGTGAGAAGCCTGGCAGCAGCATTTTGAACTCTTTGGCGAGACAGGGCAGAATTACTGATTGCTGTATACAGGGAGTTGCAATAATCTACAACCCCAATTCTGAAATAGTTGGGACGATGTGTAAATTGTGAATAAAATAAAAATGCAATGACTTTCAGATCACATGGGCCAATATGTTATTTACAATAGATCATGGAAAACATTTCAAATGTTGAAACTGAAACATTTTACATTTTTATCCACAAAATGAGCTTATTTAACATTTTCTGGCTGCAACAGGTCTCAAAAACGTTGGGACACAGGCAAAAGAGGGCTAAAAAAGCAATTAATCTATAACAGAATCAGCTGACAGAACATTTAGCAAGTAATTAAGCTAACTGGCATCAGGTGTGTAACATGATTGGATTTAAAAGGGATGTCTTAGAGAGGCTGAGTCTCTCAGAAGTAAAGATGGCCAGAGGCTCTCCAGCCTGTGAAGGCTTGAGTAAAAAAATTGTGGAATTCTTTAAAAACACTGTTCCTCAATGTCAAATTGCAAAGGCTTTGAAGGTCTCATCATCAACAGTGCATAACATGATCAAAAGATTCAGAGAAACTGGAAAAATCTCTGTGCGTAAGGGACAAGGCGGAATACGTTTACTGGATGCCCGTGATCTTCAGGCCCTCGGACGCCTCTGCATCACTCACCGGCATGATTCTTTCATTGACATTTCTAAATGGGCCCAGGAATACTTCAAGAAATCACTGTCTGTAAACACAGTCTGCCGTGCCATCCACAGATGCCACCTAAAACTCTATCATGCAAAAAGGAATCCATTGTTGAGCATGATCCAGAACTGCTACCATGTTCTGTGGGCCAAGGCTCATTTAAAATGGACTGTAGTAAAATAAAAAGTGTCCTGTGGTCAGAGGAGTCCAAATTTGACATTCTTGTTGGAAATGGGCTTATCGTCATGGGCTTCGTGTCCTCTGGGCTAAAGAGGAGAAAGACAACCCCTCCTGTTATCAGCGTTCAGTTCAAAGCCAGCATCTCTGATGGTATGGGGATGCATTAGTGCGTATGGGATTGGGACACTTGCATGTTTTAAAAAGCGCCATGAATGCTGCAAGGAATATAAAGGTTTTAGAGCAACATATGCTCCCTTCCAGATGACATCTGTTCCAGGGAAGGACTTGTGTATTTCAGCAGGACAATGCAAAACCACAAACTACAGCTATTACAATAGCATGGCTTCATAGTGGAAGAGTCCGGGTGCTGAATTGGCCTGCCTGCGGTCCTGATCTTTCACCGATTGAGAACATTTGGCGTATAATTAAACGAAAAGTCAGTCAAAGGAGACCCAAAACTCTCCAGCAGCTGGAGGCCTGTATTAAACAAAAGTGGGATCAAATTATAATGGCTAAACTCAAGAAACTTGTCTTGTCAATGCTCAGACACCTCCACTCTGTGTAAAAAGAAGAGGGGATGCTACCACCATGGTAAACAGGCCCCTGTCCCAACTTTTTTGAGACCTGTAGCAGCCATCAAATTCGAAATAAGCTCATTTTTGGATAACATTGTAATATTTCCCAGTTTCAACATTTGCTCTGTTATCTCTGTTCTATTGTGAATAAAATACTGGCTGGTGTGATTTGAAAGTCATTGTGTTTTGATTTTATTCACAATATACACTTTGTCCCAACTATTTCGGAATTGGGGTTGTAATCTAGAAGTGATAAAGGCATGGGTTATAATTTGCAAGTCTTGGAATGAAAGAATTTGCTTTATTTAAGCAATCTGCCTAAGATGAAAGAAGCTATACCTCACTACTGCATTGACTTGCTTATTGAAGCAGAGGTCAACGTCAAAGATCACATCCAGGTTCTTGGCATGTGGAGTGATATGGGCAGATGGTGAACTCAAACACTGGGTGAAGCCACTAGTCACGTCCGGTGGACCAAATAAGATAACCTCCATCTTTGTTTCGTTTCGCTGGAGGAAGTTGTGTCTCATCCAACGTTTTAAATCCTTAATACAGTCCAGAAGGGGTGTTATGGAGCTGGTGTTATTAGGTTTCAGGGGAAGATATAGCTGATGTCATCAGTGTAGCAGTGAAAAGCAATGTTATTGTGCTGAATAAGGGAACCAAGTATAAGCTTATATAGGGTGAGAAGAGTAGGGGCAAGAATGGAGCCTTGGGTGACCCCACAGGTGATAGGGGCAAAGGAGGAAGAGGCAGAGCCGATGCTTACAGAAAAGTGCCTGTCACCATGATCGGACCTAAACCACTTCAGGACAGTGCCCTCGAAACCCACCAGATGTTCACGGCCTGTGAATCAAAATCAAGTTGTTGCACTCATGTATCATTTATCTCGGGCGATTGCGTGTTGTTTTGTAATTATCATGTGATCTTGTCAGGCTCGCTCATTGGTCTCGCTACTGTAGCCGTCCAGCACTGTTTCGCATCAAAGATGCAGTCAGTGTAAATTGACAGACGGCAATGCATGCAGCAAGCACGCAGCACGCCGGAGGCGTACCGAACACGCATCTGGTGTAAATCCAGGGTTAGAAATTCAATTTCAATCACTCAAAGGAAAAATTGAACCGACACACATAAGGAGAAAATAATGCACCAATGATTTAAAATAAAAAATTAATTTCAAGCTGTGGAGTTTTCACTCACACACATCATCAGACAGCCCAAAATTAGCACACAACATTCTCAACATTTACGCCAACACTTATTGTGATGAAAGATGAAAGTTGCCATCATGAGCCATTTCAAAACAGGTCATTACTAGGGCCAGGGACCAGACCAAGAAATCCTGATACCATCCACTTACCAGGGCCACAATTATCCATCGACCAATCCTAATAATTCTCATGAAACAAAGCTGTGCACATCTGCTTACCCAAAATAATATTAAAAAAACCTCAATTATTTAATGTAGGTAAAATTTTATCATACTTACCAATAATAAGTATTATTAATAATACAGATGCATTTCAAAATCATGTCTGGGGTCTCTGAGTGGCTCACAGCCAAGATGTTAGTCTTGGTATGGAAGGTCAAGTGTGGCAGAATTGGCCTGCTTTTGAGCTGTGGTTTTTTTTGCATTAGAGACATTTATTTTGTGCCTGGTGGCTATGGTACCGAACGCCAAATAATTCTGCCCCGTTTTGATGCATGGTGGAATTGTATAAGAATTTTCATCATTCCTTTGCTTTACATTGCTTTAAAAACCCTAAATCAAGTTCCGCAGTTCTATCACATTTTGATTGTTTCATTTCCAATCCATTGCTGTGGCATGCAGATCCAATAAAATGAAAATGTAGTCAGTGTCCAATTGAGCATGAACATGACTGTGGCAGTCAGGCCACGCCTCTAGCCGTCCAGCTCAGCGGTGTACTAAGATCCAGACCACACTTCAATCATTATTTTTTTATTTCTCCCACCTGTTTCTCATTGGCACTGGGGGGTAGCAGTGTGCATTTAAGACCCAGTTTAACTCAGTTTCATTGTGGAGTCTCCTATATCCAGGCCTCTGCGGCATTGTTAGTCTTGCTTAGACTCAGTCTCCGTATTCATGTATCTTACTCTATACTCTAAACTTAAACTTAGTGCTGTTCGCGCATTTGCCAAGCACTTTAATTTTAATGAACATTGTGTCCTTTTGCATTCCTACTTGTAATACATTGTAACTGTAGCCATAGCCCAGACTGTATTACTCATAGAGCTTTCTTTGGAACCTCGTTTCCATTTTGTTTTCTATTGCAACATTTGTGCCTGCTGTTGTTTAGTAGGCATAATAAATTCAACCAGGCCCATTCTTGCACTTGATTCCAGTCCTAACTTCCAGTCCTCTGTCCTATGCATGAAGCATAACTGTTACATTAGTAAAAATTTGTGAATATGCATAAATTTTGCGTATTAAGTTAATGAAGTACAGCAAAAAAAAAAAAAGCTACGAGCTTAGAGAAAAATAAAAGTCATGATTTGGGCAGAACTTTGGTCAACTTAGTTGATTTTTTTTTTTTGTTGAAATAAAAAAAAGTTACCACTAAAAGGTACACACAGACATTTTAATTTCCTGCATTAGCATTCATTTTTATCACTGAGTGGAAAAATTCTTAAGCTAAGAGGCCACATTTTTCTAACAAACAAATCTCAGCATAGAAAAATAAATGTTAAGGATATTGGTGCAACCTGCCAAAAACACCTTGCCTTGTGTCCAATAATGGCTTGTTCCTTCCCAGACGTCTTGTTGGAAAATACAAAGTCATTATAATATACTGGCCGTCCTTGTTCTGCTTTAAATTTGTGAAGCCAGAGTACAGTGGTTGTGACAAAACAAATGCATAGCAAAATAAAAGGCAAGTCCACCAAAGGTCCAGTTTCAACACGTCAGTGAAGAGGAGTGGGAACTTGCGTGCAGTAGCCTAGCAGGCAAACACAGAGTAGGTGCTGCAGGGAGAGGGGGGTGGGGCAGACTCACAAAGACATGAGCACAATATTTTTACCACGACCAGAGCCTGCACCTCATTAGCTACAGCATCCATTACAGACAGGCGAGTGACAAATAAGAATACTCCCTGAAGAAACAGCTGTTAGAATGCAAGTAATGAGGAACCAAGCTTTTTAAAGGCGATGACTCGTCTGCTAACATGCAGGCATTCTATATCCAGTACATTACTCGGACGTGAAGACCAGCCAGCAGTATCCAAACATCGCCACATTTCCACTGTGTTTTCAGCAACGCACACGTCCAGCGACACATTCATACAGGAACAAACACTTGCTTACCCCCCCCCCCAGCTCCGCCGCGCACACCCCTCTAAGATCCGTTTTCTCTCTCCCCTTCTCGCCCTCTTTCATTCCACTGCCGTTATAATCACAACTGGAAGCACCTATCCAGCAGCAGAGTCAATGCCACCTGGATGCACAAAAAGGCCTTGAAACATAGCAAGCCCTGTCCTTTACTTTTTGAGCAGGCTACACCTGATTAAGCCTTTTTTGAAATCAGCATGGATTTCTCTGGCTATTCTTTAAAGCCAAGCGGCTGAGAGCAATTAGGTAGAAGGGCAGAATGCAAGTGCGGGCTCTGCCTCCTCCCCTCCATATGTGATACACGGGAGGTGCATCTGGACAGAGGCCAGGGAGACAAACCAGGTTGTGCCGACCGCAGTTTTGCTTTGTCACTATGCATCCCGGCCAGCCCCCCACAGTAACTCTGGCAGCCACGCAGATGCAGACAAAAATAACTGCCTACCGTTACTGTCTCCAACCTTAAAGCCACAACCTCACCTAGCTGTGTACCTGAAATATTGTACAACAATGATCTCTTTTCCATATTTTTTTCCAGCTGTGCGCTTATTTTGTCTAAAGTACATCCTATTTGTAAAAGTACATCCACCTAATGGTAAAGGAATATAAACACTACGTAGAATTGGAAAGGATTACAATTTTAATTTAACCTTAAATAGTTGTTCCAAGGACCAAGATCACGCACCCCCAAATAATGTAATGTGATACTTACCAGAAAAATGATGGTTAAGAATGAAATAAGTAATGAAAAATCAATTAAAAGTAGGATAGACAACATTAGGTAGATTTTGAAAGTTGCAAACAGAGAAGCTCACTTGTTCCAAGTTAACGCTCCAAAGCCACTCCCCAAAAGACGTAAACATGCATCATCTAACTCTAACCCCGAGGCCGTGTTTGAAACCGTGCACTAACAAACTACTCGCACTACTGACGATGTCAGAGTTAGGGCGGAGGGTGTTCACTTATGTGTGGGGAGTGAGTTTGTGTCTGCGAGAAGTTCCCGAATGTATACTAGATCGGGCAGATATTTTGTGGGTGCATCGTTAGCTATTCATATGCAAATTGCCCAAGATGCAACGCGACGTAAACCGCCAGAAAAACTTGCTGAGGAATAATAATAAGAAGCAACCAGAAGAGTTTCCACTGGGCCCGAAGCTGCGACGTAATGTGAGCAACAATATTTTGCTCCATCTTTCATGCGACTTCATATCCCTCCGAAAAACATGAAAAACGCGAAAAACAAAGCATGTTGCTGGCTGATACAAGTGATGTGCTCATTTTGCTGTCATTTTTCTTGGATTTTGAGCTTCTACCATGGATGAATTGGGTGCGCAGTGAAATGCTTTCTTTTTTTGTCTGTGTTAAATGTGTTTATTCTCATCTCCGACTCTTTTGAGCTGTAGCCTACAGTCCAGCCATGAACCCTGTAGATCAAAGATTTGTGGCTGTGTTTTAACAAAAAACAAAATCATGGACAAATAATTGAAAATGAATTCATAAACGAATTTTATATCTAAGATTTGCAGCTGGTTTCAGTTAAAAAGCATACCCTCTTTGATAGGTACTTCCTGGCGTGCACAATTTGGGGTGCGTTTCCAATAAGCTCAGATGCTAACGTTGAACCATTGACTGTATATGGCCAAACTATGTAGGCTGCTAATGTAGGCAGCAACTATGCTTTTTGGAAATGTAGCCTTGCTTTGTTCAGCTTGACACAACTGCGGTTCGCCTCCGTCAAAAATAGGCTCGCCGTGTATTTTCCGTGGAGCAGAGCAGAGAGCTGCTACTGGGACGCTGCAGGGATGTGTCTTAACCAGAATCAGCTCTGGCAGCCGTGTCCTGGCAGTAACATGCCCGCAGTGCTCCTGGTGGCATGTAGCGGTAAATGCCGACAGCAAAAGAGTAGTGAGTAGGGAGAGGGGTCTGGCACAGTGCATAATTACTTTTCATTGCATACCTTATTCAACCACTTGATGTATCATTCACAGACCAGAAAAAAGTCACATTATCAGCAATATGTAAATAGCATGAGTTTATACAATACGAATGCCATGAATGTAAATAATAAACACTGCTCAAGTTATCTTAGTTATTACAGCTGGTTGGCATGGTAAAATTTACAAGCAAAGATGGTAGCTAGCTAATATAAGTTTGCAGCTAACACTACCATGCTGGTAGTAACGGTTTTTTTCCCACCTCACGCAAGAATACTTGGATGGCATCGGTCGAAAGCAGTCACATGGAAACCCTGTATACTGGCATATTACGTGTCTGAGCCCATACGTGGCGTGCGAGTAGATTATCTCCCTTAGCGTCTCTGGAGCAGCCAAAATGGCGTGCAAGTGGAAAAAAAAAAGGTCTTTAATGGGATAAATTTGTTGCACAGTTTGTAAGAGGCCAAATACGGAAATATGCATGCATCACGAGTTTCAGCTTACAACTTTGCGGGCAAAGTGTCATTGCCCATGACATTCTTTGATTGAAACGGAGCCCTGTGTGAAGGCTGCATTAATCGCATCAGGTGTGTTTCCGCTCTGTTTGAATGAAAGCCTGCAGTCTCTAGACCCCTTTACAGCCCAGTGCAAAGCCATCAAGAGGTGTTATTGTTCGTAAACAAAGCGAGTTGAGCTTTCAGGATAATGAGTAATTATTAGCAGATTAATTGCCATATCCAGCCTCCTGAAAGCAGTGTTTAAGACCCTGTCTGAGTATCTTGTGTCTGGTCTACACTGACCGTAACACTACTTTACCACTGTGTGAGATTTCATAATGACAAATGCGAAAAAGCGCAAATGTACTCTTCCCAATAGAGAAAGCAGTTCAGATAAATTGTTTGTCCGAGGTTATGGCGGATACGAGCTGGGTGCAGTCACGTGACTGCAGCCCTGGATCTCATTGGCTGGATAGACCCAGGTGGGCTTGTGATGATACGCTCAGGAACCAGTCGCAAGAACCAAGCAATGCAGTAGATCTGATTTTATTGATCAAAGGGGAAATCCCACCCAGGGCAGAAGGCAAATGTACGAAGCCCACTATCCAAAAAAAAAAAAATCACAATCCAGTTGGGCAAAAACAGAGACCAGAACCAGGGCAGCAATCAGAGTACTAGTGGTCGGACAAAAATAGGTTTGGTTCACAGGCACAGGTATGTCAGAAGCAAAGCCAATACCCAGTGGGCGTAATCCAAGCCATAACCAGGGCAGCAATCACAGAATTCGTAGTCGGGCAGAAATGGGTCAAAAACATAGATGCAACAATAATCCAAAATCACAAAGCCAAAAATCAAAAAACAGGGATGGTCCAGTCAGAAGAGAATCACTAAGAGTACAAGGCGTGGAAAGCGTGGCACAAGCAAATTGAAAGAAACATTCTGACAAGGGAATGCTGTGAAAAGACTCCTAATATACACTCACAGGTAGTCACATGCTTAACACAACACAGGTGCAGGAAGTTAGATTGATTACAAAGGCAGCAAACATGAGGGAGAACCTAATCACATGAAAAAGGCAAAAGCCAACAAACGGACAGGGATCACAAGACAGCCTATAGACAGATCAAACAGATCCGGTTAGGGATTTCTATGTGCACAGAGTGAGTGGCAGAACAGTGATTAAACAGGTGCAGAGAATCTGCTAGAAGCACAGCAAAGTAAATTGAAAGAAGGCAAGAGGCGGAGACTAGAATAGGGCGAATGCTGAGAGATTGTTAGTCAAATAGTAGAGTGCAGCCATACAATCCCTAGTGCTTGTTAGTAAGTTAGTATTATATTCAATGTTGGTCTTGGTTAGTAATTTAACAAACACAAACTGGTAGTACAGTTTAATAATCTAGAGACAGCAAGATGAAGGAAGTAAACGAGATGGAAAGGAATGGTTGAAATCCAGAAACAATTAAATCACCTCAAAGTGTGGCATGCAGTACCACAAGACCAGACAGGGGGAGACAAAGTGCAATGCATGGCAAAAACAAAAACATGGACCGGAATATAACTATCATAAAAAGTAAAACATGGAAAAAACAAAACTAAGACAATACATGAACTCTAAGTAACCAAATCACAATACATAATCCAAGGCACAGTCAGACAGCGAAGATCCAAATACAAACATGGCAAACAGATCTGAGACATGGCAGACAGGCTGAATCATAACAGGGCTGCACTCTGGATCAGTCTATTCTGAATGGCTGGTCAACCTGAAATAACGTGGATGGCTAAAAAAGACCGAATATGGTAAGCATAACCCTGTTTCATGCGATTGAAAAATATTAAAGTGCAAGTTTTATGTTAGTTTAGCACAAAAACACCGCTATTAAATTTAGTGTCAGATAACTTTCATTTTAAAGCTGGGTCTGTTTTAATAGAGTCAAAATGTCGTTGTAGGTATGTTTTGCTGACAGCTATTCACTGGACTCAAGTAGTCCTGAGAAGTGGGCCATTTTGTCGCCTTACCGTTACTCATTCATAACTAAATGACTTTCGTGAATAACCGACCAGACGTTCTAAATTATCCAATGACTGTTTGAAAATTATATGCCTAATACAGTCTCAGATGTATGCGCGACATAAACTCTTACTTTTAAAATCACTTTTATGCAATACTGCAGTATGATTGAATGAGAAATTATGAGTGATTCATCAAGTACTACAGTAACTAATGCGAGATCAGAGAGACACCAGATGCGAGGTGGAAGGGAAAAGGGAATTTATTTAAACAAAAGCAAACAGGCACGAGGGCCAACAAAAAACTTGGCCCAAAGGGTTGCAAAAGACAAACTTAGGAGAGCTTCACAGAGCTAAGAACTAAGGATCAGAAAACGACAAAGCACAAAAGGCACTGGAAACTCCAGGCAGGATAACCATAAACAGAAAAGAACAATGATTCTAGGAATGCTGAAGGCTATATACAAAATGACTATGACTATGGAAAACAAACTAGAACAAGACTTGGGGAAGAAGCTATGACTGAAACTTCCACCGCATCCAGATGAAGGCTAAGAAATCAAGAAATGAGGGGCAACACCTGGAGAAGGAGAAACAAGAGGCATGGCAAGATCATTGGACAAGGACTAAGATTGGATGACAAGACTTTCTCATGAAGAGAATGAGCGTGCTCAGCTTAAGTACCAATTTAGTATGCAGTTTGAAAGCAGCATGAATGTTTAGAACAGAAAAGCACAGCAAGACTTGAAATAGCAAAGCAGGAATCATGACAATAAACTCCCTGTCTAAATTAGTAGTATTAGTAATGTGCCTATCAAAGAATTACAACACCCAGTGAGTGTTAGTAAATGTTAGTAACTTAAAAACAGTTAATTGCCCATTAAGCTTAGACAGCCCCGAATCGAGCACAGCACAGAAGGAAGGGGGAAATACCAAAGCCAACCAGAGCTCTGAAATGTGCAACAACGAAGGCACGGAGCAGAACACAGACAAGCGGTGGAGTGGCTTGGCAGACCAGGCCAAAACAAAAACACGGAAAAGTAAAAACGAACCATAAATATGAATGAAATACTTGATCCTGATATAAGAAACTGTTAAAACTGTGATATGAAATATGACTATGAACTATGAACTATGGAACATGAAACTGTTAAAACCATAACCAATACTGTCCTGGCCAAAGGCCAGAACCCCGGAACATAACGAGTAACACGAATTGTGTGTGCACTTTTTGCATATAGAGAGATCATTTAAAATGCAAAGCACGGCAGGTTCTCATTAAAATGAAAAAGAAGTGGCTGACTGCATTTGCAATTTAATTATGAGAAAGATTTTGCATCTGCTTCTTTAGAAAGAAAAAGCATTTCTGAGAATGCATTTGCAGTATGAGATTAGCGTTTTCGATTTTGTTTTGTTAGTGATATTGCGGGCACTTCTTGCAAATGAAAACAGTGCCTACATGGGTTTGAAAATGCAAACGCAAAGTGGAGGATTACTTTAGCATTTTCATGATGATACAAGTAATGGGTGTGCTCCTCGAAAAGGAAAAAGCATTTCCGAGAATGTATTTGCTTTATACAATTAGCGTTTTCGTTTTGTTAGTGATATCGCGGGGCACTTCCCCAAAACTCCTCAGCAGCTGGAAGCCTGTATTAAAGGATAAGTTCACTATTTTGCACCTCTTTTCTGGGTTGTTTAGGATGAAATTGACTGTTTGACACCGAAATTTTGATGATTGTTCCTTTCGGGAGTATTCAGCTCATTTAGAATCGCCCCTGCCATGCTTCAGAATGGCTGGCTAAGGGCATTCACAAACCTGTCCTTAAAACAACCCTAAATATTTGTTTTAAAAAATGTGCAACTCACCGAGTGGTTAGTGCTGTTTGCTGATGTTCCAAAAAAAGTAAAATAAACAATTTCAGGTGGTTTGCCTCATGTCAGGGAACCTTTAATTTTGTTGTCGGAAAATGCTGGAAATTGGACAATTAACACTAATTACTTAAAAACCACATTTTTCAAATTTTTTTTCTTGTATTTAGTAAAGATATATTAGCCTTTATATAGGAACATAAAAATTGGCACTCACACTTGGTATTCTAGGCCTTTTCTATAGGTGGAACTACAAATTATGCCAGCACTTCCTCTGCCATTCTCGTACGACTCGTTTTTCCAGCATTATATCTGCTAAATCTAAGGGAGAAAACCTGGCCCAAGCAAGTACTGAATGCAGATGCTGCTAGCTACACAACATTAATTTCATGGGTCACCATGTTTTGAGGTGTGTTACTTGAAAATCGTAACACAATTCAAGCACAAGCTGCAGTCTGAGCATTGCTGCTAACGGCACAATAGCACGAATCAACAAGGGAATGCCCACCACTGTTTGTATACTGTGGCCATCGACACACTCTGATTAGCTGTATAATACCCCGTGAGGATTGACGTTTGCCTCCTCCACTGGTACGTAAGCATGTTTAGTATGTTCATCAGGGACGCTCATTTTCACCAGCTGGGCCTGGAATTTTCATTGATGTTTGCGTACATATTTGGACCATGGCAGGGTGCGAGCAGATAGTTAAACCCCATTCACGCAGCTCTGCAACCTTACGAAGAACATGCCAATCTCCCCGATCTGAAAAAGTTTTCAAATCGGGGCATTATCGCCATCAAAATCCATCAATTTTGGAAATTTAAGACTACATCACAACTCTAGTGAGATGCTTCTACACCAAAAGCCTTGCTGACTCACTGCCACAAAGATTATACTCAGATCAACGCTGACCAAGAGATCGTTTCTACTACGTTTCCGCTAAGACGTACAGGACCATAGTGCGTTGCAGTGGCGTGCCGTCAGATGTCGGGAAGGCCTTCAGTAACGTCGCCGTTTCCAGTTTAACTTCTCTTAAACGGTTTGCGATCAGGTTTGCCTGATTAACAATCAGTTTATTAACTGAACAGCCACCGCCACTGAACATGTGACCGCGCAAGGTTGACAATCTGCAAAATATCCCGAACTTTCGCTGACTTCGCGGCAATTATTTTCGTTATCATCACTCAGCTGTGCGTCTAACACCGCACTGTAGCTGTCACTACATTCAGACGAGAGACCGATTCTCTTGGCTTGTTGCCCAATGAACCTCGCGAACTAATTTACGCAAATCCAGAAATTATAAAGACGTAGGCGATTGATATTTTCCATCGTCATTGATGTGCGGAAGTAAACGCCGTATATATTCATAGTGCAATGTACTTCTGTATAACAAGGCTTTCAAAAATTTATTCGTTTCTCGTCGGTTCCACCAATCAGTCTGAGCAACTGTTTCTAATCGGGAGGTAAACTATGAGAGGTGTCTGTCATTAAGATGTGAAAGGTGAGGTTATTGCTGGCCCTGTGTTTCTGCCGACGGACCGTCACTGCTACGCTGTAACACAGACCTAGAAGACTGTAGGACGATATCATTACGCTGGTGCTGACCATATTACGCTTCCAGCACGATTTGTGGCGATGTCTATGTAATTGTAATTGCTGTTTGCATTATATTTCTTTGGAGTATCTTCTACTTGCTCAACTGATTTTGTGATGTGTAAGTTAAATACAATACAGTCAGCAAAAGTCATTGTACTTATTTAATTTGTGCAATTATTTTGTGCACTGAATTACGTTATAATTTATATCCTCTTGCATGAATTGAATATTAGTTCCTACTTATAATTGTTTTACTGGGGAAGAAGGAGCGTCATGGGGGAAAAAGAAGTAGCGGGAAAAAATGAGCGTTGAGCAGTCCATTTTGTTGGATGTAACATTAGCTGTACAGTAGTGTATTGGTGCGATTGACGAAGAACAAAGATTAAAGAGTGAAATGTGTACCACCAATTGTAGCGCTCATTCCCACAGCCCAGAGACCTAGAGCATGTGACCTAAATCAATAAACGAGGGTTACATCTGTATAAATACGGGGTGTTCAAGCATTTCTTAAGTTCTTTCCCAACTTCGAAGATGAACGGACCTGATGCTGATTTGATTCAACTGGCTCTGCTCCAACAAGAACGGTGCCACATTTTTAATACGACCACAGAGATCTCACCTCGATGCAATCACACTGCTTGTACAATAATGGCGTTCCCACTACATTCTAAATAAGATTTTTCCCTGCTTTTTTTTCGCCATGACCCGGGTACAATTATATTGTGCACATTCAAACTATGCGTGGGTAGAGCGTGCAGCTTCCCGATCTAGGAGATCCCACCCCAACCAAACCATGCTCATGGAAATCCTCCCACGTTTGCCCCACGATTGGCCCCGATTGGCCATGCTCTTGGCCACATTACCATCGTAGTAGAAACAGCGTCTGTGTGTGAACGGGCCTTTAGCACGCAGGCCATTAAATCATGTAATTTATTCCATACTGCTTATTCCTCACTAGGGTTGTGGGGGAGAAGGCCTATTCCAGCTGACTATGGGCGAAAGGCAGGGACCCACGCTGGACAGCTCGCCAATCCATCGCAGGGCGCGAACACCATTCAGGCACACACTCATACCCATGGGCAATTTAGTGTCTCCGGTTAGCCTAATGTGCATGTGTATTTGGACTATGGGAGGAAACCTAGAGGAAACCTGCGCGAACACGAGGAGAATATGCATACTCCACACAGAAAGGTCCCAGGCCGGATTTAAAACCACGACCGTCATGTTGTGAGGCAGTAGCAATAACCACTGCTCTGTGCCACCCAGCTGGGCCTGCCATTTTCATTTGTGTTCAAGCCTGTGTGTGGACTATGGCAAGATGCGAACTGGTAAAAGGCATGCAGGTAGGTCATCAAATATTTTAATTCAAACCAAATATAATGATTTATTACAGGTTTGCAACATCGATAGGTACCAGATTTTCTTTATATTTTCTTTGTCAAACCATTTCATTTACTGATTTTTGTCAGAATGTTAGGAGAGTTTCAATAAAGGCAACAAAAACTATTTCCATAAAATCTTACCTACCCTTTCTTTTAAGTGAGTCGCTAATTTCTGAAGTAGCAAGAATTTAATATGGTGTGTGTAGTGCATTTGCAAAGGCCGGGGAAAAAGTGGTGTGCTAGCATTCAGATAGTCAAGAGACAATGACAGACCGCCAGACGGTGCCACCAAGGTCCATTTACAGTTGCCATAGTGATGCTTTGAGACACTATTCCAGGAAACAATGAATGCTGCCATTTACTTGGGAAGACCACAGGGCCTTCAAGTGACCAGGTTTTTCTACATGGGGAGAATTAAATTTTTGATATATAAATAAAAATCAGTGCTGCACAGCCATGCAAAAATGCTAATTCACCACATTAATCAAGGCTCCAAGACGGGGATTTACAACTCCTATGAAATCAAACCACATGAGTATATTTCAATTGCCAATATCGGTCCATTGATTCAACTAGCAAAATGCCAAATTCCTTCAAAATGTTTCAGTAA
Source organism: Gymnothorax reevesii (assembly GCA_029721435.1). Classification (NCBI taxonomy): domain Eukaryota; kingdom Metazoa; phylum Chordata; class Actinopteri; order Anguilliformes; family Muraenidae; genus Gymnothorax; species Gymnothorax reevesii. The sequence continues at coordinate 67,741,224 of CM056578.1, read as the reverse complement.
CATTATCAGCACTCCAGTTCTGAGGCAGAATCTCAGCAAACACTTACCAGCTTCAGGAAGGAGGTCAGTTAATATGGGCACATCTGGTGATCTACTGAGAGGTTACCATGTTCAGTATGTATATTGAAAGTGGCTGTACGATATACTTAACAGTCCAGGTATACTGAAATTATTCTCCAGCCTTTTTCCCACAGCTTGTCAACATGAATAATGATTTTGTGTAGATGCATGACCAATGATTTTTTGTTCATGTTACAACACTGCACAATGCCTGAATGGGCAAATCACTTGACACTCACATTTAATATTCAAGTAAGATTAAGACTGAATTATGGCATGACTAAGTAGAACTGACTTGAGGCCGCGGGAATGTGCTACAAAAAGAGGAGAAGACGTCCAAGAACAGAACATGAAGTGCTGATAGTCTAGCCAGAGACAGCGGGAAGCAGAGCACAAGATTATGCTGTGTACGAATGCGTGCAAGTAAAAGTCAGAGTATGTGCATGCAATGGACTCTGTGTTCTGTGTATGGATGAGAAGTTTTAATGTTTCATCCTTTACCTCTTTGCTGTTAGAGGAGGCATCTATATTTCAAAAGTTTTAATAATTAAAATAAAAATGATGACTACTGGGTCCAAGCAAGTATGAATTAATTATCAATTTTGAGGCAGTGAAAACACAATCCATGTATTTTTGAAACAATGTCCAGTTCACATGGAACATAATTTTATACTTTGTAAATTTGTTGAATGTTGAATTAACCGTCAGTGCTATGCCTATCAAATTGCTGTTTCCAGATCAGCTAAAAGCAGATATGGCTTTAAAGATTTCTATGGTTGATTGTGAAATGATTATTTGATGCTTATTCAGAGATACAATTGGTAAAATTAAAACCACTTCAAACGGTTGAAAAGATATACATTTCGGTTTCCTACAGCACCACCCATCAGCCTATTACTGCCAAATTTTGTAACCTTCAGCTTCTTCTCAGATACAATAGATGGGAATTCATGTGTTTTGTGATGACTAGACATTGCATTTAAGAGTTAAACCCCAATATATCAATAGAACACATGCCCACAAACTTTATTTACTTACTGAGGTGACACGTTTTAACCCAGCAATGTTCTTTTTGCTGGAATTTCAGATCTTGGTCTGAAGAAGCTATGTACTAGATTTTCATGCGATCAAGTCATGCCATCTTGCAGGAGATCAATTTAAAGCTTTTTAAAAAGAATACAAAATGGCGGACAGTTCGCATGCATGCATCAGAGAGGTGCTTATATTAATCAATTCTTCTGGACCCATAGAATCCAACAATCCTTTGACCTACAGTTCGGACATTACAGTCTAAAATGCATCGTGCCTCACTACAGCACCACTATGTGCCCAATGCTATAGCCCAAAACATAGTATGACCCTCTACCATGCCACCATCTGGCTAATCAATGTAGTTTTCATGCAGATTGCTCTTTTACACATCATTATCATTGATATAAAGTTTCATGATGAAAGGTGATAAATAGAGTATTAGTGTAGCTGATATCTGATTGACTGAAGTCGGCCATTTTGTGTGACCAATCATTCTTCTAAATCAGGGCTGCCCAAATTACGGTCCTTGAGGGCTGAGAACTGCTGGTTTTCCATCCTCCTTTTACACAGGAGTCAAGAGTGAGACAGTTAAGCCAATTGGTGGCAACAACTCTTCAGTTAATTGCTTAGAAGGAGAGACAGCCATGGGCCAGATTTGGGCAGACCTGTTCTAAATTCACACTGCGGCTTTGATTAACATGCACCACGCAAAATTTCAAGTTGATCAGACAACTGGTTTAGGAGTTATGACCATTTGTTTGTTACAGCGCCAACTATGGACAGATTTTCAATTTCGAAGACTTGAGTCCCATAGCCTGTTGATGAAATGTCCAAAATTTGGTGATGAGTGAACATTGCATTCAGGATTACCACTCATTATGTCAATAGTGGCCACGCCCGCAAATTTCATTGGCTCACTGCACCCAAAACTTTAAAACTAGTAACTGCATTTGTAGACCATTTTAAGATCCTGGTCTGAAGTGGCTGTTTGCTACATTTTTTGCAATTTGATCACACCGTCTAAGTTATATTTTAAAGGTTTGACTGGTGGAAATTTTGTATATACGTAAATGGGTGTTGCTTGTATGAAGCGATTTGCCAGAACCTACAGAATCCGTCAATAGAGATTGGTTTCTGCGATTTGCAGTTCAGAATTTACAGCCCAAAACACCTTGATCGTAACCATAGTGCCACCATGTGGCCAATTAGGGTACTTTTTTTCCCTCTGGTCAATGACCGAACAAGAACACCAATTTTGTCTCTTCCTGCCACATTTGGAAACACTTGGAAAAGAAAAACTAAAAATATTAGTGCAAGCGGTAATGAATAGGGTCGAAGCAACATGAGGCAATTATCCATTTTGAAGTGGTGAAGACGCACATTGTCAGACGTTTGAAGAGCCTAGTCATAAAAGTACTCAAGTCATATTTTCACACATGGTACCGGAGAGATGGGGAAACGTCATTTATAATTACCTAGGTCCAATGCCTCAATTTTTTCAAAACGGACCTTTTGTGACTTAAATACTATCTGCACTGGGGTCTTCCATTATCTTTCTGGTATACCTTGCTCTGCAAACTTCATGTTGATTAGTCAATACAATGCTTGTCAAATACCAGCTGTCACCTGATTGACTAGCAGCGGCCATACATTTGCAGATTTCTTTTGCTTATTGGAAACACTTTGAGATATAGCATGCAAAAATGAAAATTTGAATAAAATACTTGAAAATATATGGGCAGTTTTACATTTTTGCTTGCTACACCACTACCAAATTTTGAAGGCTTCAGCTGCTTTTCCGATGATTAAAATTCTAAAGATTTGTGATGATTGGACTCTGGTTTCAGGAATTACACCCTAATATTTCTAAAGATGTAATACCTACAAAATGAATTTGTTTTCTGCGGCGACAGGCTTAAATTTAGCTATTTTTTCCATGCTGTGATTTTAAATCTTTGTCCAAAGATGCTGTATACCAAATTTCATATGAATTGGCCACACTGTATAAGAGGAGATGGATTTTAAAAGTTTTACAAAATATTCAAAATCGTGGAATATCCAATATGGCAAAACATTTTGGTCCAAGAGGCTTTTGTTATTCACCTGGAGCCAGGGAATCAGGAGAAAAGAGAATTTTGAATCTAGCACCAAAAGGTTCAAGAATTATAGCCCAAAATGCATATACTGCCGCCATCAGGCCAAATCAATGTAATTTACATATAGGCCCTTAATAATCATATTAAGTTTCATGATGATAAGTGTAAACTAAAGTGAGGATAAGGGCTTACGGAGTTATACGTGTTATGCCTCTGTAAGGCCTCTATGAGGTGATTGAGGTATGTTTTTTTTAACACAACTGGTGGGTGAAAATAAAAACCAGTGTACCAAATTTGGTACATCTAGCCTCTGTAGCTCTTGCTGTGCACTTTTGCTCTGCATTACTTCTGCCGTGTTGCAATTTTTTGACAGAGGAATTACCACTGAATGCGAGTGGTAAATGAGTCTGAACAGTGCTGTCTTAATGCTCATAGAATTTCTTTCAGCTCCTGTGTGTGGCAATTAGTTAAATTTGTTCAATTGCCATTGAAGGTGAGTTTTGATCAAGTCTTCACAATGCCCTCTTAACACCATAGAAATTCGACCCATGGATCAAAAATAAGAGTCTGGTAATTTAATGATTACCTTCTGAGCACTGTATCTATCCACAAACAAAATTAAATTAACGTCCATCCATTACCTTTTGAGATATCCAGTTAACGGATGAAGGGACAAACAAATAAACACCAGTGAAAACACATTAGCCCTGGGAAGTAGGAAAATAAACAATATATAAATATATAAATGAATAAACTCAATATAATCGTAATAATAATAAGAAGAAGAGGAAGAACAACAACAACTTTTTCAAATCACCAAATCACCACATGCACCAGTTGCCATAGTCAATGCCATATCCGGCCTCCCACGAGCGTCACCACTGGTTGGAATATGTGCAGCTCATCTCACTTCAGAAGCATTTTGATGAAAGCAAGACAAGACCATAATTTATTCAATGGCTTGTTCCAGAAATGGCACCAAATGCAGCAGAGGCAGTACTCATAAATGAGAAAAAAATCACAAAAGACTAATCCCCCTTAGTCAAGGTCTGTAACCCTCCCAGGTAAAAGATATCGAGAGAAAATATGACTGACATTCACATAACTCTTCATCCTTCAGTGCTTAATATGTGCATCATTGATTAGTTCCAGAAGTCTGACAGCACGAGGAACAAACCACAGTTCAAACCTCCATACCCCCAAATAATGGGGCAGGCTATAACCTTGAGGCCTGGCGGCTGGCGCACTTGACTTGTGCTCAGGAGGAGTGGTTCAATCTCCAATGTTGCCATAGTAAGAGCAGTACTGATCAGAACCTTGTGTTGTTTCTGGGTGAACTGAGTTTCATCTGAAATTAACTCAGATAAAATGCACGACTGGGCTTTGATCTAGGGGCTCTGTGAAGAGGTTTCAGGGCAAAGTGCAGGGAGATTTTGATCTGATGGGCATCAGCCGAGCCAACAGTCAGTGAGGCAAAAACTCCTCACTATCCAAGTGGTGAGAAACCACCAACTCGGCAGTTTATTCAACCCAAGCACATGCTGTACTGTACCTTGCAGTGCCCGCTGAGGTGCTTTTAAACAAAAAGTCACATTCCAATGCAGCATTTCAGAGGACTGGAAAACATGCTGTGCTTTTTACACAGTTTTGGTGAGCCAATGTTTTCCCTTCAAGCAGCAATCTTTGAAATAAAAGTCAAAATTCCTCTGCTTGACAGCATGGAAAAATATAACAGCAGAATTGCTTCATTTCCATAAACCACACCTTCACCTCCTCCTCCTGACACAGCATGAAAGAGCATCACATCTCGGCTCAGCTATTCTCAATGACGGCCTCAATACTGCGTGTTTGCATTCTGATGAGCGTCATCTTGACAGCTATTCCTCGGCTGTAATTCAATTTTTCCTCATACAGTGTGACACTGATTACTTCACAGCTGCAATGCTCATGAGACACATACACATACATACACAGGCACGTGTGCACACGCACACACACGCACACGGCATAAAAAATGAAGAGGACTTACAAAGCACTTTAGCAGCGAGCAGGACACATGCGCAGCCAGGCTCATGGTTGGGAGCGGGCGGGCTGTGCTCCCAGGGAAACCGACTGCCGTCGGATCGTCGGAAAACACAGTGCTGGCAAAACCATCTTTCTCTACCAGTGTCTCCCCTCCCCTGCACACACCTCAACCCCTCCCCAACACTCCCCCACCACCTCAAAATCAGTCAGTCCAACCTGGCAAGCGCAGTCTGTCTGTCTGATCTCCCTCCACCCGAACCCTGACCCCCACCCCACCCAAAGCCGCCTTCCACCTGGGAGCCCTGTTCATCAGACAAAGTGACGAGTTAGATCTTCCAACGCCCCCCACCCCCCTGCCTCAAGAAAACAGAGCCAAAATCACCCTTTGATAAAGAAACTGGGGGAGGGAGAGAGAGAGAACACGCAGGAGAGAAAAAAACAACATGCAGCCGAGTGAGCAATAATCCTGGTCCCACAGTACAGAGTGTATGAAGTAAACTGTACAGGGAGGAAGAGAGAGAGAGAGGGAGGGACATACAGGGATCGGAAGGAAGGGACTGCCCGGATCTAAGCTCCGCCCACACCGATGCCTCATCGAGCAATGCCTCTCACAGGCTCTCCCTATACTGCCTTCATCCTTTCCTAAGAAAGTCTAGCTCCCCATCAACGCGACCACTCCCCCAACAAAATGCAATCTCTGTTCACTGAGATTCCAACTAGCTCCCACAACACCCAAAAGCACAACCGCACACACACACACACACACACACACACACACACAGGCAGAGGCAGGAGTAATGACAGTGATCCTCAGCAATGTGCACATCCGTCCATCCCCCCCCCCCCCCCCCTGTAGCAGTCTGAACAAAACCTGAATACCCGGCCTGTGAGACATAACTGGCAAGTCCCGTATAAATTGCCCTCCTGTGTCACCCCTTTATTCTTGAGGAGGAGCATGGGCACTTCCTCCTCGATGACGGCAGCTTGTCTTATTTGCAGAAGAGGGGAGAACTGCCCATGCGCACACCTCCAGTGACACAGCATTCTACGAGGCAGCGCCCTCACATCAGTCTATTCTCCCTTCATCCCACACTGCACGCTCTCCTTTACTCTCAGCTCCTGTTTCCCTCCATCTCTGCCTCCTCTTTCGCGCTACATCCCTCCTATTTTCTTTTTTCTCCTTCCTTTCTCATTCCCTCCGTTATTCCACTCCCACCCTCGACTATCCCTCTTGCTATCTCTCTGTCCTCACGCTCTTGAACTCTTTCCCTCCTCAATTACCCTTCCATTTCTGCCTCTAATTCTTTCCCTCCCTCTGTTTCTCATCACACAATCCATATTCACTGTCCATCTCTCTCTCTCTCTCTCTCGTTCTCCTATACTCAACACAGAAAGTCAGCGTCAGGCTGAGCCGCATCCCCACCCAAGCACGCTGCAGAAATGTGGCAGAGCACTACCGGCAACAGCTCCGCTGTGGCTCATGTCCTTGCCAAAAGACACAGACTGCCGTCCGCAGTGCTGAAGGGCTCCTGCTGCTGCTGCCCATCTGCAGCACTTCTGTGAAAAAAAAGGAGCTCGCGCTGAGCCGCTATCATCTGCGCTAGAGGCCACGTGTGGCAGGGAGAGAGCACATTATGTTCACCTGCATGGCAGAGAGCTCAATCATCGTATAATCAACTAACGTGAAAAGGAAGCAGGCAAGTATGTCCGTGAATCAATGCACAATGCGCAGAATTATTCCTCATGTAAGCAGAATTGATGCTTTTCACCTCTCAAACACAAAGACACTCAAGTAAGCCACATACAAACACATCCTCCATGGGTGCAGGTCCTTGATATTCACCGTGATATTTGTAAAACTCATTGGACCACATCATTGGACCACAGTGTGACGGCCATGATCTCTTGCCCACAGCATTGCTACTGAGGGGAAATGTGACAATTATGCAAAGCTGAGCTCTGGCAGCCATCAGCGTGTGGGGGCACAAACCGTGGATGCGTGACTCACAGCTGCACTCACCCTGAGAGTGCTGTTTGGTAAAGAGGGATGTCGGAATGTGAAAGATGCAGTAGCCCTGAAGAATTACCCTCATCCAGACACTTGAAGAATAATTGAAGTTCCCACCCCCCTCCAGCCTCCTATGGTGATGAAAGGAGATCCATATCAAAATCAACGTATTTGTATTTGTGGTTTGGTTGGGTGTATGAGCGCAGGATCTTTCCACAGTCTAAATCACCTTTATTGCCACTGGCTTATGTTTGTATTTATCACGTGGAGGTCACAGAGAGGTGGCTGCATTTAATGGGTGCATGATATGCGCGTGCGTGCGTGTGTGTGTGTTTTTCAGTGCATGTCTAGTATTGTGGGAGGAACCATTCATGAGTATGTATTAGTGTGGAAGTCACAGACTAAAGCAGCCTGGTAGATTGCGTGGGTGTGCGTGCTCTCCTGGGGAGGAAATGTTTGAGAGGGTTCATTGGAGTGGCAATAACTGATCAAAGTAAGAAGACTGTGTATGTGCGTGTACACACTTGCGTTTTGCTTGTGTTGGGAGATGATGTGTCTTAGAAAGAGCGTCTTCACAGAGGTCATTAATTAAACAGTAGTGTGGAGTAATGATTATACACTGAACAAAATGGAGATAAGTCAGAAACCAGGTACTATTCAAATATTTATTTCATGTAATACTGGATCATATGGATGAAAATAAGTAAACTGATAACAATATGTAGAAAAATATACATAATGCTTTTTTGAGAGAAAAACTAAATATCTTGAGTGGTCACACTTTGATTACAGCATTTTATCTTTCAGGCAGAGTATTCACATTTTTTCCCCTCACTCGCTAAACCATTCCATATGGTTTGAAGTTCATTACAAAGACATTCTTTTGATGTTACAACAGATTTGCTCAATCAGATTAAACTTTGGACTTCAAGCAAGCCAAATCTTAATTTTATGTTACCGGATGATTTTTTCCATCTGAGAGAATGTTTAGGGTCATTATTTTTGATGAAAATAGGATCCCGTGACTTATCAATCTCTTTCTAGGATGCTGACCAGACTGAACCCCAAACCATAATATTACCACCTATATGTTTTACTGAAGGGGTAAACAGTCATTTTTAAATCGTTCTCCAACTACAGTGTACGTAAGTTCTGCGTTTGGATGAGAAAATTTAAAATTTTGATTCATTGCTCCAAAGGACTTGTACCCAGTCCACTGGTGTCCAACCCTGGAATTTCTTGGCAAACTCAAGTCTTTTTAGCTTACTGGCCCCATGGGCTGATAAGCTATTGTGGTGATTTGTCGTCCGTCGTCTGTCGCCCATCGTCAGGAACATTTTTTGTCTTTTTTTTTTGGCCGGACGAATTCTAGCACAAATTTTTCTAGCACTAGACCATATCTTCAGACAAATTTTTTTTTTTTTGATTTTTGATTAAATCATTTTTGTCCATTTTATGGGCCCTTGATATTTTGGCCCCTGTGTAAAGATGGGACTTTTTAAAAATGTTTTTAAATTATTTCTCAAAAACTGCTGAATAATTTTTTTTTTCTAAATCAGGCAATCAACTTACCTTGGTACCCTCAACATTCAGTGCAAGCATCATTTTGATTGAATTGACAAAAGTGGGTCTAGTGGGGGTGCTGTACTTTTACATTGGGTCTTATGGAGAATATGCAAAATAGCCTGTGGAGACCCAATAGGTGCAGATAGAGATTGAGCTTGTATCATTGACATACAGGAAGTCGTATATGACCTGTATTTTGGAAATGTTAAATTTGACCTCAGATGACTTTGAAAGTTCAAACTCAAAGTCAAGGAAATATTAACAATGTTAAAAGATAGGACTTGAAATTTCAAAAAATTATTACTCTAAAACTGTCCAATAATTTTTTTTCGAAATCTGGCAATCAACTCACCTAGGTACACTTGAGAAACACTGTGAGTGCCATTTTGATTTAATCGATGGAAGTGGATTTAGTGGGGGCGCAGCACATTAACATTGGGTCTTATGGAGAATGGGCAAAATGGCCTGGGGAAGCGAAATGGTTGCAGGTAGTGATTAAGTGTGTATTATTGACATACGGGAAGTCATATATGACCTACAGTATATTTTGTTTATGTTAAAGTTGACCAAAGATGACCCTGAAAGGTCAAACTTGAGGTCAAGCAAAAGGGTACAATTTTCCAAAGATTCTAGGCTTGAAAATATTGAAGATATAAACCCCAATGAAATTGGGACATTGTGTAAAACATGCATGAAAACAGAATATAATTATTTGCAAATCAGATGCAACAGATGTTCAATTGAGTAAAAGATATTTAATGTTCAAACTGATAAACTTTATTGTCTTTTTGGAAATATTCTCTCATTTTGAATTTGATGCCTGCAAGACTTTCCAAAAAAGCTGGGACAGGGATGTGATTACCACTGTGTTACCACTGTGTTACATCACCTTACCTTTTAACAACACTCAATAAGCATTTGGAACTTAGAACACTACTTGGAGAAGCTTTGTAGGTGGAATTCTTTCCCATTCTTGCTTGATGTACGACTTCAAGTCGCTCAACACTCCGGGGTCTCCGTTGTCGTATTTTGCACTTCATAATGCGGCACAGATTTTCAATGGGAAACAGGTCGAGACTGCAGGCAGGCCAACGTTGAAACACATTGCAGGCATAAAATTCAAAATGGTTGAATATTTAAAATTTATCTTGTCTTTGCAGTGTACTCAGTTGAACATAGGTCAAAAAGGATTTGATTTGAAAATCATTGTGTTCTGTTTTTATTAATATATTACACAACGTGTCAACTTTATTGAAATTGGGGTTTGTAGAAAAGATATGTGTATTGAACATTTATAGGAAGACATATACTGTATGAACTTTCATTTGCTGACCTTGAACTTGACCTTTGATGACCTTCAAAGGTCAAATTTTACAGGGAAATTTCAATGACTTATGAGTCACAAAATGCTAAACAGGGATTTTTTGTAACAGGGGGGTCAAAAAATAAAAGTAGTAATTTACTAATTTGATCATCTATAAATGTTAGATAAGGCCTTCGTCTCTCATACTATATGCGTCAAAAGCCTGCTATAGTTGAGAAATTAACAAAATTTCACCTTTTATTCAGGTCGCACACCCGTGTGTACGCTAGGTTTGACAGACAGAATGGCACGTATTTTCAAAATGATAATTTTCGAAAAATGGTGTTGATGCCTGCCTTGTAAAATCATAAATCTTATGTATGATGAATGTTTGTTGCTTCAATATAAATCTTTCAATGCTTCCTGAGCTGTAATCTTGCCATGACAGTCAGCTGTCAATGTTGTTCTATGAGTTTGACAGATGTCCCAATGTACGCGAGGGGTAATTTGAAAACAATTTCTCTGGCAATCAGGCATTGTTCTGAATACTATTTCCAGCTTTTTCTAATACCTATTCATCTGTACATTGCACTGCATCATTATTTTTCCTTTCCCACCTGTTTATTTTGGTGCATTTACAGTGCCTTCCATAATTATCGGCACCCCTGGTTAAGATGTGTTCTATAGCTTCTTATAAATTCAGGTTTTTTTTTTGAAATAATATAGGACCACAATGAAAAAGAAGAAAATCCAACCTTTAATTCAAGGTTCAACCTTTAATTCATTTATTCAGTGGGAAAAAAATCCCACATTCAGAAATAATTGTTTTACATCAAATCATGTGTACCACAATTATTAGCACCCATGATGTTAATACTTTGTACATATCCCTTTTGCCAGCAACACAGCACCTAATCTTCTCCTATAATGTTTCACAAGATGGGAGAATACAGAAGGAGGGATCTTCGACCATTTCTCTTTGCACAATCTCTCTAAATCCTCCAGTGACCTGGGTCCTCTGCACTCTCCTCTTCAGCTCACTCCATAGGTTTTCAATGGAGTTGAAGTCTGGGGACTGAGATGCCCATGGGAGGAGCTTGATTCGGTGTCTCGTGAACCATTTCTGTGTAGATTTGGCCACATGTTTAGGGTCATTTATCTTGCTGAAAGACCCAGTGACGACCCATCTTCAGCTTTTTGGGCAGAGGCCACCAGATTTTGATTTATTATGTCCTGGTATTTCAAAGCATGATGCCATGCACCCTAACAAGGTTCCTAGGGCCTCTGGAAGAAAAACAGGCCCACAGCATCACCGATCCTCCCCCATACTTCACAGTGAGCATGAGGTGCTTTTCTGCATACTCATCTTTTGCATTCCACCAGACCCACTTAGAGTGTTTGTTGCCAAAAAGCTCTATCTTGATCTCATCTGATCAAAGCACACGGTCCCAGTTGAAGTGCCAGTACTGCTTAGCGAACTCCAGACATTTGCGTTCATGATTGAGAGTGAGAAAAGGTTTTTTCCGTGCATGCCTCCCAAACACCTTGTTGGCATGTAGGCCTGATGGTTGTTGTGGAGACTTTGTGACCCCAAGATGCTATCATTTGTTGCAATTCTTTAACAGTGAGTTTTGGATAACTTTTTATTTCTCTTACCATCCTCCTCACTGTGCGTGGTGGCAAAATAACCTTGCGTTCTCATCCAGGCTTGTTTACCACTGTTCCAGTTGTTTAAAACTTCTTATTGATTCCTCTGACAGTAGATATGGGCAGGTGCAGGCGAGTGGCTATTGTCTTGTAGCCATTGCCTGACTTGTGAAGGTTGACACACATCTGCCTTACTTGAATGGTGTGTTCCTTTGTCTTTCCCATGTTGAAGAGTGGATAAGAGAAATGGCCTCTGTGTCACATCATATTTATACTCCAGGGAAACAGGAAGTGATGAATTACTAATTAAATGTTCCTAGATACTCTGATCAACTTTGTAAACTACAGTAGAAATGACAGAAATACTTCAATTACATTTATTTGCTCAGAAATGTTAGGGATGCCAATAATTGTTGAACAGGTGATTTTATGAAAAATAGTTATTTCTTAGTCAGGGATTTTTTTCCCCTTAAAATTCACTTGAGTTTAAGGTTACATTTTCTACAATTTTCAGTGTGAGAGTATGCTTCTGCAATAAAAATAGAATTTATTTTAAGGCTTTTAACACATCTTAACCAGGGGTGCCAATAATTATGAAGGGCGCTGTAGGTGTCCCAGATGGACATATTTGAGATGTTACAAAATCAGGCTTTCAAGAGGGGTACAAGATGAGAGGGGTTTCTTGACAAATGATGGAATAAACACAATTCTAGCAGTGCTTGTACAAAATCCCTATTTAGCATGCTGTGACTCTTATATCACCAAAATCGTTACAGATAGAGCATAGGTTGGAAGTCATATTTGATGTCCATTGTATCACTAAAATGATCACAGATGGAACTTAGGTTTGTGCTACAGACATCTAGGAAATCACATATGAACCTTCATTTGGTGACATTCAACTTGACTGTCAGTGACCTCAAAGGTCGAATTCGACATAGTGAAATTACGATGACTTATATCACCAAAATGGTCGCAGATAGAACCAATGTTTGTATCAGAGACATTTAGAAAGTCATATATGAAGTCCATTTGATGACCTCACCTTGACCTTCTGCGACCTTTAAAATTCACAGTTGACATAATGAATTTTCAATGACTTGTATCACCAAAACTGCTTTAGTACAGCTTACTTAGGATTGTATGACAGACATACAGGAGGTCTTATAAATGCATGTGAACTTTTATTTAGTGACCTTGACATTGACCTTCAATGAATTGAGGGTCAAACTTCACATTAAATTTTCATAACTTGTATCATCACGATAAGATTGCTTGCCGGTAATCCACAGGACCCTTGGCTCTATTTTTTTATGCTGCCAGCTCTTGGCAGCAATATGACTAATTATACCATTTACACATCTATGACATTTACATGTCTGGAAATAGATCTTGATACTTTCATCACTTCACTTCTGATGATTAATATAATCATGGAGTTGTCATGCTGTCAACCGCAATTTTTTTTTCCTTGTCATACATAGGTAATGAATATCAGAGAATAAAAGAATATTACCACTAGTTTTTTTGGCGGGGCTAAGGATCACTGGAGGAGCAGTACCTTTCTGGGCCTCCCAGACTGGTCTCTCCATATCCAGCGGTATGTGTTGCTTAACATATGACCAATTCATCACCAGCAAGTGGCCACTCCATCTAGCCTCTCACATACTGAAGACCGTACGCTGTGGCTCCTAGCGCCGCCCCTGGTGACACAGAACACGGCGGATCTAGGGGAGATAACCCCAAAAATAAATCAGGATCAGTCCCTGCTTGGGTAAGCCCACTGGTCCTTATTCTTTGCCTCTCTGGGCTAGATTAGGTGATTTGTGTTTCGTTTGATTCCACTCCTAAGTCTACCCTCTGAGGAACGCAAGTACGGAAGAGGGCAGCCTACTTGCCCACTGCATGGGGCCAGCATCCCTTCGCAAGTGGAACTTTATACCCGCTACGGACTCACAACAGCAACATAAACATCACCAACTACATTCGTGCTGTGAATCTGGGCAGCTAAACAGAAAGCATGACCGGCAATGGGTAAAGCCTCGTGGACCCCGCGGCCCTGATTTACCCAGATGCGCTCGCAAGCTTACCAGTCAAGTCTAATTTGCCTGCTGGAACGTTTGGACCGTGTCTGATGATAGCACAACCAGACGCCTAGCCCCAGAGCGCAGCTCAGCCCTAGTCTCCCTAAAGCTCCATCATCTTAACATCAATATTGCCTGCCTTAGCGAATGCCGATTACCAGGTGAAGGCGAATTCACTGAAGAAAACTTCACCTTCCTCCACTCAGGAAGACCCCCAGGACAAACCAAATTCGAGGGAGTGGCTATTACAATTAAAAACCCCTTACGCCCCCTTGTAATGAGCTGGAAGGGAGTCAGCTCCAGGGTTATGAGCATGAGAATAAAGCTAGACAAAAATTTACAGCAACAGTGGTCTGTGCATATGCTCCAACATTCAAGAGACCCCGAGAAGAGAAAGCCCTCTTCTATGACTAACTTTCGGAAGTTCTTACGGTGATTCCCAGACTGGACAGAGTTTTCCTACTTGGGGATTTTAATGTCCGTGTTGGAAGAGACCCAGAAGCCTGGCCAGATGTGGCCAGGTCGGCATGGCCTCGGACACATAAATGAACTGGGAACCTCACTTCTTGAATTCTGCACCCGCTTTGACCTCTGCATTACCAACACACTGTTTTCCCACCTCGATATTCACAAGGGGACCTGGCAACACCCAAGATCTAAACGATGGCACCTTAATGACTATATCATTGTTAAACACTACAATAGGGATGTCCTTGACTCAAGAGTCCGCCGCAGTGCCTATTGCTGGACAGACCATAAAATAGTATGTGCCCATCTGAAACTGCGCTTCCATCTATCAGGCCAGAAACAGAACACCGCTCTAAAATGCCTGTCGGTAAGCTGAATGAACCAACTAGAGCTGATCAGCTGCAGGATACCATCTGGGAGAACCTAGAAATCCCTCAGAAAAACTCTCCCTGGAGCAATGCTGGGAAAACCTTCGCGACACTCTCTACAACAGTGCCAAAGACACCATTAGCGTTTTAAAGTGCAACCACCATGACTTGTTTGACGAGAACAACGTAACTATCTGTAACCTCCTGAACCAAAAGAAAACTGCCTTTCAGGCTGTCCTCAGTAATGACACCCAAGAGAACCAAGCACGCTACAGCTAAGCGAGAAACCCCTGTCACAGAGAGCTCTGCCACCTCCAAAATCAGTGGTGGCTGCACCGTGCCAAAGAAGTTGAACAACATGTTGAGCGTCATGACTCTCGAGCCTTCTACCAGTCAGTTAAGTTCATCTACCAACGACGCCAGAGCGGTATCAGTCCCATCAATGATGCCCAGGGAAACCGGCTTATGGAAAAAGAGGACATACTGACCCACTGGAAAGAACACTTCAGTGACCTACTAAATCAGACCGGAACTGCTAACGGTAACGTACTTGATGAAATCCCCCAGGATGAGATTATGGACGAACTGGCAGCACCACCAACCTTAAATGAGGCTAAGTCAGCCCTTGACTGCTTGGCGAACAACAAAACTCCGGGCCCTGATGCCATCCCAGTAGAGGTCTTAAAGGCAGGAGGAACCCCCTCCTCACAGAGCTCAGACTGCTCCTTCTTTCCATCTGGGATGAGGAAAAAGTACCTCAAGACCTAAAGAATGGCAACATTATCACGATCTTCAAGAAGCACGGTCGTTTTGACTGCAGCAACTACCGTGGTATTACGCTTCTCTCCGTCATTGGCAACCTTTTTGCTCGAGTAATCCTTGACAGGATCTGGCCCTGCGTCGAAAAATACATCCCTGAGGCAAAATGTAGCTTTAGAGGTGGGAGGTCAACCAGTGATATGATGTTTTCCCTCCGCCAACTCTTGTAAAAGTGCAGAGACCAACACCAGGAACTCCACGTGGTCTTTTAGGCCTTGTCAAGGCCTTTGACACTGTCAGCCACCCCCTCATGTGGGCAATACTGAGGAAGATCGGAATCCCCCCAAAAGTAGTGAACATCATACAGAGGTTCCACGATGGCATGGAGGCTAGAGTACTGGTCGGTGGAGAATTCACCAAACCTTTCCCAGTTACAAATGACCTGCGACAAGGATGTATCTTAGCCCCCGCGCTGTTCATCCTTCTTTTTTCCTTTGTCCTGCAAAATGCCCAAAAATCCATCCCTGGTTTTGGCGTTGACATCAAGTATAAGTTCGATGGTAAACTGTTTAACCTTCAGAGGCTCAAAGTAAAGTCCACAACAATTACACGCCTCAGTGACTTTCTATATGCTGACGATGCAGCTTTGGCCACTAGCACCGGTGAATCATTTCAAGAAGGCGTAACAGCTCTACACAACTCCTGCATGTCTTGGGGTTTAACCATCAGTAAGCTAAAGACCGAAGTGATGCACGTTCAATGTGAGCACCCACCCACCATCTCAATCGAGGACGCACAACTAAAGCAAGTGCACAACTTCACATACTTAGGAGGTAACCTGTCGGATGACACAAACCTAGACTCTGAGATCCAGCGCCGAGTGAGTTGTGGTGCAGCTGCGTTCAGTGCTCTCAGAACCAACAGAAAAGGTTTATCCCTTTCCACCAAGGTGACTGTCTATAAGGCTATTATCCTCCCCTCTCTCCTGTACGGATCCAAAACGTGGGCAACGCTCACACTCCACATTCGCTGCCTCGAAGTATTCCATCAAAGGTCGCTCAGGCAGATTATGAATGTCAAATGGTGGTATCACGTAACGAACTCCAAGATTCTCGAGCGCGCACATTGCACGCCCATTGAAACAATTTTGCACAACAACAGACTCCGCTGGCTTGGCCATGTATCCCGCATGGAAAACGACAGGACTCCAAAGCAGCTACTTTTCGGCGAGCTGAAGCTGGGAAAACGAAGCAGAGGTCGCCCCCGCAAACGCTGGAAGGACTGTGCTAAGGAAGACCTCTGCGCTTTCCATATTGACAGAAATACCTGGTATGAGAGTGCCAACGTCCGGCCCTCATGGAGAGGTGCGCTCTGCTCCGATAGACTGGCTTGTGAGGAACAACTCAAAGTGCGAGCTTTGCGCCGCAAGAGGAGGCATGAAAGGGCTTCGGGTCCCCCATTGTCATAAGTGACGGGGACCATAAGAAGACCTATAGTTTTTAGCTAACTGGGCTCTTTGAAACGCTTGTTTGATGGTGTTTCTTACAGTGCCATGATGGTGGTATTTACGGGGTCAAGACTTGGTTCAGGGTTGAAAAATTTTTTTTTTCATTTTGTACAAAACATTCGTAAAAGGTGATTTTAAGACCAAAAAAGTATATTTTAAGTGGATTTTTTATCATATGAACGCCTCCAGTGCATACGTTTCATGACAAAAACGCGATTTTCTCGCATCGCAAAATTTCATCGTTTATCAGGCATGTGGCGGGCATAAAATCCACATTTTGTCAAGGTATTGCTCTGAAATTTTCACCATAGCATCAGTTTGTTATCTTCTTGTAACGGGTATAGCACTAGGACCCAGCAGGGGCACAGCGGGGCTGGACAGGTAATATAGAGGGGGTGGTTCCAGGCAGTTTCCCTTTGGGGAGGGTCGACAGAGCAGTGGAAGAAGGGAGACTGGGTGGTTTTTTGGCGCGAGATTTAAAAATAGATTTGCGGATTGTTTGGTTTTTGAATATTTTGCGCGGTTTCTCGATTAAGATTTGGATTACGGATGAATGGTTTTTGAAAAAAGGATTGTGAGGTGGTGGTGGGTGTGAAATAGAAAAGGAAAAAAGGAAGTGATAGTGAAAATGAGGAAGAAACATTTGTAGTAGGAATAAAGGCAGATATAAAGGGTGATGAAGCAAACTGTTTATTTAGCAATGCTCATGACGTTGGGAAATATGTGAGAAAGGAAATTGGAGTTGTAAAATCTGTTAGGATAACATGGGGAGGGTAAGTAATTGTGGATTGTCGCAATGTCAAACAATGAGACAAAGCACTAAAAATTAAACAATATGATTTTGTAAAGGTAATTAGCTTTCCTTTAAATGAAAAACCGTGTGTTAAGGGTGTGATTAGTGGTGTTCCATTGGGCATAGATTTAAATGATTTTTTGAAGGTAGAGGTGTGGAGCAAAGCGACTGAGAAGCTACCGGGAGGGAAAAATGCAAGAAAGCCTGATAGTGCTGTTAGAGTTTAACAGTGAAGCACCGGAAAGAATATTTGTTTATTATGTGAGCTACAGGGTGAGAATGTACGAAAGGGCTCCACTGCGCTGTTTCCAGTGCCAGGAGTATGGGCATGTGACGGTGTGGACAGGAGGGATGCATTGAGGATGATTGTGTAGTGGCAAAGGCATGTTTTCACTGTGGGGGAAGTCATGAGATGGGGTCAGTGCAGTATGAAAGAAGGAAAATGGAAAGAGAGGTGGAAAGGACGAGAGTACAGGGAAAAATATCATCTGCAGAAGCAACTAAAAGAGTTGTGAGTAAAAAAGAAACGGTGGGGAAAGAGCAGGCCAGAGTGCAGACGGTGGAAAAGAAGCAAAAGGAGTTTGAAGAGGACGAAATTAGGATGAACAGAAGAGGTTTTTTAGCATTAATTTCAATGATTTTAAATTGTGCCAGTGAGATAGAAAGTAAAACGTAGAGAATTAAGATGGTGGTAGATGCGGCAAGAGAGATTTTGGGCGTAGTGGATGTAGAGAGGGAAGACATACAGAGAATTTTGGCAAGAGGGTTCAGTGATAGTCAGACTGTAGAAAAGTAAGAAGAAACAGAAAGCCTGGGATAAAATTAGCAGAGAATTTTTTTTTTAATCTATTTTTTTATTTTTTAAAAACTGCACAGACTATTAGATTAAGTACTCAAGATCCAATAGACAAAAAAATTGAGATTTGGAGCGCCAGCTGTTATGATTCTGCCTTTTGTGTGTTGTCTCGAGCTTATTTGTGCTTGTGCCTTACTTTCGTTTTATTTTTCAGCTTTCAGTTCGGCCGTCTGACAATCCACTCCCACTCTGCCTTCAGTGATGTCGCGTGACTGCCTTCAGCATGCCTGCGTCTCGTCGTCCAATCACGTTTCCTCTTTCGGTTTCAGCTCTGGTATTTCATTCATTGCTTCCAGCTGTGTTTAATTCTGGGTCTCGCGAAACTCTGAGTGAATGCGTTCTCTGAGAGGATATTACTAACCCGTACTAACCAGCACTTATTTGAGGGTGATTGTAAATATTTCGTCACATAGTATTAACCTTATTAACTCATTAGCGAGTGCGTGCGATTCTGGCTTTCAGTATATTCAGCCTGAGCCATCTCTGATTAACTGCATTTAAAAACCTGTGCTTTCCTTCGCTTTTCTTGTGGTGCTTTTTACTTGTCACGTTTACATTTCCTCAGTCTAAACTGTCTAGCTTGATTGATCGTCTTAGCGTCTTGTCTCAAGTCATTATTGTTAACCCGGTTCTCGTGTAATTGCTTATTAATCCCATGTGTTTCTGTTTCATTCCGAGATTGCATTTCGAGTCCCCGCCTCCTCTCATGACTATATGTGGCAGAGTTGGGAGAGCGGATGTCAGACGGATCCTCCGTGAAATCTCAGCTCCTCATGCCTTCCGAGTTTCTCCCGTGTATTATTCCCGAGTCTTATATTTTGGTGCGCCCTTGTCTTGTCTGCCCCGTGTTTAATTCTCCCACTGTGTCTGTCAGTGTAGTTAGGTTCAGTTTTTGTTTTCTTAGCTTATCCACTCTTGGAGTGAGTACTTTAGTTGTCCCATTTGTTCAGTGCTTGTGCACGGTGTTTTATTTCTGGCGTCTGTCAAGTTTCTCTTAGTGTTTGTGTAATAAACTCTTTTGGATCCTGCAACTGGTGTTCCCCTGATCTCTCTTTACACCAGCAGTCTTTCTACCCTCAGCAAAAAAAAACTGTCCGTGGTAAAAATTCCAGAAATGGCGCCCCCATTGACGGTTGCACAGCAAAATTCTATTCTGTTTTCATTCATCATTTTGGAATAGGCAGATAATATTCCAATGAACATTATCTGAAAGTTTCATAGGAATATCTAAAGAATTAAGAAAGTTATAACATTTTATGCCAACCATGTTTTTGGTCACGGATTTCTCATGTTTTTCTATAGAAACTAAGGACATTGTAAATCCCTCATTAGCCAATTGAAGCACTGATTACTAAAACCCCACAAGTCAAGTCAAGTATGACTTATGGGGTTTTAGTAATAGGTGCTTCAATTTCCAAGTTTTTTTTTTTTTTTTCTAAAAAAATTTGGCATCTCCAATCCCACCCGAATCTGGAATGCCCAATTTGCAAACTATGTACAAAGCTTGCTTGTATGTGACCCCTTGCTGACAACTCAGGATAGTGAAGACAGTTCACGGCTCTCCTCCTAAGCACGTGCCCGTCAGCCACTGCTTCTTATACACTCAGTGATTGAATCTTCGCAAGTTCAGAACGAGGGCGGAGGATACCCGGACATGAACAAACTTCGAATCTTCCTGACGAGCGCCCGTCTGGCCAACAGGCGGCGCTTGAGCAACGAACAAAGCTGTTTATTTATATCCCCTCACCTGGCAGTCCCTTCCCAATTTGAATCCCTGTAGCGCGATGGCCAATTGTGCCCTACGCTGAAAAAGCTGCCAACCACTGCCGGCTGGTACGACCGCGGCTCGAACCTGCCAGGTAATAGTCACTTCCGCACTGCAGCGCAGAGCCTTAACCGAGTAAGCTATCCGGCAGCTCTTCAATTTCCAAGTTTAATAACTTTGTCAGTTCTTAACCTATCACATTGATCTTGGTGTCATTGGAAAGTTTATTTCAAGCTCTTTCAGGATAAATAATTCATTTTAGCATAAAACCATTTTGAAAATTTTAGTAACATACCCAACATACCCTCTGCTACATTCTATACAATGACATAGCCATTTTTGGGTAGGTAGATACATGGTGTATTTATGATCCATCTGCCAGGCAGCTTCTGCCACCCATTTCTAAAATTCTATGACCAAATGATTTTTCAAAATATTTTCCCAGAAAATACCCAGAATGAGTATGCCATTGTATAGCTGGTGATATTAGCTTCAAAACAAAAAAAAGAATTACAGGAAAATATGGTATAGTTTCTGAGATATTGTTGCCACAAGATTTCACATTTTTTCCAATTATGTATGGTTTTCATGGTAACAAACTTATTAAATTGGATTAAAATCAAATTCCATTCTGAGCTTTTATCGTTTGACACAATTTTTATGGTTTTTTAGTGTTTAGAAGTACTTAAATTGAGTGAACCCAGGCTTGACCCCTTAATGTCTCTACCATTTTGAAAAGCCACAATATGGCTTTGAACAACCTCAGAGACCTCCATCCTTCGTGCTGTTGTGTTTAACACTGTGACACTGCATGACAAAGTGCATGTCACATTATATACTGAAACAACTGACCATCAGAGGTAATTGTGCAGAATAATGCTGCTTCAAACCAGTTTAAACATTTTTTAAGCATCAGGAACCATGGAATGAGCCTTCAAAGATGGATTCTGGCCACGCATGAGTCCAAAAAAAAAATTTGTGACATCTTTCAATTGTTATAAAAAGGGATTTTTTTCAGCGTTTTTGTTTAATCCCATATTTTTACCTCAATAAACTTGGGGGAATGATTGTATTTGTTCTCATTGCCTACAATTAGACGAAAGTGGTGGTGAATAATCATCACTGCACACTACTGTAGCAGATAGCAGGTAGAGAAATCCAGAGAATTTCAGATCTCTATCTTTCTGGGTAAAGAAAATAATGCCAGCCAAACATAGGCAAAATCGGCTATAAAATAGTCCCTTTTGAGTTTTCCTCCAACTTTTGCACCATTTCGCTTGATTCCCTTTGGAATTGAAGCTGCCAGGCAGCCAATCAGAGAAGCGCCTTACTTCCTGTCATTCTCAGGGCTAAGGAAGCCTTGAGCTTGCTCTCATGCTGCTGTTGCTAAATTTTAATGATATACTCAGACCCTTGAAAAATTTTAAGTCAATATACACCTTATTCCATTGTTTATAGTGGAATAGTGTTTTAAGGTGACAGGTCATTGGGGATTGACGGTTGCAAGTGGAGATATTTGGTGGATTTCAGTTTGGGCCTAACTGAGGCTGAGGCTGCTCAAGCCTTGGGCCTACCTGCGGCCTGTACAGCTCAAGCCATCTAACCTGCTGGGATGCCTAACAAAAACAGTGACAAGGTGGTCACTGAAAAGGCTACTGAGAAACCTCTGCCCAAGAAACAGCAACTCCGATCCTGCCAATCTTGGTTGGAAAGTGTGGGTGAGCCGAGTGGTGGCATGGAGGTGGATGCTGCAGTGTTTGAATCGATTAACACTCGACTAAGCAAGTTGGATCTGCTTGACTCCCTACAACATGACATTCGTGAGTTGAAAACCAGCTTGGAGTTTAGTCAAAAGCAGATAGAGGACTTGAGACAAGAAAATGCCTCCCTTAAAGGTTTGGTGGAAGAAGTACAGAACTTGGAGAAGAAGCGTATGAAAGAGAACTTACTGGATATGCAGTGCAGAGAGATGAGAGAGAACTTGATTTTCTCTGGTATCAGTGAGGATAAAGCTGAGCCTGAACAAACTGTAAGAGACTTTATGTCCAAAAACCTCAAACTGGCCCCTGAGGTAATTAGGGACATAACCTTCTCTAGGGTCCACAGACTGGGCAGACCTGTGGAAGGAAAAAACAGACTAATAATTGCTCGCTTTGAGCACTACAAGCGTAAAGAACTGGCGAAGAGCTGTGGTAAGGAACTGAGGGGGACCTCTCTTTGGTTAAATGACCATTTTCCTGTGGAGATAAATGAGAGGAGGAGAAAACTGTTTCCTATCATGAGAGAAAACAGGGCCCTGAATCACAGAGTGTAAATGGACAACTGTATCGAGACTCAAAGGTGACCCCCTGGCTGTTTTAGTTTGAGTACGTTGTGTGTTTTTACATTATTTCTTTACTCTAAATTGCTATGACTACATCCAATACTGATTTGCCCTGCATTAAACTGGGCCTTCATAAGGGCCTAGTTTTAGCACATGTGAATGTATGCAGTCTGCGTTATAAGTATCAGGATATAGAGCGTATTGTCAGAGATAACTGTATCAACATCATTGCTATTTCGGAGACCCACCTTGATGATTCCTTCTCTGATGCAATTGTAGCTATTGAGGGGTTATCAGTTTTTAGAAAAGATAGAAATAGGTTTGGAGGTGGAGTGGCCATTTATGTTCAGAATGATTTACCTGCTAAAATTCGTTATGATCTGATGAGAGTAGACATTGAAGCTAACTGTGTGCAAGTTCACTTGCTTTATTCCAAACCAATTCTGGTATGTTGTTTCTACAGGCCTCCTAGTGCAGATGCTATGTAATTGAATGGATTGTGTGAGATGTTTGACAAGATATCAGATGAAAAGAGAAATCTTCATGTTGGGTGATATGAATGTAGACTGGTTGGTGCAGTCATGTCCCAACAGGAATAAGTTGTTCTCTATATTAAATGCTTGCAATCTATCTCAATCTCCTACAAGAATGAGTCTAGGCAGTGATGGTATTATCTCTGGGACATGCATTGACCATATTTATACTTCAGTCAGGACAACTCACGTTTCAATAAAATAGAACAATTTATTCACGGATATGAGCATTACATTGTATTTTGGCGGCATTTCTGCTCTGGAGGAATGTCCTACTTAGGCACAGCAAACATACAAACATAGTCAGGAACAGAAATCAAAATCCCCCAAAACAGCAACCACCGCCAAGTGGGGCTAAACCATGTATACAGTGGAGCACTCACTGCCTCCTGAATGACCATGAAATCCATAGAGATATCCAAGGTCAAAACACTGACTACTAAAGGCTGCCAAGTATTTAGCGCAGTTTTACTTTCACCAATGCAGATAACCTAGATCAAGAATGGACATACGATCATTAATGTGCATTACCTCACTATGTGTAGCCTGGTTCCACTGCGGGGACCCGTTAGGCTAGTTTCCTCGAGAACACACCGCTTGGTGCCCTCACATCTGTACTTGCGGGCAGGGCCTCACTGTTAGTCTGGATGCTTGGCCAGATCCTCCAGAGAATAGGCGCATGCCCCTTTCTCTAGTGCACGTCTGCAACCCTTACAAATGCGGGAGGCAAGATGAAACATCATCTTGGTCCTGGAGAACATTCTACCAAGTGGGAAAAACTATGTGTACAGCCGGAGCACCCACTGCCTCCTGGACAACCAGGAAGTCCATAGAGATATCCAGGGGCAAACATTGGCTGCTAAAGGCTGCGCAGCCTTTAGCGCACGTCTGCTACCACCAATGCAGATTGCCTAGATCAAGTATGGACATTCTACCATTAAGTATGGCCAGCCAACCACCTGCGCAAAGCAAATAATTATTTTTAATTCAATTCAAATTTTTCTATTCAATTTATTTGTATAGCGCTTTTCACAGACTATCACAAAGACGCTTTATGTTGAGCGATTAAATAAATGAAACTAGAGCAAAATGAGGCAAAAAACTCCCAGTAGGGAGAAAAATCCTCAAACCGTGTTGAGAAAAAACTCCCCAGTGGGAAGAAATCTCAGGAGGAACCTGGCTATAGTGGGGGAGTCCATCCTCCGCGGGCTAGCTAATTAAAGCAATGATAGAATAAAATGGCATCAAAACAGTGGTGTCTAGCTCCAGGAAGTGGCATGTCGAGGAAGGAGCTGAACTGGATCCGGACCAGATTAGGACAGCAGGACAGCAGCAGCCAGCACTTATGTTGAAGGACAGGGCTTGGATGGATCAGGACTTCGTAGTGGAGGGAAATATCCTCAGAAAGAGACACAGAAAAAAGGGGGGTGAGGCACTGGATAAAAACTACTGCGTATAATAGAAATACTGTCCTGTCTCAAGTGCCAAGTAAGAATTTAGGAACAACTGGTCATAAACAGTCAACGCCCCTCCATCCGCTTGTTGCATTATAATTCTACTAGAAAGAAACCATCAAGTACCTTTAATCCTAGGTTAAGAGCAACTAATGATTCATGATACTTCAAAACCACGAAGCTTCATGAGGACAATTCTGGTCCTGAAAGGCCGGTGTGTAATGAAGGTTGCATTTCTTCCAATTTCGATGACTAATTGAATAAAAGGGTTATATACAAAAACAAATTTGCTCATGCAGTAGAGGGAATGTTTCACACAGGGCGCCAAGTTTTTATTTATTCATTCCTTTTTTTTTTTTTTTTTTTTATAAATCAGTTGGCCAGAAAGATTGTAGAATTGAGGAAACAGGAATTCTTCGCGCCGCGTAGTCGTATGAGTGAGTATTCATAAGGTTTCCACCCGTTACTTGTTAACAATAACCGCAATCCAGGCAGTATAGTCAACATTGTTGCCCATATACCCTGTTAATGTTTGCTGTCAAACATCCATCTGCAACAATGAATCACCACGACGCAAACCACTTTCTGACATTATGTTCACTGATGATCATCCGAACATCACGATATAACCACACCATTTCAACAGGCATAAAAGCATGGAATTTAGCGATTTTCAGGTCCCTGACGTAGTCCGCAAACTACAGCCCGAGCGCGACTGCCAACCATTCAAGTTCGCAAATTAAGAATTAAATTCCAGTACAAAAACGCTTCACAGAAAAACTAGGGCTATGAGTAAAAGTACCACCTTCTCTGTGAGGCAAAACAAACACTAGGTCAGCGCACAATTCATGAATCTTGAAGGAAAAAGATTGCATAAGTATCCATGCACTCCCTCGCGCTATTAAAGTCCAGTGTTTGTATTTTATTAATTTATTTAATTTATGAGAGACAGGGACATGCTTAGCACTAAAATGAACAGAATTATATCCACAATTAAGCAGCCTGCAGTCAACAATGTAGCACTTAAAGCAGAATTAATCGCAAAATTTAAATTACCTGTCTATTTGGATTCCAGGGTTGTACAGAAGCTGCCGATGTGGTAAACGGACTCCGTCGGTTTGGAGAAATTGGCGTTCTGCGTCTAGACAGGAACCAGGTCTCCAACTGAATTAGTCCATAGACCTTCATTTTGACTTATAGGAGGCACCTCACTTGAAACAGAATTATCTTGGGTTTTCGATTTGAAAATAGCGTTTGAGGGGCGTTCACGCGCACTTTACCAGCCGCAACTCTAACAGGATAAAATATGATTGCAGCAGTAATTCAATTTCATCAGGCGCCCATTAATCCTGGAACACAGAGAATGCACGCCAAAAACCAAGAAGAAGCGCAAGCAACAACATATTGTAAACTTAGCAGAAACAGAATAGTAGCAATAACCAACAAAGACAGCAATGAGGTACAAAAGCAATCTGCGTAGTGAGGGACTGCTGCAAGCGCCAGTATAAACACCAAGCAAAAACCAAACAGCATGTTGCATAGCATGAAGCGTCATTGCAAACAGCAGCGGAAGCAAGTGAGCTTGACGTCTTTCAAATAGACCGCTGTATGACCTTGTGATGTGAATCCTCCAATTGTTCGCCTGCTGGTGCTGACGTGCTGGTGGCGTACCAGGCTGCTGTCAGCTGATGTAGCTCTTCTCGAGTTTCCTGCCTGAACTAGTTACACTCATAAATGTTTCTGAGCAGTGCTCAAACGCGGTGTCTGTTCCTGTAGGTTTCAGTGACCATAATATAATAGCTGTCACTAGAAAGACAAAGGTTCCAAAACTTACAGCTAAAATCATTATAACACGTTCCTATAAGAGATTTAATGAAGATTTATTTATTGATGAAATATCTAGTATTGATTGGAACGTGGTGTGTAGTGTAAATGACCCTCAAGCTGCATTGGACTTATTTATGTCAATATATATGAGCGTTGTAAACAAGTATGATCTTTTAAAAAAGTTCATGGTCAAACATAGATCTGCCCCATGGCTTGACAATACTCTTAGTACCCTAATGACAGAGAGAGACATGGCTAAAAAAGCCTCTCTTATTTCCAGATCAATTGATGACAGGCGTAAGCACTGTTCTTTACGTAATCAGGTTACAAAATTAAACAAGGTGAAAAAAAGGGACTATTTTAAACAAAGGTTATATGAGGCAAGAAATGATAGCGAACAAATTTGGAATGTGTTTAATGAAATTATGGGTAGAATAACAACTGTGAGTACTCCCCTAGTGGAAGCAAATGGATTTGTTCTCACTAAACCAGGTGATATTGCAAATCATTTTAATGACTATTATGTGGGTAAAGTATCTAAACTAAGGCAGGCCATGACTATTTCAAAAAACAGTAAAGCAAATCGTTGTATTAAGTATATTATAATGCAAGATAAAAATTGTGAATCTGAATTTCATCTAGTTGAAATCAGTGAGGTGGAGCGGTTACTTCGCTCTCTTCCTGACAGTAAGACAGTAAGCAGGACTAGATAACCTTGTTAGTAAAGTGGTGAAACAGAAGGTGTTTCTAAATGGCTGTCTGTCCAGAAGCAGAGGTCTTGAGTGTGGCCTGCCTCAGGGAAGTTGCCTAGGTCCATTGCTTTTCTCAGTATTTACAAAACCCAAAACCAGTGAAGTTGGTACATTATGTAAATCGTAGATAAAAACAGAATACAATGATTTGCAAATCCTTTCCAACTTATATTCAACTGAATACACTGCAAACACAAGATGTTTAATGTTCAAGCTGAGAAACTTCATTTTTTTTTGCAAATAATCATTAACTTAGAATTTAAAGGCAGCAACACATTGCAAAACAGTTGGCACAGGGGCCTTTTTACCTCTGTGTTACATTGCCTTTCCTTCTAATGACACTCATTAAACGTTTAAGAACTGAGGAGACCAATTTTTGAAGCTTTTCAGGTGGAACCCTTTCCCATTCTTGCTTGATGTACATTTTAAGTTGTTCAACAGTCCGGGGTCTCCGTTGTCGCATTTTACGCTTCATAATGCGCCACACATTTTCAATGGGAGACAGGTCTGGACTACAGGCAGGCCAGTCTAGTACCCACACTCTTTTACTACGGAGCCATGTTGTTGTAACACGTGCAGAATGTGGCTTGGCATTGTCTTGCTGAAATAAGCAGGGGCATCCATGAAAAAGACGTTGCTTGGATGGCAACATATGTTGCTCCAAAACCTGTATGTACCTTTCAGCATTAATGGTGCCTTCACATATGTGTTAGTTGCCCATGCCTTGGGCACTAATACACCCCCATACCATCACAGATGCTGGCTTTTGAACTTTGCGCCTATAACAGTCCGGATGGTTCTTTTCCTCTTTGGTCCGGAGGAAACGACGTCCACAGTTTCCAAAAACAATTTGAAATGTGGACTCGTCAGACCACAGAACACTTTTCCACTTTGCATCAGTCCATCTTAGATGAGCTTGGGCCCAGCGAAGCCGGCGGCGTTTCTGGGTGCTGTTGATAAATGGCTTTCGCTTTGCAGTGTGGAGTTTTAACTTGCACTTGCAGATGTAGCGACGAACTATAGTTACTGACAGTGGTTTTCTGAAGTGTTCCTTAGCCCATGTGGTGATGTCCTTTACACACTGATGTCGGTTTTTGATGCGGTACCGCCTGAGAGATCGAAGGTAACGGGCATTCAATGTTGGTTTTCGGCCTTGTCGCTTACGTGCAGTGATTTCTCCAGATTCTTTGAACCTTTTGACGATATTACGAACCGTAGATGATGAAATCCCTAAATTTCTTGCAATAGCTCGTTGAGGAATGTTGTTTTTAAACTGTTCGACAATCAGCTCACACATTTGTTCACTTTGTGGTGACCCTCGCCCCATCCTTGTTTGTGAATGACTGAGCATTTCAGGGAAGCTGCTTTTATGCCCAATCATGGCACCCACCTGTTCCCAATTAGCCCGTTCACCTGTGGGATGTTCCAAATAAGTGTTTGATGAGCATTTCTCAACTCTCTCAGTCTTTTTTGCCACTTGTGCCAGCTTTTTTGAAACATGTTGCAGGCATCAAATTCCAAATGAGCAAATATTAGCAAAAAATTACAAAGTTTACCTGTTCGAACATTAATTAACTTGTCTTTGCAGTGTATTCAATTGAATATTGGTTGAAAATGATTTGCAAATCATTGTATTCTGTGTTTATATACGATTTACACAACGTGCCAACTTCACTGGTTTTGGGTTTTGTACTAATGACCTATCCTGGGCTACCAAATGTGCCAAAACAGTTTATTTCGCAGATGATTCGACATTATATTATGCTGCAAAATGCTGTTATGTACTAAATGATGTCTTGAGCAGAGAACTAAAAGTTGTGCATGACTGGGTAATCTGTAACAGACTAGTGCTTAATATTTCCAAGACTAAATGTATTGTGCTGGGAACAAGGCACAGGTTATCTACATGCCCTTAGCTTGATTTAAAGTTGTGCAATTTGGCAGTTAAACAGGTTGAAAGTATTAAACTCCTTGGAGTGATGCTGGATTGCACTCTGTCTTGGTCTCACCACATTAATTATATTATTTTAAAAATGGGAAGAGCAATTGGTATTTCTAGAAAATGTGCTTCTTTTGTTGCCCGTCCCCTCTTACGTCAGATAGTTCAGAGTTTAGTTTTATGTCATCTTGACTATTGCTCTATGGTGTGGTCACCTGCTGCCAGTGGTGACCTCAGGAAGCTCCAGGTGGTCCAGAACAGGGCAGCATGGTGGGTCCAGGGCTGCTCAATGAGGTCTAATGTGAGCCGTATGCATGCCTGCCTCTCCTGGCTTACTGTTGGCAAGAGAATGATGTGTAATACACTTGTGCTGTTCAAGTTGGTCATGAACACAAAAACCCCTGAGTTTATCAACAGATAGTTTTTAGGAACACTGTGCATAATTACGACACTAGAGGTTCCAGTGATGGACAGCTCGTATTACCAATTCCATGGACCAATTCTTTAAGGAGATCTTTTATTTATAGATCAATAATTCTGTAGAGTAGCCTGCCTCAAAACCTTTGCTGCATTTACAATAAATTAACTTTTAAAAAGAATCTTAAAGTCTACTTAACACTGTAAAGTTTTGCTGTTTGTTTATTCCTTTTGCATTCTGTATTATTTAATATTTTTTTCTTCTAAAGTGTAATTTTATATACTGTATTTAATTTGTCATTGTGTGTTAAGTGTAATCATGTAATCATTCCTGTATTTGCAACTGTACAATTTTGTATGTTTCTTTTATGTGGACCCCAGGAAGAATAGCTGGGTGCTATGGCACCAGCTAATGGGGATCCGTAATAAAATAAAATCAAATCAAATCAAAGTGTAGATACTACCAAAGAAATGCTTGGTATTCCTGAAAATAGAGTTCCAAAAGCACAATAAACAGCATTTACCACCACAGCGCATATCTGGATTACTAAGAAAATATACCACAAACATGCACCCAAAAGCAATTTCGACCATCCGGCCATCCATTGCACTAACCCAGCAAGATACCAAGGTACTATTCACTGAAAATTATAGTTTTTTCAAGAGTAAACATATAATAAAGCATTCTAGAATAGTACATGTCTGGAATATTATTTTATTCCCATTCTCATTTTCAATTTTTATTGTTATTTCTCAAATAATTCCGGCTTGATAACTTTGTTACCCAGCTTGGCACTGATGTGGTGTTGATGTCTAACCAGACTTGAAGTGTCGCAGGTATATCTTTTGTAGATTGTAAAAAGACTGATTTTATTTTACCACTATGTCGCTTTAACTAGTAATGCCAATAGTTGACGCCCCACCATACCACCTTATTCAGATCTCGTAAAAGCAGATGTGCCACAGAGAAATCTCTTGAAATGAAATATGTGCAATCTATACATAGCGAAAACACTGATTTTTGCTTTGGCAGTTGGCTGGTTGAAGTAGTTAGA
This sequence comes from Gymnothorax reevesii, assembly GCA_029721435.1. NCBI lineage: Eukaryota > Metazoa > Chordata > Actinopteri > Anguilliformes > Muraenidae > Gymnothorax > Gymnothorax reevesii. Next base: position 67,710,587 of record CM056578.1, on the reverse strand, counting down.
GAGATAGGTGGTGGCCACAGAGGTATTGGTGCAAGATAAATTTAAAGGTTTCAAACATAGATAAGCAACATATTATGCACCATGCACCTGTTTCCAATTGGCGAAATGGAAATTGTCAAAATGTCTGTAGCCGCTGCTCCAAGATGGAACACAGTGCCAAAGATGTTTCTGGTGTCGTTTGTCAAGGGCAAAGGAATGTTCAAATTAATGGTCTACCCATCTCGATGTGTCTGGTTATTAATGTTAATCCACTGTACAAGCAGGAAAAAATTAGCCCGCACCCAACTTTGGGAGCAAATATCTTGACAAACGAAAAAAGTGCCAGACTAAATACATCAATTTTTCCCACTTTTAATGTCTGAAAAAGAAATAGGTATGATGAATTTGCCACTGGTATGGTTTAAACATTAAAATAAGCCTGAATTTGTAAAAATATTTTTTCTCGTTGTTCACCGATTTCTTGTCATTTCACGTATAACCAATCACCAGATTGGCACTTTCACATTTTAAAAATTTGGGTATTCCAGTATCAAATACAATCTTAACTTCTTTAGCACATTGAAGTAGTTACCCATTTTTGAAGGAATATTGTGGATATTTTTCCTCAAAGTGTTGTGATTTGCCTAGTCATGTTTATGTTCAGGTCTTGTGTTCATGATTTTGTCTTTTATTTATTCTTTTTGGTTATTGTAATACTCAGGTTTTTAGTTCATTCAATTTCTTAGTTCCATTGCACTTATCTCCCCTGTCATGTGATCTAGTTGGTTCAGTCCGTCTTTCCTGTCTGCGTGCCCACTGACTTTGGGTGATTTATATGAATTCCAGTGTTCAAAATATTCCTTCGATTCTCGTTTTCTTCCTTCGTCTTTCTAGTTTGATTGCTTACAAGCAGGCCCGCCGACAGGGGGGGACAAACGGGTATCTTGTCCCGGGCCCAGGGAGGAGGGGGGCCCAGAACTGGGCCCTCATGAAATTGTGGAATAATTATTCTATTTTATTTCAAAATATGCCTATTTGTGGAAGAAATGTATATTATTTGCATTAAAGAAATGATTTATAATTGTTTTTCCCTTTATTGTCCTTGAAATAGGGATCAAGAACCCCCTGCCGCTCCCAACACAAAAATGGTTTGGCCTGTGATCAAAAATGCGACGTCATTTGATTTGCGCTTCAGTCTGCCGACGTGTGTCAGTGTGAGTCAGGGGCACAAAAAAGCAAAGAAAAATAAAAAGAGAAGAAGAAACCAGGAGCCTTAGGGATTCACTAAATAAATATTTTAAAAAGGTCCTTCTGATGATGCAGGTACGAGTAAAGGCAGGGCAGAGCCAGGTAAGACACAGAGCAGCCACCGTTTTCCAGCCCCGTTAAGTCATCCGGTCCAGCTTTTCTTGCCCCCCCCCCAAGCTAAGCGTCACGTGCTTATTTATTTATTCTGTAAATAGGTTTTTATGCACCAAAATAGGGCCCTATGATTCAGTGACGTGCGGTAGAGGTTAGTTTGGTGAGGCAGAAACCTCCCCTTTGCTCGATTAGCAATTAATTAAATGTTTAAAGGATACACAGAATTACCGAGAGCCGATAATTTTTCCTAATTGATTATTCAGATTTCCATCCTTGCAGTCACAAATTGCAGCGTATACGTGAATGAAGTCATTATCTCCTCTATCAGTATCAGGCTTCCTATAGGCTTGGTCTTAATTGTTTTGATTGTCAATCATTAATAGTACGTGGGAACAGGTTCACAAAATCCTGTGATAAAAGTCTGTGTCACTGTCTCACCTCACCGCATGTCTCAGGCCTCCTGTAAGCAAATACTCGCAAACCTGCAGTTTCGTGAGCATTTCAAGTTCGATATACTGAGTAGCCTAATAACGCCGTGGAAATTTAAACTGCCCGTCATTCTGCCGAATAGTCTTACTAAACTAGTTAAATTTAAGTCAAGAGCGCATCAGCCACACGGGACAACAAGCTACTTTATGTTTAAAATGTTCGCACTGATGCAACCGGAGCATATACTGTGTTAAAAGATGGACGCAGCACTTTGGTCTGAAAAAAGCCTATACGGAAGTACCGTAAAATGGCATTCTATTTAATGGCCAGCAGATGGCGACGTCGGTGGTTGCTGAAGGAAGTTCAATGCTATAGAAGACTATGAGAAAATGACCCTACTTTCACACCTGATTTTTCATTTAAATAATAATTTTTCAAATTATCTTATGGTAGCTATAGCAAGTTTCAAGTCTCTTTTGATGTATCATAATGTTCATTTTTGTAAAGTATGGTCCCAAGTAGACGAGAATAAAGAACAATGTCAGAATATGCTCTCGAGGCGTGGCTATCCTGTGGTCCTTGTCTGATACGGTCAGTTTCACCTCTCGCGTCCCTCCCCGGATCTTGATTCTCGCTCTCGCCCAATAGAAATCACATCCGGTTTCAAAATGACAACATGGCGCAATTCAAATTGCCAAAATCAAGGCTTTCTTTATGGTATGCTGAAACTAATGGGTGAGGTCACGGTTGCTTCGTCCATCTTTATATACAGTCTATGGACCGGAGGTTGGGGTGAGTAGGTGGGGGCGGGGCCCATTCAGAGTATTTTGTCCCGGGCTCGGCCAAGGCTGTCAGCGGCCCTGCTTACAAGACTAACATTTGTATTTTGTATCATAGTCTAGTAACACAACTAATCCATGTATATAAGATTACTAACTTACTTACGAGCACTCTAGTTTAATATGTAAAGTTGCACCGCTACTAATTTAGACTAATTCCCTCTCAGCAATCGCCCTGTTCTAATCTCCGGCTCTCGTTCAGCTGTTTCTGTCCTCTCCTGAGTTTTAGCGAGATCTCTCGCACATGCATAATCACTCTCCTGCGCTCGTTATCTGTGCACGTAGAACTCCTGGACCAGAGCTGTTTAAAAGTCATAGGCCGTTTGTGTGATTCCTGTTCCTGTTTTGTCTTTCGCCAATTTTCGTGGTTAGGGCCTCCCTCATGTGATTCTCCCGTTGTAATTAGTCTGATTCGCTACACCTGATTCCTGTATAGCATGTGACCTTCCCTGTGTGTATTTAAGCAGTCTTTTCACTCACAGCTCTTGTCAGAATGTTGATCAATATTTCATTGTGCAGAGCACCTCGTATGCCATTGAGTATTGTTTCTCTTCCACTGGTTTGACTGACTTCGATTCTTGCCATTGCCCTTTTTTGTATTGTTTTTGTCTGTCTGGATTTCGATCCATTTTTGTATGACCACGATTTCTGTGTTTGGATGCCATGTGTATGGCCCTTGGCTTTGCCCATCGACTACGACTTTTTGCCTATCGTTTTTGTACCTCTCATCTGTCTTACTTTTTCTGACCCCTGCCTGTTTAGTTTTCGTATTGTGGCTTGGCAATTCCTGTGTTTTTTGGCTTTGACTCGGACTCCAATGAAGGCATTCGTTTTTTGGATTTCTGTCTCTCGCGAGTGGTTCCTGAATTGTACCTCACACAAATGCTCAATTTTGTTCCTGACTTGTCCACTTCGGGGTGGCGCTGTAGCCATAACAATAAAAATTGTCAGCTCAAACTCAGGGATTTTCTGTTACACGTATATGGGCACCATTCTGCCAAATTTCATGCAATTCTGAGATGTCAGCTCCACTGTCTCAAAAGTGCCATTCTCTCAGAATATGGCTCTTTAAGTAGGCCAATGCCTAAATCACCAATCTTAACTGTTGCTTTGGGCAAAACATAAGCAATAGTTAAACGCACATTTGGTGCATATTTAAGAAGGGTATAATGTAGGGATGAGAGGAGATGTTGCGCATTAGTTTTACACACACACGCACAAAAACACGCAAACGCACACATATATATGATAATCATATAATGATTGAAAGTGAACCCTGAACCTTTTCTGTTGACTGACAATGTGACAACTGTGATGTGAATAGTGGCCACTAGATGGCAGCATTTACCTTTCTTTCATTGAGCTCAGACTGGAGCTAGGTTTAGACATGTCCTGGACATGTCTGGGGCAAGTCCCCGAAAATAAAAAAAAAAGAGGTCTAAATGTGGGTGGGGTCTGCGAAAGAGTATATAAAGAAAAGAATTGAGACAGTAAAGCAGTAGGAGAAATTGCAAGAAGAAGGATACGTGTGACCAGACCTGTCATTTCTGTTCAAGACCTGTGAAGTTTCTTTTGTGGATTTCAGCCTGTGTTAGAGCATTTTTCCTTACCCAGGACATCACCAAGCCACCCCAACAAAGAGGGACTGTAAATATTTTTTTTTTTGTTGTGTTCAATCTTGGTCATTAGTTGTAGGTTATTGTTAGTTGTTGTCTTTGTTAATTAAATGTGTTTAAGTTTTTTTAAACTGTGTCTGTCATCCCTTGCTGTTGCTGTTGCTTTTATGTTGTAAATGTAATAACAAATTGGGGCCATAACAAATTGGGGGCTCGTCCGGGATAGAACATTGTGTGAGTCATTTATTGAAAATCCAACATTTCAAATTGTAAAATTGTTTTTTTGAATATATAAATATATTGACAGATCAACAGCAATGGATGATTTCTTGGCATCGCCAACCGTAGGGGTTTTGAAGTCTTTTAAAAAGACAGAACTGCTAGAAATTTGCAGACATTTAGAGCTGACAGAGGTAAAACCAGCCATGCGAAAAGCAAGACTGGCTAGAGAGATAGTTGAATATTACATTGATGAAAATGTGTTTGCACCAGGAGATCTGGAACAGTTTCCAGTGGAAAATCCAAATATAGAAATGGAACTTAAATTAAAAATGCTAGAGATTGAAAGGGAGGAAAAAGGAAAACAAAGAGAATTTGAGTTAGAAAAATTAGCAAGAGAAGAAAAACAAAGAGAATTTGAGTTAGAAAAATTAGCAAGAGAAGAAAAACAAAGAGAATTTGAGTTGGAAAAATTAGCAAGAGAAGAAAAACAAAGAGAATTTGAGAGGGAAGAAAAAGAAAAACAAAGAGAATTTGAGTTAGAAAAATTTGCAAGACAGAGAGATTTTGAATTAGAGAAATTCGATAGAGAAGAAAGACTCCAAATGGAGCCACTAAAAATTAAAATTCAAACTGAAAATAAATTTCGGGCTAGCCAGGAGGTAAAATTGGTGCCTCCATTTTCGGAAAAGGATGTTGACAACTATTTCCAGTGTTTTGAGAAGGTAGCAAAGAGTTGTCAGTGGCCAAAGGAGCACTGGCCTCTGATGTTGCAAACTGTCCTCAAGGGTAAAGCTCAACAAGCCTATTCGGCTTTGTCTGCAGATGATTCCTCTGATTATGAGGTTGTCAAAAAGGTTATTTTGAGAGCTTATGAGTTGGTTCCAGAGGCTTACCGACAGAAATTCAGAGGTCTGAAGAAATCTGAAAATCAGACTTATGTGGAATTTGCTAATGAGAAGAAAGTTTGCTTTGAGCGCTGAAAGTTTGCTTTGAGCGCTGGTGTACTTCTATGGAGGTCAAGGATTATTTCAACTCACTATAAGAGATGGTGTTAGTTGAAGAATTCAAGAACTTTGTTTAGGATGATGTTAAGACCTACCTTAATGAGAAGCAAGCACTGAACTTGCAATCAGCTGCCAAATTTGCAGATGAATATGTTCTCACACATAAGTCTAAATTTCAGTCTAGCAGTAACAATAGATGGTAACAATTTCAGAAAAAAGGGAACGGTGATACCCAAGATTCCTAACGCAAAGACAAAGACAAATCTGGTGATAGTGCTCAGAAATCCAGTAACAGGTCTGATCAAAGTGTGAAAGCTGACAGTGACAAAAGTGGTCTAGTTTGCAGTTATTGCAAGAAATCTGGTCATGTTACAACTAACTGTTGGTTCCTTAAAGCTAAGAAAGAAAAAGAAAAGGATACCAAACCAAATGCCTTTGTGAAAACAAGGTTAGAAACCCCTGTAGTAGATAACCGATCTGCTAAATTGCCTGCTTCTTGTGGGGCTAAAAAGCCTGATACTGCTGACTTTGTGAGGGAGGAATTTCTTCCATTTGTGTCAGAGGGATTTGTGGCTCTGAATAAGCATACTACTCCTGTCCCCATATATATCCTAAGGGATACTGGAGCTTCTCAGTCACTTTTGTTGATGGACTCCTTGGAGTTACGTGATGAGACCGCTTCAGGGGATTTCATACTTGTACAAGGTTTTGAAGGGAGGACTGTATCTGTACCCCTGCGCTGTATATTCTTGAAGTCAGATTTAGTTACAGGACAGGTAAAGGTGGGACTTATGTCAAGTCTACCTATAAAGGGTGTTTCTCTGTTGCTAGGCAATGACCTGGCTGGGGGCAAAGTAGTTCCCCCTGTACATCTTACTTCACAGCCGAGCACTGAAGATGGGGATGAGGACCCATCTCTGTATCCTTCTTGCGCAGTGACTCGTGCTATGGCCAAGAAGGCTAAAGAAGAAGATGTTGTGGTGCCGTCCAGCACATTGAATAGTCAGGACTCAGGTGGTTCGCCTCATGACTCTGATTGGCCTACTATGGTTTCTCCGTTTGAGGACTTATCAGATACTTTTATCAGTTCTCTATTCAGCCAGCCGGATGGGTCTGGTGATTCTGATGTGTCTGGAGACTTGTCTCTGTCCAGAAAGCGGGTGATTGAGGAGCAAACTAATGATCCTGAAATTTGTGCACTTTCTTTACAACACTTTGAGGTTTATGTTTGTACAGGACAAAAGCCAATGATTGTGTACACTGACCACAATCCGTTAATGTTTTTGAGTGAGATGAAAAACAAGAATTGGAGATTGTTGAATTGGAGTTTAATTTTACAGGAGTTCGACTAGGAAATTAAGCTTGTGAAGGGTACAGACAATGTAATTGCTGATTGCTCATCCCGTGTTTGAATATGTATATATATATATCACGTGTTTATTTGAATATTGTATGATATGTATATATAGACAAGTGTCCACTTAACCATTTTGTATGGAAAAGAAAAATTTTGCCTTTATGAGTCAAAATTTTTCCCTTTTGGAATGGAGATATGATGTGAATAGTGGCCACTAGATGGCAGCATTTACCTTTCTTTCATTGAGCTCAGACTGGAGCTAGGTTTAGACATGTCCTGGACATGTCTGGGGCAAGTCCCCGAAAATAAAAAAAAGAGGTCTAAATGTGGGTGGGGTCTGCAAAAGAGTATATAAGGAAAAGAATTGAGACAGTAAAGCAGTAGGAGAAATTGCAAGAAGAAGGATACGTGTGACCAGACCTGGCATTTCTGTTCAAGACCTGTGAAGTTTCTTTTGTGGATTTTTGTGGATTGCCTGTGTTAGAGCATTTTTCCTCACCCAGGACATCACCAAGCCACCCCAACAAAGAGGGACTGCAAATATTTTTTTTTTTATTGTGTTCAATCTTGGTCATTAGTTGTAGGTTATTGTTAGTTGTTGTCTTTGTTAATTAAATGTGTATAAGTTTTTTTAAACTGTGTCTGTCATCCCTTGCTGTTGCTGTTGCTGTTATGATGTAAATGTAATAACAAATTGGGGCCATAACACAACAAAGCAAACAGTCTCTGACAAAGAAAAACAAATAAGAGGTAGCTTATAAATACATGCCCAATCTCAGTATTACAAACTGTGTTATTTGATGCTGCATATTGATATATAGATCAGATGTGATATCGAAGGGCTTTGTCATAAACTCATTCCTGTGAGAAAATATACTCCACATCAGTCTTGCAATGGAGATTTTCACAGCTTCGCAATGGTGATGGACCGTGCAAGAGCCTGGAACTAGAATCGATTGACCAAGCATCAGAATGTAGTTGATCAGTTGCAAAACAGTGGAGTATTTAAGAAGAATTTTGGTATTGAAAAAAATTATTTAGACTTAATTGGCATATGGGCACATTCAAGGCCCGGTAAGTGGCTTTATAATGTGCCATAGCCTATTTTGAAGTTATGCGCCATTTGCGCATGGCATATGTCCTACCCAACCCCTGCATCTAACTTGAAATGCTCACGAGTCAGCGTATTGGCTCATATTTGCTTACAGGAAGCTAATGCAATACGATTAACAAATATTAAAACGTTTCTTATGCTGCATTCAATGCTTAGTCAATTTGTTTACGATAATGTTTTCCCCCTTAAATATGTACTTTTTAATACCATTCAAATAATAGGGAGTTTATTTTCAGACTTTCATAATCCGAAATACAAAAAGTTTAAACGATAAACAGAATGACGGGTGTTTTGAGATTTTTTTCTGATTAATAAATTATAAAAATTTCCATCCTGCAACCTCGAATCAAAGCGTTTATGTAAATGAAACTTTTTTTTCGTTTTCACCTCTTAATCAGTACAGGCTACATGTAGGCTAGGTCTTAATGGCTCCGTAAAATAAGAAAAATTGATTGATTGTCAGTCAGGCATAGTGCGTGGAAGCAGGCTGATGAAATCCAGCGATAAAAGGTGAAGTCACTGCCTCCCCTGATAGCACGTGCTCAGATGCGCGCGTGCACACACACACACACACACACACACACACACACACACACACACACCACCGGCCATCCACATGGTGGAAACGAAAATGTGATTCAGAAGACCAAGCTACCGTCCTCCATGGCTCCATGGTCCAGTTCTGATGCTTATCATGCCCATTGTAGACACTTCGGGCGGTGAAAAGGGGTCAGCGTAGGGACCCTGACCAGTTTGCAGCTACATTTTCCTGTACGTAACAAACTGTGATTCTCTGTGTGTTCTTGGACCTATCTATCAGAACCAACATGAACTTTTTCAGCAATTGTACTGTAGATTTTCCACTGGATCGGACCACACTGGTTCTCTCCCCAGGCCAATCAGTGAGCCAAGGCTGCCCATGAATGTGTGGCAAATTCATCGGCTTTCCTTCTTGGACCACTTTTGGTAGGCACTGACCACTGCAGTCCAGCAATAGCTGCAAGTTTTGATTTGTCATCGTAATTTAGCCCTTGTAAAAGTTGCTCACATCCTTACACTTGCCTATTTTTCCTTCTTCCAACACTTCAACTCCGAGGACAAAATATTCTCTTGCTGCCAGATACTGTATATCCCACCCTCTGACAGTACCCATTATAATGAGATGATCAATGTTATTCACTTCTCCTGTTGGATGGCATTACTTGCTTTCTTTTCACAGAGAATAGTTCACTGTACCCTATGCTAAAAGAGATAAATTAGGAGGCACTGAAGTACCTTTCCTTATTATTTAAAGAATTCAAACACACTTAACAGGGTCATTGTCTGGGAGTTTCTGGGAGCAAAAAACCATTCGAACCTGTCCCATAATTCGGATTGCTTGGCTGTGGGTCTGAAATTTGGAAACTTATTTGGCATAAATAAATAAATTTGGCATACTGTTTGGCATTCAATTGCGGGATAATTGTACTTTTTTATTTCATTTTTCATTTTCTGCAGACGGAGGTTGATGAGGTGGAGGGAGGGAAAATAATTTAAAAAAAAAAATTTGTTAAAAATTTAATTATTGACGTTAAACCTGTGAGGGTATGTAAACGAAGCACAGTGATAACTGAATACGTTACATAGAAACGCAGGGGAAAAGCTCTTAAAATGAAAGAGTTTGACCTTCCTCCTATGATCTGTTTTAAAGTGAATCACCCGGCCACTGAGAATGGTGTTATTACTGGTTTTCCTCATTCTGTAATAGCTGATTCTTTTTGGAAGTGGGGGGAGTTATTGGAGCTCAGTGCATGAAAAGCTATTGGGACGGGAAAGAACAAGACAGCATGTCTGTATTGCTTGAATTTGAAAAGATGTTTAGATGCAGAAGTTGCGGTACATTTGGATGTACAGAAAGCAAATTCTAGCTATATTGAGGGACCAAGCTGTCATTTGTCATTGTGGGGTAAATCATGACAATACTGCAAAGCAGTGGGAGCAGAGAGTGAGTTGGAGCAGGTATGGACACTGAATAAATCGTCATATGCCGAGGCTACAAAGAAATTCAGGTACAAAAAGGTATTGTGAGCAGAGAACCATGTACTGCACAGACAGTGACAAAAGAATATTTTAATATGCACAAAAGGAGGTTTCGAGCCTTTGTAGTGATGGTTATCAACAGTGCAAATGAGACTGAATCAAAGACCGAAAAGATAAGGATGATGGTTCATACAGCTGAGGAGTTTCTCGGGAAAACTGATGTCAAGAGAGCGGAGACTCAGGAAATTTCAGAGAAAGGGTTTTGTGGGAGCCAAATGCTTAGTAGTTAATGTGCGCAGCCGTCATTATCAAAAACGGTGGGTTAGGGGTTACGTTCAATGTTATTTTTGGGTTGCCGGCTATAGGCCAGTAACCTATTGTCGCCACTTTACGTTCGGCGGAGTCGTTTGCATCGGCACCATCCGTTAAAGCCTTATCTCAAAAATGGTCTGATTTTTTTCTTTTAATTTGGGGATGTGATCAAATGGGTCATGGTTAATAAAAATGGTTAATGCTCAAGCAAAATTTTTTTTTGATTGAATCATTCCTTTAGACTAGGCGGCCATTTTAATGTTGGCGCCACCTAGGCAACTTGTCTGGACTTCATAATTTTTTGGGGTGTTTTGCCACAAAATGTGCCTGAACCTGCTTATTATTGCATTTATAGCATAGGTATGAATTGAACATGTACAGCATATCATGCTTGCTGCGTGTTGTCCGTTGGTCGAATTTGACCCTAAGCCAAAAGGTCAAGGTCAAATGGCAAAGATGTGCTGTAGCTCTCTTAATAGAGCATTTAGAGCTTAGGCATCTAAAGGGAATCAGGTATGTCGAGCATTGTGAGTCAGTCACATTTAACCTTGGGCTTCAAGGTCAAATGGAAAAAATGCGCTATAACTTGCTTCATATGACATTTAGACCTTAGATATGTATGAGGCATCTATGGGGAATCAGGTATGCCGAACATTCTCAGTCAGTCACATTTGACCTTAGGCCTCAAGGTCAAGGCCAAATGGAAAAAATGTGCTATAACTTGCTTAATATGACATTAAGAGCTTAGATATCTATGAGGCACCCAAAGGGAATCATGTATGCCAAACATTCTCGGCTGTTCAAATTTAACCTTGAGGTTCAAGGTGAAGGTCAAATGGAAAAAATGTGTTATAACAACTTAATGCGGCATTGGGAGCTTAGGTATGTGTGAGGCACCTATAGGGAATCATGTAAGCCAAACATTCGTGGCAAGTTGAATATAACATTGGGCGTCAAGATCATATGGCAAAAATGTGCTATAACTTGCTGAATATGGCAATTAGAGCTCAGGCATGGTTGGGGCATCTATAGGAAACCATGTATGCTGAACATTCTTAGGCAGTCAGTAAAATTTGATGTTGGGCCTCAAGGTCAAGGTTATATGACAAAAAATGGCCCATATTTGTTTTAATATTGTTTGTAGAGATTAGGTATACATTGGGCACTCATAGCAAATCATGTATGCTGGTTGTTTTCGACATATTGGATTTGACCTTGGGAAACAAGGTCCAAGTAATGACAAAAACAGCCTAACAGTCCTTTAATATTGCCTTTGGATCTTCGGTATGTATTGGATAGGAATGACAAATCATGTATGCTGATCAAACATGTATGATTGGATTTGACTTTGGTCTTCAAGGTCATGGTAATGTGACAAAATCAATCTATTTATTTCCTCATTTAATAATGTTAATAATGTTTCCTCGTAATCTTTAGACATTAGTATGTATTAGGCACTAACCCATATATAATTAAAATTTTAACGGGCACTGTAACCGCATGGTCGACCTTTTTTCGCGATAAATTGCGGCAATAAAAACTGGTCAAAATCCATTTTTGGATGTTTGTTCCTATTAGCATCATGGAATAGAAAGAATTGTACAAATTTGACCCATTCGATGGCAGTGTTGTGTAAAAAAAATCATTGTCTGAAAGCAGAGCAAGAACCAGAAGTGAATTGAGAAGATAGCGCACTTCACAAATTGACAGCAGACTACAGTGCAAGTCCAGGTAAAAAAAAATCTAATGGATTCGGATGGACAGCAAAGGGAAAAGCAATCGAGTATGAACTGAATAATGTTCACTTTAGCAATCCTGCCCCTATTAGTGTAGTTCCCCCCTGGCTTTTCCCAAAACCTGAAGTAGATTTTAAAATAATGGAACTTCAGAAGGAGTGGGCTGAATGTGAATCCTGCCCCTATTAGTGTAGTTCCCCCCTGGCTTTTTCCAAAACCTGAAGTAGATTTTAAAATAATGGAACTTCAAAAGGAGTGGGCTGAATGTGAAAAAGAGTTCCTAGCGGGACAGTATTTTAGCAGTAGGTATTACAGTTATATGGACATTTATACAGAGGGGTCCAAGGATGAACATGACAAAGTTGGAATAGGTATATATATATATTCCAAAGACAAAATCAAGCATTGGCAGGAGGCTATCTGATAATCTGTCAGTTTACACAGCTGAAATGATGGCAGTAATAATTAAGGCCTGCAATGGGTTGAGGAGGTTCAGACAAAGTGGTATTCTGTGTAGAATCTGTCTCTGTTCTTCTCAGTATTTAAAGCTTAGGATCTGATCTTGTTCTGGAAACTCTCCAGAGCATATACAGATTAAATAGAATAGGAAAGAACATAGTCTGGCTACCGGCCCATGTTGGAGTCTGAGGAAATGAGGCTGCAGATAAAATAGGCAAATAGTCAATAACGTTGGAACATGTCATAAATGTCCCGTTTGGAAAAGGGGAACGAAAAGCTACAGTTAAAAAAGAAATTATGAAGAAGTGGCAGGAGAGATAGGATGGAGCCGATAAAGGCCGAACATCTTACAGAGTACAAAAATCCGTAAGTACAAGCAATGTTAAGTCAGGAAATTGCAGAAATGAAGTCAAACTAACAAGGCAAAGGTGAAATCATACAGGACTCAAAAGAACAATGTTCATCTTGGGGAAGATCCAATCAAATCAATGCTCTGAATGTAAGGTAGTAGAGGATAGTGAGCATGTACTCATGTATTGTAATAGGTTTATTGAAGAGAGGGAGCAGCTAAAGCTGAGGATATTAGTGGCAGGGAGAGAATGGAGTCTGGAGGGAGTATTAGGAACTACAGGAAAAGGGGTAGACTGTGCTCAGAAGGCTATTGTGGACCTAATATGCTATTTTTCCAAGTTAATATTTTGGTCTTTGACTCCCCCAGAGTACTCCTGATCGCGGAAAGTAAAAAAAGGGTACTTATTTTGCTCATACTGCCACAATCAACTGGCTATCACGTCAGATTGGTTTATGCAGTATAAGGAACTTACAGCTTCTGTGTCTGTGAGTCATGGACAGTCGCGACCAAAACAGCTTTATCCTCAGATATTTTACAAAGCCTGTGTTTGAGGCCAGTTGTTAGTGCTAACTATCACTAGCGGTCCTGCTAGCCACCCATAACACGTAAGCTTCACTTACATTATTTGCTGTTTTATAGTTACTTACAGCTTGTGGCTCCGAGCGCTTGATCGATGCAACTGCTCCAGGTGTGAGAAGCAGCTGAAATGCTTATCCTGTGTCAAAATATCCTTTATTGACAAAGCTGTCTTTGGTGAAATGCGAAGCACAAACAGCTAAAGTTCCCATTGGCCCTGGTTGTTTGCTGCAAACAAAAAAAGCTGCCCATTGATTTCTCGTGGCGTCGTCTTTTGGAAAAGAAATATTAGTTTTTCTTTGCGTCCAAAAGTAAACGGACAAGTAGCTTTGGGAGAGATACTGACAAAATTGCGCCTCAAATGATCTGCGGTTCTTCTTTTGTATTTCCAAAAGTGTAGACGCTACTAAGGCCTAGTATGATCTGCCTTTGTTATTGCCTGCTAGAATAATTTCCGGTGTGGGCAGATTCAGCGCCGTCATTGGATCTGGCTAGGTCTGTACTAATTGGACGGCAAAACCTGACGTCAGGTTTCGCCAGATCTCGGGAAGATCTCGGGAGGAGCTGTTCAGAGAGGAAATCACGCTCACGAAATCACGTTCTTGGATTACGGCAAAATCCCTGTATCTTATCTTTAGAAACTTTTCAGAGGTTGAGCATGGACAACCAACATTATAACATTACTTATAAGTATTAAAAGAAGGATCAGCATGTTTGGTCCCCTGTAAGAGATACATGGCTGTACAATACAATCAAGATATGTTAGAATTGATGATATCTTTTTTTTCTTCTTCCCTATTCTCCTCTATCTCTTTAAATATTGGCTAAATGAACCCTTTAAGTTGGTTGGATAAGACCAGAGCCATGTAGAGAGAGAGTCGCATGAACTCTGTTCACTCCAATGGACCAATTTTTTACAGTAATGGTGGGTCGTGGAGTCTCCCAATAGTTCCCGGAAGTTAGCGACGAAGACTAGTCCAGCAGCTGAGATGAAGCGGAATGGACCATTAGTGATGATCTTTCAAAAGGTAAGACGTTTAAAGAATTAGACTGTATATTGTCAGCACAACTGAATTAAATTAACACCTACAGTAAAGCATTTCCCTGGATTATCCCTGAGCAATATTGAACGTTTAAGGGCAGAAAATTAGGCTCGGATACTAGCCAGGTACAGTTAGCGACACAGTTACTAGCGCTAACCATGAGCAGCAGCATAATGGAAAACTCCGTTCTCCCAGTGTCATTTCATCCAATGACGCGATATTAGAGAAAAAGGCTTCTTAAAGTGATTTTTTGCAGAGCGGGTGGAGGAGTGAAATGATAGAGAATTAACGTAAATATAACATCAGACTGGCTATAGTAGTGGAGGTGGTGAAGTAAGGTTCTCTATGAGTACAAGGTAGCTATCGTTAGCTATTATAATAAAGTTAACGTTACACAATGTTAAAGCAGAAAGCCATTGGTTGCTGTGATACATCGCTATTAATATTGATTGTTCAAGCTAATTTCTTTACTGCTATTCAATGAACTAAAATGTTATCTATAGTTGGAGTTTTTAGGATTTGAGATTCTATTGACCATAACTTGTCAATATTATGTCGCTGCTCATTTTGCTAAATTTGGATTGATGGTTAAGGGAGAGGGAAGCTGGAGGACCAAATAGAAAATTGAAAACAGAAAGTATTGGCCAAATAGGCCAAACAATTTGGAAAATTAAGCATAGAAGACTAGGTGGAGAGTCATACTGAATAGTATAAATATTGAGCTGTGCTGTATTCCTTGACTGAAGGACTGCAAAGAACATGATCCATCTTTATACTAAATCCTGTTGCATGTTACTGATGCCACTCACCATTTAAACATCAGCAGCATAGCTGATCACAACTACTTAAGTTCCATAAGCTAAGTTGGGAAACAAAGACCAGCCTCATGTCTCAGCACCATTTCCCATCCAAGCCCATGTAGGTGAGTCTAACCCTTTCTCCTGTCTTATTCTCCCCCTCTCTCTCTTTCAGCAGAAGAAGTGCAGGCGATTTAATAAGATCCAGAGAACTCCCTGCAATGAGAGAGACGACACTCACTCTGCACCCTGAATCTTAACTCCCTAAGCTGTGCAAGCCTCTCCCCATTCCTTACTTTAAATAAACTGGACAATAAGCTTCCAAATTGTGTGGTCTTTGGTTGTGAAAAAAACGCATGTGCAGTGTTTGAAAATAATCACCTCACATTTTTTTTGTTGTTGCAATTTTGAATGATTGTTAAATTTCTCCTGCTGAATTCAGCCTACAAACTGTACATTTGTACTGAACCCCCCAGCGATTGGAGCATCCCCACACAGCACAGCAGACCGTGGTAGACATTATATACAAGGACAACATGGAGGAGAGGGAACTGACAAACTGCCTCACATGCTGTTCATGTTTCTGAGTTTATTCAAGATTTCTTTTTCATGAAGTAATTGTAGTACATAAGAGCAAAATAAAAAGATATACAGAAAATGTACGTGTTTGTATGTGTATAACAATATAAGTTTGTATGTTAATGTGTCTTGTTCTGTCTGGATATATAGTGTTTAATGAGCCCTTCCTTAAAAAATTTCTGTACCTGCAAGCCTAGATAAATAAATAAACCTTCCCCATGCAAAAAGTAACTGAAAAAGTTGTTTTGAACTTATGTATTGGTGTTTAGTGATAAGTGCAGATGTGTATAAAAATTATGAGCAGATACATGTAAATTATAATTATTACCAGTGGATTTTCTAAGATGCCACACTGAACATTATGCTGCTTTTAATGATGCATTGACTAATGGTGCTGTCAGTTGATACTCATTGATAGTCACCTGTCAGTCTTCTTTCCTGTCTGAAAGTCATGAGGATTCCATTAGTTAATTACTGAATTCATAACTTAGATCCTCCATTTCCATGGGATGATTAAAACCCCAAGCAAATGGAGAAATGGTAGAAAATTAAACAATTTTGAAATGTTCCTTCCTCTCCCTCTGGATAACACACATTAGGATGGGATTAAACAAGCATTGTAGTCAAATGCAAAAACCAAGAATTCAAAGCAATCGACAACAGGAACACGATCTTTAAAATGACTAAATTTCGTTTTAGTCATCTTAATTATTTAAATAATTCGAAGGCACTAAAACCGTTCGAATACTGCCTATATAGAATGCAAATGTTCAAAATTCTGCCACTTAATGTAGCTTTTTCGTGGTTGTTCAACGTTGGGGTCATTTAAATTAGACGGCGACATTCACTCAAGCCTAAAATATGTAAACAAGGCAGAAATAACGCTATTTATTGACTAGTAATTACCGAGTATTGCAGGTTTGTCTCTTTGCAGCCTATTTGGCAGACGCATTTAAATTACCCGCCAGCGACTTCCAGGAAATATTCGCTGACTCCATGAACCACATGACGATCGAGAATTTTGGGCCTCTGTTGACGCCACTCTTTCTCTACATGCCTTTGGATAAGACTAGCTCAATTTCCTTATTTCAAGTCAATACATAGTCCTTGACATGTTTTCATACTCTGGTATAGTAGGTGGCGGTATGCACCTTCTAAAATACATAATGATTTGCTCCAATAAATCAGAAGAAGATGATGTTCATGAGCACAGAGCAAGGATGTTTTATATTTATATCTCCTTATAGGTCCATGGGACAGAGATGAGCATTTGACGCAGCTGGAAACCCCAGCGTAGATATTGATATCAAAGACAGTAAAGCAGAAATGAAAAGTGTGGTTAAAAATAAACTTAAGGAAAGATGGCAAACATTATGGGACAATGTGCAGACTGGAAGACAATTCTATAATATCCAGAATGAAGTGGGAAAGAGCATGCAGGAACACTACCAGAAGCAAGGAGGAGGAGGATGTATTTTCAAGAATGAGGTATGGACACACAAGACTGATTAATAATTTGCTTATAATGAAGAAGCATGCGGATGACACTTGTGAATTTTGTGGTAGTCCAGAATCAATAGAGCATGTCATTTTACACTGTCATAAATATCTAGAAGAAAGACAAAGACTAATATTGCAATTACAAGGAGAACAGTTAAGTTTAATCCTAGGGGACATTCTACAAAGAAGCTCCGGTGAAATCTGTTTTGATTACATATTCAGCTTCCTAAGGAATACAGGACTAATTAAGAGAATTTAGGTTTTTTTTTTTTGCATCATTCATGGAAGGTAGTCTCTAGTACCAAACCCCAGTCCAGCTGGTGGCGGTAATGCGCTATTGAAGTTAATATCACCGCCATAGAACCGAAAGAAGAAGAAGAACGAGCATTTAACTTCGAGAAGTGACAGCGGATAGAAGAGGAGTGACAGCAGTCGCAGTATGGTGGACAGCAGTAGAACAGAGAAGTTTGAGTTGTTCGTTCCGAGTCTTGAAGAACTGTGCGAAGGTAAAAATTTTAATGCTACTTAAGGTCTGTGCAATATTAGTTTGGGATGTTCGCGAATCAGCATCATTTGTTTATTTCGCGATTGTTATTACTTTTCATCAACATCGAAGCATTATTAAGATAGTTCATTGTAGCCCATTTTCGCACAAACTGGAGTAATGCCATTGCTCAATTCAATCAAATTTGAAAACGTAGTCTACGTGCTTCAGAGTGTTAATCGCATCGAATGCTGTCATGTGAAAGAGGTTGTTCTTTTCATTGCATTTCTCGCAGTTTTTATTACAAGATTGGCGTGGTCAAACAATGCCGTGAGTCCGTTTGAGTGGTTAAAACAGAACAGTCTGATCTTTAGTTCTGCAGGATGGCCTGAAAAAGAACTTCGCCGACTCAAAGGTCGCTGTTGTGGACTGTCCCGATCTTTCGCAGGATCCATTTAGATTTCCTGTTAAGGGTAAGAGACTAAATATTAATCTTGAATTTTGAAAATCGATTCAAATACACGCAAGCACTGGATGCCCATCTTTGATGGTAAATGGCATCCTGACCCTTACCCATTCACAAACGTTTGCTTGACAGGGCTTTGTGGTAAACCTCGAATAACGGATGTTGGAGGTGTTCCCTATTTGGTTCCTCTGGCTCAGCTGGATAAGGTAAGAGTTTAAAGCACTAAAGTTCACCGTTAAACAGCTTGACAAGTATTAAATTAGCCCTGTTGAAAGACGAAATGTAGATTCTTTTGTTCTGGGTTTCAGAGTTTGTAGAGACAGAATTTAATATGTGTTGAATCTTTCATTTCTGTGAAAGGTGTACAACATGAACACGATCGCCAAGGATGTAGAACTGCCTGGAGGTTTCATCCTGGGAGCAGGAGCGGTGTCCTCTAAAACTGTGGGAATGAATGCAGAAGTGAGTAAAATGCTGCTGTGTGCTGTAGTTGTGAACTTAACATTGCTGTGCATTGATGCGCATTTACCTTTTTATTTTATTCTAATTTTTTGGGGGGTTTGTCATTTCCTCTGTACCACAGCTGATTCCTCTGGTTCTCACCGAATCAGAGGGGAAGCCTGCAGTGAATGGTAGCTATTGTGCCTCGATTAACCCCGCAGATGGGAAGTGCCTACAGGAAAAGTACAGCAACAAACACTCAGACTGTGATTTTGGACTCCTAGCCAACCTGTATGTGTGTGAAGGCAAACCTGGTAAGGTGAGGAAATAAATAAATGTAGTCAATTTCTGCACCCTGTTGATTTGAGGTGCAGGTTACTGTTTTCTCATATTCAGCCTTGGATTTTATTTCAGACATCTAAAAGATTTCTTTTTTAACCTCCGCTGAGGAGGTATATGTTTTCGGTGCCGTTTGTTTGTGTACAACATAACTCAAAAACCTATGGCCGGATTTTGACAAAATTTTCAGGGTAGGTGGGTATTATCTCAAGGAAGAGGTGATTAGATTTTGGCATATCTAGGCCAAAGTACTGCTGAGATATAAGCCAAAGTTCAAGATTTCAAGTCTTTCCAATGGGCCGGAGTTCCAATCGCCGTGCTTTTGGCTTTGCTGCCCCCTGGCGGCGGAGGTTCTGCGCTCTCTGAGTGCTCTTCTACTTTAAACATGTAATGACAATGACAGGATTTCTGGGTGCAGGCTGTGAATTAACATAAGGGAGTTCATTCTCTCCAACAAGTAATTTGTCAGTCACCTTCAGTAGTTTTTTTTTTTTTTTTAACTTTCTCTTGATTCAGCCAATGTGTAAATGAGGCTCTTTCCTTTTCCCAATGCTTAATATGGCTTATCATGGCTTGTGATGTATTTGGTCCATCAGAAATAGCTGGTTAGTCAGCAGTGCCTATTTGCGAAGACATCATGTGCTGGAAGTATCCTGTTTTTGCTACAGCAGTGCTGTTGCATGCACCTATTGAAGGAAATTGCATGTGCAGATTATGCTGAGCACAGAACTGTTCAAAGCGCCCTGTAATCCAGTGTGAGAAGTCAAACTTGCTGGGTCATCAGTAGTTGGGCAGAGACAAATTAATTCTGTTTCAGCCACCTTTTCAAATCTGCATATGCTTTAACTTTCTAGTGACTGCAGAATGGTGTAATATATGAAGGAATGTATAATTAACAGAGATGGGACCAAGTCACATGTGCAACTCTCAAGTAAATCTCAAGTCTTAACCTTCAAGTCTCAAGTAAATCCCCAGTCATTTTTGGGCAGGTCAAGTCACAGGTTATGGCAAGTCAAGTCAAGTCACCTTATTATTGCAATTTTACCCGCAGAATCTGATCTTACTAAAATGAAAAGACAAGGTATAAGTAACTGTCAGTAATCTAAACGTCATTGGCCAATGTGTCCAACCTGAAATATGGCAGTAATTTTGAATTGCATTCTAATTTACTGATTCAGTAAAATACATCATGGAATCAAACAAAACAGAAATAAATTCATAAAATTATTTATTGATGGCTTTCAATATAAACAAGATCACTTCTGCCTCACTTCTGCCAACAGTAATTGAAATATTTTAGTTGCCTTGCAAATAACAAGAAAAAAGGCAAACATAAAAATCTGAAAGAATAAACATATTATAGAGCCGCAGAAACATCTGTAGGTGTTCCATCTGTATCTTCTTGGGACACAAAGAGGTCTAAACACTTTAATTTTTAACATACTTGTTTTTCTATGGACTGTAACAGCTTATTGTTCTTAGAAAAAGATTCCCAATGAAGATTCAACCATTTTAAACTGTCCAGAGCCTTCTACTCATGCTCCGCTTACCCATTCTCCTGTTTCACTTGCGAGGTTAAAGTATGACTGCACAATAGGCTGATGCTTGTATTTGACTGTATCATAACACTTTCCACTTCATAGGTTATGGTTTATTTGATAAACATAGTTCATCTCATTTGTGGCCAAGAAAAGTCCCAATATTGTTTTACTGTAAACTATTCCAGTCATTAAGTTGAAAATTCTTATGCACGCTGTCTCTCAAATAGACACAAAGTGGAAATAACATTCAATGAAGAATTGAGTGCAATCAGAGTAATTTTCGTTTTCATTGTTGCTATCAGCTGATTTAATTTGTGGGGTTTTTAATTTCTACTTAAAGAAAACCACTGACGTTGCAGTCCATTCCAGCAGACTACCGTAAGTGATGCTTTGTTTTTCCTCAGATACCACAATGCAGAATAGACCAGTTCAATTGAATCAAACAATGTTAAGTATATAGCCTGTTCTAAACAAAAAAAAAAAACAAAATTACTGAAGAAATAAATTCAATAAAGTGAATTCACATATAATGCCTCAAATCGCAATTTACAAATTTCAAAGCTGCGTGAACATAAACTGCATTCACTCATTTCAGCCACTTAGCTTATGGTTTTAATGCGCCAGCACTAAAACAATTAAAATTGTGCTAAAAATGCCAAACATACCCAGTGAATGACCCGCAATGTGAAGTTTAATTGCCGATTATGTAATCCCAATCTGCTAGGCCCTCACATTTCTGCTAGATGGCAAGCCTGAGTTTATTTAACGCTCACGAGAAGCGCTAATCGGTGACCTGCGCAGGACAGTAGCTGCAGGGGGGACCCTATCTTGTATAGCAAAAAAAGCAAAATGGCGCATGTGTACCACTTTGGAAATTATCTCAATTGGTTCTGCAAACCTGACTTTAATATTGATTGATTGATTTTTTTCAGAATGCAAATTGCATCTTCTTGAGTCCGTGAATCGGTGAAGTTGCGTCTTTTTTGACGGCGATGACGAAGCCAATCAGTCAGTATCGCTCCTTATTATCAGTTTTGTTTCAACGATGTAGAGGTTTTCTAATGTTGTTTTGAACGACCTCTTGGAATTCCTTGCGAGAGTTGAGATATCTTGATCAAAAGTTGACGTGTCCGCTGGTGTTTGTAAACTGTAGCGCATGCTCTTAACTCACATTATCATTTACTATTTATTTAAAAATATTTTCCCTTGGTAATTACTAAATATTGGTGGAAGCTATAAAAGCTTGTTTATTGATTTTATTATATTAATTTATTTATTTCAATATTTCAGATTATGAAGACAAACTATGACGACAGAAATGGCCAGAGATTTCTTCAATTACTAATGAATTTATTCGTCATCTAACAGCTTTAGCGACAGAAAACAGATTACAGATACTGGAAGTTTTTACGTGGTTGAGAGAGATTTATAAAAATAATGCACTTGAGTGGCCAACTGATGAATCATCTGATTTTCAGAAGCAGATCTACAATAAAATATTACGTTTAAAAAAAACTGGAAAAATGTTAAACGAACATCACAGGCAAAACAAAGATTTTTAAATGAAGTTTTTGTGTTTCCTGTGCCAAGAAAAAGAAGTAGGCTATAGTCAAGTAAAAGAAGACCTACCAAAAAATTGAAGACCGAGTCTCTGCAGAATTTTACTGGTGCAAAAAAACCAACTAGTAGTCGCTACCAAGCGAAATATATGAAATATAGAATAAAAACAAAAAACCATAAACTTTCAGAATTAAGGTCAGAAAACGTTAAACTGATTAAGACAATAATTGTGCTTGAGAAAAAAAAATTTGCAATTACAGCAGAAGGTTTGACTTGTTCAGAGTCAGAAGCGAGTTCAAAAATGTTTCTATAAGAAGAAGGAATCAACTTGCTTGTCAACAGGAAGTCAGACCCTCCTGACTTTCAGCACTACTAATGTAAATATACTGAAATAGCCTGTGTTGCTGGCGGGAGAAAGGAGAGGAAAGACCACCTGCACGATAACATAGGGATTTTGAGTTGTTCGTTCACCAGTGAATGGGAATTACTGATTGGCTTAAGAGGTGTCAATCAAAATTGAACTGTCATCGAATGTAACGCAACGCATGGTTACTCCCTAAACTGCCAGAACAAAGATGGCGAATGTAGAGGACGACGCTTTGATAAAGAAATCGCTTGAATATCTTGAAATTCACAACTACAGGTGATCAATCAATTACTAGATGATTTGATCTCCATGCATCACTTGTGCTCTCAAATTACACTCGAGTTTCATTGGTTTAAAAAAGGGGTGGTCCGTCGCAGCTCGTTGCGCAAAGAAGTGGGCGGCTACTCAAAATCCCTACATTATTGTGGGGGATCTCCTTTCTCCAGCCAGCCACTGACCGTCGGCAACGCGGGCTAATACTGAAACTGCAAAGTGCTGATTTGGAAAATGACTGCGAAGAACTCCAACGTAAATGAAAAAAACGTAATGAAATTCAGTCTGAAAATCATGTACAATGGAAAGGCATACAATGAAGCATTTAGAAAGACAGCATATGCTTTGGCTCAAAGGCAGGTGCCTCTGGAAAATATTGGATCTGTCATTTCATCTGTACTACTTCATTTGGTTAATCTTGAGATTAATACCTTACCAGATCTCTACACATGTTCCAAAATCATCAGGGAAATGGGGGAATTGTCACGAATGCAGTCAGGTGAAGTTTTGCATGATTTCAAGCACACCGCATTGAGATACGATGGCAGTTAAATCAGGAAATCACTATGGCGAGGTGCAGATAAGACTTGGTTAGTTGGACTTAATCAAATGAGCTCTGGAACGGCAGCCTGCTATACTGAAACAATTATTCAGTGCACAGAGAAGATTCCTGGTGGCCAAGAAATATTTTCAAACATCAGCAACACAATGACCAATCGTGTAACAACGAATAAGGCCACTAGTAAACTTCTGAAGGAGAAAAGGACAGGCCCTCATAGTTCCTGGAATAACTTTTATTATGACGTGAATCCCCTAGAAACTTTCAGAAGTGAATCAAAATCAGTTGTGGACGCATTTGAGGCAAACTACCCCTCTTGTAAAGATTTGAATTGCTTTACCAACAGGAATTGTGGAGCCACAGATGCCCTTATACATGCTTCATCAAAACTGTTTTACAAAGATGGAGCTGGTTTGCCATTGGAGTTAAATACCTATTTTAAAACTCAAGACATCAAACCATCCGAAGTCATTTTATCTGAGATTGGCAACAGATTTCATGTGTATTTCAGGAATGCTGCTTCTGGTTACTTTTTGCGTGGACTGGTTCTTTGGTTCTTTGATAAAGTTTGGAAACCATCCAACATGCTGCACAGATCTGTTGAAGAGCTCTAGGTTTAGTTGGTAAATTTGTGGCATCTCCTTTAATGAAACTCACTGACTCCAATCGAAACACTATGTCTCTCAATGATGAGTTAGATTGTGCTGTTAGGAATTTAAAGGAATGGTTGCAAGATGCTACTGATGTTATGAATGGTTCTGCTCAGCTTTTCAAATCTGTGAAAACTGAAAATTCTGAAGGTGACCGGGTTCTTCCATCTCTTCTGAAAACAACAGAATATGATTTGGTTACTCCTGAACTTGTACAGGACATTTTGAAGTCTGTATTAGCTGTTATTGAACGTAGGGCAATAAAGGAGGATTTATTAATTGATTTTAATATCTGTGGAGGCTTCTGGTCAACAGAGGCCATCATTTCTGAAAATCTGAAAGGAAAAAGTAAAACTGAAAAAATCGAGCGTGTAAAGATACAAATTAAAGCTCGGAAAATACTTTTGAACCAAACAAAAGATAAGAAGTGGCTTGAGTATTCTGAAAATAGAAAGCAGGTCTCTTTACAACAATTAAAACAAAATCTAGTGAAACTAATGGCAGAGGAAATTGATACAGAAAGCCAAGAAATATACAGGGTTATAGCATCTCCAAATTTACTTGCATTTACTTGCAAATTTAGTTTAATTAGGGATAAATGGGACTCAAAATGGTATGATAATTCAGTGGAGAGATACCATTGATCCCCCTGAATTTGAAATACAATATATTAAATATAGTGATGCATTTTATATGACGGTTGAAGAAGAAAAAAGAACTGATCTTAAAAGTGGTGCCCTTATTGTACAAAAACCCAAAACCAGTGAAGTTGGCACGTTATACAAATCGTAGATAAAAACAGAATACAATGATGTGCAAATCCTTTTCTACTTATATTCAATTGAATACACTGCAAAGACAAGATGTTTAAATTTCAAACTGAGAAAGTTTTTTTTTTTTTTTTTTTTTTTTGCAAATAATCATTAACTTAGAATTTAAAGGCAACAACACATTGCAAAAAAGTTTGCACAGGGGCCTTTTTACCACTTTTTTACATCGCCTTTCCTTTTAACGACACTCAGTAAACGTTTGGGATCTGAGGAGACCAATTTTTGAAGCTTTTCAGGTGGAACTCTTTCCCATTCTTGCTTGATGTACAGCTTAAGCTTTTCAATGGGAGACAAGTCTGGACTACAGGCAGGCCAGTCTAGTACCCGCACTCTTTTACAATGGAGCCATGCTGTTGTAACACGTGCAGAATGTGGCTTGGCATTGTCTTGCTGAAATAAGCAGGGGCGTCCATGAAAAAGACGTTGCTTGGATGACAACATATGTCGATCCAAAACCTGTATGTACCTTTCAGCATTAATGGTGCCTTCACATATGTGTAAGTTGCCCATGCCTTGGGCACTAATACACCCCCATACCATCACAGATGCTGGCTTTTGAACTTTGCGCCTTTAACAGTCCGGATGGTTCTTTTCCTCTTTGGTCTGGAGGACACGACGTCCGCAGTTTCCAAAAACAATTTTATAATGTGGACTCATCAGACCACAGAACACTTTTCCACTTTGCATCAGTCCATCTTAGATGAGCTTGGACCCAGCGAAGCCGGCGGCGTTTCTGGGTGCTGTTGATAAATGGCTTTCGCTTTGCATTGTAGTTTTAACTTGCAGTTGCAGATGTAGCGACGAACTGTAGTTACTGATAGTGGTTTTCTGAAGTGTTCCTGAGCCCATGTGGTGATGTCCTTTACACACTGATGTCGGTTTTTGATGCAGTACCGCCTGAGGGATCGAAGGTCGCGTGCATTCAATGTTGGTTTTCGGCCTTGTCGCTTATGTGCAGTGATTTCTCCAGATTCTCTGAACCTTTTGACGATATTACGGACTGTAGATGATAAAATCCCTAAATTTCTTGCAATAGCTCGTTGAGGAATGTTGTTTTTAAACTGTTCGACAATCCGCTCAGGCATTAGTTCACTAAGTGGTGACCCTCGCCCCATTCTTGTTTGTGAATGACTGAGCATTTCAGGGAAGCTGCTTTTATACCCAGTCATGGCACCCACCTGTTCCCAATTAGCCCGTTCACCTGTGGGATGTTCCAAGTAAGTGTTTGATGAGCATTCCTCAACTCTCTCAGTCTTTTTTGCCACTTGTGCCAGCTTTTTTGAAACATGTTGCAGGCATCAAATTCCAAATGAGCTAATATTTGCAAAAAATTAAAAAGTTTACCTGTTGGAACATTAAGTAACTTTTCTTTGCAGTGTATTCAATTGAATATAGGTTGAAAAGGATTTGCAAATCATTGTATTCTGTTTATATTTACGATTAACACAACGTGCAAACTTCACTGGTTTTGGGTTTTGTATTATGGAATTAATCAGATGAATTTTACTGGAACTGATTTGATTTGTTGATTTGATTGTTGTAACCATAGCCTGTTTACCTATATTTCATTTATGTTTTGTAGCTTTGTTCCTTAGGGTGGAGAAATTATGAAAATATATTTTTGTATTTGTATTAGGGCTGGGACTTTAACGCGTTAATTTCGATTAATTAATTACAGAAAAAATAACGCGTTAAATCGCGCCTTTCTCAGTTCTCTAAATTCTGGCACGCCGGTAACACTGATGCACACACTTCAGCCCGTTGGTGGCGGTAATTTACCTAAAGTCATGTTTTTCCACTGTTTGGAGCACAATAGTGATATGTCCAAATTTTGTGATTTTGAGATTTTTACCTCCTGTCACACATTTCTGTCAGCTAATTATTGAAGCACAATAATTATATGTCCATGCGCTTCAGCTTTAAATAGAATTCACGTTGTCATTTTGTGGTTTGTCCATCAAAATCTGCTTAAACATTGACATTTTGATGAATAAACATGAATAGTATTACTGAGTCATCTGTCTATCATTGCAAACAAACTTAACTTCAATCTATCACCATTGTGTTATGTCATATCAAGTGCTGGAATTGTTGGAGCATGGAGGTGACATGTCCATTTTGGCAATTTTGGCCATGATGTCACAGTTCCACACTTAAGAAAACTTGCATGTTCAGTATACTTCTGAACCATGCAGTAAAAAAGTTACTGGCATAAAAATGATGTACCTGATTTAATAGAACATTTGCAAACCTAAAAATCAATTTTTCTCAAAACCTTTAAAATGGACAGATAACCATTGCACTCCAAACCCACAATATAATGGCTATAATTGCACTTTGAGTTTGCACTTTTCTGTGAAGACAGGTGAAAAATGCACAGATAAATGTTTATTTTTCATTTATATTTTTGTTGTTTAAGTTCACATATATGTCTATTCATTGATTCAGTTGTCAACCAAAATTTATTTGAATTGAAAAACTTTGCTTATTGTGTCAAATATTGCTATTTGATAAAAAATGCAATTAATCGAGATTAATTAATTACAAAGCCTCTAATTAATTAGATTAATTTTTTTTTATCGCATCCCAGCACTAATTTGTATATGATCGCAGCTTGTTCTATTGTATTTAGAAAATTATCTAGATTTTTGTGAGTTTGTTTGCTGAATATGGTGCTCAGCTTTTCTATGTTATCAATAAATTTGAGCTTATTCAGTGAGCTTTCTTTTTAAATAAACAAATGAATAAAATCATGTCTTTCTCTTTTTATATATTAATTGTTGCAAGTTTCCCTATGTGGCTATGGAGGAGGGACCTATTTTGACCATCATCTTGGATTTTCTCTGGCGAAGGGCCTTTTTTATGCTCATAATCATGTTTAAAAAACTCATATGATGAGCTTTTATTTGATATATAAGATCATGTGTTTCTCCCACATTGATATACTGTATGCTGGCACTCTAGATGCCTGATGGCCGGAGGATATCGGCCATCTTTGATTTCCTCGAGTTGTGCGTGGAATTTTCACACTAAATTTCAATATTTGGAATCCTTGGGCAATATGCTTTGAAATGATGTGCAATTTTAGATTGTTAGAAGTAAGTTTAAATGTGTTACTTATATTACTTATATGAATGCATGGGTCACAGGTTCACCTTTGAGGATATGCATTGCAAAATATGGGATTTTGGTTAAACTTCGAGTGCCAGTATTTCCTCGGCTGTTCAACGTAGATATACCAACATTTATCAAAATTTTCAGCTTTGTCCACTCTACAAGTTGGAGCTATTCCCAAAGCCATAGCTCCAATGTTGAAAAAATATGTGACTGCCTAATTCTGCTAATAAACGAGATGACCAAAAATGATGTTTTATTGGGTTTGTTGGCTGTGTGTGTGTATGTATGTATAAAAATTATTATTATTTTTTTTAATATGGATTAGGCTAGTCAGGCTGGCTTTGGTAGCAAGAGCATCAGCTATTCTTCCCACTTTTTTGGAGACACCGGTGGTTGAAGTTTGCGTTACACCTGCCAGCTAGGCTAACAGGATAATATTAGTTAATTGACAAGCACTTACTTGGCAGAATGGCTCTTCAAATAACAAACAAAGTTTGAAGTTGTTATCTGACTGTCCGAGATGTTTATGCCGCATGTCTTTCACTGTGGTATTCATCTTTTGCCGTCAAAATGGTAATTCTGGGGGGGGGGGGGAGATGATGACAGTACCCCTCCTGCTGACATGTTGATGCCTATTTCTGATATTAGAGGGCGTGTTTCTCCAATAAACACATAAGGTACCTACTAGGGCATGGCTGATTGACAGGGTAGTGATCCAATCATGACAACGCCATTCTCAGCATGCGCTACTACTAGGTAATCAATATTATTTTTTTAATTAATTTATTAATTTTATATTCAAACTGAAAACATGAACTGAATAACACTCAAGTCATTATGTCTCAAGTCAAGTCTCGAGTCTTTAACTTCTGAGTCGAGTCTCAAGTCTTATTTCTTGTCAAGGCACAAGTTATCAAAACAGCAACTCGAGTCGACTCGAGTCCAAGTCACTGTGGCTCGAGTCCCCATCTTGGATAATTAATAAAGTATAATTCATGTATAATGTATAACTAGTGCAAGTCCATGGTGGTGTGTATCCAGTAAGGAGATACGTAAGTTAAGACTGTATGTGAACAAGTATAAAGTTGCATTTTATAGTGCAATAGTTTAATTCAACTAGAGCAGGTATTTTCATGAAGAATGTGCAATGGCCTTTGCTTCGGGTACTTCCTTCTCACTGTTCCCACACCACGTCAACGAGTTTTCTGGAGAAATGACTGGAGAAACCATCTCCTGTCTTGGGTACCACTTGTCTCTTGCAATGAGAGTTATAGGATCTTAAATGCCTTTGTCAGACCTCAGTTTTATGTCTCCTTTGAAAGCTGGCATTTCCTACTGTGTAGTGTACCAGCCAGTGTACTGTACTAGCAAACCTTTCTAGACTGTAGCCATTTTTTTTTTTTAGCTCACTAGATTCAGCGGACCAGAGGGAGCTTATGCGATCACGCAGCGGCATCGGTGTCCGGCGTCGGCGTCTGCGTTAACTTCGATCTTCTCCCAAACCCCTGACGGGATCAATGTGAAATTTAATGGAGAGAAGCATAGATTATAAATAGTTGGATTGGTGCAAATCCATCCATAGGTGGAGCTACAGAGATGTATAATGCTCTTCAGGATATAACTTCTGAACCATTAGTCATAGAAACAAAATTCTTTTTTGTTAGCTTCTGTGGATCAAGACACATCAATCATTATATAAAGAAGAAACTGGAGCACTCAAATCACCGGTATAATTTATTAAGGTGCCACGACTGACGTTTCGTCGCACTGCGTCTTCCTCAGAGTCAAACAAGTATGGTAAATCTGGGACAGCTAAATACCCTCCTACACACAGAGAAAAACTTCCCATTGGAAAATAAGGGGACAGGGAGGTATCCATAACATACCAAAACTGTGACCCCATACAAGACGGAGGTGTTACCAAGAGAATCACCGTAAATCCACTAACAATCATAGTAAAACAAGATGTAGTGCAGACAGTGGACACGGAACTTACAATCCAACATTTTACAGAAAACAAGAAAGGTTTAACTCTTCATTTAATCCATGTGGTTCCACTGTATTTAATGTGTAGATCCAGTAAGCCTCTCTTTTAAGTAATCAATCTTTGTAAGCCCCACCCTTTGGTGTGGGTGCAAATTTTCTGCCATTTTGAATCATTTGTAAAAACTAAAATTTCTATGTCTTCTTAGGCTGTGCGATCAATTTGCACAAAATTTGGTTGACAGCATCTTCAGACCAAGATCTAAAATCCCAGCCAACAGAATTTTGGTTAGTGAAAGGATGTAGCCACAGTAAGCCAATTAATTTTTAGGGCGTGGCATCTATGGATATAATAAGCTCTAAATCCTGAAGGGAATGACCATTCCTCACCAAATTTGAGATAGGTCATCCACAGGCCAGGTCACTCAAACACACTGAATTTGACATTTTGCATGCTTCTTGTTAGTCAGGGTTGCCATGAAAATTTATTAAAAAAACTGATGAATGAAACAACATGGCCAATCAAATTTCAGTAGCCCTTACACTCACTTTCGGTATCACCTGTCATCAGCAAACTTTATATTCTTGTTAAAGATGTGGAAAAGAGCCATTCTTAGTTTTCCCATTAAATAAACATTGAACATATCTGATTTTATTTCAGATTTTCGTTTTCATCCGACAAAATGTCCAGTCCCGTCACAATGCATTTCCATTGAAAAGCACTTGCGAATAGGCTACCGGACAAGCTGCTTTGCACCATGCACATAGCAGTTGATGCAGAGCAACGTAATGAAGTTCGGCTTTCCTACACGGTTATAAAGTGACTGAATTTAACAGTTAAATTAACGCAGTGTCTCCTTGTTTTTTTAACTGTAAGTGGAGTCCTCCGCACAATTTACCGTGATTTGCACTTTAATATGAACGGATTTAATATGGACGGAACTCCGTTGTGAATTTATTGTAAAATGACAGTTCAAATAACTGGCAAAAATGTGCAAGTTTATAACGGTGTGTTTGCGGAAACTGGCGCGGTTTCATTTAGGCTACACACCAGTTATGCCCCCGCTCTCCATAGAGGAAAGGGGGCATTATGTTGACACCATGTCCATCCGTCATCCGTCCATCCGTTGTCCCTTAACTTTTCGTTTCCTTGGGATAACTATAGAATCCCTCGTCGGATTGATGCCATTTCTTAATGATGTATTGGGAGTGGCTAGAGGAAGGCTCTTTCGAAAGCCACCGTCGTGCGATAGCTAATATGGCCGCCACAGCAGCCATCTCAATATGCCCTTGATCAACATACAGATGGGGGCATATGCCACGCTCTGCGTTGCTCTTGTTTTTTTTTTTTTGTCATCATTGAGCCCAGTTGAAGCAACACGCTGTAGCCTATCATCCTCTTATCCATTGTGTTTATACACAAAGTAAACATATTAATTCAATTCATGCATGTATACAAAGGATAATCTGTTATGTGCATATAGCAGATATAATCTGTTTTATGAGTAGGGCTACAACGGATTTTGTCCGTTTTATGCATGTAGCGTATTTCGCTTATAACGGACAAAATCAGCTGGTCCACTTGAATCCGTTATACATGAGTTTTACTATCTGTGTATATAATTATGTTTTATAAAGACATAGGCTAGGTCATCATTTGTTGCGTTGCAGAGAGATTAGCGGTATAATGATAAGGGAATGAATTATTTATTTATTTTTATGGGAGCGACATTAGGCTACCTATAGGCCTCGCTAAATCTCTTCAGCTCGTAACAAAGTGACTGACAGGCTAGTTTTGGAAATTACCGTAGGTAACAGCCATATTGTAACATTAAGCCTGGTCATAAACAAAGTATAATTCTGTGTTTATTGATGCGGTTCGCTATCCACTCGGGATTCTGTCTAGTTAGCTCGCTGTGGCGCACTCTGACTCAGTCGTGAATGTCAGTGAATGAGTTGACGTTAGAATTAATACTGTCCATCTAGCTGTGACTAGGCCTACTCTTTTGTTAATAGGGTAAGCTTTTCTTGAATGTAAGGTTAGGGTTAGGGTTAGGGGGCTGGTGCCCTCAAGTGTGCAGTGTCTGTTAGTTGCTTGTACATGTAGCCATTTTTTGTGGTAGTTGTGGAAATTTAGTTTGTTGACGAAAGTATTATTGATTACCATCAGTGTTACCAAAGTTAATTTCACCCTTCATTGTTAATTCCGCAAATGTAGATATTCTAATATTGACATTTTGGCTTAAACAATTCCCTTGAGACTAAAATTTTGGTGCAGTTATTGGTCCCTGATCCCAGGGTGGTGCCCCGCTGCTATCAACTCATATTAGCAATCCTATTAATATTAATAATTCTATTAAAATTAATTATGATAATTAATATTTGTGTGTAACCGAACCTGTTCTTTCCAGAAAATGCCAACCCTGGTATCGGTACCAACTAATAAAATTGTGGCATTGTGACAACTCTTGTTATAAGCAGAGTTGAAAGATCCACATGCACAAAGTAAATGTCTTCCCTAAAGTTTTGTTCCTTCCATTGGATATTGCTGATTCGCACAATTATGGTGCTTATTGCAGGAATTCACTTGGCCATCTTAAAAAGACTATTTCCTGGGAATACCAAAGTACGCAATCATCATCTAGTGTAGATGGTTTCACTGAACTGGATGAGTGCACTTGCAAATGATTGAACTCTGTATTTTAAATGTGTCATAGGTTCTCGAGGTGAAGGCCAGCAGGCGAACTGGAGAGGACAGTCTGGTGACATGTTTGAGGAAGACCTTGGAGAATCACTACAGCAGCAAAAGCCTGGCTCTTGGGGGAACCTTTGTGATACAGAATGGGCGAGCCAAAATACATATCATGGTAAAATAAGCAAAATCATGCCAATTCAAGATCATGGGCCCATTTTGTCTTGGCTATGTGACACCTATGAGTGCTGGTTCTCCCTCTGAGCATGAGCGCGCAGTGCGGTAGCTTCATGTATTTTTAAAGTGTTCAGGTTTGGAAGATGTAAACATCAGGACCAGATACAGACCAGATTAGTTGGTGAAATTCGTATTTGACGCTTTAATGTCATAAAAAAAGAAGGAAGCAGACTATTCACCTGGAGAACAAAAACCTTTCCCATACATCTGGATCCTAGTTACCCACTTCAATAAGTGGTACATGCAATTAAACTTCTTTGCCTGGGTCTTTCAAACATATCCTGTACAATCCACAATCCTGGGCTACATTGTATGAAACAAAAAAATGCCCTAACCTTAGAGCTATATTGTAATGTTACGCCTGAGCGGGCTGTCCAGGCATCTGTAATATATTTTTGACAGACTTAAAGTGCGCTGCTTTTTATCGACAGCTTATTATGTCATCCTCAGGTGTTAACTAGTGTGTCCAATGCTAGCTAGCTAGCCTAGTGGTAATACCTGCATCAGAATCATTGCCTGAGCGGGACACTGTATTGCAGACTCTTTTGAAATTTCCCTACTAAATGGTCGTGTAATGTTTCCTGTCTATTTCATGGTGTTATAGTAGTAAACTCAAATTTATTTACCTTTCTAACCAGATATTATTTTATTCACTTACTAGAGCTTTGTCTTAACGAGAATAGGACAGTCCGGTGATTTTATGGTAGCTGCTTGCTAACTATTTACTGAGTGGGAGGCCCATAGCTCCTCACTGTAAACCCTGAGCGCTGCTGGTTTTGCAAGGGTATTGGCAAGTTTGTTCCCAATTTGGCCAAAATCAACATCTATTCTGTGTTTCGCTGAACAAAGACTGAAATGGAAAAAAAGCACTCAAACACTTAGCTGATTAGAACATAGTTTTACATAAAATTTTATAGATTTTATGCAGATTTCATAGATCAGAGAAACTGCTTTGTTTTGCGATGAGATTCACTGTTTGTGTTTCTTGCGATGGCAACTTTTTCTCCGCCCAGACATCCAACATTTCTGCCTCTCTTGCCCCTTGACTATAGATTATGTCACTCATAATCCAGTATTTTCATTGGATAGACAAAGCACGACAAAAATGCAGTGCAAAGCTCGCTGCTGCAGTTGAAGCAGTTCATTGTAAATACAGACAAGCATTTAAGTGGGGAGGAGTTTTGTCAAAGCTTGAGTTTTAGTGTTCTTGCGGCTTTCTCGTGTTTGTCACTTTTGCAAGTCATGTTCAATTTCGACCTCAACCAAATACAAGCTAGCTAACTAGATCCCTAGGTAATCAGAAGCAGCCTTAGCTTGCTGCCATTTTGTACTGAAGGCTATGGGTAGCTATCAAGTTGCTTCAGAACGTGCCTGGTGAAAAGACATTAAAACATTTGTATCTTGGCAATTTCTCATTTTGCAGATTTGAGGTATGGTAGAAAGAGGCGGTGAGGAATCTCTGTGGCTTCCCCTTTGTGCATCGCTATTCCGAATACGATAAGTAATAACAACTGCCAAGAATGCGCATATAGGGCCCATTGGTGCTTACATGGCCTGAATTGAAATATAAGTTTTTGTTGCGACTGAGGAAAAAGGCCCCAATGATTTAAAAGTTGAAAATTCAGATTGTAGGTTGATCCTGTGAAGTTGTTGGAAAAAATGTATTCACA
Source organism: Gymnothorax reevesii (assembly GCA_029721435.1). Lineage (NCBI taxonomy): Eukaryota > Metazoa > Chordata > Actinopteri > Anguilliformes > Muraenidae > Gymnothorax > Gymnothorax reevesii. Next base: position 67,676,083 of record CM056578.1, on the reverse strand, counting down.
AATTTAGCAAAGTGTGTTTTCTAATAGTTCCTAATGGAGAAATTGCTTTTTGCTATCCATGGCATTGCTTGACTCACTATCAGGACAGCTGAGCCCATGTCGGCATGCGGCCCAGTCCCATGTATGGGGGCCTGGCTTGTGCATCATGATGTACCCTTCTGAGGTACAATTCAACCTCCCCTTTGAAAACCCTGGGGATTCCTATGCACTAATTGATGGTATTTGCAACTCCTTACCATTTGTGTATTTCACGCTTAGTTAAGTGACAAGATGTAGACATTCGGCAAACTCACTGACCGCAAAACAAATCTGCCTATGGGTATATATAAAGGAACCTGAACCAGAAATTAATTATTTAAACTGAGTGGGGGGAAATTAAAAAAAGGTGAAAGAAAGGAATGACTTGTGGTTCTCAAGTCCTTTATAGATATTGTTTGGTTTCAAGAAAATGCAAAATCTCGCCTTTCCCATTTTCATTTTAATGTAACTTTTACTGGCGCCATCTAAAATACCCCTGAAGAAGAGCCTGGAGCACCAGCCCTTTTGCCTCTTGCTTCATGCGCCAACATGAAATGAACCATCAGACCGTGCCACCTGCTGAAAATTCCATTGCTGGTGTTCGGTCAAATTGCTCCCTTTTCAAAAAATGCTACTGTAATGCAAAGCGATCGTAAAGTCTTTGTTTTCGCCTTGAAATTGCAATGTGAATCAGGTTACAATAGCAACTTTGTTATTTGTTAGCTTATTATAACAAAAGTAGATATAATGAGTTGGATACGTTTGTTTGACGATATATGCCCATATAGAGCATTATCATGTAATTTCTGCATTTTCAGGAAAACCCAGCGTGTACATGCAAATATATATACGCTTCCAGGTCGAAATGCGCATTGAAAATAAATCTATATTAATGATTTTTGAAGGCACTTAAGATATGAGCGAGGAAGCTGCCCAAGATTTCAGGTTTGCGCAAGCACATAACCACGAGGTAGCATATTTAGATGGGTAGCAAAATTTGTCAGAAGACCGGTAGTGATTATTCTATGTGCATATTGTTATGGCCCCAATTTGCTACAACATATAAGACAGCAAGGGATGACAGACAAAATTTTAAAACTAGAACAGATTTAATTCAACAAAGACAAACACAAACCTACAATTTATACTACTGACCAAGATTGATAATATACAAGAAAAAAAATATTTACAGTCCCTTGAGATGGGGTTGCTTGGTGATGCTCTGGGACAAGAAAATGCTCCAACACAGGCAAAAATCCACAAAAAGCTTCACAAATCTTAAAAAGAGTGACAGGTCTGGTCAATTTCTCAGCAATCTTTCTCTTTTCAGGATTCATCCGGTACGGATGCTGTTTTATTGGTTTGGCATCACCAACATCTACATCATGAGAGGCTATAGAAAATCTTTTTGGAACATCAGGAAACAGATCCTCATATTTCTTGATCAACCTCTCAAACTGATCTTTCTGTGAGGGTTCTAAGTGCTGGAGTTTTGCAGCAAGATTTTGCAACACTTCAGAATTTGACAATTTACATGAAAGAACTTTACATGAACTCCCCCTCATCTATACACGTCTCGACCATAGGAGGATCTGAAGTGACAGCTGAAACCTTAGCATTTCTATCATGATAAGGCTTCAGCATGTTAATTTGATAGATCTGTTTTGGCTTTCTCCTATCTTGAGTCTTCACAATGTAGTTGAGATCATTGAGTTTTGTTAGAATTTCTTAAGGACCATGAAATCTAGCCTGCAATGGATTGGACTGCAAGGGAAACAACACAAGGACCTTGTCTCCTGGTTTAAACTCATGGCTCCTCGCCTTATGATCATACCAAGTTTTCATTTTTCCCTGACTTGATTTCAAGTTCTCTTTGGCTAGGTCACAAGCTGCACGCAGTCTTTCCTTGAACTTGTTAACACAGAACAGCATATCAGTCTGTTAGACTTTCTCTTGCCATTGTTCACTGAACAATAACAAAGGTCCTCTCACTTCATGGCCAAACACTAGCTCTAACGGACTGAATCCAGTAGACTCCTGCACTGCTTCTCTAGCTGCAAACAACAGCAAATGAACACCTTCATCCCAGTTTTTCTCATGGTCATAACAAAAAGTCCTCATCATTGTCTTGAGAGTGGAATGAAACCGCTCTAAGGCACCCTGACTCTCTGGATGATAGGCACTAGAAAGAATCTGCTTCGCTCGTAGTTCATACACTACCTGCTGAAACAATCCGGAAGTGAAATTGCTACCTTGGTCTGACTGAATTTCCCTGGGAAGGCCAAACAACGTGAAGAACTTTATCAAAGCCTTCGAGATTGCAGTTGCCTTGATGTTGCGTAGAGGTTTGGCTTCAGGGAATCTGGTAGATGCACACATGATTGTCAACAAATACTGATTTCCAGATCTAGTCTTGGGTAATGGATCAACACAATCAACAATGACCTTAGAGAAGGGCTCCCCAAATGCTGGGATAGGCTGCAATGGAGCTGCAGGTGGGTCTAACTGGTGTTTTCCAACTACCTGTCAAGTGTGACAGGTTTTGCAAAAGTTGGAAACATCTTTCCGAACCCCAGGCCAGAAGAAGTGTTTCATGATCTTATCAACAGTGTTGTTAACACCAAGATGACCTCCTAAAGGTAAACTATGAGCCATTGTTAAGATCTCATTCCTGTAGACTTTCGGAACAACAATTCATTTAACCTCTGCCCAATCTGCATTGGCAGGGATATCAGGAGGGCGCCACTTCCGCATCAACACACGATCCTTGAGATAATACCCAATTGGAACTGCGTCTATTTCTTTATCAGGAAGGGCTCTCCTTTTTAGTACACAAATTTCAAGATCATTAGTTTGCTCCTGAATCAACTGCTTTCTGGACAGAGACAAGTCTCGAGACATATCAGAATCACCAGACCCATCTGGCTGGCTGAACAAAGAACTGATAAATGTGTCTAAGTCCTCAAACGGAGAAACCATAGTAGGCCGATCAGAGTCATGAGGCGAACCACCTGAGTCCTGACTATTCAATGTGCTGGACGGCACCACATCAACTTCTTCTTGAGCCTCTTAGCCATAGCATGGGTCACTGAACAAGAAGGATACAGAGATGGGTGTTCATTGCTATCTTCAGTGCTCGGCTGGGAAGTAAGATGAACAGGGGGAACTACATTGCCCCCAGCCAGGTCATTGCCTAGCAACAGAGAAACACCCTTTATAGGTAGACTTGACATAAGTCCCACCTTTACCTGTCCTGTAACTAAATCTGACTTCAAGAATACTGAGTGCAGGGGTAAGATACAGTCTTCCCTTCAATACCTTGTACAAGTATGAAATCCCCAGAAGCGGTCTCATCACGTAACTCCAAGGAGTCCATCAACAAAAGTGACTGAGAAGCTCCGATATCCCTTAGGATATATATGGGGACAGGAGGAGAATGCTCATTCAGAGCCACAAATCCCTCCGACACAAATGGAAGAAATTCCTCCCTCACAAAGTCAGCAGTATCAGGCTTCTAAGCCCCACAAGGAGCAGGCAATTTAGCAGATCGGTCATCTGCTACAGGGGTTTCTAACCTTGTTTTCACAAAGGCATTTGGTTTGGTATCCTTTTCTTTTTCTTTCTTGGCTTTAAGGAACCAACAGTTAGTTGTAACATGACCAGATTTCTTGCAATAACTGCAAACTAGACCACATTTGTCACTGTCAGCTTTTACACTTTCATCAGACCTGTGACTGGATTTCTGTGCACCATCACCAGATTTTTCTTTGTCTTTGGGTGAGGAATCTTGGGTATCACCGTTACCTTTTTTTCTGAAATTGGGACCATCTATTGTTACTGCTAGACTGAAATTTGTACTTATGTGTGAGAACATATTCGTCTTTAAATTTGGCAGCTGATTGCAACTTCAGTGCTTGCTTCTCATTAAGGTAGGTCTTAATATCATCTTTAACACAGTTCTTGAATTCTTCAACTAACACCATCTCTTTTGGTGAGTTGAAATCATCCTTGACCTCCATAGAAGTACACCAGCGCTCAAAGCAAGCCTTCTTCTCATTAACAAATTCCACATAAGTCTGATAGTCAGATTTCTTCAGACCTCTGAATTTCTGTTGGTAAGCCGCTGGAACCAACTCATAAGCTCTCAGAATAACCTTTTTTGACAACCTCATAATCAGAGAAATCATCTGCAGACAAAGCCGAATAGGCTTTTTGAGCTTTACCCTTGAGGAAAGTTTGCAACATCAGAGGCCAGTGTTCCTTTTGCCACTGGCTACTCTTAGCTACCTTCTCAAAACACTGGAAATACTTATCAACCTCCTTCTTGGAGAATGGAGGCACCAGCTTTACCTCCTGGCTAGCACAAAATTTGTTTTCAGTTGCTATTTTGATTTTTAGTAGCTCAATTTGGAGCCTTTCTTCCCTATTCTCCTTGTCTTTCTTCTCTTGCTAATTTTTCTAACTGAAACTGCCTTTGTTTTTCTTTTTCCTCTATTTCAATCTCTAGCATTTTTAATTTAAGTTCCATTTCTACATTTGGATTTTCCACTGGAAACTGTTCCCGATCTCCTGGTGCAAACACATTTTCATCAATGTAATATTCAACAATCTCTCTAGCCAGTCATGCTTTTTGCATGGCTGGTTTTACCTCTCTCAGCTCTAAATGTCTGCATATTTCTAGCAGTTCTGTTTTTTTTAAAAGACTTCAAAACCTCAACGGTTGGTGATGCCAAGAAATCATCCATTGCTGTTGATCTGTCTATATATACATATATAGGAAAATTCAAAAAACAATTTTACAATTTGAAATGTTAGATTTTCAATAAATGACTCACACAATGGTCGATCCCGGACTTCAGACCCCAATTTGTTATGGCCCCTATTTTCTACCACAAGGGATGACAGACAAAATTTCAAAACTAAAACAGATTTAATTCAACAAAGACTAACACTAACCTACAATTTATACCACTGACCAAGATTGATAATATCCAAGTAAAGAAAATACAAAATATCAACAGTCCCTTGAGATGGGGTTGCTTGGTGATGTTCTGGGACAGGAAAAATCCACAAAAAGCTTCACAGGTCTTGAAAAGTGTGACAAGCCTGGTCAAATGTATCCTTCTCCTTGCAATTTCTCCTACCACTTTACTCTCTCAATTTTTCTCCTTATATACTCTTTTGCAGCCCCCTCCCACATTTTTATTTTTGTTCAGTGTAGTTTAATAATGGTCATTATTGTATTATTCTGTAATATCTACCTTGTTCATAAGCTTATGGACAGTGGCGCAAGTTTCAGATTGGCTCAGAAATCCAGCCAATTGAATTTAAAAATGATGAGACTTTGATTATATTTACATCCATATTGTGTGAGTCTTGTTGGAAGCCTTGTCACTGTGGGCTTAAGGCTACACCATTAAGCATAGTTATTCATATTTTGCATTGATGTACTGTATTTAACATTTATTCCCTTTGCATGATTCTCATTTGTAGCCACGTGAGTTTTCAGCCTGCCCTCTCAATAACAATGAGGATGTGAACAAATGGCTAAAGCACTTTGATGTGAGTGCACCCCTCATCTGCCAGTCTGTGCTGGTATCTCGGGACCCTGTGAGTATCCACAGGAAGATGTTTATTTCTTATGTGAGGCATCACTCTGCTCATCATTTTGTTGGGGGGAATTATATGATTCTGCTGTGGGTTGAATGCGCTTAAGTTTGCGGTGGTTATTTCTGAATTGCAATCAGTGTCTTCTTTTGAGGTGCACCTGCTCCTGAATGCAAATATCTAAAAAAAATTCAGGGTGTAGGTAAACGAACCCGCTGATTGTTTTGCTTTATCATTATGGAAAAATGGAAAGGCACCTGTACCTAAATGAAGGCATTGATTTATGACCCGGTGATGTGCTTTCTCCTTCATGATGTTTTGAAAAGATGAATGGTGTATGATCATTTTCTCGGAAGTAGAAATGTAATCAGTCTTGGGGTTTCTGTACCTTGTTTCACATGGATACAAACTCCACCTTGCAATTGCTTACTCTCCATTTGGATAATCTGTTGATTTTTTTTTGAAGCCAAAGTGGCATTCCTTTTATGCTATTTTGGTGCAGATTTTGAATGTCTGCCTTTTTCCCCCAGGGTTTGGACCTGCGTGTAGAACATACTCACTGCTTCAGTCACCATGGAGAAGGAGGACATTACTATATCGACACTACTCCCCACACTGTGGAGTACCTTGGCTATTTCCTGCCTGCTGAGTTTGTGTACCGCGTAGATCGTCCTTGTAACACCCATATGATTGCTCGAGACTGAAAACCTGAAAATCTGTTATAAAATCAGACTGAATGTTTTAGTATTCTTTTCAGATCTCATCAAAGATTAATTGGTATCATTTCCCCTCACAACCAGAAGGAACACCAATTTGAGACTGTGTAATAATCTTTCAATTTGTAAACAAACCATAATCAGTGGGGGGGAAGTTTAAAACATTTGTCAAACAGATGGTTGGCCTTCACCATCTTATCGCTAGTTATTCCAAGAAGCACTATGAAAGTATTACATTCCATTTTGAAGGACAATCCTGGTGTATTAATTGAAAATTACCTTTATTTTAATGCAGTTTCACACCATGAAGAGATTTTTGGTCCTCAAATCAAGCTGCTGCTTACCTGCATTTTCTTATTGAAGTGGCTAGAGCTACGTTCATCCGCACCTTGCATACCTTGGTCTGAAGATATGTACATCCATACCAGACCATTGCAACGTACGGACAGCAGGTTGAAACAGCTGGGTTAGGTTAAGAAACTAAAATCACTTGGTTACATTTGGGTTTGGGGTTAGAATTAGGGTCAGGGTAAGGGTTAGGCTCAAAAACTACTTGGTTATGTTTTCAGTTGAGGTTAGAATTAAGGTTAGGATTAGGCACGGAAACCACTTTAGAAAATATTAGGTTGAACTCCTACCACCTAAGTGATTTCTCTCATGTTTACCAATGTAGTCAAATATTGTTGGTTTTGTATTGAGGTCTACTGAGATGCCCACTGCATCAAAACTGACTCAAAAGGTCTCTTTTCCCCCATCTATACTGAAGCCCAGGGCATCAGCCCAATCGTTTTATGACGCCTAGGGCGTGAGATGGAAATGCCATCTGTATCCATAGAATGCTGGCTATTGATTTGGCTCCGTACCTTTAGCCCGAGCGCTACTGATACTGCCATCCATACCTGTAGACACAGCCTTTTCTTATCTAAGCTTTTAGATGTAAAAACTTGCCAGTTTCATTGCTCATAGAACATAAGCAAAGGCGTAATTATTCTGCACTTGTTAGAGCAGAAATCTTTCAAAACTGGAAAACCTGGGACAGATTTTTGTATTTTGGGAAGATCCCAGGGCTGTTCCTGAGATTCATGTAAATTTGGTTTGGGTTTTTTTTTTTTTTTTTTTTTTTGTGGGCGAGGCAGGGTAGTGAGATGGAACCGGGCATTTAACAGTGTTTACAGCCAGCACGAATCCTAGAGACCTGTTTGCGCCATATTTTGAGGAGTCAAATGCGTAGTTGCAGTTTGACTTGACGAATAAATTCTCTGCATGTGTGGCATTAGTCTGAAAGGCAAGAATAGCTTGGATACTATTTGTGATTATGTGTCCAGAATGACAGACAAGTGTGTTAGACGGGTAGTGGTCCATAGCGGTCAGAGGCCTTTGGTGACCTCACCAATGAATGCTGAAGTACCAAATCCAATTACAATTGACTTTGCCTGATTAGCAACATTTGGCATGAATTCGTAGAATGACTGTCAAATTTATTTTCGATTGCTCTGCTGTATGTTGCATCAAGTTATGAGGCGTGTTCCTCTGCATGTGAATGAGGATGTTAACGTCTTTCGATTCTGAACTCCTGCAGCTTATGAAATTTGTGTAAATAAGCTTGCAAGGCGCAATTAACCAAATATGGCTATTTATGCGTTACCTTATTTAATATGGCTTAAGATTTAAGCTTCATAGAGAGGGGAAATATGGATCAACTGAGACAAGACACTTGCATTTAGACAAGAGACAAGACACTTGCACTGCATTTAGAATTCCATGGTATATCAGTTTCATGATTTTGGTAGAGAAACGGGGCTGCAAACATAAAAAATCTTAATGAAAATTCAGCATTGAAATTGTAAAAATATACAGCGCCCTCCATAATTATTGGCACCCCTGGTGGTTAAGATGTGTTCTTTAGCTTTTATTTAATTAAGTTTTTTCCACAATAAAAAAGAGGAAAATCCAACCTTTAATTCAAGTGCATTTACTCAGTGGGACAAAATCCCACATTACGAAATAATTCTAACATCAAATCATGTGTGTCACAATTTGCACCACTGATGTCAATACTTTCTACAACCCCTTTTGCCAACAAAACGGCACCTAATCTTCTATAATGTTTCACAAGATTGGAGAATACAGAAAGAGGGATCTTCGACTATTTTTCTTTGCACAATCTCTCCAAATCATCCAAAGACCTGGGTTCTTTCCTCTGCACTCTCCTCTTCAGCTCACTCCGCACGTTTTCAATGGGGTTGAGGTCTGAGGACTGAGATGGCCATGGGAGGAGCTTGATTCTGTGTCTGATGAACCATTTCTGTGTAGATTTGGCCACATGTTTAGGGTCATTATCTTGCTGAAAGACCCAGTGACGACCCATCTTCAGCTTTTGGGCAGAGGCCACCAGATTTTGATTTAAAATGTCCTGGTATTGCAAAGCGTTCATGATGCCATGCACCCCAATAAGGTTCCCAGGGCCTCTGGAAGAGAAACAGGCCCACGGCATCACTGATCCTCCCCCATACTTCACAGTGGGCATGAGGTGCTTTTCTGCATACTCATCTTTTGTGTTCCGCCAGACCCACTTAGAGCTTTTTGGCAACAAACACTCTATCCTGGTCTCATCTGACCAAAGGACACGGTCCCAACTGAAGTCCCTGTACCGCTTAGCAAACTCCAGACGTTTGCGTTTATGATTGTGAGTGAGAAAAGGTTTTTTCCGTGCACTCCTCCCAAACAGCTTGTTGGCATGTAGATAGCGCCTGATGGTTGTTTCTGAGACTTTGTGACCCCAAGATGCTACCATTTGTTGCCATTTTTAACAGTAAGCTTTGAAGAACTTTTTATTTCTCTTACCATCCTCCTCAATGTGCGTGATTGCAAAATAACCTTGCGTCCTCGTCCAGGCTTGTTTACCACTGTTCCAGTTGTTTTAAACTTCTTAATGATTCCTCTGACAGTAGATATGGGCAGGTGCAGGTGAGTGGCTATTTTCTTGTAGTCATTGCCTGACTTGTGAAGGTCGACACACATCTGCATTACTTGAATGGTGTGTTCCTTTGTCTTTCCCATGTTGAAGAGTGGATAAGAGAAATGGCCTCTGTGTCATGTCATATTTATACCCCAGGGAAACAGGAAGTGATGAATTACTAATTAAATGTTCCTAGATACTCTGATCAACTTTGTAAACTACTGTAGAAATGACAGAAATACTTCAATGACTTTGAATTCCTAGGAAATGTCAGGGGTGTCAATAATTGTGGAACAGGTGATTTTATGAAAAATAATTATTTCGTAGTCAGGGATTTTTTTTTAGCCCTTAAAATTCACTTTAGTTGAAGGTTACATTTTTCAACAATTTTCAGTGTGAGAGTATGCTTCTGCAATAACAATGGAATGTATTTTAAGGCTTTTAATACATCTTAACCAGGGGGTACCAGTAATTATGGAGGGGGCTTTAATAATTTAAAAAAAAATACTGAGGATTGAAAAATGGCTGGGGGTTAAAACAATACATTTCTGGGATCAAAACTCCCAGACTACATGTATTCTTCATCCAAGCATGAAATCGTATTTGGCTTCCTCTTTCGGGGCCAAGCAAGACTCCCCAAACTCTCACAGCCCCTGGCACACTGTCAAATCAGAAAATAATCATATTTCTAACACAAATCAACTTTTGACTCATGAAATTCAACATGAATTAATGATTTTCTGGTTGGATTTCGCATGAGTTTATCTATATAGGCACAGCTGGGCATCAATGGTCACCTCTCCAAACTAAAAACATGCATTTTCTCCACAACAAAGTTCACAGTTTCATGCATTTTTCCACAAAGCTGCATCAGCAAGCACACGTACTTATTAAAGGAACTGCTTATTTTGCGGTCAGAACGTTCACTATAATGGAATTCTTATCGTCCAAGCAAAACGCAAGCTTGTGACAATGCTTTTCACAGCCATAAGGAGCAAGTATGACTCACTAACACAGTAATATCTGAAATATTCTATTTCGATTGCAGTATAAATTCTAAATCTGATCGCCATATTAAGCAAATGCCAGCACATGCAGTATACCATTATAAGCAAAGGCTATTGACTTCTCTTGTTACCTAATGTGACGAAATAGGTCTCTTATCACAGTAGTAAACCTAAAATAAGACAAGAAGTAAGATAGAGCTACTCGATACAAAGACCGTTTGACTCACACTTCAAGACGAAAAACTCTCCATCATTGAATCTCTCCTCCAAAGAATCGATGCTGTCAGCTCTCCAGTCTGTTCCATTCAGAATAACTGCCATTTTCCATCTCAGAATCACATTTCCATCCCGCAAATATAAGCTCAGCACTCCAGGCTTGGTTCTTGAAGTCTTTTTCCATGCAATCACGTCATTCTCAGCTGCACAAAGTTGAGACAATACAGCATAACTGCTACTACGCAAGTGTTTAAATCCTTTTCTCAGGTTCCAATCACTGTCTTTTAATGAGGAAAAGCCTATACTGTCCGAAGTTGGATAAAAATTGTCAATCAATTGGTAATTATTGGAAGAGTTTCACGTGGGTGTGAACTATAGCTGTGCTGTTACGCAGATAAGCCTGATCAGCCACTGAAGTGATTGTTTTTACATTAGGGAATGTATGAGGCTCCAAAAGACAGCTGAATTCTTCGATAGACTAATCCAAGCGTAAATTCACCGTAGGAAATTACGTATTTTTAACACGTGATGACTATAGTTGATAGTAGAATGACAACATAGTATCAATACCATGGCGAAGTTTTGCTTCAAGAAACAGGCTTTTTTAACTAAACACGTGGACTCCCGACTACGAAATAACTCGTAATGGCGGGTCAAGGCCGGTGCTAGACCTGAAAATTTGGGGGCAAATATCCATCCCTTAATTGACAACAATTATTCCTGGCTAATTCTCGATGGTTTTCCTTTATTAACATGTTTTCCAATTCAGGAATAATCAAGTGGCAAATGAAGATATGTCTTCTCTCCCCCATGCGATCTAACAGCCACAAAATAAAGGGCTACATTCAGTACAGAAAAATAATTATAATTAGGTCTATGCACTTGCACTCGGTGACAGCATTTCAGAACGCTTCAGCGAATTAAGGTAATTTTGGTGACTAGTGCATGGTTTTGTCCGTTTACATTTTACAATAGGACAGCAGTCTATTTTTTACAGCAAGTATCATGACCGTGCTGCAAAAACAGGTGTACATACTTGTTGCCAAAATTACCTTCATTTGCAAAAGAGTTCTGAAATGCCACTCTCGCTGGAAAAAGATTACTGTTGCTGAGGGCCAGTGCATAGACCTTATTAGAATTAAATAATTTTCTGTACTGAATGTAGCCCATTATTTTGTCACTGTTACATCGCATGGGGAAGAGAAGCCGTGTCTTCAGTTGCCACTTGATTATTCTTGAATTGGAAAAACTGTTAATAAAGGAAAACCATGTAGAATTAGCCAGGACAAATTGTTGTCAATAAAGGGATGAATATTTGCCCCCAAATTTTCAGGTCTAGCACCGGCCCTGACCCGCCATTACGAGTTTTCTCGTAGTCGGCAGTGAACGTGTTAATTGCGATACCATTGGCTCACTATAGCTGAAGTAGTTGGTAAGACGGCCAACGATTTTCTTCTGGCGCAAGAGATCTTTTTTTTTAACTGCTGATTAGAGACTATGGGCAAGTACAACCCCATTTCCAAAATCTTTAGGACAAAGTGTAAATTGTGAATAAAATCAAAACGCAATGACTTTCAAATCACACCAATCAGTATTTTATTCACTATAGAACAAAACAGAATAACACAGCAAATGTTGAAACTGAAAAATTGTACCATTTTATCCACAAAATGAGTTCATTTCAAATTTGATGGCTGCTACAGGTCTCCAAAAAGTTGGGACAGGGACCTGTTTACCATAGTGAAGCATTCCCTCTTCTATTTAACAGAGTGGAGGCGTCTGGGCATTGAGGAGATGCCTTGAGTTTAGCCATTGGAATTTGATCCCACTCTTGTTTAATACAGGCTTCCAGCTGCTGTAGAGTTTTGGGTCTCCTTTGACAGAATGTTTGTTTAATTATGCGCCAAATGTTCTCAATCGGTGAAAGATCAGGACTGCAGGCAGGCCAGTACAGCACACGGACTCATCTACTACGAAGCCATGCTGTTGTAATAGCTGCAGGATGCGATTTTGCATTGTCCTGCTGAAATACACAATGCCTTCCTTGGAATAGATGTTATTCTATGTCATAATGCATCCCCATGCTGGCTTTTGAAATGAACGCTGAGAACAGGTGGGGTGGTCTTTCTTCTCTTTAGCCCAGAGGACACAATGCCCATGATTTCCAACAAGAATGTCATATTTGGACTCATCTGATCACAGGACACTTTGCCACTTTGCTACAGTGGATTTTAAATGAGCCTTGGCCCACAGAACACAGTGGCGCTTCTGGATCATGCTCAATGACAGAATCTTGCCGGTGAGTGATGCAGTGGCGTCTGAGGGCCCGAAGATCACGGGCATCCAATAAAAGTCTTCGGCCTTGTCCCTTACACACAGAGATTTTTCCAGTTTCCTCAAATCTTTTGATGATGTTATGCACTGTCGATGATGAGACCTTCAAAGCCTTTGCAATTTGACATTGAGGAACATTGTTTTTAATGTATTCCACAATTTTTTTTTTTTCACAAGCTTTCAGGGGTTGGAGAGCCTCTGGCCATCTTTACTTCTGAGAGACTCAGCCTCTCTAAGACGTCCCTTTTATTGCCAATCACGTTATACACCTGATGCCAGTTAATGCATTTACTTGCTTAATGTTCTTTCAGCTGATTCTCTTATATTAATAGCTTTTTCAGCCCTTTTTCACCTGTGATCCAACTTTTGAGACCTGTTGCAGCTGGAAAATTTGAATTGAGCTCATTTTGTGGATAAAAATGTAAAATCTCTCAGTTCCAACATTTGAAATGCTATCTCTGTTCTATTGTAAATAACATACTGGCTCATGTGATCTGAAAGTCATTGCATTTTGATTTTATTCACAATTTACACTTTGTCCCAACTATTTCGTAATTGGGGTTGTATATTGAGCAGTTTGCACATCAGGCTTAGCTGAGGAGTTTAATTTATGCAACTCCTGGGAAACCGGGATGGAACCTAATTCATCCATATTGAAAAGCTTGTTTCAGCTCGGCTTGCTAGTGAATATTCAACAACTGATCTGGATGTGCCATCTAGTGATAGAATAGTCTTGCGTGTGGACGTAGAGCAGCTAAATGACTGCCGGCATCTACATTTGCGCAAAGTGGTTAAGCAGCCTACTGAAGTCCCTGCAATATTGTGAATATAGTCATGGCTAAAAGGCACTATGCATGGCAAAGTGGCATTGTAAGGCTTGGGACCCAAATAAATGCAAAAACAAGAGAGACAGATGTTGTGAAAGTTTTGAATTTTTTACATTTATTCTGATGAATTCCATTCTTAATGTTAAATCAGATAGGCCTATATAAATGTAGCCAATAGACATTCACTTTGTCATTATCATTTATTAATTGTTACAGCTAATGTATTGGTTTAGTTATACAGTAAAAAAAATTTGACTGTTAAGCTGACAAAGGTTGAGAACAAATCATGTGGTTAATGGGTGAGATTTCTGAAAGCCCTCTGAACATTTGATGGCAAGCCACTGGTTTTGATGACATTTGATTCCGCAGTTTGTTTTAACAAGTCCGAATTTTATATGTAATATGCCTAGTAGCTGCTGTGCTGTAGGTTGCGAAAAGCTCTTCACTGTAATTACAAGAAGTCAAATTATCTAAATCTTGTGTTTCTTTCGATGTTTTGACTGTCATGACTGATGAACTTGACATTAATGATCTAAAAACAGTGAATAAATCAGAAATACACTGATGACAGATCACAATAATCCACAGCTTTCTGTATCTAATTGAATTGTTTTTGCCTTAGAAGCTTGTGCGCACCCTGACCTGGATTACTTTGTTTTCAAATGCAGTTACCATTAATGGGTTTACTGGGTTGCTATCATTTTAAGTCTTATTACATGCTTGGTGAATGGTAGAGATATGATTTCTGGGCTCTAGGACTGTTTGTCCCCGGACCTTTTGTCTTTTTGTACCCGAACTTTTCGTCCCCTAGGAATTTTCATTCCTGGTCTCTTTGTCCCTGGATTGTTTGTCCCCAATAATGCTTTGCACTCTTCCTGCATTATAACCCTAACCCTTATATCACGGTGATCTGTCTGTCGTCCATTTGTGCATCCGTCTGTGAACTATGGTGGCACGTTTTGTTATCATTAGGGGAAGAAAAGTCCTTGGGGATGAAAAATCCAGGGTCAAAAAGTCTGGGGATGAAAAATTCTGAGGCAAGTCCGGAGATGGAGAGTCCTTTAACCGATTTCTGTACATGCATACTCAGTGACTAGTGTTAAAAACACCATATATCATCTCAAAGCAAATGTCTGATTTCTGAACGGAAACCACTTTTTCCCAGAGACGGCCACAAGGAATGACAGCCACATTTGTAACCAAAGGGAACAGAAATATCTGATTTCATGAAGATCACTGCTATTAGAAATGTGATTGTGTCACAAAGTTTTGCGCGGGGAAAAAAAATAAATAAATCAACAACACACTGGGGTGTCATTGTATTAATTTCAGGGAAATTACGTTGGGCCACATGAGCAACTGCTTACATGAGTAATGAACACAATCATTTTGGAGAAATGTAAGAACAACTTTTACTTTAACATAGCATCAGACGGCGGGCCCCCCAAATATGGAATTATATTTGTGCCACAATCCTGAGCGAGCAATTGGACATTTTGAGCGCAGAAAAATATATTTCGCAAGCACACAAATCTTGTTTAGAGAAAAAATATATTTTGTGAGCAAACAAAACCTTCTGATTGGGCGAACAAAACTATTCTGTGCTCAACAAATATTTCTGCATGTTTGCTATGATCAATATAAACGTGCAATATTAACCCCCTTCCCTCAGTTTCACTCTATACCCTCTCGCAAACTCATGTTCTGCGCGCTGGCAGACCGCAGCATGCTCGCTCAAAGCATGTCTCTCCCTCTCTCTCAGTCTGACCTCTCTGTGGGCGCTGAACTTCACCTGCGCGCTCGCTCGAGCTGTGCTGAGTGTTACAAATGTGCCACAATTCTGATTGGCTGCTTCGGTCTCCAATTAGATGCATTATGCCCAACCACCAAAGAAAAGGGGGAAAGGTAATGACGAAATTCGTCTGTGACTGGATAACAGTACTGCCCTTGTTTAGGACAGGTTAAGTTTAATGTTAAATCTCTAATATCTTGAGACATCCACTGTTGTGTGACTCTTGACTCATATACCTCTTAAGCAACACTGGCTGCTGCTAACTATAGCATTGCACAATGTCTTCTGAAAATCAAAACCGAAATGCCACACCGCAGCCACGAGCACCATGTTTTATGGACCTTTATGAAATTTTGTTGGTTAGTCTGTACGCCTTCGGCTTGCGAACCAAGTTAGCTATCTAGTTAGGTTGCTAGCGTCAGGTCAGCCAACTAATGTCCGGAGAAAAGCAGAAGATTACCGACGTTAATGTTATTTCCATGATAGCTGGCAAACTCGACAGTCTTAAAAAATAGCTTTGGCACCATTCTCCGGCTGATTCATTTCAACATGTAACGCCTGAAGAAGGCACTTTACAGATAAGTCTATCGACATAAAAGTTTGCCTTGACGTTCATTCACAAATGAACCAACCGAAATAATGACCTCTACCGTGGAGAGTGCTTCGAACTACGGGACCGTTGGTGCCAGCGTCAGCTCAGCTCATCAGTATCACCTGGCGCTAATATTCGTGAAAGCGTGCGTTCGGTGGCGCAACGCGGGGCTTTGATGCGCGTGTCCCCGCTGGCAGCTATGAAGGCCGGCATAGCACCACCGGGCGCCGGCTCCCTGGCTCCGGACTGATGGGCCTCTTCAGCCGCGCATCGTGTGTTATTACCGTGATCTGTTTCTGCATATTTCACGAACATTAGTGCCAGATGATACTGGTGAGCTGAGCCGACGCTGGCACCGGCGTTCCCGTGGTTCGAAGCACTCGCCGCCTTAGAGGTTATTTTTCCGGTTGGTTCATTTGAGAATAAACTTCCAGGTTTTTCCAAATGTATTCCACATAGGTTTAGATTATGCTCTCAGGTGATTTGTCTAAAGCAGTACCCCAAATATCACTAAACAATCACAACTGCTGTAATTTGACACCACATTATCTTTCGTTCTGTATATACATCCATGCTGCAGTATTGAGCCAGCACAGCAACACCAACACCGGGAACGGCAGCAGCACCCTGGTTTTGTTAGCTACACCAAAATGCAATATTACCCCTAATTAATATCGTTTATCACACCTGCACTTGCTCTGCTATTTCAAGTAAAACTGATTGCTAATAGTGTTTAAGCATTAGAATGAGATGTCAATCACTGCATAAAACACGTGTCTTTGCTTTCACAAAATTAATCAAGGATGATCGTGTACTTCACTTGTGGATGTGTAACATTAGATGATCAGACTTGATATGCAGGTTATAAGTGTAGCCTATTTCAGTTTATGGCGACAGACATATCGGCAAAGTTCCTTCTTCAGGGGTGTTGAAATAAATCAGCTGGGATAAAGGTGCCAAAACTATTCTTTTTTTAAGATTGTCAAGTTCGCCAGCTATCATGGAAGTAACGTTTAATGTCTGTAAGCTTCTGCTTTTCTCCGGACATTAGTTGGCTGACCTGACGCTAGCAACCTAACTAGATAGCTAACTCGGTTCGCAAGCCGAATGTGTGCAGACTAACCAACAAAATTTCATAAAGGTCCATAAAACGTGGTGCTCGTGGCTGCGGTGTGGCATTTTGGTTTTGATGTTCAGAAGACATTGTGCAATGCTATAGTTAGCAGCAGCCAGTGTTGCTAAAGAGGGACACGAGTCACACAACAGTCGATGTCTCAAGATACATAGAGATATAACATTAACCTTAACCTGTCCCAAACAAGGGCAGCACTATTATCCAGTCGCAGACGAATTTTGTCATTACCTTTTCCCCTTTTCTTTGGTGGTTGGGCATAATGCATTTAATTGGAGACCGAGGCAGCCAATCAGAATTGTGGCACATTTGTAACAATCTGCACAGCTCGAGCGAGCGCGCAGGTGAAGCTGAGCGCACACAGAGAGGTCAGACTGAGAGAGAGGGAGAGACATGCTTTGAGCGAGCATGTTGCAGTCTGCCAGCTTGCAGAACATGAGTTTTCGAGAGGGTATAGAGTGAAACTGAGGGAAGGGGGTTAATATTGCACGTTTATATTGATCATAGCAAACATGCAAAAATATTTGTTGAGCACAGAATTATTTTGTTCGCTCAATCGGAAGGTTTTGTTTGCTCACAAAATTTCTTTTTTCTCTAAACAAGATTTTTGTGCTTGCGAAATATATTTTTCCGCGCTCAAAATGTCCAATTGCTCGCTCAGGATTGTGGCACAAATATAATTCCATACCCAAACCCCGCTATAGAAGGAGCTTGCCCTCTCCCAACTCAACCTCTGAGGATGTTCAGTCTTTTCAATTTCCTCTTACTTTTAGCCACAGAAAGTAGAACTGTCCTCAGTTCTATGGAGTACTCGGAGGGATATTAAAAGGAAATGTGATGTAATGAATTTGAGAACACACTGCTGTCTCAGCTTATTTAGAACATATTTCCCATGTCAAAATTAAAAAATTAATGCTTGAGTACTGAAAGAAAGCATTCTCTTGTATTTTCTCTGATTTTAATTAATTACCATTCAGAGATCATTTTACAAATCACTATGTTTCTGTTTTACTGGAATTTTCCACACAGTCAACTTTTTGAAAATCGGGTTATATGTAGTCACTAAAATCATGACGGAAAAACAACTTATGGTTGCTGATATTGTATCTTTGTAGCCTCCAGAGGAAGTCAGGTGGGTACTATGGATTCACGCGTGTCGTCTCCACCACCGCCTTATGACGGGACTTCCCTGGTTAAATAAAGGTTTAAAAAAAAAAAAAAAAAAAACTTGTGACATCTATCGATTGTGGTTGCCATGGCAACAGTATTGGCCTAATAGTGCGAAAAAAGGGGGAGAAGCGGGCTTTTGGGGGCTACACCCTTGCGGTCGCGGTCGACCGGACTGTCTAGTTTCATCATAAAAATTACAGTAGGTACTTTGATATTTATTTTTAAGTGTATCATTTTGCTGCCATTGTCAAGTTTGCTGTTAAGACTGGAAGAGTAGAAAAATGTTGAGCTAAACTATTACGACCACCTGCCTAATATACTGTTGGTCCTCTGCTGTCAAAACGACTTGGACCTGCCAAGGAATGGGGTGCGCGAGAGTTCTCCAAAGAGCAAGGAACCTTCCTTCAGGATGGACATAACCCAAATGGACTGGAAAACCTGATGAACCCCAATTGGCTTACTCAAAAGTTGAAGGGGAAAGTGCTAGTAGACAGAACAACCCTGTATTGTAACAGAAAATGTTTGAGCTGTCCTGACGGAAAATTTTTGTCACAGGACCCCTATTTGACTGTAGATTTGTACCAGCTCAGCCCATATTTTTATTATTACTCATATGAATTGATATTTTATGTTATTTCTTTATGGGTTTTCATGTCATTTTTAAGTATCAAAAGCTTGCACATGTGGCTTTTAGTTTTTCATTTGGAACTCACAGCACAGTTATGTTGTTAAATTGACAGTGAACTGTCTCACTTCAGCAAACTACTGACATTATAGCTTTCGCAGTCACTGTCTTTTAAAATTTCCAGGCGAGTGGCTGAAAGCTCGCCTAGGAATTCAAGGCAAGCTTTTTTTGCGGCCCTTACGTCACATTCCAAAACTGGGGCAACTGGAAGAATGCAAAGATTGAGTGTCCACTGCATTTTTTGCAAGGAACTTCTTTGCTGTGATGGGCTTTACTCTAAGATAGATTGATTCTGAGGTACAGGGCCCATGCTGAGGCATAATAAGTTCAAACTTTAGTTTACCTCTTGCACAAAACATGCTGAGACTTTGAGGAGCATCCAACATAAGCTTAAACCTCTTAATGCAATTCATAGTTTTAAGTCACGTGATTGCTGCCTACTCCTGGAGGGAAAAACACTGTTTCATTATAGCGGGTAATATTTGACATTCCGCAGAGCAGCCTCGTAATTCTGTCAATTTCTATTTTATTTAATTCAACCCCTGGATATATACATCACCTCTCGAAAGAACAACAATATGTTAAGGAGCATCAAGTTATAGGCACTTGTAATTCATGTGCAGCACCTGCAGCAGTAAGCGCATTTAAAAACAGTTAGCCAAGTCCCTAACGTTACCCTTGCTAAACTTTAGCTATTTCACATTTTATATAGCTAGCTGTCTTGTGGAGAATCTTGCTTTTAAACTGCTGCCAGGATTAATGCAAACTAAACTACAGATGCAGTAAAACTAGCATATTACGGATTCAATCAGACCAGCGCATTTTGTCCATCATTAGCGAAATCAGCTATATGCATAAAACAGAGAAAATCTGTTATATGCACAAGACAAATTATATCCGCTATATGCGTGTGCTGTAACAGATTATATCTGTTATACACATGTATGAATTTATATGTAGCCTATGCTTCGTGTATAAAGGCCGGAACAACTTCATTCTGAATGGCGCGAACC
The DNA here is from genome assembly GCA_029721435.1 of Gymnothorax reevesii. Lineage (NCBI taxonomy): Eukaryota > Metazoa > Chordata > Actinopteri > Anguilliformes > Muraenidae > Gymnothorax > Gymnothorax reevesii. Next base: position 67,656,015 of record CM056578.1, on the reverse strand, counting down.
GTACCTACGTGTCTTCATTTAGTCCGTCTTTGCCCTCACGCAATGGATAACGGGATGTTACTGTGTGTTGCTGCAACTAGGATCAATGAAGAAGACTAAACACTTAAGTATGTAACTGAAACTGCACCAGTTTCAGTTTCTGCGAATGCACTGTTCTTAACTTGCACGTTTTTTGCCAGTTCTTTTAACTGTAATTATATCCTCGAACGCCGAATGGCGTTCCGGGGGATATTATGTTTTTGGTCCGGCCGCCGCACTAGGTGTTAACTTCAGTAATATTTCAATTACAAATTTCAAATTTTGCACATAAGTAAGTATCATTAAGAGGAAGAACTGATTCGATTTTGGACAATTTACGATGTCTAGATTGGCCACCAGGGGCCAAAAACTGATTTCACTGTTAACGCGATAACTGCAGTAATATTTCAATTAGAAATTCCAAGTTTTGCATATAAGTAAGTAACATTAAGAGGAAGAACTGATTCAATTTTGGTTAATTTAATATTTCTAGATTGGCCACCAGGGGCCAAAAACGGAAAAAATCACTGTTCCGTGATAACTTCAGTAATATTTCAATTACAAATTTCAAGTTGTGCTCATAAGTAAGTATCATAAAGAAGAAGAACTGATTCGATTTTGGATAATTTACCATCTCTAGATTGGCCACCAGGGGCCTAAAACTGAAAAAATCACTGTTTTTATCATATCTCTGGAAATATTTGTTCGATTGACCTCAAATCAAGTGCAAATGAAAGGTCATGACCTGAGGATGTGTCCCACGATGACATTATACCTGTTCCAACCTTTTACCTGTTATACCTTTTGGTTCAAATTTTTGACACAAGGTGGAGCTTTGTCCCGTAAAATTCACCATTTTTGCTATATCTTTGGAACTATTTCTCCAATTGACATGAAACTACGTGCAACTACAAGGTCATGACCTCACAACGTGTCACATGATGACATCATACCTGTATGGTTCAATATTTTGCCACCAGGTGGCGCTTTGTGATGGAAAATGACCATTTTGGCCATATCTTCAGAACCATTTGACCGATTGACCTGAAATTAAGCTCAAATGAAAGTCTATTCAAGGTCTATTCAAGGATTGGGGGCGTTTGGGGATATACCCTCAGCTGTCACCTCCAACGGCATAAGCCTAGTTTAACAATAAGTTTACTACAAAGTTCAGTTCGTGTTAAGGGTAAACCACGGTTAAATGCGCACAGGGCTCCATTTACAGTTGAAGTAACAAGGAGAGAATGTGTTAATTTAACTATTAAATTATGTTAGTTTATAAGCGTAGGAAAGCCGAACTTCATTTCGTTGTTCTGTTGCAAATGCGTATGCGCATGGTGCAAACCATCCTGAAATTTAATTAAAATTGTGACGGGACTGGACATTTTGTCAGATTTAAGCAAAAATCCTTTATATATATTCCGGTATATTTGATGCTGTTGTCCGGTATGAGCGAGTTTCCGTTTTATATGAGGACGGTTTAGGCAAGTCCTATTGTGAACTCATCTTGGTTGTATTTTCAACCAAGATGGGTCAGTAATGCTACTGTATGGGAGGTGAATGGAAAAAAATCTTAATTTTCAATGCAAAGGTGTGTGCTATTTAGCTATCAAACATTGATTGTGTCAGTGGTTAGTCTATGATTACTGGTTCAATGGTAGGCAGTATGGTTTAAATGACTGGAGGGAAGCGGAGGAATCTTTCTTTTGCCCTCCGAATGGGCGTTTCCATTAAATTGTGACATCTTGTGAAAAGAATGAATTGCTTGGGCCAAGTAGAAGTCTATCCTGAGAATAAAGAAACAAAGTGGAGATTTACGGAAAAAAAAAAGACATTTTTTTTAATTAAAAAGTTTTTATCTAAAATTAAAGAAGGAATAAAATGAGAACAAAATTGTCAGTATTGTGAAATTGTCTGTTGCATTACAGGAGCTTACCTCAATAGTTGCTTAACCTCAATTAGGCTAATCTGGCTATTTGGGGGTTACCTTATTTAAGGCTTTAATTCAAGATTGCAGCTTCACAGAAAGGAAAAGAGTGGCTGAACTGAGTCTAGACATTTGAAGCATTTAGACTCTCATTGTATTTCTGCTTATTTTAATGATTTTGGTAGAGAAAAGGGGCCTCAAACACAAAACATTTTCGTGAAAATTCAACATTGGAATTGCAAAAAAAAAATAAATACTGACAATTGAAAAACTGCTGGGGCTTAAATCTATACATTTCTAGGATCATAAACTCCTTGACCACAAGTATAATTTATCTTGAACATTTCAGTCTAGATTACCTACTTGCTATGAGCCAAATTAGACAGCTATCCAGGTGGCTCCCCAAAGTCTGAGATTCCTCAAAATGGTGCACAGTCAGATCATAAAATAATCATATATTTAACAAAGTTTTGAAGCATGACATTTAATATGAATTAATGATTTTATTAGCATGAATTTATCAATATCAGTCCAGTTGAACATTAGTAGTCACCAGTAACCTCTCCAAACACAAAGTATGCCTTTTCTCCATAATATAGTTTAGAGTTTTGTCCATTTTTGTCCCCAAGCCAGCACACATAGTCATCAAATAAACTGCTGATTAAACAGTCAGAACATTCACCCTGCAATGAAAGCTAGCAGTTCCGACTTCAGAGCTCACAACCTTATTATAAAGGTTATAAGTAAACCTTATAAGTAAAATTCACTAACTCGGTGATATCTGATTTCTGTAATATACCTTATTTCAACCGAACAGACATTCCACTATCAGGGGAAATCAAACAATATATGCCTCCCTAGATTCAACAGAAAGGTGCAATGAACTTAACAGGGGATCCACCGAAATGCATGACCAGTTCACATTTTAAACATGGGGGAAAAAAAAACTTGGCATTTGATTTTGTTGAATACGGTATACATACATTTTGTGTCAGAAGAGATCATTTTTTTGAACTGCTGGGTCGATACTCTGGGCAAGGATATTGACCAGTTTGCACATCAGGCTTAGCTGAGGAGTTTAATTCATGCAACTGTTGAAAAACATGGATTGAAGTGAACTTCTCCATATTCTAAACCGCATTTGAACTCTACTTACTTGTGAATATTCAGTAAGTGATCCGGGGGTGCCATTTAGTGATCGAGTAATGTAACTCCATGCTTAAATTTGCAGTTCCATAGACGTTGACAACTACATCTGCACAAAGAGCTTAACCTGACATGGCTCTAAAGAATTAAACATTATTACACGCAAGGGTGTGATTGACCGTCGTTGTCACAACATCGATGCGGCCAGGAATGAGGCGCTTGCGCTGAGTTCCGTTAGCATCGCTGACTGTTGACTGTTTATTCTCACAGTACCTTGAGGTAGTTTCCAGTTGCCATCATCTTGAAAATCATGATAAGTCGATTGCAATCTATTCGTTCGTGCTCGTCAATCTGTTCTCCTATCCTTCCTATTCGTTTGTGCTCATCAATTGACTTATCGTGACTTTCAAGATGGAGGCGACTGGAAACTACCTCAAGATACTGTTTGCATAAAAGTCTTTCTTAAATAAACTACCTGTGCATTTTCATTGTGCGATTACGGCTCAGGAATTCTCACCCTTGTCTTTACTGAGGGATTAAAAGCAATGGAATTGCATAAAATTGCATTTCAAATGGTCTTATTTCATTAAAACAATTTAAACGATTTTGAAACACTTGCATTGTTTCCCATCCCTGAGTAAAGAGAAGCACAGAAGTCTGGAGTCATAATCGCTTTCCATGTTACTTGTGATGAGGTGTACCTTTATGCAAGAGAAACGGAAACTTCAATGCGGAAGGATTGTAATTCCGCATGAGAATCTCATTAAGCATTCAATGAATAATTACGGACCACGGTGAATAAGCCTAAAAAAATGCGTAAGACTTGCGCCGAATGCGTGAGACTTGGCATCTCTGCACTACTCGTACACAATTTTTACATTTGCATGATAATTTCCCTGCCATAATTCCTCCGTTTGCCGGCAGAAAAAAAAATGGCGGACGTGAAATCTTCTTACCGAGAGAGAATGAGCAAAGCATTATCAAAGGTTGGAGGGATGTTCGTTTTTGGCTTCGTATGAGGGAGGATAATTGAAGGCTTGAGCAAATGAAAATGCGCCCTTCCCTCCGCAGAACTGGATTGGAACGACCCTACAAGTGGCAGCCATCTTGATCCAGGATTTTTTGGGGATACCCCCTTGATTAGAGGGCAAGTGAACATGATGAAGCAAGCATTTTTTCGTATTGGAACGCAGCCCAGGTATCTCACTTAGTCTTCCAGTCCAGACACCAATGAATACTTGTTCCCATCTTTGCCGCTACGAAGTACTGTTGGCCTAACAGTTCTGTATCATATGGAACATCTACCAGCACAGTGTTACGATGGTGACGGAACCAGTCATGCATTCTTTCCGAGCTTTGTCTTTGTGAGGTGTGCGCTTTTTTATTCCTGACCTCTTTTTTTTTTTTTTTTAGTCGCGCTGAGGTGCGGGCGCCAGTGACTATTGGTTTTTTGTGTAGTCCGAGCGTATCACCACCATTTTTATTCCCCTGTTATTTTCAGTTGCTGAGAGCTGAAGATGGTGGTCCTGGAGTTATGGGTAGTGGTTTCCCCTTCCTGTGTGCTGTGTGCTGTGCGCCCCTGGTCCTGGTTTTCCATTACCAAAGTGCGTATGCGTGTGTGTGATCCTTCACAGCCTTTATCAACCAATCTCTCCAACTCGTAAGCCTCAGCCCTGATTGGGTCCTGCCATCCCTTACGCACCTGTGTGAATGGTGTTTTTATTGTTTGTTTGTTTTTTCAGAGAAATTAAAATGATGCAACATTCATTGTTTTACTGGAACGGCATCCTAGTTAGTAAAATGAAGTTGGCTGCTTTTTTTTTTTGAACTAATCTAACTATTCCCTTGGGCAAAATTTCTAAGGTGGTGTTGTCAGCCTTTCCTTGGTTATTGGTTAATCTTATATTAATATTTACCAAAAACCTGTCCTTTTAACCCCCTCCCCCCAGTATGTCACCGAAGAAGTGCAAGTGATACCATATAAGCACAGAAATCCAGAGAGACACTTCTGATTTCCAAAATTTTCAATAATTATTTAGAAAAAAATTTTCATGGAATAAATTGGCAGTGAAAGGTGAACCGTTTCTACGTCCATTGGCATGTCATAGTGATAGCATATCAGAAGAGCCCTGAACCATTTCCAGTATGACGTGAGTTGAGAATAAGAATGACAAGTTGTGTAAATCCAATGTGATCTGACATGACCCAGCTTACAAAATCATGGCAAACAAAGGAGACTGCACTTAGGCAAACAAGTAGCCAAAAATTTGCATTAATAGCAGTACTACCCCAAACTAAGCCGAAGTTGGTTAAGTCAAAATACAAAATGAGAAATAATTAAGATATAAGATAGGAGATGTAAACAGCAGAATAAGCAGCAAAACCAACGTTACTGAGAACAAACCAAAACCGGTGCTGAGGGGCCAGAGCAGAGCAGAGAGCAAGTGTGTGTGAGAGCGAGAGAGAGAGAGAGACCTTTGATTCCCCTTTACTTGGGACATTAAAAGGCAGGAAATCAATGACATTACATTTCATTTCAAAAACAGCACAACCAGCATAAAAAACTACATACAGCAACTCAAAATAAATTTAGGGCTAAACAGAAAGAAAAAAGGCAATTTCTTTTCAACTGTATGAACTGTAACCCATCCCATCCATCTCATGCCAGATGCACAGTGAGGCCATCCAAATAAAATGAACAAGTGCCTCCCCCCACTCATCAAACTGCCTGAAACCCTGTTCCATCATTTTTAGTTTCAGGTCAGCATGAGCATACTCCACTCTTAGGCATGCTCCCACAAACCCCTGAAAACTGACAGAGGGTCTGACTCCCCCAATCTTATTTCATCATGTCACCCAAACCACCAGCTTGGCCTCACCAAACAAGAAATTTGGTAAGCAGCATTAGTGTGTACTTACAAAACTGTACCCTGGTCCAAGGACAAACAAAAGGTGATGAAAAACAACACCCATCCTCCCACACAAAACTCTTAGTAAATCAAACAAACTGTTCAGTCTGTTGCAAAAAATTGAAATGTGAACAAACGGCTCAACCTGTGAGCAGAAAGGACATGCCAAATTATTCCCTGGGTCAAAATGGGTCAGATGCACAGCAGAGGCAGGCCCCATGAACAAGCCTCCACTGCAGATCCCCAGACCACTTTGCCAAGGGTTGCTTATAAAACGCCCTCCATCCTCCTGCCGATACCAAAGCATCAGCAAACACCCCATGTCACTTAATTTGTTTCACATCTCTCAAACGTCTGTAAGTGGTGCACTTTTACACAAGTTACATATAGAGCCTTCTTGCTAGCATTTTCAAAACCGTTCATGAGTGGGGATATAAAGGGAAGAAGATACCCCTGGCCTCTCCTGCTAACCCCCCACAGATGCAGACACGCGCAGCTTTCCGGGATGGGTATGCTGCCTATCCAGCTCCTCCCAAACTAAAATAGGCGACGCATCAGTCACGCATCTGTGCAGGTTTCCATCCCAGCCCCTGAGAGAGAGAGAAATACATACTTATGTGCCCATTAACTGGTGATAAACAATAGCAGTGATCCTCTAAAAGCATAATTTAAGTTCCTTGCAACAATGAGTGCAATCTCTGCCGCACATTTAGGTACAAGATGAATTACAATGTGCTCCTTGATAGCTTGAACAGAATATCTGCCTGCTGCATGGGAGAGCAGTAGAGCACAATTGACGTCACCCATGCAGCTGTAAACAGCTAAAATGGCAACATACACTCGCTTGCTGTTGCTTTCGGGATCCTCCGAAGTCAGTGCAGAAACGTGCCACAAATTAATAGTTAGTCAGTTTTGAAACTCTAGGTCATACTCTGTCGGACAGAGTATGGCAACAATGTTTGTTGTCTTTTCCTTTGACATCAGAGGTGAACTAGGCTTTGTTGACAAAGAGCTCCATACACATTGCTGTTTTCTGAGACCAGCATGGAAAGTAAGGCTTTTTTGACCTGCACTCTAGATGACCTAATGGCCTACCCCATGGCCCCGGTGGTACTAGCACAGCAGTCATGTTTATGGTCCAATGAAATCAAATGTTACCAGGGTTTCCGCTAGGATTTTTTTTGGTACGGCGATCCAGCGGGGGTCTGGGGGCATAGGTGCCGATTTTTGTTTATGTTGGTGGGTGCTCAAAACCTTAAATGACTTGCTGCTATGAAAAAGGTTCATATTAATCATAATTAATACATAAATAAATAAGCAGTAAAATGCAAATGTTTTTGCAATGTAGCTAGAACATTACCAGCTATGACTGACATGAATACCGTGCGCGCACACACACACACACACACACACATACACGCGCACACACACATACACACAAATGCACCGATGATACACATCACACAAATACAACCCAATCAGTTCGAGAGGCCCATCTGAATAAAACCTTCGACCAAATCCTCAATCCGACACAGAAACTGGATATATTATGTACCAAGCCAGGGACCATATGCAAACGCAGAGCTTTTCGTGGTGCTGGAAGTTATTGAAATTAAGAAAATATAGCATGCACATCCACTCAACTGAGGTGCAGGACAATAAGAAAATCAGCAAAGAGATAAATGGTAACGTCCGCACACAAAGACAATGCTCCCCAAAAAATTTATTCTGTCGTCAACGTTTCGATCACAAAGTGATCTTCGTCAGGATAAAAGAAAACAGCACACTCACATCTCTATAAGCGCTTACTCAGATTTACAATTGAACACGATCATTGACATCAGGTGTGAACAATTACTCAAATCAATCAACAGGGCACAGGATGTAATCTGCAGAGTGAGCAAAGGTGTGTGTGCTGAAGAAAGAGCACATAGAAACATACCATCCCAAGACAAGTATATATAAATTTTTGTTTTTGTTTTTAGTTTAAAACAAACGGATATCAACCTGGACACAAAAAATATTAAGAATCAATTGTACATCAAAGAACAGAAAAACTGCAGAAAAAAATAAATCAAACTAACCAAGGAAGATACATGAAAAATATGGCAAAGTATGCAACTGCCCCCATCCCCTCAGTAATACACATGCATAAATGAAAAAGAGGGGAAAAAACAAAAAAGAAAAAATATTAAATTAAAAAAAAAAAAAAAAATCAGATACAAAAAATTTTTTTATAAAAAATTTACAGAAATGACCTAATGTCGAAGGATTCATTCAGACCCCCTCACTTTAAAGGGAGGCTTTTTGGATTTCAACCCTTGATACAGTGGTTAGGGGTCTGAATGAATGTGAGCTATGAGCCATTTCCTGCGTTTTTTCAGATTTTACGAACACATTTTTGAGGGCCTTATCATACTCGAAAACACACCAAACTTGGCTTATTGACTAAAAATATTAAGTTCTTTGATTTAATATCTCATTTGGCAGTGAGTGAGACATGGTGGCTCTACAGCGCCCCCTAATACATAATTGCATTTTTGAGGGCATCAACATGCTCGAAAACTCACAAAACTTTGCAAACATATTAAGCTGGTCATACTCTTTACTGGGATATAGGGTTTAGAGATGGATGTGGCAAAATTGCATTACAGCGCCACCTAGAAAATTTCAATGAAGCAGCCCTCGCAGCGTGTTTAACCTACATGAACAAAATTGGGTGGACATGTGTACTATGCCAAGACCTAAAAAAAAGTCTCTTGGTGCCATGTCCGAGACTCAATAGGAAGTCCGCCATTTTTAATTGAATTTGCAAATTTTTTAAATTTTTTGCCATTCACAGGCGTCGTACTTTAATGAACTCCTCCTAGAGATTTTATTCGATCAACTTAAAATTTTGCATATGACATCTAAAGACCTTTTCAATGTTAAATTGTGAAGCTTTTTTGGATTCATCGAACTTTGTACCTGTGGTGTTGCGGCGAATTTCGATGTTCCGCCATGAAACAGGAAGTTGGTTTTATGCGCATATGCTTTGTGAGATTTGCCGAAACTTTAGAGGCTTAATAAGAGTTGACTTCTAAATATACATATATGTTGATATTGGATTGGGTGTGGTCAGGTAGCTCCACAGCGCCCTCTTGACACGGCCAGGTTGAGTTAAAAGTGCTTGAATGTTCATGAAATTTGGTCTGATCATTACATTTGTTTTTCTGGGCCGTGCTGATTTTTTTGAAATTTTTCGGCCAAACAGGAAGTGAGCTATGAGCCATTTCCTGCGTTATTCCAAATTTTACGAACACACGTTTGAAGGCTTTAGCATACTCGAAAACTTGCAAAACTTCGCAAAAATTATAATTGTCTGATTGTCTTCAATTTGAGACAGAAATTGGCAGTAAATGTGGCATAATGGCTCTATAGCGCCCCCAATCAGATTTTTAAAAGAATTGCCCATTTGAGGGTCTCAGCATACTCAAAAACTCACAAAATTTTGTACCATTCTAAAAACCATCATTCCTATTACACTGATAAAAAAATACATATAGAGTTGGCAAAAATGGCATTATAGCGCCCCCTGGAAAATTTCAAATAAGCAGCCCTCACATCGTGGTTGACCTGCATGTATGAAATTCGGTGGACGTGTGGAATATGCCAATACCTAAAAAAAGTCATTTGGTGCCATGACCTAGACTCAACAGGAAGTCCGCCATTTTTAATTGAAATTGCAAATTTTTTGGATTTTTCGCCATTCACAGGTGTCGTACTTTAACGAACTCCTCCTAGAGATTTTATCCGATCAACTTAAAATTTGACAAGTAATATCCAAAGACCTTGCTGATGTTAAATTGTGCATCTTTTTTGGATTGATGCAACGGTGTATCCGTGGCGTCGCGGCGAATTTTGATGTCCCGCCATGAAACAGGAAATTGCTTTTACTCCCACATACTTCGTTCGATTTGCCTGAAACTTTCCAAGCTTGATAATATTGTCCTCCAAAGTATAAATATATGCTAACATTAGATAGGGAGTGGCCAGGTGGCTCCACAGCGCCCTCTAGATACGGGCATGTTAAGTTAAAAGTGCTTGAATGTTAATGAAATTTGGGGTGATCATTGCATTAGTCATTCTGGGCAATGGTTAATTTTTTGAAATTTATTGCATAAACAGGAAGTGAGCTATGAGCTATTTCCTGTGTTTTTCCAAAATTTTACGAACTCATGTTTTCAGGCCTTAGAAAGCTCCAAAACTTAAAAAACCTAGCAAACATTATAAATGTCTTATTTTCTTCAATGTCATCCATCAATTAGCATTAAATATGGCATAATGGCTCTATAGCGCCCCCAGTCAGATATTTAAAAGTATTGCTCTTTTGATCGTCTAAACATACTGGAAAATTTACAAAAATCAACACACTCATGGAGCCTGACATTACGATTACCTTGTTGTAGATTTTGCATACAGGTATGTCAAAATGGTATTGTAGCGCCCTCTAGAAAATTTTAGCACTCCCCTCAGGAAACCACATAGCACACAGTCTAAAAGTGCCCAATGGCTCTTAATGGACACCTGCACCCATCAAGATATTGCTGCCACCCCAACGTTAACGAGGGGTGCGAGGGCCCTTTCAACGCTGCTTGCAGCTTTAATTTATACTGTAATTTCTAAACTGTTCCGAAGTTTAGGCACTCACACTGCACACAAGGTAGGCAAACATGTCCATTGTGCACAAGGGTGGCAGTAGGTCCAGGACGCTGCTTTACTCTTTGTTTGGAATCTTGTACAGATCCAAACCATTTATAACCTTCATTTTGTCCAGATACTGGTCCCTGGCTTCATTGTTTAAAGTGTCCTGGTTAATCTCCTTTCCTTTCTGGCATTTTAACATAGATTTCATTTTTCGACTTGTCCTACAAAGCAGGTCTCAAGCCCTATTTGAGATGTTTTGGGCTCGTCGCAGTGCTTTTGCCCCAGTCAGCCACCATGAATCAGTGATTGTTGTATTTAAGATGTGGCATGTTCAATATTTCTGGGTCAAGCAAGAACCCACGAGTGCTTGCAACTTGAAAAATGAAACTACGCTCTTGGTCTTGCGAGGACAAGCGAGAGCATCTCCAGAAGATGGCGTCCAGTATTGACACAGCTTATGCAGTGGAATTTAATGCAAACCCTAGCTGGCTACTGGCAAAATGTTGAGTGCAGAAAAAAAAATGTGTCCCACATTACCACTCACTATCAACAAAACTAACTTCCAGTAATGCAGAAATTTTACATAACAAATCGGAACAGTCAAGATCTTGGCTTTAAACAAAGGCCGAGGTCATGTATGACTAATTGTTACTGTCAAGCCAATGGCTTCATGCAGATGCAGAGGTCATACATAGCCAATCATTACAGTCTTGACAATGGGCTAAAGCAGAGGCAGAGGCCAAACAGAAACACCCACTATCGCTTGAATGCTCATTTCAGACAAATGAAAAAGTCTTGCGTCACCAGTTGTGCAAATGTTTCTGCATTCAGACCTCATCAGTAAGAAATAATGAGACAACTCATGAGGAACGGAAACAAAAATTAAGTGTGTGCTTAGAATAACATGCAATGGGCCATTGTAGTATGCTAGCACAGTTTGCCACAAAGCACTGTTTTCAAATCAAGTTTGACACTGCAATGGGTCAAAGTACATTAAAGATCCACATATTGCTGAACCTTGCCTGACAGGGTGGTTGGCTCATGTTTGTACTGATGAATCCCTAAATTTACAATAATGCACCATACCATATGAGAGAAATAAAGTCGATCTGTCATACTAGCCATGGTCACCTAAAGAAAGTTTATAAGCCATCCTTTGACATGGTTAATAATTCAGAGCCCACAGAAATTCCAACTGAACTTAGTGATTTTTAACATATGGAAGAGGCATCTTACTGCCAAATGCATAAAATTAGCTAAAATTATCTCGCTTCCCAAAGGTCACCACGGGGCCATTCATGGCAAAGTGGTATGTGTCCCATCAGAAGTATGCAAAATAAATGGTTGTTGCTTTACCTAAAGTTAGAGGTAAATCTCAGGTCATGAGAGTAAAGCTAGAGATGAATGTGCCAGAAAGGGCATCAACTGTTCCACTGTAACCTCGACAAAACTGATGAGGGTTCTGTTTAAACTGAAAGAGATCCATCCCCAGTACAAAGACATAACTATCAGAAATGAGGAGGAGTTATGTGACCCAATGCTTAATGATGTAGAAGATGATGACACTAATGCAGATGAAATAAACTGATGACAGTGGTTATCAGGGGCAGCTTTAAGCCCCCATTCCACACAACCGTTCAAGCTACCATTCCCATACCGATCAAGGAATGGTACCGGAACGGGAGAGGTCGGGAGGGAACCTTAATGGAGCCTTATTGGAACGGCACTGGACATTAACGGAACTTCTTCGAATGGTAGGAACGGTTGGGATGGCTGAGTTTGGGCTGCATGTTCAAAATTTTGGCCGTTCCCCTCCCGTTCTGAATGAATGGTAATAGATCCTTAGCACATCGTTATGAGAACTGATGAGTCGTTAATGGAACGTAAGCAACTGTAACGCAACGCTAATGCATCAGGAGTGAACGGTCGCCAATATTCGCCCCGCACCCGTAACGTTCCCAAACAGTTGCTACCATTCCCTACCATTCTCACCCTGATCTGGTAACGTTCTGATCCGACCCAATCTCTACCTCCCCGTTTCAACCAGATTGTCTTACGTTCCCCTTGCGTTGTATTAAGGTTCCAATAGCATTCCGATATGGTCCCAACCATTCCAATACCGATGCATTAGTGTTGCCGCACCCTGCCAGCCGATGTGTATATAGGTGTCACGTTCCAATACCAATCAGTTTATTTCCACACGAGCTAGAGCGCACACCGTCACAGAAGAGTAAACATGATTGTCAACAATTATCTTTTTTTTGGGTGAGGGACTTGTTTTCCGTGTTCTTTTTTATCTTTTCATTCTTAAAAAAGGACACAAAGAGGGAATTGTAATCTGAACAACAATATTTATGCTCATTATTTGACAAAGCTAAAGAATAAGCTCTATGATTGCCTTACCTTGTGTAAAACGCAGTGCCTGTATACGTGTCCGAAAGTCAGACAGAGTTTTAATATAAATCCATGTCTGACAGTCGGATGGTTTCAAAATTTTTGAAAATTAGTCAGATGGACCGAACAGAATCACGCTTTATTTCCATACTAGAGATAAAATAGTGCTTGTAGTCAGTGAGCAAATCAATTCCATGACCATTGACATTGTGAATTAAATATTGCATGCATGATCAAGACTATCGGATGCGAAATGCCAAATACTCCACGTTCTGAAGCCAGCAGAAAGTAAAAATATTGATATGAGCAGATTAATTATGAAATAAACAATCAAAATATATCACCAATAATCAGAACTGTTGGGATCTCTGGAGAAAACACTGGGAAACTCGGAAAACATGGAAACAAGGAGAAACAAAGGGGGATGAGACGCCATATGCAGGGATCCGAAAAGAATGTATTAAATAAACTAAAAATCTCGAAAAGGGGAAAAACGAGGCACTCAGGCCAACACAACCACCGTGCTACTGCACTGAAAGAGGAAGAACTCAGGAATCAAAACAACGGGGAAACACTAGGGGGCAGACTCGGGGCAACTTGGACGGGACAGGGGCAAATCGGGACTAGGGGGAACTAGGGACTCAGACGGGACTGGAGCAGGAAACGGCAGGCAGGGGCAGGCATGGCTGGGGCATGATGGCTGATGGAGAACACAGAGAGAATCAGGGAACCAGAGGGACCGTGCACAGGAACAGGGAGTGCAGCGGGAGGCGGGTGTAGAGCACGGCATGAAGCGAGGCGGCGCGTGAGCGTGAAGTGGTGTGAGCGAAGTCAGATCTGACTGGCTTGCTGGGCAGGGGCACGGGCAAGCACAGGTGCTGAAACTTAATATGATTAACAAGGGATGGAATACGAGGGAAACCTAATTACATGAAACAGAAAAACATTAACACACAGACGAGGATCACAAGAAACTTCCCAAGGAAGGGATAAATAAACTGAATAAATATTTCACAGTGCATAGAAAAAAGCAGAGGTGTGTTCAGAACCGCAGGCGTCCGCGCGACTGTCACGCGTGAGTACTCGCGCCGATTCTGAAATCAAAATGGCAACGCACAGCGAAAGAGACTGGCTGTGTCCCAATTCTGCGGCTGCAACATTCGAAGGACGCAGCCTCTGAATTAGGACACAGCCCCTGTGTACTTCAGGCTGTTATAAATGAATTGTCTGAACCAATGGACACAGAATATTGTGATGCTGCCATGGTGGACACATTATGTATTTGTGAAGAAGATGCTATAAGATGCATCTACAAAATATAAGATGCTATACAAAAATCTCCTTGGAACGGACCGTACTGAAAACTATGTGGAGGTCACCGTGCCAAGATACAGAGATCCTTTGTTTCGTGCCCTTTCAGGCTGGACGCCATCTTGGATCGCTAGGCGACGCAGCTCAAGCGATAGTTTGCGTACGCTCCCAAGCGCCCGGGCGGGCAAAGGCGACAGGATCGAATGCTCGCGAGCATCCACGGGCGCCCGTGATTCTGAACATGCCTCAGGACAGATAAGATAAATGCAGAGAGTCTGCAGAAGGCACAGCAAAGCCAGTTTAAGAAAAGCAAGAGGCAGGGACTAGAACAGGGCGACTGCTGAGAGATCATTAGTCAATTAGTAAGTGCAGCTGTACAATCCTGGGTGCTCGTTAGTATGTTAGTCTAATATACAATGTTAGTTGTGGTTAGTAACTTCTAGAAAATAACAAACTGTTAGTAGGGGTTAGTAAGATAGCAAAAGCAAGCAGAAGCAAGCAAACGAGAAAGGAAGGAAGGCTTAAACCCAGAATCCATTAAATCACCCGAAATAGTGTCACAATCAATTAAGACAGGAACTGCAACAAACTAGTGACGCGACCGGGGAGAAAGCAAAGAACGTACAAGGGTAAGACGTAGACTGGAATAACTCGGGAGAGGAATGAAATGTGAAACACTAAGACATGGACTAAAGACAGACTCTCAACTGACATCACAAAAATAATAAAAACTAAAATTGACTAACCAAAACACACAGACCCACAGAACACAACAAGAACATTCAATGGGCACTGCAATCAATTTATTTGGGCAATTTTTATAAATACAACGAAGTCCGTACAATGCCTATCGGACATTTAATGCAAAATACTCCGACAGCCAAAAAAGAGGACGATTAGAACAGATTGATAGCTAAATAATAATAATAATATACTCTTCCAAAAAAGAAACTATACATTGTTTTTAGCATCAATTTATTATACATGAAATGTTTTGACAAATGTGGAAAACATATTGAAAAAAAGTGTAATCAATAATTCAATATTTGTATAGTTTCTTTTTTGGAAGAGTATATTTCAATATGTTTTCCACATTTGTCAAAACATTTCATGTATAATAAATTGATGCTAAAAACAATGAATGGTTTCTTTTTTGGAAGAGTATAATAATAACACATTTTAACTACAAACAGAACATCCAATGAACACTGCGATTTATTTATTTGCGGGCCATCTTTTTTGGATGTTCTGTTTGTTGGTGATATATTTTTATTTTTATTTCGTTATAGGCTAAATCTGTCATCCTGAGGATAACAGGATGATATTGCGTGTTGCCCCAACAGGGATCAATGTACAAAACCCAAAACCAGTGAAGTTGGCACGTTATGTAAATCGTAGATAAAAACAGAATACAATGATTTGCAAATCCTTTTCAACTTATTTTCAATTGAATACACTGCAAAGACAAGATGTTTAATTTTCAAACTGAGAAACTTTTTTTTTTGCAAATAATCATTAACTTAGAATTTAAAGGCAGCAACACATTGCAAAAAAGTTGGCACAGGGGCCATTTTACCACTGTTTTACCTCGCCTTTCCTTTTAAGAACACTCCGTAAACGTTTGGGAACTGAGGAGACCAATTTTTGAAGCTTTTCAGGCGGAACTCTTTCCCATTCTTGCTTGATGTACAGCTTCAGTTGTTCAACAGTTCGGGGTCTCCGTTGTCGTATTTTACGCTTCATAATGTGCCACACATTTTCAATGGGAGACAGGTCTGGACTACAGGCAGGCCAGTCTAGTACCTGCACTCTTTTACTACGGAGCCTTGCTCTTGTAACATGTGCAGAATGTGGCTTGGCATTGTCTTGCTGAAATAAGCAGGGGCGTCCATGAAAAAGACGTTGCTTGGATGGCAACATATGTTGCTCCATACCTGTATGTACCTTTCAGCATTAATGGTGCCTTCACATATGTGCAACTTACTCATGCCATGGGCACTAACACATCCCCATACCATCACAGAAGCTTGCTTTTGAACTTTGCGCTGATAAAAATCTGGATGGTCCTTTCCCTCCAAGGCCCAGAGGACACAACATACATGATTTCCAAAAACAATTTGAAATGTGGACTCGTCACTGCACACTTTTCTACTTTGTATCTGTCCTCAAATGAGCTTGGACCCAGAGCCAGCGGGCTTTCTGGGTGTTGTTGATATATGGCTTTCGCCCTGCATGGTAGAGTTTTAACTTACAGAGTTTTAACTTCCAGAGTGCTGTGAAAATGTATTTTCCCCCTTCGCAATTTCTTATTTTTTACATATTTGGCGCACTTTAATGTTTCAGATCATCAAACAAATTGCAATATTAGACAAAGATAACACGAGTAAATACAAAACACAGTTTTTAAATGAAGACTTCATTTATTAAGGGAAAAAAGCTATCCACACCTACCTGGCCCTATGTGAAAAAGTAATTGCCACCCCCCTGTTAAATCAACTGTGATTAACCACATTTTTTGAGTTCAATTTCACTAGCCACACCCAACCCTGATTACTGCCAGACCTGATGAATCAAGAAATCATTTTAATAGAACCTGTCTGATAAAGTGAAGTATGCTAAACGATCTCAAAAGGCAACACATCTTTCCACAATCTAAAGAAATTTGGGACTCCAGCAAACCACAGTGAGAGCCATCCACAAATGGAACAGTGGAACAGTGGAAAACTTGGAACAGTGGTGAACCTTCCTAGGAGTGAGGCCTAGCAAAATTACTTCAAGTGCGCATCAACGACTCACCCAGGAGGTCACAAAAGAACCCAGGAGAACATCTAAAGAATTGCATGCCCCACTTGCCTCAGTTAAAGTCAGTGCACATGATTCAACAATGAGGAAAACTGCGCAAAAATGGCATCCATGGGAGAGTTCCGAGGCGAAAACCACTGCTGACCAAGAATAACATTCGTCTCACATTTGCCAAAAAACATCTTGATCATCCCCAAGACCAATGGGAAAATATTCTGTGGACTGACTAGACAAAAGTTGAACTTTTTGGAAGCTGTGCGTCTCGTTACATCTAGCATAAAACCAACACAGCATTTCATAAAAAGAACACCATCCCAACAGTCAAATATGGTGGTGGTATTGTGATGGCCTGGGGCTGCTTTGATACTTCAGGGCCTGGACGACTTGTCATAATTGACGGAACCATGGATTCTGCTCTCTACAAGAAAATCCTGAGGGAGAATGACTGACCATCATTCGCGACCTCAAGCTCAAGTGTGCTTGGGTTATGCAGCAGGACAATGATCCGAAACACACCAGCAAGTCCACTTCGGAATGGTTTAAAAAAACAAAATGAACGTTATGGAGTGGCCTAGTTGAAGTCCAGACTTAAATACATTTGAGATGCTGTGGCGTGACCTTAAAGAGGCCATTCATGCTCAACAACCCTCCAAAGTGGCTGAATTAAAACAATTCAGCAAAGATGAGTGGGCCAAAATTCCTTCACAGCGGTGTGAAACACTCATTGCCAGTTATCTCAAACACTTGATTGCAGTTGTTGTCGCCAAGGGTGGCACAACCAGTTATTAGGTTTAGGGGCCAATTACTTTTTCACATTGGGATGGTAGGTTTGGATAGCTTTTTCCTTCAATAAATGAAATAATCATTCAAAAACTGCATTTTGTCTTTACTCGGATTATCTTGTTAAAATTTGTTTGATGATCTTAAATATTTATGTGACAAATATGCAAAAAAAATAAGAAAAGAGGATTCTCTGAATCTTTTGATGGAATTATGGGCTTTAGATGATGAAATCCCTGAATTCCTTGCAGTTGCACGTTGAGAAACATTGTTCTTCAACTGTTGGACTATTTGCTCATGCAGTTGTTCACAAAGTGATGAACCTCGCCCCATCCTTGCTTGTGAACGACTGAGCCTTTCAGTGATGCTCCTTTTATACCTAATCATGACACCCACCTGTTTCCAATTAATCTGTTTACTTCTGGAATGTTTTGAACATTCCTAAACTTTCCCAGTCTTTTATTGCTCCTGTCCCAACTGAATGTGTTGCAGGCATCAAATTGAAAATGAGTGAATATTTCCTATAAAACAATCAAGTTTATCAGTTTGAACATTAAATATCTTGTCTTTGTAGAGCACTCGTTTGAATATACTGTAGGTCAAAAAGGATTTGCAAATAATTGTATTCTGTTTTTATTCACGTTTTACACAACGGGTCCCAACTTCATTGGAAATGGGGTTTGTATGAAAATAAGTGGGAATAAGTTCCTGTTCCAAATGGTAAAAATTCCAAATGATGTATTTGGCTTCATTCAAATCATTTTTCCAGTCTCTGTGACACTCAAATTCTAAATTATATTGCCTTATAGGGGTCTTGCACAAAAGGCAAGGATTGGCTTGACTGGGCATCTGCATAAAGGGGCCAAACCACCCGCTAACAATTCAACTGTTCACTTTTAATGGTTATTCCAGTTTGCAAACATTCATACACTGCGAGAATATTGTATCTTTTATGAGATCCAAAGTTGCTCAGAATGTCAAGCTATTGATAAACTTAACTCCTCTGTTTTACAGTTTTTTGTCATGCACAATGGTGCGATACAATTGAGTGCTCATATGACCTGTTCATGATTCTGTAAGTTTGTCTTATGGAGCAGTAATCTATATAAATTCCAGTAGTTCTTGGAAACACTGATTCCTTTATACAGCAGTTATGTCAATAAAAACACAAAGAAATAACACATCATGAAAAAAAATGAAACTTCAGTGTTTAAATTCCTGCTATTCCACTTACATGCTATCTTTTCATTTTTCTTGCAACTGGAGTGAATTTTTCCGCTCACCAGTACATGTGACTGGTGCATGCAGTCAGATGTGTAATTATGCACACGCTCCATGTACATTTCTTTCCCTGTCTTATCCAGATGAATAAAACTAGTCCAGCCTCTGAGCAGGCCCGGACTGGCCAACGGGAGACACGGGAGTTTTCCCGAAGCGCCGGTATGTGTTTGGCCTGCTGGCCTGCCGGCTGCCGCCTGCATGTCGGGTTTTTTTTTTTTTTTCCTTCTAAAGACTGCCGGTCGGCCGGCGTCGCGACTCGCAGCTGTCTGACTTCTTTTCAGGCCAATCAGAGGCCACTAGCATGTGAGGAGGACAACAAGACAATTGGTTTGTTTTGATTAACACCCACCCACCCCAACAGTCCATGTCAACCACGCAGAACCACTGCGTTCCAATCCGAAAAAATGCTTGTTTCGTTGTGTTCACTCACCCCCCAGTCGAGGGGGGAATCCCCAAAAATCCCGAATGTAAGATGGCTGCCACTTGCAGGGTCGTTCCAATCCAGTTTTGCGGAGGGAAGGGCGCATTTTCATTTGCTCAAACCATTCTGCTGGCAAAAGGGGGAATTGTGGCAGGGAAAGTACCATACAAATGTAAGAATTGTGTACGGTTAGTGTTTAATTTATTACATTTATATGCAAATAGTGAAGTTTGGGGGTGAGGGGCATCGGTTTCATATTATTTTTTAAGCCTTTGACTTTACGTTCATTTTTGCTAGCCTATAGCATCCGCGAGGACTGGAGCTAAAAGCCGCTTTCACACCGGACGGCAAACAAATTTTTCACACAACAGATTGCATTCAAAGTCAATGCGTCTTTGCATTTACTTTGAATGTAATATGTTGTGCGAAAAATTTGTTTTGCGTCTGGGGTGAAAGCAGCTTTATTTTCCCATACAAAAGTCACAAGTACAGCAATCAAACGAGGAGGCTGTCTTCTACTTGCCATAAACATGCGATACATTTCCATGTGATCTGTAGAAGGTAAAACGTAGTACAGACAACTAAATCAGTCGGCTCCATGGTAACACAAACTTCCCATTGGGGTGTTGACAAACGTCGAAGTGCGGAAGAATCGCAGCGAGGGTTGTTCCAATCTGATTTCCCTCAACTCTTCCCCGAAGTCCCCCCTATTGCCCTCCCTCGCACGGGAAGGGCTTACTCGCCTGATACGTCATTCGGAGGGCTCACTCGAGTGGAAGGAAGAAGTGAAGGGAGTATCTTATTTCGGATTGGAACGCAGCCAGCTTTTGTGTGGAGGAGGAGGTGTGTCACATGTGTGTCTGTGTGGTACCTGCTGCTGAGGAGAGGAGAGGAGGACGACTTGAGTGGACCCCCTAAAAAGAGGAAGGGCGGCGCAGAGAGGGAGAGAGATAAAAAGAGGAAGGCACTCAAGGATGATGCGACCAAATGCCAAAAATTAACAAGTTTATTTAGACCCCCCCCCCCAGCCATGACCGGGCCATCCAAAAAAAGAGATCTGTCAGTGTCAGATTCTGCCAGTAAGTTTTCTTAAAAAAAACAAAACACTGGTTTTTCTTCAGACGCCTTGTACACGTTTACATAATGTAAATATGTTTGCTGTCTGTTGCTGACTTGCTGTTATGTATCCCGGCCCATACATGAAAGCTATTGTGTATTCCAGCTTAGGGTTGCTTTAGGTTGTAGTTCATGAAAATTTCCTTAGAACCTATTTTGAATATTAGTCAATGCTATGCTCCCATTCTGTATTATACAGTCAGCCTTGTGTCTCTCAGTGCATGCAGCATGCACTTGTTCTGTGTGTTCAAAGGCCTTCTTCATAGTAAATTGGTGAGTCATTATTTATATCCCCGAACGGCGTTCCGGGGATATTATGTTTTTGGTCCGACCGCCACCGCGCCACCCTACGTGTTAGCGTGATAACTTCAGTAATATTTCAATTAGACATTTCAAGTTTTGCACATTAGTAAATATCATACAGAGGAAGAAATAATTTGATTTTGAACTATTTATGATTTCTAGATTGGCCACCAGGGGCCAAAAACTGATTTACGCGTTAGCGCGATAACTTCAGTAATATTTCAATTAGAAATTCCAACTTTTGCATATAAGTACGTATCATAAAGAGAAAGCACTGATTCGATTTTGGACAATTTACAATATCTAGATTGGCCACCAGGGGCCAAAAACTGAAAAAATCACAGTTTTTGTCATATCTCTGGAAATATTTGTCCGACTGACCTCAAATCAAGTGCAAATAAAAGGTCAGGACCTGAGGATGTGTCCTACAATGACATACCTGTTTGGTTCAAGATTTTGACACAAGGTGGAGCTTTGTCACATAAAATTCACAATTTTTGCATGTCTTTGGAACTATTTGTCCAATTGACATGAAACTATGTGCAACTGCAAGGTCATGACCTCACAACGTGTCACATGATGACATCATACCTGTATGGTTCAATATTTTGCCACCAGGTGGCGCTTTGTGATGGAAAATTACCATTTTGGTCATATCCTCAGAACCATTTGTCCGATTGACCTGAAATTCAGTTCAAATTAAAGTCTATTCAAGGTCTATTCAAGTATTGGGGAATTGGAGGATTGGGGCGTTCAGGGATATACCCCCAGCCGTCGCCTCCGACAGCATAAGCCTAGTTTGATTTGGACTAAGGCTAGTTGTCTTTGTTGGTTAGGTTATATTATAGGCTACACATAAAAAGTACTTGCCAATGAGGCACAGATATGTGCCTTTCAGAAATGCAACATTGTCTGGACTTTTATGTATTGACAAGGGATTTTTTTTAAACTTTATGACTTAATTGTCTGTTTGCTTTGATGTTTGTCTTAATGTTCTTGGAGCTGTTAATGTTTGGTTTTGATTAATGTGAAAGCTGATGTTTCGGGAATATGTTGTGTGTCTGTCTGCAAGTGTCTGTTTGCAACAAGCTACACGCTTGTTAACATAATATTAGTTACATTATCACGCAAAGCAGTTGATGTTCTAAATGATATGATGCTTTATATACTGTATAGCTTTAACCCTGGGATTACTTGTTGTGTAAAACCTTCATTCTCTTCTATCAAGTGTGCTTGTGGATATTGCTGAGGATTGTGTGGTACCGTATTGCCACGTATATTCCAACCTTGGATTGCAGGCCCCATGTGTGTACTTCTGTTTGGAATGCCAAAAACATACTAGTGTGTGTGTGTGTGTGTGTCTGTGTGTGCGTGCGTGCCCATGCATATAAGTGTAGGTGTGAACATGCGTGTGGGCAGGGTGGCCTGCTGAATGACTGACTTCTGGCCTGAAAAAGTCTCTCAGTCCGGTCCTGCTTCTCAGTTAAAAACAAACCACTTGGATTTGCTCTCATACCAAATCTGTAACTTATTAAACTTTCATTTTAAAATCCCAGTGCTGTTTTTTGGGGTTCATTTTGACTGAATACTTGATATTTACTAGTGTCCTTGAATTGTATGTTTTTTTCTGCTGCCTTCTTGGCCAGATCCCACCTGTAAAAGAGGATCTGCTTAGTAAAATAAATAAAAACGAATGTATACTTTCCATTGGTCCAGTCACACACTTTTTCCCCTCCAAACTGACTCTATTCAACTCTATTGCAGCTCTAAGTGAAGCAGAATCACTCTGCACTGATTAGTCCAACTTTGAGATATGTAAATATAATATCACTGCATTGAAAAACAACTGCTGATCCACATCCTCCAGATATTTGATGGTATATGACCAGCTAAATCATAATTCTGGAACAGTGAAGCATAGGAAAGATCGATATCCGTTTGAGAACACACTGTGCAAACATGTCTTGCTGAACAGAGAGCATATAACCAGCTGACCCCAGATGCCTGAATGAAGAGCTAGTAAGGGCGTGTAATTAGAAAGACCAATCACTAGAGCTCTTTAGCCATACTTATCTGTGGGTCCAGGAGGTCAGTTCAT
Source organism: Gymnothorax reevesii (assembly GCA_029721435.1). NCBI lineage: Eukaryota > Metazoa > Chordata > Actinopteri > Anguilliformes > Muraenidae > Gymnothorax > Gymnothorax reevesii. Next base: position 67,632,823 of record CM056578.1, on the reverse strand, counting down.
GTTTTTGGCTGAGTCTCTTGCCACCAGCATTGACTGTGAAGCAGAAAATGGTAAGTCTAATTAATATCTAAAAATCTGCGATTGTGCCCTATTTATACCATGGTGATATGACACTGACCATAGTCAAAAGAAGGTAAGGATGTTGCAATGAAACTTGTTTAAATGCGACCTAAATGAAAATGTGCTTTAAAATGCATTTTTATAATTTTAGTCTATGAATCAGTTTAAAAAAATTTAAGATCTCTGTCATTTTGTTTTAAGGCACTTTCCCTTAAAATGTGGTCCGTCTGTGGACTTTTTTGATGAGTGAAAAACATATTATATGGAACTGGAGCCATTAAAATGTAAATGTTTCACAAACTTAGCCCCTATTAAGAAGAGGAAAAAACAGATAGATACAAATGGAACTGGATTTAAGTTTTATGTAAATGTGCACAGTCCTCAGTTGTAATATAGTTCAGACACTGAAGGACTGAATGTGAAAAAACTGTATGTGATGTTCTCATTAAGGAACCAGTGATGTATCCTGAATTGTGCTACTGATAGTACTGGGCATCAAGCACAGGCACATCAGCTATTGACTTGTAATGCATTTAACATAGAGCTTCAGTGCGCTGCAAGGTTGGCTCACCCTGTAAAGGTGCCAAACTCCAGTGCAAAAGTGGCCACCAGGGTGTCAGATTGTATTCAAGCCGTGCCAGTACTGACTGTGGCCAGCAGCCTAGTGAGAGCAGTTCATAACTGGTTTTGTACTGCTGAGGGATATGGGAATGGGAGGGATACAGTCAGTGTGCATTAGCATTGTTCATGGCACAAGCACCTCCCTCTGGCTATCCGGGCAGTAAAAATTCTAAGCAGGCAGATATTGGGTTTTCGTCTGCCCGTACTCTGAGCTTGTGAAGCTTCATGTTGCCAGTGTAAAGAAGTCGCAGCTGATGAGGGCATTTCAGGAAAACCGCAAACTGTCTGCTCTCTCCCAAAATGGCAGCATGTGTCACATTAGCAGGCTTGTACTAGTTTGCAGGCGAAACAATCTGGATTCGGGTGGGTTTGGGGATGCCAAATTTGAAAAAACAAAAAAAAGCTTCAGTCGACAGTTTGAAAGTTTTTCACAATTCGCTGTCTGTCTTCTTCATCATTGGTTCTGCAGCAACAAAATACCGATTACAGTGCAAGTGAATTACAGTATATATGATCCTTTAACACAACTTCTTTTCCCCTCCAGACTTCATACAATGACAAAGGAGAAAAGGTAGAATCATGAAATCATAATCATTGTATATTTTCTGCCATTACTTGCTTTCATTTGTCAACTTCCTAAATTATAATCAATGAAGAAAAAAAAAGCTATGTGATTCCAATCTTTTGTATGTCAAATTGAGCATTCGTTTGACCATAACTTCTGAAATATCCGAGTAAAAGCTGCGACATTGGCAAAATACTTGGCTGAATCTGTTCCTGAGAAGAGAGCACTTCAATAGGTCTTCAGTGTAAGCACTAGTGACATCAAATGAAGCACTGATTACAACAACCCCGCAAGTCTAGTCAAGTCAAGTGCGACTTATGGGGTTTTAATAATTGGTGCTTCAATTAGTTAATAACTATGGTATCAGATTTATTTCAATTAATAGGATGATATAAATGTCTTGACGGCAAAGGAAAACTAAGGATTATTTGATTGTTGGAAGGTTGGAAATTTTTTTTAATTATTTTTCTTTCAGCCACTGAGAGGACGATTTGTAAAATTCCATCATGTAACTTTCTGGGTTGGAAATGCCAAGCAGGTGAGATTGGGAACCCTGTGATTTATCCCATATGACCGAGTAGTTATTTATGATAATTGGCAAATCCACGGATTAGCATGATTACAATTTAATACCTCTCCATTCTTAATGGTGAGAGATCAAGTATCGTTTCTGCATGACAATTCCAAGTCATTTTTTGCTGACAGTAGTATCAAGTGAAATGCAAATAAATTTAACCTGCACCCAGCTTAAAGTATTGCATGGATAGTACATTTCCAACCAGTAGGTATGATGACAAAAAAGTACTGAGAAATGGTTTTATACTCTTCTTGTTCCAGTATCCTCTTAGTGTTACTGATCATTGTTTGTTGATGAGGTCTTTCAATTCAAGAAATTTTATAAAGCTTGGAAAATTAGCTCCATATGCTCATTTTGAATACAGTATGCCCTTATTCAATAAAGTCATCATCAATTATGATATTTTGGAGCAAGGACAATTGTTTACTTATGGAAGCATGACAGGAGTGAAAATCCTCCATTAAAGACGGCTACTTCAGTATTTCCTTACAAAATAAATTTTTCTTCGTTTTTCGGCATTTCAGTATTTGAAACCCCAACCTAATTTAGTGTATGTACAAATCTACCACTGGCAATAGAGCTAAAGTTTTGACATTTTATTTATTTATTAGCCTTCTAGAAAACCCAAAACAAGCTGTGTCACAAAATACACTTTACTTCCAAATGTCAGACAAACCGTTCATGGTCAGACATGAGAAAACAAGAAGTCTATAATATTTTATTTATTCATAACATGATACTTCTTTGGTGAGCAAAGTCACTTGGGGAACCTTTCCTTATTATTGTTGTTTTTATTAATTTTTTTGCAGGCAGCTGCTTTCTACTGTGACAAGATGGGTTTTGAGCCCTTAGCCTATAAGGGCCTGGAGACTGGCAGCCGGGACGTGGTGTCCCATGTTGTCAGGCAGGATAAGGTTGGCAATGTATTCCCAGATTGCTCATGACAGATTTGAAACTACAGTGCTCCACTATGCCAGCATGTAAAATTCTAATTTATTTCACAAAAAAACCTGAGTGTAAAATTCTGTGACGACTGTTACGATGCACACAAGGAGCCAAACACAGATTCAGCGAACAATCAACAAGGGAGTTTTTATTAGCAGGAATTCAATAATAGTTGCGAGAAAGGCCATTGCCCTGAACAGAGGATGAGGCTGTCCAGCTATGTTCGTTATGACTGGAGAGGGTTGGGTGGTGTCCGTGCTTATGCCAGTGGCCTTCCGGGTGGTGAATTCCCCTTGCAGAAGGAGGACTGCTTGGCAGTTGAACAGAAGGATTTAGCAGGAATGAAGTCCCAGTCCTGGAGACTGATGAAGGCTTGGGAGGTGTTCCTAATAAGCTGATTCCGAGAAACAGGCAGGAATAATGGACTAATAATAATGAGGTCCCAATCCTGGAGACTGATATAAAGGCTTGGGAGCTTGTTCGTGTTAATAAGACTCTGAAGAGTAATTGTCTTTTTTTCTCATTAATTTACCAAAACTCATGGAAGAAGAGCTTAGCTCAATACATGAAAACAAAAACTGAGTGGCGGTTTTAGAGAGGTATGAACCTTCCCAGTCGAGCAACCCATACTGAAACCAAAATGAGCTTGTATGGATGGTGCATTTACCAAAGGGGCGAGGCATACAATTGATAACACCTGGCAGCAAGGGAGGAGACGAAGCAATGAATGAATTAAAGGAGACAAAAACTGTGAAAATACATGCAGACTGCTAGAGCCGGAGTGGATCCAATTCAGGCTACCTGAAGCCTTGTAGATGCCTGGTTGCAGTTATAAATTGAGAGATCATGACTGCTCCACACTGTTTTCACGTACTGTAAGTTAAAGACTTAATGAAAGACACACATACATGTATGTGTATATATACAGTATGTGGCCCGGTGACTAAAGGACACTCAGGACAGACAAAACTTTACTTTTGTGATCTTTTATTCCTCGACTGCGCCCGATTGGGAACAGCGTTAATGATAGTTTTGAGGAATTTAAAACAATTCAATATGAGTTAATAGACAATTATATTCAGGCCTTCCTGCCAATATCACAGAAATACAACTCTGGTGGATGGTCCTTCACACCTTGTACTACATCTACCTTTGACATACACTGTAATCACCAGGGTCCGTACAGCTAACCCTGGAACATGCATTTCTCGACCCTAAGCATAAATGTAGTTCTCCAAAACCCGACGCAAAATTTCCTGACCGTGGTAGCATAAATGTTACAGGCAACACAGGCAACGGTAGTAGGCTTACTCTCCCCGACTAGACAATGAATCAAAAATAACAGTTTTACTTGAGTGCAATGGCTTCATACATCCACAGATTTGTTCTTTAACAGAACAACGAACAGAGTTAGCTGTTCTTTGTGCTTTAGCTCCATAGAAAATTCACTGTCTCTAAATAAAGTACATTACATTCATTTCATAGCAACAAATTAACTTAAAATACAATGTACATTCCCGCGTGGTACATGCATTAAAGCCTATCGCGGTCGCCGACGGAAGCAAACCGCTGTAAAACACGAAATAAAATGGCAACTCACTTTCAAGTGCAGGGCATGCTAATTCGCAGCACAGCAACAGCAAATCTCTCCCCTCTATTGATGGTATTCGATCCGCGTCATCAACGTTCGATGCGGCCATATTGTTGACACCCCCACTTATATTCCTGACTAGACTCTATCGAGAGGCTTCTACCTCACATTCTTTAGCGATCGTATCAACCCTGGTTGGTTCAACAAGGTTTGCTGTGTGGTTCACGGCTGTTCTAATTACAGCAAAAAAAAAAAAAACCGGCGTTAGATTTCTTTGCGATACCCACTGAGAGGAAAAGAGAGGGGAGAGACAGAGAGGAGTTGAGCCAGCGGAAGAGAGACCTATGGCTAGCTAGAATCAAAAGGAGAGACTTCAGGCTACTCCTTACAGCAAAGTCTGTTCCGATCATTTTACCTCAGGTAACGTTGGAGTTAGATAAGCCACTTTCCCCAGTATAGTGTGTGCCCAGCTTTTAATCACTGGTAGTTAACGGTTTTATTAGTCAGAGATCGTTTTGTCAGACAGTGAATGTTGCTTGATGTGATAAATGATGTAAGGTGCTGCTACCGGCGCCCGACATCGTTTTGGTAGGAGGCGACATTAAGTCAGTCGATATAATTGACTTACGAGATTCACGGTGAGCTAAGTTACTGTTGAATGGAGATAATTGCTGCATCCAAAAGCGCCAAAATTAAATCCTCGTTCTGTAGCTCCACTGGCAAAACGTTGGTTTTGGAGTCAGCATTAAGATTTTGTATTTGTGTCTTAAGACGCCATCAAATGCCCAGTTAGCACTCTCTTATTGTACAACAGAAATAGCCAGTGAAGACGCCATAAAATTCCCGGTTAAGACACAGAAATACAAAATATTAATGCTGACACAAAAACCGACATTTTAGACCAAACGAAAGCTTACAGAATGAGGATTTAATTCAGGCGCTTTGGGAGGCAGCCAATGTTAGCTTAGTTATATGTAATGGTTATACGACTCTATGGATTTGTACGCCTTCAGCTCCTGCGGCGTACACTGTGTGGATTAAATAGTGGCAAATATCGGGATAATTCACGGCTGGCAGCAAAGACATATCTCGGCTAAATGCTGCTGAGTCCAATCTATATGGATCGACGCAAAGAAAACAAGTTTTCTCGTCGTAGCGCGACAAGAATGCCATGACGGCTCGCCTAACTCAATTGAAATCTTCGCTCTGCTCCTCAGCGGTATTTCAACAATATGGCCGCATGGAACGTTGATGACGCGGATCGAATACCATCAATATACAGCAAAAGCATAGTATGAACATTTTCAGTGGACAGTACAACCGAAAAATATGCAAGAATATGGCACTTATGTTGCTGAACAGTATGCTGGTAACTTATGCTTTCGGATACCTTACAATGGCCGATTCAGTTTTTCGCCTGGAATACATGCTCAACGAATCTGAAAACAGATTGTTGCGAGACCACGTTCCATCTTGCAGGCTACCATTTCACAAAAGATCAGTTCTTCTTCGGATTCAACTTATACCCGCCTGTTTCCCATCACACACTTTGTACACTCAGCGCAATGACATTTAAAGGAACAGTACCATTTCGTAGGAAGCTTTATGGAAGTGTTCATTGTTGTTCTATTAACAGTTAAAATACAAATAACTCCTCACCCGTTTACATATGTGTGTGTGTGTGTGTGTGTGTGTGTTTACACTTTATATATAATATATATTAAGTTAATGTGTGTAAAGTCATGTTTTTGAAGGCAATCTCAAAGACAGTACACTTAATAATCATATTTTTTCTCTTCTCCAGATACTTTTTGTTTTTCAGTCAGCTCTGAATCCAGGAAATGAAGGTTTAGTACTGCTTTTTCCATTTTTAAAATCTCAGCCAGTCTGAGTAAATCCCAGATCCCAAAAATGTCATTTTACCAAAAGCATTTGCGATTTATTAAGTGTCGAGTGACAGGCAATCTTGTTTCTTTTATAGAAATCGGGAAACACTTGATCAAGCATGGGGATGCTGTCAAGGATATTGCATTTATGGTGGAAGACTGTGACTTTTTGGTACAGGTAACTGATCCTTCTATCACTTCATGTTGTTAGTTTAACCCTTTGAAATATAGTGCCATCCGATTATCAAAACTGCAGGATATCTTTAAATGTTGAACTCCCTAAGCATTATATCAGATTTCCACAAGCAGCATGTTATGTGCAACCTTTAAAAATGCTGAAATGAGTTTTCAGGGACAAAGCCTGATTTAGTTGTATCATATGTGTTGTGTTATTATTGATGCTGCTGTTGCTTATACTTTTAGCATACAGCCATGGCCTGATTTAAGACCTATAACATGTGAGACCAGCCAGCCAGTGTCAGTGGGATAGATCATTATATTATGAATCAAAAGCTACGAACCCTCCTTCAATTCGAGAGGCCACACTGAGGAGGAGAAACTCAGCTTTGTTTGTCTGTAGCTTGGCTTCTCACTTAGACGCCCTTCATGAAATTGAACTCACAGGCTACGTAGCGGTGGCACGTGGATGACAGGGCCTTACATGTAGGATGCTCGGTTCATTAAAGGACATTTGAACATCCTCTCCCACTTAACGTTCTATCTCCTCTCTGCACTACAAAGCCGATACTGCATATTGTTTTCTTCCAGTACCACAAGAGGGCACATTTCTTGTTTAGAGTTGCTGTGTTGTAAATTTATACTTAGTTTCTTTGATACTTGTTCACTGTTACTAAAACTGTTCCTCTACTTATTGGCAGACAGCTAAAGAACAAGGTGCTCTGATCATTAAAGAACCCTGGGTGGAGCAAGATGGATTTGGAAAAGTGAAATATGCCATTGTGCAAACTGTGAGTTTATGAACGCACACTCAAAAAAAATGCACACACTTCTGATCATGCAAAGAGACATGCATATGCACACACACACACACACACACGCACAAACATCCTGAAATATCATAATTGAAATCATACTGAAATGATTATGAAAATATTGGAAACACTCATAAAAATTGGTTTGACTTTTATTTATCTGAGCCACAATTACAAATGCATTTATAATTGCCCTTTAATTGGAATGCCAATTAGCAGCATTTGTCACTTTCAAAGAGGTCTAGCCAGTTGCAATTAGTTAAGGCTCCAAATCAAGATAATGATACTAGCTGAGGTCCAAAGGGGTCAAATAGTTGGTGCCCAAATTGCAAGGTTGTCGTTTTCAAAATCACGTAAAGGGGCAATGGGGAGAATGTGAAAGATTAAGACAAAATGTTCCCAACACCAAAAAATGGCAAATAATAACTGGCCACAAGCCAAAGCCCTCTGATGAGTACGAAGACAACTTGCTGGCAACAACAGGACTGAAGCCCAAAAAAATCTTAGAAATGAATCGACTCATATTTAGGCCAGTCTCAATCAAAACAGTATGCCATGAGCTTCACAGAGCTGGTATTCATGGCTGGACGACAATTTAGAAATCAAGAAGTCTGATAGTCCAGATGAGTCATGTTTCACTGTTCTTAATTCAAGTAGATGAGTTTATATTTGAATAAAGTCAAAGCAGACGTTCATAATGTCTGTTGCCAACTGTTAAATGCTGTGTTTTTTCTGTAAAGGAATGGGCAGCCATTTCATGGGACTCGATGATTCCATTGATTGTTCTCCTAAGGCATGTAATGGGGTAACAATACAAGTGGTGCTCACTGCAGAGTGAAATGGGTGAATCTTGGCTGAATATAGCTCCACCTCTCTGGCCAAAGTCCAGCTCAACCACTCAGGACCTAACGAAGCTGTACCCCTGTGTTGTATGAGTATGAGTTAATTTGGGTAGGGCTGGACCTGAGTTGGGATGCTGCTGGACTTGGTCAAACCCCACCCATTGGCTCTGCAGTGAACAGTCTTTCAAACAATATGAAGCAATTTTCAAGACTGCATTGTTCCCTCATGATATCCCCATACACACTGCATAAAAGAGCATAAAAGAATAGCTCCAAGAACATGCGGATGAAGTCCAATGCCTTCCATGGCTCCCACAATCACATAGTTTAAAACGTAATTGATCCTCCATGGGAAGTTCTGGACCTCACAGTGCTGTCTACATTTCTGTCTTCTACTGGCTAAGAATTGAAGACTGTCCTTGACTGATTGCCCAAAATCACTCTGCACACAGTCTACACATTGCATGTCTGCATTCTGGTTCTGCAAAAACAAAATCTTACCCAGCATTTTAATCTTGTGTTTAGACTTAAACATTTATTTCTTTTACCTTTTTTGTAGAAAATGAAATTCTTCCACTGATTCAAAGTATTTTGACTCATTTATAGATTTGTGAATGGAAGTAAGTTAATTTCACTTACCCTATGGAAAAATGTAGAAATGAATCAAAATTACTTCAAATCAGTGGAATAATCCCCCCCCAACAACAATAACAAAATAAAAAAAGTAGAAATACAGTGCATGTTTAAATCTAAATACTAGATTAACATGCTTGGTAAAATATAGTTTTTGCAGTGTAAAAACACTGAAACTGTCTTGAAGGCAAAGGGAAGGCCTGCGCATTTTAATTGCTAGATATTCAGCTTTTGTAGGTGCTTCTGATATTTTTTTTGTTCCCACATTCATGGGACATTAACTGACCAACTGTTTAATAAAACATCAACTTATGAGACTGCATGACAATCATCAACTTCTTAAGCCTTGCATTTTAGAACAATGCTTATGACATTAGTCAACTGCAAACTCAGCGATCAGCGCTAACTTGTTATATTTTGACCTTCTAGTACGGTGATACGACACATACATTTATTGAGTACCTGGGACCCTACAAAGGTTTATTTTTGCCGGGATACAAAGAACCCCTCTTCAAGGATCCTTCACTATCTAAACTGTGAGTAGGCCTCTTTTTGCTCCTTCTGTACCCAGAACTTAATTTCTTGAACATGGCTATTGAATTATGAAACATTCATATTCAGTTGAATTTTTATGAAATTAATTGAACAAGATGGAAGAGGCAAAAAAGACAACTCAATAAATCATAACAGAAGAGCTCAACATAAGAGATACAACAACAGTGAGCACTTAGTATCAGCCAGAAACAAAATTTCCAAAAGGAGGGAAGAAAAGAGAGAGAGAAAAAATTGGGTGACTGTGTGTGTTATGTTCATTTTCTGTTGGTTTATGTATGCGCATGTCTCTGTGTGTGTGTGCGCGCGCACGCGTAAGCGTATGCATGTTTAGCCTGACTAGTTATCTAGAGTGGAGGACTTTTGCATGGATTGGTGGGAGGGGAGGGGAAAGAAAAAATAGAGAAAAAAATGATTATACATATTTATATAGTGTTTTATAGCATATATATAGCATATATTGTGTATATACAGTTGCAATCAAAATTATTCAACCCCCATTGCAAATTGGGTTTAATAGCGAAATTTACAAACTTTCAGCTGTTTGTGATAAACAGATTAAACAAGAACATTTTAAATAGCTCAACACAACTAATATACTTAGTCAAAAAAGAAACTTCACACTCATAAATTTTTAAATATTTTCTTGAAACTTTTAATAAAAGAGTTTTTATTATCACTAGGGGTTAATGCGTTGTCAAAGACATCATGACACACATCAACTCCGACGTACACAGGTACGTGGTACGTGCGAGCGTACTTTAAGCTAAAAGCATGTTTTCTCGTGTTCCTAGTCACGTGACCATATGAAAGATGGGCAACTGAGCTCACGTTAGCATGTCAGAGTGACATCTCGGAAAAACAAGTTTTTACAGTTAATTATTCGTTGATTTTCAATGCCATGGCTGTCAAACAATCAGCGTGAACTTGCCATTGGCATGCTGAATACGGGAACGTTCGTCACTGACGTTGCAAGGGTTATGGGATGCAGTCGACGGACTATTCATGATCTTCTGACACGTCTCCAACAAACTGGCACCACAGCTGACCAACCTCGTCCTGGTAGCCCAGGTGTGACGTCAAAAGTAGAAGACTGACAAACTGTCTTCGGTCATTTGCATAATCGATTTGTCTCTGCAACGTCCACTAGGAATGAATTGTTTAGAGGTCGTGTGACTGCCCAAACCATACGTAATCGTCTGCGCACTGCTCTTATTCAAGTTGTAACTTACCATTTTTACTCTTGGACATTTCTGTAGCATTTCTGGTGGAACTGGTTATATTATGGACATTATTTTAATGATGCACCATCTTTAATGAGTACAGAATTAAATAAAATCATTTTTTAAAACCTTATTTCTTGTATGTTTATCGACCTCCAAACGAGTGTGAAGTTTTTATTTTGGCTGAGTATATTACAAGTGGTCTCTCCAAATTTAACACAAAATGCCATTTTTCATGACTGCTGCAGTTTCAAAATCATTCAACACCCCCGAATAGAATCCCTCATAAGAGCATATTTGCAAATTAGGTGTTGTCTCAAACATACCTAATGCAGCTAATCAAGAGCTTAATTAGTTGCATCAGGTTTGCTTGAGATAGAACACATCAAATACTTGCACTCGCTAGGGGTTTGTTGACAGTGACATTTGATTGCATATTAGAAATATGGCTGTCAAGAGAATTGTCCAAAAAGCTAATAAAGGATATCATTGCCTGGCACAAACAAGAAAAAGGATACAAAAAGGTAGAACAGGCACTGAATTTTCATAGAGATACAGTTGGAAGCATAGTTTGCGAGTTCAAAGTTAAGGGAAGAGTGGCTACAGTACCAGTATGTGGCAGAAAGAGGAAGCTATCAATGGCTGTCACCAGATTCCTGAGGATACGTGTGGTTAAAAATCCTCGAGTGACTACAGGAGACGTGTAAAAAGACGTGGCAGGAGGCACTGAGGTTTCAGTTTGCATAGTAGGGCGCATACTAAACGTTGAAGGTCTCCAAGACGTACACCATAACTGATCCAAAAGCACAAGCTCCAATATGCTCAAAACCATATAAATAAGCCACAGATGTTTGGACACATTGTTCTGTTGAGTGATAAAACAAAACTGGAATATTTTGGGCTAATGAATCAGTGGTATGTCTGCAGGAGGAATAAAGAAGCGTAAGCTGAAAAGTACACCCTGCCTACAATGAAGAACTGTGGGGGCTTTTTGATTCTCTGTGGCCTTGCTTCCTCTGCCACTGGAAATCTGCAAAGTGTGGAGGGCAAGATGGATTCAGTCAAATACCAGGATATCCAAAGAGAAAATGTCATGCCGTCTGTTGGGAAGCTGATGCTTGGGCATCATTGGACCTTCCAAAAGGATAATGATCCTAAGCATACCTCAACATCAACCAAGGATTGGATTCAGAAGAAGCCTGGGGAGATACTAGAACTCCATCACAGTCGCCTCACTTGAACCCTATAAAAAATCTCTGATAGGATTTGAAGAAGACAGTTGCGGCATGCAAACCCTAGAATAGTAAACTGAAGGCCATTTTCCATGAGGACTGGGCTAAGATTCCTTGGAAATGCTGCCAAAAGCTGACATCAGCTTATGCATCACATTTCCAGCAGGTCATTGCAGCAAAAGGGTTCTTTTCTAAGTGTAAAGACGCTTGTCGTGAAGGGGTTGAATAATTTTGAGCCTGCAGTAGTCATTAAAAGTGGCATTTTGTGTTGAATTTGGAGAAGCCACTTGTAATATTTGTTGTGTTGAGCTATTTAAATTGTTCTTGCTTGATTTGTTCATTGCAAACAGCTCAAAGTTTGTAAATTTTGCCAGTAAACCTAATTTGCAACGGGGTTTGAATAATTTTGATTGCAATTGTAAATATGTATGTTCTTTATTGCTTATTTCCTATTTCCATATTGCCTTGGTATTGGCCTGAGGGTCGCCGTATTAGCAATACCAATACTGTGACCGAAAGGCTAATACCAAGGCAATGTGAAAATAAGCAATTTATAATCTTTTTATTAATTGGTTAAGTATGTTGTGCTATCATGACAATATTATGACGATGACATCTGAAGTACGCGACTTCAAGACTCATTAAAGAGCTAAATGATAGGTCCGCGACTGTCGTTCGCTTCTTTAAAGAGAGCAAATGCCACAGTTACCGCGACCGGAAGGCCAATACCAAGGTAATGTGAAAATAAGCAATTAATAATATTTTTATTAATTGGTTAAGTATGTTGTGCTATCATGACAATATTATGACTTTGACTTCTGAAGTATGTGACTTCAAGACTTTAAAGAGCTAAATGCTAGGTCTGTGACTGTCGTCTGCTTTTCTGAAGAGAGTGAATGGCACAGTTGCCAATGGTTACTTGAGCACGTGCTGAACTCGGCCAATACAGGTTGGCCAAATCAAGATATATTGGCAGGCCGTTTTTACGGGCAATAACATACATAACCAATTAATAAATATATATATTTATCAGTGGCGGCTCCGGAACTGGCAACAGGGGAGGCTCAAACAATCCCTTAAAATTAACGATTGGTCACAACCTGTTTTCAATCATTAATGTAATTTACCATTACAGCAACTCCGAAAACTCAACATTATCAGGTGTGGCCAGTTTTCATTTATAAAGAACACCAATTACGACTCTGGACTTCTCACGTTTTTCTTTACTCAGGGGTTGGAAGCATGTGTTTCATGATCGTTCAAATGAAATAAGATCATTTGAAACATCTTTATGCAATTCCATTACTTCCAACCCCTCCATGCAAAAGGAATTCAATTCTGCGTGAGAATCTCTTTCATAGGCGTTGATTGAATAATTTCTGACTACAGCAGAGGAATGTAAATATGCAACTTTAACTCACTCTGAATGCGTGAGAGTTGACAGGTATGCGTTATGAATGAAAACTGGCCACACCTGATGATGTTGAGCGTTAGAGTTTATGTAATTGTATTTTACAGTAAATTGATGATTGAAAACAGCTCGTGACCAATCATTTATTTTAAGGGATTTGTTGAGCCACCCCTGTTGCCAGTTCATGAGCTTCCACTGGTATATGTATTTATACTCCGCACCATTAAAAACGCACCAGTGAGGTACATATGTACTGCATTTGTGGCAAATTGCTTTTCTAGTGAGGCACGAGAGGAAATAAAGAAAAGCGTGTGGTATTGTAATCCTGACGCGCACAACGTGCACGCACCAAGCACTTCAGTAATAACAAACATTGAGCTGATCGTGATGTGTACAGTGACACTTAACTTGTGGTCAATAGCATACATAAAGCCAACAAAAAAACAAAAAATGGTACTGCATCAAGAAAATGGAATGGCTTGTGTAATGTGAATATAGGCCACTAGATGGCAGTGTTTACCTTTTTTTTGTTAAGCTCAGACTGGAGTCATGTTTAGACATGTCCTGGACATGTCTGGGGCAAGTCTCAGAAAATTAAAAAAAAGAGGTCTAAATGTGGGTGGGGTCTGCAAAAGAGTATATAAGGAAAAGAATTGAGACAGTAGAGTAGTAGGAGAAATTGCAAGAAGATGACCAGACCTGCCATTCTGTTCAAGACCTGTGACGTTTCTTTTGTGGATTTCTTTGACTGTGTTTGAGCATTTTCTTCATCCAGGACATCACCAAGCCACCCCACTAAAAAGGGACTGTAATTATTTCTGTTTTTTCTTATTTATCAATCTTGGTCTTTAGTTGTAGGTTGTTATTAGTCTTTGTCTTCGTTAAAAATTAAATGTGTTTTAGTTGTTAAAACTGTGTTTGTCATCCCTTGCTGTTGCTGTTGTGTTACAATTTGTAATAACAAATTGGGGCCATAACAAATTGGGGGCTCGTCCGGGATAGACCATTTTGTGAGTCATTTATTAAAAATCTAACATTTCAAATTGTAAAATTGATTTTTTTTTAATTGAATACATATATATTGACAACAGCAATGGATGATTTCTTGGCATCACCAACCGTAGGGGTTTTGAAGTCTTTTAAAAAGACAGAACTGCTAGAAATTTGCAGACATTTAGAGCTGACAGAGGTGAAACCAGCCATGCGAAAAGCAAGACTGGCTAGAGAGATAGTTGAATATTACATTGATGAAAATGTGTTTGCACCCGGAGATCTGGAACAGTTTCCAGTGGAAAATCCAAATATAGAAATGGAACTTAAATTAAAAATGCTAGAGATTGAAAGGGAGGAAAGAGAAAAAGAAAGGGAGGAAAAAGAGAAAGAAAGGGAAGAAAGAGAAAAAGAAAGGGAGGAAAAAGAAAAACAAAGAGAATTTGAGAGGGAAGAAAAAGAAAAACAAAGGCAGTTTGAGTTAGAAAAATTAGCAAGAGAAGAAAAACAAAGAGAATTTGAGTTAGAAAAATTTGCAAGACAGAGAGATTTTGAATTAGAGAAACTCGATAGAGAAGAAAGACTCCAAATGGAGCAACTAAAAATAAAAATAGCAACAGAAAATAAATTTCGGGCTAGCCAGGAGGTAAAACTGGTGCCTCCATTTTCGGAAAAGGATGTTGACAACTATTTCCAGTGTTTTGAAAAGGTAGCAAAGAGTTGCCAGTGGCCAAAGGAACACTGGCCTCTGATGTTGCAAACTGTCCTCAAGGGTAAAGCTCAACAAGCCTATTCGGCTTTGTCTGCAGATGATTCCTCTGATTATGAGGTTGTCAAAAAGGTTATTTTGAGAGCTTATGAGTTGGTTCCAGAGGCTTACCGACAGAAATTCAGAGGTCTGAAGAAATCTGAAAATCAGACTTGTGTTGAATTTGCTAATGAGAAGCAGGTTTGCTTTGAGCGCTGGTGTACTTCTATGGAGGTCAAGGATGATTTCAACTCACTAAAAGAGATGGTGTTAGTTGAAGAATTCAAGAACTGTGTTAAGGATGATGTTAAGACCTACCTTAATGAGAAGCAAGCACTAAACTTGCAATCAGCTGCCAAATTTGCAGATGAATATGTTCTCACTCATAAGTCCAAATTTCAGTCTAGCAGTAACAATAAATGGTCCCAATTTCAGAAAAAGGGTTACGGTGATACCCAAGATTCCTCACCCAAAGACAAAGACAAATCTGGTGATGGTGCTCAGAAATCCAGTAATAGGTCTGATCAAAGTGTGAAAGCTGACAGTGACAAAAGTGGTCTAGTTTGCAGTTATTGCAAGAAATCTGGTCATGTTACAACTAACTGTTGGTTCCTTAAAGCTAAGAAAGAAAAAGAAAAGGATACCAAACCAAATGCCTTTGTGAAAACAAGGTTAGAAACCCCTGTAGTAGATAACCAATCTGCTAAATTGCCTGCTTCTTGTGGGGCTAAAAAGCCTAATACAGCTGACTTTGTGAGGGAGGAATTTCTTCCATTTGTGTCAGAGGGATTTGTGGCTCTGAATGAGCATACTACTCCTGTCCCCATATATATCCTAAGGGATACCGGAGCTTCTCAGTCACTTTTGTTGATGGACTCCTTGGAGTTACGTGATGAGACCGCTTCAGGGGATTTCATACTTGTACAAGGTATTGAAGGGAGGACTGTATCTGTACCCCTGCGCTCTATATTCTTGAAGTCAGATTTAGTTACAGGACAGGTAAAGGTGGGACTTATGTCAAGTCTACCTATAAAGGGTGTTTCTCTGTTGCTAGGCAATGACCTGGCTGGGGGCAAAGTAGTTCCCCCTGTACATCTTACTTCACAGCCGAGCACTGAAAATGGGGATGAGGACCCATCTCTGTATCCTTCTTGCGCAGTGACTCGTGCTATGGCCAAGAAGGCTAAAGAAGATGATGTTGTGGTGCCGTCCAGTACATTGAATAGTCAGGACTCAGGTGGTTCGCCTCATGACTTTGATTGGCCTACTATGGTTTCTCCGTTTGAGGACTTATCAGATACTTTTATCAGTTCTCTATTCAGCCAGCCGGATGGGTCTGGTGATTCTGATGTGTCTGGAGACTTGTCTCTGTCCAGAAAGCGGTTGATTGAGGAGCAAACTAATGATCCTGAAATTGGTGTACTAAAGAGGAGAGCCCTTCCTGAAAAAGAAATAGATGCAGTTCCAGTTGGGTATTATCTCAAGGATGGTGTGTTGATGCGGAAGTGGCGCCCTCCTGATATCCCTGCCAATGCAGATTGGGCAGTGGTCAGGCAAATTGTTGTTCCGAAGGTCTATAGGAATGAGATCTTAACAATGGCTCATAGTTTACCTTTAGGAGGTCATCTTGGTGTTAACAAGACTGTTGATAAGATCATGAAACACTTCTTTTGGCCTGGGCTTCGGAAAGACGTTTCCAACTTTTGCAAAACCTGTCACACTTGTCAGGTAGTTGGAAAACACCAGTTAGACCCACCTGTAGCTCCATTGCAGCCTATCCCAGCATTTGGGGAGCCATTCTCTAGGGTCATTGTTGATTGCGTTGGTCCATTACCCAAGACTAGATCTGGAAATCAGTACTTGTTGACAATCATGTGTGCATCTACCAGATTCCCCGAAGCCATACCTCTACGTAACATCAAGGCAACTGCAATCTCGAAGGCTTTGATAAAGTTCTTCACGTTGTTTGGCCTTCCCAGGGAAATTCAGTCAGACCAAGGTAGCAATTTCACTTCAGGATTGTTTCAGCAGGTTGTGTATGAACTAGGTGCAAAACAGATTCTTTCTAGTGCCTATCATCCAGAAAGTCAGGGTGCCTTAGAGCGGTTTCATTCCACTCTCAAGACAATGATGAGGACTTATTGTTATGACCATGAGAAAGACTGGGATGAAGGGGTTCATTTGCTGTTGTTTGCAGCTAGAGAAGCAGTGCAGGAGTCTACTGGATTCAGTCCATTTGAGCTAGTGTTTGGTCATGAAGTGAGAGGACCTTTGCTATTATTGAGTGAACAATGGCAAGAGGAAGAGCCGCAAATCAGTCTGTTAGACTATGTTAGCAAGTTCAAGGAAAGATTGCGTGCAGCTTGTGACCTTGCCAAAGAGAACTTGAAATCAAGTCAGGGAAAAATGAAAACTTGGTATGATCATAAGGCTAGAAGCCGTGAGTTTAAACCAGGAGAAATGGTCCTTGTGTTGTTTCCCTTGCAGTCCAATCCATTGCAGGCTAGATTTCATGGTCCTTATGAAATTCTGACAAAACTCAATGATCTCAATTACATTGTGAAGACTCCAGATAGGAGAAAACCAAAACAATTGTGTCATATTAACATGCTAAAGCCTTATCATGACAGAAATGCTAGGGTTGCAGCTGTCACTTCAGATTCTCCAATGGTCGAAACGTGTGAAGATGAGGGGGAGTTTCAAGATGATGAACCAAGAATTAAAGCTGAAGTTCTTTCATGTAAATTATCAAACACTGAAGTGTTGCAAAATCTTGATGTAAAACTCCAGCACTTAGAACCCTCACAGAGAGATCAGTTTGAAAGGTTGATCAAGAAATATGAGGATTTGTTTCCTGATGTTCCAAAGAGAGTTACTATAGCCTCTCATGATGTAGATGTTGGTGATGCCAAACCAATTAAACAGCATCCATACCGGATGAATCCTGAAAAGAGAAAGATTGCTGAGAAAGAGGTTGAGTACATGTTAGAACATGATATTATCAGACCCTCCAACTCAGATTGGAGTTCACCCTGTGTGCTAGTTCCAAAACCTGATGGAAGTACCAGATTCTGTACAGATTATCGCAAAGTCAATGCTGTAACTAGAACTGATGTGTTTCCAATACCTAGGATTGATGATTGTATTGATAGTGTAGGGCAAGCAAAGTTTCTGACCAAGATTGATTTATTGAAGGGTTATTGGTGTGTGCCTTTAACTGAGAGGGCCAAGAGCATCTCTGCTTTTGCCACACCATCTGGATTATACCAGTATGAAGTCCTACCCTTTGGCATGAAAAATGCCCCAGCCACGTTCCAAAGGATGATACAGTCTACAATCGCCGGATTGCCACACACGGGTGCGTACATCGATGACCTGATCACATGGAGTGACTCCTGGGAAAAACATCTAAAAGATGTAGAGACGTTGTTCCAGCGCCTGACCCAGGCTAACCTGACTGTTAACCTGAACAAGAGTGACTTTGGTTGTGCTACTGTCACCTATCTTGGCTACGTCATAGGCCAGGGTAAGGTGGCACCCATAAATGCTAAAGTCCAAGCCATCATGGACTTTCCAGTTCCTGACAACAAAAAAGCTTTGCGCCGCTTCCTTGGAATGATCGGGTACTACCGCAAGTTCTGCAAGAACTTTGCTGAGATTGCTCTCAGTCTAACTAACCAACTGAAGAAAGGCGTAAAGTTCACCTGGGATGATGCATGCCAGAGAGCCTTCGATCGCCTGAAGTCTCTGCTGTGTCACTTCCCCGTGCTCAAATCTCCTGACTTCAACAAACCGTTCTCCATCGCGGTCGATGCTAGCGACCAAGCTTGTGGATCTGTGCTCCTACAGAGAAGTGACTCTGATGACATTGAGCATCCCGTGGCATACTTCTCCAGGAAGTTCAATCGCCACCAAACAAACTATTCCACAATAGAGAAGGAACTGTTGGCTCTCGTCCTTTCTTTACAACACTTTGAGGTTTATGTTTGTACAGGGGAAAAGCCAATGATTGTGTACACTGACCACAATCCGTTAATGTTTTTGAGTAAGATGAAAAACAAGAATCGGAGATTGTTGAATTGGAGTTTGATTTTACAGGAGTTTGACTTGGAAATTAAGCATGTGAAGGGTACAGACAATGTAATTGCTGATTGCTTATCCCGTGTTTGAATGTGTATGATATGTATATATAGACAAGTGTTCACTTTACCATTTTGTGTTGAAAAGAAAAATTTTGCCTTTATGAGTCAAAATTTTTCCCTTTTGGAATGGAGGTGTAATGTGAATATAGGCCACTAGATGGCAGTGTTTACCTTTTTTTTGTTAAGCTCAGACTGGAGTCATGTTTAGATATGTCCTGGACATGTCTGGGGCAAGTCTCAGAAAATTAAAAAAAAGAGGTCTAAATGTGGGTGGGGTCTGCAAAAGAGTATATAAGGAAAAGAATTGAGACAGTAGAGTAGTAGGAGAAATTGCAAGAAGATGACCAGACCTGCCATTCTGTTCAAGACCTGTGACGTTTCTTTTGTGGATTTCTTTGACTGTGTTTGAGCATTTTCTTCATCCAGGACATCACCAAGCCACCCCACTAAAAAGGGACTGTAATTATTTCTGTTTTTTCTTATTTATCAATCTTGGTCTTTAGTTGTAGGTTGTTATTAGTCTTTGTCTTCGTTAAAAATTAAATGTGTTTTAGTTGTTAAAACTGTGTTTGTCATCCCTTGCTGTTGCTGTTGTGTTACAATTTGTAATAACAAATTGGGGCCATAACACTTGTGACAGAGGAGAGAGAAAAAGAGCCTTTGGCATGTTACGAGCCGATCTCAGCCGCCGAGAGGTGGTGCGTCATTTGCATTGTCACCGTTCAACAATCAGTCCACTGTCTATCCGAGAATGGAACACAGGCACTGTCACTGACCGAACCGGCTTAGGGCAGCCACGAGTGACGATGGCAGCTCAAGAGCGCCACATCTGGTAGCAGCCTGTACGTGACAGATTCCAGACAGCAACCAAAACCGATCATGAGATGAGGGATTCGAGACGATTGTGGGTGAGCGCAAGTGCCGTTCGACGCCGTCTATGTGAGCAACACATGCGTGCACACAGGCCCAACAGAAAACCCACTTTTTGCCCATTTACGCATGGCTGCCCTTACCATGGTCGGTCAGTGACAGTCCCTGTTTTCCATTCTCAGATAGAAACAGGGAAATAATGTGCCAAAAAATTACGCAGAGGTAGGTGCCCACAGTCAGAAGTGAAGAGTTCCTACACCTGTTGATAGGCAAAAAATGGGTTTTCTGTAGGGGCTGCGTGCACGCATGTTTTGCTCACATAGATGGCGTCAAACGGTACTTGCGCTCACCCACAATCGTCCCAGACCTTGGTTGGTCTTGGTTGCTGTGCGGAATCTGTCATGAACAGGCTGTAACCAGATGTGGCGCTCTTGAGCTGCCATCGTCACTCGTGGGGCCGGTCAGTGACAGTGTCTGTTTTCCATTCTCAGATAGACAGCTGACTGATTGTTGAATGGTGACAGCCCAAATGACGCACCACCTCTCGGCGGCTGATATCTGCCCGTTGAGATCTTCTTCTCATGGCTCAGTCATTCACAAACAAGGATGGGGAGAGGTTCACCATTTTGTGAACAACTGCATGAGCGCATGGTCCAACAGTGTAAGAACAATGTTACTCAACATGCAGTTGCATGAAATTTAGGGATTTCATCATCTGCAGTCCATAATGTCATCAAAAGATTCAGAGTATCTGGAGAAATCTGTACACATGAATGCCTGTGACCGTCAGTCCCTCAGGCGGCACTGCATTAAACGCTGCCATCATTTTACAAAGGATATTACCATGTGAGCTCAGGAACACTTAGGAAAATCATTGCCAGTTAACACAGTTCATCGCTACATCTTCAAGTGTAAGTTAAAAATCTACCATGCAAAGTGAAAGCCATATATCAACAACACCCAGAAATGCCGCCGGCTTCTCTGCACCAGAGCTCGACTGAGATGGACTGATGCATAGTGGAAAAGTGTGCTGTGGTCTGACGAGTCCACAATTCAAATTGTTTTTGGAAATCATGGACGTTGTGTCCTCCGGGCTAAAGAGGAAAATGACCATCCAGATTGTTATCAGCGCAAAGTTCAAAAGCCAGCATCTGTGATGGTATGGCGATGTATTAGTGCCCATGGCATGGGTAACTTGCACATCTGCAAAGACACCATTAATACTGAAAGGTACATACAGGTTTTGGAGCAACATATGCTGCCATCCAAGGGATGTCGTTTTCAGGGATATCCCTTCTTATTTCAGCAAGACAATGCCAAGCCACATTCCGCACATGTTACAACAGCATGGCTTCATAGTGAAAGAGTGCGGGTAATGGACTGGCCTGCCAGCAGTACAGACCTGCCTCCCAGTGAAAATGTGTGGCGCGTTATGAAGCGCAAAATACGACAATGGAGACCCGGACTGTTGAGCAACTGAAGTCGCACATCAAGCAAGAATGGGAAAGAATTGCTTCTACAATTAGTCTTCTCAGTTCCCAAAAGCTTATTGAGTGCCGTTAAAAGAAAAAGTGATGTAACACAGTGATAAACATGCCCCTGTCCCAGCTTTTTTACTGGCATCAAATTCAAAATGAGTGACTATTATCAGCCAAACATAAAGTTTATCAGTTTGAAGATTAAATATCTAGTTTTTGTGGTGTACTCAATTGAATATAGGTCAAAAAGGATTTGCAAATCATTTTATTCAGTTTTTATTCACGTTTTACGCAACGTCCAAACTTCATTGGAATTGGGGTTTGTACAAGATGCTAAGGATATGCATCACTTGTCCACAGTTGTTATCGTGCAGGCAATATATGACTATTTCTGACATAATGTGATTAAGAGTTTATGTAATTCCTTATGAAATGCACCTCGTAGAAAAAAAATGAAAGTTTACTACATATAGTAATTTGTTGACATTGTGGTTGGAAGGGAAATCGGCATATGCAGGGGTACAGAGTTCGGGAACTGTTGCTCCAGAAAGGTGTTTCATGAGATGAAAATGAGAATTGCTTCCTGATATCGGTTTCTTTTGGAAATTGACCATCATAGTTTTTCTGTATTCACTGTAAGGGCCCAGGTCTGGTGGTATTGCTTTAGCAGATCTATGAGCTGCATTACACTTGCTCAATAAATTATAGTTTGGAGCAGACATTTCTTTTTTAGATATTGCTTTTGGTGAGGATAGGAGCCACAATTTCAGTCAAACCTCTAACTGACTGATGGGAATATAGAACGAAGTAGAACCCAAACTGCAGCTGTCTTACCCCTTGGCTTTGAATGGGGAATACCGGTTTTTTATTTTTAATTAAATAAATAATTAATTAATTAATTTTGCATTTTCAGGGTTAGTAAGACTTCGGACCTTAACCTTGACACAGTTACCTTGAAACTACATTCCACATTTGCTGCGGTAAATGCACTGATTTAATGCCCTCTGCACTCATCATGTTCTCCCATTTCCAGTCATTATCATGACAGATAAAGATATTTTATTTTGTCAAAGGCCAAAAATAATTACACAGTTTCACAAAGAAGGTGGCAAGGAAAGGCTGATACAGTGTTACATCATAAATAATATCTACATAAGGAAATAGAGATATCCATGTAGCCTAAGAATAAACTGTAAGAGAGGATAACAAACAAGAATCAATACATCATAGATACATTTTGACAAGCTAACCTGTAGATGTTTATTATTAGCCTGAAACAATTCTTTAAATTTCATCATACTTGGATGTTTATTTTAGTAACTTGGCAAATGCAACCAACGAAGATATTTTTATGCAGGACAGACTAAAAGAACATGAAATTCATCTTCTATGTCTTTACACAACCACAAAGATATTTTGACCCATTAATTAATCCTCAGCTTCTGCAAGACCCTCGACTCAGAGTTAGTAAAGTCTGTTGACTGCTAATGTCTGCCAGCATTATATAATCTGCTGAGATAAATTGAGTCTAATGCTTTTTGAAATGGAATAAAACAGGCAAAACAAATGTTTCAACTGAAACTGTTCACAATACTTTCCACCCCAGGCCAAAGGGTTGTCTGAGTTTCATTGATCACATTGTGGGAAACCAGCCTGATGACAAAATGGAGCCTGTAACTGATTGGTAAGGTTTGCTCGAGTCATCCATATCTCACGTACTGGGATCTTTGAGTCTTGGGGTTAAGATAGCAAAACCCATATTGCTGGTTAATGGAAACATTTATATTTTGTTATGCATCCCACTGTGTAAACAGCTTATGTATGCCATTCATATTCATTTCACAAACACCAGCATATTTAAAGGAAACTGGAAAGATATTCCACCTCATAATTTAGCTTATGTATTTAATTCAATCCTGAAATAAGCCGTTAGAGTCAGTGTTTGACATACTTGGAAAGGAAGCATAGGGAAATGTTTGGATCAAGAAAGTTACTTCCTAGCTGAAATATTTAGCTAAAACCTGCTTAAATTCTGAAATAGTTTAGGTATGTTTCTTGATGCTAAAAGCTGGAAGGTTGAAGGCCAGCCCAAACATTCTCCATAAATAAGGCCAGAACTTATTCTCCTTTTTTCAGGTATCAGAAGTGCCTGCAGTTCCATCGTTTCTGGTCAATAGACGACTCTCAGCTCCACACACAGTTCAGCTCATTGAGGTCCATTGTGGTTACGAACTATGAGGAAACCATCAAGATGCCCATTAATGAGCCAGCGCCAGGAAAGAGGAAGTCTCAAATTCAGGTGAGAATCTGGATAATTGGAAACTTTTCATTTTTTTATCAGGTCATCAGAGTCCTTTCAGAGAGGAGTCAGATTTTGTTAGATAAATGCTCTGTCAGTGAGAATCAGGCCTTGAATGAATGAATGAATGAATGAATGAAAAATACTTTATTGTCCATCAAGGTCTTTAGCCCACCAACACAGACAAACAGTAGTAAAATAGACACATATTTGCAAACAGGCAATAAAAAGGCAGTAAAATAACCTGCATCAAAATCAATAAATAAATTATAAAAAACAATAAATAAGATAAAAGTAAGGCAGTTCTGATCACTAAGTGTGGATTGGTCATTGGTCACTTTGTTAAGTTAAGAATGCCAATGGCATTAGGGATAAAGGACTTTTTTAAGACACCTTCGGTAAGAGGCGTTCTGTAGCGCTGCCTTAAGGTGAGTAGACACTCCCAAAATACTTTTTTTTTTCTTTGAAAAAAATAGTTTTTGACATTTATGTAAAATAACCTTCAGTAAGTTCATAGTGTGTACGTGTACTTGATTGGACTATAAAAAATATGGACGTATGTTGTTTTTTGTCAATTTCTCAAAAAGTTGATTTTGACCTGCAAGGCATTGCTTCAAACACCATTTCTCCTCTTTCACTCATGCCATCATTGTGAAACTTTGAATATAAGTTACCAGATGCATGTCTTTGGACTGATAAGGCATTTTGAAGAAATCATTTGTGTAACTCTAGATTTTGTGGTAATTAAGTACCCAATAAAGTGAAAAAAAAAAAAACACTAAAATGCCCATATTTTTTCACAGAAATATTATTTCTGAAAACCCTTTATTCAGAAAATGCACTATATAGTCATAAATGATCTGTGAAAATTTGAGATTACAGTAATAAAAAGTTTTAGAGATATCTTGCCTGAGGTACTCGATCAAGTTCCACGTTGCAGTAGCCATCTCAGGACCTAGTTAGAATAATTTATGTAAATGAGCCATAACTTTAATTCTGTATTTAGTAGTTTTTCATATGATGTTGGTACTAAATTGTTATGAATGAAAGAGAAATAAATGTATTTGGGAGTGTCTACCTACCTTAAAATGAATGAACAAACTGCTGTAAGACAGGGCCATCCAGCTGTGTTGCTGGACACTAATGGTTCTGTAGTTTTTCAATTCAACCTTGATTTTGCATATCCAGTGCTCCTAGTTCTGATTAGATGCTCAACAAGATCTACTGCTGCTTTTGACTTTTCCATGTTTAATGATTGGTGGGAAAAAGAACCAAAAGAATAGCAGCTTCACAGGAAAAGGGTCAGGCAGTCTTATCTTTGGATGTATTTTGCATTTAAATCCGTTCATTTCTTGAGAATTATGTCCAAGTCTTTACCTAGAGAACAGTTTGTTTGTTTGCTAATGGAATTTTGTGTTCTTTTTGTAGGAGTATGTGGATTACAATGGTGGGGCTGGAGTTCAGCACATAGCTCTCAACACCTCAAACATCATCCAAGCAGTGAGTCTGTCATCAGGCAGTTTAGACCATTCCCTGGAAAACCATAGAAACCAAGAAAAGTTATTCATGGACATACAAAGATATTATTATATGGTGCGAGGGTACTTGAAGGTCCCATTAGATCATAATCAAAATTAAGTGGGACACACAACATGACAATTAGTTCTTGTTTCTTTTCTGAGAAACAAACTTTTTGTTCTTTGTACATGGTTACGCAAGGTATCGCAATGTTAGACTCAGGCCAACAGTTATCCAGTCGTAACAGTCCATGCAACCATCTCAATATGAAATTTTTTGCTGTTTTTAACTGTTGTACAACATCCCTGAAAAGTTCTGAGGGCCCGATATATCCTGTCATGCAATACACACACAGACCATTGCGACCTCATCTGCAATCTGTCATAGGGAATAATTCTTTTGAGTAAATTTGAACATATGCCTGTGTTATGAAATAGCCGCAAGTAGACCTGATGAGAGAAGCAGTGATCCATCAAAAGTCGTTGACTCCAATCAATTCTAATACTACTTCCTAGTGTAGCGGCTCTGATGTATGCGCAAAACAAAGATGCGGATATAGCCGAATTGACTTTACATACTTACTTTACATACTTTCCATTATTTTGTGGCCATTAATAAGCATTATATTTCTTGCATTATCTGTTATATTAAAGACTGATCTTTGGAGCATTTGAGTCATTAAAAAACTATCAAATGCATGCAGGGTGTTCACTAAAGCCCAACGCCCTCCAGAGGCATGAGACGCACGTCAAAAAATAGTTTCCATTCATGTCAATGGAGCAACACCCACTGGCGGAGTGTGACTCGCATCAGAATTTTACTTTTCGGCACTGCTCAATTTCTTAAGCGTCAACACAATAAAAACGCATTTGTCTCATAGATTATTTATCTATTTCGCCTTGTCATGGTTGGTGGCACACATTTAGCGGCAACTTCATATGCAGTTGTCGAAACCGATATACCTGTTTCTTAACCAAGTCACAGTTTTGAAAGGAAATCTTATTTTGTGGGCATTTAAGTTATCAAGCAATCAACAGCTAGTACCTATCTCAAAGTACACTGGTAAGAACTTAACACTGCTAAGTTAGCTAGCTAGCTAATTTGCTGCTGGGTGAAGTAAAGTGAATCATAATCTTAATTTACTGGACAGCTAAATTTAGGAGAAAAATTATGCCTGTATATAATGTATAGTGCACAATAACCTGAACATCGAACTTTGTCATCTCTTAAAATAAGCTTTATCAGTGGGTGTTTTCGAAATTAAACGCTGTCTTGTTGAACATTCTGAGAGTGACCCCCATGGCTTGCTTCTCGGTCCTGTTGTCATCCGCCAATATTGATGCAACTGACGCTTCCAGTGAGCTTTTAAAAATGCTCAGAGTTTGACGTTACACTTCGCAGCCAGTGGGCATTGGGCAAAAGGCAGCAACAACCATGTTCAAAATCGTCCACTTCATTTTATACTGCACCAATACATGCTGGATATTTCATGATACTCTATAAGTTACTCTATAGTGAATATACATTGTAATAGCCAGCAGATGTCAATATCTATATTGTGTACTACACAATCACATGAGCACCAAGTCATCACAATCAACTAGGTGTCAGTGGGATGTTACCATTGATGCAACATTAGAACATTTAATTTGCTGTATTACTAAAAGAAATTATCTTTGTGTCATGGTTTGGGAGCTTTGAAAGCTGTTAGCTCTCATCCGGGACGATATCGTTTTGCTCCCTATCGGATTCCTGGGCCAGCTGGCATTGATTGGGGGAGTGGCCCGGACTCTATTTAAGCCCCTATTTCGCCTCGCTCCCGTTGCTAGTGTGTCAGTTCTGCTTTGGCGCTTTAGCCGGTAAGGTTCTCTAGAGAGATTTTGTCAAAGACTTAGTTGCTTATCAGGAATTGTGTAAGTGAGTAAGGGAATCTTTGTTTTATTTCCCTTTTCTTTTGTTTTCCTCGAGCTCGCCTGTTTTTTCTACCACGGACGAAGGCAGGGCCATTGGTAGCATGAGCCTCGTTATTTTTATCTGCTTTTAGTCTCTCAGCACACTGTGAGCGTTGCCTTTTATTTCTGGCCGCTGCTCTTGGCGTCCACTGCCAGTACCCATCACACTTTGTCCCCCACCACCGTGACGCGTGGAGCAGGGGACATAGTATTCAGTATTCCCGTTGGTATTAGCGCAATATTTCAAGAACTAGTGGACCAGTTTTGCTCTCCAACATGTCCTTGGGGGGTCCGACGACGCTAGTCAATTTTGGTGACTTTCAGGTCACTTTCAAAGTCACAGTGCAATTACATAGATTCTGCCTGTGTTGACCTTATTATCGTGATACTTCTAGAAACAGTGGACCGATTTTGCTTATATTTAGCTCCAACATATACTTTGGAGTCCCGCAACATCTGTCAATTTTGGTGACCTTGAGGTTATTTTTAATGTCACAGTGTAATTACATAGATTTTGCCTATGTAAACCTTGTTAACATGACATTTCAAGACCATATTGACCAATTTGCTCATATTTAGCACTGTCATGTACTTGGAGAGGGGTCCTGCAACACTGTCAATATTGATGACTTTCAGGCGGGGGACACAGTCTAGTAAGTGACAATTACTAGTTCAATTATTCGTTGTCAGAGCTGTGACAAATATGCTTGCTTTAACTGTAGTGGGACAAAATCTGCATCTATTACTAGAATCCCGACAATGACTCTTGGTTGTTAACCCTGCCTTGCTTCTATAATGATATAGCAAACCACAGGATGTGTTAAAATTCTGAAAGATCTGTCAAATAACCATGACTATGATTCAGGAAACAATAAACACCATGTAATTAAAAAATAAATAATTACTTTTAACTTAAAACCCAAAACCAGTGAAGTTGGCATGTTATGTAAATCGTAGATAAAAACAGAATACAATGATTTGTAAATCCTTTTCAACTTATATTCAATTGAATACACAGCGAAGACAAGATGTTTACTGTTCAAACAGAGAAACTGCAAATAATCATTAACTAAGAATTTAAAGGCAGCAACACATTGCAAAAAAGTTGGCACAGGGGCCTTTTTACCACTGTGTTACATTACCTTTCCTTTTAACGGCACTCAGTTAACGTTTGGGAACTGAGGAGACCAATTTTTGAAGCTTTTCAGGTGAAACTCTTTCCCATTCTTGCTTGATGTACAGCTTAAGTTGTTCAACAGTCCGGGGTCTCCGTTGTCGTATTTTATGCTTCATAATGCGCCACACATTTTCAATGGGAGACAGGTCTGGACTACAGGCAGGCCAGTCTAGCACCCGCACTCTTTTACTACGGAGCCATGCTGTTGTAACACGTGCAGAATGTGGCTTGGCATTGTCTTGCTGAAATAAGCAGAGGCGTCCATGAAAAAGACGTTGCTTGGATGGCAACATATGTTGCTCCAAAACCTGTATGTACCTTTCAGCATTAATGGTGCCTTCACATATGTGTAAGTTGCCCATGCCTTGGGCACTAATGCACCCCCATACCATCACAGATGCTGGCTTTTGAACTTTGTGCCTATAACAGTCCGGACGGTTCTTTTCCTCTTTGGTCCGGAGGACACAACGTCCACAGTTTCCAAAAACAATTTGAAATGTGCACTTGTCAGACCACAGAACACATTTCCTCTTTGCATCAGTCCATCTTAGATGAGCTTGGGCCCAGCGAAGCCGGTGGCGTTCCTGGGTGCTGTTGATAAATGGCTTTCGCTTTGCATTTTAGAGTTTTAACTTGCACTTGCAGATGTAGCGACGAACCACTGCCAGTGGTTTTCTGAAGTGTTCCTGAGCCCATGTGGTGATGTCCTTTACACACTGATGTCGGTTTTTGATGCAGTACCGCCTGAGGGATCGAAGGTCACGGGCATTCAATGTTGGTTTTCGGCCTTGTCGCTTACGTGCAGTGATTTCTCCAGATTCTCTGAACCTTTTGATGATATTACGGACCGTAGATGATGAAATCCCGAAATTTCTTGCAATAGCTTGTTGAGGAATGTTGTTTTTAAACTATTCGACAATCAGCTCACGCATTTGTTCACCAAGTGGTGACCCTCGCCCCATCCTTGTTGGTGAATGACTGAGCATTTCAGGGAAGCTGCTTTTATATCTAATCATGGCACCCACCTGTTCCCA
Organism: Gymnothorax reevesii; assembly: GCA_029721435.1. Taxonomy (NCBI): domain Eukaryota; kingdom Metazoa; phylum Chordata; class Actinopteri; order Anguilliformes; family Muraenidae; genus Gymnothorax; species Gymnothorax reevesii. The sequence goes on along the minus strand of CM056578.1, from coordinate 67,603,485 downwards.
ATTAACCCGTTCACCAGTGGGATGTTCCAAATAAGTGTTTGATGAGCATTCCTCAACTCTCTCAGTCTTTTTTGCCACTTGAGCCAGCTTTTTAGAAACACGTTGCCAGCATCAAATTCCAAATGAGCTAATATTTGCAAAAAATTACAAAAGTAATTACTTTTTACTTATTCATTCCAAAACAGCTTTTTGGGTATAACTGAGCAAAATTATGATTTATCCAATGCAATTTTTTGGAGTTCTGGTAAGTCTTGCAAGCTGTATGTTCTGAAGCAGTTCGGCATATCAGACTCATAAGGAATCTGTAGAAATTGCCTTATTACGTTCATCCCTTGTTACATCCAGACAGGTCTTGTGCTAGACAGCGATTTTCAAACCAAAAACTGATTTTCATCTCGTGAGCTTGTGCAGCCTGTGAAAATTGTATTGTCCAGTATATAAGCCTACAGTTGCTTTCATCTGGATCAAACAGTCATAACGAGCAAATAAAGAAGTGTTTGCAGTTTATAGTGCAATCAGGCATGCCATTCATGTGATTATTGGCATAATTATAGCAGGCCTATTGTTTCTGATGTTTATATCTGTTTGGTTACAGTAATGTCCTTGTTAACTATTCTGTTATTAACATGGCTTATGGATGGATTATTTGTAACTAGCCATAATTGAATTCAATAATGAGCATAGCTCCCTCAAGGAGCTGAAATCAGTTTTTGGTTTGACACCTGCTCTCCCTTGTTAGCAGGGCTATTTATTGATTTTGATAACTGTACTCGATGACATCAATAGATGTAATCTTCTATTTTTGCTAAAATATGTCAGATTTTTTTGGTGAATGAACGTGTGTACATTATTGAGGGGACACTTGGCTTCACGCAAGTCTCACAAAGTATTGGTATTGGACCCATGATAGAAAATTCATTTAACATAAAACAGATATTATTTTTATTAGAATTAATTTTTTTTATTCAAAAGTTCATTTCTTGTTTGAAGTGACTGTGAACTTGCAGTTGTGAAGGCTATGTGATAACCTATGTAACTGATTCCAAAATTTCCAGCATTTCCATAAAAAGTCTCTTCATAATAATGAAATTAGTTTAAAACTTGCATTTATGGTGAGGAAACATGTTATTTTGACTGAAAAGGGAGGATCTTTGGATCGCTTGGAAAACAGATGTCCATGACCTTCTGTGAAATGTGTTTGGCACTCCTCCTTGGTTGAGTTTAGAACACTAGCCGTAAATGTGTCCCTGCTTCCAAGTAGTTATGTTGCCTATTCTGCATTCCATCAATCTACGTAAATGTAGGGCACAGTACACATTCCGCACACCAAAAATTACTGTACCAAACTTAGTTTAATTTTGAGTCTAACCTGTCACAACATAGATGTTGTATCATACTGAATAATATTCAACCTTCCGCTTCTATAAACCTGCAGTTGGTTTAATCTGGTTGTGAGAAATGGCATATTGGCCCACGGTTAAGTTACATTATTATCAGTGCCTAATGTTTACTGCCTGCTAGTAGCCTAATACAAACTGATAGTATCATTAAAAAATAGTCATGATGCATTATTAATATTGTTAGATATGGACAGAATATTCTGTTTCTCAGCAACCTCTGGTGACATTATAAGTACATTGTGCAGCAGTTTAGATGCAGCTTGCTTTATGTATCAGAAAGGTACCAAAAATTGCCTTGTACTACCTCATTTAAATAAAAGTACCACTGATATCATCTAATTTACTGAAAAACACTCCTTGTGATACATTTACTTTCTTGATATTCACCTCTGCACTTGGCAGTGAATAGCCTTGGAGGGAAAAAAAAAACGTTAATCTTTGCAGCATGTGGAAAATGGGAAGAGGTGAAGCGATCAGTCTGTGCACGTATCCTCAGACATAGCTCCTGCAGAATAGCTGGGCCATGAAACTGTTCTTTCCTCTCAGATTGTCAACCTCAGAGCACGTGGGATGGAGTTTCTTTCAGCTCCTGACACTTATTACAAGATCCTGCGTCAGAAACTAAAGACTGCGAAAATCAAAGTGAAGGAAGATCTTGACAAATTGCAGGTGAATTACGTGCTTAAAGTGCTTTTTTGGCTCAATGGATCCACTATTTAAATTACTATGAATTACTTTGCTATTGGATGTTTTTATTTGATTTGCAATTTCTCCACCAGCATGAAAGAACACTGAAAGGCTGGTTATCTTTAAAATTTTGTGTTATTCATCCCTAGTAAGTATGATACTACAACAAATACATGGCTGTGCTGGGAAATGCTCAGGAGAATTGGTTATAGAATTAAATAACTTAGCTGGTTTTCACATGTTGCAAGTGAATCATTATTAAAGATGCCACCTCATGGTCACTCAACATATTTTATCAGCAAAGGAGGTCCAAAATTTTAAAAAAGAACAAATGAGGATATTTTCTCTTTATTTTGTATACTTTACAAAAGCCAAAAGAAGTTATGCTGGCACAGTATCAGACGTCCGCATTGATGATTTGACCCAAAATTGCTTATTTTACCAGTGCTGCCTCACTAGATATTGATAAATATTTCACCATTTCAGCAGGCATATGGGGTACTCTTGATTTAGGTTCCTGGCTGGCAAACCAGATTATGATAGATGGCACCCTTGTGAATGTTAGAGAAAAAAAGTCTCAGTATTGTTTAATAAAGTTAATGGTTAAAGCACTGGCTTCAGTTTGCTTAGTGTACCTTGGCTTAAAACTTTGCATGCACCCCTCCTCCTCCCAGACTGATAGGAATGATGTGAGTTAACACAAAATATCTCAGGGCATGAAACTCTTCCATCCATATACAGGAACTAAGAATCTTGGTGGATTTTGATGAAGAGGGCTACCTTCTCCAGATCTTCACTAAACCCGTGCAAGACCGACCAACTCTCTTCCTCGAAGTAATTCAGCGTCACAATCACTTTGTAAGTAGGATATTCTAAAAATCCCTACATGTACTGTATGCTGTGGTTGACGGACTCTTACCTAACCTCAAAAAAAGTAAGGAAACAGAAAGCGGATGTGTCATGATTTATTCACATTCAACTTCAGGGACACAAATCTCAATCACCTGACTGGAAATTCATATAATCTATTGTCTGATCAGCATTCTAATCATTGTTTCATTAGGCAGCTATTCATTATCCACTTGCCAAAAATGTAATGTAAACACATTCATGATTGAGCTGTGAAACACTGCTTCAGTGAGGCAAAGTGTATGCAGGTATTTGTCATTTCGTTTTAATTAGTGACCAAACAATACCCTAGAAAGGTTTGCTCCAGGCAAAAAAAAAGAGAAATCACTCATCCATAAACATATAGACCATCAAACATCTCCGCCCCCCCCCCAAGAATGGGCTTTGATGTGCTTGGCCTAAACCAGGGGTTCCCAATCTTTCCCAAGAAGGGCCAGTGTGGGTGCAGGCTTTCATTGCAACCAAGTAGTTCCACACCTGATACTACTAATCAACCCCTAGACTCTTTGCTAATAAGCTTGATTAGTAGCATCAGGTGTGTAGCTGCTTGGTTGCAATGAAAGCTTGCACCCACACCGGCCCTCTCTGGGAAAGATTGGGGACCCTTGGCATAAACTTAGCCATCTTACCACTGACCCTTAACTGCCTATAATGTGAAATGAGGGAGAGATGGACATCTTGGATTGCAGTGAATAACAGCATGGAAAAAGTGCATGTGTTGGATCAGTCCTTTAGCAGGATGACTGCAGAACTTTGGTGACTCTAGAGGTACGAATGGTAAACACAATTTGTCAAGGGAAAATGGAATCTTCTATGACTCCTGATTGTACCACCTATCGTTGGACAAGACTCATTACACAATTTTTTTTGTTTGAAGGCTGTCTAATTTTGTAATACAAAATCAGCAAGGAAGGAAGTTGTTAAATATCCCACTAATGTGTAAGTACTTAAGATAACATTAATATTGCCGTTTTCTTCTCAAAATACCAAACAGGTGTTGTAAACACAATTCCAGTCAGAACAAGTTTTGGAAAATGGTAGCCATTTCACACTTTCACAGATAAATCATACAGCTAGAGAAAAAAACTATTCTTGATCATTCAGTGAATTGTCTTTTTCATCCTTCCAGGGCTTTGGGGCAGGAAACTTCCAGTCTCTTTTTGAAGCCATTGAGAATGACCAGGCTGCCAGGGGCAATCTCACAGTTTTGACCACAGATGGACACACCAAGGATTTTTACTAGCTCTCCCTGCTCAATCAGACCCATATTAATAATATGGCTATAAATTTGAATGCAAATGTTGTGCCTTGTAAGGTCTTCTGTTTTATGAGTTTGCTCACATCTTTGTAAATGAGATATTCCTGTTCTGGCTAAATAATTACTTTGAGCACCAGTTGGCACTTTTGCCTCTATTTTAGCAAATAAATGTTTAAAACAACAAGTATTATGCATACTTTGAACAAGACCGCATTATCCAAGGGCATGTAGCTTCTGGAAGTGTCTCAAACAGCTCCATGATTTCAAAGTAGTATTATTTCCTCAGATCAATCAACCTAATGCAGTATCACTGAATAACATCCCAATAGTTTCCAAAAAATTCAAAGTAAAGGCTATGACAAAGGGAAATAAAAACTGAAAAGTGCATTTCATTAAAGTTTGAACAAATCACTCTGTATCGATCACTGACATAACTAACTGGAAACGTGATGAAACCAGCGATCACTGTAAAGGGCATCTTTTGATGGGAATGGAATTAATTATGCTACTTAAACCCAAGGTCCCATACTGAAAGAGTTTCAGCAGTTTTGATCTTGGTGAGGTTCTGTCACTGGACCTCCATAATATAGAAATTTGAAGGGAAAAATTGACCACATAATTCTGCCATGAATGAGTGAAACATAGCAAAGCTCTAATCAAATAAACTCAATCATATTAAGGACCAAAGATTTTTCTTGATTTCACTCAGAGGCCTTCTACAGGCCATAAAAACCCTCTAAGTACGGCCTGATGATAATTGCTTTTTCGACTGCATACTCTCATATTCCTTTGGGCAACTATCAGCTTTGATTACCATTTGTGATGGCATTGTTTCAATGACCTCATGAAGCAACACAACATTTATTTCCATCCAGCATTGCATTCTTACCTGGTCAAGATCTTGTTTTGACAGTGGAAAGTTTGAACCATTCTGTTATGTCTTCTCCGGCATATCCCAAAGACTTTCAATCGGGTTAATAATGCATCGGACAGTTCTCTGCCCAATTCCACTGATTTCAGCAATTTCCTTAGGAGTTTTCTTTTCTTTATGCTGGCCAACTATTTGCCCCTTCTGAAACACAGTAACATCTTTTCTATGACCGCAAGATGCATCGTCCAACATGGTTATTTAAGAAATGAGAACCTGCGCACTGCATTATCAAGGGTTTAAAGAAATATTGCTGACTGTAACATATTCATCTCTGCAACACTGATCCAATCACGGACTGTTAAGTGTTTGCTTATTTAAATCTACTCTGTGACTTTTTTGGCCAGGCATTGTACCTGCATTAAGCTGGCAGTCAAATACATCCAATTCACCGGAAATTACGCAAAAGTCATTTGTACCACATGATATAGTCCCCTGAGCACACTGGGAAAAAACATGCAATACCCTCCATAAAAATTGGCACCCTCGGTGAATATGAACAAAAATAATTATGAATTGGTACCGTTATTGTCAATCCTCTTGATATTTAATTATAAGTATTTACAAAAATTTATTAAAATTAAATTATTGAAAGAAAAAAAAATATGTCACAAATGTTTTTTTTTCTCAAAAGAATGCATGCCACGGTTATTTTGGCCCCAGTATTTCACACTCTGAGCCATCCGCCTTTGAAGATTAAATATGAGTCTTCTCTGAAATTGTAATTACAGTAATTTTGAGGAGATATAGCAAGGGACGTGGCCATTAACTTTCCTCTTCAGCTCTTCTCACAGGTTTCCTATTGGGTTTAGGTCAGGGAACTGGGAAGTCCATGACAAAACATTGTTTCGGTGGTCGGAGAAGAATTTTTTTTTGTTGGATGCGATGCAAGCTTTGTATCATTGTGATGTTAGATGATCCAACCACTACCCAGTGTTAAGCTTTCTGGCACAGTCAGTCTAGTTTTTATCTATCTGCAGGTACTTAATGAAATCCACAATACTATGCATCCTAAGAAGTTGTCTAGGACCTTTTGCAAAAACACCCCCAAAACATCAAAGATGCAGCTCCTGTGGTGATGACATCCTTTATGGATTGGCTCTATTATCTTGTTTCTGGCTATATTTTGTAGGAGTTATATTCTGACTTCATCTGACCACGGAAACTGCTTCCATTAGATGTTCCAGGGCTGTCTGGCAGACTGTTGCGGCAAGAGTTTGTACAATGTATTTAGGTGACAACTGATAACATAATATGACATAACATGAAAGGCGAGAACAGACCATTCAGCCCAACTAGGCTCGCCAGTTTTTTTAGACTATTGTGAATATACCACTTTAGATACTCAGTGACTATGGTATCTAGCTTAAGTCAAGCCTGCTCTTGAAAATTCCCAAGGTCTCTGCCTCAACAATATGGTCAGGCAAGCTATTCCACATCAAAATTACTCTTTGGGTGAAGAAATATTTCCGAATATCAGTGCTAAATTTACCTTTGGTCAACTTCCATTTGGAGCGCAGTCTCATCCCGATGCATCATATATTGACACTACCTGACCAAGCGTCGATATACAACGCAAAAGGTTGCTTTTAGCGTCCTCATTTCACGCCAGTTTAAAACGAAGCCTAACCCCTAATTCTAACCCTTAACCCGAACCCTAACCCTAACCCTAACCGTCAAATAAAGATGTGAAAGCTTCCTGCATCGTATATCGGCGCTTGGTCAGGTTATGTCAATATATGACGAGTCCGGATGAGAATGTGTTGCCATTTGTGACCACGAGTTCTACTAACAACACTTGAAGGAATCCTACATAATTCAATTTGTTAATCCCTTTAACATATTTAAAGTCCTCAATCAGATCACCCCTAAATATCCTTTTCCTAAGACTAAAGAGATTAAGGATCTTCAGCCTCTTCTAATACACTCCTGAACAAAATCTTAAGACCGGGGAAAAAATTACAAGAATTCATATTTTGCACTGGTGACTCATAACCAGGTTGTAAGCTGTGCTTCAAAGTGCAAAAAGAAGAAACTGGAGCAAGAGACAAAGAACAGAAAGTAGGCAATTTATTGAAAACTGTATTTAAACTGAAACAGCCTGTTCATCAGCTGATCAAAAGTTTAAGACCATGGCCCCAAAAAACAAAAGAACAGAACTAAAGAGCAAAAAAAGGATTCAGTACTGAGTAGCCCCACCATTCTCGTTGATTACTTCAAAAATTCGTTTGGGCATGCTTGATGCAAGTGTTTCCAGGAGGCTGGTGGGAACATTGCTCCATGTGGTGAAAATGGTTTCACGAAGTGCATCCATGGTCTGGAACTGACGCCCATTTTTGTAAACTTTCCTTGCCATCCATCCCCAAACATTCTCAATGGGATTTAGATCAGGGGAACAAGTAGGATGGTCCAAAAGAGAGATGTTATTCTTCTGGAGGAAGTTCTTTGTCAGGCGGGCGTTGTGAACTGTAGCGTTGTCCTGTTGAAAGACCCAATCATTACCACACAGATGTGGGCCCTCAGTCAAGAGGGATGCCCGCTGCAACATTTCCACATAGCCAGCCGCTGTTTGACGCCCCTGCACAACCTGAAGCTCCATTGTTCCACTAAAGGAAAAAGCACCCCAGATCATGATGGAACCTCCTCCACTGTGCCGTGTAGAGATCTTCTCCGGTGGGAATTGAGGCTAAATAAAAACGCAGTGTCTTCGTGTTCGAAATAACTCCGTGTCCGACAGTGGGATGGTGTCAATATAACTACGTGTCCGACAGTGGATTATTGTTTTTAATCTCATGAAGTCTACTGAATGTTTTAGATAGCCTATTAAACGTGAATATTTGATCAGATGGCTCAGTTCTTCAAGATGGGTACCCAATCAATGTTTCTGTTTAAGCTCTGCTCAATAAAGTGTTCTGATTGATAGTGATATATTTTTATTTTCCATGTCGTTATAAATCTGGGCTTGTACTCACAAAGCATCTTATCTTAGCGCTAGGAGTACTCCTAAGTCGCGCTAAAACATTTATGATAAAACAATCTTAAAATTCACAAAACCGCTGAGAGCAACTTTTAGTGAAGAAAATTGGTAACTCCTAGAATAGGGGTAGCTCTGAGATAGGCGGGAGTAATCTCCGTTGCTATGGCTGATGTCAATTCTCATGCACGAGTCTTGGAACAATGAGCACGGTGATTGGTTGTTTGGTGGCAGGGCAACCCATTGAAAAAAATATCCCACATACAACCCATGGAGGAAAAAATGAGAAAATAGTCCAAGGGACTGGTTTGTCCAAAAAAACAATGGCAGTTGTTACGGGTTCGGCAGTTTTCAAATGCATTTCAAAGTAGAGAGGTACGACATTCCCCTTTTTAAACACTGCCCTAACTCTAAGCCTAACCTTAACTTTAACATTGACATTAAAATAATTTTCTTCCCTTCAATTATAATAATTTAAAACACGGTTACTTTTAAGCAAGTTATTGTTAACATACAAAGCATTGGTTTTTTTAGATTCGGTTTAAGATAATAGTATATTGAGCACTTTTGAAAATTGCAATGCAGGGTCCCCGCATATCACGCACTAGGCAAATAAACGTACATAGGAAAGAGATAATTGTAAAAACATTAATAGCATTAAACAAGTTATTAATGAAACGCGTCACTTGCCCCAATAGCTACTTGTTACCCGATGAGAATGAGAATATGTTGCGATCATTTAAATGTCGAGCCGTTCAAGTTTGTTTGCCCTAAACTGTCATGGATGTAAGTTCAAAAATGACGCGAAAGCCCAGCTGGAGCCAAGACCAGTTACTGCTGCTGGGCCAGTTGGTGCTGGAGCGAAAGCATGTTGCCTAATCAGAGGGAGAATTGGCTCGGGGGTGAACAGCAAATCCAAGCGGTATGCGTGGGATCATATCAGCCTACAGATCGTTGCAGCGTTACCCTCGGTGTCTCGGATGGCTAAAAGTTGCTCTCAGCGGTTTTGTGAATTACTTTTCAGATTTTACTCCTACATAAAATGTTTTAGCGCGAATGAGGAGTACTCCTAGCGCTAAGATAAGATGCTTTGTGAATACGGGCCCAGATTTATAACGAAATGGAAAATAAAAGTATATCACTATCAATCAGAACACTTTATTGAGCAGAGCTTAAACAGAAACATTGATTGGGTACCCATCTTGAAGAACTGAGCCATCTGATCAAACATTCACATTTAATAGGCTATCTAAAAGATTCAGTAGACTTCATGAGATTAAAAACAATAATCCCCTGTCAGACACGGAGTTATATTGACACCATCCCACTGTCGGACACGGAGTTATTTCGAACACGAAGACACTGCGTTTTTATTTAGCCTCAGCCATCATCCTCATGTCCACGGTTGTCGCTGGCGGTCGTTCTCTATTCTGTTCAACTTCACGGTGTAGAGATCTAGGATATTGAGTCATAGCCCCACCTGCTGTTTAACAGGGACAATAACAGTGAGGACATTTGTGAGAAAATCTTTTACGCCATGTCAGCGGTAGAAAACTGCCAAAAGTGATTTGTACTTGTAGGAAATGGTTCTCGTCGTATACTTGTAATCGGTACGTTTTGTATTTGTAAAACTGAAAACATTCGTTTGTTAATGGTGTTTTGTATTTGCAAACCACTCTGTATTTGTTTGCAAATCGTTTTTATATTTGCAAATCACACCTTGTTTGTACGTGAATCGTTTTTATATTTGCAAATCACACTGTATTTGTTTGCAAATCGTTTTTATATTTGCAAACCACACTTTGTTTGCACGTGAATCATTTTTATATTTGCAAATCACATTGTATTTGTTTGTGAATCGTGGTGCATTTGTAAAACATGTTCGGTTTGTATATAAGGTTTTGGCAGTAATTTAACTCCATACACTTGCCTCAGAAGAGGCAAAGCATGAAAGTGGACAATCTTTCCTTGATTTTTAGCCGTATAAAATTCGTTGCTGCATCCAGGGGCGATGCAAAAGTGACCCCCCTTGCATCGTTTTTTAGTTTATTGTTCCTTATTCTCCATCTAGTCAGTGCTGTCATAAGTTTCTCCAATGCAAGCTAATAGAGGAGTTCCAAGCCAACCAACCTAGTGACGTCATATTCTATGCGCCACAAGATGGCGCCACACTGGTTTGAAAAATGAAATTTAGATTGCTTTTTATTTTAATCCAGGTTCACTGACAGTGTTGAAACTGTAATTAATTTTTGGAGTGGGAACCGAACTTGTAAAATATGTTAACTGCTTCTGGTGTTTCATGTCCGCTTTAGATTTCAATCGGGATTCAACATCTATGCAACTGAGTTGACATTTGGTATTTTAACATATAGTTGAAGAATTGACAAACATAGCTCAGTTTCTGGCAATGCAAATTTTAAATGCGCTTGTTATCGAGACATAATCTGCATGATTTAGAATTCACCCTTTGTCCCCACAATACTGTAACATTCAAAGAAAAATGTAATTCCAAACTCTTGCCAACAGGAATGCACCACCTTACTACAGGGTCTGAGGACGAATAAGTTTCGCGCAGATTATGAGCGCGTAACTCAAAGTCAGAATGCGCGTAAGGGCTATTTGAATCAGGAACGCCCCAAAATGCCCTTATTTGCATAGCTGCGCGCCCCTAGCGCGTAACTCTACAAAGCACGCGTAAAGGAACTGAGTCAGAACATGAATAAGGCCGGCAGACGCGCGGAAGGGCTCTTGCGCGCTTTTCAAAGGCGCGCAAGTTAAGTCAGAATACACCCCAAAAATAGCACCGTAACTTCGCAGCTTCTGTCCAGAGAATCCGAAAAATCTGACAAGTCAAATATCATTCAAAACACTTAGTCAGACACACGATCATCATTTATCATTAGATAGAAAAACTTAAAGTGGACCTAATATGCTATTTTTCCAAGTTTATATTTTGGTCTTTGACTTCCCTAGAGTACTCCTGATCGCACAAAGTGAAAAACAGGTACTTATTTCGCTCATACTGCAGACGGGCATATTCTGCAATCTAACGCTGTACATGTGTATAGATCGAATTAAATTAACTTGTTCTAATAAACGCAACGGCGAAAGTGGTAGACGCCGTGCTAAAGTCTGGCAGCTCAAGCACGAATTTGCTATTGGCTACAATTTGCTACGACAACTGTTGGTTAGTACAGCGGTTTTTCTACTCGTAGCTAGGATGCAGGGGAAGCTAGAATCCACCCCATATAGACACATTTGTAGAACGGGTCGACATGCCCAAGGGTAGACTGGAGACCGTAGAAATCCGGTAGGTCTGAGTTTAGAGGGAAACATGGACTGTAAGGGGCAGCTAAAAGTGGACCAACAGCTTATGGACTGCTTTAGTGTGTATTAGGACCTGCTGGTTTGTGTGCATAGCTATGGTGTGTTGTTAACGTGGAGAAACGGACAGCTTCCGCACTGGTATATGACAGAGGGGCGAAAGCTCCAAGCTAAACGGCCTTGTCAGAAATTGCCCGTGGTAATGGTTTACTTATTGTTTCGGAATGACCAGCTTTTCCTCAGAGAAAATGGGCATATTATAGATAGCGTGCGAGAGCTAGACAGAGCACCGGTTATGTCATGTACACAGTACTGGTTTTACAGATCGTAAGTTCCATCTGCGTGAACAGTTTCTTATGTGAAGCTAGCGAATCCATCACTTCTAGAGGATAGAATTTAATATTCAATCGATGGCAATGCAACGTTTGTTATACCGAACATGTTATAGCCTGTGCACTTCCCTATTGCTTTCACCAGTAGTATCAGAGAGCTTACCCAGACATTGGAGATGTATCAGGCCGACCCCTGTCATGGATAAGTAAAGCGATCGTTTCATGAGCACCCAAAAACGCACCCCAAGCTCTGCAAAATCTATGTCTGGTCTAACTGCAGCCCAACTCGGCAGACACATACAGCACCTCTCTGGTTAGCTTCAACTGTAGTGGCTACAATCAGGCAACGTTATGATAAAACTGCCACATTGATGCTTACCGAAGTAACACAAGCATACTGATTGCTGCATATAAGTTAATCAGTAGCATTTTTAATTAGCAGAGCACGCAAATTAACATGCAGTAGCTGATGAGCAGTCATAACTTTTAATTTAATCTGTTGAGCGAAAAATTAGTTTTGAGCCCGGTGTGAAAGCGGCTTAACGTGCCCATAACGTGTATTCGCGTCTTTGCATTGACTTTGAATGTAGGCTGATCTGTTCTGCAAAAAATTTGTTTCGTGTCTGATGTGAAAACAGCTTTATGGATAGTATGCAACAGCTAGAGAGAGCTCGGTTATGTTTTGAACAGAATACAGGTTTTGCAGACCATAAGTTCCATTTGCGCGGACAAGTTGCTTATGTGGAGCTAGCGAATTGATCACTTCGACAGGAAAGAATTACCTATTTAATCCTCGCCTTTCTTGGCTTTTTATTAGCTACAACAATTTCTAAAGGGGTATGAAATTATGTCAAGGAAGTGTAGAGAAATCATTTGTAAACCGGTAGAGCTTCTGCATTTCACATTGCTTTCATGGTAGCACCAGAGTGCTTGCTCAGACATTTGTGAAGTATCTGGCTGATCCCGGTCATGGATAAGTGAAGCGATCACAAACTGGAGTGGCTGCAATCGGGCAACGTTATGATGAAACTGCCACATTGATGCTTACTGAAGTAACGCAAGCATACCGATCAGAATTACTGCATTTAAGTTAACCGGGAGCTTTTTTAATTTGCACGAAATGCAAACAAACATGTAGTAGCTGGTAACTGAGTACTACTTTATTATAATCGATTATCCCATTTACTGATAATGATTCTTCCCATGTCGGCTATTCTTTAAAGGCTAAAATTGATTAACAAATGGATAGTGCTTTGGTATTTGCCAGGGTAGGGCTCAATCTAGAGTAGCCTATTTAATAATATCTTTATTCCCACATTAAATTACACAGTATTACCAATGGTAAAAAAATACTAGGACTCGAGTTAGTTAATACAGATATCCTCAATTAGAAAATCAATCCCCTCACTCGTGAGAATATCACAACTTTTTAGATTATCATGAACATACAGGGCAGTCACATTTGTTAATAGAACATGGAAGTCAATGATGGCGACGTCGAGCCAAAGCCGAAAACCAAATTTCACAGATGTTGGTGTTGTATGGCAAGCAAGCAATGAAGGCTGATCCGAGGAATTAAGCTGCAAATCGTTCAGGATGTGGCTTCGGTGGGGAGATGTAAGCGCAGTATCTCCGATTTAAAGCATAAATGCAGAGATCTGCGGGGCGCTGTAAAAGCCAAGTTCTCTGCACACCGGAGAAGTGTACACGCAACAGGTGGTGGGCAACCATCATCCCCTGTGCATTTCACTGCTCAGGAGGAGGGGATGGCATCCACTCTTTCTGCTGTGGAAGTGCATGGAGAAGAACTTGAAGCGCCAACGAACTGCGTCAGACACCTTGACACAGACGCCTGTGATGTGTATGACATCACCAGCCACTCTCTGGAACGACCCAGATGCCAGGAGCGACAGCACAGTTCTGACGTTAATGACCACGGGTATGTTTTGTGGATAATTGCTGCGGCTGGATAGCTGTTCATCCAGAAGTCGGCAAAGATAGATAATTGCCTTATGCACGATCCAGGCGAAAGCGCTGGATGCACTCGATGTTTGCTTGTCCCAGGATGTCCAAACGAAGCCGATATATGCGTGTTCGTCTTAGAGCTCGGCGCGCTCCTCTACTCTTTCCCAATCACGCAAGCAAATGCAGGACTGGCATTTTGGCTTTAGATTTTGAGGGCATGGAATGATGGTCTTAGGTATACTCGTATTAATTAATTGTTTTGCGTTTGTAATTTAACTGATTGGAGAAGAGGCTGATGCGTAATGTCATGTGATGATTTCGTTTGATAAATTATCATGGCTTTGAGAAATGTAGTTTAGAAATAAGGAAGAAGAATCGATTATTAAATGTCTCAACCTTCACCATGTTAAATAAAATAAAAGTAATGTTAAAATTCGGCCTATAACCGACATCAAACGCAATATTCAATTTCGCCTAATGTTGGCGCTTGACCTTAATACAGCCCTCAAAAGCGCTTAACAGAAAAAGCGCGTAAGCCAGGGGGAGAATACGCGTAAGTGTTATTTGCATGAGAAACGCCCGGAAACGCCCCGATTTTGGCCTTGCTCCGCCCCAAGCGCGTAAGTGCCTTCAAGGCGCGTAATGCACAGACTTAAGTCGAGGGGAGAATACGCGTAGGCTGAAAAGTGCGTAGCTACGCGCTTTTTTCGACTTAAGCGCATGGGAGAATAGACCCCTAAGAGAATGAGCGTGCTCAGCTTAAGTACCAATGAAGTATGCAGATTGAAGGAAGCATGAATGTTTCTAGAACAGAAAAGCTCAGCAAGATCTTGAAATAGCAAAGCAGGAATCATGACAATAAACTCCCTATCTAAATTGGTAGGATTAGTAATATGCCTGTCTAAGAATTACACCCCCCTGTGAATGTTAGTAAATGTTAGTAACTTAAAAACAGTTAATTGCCAATTAAGCTTAGACAGCCCCGAATCCAGCACAGCACAGAAGGAAGGGGGAAATACCAAAGCCAACCAGAGCTCTAAAATGTGCAAAAACGAAGGCACGGGGCGTAACGTAGACAAGCGGTGGAGTGGCTGGGCAGACCTGGCAAAAAACACGGAAAAGTAAATACATGAACAATAAACATGAATTATGAAATGCAAAATCCTAATACAAGAAACTGTTAAAACTGTGATATGAATAATGAACATGAACTATGAAATCCTGATGCATGAAACTGTTACAACCATAAAAACACTGTCCTGGCCAAAGGCCAGGACCCCGGAACACAACACATTACAGCTCTTCTTTTTTTACCACCCATCAAAATTCTTGTTAACAAAATAAAGATGCTGCAAGTCCGCAATGACATCTACTCTCAAGCATGAGACAATAAATTTTGTTTACAGACAGATCATTTTATTCATAATTAACTATTTTAGAATTCCAACGGATCAAAGTTTGATACTAAATCAAAGTGAAAGAAACCCACACCTGAAGTGATGAGGTGGCAGCCAATGAAAACTAGCATGGAAAATATTGAAATTGGCTGCACACTTATAGCTCTGATGCAAAAAAAAACCCAAAAAATTAATTTATCAACACATTAATAAAAACCTATGTTTTGGCAGGACAGTTGCCTTTATGGGAGTTTATCCTGGTGAAACGTTAGTTTTAGTAATGTCTTGATAAATAAAATAAAAAATTGCATCGGAGCCATGAGTGTGCAGCCAATTTCAATATTTTTCAAAAGTTTAATGCACCATGATGACTGTGCCTTTAAATAGCTTGAAAAAATTTGAAAATGAGAAAAGTGCAGGACACCTCAAAAAAAGAGCAGCCCCTCCATTCCACCTGGCCTATTGAAGTATAAATTGTATGAATAATCTATCTGACCATTTTGGTTTAATCACTCAAATAGCTTCAACGTTAAAAAAATATGATTGTATTTAGATTTGTAGTTTTTCCCCATCCTGACATTAGGACTGTAATCTCTTTGGTT
Organism: Gymnothorax reevesii; assembly: GCA_029721435.1. Taxonomy (NCBI): domain Eukaryota; kingdom Metazoa; phylum Chordata; class Actinopteri; order Anguilliformes; family Muraenidae; genus Gymnothorax; species Gymnothorax reevesii. The sequence goes on along the minus strand of CM056578.1, from coordinate 67,587,709 downwards.
GAATGCACCTGATAGTTTGCCATGGACTTTGTGGACGGTCTCTATGCAAGATGCGTAGTAGAACCAATCGAAAATTCGCATTTTTTTCTTAAAAATCGTACAATCGTAAAACTGCCTTTATTCTTTTTTTTACGCTGATTTCGTTAAGTAACCAGGTCTGGTGTCGCCATGTTTGTTCTGTTCATGCACAATAGTCTGATTGAATTCTCCAATGTGCCCCCCAGTGGAATCCTCTAGGACACACGTAGTGCACAAGCAAGTATGCAAACAAATATGCTCAGAACACTTGCCTTTTTGAACGCATGATTGAACGGCAAGCATGTTTCCAGCCTAAGCAGTTTGCATTGCGTTGAGCAGTTACATTCAGGAAAAAATAAACAAATAAATAAATAAAAGTTGAGTTCAAACACTGTGACTGTGATGCATGGGTAAATGTCATGAAGAATAATCAAACTTAAAAATATTGTGTCAAGAAGCCCAATATTTATCCTAAGCCCAATATTTCATAAAATATAAGCAAAATCAAAATTGCATTTCGTATAGCACCCCCTTGTGGCTGATATCATTCATAGGGGCACATAGTTTTCATTTGTCAATATGAATGAGCCTATCAAGTTTCATGAAGATTGGCCATTCTCAATAGCAAATATTAGCCAGTGAATTTTGATTGGCTGTTTGGCGGCCATTTTGGAAATTACCATTCCATACTTGGCACTACGTCTACAATGGGACCAAGTATAAGTATGCCTAATTTCAGATTTTATTTCAGCGGCTCTTGAATATTGACATGTTCCAAGCGCCCCCTATGGATGGGATTTTACAAAATTTTAGTCTGTTTCTAAGGAATGTTGTGGTAGTTGTGTGTATCGAGTTTCATCAAGTTTTGATAATCACATTATTTGAAATACAAATCAATGAGGGCCATGCCTTAAATATTGATTGACATTTAACTTTGAAACGGAATGACACATCAAAATGTGAGTATCTTTTGGTCAGCATACTCCGTAGATCATTCATCCCAAATGGGAAAAGGAACATGGCGGAAATTGGCAAGAATAGGTGCATTAGATTTGGGAGAAAGCAACTAATCAGATGAAAAAATACATTTTCAAATATTTTATACACATGCTGAGATATGACCCAAAATGTAAACGTGTTTACTCTAGCGCCATCTAGAGGTATTTTTACACTGTTGTACTTATGTGATATCCTTGGGAGGTCAGGAACCAACCTACCAAGTTTGGTGCCTGAGCACCTTGTAGTTTTTGCTGCCCAGACACTTTTAGGTCAGAATTTTGTGGAAACAACGAAAATAATAATAATAATAATAATAATAATAATATGTACAATTACAATAGGGTTCCTTGCAGCTATGCAGCTCTGACTCCTATTTACTGCTTAACAAGTGTTAGATTCTGCTAAAGGATTTATGTGAACGACCTCCTCCTCATTTTGTTGTATGGCTTCGTCAATAGCACTCCGTGCAGAAATGGTCAAGGTTGTTTCTTTTTGCGTCATTTTCAATTTCTGGTTTCAGAACTAGAATTTTGTTCAATCGTAAGGATTGATTCTTTATATTTCCATAACCGAGGTGTGAAGTTGGTGCCCAGTCAGGATTTGTCATGTCAGCTGGTTTCCCTGCATGTAAAAATACCTCCTGAGCTGGCTTAACAATATTAAGTTTCAAATTTAAATTGCACTAGTTCTTGATATTATTTATGGGTCTGAAGTAGGAACCTGACAAAAATTGATACAAGACGTGTCAGCAGGGGCGATCGATTGACTGATTAACTTGGAGTTGAACGTCAATACTTGCAAATTACTTATGCTGCATCATTACGAGTATCAGATCACTTTCTGATTGGATGCTAAAGTATCATTATAAAGGTTTGATATTAACTCATTTGCGGTAAAAAGCATTTGTTCAAGCCCTAAAATGACAGTTTTAATGACGTATTCATGAAAAAATTACAGTTAAAGACTGTTGAAGTGATTGGGTACTAATTCATATTTGTTACCCCTTAATGTACTGTTATAGGGACTGTTTTAGCCACCTGCGTAGCCCTGAATGGTTTCTTCAAACTTATGAAATTTTTACTATATACACTGGTGTAATTGACCTTTCTGCCATCGATCCCCTTTCTGTATGTCTTAGTCAACCACCGTCTTTGACGATATCCACACCGCTGGCAAACTTTCTCTCTCCTGTTTGTTATTACCTCTGGAATTCGATGGAACATGAAAATACCCCTCTGTTTTCCTTTGAGTTACTACATCTCTTTACTGCACAAATATAATCCATGGCAATTCATGTGAAAACAAAGAAATGTAGTAAACCAAGACAGAATACACCTTTGAACTGCATTGTGAGTACACCAACAACTCGTGTTTATACCATCAACTCGGCTGACTTCGAGTTTTAGATGTCATGCATAAATTATGATAATTAGCCAAGACAGCAAGCTAAATGAAGAATAATAAAGATAATTGATAAGTGAAAACGAAAACTTTTTCTGAATTCCATTTCCCATATTAGCATTTTACAGCTGTGTAGCCTAATTCATTTCAACATTGCACTTGGTCAAAATGTTTTCAGTGTTCGAAAGAATGGGCCACATTTGCGTATTGGGCAGTTGCATACACATTGCCGCAATTGAATGATTTAATTCCACCATTTCTTTTGTTGAAAGGTTGGTATTTATAATACCAACTTTAGAATAAGAATAATAGAATAATGATAGTAGAAGAATAATTCAACAAATTAATGGCAATCTCATTGTGGCTGAGTGTACGATGACTCTTTTGTATTTCTATTTTACCTTGGTCAGCAGCTCTCCAACACTGATGTGTTTTTTTCTCTCTATCTTGCAAAAAAGAATATATCTAAAATAGGAAACATCTTCAGCATATACAACTCTTAGCCGACAGAAAATTAGCACCAAATGGTGTCATGTAATTAAAGCCTAACTCATGAATATGCGCCATTTAATTGAGCTACTGGAATTTGGAATCGTTTTATGCCGTCAATTATTTGGATTTGAAAATACCTGATTAAAGTAGCCCATGTATTTATGTTGTTGTGGGCTTTTTTTGTAATAATTCTGCATGACAGCATTAAGATAGCATTAGTAAAAAAAAGTACAACATGCATTTCTTCTTCCTTTTCCCCCCCCATTTACCTTCTTCGCTCAATTGGGGCACCTTCTTCGCTCAATTGGGGCACCTTCAGCGCGAGTTTGTTGCAGTTCTTCCCTGTTAGTGCCAAGTCTTGCATTCCTGGGTTGCTCCCTTGTGTTTCTACTTTCTTAGTTTACAGGTTTACTGTTCAGCATTCTGTCAAACTGATTATCAACCCTCTGCCTATTCTATAACTTAGTATCAGCTTATCATTTTGGCCCCACAGTATTATTATTGGTTATCACCACAGACTGTCAGACCTTGTTCAGTGGCTTATTTAACAAAGTGAAGATCATAATCCTACTTGCACTTGAATCCTGTGCCTTTGGCATCACAGTGCAAACTAAGCGGAAGGGAAGTCAGTTTCACCTTGTTTTGAATCACCAGGGCATTGTGTTGGGAAGACACCAACCCCAGCAGGAAGCCATACCAAAGGTCCTGGATTCCTTCACCAGCAGTATGGAGATAGTAACCTGTCAGGCTCAGCAACTCCAGTTTCACCCTGATCCCTCCTCTACTGCTCCAGAGAATACTTCCAGCTCCAGTTCCAGCTTTTCTCGTGATCCACATCCACCCCCTCTGGCATGTTATGGTGGCAATCAGATACCAGCAGATCATTCCTGTCCCAGTGCTTCTTGGCTTTTGAGATCCAAACCACCGCCATCTACAGTGACTACATCGTGATTTCTTGCATCAGTACTTTTCTTACTAGTGGTGCCAGGGAACAGCAGTCTGGGAAGGTGGCTCACCTGTGCGTATACATTGTAAAGTGCCGTCACAGAGGAGATGAGAAGAGTGTTTGACTGTTCCAGGTTTAGACATAAGGCTCCCTGAGAGGTACTTATGCTTTGCAAAGGATCTTAGTCAATCTTAGATTATGCTATTGAATTCTGCACCCCGGTTGCTTATTCTGTTCAGAATCTAACGGCTCAATACAATGCTTTCACTAATGCCTTATCCTAGGAGATCAAAGAAAAACTGTTAAGCTATGATCTTCCGAAGGACCTTCATTCCTTTATCTACCTGAACCTTCATGTGGATCATTGAATTCAGACGCAAGAAAATGAACTTACACCTGTGATGGAGATCATCAAGTGCCACTGCACCACTTACCTCATCACTTCAGCTCCAGTTCCAGCCATGCCAGCTCCAGACTTTCCAGAACAGGTGCAAGTCAACCTCATCAGACTGAACCCATCGGAGCACCAAAATTGCCTGTAATCATGCATCTGTCTGTACAGTGGTAAGCCTGGTCACTACATCTCAAGATGTCCAGTCACTCTCACCAGTAGATGGGATTACTAGGGAGCAAGGCTAACTTTGACAATACCCTAAATGCTTGCTCTCTTTTATCTCTAGTCATCCAGACTCCTGAGCATTAACAGTCTGTCACTGCCCCCATTGATTCTGGAGCCAATTGGAACTTTATCGACAAACAACTGGCAGATCAGCCGCACCTTCTGTGCCATCCTCTATGCCAACTTTGACATTACTGGAACCCCCATGATTAATCTCATCCAATGTACAGCCCAGTCAATCTACTGATTTCCTTGAGGAGCTATTCCTACTCCTAATCAAGTCTACCAGAGCACCCAAGATCCTGGGTCACCCCTGGCCGGCCAAACACAATCCATGAACAATTGAACAATCGACTGGATGAACCATCATATTCTTGACTGCAGCCTCTCCTTTGCCAACCACTGCCTCAAGGCATCCAGTGTTGCTAGTGGGGAACCTGAGACATTGGAGGAAGTCTTTGATCTTACTTGAATACCTCCTGAGTATTGGGATCTGCTTAATGTCTTCAGCTAGTCTCAAGCTACTTCTTTGCCACCACACCGACCCTATGATTATGCCATCAGCCTGCTATCTGGATTCTCGCAATCCAGAGGCCCTCTATTTTCTTTATCCGAACCCAAGACTGAAGCCACGGAGAAGTTATTCAATGAGTCCCTACCCACTGGCATCATCCGCAGGCCGAAGCCATGGAAAAGTAGACCAAAGAGTCCCTAGCCAATGACATCATCTGACCCTCGTCCTCATCTGCTGCGCACTGGCTTCTTCGTGGGAAAGAAGCATGGACTTCTCCATCCCAACATTGACTATAGTGGTCATCAAAGTAAAGAACAGATACCTTCTACCTCTGTCTTAGGCCTTTGAGTCATTCCAGTTAGCCCAAGTCTTCCTTAAGCTTAATATTAGCAATGCCGACTATCTGGGCTGCATTCAAGAGGAAGACGAATGGAAAACGGCTTTCAATACCCACACCGGATACTACGAATATCTTGTGATATCATTCAGGCTTGCCACCTCTCCAGCAGTGTGACATGTCCTGATTTATCATGTCATGCTCGAGCCATTTTGTCTTCATATTTCTAGATGACATCCTCATCTTCTCCCGCAATTTCCCAACACACCCACTGCGTCATGTGCTTAGTTCAGCACCAAATAGTGAATCATGTGTCTGTCAAAGCTGAGAAATGAAAGTTTCAACCCGTAGTCTCCTTCCTGGGATTCACTGTCCCCACTTAAGGCATTCAAATGGTTCCAACACAAGGTCAAAGCAGTGAAAAAATTCACTCCTCTGCTTTCTCTTCCCATTCTTGAACCCTCATAGAAAGAAACGACAGCACCGGTGATTGAATGCTCCTTGCTGTCAAGCTGGCTTTGGAGGAGTGAAGGGACTGGCTGGAGGGAGCCTATATACCATTCCTTGTGTGGATGCACTGTAGAAACCTAGAGTACCTCAAGACTGCCAAGCATCTTAACCCTCGCCAAGCTGACTTGTCCATGTTTTTCACCCGTTTCGATTCTATACTTTCCTACTGCCCTGGCAAACCAGATGCCCTCTCCTATGTTCACAATGCCACCGTGAGGGAGGAAGATAATGGCACCATCCTTTAGTCCCAGTGTTGGGGTGCGGTGTTACTGTCAGACATTGAGACAGTAGTTCGCGTTGCATAACCAGCAGGTCCAGTGCCCAGTGCCTACCCAGTGAACTGTATTTTTGTGCCCTAACTGGCACATTTGCTAGTCTTTCAGTGGGGACACTCCTTCTGACTTGCTGGCCATTCTGGGGTCCATCGCCCAGTCATCTTCATTGGACAGCATTTCTGTCTGCCCACTTTGATTGAAGATACCTGAGAGTTTGAATGTGCCTGTGCCTAAATGTGCCACTAACAAGAGCAACTCTCCTCCTGTAGCACTACTCCACCCCTTACCACAGCCATGCAAACCTGGCCCCACATTGTTCTCGACTTTGTCACTGGCCTCCCAAGTTTTGAGAGTAACTCCACCATTGTTACTGTGATGGAAAGACTTTCTAAAACTGTCCACCCTCTGGCCTTACCCATGCTTCTTTCAGCCAGGAAATTGCTGAACTCCTCATCTACCTCACATTCAAAATTCATAACATCCCGGTCAAAGTAGTTTCTGAGAGAGGTACCCTATTCGCATTACAGTTCTAGCAAGCCTTTTCCAAGCTGGAGGTCGCAATAAGCCTCTCCTCTGGCTATCATCCCCAATCCAAAGGGCAGACAAAGAAGGCCAACTATTCCACGGAGTCCGACTTTGGTGCATCACCACTGTAGATCCCACGACCTGAAGCAACCGATTACTCTTGGGATGAGTACGCCATAAACTCTCTTCCATCTCCGTCGACTGGTCTGTCCTACTTCCAGTGCTGCCCAGTGTATCAACCTCCACTGGGTGCATGGATGATTGAGAGGAGTACAAGTCTGAGGAGTATTGTTGGATGCCCAGTCAGGACATTCTGGATCCGGAGCTCATCACAGACTTTCATACAAAATTTCCTCATAAGACTGTTTGGCCCCCCAGGTGGCAGCTGTGGGGGGGCGGGGGGAATACCGTCAGTATTCGGTAGTTTCTGTCTCTGTATTACTGTTCAGTACTGCTTTCTATGTTCCCTTTTTTCTTTTTGTTATCATGCTTCCATGTCTTTGTTTACCCTTTCTTGCTCCCCGCTCTCACCTTACCCACTGTGTGCATAAATTGTTCCTAGTTTCCTTGTTTGTAGTCACATCCCTCTCTGTACTTTGCCACCTTGTGGTCATCTGCCCTGCAGCCGGTTAATTACTCCTAGTGTAATTAAAACTTTCTGGAGTTTCACTGCGAGTTTGTCTCAGTTCCTCGCTGTTACTTATGAGCCTTGTATTCCAGTGCAACCTCCTTTTGTTTTTAATGCCATAGTGTTCCTTAAGTTTGGATTGCTCTTGTGTCAGTTTACTTTTGGCCTTAACCTTGGATTGCTATTTGGATTTCGCAACTGCCTATGCTCCCATGTTCGCTGCATTTTTTCTGTCTGGATACAGACTCTCGGTCTGTCCCACGACTTTGGATCTGCTTATTGTCTTGATGCAGCAATTCTTATGTTAATTTTCAACCTTGTGTATTTTTCTGGATTATTACTATTTTTCTTCTCACTTTTCTGCCAGAATTCCCATGAAAGTACCCAGATCTAGGAAAGTGTAATACCTACAACCTCCAAATTTGGGAAAAAACTTTTACATCTTTTCCTCTACTATAACAAAAAGGTTACATTTATTTACTGAAAGGGGCCGCTATAATAGCAAACAACATTCTGGCTTATAACTTTTGAACCATGGGTTGTAGAAAAAAAAAATTCTTGTTTTTTGCAAGATTTTCTGGGTTAAGACAAGTCTGTCCACTCAAGCCACTTCAATTCGCAAATGTGAATTTGATCATTTTGAATTTTGTTCAAAACAGTTTTTTCCCTGTTCATACATATATTGTATGAGATTCTATGTTTGTCAATTTTGTCTTAAATGTCTTAATGTTCATATCTCTTCAACTGTTTAATTAATGTTATTGACTGTCAGTACACTACAACTGTGTCAAAGCCACTAACATTTCCAACAGGCCATCTGCTGCCAATGACCTATCAGCAACTATTTGACTAAACAATGGCAGATCAGCATGAAATTTGCAGGGCACGGAATACTGCGAATACCGTTGTGCTATGAACTAGGAATTGTTTCAATAATTCATAAAATGCATGTCTTTACTGCTTTAAAATTCAGAATAACCTCTTATTGCTTGGGCCCTGTTAATTACCGCTTGCGGTAATATTTGGCTACAAAGACGTAGTAAAAATAATTTTCTACCTGCGTTTCAATCCTGTGCCCTCAGCGTGAGAATAGATCTCATTGAAAAATATATTTCCACTGTCATATGACCCATGTCAGACCAATTTAGGGATGATGATGAGGAGCATACAGTTAAAGTTGCTGATCTGTGGGAAGCAGGTAAAGATAAGTGAAAAGCCTAATGATAATTCTCCCAACAACAACATAATCATCATCACGACGATATTGTCAAAGTACAGTGGAAGAGGCTGACAGCCTATTTGGTGATAACGGGACAACATGAAGGGGATTGATATATGAAGGCCACAAAACTGTGTTTTAGCTTTATGTGAGGAATTTTACTTGATTTGATGAAGGTTTTTTTCAGACTTTCAGTCTAACAGAGGTTATAAGTACTAGGCAAGTTATGACTATGGACCTTTCAAGGAGGCTGAGGCAGTTTAGAAAATAGGTTACTACTACTTACTCTGAGCTTTTATTGGTGATGGAGCAGATACTGCTCTGTTATGTCAGAATGAGACATTGTCTGGATGGGAGCATAAGCTGTTGTTAAACCTCCATATACTTCTCAGCATTGATAATGCCTTTCCAGATGTGTAAGCTCTCCACACCATAGGCACTGATGCAACTAATGCTTTTGGAAGTGTTCCTGAGCCCATTCAGTATATTTCAGTGCAGAATCGTGCCCGTTTTTAATGCAGTGCCGCCTGAGGGCCGGAAGATCATGAGCAATCAATAGACGAGTTTGGTTTAAGGCCGGAAGTCCTCAAGTGCATGCTCAATAGAGCTGATGTGGGGCAAAAGGAACTACGATGGCTACTTGTTGCGTGGTGGCGTGCACAAACTGGTATTGTAAAGACGGGGGCATAGGGTTTTTGCGTTTCCGTGGCAAGAGACAACGACAGGCGTGGATTTGAGCTATAAATCGGAAGAACTTTATCCTGAATGATCACACTAGAGCAGGGGTGGCCAACCCTGGTCCTGGAGAGCCACTGTGTCTGCTGGTTTTTATTGTTACTCAGCTCTTGATTGATGAATTAAAGCAGTTGATTACAAACTTCATTTATATCACCTGGTGTCTCAGGTTTATATCGGGTGGGGAAAACCAAACTCAGCTCACGCTGTGGCTCCTCAGGACCAGCATTATCCACCCCTGCTCTATTAACTTTTATCTGTACCCTGTACTTCTTTGTCTGCATTACAACTACGCTAAATATCCAACCACATTGACAAATCTTGGTTAACACGTAGATTGCTGTCACAACTTGCAAGTCTGCTTAAATGGGTCTAGGAGTCTTGTGGGTTGTTCCTGCTAATTGCTTGATTGGCTCATTATTACCAATTAAACCTGAGACACCAGGTTCGATCAGTTAAGTGAGTAATCAGCTACTTTAATCCATCAATCGAGTGCTGAGTAACACCAAAAATCAGCAGACACTGCGGCTCTCCAGGACCAGGGTTAGCCACCCCTGCACTGGAGTCTGCAGTACTCATTTTGTCAGCAGCTGGCCCTACTTCACTCTGTCCATTTCCATACAAACGAAAGGATCCCACACCAACACAAGCTAAAAGGAAGGAGGAATCTGATCGGAGAAATATATTTAAGGTACTGGTTGATATTAAATTATTGAAGTTGGCCCACTAATTGACTAAGAATTATTTCATCTGTTGTTGCTTCAAGCTGAGAGAAACAAATATTTGTTCTATGTAATGAGAATTTCACGATCGCAGTTGTGCAAACTACACATAAATTGCACAGTCATCCTACTAATAACTTGTTCAGTAAACTTTGCGTGATCACAGACTTCAGTACTTCATCTAACATTTCTCAATTTATACAGACAGCTCACAACGGCAGCCAACGAACACAAACAAAATACAAACCAACAGAATCTGTCTCAGCTTAAAATGACTTAAACTAAATACTTGCTTTAACTAATTTGCTTGATTATACCATGAAGAATGGTCAAATATCATTTCCAAGAGGCCATTCTCAGCACTTACATCACCAGTAATGCACCAGGAATTTCATACTACTTGCAGCTCAAGCAAAGATCAAGCTGCATGCAGCATTTATATATTATATTTATCTGAGTATCGATGAACTTTAATTGCGTTCTGTTGCTGGAATAATTATTAGTACCGCAAAATTATACATTAATAAAGGTTGGGAACCCATAGGTTTCCATTTCTTCTTGCTGTATATAGTACAACTTGAAATATGCGATGCGTTTATACTCTTTACTTTAGCTAAAACCACAGAAAAGTCTGTAAAAACAGTCCACCGTGCCATCCACAGATGACACCTAAAACTCTATCATGCAAAAAGGAAGCCATTGTTGAGCATGATCCAGAAGTGCCGCCGTGTTCCGTGGGCCACGACTCAATTAAAATGTATTGTTGCAAAGTGGCAAGGTGTCCTGCGGTGAGACGAGTCCAAATTTGGCATTCTTGTTGGAAATCATGAGCGTTGTGTCCTCCGGGCTAAAGAGGAAAAAGACCACCCCTCCTGTTGCCAGCATTCAGTTCAAAAGCCAGCATCTCTGATGGTATGGGGATGCATTAGTGCATGTGGTGTGGGACACTTGCATGTTTTAAAAAGCACAATGAATGCTGAAAGGTAAATAAAGGTTTTAGAGCATCATATGCTCCCCTCCAGACGACATCTATTCCAAGGAAGGCCTTGTGTATTTCAGCAGGACAATGCAAAACCACATACTGGAGCTTCTCCAACAGCATGCCTTCATAGTAGAAGAGCCCGTGTGCTGAACTGGCCTGCCTGCAGTCCTGATCTTTCACCGATTGAGAACATCTGGCTCATAATTAAAGGAAAAGTCTGTCAAAGGAGACCCAAAACTCTCCAGCAGCTGGAAGACTGTATTAAACAAGAGTGGGATCAAATTCCAATAGCTAAACTCAAGAAACTTGTCTCCTCAATGCCCAGACACCTCTACTGTGTTAAAAAGAGGAGGGGATGCTACATCACGGTAAACAGGTCCCTGTCCCAACTTTTTTGAGACCTGCAGCCATCAAATTTGAAATGACCACATTTTGTGGAAAAAATTGTAAAATTTCTCACTTTCAACATTCGCTATGTTATCTCTGTTCTATTGTGAATAAAATACTGGCTAGTGTGATTTGGAAGTCATTGGGTTTTGATTTTATTCACAATTTACATTTAGTCCCAACTATTTCAGAATTGGGGTTGTAATTTGACAAAATAGATTACATATTGTCCTATAACCTTACTGTCCGCAAAAAGAAAACGAAAGCAAGCTTTCAGCCAACAGTCTAAGGAAAACTGTGCAGTTGTGCAAATTGTTGACCCCTTAAACTCTAAATTTTCACTTAAGCTTTCCCTTAAGTAGTTTCAAAGTCAGAAAAAGTTATTTCATATTGTAGGACAATGTTATATACTTCTGTATCTTCTGGTGGCAGGAGTTCACTGAAGCTACTACATGCTTACATTGAGAGAAATATTCAAACCCAGGATGCCATGTTTTTTTAGCCACATGACACCATCAAATGGAAAACATCCATATCGATCACATAATTTAAGAGCCATTCCACGAGAAAATGTCAGTTTTTTAAGAAGTTGAGAAGTTGTCCTCTCTGGAATTCAATGAAACTTGGTAGGTTGGTAGATATGGGTGTCTCTCAGACAAAGCAGAATTTTTATGTCCGCATCTCACTTTGCCTACCGGTGGCGCCACCTGGAAGCCACCAAAGTGGCTGTTTTGTCCTCTAACAGCTTTTTACACCAAATTTTATATTGACTATCATGATTTAAGGGTACACAAAACCAAATATGTTATACTTTTATCATGACCTGTGACACTTCATATCCAGTTAGACATCAGCACCACATTGTGGCCAAGCTGTGTAACTATGTTATTGAGCAGGAGTTATTTGAAAAATGACAATAAAAATTGAGGATGGGAATGGGAATAAAATAATATCCCAGATATATACCAATCTAGAATGCTTTATTATGCATTAACTCACAACAAGACCATCAGTGAATAGTACCTTGGCATCTGGCTGGGTTAGAGCAATGGACACCCAGAAGTTTCAGTCGAAACTGATTTTTGGTGCATGCTTGCAGAATATTTTCTCAATGACCCAGATATGTACTGCAGTGGTAAATGCTGTTTATTGTACCAAGCATTTCTTTGGTCATATCTACACTTTTCAAGCAAGACAGAGCCAAATTTGGAGGAAAACTCAAGAGGGGCCATTTCGTAGCAGATTGTGCCTATGTTTAAGTGGCATTATTTTGTTTACCCAGCAAGATAGAGATCTGAAATTCACTGGACATATAGTCCATTTGGAGTACATTACAGCTTTAGTAAAATCTCAATGGTAGTATTTTCAGTGTAGATGATATTCAAAATCAAATTTCAGATGTTGACCCCAGGGTGCGCTGAGGGGGATACAAGTACTGGCTATCCCCAGCAATGTACCAAAGATTTTTTTTGAATTGTGAGACACACAGTTAGTTTTCTCTGAAAATGAAGAGTTTTATTTGGTACTATGCTGGGTATATATAGCTTTCTGACTGAAGGTGGCCCTCAATTTAAAATGTCCCACTGTTTTAAAAAAAAATATTTGGCTGCATTTCTCATCCTTGCAAAGCAAGAATTTTGTGCAAAAGGAATTAAAGGCCTGTCCCATAGAGGCACCTGTCCCAAAATTAGGCCAGCTGCATTCAGTGTCTGAAGTAAATACAACCCCATTTCCAAAAAACATGGGAAGCTGTGTAAAATATCAATGGAAGCAGAATGCAATGATTTTCAAATCAATTGAACTTTGCATTTATTTGAAAATAGTTCAAAGACAATAAATCAGATGTTGAAACTGATTATTTTTCATTGTTTTTGGAAAAATATTTGCTCATTTTGAATTTGACGACATGTTTTAAAAAAGACTGGGAAAGTTGCATGATGCTTAAAAAAGACAACTTGCAGAACATCACACAGCTATTTAGATTATTTTGCCACAGGTCAGTAACATGATTGGATATAAAAATCTTTCATAGGAAAATATGGCAAGGGCTTAACCACTCTATAAAAAACTGTCAGGGGAAATATTTCGACAATGTTAAAATAAATTGTTTTCAACTCAAAATTGAAAAGTATTCAGAGATTTCATCCCCTTTGCTACATAATATCATTAAAGATTCCAGAGAAATCTCTATGCATGGGACAAAGGGCAAAATCTGATTTTGAATAGCTTTGATTCTTAGGTCCTCAGGTGGCACTCCATTAAAAACAGACAGGATTCTGTAGTGGAAATCACTGCATGGACTCAGGAACACTTCTGTTAAACATTTTCAGTCTAGCACTGCACATTTGTCACAAATGCAAGTTAAAACTCTGCCATATAGAGGTTAAACCATGTTTAAATAAGATCCAGATTCACTGCCTTCTTATCTGGGCTCGAGCTCATTTAAAATGTATTGAGGTGAAGTGGAAAACTGCCCTGTGGTTTGAACAATGAAAATGTGAAATTCTTTTTGTAAATCAAGGATGCCACCCTTCTGGGGTAAATAGGATAAGGGTAATCAGGCTTATCAGCAAACTATTCAAAAGCCAGCATCCATGATAGTATGGGGGTACATTAGTACACATGGCATGGGTAACTTAAGCATACATGAAGACACCATTGACGGTGAACGATATATACAGGTTTTAGTGCAACATTTACTGCCATCAAGAAAAAGGGAAGGCCTTGCTCATCTCAGCAATACCATGCCATACACCATACTCAGCATGTATTACAACATGTCTCTGTAGTAAAAGAATCTGGGTGCTAAACTGGTCTTCCTACAGTCCAGGCCTGTCACCCACTGACAATATTTGGCGCATTATGAAACAAAAAATCTGACAAAGGAGGCTGCAAACTGTTGAGCAGCTGAAATCTTACATAAAGCAAGAATGGGAAAACATTTTGTTTTCAAAACTACAGCAGTTGGTCTCCTTCATTCCTATACGTTTACAGAGTGTTGAATAAAGATGTGATGTAAACATGCCCGTTTGCCAACTTTTTTGAAATGTGTTGCTGACATCAAATCCAAAATGAGCTATCAATCATTGCATTCTGTTTTTAATTACATTTTACATAGCGTCCCAACATTCTTGGAAATGGGGTTTTAAAAGCTTGGGCTTTGAAAAAATTGAGGTTTTTTCGATATGCCTATCATAAATATAGCAACCTAAAGGCAATGGTGTAAATAATACAGAAATGCACAGTTTTTAGTCAAATAATGCAAAAATCTTTTTGGGAGAAGGTACCCACCCCACCCCCTCCCCCCAGTGTCCAGATGATGGATGTCAAACACTACTGATGGTCTGAATGTATTTGGCTTGAGTCGGTGTGAACTTCCAACTTCAATTGTCCCCCAATACATTTATGCCCACTGAACCATAACACCAAAACAAAACTTGCGCTTTTCCATTCTCACTGCATGGCAGTCTTTGCAAGCTACATTATAAAAAGCTGTATCGTCAGGCCCTGTCTACACGAACACAGATATTTTTTAAAAAAATCATTGGCTCTTCATTTGAAGAAAAAACCTGTCCACAAAACCCTGTTTCAGAAAATATCCCCATCCACACAAGAATGCAAAAACAGCTACAAAGACTCAAATCAAGTATTCCCAGCCAGCGATAATGTTAAAACAGTCTAATGCCAGAGAAGAACTTCACATAACCCAGTGGTTCTCAAATTCGGTCCTGGCGCCCCCCTGTGTATGTTGGTTTTTATTCCAGCCACAACTGCAATTCTAGGATTTTATAAAGCTGTTACTTTGTCTTAATAAGCAGCATTTCATGTTTAGAGTAGATATTTACTATCTTAAGTCAGATTTGGATGGACATATCAATTGTGCCAAGATGAATAAAAACCCTTGAACATATTGTGCTTAATTTTCAATATTGCTTGGATTTTCAGGTGAAAGCATTTTTAAACAGATCAAATTAGACTCTGAGAAAATCAATAAGCTCCAAATTAAGTTTCTGAACACAGGTGTTTTGAGTTTTTCCCAAGTAACCTGCCTGAACCAAATAAAATCAACAGAAAACACAACAGGTGAGACTCCACTGTTTGCTAAGTAAATTTTCAGATTTTGCCACCATGTCAAAAGTTTCACCAATGAGGAACCTTTTGATTATTTATGTTGATTAAATGTTTGGTTAAATTATTTCCCTCTGCTAATATTTACAATATATCTCAATGTGGATATTTGCATAAATACACCCAATTAAAACAAATCAACAGCTTGTTAAAATCCTAAGATTGCAATTTAGAACAAAAACCAGCATATACAGGGGGGCGCCAGGACCGAATTTGAGAACTACTGACATAACCAAACAGTGGGCTTGCGCGAAATGAGGTCTGACATCACTGTTTTCCAAAAGCTTTGTTTTACATTTTCATGTGGATACACAGCATTTTCAAGAATCTTCAATTTAGAATGCATTTTAAATCTCCTCTTAAGTGACAAAAAATGCCATTTATGTATAGACGGGAGATCAAAACACACAGAAAAATCTAAATATTTCTAAAATATCTGGGCACATAGGGACAGGGCCTAAATGCCTAAGAACTATTTCAACAATTATATACTGAATCTAAAAAACTGATAGGTTCATCAGTTCATCAGTAGGCCATAGGTTCTTGACTATAAATGAATGTTTATAATGCCACCAACTTTTTCATTTTGGTCATTTTAAACATCAGAGAGTGTTATGCTTAATTCAACAGTTGACTTCCTAGGAAGAATACAGCACGAGCAAAAAATATAAGGCACAATGTGTACTGAGATTTCTGTTGTCATCGAGGATGGGGACTTCGTGCATTCTCAAAAACCTGAAAACAACATCATTACTTCTCCAGAAGTAATCACTTGCTGAAAACAGGTTGGGAAATACAGCATAGGTTACACTGAAATCCATGACCCTGCATTGCTCATATTACAAACTTGAACTCACTGGAATTCGGCTACATAAATGGCTACAAGAACAGACATGAGAGACCTGTAGACTGATTGATCATCCCAGTCATATGGCCCGTGGCTTCCCTTTTTTGCATCGTACAACACCACAATCCATGAAACTGACAAAAGGGGAATAAAGCCTGTAAATAATACAAAACATAACTGAACAAAAACAAAAACAGCTGCCGTCTGTTGAATTAGCTAATGGTAGCCACTGTGTTGCAGGTGCTGGAATTTGAGGGGGCGGGGAGAATGGAGGACTGTAAGAATATGGATACAAGGCAGGAAACTCAATGCAAGTTAACAAAATATTGGCAGATTATTCTGTGGCTTGCTTGGGGTGGGGTGAACTGAACTGAACTGAATCCAGCATGGAAAGCAAGTCCTCCCCATTAGCTGCCACTCCACATGAAGTTCTGACTGCCCAATGAGATAGAAAAAACAGCAGACTGATACCTCATCGCACAATCAGCTAAAGAATTGATGCAATGGTTTCATTGCTTAGTCCTCCACATTCACTGCCATCACCCATAGGATTCTGACTGCCCAATAAGTCAGGAGAGACAGCAGGCAGATCTCACCACACTCAGCTACTGAATAATTACAATGGCTTTGTTGCTAAAGACCCGGCCAATAATGCCATCATTAAAATACCTGCCATTATGAAACCTGATAGACTTATGCTCCCAAACAAGAGTCCAATCGTTACAAAAAACAAAGACGAGATGTGAGACACCAGCCTCCAGGGCTTGCCTTTCGTTCCAAATTTTCCCTGCCTTTTCTCTAATTACTATTAATTTCAGTTCTTAATTATTGAGCCTGGGAGGTGAGAGGGATGTAATTTGTTGGTAGAAAAGTGGACTTACAGAATTGCCCCCCACTGCACCTGACATTACACATTTGCACACAAGGCCAGTCACTTTGTGTTAGTTGTGACACGTGAGTGGCAAAGGATCAAGGGATCCTTACGTGCAGGCACAGGCACAGGCACATAGAAAGGGGTCGGACAAAGGGAGTACTTAAGTTAATTTAATACCGACATGCACATCATGAGCAGCGTATTCCACCATTTGATTGGATGACGATCTTGTAATTCTAGTACCAGATGATGGTACACTCCATTCCAACCCCCCACGGTAACTTTTGGTATCGAAAATCGCCAGTTTAGGGTTTGCTGAGCCAGCTCAAGCAAGGAAAACCTGGCTAACATTGTACTTGCTCATACTAACCCCCGAGAATGGTATCCCAACATCTGAAGAATCGCAATAATACCATTTCTCAGAATACAAATCACTGCTTATACTCAAAAAAATTGCCGTCAAAATCCAAATTTTTGCAGAAGTTATTATACTTAATTGAATGAAGGATGACAGCCATTCAATCCTTCATTTGTAGCTGAATGCTGAAATAAGTACATTTGGAAAAATGAATAGGAGGAAAATGCAATGGCCAAATAATGCATAAATAAATTTAAAAAGACAATGCTGAAATAAATACAATTGGAAAGATGAATGAAGGAAAAATGCTATGAAAAAAATAATGCATAAAGATATGTAAAAAGACAATGATGAATACATTTTGAAAAATGAACAGGGGCAATATGCATCAGCTAAGTAATGCATAAATAATCATAAAAGGCAATGTATTTTATTTTTGGAGCATTTATTGGCATTTAATTATTGAGTCACTTATTTAATACTTCATTTATTTAGGATTTTGGCAGCTTCGGTTTTTCATACAAGTGGTATGCAAAGGGTGCTGGCGTGTGCTTACGTAAAGTACACTTGTGCCTTATGAAGAAAAAATGAGTCCATTTTTTTATAAATTGGACATACCACTAGTTGCAAGGCGCTTTACTAAAGTGCACATGTGCCTATTAAAAGATTTACATCAATATCACCTCCCCGGCTGAGTTTCAATGGTTTATCAGCATGCCCTCATTCACTTCCTCTCAGCACTTGATATTATGTAACTTATACGTCACACGCTGGCTACTTGGAGAGCAGAGGCAAAGTGGGCGTGAGATTGTAGTGGAATACACCTACCCACGTACATTTTCAGCCCGAGCTATCATTGATAAACCACCAAACTTTGCGTTGTACTGCATTTTACAAATCATCAGATATATCTGCTGACCCATTTAAATGAGGTGATGCTGCCCTATGTGGATAACTGCAATAATGTCTGTGCTTGGTAGCCTAATTCGCTGCATCAATTTCTGATTCAGAAACTGGGCTAATGTTTGAGATCTGTATCATGCTTGATAATTCCTGTTTTTGCTCGCCTGATTAGCAATCAGCAATTTATTTGCTCAATTATTTAAACTCATACAAAGCCAGCCTTCGTGCAGATGTAGATGCCTGAGGACATAGAGCAGCTCTTCTTATGGATGCAGTTATTGAATATTCACAAGCAGAACTGGAACACAGTCGAGAATATTGACGAGTTCACTCCTATCCCTGTTTTTCAGGAGTTGCATGAATTAAACTCCTCAGCCAAGCCTGATGTGCAAACTGCTCAATATCCTTGCCCATAGTATCTATCCAGCAGTTTAAAAAAATTATCCCTTGGGACAGAAAAAATTGCTGTCCTCTGTAGCAACCACTTCAGTTACAATGACCCAATGGTATTCCAAGTAGTTTAAAAAAATAAATAAAAAAAAATCAGTTTCCTGAGGCAAGAATTCGCCATGGTATTGACAATATGTCATTCTACTATCAATTTCAGTCATCACATATAAAAAAACGCGCAATTTCCTATCGTGGATTAATGTGTAGATATGTCGGTTGAAGAATTTAGCTGTCTTTTAGAGCCTCATACATGCTCTCATGGAAATCCAATCTCTTTAATGGTGATCCAATGGTATCTGTGTGAAAGCCCAGCTGTAGTTCACGCCCACGTGAAATTCCCCTGGTAATTACCAGTTGGTTGACACAATTTTTATCCAATTGCAGACAGTATAAGCTTTCTTAAGTAAGTGTAAGACATTGATTGGACGTTAAAAAAAGATATTAAAATACTTGCGTGATAGGGTTACATTGTATTCAATAAACTTTACGCAGCTCAGACTGACGTGGTAGCATGGGAACAAAAACCTCCAGCAATGAGCCTGGAGAGCTGAGCTTATTTGCAGGATGGAAATGTGATTCTGAGATGAAAAATATCAGTTATTCTGAATGGAACAGACAGGAGGGCTGGCAGCATTGATACTTTTGAGGCTCAATAATTCTTTTGAAAAGTGAGTAAAGCTGTCTTTGATTGGTGTAGCTCAATCTGACTTTTAGCCTGCTAGCTAACTAGCCAGGTATTTCTTATTTTTGGTTTACCACCGTGATCACAGAGCTAGTTTGTCACATTGGGTAACAAAAGAGTAGTCGATACTGCAGTGTGCTGGCATTTTTCTTAACCAGGCGATCAGTTTTAGAATTTATTCCACATTCAATGAAACTGAAAGCCTTGCATTTTTGCTCTTTTAAAGTGCGAACAGCTATTACTGTGACCTGAGTTATACTTGTTCCATAATGGGTGTGAAAAGCGTTGTTACCAGCTTGCGTTTCGCTAGGATGATCGGAATTGTAAATAGGAAGCTTTCCGTCTGAGTAAACGATCTGACCGTAAAATAAGCAGTTCCTCTAATGAGTAACTGTGCTTGCTGACGCGGCTTTGTAGATAAATGGACGAGACTCTGAACTTTATTGTAGAGAGGTCACTGGTGACCACTGAGGTCCAGCTGCGCCTATATTAATGAACTCATGCTAAATTCAAACAGAAAATCATCCATTCATATTGAACTTCACGAGTACAAAGTTGATTTGCATTAAAAATAATCATATTTTATGAATTGAGAGAGCGCCATTTTCAAGGCTCTGTGATTTTGAGGAACCACCTGGATAGCTATCTTATTTGGCTTATAAAAAGTGGATGATTTAATATTTCATGTTCAGATGAGGACTACTTGTAGCCAAACTCCGCCAGCCTTCGTACTTCCGCTTAATTTCATTTCGCTTCAGTCCTCAGTCTGATCACTCGAAGCTCTGCCTCGTTTACGATCAGCAGAAAATACGCTGGACCAACCAACAAACAGAAGGTGTGGCCGAGAGCCACGATGTAGCCGCTGCGCCAAGTTTGAAATCGTAGTCTCGGAAATCAACAATAGGTACGGACAAAGATACATTGGAGGCCATTTGCTCTGTCGTGGAAAAAATCCAGGGTATCAAGGACTTATAGCCACAACAAGATGAATGTTTGGTTAGTTTTTTGAATGGAAATTATGTTGTAGAGGTACTCCCTCCAGATTGTCATATCTATTTAATAGCCATCATGAAATAGGCACCCTGTTCATCTCTGTGAGAGACAGCTGAACCACCTCAGCTAGCTTGAAGCTTATAGTGTTACATTGCCCGCGAATTTCACACTATTTAAGTTAGCAGAGAACTTTTTAAGCCGTGGTTTTTTTCCATGTCACAAGACCTATTCGCTGTCTCAGTGTTATGTTGTCATTATCCATGAATGAAATGGCTGTCTGAGACGGCCAAATGCTTAGAGCCCATTTGTGTTGCTATAAAGTTAGATAGCGAGCTGGGTATGATGTTAGCGCAACTATGGTTAATGGTTCAGTTTTCGAGTGAACGCAGATTTCGTCCTGATGTAAGTAATGCATTATTCTCACCAATTCTGCCGTTGGTTTTGGGTCTCTTACTTTTTTTTAACAGCAGCAGTATCTGCAGGAATTACGATAGCTCAACAGTTTGTTTCTTGTAAGGATAACAGAAATAGCACCATTGGTTCTTTAAAGTGAATGAGTGAAGGCAAAAATTTCGTAGATGGGCATATGTATGGGTACAGTTTTGACTTTAATGTACTGATCAGTTTGTTTTTGCTGCATTCCTGGTAAGAAGGACTGTATTTTTCAGCGGAAGTACTAGGTGGCTGAGCCGGAGCATAACATACATCATTGCCAAACGTTAGTGATTCGTTTACGGGTACACCAGTGATTTTAAACTTCTGACAAGCGCCCACCCACCAGGAAGTAAACACTTGTCAATGAAGACTGACCAGACTCGGCATACGAAGCAAAGCGAAGTAGCAGAGTCCGGTTCTACCAGGCTAGAATACTTGCGGTCTAGGAGTTTATTATCCCAGAAATATTTTGCTTTAACCCCAGCCATTTTTCAATCCTCAGAATTTTTTTTTTTAGTTTCAATGGTGAATTCTCATGAATACTTTTTATGTTTGCAGCCCATTTTCTCTACCAAAATCATAAAAATAAACTGAAATACGATGTCATTTTAAATGCTGTACGTGTCTTTTCTGAGTTAAGCTGCATTCGTTCTCACTATGAAACTTAAATCTTGAATTATAAAGCATCAAATTGGGTAACCCACAAATTGCCAAATTTGGCTTGTGTGCAAAGGGGTTAATTCAATTAAGATGATGTAAGCATTCAAATTAATATATCCAAAAGGGTGAAATCTTAGGTATATTGAACCATACTGTCACACAAAAAGCTTTAATTACACTAAGCACTAAACAAATTTACACAAATGCCATTTTATGAGCTACATGAGTTCAGAGTCTTGGAAAGACATGACATTTTATTTTGTCATTTCTGTGCAGAGAAAAATGTCTCATCACTTTGTGATGCAATGTACAATAATGCTATCAAAAATCATGGCGGGTCATTCCACAAATTCGTCTCAGTAACGAAGCAAATTAATGTTAGGTTAAACTGCGACAAGTTTAATTTCATTAATTTACTGCTCAATTTATTTATATCATAATTTGTTGGTTAGCCAACAAACCTAAGTTTTGAATGCAACACTGCAACCTAATCGTGGGTGTAATTTCTTACCCAGAATCCATATCTGCTATAAATTGTGGGTGAAATACACCTTTGGAGTGACTACCATCGTTGACTCGCTCCTTCAGCCCACCGAGGGTCAATATCACCAAGTTCGCTTAAGATTTCTAGACAAGTGGAATAACATTCATGATGGCGATGGGCATTCTCCCAAGGGAAAGTGCAGAGGGGAAGTAAACAAGGGCAAGTTGAACAACTACTGAAAGTTGACCTGGACTTCGTACTTAATAGCTATATGAAAAGAGTTTTAACTGCCGATAAGACTAAAATGTAGTACCGATTGAGAGGTGCGGTGAGGTGGCTGTTTAACAGTAACCTGGTAAAAAATAAAATAATAAATAATAAATTTGAACTATCACTTGCAATCACTTCAAAACTTGATTACAGAATATAAGCCTTTGTCAGCTGTGAGGCGGTAGCGAGCACAGAGCGATTGCTACTGAAATAGACTTCAGTGTCTGATAACGAATGACATGATCAACCAGGTTACATGGCAAAGATTCAAACTGGTGTTGGTTTTTCCCCAAAGAATGATTTGGGCAGAAAAGAATGAGGATTAATGTTTTCACTGAGCTTAGGCAGGTAGCCCCTGAAGATTATCTGAATGCATATGGCCACTTTAAAGTTAGTTTGTCCCTCAACTTAATTCTTTTTATTTTCTTTTTTCTAAAAAAAAACCCAGGTCATCTGAGCAGTATACGAGAAAATTTTTATGAAGATTCAATACGATTATAAAGACATTAGTACAATAAACTGCAATCATATCAATACTTTTTATTGTTACCGATGGTCCATAAATTGAATATGAATGTTGTATACTGTACTTATGATGTCAAGTTCAATTCCCAGCCTCATCTCACTTTAAGTGCAGCTCTATTCACATTTTTTTAAAACACCCAAGCATCATATGGACCATGTGAATTTATAACTGCTCTGTATAATGAATCACTAATTGCTACAGTAGTGAGGAGCACAGCTCACAATAAGTCTGTTTAAAAACCATGGAAATTGATGTGTATGGGGAAATAGGATGGCACGTGATAAAGCTGAATGCATTTGAGGCGTGGAATTTCCTGGGAGTCTTGTGAAAAATCAAAAAGAAACAGACTGAGGCTTCATTTAGCAGCTTGAGTTGAGACACATTTCTGCGAGCTCACACACCGGACTCCTCATCCGATCCTGTAAAAAGAAAAAAATAAGAGTCAGACTCACTGAAATCTGAACTCTGCCAGGGCTTTGTGGAGGTGAACACACGATAAAGTCAACATGGCATTCACTTCACATAAGGAGGAATAAACGTTTCAAACTTCTATTGGCATTATACACAGGATTTTTACCAAGAAAATATGCCAGTGGTCAGACAAATGACTCTTCGGGTCAAGGCAAGTTTTTGGCTCACAGAACGCTTAGTGTAACTAGGCTGCTTGTAGGGTGGATGTACTGTCGTAATTACTAACTGCAATGCAATTTATAATACCTGACACAATGCGTAATAAATTTTGTTGCAATTTGTAATACCACAACTGTCGCAATTTGTAATAAACTGAGCTGTAATAATTTGTGATGTTCCTTGCCTCAATAAGCAATACAATTTTCAAAATCTGTTCTGCTCATATTCTCAGGCTTTCTGATTCATGTTAAAGCTATTATGCAACCAAACACTTTGGTAAACATCCATCCGTACATGTAGAGCAGTGGTTCTCAGTTCGGTCCTGGCGCCCCCCTGTGTATAACATTTTTAAACAGATCAAATTAGACTCTGAGAAAATCAATAAGCTCCAAATTTGGTTTCTGACTACAGGTGTTTTGAGTTTTTCCCAAATAACCTGCCTGAACCAAATAAAATCAACAGGAAACACAACAGGTGTGACTCCATTGTTTGCCAATTAAATTGTCGGGTTTTGCCACCATGTGTCAGGAGTTTCACCAATGAGGATCCTTTTGATTATTTATGTTGATTAAATGTTTGGTTAAATTGTTTCCCTCTGCCAATATTTACAATATATCTCAATGTGGATATTTGCATAAATGCACCAAATTAAAACAAATCATCAGCTTGTTAAAATCTAAAGATTGCAATTTTAGTTGGAACAAAAACCAGCATACACAGGAGGGCGCCAGGACCGAACTTGAGAACCACTGATGTAGAGCGATGATTTCATGGGTCGCATGGTTGATTAAAGTTTTTGACTTTGCTAATAACTTGATAATTTCAAAGTCCAGGTTTTTTTTTTTTTTTAAATATCATTCAAATAAGTAAACAGTTGCTTATTAAACAGCCAACAGGAAATTTGGTTGGTTCTTTTTATTGTCAGCGTATGAGCACCTGCTGTGCGCTGCTAAACAAGAGCAGACTTTCAATGATCCGTCCTCGAATAAAAGTGGGACGGAAAAACCAACTGAATTACTGACAGACAGACAGACTATTCAAATGTGTAGTATTTTGCTAGGGGATCATAGCTTACTGTTGCCTTGTTGTCAATTCCTCTTTCTTTCTTTTAGCAGAAAGTTGTTGGATATAAATGTTTACATTCATGTAACATTTTCCAACCGATTTCACAACTTGCATGTTGATTTTTCGAGTTACTCTTTGGTCAACGACTAAGACAAACTGTAAAGGTGTACAATGCCTCGCATTTGTGAATGTTTTGTTGACCGAAGAGTTTGTTTCCTTTGTCCTTAAGATATGACGGTCCCAAAACCTGGTAAAGTCAGCATGCACCGCTTCGAAAGCTTGTTCACAGAACTGGGCTAGACCACAGTTGTGCTGATGACAGAAGGCTCTCAGGTGGTCTCTGTTGATATGAAATTTTGAGGTCATACTGATGAACAGCTGCATGTAAGCATCGCAAAACATAAGGATATGATCCTCTCAGCCGGGGAGTAAGTATAAATGAATGAGACATTTAGGAAATCAGTTAGTTATTGGAAAAGAATCCGGCGTAATTTGCTATTCATGGAAATCTTAGAGTATAAAGATTTTGCCTCTTTAAATTTAAAACGGGATCAATTTTAGTTTGTTGTCATTGCAATAAGCACGTATTTACTTTGATTTGAAAAAGGTAATTCGTTGATATGGCAACCATTTTGTTGGCAATGCTTTGGCAAATAAGATATAAATTGCTTATCGGCATGAAAGAGCAGTGCGGTGCCAAAGAGGAATCTTCCGGTAAAATCTTTGACCATCAGTTACCTCACAATATGTCAAAATGGCAAATAAAAAAAATTAAAAAAATCTAATGTTCTAAAAAAAATTCCCAACGGATTTTTTTTTTTTTGCTTTTTCTCCATGTTAATCAGCTAAGTAAAGACAAGACATTATCACTGAAAAATCCCCAGTAGAATTTTATTTCATTTTTTTTACCTAAAAGGTGTTAAAGCTCAGTGTGTGGAGGATACAACTGCATTTTGCCCCAGGATACTAAGGAGGATGGCGAGAGAAGCAACAAAATATCCAAGAATCATTAGGTGCATCTCAAAACGTAGGCTACATCTTTCGTAAGCTGCATTTTTAGGGGTCTTTACTTAAGTCCATCCGCCAAACCGACGAGACATCATTTCGTCTTTGTTAAACAGTTTTGGTTTAAGCAAGATGGAAATAAGTGATGACCCCTAAAATGCATCCTTCGAAGGATGCAGCCTATGCTTTAAGATTCACCCACTATGAAGGAATTGCAGGCTTGGTGGCATCTTGGTGCCAGTGTCACCAGGTTACAAAAAGCACCATCAGGCGCCACCTCCACAACCACAAGCTCTTTGGAAGGTTTGCCAGAGGAAAGCGTTTTCTGACCAGACGACATAAGCAAGTGCTTGGAGTTTGCCAGACAACGTTTAAATTACGACTGGAACATGATGTTTTGGTCAGATAAAACCAAAATTGCATGTTTCGGTCAGATACAGCATCGGCACGTTTGGCGTCGATACAGAGATGCATACAAGGAGAAGCAGCTCATACCCACAGTGAAATATGATGGTGGGTCAGTCATGTTTTAGGGCTGTTTTAATTCAAGGGGCACTGGTTAAGATAAAAGGCATAATGAATTCCACCATGCGTCAAGATATTTTGGCTGACAATCTGCTTGCCTCCCCCAGAAGTCTGGGACTTAGCTGTTGCCCATTGCAGATAATATAAGGGCAGAAGAGATTAGCAGGGTAGCTGAGGAAATAGCCATGGCTTAGCTTTGGAGCGAGACGCCCAACTCTGCTACCATTGAAAACCCCTGTGTATGCTAGCAACAGGAGCCAATCAATTTAGCATTCGCCCAAGTCAAAATGTAGGGTGAGAATACTTTTGATCAAATGTGCATGTTTGAGGTAGGCAAATAATAGTCCATCCAGTTTGCGAGTAAGCTAACGTTATGCAATGTCAATGTTTGACTGGCCATACTACTGTTAATGTGACGTGGCTAAGGTGCATTAAAAAGCTATGACTAGCTCCTGCTCACTCTCTCAAGGGGATATCATTACAAGGTGAGCCAACCTCTGCAACTTCCTGGAGGAGTACAGCGTTTGTCTTGCAGTTGTTTCATGGGTACATACAGCGTTCGTCTTGCAACAGCTTAATGGAAATAAGCAGCGTTAGACCCACCACCACACGCTAATTGCCTGGCTCTGAAAATGCACACTATAAACGCTAAATTTAGTGATGTGGAAGTAAAAATTTTAATTTAAGCTGTGATTAATCTTCATTTACTCTGACCCAGTCACATATATACTGATGTCTACACATCTACAGCAATCCCAGAGGTGTTACCTCTGTTAAGATACCAAGATTATTCATATGGACCTTGCAGTTGCACTGATATATTTCTGACTCTGCTTAACTCCTGACTGTTTGTAAGAATGGGCAATGAGGGGGAGCGTTGGGGGACCTGAGGGCCGGCTGTAAAAAATGCCAACTTGCTTGATGCTACCAAGTGACCTATGGATGGGAAGCTAATCGGTATTGGAAATGCCTAGCTTGGTTTCTGTGTTGCCCAAAATCCCATAAATTTGCACATTAGTTAGACAAGAGTTTGTCACTAAAGTGACTATATCCCCTGCCGTTAGGTCACCAAAACCGACTGGTGTCTGCGCATTCCCAGTAGGAAGGTTGGTACCAAAAAGAATTGAAATAGGTTGACTCCTTGAGATATCGCGCTGACAATGTTCGGGACGGACGGACAGACGTACGGACAGACGTACGGACGGAGCTGAATACTATATCCAGTTTTTAACACTAAGAATTTCTGTGTAGCCGAACCATTATTTGGCACTTAAGACCATCCCAATTGAATTGTTTAAAGGAAAAAACTCATTTTTTTCTTTATTTCATGCATTCTTGGAGCTTAGAACTTAAATTATTCAGATTTTTTTTGACGTGAAGTTGTGTGAAATACTCTTTAGCAGTGTAAAGCATCAGAGGTGATTTTTTTTTTTTTTTTATCAATGAGTCTTGTGAGCGGAGTTTGTCTCTCAAAGTTTCGAATGAAATAGTTCTGGCTAGTTTGCTGGGGTCGCTAAAATAAAAGGTTTTGCTTCCCTTAAGAACAAGTGATTAAAAGAGTACTATATTTCAGTCACAAAACCATGGTCAGTGAATAACACACACTTTACAATCACCGCAAACAATTTTTCACGCTCTCGGTATCACTGCACGCTGGCTATCACCTATATTAAAGACAATATGCTTGAATGTTGACGGCTGCAACCTTAGAGAGCTATACACAGAGAGACGAGTTTGTTGTCAGACAAGAAAATACAGAAAAAATGGTGCAGATTTATATCGACAGAACAACCAAGACCAATGAGTATAATAAGAAATTATAATGAAGAAATGAATGCCTATTGCCTACATTGATATTATTGATGAGGCACAATAAGGACGGCAGTATAAACGCAAAAGTCCAAAACTTTCGCTGACTTTGTTGCATTCATTTTCCCCATCCTTACAGTTGTCACTAAGCAGTGCCATAACGGCATTCAGAAAATAGAACAGGCCCTCATGGCTTATTGCTTAATGAGCCTCATAAACTACTTCACGCAAATCTGTGCAGTTTCACAAGCTACTCCGGCGCAGAACTTACAAAGGCATTGATATTTTACCTCGTCATTAATGTGCAGAAGAAAACACTTCATAGTTTAGTGGCACAATGCAAAACAACTCTATTGTAAATTAATTGGACTGTTGCCAGCTCTACCAATTAGTCTAAGCAACACTTGCTAATCGGGAAAATTAAACTGTGAGAATTTTAGGTTATTTTGCACTGAAATGTGAGGTTTCCGAAGGCCTTTGTTACTGCAGACGGACCGCCACAGATTACAAGATGTAACTGATTATGTCTACATTTGGATGACTGATGAAATATAGCCAATTTGCTGTAGTAGTGTCTACACTACTATTCTGAGCGCCCTCCATAATTATTGGCACCCCTGGTTAAGATGTGTTAAAAGCCTTAAAATAAATTCAATTTTTATTGCAGAAGCATACTCTCACACTGAAAATTGTAGAAAAATGTGACCTTCAACTCAAGCGAATTTTAAAGGAAAAAAAAAATCCCTGACTAAGAAATAATAATTTTTCATAAAATCACCTGTTCCATAATTATTGGCATCCCTAAGAATTCCAAGGAAATAAATGTAATTGAAGTATTTCTGTCATTTCTACAGTAGTTTACAAACTTGATCAGCATATCTAGGAACATTCAATTAGTAATTCATTACTTCCTGTTTCCCTGGGGTATAAATATGACGTGACACAGAGGCCATTTCCCTTATCCACTTTTCAACATGGGAAAGACAAAGGAACACACCATTCAAGTAAGGCAGATGTGTGTCGACCTTCACAAGTCAGGCAATGGCTACAAGAAAATAGCCACTCGCCTCCTGCTGATATCTACTGTCAGAGGAATCATTCAGAAGTTTAAAACAACTAGAACAGTGGTAAACAAGCCTGGACGAGGACGCAAGGTTGTTTTGCCAACACGCACAGTGAGGAAGATGGTAAGAGAAATAAAAAGTTCTCCAAAGCTCACTGTTAAAGAATTGCAACAAATGGTAGCATCTTGCAGTCACAAAGTCTCCAAAACAACCATCAGGCACTATCTACATGCCGACAAGCTTTTTGGGAGCCATGCACGGAAAAAACCTTTTCCCACTCATAATCATAAACGCAAACGTCTGGAGTTCGCTAAGCGGTACAGGGACTTCAACTGGGACTGTCTGCTTTGGTCAGATGAGACCAAGATAGAGCTTTTTGGCAACAAACACTCTAAGTGGGTCGGGCGGAACACAAAAGATGAGTATGCAGGAAAGCACCTCATGCCCACTGCAGGCCTGTATCTCTTCCAGAGGCCCTGGGAACCTTGTTAGCTTGCATGGCATCATGACCCCTTGGAAATACCAGGACATTTTAAATCAAAATCTGGTGGCCTCTGCCCAAAAGCTGAAGTTGGGCCGTCACTGGGTCTTTGAGCAAGATAATGACCCTAAACATGTGGCCAGATCTACACAGAAATGGCTCACCAGACACAGAATCAAGCTCCTGCCATGGCCATTTCAGTCCCCAGACCTCAATCCCATTGAAAACCTGTGGAGTGAGCTAAAGAGGAGAGGGCAGAGGAGAGGACACAGGTCGCTGGATGATTTTGAGAGACTGTGCAAAGAGGAATGGTCGAAGATCCCTCTTTCTGTATTCTCCCATCTTGTGAAACATTATTGGAGAAGATTAGGTGCTGTTTTGTTGGCAAAGGGGGTTGTACAAAGTATTAACATCAGGGGTACTAATAATTGTGGCACACATGATTTGATGTAAAATAATTATTTCTTAATGTGGGATTTTATTCCCACTGTATAAATGAACTTAAATTAAAGGTTGGATTTTTCTCTTTTTTTTTATTGTGGTTCTATATTATTTAGAAAAAAACTGAATTTATTAGAAGCTACAGAACAGATCTTAACCAAGGGTGCTAATAATTATGGAGGGAGCTGTATACGGCTGTATAATTAGTCACCACCAAGTAAATTTTCTGCAGCCAAAATACCCAAAAGTAAGTGGAAGGATATTTCCCACAATATAAACAGAAAATATGCAGCATATCCACCGTCAATATAAAAAAAAAAATTATCTAATGTGGGCCGTTTAATATTTACATGATTATTTAACAATGGTGGATTTAAATCTGAAGAATGTTACTTCCTATGACTGAGATTTATTTGACTTTGCTGTCATTTGTAATACTCAAACAATTAGTCCTCTATCAAATTAGCAGACTATTTAATTATCTCAGCACATTACTGGTGCATTAGTTATTCCTTTTAGATTGCCAAAGTAATCATGTCGCCATAGCCATGAGTTTAATCGTGAACCCATCATTCGCAGGCTTGGGTGCAACTGCACCTCTGGCGTATCCACAAGTCAACAACCAATGTTTGAATTTCACTCACTTTCCACAAGCTTCATTTACTGCTACAGATCATCTCAGCACACTTTCGAAACCCACTCAGTTCTAGTTCAGTGGATACAGAAACCAAGAGAGTGAATATATAGGCACGTCAGCTAGCCAGTCTGCAAATCTCTTGATAATGCATCTTTATGTGCAGTGCTGTTTCTTGAAACACCATTAGTTACACGACTGCAGCTGAGATAAACACTTCAAATTGGATTACTGTCTATCTATGAATCGGACAAAGCAGCAAACTGTGCAGTAAATCGGCCAGAATTATGTTAGATTTACGATTCCACGCTTCTTACATTTTCCCCACTGATCCAAATTTGGTCAAGATATTTTTGCAATGTCTGAAAGCATCTGCGCCTATGGCTGGTTGGTTTTTATGACAGCATCGAGACGCTTTAAATGTACAGTACTGTGAAAAAATATTTGCCCCCTTCCCGATTTCTTCTTTTTTTTGCATATTTGTCACGCTTAAATGTTTCAGTTCATTAAACAAATTTTAATATTAGACAAAGACAACTGAGTAAATACAAAATTTTTAAATGATGAGTTAATTTATTAAGGGTGAAAATCGACCCAAACCTACCTGGCCCTATGTGAAAAAGTAATTGCCCCCTAATTCCTAATAACTGGTTGTGCCACCCTCGGCGACAACAACTGTTTGCAATAACTGGCAATGAGTCTTTCACATCACTGTGGAAGACTTTTAGCCCACTCTTCTTTGCAGAATTATTTTAATTCAGCCACTTTGGGGGGGTTTTCAGCATGAACAGCGTGTTTAAGGTCATGCCACTGCATCTCAATAGGATTTAAGCCCGGACTTTGACAAGGCTACTCCAAATTCTTCATTTTGTTTTTTTAAGCCATTCAGAGGTAGACTCGCTGGTGTGTTTCAAATCAGTGTCCTGCTGCATAACCCAAGTGCGTTTGAGCTTGAGATCAGAATCAGAGGGTTGGATGTTCTCCTTCAGGATTTTTCGGTAGAGAGCAGCATTCATAGATCCATCAAGTATGACAAGTCATCCAGGTCCTGAAGCAGCAAAGCAGACCCAAACCATCACACTACCACCATCATGTTTGACGTTTGGTATGATGTCCTTTTTATGAAATGCTGTGTTAGTTTTACACCTGATGTAATGGGATGCACACCTTCCAAAGAGTTCAACTTATGTCTTATCAGGCCACAGAATATTTTCCCAAAAGTCTTGGGGATCATCAAGATGTATTTTGGCAAATGTGAGACGAGCCATTGTGTTCTTTTTGGTCAGCAGTCGTTTTCACCTTGGAACTCTCCAAAGGATGAAATTTTTTTGTCCAGTCTCTGTCTTATTGTTGAATCATGAACACTGCCTTTAACTGAGGCAAGTGAGGCCTGCAGTTCTTCAGATGTTGTTTTGAGTTTTTTGGTGACCTTCTGGATGAGTAATTGATGCGCTCTTGGAATAATTTTGGTAGGCCGGCCACTCCTGGGAAGGTTCACCACTGTTTTCTCCATTTGTGGATAATGGCTCTCACAGTGATTCGCCTGAGTCTCAAAGCTTTAGAAATGGCTTTGCACCCCTTTCCAGACTGATAATATCAATATCTTTGTTTCTCATATGTTCTTCAATTTCTTTAGTTAAAGGCATGATGTGTTGCTTTTTGAGATCTTTTAGCCTACTTCACTTTGCCAGACAGGTTCTATTGAAGTGATTTCTCGATTCAACAGGTCTGGCTGTAATCCAGCCTGGATGTGGCAAGTGAAACTGGACTTTAAAAATGTGGTTAATCACAGTTACTTTAACAAGAGTTTGTCACTAAAGTGACTATTTCCCCTGCCGTTAGGTCACCAAAACCGACTGGTGTCTGCGCATTCCCAGTAGGAAGGTTGATACCAAAAAGAATTGAAATATGTAGACTCCTTCTTTGAGATATTGCACTGACAATATTCGGGACGGATGAACGACGGACATACTGACGGGCGGAGCTGAATACTATATCCCCCGCTTCGCGCTAAACGCGCGGCGGGGGATAACAGGGGGGGCAACTTTTTCACATAGGGCCAGGAAGGTTTGGATGGTTTCTTCCGCGTAATAAATTAAATCATCATTTAAAAACTGCATTTTGTATTTACTTAGATTATCTTTTTCTTAAATTAACATTCGTTTGATGATCGGAAACATTTAAGTGTGAAAAATATGCAAAAAAGTAAGAAATCAGGAAGGGGGCAAATACTTTTTCATGGCACTGTATATAAGATGTTAAAATCTGACTGTTGACATACTCCAAGCTAACATGCAAGAAACCTTGGTGAGGTCTTTGACTCTGATGTATAAAAAGATGCATGGTGCCCCAGGGTGTGAAAAGTGAGGCCAGTGCAGGAAGTGCCTTGAACTTGCATTTACTCAAATTGTCAGTACGGGGTGACTTCAGTGGTTGCAAAAATTCTACAGAAGTTAATGTGAAAATGACCCTAATTCTCACTTGATTTATTATATCGGCAAACATTTTCCTCATTAACATATGGTCTCCGTCGCTAGTTTTAGGACATGCTCAAAACAAAAATGATTTTCATTTTTGCTAATTATGGCCCCATTTAGAGTAAAATAGAGGGTAAAGCAAGGTTTGCTTTGAGGTGGTGCTATCCTGTGATTGACAGGACCTGCCACAGGACTTGTCAATCACATATAAACTTTAAGGTCAATCAGGATGGAGCATGGGATAGATGCATAACAATGGAAATCTATGGCACGTTACATATTAAATAGCCACAAACTTGTTTTGTTTTCTTGGAATTTGAACCATTTCACAGTGTGATTTCATGAAAGTTAACTGTAATATTTTTGTACAAAAAGACACTTAGAGGTTTCAGTTAAATTTTTCTGGTAAGCAGCAATATTTGGTTTTTTGGATGTTTATGCTAGTCAAAGTTCGCATCCCAATTATATCAGTTAACATGAATGACAGTGCTTTTCTAACCAAGCTAGCAAGCGGTAGTTGAAAACTTGGCGTTTGCTATGCTAATGGAACCATTCCCTACAAAGCTGATAGCTATCATGCATTAACCTAATGTGATGTGTTTATAAAATGTTTAGTCAGAGCCTGTTCATTTGTTTTGTGTTTCTGTGTATTGCATCAACATCAGTATACCTTTATTTGCTACAGTAATGTAAAGGATACTTTAATAAAACTGTCCATGTGGACATTGTGATGGTCCAGATTAACATAACGTTTAGCCAACTGAAATGTTAACTTTCTAGCTACATCGTCTTTGGGTCGTACGGAATACCTGTTAGTAGTTATCTTTAGGTAAACGGGTGAAAAATTGTTGATAGCAAGCTATTTAACTCGTACACGTAAATTGTGGCGTTCTATGACCCTTTTTTCCTGAAGCTATATAACTATCCTGCGTAGAAGTCAATTTATACTGGCTGGGTAGGAATAACAAAAGGTATTAATGTCACGATATTTTCAGATCAGATCCTCAGTTTTCAAGTGGTACTAGCAGACTGATATTAAGCTGTAGCTTTTTAGTTGTCTTTCTTGGCTTATTGATACAAATATTGTGATGGCAATCAAATGTGGTCTCAAGTAGAGGTTAAATCATTGCGATTTCAAGTGTTCACTGTGGTGTGTTACTTTTGATGTGTTTTCATGTTTACTTGCTGATATTACTTAAATCGTTGGACGCAGGGTGGATGGGGAGCCTGTGGAAGTTGCTGGAAGATAGAATCACTGACGTCCCATATGTTGACAACCTCTGAATTCAAGAAAGCCATCAGCTAGATCATTGAGTTCATTGTAAAAAAGATGTAGCAGTGGTTTACCTGTATGCCGTAACAAGCCGTAACATCAGATGACTTGGACATCACACATCATTTTCTGGTGTTACAAAACTGTATTTGATATTTCTTGCCCTTGCATGGTATTTCACTTGATGGAGACGGCAAAATGTCAGCATAGTGCAGCTCATGTACATTAGATTCATTTTTGAAAAATGTGGGCTTTTTAAATTTGTGATCATAGGTCTTTTATGCAGAATTTTAAATAAACCTGCCACTTTTGTCTGGTCTCCCCTAATTTACCAAATGCCACTTCAGTGAATTAGTGTTTTCATTGTCAATGAAATGAATATGTACACGTGACAGACAAGGAAAACACCAATTCTAATATTCACATTTTGATATCTCATTCTCAATGTTCGAGGATGGCCATATTTAATAAACTTTTCACTTATTTATGTCATTGATTAAAGCTAACATAGCCATGTAATTAATTAGAAATTCCGGAAAAATCTCCAGCGATTTGTTCATGTATGATTACAATACGCAACATGCTGCAGTTGTCACAATTCATATCAGACATGCTACATAAAAACCTTGGGACATGATTTCATAAATACTGTTTTGCACACTAAAAACTGCATTGATTTCAACAATTTTATTATCCATTAACAACGCTCGAAATATTCATTAAAGAAAGTATAATAATGTGTAAAATAATAATGTGCAAAATTTACAATCAAGTGTAAAAACTTCAAAAATACAGCCATGGATCAAGGTGAACTTCACTGTCACAAGACTAGTTTGCATAATAAAAAGAGGTAGTAGAATCTCTAATGCAACATAATTTTTAGTAACAATCATACTGTAAATGACAGAAGAAATGACAGACATGAGAAAACACAATATAAAAATAATATGTCATATATGGCTTACAGCATTTGATGCAGCAGTCTGTACAGTCAATGAGCATAGTCCAAAGCCTGGGTAAAGAAATAAAAGCTGCCTTTACTATTGAAGTGACCATAGAGCCACAGTCTGTTGGTTGGCTGGACTGCACTGTTGATAAGGCAAATGCAGAAGTCCATAAGAAATGGAGGTGAGGTGCAAACGTCCTGGAGCCATTATTCATGAGTCCTTGTGTGCGAGACAGTTTATAAGTTGCAGACTTACAGCTTGGGGATGGGGAAGGAGCTGATCTGATGGATATTCATGGCATGTTTCTTGGTTTACTTCGGTCACTAAAAAGGGACAAAAAGGCAAGCTGACAAAGTATTTGAATGTAAATTCTCCATGGTAACAACCTCCCTCAAAGCATATGATGCCCTTGGAACAGAATGCAAATATTAACTGTGATAATTAATTCAAGCTATTTCCAATTTCTTATAGCTATGTCCAATATGAGGGCAGAGAGCATCAAAGACCATGGGGAGGTAAGATTGGCGTGCCTTGGGAAAGAGAGAGGAATGAGTCAGGGTGTAGGGAATGAGGAAGAGCACAGCTGGGAATAATGAACAGTGTTATGTCTGCAGGTGTTAGATATTAAAAAGATAAAACCCATTATATTAGCCAGAAACATTCGTCACAGAAGCATACACACCAAGGTTGTTCCCCACAGTCTTTGCAGCTCTCTGTCCCGCGCTGGACATAGCTACCTCCAATGATCCAGGCACTGGCTGGTTGCAAAATACTTTCCCCAATATGACCATCAGGAGTCACTGGCTCTCAAGTGCATGTTACACATCCTTAAATTCAGGAGTTTATATTTGTTGTTTTTACTGTCACTGAATCCACAGAAGTAGTAGAAACATTGTCAATCATTTAAAATGGCATTCCAATCATATTTCTGGAGCTCAGTGTGTTTTTAGGGTCACAATTCAACGCCAGTTTGTGCTGTTACACTGGTGCATTCCATTTATATCAATTTTTGAATGATTTTCTCTTAGACACCTGAATAATGTTGTAGAAAATAACTTC
Organism: Gymnothorax reevesii; assembly: GCA_029721435.1. Taxonomy (NCBI): domain Eukaryota; kingdom Metazoa; phylum Chordata; class Actinopteri; order Anguilliformes; family Muraenidae; genus Gymnothorax; species Gymnothorax reevesii. The sequence goes on along the minus strand of CM056578.1, from coordinate 67,551,380 downwards.
TTTAAATAAAAATAAGAGCAAGTTGATTTATGTGGCTGCTGTTATTAGATCTCAGACACCCTGTGAATGAACTGCAATTCATTTTTATTATCCCCCCGGCATATAATGCGGGGGGATATAGCGATCAGTGTGTCCGTCCATCCGTAATAAAATAGTTTCCGGGCCAGAACTCGAAAACTATACCACTTACAAACACCAAATTTGGTATGGAGCTTCTCCTTATGGTCTAGTTGTGCCTTTTGGGGGTTTCCGTCCGTCCGTCTGTCCACACAACCTGTAGGTTACACAACTTACAGCAGGGGGGATCCGCCATTGCCAGATGGCTCTTGTTTAAATTAATTGTACAATTTGCATTCATATTCTATCACTAAACTATTTTTTAAATATACTGAGTACAAATGAAAATGCAACACTTGAAAAAAGTCAATATTTAAGTTCAAATGAACTTCAATATAATTTTCATACAACAACAACACTACAGTGACGTCACCCGACATGACAGGTGCAAGAAATGCGAGAATTTCAAGTTAACTGTAACGCTAGGTAATTTTTTGCAAACACGCAACATCTTGCACGCACACCACGGGAAAAATGAATTTCACTCTGAATTTGTGCACACATTGCCTTTAAAAGCATGTGAATCCGAATAAAATTTCACTTCTTCACTGACACTTGTGAAACGTCGACACTATGCCGCGACTTACAGCCCCTGAACGGGAACGTGCCATAGGCATGCTTCAAATTAGCGACAGCACCATGGAAATCGCCAGACGACTACACTGCGCACACACAAGGATTGCAAGACTCCATCAAAGGCTTCTGCAAACGGGGAGCACTCGGGACCGTCCTTGACCGGGTCAACAACGTGTGACAACGGCACGTCAGGACCGTCAGATCGTACGGGATCATGTCCGAGACTGAACACTACCAGCGACAAGAACGGCTGCTCAAGTCCAAGGACGACGTGGATTCATTCACCCCAACACCGTACGGAACCGTCTGCGAGCTGCAGGCCTGCGTGCACGACGTCCTTATTTGGGCCCCATATTGACGGATCGTCACCGAAACCAGCGTCTACAGTGGGCAAACAGGCACCAGAATTGGCGACTACGACAATGGCACGGTGTCATCTTTTCTGACGAGTCACGATTTCACTTAAGGAACACAGATGGCCGTATACGTGTTTGGCGAAGACGTGGTGAACGTCATAACGCCGATTGTGTCGTTCAAACGGACCGTTGGGGTGGTGGCAGCGTTATGGTGCGGGGTGGAATAAGCTACCGTCACAGAACCCCTCTCCATATCTGCAGAGGAAGGGTGAACTGCGTCTACTATCGGGACCAGGTGCTACAGAACCATGTTGTGCCGTTCTTCAACCAACACCATGATGTCCACACGTTCCAACAGGACAACGCTAGGGCACACACTGCAAGAATGTCCATGCAGTACCTTGCACAGCAGAACATCCCCGTGCTTCAGTGGCCAGCTTGGTCACCTGACCTCTCCCCTATCGAGCACTTATGGGATGAAATTGTACGACGTCTTTCACGTCGACGCCAGATGGACAACATCCGAGAACTTGAGGTTGCCCTTGTTCAGGAGTGGAATGCTATCCCTCAGAACACTATCCAGAGACTGATCAACTCCATGCGACGACGATGCACCGCATGTGGCAATGCAAATGGTGGTCACACCTGTTATTGACTTTCCTGTTTGACCCCTACACCAGTTAAACCTCTCTCGCGCATTAACATTATCGTGAATGAAATTGAATGATGTTTACATGTCTTCTTAAATCATTCATTATCTCAAATGCATCATACGTATATACTTCACATATCAATCCGTGGAGCTATTCCAGATTTCGTGAGTGGTGCGTTTTCATTTGTACTCAGTATATTAAATGCCTTAATTAACTTATTTTTTTCATCAATTTTACAAAACAAAGTCCCATTAAAATAAGTAATGATCATTACAATAATTTTTTCGGATCAATCAAAGGTTGTTCCATGTTTAATCAGCAATGATGAATATAAACAAAATTTTCACAGTCTATAGCCCCTTATCCATTATTTATAAAGTACAAAAAATTGAATCTTTGCTCATATAATACTTTTAGACAATTTTTGTAGAGAGTATACAAGATAATGCAGGTAGCATGGAAACTAGATCCCAGTAAATGTCTTAATACAATTTCAGTGTCCGTAGCCCTACTTTATTGTTTATTGGAATAAATATAAGAAAATCTGAGAGTTCTATTACTGATCATAAAATATGTATAATTCTTACCTTTTTCCCCAGTACATTTTGTTTTCAGTGATTCCCACTGACAGTACATAACTTCACCCTCCTATTATGTTCAAATTAATAAACCATTTTGAGGTCAGTTTGATCCCCATGATGAAAAACTACATAAGATGTTTATGATTGAATGTTTTATCCTTTTTTTATCTCCTCTCAGCTCAGTCACGTCTTTCTACTGACCATTTCAATGGACAGGTAAATAAAACACGACTCCCCTATCCTCCCCTTATACATCAAGCATTGATTTTACATGACTTTAGCAAAATGAATGAGACCATATGTTTAATGAATGAGAAATTAATTTGAACATTCCCTCAGTCTTAGGCAACAAAAACTAGATCAAAATTATGGCTTTATATTGATAATTGATCCTGGGGTCAAAATGACCCATAGAGCACCAATTCTAATGTGTACAGAACATAAAATATAAATTTTTTTTAAGTTAAATTCATGTTTTACCCTTAAAGTTAGGAACAAAAATCTACCTGAAAAAAGTATGCTAACCATGTTTTTAGAGACGCAGAACATGAGTCGGGTCAAACTGACCCAGAACAAAGCAGGTGGGTTAAGAGAGAGAAATCTGATTTTCAGTGTCAGTGAGCTTTATTTTTGACTCAAAACATCTAACTCCCATTTCTGTTCAATGCAGTGACATTCCGTCGGAAGTCAATTAGGGGAGGCAGAATCCTCGCCATTAAACAAACTATTACTAAGCTTGATTAGCAATCTGAGGGTTGATTAACTAATTTGCAAGACTAAATGGCAGAAATAGCATACCAATTTCATCCACGCCATTATTGTTTAGTGCATCTAAGTTGAAATGCTCACGAGACAGCAAATTTGTGCATATTTGCTCATAGTAAGCTAATGCAATGCCATTAACAAATGTTAAAATCTTATGCAGCCTTCAATATGTGGTCAATATGTTTACGATAATGCTTCCCCCCTTAAATACATACTTTTTAATGCCATTCAAAAAAATAGGGAGTTTATTTCCAGTCTACTTTCATAAACCGATAAACAAAAGGTCAAAACGAAACACGGAATTACCGAGGGAGTTGAGGTTTTTTCAAATTAATTAGATTTACGTACTAGGAGTCTTGAATCAAAGCGGAAATGTAAATGAATCTTTTTGTCACTATCACCTCTTAATCATTACAGGCTACTTATACCCTAGGCTAGGTCTTAATTGTTTTGTTAAAAAAAAAAAAAAAGTTAAAATTGATTGATTGTCAATCAGGCATAGTACATGAAAACAGGATTACAGACTAGTGATAACAAGAGCCATCTGGCAATGGCGGATCCCCCCGGCTGTAGGTTGTGTAACCTACAGGTTGTGTGGACAGACGAACGGACCGAAATCCCCAAAAGGCACAACTTGACCATAAGGAGAAGCTCCATACCAAATTTGGTGTTTGTAAGTAATAGAGTTTTCGAGTTGTGGTCCGGAAACGATTTTGTTACAGACGGACGGACAGACGGACGGACGGACACACTGATCGCTATATCCCCCCCGCATTATATGCCGAGGGGATTATAAAATAATGAAAATCAATAAAAATCAAGAAATTAATAAATGCTTCTTCCAGGTAAATCCTAGAAAGCTGAAATTTCAGGAGCATGTTGAATGAAGAAAAACAAAAGTTTTATACACTGCAACTTATGGTGAATTCAGAAGTGCGTCACTCTATATTTTTCAAAAAATGAATATTCATAACATGTTAATATCTCAACAAATGTTTATTCAAATGGTACCATTCTTGGCAGTTTGTTTGTACACATGGAGCTGATACAGTATACCAAAGGACATTTTGATACGATAAACGGTTTGTCCACAGTAACAAATGATATAATACTGTACAGCGTATTATGAACATAATATTTTTTATTTCAAAAAGTCTCATATGGATTTTCACCAACTTAGGTCACAGTACAGGGCATGGTACAGCAATGATGTGTGTTTTTTTTCAGAATTTTATGACATTGCGACAGGCCTTAGTCAAAGCAAAAGTCCCATTTTGGTGTATTTAGGTGGCGCTAGAGAGCCATTTTGTCTGTTTGGTGGAGATTTCAGACAATTAAAAAGTGTTGAAATCCACTATGAATTAACTATAAAACTTGGTTTGTTTTTGAGCATGTTTAAGGGGTCAAATTAAGGTTGGGAATTGAGTACGCATCGAAAGAAGGCAGTGAAAGTGGTTGGGGACCCCATCTTTGACCCCTCAAAAAATCCAAACCGTTCGACTTTTGAAAAAGTTTTACAGTAATTTTCATTGACAGAGTGTGCTTTGTCATGTATTAGCATTTGGGGTCGATATGATGAACGCCCTCAAAAGAGTTCAGGTTTGTTCGAAGGCAAATTTTGGCTAAATTTAGGGGAAAAAGGAAATTTTGATATGCAAATTGCGGACTTCCAGTTCGATTTAGATAATGGGTGTTGATGGTTTATTTTTAGGCCTTGATAAGTTGAACAATATAGTGTTGGTTCCATCTCTCTACGACTTTCCTAACGGTCGTGGTGGCCGTGTAAGTGCCAGTGAAATGTGTCTCGGTGGCGCTAGAGAGCCATTTTGGCACCTAAGGGGATACTACCCCCAAAAGGCACAACTATACCATAAGGAGAAGCTCTATACTAAATTTGGTGTTTGTAAGTGGTATAGGTTTCGAGTTCTGGTCCGGAAAAGATTTTATTACAGACGGACGGACGGACAGACGGACGGACGGACGGACGGACACACTGATCGCTATTTCCCCCCGCATTATATGCCGGGGGGATAAAAAGGAGAAGTCACTGCCTCCCCTGACCACACGTCTCTGGTTCGAAGTATCTTATCTGAGTGTTATTTTATGTCATTATTCTGAAAGGCTTGAGACTAAATAAAAAGAAACAGTTTTATCTGATGCACAGTAAGAACTGTGATGCACAGTAAGAAAGACTTAGAATTGCTAAAGTGTTGAAGACATGAAAGTTTATGTCCTGCCATATGCAAGCTCATTGGTACTTTTTGGTATAAGATGATGTATTTCAGGCATGTTCATAATAATGTTAAGGTTTTTATGACTGTTTTAAATAAAATTACGGAAGAACTTTCTGTACCAAAATTCCTACAGCACAAGGTGTAAAATTTGCGACATATTCTTCACTTTATTTTTTGGAAAATATTTTCTCATTAAAGTTATTACATTTCACCTCGCATGCGCTTTACACCCTCGACCCCTGATTGTGATTTACCTGATTGTCATCATGACAAATATCATACTGTATGTACACTACAGGGCAAAATAAACAACACTCTCATTATATGACCTCCACACAGCTATTTGAAAATACATAATTCTTTTGGCTAAGTGGTAAAAAACTAAGTCTGCTGTACTGTTTTACATTACTTAGCAATAGAAAAGTAACTATTACTCACTTCTGGGAGATTGTGTGGGTGCACACGCTGTGATGTTTTTAAGCATGCAGCCAAATGTTATTTTTTCTGAAAGAGAGAGAAATAATCATTCTAATAGATGTTTTTGACACCATTTAACAATGAAATGAACAGGACCAAAAATAAAATAGCCATCAAACACTAAACCAAAGACCATTACTTTTGACGCATGCTCACATAATGCGGTATTTTTTTCATTTATCTGGGTTAATATACCTTGGCTAATCTATGGCAGTGTTCAGAGGAAGACCTTTGGCAATCTGAGCCAGCTAAATAAGATAATTTCCATTGGCTGCCTCTAGAAAGAACAGCAAGTTGAGATGCCAATAGTTAGCAAAACTGTAACAATAACATTATTGTTCCATTATAATTCATGAATTATAACTCACCAACTGGAAGCTTCCAAAGAACCTAGCTAGCTAATTTCTAGTTAGTTAACATTAATTAATGACTTTGACAAACCCTATTCTGCATTTTGCTGTCACTGCACTTGCTAGGATAGCTAGGTAACATAACCATAGAGTTACAGAACCAATTTTATAGCTCAGTGTTAGAATACGTTTTAACCAAGCTTGGTAGCTTCCATATGAGGTGACAAACAATTCAAGGTTAACTTACACTTGGTTATTGTTACAAAGTCACTTGTCTTATATGTATTGTTTGCCAAATGTTCACATGTAAGCAATTAGCAAATAAGATTACTTTAATACCAATCTAGCATTTAGTTTACCTTGGTTTGTAGAATTTCAGCAGTAGTATTGCTGTGTGGAGCCACATAGCTTGTGGCATAGCCAGGACCATAGAGCTAACCCAAGTCAAGTGGGTGTGTATCCTCGGGTCCTCGTCAGATCCACCCCTCGCTCCTCCCTGGATCTTGATCGAGCCTCTTGTCCAGTAAGAATCGCATCCGGTTTCAATAAGACAAGATGGCGCCGGTCAAAATTGAGGCTTCATAAATGGTAGTACACAAACCAATGGGTGATGTCATGGTGGCTATGTCCATATTTTTACGCCTTCAATGCTCAGATCTGAAATTTCAGGCTTCATGTGGGGCTTATCACCAAATCTATATTTTATATCACCTTAAAAATATAACAAAATGTGACACAGAGAGACTAATTCACACTTTATATGGAGCAGGGTGGCATACTGTGACGCTAATCTATCTGGTCTGTACAAAAAATAATGAGCAGATGATTCAAAAAATGAGCTATAGCTGATTCAGAGCTCTGCTGCCCAAGTACTGACTCCGAGCAGGGGAGAACACATTACACCTGTTTTTAAGTCCATACATTGGCTGCCGGTCAGTTTCCTTATTGGATTTAAAATTCTATCACCTGCTTTAAAGCACTTCATGGTCTTGATCTGGCATATGTATCTCACATGTTTGCAGCGCATGAACCAATACGGCCCCACGAGCCCTGTGGCAGGAGTCTGTTAGCTAATCCAAAGTACAGGTTAAATACATTTTGTTAAGCAGCTTTTAGCTTTTATGCCCCAAGCTGCTGGAACAGTCTGTTCAAGGATTTGAGAGCAATTGGAAGTGTTGAAATCTTTAAAAAATAATCTTTAAACCTTCCTGCCTCATTAGCCTGGCTTTGAGCAAGAATGGTTCGCAGACATTATTTATATCAATTAATTGTACTTCTACTATAAAGTGTCACAATTTTTAATTTATCTGTTATTTCATTGGGGTTCCAAGCACAAAGTTCTGAAGCTCTATTGTGTTTATTCTGATTTTTATCATTATTATTAAGGATCCAAACATGTGGTGCTGGAACTTCATTGTGTTTGTTTTGATTTCTATTTTTAATGTTATTATACAGTATATATATATACACACTGTCCACCAAAACAAGCCGCCATTTGGACTTATAACGAAATACTCAAGAGCATTATTGGAGCATTTTTTTGGCAATGTTTCAGCTGTCAATAATTCTTTTAATTGGGACATGGTGGAGGTAATGCACTCTCAGAATGCCTTCAAGTTACAATTTTTACCATTTTTATTATTATTGAGTTAATTCTGATTTTGTTTTAGTTATTACTAGCTTTTCTTTTTTTAATTTTTTTTTCTTCCCTAAATGTGTTTGCACAGGTGCTAGACAAAACAAATTTGCGTTGGGTGGTTATTCACATCCACATCGTGCCTTAAAATCGTGTGATGCACCCCTACGAGTTGATTATCCCTTACCTTACATAATTGTCCACAAAAGATTCAACAGTTGTTTTCAAAGTAGTCTTCACAGTTGCGTCTGACAGAGAATCCTTGCGCCATGATGTCTAATGAAAGCACAGCTACACAAGCGCGAAACTGGGGTACATGACGTGTTATGCTGACTCACTGTTTAGAATTGCAATGTGAATGCGAGCAGCTTATCTAACCTGGTAGCTTAGTGGCAAAAGCGCTATGTTCCGGCCTGGGTGGCTTGTATTCAATCCCTACTGAAGTTGCAGTTTTTTTGAACAGTGGAAGCATAGTTCTTGTATAAATAATAACTGCAGTGCCTTTTTTTTTTTTTTAACTTTACCATTTTTTTAAACTCATCTTTGTTTTTATAGTTTTGTTTATTTGCTTGTTTTATTAAAAATAAATCTGCACCAGTGGCGTCAAACTTCATTTCCTTTCTATGTATTGTATGTATACAGGCCTGGTTGCAATAAAAAAAAAATTAATAGTTTAAAAATAAAGAAATTATTCTAAATAGATGGAATGTATCCCTGTAGTGACATATAAAAGAAATTGAATTAGTTTTACAGTTTGGTAGCTGAGAAAACTCCAGTGGCAAACAGTGCCCAAAAAGGTGCCCAAATAACCAATTAGGAGATGCCACTTGCACATTCCTGAACTAGAACCTCCCTAATTTTGCTCTGATTTACTTTTTTTTAATATTTATAACTTTGCCATCTCCAATCCCATCTGGAATACCCAATTAGTGAACTATGTACAACGCCTGCTCGTATGCCACCCCTTGTTACCAATTCAGGAGAGAGGGACAGTTCACGGCTCTCCTCCGAAGCACGTGCCTATCAACTAATGCTTCTTTAGACTCATTGGTTGAATCCTCGCAAGTTCAGAACGAGGGCAGAGGATACCTGAACATGAACAGGCATAGAATGTTCCTGATGAGCACCCGTCTGGCCAACAGGAGGCGCTTGAGCAACAGACAAAGCACCATAATATTTCCCTTACCGGCAGTCCCTTCCCAATTTGCAACCCCATAGCACAATAGCCAGTTTTGCGCTACTCTGAAAAAGCTGCCGACCACTGCTGGTTGGTACGACCGGGGATCAAACCCGCGCTGTGATAGTTACTTCTGCACTGCAATGCAGTGCCTTAACTGAGTGAGCTATTCGGTGGCTATTTTGCTCTAATTTATTTGATTAGAATAAACTTTTGCAAAGATAATGGTGAAGTTCTGTGCAGTAATTTTAGAAGTTTTAGACTGCAACTAAATAATTTCAAAAAGTAAAAGTAAAGTTTTGTTCGGTGGAACTGAGATCTTTCATTCATAGTGTGTTTCATCTTCATTTACGCTGACTCAGTGACATATATACTGATTTTTACATGAAGAAATGATTCCAGGATTATTCAAATGGACCAAGTAGTTGCAGAGATATACTCATTTCATTTTGAGTATGTCATTTTTGAGCTAGAGGCTAAGGGCTTAAGAGGTTAATTAAACCAGCATAGTGTGCTAATTCACCCACAGCTTCCTAGCACTGTGGCTGACTGCTGATTTTTGTGCTGCAAAGACAATTTTCATCTAATCTCCACCCCAGCATCAACCTGCACACTCTGATAATAGGAAGCAAGAGTGGAGAGTTAAGGACGAAGGAGGTGACCTCACAGCAAGGCTATATTATCTTGGATTGTGTGCATTTATGATTCTATTGAAATGTTAAAAAACTATTTAAAACACTGATTTTAATTCATCATATGCAAGAGTAATTCAGCTCTGAATGTTGCCGAGAATAGATTCAATCTTTCACATAGCAAATCAGCTGAAGTAATTATACTGTCGCTGAGGAGAATTCTGTATTAAGAGGCATAGGCATGCATAACAACTGGAGCACATACCCTGATTTTTATGTAAAGTTTGGCAGTATAAGCAAGTGTCTGCAGTGAACTGAGCCCCTGGCTGGTGGCTCCTGCACTGGGGCCCATCCAGACAGGCTTGGGGCCCCTGAAGCTGGGGATCTGAGTGGGCCTTCTGGACGCTATTCTGCCAAATCACATGTCCTCTGCAGCAGGGCCAGTCACTAACGCCCCCCGAGTCAAGGATGAGGGGGACGGGCAGCAGTGGAGGGACGTCCGGTGAGCAGCAGTAGGCTGCACCCTGGCCGTAGTGGATGTGGATGCTACAGTTCTCTTGTGGGTCCATGCTCTGGTGGAAATGCACTGCTGGGGCGTCCAGTACGCAGCCACTCTTTTTCCGCCTATGGTGGCCGCTGGGACCCTGGTGACAACATTGGCAAGGGGGTGGGGCCGGGGGTGGGGCCTCTGTGGGGGGCGGGGGTAGTATAAAAGAGCCTTGTGATGGGTTGATCAGTTTCGGCTCCTCTCTCTGTGAAGGCAGTCCGTCCAATGGTTCAGGATCGGAGCAGTGCCTGGGTGGAGAGTACCTGTCTGTGGAGCGGTGGGGAATGCCGCTCTGCTCCTCATCCGAGGCCCAGTCAGGGCCCAGGCTGTGGTCAACATTGCTGCAGTTGGGACGCCTCTGGTGGTGGCAGTGGACGTGGCTGAATAATGGCTCATCTGGGGAGCCGCGGTTCATGGAGTCCAAAGAGTGGGGCCTGGAGTCAGTGTCCAGGCATTCCCTCCGGTGCGGACCTGGCCCGCAATACACGAGAGGGTCATAGTCGCTGCTCAGGGAGCTGCGGAAGGTAGAGCAGCTGCCGTACATGCCTTGCAGGCTGACGTCTGTGAAATTGAGGGCAGAGTCGCTGGAGGAGCCGTGGCAGGGGCCTGAGCTGGAGTCGCTGGCAGGTCCATCGGGGAAGTAGCCACTACGCTCAGTTCGATAGCTGCCTCCGGAGCAGCTGCCATCATCCTGCTGGCCTTTGGCTCTCGGGCGGCCCGTCCCCTCCCCCACCATGTTCAGCCTCAAGTGTGAGGTGGCACGTGGGACTGGACAGTGAGGGCGGTGCCTATGGCAGGGGGGCCGGCGGGGGTAGGCCAGACTCAGGTGCCCAGCGGACCGGCAGATAGCGCTTGTTCTGTAAGGTCCGCTCAGTTGCCGCTCAGGGAGACGGTACCCAAAAACGGTGGCTTCTGCCCCCAGGGGCCTATTGGGCAGGCAGTGAATCATCTGAGGGTCAACAGATGGTGGGCTGCCAAAATGACTTGGCAAGGGGAACTGTCGCGCAGGGACTTCCGGGTAGTAGTCGCGTAAAGCAAATGGGACGGAGTGCTGCTGGAAGACGTGAAGTCCGGAGTTGGGGTGGGTGGGCAAAAAACCCTGGTTGCGCTGTGCGTTTGGTGGGACTCTGTTTTGTTGGGGCTGCCGGGCAGCCGTCTCAGTTCCTGAGGGACACAGCAAAGTAAGGACTCAGTCAGAGACACAGTGGAAAACCATGCATCCAGGGAACACATCACTGGATCTCATTCAGTCAGACCTTTAATAATAGTAATACAGTAGTAATACCAATAGAATGCTGAACAATTGGTTTAATAGTTTGCTTTCCATCAATACTTGGTTTTTTCTCATATTTGCATGTGTTCAAAGGTCTAAAGAATCAGGTCCTGTGTTTACTTCAACTTTCAAGACCTTACAAACTGATGTTTTAAAAAGTTTGAGTAGTTTATTTCTATTTTCAGTTTATTTTATTTATTTATTGACCTCTATGACCCCAAGTGGGGTATGAGAGCCAGTAAAACTTACAATAAACATAACAATGTGACATGTTAGAAATAACTGTACTCAGTTTAAAAAAAGAAAAAAAAAAAAACAAATGAACTGTTTAAAAGTACACAGTAGACAGACAATGTTACACTTGTTGTGGCTGCTGGGTTGCCTCTCAGTAAACATGCTGTTTGCGGTGTGAGAGTGACCATCAGTCTCAAATCGAATCCAGCCATGCCACTGCCTCAGAGCAGCAGCGCAAAATTGGTTTCACACTGCTCAGGGATATGGAAGAGGTATAGTCCGTGGGTAATACCATGTCAAATGTCCAAATGGCTCCCACTTGACCATCTCAAATTTGGCTGAAAAAATCCAGCCAATGCATTCACCTCCTAATAGGATAAATCCAAAATTTTAGCTCTCAAATCCCAATAGTTTTGTCATTAAAAAATAGTTTTGCGACTAAGTTCTGGCCCTTTATGAACAGCGATTTCTGAGGAGCCACTTCCACATGGCTATATCTAGAAAGGTATTTCAGCAAGGTCCTTCAAATTTTCAGGGGTGAAAATCTGCTACTCTAACTTGAGGAATATGGATTTATGAAGGTGTCCCTTTAGTTCATCATAATTTTCTGGGTGCTTAAATTAGAATTCCGGTGTGAAATTGACTTAGGGTGTATTGAACTGAAACATGATAACGAGTACTAACCTTTGCTGAATACCCCACCTCCGTACGCACGCAACATTTCGAAAAATCTAAATTTTTAGCCGAAGCTCCCAACAGGCTTACAATAGTGTTGAATCGAGCATAGCGTTGCCATGCAAAGAAATTGCTATTTTTTCATCATTAACAAGGCTCAAAGTAGGCGACTGGAAACTACCTCGAGGTACTGTTTCCATGAATAGTCTTTTTAAATAAACTACCTCTGCATTTTCAAAGTTCTCAGTGCCTCGTTTTAAATGTCAGGGCCCTCGGAATTCTACCGATGAAGTGTGGAGCTACTTTGAGCCTTGTGAATGATGAAAAAAAAAATAGCGATTTCTTTGCATGGCAAGACTATGCCCGATTCATTACTATTGTAAGCCTGTTGGAAGCTTCGGCTAAAAAGCTTTATATTTCTAAATGTTGCGTGCATACGGAGGTGGGGTATTCGACAAAGGTTAGTACTTGTTATCGTGTTTCAATACACCCCAAGTCAATTTCACACCGGAATTCTCCTTTAAAGTGTCTTTTTTACTCTATACTCTGCAGTAGCATATTTGAAGGACTGCAAAAAGCCGAATGTCAAAGACATTAGCGTTGGCGTTCTTATTTTCACACAGAAAAGGTTTTATCCTACCTTGACATGTTTCGACGGGATACTCCCGTCTTCTTCAGAAGAGTCACTGATGTTACGAGTGACGTGTCTTATCAGCTGATGTTAGCGAGGCGTGGCCGCCCTGTCAGATTTGACAGGGCGGCCATAACTCGAGCTATCCGGCTGCTCCTCCAAGATGGCACTCCAGTGTGGGAAAGCGTGTAAATTGTCGAAGACATTGTTGAGCATGATCCAGAAGCGCCACCGTTTTCTGTGGGCCAAGGCTCATTTAAAATGGACTGTGGCAAAGTGGCAAAGTGTCCTGTGGTCAGACAAGTCCAAATTTGACATTCTCATTGGAAATCACGGGCGTCGCGTCCTACGGGCTAAAGAGGAGAAAGACCACACCTCCAGTTATCAGCATTCAGTTCAAAAGCCAGCATCTCTGATGGTATGGGGATGCATTAGTGCATATGGCGTGGGACACCGGCATGTTTTAAAAAGTACCATGAATGCTGAAAGGTATATAAAACATATGCTCCCCTCCAGATGACATCTACTCCAGGGAAGGCCTTGTGCATTTCAGCAGGTTAATGCAAAACCACATACTGCAGCTATTACAACAGCATGGCTTCGTAGTAGAAGAGTCTGTGTGCTGAATTGGCCAGCCTGCAGTCCTGATCTTTCACCGATTGAGAACATTTGACGCATAATTAACCCCTTTGCGCAGAAGCCAAATCTGGCTTTTTAGGTGTTAACCTGATTTAAGGCTTTCTAATTCAAGATTGCAGCTTCACGGACAGAAAAACTTTGAAGACACTTGAAGCATTTAGACTCCCATCGTATTTCAATTTATTTTTATGATTTTGGTGGAGGAAAGGGGCTGCAAACATAAAAAATCTTCATGAGAATTCACCATTGAAATAGCAAAAACAATAATACTGACAAATGAAAAACTGCTGGGGCTTAAATATATATATTTCTGGGATCATAAACTTCTTGACCACAAGTACAATTCATCTTGAACATTACATTCTAGATTACTCGCTTGATATGAGCTAAATTAGATAGCTATCCAGGTGTCTCCCCAAAGTCTGAGATCCATCAAAATGGTTCACTGTCAAATCATACATTAATAATATATTTAACACAAATTAACTTTTGGGGCATGAAATTCAGCATGAACTAATGATTTTCTGGTTGAGTTTAGCATGAATTTATTAATAGTGCAGTTGAACATCATTGGTCACCAGTAACCTCTCCAAACACAAAACATGCCTTTTCTCCATAATAAAGTTGACAATATTGTTCATTTTTCTTCCAAGTCCCCCAAGCATTAAATAAAGTGCCGATTAAACAGCTATAACATTCACGCTGCAATGAAAAGCTAACCGCTGTCACTTCCGAGCTCATAACCTTACACCTTATAAGGGTAAAAACTCACTAACTCAGTAATATCTGAATTCTGAAATATACCTTATTTTAACAGAACAGAAATGTCACTTTCAGGAAAAATCAAACGACATATCCCTCCATATTCAACAGAATGGTGTAATGAACAAACCGAAGGATCTACCGACGTGTGTGGGCTGCATGCATTTGGAGAAACGAAAACTTCGCCATTCGATGTCTTTAAACGCGGTGTAAATTCTACAGCAAAAAGCCATATTGAGCAAAATGCAAACAGAGTAGAAGTATAACCTGTTTTTTTCATTGATGCCCTCCTCCAGAGACAGATGTATCGGGGGGAAGGAGCCCTCCAGTACTGTTTCATTCGGAATAATTCCCATTGACCGCGTCCATACAACATTTATCTCGTAAATGAAACTGAACACTTCAGGCCAGTTTCGAGTGTCTTTGTTTCTTTGATATCGCATCATTATCAGCAGCGCAACCGTGGCCAACATTCGAAGAACATAACCGACCTTACTTTTACGCTTAGCTTTGTATCCTATTGTTAATGTCCGATCAATGTATTTCAGTTATTGAGGAAAGTTTTAACACTTGGGAATTGGATAAGAAACGAGTCTGTCAATACATCCTTACCGGGGACGCTTCACGAGGGAGTGAACTATAACTGTAGAGTTACGCAGATGAATCTGAGTATATAATTGAGTGACTGGCTATCGACACCAGTACTTGGGTGGATAGAAGGGAGTAATGAATTTGTCAATGGAGGAATATACGAGTTAAACCAATGGGAGGGAACTACGCATATTTTGTGTGTGATGACTGTAATTGACAATAGAATGTGAGAGAATCAGTACTATGTCGGATTTTTTGCTTCACAAAACGTATTTTCTTAACCACTAATTGGAATACTGTTGGCTCTCTGTAGCTAAAATGGTTGCTACAGAGTACTAAGTTTTTTTCTGTCGCAAGTGATATTTTTTTAAAACTACTGGATTGATACTATGGGCAAGGATATTGACCAGTTTGCACATCAGGCTTAGCTGAGGAGTTAAATTCATGCTACTACTGAAAAACAGGGATTGGAGGGAACTTCTCCATACTCTAAATCGTGTTTCAGCTCTGCCTGCTTGTGAATATTCAATAGCTGATCCGGGGGTGCCATCTCGTGGTCGAGTACTGTAACTAAGTGCTTAGATTTGCATATCTATAGACGCGAGCGTCAACATCTGCAGAAAGGGGTTAAACAAAAAGTCCGCCAAAAGAGACCCAAAACTCTCCAGCAACTGGAAGCCTTTATTAAACAAGAGTGCGCTCAAATTCCAATGGCTAAACTCAAGAAACCTCTCTTCCCAATGCCCAGATACCTCCACTCTGTGTTAAAAAGAAGTGGGGATGCTACACCATGGTAAACAGGCCCCAGTTCCAGCTTTTTTGAGACCTGTAGCAGCCATCAAATTTAAAATGAGCTCATTTTGAGGATAAAATTGCAAAATTTCTCAGTTTCAACATTTGCTATGTTCTCTCTATTCTATTGTGAATAAAATGCTGACTGGTGTGATTTAAAATTCATTGCGTTTTGATTTTATTCACAATTCATACTTTGTCCCAACTATTTCAGAATTATTATGTCTCCTCCATCCTGGGGGGGGGACATATTGTTTTTGCCTGAATTCCCGTTGGCCTTGGCATCGGCGTTCCCATTCATTTCTGGAGCATAACTCTGAAACTGTTCGACCGATTCTCACCAAATTTGATATAGTGTCTCTCCATAACACGTAGATGTGCCTTTTCAGGGTTTGAACTGCTTTGGAATTTTAATTTTTCTGTTTCCATGGCAACAATTGGGACTTAGGCATATTGAAGGGTGGGACTCGTTTCTGGACTATAACTCTACAATGTGAAATGGGGGAAGGGGGAGACATCTGTTTTTACGAGTAAAAACCAGTGTAGTTGGGGTTGTAGTTGCAAAACAATTTTTTATGACGAATCTATTAGGAGAGCTGAAATTCTGGATTTATCCTATTAGGAGGTGTATGCACCAGCTGGAATTTTTTCAGCCAAATCGGAGATGGGCAAGTGGGAAATTTCTCTGAAATTCGGACATTTGACATGGAATGACCCCAGTTCGAAATTATAATGTTCCTTGCTTGGCGCCTCCTAATTCTCATCTGGGCATCCATCTGAGGCTCTCTCAGGATTCCACCATCGTTTTGTGCATTAAAGGACTGTGATGATAGGCGGAAAGAAGCAGTGGCTGACAGGAGCATTTCTGAGAACCGTAAACCGTCTTCACTCTCACTGGAGTCCAAATTACATCATGTACAAGTTTGTTTGTACATAGTTTGCTGATTACACATTGAATTGGAGATGCCTAAATTATACTTTTAAAACTGCTTGCCTTTTGATTTTATGTCCATTTTCAGCAGCCACTACATACAAGACAGGTTACATATTTAGAAATAAAAGCATGTCTATTTCGGGTTCTTTGGACCATCAGACATCTATACTCTCAGCACATCATCACTGCATAATCACATTCTTTTCTCTAAAGCACATGTGAGCTGTAAAAGACAGCATTTCTCAGCAGGTAGTGCAGCACACCTGGGCAGAGCACATTACCCATGATGTTGTACATGCAGAGAGGACATGTACGATGCTGAAGAAGCCAGGGATCCACACACTCCTTGTGGAATTCGTGAGCGCATGAAATGATCCGCAGGTTCTGAAACAGAGATACTGTCATCAGAGGAGAATGCCCACTAAGGGAGCTCCTTCCGCCCTTTTAGGGGGGGGGGGGGGGAGGATAGAGACGTGCTGGATCACCCGCCTGAGGATTATCCGTACAGCGGAACAGTATCACGCACAACACATGGCAGAGCTTCATGGATCCCATAGCAGCAGGCAGACATTTTGACTTTCATTACTGCCTGGCCATCATGGACCAATCAGAGTACCACTCTCCAAACCAAAACAGCACAAATGAAGAATGCCTTAACATATATTTGAGTGCCAATTTTACAGAGACAAATCAAGTTTAGTCCTGGACTGAAAAGAGCTTTGAATGAACATACTTTCAAAAATTTGGCAGGAATAGGCTTAACCTGTTTCCGTGGAACCAGCCTAGATATAATACTTAAAAAAACTCTGCCAGCCTTCGTACTTCCGCTTAATTTCATTTCGCTTCAGTACTCAGTCTGATCACTCGGAGCTCTGCCCCGTTTACCTCGGCAGCAAGTACGCCGGACCAACCAACAAACAGAAGGCATGGCCGAGAGCCATGATGTAGCCGCTGTGCCAAGTTTTAAACTGTAGTCTCTGAAATCATCAATGGCTACAGACATAGATACACTGGAGGCCATTTGCTCTGTCGTGGAGAAAATCCTGGGAATCAGCGACTCATAGCCACAACAGGATGAATGTTAAGTTAGATTTTTGAATGGAAGTGATGTTGTCGCGCTGCTCCCTACAGATTGTCATATCTACTTAATAGCCATCATGAAATAGGCACCCTGTTCATCTCTGTGAGAGACAGCCGAACCACCTCCGCTAGCTTGTAGCTTCTAGTGTTACATTGCCCGCGAATTTCACACTATTTAAGTTAGCAGTGAACTTTTTAAAAGCCGTGTTTTTGTTCATGTCAAAAGACCTATTCGCTGTCTCAGTATTATGTTCCCAGATAGCAAGCACCTCCGCTCCGGATCTGCCCCAGCTCTGTGCCGACTCAAGCTGATCTGGCTCGCAGCCGGGGCAGATCTGGAGCGGAGGTGCTTGCTATCTGGGTTGTCATTATCTATAAATTAAATGGTTTCCAGCGGAAGTGCTAGGCGGCTGAGCCGGCGCATAACATACGTGATCGCCAAATGTTATTGATTAGTTTATGGGTACACCAATGATTTTAAACTTCTCACAAGCGCCGACCCACCAGGAAGTAAACACTTGTCAATGACAACTACCCAGACTGTGTACGAAGCAAAGCGAAGTAGCAAAGTCTGGTTTTACCAGGATACAGAAACGGAGTAAGCCACGTAAATAGATGAAAGCTCCCCAAGAAGCTGTAGGTATATGCTTTTACTTGTTCAAAGCCTAGCCTTGGATTAGGTTTAATCTAAACCTTGGTTTCAAATTCAGACTCTCAATATAAAACTCAATTTAGTTCAAGACTAAGCTTAGTCCTTGTCTCTGAAACCAGCCCTTTTACGACAAACAGAAGACAAAAATGTTTGGTTAGAATAACAGCTTTTGTGATTTGAACTGGAGACCCTTCGATAGGCTGAGCAGGCCATTGCCAACTTCAGAAAGCAGTATTGCACAGTACACAACACAACTGAGAGGCTGGCCCTTCACCCACCTGTCCATCCATGAATTCCTCTAGGCATATGGAGCAGATGGGCCCTGAATTGGAGCTGTTTCCTGAACCCCTGCCACCACGCAGCAGCTGGCTGCTGGAGCAGCCGGCAGAGGTGTAGGCACGTGTCTCCAAGCGTTCGATGGCTCTCATGGTCTGCTGGTGAACAGAGTCCTGTGGGGGAGGAGCCAGAGGCTGTGAGTGATGGGGAGAAGCCACAGGTCATGAGTGAAGGGGAGGAGCTGAGGCCTGTGACTAATGAGAAGGAGATGGGGGCTGTGAGTGACAGGGAGGAGCCAAGACTGTGAGTGACAGGGAGGAATTTGGGGGTGTGAGCGATGGGGAGGAGTCAGGACCTGTGAGTGACAAGGAAGAGCTGTGGTCTGTGAGTGATGGGGGCGGAGCCAGGGGCAGTGAGAGATGATGTTGGGGATGTGCCTCTACAATATATGTAATAACGAGGACGGATGATTAAGAAGCGTTTGTCTTAATGATCCTCCCACAAGATACCATTTCAGTGTAGCAGAAAACCTACAAAGCTTTATAACTAAAAATATGGAATTTCAATTCATAATTCAAATCACCAAAATTAATGATTAAATAATATATAATAAAATCAAAGATTTAATCTATAGTCTGAAGGATTTTTGGGGATCTAAGTAAGCTAATTTTACTCACATTTCCAAGGAAGCACAGGATGTGACTCAAAAGTGTGCCAACTTTAAGATCTTAAAGGCAATTCCACACCAAGTAGGTGGTCTGGACTACGTGTCAAATTGCTGTGCGTGAGGAGAAGACGTGTGCACGATGAGTCCCAGTTCGACTGTAATGAAGGGTTAAGCAAGCAGAAAGGCTGCACTGCATAATGGTTGCCAAAAAGAAAAAAAGAGAAGGTCAAATAAAATTTTCCTTCGATCAAACTGCAGACTAAATCTTAAGTTTTATGCCGCCTATTATACAAACGGCAACAGAGACTCGAAGGAGATTAATGATACACTGAACAGAAATGAAAATGCAGCACCAGTGAATGAACCATATTTTTAATGGGGCTGAGATCAGCAGTAAAAATGTCAGTGAATAGGTAGCTTACACCCTTTTAGACCATGCATAACAACGATTAGCGTCTCAAAAGGAATTCCTGAACACTCCATGAAACACAATGTGTCATGACGCCTCGACAAGATCGCCATAGTGATCGCCACCATCTTTGTGATCGAACATTGCCCACTGCTACGACTGCAGCAACTGTTCAAGGTCGACGTGGGGTTATCAGCGCAGACACTGTCCATCGCCAACTTCACTCCGCTGGGCTAAATGCTCGATGACCATAGTTGGGACCGATCCTGACTGATCGACATCGAAATGAACGCTGACGTTTGGCTGAGAGGTATCGTCATTGGAGATTACAACGCTGGGGTGGTATGTTATTCTCTGATGAATCCTGTTTTCATTTAAGGAATGCTGATGGTCAGTTTCAGGAGTGCTGCAGGCGTGGAGAGCGTTACCACAATTATTCTGCTGTTCAGACGGCTCGATGAGGTGGAGGGAGTGTCATGGGGTGGAGCGGGTTTGGTTATCGCCATTGAAAAGATTTCCATGTTTGCTGTGGCAGAATAATGCCTTTTTCTATCGGAATAATGTTTTTCAAAATCAGGTCGTTCCCTTCTTTCATCAGCATCAGGATATGCACTTTTCAGTGAGACGATGCAAGAGCACACGCATTGCCTAATCAAAGACCGTATCTGGTGCACAATAATGTCCCTTTGCTTCCACAGCCTGCACTGTCACCAGGTTTGTCTGCAATAGAGCATCTGTGGGATTACCTGGGGCAACGCATCTGATGTCGTCCACACATGCATAACCTGACAGAGCTGAAAAACGCACTCTAGCAGGAGTGGAATGCTATCCTGCAAAACACCATTCGCAGACTTATTGGATTAATGAGAAGACATTGCATGACTCGTGTTGCTGCAGATGGTGGGCAGGCCCGCTATCGACTTTTCAGTTGGATCCCACGTCTTTTCTACGCAGATGATCGTTGATCCTTTTTTGTTTGTGTCTATACCATTCATCGATCTATTGTTGTTCAAAATAAAATAATTTACTGCTCAGGTGTGCTTTTCGACATCTAAACATTTATTGCTGATGCATTTTCCCTGCTGTTCAGTATATTTACCATGGGGAGAATGAGAATGTTAAATCCCCCCCCCCCCGTGTGCTTCACTGTGAAGCATCATCTGAATCTGCATCGCTACTTAAACTATCTTCTCTCCAGTTGCGACGAGCATCAGACCGTGAGAAGCCACCTTGGTAGCTTTTGGGAAATAAGATTCTTGATGTGCTGACTGCCGGTCTTAGGCTCTGATGTCGAACACTGAGAGCCACTGAAGGAGCTACTTTTAGCGTTTGGATTATCCCTTAGTTAGTCATATGCCTCTGCAGATGTGATGCGTAAGGAATTCCAAGTGATTTGAGCAATATTCTGACTTTCACACACTGATTGTTTCTCCACTGAGGGCAAAATAACATGAGCCTGGATACAGGGGTGGAAATTATGAATGCTCAAACTTCCTCTAAATCTGGTCCATTCCTACCTTGGCAGAAAGCCAGCTTCAAACCCTCAAAATATTCCTTGGGGCTCTCTAGGCAGCTGAATCATGCCTGTTCCCTCATCAAAGCTGGGTAAAAATTCTGATACCAGTGCTTTGCCGTGCTCTAAGTAGCTGTGGTGAATGGATAGGATGCGCTCAACTGAAAACCACAAAGACCTCTGCTGAACGAGGTCATTACTATTAAGATCAGAACGCTTATTTCAGGCTCAGGTCATGCCACGGTAGTCAAAGAGCAGCATTAAATTTGTCTAGCATAACCTCTATTTGTTGTACTCTAATGGATTAAATAGGGTACCAGTGGTCAGACAATCTTGGCAACTCGTCCTACAAGGCCATTGAGCCACGTCCCTGTCTAATTGAAGAAGTCAGGGAAGATATTTGATTTTAAGAGGCTGATTTTGCGTGGGTGTGATGTCCACCATTGGACAGAGTCCCGGCTGGCATCCTGAAATTTACACTCAGGAGAGAAAGTGAGCGGTTCTCTATGAACTCTATCTGATTGAAATGGAATAGCAGAGATGCATGTTCTGCATGCAAGAAAGGCATTCCTCCTTTCCTTTCAGCCTGTGTTAGGTGGTGAAGGGACACTGGGCTGCAGTCTACTTCTTGGCATAGAAAGAGCAAGAAGGCTGCATCTGATTGGTCAGAGCGTCTTTGGGAAGTTATTTAAAAGGGTTTTTTCCATGACTAATTAGCAGCAGCTCTGAGCGTTAGCTAGTTAAATGACAGACTTGCAATCCTGAATTTCAAGAGTTCCACAGAGTTGTGAGCTCTCCAGAGGTAGTCTGGCTACATGGAACTGCTCACTGTGCGCTTGTTCAAGACACAAGCGCCATCTTTATGCTTGATGTGTGTCTCAGCTGACAGAGGAGAGAGAATAAAGCAATGACAGAAAGGAGAAAGAGAATGCTCTCCTTTTACTATAACCTGACTGGGGGCAGGGACTCTTCCAACCTTTGCTGTGTGACGAGGATGCTTTGTTTACGCAGATAATGTCATCATATGATTTACGAAGTGTCAGCTAACCTCTGGTGCCTACAGTACAACGCAGAGGACCTGGGGGTCATAAGTGACGAAGCCAGGACGGCGAGCAATAGGGAGGAGTTGGGGGCAAGGAGTGACGTTGAGAAGCTGGGTGCTGTGAGTGATGGGAAGGAGCCAGGGCTGTAAGAGACGGAAAGATGCTGCTAGGGGCCCTCAGAGATGAGGAGTAATTGGGGGCTGTGAGCGACAGGAATGAGTTGGGGCTTGTAAGTTAAGGAGAGGAGCTGGGGGCTGTGAGTGACAGGGAGATGCTAGGGGCTGCGAGTGATGGGGAGGAGCTGGGGGCTATGACTGATGGGGAGAAGTCGGGGCAGTGAAAGACGGGGAGGGGCTGGGACCTGTGAATGATGGGAGGAGCTAGGGAACATGAATGATGAGGAGGAGATGGAACCTGTTAATGAGGGGGACAAGCTCGGGAACATGAATGATGGGGAGGGGATGGAACTTGTGGGTAATGGGGAGGAGCCAGGGGCCGTGAGTGATGGAGAGGAGCCGGGGCCGTGAGTGACAGGGGAGTAGCCAGGGGCCATGAGTCATAGGCCCAGTCTGTGATAGGCAAGAGTGGTATGCACTCACCCAGTCCCTGTTGGACTTGCAGCGGTAGCGGAAGGCAAAAATCATGACGATGGCCAGAACAGCCAGGACCACAGTGAGCAGGATGCTGACATCATAGTGGGGCTGTTGAGAGATGCTTTTTTTCAGCAGAGAATAAACACTAATGTATGCAAACAACCTCTCACATACAAAAATACACTCCTTAACAAGCTCAAAAGCACATAGAAAACTGACATGTTAACCTCGCAATACACACACACCGATTCTTACCCAAATTCTCCAGTAGGCACTCTCACACGTATTCACACTTCGACATGCACTCACAAACACAGGTTCACGGCAGACGCTGACCCTGTGTACTACTCCTGTGGGGGCCCATACACTGACAAGAGAGGAAAATTCACACGGGAAATACTAGGAGAGCTGAAAATGAAAGTGTTTACAGTACGCTCTTGTCTAAAACCAACACTTCCCAAAGTCAACAAATCCTGTCGCAGTAGATTATTGGAATTTGTAAGGAGGCAAAGAGAGCTGAACGATTTTCAGCCTTACAGCAGCCTGGGGAAGCAACTGCATATCAAGGCCATGAAATACAACATCGACAACTACATAAACAATTCCAAGTTTGGATGACTGAAAGCTGAAGGTCTTTCTTTAAAAACTTATTTCAATTTCTACGTTTAATGCAAGTATTAAGCACTTGATAATTCAACTTACTTAACCTCAATGTTCTCCGTTTGCGCAAATGTTCACCAAAAACTAAAGTGCTTACTGTTCTTATATCACTTTGATGACAGGCATAATCATGGGCTTTTTTGAAAGGTGACACTGAGTGGATAACTCTCCAATATTCAGAATGACTAAGAATACGACCCAAATTGAGTAACACTGGAAATGTAAGTTTTTGTCTGGCAGAGAATGATTCTGTGTTTTTCTCCAGCTCTGTGGTAATGTGGTGCTGTGACCAAGCCTCCTCAGCCAAGAAAAATGAATGAGGCCACAACCAAAAGCCTGACCAACTGCAGGTGCAAATACAAAAACACGTATGATAAAGTAACCAAAGGTTACAAGAGTATTTTATGGGATGTTTTCTTAGTGCGTGCCAACAAACAATTCTGTGGACTCCAAACCTCCCAGTGTTCCTCATCACTAATGGATTTGGTTTTACAGTGGATTAAAAACTTCTTTTTGGTCACTCTCCAATCTGTAGCTGAATTTTCACTCCAATAAACTCTTCTGATTCCCAGCACTCGTGTGCAATCTAATACCCATAATAAAGTCACCTTCCAAATTCCTATGCCTCATGCATTCATACATTCATATACTTCAAATTCCTCCCTGTGAAAAACCAGTGAAATAATTAATCTTTGATAAAATAAATCCCTTGGCTACCAAACACATCTGATTTTGAACGTTCTAGAACAGGGGTGAGGAACTGTTTTACATTTTCTTGTCAATCAGTGTGCCATGTCATTAAGGTTAACATTTAGATTAATTATGACAACACATCAAAATTAAAGTTTGTAACAGATCTGTACTTTATACCATCCACAGGCAATGTGCTTAGCAGCACTACCAATAAACATTTTTCTCCCATAATCAGGACACTATAATTATAAGAGACCAATTATATGCACAATTCCCAGTTCAGCACTGTTTTCAGTTACATTCCTCACTTACAAAGTGTTGTGATGGCAGCAAATTCAGAGAGGGAGGATTAAGGGCGACAGACAGATATATGAGCACGATAAGAGCATACAGTCCTTCTAATGAAAACTTCCACATCTGAAATGAAAAAAAGAAACGGGAGAAAGAGTCCCATAACGCAAAGCAATGTGCTCGACAGATAAACAGATGCTCACCCGTCAATGTGATCCCTGGCCCAGCTTCGCTTTGCTGAGCTCCATTACCTGGGGGATGTACTAATTCACTTTAAGTTGCACATAAGCTTCAGAGTGGCCAGTTGTCACATGATTATGGGAGGGGCTAAGTACACTCATCATGTGCAAGAATATTTGCTCACAAAGATAACTTGATCCAAAAACTTTCATCAAAGCCAATACAATGTTCTTGACAGTCAAACATCTCCGGCAGAGCCTCAGCAGGTAAAGATGCAAGTTCCACGATCATGTCTTGCTGTCATTTCCAATTGTTTCTGAAGCTCAGCAAATTTTGTCACCCACATTGTTGAGCTCTTTGCTTAATCAGCTGCATTACCATTTCCTGTCTCTCCAGCCAGTCCATCAGAGATAAATCCAGTTTTTGTCCATCAAAGGTTTTAGATTTGAACAAGAAAGAGAACATGGGTCCATAACTCTGAAATTCCAAAAATCATATTGTGAACTCTGACTAAGGCTTGCTAATGTACAGTATTTGCATATTTCAATGGCGCCGATGCTGTGCCGTGTGGACGGCTCCCTTAGGTGCCTGAAATAGCGGAAAGTGGAGGTATCAACATTGTTTGAAAAAATTTTCAGTTTTTCAGCAAACACTGCCCATGTGACATACATGTCCAAAACAGTTTGCCTAGCACGTTGCATTGGTAGATTGAGCTAATTGAGGTGTCCAGTAATATCTGCTATAAACAAAAGCTTTGCAACCTACTTCTTGTCCTTGAATTCTGGATGGTCTTTCGCCTTTTTCAGCCAGGAAGACCTTTACCATCTGGAACCAGTTCACAAACCATTCATATTTTTCTGCAGCCTACCCATCGAACCGCTTATTGGAGAAAAATATTTTTCAATGAGCACACTATTTCTGCTAGCAGGATCTGGAACTGTCAGTGTGTTATAGCACATTGCATAACTTTGAAATGAACAACCTTTACCACTGTCGCCATAACCTAACTGAATTTGACATCTTTGCACAGAGACTTTCTTGGTGAATTATGCTATGTAGATTCATGATGGGGTGACTGACTTGTTACTCAATTAATGCAACTACTTCCCTCTGTTTCCCGACGATGGTTGGGGCGCCATCTGTCGTTACGGCAAAAATCTTGCCAATCACAATCCCCCGCTCCTCGAAATGCTCCATAAAAACTTTGGCTATGTCCACACCTTTTGTTGTTTCAGGCATTGGTTTTAAGCAGAAGCTCCTCCCTTACAGGTAAATCGGTATCTTCTTTCAAACTAGCAGTCTGCTGCGCTCTACCATTTTCTGCCATTTTTTTGACACGTTGATCAACACTTCTGGCAGCAGAAGAATGTCTTTTCTTTGTGATGTACTTGTCTCTTTGTTTGGCAAGCCATCAAACAAAACCTCAGAGCTACAGAGGAAAACCTTCTTAATATACAGTATATGTTGTCAGTGAATGGCCTCCCAGTCCCAATTTTTGCAATACAATGAGCAATTGCTTTGGCTGCATGATTTTTAGCACTGGCTAAAACTTGGAGGGTGTTCGCTTGCTTTCCACACCTGGATACCGCATATTTTACGGATTCAGCCTGGACTTCCACATCCTTCTTTAGTCTCGAAATGGTGTTTCGCTGTCGACGTTCGGCAAACAACATTTTCAAGACATAAAGTATGCAAAGCACAGTCTTTCCGAAACACAAAACCCCACTCGTCTGTCCATGAGGGCCGCAATGCCTGAACCTTTACCTTACCTTTCTTGACTAACAAGCCTGCTGTCCTCCAATGAGCCTTCTTCGACAAAGTAATTTTTTTGCCCCACCACAATTCTGTAAAGGCAACAAGTACTAGCCAATCAGGCAGAGGAGAGCAGGTTTGGGCCATGCAAAACTCTCTTACACTTATTGCAAGCGTGCCATTGTTTTAGCAACTGCGTGCCACCGTTACTAAGGTTGCCAAATCCAGATGGGCTAAATCACTCGGTGGGTTGGGAGGATCATGTCCCTACGTTCTGCAATTCTTACATGCAGCTGTCCATCAGTATGACCTCAAAATTTCATATCATCACAGACCACCGGAGAGCCGCAACTGTGGCCTCGCCCAGTTCTGACCGAAGAGTAGGTTTCCTTTGTCCTTAAAGGAGAATTCCAGTGTGAAATTGACTAAGGGTGTATTGAAACATGATAATGAGTACTAACCTTTGTCGAATACCCCACCTCCATACGCACGCAACATTTTGAAATACATAGCTTTTTAGCCAAAGCTCCCAACAGGCTTACAATGGTAGTGAATTGGGCATACCGTTGCCATGCAAAGAAATCGCTATTTTTTTCATCATTAACAAGGCTTAAAGCAGCTCCACCCTTCATTGGTAGAATTCTAATGGCCCTGACATTTAAAATGAGGCACTGAGAACTTTGAAAATGCACAGATAATGTATTAAACAAGAGTGTTTATGCCAACAGTACCTTGAGGTAGTTTCCAGTCGCCTCCATCTTGAAAGTCGCGATAAGTCGATTGACGAGCAGCAACGAATAGGAAGGATAGGGGAACAGATTGCAATCTATTCGTTCGTGCTCGTCAAACGACTTATCGTGACTTCCAAGATGGAGGCGACTGGAAACTGGACTGGTGGTGACTAGTAAAACTGGTCTCTGATGATATGAAACTTTGAGGTCATACCGATGAACAGCTGCATGTAGGCATCGCAGAACGTAAGCACGTAATGATCCTCCCGGCCAGGGAGCAAGTGCAGATGAATGAGACATCTTGGAAATCAGCTAGTATTTTGACAAGAATACGATGTCAGTTTTAGTTCATGGCAATCCAAGAGTGTAAAGATTTTTCCTCTTTAAATTTAAAAGTGGATTCATTTTATTTTGTTGTCATTGCAATGAGCTCGTAATTACGTAAATTTGAAAAAAGGTAAGTTGTTGCCATGGCAACCATCATGTTGGCAATAATTTGGCAAATAATTTACAAATTGCTTTTTATCGGTATGAAAAAGCAGTGTGGTTCCAAACTAGAATCTTCCGGTAAATTCTTTGACCACCAGTTACCTCGCAATATGTCAAAATGGCAAATTAAAAAACATTTATTTTCTCAAAAAATTCCAAAACAGTTTTTTTTTTGTTTTTTCCTGATGTTAATCAGCTAAGTAAAGGCTACACATTTTCACTGAAAAATCCCTAGTAGAATTTGATAATCTAAAAGGTGTTTAAGCTCAGCGTGAGTGGCTTTTGCAGTAAACCTCACAATTTAAAACCAAGTATAGTACTCCAACATGGCAAAATATGTGACTGCATAAAAAATCCAGTTATACCCAGTGGCCCACCCTTGGGCAGCAATTTGGTAAAGGGCTAAAGCAATTCATCTATTTAATTATATCTTTAGTTCAACTTTTTAAAAGAGCAAGTCAACAGTCACAATTAATGAAGTCCTCAGGCTTATTAGCAACACATACAATGGTTGTGCTTTGCACTTCTGTATCTTCGTACGTTTTCTGCAAGATTTACAGAGCCTTTTGCTGCCAGCTTCAGGTGCATACCAGAAGCTTGTGGCCCAAGCAACGTGTATGAATAAAACAGGAGCACAGCACTAGAAGCAAGGTAAGCCTGCCAACTACATTAGCCAACTATATATTACTTTTCCCCTCAATGCATGTACTTCTGGGAGGGTCACAAATAACAGGGGTGTTTTATGAGTATCGCTGATCATTCATTCCCCAGAGATCAACATGGATTAGCCAGAAATCATAAAAAAACTTCTCAAAAAGTGACAAAATAATTAACAACCAGCACAGAAAAACGTACACTCCTGAAAGAAAAAAACTCTAGGACTAAGATCTAGAACTTGCAACGCCTTTCCTATCCCACATTGGGGGTAATAAAGCTCTTTGAAGGTATTCAAGGTTTTAACATGTATTTTTGAACTGCATCCATTAAGTTCTGTATTCCACACAAAAAGCTCTCAGTTTACCATCCCATTTGCTGATTGCATAATTAGCCACAATAATGGTAAATAGTACAATAATTACATTCAGAGTCCATTGCAGCAGCACTGGATATTTGCACTGAGATTTTATGGACGCACATCAGGGGACCTATTCATGAAGGGACGATATTGTTGATAGGCCATGATTGTAAGTGTTTATATCTGTTAGTGTCTGGTTTTGTATACATTTTGCACTGTGTTTACCATTTTTTAAATAACCCCATTGTTTATTTTAGGAATTCTTTAGCATTTCAATTTCCTTGTCATTTCACACATGCTCTTTGATAACAGTCCCTCACCTGCACAGCCACTCGTTCATTGTTTTATTGTCTGCTTGTTTCCTCTTTTGTACCCACACCTGCCTCCATGCTTTTCAACTCCTAAGACCCGTACCGCAATTGATTTAGTCCCATCTCTTCCTTCATATACCCCCAGTTCCATTTGTAAATTGTTTTCTAGCCAGTAGTCCTGAGTTATTTGCGAGCAGTTCTCTGAATTTCCAAGTCTCCCGGTTACAGTACTGGTTTGTTTATTGGTTTTCAATTTCTGCTTAGTCTTCTGTGTGCAATTTGACACCCTTATTTCATTTCTGGATTGGCATTTTTTTCTGATTTGTCTACCATCTTGGCTTTGGCGTACCCCTTTCCTGGTTTTCTGATCATTGGACTGTTAACTGATTACGACTCTGGATTTACCCTTCTTTGCTGCATTCTAAGCGTTCATGTTCGACCAAGCCTGTATAACCACAAATTCTAATAAAGTCACTGACCTACAACCCCAATTCTGATATTGTGATTAAAATCAAAATGTAATGACTTTCAGATCATATGAGTCAATATGTTATTTACAATAGAACATAGGCAACATTTCAAATGTTGAAACCGAGGCATTTTGCATTTTTAACAACAAAATGAGCTTATTTCAAGTTTTCTGGCTTCAACATTTGCTATGTTATCTCTGTTCTATTGTGAATAAAACACCGGCTGGTGTGATTTGAAAGTCATTGCATTTTGATTTTATTCACCACATGCCACCATATGCCCCCCTACAAGAACCACCCCTGCTCATCCGACCAAGATCATCCACATCATCCAAACAATCCAACTGCGCATCTCCTGCAACCATCAGGAAACTATTCCCTTACTGCTGCTGCAGGTTCCTCAAGCTCCCCTGGTCCTGGAAACCCATGGCTGTCTTGCCATAATCCTTGTCTGGACTGGAAAAACCTTCAAATTTTGGCGTGGAGCCCCATCTGTGACTAACATTAACCGATAGAAGCCACCCATTCCAACTAACCCATTGCTGTCTAATCTGCGGTGCCTCCTGAATACTGGGATCTCAGGGAACGGTTCTCCATATCTCAAGATACCTCACTACCTGTTCGTCAACCTTATAATTGCACTATTAACCTATTACCTGGCACCACTCCTCCCTGAAGTTGACTCTTCTCACTCTCCCCTGCCGAAGCCAAAGCCATGGAGAAGTAGATCAGGGAATCCCTGGCATCTGGAATTATCCATCCTTTCTCATCTCCAGCTAGTGTTGGATTCTTCTTCATTGGCAAGAGGGTTGGTGGCTTGCACCCATTTGTTGACTACCAAAGGTTGAACGAAAGCTCCATCAAGAGCCACAACCCACTTCCTCTAATGTCCACAGCATTCGAGACCTGCCAGAGAGCCACCACATTCGCCAAGCTTGATTTGAAATGCTTACCACTTAGTCCACATATGACATGGGGATGAGTGGAGGATGTCCTTCAACACTCCCAGTGGCTATTTTGTGTACCTATTAATTCCATTCTTGTTGTTGAAGTCCCCTGAATATTCCAGAACCTGTTAAATAACATCCTCTGAGACATGCAGGGCAAGTTTGTCTATGTGTACCTCAGTGATATAATCATCATCTCCAAGAATCCGAGCATCTAGATCCAACATGTCCGTCACATCCTGCAACGTCTCATAGAGAATTGTCTCTTTGTCAGGGACAAAAAATGTGAATTCCACCAGAATTCTGAGTTTCCTGGGCTTCATCATCATCGATGAGGGCATCTCCGCAGACCACGCTAAGGTGCAGGTGGTCGCAAAATGGCCAAAACCAGAGAACAGGAAGGAGCTGCAACATTTCCTGGGCTTCGCTAACTTTTACAGATGATTCATCTGTAACATTCAACCTATGGTGCTGTTCCGCTGACTGCTCTCACTTCCACCCAAGTCATATTTCTCAGGTTAGCTGAAAGCGGCATTCCAGTGGCTGAGGACCCAGTTTACCTATGCTTCAGCCCTCATCTGGCTCAATCCCCGAAGACAATTCACTGTGGAGGTGAACTTATCCAATTACAGTGGGGGAACGGTGCTCTCTCAAGAATCTGCCTCTGACTCCGAGATCCATCCTTGTGCTTACTTCTCTCATCGTCGTTCTCTTAGTCAAAAAAATGACCAATCTGGGGACTGGAAGCTGCTTGCTATCAACCTGGAGGCAGTGGTTAGGGGCATGGAAGTACTGATTAGAGGGGGCCCAGATTCCATTCATGGTATGGACTATTCACCGCAACCTAGAGTATCTGAGGTCCACCAAGAGGCTCAACTCTAGGTGATGGAAAAGAAACCTAGATTTAGAAACCTAAATTTCCACTAATGGGCTGCAGCAGCACTGGGGGATATAGAGACGGTCATCTGCAATACATAGGGTTGCCGGAGAACCAGCTGTATGTGCCCCAACTGGCTCCCATGCCGACCTTTTAGTGGGGTCACTCTTCCCGCTTGGCTGGGCACCTCAAGGTGGGAAGGACTTTGGTCTTCATAAAGCAGCATTTTTGGTAGGAAATGATAGAAGAGGATATCAAGGGGTTTGTCCAAGCCTGCTCCATCTACACTTCCAGCAAATCATCCAACTAACTACCTGCCTGCCTGTTTCTACCCCTACCTGTGCTCCATCACCCCTTGTCTCACATTTCCCTGAACATCATCACTAGATTACCACCTTCCTGAGTAATGATAGTTCTCCAAGCATGCCCCGCTTCTCATCTTGGAGAAGCTACCCTCAGCGAAGAAGACAGCTGAAATTGTGCTGGACCAAGTTTTCCACCTCGACTGTCTCCCAGTGGACAAAATATCCGTCAGTAGCCCCTGGGAGGGCTACGGCCTGTAGGAGAGGCCTTGGGTCCCAGCCAAAGACATTCTTGACCTGCAACTTATCACGGAACTCAAAGAGGGACTTTCCTAGCTGGTTACTGGGGAGTACTGTCAGTGTTTAGGTTTGTTAATGTCTGTTTTTGTATATATTTTGTATTATATTCGATTCAATTGTTTTTTCAGTAATTCTTCGTATTAACGCAGTTCTTCCATTCCTCTGTCATTTTAAACGAGCTCCTCATCATTCCCTCATGTGCACGGACCCTCGCCCATTGTTATAAGGTCTGCTTGTTTTCTCATTTGTAGCCACACCTCCCAGTACACTTTTCAGCTCCACACAGCAGTTCACCATTTGATTTGGTCCTCATTTCTCCCTTTATATATTCCCCTGTTCCATTTGTAAATCATGGGCTTGCTAGCCACTACTACTGAGTTACTTTTGAGAATTTCCAAGTCTCCTGGTTACAGTATTGGTTTGTTTATTGGTTTACAATCTCTGCTTGGGTCTGATTTAGCATGCCGTCTTCTTGGTTTTCTGATCATTGGATGGTTAACTGACTACAACTCTGGATTTACCTTTATGTGCTGCATTTTCAATGCTCATTCGCCCCGGCCTATATAACTACCAACTTGCAAAGTCACTGAACTGAATTACTCTCTGCTTACGAGTTCTGTCCCTGTCAACGATTATCCCTAAACTCCAAGAAAGGGCTATTCATGAAGGGACATTTAGTTGTATTGGCCCTCCTTACAGTTTGATAAGTCAGCTTACAGTCTCAGAAACAATAATCGAGAAATAATGCCGTGGTGGCATTAATTTATCTGATGAGATGCAGAAAAATCTTGATTAAGAAATCGCATTTTTCGTTCTGTTATTTTTGTTGCAAATTTAACATTTAAAGGCCACGTTTGAGGTGTATTTCCTGAAATAGCACATAACTTTGCCGTATTGCCAGTTTGGTACCCATAATCTACTTATTAGGGAGAGTAACTTAATGTTTTTTTGTTTGGCATGTTTCTCGTGTCTCCTTCAGAATTTTTTTTTCTCCTTGCGCCTGACAACGTCTGATTGAGCAAACTAAGCCTTGTTTTAAAAACAAAGGTTCAGGGGGGTGCAAAAATTTGGGCACCCCTGATTTAAATGTCTGTTACAATTAATCTCCAAGTAATTGAAAGCAAAAATGAACACTAAATGCTACAAAGTTAACACATTTCATCACATTTTAAAGCAAGAATAATTTCTCATTTTTTCAGTTTCAAAATAATAAACCAGGGAAAAAGGCCTTGTGCAAAAGTTTGGGAACCCTGTCAGCTAGTACTTTCTAACTCCTCCTCAGGCAGCTATAACAGCCTGCAAATGCTTCCTGTAGCCAGTTAAGAGTCTTCTAATTCTTGTCTTTGAAATTTTTTCCCATTCTTCCTGATAGAACGCCTCTAGCTCAGAAATACTCTTGGGCCTTCTTGCATCCATGGTATGTTTGAGGTCTCTCCACAGATTTTCAATAATATTCAAGTCTGGGGACAGTGATGGCCATTCCAAAACCTTCATCCATCTTTCCTAGGGGTACTTCACGGTGGATTTTGAGGTACTCTTCGGGTCATTGTCTTGCTGGAATACCCAACGTCTCTTCATCTTCAATTTCTGGACTGAGCTTTGAACATTAGCCTCTAGAATGTCTTGATATTTGGTGGAATCCATTCTTCCTTCCACCTGCACAGTATTGCCTGTGCCCCCAGCTGCTACACAACCCCAAAGCATAATGGATTCACCTCCATGCTTAACAGTTGGCAAATTGTTCTCTACAAATGCTTCACCCTTTTGTCTCCAACGTGGCCAAAAAGTTCAATTTTGGTTTCATCAGTCCAAAGCATATTGTTCCAATAGGCTAGAGATTTTTCAAGGTTCTCTTTTGCATACTTCAGACGCATAATTTTGTTTTTAGTTCGTAGGAAAGGCTTCTTTCTTGCAAGTCTGTCATGTAGGTCTTTGTTGTTCAAGGTATGCTGTATTGTTGTCCTGTGAACAACTAGACCCGTGTCTGCAACTCTTTTTTGCAGCTCTTTTGCAGGGATATGTGGGTTCTTCTGAGCATTTCTCACCAGATCTCGGGCCATTCTATCTTAAATTTTTCTTGGTCATCCAGATCTTGCCTTGACTTCAGTTGTTCCATTTATTTTCCATTTTCTTTCGATGTTTCTGACATTAGAAATGGGTAGTTTGAAACGTTGCGAGAATTTTTCGTAGCCCTCTCCTTGTTGGTGGAAGTGTATTTTCTAGATTTGAACCATCCATGGACCATGGACATCCATGGACAAATGTTTAGAGGAACACATGGTTTTTAACACCAGACAGAACAGCCACCACAGTTGTGATTGCTTTCAATCACTTGGAGATTAATTGTAACAGACATTTAAACCAGGGGTGCCCAAATTTTTGCACCCCACTATACATTTGCTGATGGCACTATGGACTGCAGTTTGTGAGTATGCCTCTCATTCTGGAAAATAACAGTCCTTTAGACATCAGAACATTAGGTGCTATCGAAAAGTGACCGTTTCTTCATGAATAGGGCCCCTGGAATTTGTGTTTATCAAGACTTGTATGAAGATTGACTTCCAAGGGCCTCAGGAAGAATTACTACCTCATTACCTACCCATTTGGGTGGCTCTACCATGACATCTATGTGAACTGTGGCCCCTTCATTCTTGTTGACCAGGTCCATGAGCACCTTGGCTGTCTCGGCCTGGACCAGGATAACGGGCTTCGGCAGGTCCTCAGCGGTCTGGAGCTGAGAGGGGCCAGGAGTAGATGTTTGCAGATTTTCAAGCCAGATGCCTGTATGCATGTGTGTGGAGCAAATGGGTTTGGCCAAAAAATGGCCCCTCACCTCCTGTGCAGCAGCAGCATTGTCGGACACATCGAAGATGACAGCCTGAGCCCCTCTCTTCAGTGCCAATCGAGCCTGAGGTAGAGACATAATGCACTCCATTAGAGAGACAACTGCCTGTTACAGGGACCATTGCCATACTTTTTTACAACCCCGATTCCAAAAAAGCTGGGATGCTTTGTAAAATGTTAATAAAAACTAAATGCAATAATTTGCAAATCTCATAAACTGACATTTTATTCACAATATAACTTAGAGAAAATATCAGATGTTGAAAGTGAGACACTTTACCATTTCACAAAAAATATTAGCTAATTTTACCAGAGGTGTGTCTTGACCTATCCTTGACGTAATTTCATTTTTTGAGTGATTCGAATCAAATTCCGGATCAAGGAATTTTTTGAAGATTCTTTACCATTGTGGGATTGAACTTCCAAGTAGTAAACTCCAAATGCCTTGGCTGAGTGCGCTTGGTTACTCTGTTTTTGTTTATTTGTTCTCAGGGATATATCACCCGTTTGCTGGCTAAAATGTTAATCATGGGAAGCAGGTATTGCCCTGAGAAAGAATGCCATAACAACCAGAGAAAGAGAAGTTTTTAAATTAGGGGTGTCTGGAAAAGGGCAATTCAACTTCGTTAGCAATTTGGCCAACTGGGAAAATGACCGTGGGTTTGTGGGCCATACAGAATACTTTGGCAATCAATGGCCACAAATATTTTTCGCACCTTATAATGCCATTTGCTACCATAGATCACTACATGGAATTAACTAATCACATGCATCCCTTTTCATTGGCTTTAATGCAGGGATGCAAACAGAGGTATGGTCAAAAAGGAGTGAGATTATCAAAGCCCAAGCCCCCGCAGCAAATATCATATAATTACATTGCCACCAACCTCTGCCATCCAGGGCTCACCCTGTACACACACAAAGTTTTTTTATATGAAAATACACTTTCCCAGTTCCTTAGAAATTCTTAAAAGTAAAGAACACCGAGACAACGCTGGAAAATTGAACGTAAATTTTATTCCAAATTAGAACTTAAGACTTTTGTGCCAGTCCCTTCAGTACAGTACACTTATTCTAGCTCTCCAGCTCTCTACTGTTTCTTCTTCATCCTTGCTATCTCCAATGTCTCCAGGGCCTTGCGTCTAGCAGCATTTTTCAGCCGTGCCTGCCTTTCATCTGCTTGAGCAGTGGTCTTGGTTTGATACTCTGGTTTTCAAAGGTGCATGGTTACTTAAGTACATGTACTTCATTACAGCACTTCAGTTGTTTTTTTTTTTTTGAGGATTTGTACATTACTGTGCATTCATTTTTTAAACAGGGACTTTTACTTTTAACTCTACTTCATTTAAAAGATAAAAAGTATATTTTCACTTCGTTATTTTGATACTGGCAACTTATTTACTCGTTTCAAATTAAAATAT
Source organism: Gymnothorax reevesii (assembly GCA_029721435.1). Taxonomy (NCBI): domain Eukaryota; kingdom Metazoa; phylum Chordata; class Actinopteri; order Anguilliformes; family Muraenidae; genus Gymnothorax; species Gymnothorax reevesii. The sequence continues at coordinate 67,515,232 of CM056578.1, read as the reverse complement.
TAATTGAATTCATCATTTACGGATTATCCGGATTTGGCGCGTTCGCGAAGAACAAAGGTGTATCTTTGTACAGATGTGTCCGCCAGTGGACTTGGAGCTGCAAATTTATGCGCGCAGTTACAAAATTCTATCACTAGATGGCACACCAGGATCGGTCGCGGAAATTTTGTCGCGTTGAAGGCCATTTGCAGAATGACTGCTGACCGGGTTATCCGCCGCATCTTGTTGTCAGAAGTGGTAGCTCAAGTAGGCGGGCAAGTAAACTTTGCGATATACAACTATCTATCTCATATCTGCATGTTGCGTGTATATTTCCTTTTACTTTGCACCATCAAGCATACAACAGCGTCACGAATATGAGTTAGTTGGACAGCAACGGCATTCTCGAACGCTATTTGACGAGCTTAAAATTTTTATTTCAACTTGCTCGCGTTTACCCTTGGAATAATTGTTAGATTTTGAACAAGATAATGTTTCGCCATACCTGCGCTTGTTTATTTCAGTGGGACTCCCCAGTATAATAAAAGCTAAATTAAATAATTCTTTTGTGTATTTGTATCGTTTTGTCTGTCACAAACAAGAGATGCTGCGATACCACCTCTGACACCGGATCGGAGCAGGGTTTGTTACCTGCCAAAATACACTAACGTTACATGGAGGGCAGGGAGCCCCAACTCTCCCCGTAACAAGTTACAAGTCAATTCATCAAACTATAACCGTCCAAAGCAGTTAAATTGAGGCAAATAATGATCCATAGAGCAAATATCCTGCATCGTTCCTCGACTTTAATAAGCAGCCATTGTAACAAAAATTTAAGTGAGGAGATTACCTGATTTTGGGCTTCCACTTCCAGCTCCTCTCTGTCGCGTGCACTCAATAGCATTCGCGCGCGTGTGGAAGACGTGATTACTGCGCTGCTATTTCACCTAGCAACAAGAAATACTATTTTCTGATTGGCTGATAGGTTGCTGGTTCAAGCAGAGCAGTCTGCCGTTGCCTCATTCATTCTAGATTGCTATCTCTTTTATATACAGTCTATGTTACCAATGTGCGGCGATTTTATCACTTCTCAGCGTGAGAAATGTCATGTGTGGCGTGAGAGCGTGCGAACTTATTGAAATGCGTGAGACTTGAGAGCCCTGATAATAATCAGACACTCCAACGGACACCCCCCCCCAAAAAAAAAAAAAAACCCATCGGATCTGCACGATTCACACAAGTCCCCCAGACAGCCGTGAAAAAGGCTGCATCCGCCAAAAGGCGCGCCGTTTGCATCCCTGTTAATGGCACCATCACCAAGTGCAGACAGCTGCCAGACCAAACAAAAATAGGAAAGCTATGGTTACAAGCCTTTGACACAGAAGTGCAAAAAGTTACATCCAAAAACTATTAAAGTGTGGTTCCAAGGGAAACTGCATGGGCAAGCTGGAAGCTGCCGATAATGTTATGTTCATATTGTTCAAAATGTAAGCGGTTGAAAATGAGTTTAAAGCTTCTGAAAATTTAAATAATTTAAATACACACTACAGGCCAAATGTTTGGAAGCAAAGTCAAATTTGGACAAAAAAAGATCATATTTTCATTGGCGTACTTAGGAACAAAATAAACATGATTATGATATAAAGAGTCACTTATCAAAATATATTGATAACATTTTGCATTATGAAAGATTCAGGTGCAAATGCTACTCCTGTAAGTGAAATCAATGTGACAGCGCTAAAAATTGCCATTTAGACAATGGACTTCTATACTTGTCAGCTATTTAACTGCTCATAATAAAGGTAAACATAATTAGCAACATTTTATGTTGCATGAATATTTAGAAAATAACAAAATGATTCAGAATATTTTGTTGGAGCAAAGAACCTCATATGTGGTATAAAGACAACATATTGCAACATATAGCATTAGAAAATTCAGTTGGAGGTATTAAGTAATTTCCTGGGCCGGTGGCACGCAGCTACTGGACTTGCTGATTTTAAGCCAAGTTGGACGACCATGGAGGCATATTATCATGACTATTGCACTAAATGGTAGTAAAATTCTATTATTACAAGGACCAGGGCCCGGTTGCATAAGCTTAGTTTAAGACTGGTTGTCACTGTAGACTGGTCTTAAATTGTCAAGTTAGACTAGTCTAATTAAGACTGACTGTTGCATAAAGCTTAAGACTGACTTGATTTGAGGCATAAAAATTAGCCACCTCTCCCCCTGGCTAACCCTGAGATGAGAGCTTTGTTGCCATGGCAACACATTGTAAGAACACCTGTTCTTACCTGTAAGGTTACAAAGATACAGCAATATTTATTGTTTTTCTAACAAAAAAGGACAAAAAATATTTTACATTGGAAACAGGATTATTAGCTCTTTTTTTATTTGTATTTATTTATTTTGTAGTTTTGGAGAGGGTCCTCCTCCGGTGACTGGATTTTTCCTCTTCCATATTTCCGTCTTAAGATGCTTTCACACCGGGCGCAAAACTAATTTTTCGCAGGACAGATTACAATCAATGTCAATGCAAAGACGCGAATACACGCGAAACGCTTTCCTGTGTGAAAGCAGCTTTGGATTGTTGCACAATATTTTTAAAACGTTTTTGAACATCTTTTACGGTTCTCACGACCGTTGATACCGTTCTCCTTTTCTGTAATTTTCTCCCCTAACTTGATGATGGGTCAAATTTCCATTCGCTTGATTAAAACTATTGAACGAAAGACTTCTATCGGCATTATATTTCTCCAGCAAAGAAAAGGTTTTCCGTTGCGCTAAAGTGCGGTGATCTCCTGCTGCCACCGAGTGTCGCTATTGTGTCCGCCATGTTTTTCTACTCTATGAAGTGTCTTATTTTACCCATGATACATAGCGCGACCGGCTATCCAAGTCAGTCTTAAATAAGTCACTCAAAGACAGATTTTATGCAACAGGCATATTTAATTATCTATAGTAAGTCTGACTTAAAAATACATTAAAGTCAAAGACTGGGTCTAATTTTATGCAACCGGCCCCAGGTGTAAAATTAACATCTATCCACAGGGACGCGTGAAATGAATTTCCTGGCTGTTTCCAAAGGAAAGCACTGATTAAGGAAGACCTCCTCAAGATGCAAGCTTACCACACGTCATTTCATATTTATTCAAGATAAACTATTTTAGTTTCCTACTGAAATATTGGATTGGAGATGCCAAAAAAAAAAAAACACGCTAAAGTAATGGCTATATATTTTCCGATTTCTCCAACTAGTTCATTAATTTTCCAGCTAATAAAATGCAAGGGCATGGGAAATGCTTCCGGAAATAAACTTGGCTGACATCAGTTTTTTTCGGCAACGTGCTGAGAAGAGCCAAGCCAATGAAAACAAAATCGTCTCCTATTAACCAATTAGGCAACTCTAAGAAACGTATACCTGTTCCCGTTTACTTTGCTTAATTAGCAATCAGATGGTGGATTCGTTTTCTCTTGAATGAGTGGAGCTGTTTATTACCTATGCCAAGGAGGTTATGCGATCGAATCGGTTTATTATTTATTTGTCCGTCTGTTTGTTTGTTTGTCTGTGGATTTCTCGGAAACTACTGGACGGATCTTCATGAAATTTTCACAAGAGGTAACCCTTGGTCCATGGACGACTCCATTGAATTTTTGTGATGATCTAGATCCGGATCTGGATTCTGGATCCGGATCTTTATTTATACACTCAGTGACATTTCTCCGAAAGAAATGAGTGGATTTTGATGAAATCTACACAAAAGGTAGATCTTGGCCCAAGGATTATACATTACAAATATGGTGATCATGCATGTCAAAATCTTCGATCCGGATCCAGATCCAGATCCAGATCAGGGATCAACTTTCTAAATAAGACAATTTCTTCGTATACCACTGCAGCATTTTCACCAAATGTTGATCTAAATTAGATCATCTCTGATGGAACAGTCTCGAAATCTTGTTAAAGACCTGGATCTGTGAGTGTCCGGATCCAGATCCGGATCAAGAATTTTGACTCTGAGGTCAAATATTGAAATCATACAAACTATATCGAGTAATACCTCATATGAAAGCCCTTGATGAATGCTTACCGGATCTGACAGAATCTTTTCACTTAGACATCACTGGAAGACGAGAATGGGTGTTTTAGCAAATCTCACTCAAACTTGTTGCATGGGTGGGCCTGAAATCTTCCAAAGAGAAAGATCTTGCATTTGCATCAACGTCATCCCTTGGCGGAGATCAGAAATCTCGGATTGCTCTTGTTAAGACAACATGTTTGATTACGGCATTTTGAAATTTAAATGGCCGTAGAATAGCATGCGTCTGTAATAATTTATATCTCACATTCACATTTTAGATTCTTAAACTCCAGGGTGATCTTATAACTAATCTGTTTTAAATTAATCTTGAATAATGTCCTAAAATGCTACAATGAGAGATGTAATTCAGAGGAAGATTTTTTTCGAATTATTCAAATTGGCATTCTTTCAATCTAACACCATAGCCCAATTAGGTTTGTCTGCTTTTCACCATCACATCTTAATTGCTATAGGCCACGGGCTAAATATCTTGATTGTTATTTAGGCCAAGTACACGGGAGCAGATTTAAGGAAGGGCAGAGCACCTGCAATTGGTGAAATCTAAACTCAGGCTTCTTCCCAACGGCATTTCAAGTCATTTTAAGCCGCTTAAGGTGTGTACACTACGTTTGGGATCACTTGCAAATGTCTTTGTTTTCCAAAGAAAAATACATTTTCATCCATTTCACAAACATTTTTTTCCATTTCAGAAACATTTTTATCCATTTCACAAACGATTGAAGTTAATCATATGATTCTCAAAGAATGATCTACGTTTTTGTATAGAGGCCTATTATCAGCAACTGTCAGTCCTCTGCATCAATCTCCTGGTATGGCTGCTAATCCAAGTTAAAGCATTTTATAAGGCTAATTGATTATTAGAAAACCCTTCTGCAAATGTGTTGCACAGCTGAAAACCATTCAACTAATAAGGGAGCGCAAAAGGGCATTCTTGAGGTTGGTTTAGTACCTAAAGTATTAGCAGTTGTTTGTTTGTTTACAGGCTCAAAATGGCCAGAAAGAAAGAATTTCCTTTAGAGACCCGCCAGACTTCTGTTGTGCTTAGAAAAGATGGCTGTTCAATGCAAAACATTGAAAGCTTAAAATATCTTACCATGCTGTCAACTACTCCCTTCAGCAGAAAATGGCACTAATAAGGACAGAAAAAAGGAGTGGGATGCCCAGATGCACAACTGTGCAAGAAGACAAACATCTGAGTGTGTAGTTGAAGACAACGATGCCTCACAGGTTGTCAACTAGCAGCTGCGCTAAATAGTTTCCGTCAAACACCAGTTTCAGTATCAACAGTGAAGGTGGTTTATTTTAATGAGGGCAACGTTTGAAGTACGTATTCATCATTTTCCATTAAAATCATTATTTCTAACGCAGACAGTGTCAGCACGTTCGGTTCATTTGCTATATTTCCTATTCAGACTAATTTCATGTGTGTTTCCAAGGAAAACAAGAAAATTTCCAAGTGATCCCAAACTTTTGAGCGGTAGTGTATGTTTCAAGAAATTTCACGACTGCCTACACACCCCATGACGGGAAGTTGTTTCATCACAATTAAAAAAAAATCCTCGTTCAACATCGCCACATCCCAACTCAGCATTTCATTTCTCATTTGAGTATTTTAAGGAGATCTACAATGATAAATAAAAAGAGAGATTTATTTTCAGATCGCCCAGGATTTCAAGCGTCTGAAAAATACAAAAGGTGGAAAACATTAAAGCAGATGAAACGTGAATGTGAGCTATAAATTATCACAATCGCACGAAATGGCCAAATACGTGTTCTAGCAAATCTATGCCCATTTAACTTTCAATCAAACATGCTGTCTTAATAAACTGCTCTACTCATTCAGCAAAGTAAATAAGCGAATCCCCGGTTTGATTGCTAATTGAGCAAAGTAAATGGGGACAAGATTAGAGGAACCTAAGTGCTCAAAAGGACACGATTCGGTAGTCCTTTACATTACATTACATCCTTCGTGCAGCATGTCGCCAAAAAATACTAATGTCAGTCAAGTTTTTTTTCCGGAAGCATTTCTCATGCCCTTCGATGTTTGGCACTTTCGTTCAAGACTGCGTCAGGTTTAATAAAGGAAAAGGGAACGCTCGGATTTTCTCCTATGCCTTAAAAAAACATTGATTCAGAATCGTTACACCTCAAGAACAAGACACAAATGACCAGTTTACCGTCCAGTTTCGTTTTCACCCATAAAGAATCAAATGAATAAAATTGGCTATTTTGTTATTTAAAGTAATAGGGAAGACCTACACAAACCATTTAAATTGTAACTCTATCTTATTTAGTTTTGGAGCTATGAGGCAAAATACACCAATTTTGTAACTCCATTACCGCGTGACCTGGCCTAAATATATGTTTTAGAATTTTTTGAAGTATTGTTTGTGCATTGCCAGTGCCACTGTATTTTTTAAAGGTGAAAACAGTAAAACACTATGAGAATAACAAAGAGGCCTGCTTGATCCATCATGAAAACAGATCGGTATAATAAGCCAATGCATTTTCATAGAGATAGCGTGACATGCCTCAGTCAGGTGATTTAGATCGAGCTGTGATTTCTATGATTTTGAGCCTGTTTTTCAGTGTGAGAAATTACACTGCCTGAAGTATTGCTATTTTAACATATTTTGGCTGGTAAGTAATCGGGCAATCCTGAGACATTCATGCAACTTCTCACTGGTCATAGAACAGTGTTCCCTTGTTTTGACTATATTCATGTGAGAACAGCTAGACTCACAAGTATTTGCACATCCAAACATAATCAGTATTGTCAAGGTCAGTTTCTTGATTATGGGTTACTGATGTCTACTAACTTGATTACACCAGAAGTCCACTGCACCCTGAGATAGCAAGCGCTGTTTTAAAGCAAAGGAGTACTGCACATCGACCAGTTCCATCTGAAAGATGCTCTTGTCAATACACAGAAGTCTACCTCAACTCTAATGGAAAATGGGTCATAAGCAAAGCGCAGTGCCTCCATGGGAATACTGAAGCCTTGGCATCTCTCAGTAAAGTTTTCCATCAATTCAGTCATGAGGTCTGTCATGGTGGGTCTTGCGTGTGCCCCAGGTGCTGTGCTCATGAATACAGAGTTGTGGGAAGTGCAGCAACTTTGTAGGCAGCAGGTTTGTGGTGAAAATTCTTTGCTTTGTCATGAGGACAATAAAAAGAAACGAAAAGAATGGAAGGACAAAGGAAGCTCCTGAAAACAGACGAGGGTCAGAACTACATAAAAAGAACATGATCAATGTTGTTCTGTCATGACAAGGACGAGCCACTAGGTGGTAATCATACCCAAGCTACAGGACCAGTACAGTCTTCATGCACTTCCACTGGCTGGAAAGGAGCCTCAACAGACCACAGCAAGCACTAATTATATGTACATCCTCTCTCTGTCCCACTTCCTGAGGCGACTGACACCCCACAATGCGTGCACCGTTCAGATCCAGTGTTTCAGTTAGGGCAGCAGGCAGAAGCATTGGAGATAAAGGATCATGGAGAAAAGGGGGACAGGTGCCTGCCCCACTTACAGTTACAGCAACCACTGGGGAGGCGGGGGAGGGCTGTGTCAGGAGGTGGGGGGTACCGGAAGGGGGTACTGCACCACATCTCCAATTTCAAACCAAAAAAATACTGATATGCCCATTGGCTGGTGAGTTAACAGTGGTGCAGTGGGGGACGAGCAGACACACAACCCACTGAATGCCACACATCCACGGCAGCCTTTCAACTAATTACAGACAAGCTTATCCTGAACTTTGACCCCAGACAGGTCATGAAGGAATCCTGGCTACTTAAAGCCAATGTCTGCACCCTTCTGGATCCCAAGCTCATTTTGAAAGCAATACTGCTGAAAGCATTTTTATTGTGCACAAATCTGTACCCTGCCATTGAAAGCAGCGGTTATCCATTTCTCAGCGCCAACAAATCCATAATGATCACAATCAATATAGCACTCTAACTTCAGAAGAAAAAGAGAAGCAACAAGACGTGAGTTCAGAGACGGTTTTGAGGGGGTGGTAATCAGTGACATAGCCAGAACCTAAAATTGTGTAGGAACAAAACATCCCTTCACAACAACTATTGGTCCAGACATGGTCTTAATAATTTTACTGCTTTACACCTTTTTCAATTATAGGAATAATGTTTTGGCATTTATAGACACTGCTTCTGTCTTAATGCTATCAAAGGGTGACAATATCATAGGCTAAATTCAGTTCAGAAAAATCATTAACACATAGGTAGGTTGATGGAAGTTGAGCTATGAAAGCTCAATTGATCTGGAACTTCCGTGCCACCTTTTTGGCAGAACGGGCGATCTAACCTGTGCTTCATGATTGTTTAAACGAAGTCAAAGACTTGAAACACTTTTACTTACTTAGAATGAGGCATATTGACATACCCCAAATTGTGCAGCGAATGAATGAATGACTGTCCTCTCACCTTAACAAGGAGAACTAGCAACATCCGATAGTGTGGAGTATTTTTAAAGTCAATGTATTGTTAGTTGGCATGGCATGGTCTGTGCCCACCCAACTTTAAGTTCTGGCTGCACCACTGGTAGTGATCTAAAATGAGAGAATTAGAGAATTGAATATAATACTGCATGTGTAGCTGCACAAAGCTAGGTTGTAGCAGGGAAAATGTGGAGGAGAAGAGTGTATTTGTGCGCCCATGCCTGCCTGAGTAAGTGTGTAAGTGTGTATGTAACAATATAAAGCTGTAGATGAGGAAGTGGTAGTGCATGTAATTGTTACGTTATAAGTGCGTTATTGGATTGCTGAATATGAGTTATCAAGAGCAGAACAAGCCTGAACAAGCCAAAGAGGAGGTCCCTATTCCACAAGGCAGTGAAATCCAAATCCAGTAATCAAAGGTTAATGAGAAAAGTCCTCCATTTGCAGTACTATGGCCTCTAACCACAACCAAACAGTTCAAAGGCTGAGGAATTTGTTAATGCGTGACTAGGAACTGAACCTTTGCCTGCGGCGGCACATGAAAATGGCCACAGTCTTGACTACAAACTAAGGGCAGGGGGGCATTTCCTACAGGTGACAGGTGATTGGTCACCTCGCAGCCATGTTCTGCACCACTAGCCTTGACCCCAGCTCCTCACCTCAAGCTGGCAGCAGGGTTCAGAGGGCAAGTGTGTTCCAGGTCATGCATAAGTCAAACAGAACCTTGCTTGCCTGCCAGTGTTATAAAGAGACACATGCAGTTGCTGACTTGGTTAAAGTACTGCTGAATTCAGATAGGTCCAGAGCTTCATAAATGTCCCAAGCTAGTCACAGGTGTCATACTCCAAACATGCTATCTGATGTATGGAAACTGTACCTGAACACAAACACGCATGGGTGCGTGTAAGAACTGTCACACTAAGACACACAAAAACATGCATTCAAGACTCCATCAAATTTCAGAATCTTCCTGACAGGCTAAAAGCATTTACTAAAATTACAAAAAAGTCAAAAGAAAATGGCACACAACATCATAAATAGATTTAGATTTATACATTCATTTATGGCACATGCAAAACTAGTGACGGCATCAATGATTTGATCAAAACATATCATTACCAATCATTGGTCATGTTATTTGCTTTGCGTGTACTGTGGGCACAGAATGTCTGACTTCAACGTTCCACCTATAATAACAAATAGAAAATAATATAAATTCAAGACTAAACTGGTTTTAATTTGAATCAGGGAAGCACCAAATTTCAGTTAAGCATACTAGAGACCTAGGGCTCTGCAGGTTAATTGTGAAACCAGACAAAATATGCAAACCTAAACATTTATGAGATTTTTGAGAACCTAATCTTCAGATGGAAATGTCCAGTCTCCTTTAAATTAACAAATTCTGTGTGTCGAGAGAGGGGGCAGAGAAATGCTCAGATGAAGTGTTATACAGCATGTCTTGACTCGCTCCCTTCCCCCTAAATATTCTGCCAATAATTAGACTTGAAACAATAAACAAATAAACACGACTACTGGGGCTTTGTGGTAATTAAGTATGACCTTTCATCTCATGACAGACTAATAATTTTGCTGATGCAGACACACTTAAATACAGAGTTTTTGTGTCAGCTGAGTGGCTGGTATCCACAGAGCCAGCGCTGCATTTCTCATTGTTTTTCTCTCCCATTTTTATGACCCTCTGCATAAGACAGCATAGCTGGCTGTTGATCAAGTGAATCATAAAATGTGGGCACTTGTGGAACAGGACATCCATGGTGCTAACTGAAGCCACCCATCCATCCATTTTGTAACCAGCTAGGAATAAGGAGGGCCAGAGTTGGGGGGTTGTATTTGGACCCTATCCCATCATACATAAGGTGTTTGCTCAAAAATTGAAAAGATCACGTAAGACTCACCCATACAGTGATAACTAAAGGTAATATGGAGTCAAATATTAACCAAGCATGCACATCTTCGGATTTTGAGAATACCAAGAGGAAACCAGGGAGAATGTATGCAAACAACTACGCACAAAAATGCACCAGCCTGAATTAAACCAGCTGCTCTCTTGCTGTGAGGCAATAGTGCTACTTTTTACATTATTCCAGCATCATTGGCTAAAACCAACAAGACATAATGCGTCATTATACCGCCATAAGGTGAGGATGGGTTTGAGAGAAGGAGCAGTTGAGTGAAGGGGGCGTTTCTCAGCACGACCGTGATGCAGGGTAAATCCCTTCACCTCGCTATCAGCGACTCTCCCTGTGGACAAACTCCCTCTGATGTGTGCTGAAGGCCTTGCTGCACATCATGAAGAGCTATATGTTCTACTGGGAGCTTTCTGACAACTGCTGCTGGTAGATGCCACCAATTATCAAAGGGAAACAGCTCCTTTTGTAAAATATTTGCTTCATTTGGTTTTTAAAACATTCTCTTCATTTGTTCATTTAATATATTCCATAGCAGGGCATGATTCATGTCTTATGTAAAGACATGGGCCGCAAGTAGACGCTCAAGTCTGATAGGGCAGAGATGCTGGGCTGTAAAGTTCCGCAGGAGGAATTTGGCTCACATAGATTTATGTTAACCTACTTATGGTAGTGGAGCATTTAGTGCTCTGCCAGTGACAGTAAAGACCCACAAACTTATGTGGGAGTGGGTCTGTGGCCATGAGATCATTTGGGAACCTACATATTGCACTATGGAGAACCTTTTCCCCAGCATGCCAGAAAATTTGTCTGCAGTGTTGAATTATTTAGTCTGAGGCAAATCTGTTTGAACAAATATTTTCTGCAGTAAGTTTACGTAAGGCATTATGTTAACTTAAGTAAGTAACTAAAATGCATAATGGGACTGCCCCATTAGTTTTACAGAGATAAAGTTTCAATTTTGCAAATTGCGCTGTGACCAGCTTAAAATTGTGCCATATTCCTTTTTTTATTTGCTGCTTTCTCTTCTCTGAATGCCGGAAAAAGTATATGCCCCCTGCCAATTTTGTGGCATTTTGAATATTTGTCATGATACATTGTATTCAGTCTTCATACGAAATATATTACTGGACATAGAGAACATGAGAAAACATTAATTATTGTTCTTTAAATAATAATTCCATTTACGGAAGGGAAAAGTTATCCGACACCTTTATAACCCCTGTTAAAAAGCAATTGTCCCCAAAAACTTAATTAATGGCTGTGCCACCTTTAGTACTGCAACCAAATACTGCAGTCTTGCACATTGCTTTAGAAGAATTTATGCCCACTTCATCATTATTGCTTTATGATTTGGCTTGAGAATGAACTTCCCATAGAAGGTCCTGTTATAGCATTTCATTCGGGTTATAGCCAGTCCAAAAATCTTATTTGTGTTTCTTTGAAGGCATTCAGAGAGGATTGTTTTGTCCTCTTTGGGACTGTTGCCTTACAACACCAGGACTCAAGGTCATATCATATGGCAACTCACCCAGACCCAGAAGCAAAACAGTATTCCCATTTAATTACACAAATACAACCATGCTTGAATGTGAGTAAATGCAGTGAGAGCTTTAAGCCAGAGGTAACGAGGCCCATTTCCTCCTAAATGCTGCAAATTTCACTCCATCATGAGAACACAATCTCAAGGGGGGCAAAGGAGTCATCAGTTTGTTTTTTGGCAAATGTGAGACCAGCCGATTAGGCTCCTCCTCCTGCTTTGTCATAGCTTTTGCCGCCCAACTTTTCCTAGGGTACCATTTTCTCACTTAATTATTCCAATAGTGGATAATTCACCACAGTTCCAAGCTTTCTCCATATAGAGACACTGGCTCTCACTGAGGTTTTCTCGAGTCCTGGAGCCTCAGAAATTGCTTTGCAAGACCTTTCAGACTGATAATCTTTGAATCATTTTCTTACTCATACCTTCTGGATTTTTTTTTTGTGCAGTAAAAATTCCTTCTTCTTGTGACCTTTTGGCTTTCTTCACATTGGCTGCAGGATTTCAAAGAGAAGTTCAAGTGATATTTAAACTAAAATAGAAAGGCAGTAAGCAGGCTTGGGTGTGTCTTGTCTAATTTAATCCATTGATCAATCAAATGTGGGGAACTGGCTTATTGAGTATGGGGCAATTATTTTTTTTCCTCACAGATCCAGCTGGTAGCAGATAGCTGATTTCCTTTGATTCATATTTTATGTTCATTTAATCAAGTTGTCTTTGACTCACATTTTATTTAGTTTCTAGACCTGGAAATAATTAAGTTTGACAAAAACACCAGGGTTCTGCCGATGCTGGTTGGCGTTGATGCAGCACACCTCGGCTGGCAGCGACGAGGTTGAATGCGTCGCCATTCTCATTTATGCATGAGTACAGCTGAGGTGTGATTGGCTGATGGCATGTACATCAAATATACAAAATGGTAACACAGGCGAGCTCTGATTGGCTGATATCAGCGTTGCAAGAAGGAAAATGCTAATGTATCACACCAGAATCTTAAAATTATCGTATTTTGAGGGAAATTATCATACGTGGGTCATAATCAAGAGACAAATAGGTGTAAATATGTAACTTCAGAAAACGCGTATTTATTGAGATGAACGAGTTTTTGACTCCGCCTACAAATCTAGCCACATGGTTTCAACAAATTAAAAAAAAAAAATGCTGATGTAGTTACATGATGCGTGGAAGGGGGTAGTCTTTTGGGACTCACTCAAATAAGAATGCCTCAATATCGAAAAACAAAAGCATAGCTGTTCAATAAAATAAAAATTGAAATAGCTAACCATACCAACACGAGTTGTAGCCAGTTCAGCATCTCTCCCCTGTCCTCACCCTCCTGTTCAGCATCTCTCCCCTGTCCTCACCCTCCTGTTCAGCATCTCTCCCCTGTCCTCACCCTCCTGTTCAGCATCTCTCCCCTGTCCTTACCCTCCTGTTCAGCACTCATTTTCTTCACTTTTTTTCACATAAATGTGAGTCACGTTCATCATCACAACAAACATGATTGGCTGGAAAGTCATGTGAGAAGAGATGTGTGATGTGTGATGCGCACACAAAAAAGAAGATTTAAGATTACAAAGTAAGTCTTTGACTGACTGCATTATTTTAGAATGGGAATGCTAAAATGCCCATGTTTCTTGTCCCTCCAATTCAATCCATCCTTTTGAAAAATATATCATTGCAGCTGAAGAGTAGAAATTACATAATCAGAGGAAGTGAGGCAGTCCTTGTACTGTCTGAAACAGGGTAGAAGTGTAAAATAGTGGAGAAAAGGTGGGAAGTATATGCATTTTACAAAGGTGTAAAACTGTGTAAAACAGGAAGTCAAACAGTACGTGTAAAACTGGGAAAACTGTAGGAAGGGAGGCAATAGTGTGTCTTAATGTGGAGCAGGGTGGAACATTCCCCATTACAGTTTTAACGCTGGTGTAACAGATGCTTTCTGCCTGTTACACTGAACACAAAATTCACCAGTACACTGAACCTGTAAGTGTCCTTCAGAGAACGCCAGTGCAACAGGTGTCGGACAAACAGCTGTGGGCAGCTGCTGCAGGGGAGGAATTTTCATAGTGCCACTTTGAAACCTACATGCCCAAGTGAACAAACAGCAGAGAGGTCCCACGGCCCGCAAAACGGGGGTGGCCTGACAGCAATAGGATAGCATCTGGAGTTTCCCGCACACTGGGGCAGGAGAGGTGCGGGCATATTGGTGGCAGCCTGAGGGGAAATGTTCCTGTGGGGGTGGCTGGAGGTAGAGACAAAGGGAATTGTGGAATGTTTTATCACCAAGCATGGGGAGGTGCTAGGGAGAGGACCTGCCGGGACTTGTCGCCAGCCCCCCGGTCACACAGTGTGGGTTCAGCTGCACTCGTCTTCAAACAGAGGGGCCGGATGTTTTGGAAACTGGGAGAGTGTAATGGAGGGCTGTGATCCTGAGGGTGTCCTGAGGCCAGCTCACAGCCTCTTCGTCTGCCACTCCCAAAGCCCGGGCCTGCGCTCATTCAGTAATCACTCAGTGCACAGCCCTGGGCTGTCTGTCAAAACATCTGACCACGCACACACACATAAACACATATATACACACACACACACAGACACACACACAGACACACAAACATACATGCACGAAGACAGAAACAAACATGTATACACACACACACATGCACACATATATACACGCGGACACACACACACATTTAGGCATACAGACACACACACAAACAGATATATATTCACAAAAACAACCACATGTACCAGTAAAAAGAGAAACAAAATCTCACACTTGCACACAAACGTATACAAACCCCAATTCCAATGAAGTTGGGACGTTGGGGAAAACGAGAATAGAAACAAAATACAATAATCTGCAAATATGTCTTGACCTATATTCAATTGAGTACACTACAAAGACAAGAGATTTAATGTTCAAATTGATAAATTTTATTGTTTTTGGAAATATTCACCCATTCTGAATTTGATGCCTGCAACATGTTCAAAAAAAGCTAAGACAGAGGCAACAAAAGACTGGGTGCATGTTAAAAACTGCATTTTGTATTTACCTGGGTTATCTTTGTCCAATATTAAAATTTATTTGATGATCTTAAATATTTGAGTGTTACAAATATGCATAAAAATAAGGAATCAGGAAGGGGGCAAATACTTTTTCACAGCACTGGATCCCTGCGCCGCGTAATAAAAGAAATGAAAAGAGTTAACAATGATGTGAATCGAGATCAGGTTGACATCGATATCCCCTGGTCTGCGTTACAGTATGCTCTAATAAATAGTATGTATACAACACTTTCAATGTCATACTTTTTAGTAAAATACACCGGCAATGATCAGTTGCAGTGGAACTGATGAATTTTTCAGCTGTTTAGATGCGGGGAAAAGGACTATTAGAAAGCCAGTTTGTACTATTTCACATCGTTATGGAGGGGCATTTTGACATTAACTGACTTTGAATTGTGATTTTCTAAATGAAGCAAAAAAATAGTTGACTAGTTTTATGCATATATTGATTTTTATTTTTTCTGGTTTATTTGCAGGTTATTTTGCCGAGATCCCACCTGGGATGTCATCATTATTGCAATTATTTTCCCGGATGGAGCATGCCCCAGAACCCCCCAGCTGGTTAAAATTTTGGACCTTGGAATTTCTGAAAGTCTGCATAAGGCCATGCACACGCAGACATACACGTGCACATATATGCACACACATGCACGCACACACAGACACACAAACCAATGCGCATAAACATATACACATCATTAACTGTATAAAACATGGACGTAGCCTCTGTGATGTCATGCATAGGTATCTGAATATCCATTCCGAAGCTCATTTGGTTGCCATCTTGGCACTTACTTGACTCCGCCTACCTCCCGGCTAATCCAACTAGAGTGCCAAGGGCCCTGAAGGTTGCTGGCAGTTACAGCTCCAAAAGCAGAAAAGTAACTAGCATCAGTCCGCAGATTCAACAGCAAGCCAACACAAATTCTTGCAAAAGCAACACGTTGTCTACACGATATTGGCGTTAAAAAGCTCCAGCTCAGACATCTGCAAAAAATATGAAACCTGTTTCATTTTTTCGTGAATTTCGGTGGTGATGGCAAATGGTCTCGTACCACTGTGAATCAATTCATGGTTCTTGGAATCAATTCTTCTCTGCGAAAGAAGAGAACTGTTTCATCCGCACACTTTCGCGGACCAACGCAGCTCGGTGAGAAAGGGGTTTTAGTTACAATTATCGGGCAACTCGACTGAGCAGTCACACTTTTTCATGAGTGACAGACAGCAACATTTCTGCCATTTAGCAAAAAAAAAATATAATTGTTAAGAAGTCTACATCATGAAATCCGATTTTTTTCTAACCTGAACTTTCACTGTCGTCTGTTGTACAATTTGTGAAGCGTGCCATCTTCTCAATTCACTTCTGATTCTTGCTCTGCTTTCAGAAAATGTTTTTTTAATCATTTTTTATCATTTAGTGGGTTAGTAATTAGTATTGTTCTTTCTATTCCATGATGCTTATAGGAACAAACATCCAAAAATGGGTTTCGACCAGTTTTTATTGCCGCAACTGATCGTGAAAAAAGGCCGACCATGCGGTTACAATGCCCGTAAAAATTTTAATTATATATAGGTTAGTGTCTAATACATACTAATTTCTAGAGATATTATTAAACGAGGAAATAAATAGATTGATTTTGTCACATGACCTTGACCTTAAAGACCAAAGTCAAATCCAATATGGTGTGTTTGATCAGCATACATCATGGGCTCTAAATTCGTAAACCAGGCGCGGCGCAGGCGCGGTGAAGGGGGGTGCGCCGCGCCAACGGGGTGTGTCCAGGTGTATATTGCAATATCGTGCCCGGCATAGCCTGGCACAAGTACTCCTCTGTCCCGCCTATGTCCCTCCTTCTGGCGCAAATGACAAAGAAGGCGTGTTTGGGTGTAACACAGCCGAGTCAAATCTTTTCCGTACCGTTTACGTGTATATTAAACATTACGAATATGAGTTAGCTGGCTAGCTAGGGTATTCACAAATTATTACCATTAGCGAACCTGAATGGAATTTCAAAACGAAACTACACCAGATCATTCAAACTTATGAAGTTGGAATGAAATACAATGGTTGCTCATTGGGAAGAGAAACGATGGATAGCGTGTTCCTATTATTACACCCTGTTGCTGCTTAAAATTTTGGGATCAACATGCATGGACAACAATTCAAGATACGTTACACATTTATTTTCAATATGTGGTCTTAACTCAGAATGACATCATAGCAATCAGGCTGTATTCCTTTCCCCCACTAAAAACGATAAAACACGTGACAATAATAGTAGCCTAGTATTAAGCTGCTAGCACACTGGACGCGAAAAAAAAATTTTCTCACGACAGATTGCGTTGAAAGCAGTGTCTCGTGTCCAAAAGTCTGACCGGTTTTTAATATATCTCCATGTCCGACAGTCGGATGGTTTCAATATAACTCCGTGTCTGACAGTCGATTATTGTTTTTAATTTCTTCAAATCTACTGACTCTTTTAGATATTAAACGTGAATGTTTTGATAAGAGGGCTCAGTTCTTCAAGATGAGTACCGAGAATTTCCGATTAGAACAAATTGAGATCAAAATAAAGAATAAAAAGAAACATTTTAACAACAGAACATCCAATGAGCACTGCGATTTATTTAGTCTTGATCGTGTATTTGATAATTTATTCACACTGTCAATGGTCATGGAATTGATTTGCTCACACACTATTTTATCTCTGCTGTGGAAATAATGCATGAATCTGTTCGATCCATCTGACTAATTTTCAAAAGAAAGACCAAATAAAGACTGTTGTCTATCTTCAACGAAGAAAACAGACGAATAGCTAAAAAGACCAAGAAAAATCGATAGCTATCAATTTCCATTTTGTGAAGGTCGTACACAAACATGGCCAAGTTTGCACGTCTAATAATTCCTGGAATACTCGGGAAAATTTGAACTTCTATGACTTTCGGACACGGAGCTATTTTAAAACCCTGTCCAACTATTGCATCTTTGCATTGACTTTGACTATGATCAGTCGTGCGAAAAATTTAAAATTCGTTTCGCGTCCAGTGTGCAAGTGGGTTTACTGAGCAAAGAATATATATATATATATATATATATATATATATATATATATATATATATATATATATATATATATGCAGTTTGTGGTTTGCATCACAGATTCAGCTGCGTTGATTAAGCCAGGTCAAGTTTCCATTACGCGTGCCAATTGCCTTTCATCTAACATCAGGACAATCAATATAGCTACTATGATTTATGTCCTTATTCAGACAGTTACATGAAATAATGCTTGCTGTAATTATTTATTGCATTGAAATGTGCCTGACATTCTGGAAACCTGCCGGTGATATTTCGGTGACATGCGCACTGTGCGCTGGTCAGCCAAATTACCACTGCACAGAAAGTAAACCAGGTTGGAGCTGGCGAGGTTTCTGGGCAACTTAAGGGGAGACTTTTTCTACGAAATTGTCACTGCGTCTTGATGAATATGTGACACCTCCCCCTACTGCGCCGTCACACCCATCTCAGCGCACGCCCGTCTACCAAATTACCAAAGTGGCTGCGCACGGTGTTGCTCTGCACGAACTTACCACTGCGCGAGCTGCGCCACGCTATGCCACCCTGCGCTGCGCCAAGAAATCAGAGCCCCATTTGTCATTCGCATCCAATACGTACTGAAGATCTAAAGCCAGCATTAAAGGGCTTTTAGGCCGTTTTGTCATTACCTGGACCTTGTTGCCCAGGTCAATTCCAATATGTCAAAAACAACCAGCATACATGATTTGCTATTAGTGCCCAATACATACCCAAGCTCTAAAAGTATTAAACAAATATGGACCATTTTTGTCATATAACCTTGACTTTGAGGCCCCACATCAAATTTGACTGACTGCCTAAGAATGTTCAGCATACACGGTTTCCTATAGATGCCTCAAACATACCTGAGCTCTAATTGCCATATTCAGCAAGTTATAGCAATTTTTTCCATTTGATCTTGACGCCCAATGTCATATTCTACTTGCGGAGAATGTCTGGCTTACACGATTCCCTATAGGTGCCTCACACATACCTAAGCTCTAAATGCCACATTAAGCTGTTATTACACATTTTTGCCATTTGACCTTGAGGCTCAACTTAAAATGCGAACAACTTAGAATGTATGGCATACATGATTCCCTATAGATGCCTCATACATATCCAAGCTCTAAATGTCATATTAAGCAAGTTAAAGCACATTTTTTCCATTTGGCCTTGACCTTGAGGCCCAAGGTCCAAGGTGACTGACTCACAATGTTCGGCATACCTGAGTCCCTACAGGTGCCTCATACATACCTAAGCTCTAAATGCCATATTAAGAGAGTTATAGCACATTTTTGCCATTTGACCTTGAGGCCAGCATACATGATTCCATATAGGTGCCTCATACATGCCTAAGCTCTAAATGCTACATTAAGAGAGTTATAGCACATTTTTGGCATTTGACCTTGACCTTGAGGCCCAAGGTCAAAAGTGACTGACTCACGATGTTCGGCATACCTGATTACCTACAGGTGCCTCATAATTACCTAAGCTCTAAATGCTATATTAAGAGAGTTATAGCACAAAACACCCCGAAAAATGATGAAGTCCAGACACGTTCTTCTTCTTCTTCTTCTTCTTCTTTTTCTTCCAGACACGTTGCCTAGGTGGTGCTTTGAAGGAGCAATTCAATCAAAATGTCGTTTACACCGTTGAAGAAGGTCATAATACTGATTCCATTGCTGCAATTAAAAAAATTAATCAGGCAATTTTTGAGAAAATGGCCATTTTCGACATAAAAATGGCTGCCAAGTTGAACGAATGATTCAATCAAAAAAATTTTTGCTCGGGCATTAACTTGATGACCGATTTGATCACATCCTCAAATTAAAAAAAAATTTATCAGACCGCTTTAGAGATACAGCTTTAAACGGACGACCCTGCCGGACACAAAGTGACGACAATAGGTTACTGGCCTACGGCCGGCAACCTTAAAACAGGCAAAAAAGTGGACCGTTGCTGGAGCTGAGGGGGGCCAAATGGAGCCTGTCTGCTGAAACATGCTGTCCTAGCTCGAAGCTACCAGGCTAGCCATGGCTGACAATCTAGGCTAAGAAGCCGGCTCAGCTCGATGACACCAAGTTTGCTGTAGCCGAGTTACTGGGTCATACCTGTCCTAGTAAAGGAATAGAGCCTGCCAAGTTACTTGCGATGGCGGGTCGAACGCTGTTTATATCCGTGAAATGGTTGCGAAATGAACGTCGTTCGTATCCATGAGGCAGTAGCCACAATGAAGTTGCGGCGGTTGGCTCACTGAGTATTAATATCCCCTCCCGAGCTGCACACGGTTAAGGCACTGTGCTGCAGTGCAGAGGTGATCACCACGTCGCGGGTTCGAGCCTCGGCGTACCCACCGGCAGGGGTCGGCAGCTTTTTCAGAGTAGCGCACAATTGGCTATCGCGCTACAGGGTTACAAATTGGGAAGGGACTGCCGGATTTGGGTATTCGATAACAGCTTTGTTCGTTGCTCCAGCGCCTCCTGCTGGCCAGACGGGCGCTCGTCAGGAAGACTCCGGCTTGGTTCATGTCCGGGTATCCTCCGCCCTCGCTCTGAACTTGCGAAGATTCAACCAGCGAATGTATAAGAATCAGTGGCTGACAGGCACGTGCTTCGGAGGAGAGCCGTGAACTGTCTTCACTATCCTGAGTTGGCAGCAAGGGGTCGCATACGAGCAAGCTTTGTACATAGTTCCCCAATTGGGCATTCCAGATTCGGGTGGGATTGGAGATGCCAAATTAAAAAAAAAAAAAAAAAATAGCCCCTCCCGAGAGCTCAGCTTAGCTTTTTAACGCACCTTAGCCAGGTCCCATTAACGGTAGTATGGCCAGTCAAAAGATAACATTGCATTATGTAAGCTTACCTACAAACCGGAACGACCTTTATTTTCTTTCCTCACACTCACACATTTTGATCACAAGTATTATTACCCCACGTTTTGACTTAGGTGAATGTTGAAATCATTGGAAACTGTAGCCAGAATACGCAAAGCTCATCAATGCTAACACATCTGGGCATATGGCGCCAAGGCTCCATGGTTATTTCAACAGCTGCCCAGCTAATCTATGACTTTTATATTAGCCAATGATACCACTGCTACGTGCATCTTTTCTGTTGCGTTGTATAATTGAAGGTACCCTTGAATCTTGGCAAACAGCCTTTACTCTTAGCAACACCGAATATAGCCAAACAGTGACACTGTTTTCCATTGCTTATTAATAAGGTTAATGTAGCTAGCTAGCTTGGGGATGAAGGAATTTATGAAGACACACTTTTAGGGACAGCTAGCTAGCTTGCTCGATAATTTAGGATAGGTAAATTGGCAATATAGCTACCTACCTTGCCATTCTACTCACAATGACACCGCTAATCACTCTAAAAATGGAATGAATCCATTTGTGACGAAGCAGCAGCAACTGTAGCTCTAAAAGATCTAGCTGTGCGAATCGATTGAGTGTATAACTGCAGCAATCTCTACAAAAAGTCCTCTAAATGCTCCAGGAAATCAGCTGAGGGGCACCTTCATCTGGTAGCGTGCTGTAGTGTTTCTAATGCAGTAGCTAACTAGCCAGGGAAGCCCTAACTGTTAGGGAAGCTGTGACTGTTTTCCAACCCCTGACTGACACCCTTAGTTCAAAAGTATTTTTACGCCAAATTCTGACACTCTTCTGGTATGCTATTAGTTTGCTGCATGCCAGTTTAATTAAGGCAGGCATACACTCCCGTTAGGACAGCCAGACAACCTGGGCAAAAGCTAACTGGGGGAATACTCTCTGGCTAGTTTGCTACTTCAGGCTGACATATAATGTTACATATAATAATATTAGAATTTAATCAAGAAATTAGACGACATACTCAACCAGAAGACATTATCATCCTGATACTTTCATAAACGCGGCCAAAGGGTCAGTGTTCCGTGACTCAAGTGAGCCAATCTTGGGTAATGGCCCACAGACGACTGGATTAGGCCAAGGGTTAGTGGCTAGGCTAGCCGAGCTGAGGTAACCCCCCCTCCCTCAGATGGCCAGGCTAGATCAGGGGTTAGCGGCAGAGTCTTGGCCTTCCTACTCTATCGTCCAGACCCGCATAGGCCTGTGCTCTAGCCAAGTCATGGTGAGTCCCGTCCATAGACTGTGTAATTCAAGGTTCTGTCACTCAAATTGGCCACGCCCTTAATTATGCAGAAATCTAAGCATTTATATAATATAAATAGTAGAGTCGCAAAAAAAAATCACTCCCTCCACAGTTTTCATGGAGGGGAAAATTAGCCATGGAGACCAAAACCGTTTTTTGAACCAGGCTTTAAACATGTTTATTTCTGCTGTAAAATTGGACTTTTTAACATGGGGGTTCATGGAGATTGACTTACTTCTGCAGGCAGTCTCAAGTGGCCATTCGAGGAACTGCAATTATAGGCACTTCCATATTTGCTTCACTTTTTAAACTAAGAGATTGCTGCTTAGTACACATGCACAGAAACACACGTTCATACTTCAGAGCATCTTGGCCAAATACCTTTGAATGCTGACCTATAGCTTCCTGCTTCAACTGCAAACTAGAAGCACAGAATATGTGGCAGGGGCGTCAAGACCAATTCCACAACGTTTTGTACCTATTTCATAAATGCATCTATACAGTCTGTCAGACTGGAAAAATTGTGCAAATACCGTGCTCTTTATTGTCACAATATTTAATTCAAAATACTTCATAAAAATCTAACCTTGAATTTGAAGTCACTAAAAGAAAATTATTGAAATTAATTAAAGGTAGGTGAATGAATGAAAGAAAATCTAAACTTGAAATTACTAATCTTCCCAAAAATAAGTCTGCCACAAACATTGGCTAAAATTTCAATATCCAATTCACATTTTGATTTTTTCCTGTTCATGAGGAAACACACTGAAGAATTTCTCTTGGTTAACACCATAGATTTTAGTACTGATGGGCAACAGAAAGTTGTCAAGCTTCAGAAATTTGGAAATGGCTGAAAAACATAACTGAAAAGTTGAAAATAACATGTTTGAATATCAAGGCAATATTAATGATGGGTGTTACGGCTGGTTGTGGTCCCTGTAATTTCTGTCCCTTTTCCCTCCCTGTCCTCTAGCTCCGCCTAGCAATTGCTCAACGAGGTGCACCTGGCTTGAGAAGGAAAGGTTTAAATACTCTGGTGCCAGCCTTGGAGGGAGAGGCTTTTGCTTTGGGGACTATGATGGTTGATGCCTCTCAGCATGGGATTTGTGATGTGTTTTGTCTTTTTGCTTTCTTTGGTCATTTTGGTTTTGTTTATTGGATGTTTGTTTCTTTGGTAAATCAATCCCATGTACATGGTTGTTTTAAAAGGTGTTGTCTCTGGTTTTTTTGGGTCAGTGGTGCATTATTGTTCGCCCCATCAGGCGAGATTAAGATCGGGGCGTAACAAATGGGGGCTCTTCCGGGAGCAAACCGTCATGAGGTGAGCAATTTGTGTAATTAGTGGCCTTTGATTGTGGTGATCATCTCTCTTGATGGATCATAAGTGATTATTGCTGCTTGTGTTGTGCGTCTAACTTTGTAACCGTTTCTGTAGCTTGAAATATTAACTTTGGGCACCTGGACTTTAGCCTCCGGGCAGGTTTTAAGAGCTTGCCACTTTGTTGTTTTGCCTTTCTTATTTTTGGTGGTAATCCTGAGTGGGGGCACGCTTCAGTGCATTGCAGTTGGCCACATCTCTGGTCTCTGGTGATGCACTGAGTTTAGCGTTTAAAGTCGCCTCGAGCTCGGCAAGCCACTGAAGACTAGTTAGGTTAGCGCGCCTTAATAGGCTGGTAGGGTTTTAGGTGCCTTTCTACAGCGTGTAGTTCTTCAGATTTTGCATTTTTGTGCAGTAACCTGTTTGTGATCCTTTTTGGATGAGATGAGTCTACTTTTTGTTTGGCCACCTTGTTTTGTGCAGCTGTGAAATGCTTCTGTATGCAGTAACGTGTGGTTTATGACCTTTTGTGTTGTGGTAACTGCACTCCATTCACTGGCTCACTTGTAGGATGTTGCTTAGGTGTATGTTTGCAGCACTGGTTGACTGCATTGTGACTAAGTGGTGGTTGCAGTCCACATTTTGTGGTCATTTGTGTGTTACTGCTGTTGTGTATTTATTTGCAGTAAACTTGTGTTGTGACTTGTGTTTGGGATGTAGTCACCCCACAGATCAGGGGATCTTTGAGTGGTGGGTGTGGCCTCCCAGTTTTGCTGCTTGGTTTCCTATTTTCATCCCAGTAACTAGTGTATGTGGCTGAAGACTGCATGGTGTCCATTTTGTGTTGTGGTAGTGGTCAGCCATTTTGTTGGGTCTTGTGTTGCTGATTGGTGTATGACAGCAACTTTGTAGTTGGTCTACTTGTTATGACCCTTTTGGTTTTTGGCTGTTGCACTCCACTTGTGTTGGACACCTGTGTAGCTGTGATGTCTTGGGAAATGCTGCAGCATTGTGTTGGTGTGGTTCACCATGAGGTGGTAGCCATTTTCCATTTGGGAGTGGAAGCCACTGTTTTTAGCCATTTGTGCTGCTCATTACTGAATTTGATGTGAAAGCACCTTTATTTGGCCTTTATGTATGATCTTGTTTGCCACATTTGACCCAAGTTCACACCTTCAGTCCGTAAGTGTCCCAGTGTATGATTGAAATCTGAATTTAGCTTCATGAGGAGACTTTAATTGTCTCTAAGTCTGTGCACTCTCAGGAATACTGTTTGGTTTTAGTTCAGTGCAATTTTGATTAGTCCACATCATCAGAGGTTGTGATTTTGCTATTCTGAGACTTGTGGATTCAGTGCTTTGGATTTGGGCATTTAGTTGTGGTTCACAATTGGCATACAGCCTTACACCACTCATTGACTTCAAGAGCTGACTTCATCTCAATGAATAAATATTCTAATTTGTCATTACTCTGGAAAAGTGCTGAATTGAACTTGAAATGTTTTTGAGCTCGGATTGTGACAAACTATTTATTCATTGTTTTAAGGGAGGGGGTGTTACGGCTGGTTGTGGTCCCTGTAATTTCTGTCCCTTTTCCCTCCCTGTCCTCTAGCTCCGCCTAGCAATTGCTCAACGAGGTGCACCTGGCTTGAGAAGGAAAGGTTTAAATACTCTGGTGCCAGCCTTGGAGGGAGAGGCTTTTGCTTTGGGGACTATGATGGTTGATGCCTCTCAGCATGGGATTTGTGATGTGTTTTGTCTTTTTGCTTTCTTTGGTCATTTTGGTTTTGTTTATTGGATGTTTGTTTCTTTGGTAAATCAATCCCATGTACATGGTTGTTTTAAAAGGTGTTGTCTCTGGTTTTTTTTGGGTCAGTGGTGCATTATTGTTCGCCCCATCAGGCGAGATTAAGATCGGGGCGTAACAATGGGTTCAAGGCATATGGCAAGGTTAGAACTCTGACAGTCAGAGAATCTGTGCCTGCTCTGAATCCAAGCACCGCAGGGGCATAGAAAATTGCAAGCTTTAATTACGAAGTGGAGTAAGAAAGTCTCCAAAACTATGGCCTGAGGCCATATAATCAACAACCAAATTTTTTGGTCATCTGAAAAAGCCTCCGTTCAAAAAAAGAAAACTTATGCTCCAAAGGTTTGCCTAATGGTACTGAAACTTCCAGCTGTACCAAGTTCTTTTGTCAGATGGGACCAAAATAGAGGCCTTTGGCAATCAAACCAAGAGCTGGATTTGGCATTAAATAAAAATAGCCATTCTGTAAAGAACTTATCCCCACTATGAATTATGGTAATGATTTTTTAAAGTATTTTTTTGGTCTGATGGCCCTGAACAGCTTGTCAGAATTTATGGAAAAAACAATTTAATCAAGCATCAGCGAATGAAAACCTGACTGCATTTGCCAGAGGTCTGCACTGCAATCAACACAAAGATGGTTCAACATCACTCGGATCAATGTTTTGCTACGGCCATTCCAGTCCCCTGACCTAAACCCAATCAAAAATCTGCAGGATAAACTGAAGGGCAGAGTTGATTAACATGATCTGAGGGATTTGAGGGATCTGGAGATTTGTACAGAAAGGAATAGTCTCAAAACTCTTTCCACCTCTTTCCCAATCTCATTGTACACTGCAGGAGAAAGGAAAGAGAGATTGTTACCAGGGAACTCCCAAGTGAGATAACCTCAGACTGCATTTAAATATTTGTGGCACTCATAAGCCTACAGAGGGCTGTTACCACAGAAAGCACTAAATGATGTAATGACAGGGTCCTAGTTGCTGGCCCTACAAGTTTTGGGAAGAGTGGTATGCATCAGCAGCCTGTCATTTAGCAGTTAGCAGGGCACATTGAAGTCGTTACTAAATTACTATGACAGACCGCTGATTTAAATAGAGGACATTACACTGACAAATAAGCAATAGGATTGCATTAAAAACAGGTGCAAGGCCTTCTGGTTTCAAAAATTGTGAATCAAGATTGAGCCCTGGTGTATGTATGGAAATTTCCGGATAGCCGGCGACTCCAGGCCAAATCTCCTGTACTACAGGCCTGAAGTCGACCAAAACTAGTGCAGACCTGGAGTCTCTTGCAGTCTGGATGTCCATTGATCCATTATGGGTTGCATTCTTGTGATGTCCTCTGCCAAGTCGCAGAGAGTAGGATACGGTGGCCATTTACTTCCATAACTTGTGTTTCTCTCTTTGTGAAAATACATTGTTTTAGCACAGCCAATTTGAGGTGCTTCCACAGTAAAAATTATCCAAGGGTCAACAAAGGCCAAAGTCATCATAAAACGCAGAGGACTACTTCTCACCAGGGTGATGAAACTAGCCAGCTAAGCGAAGAAAGATGAAGATAGTAAAAATGTCAATCATCGGAGAGGGATTGTCGCGGACGGAATCGTGGAATTGGCCATTAAAAACGGAATCTATTGATAAACGAGGAATTTCGCAGAAATCGGCTTTATCTGACTGAAATGCTGTTCGTAAAGCCACATTTTCACAGCATGCTAAACAAAATATTTGCGTGTCCAGGTTCAAAGTCAATGTAAAGACGCGAATGCACGCGAAAATGTGAGCAGCCTTTGTCAAATTCACCTGCCCGAGTGTTAGAGCAACACATGTCTTCGGTGCTACAGAAGATCTGTGGGAAGAAGTTTCTAGTTGTTGTAGAGGAGACCACTGATGCCAGGGATTGCGGGGTTCGAAACATCGTCATTTGTCATCTTATGTTTGCTTAACAACTTATATAACTGTTGAATAACAATATTCCTTCTTAACAGTCTACTAAGTGAATTGTGTGCATGCAAATTATGACGTAACGTCGTCCCCCAGTGGTGAAATGCATCTTTGTGTCAGTTTGTTCATGTTTAATTATTACTGTAGAGCATGTTTTCCTAGGATGGAATGCACAGTATTGGGATTACTGAAGAGAAGTTTCTTAAAAATAAAAAAATAAATTGAATATAGCTGATGCATCGGTATCAGACAACTGTTGATTTGTGGGGGAAACTGAGTGTCATCACTGCTGCTCTCATACATTCACATGTACACAGCGTAGATACAATATGATTATAAAAGATTAAAAAGGGGCGGTCAGAATAATACATGTCAATATGGCTGTTGTCTGCCTTTTTGACTGCAGCTAACACTTCCTTTTTTTTGTAGTGTTATTTTATGTAAAAAAAAAAATTTTCTTTCATCACAGTGCAATGTTGCATCATTATGCAGTACTTGTTCTGACTTCAAGTACTGAGGAAAGTGGAGGGTTTCATCAACTAATTTAAGGTTATTTCTATTTAATGAGTGAGCAATTATTTCATTAACATAAATAGCACACTCTCAGATGGTAAAATTGGTGTAATCGTGGTAAAAAACAGAATTCCAAAAAATTAAAACGGAAAAAATGGAATTTGGGAAAAAATAAAACTGCCCTATATGTGTTCAAATCAGTCTTTAAAATATAACATGCCACAATTCACAAGCTTAAATGTCCATAAAATTAGCTTTAAATGTTATCAGAACCATGTAGGGTGAGAAGACGTTCCGATAAAATTGGGACAGTACTGATCTTCAGAGCCACTTCTTATTTAATACAACTATGAATCCTACAATTAAAACACAACTTCAAGCAGCTTAATGAAATCACGAGTCCTCCTTTTCTATCAAAACAGGCTTATTTGATAGTAGATGTATATCCTCACATAGCTGTTCAGCAGAATAACATTACTCAAAGTTCGCAACAAGAACGTTTATCAAAAACCTACAACAAACAGCACAGCCTGCCTCTTGCCAGTCGGGACCCTGGCTCCACTGAGATAGAGCAAGAAGCATGAGTGTGGGCTAGCTCCATGAAAGATTTACATTGGCTACAAATTATTATACCAAATATTTGCATGGTGTTGCGAAAATCAAAGTAGGCCAACCAATACCCAAAACTACATGGTGCTCAAATGGAGGCAGAAGCTGAAAGACAAATGTAAGCAAACAGTTAGTTGTGGACATTTGCTGGTGCTGTTGCAGTAAGCTACAGTGCTTGATGTTACGGTAGTGCTGGAGCACAAGGAAGAAAAATGGCAGCACACTGTGCATTGTGAGGAAGTCCGCAAACATGCATATCATCTGTGAATAAAACTCAAACTGTTTGTTCCTTGCTAGCTTCATATGCATGTTTGTGGACTAGGGGAGGAAGCCAGAGTACATGGAGGAGACCCATGCGAACACGTGGAGAATATGCAAACTCCACACAGGCCCCGTGCCAGATTCGGACCCTCGACTTTCTAGCTGAGAAGTGGCAATGCTACCCACTGTAGCCACCTTGCCGCCCTGTGGGTGTTTGTAAAACCGAAAGAATTTTACAACGACCTCTTTCTGACAGATTTCTCTCACAAACTAATCAAAGGCTGGCTCTGTTTGCAGTGACATCCACATGCCAGCTCTGGAGGATGAAAGGATAGCAGGCAGCTTAAACAGTCCATCCAATGCAGTTCGATGTTGGGGGGGGGGGGGAGAGAATCCTGCCCAATGCCCAAGACTGAGCAAATAAGGCCTGTGCCCCGTCAGGACATACTATGTACCAGGACCCACAGTCACTGCACCACTCTTAGGCAGGGGCGGAGCCAGGGGTGGCCATGGCCATCAAAAATTAAACTTCGGCCACCCCCCCACCACCACCACCACCGTTTTGCCGGCAACTTTTTCTGTGCCCAAGTGTTCCCACAGGGATGCAATTCAACCTCAAGAAAGTAGTTCTCCTTCACTACAGATAGAGGCAGTAAAAGACTCAACTTGACTTTATTATGAACCAACATAATTACAGAAGAAGAAGGAGTAGTAGTAAAGGTTAAGCCTATGCATAAAACATCCTTGGCTCTACGAGTGAAGGTGCTTACTACACTAGATTGCTGAGAGGGTTCACTCGAGCAATGATATTGAGCAACAAAAGAAACGCAAATTAGCTACAAAACCCAAAACCAGTGAAGTTGGCAAGTTATGTAAATCGTAGATAAAAACAGAATACAATGATGTGCAAATCCTTTTCAACTTATATTCAATTGAATACACTGCAAAGACGAGATGTTTAATGCTCAAACTGAGAAACGTCATTTTTTTTTGCAAATAATCATTAACTTAGAATTTAAAGGCAGCAACACATTGCAAAAAAGTTGGCACAGGGGCCTTTTTACCACTGTGTTACATCGCCTTTCCTTTTAACGACACTCAGCAAACGTTTGGGAACTGAGACGAATTTTTGAAGCTTTTCAGCTGGAACTCTTTCCCATTCTTGCTTGATGTACAGCTTAAGTTGTTCAACGGTCCGGGGGTCTCCGTTGTTGTATTTTACGCTTCATAATGCGCCACACATTTTCAATGGGAGACAGGTCTGGACTACAGGCAGGCCAGTCTAGTACCAGCACTCTTTTACTACGGAGCCATGCTGTTGTAACACGTGCAGAATGTGTCTTGGCATTGTCTTGCTGAAATAAGCAGGGGCGTCCATGAAAAAGACGTTGCTTGGATGGCAACGTGTTGCTCCAAAACCTGTATGTACCTTTCAGCATTAATGGTGCCTTCACATATGTGTAAGTTGCCCATGCCTTGGGCACTAATACACCCCCATACCATCACAGATGCTGGCTTTTGAACTCTGCGCCTATAACAGTCTGGATGGTTCTTTTCCTCTTTGGTCCGTAGGACACGACGTCCACAGTTTCCAAAAACAATTTGAAATGTGGACTCGTCAGACCACAAAACACTTTTCCACTTTACATCAATCCATCTTAGAAGAGCTTGGGCTCAGCGAAGCCGGTGGCGTTTCTGGGTGCTGTTGATAAATGGCTTTTGCTTTGCATTGTAGAGTTTTAACTTGCACTTGCAGATGTAGCGACGAACTGTAGTTACTGACAGTGGTTTTCAGTAGTGTTCCTGTTGGTTTTTGATGCAGTACCGCCTGAGGGATCGAAGGTCACGGGCATTCAATGTTGGTCTTCGGCCTTGTCGCTTACGTGCAGTGATTTCTCCAGATTCTCTGAACCTTTTGACAATATTACGGATCATAGATGATGAAATCCCTAAATTTCTTGCAATAGCTCCTTGAGGAATGTTGTTTTTAAACTGTTCGACAATCAGCTCACGCATTTGTTCACTAAGTGGTGACCCTCGCCCCATCCTTGTTTGTGAATGACTGAGCATTTCAGGGAAGCTGCTTTTATACCCAATCATGGCACTCACCTGTTCCCAATTAGCCCCTTCACCTGTGGGATGTTCCAAATAAGTGTTTGATGAGCATTCCTCAACTCTCTGTCTTTTTTGCCACTTGTGCCAGCTTTTTTGAAACATGTTGCAGGCATCAAATTCCAAATGAGCTAATATTTGCAAAAAATTACAAAGTTTACCTGTTCGATCATTAAGTAACTTGTCTTTGCAGTGTATTCAATTGAATATAGGTTGAAAAGGATTTGGAAATCATTGTATTCTGTTTTTATTTACGATTTACACAACGTGCCAACTTCACTGGTTTTGGGTTTTGTAGTTAGTTAATGTACTCTTATCGTTACTCAGTCAAAGTGACCAGAAAAAAAAAGAGAAGCTTGATAAAACGAGTGTAAATGTGCACGCGGTAGTAATAAATTTGATTTTCTGTAATAATTACGCACCAACTTATTTTCTGGTCTGTCTTTAATTTGCATTTCTTTTGTTCCTCAGTTTGAGGGGTGCGTTTGACCGCGTCTGCAAGGATCTTGCAGCTATCGCAGGGTTTTGGCTTATTACGCAACTTCGGCAAGATTCTCGCGTAATTTTTCGGGAATCTCGCGCAGCCGGCTCATTGGAGACACGCTCGAACGCACCTGCATGGCTTGTTGCGCTCAAGTGAAGCACCCGGAAGTAAAATTCGCAGGTAGACTCCCATTCATTTTTGCCTACTTTAAAATTACATTTTCAAAAACACTTGCGTGCGAGTCGGTGTTATTTTGGTATTGCTATGCAGAACAACATTTAGTTTTCCAAAATATGTGCTTTTTGGAGGATGGAAAGCGCACACTTCTAATGGGAAGATCGAAATGCGACTCGGTGTCAACGTTAACGTGCAAGCAGAATGTCAGCAGAGATGCCAAGTCTCACGTATTTGGTGTAGATCTCACACATTTTTTTGGCTTATTCACCGTAGTCCGCAATTATTCACTGCAGGCTTAATGAGATTCTCACACGGTATTAAATTCCTTGAGCATTTCAGTTTCACTTGCGTAAAGGTTGACCTCACCACACATAACATGGAGCGATTATGACTCCCGACTTCTCCAGCTTATCTTTACTCAGGGATTGGAAACAGTGCAATTGTTTCATGATCGTTTAAATTGTTTTAAGGAGCACATAGAGGGCCCAGAGAAAAGTTTTTTTCTCCTGATTTTTAACAGCCAAGCCTTTCTCCCCTCCTTGTCTTTTGAAGCTCTGTATAAAGAGACAAAGCGACTTGTCCACTATTTTAAATATTATGCAGGTAAGATGTATTGTCGTTGAATGTCAATTACAAGTAGCTAGCTGGTTAGCCACCGTATTCATTTTATTAACTACCAAGTCAATGCAGTCCCCGCGACGGTAAGGGTAGCTCGCTGGTGACCATTTTCAATCGCTAGCGTTTGTTGCTAGTCAGCCGTCTATTCAAGTCAATGGGACGGCTAATTAGCTAGCTAGCATAAGAAAGCAAATTCTTTTCTATTTCAGTTACAAATTTGCATTTCTACGTTAACTTATGCATGAAACGTTTTATTACAGTCCTCCAAATGAATATTGCTGCAAAAGGCAGGAGAATACAACTGTACAGGTTTATTGATAAAAGTGCCTTCTGTAATATTCTAGTTGAATAAATCTCACAAGATAATTACAATTTATCACCAAAAAAAAATGCACAAATTTCACAACTGTTTCAGGTCTTTTTTAAAATTAGTTTAGGAATACATTAAAGGCTTATGCGGGTCTTCATGATGTAATTCTACATGGCAGTTGCTGCCTGTATAGCCAAGTAAATGAGTGACCAAGAAACACTACTAGATCTACAGCAACTTTCCACATAGTAAAACATAAGATATCAGTTTCTGTGCCACCCCTATGTGAGCAATGGCCTCAGTCTGGCCACCCCAATGAAAACTGTCTGGTTCTGCCACTGCTCTCAGGGGCTCCCCTCCACCTTACATCAAAAATTTCAGTGTGCCACATTTAGGGCCTGTCCTGTCCTCTGGTACTGTCAGTTAGCCATCATGGGAAGGGAAGTCAGCCAAGCCCTTCAAATGGTCCTCATGCACCCTCTTGCCTTCCCAGAATGGTTTAAAAAACCCTAAATACTGCTGAGAGCTTACAAATAACTTTTTTGAGACAGTAAGTCATCATTACACTTTATTAGTAAGCTTCCAATTCACCAGTCCTCTGAACATAGAATACTAGCCACAGCAAACATGCTTTCACAACATTCCACTCCTTCTAAACTAATGCTGCAACCTTTAATTTACATGTGCATTTTTTCTCATTAAAGTTTCGTGACTCTTCTACTTCAATGTCACATTTTTGGCACTGCCCAATGTTGCTAATGTGCAATTGTCATGGCATATCAATTGCCTTCCTGTCATGGTTTGGGAGCTTTGAGAGCTGTTTGTTGCTCTCGTCCGAGACGATATCGTTTTGCTCCCCATCAGATTCCTGGGCCAGCTGGCATTGATTGGGGGCGTGGCCAAGACTCTTTTTAAGCTCCTATTTCGCCTCGCTCCCGTTGCTAGAGTGTCAGTGTTTCTTTGGCGCTTTAGCCGGTAAGGTCTCTAGAAAGATATTGTCAGGGACTTAGTTGCTTATCAGGAATAGTATTAGTGAGCAGGGGAATCTTTGATTTATTTCCCTTTTCTTTTGTTTTCCTTGAGCTCGCTTGTTTTCTACCACGGACGGCGGCAGATCCGTTGGTAGCGTGAGTCTCATTATTTTTATCTGTTTTTAGTCGCTCAGCACACTGTGAGTGTTGCCTTTTATTTCTGGCTGCTGCTCTTGGCATTCCACTGCCAGTACCCATCACACTTCCTGTATTTCTACATTGATTACACAGTACCATGGTCATTTTATGATAATGCTCTGTACTTTCTCTCATAGAACAGGGTTTACTTATGGTTTTATTAATGTAGTTTGTTAGGCCTTAGCCTTTAAAATATATACGTGAACATTTTTGACTACTTTCTTACCCTATTACAATTTGTGCATAGTAGGACTTATTTAGGATTAATAGTGTATCTTTTGTGCTTTGTCTTGTCAGTTGTGATCCTGTCAGGTGTTTGCCCTTGTTTTAGGGACTTTTTTGTATGTTTTGTGTCAGTCTTATGAGGGACAATAGATGGAAATTAGCGACTCGCTAAATCTGGTGCAACCATGTTTTCATTTATTTTGTATGGATGATCAATAACATTGCACACTGTCCCTTGATACATAAATAAACTAAACTAACCTAAATAAAAAAGAAAAGAGAAGGTCACACTGTGAAAATGGCCCAAGACTAATTCCAAAACTTTCTGTGGATGAGTGTAAACCTGGTCATGAAGGTTAAAGGAGCTTTGTGAGGACAGTCTGGTGGCACAGCAAGCAGGGCAAGCCAGCTTTGGTCCTGTCCCCGTGCATCACGTCTTTAAATCACAGGCTCTGAGAGGCAGCCCCCCGACTTGGCGAACCACTTGCCCTGCTGCAATCTCAAAACTCTGCCAACAAGGTTCTACTTGCACCCCTACCCCCCCTGTCTTCCACCACACACCTCAGTCACTATGTAACAAGATGCAGAAAGGTGGACCACAGCCACCTTTGATCAAATATCAATGTGTGGAACCTTGTTAAAGCTGCAAGTATCAGAGCAAGTATCTTGTAACACTAGGTGAGTAGCCAAGTGGCCCCCAGGAGTGAACCAGGCAGCGAGGAGGAAGGAGCTATGTAGTGCTGGGTGAGCGGATACCTTATAATGCTAGGTCGGCAAATACCCTGCAATGATAGGTGAGCAGATTACCTTGTAACGCTAGGCCAGCGACTACCTTGTAACATTGAGTGAGCAACTCAAAAATGGGAAATGAAGGAAAAACAAAACCCACGATCCTCGCAGCATCTTCAAAAAAGCGAATACAAATTTTAAAAAATGTGGAATCGCTGGCTCCTTCGTTAAGGCCCATTCAGGCCAAGTCCGAACTTCCGCGCAGATTATTCGCACAGATATTTATAGAAGCTGATTTCATGGGTTCTAATGTAACCTTGCACACAAAGGCGGAACTTTCATGCGACAGAAACAACATCCGCACAGAATTTAGCTTCTGCAAAAATCCAGACTAAACTAGACTAAAGACACTAGAAAAAGGAAGACTATTCATCCCAAATAGACCCCCATTATAAGAAATTGATCATACTTCCTGCCTCCTAAGTGGGCGTGGTCACAGAAGTATTTTGAGCATTTTGCTCGCAGTAAATGTAGGAATATACAAGCATCTGACTTTTACATACATGATGCGTTTATATTTCATTTTACTTTGCTTCTTCAGGCATTTTTTTGAGTTAGCTGGCTAGCTTGGGCATTCGCGAATTACTGTTATTGCCATTAGCGAGCTTGAAGGGAATTGAAAAACAAAACATCAGCTAGTTTATTCAAACTGATGAAGCTGGAATGAAATATGACAGTTGCTAATTTATTTCTTACCTGTCTGGATCCTTGGAAAAAGAAAAGATGGAAAGCGTGTTCCTATTAATACACCCAATTGCTGCACAAGGTTTCCATATTTTTAACACGCATGTACAACAATGCAAGATAAGGTACACATTTAATGTTTGTGCCTTATTTTGCCGCTTTTTTAATATCTGATATCAACCCAGTGCAAAATCAAAGCAACCTAATAGGTTTTATTATCAAATCAATCAATCAATCAATCAAATCCTTTATTTAACCAGATAAAACCAGTTGAAACCAAAGACTCTTTTCAATGGTGATCTGGCGGTATGCAGCAAGTCACACACAAGTATTACATAAAGACAACACAGTTCAAGACAATATTGACAACACAGTTGTAATGTGAATATAGGCCACTAGATGGCAGTATTTACCTTTTTTTTGTTAAGCTCAGACTGGAGTCATGTTTAGACATGTCCTGGACATGTCTGGGGCAAGTCCCCGAAAAGTAAAAAAAAAGAGGTCTAAATGTGGGTGGGGTCTGCAAAAGAGTATATAAGGAAAAGAATTGAGACAGTAAAGTGGGAGGAGAAATTGCAAGAAGATGACCAGACCTGCCATTCTGTTCAAGACCTGTGACGTTTCTTTTGTGGATTTCTTTGCCTGTGTTTGAGCATTTTCTTCATCCAGGACATCACCAAGCCACCCCCACGAAAAGGGATTGTAAATATTTATGTTTTGTACATAATTCAATCTTGGTCTTAGGTGTTAGTTGCTTAGTCGTTATTGTCTTTGTTTTAAAAATTAAATGTGTTTTAGTTGTTAAAACTGTGTCTGTCATCCCTTGCTGTTGATGTTGCTGTTGTGTTGTAATGTAATAACAAATTGGGGCCTTAACAAATTGGGGGCTCAAGGTCCGGGATAGACCATTTTGTGAGTAATGTATTGAAAATCTAACATTTCAAATTGTAAAATTGATTTTTTTTAATTGAATACATATATATTGACAACAGCAATGGATGATTTCTTGGCATCACCAACCGTAGGGGTTTTGAAGTCTTTTAAAAAGACAGAACTGCTAGAAATTTGCAGACATTTAGAGCTGACAGAGGTGAAACCAGCCATGCGAAAAGCAAGACTGGCTCGAGAGATAGTTGAATATTACATTGATGAAAATGTGTTTGCACCCGGAGATCTGGAACAGTTTCCAGTGCAAAATCCAAATATAGAAATGGAACTTAAATTAAAAATGCTAGAGATTGAAAGGGAGGAAAGAGAAAAAGAAAGGGAGGAAAAAGAAAAGCAAAGAGAATTTGAGAGGGAAGAAAGAGAGAAAGAAAGGGAAGAAAAAGAAAAACAAAGGCAGTTTGAGTTAGAAAAATTTGCAAGAGAAGAGATAATAGAAAGGGAGGAAAAAGAAAAACAAAGAGAATTTGAGTTAGAAAAATTTGCAAGACAGAGAGATTTTGAATTAGAGAAATTCGATAGAGAAGAAAGACTCCAAATGGAGCAACTAAAAATTAAAATTGAAACTAAAAATAAATTTTGTGCCAGTCAGGAGGTAAAACTGGTGCCTCCATTTTCGGAAAAGGATGTTGACAACTATTTCCAGTGTTTTGAAAAGGTAGCAAAGAGTTGCCAGTGGCCAAAGGAACACTGGCCTCCTGATGTTGCAAACTGTCCTCAAGGGTAAAGCTCAACAAGCCTATTCGGCTTTGTCTGCAGATGATTCCTCCGATTATGAGGTTGTCAAAAAGGTTATTTTGAGAGCTTATGAGTTGGTTCCAGAGGCTTACCGACAGAAATTCAGAGGTCTGAAGAAATCTGAAAATCAGACTTATGTTGAATTTGCTAATGAAAAGCAGGTTTGCTTTGAGCGCTGGTGTACTTCTGTGGAGGTCAAGGATGATTTCAACTCACTAAAAGAGATGGTGTTAGTTGAAGAATTCAAGAACTGTGTTAAAGATGATGTTAAGACCTACCTTAATGAGAAGCAAGCACTGAATTTGCAATCAGCTGCCAAATTTGCAGATGAATATGTTCTCACTCATAAGTCCAAATTTCAGTCTAGCAGTAATAATAGATGGTCCCAATTTCAGAAAAAGGGTTACGGTGATACCCAAGATTCCTCACCCAAAGACAAAGACAAATCTGGTGATGGTGCTCAGAAATCCAGTAACAGGTCTGATCAAAGTGTGAAAGCTGACACTGACAAAAGTGGTCTAGTTTGCAGTTATTGCAAGAAATCTGGTCATGTTACAACTAACTGTTGGTTCCTTAAAGCTAAGAAAGAAAAAGAAAAGGATACCAAACCAAATGCCTTTGTGAAAACAAGGTTAGAAACCCCTGTAGTAGATAACCAATCTGCTAAATTGCCTCCTTCTTGTGGGGCTAAAAAGCCTGATACAGCTGACTTCGTGAGGGAGGAATTTCTTCCATTTGTGTCAGAGGGATTTGTGGCTCTGAATGAGCATACTACTCCTGTCCCCATATATATCCTAAGGGATACCAGAGCTTCTCAGTCACTTTTTGTTGATGGACTCCTTGGAGTTACGTGATGAGACCGCTTCAGGGGATTTCATACTTGTACAAGGTATTGAAGGGAGGACTGTATCTGTACCCCTGCGCTCTATATTCTTGAAGTCAGATTTAGTTACAGGACAGGTAAAGGTGGGACTTATGTCAAGTCTACCTATAAAGGGTGTTTCTCTGTTGCTAGGCAATGACCTGGCTGGGGGCAAAGTAGTTCCCCCGTACATCTTACTTCACAGCCGAGCACTGAAGATGGGGATGAAGACCCATCTCTGTATCCTTCTTGCGCAGTGACTCGTGCTATGGCCAAGAAGGCTAAAGAAGAAGATGATGTGGTGCCGTCCAGCACATTGAATAGTCAGGACTCAGGTGGTTCGCCTCATGACTCTGATTGGCCCACTATGGTTTCTCCGTTTGAGGACTTATCAGATACTTTTATCAGTTCTCTATTCAGCCAGCCGGATGGGTCTGGTGATTCTGATGTGTCTGGAGACTTGTCTCTGTCCAGAAAGCGGTTGATTGAGGAGCAAACTAATGATCCTGAAATTTGTGTACTAAAGAGGAGAGCCTTTCCTGATAAAGAAATAGACGCAGTTCCAGTTGGGTATTATCTCAAGGATGGTGTGTTGATGCGGAAGTGGCGCCCTCCTGATATCCCTGCCAATGCAGATTGGGCAGTGGTCAGGCAAATTGTTGTTCCGAAGGTCTACAGGAAAGAGATCTTAACAATGGCTCATAGTTTACCTTTAGGAGGTCATCATGGTGTTAACAAGACTGTTGATAAGATCATGAAACACTTCTTTTGGCCTGGGCTACGGAAAGACGTTTCCAACTTTTGCAAAACCTGTCACACTTGTCAGGTAGTTGGAAAACACCAGTTAGACCCACCTGTAGCTCCATTGCAGCCTATCCCAGCATTTGGGGAGCCATTCTCTAAGGTCATTGTTGATTGTGTTGGTCCATTACCCAAGACTAGATCTGGAAATCAGTACTTGTTGACAATCATGTGTGCATCTACCAGATTCCCTGAAGCCATACCTCTACGTAACATCAAGGCAACTGCAATCTCAAGGGCTTTGATAAAGTTCTTCAGGTTGTTTGGCCTTCCCAGGGAAATTCAGTCAGACCAAGGTAGCAATTTCACTTCAGGATTGTTTCAGCAGGTGGTGTATGAACTAGGTGCAAAGCAGATTCTTTCTAGTGCCTATCATCCAGAAAGTAAGGGTGCGTTAGAGCGGTTTCATTCCACTCTCAAGACAATGATGAGGACTTATTGTTATCACCATGAGAAAGACTGGGATAAAGGTGTTCATTTGCTGTTGTTTGCAGCTAGAGAAGCAGTGCAGGAGTCTACTGGATTTAGTCCATTTGAGCTAGTGTTTGGTCATGAAGTGAGAGGACCTTTGCTATTATTGAGTGAACAATGGCAAGAGGAAGAGCCGCACATCAGTCTGTTAGACTATGTTAGCAAGTTCAAGGAAAGATTGCGTGCAGCTTGTGACCTAGCCAAAGAGAACTTGAAATCAAGTCAGGGAAAAATGAAAACTTGGTATGATCATAAGGCTAGAAGCCGTGAGTTTAAACCAGGAGACAAGGTCCTTGTGTTGTTTCCCTTGCAGTCCAATCCATTGCAGGCTAGATTTCATGGTCCCTATGAAATTCTGACAAAAATCAATGATCTCAATTACATTGTGAAGACTCCAGATAGGAGTAAACCAAAACAAATGTGTCATATTGGCATGCTGGAGCCTTGTCATGGCAGAAATGCTGGGGTTGCAGCTGTCACTTCAGATTCTCCAATGGTCGAAACGTGTGAAGATGAGGGGGAGTTTCAAGATGATGAACCAAGAATTGGAGCTGAAGTTCTTTCATGTAGATTGTCAAACGCTGAAGTGTTGCAAGGTCTTGATGTGGAACTCCAGCGCTTGGAACCCTCACAGAGAGATCAGTTTGAAGGGTTGATCAAGAAATGTGAGGATTTGTTTCCTGATGTTCCAAAGAGAGTTACTATAGCCTCTCATGATGTAGATGTTGGTGATGCCAAACCAATGGAACAGCATCCATACCGGGTGAATCCTGGGGGGAGAAGGATTGCTGAGAAAGAGGTTGAGTACATGTTGGAACAAGATATTGTCAGACCCTCCGGCTCCGATTGGAGTTCACCCTGTGTGCTGGTTCCAGGGCCTGATGGAAGTGCTGGATTCTGTGCAGATTGTCGCAGGGTCAATGCTGTAACTAGAACTGATGTGTTTCCAATGCCTGGGATTGATGGTTGTGTTGATGGTGTGGGGCAAGCAGGGTTTCTGACCAAGATTGATTTATTGAAGGGTTATTGGTGTGTGCCTTTAACTGAGAGGGCCAAGAGCATCTCTGCTTTTGCCACACCATCTGGATTGTACCAGTATGAAGTCTTACCCTTTGGCATGAAAAATGCCTCAGCCACGTTCCAAAGGATGATACAGTCTACAATCGCCGGATTGCCACACGCGGGTGCGTACATCGATGACCTGATCACATGGAGTGACTCCTGGGAAGAACATCTAAAAGATGTAGAGACGTTGTTCCAGCGCCTGACCCAGGCTAACCTGACTGTTAACCTGAGCAAGAGTGACTTTGGTTGTGCTACTGTCACCTATCTTGGTTACGTCATAGGCCAGGGTAAGGTGGCACCCATAAATGCTAAAGTCCAAGCCATCATGGACTTTCCAGTTCCTGACAACAAAAAAGCTTTGCGCCGCTTCCTTGGAATGGTCGGGTACTGCCGCAGGTTCTGCAGGAACTTTGCTGAGGTTGCTCTCAGTCTAGCTAACCAGCTGAGGAAAGGCGTGGAGTTCACCTGGGATGATGCATGCCAGAGAGCCTTCGATCGCCTGAAGTCTCTGCTGTGTCACATCCCCGTGCTCAAATCTCCTGACTTCAACAAACCGTTCTCCATCGCAGTCGATGCTAGCGACCAAGCTTGTGGATCTGTGCTCCTACAGAGAAGTGACTCTGATGACATTGAGCATCCCATGGCATACTTCTCCAGGAAGTTCAATCGCCACCAAAGGAACTATTCCACAATAGAGAAGGAACTGTTGGCTCTGGTCCTTTCTTTACAACACTTTGAGGTTTATGTTTGTACAGGACAAAAGCCAGTGATTGTGTACACTGACCACAATCCGTTAATGTTTTTGAGTAAGATGAAAAACAAGAATCGGAGATTGTTGAATTGGAGTTTGATTTTACAGGAGTTTGACTTGGAAATTAAGCATGTGAAGGGTACAGACAATGTAATTGCTGATTGCTTATCCCGTGTTTGAATGTGTATATATATATCATGTGTTTGAATATTGTATGATATGTATATATAGACAAGTGTTCACTTAACCATTTTGTATTGAAAAGAAAAATTTTGCCTTTATGAGTCAAAATTTTTCCCTTTTGGAATGGAGGTGTTATGTGAATATAGGCCACTAGATGGCAGTATTTACCTTTTTTTTGTTAAGCTCAGACTGGAGTCATGTTTAGACATGTCCTGGACATGTCTGGGGCAAGTCCCCGAAAAGTAAAAAAAAGAGGTCTAAATGTGGGTGGGGTCTGCAAAAGAGTATATAAGGAAAAGAATTGAGACAGTAAAGTGGTAGGAGAAATTGCAAGAAGATGACCAGACCTGCCATTCTGTTCAAGACCTGTGACGTTTCTTTTGTGGATTTCTTTGCCTGTGTTTGAGCATTTTCATCATCCAGGACATCCCCAAGCCACCCCCACGAAAAGGGATTGTAAATATTTATGTTTTGTACATAATTCAATCTTGGTCTTAGTTGTTAGTTGCTTAGTCGTTATTGTCTTTGTTTTAAAAATTAAATGTGTTTTAGTTGTTAAAACTGCGTCTGTCATCCCTTGCTGTTGCTGTTGCTGTTGTGTTGTAATGTAATAACAAATTGGGGCCTTAACACAGTGCAGTATAATACAAGAACAAGGGACAGAATAGAGACTACCATCTGACAGGACAAAACTAAATTTAAAAAATTATAAGTTCTAAAAATGGCTCAAAATAAAAACAGTGGAAAAAAATATCTAAACAGTCCGACAAGAGCAGCTTATGGGAAAGGCCTCAGAAATCTTTTGTCTGAAACTTGGTATGGAGATGGGAGCAGCAATTTTAAAATGAGATTGGAGGTCACTCCATGACCAAGGGCCAAAGTAAAACAGACTCCTTACCAGCGTCAGATCGCACAGAAGGCACCTTAAGTCGCAACCAGGCGTTGGATCTGAGGTTGAAAGAGTTGTGAATTAAAACAAATTTAGAGCAATTGTACTAGGGTAGTTTGCCTAAAATAGCCTTGTATATTAAAACATACCAGTGGTGCAGCCTGCGCATAGCAAGTGAAGGCCAGCTGACTAAAGTGTACAGTGATGTGTCCTATAGGGCGACTTAGAAATATACCTCAGTGCAGAATGACAGAGCAGATCAAGTTCACCCAGGGAAGTGGGACATGCAAATCGGTTAACAGTTATCGCCATAATCAAGTTGAGACAAAAATATTATTTATTAGCCGTTTACGAGAAAGAGAGCAAGAAAAAAGCAAGATTTTGATCTATATAAGAAACCCAGAGTAAACTTGAGTTTCTTTGTCAACATGCCGATACAGTAATTAAAAGTAAAATTCTTGTCCAGCCATAATCTTAGATATTTGTATTTATCTACAAACTCAACTGGAGTTCCATCTAGGGTAATAAGAGAAGGGGAAGAAACCATAGACCTATGTGGTGCAAACAGCATAGCTTTAGTTTTGCCACCATTCAACAGAGGTTTAGAATCATTAAGCGCATGCTGCAGAGAGATAAAATCAGACTGAAGATGAGAGACAGCAGCCTCGAGAGAGGGAGCACTAGAGTACAAAATGGTGTCATTATCATACATATGATGCAATGAATATTTCAAATGGTCACAAATGTTATTTATGTATAGTACAAAAAAGCAATGGTCCCAAAATGGAGCCTTGCAGAACACCCTTATATATCAGCACAGAGTCGGAAACAGTATCACCAAGATTAACACGTTGTGAGCGGTTGGATAAATAACTCTGAAACCAGCCAATAGTACTATGGCCAAAACTGACTTTTGAAAACATGTTAATTAATATGTGGTGATCTACTGTATCAAATGCCTTGGTTAAATCAACAAATAATGCAACAAAAAATAATTTATTATCAACAGCTGCTTTAATATCATCTATGACTTTCAAGCTAGCCGTAACGGTATTGTGCTTGGATCTAAAGCCAGATTGCATGGGACTTAAGACATTATGCAAATCTAAAAATAATTTAATCTGGTCAGAAATTATAGACTCCAAGATCTTAGCCAAGGCAAAAAGTTTTGAAATTGGTCTATAATTCTTTAAATCAGAAAGATCACCGCCCTTCAAAAGAGGATAGACAACGGCTTGTTTCCAAACTACAGGTAAAGTTTGAGTGGAAATGGAAAGATTAAAAATATCTGTATCTGGCTGAGCCACAATTGGTGCTGTATTTTTTAAAAAGTATGGATCAATGCCATCAAGCCTGGTAGCCTTTTTAGGATCTAAAGTTGATAGCGCATGCAAAACTTCAGAGGCTAAAAAGGGAACAAAATTAAGAGTTGACAAAGTGCCTGATTGCTTTGGAAGCTTAATATTATGCCTTGGATCATGACTAAGACCCTGTTCATCAAATAAATGCCCAGCCTTTTTAAAATGAGTATTAAAAGAATTAGACATCTCCTTATTATCCAAAATACAAGAATCACTAACCTTCAGCTTTTGAGGAGGACCAGCAACTTTCTTATTTTGTAAGGTTTAGACTATTTTCCAAAATTTATAATGGTCACTGCCAGTGTCAGAGGTTAAGGTGAGATAGTAATTGGCGTTAGATTTTCTGATAAGGAATGTACATTTATTCCTAAGCGAACGAAAAAGGGTCCAGTCTTTAGTTGTACCTGACTTTCTGGCTAAAAACCATTGCTTATTACAAGCATGAATGGTATCGGCCAGGTCCCTAGAAAACCAAGGATTTTTAATCCAGATTTTTTTAAGAGGGGCATGTTTATCAATGATTTTTATCAATGAACAGCATCATCAACAGAAGGAATTAAAGATATTAAATGCCACTTGACAGAAGCCAAGTCATGCGGAAAAGCTTTAAACATTTTTGTGAACAGGCTATGTCGAAGCATAATTAGACCCTTGGATTTGGGCAATTTGGTGTTTCTAATACAAGCAAAGGAGCAATGATCGCTAATATCTTAAGCGAAGACACCAATAGCCACATACTTATAGGCTGCATTAGTAGGAATTAAATCAATAAGACTTTCACTGCCAGGTTTAGTAGAGTTAATACAAGTAGGGATGTTTATGAGCCGAGTTAAGTTCAATGAGTCAAACCTGCTTAAAGGTTGCAGATTTGTCACTCATCCAATCCCAGTTTAAGTCACCAAGCCAGATAAATTCGGACGTAATTAAATTAGACAATAGATCAGTTAAACTAGAGATAC
Source organism: Gymnothorax reevesii (assembly GCA_029721435.1). NCBI lineage: Eukaryota > Metazoa > Chordata > Actinopteri > Anguilliformes > Muraenidae > Gymnothorax > Gymnothorax reevesii. The sequence continues at coordinate 67,470,889 of CM056578.1, read as the reverse complement.
AATCATCAATGGCAGATAGTGGCCTATAGCAGCCAACAACCGTGAGAGGGGCATTGCTACAATGATCTGAACAGCCAAGAACTCAAACTGTCTTGGAATTTAAACAGATTTGAGGACAGACCCATGAAATTTGTTAGAAATATAAATCGCAACTCCTCCAGCTCTTCCTTTGTGGCCAGTTCTAAATACATTGAAACCGCCAATGTGTATTACTTGATCAGTGATTGATGGTTTCAGCCAAGTTTCGGAAACTAAAACAATATCTGGTTTAGTGGTAAAAAAACAAAATACCGAGCATTTTGGACCCCTGTTCTAGAAAGATCTTTTTTAAACACAGAACCGTGCCCAGTCTTAGAAATGAGAGGCTCGATAATTAACAGCACATAAGGGAAAGTACCTTTAGTGTTACCAAATGCTAGCGGATTATAAAGACAGCCAGCATATGTCATTTTGCTAGAGGTTACACAATCACAATGGGAAAAACAAAAAGAATGATACGGTGAAGGCAAGTGGAGGCACCAAAGTGCGTCCTGAACATACAGCCCATGAATATAACAAATAATAACCCGGCTTGGACATCGTTATTAAAAAGTTTTTCAAGATAGAATTAAAACCATAGGCCTACCACGCATTTAGGAGGCAAAATTGACGCGGAACAACACGGTAATGTGGACGGCTGCCAATGCCCACAGCATCAAGCCAACAGTTTCACAAACTGGGAAGACAATGGAGGAAAACCACCAAAGGTGGAAAAAAGGCTACAAGGATCCCGGCAGGTTCGGCGGCAGTAGACGTCCTTGGCAGAAGAAACCGATCCCTCCGAGCTGCACCGCAACCCGACAAGGCAGCCAACCTCCGTGCGAAGGAAGAGCAGCTGACACGGCCAGCCGACAGAAGAGATCCAACAACCGCGGTGGATTCCGACTCGGTGCTCGAAATGAGGAGGTAGCGATCCCAGCCTGAGAAAGCACGCAGCACCAAGCCCGGTGAGGTCAATCGATTTGTCTGCCCAGATTGCGTGCACCACTCACTCAGTAATCTCGCCAGCTGCCAAACTATAGGACTTGATTTGCTAAACACTTCAGTTGATATTCCTTCTTCTCTCAAAAACTGAGAAAAACAGGGAGCTGGTGGGTGGCTCACACGGTTAAGGCACTGCTCTGCAGTGCAGAGGTGATCACCACGTCGCGAGTTCGAGCCCCGGCGTACCCACCGGCAGGGGTCGGCAGCTTTTTCAGAGTAGCGCACAATTGGCTATCGCGCTACAGGGTTTCAAATTGGGAAGGGACTGCCGGATTTGGGTATATAATAATAACAACAGCTTTGTTTGTTGCTCCAGCGCCTCCTGTTGGCCAGACGGGCGCTCGTCAGGAAGACTCCGGGTGGGTTCATGTCCGGGTATCCTCCGCCCTAGTTCTGAACTTGCGAAGATTCAGCCGATGAGTGTATAAGAATCAGTGGCAGACAGGCACGTGCTTCGGAGGAGAGCCGTGAACTGTCTCACTGTCCTGAGTTGGCAGCAAGGGGTCGCATACGAGCAAGCTTTGTACATAGTTCCCCATTCCAGATTGGAGATGCCAAATTTAAAAAAAAAAAAAAAACTGAGAAAAACACAATGACAAATATAGGGCACTGGCCGCCCCAGAAGATCCCGCCGTTAAGATATAAAAAATGTCAAAGTTGTTGTTGACGGACGGACGCACGCACGGATGGGGCTTGATACCATAGCTCCCGTGCCACTTGGGCGGCAGGAGCTAATTAGGAGCCTGTAACTGAAAATTTTGATAAAATAAAGCAAATTGTCGAAGTTTTTGGTGATATTTTGAGGCCAGTGACTTTGAAAAAAAAGGTCACCTTTAGATACGTCATTTGTAGAACTTTATGAAATGCATGTCCCGCAAGAATTAGGAGCCTGTAACTGAAGTAGTTGATGAGGTAAAGCAAAATGTCGAAAATTTTGGCGATAATTTTGGGCCAGTGACCTTGAAAAAATAGGCAAAGGTCACCTTTAGGCATGCCATTTGTAGGGCTTTATGAGATGCATGTCAAGTATAAATTAGGAGCCTGTAACTGAAATAGTTAATGAGATACATCAAAATGTCGAAGTTTCTGGTGATAATTTGAGGCCAGTGACCTTGAAAAAATAGGCCAAGGTCACCTTTAAGCATGTCATTTGAAGGGCTTTATGAAATGCATGTCCCGCAAGAATTAGGAGCCTGTAACTGAAGTAGTTGATGAGGTAAAGCAAAATGTCGAAAATTTTGGCGATATTTTTAGGCCAGTGACCTTGAAAAAATAGGCAAAGGTCACCTTTAGGCATGCCATTTGTAGGGCTTTATGAGATGCATGTCAAGTATAAATTAGGAGCCTGTAACTGAAATAGTTAATGAGATACATCAAAATGTCGAAGTTTCTGGTGATAATTTGAGGCCAGTGACCTTGAAAAAATAGGCTAAGGTCACCTTTAGGCATGTCATTTGAAGGGCTTTATCAGATGCATGTCCATTGAAACTCAGGAGGCTGTAACTGAAATCGTTGATGAGATAAAGCAAAATGTGTTGATGGACACACGCATGCATGCACACACGCATGGAGCCTGATACCATAGCTCCCGCACCACGAGCGGCGGGAGTTAATAATGGTTGAATCATAGGATCTTCAGTATTTGCTTTGTCAAATCCAAACAGAGACTTTTTTGGCTAGGCAGTGTATTTAAATATGTAAGTACAAAGCCAGAAAGGGGAAGAAAATTCCTTTTTTAGCAAGCAAATACATTCATAAGGTGAAAATCTACAAAAAGATCCACAAGAAAAAAAAGATAACTGTTCCACTCTCATCTGTACACACAAAGGTGCAGAATGGAGGGACTACATTATGAAATCATAGCATAAGATAGCATAAAAAATCTGGGCCAGGCCAAGCAAAGCTTATGCTTCAGTTCTTTGCAATAGGCTGAGCAGATGCCAGACTTCAGGTGCAAAACAAGTCCCACGCTTGTGAACCCTTCCACCTGCCCCAGGGAACAAATTATCTCTGGCGTCAACTAGAAACACCGCGGCTTGCACTTTAAAAATTATTGGCAGAGTGAGGAAAAAAAAGAAATATGTTTTTTTTGCAATCTAAATTCTCATAATAAAATCAAGTGAACAGATGTGGTGCTCCACTTTGTAAATATTCCCGTGGTCAATATAAAGTTTCATAGTTATGCTATGTTACATCATGCAAAAACCATCCTTATTCCAGCCACAAGAAGAGTCATAAGGTTGTGTATGTTCATGGAAAAAGGGAGCATGCGAGACGTCCTTGTAAGCGAAAAAGACAAAGCAGATTTGAATGTGAGCGCCGCACGTGGGTTGGGCTCCTTTCATTGCGTGCCAGGCCAGAATGGAAGAGTAAGTGTGTTAATTTGAGCGTTTTCTGGGTCGCTACTCTCCGGCAGCAATAGGAAAGGGTGGGGCTGGCTAGAATGTACATTACTCATGCGGCCTTTGATCTGTCGCCAGGGGCAAGCCTGGCAAAGCAGGTAGACACCAGATTCTCAGAAACAGCCTCAGAGTCGGCAAGCCTGAATCACAGGCTATCCCACAGCAGACCGACCAACCGCCCCCCCCCCCCCAAACACACACTCACACACATATTTAGGCGTGGGGGGCAGGAGAAAGTTAAAAACACCCCGTGTGGAAAACGTATTTGGGTCACATAATGCAGCTATCTAAAGAAATTCAAGAACAGATGAGAAACAAAGTTGTTGGCATCTAACAGCATGGAAAGGGTCACAAAACTAGCAAAAGTCTGGGAATCCGCCAAAGAACAGCAGAACTAATATATACAAATGGAGAAAACTTGGAACAAATAAAAAAAAATGAACAAATGAACCTGCCCAGGAATGGCCTGCTTACCAGATTTACTTCAAGACCACAGTGAAAACTCAACCATGGGTTCATAGAGGAGCCCAGACTAAGATCAAAAGGACTGCAGGCTGCACTTGCCTCAGTTAAGGTCAGAGTTCACCATTCCGCAATACGAGGAGATTGGGCAAAAATGGCATCTTGATGACCCCCAAGACTTCTGGAATAATCAGTTCCGAAGACTAATAAATCAACAGTGGAACTTTGTGAACGACAGAGGTTCTGTTACATCTGCATAAAGCTAACACAGGATTCCACAATAAGGATTATTATTGTGGAATCCTCTGTAATCCATTATACAAATGGCAAAACACTGTGGTGGTAGTGTGATGGTCTGGAGCTGCTTTGGTGCTTCAGGACCAAGGCAAAATGCCATAATTGATGGAAAGATCATTTTGCTCTCTACCTGAAATTCCAGAAAGAAAATGTTCAGCAATCAGTTTGTGACCAAAAGCTCAACAGCAATTTGGTTATGCAGCGGGGCAATTACTCAAAGCATTTAATGCCCTCAGCTAAACGGTGCAAAAGAAAATCAAAGTGAAACTATCGTTAACTAATGGATAAGCTGTTTGTCGATGAGGAACTGGTCATCACGATTCCTAGGAGGTTATCTCAGAAGACCTTGATAGCCAACATGTCGCGCCACTTCCTCTGCATGAGCCAGGCTTCAGGACTACCGAACACCAACTGACAATGGCCATTTCAAATTTCCTTCAATTTATGTACACCAAGTTGCATGGCCTTGAGTCCAAATTTGATCGCCTCTGTGACCTGGTCCTCCATAAGGGCGATCAACGGCGAGACTACAACCACCAGTGGATTTTCACTTACTGCATTTACATGCCCACCATATTCCTGTATTAATCGGAGTATGAAAATATTCCGATTGCGTACCTGTCATGTAAACGCGTGCAATAACCTGATTAAGATCATTTTCTGATTTGAAATACTCCAAATAAGACCCCTGGCATATGCCTGTTTTCATCAGAATATTTGGTCATGGATGCACCTTGATCGGAAAATGCCCCCAAACAGAGTATTCAATTACGTCTGCAAATGTTCAATTTGCAAGGAATTCACATTTTAGGAGGGAAGAGGAGACAACTGTGTGCATTCAGATAATGAAAGACATGAATATCATGGAATATATCAACGATATCTTTAAGGTGTGCGAAAAGTGGACAGAAGCTGGTTTTGTATGAACTGCCAACCAAGTTAAGCATCGCTGGAATACTCTGACGGCGGCATATTCCCAAGCGAAAAAAATAAATAAATACAGGCTAGGTTTACATGATGACGGTGTGAACAGAAGACGCAAAAGTGGCGTCGCGTCTTCACCTTTTATTTCGCGTTCAGACGAGCGTTCTCGGGAGGAAATCTCTGTATGCATACGGTGACGCAAAAAGTGTTTAGAAATCGACTGGGTATGCATGCCAGACGGCTAGGTGGTGCTGTGATACACTAACACAAACGCCGCCATGCCTACGCGCATGCGTAGAATCTTCCTTCTTCTCGTCACTGTGCCGCGAAATCACAAATTATGGCAACCAGTAACAAGAAGAACTTCGTCTGGTCAGACGAAGAGGTCGAGCTATTGCTCCAGATTACTTTAAACTATAAAACCTCTTAGGCTCAGCAAGGCAGTTTGTAGTAACGATTCCTGTACATTTATTTTGGCTGCCGGAGTAGCCTGAAGGTCCGAAGCATGGATGTAATCCGACATGTTTGTTTACTGCGTGACGTAAACGCCAACGCGACGTGAGCAGAACAGCAGATCTGAGCCAGTTTTGCGTCTTGGCCAGTTTAGACGGAAACGCTACGCCGGAGCGTATTCAAGTTTTCCACTTTCGAGGGTGGTTTGAGATTTTTACGTCTTCAAGCCTCAAAAACGCCGTCACCATATAAACGAAAGGCACTTCCGTTAAAATATTTTGTCGTCTTTACTCGCAAGAGTCTTCGTGTAAACTGGGCCACAGGCAGTGGCTATTTTTACGCCAGTCGTAATCTTACTCCAATTTGCTATTCTTACGAGCTTTGGTATGTTCATGCACAATGTAGGAAATCTGGACTTGAACCCATAGACTGATTTATACAGTCTATGCTTATACCACGGCACTAACTATAATGTTTCAGCTGACGTTAGCCAGCGGGACGGCTGTAACATTTCTTATGTTTTCTAGCTGCTTAACTTTGCTGAGGGGTTAGGTAGTTATGAGAGTAATTTTAGGTTCAACGTTTGCTTGCTAATATTTGGGGAACTGACAGGTCGTCACTCTCCACAATCAATGGTCAGTAGTGATGTGTGTTGTGTAGAAGAGCTGATAGCTGCACAAAGTTTTTCCTTGCAAGAAATTTTAGAATACAAGTTGGCTAATGAGTTAGATGGCAAGCTGGCAAAGTTAGCTGGCTAATAACTAACCCAACCTAACTTGAGTAGAGGAAATCCTGACTGTAATTTAAAGTACGTAAGCCGGCTAGCTGGTCTAGTAATGTTAACCACAAGGCACGCAGCGAAAGCGGGATGTCTTCAACCCAGTTGAGTAGCAATTTTTTCCAAAGGCCAAATTTCCTATTGTGCATGCGGATATGGAAGTTCGTAAGAATAGCAAATTACAGTAAGCTCACAACTGGCGTAAAAATAGCCACAGTCAAAAACAATGCAGTACCATCGGTCCTAATCCAGCCAGTTTCATTGATGTCGCAGTCATGGATGAAATTCTGGGATCAGAGACCGCTGGCGATGGCAATGACCAAGAGAGTGGAGTCGATGTTGGCTTTGAAGCTCTAACAGAAGGCAACCAAAGCCATGACGATTACTTTCGAGCGTTATATTTGCTGAAAACCCAGTGTTGAGATTGGATTAAAGTGGTGGACATGCTAATTAACATGTAAACGGAATATTCCCATTGCTCAGCGCATGTAAAAATCTTATTTGGAATATTACCTTAACCCAAATAAGGACCTTAATCGGAATATGGTGTGCATGTAAATACAGTCACTCACTGACTCCTATTTGTTTTGCTACCAGAGGAGCCAGCTGGTAAATTAAACTTTTGCCGCATCCCGTCGGCAAAACAGCAAATACATCAGTCATTGAAAGGAATGACTTGAGTGCCTATTCCTGCTCATCTTTCAAAGAAAAGCCCAAGTCTAACTCCTCCTAAGTCAATGCCAAAACCGATTCAGACGACCAGTGTTCCTTTGCCACAGCCATCTCAGTTGTTTTACACCGTTCCAGCTTTGTCGTCATCACGCTAAACCAGCCCAACGACTCTCGACAAACAGAGCGTTGTGATTGGTCCGACCAAGGTTTGGTCGGACCAATCACTTGGTAGTACTGGGGCCCTATGGCTTGTGGCCAAAACTATTGAGCAAAACTATTTGCTATCGCTAGGGTACTTCTAGATTTCCAGGCTAGTTGTGTTTTCACTGCAGGAACTTTCCTCAGGAATTAAGAACCTTTGGAGGAACTCGGTGCGTTTCCACCGTGGGGACCAGGATTTAAATTATGTTCTGGGGAGTTTTCTTTATCTCACAAAAAGTCCCTGCTTGGGGTACTTTGCAAAAGTACTGCAACCTTTGGAATGGAGCTTTCAGCACTAACCATTTCTGATTGGTTGAGTACTTGCAGCATTTTATTTCAACTGCCATTTCAAAAAACTTGCTGTTGCAAACTACCTTGTTTTTGCTATTAGTCCATTGTGCTTCAATACATTCTTGTGGAGCTTTGGAAGAAATCATACAACAGGTGAACTAACAAAATCCACACCTCATCGAGCTTCCAAGCTGAAGATGACAAAAAATAACATGTAAAACGATGGTCACTCTTTCATAAGTCTGCTGCCTAATTAGCCTAATCTTTGCTGGTCTCCAGCCAGTAGCGGAAACACAGGCAACAAGAGTGATCAGAAGATGATGTCTTCCTGGCCCCCACAATGTTATTTCAGAAATCCCAAAATATCAAAAGGCACTAGCGTAGGACCTGATAAATACACACAGCAAGTTTCGTTAAAAAAAAAAATTGAATAGCATTGGAGTTCTGCTTTGGAAACGAAATGATTACAGAGGAACTGACGCACAGATGGACAGACAGACAGACGGACATGCTGATAACTATATCCCTCCACATTATATGCCAGGGGGATAAAAATAATAGAAATTCAAAAATAGCAACAGGTACCACTTCAGTGGTTAATCAATATAACAGAAAAGTTTCAGGAAAAATTCCATAGTTTTTGGGTTCTGCCCCACAAATGATGCACTAATCATGGTGTCTGATGAGCATCTTGATGTGGCACACCTGTGAGGTGGGATGGATTGTCTCAGCAAAGCAAAAGTGCTCACTATCACACATTTAGACAGATTTGTGAACAATGTTTGAGAGAAATGGTAATATTGTGTATCTGGAATGAATTTTAGATCTTTGAGTCCATCTCATGACAAATGGAAGCAAAAACAAAAGTGTTGCGTTTATATTTTTGTTGAGTGTAGTTAGACAAGAATCAAGCAATTAAATAGCTGTCTTTATGGAATCTGAAATTTTTATGAAAAAATCCATGATAGATGCCTTCATTGACCAATTAAACTCTACCTTTTCACATTGGTTTTCCGCCAAGCAGGGCCAGAGTCAGAGACAATTTTGCCTTTATATTGCAGGAAATTGTCCCATGCATATCCTGTATCTGCTGGTTGCAGTGCTTCACCGAAGCTACAGTATGCTTATATTGTGAAATACTGAAACCCAGGACACCATGTTTTTATGGCCACAGAATTACATCGAGTGGAAAATATCTTAATCTTGAGCATCATTTTACACAAAGTTGCCTATAATTCAACAGGACATATTTGGAATGTTCGGCAACCTTGGGATCCATTAGAATTTAAAATGGGCCGGATGTTCCGCAGGTTTGAATCCAACAGCTGCGTCTTATGGAGCCATAAATGGGTCCCGAGGTTTTATGGAGTAAATTTGGCTCTGGAGGCTGTTAGCTGTCGTGTCTGTCCAAAAAGTCTTCCGATGTAAGCCCCGCATAATGTCACTTTTTTGTGTCCTGATTGTGTCCTTTTGTTTAATTAAACCCTGTTACAGACAACCACACCCCCAAAACCAATCTGACCTCCTGCGACTTCAGTCAGTGGCCCTTTAAGCTGAGAGCAATTTTCCACTGGGACCAAAAGTACTCTGGGCTACACCGATTTACAGAGCAAACACACACACTGACAGCTCAAATGACTGAGTGAATTGACTTCGCCAAGAAACTTTTTTGTTTTCATTCATGCAAGCACCTATAATCCCATTTCCAAAAAGAAGTTGGGACACTGTGTAAAATGTAAATAAAAACAGAATGCAATGATTTTCAAATCATTTGAACTTAATATTTATTTGAAAGTAGTACAAAGACAATATATTCAATGTTGAAAGTGAGTTTTTTTTGTTTTTTGGAAAATATGTGCTCATTTTGAATTTGATGTCAACTACATATTTCAAAAAAGTTGGCACAGGGGCATGTTTACCACTGTGTTGCATTACTTTATCTTCAATCAACACTCTGTAAGCTTTTGGGAACTTAGGAGACCAACTGCTGTAGTTTTGAAAGCAACATGTTTCCCATTCTTGCTTTATGTAGGATTTCAGCTGCTCAATATTTTTCAGCCACCTTTGTCAAATTTTTTGTCTCATAACGCACAAAATCTTATCAGTGGGCGACAGGTCTGGACTGCAGGCGGACCACTTTAGCATCCATGATCTTTTACTACAGAGCCATGTTGTTGTGATACCAGCAGAGTATGGTGTTTGGCATGGTGTTGCTGAAATGTACAAGACCTTCCCTTAAAAAAGGCATCTGGATGGTAGTAAATGTTGCATCAAAACCTGTATGTATCGTTCACCATTAATGATGTCTTCATGGATGCGCAATTTACCCATGCCATGTGCACTAATGCACCCCCATACTATCAGGGATGCTGGTTTTTGAATTGTTTGCTCATAACAAGTCGGGCTCACCTCTTTAGGCCTGAGGACATGGCATCCATGATTTACTAAAAGGATTTAACTTCTTGATTAGTCAAACCACAGGGCGGTTTTCCACTTCACCTCAGAACATTTTAAATGAGCTTGGGCACAGAGAAGAGAGCAGAGTTACTTGATCTTGTTTTTATTTATGGTTTAATCTCTACAAGGCAAAGTTTTATCTGGCAATTGTGGATGCAATGGTTGACTTCGTTTACTGACAGTGGTTTACAGGAGTGTTCCTGAGTCCATGCAGAGATTTCCACCACAGAACCCTGTCTGTTTTTAATGGAGTGTCACATGACGAGCTGAAATCACAGACATTCAAAATTTGATTTTGGCCTTATCCAATGTGTACAGATATTTTTCTGGATTCTCTGAATATTTTAATGAAATTTTGTATCACAGAGGATAAAATCTCCAAATTCTTTGCAATTGTAAGTTGAAAACATTATTCTTAAATTGTTGAACTAGTTCCTAATTTCCTCACTATATTTACTTATGAAAGACTTCTTATATCCAGTCATGCTACTGAACTGTTGCTAAATATTCTAATCTAATCTAATCTAATCTAATCTAATCTAATCTAATCTAATAATCTAGTTTCACCCGTTGTCTTTTTTTGGCATCATGCAAGATTTCCGGTCTTCTATTGTCCCGTCTCAACTTTTTTAAACATGTTGCTGTCATCAAATTCAAAATAAGCAGATATTTTTCAAAAAACAAAAACATTTATCAGTTTCAATTATTAGGTTCAAATGATTTGAAAATCATTGCATTCTGTTTTTAATTACATTTTACACAGTGTCCTAATTTTTGTGTCGCCTGCGAAGCATAGCGGCACATAGGGATCACTTTGTCCGGCGTCTGTCTGTCCATCCGTCCGTCTGTCTCTCCGGTAGTCACACTTTCAGTTGGTAGTCACACTTTCACATAAGTGCTTCGCAGGCGACACATGTGTTCACCTGAACACTCTAGTTTTGGAAATGGGGCTGTGTCATATGGAGGTTCTCAAATCTTGATTATTCTGAATGGTATGAATCCAAAACCAGTGACAGCATAGGACTATAACCAAGCATGAGCCAATAGCATGCAACATCACACATTCTCTCACCTGAGGGGCTTCCATTGGTTGCCTGTCAACATAAAACAGAGCGATGGAAAAACAAAGGAAATTGTACTCTGGTTTGTTTTTCATTTGTATTTGTGGAGAAGCCGCCTCTTACTAATGTCGAGAAAGAAATGGGAGGAATGTATTTTTTAAGAAGAATATTTAAGCTAATCTCACTTAAGATTGCATAAATCCAGCTGCATTTGTGCCGAGAAGTTCAAAAGGCACGCTACATGCCTGGGCTCGCCAACACACAAAACAACATTCTGAAATGCAAGTTTAGAGCCAACTGTGCCCCGAAATAGACCGCACACTGAAAGCTGATTTTGGTTGGGGGCAAGAATGAAAGAATGAGTAGAGGAAGAATATGTGTAACAGAGAGACTGAAAGTAAGAGAGAAAAAGGGGAAAGGAGCCAGAAATGAAATGACAGCGGGCAATTATAGTAAGTTTTCTATCAACACATATCATCTTAGCATCCCAACCTCCGCAGGACCAAAGAGGAAAAAAAAAAAAATTGTCATTTCCTGCATGTTCCCGAGTCGAGAGGCGTTTCGCAAACAACTAAAAAATCTGAAGCTTCGGGCATGGTGGGGAAGGAAGGGCTTATAACCATTTCAGATCATCTTACAACATCCCAAAAGCTTCCATTTCTTCCATAAACATGAAAATACTGGTTAGCATTCCCATCTGCCAGCTGTGGACCCCGTTCACATAAATGTTTTGCCAGATAGTCTTTGCTCTGGTCTGACCCTGTTAAAATGAAAAGATGCAGCATACTCGCACCCTTTCCCCCAAACTTTGTTCATCACCTCGGTCAGCATTCCTTGATAGATCATCATCTTGAACAGTCTTTGACAGAAACGCAACAATTATGCTGGCTTTTAAACCATTTGGTCCATCTTTTATAAAATTTTTGGCAGGCTGATTGGCTGTTCAAAGACAAGAAAGCAAGTGTGAACTGGATACAGCTGCACATGCTTAAATTGCGGGGTGTTTGTAAAACAGAAAAGTGCCCCTGCCAATTCCCCCCAAAGGAAACCAGAATGTTTACAAAGCAAGGAAATAAGACTGTTTACAAAGCTGGTATGCGGGGGTGATATCGAACTCTTGTTTAGTCCCTGTTTTTATGCCACTCCTGAAAGTTTCTTGCAAACACCTAAGGATGGTAAGAACTGTTTGAGTAATTGTGCAGTCTTATTTAATCATGTGTGAGGGTTATGTTTGTTCGCATGACCGATGTCAGGCAAGGTGTAATTGATGTGTAGCAGTTCTCAAAAAGTACATTTTGCAGTAATTAGCCATAATGTGTATCTAAGGACTTTGTCATTTGCAAAAGGGTCGTGGCCAATGACCAACAGCACTATAACAGCGTAGTAGTGCTATTTTAAGAAGTGAGGGAGCGCGTGATGGAACACAGCCGCCGCCCCGAGAAAACACACTGAATTTATAACAATAGACAGGGGCGGAGCCATGGGGTGGCCAGGGGTGGCCATGGCCACCATAAATTAAACTTGAAACATTTAAGTGTGACAAATATGCAAAAAATAAAAAATCAGGAGGGGGGCAAATATTTTTCCATGGCACTGTATCTGTAGTCAGGTTATTTGACTTTCTATCTTCTAATTCTTGGGAGTTTCTTCTCCCTTTTCTATGTCACTTTGCTTCCATGGTTCGAACTATTATACGTCCTTTGAAAGCGCGAGTATTATCATTTGTTCTGTATTATTCTCTGTTTTTGTACTTTATTCCTGCTACTCTCTTTATCTCTGGTCGTTGCACCTGGCCTCCGTATTCCACCAGCCATTACATATTCAACCTCGTAGCCGATACTGTCCTCCATGCTTGTTAACTGTCGTATCGGTTTCAAGATTGAATAGGGAAATTGAAAACACATTCTGACCATTGTTATGATTCTTTAATGCTAGATTGGTACGATGTGTTACATTCCTCTATCTCAGTGGAATCTCGCAACCGGTACCAGAGAAAACAAGCATGGAGGACTGAAAGAAACAGAACCAAACTGGTGTGAAAGACGATTAGCCTAATAATGGTTGGATTGTGCTCGTAATGCAACAAAATGGAACGGAATTTTTTTTGAAGACTGGGATGCTAGCTAAGGCAAGCACATCATGTGCATCCGCTATATGAATATTTAATCCACCCTTTGCGGTCCATGAGAAGAAAATATGTATTATTATTTGTAAAATGGCGACCAATATCGCCAAGAAACATTCATAGGCGTCAAAAATTGCACATTGTAAACTTTCAATATGTACAAAATGTGTTTTAATTTAACAGTACATTTACCTGATTATTGCAGTCTACTGCTAGTCTGGATTCAAGTACTGGTTGTGTTATGCTGGCGTAGTTGGTACAACAACGTTGGGGTGAAGTAGCTTCTTCAATGACAAGGTGTCCGTCCAAACAAGTTTGGCGCAATCTTTTACACTTAATATTTTCTTAAATTTATTGTTTTTATTGGTGTCGGTTACAGTCGCTCTCATAGACACAATCAAAGCGGCCACCACAACTGCTTCTATTCAAGCGAACCAACTCATGAATTCTTCCGGTATTCTTGAAAATACTGAAACATAATAGTGAAGGCGCCACTTCCACCTTGTACGTAAATAGTCCTCGCGCAAAAATGAGTGTGGCGCACTTTTTAATTTCCATTTCTGGGGCAAACTCTCAAATCCAAGATTCAACAACAGCAAAGTATTCAGTTTCTGTTGCAATGTCTCAAAGCCGAAATTCCGAGACCCATGTATTTATAATGCATTAAATACACAAAGTAAATATGAGTGAAGTCGACGCCCGGCCAGCCAGCCAGCCAATCGTCGGCCAACCAATCATTGAAGTTCTTTCCCACCGGCCAAACAATTGCTGAGCAGCCAGCCAGCCAATCGTCGGCAAACCAATCGTTGAAGTGCTTCTCATCCAGTCGACCGATCGCTGAACATCTTCCCTGCTAGCCAGCCAATCGTTGAACTTGATCACTCAGGCAGTCAGTCAGTCAGTCAGTCACTCAGCGACATTCGCGTTTATACGGACCTGGCCACTGCTCGGCCCAGCCCAACAAGCAAAAATTAAAAGGATTTCTAACTTCCTACTGTGTGCTTGTGAAGGATTTGTGAACGCATTATCAACAAACCTGAATTGGTTTCTGGCTGGCTGAGCCGAGGAAAATCTTGCTCAATAGGTACAACAAAAAAATTCAGAGGGGAAAGCCTGTTTTCAAAGAAAGTTTTAGATTTCATCAGCTCTCTTTTGTGGTGTTTCCCTATAACAACCCAAACCAATGCGTATGTCATGTAGGCCACGCTGCACTACAAATAAACGGGAATCAGTTCTTCCCTGCAGGAGAGTTCAGAGGCAAATCCTAGCTTCAGTTTTGTGCAGTATGAATGGACTTATTTTCCACTTAAATACCAATGTACTGGGCCATGGGGCCGGTAAGCTAAAATACACTTCAATTTCAGTTGCAATTTCTCTTGAAAGTACAACATAGAAAATAATTGATGATAACTCTCAGAGTTCATTCTACTTAATATTGTTTTACAGTGTACTGAGGGGAATTAAAATTTTACAACCCATAAATAGAGATATTATGTAATGAGCATGGCTCGCATTACACGTCACTCTTGTTACCAAATTTTAATGTCCTACACAGCTGCATTTGAGGACTAGATATGCACATTTGTAATACAATTTTGTTCGGTATGGGCAACATTAGAAAAAATAGAATTTAAAATTACAGCCTGCCAGGAGTTATTGTGAAGGAAGAAAAAATAAGTTTTTGTGACTCCTGTTACACTACCATCACCACCCAATTTTAATGCAGAATCCTGAAAAATCTGGAACAGATGAGGAATCAAAATACACTTGACCAAGGTTTTGAAATGTAAAATCAACAGCTGTCAAGAATGAACCTGAAAAAATTATGCAGAGGCCAGTTAGTGTTTAAAGCCCAAAATTGAGGAAATTTTGTCATTTTAACTCTGAAGATGTAACAAGTAGGATTCGGACAGAATTTGGCTGAAAATACTGAATTTAGTATTAATTCCTTAAAGTATATGTTCCACTCTATAAAAATACAGATATTCATAGAAATTTGCAAGAAAATTATTGAAGGTCTTTGTCCCTATTTTCATGGAATTAACCAACGGGCCCATCCCTGATGTAATTGCAACCAACCCACAAAATTTCAGAGATATCCGTTCATTGCATTTGAGTTATCTTGTACGCAAAGAGAGAGACAGACAAACCAACGCCGACAGAGGTAAAAAGAGAAATGCCAGAAGACTCGACATCCAGGTTGCCAGATATTTAAATAAAATACTTATAGGGGGGACTACATAATTCCTTTCTTGTGGATATAAATAGGACTCCAAATTCTAGATAGGAGCTCTTGTAAGGCTCAAAATAGCTCCCGCAAAAATTTTGATGGGAGCTACTTTTTCCAAAGAAGTACTTTTTACCCGGGTTGCTTATGTCTTCTTTGAATAAGAGGTTGTAGCTTTGATTCAAAATAAGTGCGTAACCACAATATCATGGTCAAATGATGCCTGACACAAGACTGAGCCAGTGACCATGATCACTATATATATTTTTTTTCCTGGTTGCAGTTACAGGGGAGCATATGGCATGTGATGTGAAACATAATAAACTATTACAAACTTCAGAGGAAGACCCAGGCATAGATCCACAGAGAAAGCCTTTAGGCACTTTAATAGTAATTCTTTAAGCTGCAGTTGGAACAAACCGAAACATAAAAATTAAATATGGCTCAGGCAGAAGAGTGGTCAAAGGCATTCTGAGCCAGGCGATGAGTGGACAGTATTCAATGGGATACTATACACTGTGGTCAGAGACAGGAAAAAGGTCACTACTAGAAGAGCAATCCAGGGGTACAGGGCACGCTGGATAGTGGTCACTCACAAACTGCAAGGCTTGGAGCAACCGGCAGACTTCCCACTCTAGAGCTGACAGCAAAGGGAGATATCCATAAAAAATGGTTACTGGGTTTTCATAATAGACTTATCAGAAATGAATTGTGATCTTGGCAGAGCTGGCTAAGAGCACAATAAAACAATGAAATGAAACAATCCAGAGAGGGAAGGACACGGACAGGTATTCTAGCATACACAACAACAATTAACAACAGGTAACAGGTGAAAGGGGGAGCATACAGGGAGGGGCAATACATAAAATAATAATTAAATAATGACAACTATTTTGGGGAAAGAAAAGGAAAAAAACTGACAAGGACTGCCGGATTGCAGGAAAACTGTGAAGGAAGACTCCGGACCTTACAATAAAAACAATAATCATTGTTTAGTTATTATCATTGATTGTCTCTCATCTTATGTAAGGGCTTCTGCAGAAAAAAATTCAGTAGCTCATCACTTCAGCTTTGAACAGGAGAGGGAGGCAAAGACCATCAAACATATTTTGCGCGTGCCTGATTATGATTTATTACTTCTGGGCTTGGAAACTCGATATCTATAGAGAACATCGAATTTACACAGACAAAAAACAAAAGGATTTTGTAAACAGCTGGAGATGTTAATTGACAGATAGGGCTCTATCTTCTCCCTGGGGCAGAGCTGCGCCGGTTTAAATCCGATTCAGTCACTATTTTCCCGTTCAGTATCCACATTGCTGAAATAGCAAATGCACTCGCGCCAAACTGTGCGCTCATGGGGTGAGTTGGTCTCAAAATGAGGAGTGGTCTGGAGCATTGTTGGTGCGTTGCTATCTTGAGGCAGCAGAGAGAGATTGTGGGATTGACTAACAAAACCTGGTAAAAAGTGAATTGCTTGTTTTTGACTGCAAAGCTAAGGGCACCTTATAAAGACAGTATTATGCGCCTTCGTTAGTGAGCGCACAAACGAATGTTCACATTGCCTCTTTCGCCCTGGAATGAACAGCAATGCACACTTATGAAAATGATTTAAAATAAAAACATCATAATATGGAAGATTTGTATCGAGTAAAATAAGATATTTAATATATATATGTTTGTGGTTGGTTGGGGAAAGATGTGAAGTCTTTAGTTTGCATCACAGATTCAGCTGCGTTGATTAAGCCAGGTCAAGTTTCCATTACGCGTGCCAACCGCCTTTAATCTGACATCAGGACAATCGATGTAGATACTGTAATTTATGTCCTTATTCAGATAGTCACATTAAATAGTGCTTCCTGTAATTATTTATTGCATTGAAATGCGCCTGACATTCTGGAAGCCTGCCTGTGAGATTTTGGTGACGTGTGCGCACTCTGCGCCGGTCAGCCAAATTACCAATGCACGGAAATTAAAGCAGGTTGGAGCTGGCGAGTTTCGTGCACAACTCCAGTGGAGACCTTTTCTACGGAATTGTCACTGCGTCTTGATGAATATGTGACACCTCCCCCTACTACGCCGCTACACGCATCTCGGCACACGTTCGTCTACCAAAGGTTGCGCACCTCACGAAATTACCACTGCGCGGGCTGCGCCGGACGAAATTACCACTGAGCGGGCTGCGCCACGCTACGCCACCTGCGCTGCGCCAGGAACTTAGAGCCCCCAGTCCCTTTCACTCTTTGCTCCAATTAACGTTGAGATGCTAAGGGAACGATCCTGATTTTAATAAACCAATATAATGTTACCAAGAAAATACACCAATTAATCTGCTCCTTTACACAGCATGTGATAAAAATAAACACAACACAGCATCTCAGTTTTAACCTTACGCTGACTGAAAGCAGAAATGGCTTGTATGAAATATGAAACATAACGCGTTGCTGATTACCCCTCGGCCCATACAAGATTTCCTGCCTCAAGGTCACAGTGCTAATGAGGGTGTTCACAATGCTTGTCAACATATGTGTAACACCCGGAGAGAAAAATAAATCTTTCTATATACCAAAAACTTCAGATTTTTTTCGAAGTACATAACCTATGCAACTGAGAACAAGAGTTGCAGAAACAATCTTTTCACTGGAACTATCAATTTACGCTTCATGTTTATGGAAAATAGGCTTAAAATTTATATTTCTGACGCATTAGTCATCACTGCACCACAAAGCTGATTGTTCACACAGAGGAAGAAGAACAACTTTTTAACTTAGTTTAGGATATGGGTAATTCGATAAGTGATAATCAAATGAAGGGGTTTTCCTCAACAATAGTTAGTTGGCATTGACAACTCCATAATTTTGTCATTTGCTAGAAGCTGCATCATTTCATTTCATGATCCAACTAACTAATGCACAGAAAAAAGAAGAATCTTCATTCGGGTACCAATAACTTAGTAGAGCTAAAGCCCCTTGGGAAACTTTTTTCCAGGAAATCTACCATAAAGCAGGCAAAATGGATTAAATGTGTGAGATGGACAGAGACTGTGAGACAGTTTAATGATCAGCAGTAAAATCCACAACAAACAAAAAATATCATTGTATGCAATGGATATTTTATTCAGAAGAACAACAACTTGAACACTGTGCATACATCTTCAACATGACTATCTGGCCACACAGATTCATAAACAATTACGAGATCACATTATTTTGAATAAACACTGAGATACAAATGAGGAAATAAGAACTACTACTCTGCTAACTTCATATTATAATCATATTAACAGCAAACAGGTGAAATGTATGGAGGACTAAATGTGCCAAAATTAAATGAATAAATTCACCATTAAATAATTAATTAAATGTGTCATTAATTCATTGAAATAAATAAATTCACCATTAAATAATTAATTAAATGTGTCATTAATTGATTAAAATTGCAATTAAATACATTAAATACATGTGTTATTAAATGTCATTAATTAATTAAAATACCAATTCCTTTTATGTAAAATATATATATCATTATTTCACTATTTAATTTTTTAATGGTCCTGTGTTGCAGTGCTTCGTGACTTTATTTTATCTGTCAACCTCGCCCATCAAACTAGGTGGGCGGATCCTAACACCTGATTGGTTACCCTGCACATCAAGTCAAGGCAAATAGGCCTATCTCACAATATGACACTCATGACCGGATGTGGGCACCTTGCTTGGCTTAGCTACATGGCAAAGTTACAAGCTAGCTTTGCTCACAATTAATTTAAAGGAACATTATATCCTTAGCTAAAGCAAAGTTCTACGGATTTTGTTTTGGTTGTATTTACAGCAAGTTGTTTGTTTGCTATGTCATGTGATACTGTGAAACTTTCGTAGCTGGCTGTCCGTTAGCATGTAGGCTACCTTCCTACTTTCATAAATGGCACTAATTTCCTTTGTAGGATTTCAGGTCCAGCGGGACCTACGACCTGAAATCTTACTGACAAGCGAAATTATGGCAATTTACGAAATTAGGAAGGTACATGCTAAACCTGCATTCGCTATCACCTGGTAGCTACGCCTGTCTGACTTGATACATGCAAGAGAGCATGCTGGCTTGGCTAACTAAGCATAACTTCAGACAACGAGCATAGCAAGCTGTAAGTTTGAAGTACACAAATTTTGTGTTGGCTTGGTCACAGAGCGAACATTTCATCTTCAGTCGTGAAACCTTGCTTTACTTATTGCCAATAAAACTTACATTTTCTGTGAAATGTGTCTCTGTATCTGTTTGCCATCATATACGTGCTTAGTCTAAACATTGTTGCTGGAGAAAGCGAATATACCATGCTCTTTTTTTTCTCTTTTTGCAGGATTGGGGGTCGAATCTGAGTAGAATCAAAGACTTCTCATGTGTCATATTGTCGCTAGACTCATTGGAGTGGAATTGTTCTCGTTTTAAGTTGGTTCGAAACATGCCAGGAACTGCTAGCAAAATGATGACTCCATTTGTCCCGCGTAAATTCTTACTTTACAACAACAATATTATTGTCCAAGCTTTATGACAATTCTCTGATGCCATAATTTGTTAATAACGCACCGGTTCCTGCTTCTCACTCGAGTCATTTCCTGAATTGACAAATTTTCATTCAAACTGTCGTTATAGCCTTGTAAAATGATTGCCTATCTCTTAAGGTTTCGAGACAAAAAGGAGGAAAATGCATTTTTTTAGGCTGCAAGAAAGAACAGGCAGCCGATATCGGAATTTGGCAAAAAAAATTAATAAATAAAAAATAACCAGGGCAATTATGCTGAGTGGCTTATGAAACTAGAGCACTCGGCAACCGAGTACATGTATCACCCAGAGGCCCCCCCGTTGGGCCCAGATGGTCCCAGAGTACCCAAAATCAATAGGTGTCGTGAACTTACCATAATACATGTCCCTGCAAAATCTGAAAAGAATCGGGGCACTTGTGGGCTGTTGAGCGTTCACAAGAAAATCTCTGCGGATGCGGCGGACGCGTGACGAGGCCAAATCCATAGTATCCTCCGAACTCGTTCGGGGGATACGATAATGCTCAGAACAGATCTAATGCTAGGTCATATGCACAGCTCCGCGTTGTTTCACAGTGAAGATAAATGACAAGCTTTCAGTCCAACTTTTTGATTAATAGTCCGAAGAGCCATCACTATTGGGGGCCGCCAAGCCAATGTTGACATGGAGATTAAAAAAAATTTTTGAAGTATGTATTATGATTGGTCATTATAAGTGGGAAACTCATTGTAATATATTGCTAAACCCTTAAAAACGTAAATAACTATGTATATATGTATAATATATTGAAATAAATACGTTGAAACTAATTAATACTATTGTTGTCATTCCGTGACAATTTGCCTCTTGTAATTCCGTGACGTTGACTTTTTTAAATTTCTTGCCCATAAAGCAGGGTTAAAGTCAATATTTGTTTCTATAACTAACAATATTAACAAAAAACACCTTTAATAAGAACATATTGAAGTTTCATAACTTAACTATGATAGGAACATCACTTTCTGGATAGTTAAGCAAAACAGTAAAAAAAACCATGTCAATTTTGTATAATTCCGTGACGGAGTAGTTTTTGCTTGTTTCTTCTATGAAAATTTCTTATATTTTCTCATATTGTTTGCAATTACATGGCATTTAAAACTGGAGAATATCTCATTTTGATTCTTTGACACACTTGAGTTGATCAGTATGGTATAGATTGGATTAATTAGGGCATGAATCACTGCTGATCATCTGATGCAGCCGAAGGTGAACGTGACTGTTAGCGCAATGCTCAATAAACTCCAACCGTTAATTAATTTATCCTCAAACCTCTTTTAACCATTAGGAAATCGTATTAGTACAAAGAGATATTGCATAAAAATAAGGCATATAAGCACAAGTGAAAGCGTCCCACAGTATGTCCATCCATCATTCATGTGATGGACGGACATTTTGTGGGACGGAAAGAGTAAAACTTCTGTAGTTCAGGAGCCAGTCAGAGTTTCGGGGGCAAACCTTGTGTACATATTCCTTATTAGTAGATATTTCTTCCACTACGGTATAATTACGATAGCACTCTCCAATAAGGAGAAATTTGCACTGTTATGGACGGACAGTGTGGGATGGAAAAATTAAGCCGTTATCTTCAGGCTGGTTACAAAGAAATAAAGATGTGATGATGAGAAAATGCACAATTCTACAAAATCTATGAACAAAGTGGTATTCTAAGCAATTTTAAGCAGGTAATTTGGTTAATTGAATTGAATTGAATGCTCAGTTCCTAAGGTAGGGTCAAATTTAACATTTTTTTCAAATTAGTTAAATGTTGTTCAAGCATCCTGAGTACTTGAAATCTCAACATAGCTATAACTTATTATACATCACTGAAAAGTATAGAGTTCATTACGGATACACTGGTATCCAAATTAACACTATTCTTCACCTGTAGTTTTCGGTTTTAAGCTCATTCGTGCGTGCTTAACGTTGGAGTTCATGAAGAATAAAAAAACCTGAGCAGCTGTGTCATTACCCTCTTGTCAGCAGTAAAAACAACTTTTACTGTATATCTCCGTCGTTAGTCGAAAATCTGCAACACGAAGCGGTAACACTTTATAATAAGGGTACAACAATTAATATTAATTAACATTGGTTCATTAACTATCAGTCAATTAGCGGGGAACTAATGCGTTAGATAGCCGAATAAACATTATGCAACCATAATTGAACATTTAATAATTTTCTGTGCCTCCCTTATTGTGAAGTTGATAACATCCCTTAACATCCCCTATGTAGCACTTCAAACTATTAAACCATAATGTATAAATTGATACCTTATTGATGTGAACATCATTTGTAAATGATTACCAGGTGCATTAGTGAAATGTTAATTACCTGTTTGTAAATGCTTATTACTGCATTAACTCATGTTAATTGTTGTACCCTTATTGTAAAGTGTTACCCACGAAGAAAGATATCAGCGACGACCATTGAAGCGCATCACAACCTGGTATCATGCAGGCAAAGATGCGATCCACTTCACCGTCAATGATTGCAGCATTGTAGTCAATCTTACTAACTAGCCAGCTTCTTGGTATAAGACACGTTTAATTGGCAGCAAACAGTTCCATAGTCTCGCAAATCATAATGCTTTTGACCAGCAACAGTTCAAGGTCCGATGTGTAAAAAAAAAAAACAATAATAATACATCTGAAAATAAACTCTCTCTCTGAGATTAACACTTAAAGAGGAAAATGGTTTGGTTGAAACCTTCTCTGCTGTGAAGATGCATATGTACCTATGAGGTGGTTCAGTCTCTCCATTGACTGCTATTACATAAGATTAGAAGCTACTGCAGTGTGCACGATCTGTCCGCTTCGATAAAGTGAATGGAAAACAACCCCTAACGGCTGAATACACCACTCTAAGTTTTCTGTCTTTAGCAAGTTGCCCTCTGAGACTGAGTACATAGTATAGCCTCTTGTATACTGGAGTGCAAAACAGGTCTTCAGTCGAAAACTACGATTTGAGCCCTTTAGACAATTCTGCACTGTTCCTGTTTTATTTGTACAGTTTATTGTTGGATTTTCTTTTCTTTTTAAATGTATTTTGTTATGCCCTCGGGTCCGGGAACGAGGCATAATAGAAACATTAGTAGCTCCTCTCTTTGGTAGGAAAATGTAGTCATAGGTAACACACATTTAGTGGCATGGCGGCTGTGCACTGTGATGATAACTGGTTGGAGAAGTCGGGACGATGCCTTGTGTCCTGATTGGGCCCAGGTTGGTCATGGGAGGGGGGGGGGGGTGTCCCTTTTAAATGGGCCACGATTAAAGATTTCTGGGGCGATGTGTCAGAGCTCTAAAGTGACGGACGTCGTCACCAAATGCCTGCTTCCAAACAACCCGTATGCGCCGTATTTTTTTTACTTTGTCACCCACTACTGCCGTGCTTAAAGAAATAAGAACACTATACTGAACTCAAGAACTAACCGACGCGGAGCTATTTGCCGGTGGAGCGGCAGCTTGAGCTGGCCCTGGAAAGCAACGGTGCCGTCGCGAGGGGAGGTAAGTCCCGGCTTTCCTTCCAGATTCACCAGTCCAGGCCAGCCTGCCTTCTTTTATAAGTGAAGTCATATCCCTAGACAGACGTGACCGTGACAATTTATTTATTTTATTTTAGTTATAAATTTGGCATCTCCAACCCCACCAGAATCTGGAAAGCCCAATTGGTGAACTACGCGCAAGTCTTGCTCGTATGCGACCCCTTGGTGCCAATTCAGGAGAATGTAGAAAGTTTGCGGCTCTCCTCCGAAGCACGCGCCTGTCAGCCACTGCTTCTTATACACTCATTGGTTGAATTTTCGTAAGTTCAGGACGAGGGCGGAGGATACTCAGACATGACCAGGCTTAGAATCTTCCTGACAACCCCCCAGCTGGCCAACAGGAGGCGCTTGAGCAACGAACATATAAGACAACTATTATATTCCCTCACTGCCAGTCCCTTCCCAATTTGCAACCCTGTAGCGCAATGGCCAATTGTGCACTACTCTGAAAAAGCTGCTGACCACTGCCAGCTATTGTTGAATTTTCAAAATTTAATTAATTTATCTTTTCACAGCACCATCAGACTTTCTGTTAGTTCATTGTTTTCATTCATACTCAGTCTTGGGTCTTCCTGACGCCCTTTTTAAACTTTTGCAGCTATATCTGATGCCATTTACCCTGTTGCCATCATGGCCTAAGGTAAATTTAAGCCAAAGCCATGGTGCCCCAACTAACCTAATAAAATTACCCTTGTAATTATTGGGGAAACGATGGCCATTTTGGACGTACCCTTTTCATTAACTAGTTCAAGGTCTGAAATAACAGTTAAAAACTTGCATTCAAAAATAAAATCAAAAGTATTTGGATACAAAATTGAAAACTAGTTGATGAATATGAATGATAAAAAGCAAAGAAACTCTTCTTAGGATGATCTCTGTAGATGGAAAAGGCAGTATTTGAACTTAGATAATTGAAAATGCCCACACAAATTTCATGCGTGTCCCTACAAACTCTCACAAACTCGCACCCCGTCCGTCTCACTTCAACCATCAAATACACAATACTGTACTTAATTTAAAATGTCTTTAATATAATTTACAGTTTGGCTGATAAACGAAACAGCCTTAAAAGATGGCACTTTTAACCAGCAGCTCAGCAACGGACGTCATTGTTCTCACCGTTTATAATCAATCAGACTTTCTTTCATTAATCCGACTTAGTCTTCAAGAAGCCAACTATCTAATCTTCACCAGCAGTTATGTTTGTTCTAAAATCATCCAGGTTCATCCATTTTCTTGCCCAGCACCAGCCAAGCATAATGTAAACAAGTTAATCCCACTCCTGCCTGATATTTCTCAAGGGGCAATGATAGCCTAATCAAAATAACATTATTTTCATTTCTTACTCCCTGGCTCACTAACATCTAACTAATTCACTAACATCTGAATAAAACTGAATGAATTTTTTATTTTATTTTAATTTTGACAAAATCCCTTTATTAGAATTTTTGGAGATTATGTGGGTCAGGTTTTTATGCTTTCAGCAATGGTTTGCTCATGCGCTTTCACTTGGCGCATGAGTAGTCTGATTTTCTTAGTAGAGAAGTCTTTTTTCCTGCTTCTTGGCAAATACACCATTGCAATAGCAATTTGCTAAGGTATAAGCCACCCTTGCTTCTAAATGGTATGGGAGGTGCCACTCTGATAGGTTGATTTCATGTTATGCTCAAAAGACAGCCATGATTAATTAAGAGATTAAGCACAATCCCGTCAAACCATATTCTTTATTTTGTACTCAGACTACTTGCCATTAAGGGGTCTTCAAAATTACTCTCGGTATTGAGTGGGAAAAAAGTGGCACTTGGCGGTGAAATAGGCTATAAAAAGCATGCGCCTCTATTTGACTTTGATTTAAATTATGCAAACGCGTCCAGATGAATGATTGTCGTCTTACCTAATCGGGGAGAACAAACAGCGCCTGTTAAGTGCGGAGCGCTCTCAGAGCGAACATTTTGTTAATCATGAAAATGACTGCGAACAGGTCAGGACTAATAATTCTTTAAAACAGATGTTACGTCCACCCCAATTCTCAGTTTTACGGTATTTACCCCATGACTTCATCGCTGTTAGATCGCATGAGAAACCGTGTCTTCAGTTGCCTATTATGATAATTGGAAAACGCGTCAATAAAGAAAAATAATTGAGAACTAGCCAGGAATATCCTAATTGTCATAAAGGGACGTGTCTGTGCCACCCCAATTCGCGGTTCTAGCTTCGCCCCTGTTCTCAATCACTTTCATTTATTGACGCGTTTTCCAATTATGGTAATTGGCAATCGAAGACACTGTTTCTCTCCGTATGCGATCTAACAGCGATTAAATCATGGGCTAAATTCAGTCCAGTTGTGAAACACGAACAGAGAATTGGGTTGCACAAAACTTCCGTTTAGAACAATTATTAGTCCTGACCTGTTCCTAATCTGGGAGAACAAGCCAGACCAGTTAACTGTGGAGTGCGCTCGGAGTGAAACTTCTGTTAATTATGAAAATGACTGAGAACAGGTCAGGACTAAGAGTTGTTTTAAATCAAAGTTTTGTGCAACCCAATTCTCTGTTCGTGTTCCGCAACTGGATAAATTTAAATTTAAGTACTTTTCTCAGTAAATATATTACAATGGGGCAATTGACATGAACTTTCTTCCAGATGATGGTAACAACCTAAATAATGCACATATACAAAGAAATCAAAACAAATTAGTCAATAAATTATGTATAATAAAGTGGGATGACACAAGGAAAAAGTATTGAACACGCTTACTGAAATTTATTTCATACTTAGTAGAAAGGCCTTTGTTGGTAAAGACAGCTTCAACGCCTCCTGTATGGATAAATTAGTTGCATACATTGCTCAGGTGTGATTTTGGCCCATTCTTCCACACAAACCGTCTTCAAATCGCTCCGGGGGCTGATCTTCAGTTTTTTCCTTAGATTTTCACTTGGATTCAAGTTGGTTGATCGACTGGGCCATTCCAGCAGCTTTCTATTTTCTTTCTCTGAAACCTATTAAGAGTTTCCTTGGCTGTGCATTTGGGATCAATGTCTTGCTGTAATGTCCACCCTTGTTTCATCTTCAGCATCCTGGTAGATGGCAGCAGATTCTTAACAAGAATGTCTCGGTACATTTCTCAATTCATCCTTCCTCAAATTATATGAAGTCTGCGAGTAGGATATGCTGAAAAACAGCATTCCCACCTCCAAACTTCACCATTGGTATGGTGTTTTGGGGGTGATGTGCAGTGCCGTTCGTCCTCCAAACATGGCGTGTGCTATGACACCCAAGAGTTCAAATTTGGACTCATCTGACCAGACTTTTTTCACCCAGTATTTCATAGGCTTGTCCAAATGTTGTGCAGCAAACTTTAAACAAGCTTCAACATGCTTTTTCAGCAATGGAGTCTTGCACGGTGAACGTGCATAGAGGTCAGAGTGCATTACTTATTATTTTCTTTGAAACAACTGTACCTGCTAACCTGTGGCTGCCTCACCACCACAGCGCCACAGGACAAAGGAGACTGGATCGCACTGATAAATTAACAGCCTTAATGGTGCAAACAGACTAACGTTTCGACACTATTGTGTCTTCATCAGAGTCAAACAGGACAAAGACATAGGTAAACAACATATAGAAAACCTTAAACAAGTGTTCAATTCTCATTGGTCGCACTACATTTCAAATCTACTGTATAATGGATCCAGAAATGGGAGTTACCAAAGTCCATGTCCAAGGGCCACACCCCCAACTTCCTGTCAGAAAGGGCAAGCATAGCTCATTGCCAAAGATAACAATGACTTGTAAAAACATTTAATAAACATAGATGAGAAGAAACATAACAGAAATACAACAATCAAGAGCAAACACCATGCCTGAACAAGGAGGTATACATAAGAACAGGAGCAATAGAACAAAATAAAACTGACCTCTCTTGAAGTACCCAAGATCACATAAAAACTGAGTTCAAATTTGACCGCTTAATTCGTTCCCTATGGAATACGTTTATATAAAATTGTTCTATTTCTATAGAATACTTTTCCCGAAAATTGCACAATATAAAGTATGGAGTACAGGTGGCCTATGACCGCGATTGTCAACTGATTTCATGTTTTCATAGTACTGCGAATGGTCATCCACGCTGCTGGGACCGGCGTACCGCAGGGAATAGTAGAATTCACCGCGCCGTCAGCAGCAGCTTGCCATAGGGCAGTGGTTCCCAAACTTTTTCTGCTGGGCCCCCCTTTGGTACATAAGAAAATTTTTGCGCCCCCCCTCAAAAAAAAAAAAAGGTAATACATACGCACATTTTGTTTTGTCCATCCATTGCAGTTTATTTCACGCATTGTAATTTATATAAACCTCAAACTTTTTTGAAAAAATATAAGTAAACGGTCATAAACTGTAGATTGTCATAAACTACAACTAGGCTACTTTTAGAATTGGAAATAACAAAATAACAAACAACCACCGTGTAATTATTTTAAGTGTAACTGTTTTCAAGCACCTTAACTGTGTAATTATATTCAGTGTAACAGGTTTATTTTATTAATATTCAACAACATCGCTATTTATGCATTTTCCGGACACCAACAGAAACTTACTTGCATACAGCCAATCAGCAACCTTGTGCCGGACCGACACGGTTACATTTTTTCTCTCTTCACTGGCCTCGCACTTTTAAGTTAAAATACGTTAACCGAGATCGCGTCAGCTTATTCTAGAAAATATGAATGCTCTGCACAGATGATTTTTGTCTAGCCTAGCTGGAAACATTAAAAACGATAGGCAGGTTTGGGAACGGCCACCTTAATTTTCCAATTGAGGACACGAAAATTTAATAATTCAAAACCTCTTTTAAAGTATAAAATCATTAGGCTGTATCACACCCCTCTGCCAGAGTATAGCCGTCTACTTAAAATTATGTTTCTATGATGCAGAAAGAAAGCACCATAATCAACCTATATTCACAGCCGACAGCGAAGTACGAAAAAAATTCATGAAAACCACTTGCCGAACCTGCCGATATGTTTGTAACGTTCAGTAGCGAGGCTAGATAAAAATAATCTGTCGGCCTACAGAGCATTCATATTATCGAGAATAAGATGACGCCATCTCGGTTATTTCTGCTTTGGATTCATTGGATTTTGTTCGGTGTCACTTACCATTTTATTATCAATATGCCAGGTCAGTGCAGGATAAAAAGCGGCGAGTTGGGTATCGCGAGACTACATCGACTAACCAGCTCATTTTACCAGCTTCAAATATTTGAACAACTACATTCATAACAAATGATTAATGAAAATGGCAGGCTAGATGAATGATTTGGCGAACAGTTATGTTGAGAGTAAGGCAGGCATTTACGATGTAATCGCAGAATTCTGGGCAGCGAATGGACTGTATGCAAATAATTTTCTGTTGGTGTCCGGAACTCTAGTGGGGGGGATTTGCTTCCCGCACCCCGCGCCCCCCCTGCAATTGTTCTTCGCCCCCCTTAGGGGGCGCGCCCCCCACTTTGGGAACCACTGCCATAGGGAATGAGTTAAAGGAAGCATGATAAATTTAATTCTTCAGTGATACCAGAGGGCTCCACTATTGTAAGTGTGTACATCCAATTATGCTCCTCTGAGGAGCAGAGTATTAATAATGTCACCACCTCTAGGAGATGGTGAAATTTTTTCTATTCCCCAGAACTTGATTGACGCTGCAGAGCCACATTTAGCCTGTGCATAATGTCGGGCAGTGGCATAATCCATATTTTGAGAATTTATAGCTGTCTTGTGTTCAGATATGCAAATCTTTAAAGTTCTTAGTTTGTCCAACATATACTAGACCACAAAGACATTTAAGAATATACACAACATGTGAACTGCTGCAATTGATAAAAGAATAGATATAAAACTTTTTACCAGTACGTGGAGTGAAATATTTTGTATCTGACGAGTCTGAACATTGAGTACAGTGATCACAACGGACGAAAACTGCAGGTCCATGAGACAGCCAAGAAAGAGCATGGAGATTTTCTAGTTTTAGAATGTTCGAGTCTGTCTCTAAGATTACGGCAAAGTTTAAAAGTGATAAGCGGAGGCACAGAACTAATAATTTTTGGGGAAGGGTCACTTTTGAGGACATTTCATTGTTTAAGGATAACGCTTTTAACCCTTCCTGTCAGAGGAGAGAACTCAGTAGAAAAAGTGATCCGTGAGGAAGTAGTAGTATCTCTAGATTTCTTTACTAATAGGGATTCTTGCTCTGCACGAAGGGCCCTTAGATAGGCGGAAGAAATATATGATCTTGAGTAGCCTCTCTGCTGAAAACGATCTTTCATTTCTACAGCTTTACATTGGAAATCTGTGGCTGTACTACAGTTTCTATGTAATCTCAAAAATTGACCCATAGGAATATTGCAAATGAGCTGCTTGGGATGATTACTGTTTGCTTTTAAAAGTGTTTTCCTGCTTAAGGTTTTCCGATAAATTGTGGTATTGTGGTAAATGGTATTATTATGTAGAGTGTAAGGTCAAGAGAGTGGACGAAGTTATCATTCGTTTCTATTGTAAAAGAAAGATAATTTGTAGAGGCATTGATATTCTTCAAATAATCAGATAGCTCACCACTCTCTCCTCTCCATATGACCAGAGTGTCATCAAAAAGTAAGTAATCAAATATTGCACCGTGAAGCATCATTCCCATTTACACACCCCCAAATGCCCCATAGACACGAGATGATCTCATACAGGAAGTTCCCTTGAATCTACAAAACCCAACACCAGTGAAGTTGGCACGTTGTGTAAATCGTAAATAAAAACAGAATACAATGATTTGCAAACCCTTTTCAACCTATATTCAATTGAATACACTGCAAAGACAAGTTACATAATGTTCAAACAGGTAAACTTTGTAATTTTTTGCAAATATTAGCTGATTTGGAATTTGATGCCTGCAACATGTTTCAAAAAACCTGGCACAAGTGGGAAAAAAGACTGAGAGAGTTGAGGAATGCTCATCAAACACTTATTTGGAACATCCCACAGGTGAACGGGCTAATTGGGAACAGGTGGGTGCCATGATTGGGTATTAAAGCAGCTTCCCTGAAATGCTCAGTCATTCACAAACAAGGATGGGGCGAGGGTCACCACTTAGTGAACAAATGCGTGAGCTGATTGTCCAACAGTTTAAAAACAACATTCCTCAACGAGCTATTGCAAGAAATTTAGGGATTTCATCATCTACGGTCCGTAATATCATCAAAAAGTTCAGAGTATCTGGAGAAATCACTGCACGTAAGCGACAAGGCCGAAAACCAACATTGAATGCCCCTGACCTTCGATCCCTCAGGCGGTACTGCATCAAATACCGACATCAGTGTGTAAAGGACATCACCACATGGGCTCAGGAACACTTCAGAAAACCACTGTCAGTAACTACAGTTCGTCGCTACATCTGCAAGTGCAAGTTAAAACTCTACAATGCAAAGCGAAAGCCATTTATCAACAGCACCCAGAAACGCCGCCGGCTTCGCTGGGCCCAAGCTCATCTAAGATGGACTGATGCAAAGTGGAAAAGTGTTCTGTGGTCTGAGGAGTCCACATTTCAAATTGTTTTTGGAAACCGTGTACGTCGTGTCCTCCGGACCAAAGAGGAAAAAAACCATCCAGACTGTTATAGGCGCAAAGTTCAAAAGCCAGCATCTGTGATGGTATGGGGGTGTATTAGTGCCCAGCGCATGGGCAACTTACACATAGGTGAAGGCACCGTTAATGCTGAAAGGTACATACAGGTTTTGGAGCAACATCTGTTGCCATCCAAGCAGCGTCTTTTTCATGGATGCCCCTGCTTATTTCAGCAAGACAATGCCAAGCAACATTCTGCACGTGTTACAACAGCATGGCTCTGTAGTAAAAGAGTGCGGGTACTAGACTGGCCTGCCTGTAGTCCAGACCTGTCTCTCATTGAAAATGTGTGGCGCATTATGAAGCGTAAAATACGACAACGGAGACACCGGACTGTTGAACAACTTAAGCTGTACATCAAGCAAGAATGGGAAAGAGTTCCACCTGAAAAGCTTCAAAAATTGGTCTCCTCAGTTCCCAAACGTTTACTGAGTGTCGTTAAAAGGAAAGGCGATGTAACACAGTCGTAAAAAGGCCCCTGTGCCAACTTTTTTGCAATGTGTTGCTGCCTTTAAATTCTAAGTTAATGATTATTTGCAAAAAAAAAAAAAAGTTTCTCAGTTTGAACATTAAACATCTTGTCTTTGCAGTTTATTCAATTGAATGCAAGTTGAAAAGGATTTGGAAATCATTGTATTCTGTTTTTATCTACGATTTACATAACGTGCCAACTTCACTGGTTTGGATTTTGTAAATTGCATGCTTTCCCACTGATACGCGTATAAATGAGCTTCCGAGCAGAGAAGAGAAACTTCAATGCCTCCACACGCACTCAGAATCTCAGCAGGCATGAAACGTCCTTGCAATGTCATTGAAATATTTTGTCAGCATTCCAACAACATGATGATAAAACACTGCCTGCCGGATGTTGCTGTTTTTCATCTCTCAACTGATACCACATGAAAACAAAATACACTTGAGAAACTTAAATAAAAAACTCGAGTGAACAACTGAAATGAGCCATAACATCTTCATTTCATAAGCAGACTTTGGATCTTTTTGTTTCCTCGTGGCTGTGCATAGCTGGTGCAATAGCACATGCATTCAGCAGTGGGTGAATGGAGCCTTATTGCTTGTTTGAACATAAAGACTGTAGTGAAATTTACTCGCTCCTGTAACTCAGCTTCCCTACCCGGAACGCTTCCTACCCTCCCTTCAGGCCTGTTGATAAGGGGACTTTCAGTCGGGGATCTGTGAGGTTGCAGGGGGGGGAGGGGGCTGATGAACAAAAGGGACAAGTCGGTACACCACAGACTCAATAGTCGCATTTTCATCAGGTTACACGCTTCGAGAATTCACAAACTGCATCACAAGTGAATCAGTTCTAAATGGCATTATCACAGACAGCCTCTCAATGTCAAGGAGAGAGACATGTTATGGCAGGCTGTTTTAATATTTAATCAGTAGCAGTGATATTTATCGTAGATATCACCAATTGCT
Organism: Gymnothorax reevesii; assembly: GCA_029721435.1. NCBI lineage: Eukaryota > Metazoa > Chordata > Actinopteri > Anguilliformes > Muraenidae > Gymnothorax > Gymnothorax reevesii. The sequence continues at coordinate 67,438,302 of CM056578.1, read as the reverse complement.
CTTTGACTAGTGAGAATTCCAAGTCAACATATCCATGATGTCATTTTGACTTGAGGAAATTCAAATGAAAGATATCTACAACTCGTTCAATCTGGAGAGACTGGAGTGAAATCAGGAACAATTTATTATGCGTTGAGCATAAGTAGAATTCAATTCAATTTATATAGTGCTTTTCATAAACAGGCTGTCACAAAGATGCTTTACCAAGAGAAAAAGGCAGAGCCCAGACTAACCCCTAATCCCCAAATAGCAGGCAAAAAACTTTCTTTAAGGAGAAAAAGTCTTGAACAGTGGTGAGAAAAAACTCATCAGTGAGAAGAAATCTCAGGAGGAACCTGGCTATTGTGGGGAAGCCCATCCTCTGCTGGCTGGTTAATTAATTGATGGTAAATTAGGGATGAGAGGATCAGGACAGCAGGAAGACCGCAGTCAGAATTAACATGCTTAAAATCAGACAAGTCTTTGGCGCTTGGACTCTTCGGGAAGACTCGTAGAGCAGGAGCACGGCTCAGAGCAGCAGCTGGAAAATCCCCCGAAGAGTCCAGACACTGGTGGTGGTGACTTAAGGCTGACAAAGCTGAAACAGCAGTACGGGAGGTCCGATGAGTAGGGTGGCGTTGGGGAGGAGGAAGGTCAGCGAACGGAAACGTGAACAAACAAGGGCAGAGAAAAATTAAATCTTTTAAAAAGACAGCAACATGACGATTGGCTAGCAATGCGGCCGTGGTTTTGCCACGGTTGGATAGCTGACTGCTCAATTGACAGCCACAGACATTGACTGCGGAGACTTGAGTGAGCATGCGAGTGAATGAAAATAAAACTAGAACGGGCACTCGGTAGAGCGCATACCTTCGCCGACGCCACTGAATCCCTCGCCACAGGATCGGGTATATAATTTTGCACATTTTGGCATTGGATTCATGCCGATCGGATAAGAATTGACCGAGATATGGCCGAAAGTCGGTTTTGACCTTTTCGTGGCCTTGACCTTGACCTTTGACCCGATCACTCCCAAAATCTAATCGATTGATCCTCAGGTCATGCCAAATCAACCGACCAAATTTTATGAAATTCCGTTTGGTACTTTTTGAGTTATTCGATACACATACACACAGACAGACAGACACACAAACAAACTAGAACGGGCACTCGGTAGAGCGCATACCTTCGCCGACGCCACTGAATTCCTCGCCACTGGCGTTGGTTTCATGCCGATCGGATAAAAATTGACCGAGATATGGCCGAAAGTCGGTTTTGACCTTTTCGTGGCCTTGACCTTGACCTTTGACCCGATCACTCCCAAAATCTAATCGATTGATCCTCAGGTCATGCCAAATCAACCGACCAAATTTTATGAAATTCCGTTTGGTACTTTTTGAGTTATTCGATACACATACACACAGACAGACAGACACACAGACAAACTAGAACGGGCACTCGGTAGAGCGCATACCTTCGCCGACGCCACTGAATTCCTCACCACTGGCGTTGGTTTCATGCCGATCGGATAAAAATTGACCGAGATATGGCCGAAAGTCGGTTTTGACCTTTTCGTGGCCTTGACCTTGACCTTTGACCCGATCACTCCCAAAATCTAATCGATTGATCCTCAGGTCATGCCAAATCAACCCACCAAATTTTATGAAATTTAGTTTGGTACTTTTTGAGTTATTCGATACACATACACACAGACAGACAGACACACAAACAAATAAATACACGGGGATCAAAACATAAATAATAAATGGAGATGAAGTGCGCGAGAGAGTCTTCCTGGCTGAACTTTCGCTAAGCTTCATTTCTCACTAGTCAAAATGTTAATTCTTGATATCAACAACTACTTACTAGCGGAAATGTTCCTTGCAGATCCTTGTCTGTAACTCAATTACAACTTGTCAAATTGCTCCAATGACTTCCATTCAAATTTTATCTCAGATATCTCTAATTCAATTAATTCTAATTCATGTTACTCCAAGTCGACATATCCAAAATGTAATTTTGACAAACTGCAATTCTAATTGATATTTTCTACAACTCCATTCTCACCAGTAAAAATGTTAATTACAGATATCTAAAATTCTATTCTCACAAGTGTAAATATCGATTGTTGGTATCAACAATTCAATTCCTACTGGTAGCAATGTTAATTTCTAGATATCTACAATTGTCCTTACATAACTGATATTGTAAATGGAATATCAGATATCTAAAATTTCACTTCTTACAAGGCATAATTAAATTCCTGGTAAGTCAGTAAGAAATTCTGAGAAGTTAGAATATAATTTCAGATGTCTAAAACTGCATGTTGTATCATAAAAGCCATTAAAGATATCTGAAATTATATTCTTTCTAGTAACAATTATATTTCAGATATGTACAGTTCCCTTTGTAACTGGTCAGCATTGAATTTCAGATATCTAAAAATTATTTTCCACCAGTAAAAAATGAATGGCAAACCGTTTTTAACATTTAACGAGTACATATCCAAAATGAATATGGTAACTAGACGGGTTGGTCGCCCATGACCAGTGGGTGTACCCGCCGATCGCCAGCGTTCCTTTTTTTTTTTACTAATTTTGTGCCAGTTTTTGTCCCACAATATATCAATACATCACAAAAGGCTGCTGCTCATCATAAGGTACAGTTCAATAAATGACCAATTCTACAACTCAACTGTACTAGACACACCGAAGGGTCCAGCAGGAGAGCACCAGTTATCTCCTGTGTTTAGTTTGGCTTATTTTTGACGCAAATTGTCTATTATTTAGTGAATTATGTTACAATAGCGACCAAAATCGATAGACGCTGTGGCCAACCCATGCCCATATACATACCAAATATAAAAGAAATAGCTTGAAATTCGTTGCTTGTAGAGCGTCCAAAACAAAATCTCTACGGCAGAGGCAGACATGGATGCGTGATGAGGCCAAATTCATAGTAGCCCCAACTTCGCTTGGGGGCTACAATTAGGGCCGCTGCGCCGCATATCGAAACTAATGTGGTCATTTGGGCTACATATCTGAAACTAATATGATAATTTGGGTGACGTCTTTTGGTGATGGAGATCACACGACGATGAGGGTGACGACGAGAAAATGGAGCAGGAGGAAAATACTGAGACAGCAGTCTCTCTATTTGACAGCTTTTTAATGTGGCGAATCGAGCCAATCAAGAGTTATTGTAGAGTGGTGACAATGAGATTTAGAGGGAACTACACGCCATTGATGCCTCCATTATCGACACTGAGCAAACTGCTGACAAACTTTTAACAGAGACAGCCAATGTATTCAAAGGCAAGCCTTTGGAATCAGGGAAAAGATTCTGCATTCGCAAGGAGTAGTTCCCTCTGACCGCATACAGCTCGGGTATATCCCCCTTAACCTCCTAGGCCCTGAACCTCTCGCTCAAAAATTACATGCCCTAAATGAAATGAGTACATCGATGCAACAACTTGGTCCATTTGAATAATCTTAGTATCATTATAAAGGTAACACCTAGGGGATTTTTGAAATAGTGTAAAAATCAGTAGATATGTCACTGAGTCAGTGTAAATGAAAATGGAACACAGCATAAATGAAAGATTTCATTTCCGCCGAAAAAAAGTTATACTTTTATCCCTTTTGATATTCTTCACCGTAGTTTCAGTCTGAAACCTCTAAAAAGTAGATAACTCGGTCGCCACAGGGACCGAATCATGCATCTCCACGATCCCTAAATATCAAACAAGCACCCTAGCCGCGAAGCTACCTGGATAGACAAGCTATCTACAATTCTGAACAGTGAGTCAGCATAACACGTCACTCCGGTTTTGCACTTGTATATTAGTGTTTTCATTAGTACTTGCGCGCAAGTTTTTAATTAGTAATGGGGCAAGGACTTTCCGTCAGACGCAACTGCAAAGACTACTTTGAAAACGACTGGTGAATATTTTGTGGACAATTATAGCGACATAATCAATGAGCAACCGGTTTTGCGGTTGTATTGCTGCATTCATTCCTGCGCATTTGAGTACATGTGTGTACTGAGGTATAGACACCCAATTAGATGCACAGGGAATGCAAGGCTCTCTCTCAGGCGAGGTTTGTGCTATTACGAAGAATAAGGGCTCGTTGGAAACGTCAGAACCCCTAGAATCAAACGACCCAAAATTAAATTTACAGCCTCACAAGTCAATCACAAGAAGAAAATGCATGCACGCAAGAGGAATGATCATACCTAATTGGAGGTGGTGCCACGGAAAAAGCATGCATGGTGACTGGCAGATGTAGTTTCAATATAACACGGAGACATTGGACTAACAATAATCAGCACAGATTTACCCTTGATCACAGTTTCATTATCACATTATATCAAAATTAAGAATACATTCTTGCTCAGCACTGTTGAATGTAACTTGTATGCCTGCTGTTCTTTGACCGTGGTGTCGGTTTAAAATGACAAGGCTTACATAGTTGGATTCTGTGGACTTTTCTCTTTCATTTGATGTATCATTTGTAGGCTGAGCACAAATTCAGAAGGACACTAGCGAACGAGCACTGATATTATTTTATTCGATGTTTTGCTACTTGCTTACTTACTTGCTTGGTGCTTAAATTGTGTTTGGTTGAGGTATAAATCTTCAACATGAACTTTCCGCCAGGTTTCTTCTCCAGGATATGCTGCATAACGATGTTGCTATTTTGAAATGTGCCTTATTTATGATGTTTATTGATTGCCCCCGATATCAATCGGGCTTAAAAGGTTAAATTGCAAAACATTTCCGGTGGATTTTTATACTCACTTGCTTTGCCATGATGAGCTTCTACGACTCGTAAACAAATGTGCGGCTCCTGAATTGCTAAGTAATGGCAAAAAGCATGTTTCACAAGTATTAACACTTGTAGAATATTCATAAAGCAGGCATCGCTTGACCCCCACATTTCCATAACGCATTGCAGATATGTGGGACAAATCAGAAATGCATTTTCACAAGTCTCAATCCTTTTTCAACATATGGAAATTCAAATGTTGATATCTGGGATGCTTATTCTTACCAGTCAAAGAGGAATTACTGATATCTACAGTTTAATTAAAGACATCTGCAAATCAGTTTTCACTCGTTGAAATGTACGCAATTTCTACATGTGCGAAAATATTTGTCACATGTCAAAGTGGTTCCCAAAGTGGGGGGCGCAGAGTAATTGCAGGGGGAGGGGGCGGGGTGCTGGAAGCGAATTTTTTTCCACGACTAAAGTTCCGAACACCAACAGAAAATGATTTGCATACAGCAAATCGGCAACCTTGTTCCGGACCGCTGAAGAAGTGTCTTGAGACAGTTTAACTTTTTCCGTCTTTACTGGACTTGCACCGAGATATGGTCTCGGAACCACTGACTGCGCAGTCCATTCGCTGCCCAGAATTCTGCGATTACATCGTAAATGCCCGACTTAATCGCAACATAACTGTTGGCCAAATCATTCATCTAGCCTGCCATTATCATAAATAATTTATGAATGTAGTTGTTCAAATATTTGAAGCTGGAAAAATGAGCTGGTTACAATCAATGTAGTCTAGCGATACCCAACTCGCCGCTTTTTTATCCTGCACTGATCTGGCATATTAACAATAAACTAGTAAGTGACACCCAACAAAATCCGATGAATATAAAGCAGAAGTAACCGAGATTGCGTCATCTTATTCTCGATAATATGAATGCTCTATAGGCCGACAGATTATTTTTATCTAGCCTAGCAACTGAACGTTACTAACATATCCGCAGGTTGGGCAAGCGGTGTTAGTGAATTTTTTTTCGCACTTCGCTGCCGGCTGTTAATATAGGTTGATTATGGTACATTCTTTCTGCATCATAGAAACATAATTTTAAGAAGACGGCTATACTCAGGCAGAGGGGACTGATACAGCCTAATGATTTTATACTTTAAAAGAGGTTTAGAATTATTAAATCTTTGTGTCCCTCATTTGAAAATTACGGTGGCCGTTTCCAAACCTTCCGATCATTTTTAATGTTTCCAGCTAGGCTAGACAAAACTCATCTGTTCAGAGCATTCATATTTTCTACAATAAGCTGACGCAATCTCAGTTATTTTTACTTCATAAGTGCAAGGCCAGTAAAATGAGAAAAATCTAACTGTCTCGAGACACTCCTTTAGAGGTCCGGTGTTCTGTCAAATTTTGCTCCCTTGTAAAAAAATGCTACCGTGATGTCGCTGATTGGCTGTACGCAAGTAAGTTTCTGTTGGTGTCCGGAAAATGCATTAATAGCAATGTTGTTGAGTATTAAAAAAAAAAAAAAGGTTTGTTATTTTGTTATTAATTTTCATTCTGAAAGTAGCTAGTTGTAGTTGATGACAACCTACAGTTTATGGCAGTTCACTTTTTTTTCAAAAAAAAAGTTGAAGTTTATATTAATTACAATGTGTGAAATAAACGGCAATGGACTCTGAAAACAAAATATGTGTATTACCTGTTTTTTTTGGGGGGGGGACCAAAAATTTTCTTATGTACCAAAGGGGGGCCCAGCAGGAAAACTTTGGGAACCACGACTGACAATTTTAACAAGTCAAAATGACATTTTCCACCAGTGAAAACGAAATTCCTACGAGTCAGCCAGACTGATTAAATGATGAAACGGCATAGACATGGAGGGACACAGACAAAATTGAAAGAGCAGGGGAGAGAAAAGGCAGACAGGCAAACAATTACTTGCCCCTTTTTGCCCCCTTAGTGATCATGAATCCTTCACTTCAAAAGGTACAGAGCCCTGTTGTCTTTGTGATCTTTACCTTGAAGTTGGGTATTGCCGAAATTTCAGACAAAGAAATACATGGGTTGGGATGTCATGATAGGGTCCAGTTTAAACTATGTCTTCCATGTGTGCAGCAACAGGGTTCTAATGGACAGTTATCATGGAAATGGTAATGACTCCCCTCGCCATCATCTGGCTCGCCATCAGCTCATCACCTACGATGAAACACTGGGCATCGTTTCTTCCCCTCAGCAGCATTGCTTACATCTCCCAACATGCAATCAGAGACAATCCAGGGGAAACAGCTGGCTTTATCAGTCGTTTTCAATAGAACGAACAGCAGAAGGGCTTTGTTCCAAAACAGAAAAGGGAATGAGGTATTTCGTTACAGGACTTGAACTTCATGCTCAGAGAAACTCGAAGAAGCCAAACCTGTTTGGCGAGCGAATCTAATACATTACATCAACCGTATTTAATCTGTGAAATCAAGCAGCCCTCCCCTTCACCCTCATCTCTTTCCACACATTCCCTGCTCTTAACTGAGTTAATCTGGAATTATCACACATTCAGGATTCCTTTGTTTGTTCAAAGCCATTCTCTAAAGAACCCACAGCTTCCAAGAAGAGATAAACTCTAAGAAATACATAGCAATGACTTCAGTCTCACCACCACCCCCCCCCCTCCCCCAAAATTTCGACTGGTAGTGGGTAGGCAGACCCTGGAGGACGGGCAGTGTGGGTTCAAACGAGGTATGTGTTAATGACTTGAAATGCAGCTGATGTCCACCACAAAATAGAAACACTTTTTCATCTGCCCGTCTTATGGTTAAATACGTATCAAACTATATTCCTAAATATATCATGCATTATACACAACATATTGTGTGAAAGGGACATGAGGGACAGTGGCCGGAATCTGTTTGCTTCAGTTTAGATATCTTACCACGAAAAATCTTTGTTCAAGGACAATTTGCTCGAGGGCTTGCCTGGGCCTCGCCACTACGTTTATGGACAACACAAAGTTGCCATTAAAACTTTAGTCAGTGTTTAGGGATAGTCGGCGCGTTACACAGTAATCCGCTCCATAACACCACCTGGGAATGGACTGGTCCGACAACAGTGAGTGAGAAGTCTTCTGACAGGCACCCTGAATCTCCATGTCTCAATTTTGGAGACTATCTAAAAATCTCTTATTGTTAATGCTTCAAGGTGTCAGATCAAAAATATCTCATCAAAATGCTCTGGACTAAACGTTCTAGTACTTAAATATCAATTACAACTCATAAACGAAATGAATTTTTAGAACAACAAATTATAGAAAAACACTCTTCAAAGCAAAGAACAGATAGAGAGGATTTCTTACATAACGCTTCTTTTTGGTGGTGGATATGGATTAATAGTGGATCTGCACACTGAGATGGGATAATTACAGTGCCCACAGTGAATTCCGACATATTTCAAAGGCCGACGATTCAACTGTGAGTCTCAATCAAACTGTAGTACTGTAGTGAGTGTAGGAAAAAAATCTTGCTCCAATGCATAAGGGAGGGTTTGAACTATGGTCCAACCATTGCTTGGCTGAACTATACTACAGGTAAGTGCATATAAACATCACTAATACCAAGCCTTCTCATGACCTTTGAACCAAATGATCCATGATAGCTACAACCGAGAAGCAAGATGCCATGCAACGACTGGGGGTCTTGGCCAAGTGTCTCCAGTGACAGCTGGGCCCACCTCTTGCAATCCTGGCAGAAAGCCCTCTCTCGCATACCAGCTTTTTCTCCCATTGGGATGATATCAAACATCTCCGGCCCAGCCAGCATCCTGCCCCAGCACCATGAAAAGGGCTAAGAAATATCCCCTAAATCTCCCCAGTAAAGACCATTCCCGTCAGAGTTGTAGAATCTCGCCTCATGAGCATCTATGAGAGTCTGGCTGTCCCAAATTGCTTAGTTTTTTCACCCATGTGCTTGTACTTTTTTTTTACACATGTTTAAAATAAAAACTTCACTTTAGGTTTGCTTTCACTTCATGTCAGAGTAAAAAATTAGCCTGTAGATGGGTGGGGACAGCATTCAAGACAGGATATTAAACCCCAGGTCTCACTGACGGACCACCTGAAATCAAGCACTCAACTGTTCTGGAACAGCCTCAAGGGCCACTAGGAAGCCGAGTCATGAGAAGTCAATGCTCGGCAAAGACTGGACAGAAACTATGGACCAAATTGCTGGGGTCAAAGTCACATGACCCGACCAACCCTTACCTTATCAAGCAGCGGCAGACACTGGGGAACGTTGCGTTCAGGGCTCTCCAGCTTGACGATGCTGATGAAGACCGTCTCCTGGCGATCATCCTCGCTTGTGTTGCACAAGGACAGTGGGTGGGACTACGAGGGAACACACAGAACAGTAGGGTTAAGGACAGAGCCCCATGTTCCAGCCCAGACATGTGACCCCATACAAGCACAACCCATTCAAACTACCTCATCACTCAACACTAGAGAGAAACGTGCAAAGATTTCAGATGCAAAAATTGATAAGCGCAATTTCCAGGAAAACTGGAATCTGAGTTACAAATGAAAGCTTCACAACCTATCACTACAACTATTTGAGTGATGTGTTGTGTCTGTCTCCCTCGGTCAGCTGTGCATAGTGCACAATGTAGGTCACTGATCGTACGTCATTACGTTTCTGAGTGATGAACGCTGGCCCTATTATTTCTCTTTGCTTCACACTGGCTCGATTCAGCTTGCTTCGTTTTACACTGCTGGACCACAAGTTTGCAGTACTGGCTTCAGTCAGTCTGGAGCAAACTCAAAAGCCAAGGTGATCTTTAGCTACAAATCCGAGCACATTATGAGATTAACCATGAACACCCTGGCTAACTTCACCGCATTTGCTAGTGAAATGCTTGCATCGGCTACACTCACATTATATAACGCCACCGTTCATCTGAACACAACAATACGAATACATGCACATGCCCAAGTATCACAGAAGTAAAGCCAAGCTGATCTTGTAGCTGATCGCTACAAATCCGAGCACGCATTCGCTAGTAATTAAAATTTGAAAAATGTTTCAAATCCACTATGTCCATCTGAAAATTGGTCGCCAAATCACTGGTTGTCGGTAAACCCTGCTAAATGCCGCTGATAATATTTTACAAACACTGCTATGTACAGTTCACCAATCAATGACATTTTCTGGCTCATGTCACATGACCCCAGGGAATCACAGCTGTGGCAAGACGGGAGCTGATGTCAAATGTGCTACTCTTCTCATTAGAATTAAAGGGATAGTCCACCAAAAAAACTATAAATTTGTATATCAATTACTCACCATTAGATGTCTCGAACGGACAAGGTTGTTTTTCACCTGGCACAACTTTATGGCCAATGGAGAGTTTATAAAAATTAACCAAATTGCTTTTTTGCTGGAAGCAAATGGGGTCACCCAGTAGCAACGGCAAAACTCCACGTCTGTTGACAAACTTTCAACCATCGTCCAATGCATCATCCAGTATAATCCAAGCCTGCTTTGTCCACTTGTATTCTCAGAAATCTTTTCGCTAAAACTAATAAAATACCACAGTAATGTTTCAAGTAAGCTTGCACATTCAATGGAAGTCCCGCCTCCCGGCTCGTTCCCAGAGACTAATAAAGTTTTTGAGAGAAGGGAGAAGACGTGTTTCGAAAACTTTATTAGGAATTCAGATATTTTTTTAAAAACTCTCCAGTGGCCATAAAGTTGCACTAGGTGAAAAACAACCTCCTCTGTTTGAGAAATCTAATGGTAAGTATATATTGCTATACAAATTATAGTTTTTGGGTGGACTATCCCTTTGTGCGAGAGAGTATGAAAGCATTGCAAAAATGTATTCTGAAGCACTATGTTTACGTGAAGAATAAATAAAAAAATTAATTGCTAATAGAGCAACACTTGGAAATACTCGAAACCATGAGTCTAGACTGAACATTTTGGTGTCAGTCCTATGCTTGCACCATTTTTCTGAAGCAAGTTATTGGCCAAAATGTGTTTTTGACCATTCAATCACCTTGACCTTGATGTCAGACCTTGACCTTTCAAAACTGAACCCCTAAACCCTTAGACTTTGTGCTTCTTGTGTTATAAATGTCAAGACGATACCTACAGAATTGTGGATCCAGGAGTGAGCACAAACAATCACCAAAAGTGTCTGCCAGCCAAGTACTGAAGGATGTTGTGAATGCTTTTTGCAATGCCCACTCGAGAACCTGGATCAATATCTCAGTAAAAACTTTCAGAATTACCGCCCAACTACTGACATTCAGTATGTGCATTGAAGACAGCTCATAACAAAGCCTTTTCAATATGAAATGTATGAGGAATGCAAGCTAAAACCTTGATGCAAAGCAAAGTCCAGGACTTGCCAATTTATAGAAAATTTCATTATGAAATTGGTGGTGCTCAAGTTTTGCTCAGGTGTACACATAAACCCCAAAATACCGGGTGTATTAGAAAAAACCCTCAGAAAACATGTCGACATGGTCAACAACATCCCCCACCAATCGTGTGCTTCTTATTTTCGAACTCCATCAAGGCCTTTATGGTCTGAAGCTACACACCAAATTTGGTTACTGTATCTGTAGTAGTTTCTGAGTAAAGCTGTCCCCTTTATCTCGGACGGATGGACGGACGCACGGAAGGACGGACAGATGGACGGACGGACGGAGGTCAAACCTATATCCCCCTCCCACTTTGTGTTGGCAGGGGATAAAAACACCATAAAACTAAAATGCGAAGATGTTTATAAAATCTGGTCATACATGTTGATGATAGACCATGTCATTTTCCCTTGTATGACACCAGTGTCGTGGTTCAGTTTTCACGCTTCAGTGAACACTGCTAATTTGACTTTTGCTAGATAAAAGTCTGTTGTGCATGGAAGTGCTAGAGTTCATATGAGATCTGCCGCCATAGATTAAAACTTCCATTGGTGTTTTACTTGCATGCTGACAGGTTTGAGTGTATTATGCCAAACACAAGGTGTTAACACCCTTAATGAGCATTATTTTTGAGCTGACATCTTTTTTTTCAAATACAAACAGGTCAGTCAGCATTAATAATTGAATCATCTGGGTATGCCTGCTTGGTAATTACATCAAAATTACATAATGGGTATACATTTGTGCCAATTCTGGCCAATGCACAAAACAATGCACCATGACACTGGTGTCAATCAAGGGAGAATTACATGGTCTATCAACATGTACAGTATGACCAGATTTTCTGAACATATTCCCATTTTAGTTTTATGGTTTTTTTTCTGAGAGTCTACTTTTTTCTGATGCACGCTGAATATTTGTGAATCCATCTGTGCACATTCATTAATTACAAGACTGATCTACCCTTGCCCAGATTTTTGAGCTTGACTTCATTTGATTGTGTCAATCCTGCTCCCTGCCATTATCAGAGAACTGCTTTCAGTTGTCTATATTCGTTTATTTCAGGAAGTACGTCAGTTTTACTGTAAATTCCAACTTTGGCATAAGCTCATTTTCTGGTGAAACTCTTGCTTGCTAGCATCAAAAAAGGTGGGTCTGGAGCTGCAGTGTCTGGGATTGCAGGGGATTTCTGGCTCCACAAGGCAATGTTTACGTCATTCATGCAACACACATGAATGCAATAAATGTCAAATTTTAACTCGCGCGCTCTCAAAAAATGGTTACAAATGCAAGGAGTCCTAAAAAAAAAACTAAGAGAGGCTGGAAAAGCCGTGAGCACACGTGGGTGGCAAATGGGCACCCAAACTGCACCCGCCTGCCAGCACGAGAGTGAGAGACATGGGGCTCTCAGGGGAGCCGCAGTGTTAATCACAGCCCTGCACAAAAGCAAATGACCCTGCAGTGCATGTTACTGAAATCCATGGTGAAAGAGAGAGCCATGAGAGGACGAGGGAGGCCTTCAAAGATGCAGGCCATTCCAGAGACACTCCACCCAACCTCAGGTAATTTACGCAGCCAGAAACAGAACATCTGGAATATCCTCCACGCTTTGTACGATCACACTTTGTTGGACTGCTTCCGAGAGCCAGGCTCCCCATGGAACAGAAGATTGGTGGGGAAAAGCCACATGAAAGCGGTAACTGCTTTCTTGGGAACAGCTATACTGGGATGATGGTAAATAAAAGGCCCGGTCCTTGGGCCTGCGCTCGCCACGCAGCATGACTCATGAAGCAAACAGCTGCTTTACTCGTCTCTGTTTACCGGGTCCAAATTATAGGCCTCAGCTGGGGTTTTAGAACTGTAAGAAAACAAGAACAAATTCAATTCTGCTAAGTGCCGAGTTATGACACACAGGCTCGGGCGTTGATATGTAGACCTTGTTTACTTTGTGAAAACGCTCAGTTCCTTCATTCCTGAGTGGAGTGGCTAAGATTGCCTTCTCTCTCCATTTCATCAAACTATTTCATGAGCTGACCATGAAAATCCACTGAAGTGCCCAAAATCATACATGTGTGCAAGTTGACAGCGTCTCCTCAAATGGAAAAGCTCAGGCCACTAATGATATTGAGTTACTCACAAGGAATTTCTTCAAAAAGACCATCCACCCTCCAGAAATGGCAACACAGTTTGCTTCAACACAATACAAAATCTCAGAACATTGATAGACTTGATCAGACTGGAGGCTGAATTGAGGCCAATCATCATTAAAAAGAAGGTGAACTACATCCCCCTCATTGCGAATGGTGGGCATCTATTTCATGCTTATTTTGTGGTCAAGCTTCCAGCTTGCACAGTGATGATCTTCCCGATATTTCTTTCTTCCTTCCTTTCTTTCTTTCCTCCTTTCTTCTCACACTTTGCACCACCTAACCACTCCATCATACTTGAAGCAAAAAAATTTCATTGTATCTTTAAAAAAAATCTGCTTGCTTGGAAGTAAGCTGCTACAACCTTTTGAGATCATGTATACCTTTTTATCGACTCAACTTTATAAACATTTTTTTGCCCTGTAGGAGACAATGTAAGGGCATGCAGAAAATTCAGCCCTTTTCAAAGATGTTTCACTCTGTTATACATAAAGTAGACGTGATTATTTGATACTTTTTAATTTGATAGAAAATTGTATTTGGCATCATCCAAAAGGGCATTGCCATACGCCCAAAAAACCATCAGTACTTCTCACGCTCAGGGATGATAGTGGAGAAGAGTGATCATGGATGTAAGACAGGCTTTTAGCAACCTCCAATATCCACATTGAACAGCCCTGTGAATCGGGCCAACAGCTGTGAAGACACTTGTGGGATCAATTGTGGCACATAGGCTATCGTATGTGTACTTTACATTGCAAGCAAGGCATTGAAAGCCAATACAATGTCAGCATTTTTGCTCGACTTAGCCAATGAAGTTGAAGAGGATGACTCAAGTGCAAATTCAGCTACTAGCAACTGTGATGTTGACAATAGAGAGATAGGAGAGATGGAAAATGAGGAAGAAATCGGCAACAGTAGGGATGCAGCTGAATGCCAAGAGCCATTGCTAGAGTCCCAGCACGAACTAGAGCAGGGATGGGCAACGAGGGCCGTATCTGTCCCTGGTTTTCACGCCAACCTCTGGCCTTTAATTCGTTAATTATCTAAATGAATTATCACTAAAGACTGTTCTTGTCACCCTACAAAAAAACATTTTTCTTTGATCAAACCTTTGCAAAAATCTATATTTGTATATGCAGCCAATTAACTCAATTAGTCAGGGTAATTGAAAGAAATAAAAACCTGCATACACACCGGCCCTCCAGGACTGGAGTTGCCCATCCCTGAACTAGAGCATCAGGCATGGGCAAGTGAAGGGGAAGCAAGCTCTGGGATGCGTTTCCAAAAAGTACAGTTGCTAACTTACTTAGTTGTAATAATTGAATGTATGTATGTATATGGTCAAATTAGCTATGAAAGTTGCTAAAATAGTTAGCGACTATGCTTTTGGGAAACCTACCCCTGAGCGAGGGCAGAGGGAACCCGAGTACTATAAGCTCAGAATGTTACTGACGAGTGCTCGGCTGGCTAACAGGAGGCCCTTAAGCAATGAACAATGCTACAATCCTATAATCAGAAACCGGGAGTCCCTCTCAACTTATTTCCCTGCAGCTCGAAGCTGACTGAGCACTGTGCTGAGAAGACCAGTGTACACTGGCGCAATACGGGCTCCAACCCAGGCTGTGTCGTTCAGTAGTACTACGCAAAGCAGCGCCTTAACCGGGTGACCAAACCTGGTGGCCAAACAATAACATATGATCATAAATCTAATCCGCTAGAAATATAAAATGAAATGACACCAAGACACGTACAAATTACAACTGGCAGATGCAATAAAAAAAATAGACATTGACAGAATGATTAGAGTGAAAGCGTGTTATAGAGGCTATTTTGCGCGGATATGAATACAGGTGAGTCTTGAAATTTTGGCCTGCCCTTTAGCAAGCCTTGGGCACTAAAAGTTTGAAAACAGCTGCGCCAGGAAATACTTCAACACAAGGTCACATGAAGGCTTTTTCCCACCAAGAATGAATGTAAAAACTCTAAAGGAAAACACGGTTTCTATGCATGCCCTGCTGGAGAAACCAGCATGAACCAGCATTGACCAGCATGGTTTTAATGCTGGTCCATGCTGGTTTTTGCAGCAGGGTTCATAATTCACAGTAAGATTCTGCCATGAAAACTATGAGAAAGAAAATCTATTGATCCTGGGATTTATTGGTTGGCTTGTTATATTGGCACACAGGGAAAAAATAAGTCTGTTCAGCAAAGTAGACCTTTGCATCATATAGGCTCACATGAGCTCAACATTTTTAATAGATACCATTCGTTTCAGTGCTTTGTTTGGAAAAGCCCATAGTCTCTGACATGCAGCATTCCAGAGGTATAGGGGTCTGTCCAAGCAAAAGGGTAGGTTTGCATACCCCCAACATCAACCCTCTTTTTATCTGAATGGGTGGGTCAGATGCATAATTTAAGCTGATTGGTGTTTAGTACACATCCCAGAGAGATAACAGAGATAACTTTATGCCCCTCACCTAAACTACTGAAAAGTTCTCATTTAATATGTCTGTTTAGAGGCAATTTTTCAGTTAATTTTTGTGACATTCTTGAGTACGTTGAAAGAGAATTATTATTAAAACCTTCAGGGCATTCCTTTCATATTAACTTTATTTTCTACTTGAAGATTTTATTCCAAACAAAGATGCAAATTTAGGTGTAAGCAGAAAAAAATGTATGTTGATTTATTGGAGGGTTCCGTATGTGATGCTGTTCCGTGCTTCAGCTACCCCATTTACATTGTTTTTTTTAAAGATCTTTTTGGGGAATTTTCTCTTTTATTTGATAATCATACGGTGTAGAGAGACAGGACGGCTGGGAAGAAGAATGGGGGAAGATATGCAGCAAATGACCCGAGCCGGACTCGAACCCAGGTCGCCGCGGGAAGGACACAGCCCTCTTGGTACGCGCAATTAGACAGATGAGCCCCCCCCCATTTACTTTCTTAACAAATATCATGAAATAAACCTCCTTGAAAGTAATTTTTCTGTTTGGAGCATCAAATCTATTCATCTCCTCGCAACATAAGTGGTGTGATGGCTTGTTTCTTGTGTAGTTACAAAGAAAAACACGTCTTATTTCAGCCGCCCGGAATTCCGTCAATCATCACATTACGTGACCGGCATTTTTGGATGCTCCTCTATTCCAAATGCCCGCAAGAAATAGAACAAATTCATGAGTATTGGATGACAACCCCCAAAATGAAGGCATCACCAATTTTGTTGTTTACATCAATAGCGTCTTCCCACTGTCATACACGGAGGTAGGTTTTCTGTCAACAAAATCACATATGCAACCATCGTCACGTTATTTGGTGGAATATTCAAGGAGTATTCCATTTCCAACCCATCTTTTTAGCGTGCCGGGCATTGGAATGCATGCCGATTCTCCGCACGAGATTCACAAGTTGTTTTGACAGTGTGCCAATTCAGTGCCGTTATGCGATTTGGACAGTGAAACTGGTCAGTCGTCACGTCACGCCAAATATATCATGGACAACTGGGAATGAGTGTCTTGTACGCTGTGATAGGAAACCCATCTCAGTATTTTGTCTTTTTTTGACAGCCGGTACGACTGTTTTTGGTGATAGTTTTTCCATCTCAAAAGATCTTTTTGTATGGAGGTTATGTGTGTGATGGTTGACTTGGCAAAAGTTGTCCAGCGTCATGTTGGCAATGATGATGTCATATTTTAAATAAAATACTGTTTGTGAGGTTCAATAAAAGTGCAGTTTGTGCTCAATGCAATCGCTCTTCATATATTTTCAAAGTGCACCACTGACATCACAAAAAGGGGAAAACAAAATGGAGCAATTAAATTTTTTGTCGCGCATCACATACGGAACCACCCATCTTGACATGCATCACATAGCTGACCTGTTGACCACTCTGTGAACACTATGCCTAGTTTAAATGAACTGGTTTGCTTTTCATTACCTCGTAACTTGGCAGTGTTAATAAGATATGAAGCTCTTTTGAATGCTGCTTACCCCTTTTTGAATAGAAAAATACTTTTGTATATCTTGTCCTGCCCTCCAGCATGGACATTTTGACGTACTTAAAATCGATTGGAATCTTTGCATTTCAAGTGTTGCCCTGCAGGTTTTGTGCTAAATGTGTGTTGGGATGGTTGTTTTCTATGGTGAAAGATTTAAATCTTAAGCTAAATGCTTTCTGCTGAAAAAATTTGGCTTCTCTATTGCCTATATCACATATGGGATTATAAGGATATTTTGATATTTTTGGAATTTCCCTTTTGCTGTAAATACCCTTTTATACACTTGCAGTTGCTCCTGAAGATTGAGGATCACATGCGGTTAAGTATTCTTCTCATTTTGTTTTGTGGGTCAATGGTGATATGAAGAGGATCCCTAGTGATTTTGGTGATTGGAAATATTGAGTCAAATAACATGCCATCTACAAGGCTACGACGTGGGCATATTAATCTAATCTTTATTAGAAGCAACGCCCAGTGCTGGCTTATGTTACAGGGTTCGAGTATGATGGATGCTCTGCTAATGCAAGCAGTAGACTTGGTATTAAATGAAAATAATGTTGCAATGCAGCCATCGATTCACTCCAGTAAGATGATATCAGCGCTAGTTTATGCACAGCTGGATAAGGATGCTTAGCTCCTGTGAATGCAGACTGTGTTTTATGTTGTGACTGTTTATTAACATACAGGCTCTGGTTAACATTACATCCAAAAATTCAGACTGCCCCTGATAGACAGCCAGGGTTTTCACACCAACGTTATTTAATGCTGCATATCAAATAATTCAATCAAAACTGTGCTATAAGTGCTGTGAAGGCATGAGCCCTGTTTTGATTTTCACTGTTAAACTCTGATCTAACTGAAAATAACTGACTTCATAAACCCAAGTGTGAAACAAGGCTAAGCTCAGCCTTGTGCTGCAATAAGGCCAGGCCTTAAGGTAATTTTGGGCCAAAAAGTTCAAGTGTGAAGAGAACTTTTGGTGTTAGTGTGAATACAGATTACCATCAAGAATGGCTTTTTCCACTGAGTGAAGTACTGTGTTTGAAATATGTGTAGACAGCCGCAGGTCAAATGTCTAATGGGATTCATTGTGCAATTCAATAGAATATTGTAACTATTTTAAATATTTTTATATTTCAAACAAAAAAACTCCACTGCCTACCGTTTCCCTATGTTAACAATGGCTACTCTTCAGTCTCTGAAGCCAAAGAGTTCCATACATTACACTGAACCCATGATGAGAGGCATTACTCCTCTTTAGCTCAACCAGAGCCTGAACTAAAATACTCAAAGGCTAAATTCTAACAACCTGAAAATGAACATGGAGACAAAAAAAAAGAGAAAAATACAGAGTTTCTGTGGTGAGAAGTCCCCACTGCACCCTGTGGGTCTTCTTTTTTCAGCTGCCAGTATCGGGACAGCTTTATGTCTTCAAACCATGCCAGGAACAGATGGAGCAATGGTGTTTATGTCATTATGTGTGACGGATAAAGGACTAGCATTTCTTGCTCAGGCTACCCTTCTATTTACATCAAGAGAACTCTCGGTTTTCATGTGCATTCACAATAATGGCCCCTCATTTTCTCCAAAAAAAAAAAAATAATAATCCCAAAAAAAATCTGATTAAGTCAAAAGAAATTCTTCAGCACCAGTTCCAATGCTGACAGTCGACGAGGGGGGGGACAAGCTTTTCAGAAGTATCAGCTTCCTTGCAGCAGGTCCATGGAGAGCCAAGCTTCTTATCGTCAAGGACGAATTCCATTTACCCAACCCCTCGCCCATGCTCACCCTAACCCTCTCTTCCTGCCAAAATTACAAAACAAAACAAAGATCTTGGCAGCTCCCTGGGTCCTTAATCAACACAATTTCATGAGGAGCCAGTGCCACTGTGAGCAGTACAGCTGGGACCCTCGCTCAGATTCCAGCAGCTCTCTGTCCAAACCGAGTACCGCGCAATATTTACTATCTGGAGGCGCCTGTGGCACAGTGCAACCTTAGCAAACAGCCGGTGCGCACAAACTGGAAGTAGATCAGTCAGTGTGTGTGTGTATGCGCGCGCGTGTGTGTCTGTGTGAGAATATGGGGGAGGGGCGGGGGCTGTTCTGACAGTACATCAGCCCCGATATAGAAACACTCACACACAGGACTGAGAAAAAAGAAAAAGAAAAAAAAAAACACGAGTACACCAACTGCATGCCTGCAGTGCATTCACCACAGAAATGCTTTTTTACACTATTATCACCGTATGGATGCATGACACTAAATCAATGCAAATTGCATAAAAGCGAGAAATAAAATAAATAAATGAATGATATGATTTCTCATTCATCAGAGGGAAAGAGTATTCTGTGCCCTGTATTCATTCACCTCCGAAGACATCATATAGCAAATGACAGTCAAGTTGGAGGTTTAACCTGTAAATAATTAAACACAGTCCCTGCCCACTGCTAAAAATTCCAGCTTAAACTTTTAAAAGCTGTTCTCGCTAGTTTAACTAGTTTCACTGCTCTGAGCACTATTAGCTGGCCAACCAGCAGTTAACCAGCTGACCGGCCAATGTCGTCAGCAAGATCACCAACAACGCATACTAACAACTAAGCCAGCTTTGACCAGCTGGAGACCACCTTTGAAGAGCAATCAACCAGCTCTGACCAAGTAGACGAGTGAAAAACACCACATAAACCAGTTTTGAGCTGGAGAGTAGTGGCCACTAGTAACCACTCAATGTCTGCAGGACTCAAAATTTGTTGTTTCTTCTGAAACTGGCCCTGTAGGCAAATTCGCTGTCTGTCACAGGAGAATCATTGGGTCTTCTCCAATTCCTTTCATACCCTTGAAATTTCCCAAAAATGGTGAGTCCAAACACAGTATAGCATATTTGATGGTGCACAATTTTCCTCACAAGAATAATTGAGAAAAGGAAAAACTCAGAAATTGAAAATGTCTTACACTGCCACATCCTAACGAGATGCTTCCAAAGAGGAAAGGAAAAAAGTGTTCCAAGACAATTTGCCCTATCATATATACAACAAACATGACCAACATGTTTCCTACCCAGTAGAAGTGAATGTTCTCCCCCCATCTTCTTAACTGAACCATACAATGAGCATTTTTTAAATTTTTTTATTATCCTCCTTCGTAAAGTGGATGGGGATACAGGAATGTGCTGCCCGTCCACGTGCCCTCCCATCACGCTTCATTTCAAAAAGTCAAGAAATTTTGAGTCCATGCTCTATTGAAAGTTCACAGGTAATTGTTACATCAGCATTAGAATACAACAATATTTGAACTCTCATCACATAGCTGTACCGTAAACCTTATGTAGGCTACATTGCCTACAAGTTTGCATCACTTTGTGACAAGGGAATACCAAGTTTTGTACGTTTAATTTAGTTAAAGGCTAGGTAGACAGCTTTCTTTTGACCGTTTTAGGCAAATATTTACATAATAACCTTGGGGATAATGGAAAGGAAGTGATGTGAAAAAAGATCAGACCTCTACGTCTCCCCTACACTCTGTTTTCAGCCTGCAAAGAATCTACCCGTGACGGTAGATTTTGACCAATCACAGAGCAGCTTATAGAGCTTTGAGAGAGCCAAACAGCGATTGGCTGTTCTACTACAGCTGATGCGGAAACCACTCTGCAGCAATGGCGGACGACCGGACAGGAAAAGTTGCCATTCCAGGTTTGGAAACACCCGCGTTCAGTGCAAAACAACTCAAGAAGAGGAAAACGGATTCGGCAAAAAGGGAGTCTAAAATAGAGTTTGACAATAAACGCAATAAAACGCATGTCAATATCAGCGTTGCATTTCGAAGATTGAGAGAAGATTGGGATAGCATTGGTTTCAAGTTGGACTCGGAGCTCGCTGTACTTCTGTTGGACAGGTAAACGGCTAAATTCTTTTTCCTCTAATTACAGTTGCTGTGATGGGGGTTAGGTTGTGTGTGTGCGATTTACCATGTAAATAGCCAGCTGACGGCGGCCACCGATAAGGCATTGTCAGAAGTTGTTTATTCTGTATATTAGCCTCCTGCTAACCGTATAACAGCCTGCTGACAGCGGCCACCGATCAGGCAAAAGAAAAGAAGCTTCGGCAAGTTGGCGTTGTCAGGTAACGTATATGCAGGTGGATCAGAAGCGCGTACATCAGATGCGTGTCTGGTCGGAGGAGCTTGGGTCAGAGCTGATAGGATGAGAACCGTGTGGACTCAATTCGAACCTTTTTTCTAGGTTTCTGCCTACCTAGCCTTTAAAGGACCAGTACGTGAGATCTAGAGCCATCAAGTGGTGAGATTTTAGGTGGCAACCAAATGATCATTCCCTTTCTCTGAGAACCTATGGTGGCCGCGAAACTTGCAAAAACGCTAAAGGCGCACTCTCGTGTCAGTGCTTTATTTAATTACTTTTATCCCGTTCTGGGCTACCGTAGAAACATGGCGGTGCGAAATGGCGAGCTCCGTGGAAGAGGACCCGCTCTCTCTGTTGATATAAAGGGCTCACTCTGGATAAAAGAAAACACTATAATTTTTATTCTCAGGAAATAATTCACAATTAAAAATGTACTTTTGAATATTATATTCCGTTCCTGCCAGTAATTCAGCCAGATTGTCCATCTAAATCTTACGCACTGGTCCTTTAACTAGCTATTCTGTGTCTATTAGAATCCCCCAGCATTCCTATTTGCCATAGCCTAGTGTTTGCAGCATATCCTTCAGTCTTGCAGCTAGAGGAAAAGAAAGCGGTGCGTACATCCCCACCAATGTTATTTGTGAAAGATTGCAAAGTAGGCCATAACTTTATTGGAGTAATCCTTCTCTCAAAATGTTTTTTTGTTTTTACAGATACCAAAAGTCATCTAACCTCAGTTCTTCCACAGGCTACAGCAGCATGCAAATAAATTCATCTCATGCCAAAAAGATTGAGTCTTTGTGAATCTCTTACCAAGTAAGCCTCAATAGTTTGCAACCTTGCAAACCTATCTCAACTAGCTTGTGACAATTGGACCGAATAATTTATCTGCAATGTGGCCCATATCATGTTGCCAACAGCATTTTATATGCATACTCCACATTCATAAGCTTAAAAGCAATGCACATTGGCTGAAAACATCAGCAGTATCAGTAGAACTAGAACTTTGTCATTCATTTTTTGTAAATCATCTTGTTATGTTTGTATTTATTACCCAATGTCATTATAACTACGCAGAGTCATTATGGTGTAAAATCTTGAAATATTGTCAGTTTCCATGGTTCTTTGGCTTCTGATGTTGTGTATGTTGGTTCAAAATCCCTCAGCTGGTTTACAAACGCGTGTGCACCACTGTCCAGGGGGATGGGGGGTGGGGCATCAATAGCAGCGATTTGTGTTAAAATGGTGATGTAAAAGTATTTAACATTTGTAAAGTGTCACTGTGCAGTGATTAAGTCAGCTTGACTTGGTACCTAAGTTTGAGTCCTTGCAACAGCTATCGCCATGTTTTCTTGGGCAAAAACTTCACTTACACACTGCCTTACTCCACTCAGGTGTATAACTGAGTGCCTGCAAATCGTTTGGGAAACCTGAATAAGAGCTTGGGTGTAACCTGTGATGGACCAGCATCCCATCCATTTTTAAAAAAAAAAAATCACTGGTTGTATTATTTGTTAAAACTGTTATAATGACCTAACAGTGGCATGTGAGTCATATGATCTTTGAGAAAATCAGAGTCATCTGTCTCCATCTAGTGCTTCTAACACCTTTTTCAAGATTTCAACACGACCGGGACAAAACATCCAATCAGAGCCAGGAGGAGTGACTGACGATGTCAATCATTTCTCGTGCACATGCAGCGGACCGCCACCTCCCCTTGTGATTTTAACCTGTGTCTACATCCGACCTCTGGAGTTTTACCGAAGCAATGGTGGAAAATCCACCTCCGGCAAAGAAAAAATTACCAATCCCTCCGCTGCCAGCAACTGCTTATACCAGCAAGAAAGGATAACAAAAGCAGACTGAAAAACAAAAAAGATAAAAAGAGAGAATCGGACAGACCACCAGATAAAACAAGGGTCAATATCAGTATTGCTTTCCTGAGGTGGAGGGAGCTGAGAGATCGGAAAGGATCAAAACCGATGCAGAGTTAGCCACCTTTCTACTCAACAGGTAAGTTAATTACCCCTTTTTGATTTATAATTGATTGATTTTTTTTTTTTTCAAGAATAGCTTCATATGCAAGACGTCAATGGTTACAGAAACACTCCATGGAGAATATTTCATGTTACAAACATTGCGGTCGTGGCTAATGCTAGCTTGTTTCCAGCATTAAGGCTAGCTCAGTGCCTAGCTGTGTTTATAAGTAATATGCTGTAACTCTATTTCTAATATGCCCAGGTAGTCATATTGGTTTGGTCTTTGACCTGAGGCCACATTCAAAGGATACTTGTTGATGGTAAAATGTTGATATTTCGCTGTGCTTGCACCTAGCGTTCACACAGCAGCACTCTGCTAATGATTTAGGCATAGGACACTGCATCCAGGGATGTGAGAGTCGGGCTTGTGAATGTGAATCAGGGGGCGCGGCTTTGGTCAGAGACTTGAAAGGAGGGGGTGGCTACATTCAAATCTTGCTAGCTGTTCCAAGATTGCATACTCTAACATTAAGCTTCAAACCTGATGAGCCACTTTGGCTAGGAAGGATTAAAGCCGCTTTCACACTGGACGAGAAACCAATTAGTTTCAAATACCTCGGTGGCCAATATTAGCTGATTATACGTGCTTCATTATAACAGGAAACAAACATAGTAATGTGACGAAACCCAGCGGATGACTGAAAAATTAAACGAGGCAGATGAGCCTCACCTCTCCACTGTCAATGTGCCAAATATTGAAAGGTGCCATTGCAAAGACTGTTGCACATTCATTTGGCGATGTAGGGAGGGGGCTTCTAACCACAAGAACAGACTAGTTGTTAGCCAGATTTATGATTTCTATTAAGGCATCTTTAAAGGCACAGAAATGACAACTGATAGGAAGCAGAAATGAGCTGCACCGTTGGGTTTGAAATTAAGCAGCCAACATTCCCCACCAAAGTGAAGGTAATAATACAGTTGGGTATTATTCGCTCTGAACTGCCATTTGATTTATTTTGTGTTGTTTTTCCCAGGGAGATTCACCCACAATGCTGCCAACAAAAAGATTAGCCTTGTCAACTCAGTCAAATTGAAGCAGAAATAATCCTAATTTAGGAAAACTTAAGGTGTTTGCAGCAACTGGCTGCCCTCTGAACTGTGGATAGTAGAGGAAAGAACAAGAACCCGCTGTCCAATCCCTCCCCCAGGGAAGGATGGGAGTGCTATGCAAGCCAACCAGGGCCAGCCCTGCTCGGGGAGAAACCTTACACCGGGCAGGGTCTGGGAGAGCAGCACCATGGCTCTGCAGAGAGAAGACGGGTGGTAGAGGGAGGAGGAGGAGGAATGGGGAAGATCTTGTTGCAAATGTCAGCGCATGTCCAGGCCAACAGCTGTACCAGCCCCTGTCCCTGCTGCTGTTCCTGCCCTCCAAATCCCAGACCACAATGCACTGCTACTCCAAACTGCTTCTACATGAGGATGGCCAGAAAACCCATGCAAACACCAGAGGCCCACCCGCCCATTTCCCCAAAGAACATCTGGAGAAGTCAGGTCCTGGAACTTTCCAATTCTTACAAAAAAGCAGACTAAGATGAAGGATTACTGCTTTCAATCCTACCTGCTAAAACAGATTTTTATCACATTTGATGTCCATTCTTACAGGTGACCGCAACTAGGGATGCACCGATCAATCAGCCATGATCATTATCGGCCGATAGGGGACCGTTGATTGGCTGATCACCTTTCAAATGCCCAATCACGCGAGCCGATCGTGTGACGTAAAAATGCTGCTCAGTTTGGCGGGTAAATAAACATCATGTCATGAAATGATGTGAAAGTGACAACGACTATCCTATCAAAGAACTCAAAGGTGCGCAAAGCGGAAGGGACAATGTTCACTCTTTTCTTGCAGTTAGAAGTTCCCTCCCTCCTCCCCACGTCAGTGCATCAAGGTACAGAGGTCCTCACCACAGAACCTTACAATATTATCTGCCTAGGTACAGCAGTGATGGAGACTTGTTGATCATACCTGTAATGTTTCATTTCTTATTCATCTGGTTGGCTGTAAATTTAGCCAGTATTATGGAGTCTGTTTTCTGCCATAACGAAGTACATACAGCCACAGTAAATTATGAGCTATTAGCATGCTTCGCTGACATCGTTACACAGCAAACCAAGTCGAAGTCACCACAAATGGCACGTGTATTGGCAGTTAAGCACCGACATTACCTAGCTATCAGAGTAAAAACCACCGATAAACCCAAATAGCAAACTAATATCTGCGTAGCTATTGCAGAGTGAAATATAGCTTCGTAGCTCACTGGTCCAGAGGCAGAAAGGCACCATTTGGGGCAACAGATTTGCTCATGGACATCATTTTTGCCGATCTTCTAAAACCCCATTCATTTTTTTGTTCAGACACCAGCAATAGAAACACAAAGTGGAAAATTGCCAAGAAAGCCGCCTGCAGTATGATGACAAGGCTGCGACTTTCTATGCAGCTTATCATCTTAAATAATGAAATGGACACGGTTTCTGTTCAATAGTTAATGTTTACGCAAAAAAAGTTTCAAGGTAAAGGAGTGTATCCTGAACAGGCTGTTTGCAGCGGTCCCAGACAAAAATGAAAACTGGCAAAAAGGTGAATTCTAAAATGATTTTGTGCCCTGCTAGCAAGATTCTGAGAGGTGCTCTGAATCCAGAGCAGACTGCAATTAATTAGTGCTATTTTTATTGATTTATTTTCATTCCTCATTCTTTGTAACTTGCAAAAAATGTCAGTGGCAGCCAATGGATAGAAAGGAGGGAGGGCGAAAAACAAATTGATCTTCAAATTGATAATTAGTATTGATTGTTTTGTTTACCTAAATTAAAGATACTTTTACTCACCTCTTTCAGGTGTCACCATTCTCTTTGTAAAGATGGAAATAAAACGCATCATTTGGATGCAAAAATGTGTGCATTTCAATCTTTGTTTTCATTTAAACAAGCATGAAGCGTAGGTTGGATGGCCCGCTTTGCACAATATGATAAAAATATATGCTTAAAATTCAGAGTAGGTTTCTTTGTTCATAAAGGGCAGCCTATTAAGGCAAGTGAATGAAACATTTTAATTTCATTTCATTATTTCTTCACCTTTATATTCCATTAAAAATGAAACCGTGAGTTTAGCTGCCAGTGGATTATTCATATTGCTGGAAAATGTGTTAATCAAGAACACTGATTCAAAACAGGTCAATCCGTTTCAAGGCCTTCCGTCCTTCCTGTTTTCTGTTAAGCAGCTGCCACTGCTAAATGTTGTGCATTTGAAGAAAGTTTATGGACGCGTCTGTCATATGTAGATTGTTTTATTTGTCCTGTCCTTATTCCGCCAATACTGTTGCCATAGCAATCAAAATCGATAGGTGTCATAATTGAAGTATAACACATGTCCATACCAAATATGAAAGCAATCGGTCAAAAATTACAGCCTGAGGAGCGTCCACAAGGAAGTGTCTACTGACACCGACCTGGGGGCGGAGAGGATGAGCATGAATCCATAGTAGCTGTACGACTTCGTCCGGTGGCTTCAAATAGCTTATGCATAATTGGAGTTTGATTGACCTATTTAACCTATTTAACCTATTTAACTCTAATGCCTGCTGTCCAGTCAACCACTTCTGTAATGTTGGCGGGCTAGAAATGTTCGGAAAGTTCAATTCAATCAGTGAACGGTATTGAGCCTAAAAATCCTGATTGGCACATCCCTTTTTTAAAAATTTTATTTCTTTCCTTCATAACATTTTAAATTTAATCACGTTACATTTAATTTGCATTTAGGCCCAGTTTAATTAGTTAAATCATACATTCATTAGTCGTTCATTTCATTACACTCAATTATTCAGTTATCATCAATTCAATTACAATCAATTAATCAGTCTTCATTTAATCAGGTTGTGCATGCCAAACAGATCCTCCCAATCATTCAATTGCATGTTGTAGCAATTATTGCGACCACCTTAAATACGGATCAAGTTTATCCCATGTTTAAGGACATCTGAAACAGAACAAAAAATGGATGCAAGGTTTTATCTGATTCAGTGACTTGCATGTACTCTGAGCATAATGTTGGCTAATTGCCTTTCTTTGTATGTGCAATGTCAGTTCCTCCGGCTTTCTCAACATTCTAACATTTAAAAAGGATTGCATTCAACACAGGGGTTTCAAAAAGGCGATGCTTCCATGAGGTTGGTCTCTGTAGCTTGTGGCCATACATAACCCCAGCCACCACCTCTCCGATCTCCGTGGCTTTATAGCCATACTGTTTACTACCTCTATCCACTCAATTGCAAACTAACTTGGGTGAAGTTGACCATTAATGCTATATTGTCATCTTTGTTTTCACAAACCAAGAACTATTAAAAGAGCTGAACATTAGCTGGGGACAACAGCGATTGCAAGTATCTCACCAGTCAGGACATATATTTTTGCGATGTAAGAAAAAGTCAGACCACATTTTAGGATTGCGATATTGATTCAGTCTGTTACTTTAGTTAGTTATATTTCCTGTACTTGCTTTGGCATATCGTGAATAATGACGAAAGCTTAATTTGCCTTCAGCTCATGAGTTGGGGCAGCAATGTGCAGGACATATGAATACTGCTCATTAATCAATAAATGAAAAATTATTATTCAATGATTGCATGCTCTGCAGACAGATCATTTCCAGGTCACTTTCAAGTCATCATTTATTATATGTAGCAGAAACCATTGTTCAGGAGCTGGCAGAGATCATCTCTAATGCAGTCAGTCATAAATCAGTGTTTACACAGTGTCACTGAATTCAATGTCATGAGCTGTCAACTTCAATCCATAGGTTAATATTGATTCAACGAGCTTTCGAAATTGATATCTTATCCTTGACGGAAAAGAGCATTTAAATGAAAAACAGCAATATTGCACCAATGTGATCGTGCCTCCATACTCCACTTTTCTTCATGCTTCAAAAACACACTCTCAGTTCTAAAATAAATCTGTTCCACTTATCACTCACCCAAGAAGCCTGGAGTACTTCCGCTGTGTTGACTGGATATGTAACATTTTTCTGTTGCATTTGTTTTCAGGACTTGTATTTTTTTACTTTGCATCATTTATGTATTTCCAGCACATTTCCAGATAATTTATTTGTTTTCTATTTCTGCAGCGCATTTCCTTTGTTGAATACGTTTTTGATTTTTTTACGGGTCATTGAATTTGTTTTGTTTTCTCACGTGCAGCGCGTCTCCAACTGGAAATGTTTTGGGCTGTTGTAGCGCATTTGCCCCTGTCGACCACCATGCATTCATTTTGATCATGTGAAGCATCCATCTACGAATTGCTACTTCATGACTTTCAGAAACCCAGTTGGATTGAAAATATTTTATTCCTGACAAAAAACCTGCCACACAGAACACCAGAGTTTTTGTTTTCCTACAACCAGTGAACAATTTTCCTTATTTCAAATGGCCCCCCCATGTCTTCAGAAGCCAAAAACAAAAAATGGGGTTTAGTCTCAACATAGAGAGAGGCCGTGGAATGAGAAACCAAGTAAGTTTTACCTCTCCAGTCAAAAAGGTTTATTACAGTTAAGGTGCAAGGTGCAAGGTCAAAGCAAGATGTAAGTTGTGGGAGATTTTAATAAAGTCAATTACAAATTACTAACATCAAAAAGAAATATTTTGAGGAACAAGGCTAATATCCACAAGGCATCTAAAAGGAGTTGGGCTTTCGCCCCCTTTTTCAATTTGAGTGCATGAGCAAGCGAGCATGTAGTAAATACCAAAGCAGTTGCCGCCTGTGATTGCATCAGTGTCACAGTTCCTCTCGATGGCCACCAGGGTGCGCCGGTTCAGTGAATGCACAGAATGCAAAGTTTTACAGAAAGACAGGGCAGTTAGCAGGCTACTGAGCCACAGACCTGCTGCCCTCCTCAGAATACCGGAGGGTGGGACAAGAAAAGTGGCAGGCTGAGAGTGGCAAAAAGTGGCAACACTTTCTCTACTAAAGAGAGGCACTCCATTCCTGTCGCAGGCCAAGCACTATTTGAAAAGGACCATGAAAACACTGATGATAAATTGTCAATTTTTTATACAAGCTGTGTAAGACGTGGATCCTGCGTTTAAGCTGTTACAGCGAGAGACAGTTTGCAAGGCTACAGATCACCTTAAATACAACCGCTGTCATCTGGATAATGTGTCTGTAATGAGTTGCGATGTACTGCCCCTTAATGGGTTGTGTGCACTGTGAGCCAGCAGCAATGAAGAGCAGGGAGTGTGCAAGCTAAAGACGTGTCTGCATATTAACATATGGTGGGGACGCCTTGTGGGACGCATATGCATCATTCTGAACAGTTTGAGTCCGAATAGTTTCATTCTTGTTTAATAACACTTCCTCTCGAGAACAGACGAGCCATTACCACCTTCAAATTACCTTTACATTTCAACATGCTCCAAGTCCAAGGTCCTTCTCACGGTAGCAAATTTGCTTTTCTCCCTCTCTGCACTTGCTCAGAGATCAAAACCCACCCCCTAGCCAAACATGCCACGGTTCTCACGGCAACTGAAACCATGTCCCCCGCTGCTTCTTTGAAACCTCAGAAATTCCAAACAATTTTACAGCTTTCCTTTCTTCCAAAAAGTCAGGGAACTCACAACAGAGCTCTGAAACGAAACCCCAGCGACGGAAGTCTCTCTCTCGTCCTGGAGCAGGTACAGAGACAGGCAACAACCAGCTCTTTCCTACCGAGCACCACTGAGCACAATTTAGCCCATGCCTTAGTCTTCCCCACTAGATCCTTTCACGTCTGTGGTGGGCTTTACCAGTAATTTCAATTTTGATTCACTTTGGGCAACTTTGGAGCTTGTGAATCCCAAGAATAAAAAAAGGTTGATTTTCTCTACATCTGAGCCAGATTCAAAATGTAACTGAACACAGCAACAATTTCGGAGAGAGTGGAAGAATGGGTGTCCCCTATATGGAGAACTGCAGCTACAGAATATTTTCCCAATGACGGGATAGAAATTCGATCTCTTTCTCGAAGTAGGTCAATCTAAAAGTTAATAATATACTATAGTACTCAATTAGAAAGTCAGAATCTCGAATATTGATGAAATATGACAACACTAGTGATTTTTTTTTCACACCACTTGCACATGCGGCCATCAGTCAAAGGCGTCTGAAAGCAGGAACACAGATGATAACCCATGGTCTTCAAGTTTGTTCATAACAAAGGCATCGTCTATCTTTACAGGAAAGAGAAGACTAGGAACAGGACCAGAGATACAAGGCCACATAAAAACAGCAACTCCAGGTTAAATTGGGCCAGAGATCCAAAGCTAAATTAAGCCTTGGTTCCCGAACCAAAAAAATTCCTATGACAAACTGGAGAGGAATTAAAGCTTAAGGGCTAATAAAATGCGTACAATGAATGCATTAGAATAATTCAAAAACAAAAAGATGATATAGTTGATTATAGTGATAAAGGGTCATAAGAAATACCCATCATCAGTATAAGAATTCATTTTCTGTAAGTGGTTTCCTCTAGAAATGCAGTTGTAGAAGTTCCAAATATGTCAGCAAAATCATTAGTCTCCACAGTCTTAACAATTCCTCACTGCTCACAGAGGCACTGCTGTGTGATTATGGGGACTCTGGAAGGAAGTTACGTTCATGAGGAAAACCATGAAGCACCAGAAAGCTTTGAGGTTTTTCCTTTATTGATGAAGCAGTGGAAGTCCAGGCATATGGTGCCCGGGAGGCGGAGCTCCCAAGACCAGAGAAGAGATTATTCCTGTGCCAAAAACGCATCATCAGTTCCACCCAACAGCATCGTTTCTGCCCTCGAGCAGGGATGTCTCAAGGCAATTTAAAGGAACTCTTATAGCCCTTCCCTTGAAGGACCAAATTCAGTGAGTCCAAAAAAATATATATTTTTTGTTCGACAGGACATTTATGTTACCATGGTTACAGATAGATTAGGCAAGTGATCTATATTTTGAAAACTTGAGGATCTCAAATATAACAATTTGACAATTTCAAACTTATACCAGAACTATTCCGCTCACTTGTTTGTCACTTGAAAAAGGTTTCTTAATAAATGTGGATGGGAAAGGGTAAAGAATTTGATTATTATTGCATCTAAGCACAAACAGGCATGACAGCAAACACAAAACCCTTGCAATCAAGCTGCCTTGTTGAACGAGCCACCTTAGCCCAAATGCAAAATATTACAACTCAAGATTTCATCAGGAATACAGCAAGCATTTTCGGCATTAAAACACTTGAGACATTTAGAATACTAACTTAGCTTAGTTCCATAATTTTGGAAGCAGAGGTATCACAAATAAAAAGGACATTTTCCTTGAAAATTCAGCATATAAATTGCTTTCTTTTAAGTTTCTAATAAGACACTGATAATCATAGTTGTGTAAAAAAAAATAGCAGTGCGTTAAAAATGCTTCAGGGAAAGCATTTTTAATGTCACCCCACAAGTTTTCAATGGGGTGGAGGAGAGGTCAGAGGACTGAGCTGACCTCAATCCTGTTTGTCTGGAACCAAGATGTTGTTCGCTTTTGTGGGTGTTTTGGGTTGTGGTCTTGTTGAAACACCCATTTCAGTGGCATTTCTTCTTCAGCATTTGGCAACATAATCTCTTCAAGTGTTTTGATGTACTCAAACTGATCCATAATCCCTGGTATACGCTAAATAGACCCAACACCATAGTATGAAAACCATTCCCATACCATGATGTTTGCACCACCATGCTTCACTGTCTTCACAGTGTACTGTGGCTTGAATTCAGTACTCAGGGGTTGTCTGAAATACTGTCCACGACCACTAGACTCGAGAAGAACTATTTTACTCTCATCAGTCAGCAGTAGCCTCCACGGCTACTTTGCATGTTCTCCAAAAGACCCAATGTTTGAGCACAGTGCCCCCACTAGACCCACTGCCGTCGATTCAATCAAAATGTCAGTGGCACTGGCTCTATACATTGAGGGTACCAAGATAAGTTCACTTCATGACTTTAAAAAAAAATCATCAGCCAGTTTTTGAGAAATTTTTTTTTTTTTAATTTCTACTTCTTGGTCCTATCTTTTAACTTTGGGGCCAAAATGTCAAGGGCTCATAAAACATACAAAAACTATTAACTCAAAAAAAAAAAAACTACCTGGAGATATGGTCTAGTAGTATGCTATGGCAAATTTACAGGAAAATTCATTGGGCCAAATAAATAAATAAATTAATGTTCCGGACTACGGACGATGGACCTCAAACCACGAAAAATAAAGAGGGAAGCATCTAAAAGGTGCAAAATAGTGCAACACAGTCTGAAGATTCACATACTTCCGAAAAACATAAAAATACCATAAACACATACACATAGAGACGCACGCACACACGCACACACGCACACACGCACACACGCGCACACGCGCACAGCTCTCAAGTCTGTTCAGTGTCGACAATTCTGTGAACTGAGAAATATTTTTGCTTTCTGGGCTGTAGTGACATGGAGCAATTAAAATGCAGGAAGTGAGCATGAATGCAAAGAGAATGACCCCCACACTCCCGCTGGAGTGCAGTGTGTCTGCTTCTTCCCTCCTGCCCGGCTCAGCCAGCAGCCCTAAACAACCCGAAGACAAGGCCTTCTTGAAGTACCACGGAAAAATGACAGCAAGGAATTTAGCCTGCTCTGCGCAAAGTAAACAATCGGGCACCAGGCATGCTTCCTTGCGGCTTTGAAGTCACTGATCTCTTATCTGCAGTGATTCCAACATGCATGGGAGGGGATATGGAAGACAGAGAGAACACATTATGAACTATGCAGCTTTATCCACATTGAAAATACAATAGCTTACTTTAACCCCCTGCTGCACAGCAGCAGTAACCCTAGATTCAGGCCTCCAAATTATAGATTATAGAATTATCGTCATAATTGTAATTGTTCCTGAGCAGATAATGGCATACTGAATGTTCCTGAGGATGAGCTGCCCAATAACTCATCAAAAGATAGGAGTTTTTAAGTCTGAAACCACAGAATAGACGTTATATTAATCATCTCTCTCATAAAACCTAATCTGCTTCCTGGCTTGTTAGTGTTTACGTCTGTTATTGTCTGTTTTTGTATAAATTTTGTATTGTGTTTTTCATTTTTCATGATTCCATTGTTTAGTTTAGTAATTCTTTGTATTAGTTTACAATTTCCATTCCCCTGTCATTTCACTCACGCCCTTTATTGTCATTCCCTCATGGGCACAGCCCCTCATTCATTGTTTTATTGTCTGCTTGTTTCCTCATTTGTAGACACACCTCCCCATATGCTTTTCAGCTCCACACACCTGTTCCCCATTTGAACTGGTTCTCTGTTCTCCCTTCATATACCCTTCAGTTTCACTTGTAAACCATGAGTTTGCTGCCCAGTACTCTTGAGTTACCAACTAGTGTTTTACTGAATTTCCAAATCTCTCGGTTAGAATTCTGGTTTGTTTATTAGTTTACGATTTGATCTCTATCAAACAAGAGTGATTCAACTCATACCCCTCTCTTTGGAAACTCTCCTTGGGGAAAAACAAAATTCCTGCACGGTCAGTCAATTGTCAAAATCTCCCATTTTATTCTTAATGTAGATACACAGCATTACTGTTGCAAATGCACAGAGAGGACCATTTCAAAATTCATCATTTACTGTTTCTATCTTTTGTGAGCCTTCCAGAAAAAATACATAATGTATAAATCGAAGCCAAATCCTAAGATTCTCATTCTCAGTATTTCTTGACCCTTCAAATCTTCATCACAGCTCAGGTAAGAATTATAGCAATTTAATCCAATAAGAGACCATGTCTACATTCAAACTGTGCTTCGTTTAATCTACAAGCTCATTCTTGAGGGGTTGTAATCTCATGTGAAAAGACACCTTGCTGTGTGAGTTTTGTACCAACTCATTCAAACACTTGTACCCCGACCTGCGGAGCCTTTTTTTTTTTTTAATGTGGTGCTGACTTATCACTTCATTCAAGAATCATAGATTTGTTTTTATTGGCTTAATTTTATGCGGGGCTCGTCTAAACCTCAAGGTTAAATTTGAATAGGGTGGGCCGGAAAGGTCCATTTGGAACCGTTAAATGAGAACTGTGCACTTGTTCTAACTGACTGACTGTAAAGAACAGTAAGAAAACTTAATACATTAACAAAAACACCAGGTAACTAGGTATCTAGATTTTGTGTTTATGTTGATATTCAACAGTGTGCAGGGATGATTATACACAAGTACTATTCAAGTATTTATTTCATGCAATATTAGGTCATATAAATGATGATGAGTAAACAGATAACAATATATAGTAAAAACAAAACTAGTAATGTCCTTTTGTGAGAAAAAGTCAGTATCTAGTGGGGCCACCCTGTGCTTTTGATTACAGCATTTAATCCATTATTCAGTCAAGGTTTATGAGATCAGTGGCTTCTTTCAAGTAGACTGAACCCCAAACCATGATATTACCACCTCCATGTTTTACTGAAGGGGTTAAACAGTCATTTTTGAAGCGTTGTCCAACTCTAACAGCCTGAACGCACTGCCCGCGGAAGTGGAGCGGAAGCGCTCCGCGCGCCATTTCCCATCCCCGCGGACACTTGGCTGGTCGCATAGGGAGCGTTCTTCTCATGCTCTCTCCGCGCCGGTCAAACATCAACTCTGCTCGTCTATACTCGTCAGTAATCGGTTTTCTCGGCTTTTCTGTGCTCGATTTCCTGCCTGGTACGATTTGGTCTATCCAGCTTGGCAGAGGCGCTCGCAGCTCGAGTGAAAAATAGAACAGACGCCGAACTGAAGCGCTGCAGCGCGCAGGCCCGCCGCTCCGCAATGCAGGATGTGCGACCAGTCAGATAGTTTCTAATTGGCGCCCATGTTAACCTGCCTCCACACCAGGGCGCTGCGCTTCGGTTCCGCGTGCAGTGCGATCCGGCCGTAAGGTGCACATAAGTTTGGGTGCGAAAACTTTGAATTTTGATTCATTTTTTCAGTTGGTATTGCACCACGTTTTTCTTGATTATTTGTGCTCGTTTGTTTCCCTGACTACGTAATTGTGAATCAGACGTTGTCTGTGATGAATGTGCCCCCGAGAAATTGTACAAAAAGTCATACAGGGTTAAAGCAAGAACAGTCAATGTCAGTCTTTCAGACTTAAAGGAGAAGACCACACTTCGGCAAAGTATATTTCAGTAGTAAGTAGAATTCTTGAAGTGTCTAAAACGCATATTTTAATTTGATGATAATCCAGTGCGATGCATTTTTAAACCAGTGAGTCTTCAACTTGGCTTCAATATCAGGGGGCATTTTTACTTGGGGAATCTTCTGATTTTGAATTTGATCTTCGGAAACCTCACCTTTAAATGCATAATAACCTAAACCTCTCACAGTTTGCATCTCCCAATTAGCCATAGTTGCTCAGACTAATTGGTAAAAACCGACGACAGTCTAATTTTCATAGCATTGTTATGCATTGCTCCAAAAAATTATGCGGCGTCTTCTGGGCATAAATGACAATGTTAAATATCAATATGTCTTTATAATTTCAGTGCTTGTGTTGCTTGTAAAGCAAAACAGATATGCGTAAATTAGTTTGCGAGGCTGCGAGAATCTGTTCTATGCTGATGGCCTTCAAAAACGTATAAGTCTCACTAGAAAGAAATAGGTTGGGTTAGGGGAACTTAAATTAGATGATTAAATAATCGATATGCAGTTGTTTTTGAGTAAGGAGACACAACGGTGCGTGAGGTCATGACCTTGTTTGTGTCTGTGGAGCAGGATTTGAGGAATTAGTAATGTAACCTCTTCAGGCTTCACTGATCACAATTGCAATTCCGTCAAATACCTTAAAACAATCCTTGAGGTCAGTAAGGCCAGAACCCGAGAGTATTTGTTCAAAGACTCTACGTGCCCCATGGCTCGCCTTTCCAGACCCCAACGTGATCAAGCCATTGGGCTGTAGATGGCGGGGACATCCTAAAATCGCATCGCCCAGTGTTTTGGGGCGATGCGATCTCTACAATCTCTACAATCTCTAACCTTGTGGCTCGTTACCAGGAGACTGGAAGTACCAATGATCAACCCCGACCTGGTCAGCCTAGGGTCACGCTCCCAGCCCAGGACAATCAGATCCGCCACGTCCACCTGAGAGATTGATTTCGAACCTGCACCAGGATGGCTCAGGACACCATTGGAATCCACAGACTAAGGATCAGCAGAAGAACAGTGAGTCGCTAACTTGCAGAGCGAGGGATCAGAGCCCACAGGGCATGTGTTGGAATGCAGCTTGATGCACGGCGCAAAGCTACCAGGCTTTGCTGGGCAGAAGAATATGGTCAGAGACGAGTCCCCAACCGATTCTGGAGGAATGTTGTCTTCAGTAATGAGTCCAGATTTTGTCTGTACCGATATAATGCAAGACAGAGGCTCTACAGATGACGTAGTGAGAGATACACGGCCCCCTGCATTGCTGAGACTGCTCGCTTTGGAGGAGGATCGGTGATGGACTGCGGCTGGAGGTCCGATCTGGTCGTAATCAATGAAAATCTTAATGCAGCCCGCAACCGTAACCTTGTCATCAGGCCGCATGTCATACCTTACATCACAGACCACCCTGAGGTGCTGAACTGGCCTGCCTGCAGTCCTGATCTTTCACCGATTGAGAACATTTGATGCATAATTAACTAAAAAGTCCGTCAAAGGAGACCCAAAACTCTCCAGCAGCTGGAAGTCCATATTAAATAAGACAGGGATCAAATTCCAATGGCTAAACTCAAGAAACTTGTCTACTCATTGCCCAGGCACCTCCACTCTATGTTAAAAAGAGGAGGGGATGCTACACCATGGTAAACAGGCCCCAGTCCCTACTTTTTTTAGCAGCCATCAAATTTGAAATGAGCTCATTTTGTGGATAAAATTGAAAAATTTCTCAGTTTTAACATTTGTAATGCTATCTCTGTTCGATTGTGAATAAAATACTGGCTGGTGTGATTTGAAAGTCATTGCATTATGATTTCATTCACAATTCACATTTTGTCCCAGCTATTTTGGAATTGGTTGTATTGTTGGTTGTACTGTTGGCTTGTTCCAATTAATTTGCATGAGGGTGTACTTTGTTTGTGTGACTTCGGAGCAGCTGTAGTTACATATACCGCCCACCTGTGCATTAGCTCAATTCACCTTTGAAGATAAAATGTATTTTTGTTGGCTTTATTATTCACTCAGTTGGTCCCATCACTGAATGCCCCAAATCCAGGCAGGAAAAAAATGATAACGCCCCCACAGGGCCACAGGAATGAGCCCGTTTCCTTGACATAGTCAATTAAGCCAAAGACAATGAAATGCCAGCCTACGAACAGAATTAAACTTGGGGTATGGATAACTACACCACTTCCACCAAATGAGCATTTTCCCTCGGCCAGAGAGTTGCAGACTTGGCAGGGAGCCCCATTATGGAAGTGGGGGGGTCAGGACACAAAAGGCATGACCTTGCATGACTGTAATGCATACCCCACACGGGCCAGTGAAGGGGATCACAATCACTACTCTGCTCGAGTTGGACAAGAGCTTCGGGGCTCTGGCTGTGCTCTGTCAAGGGGGCGGCAAAACCTCTCAGGTAGGCAACCCCACGTACCAAGGAAAGGCTGACAGTCGCTCACTGTCTGCAAATACCAAAGCCATGGAAAAGCACTTTTTTTTCCATAGGTCGTAAATTTCTACTACTTTGTCATACACTTATTTTATAATTAATGGACAGAAAGCAGAATCAGACATGATACTCAGTGTATAAATACTATATTTCCTTTATCTGACACCTATGGTGAAAGACTGGTCATCTATTTTTTGAAGAGAGTCAAAAACTGGCTGCGGAATAACAAAATTTCAAAAGCACTTTGTCAGTAGTCCCAGCAAAGAAGTGTGAGAAATTCCAGACCCATCTAGTTGTTGGCTTTGGCAGGCATGCCGGTGAAGAGCCCTGTTTGAATACAGACACACACAGAGGCAGAGACAGTTGGTGGGCACAGAACATCCCTTTAAAACAATGTTTAGGCCTTACTCTTTCTCAATCATTATTCCTAATTCACAATAAATATACTTTGCAAACACTCCACAAGCTATCAGGTGTTGCTCGTTCTCCTTGTAAGAGGACTGTCATTCATTCAGATGCACAATTTCCTGTATTTCAGCCAGCCTTATTCAAAACTGAGCATAGATTTAGATGTTTAAAATCTGTGTGTATCATTTCATTTCAACACTCATGAAGCACAGGCTGGATTGCCCAATGTGCCAAAAAAGGGAGCACGAAAGTTTGAGAGCACCTTTTCAAAAGCATTGGCCTACTAAGGAGTAATTTTTTTTTTTTCTGGACCGAATTTGGCCTATTATTTACTTTCCAGTAGATCGCATTGACAAAGAAGCTGTGTTTTGATTTGCCAATGGATTATTCTTATGATCGGAAAACATTAATAAAGTAAAATTATTGAAAACATGTCAGGACTAATTGCTGTCAAGCGATGTTCAGTGCCCACTCATTTTAAAGTTCTGGCTACGCCACGAGTACAAGGGCCAAAAACAAACTTCTTCAATTTACACAATCTCTGCAAAATAATGACTGCTCTTTCCCTGTCGTTATAACTATAAAAGCATTGTGGAGGGGGGAGGGGGGTACCCAGCTGTCATACGGCTCTCTGTAACCCACAGAGGAACCAGCCCCCCCACTAAAATCAAAATTAGACTAACTGGCAACAATGCATTGTGCTTTCATTAAATAAATCATTCTGGCGCCCACTGTGCGCCATAAGCCACATTTAAGGTTAATAGAAGCGAAACTAGAGCTTTTTTCGAATCAGGAAATCTGTTTTTAATGAAATACGTCATGTTAACAGGATCTTCTTTCATAGATTCTGAACAATTTTTTTTTTAACTCAGTCATAAATTGCATTTAGTGGTTTATTAATATCTTTGCAGC
Source organism: Gymnothorax reevesii (assembly GCA_029721435.1). Classification (NCBI taxonomy): domain Eukaryota; kingdom Metazoa; phylum Chordata; class Actinopteri; order Anguilliformes; family Muraenidae; genus Gymnothorax; species Gymnothorax reevesii. The sequence goes on along the minus strand of CM056578.1, from coordinate 67,398,862 downwards.
AAGGATGTATTCAGTAACAACACTTGTAAATGGAGGGGGGGGGGGAATAGTTGAAAAATTGTCTATTGAAACTTTATGCACTCCAGACCTGTAGGTGGCCCCCTGTATGCCCCGAAGGATGGGCTGGTACTGCAACTAACCCACAGGGTGACTGTCATTAATATAATCGTTCACATTCCTTCCACTTCACTCTGCTTTCACGACCTAATGTTGTGGAAAACAATCTCACAGAGTACAAACAGAGCAATTCATGACTGATGCATTGATGAGCAAAAACTAAACTGTGGAATTCTTCCGGAAAGCAAATAACCACAGAATATGGTCAGAATATGGTCAGAATATGCATAATCTCGCCCCAGTCCTCTCCCCCCCCCCCCCCCCCCCCTACCGCTACTAAACCGCCAAGCCAAATTGCACTAATAAAAAGATCTACCTGCCATACAGACCTTCCCAGCTCATGTTAGGCCAGCATTGATCTCTGACACATATCCTTCCAGGCATTTCAAGGGTAACACAACCTGCAACTCTTCCCAAACCAGTCAAGCGATACACAACAGCAGTGGGATTCCCATCACGGACTCAAAGCAGGTCAAACAGACAAGGCCTACAGCAAACACCATCGGGGTCACGGAGAATAAGAGCTGCTTTGAGGACTATCCTCAGTCTAAAGGGCTGTGCCACAATTATCCTTTGCACACACCTTAATGCGTGGTCCACCAAGCCCAGATCTATCCACAATCATTAAACCCAGTGTATTTGCAGACCCACACTCCACCTACTCCCAAAATAGATCGGGCATTGTCCTAATGACCAAGAAGGAGACAGAACGGATATGTGTGTGACCTTTACAGTGAAACATGGCTGTTTTCCATGCTACCTGAAACCCCGTCACACAATGCCTGGCGTTAGGTGACTGACCATCAAAGTTTGACGGTACACAAGCTAGAGCTGACACGACAAGTGAAAAGAGACAAAGGGGGGCAGAGAGGTGGTGTCCAAATTCCAGCCAAAAATCTAAAAGCCAACATATACAAACCAATTTGGGAGCTTAGAATTGATCTCAGTATATACTAGTCTTAAGTTTATACAGCTTAATACTTCCCCCAGAAAGGAACAGTATCTGACCATATTCAATCAACTCCACATTCTTGAAAGATGGTAAAGAAGCACTTAACAAGATTATCCCCACTTCCCAATTTTCATTTCACAGAAGTAGTTGCTAAAAGACACAGAGATGAATGGGTCTATGTTAAAATCCTTTTTAAAAAATCCTTTTTAAACATAAAGAGAACATAAAGAGTCAAGGCTGATATAATATTGTATCCATTAAAATCGTGGGAGCATTTTCTGATTAAAAGTCTTTATTCAGAAGTGCTTTTAACAGGAAAAAGCATTCTCGCATATAAGGTGCATATTCACAATATGGCCATACCTGGCGAGGATGCCTGCTCATCCTTTATCACATTTCAAAATTGAGGACATTAATCCAGAGTTAGTGACCCCTTCGCTACCATGACCAATACGCCTGGGGAGGCTTTCCAACAGATTCTTGAACACTCAGGCTGGATCTTGTCCGAATTCTGCTAGAATTCTAAGCTAGTTTAAGATGGTCTGAGCTGTGTTCTTAGCTGGTCATAGCTGGTGTAGCTGGTCTCCATAGCTTGATGAAGGTGGTCAAAGCTGGTTAAGCTGGTATTTTCAGCTGGAGTCAGCTGGCGAAGGGATAATTGACCAGCTAAAACTGTCCAAAACACAGCTTAAACCAGCCTGACCATCCTAGGCTGGTCAAAGCTGGAATTTTCAGCAGGGCACTTACTACCTGGCCATAGTCTTGGACGATCCACATGCGCACATAGGAGAGGGCTACCGAAAATAAATGTAAATGTGCGTGCAGCGCAACAAAAGCATGCAGGCCTAACAGTCATAGAAATGATCAAAACATGAATCAAGCTCGAAACATTTCACTGAGTAACCTACATCTGATTCTCTCGTTAACGCCTTTTAAGCCACTTTCACGCTGGACGCGAAACAAATTAATTTAGTTACTGATTTACTGATGAATATGATGAGAAATATTGAAATATTATCCTCAACAAATTCAAAGTAAATGCAAAGATGTAAATATATTCGTCTTTGCACTGACTTGGAATGTAATCTGTCGTGCGAAAAATTTGTTTTGCATCTGGTGTGAAAGCAGCTTTACGCCTATCACCTGCACCATCGCAAATGCGCAGGCAGACTGCCTTTTTTAAAACATTTTTTTACAAAATATCCGATCTGCATGTTGATATGCATTTACACAACAGGTACATTGGCACATATCCGATACACATCAGATACATATCCGAACAAAAACCACATTTGAATGAGGCCTGGATCCAATCTGACGGACCACACACACACACACACACACACAAACACACACACACACACACACACACACACACACACACACACGTAGTATTTCTGATATCCCCAAGAAAATGTTACAAAAAAATAGTGCCACCATTGAATCAACCAAGTCAACCATTGAATTATATTATTTCCGTTATCAATTAAACACTAACACTAAAGATATTTTTACTATTTATAAAAAATGTGGCAATTTAGACAAACAGTGAAAAGTTGACATGTTCCACTACAAGCACTGAATATCTTGAATGAAATTCTAATTGCCTCATGATGCCATTTTACCTTTGTAGCGGAATGAAGTGGTTGCTTTGTTGACTAACATAATAAGCATTGTGGATATTTGCTTATAATGTTAGACAGGCGCCCACTTTAAAACCCCTAACTTGAGTTACCCAAAATATTTTTTTCATAAAAACTTACAGCATACATAATAAGCTGGGCACAATTTTTAATTGATAAAAATGTTTTGGAAAGAAAAAAATTCAATCAGAATTATTTTGCAAATATTTTCTGTTCCCAGATCTATATATCTAAATTAAGGCCTGGACTACATGAATACGATATATTCCTAAACGCACATTTTTCTGTCTGTTTGGGCCTCTCAACCACAAGAACACGGCAATTTCACCCACTTAAAGGGTAATATTTTTAAAAGGATAAATAAGTGGAGAAATATAAAAATATCCGCTTCAGTGGATTTGTGTAGCAAGGTTTAATGGATCTTGTGTTGACGCGATGACGTCAAGCGCCTAGCAACAAGCCGTTCGCACATGTGCAAAACGGTTGTCAACAACTACAATGGCGGACATATACACATACACATCCAAAAACTCCTCAAGGATGTCTGGGTATTTTGTGTAACATGACTCCCAGTCAACATTTTCTTGCGCCTTTTTGTTTTTATATTGTAATGTTACACGAAGCAATAACTCCACTTCGTCATCAGTCCACAGAAAAGAATCGGTTTTCTTCGCCATAACATCTCCGGCCATTTCTTAACTGCCGCCATTTCACTGTGCATGCTCATGACGTTCTTCTTCTGTGGAAATTTACATTTTATAATTGCCACCTATCAGCCGGGCATGGCATTGCAGGCTTCAGAGGCGATCGTTTTCAGTTCTCTTTCATAATATTTCACTCGATGTCTCACTATGGGATGCACGCCTCGCTGCAGCCTCAGAAGCATTAATCTCATTACGCCAATCCTGATTGGCTGGTGAACGTGTCCGTCCGCCCAGGTGGTACACCCACCTTAAATAGCTCATGCGGACGGCACCACGTCATTCAAACACCTCTTCTCACTCGGAGCATATCTCGCGTCCAGGGCTAGTTAGCTGAACTGTCCACAGACGGATTTTCTGTCGCCGGGCGCTACTAGCTTTGGATACCTTTTTGCTTCGTCGGTCACACCAGACCGGACTCAGTGCTCTCCCGCCCTACACGGCTTGGTCAGCACTGTCCTCGACGCCTCACCACGGCACGTCGAGTACCGAAGGCTAGCACACCAGTTACCTGTCGGTTTTCTTCACTCGACGCCTCACCACGGCACGTCGAGTACCGAAGGCTAGCACACCAGCTACCTCTCGGTTTCTTCACTCGACGCCCCACCACGGCACGTCGAGCTCCGAGCGCTAGCACACCAGCTACCTCTCGGTTTTCTTCTCTCGACGCCCCACCACGGCACGTCGAGCTCCGAGCGCTAGCACACCAGCTACCTCTCGGTTTTCTGCCTCGTCTCCCGGCTTGCACACCAGCTAGCTAGGAATGGAGGCCCAAAACCCCCATACCAGGGGGCACGGAGACTCCGGGACCCGTCCCTGTCGCTGTGGGAACAAGATCTCGAGTAAAGATCCACACCAGGTCTGCTCGAGCTGCCTGGGGCTGGAACACGCCCGTATGGCTATCGAACTTCCCGGCTCGTGCCAACACTGCGCGGTGTTTACAGCGAAAAGTCTCCGCAGACGGCTAGCCCGCCAGGCTAGCTTGTCTGGAATCGACCCCCTCCTCCCCTCCGACGGTGCTGCCGCCGAGGGCAAGCAGGATTTGGCGGTCGCTACGGCGGCGATTCCGGAGGCTAGCGCCAGCTGGGGCTCCCAGCTCGACCTAGCCGCGGATCCCCCGTGTGAGGAAGACGTCCTAGAACTGGACTATGGGGACGATGAAGATGGCGTCTCTGAACTCCTCATATCAGAGGATGAGGAAGATGACGACGTCTTCATTACTCCGGCTTGGGCCGCGCAGCCCGCGGCCTCCGTCACCTCTCGGGATGGAGATGAGAGTAGCATACCAGCTTCTCCTCTCCCCAGCTCCGACATGCTCGACGTGTGCAAACGCGCTGCTGTCCGGCTGAACATCCCCCGGCCCGTTGTCGTAGCTGAGACCACCAGATCCCGCTACGAGGGGAAGAAATTGCCCTTGGCTAAGAGTGCGACGAAACAACTTCTCCCCGTCTTCCCGGAGCTGCTAGATGAGGTTGCGCGCTCTTGGAAAGACCGCCCTTATAGCAGCAGGAGCCCAGTTCCCAGTGCCTCGTCCCTCGATTGTGAGGCGATGGAGAGCCTGGGTCTGCTCCGCATGCCTCCGATGGAGCCACTCGTGGCAGCGCACCTTCACCCCCGCCTGTCAGCGGTGTCCTCCCGGAGCCCCAGTCTGCCGTCCAAGTCGGACCGTTTTCAGTCAGCCTTGACTGAGAAGGCGTATAAGGCGGCTGCGCTTTCGGCCAGAGCGCTCAATGTCCTCTCCCTGCTCACGGCTTATCAGGCTGAGTTGTGCGAGGATTTTGTGCTAACTCAGGACCCAGCTACATGGGAGGAAATACCGGTCGTCACCGACCTGTGTCTCCGTGTCCAACGCTGCGCGGTCCAGGCCACGGGAAAAGCGCTGGGGACTATGGTCCTACAGGAACGGGCGCGGTGGCTCAACCTCGCCAACCTGTCGGACAGGGAGAAGGATGACATCCTGGACATGCCCATTGTCCCGGAGGGGATCTTCGGTTCCGCGTTGGCTTCTATGCAACGGCGGTGCGAAGCTAAAAAGAAGGAGGATGAAGCTCTCAAGCTCTGCCTCCCTCGAAAGCCCCCTGCTCCTCTTCCGCCTGCTCAGCGTAAGACCTTTGCACAGGCTGCTTCACAGGATTCGCAGTTTAAAATGCCGAAACTGCGGAGGCCTCAGCCCGCCCCGCCTGCTCCGCCAGGTCGGCCCGGCTGGCCTAAAAAGCCCTCGGCCCCGGCTGCAGCTGCGCCTGCGCGACCCGCGCACACCGCCAGCAGCCAGGCCAGGAAAAAGAAGAGAGCGGCCTGACTCCCCCTCTCTCCACTGGTGACGCAGCTGGAAGTTCCCCGTTCTCCGGCTCCACCTGTTTGGCTTTCGGGCGTGCACCCAGGGGCTCCCCACGCCCCTATCTCCCAGCTGCCTCGGACCGTGCCAGTGCAAGCCGGGAGAGATGGACATTTGACGTCGCGGGGTTTAGCGGTTGCCCCCCTCTCATGTCCACAAGCACGCACATACACAAATGTTTTCTCAAAGAGAATAAATTGTGTCCCGCTGTCGCAGCCAGGCCGAGTGCCGAGGGCGCAGCTGAAAATAAAGAAAGCCAAATCTGTCAAAATAAGCACGCCACCCGGGGGCCTTGTCATTCCGCCACAGGAGAACGCCACCGCACTGCGGCTGCGCCCTCTTGTGGTGGGAGGACTGCAGGGCACGTCACCCGGGGGCTGTGTCATTCCGCCACAAGAGGGCGCCACCGCACTGCGGCTGGGCCCTCTTGTGGTGGAAGGGCTGCGGTGCACATCACCTCTCGCCCTCAGATGGCGGAGATGGGTCGCACTGGCAGCCCCACCCTGGGTGTTGAGGACAATTTCGAGGGGGTACAGGCTGCAATTCGCCGCTGTCCCCCCGCGATTCGCCGGCGTTATACACTCCCAGGCGCGGGGAGAGTCAGCTCGTGTTTTACAGGAGGAAATTTTCTCACTGTTAAACAAAGGAGCAATCTGTGTCGTCCCTCCCGCACAATGTCAGAGCGGTTTCTACTCCAGGTATTTCCTAGTCCCCAAACGGGGGGGAACGGTATTCGCCCTATCCTGGATTTACGGGCTCTGAACAAATATCTCAGGAAGTACAAGTTCAGGATGCTCACACACGCATCCCTGTTGCGTCTTGTACGTCAGAACGATTGGTTCACTTCAATCGATCTGAAAGACGCGTACTTCCACATTCCAATCTATCCTCCCCACAGAAAGTTTCTGAGGTTCGCTTTCCAGGGGATCTGCTACGAGTATCGCGTGCTCCCTTTCGGTCTGTCATTAAGCCCGAGGGTGTTCGTGCGGTGCACGGAGGCAGCAATAGCCCCGCTGAGACGGCGGGGCATCCGTCTGGCCACTTACCTGGACGATTGGCTGCTTTTAGCGCAATCGGAGCAGGAAGCCAGGGCGCACACGCGTATTCTCACACAGCACCTAGTCGATCTGGGTTTTGTGATAAACGCGGAGAAAAGCATGCTGTCCCCAGCGCAAGATGCTATCTTTCTGGGGTTATCCCTGAATTCGGTGTCTTTCACAGCTCGCCTCTCAGCGGAACGGGTGAGAGCTTTCAGGGCATGCCTCGCGCTTTTTTATCCAGGCAGGTTTGTTCCATTCAGATTGTGTCTTCGGTTACTCGGTCTGATGGCGTCTGCCATCCTCGTGATCCGTCTCGGTCGCCTCCACATGAGAGAATTCCAGCTTTGGGTGGCCTCATGCGGGCTAGATCCCGTGCGTCACGGCACGCGGAGAGTCTTGGTCACACTGGAATGCGCCAGGGCGCTGCGTCACTGGCGGACTCCGTCCTTTCTGACCCAGGGGGTCCCAATGGGCTCGGTCCTGTCCAGGAAGGTGGTCACTACAGACGCCAGCCTGACGGGCTGGGGCGGAATTCACGGGGGCCAGTCTGTGAGGGGCCGCTGGAGTGTGGGCCTCCAGCAGTCTCACATAAATTTTCTGGAACTTTCAGCGGTGTTCCTCTCCCTGAAACATTTCCTTCCATCTCTCATGGGTCATCATGTCCTGGTGAGAACGGACAATACGACGACGGTGGCGTACATCAACCGTCAGGGGGGGTTGCGCTCCCGTCAGTTGCACATGCTGGCACGCAAACTGATCCTGTGGAGCTGCGGCCGTCTCCTCTCCTTGAGAGCGACGCACGTCCCGGGGGTCTTGAACACAGGCGCGGACCTGTTGTCCAGGGGTGCGCCGGTGTATGGGGAGTGGACTCTGCACCCGGAGATTGTGGAACAGATATGGGCCCGGTTCGGTCGGGCCGCGGTAGATCTGTTCGCGGCGAGAGAAAACGCGCAGTGCGCGCTGTTTTACTCTCTGCGCGGCATGGATGCTCCCCTTGGCATAGACGCACTAGCGCACGTCTGGCCGCACCAGCTTCTTTACGCGTTCCCTCCCCTGGCCTTGATATCCCCCACTCTGTCCAGAGTGAGGGAACGTGGTCACGCACTGATATTGATTGCTCCGCATTGGCCGGCGATGCATTGGCTAGCGGAAATATATCGGTTACTGTGCGCTCAGCCGTGGCAGCTCCCGCTGCGCAGGGACCTGCTATCGCAGGGGGGGGGGGGCGATCCTCCACCCGCACCCGGAACGCCTGGCGTTGTGGGCGTGGCCCCTGAGTGGCTCAGTCTCTCGGCTGTGGGATTGTCACAGCGTGTGATTTCCACTATACAAAACGCTAGGGCCCCATCCACTAGGTCTTTGTATGACTGTAAGTGGAGGGTGTTTGAGGGGTGGTGTCACAGGAACGGCCACGTTTCTTTTCAGTGTCCGGTGAGTGCTATATTGTCATTCTTGCAGGACCTGATTGACAAAGGCAAAGCCTTCTCCACGATTAAGGTGTACTTGGCGGCTATCGCCGCCTGTCACGTGGGGTTTGAAAAGCGAACGGCGAGTCAGCACCCACTGGTTTGCCGTTTTATGAAGGGAGCGCGCAGGCTTCTCCCCGTGTCCAGACCACTGGTGCCACCGTGGGATCTGGCTGTGGTTCTGGAGGGGCTTAAGGGCCCTCCTTTTGAGCCACTGGAAGGGGCAGACTTGAAGCACGTGTCTTTCAAGGCTGTGTTGTTGCTGGCTCTGGCTTCAGCTAAGCGAGTTAGTGACATCCATGCGCTTTCGGTGCATCCGTCATGCGCTCAGCTCTTCCCGGGAGATGTAAGGTTGATTTTGAGGCCCAACCCGGCTTTTGTGCCTAAGGTGGTGGGCTCATGTTCTCCAATTGACCTTCTGGCCTTTGCTGCCTCAACAGAGGAGCAGCAGTCGCACGCGTTATGTCCAGTCCGTGCGGTGCGCATGTACATGGACAGGACTAGGGGATTCAGGAGGAGCGATCAGCTGTTCGTCTCCGGGGCTAATCCTCATAAAGGAAAACCTATCACTAAGCAGCGCCTATCCCATTGGGTGGTGGAGGCGATTGCTTTGGCCTATACGTGTCGGGGTTTGCAGCCGCCTGTGGGCATGCGGGCGCACTCGACTCGGGGCTTGGCCGCATCCTGGGCCTTATTCAGGGGAGTTTCTGTTCAGGACATCTGTGCAGCGGCGAGTTGGTCCTCGCCTCTCACTTTTGTCCGCTTTTATAAGCTGGACGTTTCCGCCCCGTGCGTGGCACGCGCGGTTCTGCTGTCCTGACTGGAACAGATTGCTTCTCTGTGGGTTGGTGGACGCTGGATAAGCTTGTCTGGCAATACGGGAGCTACGATATCCCATAGTGAGACATCGAGCGAAATATTATGAAAGAGAACTTTAGGTTATTTACATAACCCCGGTTCTCTGAGTAATATGAGTGAGATGTCTCACCAGACAACCCTTCTTGCTGGGGCGAGTGAGAAGAGGTGCTTATCTTGAATGACGTGGTGCCGTCCGCATGAGCTATTTAAGGTGGGTGTACCACCTGGGCGGACGGACACGTTCACCAGCCAATCAGGATTGGCGTAATGAGATTAATGCTTCTGAGGCTGCAGCGAGGCGTGCATCCCATAGTGAGACATCTCACTCATATTACTCAGAGAACCGGGGTTATGTAAATAACCTAATTTACATAACCCCGGTTCTCTGAGTAATATGAGTGAGATGTCTCACCAGACAACCCTTCTTGCTGGGGCGAGTGAGAAGAGGTGCTTATCTTGAATGACGTGGTGCCGTCCGCATGAGCTATTTAAGGTGGGTGTACCACCTGGGCGGACGGACACGTTCACCAGCCAATCAGGATTGGCGTAATGAGATTAATGCTTCTGAGGCTGCAGCGAGGCGTGCATCCCATAGTGAGACATCTCACTCATATTACTCAGAGAACCGGGGTTATGTAAATAACCTAAAGTTTTGCCTCTTCGTGTGGACAGAAATATTTCAGTGGTGTGGCTAGAATTATTTTTTTTAACGAGGAAGAAATTTTCCGCTTAAAAAAATATCCAGGTACGTGTAGTCCAGGCCTAAAAAGAGTAAGTGATCATGTTTGTAGATCTATTTAAAATAACCTTCAATGCACTGGGAAAAAATAAAAAATTTGACATTTGGAAAAGTGTTAGATTCATACACTCTCCAGGATCGAAAGAAAGAAGACACATGGGATGTACTGTGGTAATAATTTCCAACAGGCATCCAAGAGTTTACTTACCAATTAATGCTTCACTGTACCACACCACATTCTTTCCTGAGGCTTCCCATTAACAGCTGGCTTCATAGTGAATTTTCTTGATAGCTCTATATTCACCAGTAGTAATAATATACTTTTCATACCTTTGAACACTATCAGCACGATCCGTGAAAAAGTGCTCTTATTGGTATTTTCTATAAAAAGTTTTGGTCCAATGGTGAAATGAAGAGGTGAAATGAAGGTCAAAATGCATTGCACCGCAAAACCTGTAACATGTGGTCAGCCTTGCTGCTTAGCATCTACAAAGGAAATTTCAATATGGCCGCCGCTGTTGCCATATTTGAAATCAAATCAGAACATCAGAATGAAGGTCAAAAGGCCATGCACAGCGAAACCAGAGTTATACATGTTGAGTCATAAAAATTTGGCACATAAACAGCAAATTTCAGCTGTATCCCCCCAGAAACAAGGGACTATTGAGCCAAAATGTCATTTGCAATATGGCCACCGCAGCGCCGCAAGTCAGATTGGAAGGTTCTGAACAAACTTTAGTCTTCTTGGTGGAAGGAGAATATATGCAAAGTTTCAGCTCCATCAGTCAGTAGTTTCAGAAAAGAAGATTTTTGAAGGTATTTCTGAAATTAAGGAGCATGGCCAAATGACAGAGGTCAAATGAAGGTCAAAATGCAATGCACTGCCAAACCTGAAATATATACATGTTCAGTCTTGCTATTTGGCTCATACATAGCAAATTTCAGCGGAATCGCTCCAGGAATGAGCGACTAATGAGCCAAAATAGTATTTTCAAAATGGTTGCCAAAGCTGCAATATTTGAAGTTGGATCGGAATGTCTCGTATAAACTTGCTGTCCTCGTGAGCAGGAACATGCATGCCAAATTTCAGCTGAATCACTCCAGAAATGAGTGACTAATGAGCCAAAATAATATTTTCAATATGGCTGCCAAAGCCGCCATATTTGAGGTTGGATCAGAATTCCTCGAACAAACTTTGCTGTCCTCGTGGGTAGGAATATGCATGCCAAGTTTCAGCTTCATTGGCCCAGTAGTTTCAGAGAAGATGTTTACACACGCCAACGTACGACAATGACGACGCACGACGATGGACAAACAGGCCATGACATAATCTCATCTGGACTTTGTCAGGTGAGCTAATAAAAAATGCTGTTTTGCTGACTCAAGTCTGCTTGCTTATGTAAAATGAAAACTCTGTCAACAATCATTGACATTGCAATAATGCAGGTCAACTATCAACCTGTTTCCGGTTAAGAATTGGACGATTAATTAAATTAATTTACTGAGCAGATAGGCTACCAATAAGCTGCGTTGTCATTAATGATTAAGCTATATGACTTAGAATCAAAGAGAAAGGCCATGATCCCCAGTCGTATTAGCCGGCAGTGGTCAGTAGGCTTTTCAGAGCAGTGCACAATTGGCTTCACACTGCAGGGACATTATTTGGGTGGGACTGCTGGGTTGGAATATTAGAATAGTTGGTAGCTTTGTTCGTTGCTCAAGCACCTCCTGTTTGCCAGCCAGGCGCTTTTCAGTAAGATTCTAAGCTAGCTCATGTTCGGGTCTCCTCCGCCCTCGTTCTAAACTTCAATGTTTCGAGGTATGAGTGTAAAGAAGCTGTGGCAGACAGGTGCGTGCTTCAGAGGAGAGCCGCAAAGCTGTCTTCGCTGAGTCTTCGCTGTCCCGAGATTGCAACATGGGGTCGCATACGAGCAAGCTTGAGTACATAGTTTGCTAATTGGGCATCCCAGATTTAGGCGAGATTGGAGATGTCAAATTTAGAAAAAAAAAAAAAATGTAAAAAAGAAAGGCCATAATATGAGATTGGATGGACGGCAGTTGACTGAAATTTCTCAAAACTCCATCTAGATGTAGAATGTTATGTAGAAGGGAAGGCTGCTAAACATGGCGCTCAGATAAGGTTGAAATTTCGTTTCTAATACATTTATTAGATAAATGTCTTTCATACAATCTAATGTTGTATCCTTTCTACAACTTTGCCAGAAGCTGGACTGTAAAGAACTCAATGATTTTGCTACCACGAAAAGTTCAACAAATGGCATGCATTTTAAAAGATTTTAAATGCATGCCATGCATTGAACTTCCAAGATGCACTAATAACCAATTAACTAAATTATTCAGTTATTAATGTTACAACTTAAGAAATGTTGGTAATTTAATAAACTAATTATTAATGCATCACTGCCGGCATGCGCAGTGAGCGGTGAGGTTGCGTTTGGTTTGAGCTCCAAATAATTATTCAATTACCGTCGGCATGAGCAGTCAAAATAGGAGGCAAAATGTCAGAAAAGGCAAATCTTGTACCCAGAAACCTAAAGAGGATAATCTGGATGCATATTCTTGCAACGATAACCTTGAACCATCCGATTTTCCACCTGAAGTAGACCATGCTGATTTGGTGACCGACGCACCTGTGACGTTCCAAATGCTTCAGCGGCTTTTACAGCAACAGACAAAGGACATTTGTGACAATTTTTCATTGCAAATCAAGGCTGTTACTAAACGTGTTGATGATATTGAAGAAGCTTTGACTGTTTACAACCAAGAAATACGTGACCTGCAATTTTCAATGAAGGCCATGGAGGAAGCGCTACGTGATGAGATCGCTGAGTGCAACCGTAAGTGGCTAGAGACTCATTGTTACTCTAGACGTAGAAATTTGCTTATATATGGTGTTCAGGAAAAGCCTAAGAAGAACATTATTGGAGTTGTGCAGTCATTCTTCAAGGATTCATTGAAAATCGATGCCGAGAGAGAGGATACGATGTTATTTGTTAATGTTCATCGTCTACCCTGTATGCCTCGAGCCGATGGAACTGAACTTCTAGGTCCCACTCCTATCATTGTCAAGTTTATGTCAATGTTCGATAGGTCCATTGTGGACATTTCGTTGGCTCTGAGGGACAATAAACAGAGTGTTTTGACCGACTTACCAGCTGTATTGAAACAGAAGAGAGGAAAACTGTCGGTGAAAGTGAAGGAACTTCGGAAATTGGGAATGTTTGCACGGATTCAGGAATCTAACTTTGATGTGAATATTGTGGTGAAACAAAACCCTCAAGACAAGTGGAAGAAGTGGGACGGTAATATTTGATTTGTATACTTTGTAACTAAGCTGCAAATAACTTGCAGCGTCATGTATATGTGGGGATATCAGGAAACTGTTATGGACTGAAACGAATGGGCCTTTTTGTGGAAGTCTGATCTTTACTGAGGTAACGGGTTGCAATTATTTTTTTTATTTTTTTTGTGTGTGCTCACTCGTGCCAGTTTGTAATGCTGCAAATATGTTTTTTTTTTCTTTCTTTTTTCCCCTCCCGATTATTGCCGGAGACTTTGATATTATGTATTCATTAGGATTTTCTTTGCTCATGTTGACTTTATTTTGATTGTTTCGATTGGAGCGGTACGCGTACTTCGGAAGTTGTTGAGTATAATTAGATTTGTGAAGAATGTGGTGTGAATGTGTATGAATGTGGGCTTCAAATATGTATATGTTGTATAATGTTCTATTTTCATTTTATGTTTCGATCTAATCTAATGTTCGTCATTGTACAGACATGAGTTTCTATGGCCAGTTATGATAACATTCTGCTCCCAGAATTGTTGGGGATTGAGTGATGCCAAAAAACGTAAGGATGTTTTCAATTTCTTAAAGAATAAGAGGCATGCTGTTTATTGTTTACAAGATACTCACTTTCCAACATCATTAGAATCTTATATTAGATCAAAGTGGGGTTGTGAATCTTCTTTTTCGTCGTATAATAGTCAGTCACGAGGTGTAGCTATTCTCATAAACAATAATTTTGAATTCAAGTTACATAATGAATATAAATGTGAAAGTGGAAATTTGCTTATTCTCGATATCACCTTGTGTGGTGTCAGAGTCATATTAGCTACTCTTTATGGTCCCAATATTGATATGACGGGATTCTACGTAAATTTATATAATAGGTTGAAAAATGTTTCCTAATGAGCATTATATTATTGTGGGCGATTGGAATCTTGTGATTAACCCGGATGTTGATACTCAAAACTATATTCACGTTAATAATCCATCTGCACGTGATGAAGTTTTAGATTTAGTTGGTAATCTTGGGTTGGTTGATGTTTGGAGAGATTTCCATCCTGAGGTTCAAAGATTTACCTGGTGTACCAATAATCCAGTCAAACAAGCGAGATTAGACTTTTTTTTGATCTCTGAATCATTGTATTTTTACGTCAAGGATTGTGATATTAAACCTGGCTATTGCACTGACCATTCTATGATCACAATGAAATTATTGTTTGGAAAGCATGAGAAGCGAAGCACTTACTGGAAATTTAATAACTCTTTATTGGGTTATATAGAATATAGTCAACAAGTGAAAGAGGTAATTTCCTGTGTTAAAAAGCAGTACTGTGCTTTAGTTTATAACCTTGATGTTATTGATGATATTCCTTGCTCAGACATTCATTTGAGAATTAGTGACCAACTATTTTTTGAAATACTGCTTATGGAAATCAGGGGTAAATCAATTTCTTATTCTTCATTTATTAAAAAGCAGAATAATATTAAAGAGGAAAACTTGTTGAAAGAAATTGAGTTGTTGGAAAATATGGCTTTTCAAGACCAAGTAATTATTGAATCACTAGAGATGAAGAAAAAGGAATTGCAAAAATTGCGTAAGATTAAGATGGATTGTGTTTATATTCGTTCTCGAGCTAAATGGATAATAGAAGGTGAGAGAGCCAGCAGTTATTTTTGTAGTCTTGAAAATAGAAATTACGTTAGCAAAGCTATGAACCTTCTTGAAACCAGCGATGGTATAGTTTTAAATGATTCTAAGAGATACTAAACAAGTCTTGAATTGCATTAACAACTGTGTTTTAAATAGTAATTGTCTTCTTGCGAGCATGGATGTTATAAATCTATATGGCTGTATTCCACACGAATGTGCGCTGTCGTCTGTTGCCTATTATTTATCCAATTGGGACTCTAAAATTAATCCTCCTAAAGTCTTCATATTGGAGTTGTTGGATCTTGTACTGAGTTGAAATTATATGGAATATGCTTCGCATTGGTACATCCAGGAAAGCGGGACGGCAATGGGTACTCCCGTAGCGCCCTCCGTTGCTGGATTAGTAGTGGGGCAGTGAGAAGAAAGTTTCATTTTAGATCCAAACGTGAACCCTTTCCATCCAAAAATACAATTATGGAAGCGATATATAGATGACATACTGTTGTTTTGGGATGGGACTCATGAGGAACTGATTGATTTTGTTTTTTACGTTAATCAGAGTTCGTCTTTTTTAAAGTTCACATGTGAGTCTAGTTGTAACACGATCACGTTTTTGGACCTTAAAATTACTAAGGATCCAACTGGTAAATTACATTCAACTATTTACCGTAAAGAGATGGAACGGAATTCTCTCTTACATGCTTCGAGCAATCATCCATAACATTTGAAGAATAACATTCCTTTTGCGCAGTTTCTGAGATTAAGACGTAATTGTTCTGTTCTAAATGACTTTGAGGATGAAAGCCAAGAAATGGTGACTCGCTTTATGGAACGTGGTTATACCTCTCGATGTGTGATGCAAGCTCTTCACCGAGCACGGAACACCCCTAGAGATGTTCTGTTAACAGATAAGAATAAATCGAGTAGTCAAAAACGCATTTGTTTTATAACTGAGGTTAATCATTGTTCCAGCAAAATTAAGAAAATTATTCGTCAACACTGGCCCATTCTTAAAGTAGAACCATCTTTGATGGATGTACCTTCACCAGTATTCTCTTTCCGAAGAGCACGAACCATAAAAAATGTTGTCATGAGGACACAAGTTGCTGCGGTTAAATCTACGTGGCTCTCTCCTGTTGGAATGTATCGTTGCAACAATTGTGCTCAATGTAATAACAGCGTCAATGCGAAATCTTTTAATCATCCACTGACTGGACGTAAAATTCCTATTCGTCAATTTATAAATTGCAAATCAACTCATGTCATCTATATGCTTACATGTCCTTGTGGTAAGATATATGTTGGACAGACAAAAAGATGTTTAAAATTACGTGTTGCTGAACATAAAACTGCGATTCGGTCAGCCAATTTAGATTATGCAATGGCGAAACACTACATTGAAGCCAACCATGGTTCCCCTTCATCTCTTAGATTCGTTGGGATCGAGATAATCATTCTTTGTCGAAGAGGAGGTGATATTCTCCGGAAGTTAGCTCAAAGAGAAATGTACTGGATTTACACTTTAAAATCAATGACTCCTAGTGGTCTAAATGAAGACTTTAGTCTGAAATGTTTTTTGTAATTCAATGCATTACTCTTATTATACTCTTCTGTGTGATTATAATAATGTTTTTCTAAGTGTATTCATGTGTATCCAATGCCTGAGTGACTTTGCTATATATGGTCAAATTGAACAATGGAATGATTGAACCATCTGAATTTGTATAATTGCCTGCAACTGCAATTCGTGTATTGTGGAAATTATATATTAGCCATGTTTCATTCATTCTTACACTCTGACGAAGGCTTGATTTAGCCGAAATGCGTTAGCGCTTTTTAGTGTTTGCCGATAATAAAGGTATATCTATATGCCGTCTTGATTTGTTTATTTGGATGTGCGACCATTCTCAACGTTGAGATTATCACGATTCTAATGATATTGTTTGTGAGGTCAAGGATTTCTATAAGAAGTTGTATGCCTCTCGTGAATGTACCTTTCAGGATATTAATTTAAATGAGTTATTGTCTCCTATTGATTTACCTAGACTTGATCCAAATGAAGCTAAATTACTTGAAACTTTGTTATGTTATGATGAAGTTGCTAAATCTTTGTATAAAATGAATAGTAACAAAAGCCCAGGATCTGATGGTTTTTCAGTGGAATTTTTTAAATTCTTTTGGAAGGACCTTGGTTATTTTTTGGTGAGATCACTTAATGATGGCTTTATTAAAGGTGAACTTTCAGTTACTCAGAGGATGGGTGTTATAACATGCATTCCTAAGGGAAATAACCCTAAACAGTTTATAACTAATTGGCGTCCAATATCCTTATTAAATGTGTCCTATAAGATTGCATCTTCTTGCATCGCTGAACGGCTTAAGAAATATTTACTTAAACTTATTCATGAGGATCAGACAGGTTTTATGGTTAATCGTTATATTGGTGATAATATACGATTACTTTATGATGTAATAAGTTTTACAGAGAAGACCCATATGGAAGGCATGCTTTTACTGATAGATTTTGAGAAAGCTTTTGATTCGGTATCTTGGTCATTTATCCACAAAGTCCTGTCTTTTTTTGGCTTTGGTAAAATGATAAGGCAGTGGATTTCCGTATTTTATAGTAATATTTATTCTTCAGTTGTAGTTAATGGGAAGTTTCATCCTCCTTTGCAATTGGCAGAGGTTGTCGTGAAGGTGATCCTTTGTCACCGTACATTTTTTTACTTTGAGTTGAAATTCTTGCTGATATGGTTCGTAAGAACAAAGACATCACTGGAATAAAAATAAATGATTGTGAGCATTGTGTATCATACCATGCTGATGATACATCATTTATTCTTGATGGCTCAGAATCTTCTCTTCAAGCAACAGTTCAGGTGCTTAATCAGTTTTCACTCATGTCAGGTCTGAGAATTAATTTTCATAAGTCTGAGATTGTTTGGATTGGTTCAAAAAAAGGTAGTGGTGTAACATATCTGCCTCATTGTAAATTTAAATGGAATCTCCCAACATTTTCTGTGCTGGGCATTGTATTTAGCTCTGAAAATCTTGGGTCAATTGAATTACCTAAATAAGCTTGCAGAAATTAGAATTATTATTGCAAAGTGGATGAAAAGAACGTTGACCCCTATTGGGAAAATTGCTGTCATTAAATCCCTTTTAATTTCCATGTTGAATTATTTGCTGCTAACATTGCCTAATCCTCCTGATTTATTTTTGAAGGAACTTCATGGTATGTTGTTCAAATTTTTATGGGATGGTAAACCTGATCGAATTAAAAGGGATATTATTTGTAAACCTGTCAGCGAAGGTGGTTTAGGAATGATTAATATTTACAATTATGTCACTTCTCTCAAATTGACATGGATTCATAAACTCCTTCGTGAAGATGATAGACCATGGAAAACTGCATTACTAAGGGAAGTGGAGGATGTTCGGAATGTTGCTTTCTTGGGGAGAGACTTTTTGAAGAAATTAAAAACTAGAACTGATAATTTATTTTGGAAGGATTGTTTTCATGCTCTTTTACAGTTTAGTATAAAAGTTCAAGTTTCTTCATTTACTGATTTTTTGTCAGAACCTATTTTCTTTAATCCATCTATTAGAATAGGTAAGAAATCTTTTTGCAAGTTGTGGTTTCCAAGAGTGTCTCAAGTCCGTGACTTTTTACATAATCATGGTGAATTTCTTTCCTTTGAAGATTTCAAATCTCGCTATGATATTAATGTAGTTTTTTGGAATTCTATGGTATTATTGGTGCTGTTAAAACTTTTAGAAGATTATTCCTGAAAAGGTTTGATTGATTCAACTCCAGTTATGCAGAAAATAGAGTCTGTGAAAAAAGGCTCAAAAGCTTATTATATCCTTACACATTCTTCGACTATTCCCATATCTCAAAGTGGCAAATTAATTTCACTTCAGAATTAAATTGGTCTATAATTTACAGAAAGTATTTTGAAACTACTCAAGAAACAAAACTTCGTTGGTTTCAGTTTAGATTAGTCCATAGAATATTAACCACAAACGTATATTTGTCCAAGTTGCATATAATAGACTCTGCAAATTGTAATTTTTGTGATAATTGTGGGGAAACTTTAATACATTTATTTTGGGATTGTAATATTGTACGGCGTTTTTGGGATGATCTTGTAAAATGGATATCTGAAAAGTGCGGTTATGTTTGTGGTCTCAATCTTTCACCTGAACTTGTTATATTTGGTGGTGACAATCTAACAAAGATTGATAGTGTGCTGGATCTGATATTGTTACTTGCTAAATTTTATATATATAAATGCAGGTGTGCAAAACGTGAACGAAATATAACAGCTTTTAAGAATGAACTTGGTTTGAGATATTCAATTGAGAAAAAAATACACTTCTGTAACAAAACAGTGGACAAGTTTCAATCCAAGTGGAGGCAGTATCATACTTTGTTTGAATAAGATCCATTCAGATAAATATGAAATATTCTTAGTATCTCTGCTACCATATGTTGCACAACTGTGATGTCTGCATTTTCTTTGTTATAGGAAGCCTGTATGAAAGGGTGTGAATGAGTGTAAACATGTTTTTTTGTGTTTGTCAATGAAAAAGTTTGTTTTTATTGTTTTGGAAATGTGGATTTTTTTCTGTTGTTAAAAAAAAAAAAAAAAAAAAAAAATTATTAATGCATCAGAAACCAGTGTGCACCTGCGTTCCCCACAAATGTAGCCTATTCTTTTGAATGCTGAAACATTTTTTGATCAAGTGCAATCTTAGAATAAATTAGGTTGCACTGCTGAAAAAAAAATAGCTGAAATGGGAAATGGAATTCAGAGACAGTATTCGATTAATTAATTATTTGTTTTTTTTTCATCCCTGCAATATCACCATTCAGTACAATGTCAATGTAGCCCATCGGTAATCTTTGTCATTCCTCAATAATTTTTTAATAACTGCAGGCATAGAGTATATTAGTCTTGATTATTCAGCAAAACTTGAAATTTGTAATTGAAATATTACTGAAGTTATCACGGAACAGTGATTTTTTTTCAGTTTTTGGCCCCTGGTGGCCAATCTAGAAATAGTAAATTGTCCAAAATCGAATCAGTTCTTCCTCTTTATGATACTTACTTATATGCAAAACTTGGAATTTATAATTGAAATATTATAGCAGTTATCCCGTTAACACGTAGTGCGGCGGCGGCGGCGGTCGGACCAAAAACATAATATCCCCCGGAACGCCATTTGGCGTTCGGGGATATAATAATAATACAGCCTGATCTTTGTCTGCAACTGTGCAGAAATGCCTGGTTTAAACAGAATGAATACATGCAAATAAAAAAATAAAAAAACATTTGAATGTGGATTCAGAATTGGTCAATGTTGAAGTTTCAAACTATTTGGTAGTCAGCCCTAATTTAAAAATACCTACACTTGGTGATTTCAATGCCCTAGTGGGGAATGAGCATGTACCTTATTGGACCAAAATCATTAGGTCACCATGGCATTGGCAAAGAAAATTCAAATGGCACGCTCCTGCCATCCTGCCGTTTCTTTCTCGGCACAGAAATGACTGTTTCTGTGCAGAGAAAGAAACAGTCATTGCCAGCAGGGTCATTCCACGCAAACGTCCGAATGCCCCCGCTCAACCATCTCAGATTTGACTGAAAAAATTCCAGCAGGTTCACACACTTCCCAAAAGGTAAAGTCCTAAATTTTAGCTCCCAACTCCTTATAGTTTTGTCATAAAAAAACTTTTTGTCAACTACCCCCTGACCTGTTTTGAGTTTTCTGAGGAGCCAATTTCAGATTGTTGTGTCTACAAAACTATATAAGGTAGGTCCTTCAAATTTTCAAGGGTTGAAATCTGGCAAAAGAACTTTTACACATGTGCTTTTCGTTTATCACAGAATTCTGGGGGCTTGAATTTGATCGTAAATTCTACTCTTCAAATATGACTGCATTTGAAGGACTGTGGATAGTGCAATTTCAAAGACAGAGGTTTGATATTGAACATACACCATCTCACATGCTGTGTACTTCGTATTTTAAAACTGGCCCTCTGTGATGAATGGTCTAGAAAATATTAAGGTTTAAAAATGGAAAAAATAAATTTGGAGCCATATTTGCCATGTAATACCAAAAAAATGGCAGCACCCAACAACATAAAACTGACTGCTTTAGAAAGAATAGATGTCTGTTTTTAACATATCCAAAATTTGTGATGGTGTTTTGCCTTATTTTTGCTAAATTAATTTTTGAAAATGTGGTGTTTGCATACACGCATAGCATTCATGGCCTATGAAGGCACTTTCAGAAGCTAAGAAAACACTAAATTAATTTATAACAAACAGCTTAAACTCAACAAAATGCTTTATTTGATTAAACATTAACTACACTTAAAAGCCTATATGCAATATTTAGATATTTAGCTCCAATATAGGTGAAAATGAAACTTGTTATAAACCATTACATTTCTGTTGTACCACGATAAACCAAAAATAACCTGTATGCTTCAGTAATTATCCATGATAAAAAGTAATTGACAGTCTAGAAGAAACAATTATGAATATTCTTATGATTTATGGATGATTCATTAAATAAATTATAAAGTTGGTAACTTTCAGACAACTATTGTAAATTATCTTAACTCCTTCAGGAAACTTTGATGCTTTCATGTCACATTCCAAAATTGTATATATACGTCCAGCTGTAGAGCCAGGAGAAAAGAATAAAAATCCAGGTTTATTTTCCTGTGGTACAAACATACAGTTGCATCATGTGGTACATCATCCTCCAAACCACACCTCTGCTTCAGGAGCATTTGGTCATCATTTGACAGTGAGGTGTAGAGATCAGCTGATTTGTACTGAAACAATAGAAGCATAACATTTCATGAATGCTTATTAAATTGACTCATACTACATTCACAGTTATCAGGAAAGTTTAAATAGTAAGTTAAAAATACTGGTGTTCACCACATAAGTCAGTCAATAACATCTAGATCCTGAGGTGAAGCTGCAAAGAGTAGTTGCAAGAAAAATATTAATGTAAAGTAGTGAGACTTACATTGCATAACTTTTGGTGTAATCCAAACTGTGGCAGTCTTCAGCTCATCCCAAAGCAGCTCCAATAAAACATGGAACCAATGATGCCATCTTGAAGACTTGGTGCCTGTTCACTCTTGTCATATATATTGTAGATCTGACTACTAATGGCTTGTTCTAAATACAGTCGTGAACAATTCCAAAGTGCTTTGGAATCTGATTGTTAAAACCACATGTGGAGGTGGTTTCACGCGTGTATCCACAGTAAGTTCTGTAGTATGAATGCTCAATTTAACACATTTCTATCTCTATATCTAAAGACTACACATGGGTTACCCTTCAAGTATAGTTTATTATGAATCAAATGAAGCATTTTGATGAGTTTAAGCTGTGTGTCATGAATTCAGGGTGTTTTCTTTGCTTCTGAAAGTGCCTTCATAGGCCATGAATGCTATGCGTGTATGCAAACACCACAAATTTCAAAAATTTATTTTGCAAATATAAAGCAGAACACCATCGCAAATTTTGTATGTTAAAAATAGACTTCTAATCTTTCTAAAACAGTCAATTTTATGTTGTTGGGTGCTGTCATTTTTTAGCTGCGACCAAGCAGCTCTATGAACGCTTCTGTCCGTCCGTCTGTGACACCTTTTTCACCATGTTCCTGTCGTCGTTTCATCATGAAATTTTCAGGAGTTATTGACCTTCACCAAATTGATGTCAATGCACAAGGTCGAGGTCAAAGGTCAAGTTCACAGAGGTCACGACCTTGTTTGCGGGTTTTCGCGCTGTAACTCCAGTTAGAATTCATGGATCACTATGAAATTTTGGAAATAGCTTCTAGGCATCGAGGAGGTGTTCCCTATTGTTTTTCAAGGTCATCCGTTAAATCCTAAGGTCACACAGGTAAAAAAAAGTCAATTTTGCCCGATTTGACGGTTTTCGCACCATAACTCAACTTTAATTCAAGGAATGGCTATGAAATCTTCGAACAAGCTTCTTGGTATAGAGGAGGGGTTCCCTATTGATTTTCAAGGTCATCTGTTGAATCCCAAGGTCACACTGGTCAAAAAAGTGTCGATTTTGCCCCGATTTCACAGTTATGCACCGTAACTCGAGTTTAACTCGATGGATGGTTATTAAATCTTACAACAAGCTTCTTGGTACAGAGGAAGGGTTCCCTATTGATTTTCAAGGTCATTTGCCAATTTCGAGGTCACACTTGTACAAGAAACCACCAGTCATGGACACTAGGCCATGTGACGGATGCTAGGCCAGGTCGCAGCTATTAGATCCCTCTGATCTACTTCTTTGGAATAACATGGCAAAAATAGCACCAAATTTATTTTTTCCATTTTTAAACCTTAATATCTTCCAGACCGTTCATTACAGAGGGCCAGTTTTAAAATACGAAGTACACAGCATGTGTGAGATCATGTATGTTCAATATCAAACCTCGGTCTTTGAAATTGCACTTTCCACAGTCCTTCAAATATGCAGTCATATTTGAAGAGTAGAATTTTCGATCAAATTCAAGCCCTCAGAATTCAGTGATAAACGAAAAGCACATGTGTAAACAAAGTCCATATTCTACAAGTACTTTTGCCAGATTTCAACCCTTGAAAATTTGAAGGACCTACCTTAAATAGTTTTGTAGATACAACAATCTGAAAGTGGCTCCTCAGAAAACTCTGCTCAAAACAGGTCAGGGGGTAGTAGACAGAATGTTTTTTTATGACAAAACTATAAGGAGTTGGGAGCTAAAATTTGGGACTTTTGCTATTGGGAAGTGTGTGAACCTCCTGGAATTTTTTCAGTCAAATCTGAGACAGTTGAGCGGGGGCATTCGGACGTTTGGCGTGGAATGACCCAGCACACTTTTTTTTTTTTTTTTTTTTTTAATAAATTTGGCATCTCCAATCCCACCCGAATCTGGAATGCCCAATTAGTGAACTATGTACAAAGCTTGCTCGTATGCGACCCCTTGCTGCCAACTCAGGATAGTGAAGACAGCTCACGGCTCTCCTCCGAAGCACGTGTCCGTCAGCCACTGATTCTTATACACTCATTGGTCGAATCCTCGTAAGTTCCGAACGAGGGCGGAGGATACCCGGTCGTGAACAAACCCAGAGTCTCCCTGACGAGTGCCCGTGTGGCCAACAGGAGGCGCTGGAGCAACGAACAAAGCTGTTAATCTTAACCCAAATCCGACAGTCCCTTCCCAATTTGAAACCCTGTAGCGCGATCGCCAATTGTGCGCTACTCTGAAAAAGCTGCCGACCCCTGCCGGTGGGTACGCCGGGGTTCGAACCCGCGACGTGATAGACACTTCTGCATTGCAGCGCAGTGCCTTAACCGAGTGAGCTATCCGGCAGCTGACCCAGCACACTCTTTGAACAGAAATTCAGTTTCAAGTCAACATGGAGACGACCACGCTGTGGTCATTTTCCCCAGATAAATTTCATTCACATCACTCAAGTCATGTTGTCTGATGATAAAGTAATACGTACAGCGAAAACAACTACATGCCTCTCAGATCATGCACTACTGAGAGGCAAAGTTTCCATTCCTTTCAGACAGAAACACCATTATTGTCGTGCCAAAACCATCAGAAGGCTTGATGTCGATAAGCTTGCGACCTCTGAGGCA
The DNA here is from genome assembly GCA_029721435.1 of Gymnothorax reevesii. Taxonomy (NCBI): domain Eukaryota; kingdom Metazoa; phylum Chordata; class Actinopteri; order Anguilliformes; family Muraenidae; genus Gymnothorax; species Gymnothorax reevesii. The sequence goes on along the minus strand of CM056578.1, from coordinate 67,374,367 downwards.
AAAGATATCCTAAAAATAAACATAACAGCTTGGAGACTTTGACCACATAAATCACACCGATTCTGTTACTACTCGCTGGAAAGATCATCAGATTGGGATCCATCAGGCATCAGCAGACACAATAGGGTTCATGAAAAGGAGCCTTAAAGATTGCTTTGATAAGGAAGATGCATCAAGCTGCACACCCTCCACATCGAATGTACCAACGACAAGAAATCAGGAAAAGATATACAGCTAAAACAAAGCAAGGCAAATGGAACAAGCCAAACTACATGATATGAAAGATAACTGTTGGATTGAGATAATAAAGGATCTGAAGACAGCAGCAGATGGAAATGATGTCAGGAAATTCTACCGTGAACCCAAAACTGTATGGTGCTTCATCTATTGGCGTGAGCCCACTTAATCTAGATAGACAGATCCTAATGAAAGAATCAGCGCTTATGACAGAACAGTCAGCACAGCACTTCAATCAGCTACTAAACTGCCAGTCACACATCTCCGAAGAAGTATTCGATTAAATACAACTCATCAGGATAGTGTCTGTCAATAAAAAAGACTATTTCTGCTTAAATTTTTGCAAAAATGTTTCCAGCTTCCGTGTTCACATAATTTAAAAAATTGGACCAAGGGTCCTGTAGCTTACCGGCAAGCAGTCTAACAGTTATAATACAAGTTTGACATTTGAATCAATGAAAATCAATGTCAAGGTCACTAAATAAAAGTTCACATACATTTGTAAGACCTTCTGTAATACAATCCTACGCTCTGAAGCAGTTTTGGTGATATTAGTCATTAAAATATGTCAATATGTATTCAATTTGTCAATTGTGAACTTAAAGGTCACAGAACGTCAAATTGTGGTCGCCAAATTGACTTCATATATGAATTCCTATATGTCTCTAATACAAATCTAGACTCCATCTGTGACCAATTTGGCAAGACAAGTCATTTTAATTGTATTATGTCAAGTTTGACCTTCAAATGTCATCAACAGTCAAGCTGAATGTCACCAAATGAAAGTTCATGTGTGACTTCCTACCTAGGCTCCATCTGTGACCTTTTCAGCGATAGAAGTAATTGAATTTTCTCTAGGTCAAGTTAGACCTTCGAAGCTCAATATGAAGGTCCCCAAATAAAAGTTCATATATGACTTCCTATACGTCTCCAAAACAAACCTTCACTCCATTTGTAACGATTTTGCTGATATAAGTCATTGAAATTTCACTGCATAGTTTGGCCGTTCAAGGTCACTGAAGGTCCATTTCAAGGTCACTCAATGAAACTTTGAATGAATGACTTCCTATATGGCCACAATAAAAACCTAAGCTCTATCTTTTATAGTTTTGGTGATAGATGTCATTGAAATTTCACGATATGAAGTTTGACCTTCGAAGGTCACCGAAGGTCAAGTTCAAGGCCACCAAATGAAAGTTCATATATGACTTCCTATACATCTCCAGTACGAACTGAAACTATCTGTAACCATTTTGCTGATATATGTCATTAAAACTTCACTATAAAGTTTGGGCATTCAAGGTCACTGAGAGTCAAGTTCAATGTCTTCAAATGAAAGTTCATGTATGACTTCCCATACATCTCCACTACGAACTGAAACTATCTGTAACAATTTTGCTGGAGTCATTCAAATTTCACTGGGAAGTTTGGGCATTCAAGGTCATAAGCACACACACACCTAAGCTCTAAATCCCAGATTAACCTTTTATAATGCATTTTTTCCATTTGACCTTGACCTTGAGGCTCAAGGTGAAATTTGAACAACCGAGAATGTTTGGCATACATGATTCCCTTTAGGTTCCATATCTAAGCTCTAAATGTCATAATAAGCAAGTTACAGCTCATTTTTGCCATTTGGCCTTGACCTTGAGGCCCAAGGTCAAATGTGACTGACTCACAATGTTCGGCATACCTGATTCCCTGTAGGTGCCTCATGCATACCTAAGCTCTACATGCTATATTAAGAGAGTTTTAGCACATTTTTTCCATTTGACCTTAAGGACCAAGGTGAAAAGTGACTGACTCACAATGTTCGGCATATCTGATTACCTATAACTGCCTCATACATGCCTAAGCGCTAAATGCTATATTAAGAGAGTTATAGCACAAAACACCCCAAAAAATGATGAAGTCCAGACACATTGCCTAGGTGGCGCTATGAAGGAGCGTTACACCGTTGAAGCAGGTCATGATACTGATTGCATTACTGCGATTAAAAAAATTCATCAGACAGTTTGAGAAAATTGCACTTCAGTGCCAAAAATGGCCATTTTCGACATAAAAATGGCCGCCAAGTTGAAACGAACGATTCGATCAAAAAAATTTTTACTCGGGCATTAACTTGATGACCCATTTGATCACATCCCCAAATTTTTAAAAAAATTCATCAGACCGTTTTAGAGAAACGGCTCTAAATGGACGACGCCTACGATGCCGCCGGAGGCAAAGTGACGATAATTGATTACAGGCCCACGGCCCGCAACCTAAAAATATTCTACGGATGGCGTTTTATGAACTTGCATACAATTTCTACCTTGACAAAGACTTATCAGAACTCTGACGTCACAATTTGGTCAACATAGCGGCCTGCCATTGTGTAATTTTTAGGGTCTGAAATCAAGACTAAATTTCTCCTTGTCCATTCCTCAGCAACAGTGGAGTTTTCCGAGTGATGTACACAAGTTTCAGTGGAACAGGCTTTAAAACGTCTCGGCAATGTACTTTAAAGAGGGCAAAAACATTTTTTTTGCAAGAGAGCATTTTTTTCCCCACATAGAGGAAGTTGGAGTGAAATCTAACCATCATTCTTTGACAATCAACATAAATGTTTGATGTTAGTTGCAGCCTTCCAGCTGGTGATAAGATAAACAACCTCATTTAGAGCAGCCTAATGTCATTGCATGAACAAGCCAAACTGTACTGCAATCAAAGGGCCAAAAGACGGAGCCTCATTTGGCCACAGCCTCCAGGTAAATTAGACAAAACCTAAAGGGAGTCTAAATAGCTACTTACCATACTTCTCAGGGGTACACAACTCTGACTTGAGTATTGAGTTGCCTTCCCTGTCATTCAACACTGTGATCTGGCAACCCGATATGGGATGGCAAGGTGGGTCCGACACTGCGCTTTGCTCATTCATTATTGTAAGGATTTGTAATCCGCAGCCGTCTCAATCCACAATATGATCGGGCTTGTTAAGCCTGCTTTGATTTCCAGTGGAGTAGATCACATTAAAATAGTGTAAATTCCTGATGTGTACTGGGACGGTCCTGCCAGGATTGGGACAGCAGGTGTTAAAGGGGTGGGGCAAGTCATTTTATACACATTTTAGTGCTTCCTGCACGGTTTTTGGTCTGCATATCACCCTCTGACCTCCAATACCTGGTGAGGCGGAAGACCCTCCCTTCTGTCCACGCAGCCACACAAAGCCATCTTACCTTTGAAGATCAGATATTACATGCTTACTATAGTGGGGGATTTACCTGTACTTCTTCATCAGATCCCACACGAAATGGATAGCCCTGACCATATCCACTTTCACCATGCTGAAAACATGTGGAAGTGACTCAAAAGGAAATTATCATTGGGAAAACAATAGTGCTGGTCCTTTTGCAGGCGTGTTTAAATTCCAAGAGGGTGCAACTCCGCCACCCCCACTCCTATGCCCCTCAAAATTGCCCCTGTCAGGTTAGGCTCCCAGCTGCATGTCCACCATTTTATGCTCATCAACCAAAGCAGCACAGCGCTCTTTAGCCCTAACATAGAGCTTACTGAAACACAACTCTCACTTTCGATGGCGCTGCTGTGCTGACGACACGGGCTCTAGTGCTGTCGCGAGTCACAACTGGTTTCACTTTTCTTTTTTTTAGTCCTAATTTCATGTCGACTTGATCCTTGTCTTAGGTGTCAGATGCATATTTCAACAGTGCACAAGAACCTGTTGTTCACCAGGAGACAAAGCTCGACCAACGGCTGCTTGCAGTCAGCCGCCCGAATGTTCTGCCAGCATAAGCTACTTTGCTGAACTATAGTGGTGTTTTTGTCAGTGCGGAGGTCATCTCTGACATTCGATGAACTCCTCTGCAAGATTTTTTACTCACAAACAATTCATCCAGACAAACTGCTTGTCTACTTGAGAGGACTTGCTAGGTCTGCGTCACGAGGGGGACACACCACCACAGCATCAACCAATTTAGCCAATGCTACATTGGAGAAAGAGGGACATCGTTGAGGTAACAAACCACCGGTACCATCGATTTTATCAAGCAATGAGAGGTCGCCGCACGACATGGAGGAGGTCCGCACATGATAGATACATCCACAAATACAGAGATGCCACCATTATAATAATGACTGAATCACAACTCCGCCAGGACATAAAGGACAATACGCTGGAGCACAATACGCTGTGTACATTCCTCCAAGCAGAAATACAATAAGAGCTACAAATCGCCCGACAGAATGTGTTCACACAAAACTCCAGTGTACTGATGGTGCCCTCCTTATTATCCTCGGTGACCTCAACCACTGCAAACTGGAGTTAGCGCTACCTGGCGTTACGTTAGAAGTGTAACAAGAAATGAAAAAGTGTTGGACAAATGCTTCGGGAACAAAGTAAAGACTCTCCCTCCGTTCACCAACCCTGATCATTCCACTGTCCACGGTAGGCCCACTTATTAACCTGCTCTTAAGTCACACAAGCCCCAGCACAAGAATGTGTGGTCTGCGGACAGGGTTGAAACATTCAATGGTTGTTTCCTCAACACGGACTGCAGCATCTTCTATAATCTGGAGCTTGATGAGGCAGATACAATTACCGACTATAATAAATTTTGCATTGACACCATTGTGTCCGAAAAGGACATTTCACTTTTCCCTGACAATAAGCCACACATAAGAAAGGAGGTTAAAGTATGTGTCAATGAAAAGAAGCAAGCTTTTAAGAACAAAGATCCAAGAGGTGTGGCCACAGCTGAGAAAGAACTTGGCCTGCTTCAGAGGAAGGCAAGAGACAATTGAGCAGAGCTTCACCGCTATGGACAGTAAAAGGGGATTGTATGAAAAACTTAACACACGTGAGTTCCAGTAGGATACAGTTCGTCTTTCTTGATGAACAGGACAGAAAAAACAACCTTAATGAATTTTCTCTCAAATTTGATGCCAAGAACTTTTGAAAAGAGGGCGTGGAGGTCATGAACACTATGAATACCACCGTTGAGGCCTGCAGATTGAAGGTGGAACCTCAGTTTGTACAGAATCTTTTTAGTAAGGTGTGCAATAAGAAATCAACGGAGCTGGACAGTTCGCTTTCAATTCTGCTAAAAACTGTTATGCTGAACTTGTTGATGCTCGGTGTCCAATTTTGCCAAAAGTCTGCAGACAGTTATGCAGTCCCAGCCCACTGAAAAAAAGTCCTAAATCATTCTTGTGCCCAAAACATCATTCAAATCTGACAATAATGACTTCAGACCAGTGGCATCTGTTGTAATGAGATGTTTTCAGAGAGTTACTGTTAACATTTAAGACCGAAGTTGTTCTATTTCTGGGCCCTCTTCAGTTTGCGTACACACTGGGTCAGAGTACAGAGGATGCCGTTATCTGTGTGACTCATCTCATCGGCAAACACTGAAAAGACCAAGCTTTTGCCCGAATTTTATTTGCAGATATTAGTTCAGCTTTGAACACGCTCCAACCACACCTGCTTATGAAGAAGTTTAACGACCTACCGGTTAATCCTTGTATTATTAAACGGTTTTATTCCTTTTTAGCATGCAAGTCCCAACAGGTCAAGGTTAATGGCTCTCTTTCAATGACAAAACACAGTCGCACAGGGGCACCTCAAGGTAGCCTGAGCTTCCCCTTACGGTTTATACTGTACACTTTGAATGCAGAAGCAGTCAACCAAACAATTATACCATCAAATTCTCTGGTGCACAATTATTTTATCATAGCTTTATAGTGCCGTCTGTCCTGTTTACCACCATGAGTTTGCCACCTTCAAAGACTGGTGTGACAACAACCACCTTATTTTTAATGTAAACAAGACCAAAGAAATCATTTCTGACCCCAGAGTGGTGATAGCTCATAACCCTGTGAACATTATCAACTGTGCTAGCGAGCAGGTTCACACATATATGTGCCTAGGCATATATTTGGATAAAAAAACTGAACTGGTCTGCTCGTGTTGAGTATGTGTGTGCCAGGCTGGCACAGAGACTACACTTTCTACACAAATTGAGAGTGTTTGGTGTGTGCACAAATAAAATGATTACATTCTAGAATGTAGTACTTGATAGCGTTATCGGGTATGGCATGGCCGCTCGATATGGCACCCTAAATGTTAAGCTAAAATCAAAAATAAATGGTTAAAATAGCTATGAAAGCGATTGGGAGGAAAGAATAAGTTCCTACATTCCATTTATAAATGATTTGTTGTCAGACAAGCGTATAAAATTGAAAGTGACTCCACACACACTATACATTCTGAATATGAGCGTTTACCCTCAGGCTGATGTTATAGAGCCCATTAGTCTAATCGCTTTAAGCCTTCTCCTTCTGATCTCAGTCACATTGCTGAACAAATAACCAGCTAAACCTGGCCGCTGTTGAACCAGTCCAATGCACAATATTTTACTTGTATTATTCTCTCAAAAATTTTGGCTTTTACACTGCATTTATGTTTTGCAGTATTGTAAAATTTGCATATGTAAGAATTAGGGATTAACATATTTTCATCATATCATCTTTAATGATATAGAATTCATGGAAAAAATATGGTATTGTAACTGACCATATGCCCGAATAAGGATGTGAAAATAAGCAATTTTTAGAAAATTTTGAACTCAAGAAAAATTAAAAGAAATTGTTCTGGCTCTAGCAATGCATTGATAAATGTGGTTGTCCTCTAGATGCGGCTCAATATGTCAAAAATAACTATAGAAAAAATGCTTTCAATGCTTTATCTAGCATACCCTTTGAGTTACTAGGGTTCAAATAAGGCAGTGATTTTTAACATTTTTAATTTTCAGCCATTTTTAGACCCTTGTGAGAAGAAATGGGTAAAAGCCACAGCAAATTTGACAGTATTTTCATAATCTACAGAAAATGTTAGCCCAAGCCACTTTATTTCAAAGCTGTACATTGGAAAGCAGTGTTTCCCATACATTGACGAGATTATGGCGGCCTGCCATAATCTAATTTACCCCCGCCATAGTCTCAATATGCGCAATTGGCGCATTGAACATACATGCGCATGTTTGGGGGAAAAAGAAAAAAAAGAAAAAAAAAAAACGGACAAATTAAATTTGCACCAAGAGGCAAGTTTGGTAAATCAAAATTTCCAGGGGCTGTAACTTCAAAACTATTTGTGTTACAGAGCTAAATTTTGGGTTGCTGCATAAATATCGTAGAGGAGCAGCTGTGATTTTTTTTTTCAAAAGGATCTGAAGGGGTGACCTGGGAGCCACTGGTTGATTTGAGCTGGAATGACCCTGAAGTGGTGAGCAGACTTTCTAGGCAGAATCAATAAAGAGGCTAGAGTAGAAGTCTGCACAGCGAGCCACAAATTTATTATAAGACAAACATGTTTTGGCTACCGCCATTCTCAACGTCTCATAATAATCTACTTAAGCTGAAAAAATCTCCCAGCTCTCTCTCTGTTTGCACATGCATCACTGCTTACACAAGTTCTGCTGCCTGCTCCTCAGCCCCACTACCACCCCAGCAGCAACTGGCTAGCCCTGGCTAAAAGGGGGGGTAAGAATTTTAATCATCAGTCCCCGTTGTCAAGTAAACTTATCTGTGGGGAGTGATGAAGTCAGAGCCAAGATGCCAAACTCTATGTTCCGCTATAGTTGCAAAACATCTCAATGTGAGTTGACTGACTGAAATACAGGAAGTACCGTTAAATGCTCTGTCAAATTCCTTTGTACAGTGTCTTGAAATAAATGAAAAGATCATTTAAAAACTTTAGTTTGCATTTCCTCATATTCTGCTTGTGTTGCACTTCATTTACAATGAAGTCCTGAACAATTCAAAGAGACAATTTGCAAATCACAAAATAAAACGGGATAGGACTAATACTTTTACACAATACTGCATTTAACTAGGCACACATCATTTTTGTGAGAAGCTTGCAGATTTCTCCACCACAGGTAACATTCTGCAACCTCACATTCTAAAGAAATATTATTAATAAAGCATCTTCACTGTAGAGACTTACATATTTTGAAATACAATTAGGATTGATTTCCTACACTCCTCACCTCCATCCAATTCAAAGGTAAACCATTGCCAGTTAGCCTTTGTTTGCCACAAAAACAGCTCCAGTTGCTTCAGCTCCAACAGTACATGCCCTGGCCAGAAAACCCCATTGTCCCTTGGCCCCCCATGAGAAAGGAAAGCGGCATCTTTTATTTCCACTTATTTAACATTTGGTGTGAATCGGGTATTCAGGTTGCAGATAAAAGAAAACCATTCTGCCATTATCTGTAGTTTTTGCCCCTCTTTTTCCATGAAGGGAACAAATAAACGGTGGCGTCATAACTACTCTAAGAGAGAGGGTGAGGGAAGCCATAAAGACTTCCATGGCCAAAGGTGGTCAAATAAAGCTTGAGCAAATTTTTGCTTTTAATGCATGAAATGAAGCTGAGGTTATTTTGTTACTCGGACTCCTTAACAGGGGAGAGAAGGACAAAAGTTTCAGAGAAACTTGAGAAATTCAAAATATGATGCAGAAAGGAGAAGTTTGCCACATGCAAAGCCCAGTGTGTTCCAAACATACATGGCTGGAGACCACCCGACACTGCAGGATTTCATTTCCTTTTTCAGCAGTATCCTCAGTACACAGCAAACCTTTCTGGAGAACTGCTTCCACAAAATATTCAAACGATACAATCAACAAACGAAAACAAACAGAAATTACTGTGCCCTCCTGAATTATTGGCACTTCCAGTGAATATAAGCAAAACGGATTGTAAAAATGTGTTTGCAATTTGTCCACTTGGTTGTTCACTCAAAATATTCATTAAATTTTACTTTTTCAGTCTAGAAAAATTATTGAAAGAAAAAAAAATGCTGACATTAACATCAAATATTTTCCTCCAAAACATGCATGCTACAATCATTAGCACCCCAAGACAATCCTTAGATTAAAATTTAACTGAAGTATATTTCCAGTGTATTTAAACTTTTTTGAAGTTCACCTGTTTGATGACTAAAAATATGAGGTGACACAGCCAAATTCCCCAAGTGCGAAAGACCCGACAGCACAATGATGATATGTTCAAGAAAGGTGTTGAGCTGTGCTGAAAAAGGTTATTAAAAAAACTGCAAAATAGTTTAAAATACCCACTCCCACTATCAGGGCAATATTTAAGAATCTAAAAGCAGCAGGAGAAGTTAGGAATTGGTCTGGAAGAGGACTCTCCTCTGAAAATTTGAGGGTAATAATCTGTACCCTTAAAAATAGTGGGAAAAACTTTTTTACCTTTCATGATCAAAACTGTCATTAGAAAGGTTTTGCGAGTTCTGAACGACGAGTTTTCCAAAATGGCTATCAACTAAGGTTTGCATCAAATTCCACTGCATAAGCGTGTCAATACTGGACGCCATCTTGGATAGCAAAGCGAGACTGTTCGTAGATGCTCTCGCTTGTCCTCACAAGACCGAGTGTAGTTTCACTGTTCAAACTGCAAGCACTCACGGGTTCTCACTTGACCTCGTGATATTGAACATGTCCCATCATAAAAAAAAGAATCACTGATTTATAGTGCCTGACGGGGGCAAAAGCACTGCAACGAGCCCAAAACATATCCAATTGGAAAAAACGCAATGTAAAGGCCAAAAAGGCCTCTAATTGGACACACATGCTGCAAAAACAAAAATGCTGTGTATCCACTTCAGCACAATTGAAGTGCTCCAAACTTTTTAGCTAGCAAGTGAGCTCACATAAGTTTGCTTGCTTAGCTAGGTAGTTCACTAACAGTCATATCTGGTGCTTGGAATGCAAGAGGATGCAAGTATATAGCAATTATTTTGCTGACTAACTGAACCACGTGCATTTAACTTGCTAGTTGACTCTTATAGGCATCAAAAATAATGCCAGCTAACATTGTCGATGGTAACCAGCTCAGCTATATAAACCAATAAAACAGTTAATTGTGATAATTTTGCTACTTAACTAGTGTTGGATTAGCAAGTTGTCATGAATTAGCCGTGTAGCTAAGTCAGTTAAACATTACCAAGGCTGGTTAGCTTGTTCACTAGGTATGGAGTTTTTGCGTTAACAAACGTTGGCCAAACATACTTGGCTATTAATGTAAATTGGTACTCGTTGCAAAACATTAATATCTAGCAAGCTAGGTAAGCCAAACTAAGTAGGCTAGACCTCAGAGTCACAAACTATGCACCAAATGTAACTATTAGCTAAGTAGGCCAGCGAACTCGCTAGCTAGCTAGAAAGCCTTTTTTTGCTGACCTTGCATTTAGAGCAGGTGAATGCTTGCTAGCTAACTAAATGGTGAAGTTATTATCAGGGACCTGGATGAAATCACAAACCAGTTCATTAAGCGCAGGGTTACTTGGAGCAACACTTTCCGGATCAAGAATCAACATCAACGGAGAGTGAACAAAACAGTTTTTTAATATGTAGTAGCTGTGTGGGCTATGTATCGACTATCAATCAAATGTGTGAGAGAGATTATGGGTTAGCTGTGTGGGATGTGAGGGTGATTATGGGTTAACTAAAATGTCCATCCATCGTGCTGCACATTGGAAAGAAGCCCACAGGAGGCAGGAGACAGTTCATCCTGTAATATAGCGCTTTAGTAGGGATACAGAATCGCAAGTATGAATGGATGTAGATAGGCAAGTATGTGTGGTTTTCCTAAGGGAAGAAATGAGAAAGGGTGCATAAAAGTAAGTTATTCCACATGCATAGTAATCCATCGATGATGCCAGTAAGACTAACCACATAAGCTAAAACATAAATTAGTCTACTAAACACACTAGTTGTGTGTAATGATAAAATACATCACAAACTTCCCAGATCATCCTGGAACGATAAAAGGAGTGACATTCTCTTTAGAGTAACAGTAATACCTCGGTAATATAAAGTATCAATTCAATTAAATTTAATTTAATCAGAAAGACAACTCACGTTTCACTCATGCACACTTTAAGCCTGGAGTATACTTGCAGCGTGACCGAACGGACGCGTGCACAGTGTGCTTCGTGAGTGCACACACTTGCTGCAGCACAACGCGTCCAAAACGCATTGTATTGGAGGTCTCCACAAGAGGCAGACAGCAGAATATCGGACCCTGAAATCGCTAAAACGGCGGGCAGTATTGCACGGATATCGCATACCCTGTCACAATGGATTCATTCGCACAAGCCCCTCTAGCGGTCCTGTCAATACTGCATCTCGCGCACGCGGCACGTTACCTCGCGTCGAGATGAGCGACCTCTACGTTCACGAACGTAGAATACGCGTTGCAGCCATGATGCGTAACCGCACGCGTCCTGAGCAGCAAGTATATTCCAGGCCTTAAAAGAAACTAACAATGAGAGAACAAAAACGGAACAAAAATGAACCTCCCTTTGCTAGAAAACCAAGAAAGGAGGAAAGGGGGACCACTTGCTGCCAAATGTCAGGCTCAGGACTCAACTGCAAATGGTAGCTCAGGTCAATGATTTCATTGGAAGCCAAAATTAGGGTCAAACATTCCAAGATGATATCAAACAGGCAAAATGCAACACACAGGGAGTAGAGAGAATTATAGTTGTTACACAGTCCAAAGTTCAAAAGCCATCAAGAGGAATGCCAAACCAAAGGGAGATCAAAATCATAAATCCAAATAGGCAGCTGTAGTCAAACCAGTAATCTTAAGCACACAAAGGGTAGGCAAAACTTGAGAACCACGCACCTAAGGAAATCATGACCAGGAAATCAGAACTCAAGAAAATGCTCAAAAGATACTTGGGAGATTAACTTCGGCAACAAATTCACGAGTAACTGAAGGAAAGTGCAGGCTTTTAAAGGGAAACTAAGCAGGTAGTGAAAGGGGAACAGGTGAGTGAAATGAGAATCTCATGCCAGGGGCGTGGTTCTAAACAAGGGGGCAAATAAAGGTACTAAATAAACCGAAAGAGTAGGGAGGATGCAGGAGAAAAATATAAGCATGTGTGGACTGAATGGGATGGACTGAAACCAAATGACAGAATGGTATATGAAATATAATAAAATACAACTGAAGAGGCTTCGCTCATGCACTAACCAGTGCTTGAAATGGGCCGGGTCTCGCCAGTACGCAGTACCGCCACCTCTGATTTTTACCACTTTGTGCACCGTAACTTCTTTCGGCACCCTACAGCATACAGTCACCTATTGACACGCCTAGGTACGCATATTGTTGCAGCAAATTACGGTCGGTGCAGTCATTTATTTGTTCTTTATAAGCAGCGTTTGATTTATTTTTATCTGTACAAGACAACCACACAGTCTTCTGGACGAGTGCATTCCAATATTTAAAAAACCCATGTCTGTTGTAGTTCTTATGTAGTTCATAAGAACGGCAAGTGAAATTCAAGCCAATTATATACTTTTTTATAAAGACACGTCTACCCAAAATGCAACATTTTACTGCATCGCGCAAATTTACGTGCATACAGAGCGTTCCAAATCTTTATTTAGCCAGTCGTCACCTGTAACTGAAAACAGTACGATTTTGAGGATGTTGGCTTGGCTTAATTGTGCTTACACTGCGAAACGAAAGCGATTTTCCCCGGACAACGACCCAAATTTATTTCTGTAAGAACAACGAATGGCTCGTCAAACAATGCTTCTAATGGGGTGGGTAAGGTTATTTCCACTCATGACTGTTTTTGATGCACTAAGTTTGTACAGCCACCATCACAAGTAACCTATGAACCTGTGTGAAACATTGATGTATTGCACATTATTCAGTTGGTTTGTATTCTACATTATTGACCTGTGGAGGCTTGCCTGTCAGTTAACATCGGACTTACAAAAATCTGTCCTGCCATGTTACATGTGTCATTCTGCCAGGTAATTTAAATGTCCACTCAGTCAATAATTATATGCATATTGGTTCACTTCCTAAAATTAGCTGGCTTGGAAATGGCCTGATTTCTGTAAAAAGCATTATACACTACAATAAAATTATTCCATTGAATGGAATATTCTCATTTACCATTTACCATTAAGACAACTGTTTTGAGAAAGCTGTATTCCTGTTGTAGCCAGTCTTTTTTTTCTGCAAAATTGTCAATATCACCAATATAATATTTCACACGAATGTTAGTTATTTGGTATTAAATTAATAATTTCTCAACAATTGGGACTTTGGCATAAAATAACTTAAGCACAGATTTTGATTTAGCTATGGACATTGGACTCAAAAAGACACGAGTGCCATAGCACTCGAAGCAGTGGCGTACAAAGGGGGTGCAGCGAGTGCAAAGACACTGGGGCCCAGAGGCAGGGGGGCCCCTTGATGGGCAACCCCGCAACAGGGTCGAGCCCCGCACGACGTCAGCATAGGTGTCTTTCAAGGTTTAAACATTCATACTAACCAAAGCCTGCAATAAGCCTTTTGCAGTAAGCGGGTCACGTGACCATTCTCCCATAGCAACAAATCTCTGGTGGGCAAGCAAACCAGACATTCCTTGACAACGCTAAGTGCTTGACTGACCAAGAGTGTAATACCTACAATATAGAGGCTGTTTATGTAATTATTCTTTAGGTTCGCGACTTCTCCTTCCAGATATAGCTAGAAGAAGCATTGATTATTACTTGTAGCCAATTTTTGAGACGAAAGAACAATTGAAGGCGAGTTATCGAGGCTGATTGCTTTGCATTCGGTGGACGCGACACGCCAAGATTGCGGCGTTCTCAGGTATGTTTACTACCATTTAAACACTCGTGTTTATACTGCTAATCGTCCCTCATTTTGTAGAGCTTCAGGATTTTATTTGTAGAGTCACTAGACTCTCTAGTTTCAGCCATAAAAGCGAATATTTTTGCGATCAGATCGTTTCGCGACCAAAGATACTGTGTTAGTTTACATGTGCAAAGTGCGCCATAACAGTGACAAACTTGACAAAACAAAGTACTAGAATCTAGTCATTTATTATTTTGTTTTATCTTTAATCTCTTATAAGACTAATAAGACTAATCTTTATGGCGCACTTCCCACATGGAATTTATGTGGTACTATTATGGTAAATGCCTTCATACGCGTGGAAAAAACACATATGCACAACTATTTACAATCGTGGGGGGGGGGCGTGTCGTCAGGTCTGCACTCGAGCACATACAGACCACGTAACGCCACTGGTTCCAAGGTCTCTCATTGGCTAAACCTCAGAGAGATGGAAAGATGGCAACCGTCTATTTTTGTTGTTCAGTCGCCTTCTCATTATTTGAAGCTTGGAACAACTACAAAAAAAAAAAAAAAGTAAAAAAAAAATTTCAGATTCAAATCTGGACTCCACATGGGTAATTTTTTTTAACGCAGGTTGTCTGCAAAGGTTGCCGATTTTTTAACAGCAGATGTAATGTAGCCAGAGTGTCCCATATAACTGCTAAGTGCACTGTCCATATTTGAAAAAGAATAGAAGAAGCATTCATATGCAGACTCAATCAGGAGATGCTTGTGGGTAGACCGAGTTTGTTAATATTTATATATGTGTATATACAGCGAGTATTAAAAAAAGGTAAACCTACTTCAGTGGGTTAAAACACAATGTTTTATATTATTTCATCATTTCTATGCAATTGCCAAGGAAGAGGACATCCTGAGCTCTGCATGGATATCACTGACAGCAACATTATTGTTGCGCATGACTGATTAAAAAACGCTCTGAATTCTCAAATTTCCATAGGGAGCGACTATTACTAAAGCATAATGATACAATGAATAAAATATCTAAATTCGTCTGTGTCAAGATCCACGCCGGAACGCCTGGGACGAGATTTCTGCGTTGGGTAGGTTGATTTTCATTCTACACGTCTTTCAGATGGGTGCGCTTATTTGTCCTGACAAAGTTGCGGTCAGCTACAGCTTCAGCCAATCAGATTGTACCAGCCTGAAATTGTAAAACAATCAGATTGTACATAACTGCTATTTGCCCCCAATTTAAAATAATACGGCAGACAGGCAGATATTTACATTAACACTTGCCTGTTGTTTCCTATTTGTGAAGTGAAGATGCGATACAGCGTGGTATAATCTTGTCATTTTTATTAAACTGTTTATTGTCATCAACAGTTAAATACCAGTGCACGTTGAATCATTATCAACCTATAAATCAAAGTTGACCGCTCGCCATTAACGACACTGAACAAACATTGATTTATGGATTTACAGGGGACTGAGTGATAATCGCTGCCATTAGATCACTGTGTGCGTGCATATTTCTCCCGCACACTACTATCATCACTCATGAACTTGATTAGTTCAGATATCATCTAAATTCAAGATATTAAAGAGCAGATTGTGGCAAGAAAGCTAACATTGTAATGAACTGAATCAGTCATTTTGTATCATTAATGAATTTCTTTACAGAAGCCTAACAGGACCTGAGCTTAGAGGAGATGAGCTGAGGTCATCTGATCCAGGATCTGACTGCTGATTATCAAGTTTCACTGAAAATACAAAAATACACTGAAAATAGTTGAAAGGTGACCTATTATGCTATTTTTCCAAGTTTTTATTTTGGTCTTTGACTCCCCTAGAGTACTCCTGATCGCGCAAAGTAAAAAACGGTACTTATTTCGCTCATACTGCCAGCCTCAAAAACCCTATTTGTAGTCCATAGTAGTCTCTGCCTGAAATGCCTCATTGGGGTGGCTCTTACCCTATGGCCCCCACTCCCAGTGTGCCCACTATCTTCTGACTGGCCAGCTCTGTGGAGGGCGGATCTAGGTGGGACGAGGCAGCAGAACGCAGTTTTCCTGGTGACGCGTCTCCTGAAGGAATCAACAAGTGTTTCTGCAATCTAATGTCCTGTATAGATCTAATGAAATTAACTTGTTCTAATAAACGCAACGGCGAAAGTGGAGTATGCAGTGCGAAAGTCTGGCAGCTCAAGCACAAATCGGCAACAGTTGGCGAATACAGCGGTTTTTCGACTCTGTAGCAAGGATGCAGGGAAAGCTAGAATCCACCCCATATAGACACATTTGTAGAACGGGTCAACATGCCCTAGTGTAGACCAGAGAACGTAGAAATCCGGTGGGTCTGAGTTTAGAGGGAAACATGGATAGTGAGGAGCAGCTAAAAGTGGACCAACGGCTTATGGACTGCTTCGGTGTGTATTAGAACCTGCTGGTTTGTGTGCATAGCTGTAGTGTGTTGTTAGCGTGGAGAAATGAACAGCTTCTGCGCTGGTATATGACGGAGGGGCGAAAGCTCCAGGCTAAATGGTCTTTTCGGAAGTTGCCCGTGGTAATTATTTCCTCATTGCGTCGGAATGACCAGCTTTTCCTCGCGGAAAATGGGCGCGTTTTGGATTGTGCGCGAGAGCTAAATGGGGCTCTAGTTATGTCATGAACATAATACAGGTTTTGCAGACCGTAAGTTCCGTTTGCTTATGTGGAGCTAGCGAATCGATCACTTTTACAGGAAAGAATTTAATACTCAATCGATGGCAATGCAGAGAAATCGTTTGTTATACTGGACACGTTATAGCCTGTGCGCTTCCCTATTGCTTTCACCGGTAGCATTAGAGAGCTTGCCCAGACATTAGAAATGTATCAGGCTGACCCCAGTCATGAATAAGTAAAGCGATCGTCTCACAAGCACCCAAAAACGCACCCCAAGCCTACGTCTGGTCTAACTGCAGCCCAACTTAGTAGACACATACAGCACCTCTCCAGTTAGCTTCAACTGTAGTGGCTACAATCAGGCAACGTTATGATGAAACTGTCACATTGATGCTTACCAAACTAATACAAGCATACCGATCACAATGGCTGCATATAAAGTTAACCAGCAGCATTTTTAATTAGCAGAGCAGGCAAACTAAAAAGCAGTAGCTGATAGGCGGTAATGACTTTGAATGTAATCTGCTGCGCAAAATTTTTGTTTCGCATGCGGTGTGAAAGCTGCTTAACGCGCCTATAATGCCTGTATTTGCATCTTTGCATTGACTTTGAATGTAGCTAATGTGTCGCGCGAAAAATTTGTGTCTCGTCCGATGTGAAAGCGGCTTGAGGTGCCCATAACATGTGTGTTCGCATTTTTTCATTGACTTTGCATGTAATCAGTCGCGCGAAAAATTTGTTTCGCGTCTGGTGTGAAAGCTGCTTAACGCGGCCATAACGCGTGTATTCGCGTCTTTGCATTGACTTTGAATGTAGGCTAATCTGTCCCGCGAAAAATTTGTTTTGTGTCCAATGTGAAAGTAGCTTTATGGATAGTACGCGACAATTAGAGAGAGCTCGGTTATGTTATGAACATTATACAGGTTTTGCAGACCGTAAGTTCCGTTAGCACGGACAAGTTGCTTATGTGGAGCTAGCGAATCGATCACATCTACAGGAAAGAATTAACTATTTAATCCCCGCCTTTTTATTAGCCACAACAATTTCGAAAGGGGGACGAAATTATGTCACAGTAGTGCAGAGGAATCATTTGTTTTACCAGACACGGCAGAGCTTCTGCGTTTCGCATTGCTTTCACAGTAGCACCAGAGAGCTTGCCCAGACATCTGTGAAGTATTCGGATGATCCCGTTCATGGATAAGTGAAGCGATCACAAGCAGCCGCTTCAACTGTAGTGGCTACAGTTGGGCAACTTTATGATGAAACTGCCACATTGATGCTTACTGAAGTAACAGAAGCAAACCGATCAGAATTACTGCATAGAAGTTAACCAGGAGCATTTTTAATTAGCACGGCGGCACGCAAACTAACATGCAGTAACTGGTAACCGAGTGGTCATAACCACAGAGAAACCGTTGCAATACAGGTTTTACAGACAGCAAGTTCTGTTACTGTGAACAGTTGTACTAAGCATCCAAATTACAAACAGGTATTAAAAGTTAGCTTCAAATGAGGTTTATGTTCACACACCTTCTGTAGAATTTCCCCTCATATCACTCTTGCATATTTAGGACACAAACAATAGCAACAGTAACTTGGCTACATTAGCCGCTGTGCTACAGCCACAATCAACTGGCTATCACGTCAGGTTGGCTTAGACAGTAAGCAGTATACAGTGTCAGAGTCACGGACAGTTGCTACCAATACAGGCTTTATCTTCAGATATCCTACAAAGCCTGCGTTTGAGGCCAATTGTTAGAGCTAATAATTGCTAGCGGTCCTGCTAGCCACCCGTAACACATTAGCTTCACTTACATTATTTGCTTTTATATCGTTATTTACAGCTTGTGGCTCCGAGTGCTTGATCGATGCAGCTGCTTCAGGCTTGAGAAGCAGCTGAATCGCTTATCCTGTGTCGAATTATCCTTTATTGACAAAGCTGTCTTTGGTGAAATGCTGAGCACAAGCAGCTAATGTTCCCTTTTTCTGTGCCCGTTTGCTGCCAGAAAACAAAAAAGCTACCCACTGATTTCTGGTGGCATCCTCTTTTGGAAGAGAAGCAAGCAAAGAGACAAGCAGCTTTGGGAGAGATACTGACAAAACTGCACCTCAAATGATCTGCGGTTTTCTTCTGTATTTCCAAAAGTGTCAACGCTACTAAGGCATAGTATGATCTGCCGTTGTTATTGCCTGCTAGAATAGTTTCCGGTGTGGGCAGGTCCAGCGCCGTGATTGGCTTTGGCTAGGTCTGTACTAATTGGACGACACAAGATCTCGCGAAGATCTCAGTAGGAGCTGTTCAAAGAGGAAATCACGTTCACGAAATCATGTTCTTGGATTACAGCAAAACCCCTGTATCTTATGTTTAGAAACTTTTCAGAGGTTGACTATGTACAACTAACATTATAACATGACTAACATGTATTAAAAGAAGAATCAGCATCATGGGTGGTCTTTAAATAAACTTTTTACTGATAACAGAAAAAAATTAAGTTTTATGGAAAAAACTGCAAATTTTGCTTAGCAAGGGCCTGCAGCCTCAGACTATATTTTATATTTGTGTACTTCTTGATGATTAGTTTGCTGAACTTCAGCCTACATATTTTTGTACTTAGACTGGAGATTAATATTGTGTCAATTATTTTTGTTGAACTGAGGGCTGCATATTCCATGTTAAGAACTGAGATTAAAGTGCTGAAGAAAGTAATTATTCTACAGATTTATTATTAAGCAATATAGATAACATATGGAATCTAGGATATCCTACAGATGTGAGCCACTGTTAATTTTCAAGCTGAAGGAGTTTTGAAAAGTCTGGACAGGTGAAATTTTAAGCTGGGCAGGTAGATTTGAAATGTATCCATCCAGGGGCAGGTTGATAATTTGGATCTTATTGCACCCTGTAAATACAATGCAAAACGAAGATGGATTGGCGGGGATGGAATCAGATTAGGACTTGCATACAAATAGATTCACTTTCTTAGGATGTACGTTCTGAGCATGTGCAGTAATCATGACATAGCTCCTTTATAGGGGCACTGTTTTACTAATTGCAAAACAGTCAATGAAAAACGGGGAGGAGATGGCATAAACAGCACAGAAAAATTGTTGGAAGTATTAGATAAACTGTTTTTGTTAAAATCACAACTACAGAAAAAAAAATGGGGAAGCCTGGTTTCTCTTGGTCTCCGGGAAAAACGCCACTGGGTTAGGAAAATCCTTAGGAAAATGACCTAAGGGAGCTTGTCAATAGACTGAACGCATTCAAATTTGAACAGGCATTCACATTTGAACAGGCCTTTAAAAATGAACAAGTCTCCGTTCATGTTCAGCTAAAAAAACAAATGGCAGAGTGTTCAAAAATGAACAAGCATGCGTTCATTTTTGACTAGACGGCATCCAAAAATGAATGCAGCTCAAGCCCGGTGCTAGAACAGGGAATTGGAGGGGCACAGACACCTCCCTTTATCCTGGAAAGTTCTCAATCATTTTCCTTTATTGACGCATTTTCCAATTATCGTAATTGGCAACTGAAGACACGATGTCTCTCCATATGCCATCTAACAGCGATTAAATAATGGGCTAAATTCAGTAGGCTACAGTGGCGGAACCAGAACTAAGAATTGGGGTGCACAAAACATCTGTTTAAAACAATTATTTGTCCTGACCTCTTCTCAGTCATATTCAAAATTAACAGAAGGTTCACTCCGAGAGCACTCCACACTGAGCAGGTGCTGCTTCATCTCCCTGATTAAGTAAGACGACAATCATTCATTTGGACACGTATTTGCGGTATTAAAATCAATGTTATTCAAAATTGCATACCTGCACAAATGGCTTGAGCCGCATGCTTTTTATAGCTTTTTATATTTAACTGCCGAGTGCCACTTTTTGTTTTTCAACCCACGCAATACCGAGAGTGAAAGACGATATTTCACAAGAATGCTGACCAGTTCAAGCAACGCAAAGTATTGGCCTATTAATCAGTAATTTTTGTTTCTGTTCTGATTTTAGCCCATGATTTCATTTTTTTTTTTTTTTTTTTTTTAAATATATCAAGGTAACATTGCGCCCCATGCATCTGCATGCGGATAACTGCACCAGTGGGAACATTGTTAGTGTATTGTTAGTTAATGTTATTATCGGAGGCTTTCAGGCAACATTATCAACCCTAAAAATAGGCGACCATATGTATTGGTGAGAAATGAACGAGGAGGAAAAAATGACGTGTACACGGTTATTGATTTTTCTAAACGGTTATGATTTGTTATCCGTGTAACCATTTACACGTGTAGATGTTGACACCCCTAGTGAGCAGTCATCCCCCAATGGCCTAGTCCGATCCAAAAAATACCCCAACCTAAAGTTATATTGGTGGTTGCAGTTGACAGAGTAATTGATGTTAAGGGGCAGAAAAAAACCTTTTCAGTAACTTTTTCATATTCCAGGACCAGAAAACCATACAAAACAAGAGGCCTGTCGTCCTAGAGAGCTCCGCTGAGGAAGCGTGAAATGTCCACATCAGAACTTAATTTCAGAAATTCTTGAAAATTATCGCAATATGAACACATATAACGCATTTAGTAACCAGAATATACTGTGAACCAGTTTGGTGTCTCAATGTATGTAGTATAACAATAAAACCAAGTTGCAATCATTTATTTCAATCATCTTACCACCAACCAATACTTACAACCAACAAATACCCTTCTCCCAAGTACATCAAAAATACAGCAGTCACAATCCTTCTAAAACTGTCATAGGAAAAAATGATGCGGAACAATATGATGCAGAACAATTAATCCAGAATGATAATCTAGAACAACATGATCCAGGAAAATGATCTGGAACAACATGATCCAGAACAACATGATCCAGAGCAATGATGAGGAACAACATGATGCAGAATAACATGATCCAGAACAATATGATCATTTCATTCATCCTCAGCGGAGCTCTTTGGCCGACAGACCTCTAGAGATATTAATGAAAGACTGAAAAAATGACCACAAACACTGATTTTCTAAGTCTAAAATGCTGAATTTCTCAAAAACCGGGAAGTAGAATTTTCTCATTTTCGCAGGGGATATTCAGAACATCATAAGGAAGGCTCACAACAAATTAGACAAAAAGTTTTTCAACATTTTTTGAGATGTTAAGGAAAGACTCATAAAATGACCACAAACACTGATTTTCTAAGTCCAAAATGCTGAATTTCTCAAAAATTGGGATGTAGAATTTTCTAATTTTCACAGAGAATATTAAAAATATCATAAGGAAGGCTTACACCAAATTAGAAATTTATTGGACAGTTTTTGAAATATTTCCATTTGAAGTCAAAAGTTGATGCTGGATGGACAAACGGACGGACGGAAAGATGTCGGGCAACTTGGCACTAGAATAGCTCAGCTGACTGCTAACTATTGTCACAGCGGAGCTAAAAAAATTCACATTATGTCATTGTGTAGGTAAAGTAGAAAAAATGTTGTAAAGGGAATGATCAAGTTGCAGGAAACTTAGCGTATCAGAGGGATCATTTGTACATATGTTTATCCCATTTTTTGAAACTTTTGTCACTTTTAATATGAACATCCTTCATTGTAACACTATACAAATGACACAAAATACAGAAAAGCATATTGGGTCCCCTTTAAACCAAACCCTAATGGCCTCTGCGTGGAAGTGGGCCATAATTGGACCGTCCAGCAGGACTATGATCTGGAGCACAACTCAAAATCTAAACAAAAATGACTCACCAGCTGCGGAATAAACTTTTTTCTGGTTTTATCCCAGATAAATGTGTCTCAGTTAAATGCACCCAGATATACGTATCCCAGTTAGATGTGACCAGTAAGTCCCATTGCCTAGATTATGAACTCTCCCATAGAAATAAATGTTGCACTAATCGTCTGATATGTAGCTTCCAATGGAAAAAATTCCCAAAAAATACAATAGTTTATGATCAAAAATACCCAATCGTCTAACTGGGACTCGTCAAAAAAGAAAACTCCGCCTAAAATACCCACTTGTCTTACTGGGACACTTCTATCTGGAATGACAGTCTTGCTATTTTTGGGCGATGGTCATCACAGTCACCCAACCTAAACAGCATGGAAAATCTGCGTGATGAGTTGAAGAGGAGAGTACACAAGCATCTGATCTAGAGAGATCGTTTGTGAGGCAACGGCTTAGATCCCTTCAATTAAAAGTTACATCTGTGCAAATAATTCAATTAAAAGTTCTTGGCAAGAACCACTTTTTTTTGTATCTCGTTTTATTTTTACTAAAGGTTGCAAATAATTCAGGAGGTCATTGTAACCAAGGCCTGATGGACCCAAATTTTGAAAAAAGGCATTCACGAGCTCATTTGAGCATGTGGCATCAGAAATCCATGATTCCAGTTACATCCACTCAGCTCACTCATGCACCACTCATATTTAGCCTGATCATAGTCATATTCACACCAATGAATCAGAGGAGTTTCACAAGGTGTACTTATGTCTGTCAGGGAGATCTTGCCCGAAGAAGGTCTTCCACTATCCCCACCCCACAGTCGAGCTTATATCAGATGGCAACATAAGGTACACATGGAAATTCTCAAATGAAAAAGAAATACACGAACATCCAAAGCCAGGGAAGGAGCAGGTGCTAAGTAAAAAAAAAAAAAAAAAAAAAGAATAAACTTACAAATAAATGAATGACTCGCACACTGCAAGGCTCCAGTATCCACCGTCACGTTGGTGTAATAATTAGTGGATACTGGAGCCTTGCAGTGTGCGAGTCATTCATTTATTTACACGTAGAAATTCTGACACAAGTTCATTTCCCAAAAAGAGAAATCAATTGATAAGTTGCCCTTCCAGTTTAACAAGAAGAAAATAAATTTAACTAGAAGGCACTCCAAGAGCGTGTTACCTTCACCGTGTTGCGATTTGTCGACATTGAACTTGAGTGTTAAACGAGTCTGGACAGTGCTGTCTTAACGCGCATAAAAATTCTTTCGGCTTGTCCGTGCTGCAGTTTGTTGACGGAGGAATTATTATTGAACGTTAGTGTTAAACAAGTCTCAACAGTGCCGTCTTAATGTGAACAGAAATTCTTTTGGCTCGTGGATCAAGAATATATGAGTTGGATCTTCACCAAAGTTTAATCACTTCCTCTTTAGCATCATATCAATGAATTCACAAAATTTCATTAACATTCATCTACTACTTGAGATATCTCACAAATCCATGAACGAACAGCAGAACAAACAAACAGAAAACAGTCAGTGAAAGCACACTACCTCCTGGCAGAGGTATAAAAAGCAAAACTGTGCAGAGGAAAAGTTTTCTACGGGCAGAGCACTAGTTCCTTAGTGATTACAAGTGAATGCCGGTTGGGTGAGGGTGGGTTGGGGGACCTGCATAGTCCTGGTGTGCTGTATGCGCAGGGCAGTGCAGTGATGGAGACAGAACACTCCGGGTGCTGGAAGGACTCCGGTCTTGTAGCGCAAGCATGATTGATAACCACCTACATGTTTGTAACAGTTTTGGGATGCAGCCAAAGTACACAGAGCTGGTAATAGTTAACTAATTCGACAAACGGGGAAGGCAGTGCTGGTGAGCGAGGTTGGGCACAGGGCCTTTCATCTCGGGTTAGATTCAAATGCGATTTCACCATTTCTTTAATATCTTGCCAAACCCGCCATGACCCGCACTCTCCCTGCTCCTGCTGTCAGAAAGGGAACAAGCAAACATTCTAGGATGGGTGCTACACAGAACACAACACAAGGCTGCCACAAGCCCAATAAACCAATGGCCAGTACACAGTTACCCCATTTCTGATTAAAAAAAAAACACATTCCAATGCCTCATAACCTCATTATCATCATCAATAATGAGAGGGAATTGGCACACACGCACGCACGCGCATCTGAATCAGTTTCAAAGAATCCCCCAAGCATCAGTCAGTAGTAGTCTAAAAATCTCTTCCATGCCAGCAACTATTGGAGAGAACTTGTGGTTTGCCCATTTTTTCAGTGAGAAGTATGTCATTAGAAAAAAAAAAATTATAATTATATATATATATATATATATATATATATATATATATATATATATATATATATATATATATCACTCTGTTGCTGCAAATACCTGGATACGAGATGCTACACAAAAAAAAAAAAATCACGGAAACAACCAGAATTATGCAAAGTTCCAGAAAATCCCCAAGGCGGGGGTATTAAAAAGATGCTAGCATACATCCTGAATGGGCAGGACATTAGTGAAGTGACTGACTTTATAATAACTTACAGTGGGGGAAATAAGTATTTGACCCCTCGCTGATTTTGCAGGTTTGCCCACTGACAAAGAATGCAACGATCTATAATTTTAATCGTATATACAGTCTAACAGTGAGAGACAGAATCACAAAGAAAATTCCAGAAAATCACATCATATGAATTTATAAAAATTGGTAAACATCTGATGAGGAAAAATAAGTATTTGACCCCCTACCAAACAGCAAGTATTCTCGGTCCCACAAGCCAGTTAGTCTTTCTTTAAGACACACCCCCAATCCCAACTAATTATTAACATCAAATACACCTGCCTCACCTCATTGCCTGTATAAAAGACACCTGTCCACTCCCAAACAACCAGATTCCAACATCTCCACCATGGGCAAGACCAAGGAGCTGTCTAAGGACACCAGAGACAAGATTGTTGACCTACACAAGGCCGGATGGGCTACAAGATCAGAATCAGAAAGCAACTTTGGGAGGAAAGATCAACTGTCAGTGCAGTTATCAGGAAATGGAAGAAGTACCACACTGCCGCCAACCTCTCTCGGTCTGGGCCTCCATGCAAGGTCTCGCCTCGTGAGATGTACCTGATCATGCGAACGGTGAGGAATCACAAGGGGGGAACTGGTTAATGAACTGAAGGCAGCTGGGACCACAGTTACAAAAGAAACAGTTGGTAACACACTACGCGGTCATGGATTGAAATCCTGCAGCGCACGCAAGGTCCCCCTGCTCAAGAAGGCACATGTACAGGCTTGCCTGAAGTTCGCCATTGACCACCTGGATGACTCAGAAGAGGCCTGGAAGAAGGTGATGTGGTCAGACGAGATCAAAATAGAACTTTTTGGGCTCAACTCAACTCGCCGTGATTGGAGGGCAAAGAACACAGAGTACAACCCAAAGAACACCATCCCCACCGTCAAGCACAGTGGTGCTTTTCAGCCAAGGGGACGGCACAACTCCATTGCATTGAGGGGAGGATGGACGGGGCTATATACCGTGGAATTCTGGACCAACAGCTCCTTCCCTCTGTGAGAGAGCTGAACATGAGTCAAGGATGGGTGTTTCAGCACGACAGTTACCCTAAGCACACCGCCAAAGCAACAAAAGAGTGGCTAAAGAAGAGGTACATCAAGGGTCTGGAGTGGCTTAGCCAGTCTCCAGACCTGAATCCAATTGAAAATCTTTGGAGGGAGCTTAAAATTCGGGTTGCAAGGTGACAGCCTCGGGACCTGAATGATTTGGAGGCTGTTTGCAGGGAGGAGTGGGCCAACATCCCTGCCAAAATGTGCACAAACCTTGTCAACAACTATAAAAATTGTTTGACATCTGTGCTGGCCAATAATGGCTTTTCCGCAAAATATGAACATGGTGTTTGTCCAGGGGGTCAAATACTTATTTTTGACCAAAAATATGCAAATAAATTCCTAAAATGCATACAATGTCTTATTCCACTTTTTTGGTGATATTCTGTCACTCACTGTTAAAATAAACCTATCATTAAAATTATGGACCGTTACACTCTTAGTTAGTGGGCAAACCTGCAAAATCAGCATGGGGTCAAATACTTATTTCCCCCACTGTATGTATGGTCTTACTCATGCCCATCATACCAGTCGTGAAGACTTCAGAAAAGTATGCATGGACATTCCCTTACCGTTGAGTAAAGAACAGTGTATGACTCTGTTTTGCAGTGGCCTGCCACTCTCCAGCACAAACCTGCATGTATTCAGACCCCAAAAATTAGGAGTTTGGATTTTGTTCTCGCAACAGTGCAGGCTGCAGCTAAGCCAGTTATATATAGTTGAGAATTATGGATGATAAAAAATAGTTTTGTCTTTCCTAAAAGATTATAAATAGTGAAATGACTTCATCGGGATAGCCCAATCCCTGTAGATGTGTGTCCCACAAATTACCATGATCTGGCACAATGGTGTCATCACAGCTTTTTTTAAGAATCCCAAGACACGCTGAACCAAATTTTTACGTATGCTTCTCCATAATGTGCGACCAAAATATGACCACATTCTGTCCTAAGATTTGGTTCAGTTAAATCATTGATTCCTGGCAGCAGAACCAACCTTTTCGCATGTCTGGATGCCCTCCAGAAGAATGCATGAATTTTTATATTGCACAACTAAGTCAATTGGGACATGAATTTCAAAGCAATCAAGTGTTCACTTTGGCAAAGCAGGTGAGGAAGTATGAGGCTAAAGCTGGCAGCACCTAATGCAGTGTGATACGCTCATATGCACTGAACATTCTGGTCCTGATGCACCTTCATTACATGCAAATCACTTTAGCACAATTAAAAGTAATAGCTTACAATTTTTAAATGATGATTTATTTAAAACACTATCCAACCCTACCTGGAGAAAAAGTCATTGGCGCCTCATCACTTTAACAATCAATTAAACAAATTTCATTGCCACGGGGTTCAGCTTCACCAGGCATGATTACTGCCAGCCCTGTTGGGTCTAAACATCACATAAATAAATCCAGTCTGGCAGCGTGAGGTAGGCAAAAAAACAACAGATCTTGCCACGATATAAAGATATTCAAAATCAGATGAGAAATAATGTTGTTGACATCTCTAGAAAGGGTTACAAGGCCATTTCAAAGGTTCTAGCACTCCAGTCAACCACCATGACAGCAATAAAGAAAACTTGGAACAGTGGTGAAGCTTCCCAGGAGTGGCCAACCAACTGAATTCCTCTAAGACAGAAGTGGGCGACAAGGGCCGTATCTGTCCTTGGTCTTCACACCAACCAATTAACCAGTTAGTCGGGGCAATTGATAAAAATAAAAACCTGCAAACTCACCGGCCCTCCAGGCCCACCCCTGCTCAAAAAGCTCATTTGATGACTCACCCAGAAAATCACAGGAGAACCCTGAGCAACATCTTAGAACTGCAAGCCATACTTGCCTCAGTTAAGGACAGCGTTCACGATTCCACAGAAAGAAGGCATCACAAAAATGGAATCCATGTGAGAGCCGCAAGGCGGAAACCACTACTTACAGAAAGGAAGGCAAAGGCACTTCTCACATTTGCAAAAAAAAAACCAAAAAAGAAAAAAAAAACACCTTAATGCAGGCTCGCAAAATTCTAAAATGAACGGTAGCCCGTTGGGCAAGCGCAAGTGAATTCCTGGTTGCCTGAAAAGTTTTCTCCTTGCTCAAGAATTGGGCCTTAATGCCTCATTTCCACTACGTGGTACTGGCTCTACTCCACCCGCCATGGTGCCGGGTACTTCTGGGGGATTGTTTTCCATTAGAGGATAGTACAGTCTCAGCGTGGCTGGTCATTATAGCGACGCAGCACAAAACTATTTAAAATATCTGTTTTGGATGCGGTTGATTCTTTACAACTCAGACAAATGTGCCATGCCATCGCAGTCATTTTTTGAAGTGGTGTTTTCACACCTAATATTAATGGTAATCATCATGCATTTGTGTGCAATGAGCTTCACCAACCACGTTACAAACATATCAGTTACCGTTTTAAAAGGTTTCGCAACTTTTGCTGTTCATTATATACAGAGAAAAAAAATCATCAGCGCCGAAAAGTGTATAATTAGCGAGGAGAAAATGATTCACGTAGGCAGCATTTTCATAAAGGAAATTTGCATTACGATGTACATTCTTCAACACCAACAAACGTTCATTGTTACCTTGCATTCTTTCACACCACGGAACATTTGTTTATTTCAATAAAATTTCAATAATAATGTATAGTCCAACATGTAATGCACGAAATAAAATTTAGCATTTAATGACTTAAGTCGAAATGAGGCATAAGTTAGTGCCGATTCATAGTCGACGCAAAGGCACGCAAACGCGAACGCATCGAGACGCATCGCGACGCTTGACGACGCTTTGGCCGCCATGATGTGTTTGATTGTGTTGTCTGATTTTTCAATACGCGACTCAGCAACGCATGTAATACCCTCCGTCGCCAACAGCGGCGATAATTTATATAATGTACTAATAAACACTTGGTAGCTGACATAATAGAAGAAGACTACTGAGGAAAAAAAATAAAAACTGATACTGTTGGGTATTAGTGATAGTGCCACTTCACCAGTAATACATTTCCACTGGAAACCAAGCAAAATTAGATTCAAATCAGATTTTTGGGCGATACGATGGCGTTCGCTTCGTTTGTGCTGGTTAAAATTAGCCTTGATGATTTAACCAGGGGCTGCTGAACGTTAGCGTAGCGTCCGGGCATCTGTCAGCCAATGGACTGGTCGTGCTTTCTAAACATAAACATATTCATGATCATACGTGTGATACAGATGAAGTATTGTTATTAACCAGTAGCTAGCTATGTGGAAAAAAATGCAATCCGTGTATGGCGTAAGGTCGCTATTTTTTCAGCTTGTTTTTTTTTTCTCCCTTTTGCTTGAAAATAGTCAGGGCAGTCCAGTGGTACACGAACCCTCAGCACTCGCCTCCATGGAACTTCAGCTGACCATAAATGATCCAATTACCCCATCTACAGCCCACGTTTCGTTTTGCAGCATTTGTAAGCCCATTCTATTATAAAACAGCGTTGTGTAAACCACCCTTAAGTCCTTGAACTCATGTCGTGAAGTGAAATGACAGCAAAGCATTTCATCTTAAGGGTTTTCTTATTTTGCTAGATATTTTGACATGGTGCGCGTTCTCTAAAGAACAAGAACAACTTCCGTTTAATGTTTCTTAATTAATCAGTTATTGAAGTGGAAAAAAAAAAGTTTCTCAGTTTGAACATTAAACATCTTGTCTTCGCAGTGTATTAAATTGAATATAAGTTGAAAAGGATTTGCAATTCTGTTTTTATCTACGATTTACATAATGTGCCAACTTCACTGGTTTTGGGTTTTATACTAGACAGCTAAATTTGAGAGGAAAATTATGCCTGTATATAACATATGGTGCACAGTAACCCGAAAGTTGCACTTTTTCATCACTTAAAGGTGACCTAATATGCCATTTTTGCAAGTTTATATTTTGGTCTTTGACTCCCCTAGAGTACTCCTGATCGCGCAAAGTAAAGAAAGGGTATTTTTTCCGCTCATACTGCTATCCTCAAAAAACTGCATTTGTAGTACATTGTCGTCTCTGCCTGAAACACCTCACTCGGGGGGCTCTTCTGCTATGGCCCCCCTCCCAGTTTGCCCACTTTTTTCTGACTGACCAGCTCTGTGGAGGGCGGATCTAGGCGGGACGAGGCAGAAGAAAGCAGTTTTCCGTGCCCGCCTACCCAGACTGTGAACCTGAGACGCAGCTGCCATCTGAGAAGGACTTGATGGGCTAATTCCACAATCAAAGGCAGTACATGTGTCTAGATCTAATGAAATTAACTTGTTCTAATAAACGCAATGGCGAAAGAGGAGGACGCAGTGCGAAAGTCTGGCAGATCAAGCTCGAATTTACTGACTACTTATGGCTATGGTGAAGTCACCGGTGTTCCTACTCTAGCTAGGATTGAGGGAAAGCTAGAATCCATCCCATATAGACACATTTGTAGAACGGGTCGACATGCCCAAGTGTAGACCGGAGACCGTAGAAATCCAGTGGGTCTGAGTTTAGAGGGAAACATGGACAGTGAGGAGCAGCTAAAAGTGGACCAACAGCTTATGGACTGCTTCGGAGTGTAATATTATAATGACCTGCTGGTTCGTGTGCATAGCTGTGTCGTTAGCGTGGAGTAACAAACCGCTTCTGTGCTGGTAACTTATATGACGAGCGGGGAAAGCTCCAGGCTAAACGGTCTTTTCAGAAATTGCCCGTGGTAATGGTTTACTTATTGCGTTGGAATGGCCAACAGTTGCTCGCGGAAAATGGGCGCGATAAGCAGCTTTCACACCGGACACAAAACAAATTTTTCGCTCGACAGATAACATTCAAAGATAAAAATTTGTTTTGTGTCCAGTGTGAAAGCAGCTTGACCTGCCAAAAAGTTTATTTGCGTCTTTGCATTGACTTTGAATGTAATCTGTCAGACATCGCGTCCGGTGTGAAAGCTGCTTGACGCGCCCATAATGCCAGTATTCGTGTCTTTGCATTGACTTTGAATGTAGCTAATCAGTCGTGCGACCAATTCGTTTTGTGTCCGGTGTGAAAGCAAATTGACCTGCCAATAACGAGTTTATTCGCGTCTTTGCTTTGACATTGAATGTAGCTAATCAGTCGCGCTAAAAATTAGTTTCGCGTCTGGTGTGAAAGCTGCTTGACGCGCCCATAACGCCTGTATTTGCATCTTTGCTTTGACTTGAATGTAATCTGTCCCACGAAAAATTCATTTCTCGTCTGATGTGAAAGCAGCTTTATGGATAGTACGCGACTGCTATAGAGTGCTCGGTTTGTGTTATGAACATAATACAGGTTTTACAGACCGTAAGTTCCGTTAGCGCAGACAAGTTGCTTGTGTGGAGCTAGCGAATTGATCACTTCTAAAGGAAAGAATTATCTATTTAATCTCCACCTTTTCAGCTTTTTATTAGCCAGAAGAATTTCTAAAGGGGGATGAAATTATGTCACGGTAGTACAGAGAAATCGTTTCTTATACCAGACAGGGTACAGCTTCTGCGTTTCACATTGCTTTCACGGTAGAATCAGAGAGCTAACTCAGATATTTGTGAAGTATCCGGCTGATCCCAGTCATGGATAAGTGAAGCGAAAAAAACCCAAACACGTACCCCAAACTCAGCAAAACCTACATCTGGTCTAACTGCAGCCTTTTACAGCACCTCTCCAGTTAGCTTCAACTAGTGGCTAAAAATCGGGCAACGTTCTGATGAAACTGCCACATTGATGCTTACTGAAGTAACACAAGCATACCGATCACAATTACTGCATATAAGTTAACCAGAAGCATTAATTAGCACAACACGCAAACTAACATGCAGTAGCTGGTAACCGAGCGGTCATCAGGGTAGGGCTAATCTGCTGAAAGTATTCTGCTGAAAACATTCTTCCGAAAATTTGCAAATTCTTCTTTTTTTCCCCATCAACTCGTACATCTCAAGAATAACTGGTGAAAATTTAATCGCAATATTTTAAGAAATAAATAAATTACGAAGGAAAGTATAGATGGTTGTAGTTTTTCAGCAGAATGTTTCAGCAGATTAGCCCTACCCCGTTCATAACAACCACAGAGACAAACCCTTGAAACACAGGTTTTACAGACAGCAAGTTCCGTTACCATGGACAGTTGTACCAAGAATCCAGATTACAAACAAGCCTTAAAAGTTAGCTTCAAGTGAGGTTTATGTTCACACACCTTCTGTAGAATTTCCCATGTTATCACTCTTGGATATTTAGGACACAAACATGCGCAAAAGTAACTTGGCTACGTTAGCCACAGTGCTACAGCCACAATCAACTGGCTTTCACGTCAGGTTGGCTTGTGCAGTAAAAGTAACTTACAGCTTCTGTGTCTGAGTCATGGACAGTCACGACCAATACAGGCTTTATCTTCAGATATTTTACAAAGTCTGCGTCTGAGGCCAGATGGCAGTGCTACCTATTGCTAGCGGTCCTGCTAGCCACCCGTAACACGTTAGCTTCACTTACATTACACTTAGATTATTTTCTGTTATATCGTGATTTACAACTTGTGGCTCCGAGTGCTTGATCATGCAACTACTTCAGGTTTGAGAAGCAGCTGAAACGCTTATCCAGCGTCGTATTATCCTTTATTGACAAAACTTCGGTCTTCGGTGAAATGCTGAGCACAAGCAGCTAATGTTCTCTTTGGACCGTGGCTGTTTGCTGCCAGCAAACAAAAAAAAGCTACCCACTGATTTCTGGTGGCATCATCTTTTGAAGTTTTTCTTCACGTCCAAAAGTAAATGGACAAGCAGCTTTGGGAGAGATACTGACAAAACTGCACCTCAAATGCAGTTGTTCTTTTGTATTTCCAAAAGTGCTACTAAGGCATAGTATGATCTGCCGTTGTTAGTGCCTGCTAGAACAGTTTCCGGTGTAGGCAGGTCCAGCGCCGTGATTGGCTCTGGCTAGGTCTGTACTAATTGGACGGCACAACCTGATGTCAGGTTTTGCCCAGATCTCGCGGAGGACCTGCTCAGAGAGAAAATCCACTTGAATCCAAGTGAATCCACTTGAGATGCTGTAGCATGACATGAAAAGGAATTAAAAAAATTCTGCAAAGAAGAGTGGGTCAACACGGCAACCTCCACTGAGGACCCACTGCCTGTCAACACAATCAGCTGTTGGGGTTGGAGGGCAATTTTTTTTTTTGCAAGTGACATCGCTTTTGAATAACTGTTTATCTTCAATAAATTAAATGATGTGTTCACTCAAATTGGGCCTCATTCATGAACAGTGTACGAGCACAGAAAAGATGCATACGCCGCATTCTTTGCAGATTTCTGATTACTAGAACAAACTTGAGATTTAAAAAAACAGGCAATATTAGTAAGATAATGCACATACTCAAGGTAAATCCAGATTAAATAAAACTTCCATGCAGTTTATGTTAACCTCGATTTTGAAAATTAGGATATACTTCACCATATGTCGTTTTTCTTTGAAGCGCATGGGTTACTCAGGCATGAAATCCATGCAAATGTTTATAAAGGAGGCCAATGATCTTTGTCTTATATTAAAATTAGTTGGAAGATCTGGCACATTTAAACATGGCATACTATATGCAAGAATCAAGGAATCAAGAAGGGGGCAAATACTTTTTCATAGCACTGTACTGTAGCAAGACATTAGTTTTAAATTTGCTAAAAGGTTTTTCATGTAGAAAATTTCTTCGTTAATCAAGACTGTGTTGATTGCAGGTAACCAGGATTATCATGGGCGTATTGTGAGCCTAGGAAGCCAGCCTGGGATGCCAGCTCCTTCCCCCCCACAAAAAAACCCCTCACATACACTCAGTCGCCTTTTCACAAGCACAGCAAAAGCCTGCCCAGCCAGAACAAAGAGGCCGGTAGGTAAATGCTAGCAGCTTTAAATAACTGCTGTTATCAAAACACAGCCTACCCAATGCAGGAAAAGAGGCCAACTCAAAGTACAGTCAAGCAGTTCTGAGCCCACATGACATTAAAGAGCGCATAATGTGAAAAGTAAGCAGAGAAAAGAAAGCAAGCCTGATAATGCTCCTATAGAACAGTTTGTGGGACTTGTTTACCTTGGCTCAGTTCTCAGTCTCAGCCCAAGTCTGATGGGACACAAAACAGTCAGTTGGGTCAGGCCAGGGTCAAGCCAACAATTTAAGTTAATTGGACTGGTCAGGTTGAGCTTGATGGGTAGAGTCAGGAAATGCTACTCAGCAGTGAGTTTCAAAACTTTGTGCTTGGACCCCTAAGTATAGCCGTTAGCGGCATAGCCGATTCTCCCTGTAAGAGAATTATGCTGCTGCCAGGATGCAAGGTACACTGAATTGACTGCCTGACCCCTCCGCAGACCTGGCAACCCGGGTATTACAATGAATTAGAGCCTACTTGTTGTTGACAGAATGAACAGAGTGTTCAGTCCCATAGGACTTCATTGTATCATCACAATCTGCACTGCGTGATGGGAAAATTGTTTTATGGGGGAGCAAACATGGCGGGCCACATTGGCAGACTGCTGCTGTTGTTGTTGCTGATCAGGCTCATAGCTAATTGTCAGTGTTTCCGCCTGTCCCAAACTGTAGGACACTGACCCAGCTAAGTAGCAAAATTATCACTATTCGCAGTTCTCCAATCGTTTCTATGCACTGCATGGCAGATTGCTAGCCAACTCACTGTTCAATCTGATCTAGCCAGCGAAGTTGTGAAATGATACTATTCACGGCTCTCTATTTCTAAGCACTGTGTGTTCGCTAGCTAACTGGCTAATAACAGCAAGCTGCGAGATATAGCTGACACGTGTTGTTTCGAGAGCTCCTCCAACACAGTGCATAGAAATGAATAGAGGGAAAGAGTCCCATATCCAACCTCCACTTTTTTCGGCTTTTCATTGGCCGGAGCGATTTTAAAAGGGGACACAAATATATTTTGGGGGGTCTTATGAGAGAGAAGGAGGTTATTAAATATTAAAGGAGGAGACCGCACTTCGGCAAAGTATATTTCAGCGGATAGTAGAATTCTTGAAGCGTCTAAAACACATATTTTAATTTGATAATAACCCAGTGCAACACATTTTTAAACTAGCAAGTCTTCAAATTGGCTTCAATATCAGGGGGCAGACATTTTTACTTGGCGAATCTTGTAATTTAGAATTTGATCTTCAGGAACCTCACCTTTAAAAAAATGCTTAATAACCTAAACCTCTTGCAGTTTACATCTCCCGATTAGCCTCAGTTGTTCAGACGAATTGGAAAAACCGATGAGTCTACTTTACTTTTGACAGCATTCTTATGCATTGCACCAATAATATGAGGCGCCTTCTTCTGTGCATAAATCACAAAGTAAAATATCAATCTCTTTATAATTTCAGCACTTGTGTTGCATGTTAAGCAGCACAGATTTGCGTAAATTAGTTTGCAAGGCTGCGAGAATCGGTTCTATCTTCTGAATGTTGTCACCTTGAGCCCCTCCATAATGCAGTGTTTTGATAATCTGATTGCATGGGTTTACAAGTTTCGTGGGCGGTAGTGATGCGCGGGTCGACCCGGAACCTGCGGGTACCGCGGGTTTACCCATGGGTCGGGCGGGGCGGGTCAATATTTTAATAACATTTAGTGGGTGCGGGCGGGTTGGGCCCAACAGTGGCGACGTCTAATTCCCACGAAATTGCGAATAAAAAGTATAATAGGCTATCGGCCACTTGAGGGCTCTAGACATACAGCCTAGATAATATGCTCTTGTCAAACGATGTAACGCTACCTTAAGCAGGATAGAGTGCCAATTGTACCTCTCCCTCTTCTACTCTCTACTCTCGATGTACACCCACTCACTGGTGCGCAACTTAATCCTCCACGGTTAGACTAAGGATCTAAAGGTTGAATGGTAGCTCATCTTATAAATCATTCTGCAGTCAGCACCGAAATAATATATAGTAGCAGTAATTTTATTGACCTGTGGGTCCAAACAACACATAGACAAAACATTTTTTCGCCACTTTACAGTGAAAGGCAGATCACGATTCTTATTCAAAAATAAAATCAACTTGTTGAGGTGCTTCTGTTTATCAGCTACGTGTTCTCTAACAGCAGAGCATGTGCTGCCATCAGCAGTAAAGACACTTCTTAGATATAGGCTACAGATCTATAACACCATTCCATACACATATCACCCCAACGAATAGGTAACTTATCATTACTGGAGCATGTATGGTCATAAACTTAGTCATGCTCTCATTAATTACCATACCATGAGACAAAGAACAATCGTGTAAAACTCCATGGTAGCCAAAGCAGTCCTCTGCGTCCCAGCAACTAGCGCAACAAACGAGCGAACCTTCAGTTCGGCTGGCTGTGTCCTGGAACCGCGCCTTAATCGCTTAAACCCTGGCACTGTTGACGCGATTTTGTTTTTGCATAAATTGGGGAGAAAAAAAATACGTCTAGGCCTACATTATGAACTGTGTTCAAAAAATAGCCTAAAAGCCCCCACAAAAAAATCTTCAAATAAATATATGGGGGGGATCCTGGTAGACTGGATATCGCAACACTGTATGGAAGAGTAGGCGATAGCGCCACTGCGCCACTGTCATGTTAATTTTGTTCCAATAAAACAGCCTGTTTGCAATACTTTGCCAGATGGTATTTCGTTTAGTTGCAAAGATCAGAAATCACGGGAAGGTTCAATTAATAGACAGCGCCTAAACTTTGCATTAAGAATTCCAGCCAAAAGCCAAATGTAGGTTGTGCTCCACTCAAATCCATAGCGTAACAGAGGAATCGTTTTTTCCATTGCAAATCATGTCACACAGACCCACTGTATTCTTTTTCTCTTGCCTCTTTTTTGTGTCATGTCGGGTCGGGTTCGGGTTGAAAATCAGTGCGGGTTTTAGCGGAGCGGCGGGGTGGGT
The DNA here is from genome assembly GCA_029721435.1 of Gymnothorax reevesii. Classification (NCBI taxonomy): domain Eukaryota; kingdom Metazoa; phylum Chordata; class Actinopteri; order Anguilliformes; family Muraenidae; genus Gymnothorax; species Gymnothorax reevesii. The sequence goes on along the minus strand of CM056578.1, from coordinate 67,337,516 downwards.
GGCCTGTCACGTCGGGTCGGGTTGGTGCGGGTGATAAAAAACCTCGACCCGCGCATCACCAGTGGGCGGTATACCCCCCATTGTTAAGTACATTGGATAGATAACTTACAATTAATTAGCGTCACAGTGAGTCTTGACCAGTGGTTCCCAAATTTGGTCCTGCGTCTGCTGGATTTTGCTCTAACCACAACTCCACTCTCAGAATGTTTGTGAGTTGCGAACTGTTCTTAATTGCACTATTCTTGTTCATTCTGATGATTTACCTTTGAAGACAATATGCAAAAATGGCCATGATGAAAAAAAGTTTTAAAGTGGACTATATTAGAAATTACTCTTTTAATATAAACAAGAGCCATGAAAAGATGGCATATACCCCCGGCCTCCGCAAAATCAGGGAGGCCTCAGGTACCTTGTACTAATAAATATCTTCTCAAAGTTTCATGAAAATACTTTCAAGTTCTGCTACGGGAATGTAACTTTCCACATCTTTCTGAGCCTGTTCCATTTGTTTTCATGAAGCTGAAAAGCCCAAATAGCAAAAGACACCCTTTTTAATTCACAGGTATGTTGAAAGTTTTGTTACTGAGTTATGCCTCAGAAATGAGCTACACCCTAACCAGAAACAAAGTGTAATTTGTGGCTATAGAAACACAAAAAAAAATCAAAATCTCAGCAATTCCTAAATAGGAACAGGCCCATCGACAGGGTACATTAAATCAACATGCCAATTTCATAGATAAACATTGAACAATTATCATGAATTGCCCTGGAAACATTGACACTCGCTTCAACTTTCTGCCATGAAAAAAAACCCCAAAAAAAATAAAAATTCTTAACTTCTAAATACCAAAAGGCACATCTACATTGTATATCAAAGCTACACACCAAATTTGGTGAAGAAATATTAAAAGGTTATTGAGTTACACACCGGAAACGAACCATACCCTCCCCAGAGACTAAGTCCAACTTGTGGGCTTGGAAACACAAAAAAATTTAAAAATCTGAAATTCCTAAATATCAAAAGGCACATCTACATGGTATATCAGATCTACACAAGAAAATTTCGTGAAAAAGCATTACACAGTTATTGAGTTATGCTCCGGAAACGAGCCATACCCTTCCCAGAGACTTAAGGCCCTTAAGGTACTTAAGGTATTCAGAAACGACACTCACACTCACCCTCCAATCACCATATAGTGAGTACGATTGAAATGTAACTGGAGCGTGAGAAAGATATCGACCTACCACTTACCGAGTGAGCAATCCCACTCCTCGCCGATTGCTATTCACACAGTGGGCACTGGGTACCACCACAGACGGGGCGTCGGCTGCTGCAAAGGGACGCTCAATCCTCACCCTTCAGTACTGAATGACCTAAACATGTCGCGGTTTACTTTTCCTGATCAGAAAGTTTCCCAGACAAATTGGTAAAACGACAATCAAATTTATTTTAATAGCGTCGTTACACATTGCTTCACAAAATTGAGGCATTTCTTTCGCTCATAAATGACCACGTAAATATCAGCATTAGGGATGCACCGATTAGAGGAACTAAAGCGTCTAGAGGGCGAAATTTCACAAATAGGCTTTGGGAAGTAAACCATCGGGAAGCCATGGCAACCGACGCTGACGGCAGAGAATTTTTATGCCGGCGAGTACAATTTCAGCGAGTAGCGAGGGGCGATGGGCGAGTAGCGATATGTGTGAATGAGGCTTTAAGCTCTCAACATCGCATGGCACAGCATTAAGCTTATTACGATAGCGCGAATCCTACTTCTGAAGACGGAGCTTCGAAACAACTCGCAACACAGCTTTGTATATCAATTTAAGTCAAAGCGATACCTCCTAAGTGCTGTACGAAGTTTCTGTTATCGCATGTTTTCTTCCGGTAGAGTAAATTAATGCCGAATTATATCCGTTTTTAGACGTTATTAAGATTACCAAAAATTATGAATTACGTTTTTGATATAATAATGCATGTTAGATCACTATTTGGTCGCACATGGTCAAAATTTTCAAGGCGCATGGGTGCGACCAGCAAAAAATTATTGATCGCAAAACTGAAATACTAGTCGCATATGCGACCAAAACAGTCGCAACATTACCTACAATATCATGGAAGGCATGACTATTTCTGTCATAATGCGGTTTAAGGGGGGTAAAATGTCCCTCTTATCTGAAAAGCAACTAGCTTGTTAAAATTTTGGGGTAGTAATTGTGGTTGGAACAAAACCCAGCTTACAAAGTGGGTTCCCAGGGCTAACTTTGGGAACCACTGGTCTTGACAAATTAGCGAATATATGCTGTTATAACCTAAAGGCCAGCAGATACTGCCAAATTCCCACGAGACGTCTCGTGTATCTCTCGTAGATTTGTCGCGATATCTTCATCTTTATGTTACGTGCTTTTATCAACCACGTACTCTGCCGAGCCAAGCTTCGCAGTTGCTGGGCCGCCGAACCTACACACTTATGCCTAGTCTGCCAAATGCGTGATGTAATATAGTCCCAATTAGGCCTATGCACAGTTGTTACTGGGAATAACTTTTCATATGCGAATTCAATAGATATAATACGTTGTTGCATTGCTGCATTGTTGTTGGTAATCGCTAATCACTAATCCAAGAAAATGGAGGGTGGGCTATACGATATCCAGCAGTGGTTGAAGAATCACTTCGAAAATCTCAGTATACATGTACCGCTGGTCTGAATAAAACAATGTACTACATACATGTAGACTGTAAATTTGCATTTATTTCAGCCTGTTTACGGTTTCATCATTTCATCAGGTCATGTGGAAGAGGGAGATAACTCATTATGTTTGCTTTTTAATAGCCTTCTGTTTGACGATGTTGGTTTATTTCTTAAACATGTATACTGTAAATGCACCGTAGAATGTTTTCTGTGCACGTCTTATACTGGCATAAATAAAGCAACAAATTTATCCATTGACATGTCAAATTATATTTAAAGCGACGCCTTGCTGCATTATCCTGAAAACGACAGCTCGCATTCAATGTCTTCTTTCCTTCAATTAGAATTGGTAGAGTGTGCAGTAATAATTAGTTTGATATTAGTATGGCGTACAGATTTTGCCTCGGTATGTACAGTTTGATGGATTTAGTTTGAATGGATATACCTTCTTCTGTGATCAGACAGTCTCTTATGTGCCACGGCTTTTCTTGATTTTCATACAGAGACATTATAAGCGCTCCTAAACAAGGAGAAATACGACATATCTTCTCCACTGACATCTGGCTTACTGAATGATAATTTTGCTCATTACGTATGAATTTAAAGGACTGATGAACGGGCCTCAAGCTGCGGATTAAAAAAACGACTCTTTTTCCATTTTGACATGTGGAACTCGCAGCCTTTGTATTACCTAAGCTGTGGCTTCTTTCACAGGTGGCAAGAGACTTGAGTGCTAAGTCATTAATCAAGTATAGGATTATAAAAATAATGTCACGTAGGGTTGCATTGTTAACAAAATAATTTGTTTTTTCCTTTCTGTATTTGTGATAATATAACTATCCTCAGACACACACCCCACGTCCCAATCGATCGCTCCAAAACTCTAAACTTAACAGAGCCGGTAAACCTCTCAATCAGATAAATACAATAATCACGGACAAATAAATCTTTTGTTTTTGACCAGTTTAATAATAACCCGATGAACGTTACACTCAAAACATGCCATCTGCCGTTCTTATCACAGCCACACACTACAGAAATGAGGTCATGGATGGCCAAATGGGCCTAATCCAAAAATAGGGTTGGGAGTTACGTATACGCAAAACATCCAAACAAACCCACAAGCACATAAACTCAAAAACTCAAAAAACCACACACAACAAAGCAATATTATAAGGCAGGCATACAAAAGAAATGGGGGCATTCGGAAGGCTGCGCATATCTATGGGCAGCCATGTCTCCACACACCAGCAGAAAGGGTCGGTGAAAAGACAAAGCTAATGTTGAGCTCGCCAGATCAAACGGCTCCATAAACAAAGTCCTTTTGAACTATGCAAGCACCAGTAAGCCACAGCCCACCTCAGCAGTACATAATAAAAGCCAGGTAAAAGACACAGTACAGAACTCAGCTCTGGCCCAGTTCATGAATGACCAAGCAAATCTGACAATCATTTTGAAAGAAAAAAAAAATGTTTTGCTGGATTTCAGAACAAAAGCTCAAAATGATTTTACAGGTCAATAAGTAAAAAATAATGCATGTTGGAATGACAGGGTGGAAAAAAAAGAGAGAGAATTAATGCGCACGCCTGCATACACACACACACACACACACACACACGAACGCACGCACGCACGCCCACACACACACCGATTAGCCACAAGATGGAAACCACCCGTTTTATACAGTGAAGGTCCCCCTTATGCTGCCAAAACAGCTCCATCAAACTGACGTCACCTGAATTCCCAAACTCAGGGCTTCCTTTCCAGCAGAACATTTCCCAGAGCATCACACTGCCTCCACCAGCTTGTCCTCTTCCATCAGTATATTCTGTTGCCACGCCTTCCCAGGTAAATAGCGCACATGTAACTAGTCAAAGCACATGATGTGAAAGAAAATGGGACTCACTGACCCAGACAACCATCTCAAATTGCTCCAAGACCCAGTTCTGAGGCTCAGATCCCATTGGGGGTGCATTAAAAGTGGACTGGGGTCACACTGGACACTCACACTGGTCTGCAAGTTGAAAATGCGATACATTTTATGCTCCAACCAACTCGTCAGGCCATTACGCTTTGGCCTTTGTCAAATTTGTTCAATTCCCATTTCTCCCACATCCAGCATGTTAAATAGAAGAACCAACGGTTCCCTTATCTGTCTGCAGACCTCAATTTGTGCCAATATTATCAGCCATAACATTAACATTACCTAATTTTAAGAGGGTTCCCCTTTGCCCTTTTAGACATGGACACCTCTAGACCTTAGAGGTTGCGCTGAGGTATCTGGCACCAAGACATTAGCAGCAGATCCTTCCGGTCCTGCAAGTTGCGAGTTGGGGCCTCCAGGGATTGGACTTGTTTGTCCAGCACATCCCACGCATTCTCAATTGCATGGAGATCTGGGAAATTTGGAGGCCAAGTCAACACCTTGCACTTGTTGTTGTGTTCCTCAAACCATTCCTGAACCATTTTTGCAATGTGGTCGGGCGTATTTTCTTGCTGAAAGAGGCCACTGCCATTAGGGAATACCATTTCCGTGAAGGGGTGTACTTGGTCCGCAACAGCCATGCAAATGGCAGGACTCAAGGTTTCTCTGCAAAACAAAAATGCCCAAAAAATCACGCTCCCTCCGCCGGCTTGCCTTCTGCCCATATGGCATCCGGGTGCCATGTCTGCCCCAGGTAAGCAATGCATACAAACCCCGCCATCAACATGACACAACAGGAAATGAGACTCATCAGACCGGCCCACCTTCTTCTGTTGCTCTGTGGTCCAGTTCTGATGCTCACATGCTCACTGTCGGCGCTTTTGGTGGCAGACTGGGGTCAACATGGGCACTCTGACCAGTCTGCGGCTACTTAGCCCCATACACAACTAAATGCAATGCACTGTGTGCCCTGACACCTTTCTATCAGAACCAGCACAAACCTTTTCAGCAATTTGACCTGCAGAAGCTCTTCTGTTGGATTGGACCACACGGCCCAGCCTTGGCTCCCGACGCACACCAGTGAACGCTGGCTGCCAATGAACCTTCTGCCGGTTCACCAGATTTCCTCCCTTGGACCACTTTTGGTAGGTAATGACCACTGCAGACTGGGAACACCCAGACAAGGGCTCCAGTTCCTGCTTCCTTGGACCCTTCGCTGTTGATAAATACAGCGCCCTCCGTAATTATTGGCACCCCTGATTAAGTTGTGTTAAAAGCCTTAAATTAATTTTCATTGCAAAAATTGTAGAAAAATGTAACCTTCAACTAAAGTGAATTTTAAGAAAAATCGCAAAAAAAATTCCTAAGAAATAATTATTTTTCATAAAATCACCTGTTACATAATTATTGGCACCCCTAACAAAGTGCTGTTTTGTTGGCAATAGGGGGTTGTACAAAGTATTTAACATCAGGGGTGCTAATAATTGTGGCACACATGATTTGATGTAAAAGAATTATTTCTTAATGTGGAATTTTTTTTCCCACTGAATAAATGCACTTAAATTAAAGGTTGGATTTTCCTCTTTTTTTCATTCTGGTCCTATATTTATATATTTAGAAAAAAAATGAATTTATTAGAAGCTAAAGAACACATCTAAACCAGGGGTACCAATAATTATGGATGGCGCAGTAGATCAGTCGAGGATGTGATTTCTATAGTTTTAAATACTGTCAATCAAAGCATAAATAAGGGAAAGTCTGATGTCAGAATGCTTTTTATAAATGATTGCTGTCTCACTACAGAAAGGAAATATGAAAATCCAGCCATGTGGAGCAACACCATCACTTATGTACGTTGCTAAAAAAAAGGAGGTATTTAATGATTTTAACATCCCATCTTCCTACTACAATTAATGGCACAGAAGTTGAGATCGTCCAGAGGTTTAAATTTATTAGTGTTACTATGTCTGACGATGTCAGCTGGCATTCAGTTAAAAATATAACAGTAAAACAGTTAAAAAGTCCCAACAATGGCACTTCTTATTAAGGAAACTAAAGGAATTCACCCAAGATGGCCAGATCTTGCGCAACTTTTATTGATAGGTAATTGACAGCATTCTTACCTGCTCTTTCACAGTATGGTTCAGTAATATTACAGTCCAAGAGCTAAAATCCTTGGATAGAATCATGCTTCTTTCTTGCAAGATGACTAGTGTTAATCTGCCGCCATAAGAATAATTTTGTTGTGCAAGACGTCAGGCTCGTGCCCCTAGAATTGTCAGCGACCCCTCAGGCCATCCTGCAGCCGGTCTTTCTGTTCCCCTTCCCTCGGGCAAACACTACTGCTCTGTTAAATGCTTTACCACTTGTTTTGCAATAGGTTCTTCCCTAGTGCAGAAAAGTAGCATCAATAATTTCAACTCCAAACGTTGGATCTGTGTGAATTTGTGTCTGTATAATTAGTTTTATTGATATCAGACAGCTGATAGACAGCAAATCTTCTTCCATAATCTTTCACTTGCTTAGTTGCAGTATTTGCTTTTTTGTGCTTTCCTTACAATCCATATGCACTTGAAAACAAGTTTCAGAACTGTACTATTTCACTGCATACTTATCTATTTAATATTGGAATATTCTAATATTTTGTATACTGTTAATACTGATTCTTATGTTTTCTGAGTGATTTCTTTATGCGTTTCTCAGCTCTTGCACCCCAATTCTAATGTGATTCTACAACAAATTGCAAATGAACTGACTGGCTGAGTTTTGGAGATGCTCTGACCCAGTAGTCCTGCCATTTCTCATTTCTTAAACAATCACGTTGGCGGACGGATCTGAGGAGCAAAATAAATTGGCCAACATCAAGCAAATAAAAATGCAAAGGAGATTGCTCCAATCACTGGAATTAGATTAGAACGGTCTGATGCATTTTTAAATCTGGAAGGATAATGGTGAATGCTCCACGTCCCGTAGAAATGGGTTGGAAAAAAATTATGAATGATCGTGATCGGAGATCATCAAAATTCTTGACAAGGTCTCATCACAGAAATTTGTACAAACTCATGGCCATGTTTAATTGTGATGTTGAGCACATTTCCATGCACCTAATGTGAGAAAACCTTGAAGGACTGGCAATAAACAGCTGCATGGCCACAAGAAAGCCACTTTCCCCACTAATTGGGGAAAAAAAAAAAAAAATCACTTAAATTTGCAAGTTAGCACAGAGATTTGACTGTGGTGCAATGGAAAAAGCAGATCACGTGATCCAGTGAATCCAGATTTACCCCATTCCAGAGTAATGGGCACATCAGGGTAAAAAAGAAAGCCTATGATGAAATGCACCTGTTATGCTTAGCCCCTACAGTACAAACCTCTAAAAGCAGTACTATGATCTGGGCTTGCTTCAATTGGCCTGGTCAAGGCTCAGCAACATTATGCAGCGATAAAATGAAGTCGGCTGACTCCTCAATGACCAAGTTATCCCCTCAGCAGATTTTTCATCCCCGGAAGGCAGAGGCACATTGCAGGATCATGCCAAAATTAATCCGTCTCAAATTTTGAAACAGTGGTTCAGTCAGCATGAAGAGTCCTCACCTTAACCTACCGAAAGCCTTTGTGATGTCTAGTGTAAATTGATTGCAACATGGAGACAATCACCCCAGAACCCCTGTCAAGATCAAAGCCACAGAAGGGCAGTACTAAAATAAATTACCAACTGACTCGCACGATTCTTCAATTCCCAAAATGTGCAGCCCTTTTCTTTTTTCTTATCACATCTTACACTGCCCGGCCAAAAAAAAGTCACCGTTTGGAAATGACTGAACAAATTCTATAATTGGATCATTATTGCAGTTATTAATATGTTTCAGCTGGCAATAATCATTTTTTCCTGGACTGATGGAGCGATTTGCTACTCATTTCTCTAAAAAATCATGTCAGAAGACACATCCCTTGATGGTGGAAACGATGCTACAGTATTTCAGAACAGGCATGTTATTGGCCTGAATTTAGCAAAGAAAATCATGAATGACAAAAACAAGTATGAAATAATTTTCACAGACAAATTTGCCACCACAAAGTCCTGACAATAACCACATTGAAAGTTATTGGGGTGAGCTCAAGGAAGACCAACGAGTGGTTCAACCATTATGTCGAGAAGGCAAGATCTCGGCCAAAAATTATGGCATTTCTGATCGAAAATAAATGTTCTGGCATTGCATATGGTTGTCAAATCAATGACAAGATGAATGTGCACTGTCATCAATGCTAAAGGGGTTCCAACGAAATATTTGAGTGTGCGACTTTTTTTTTGGCCGGGCAGTATATGAACACATCTTATAGATGAACTAATGGTTGCTTTGTAAATTAAATTAAACCTGATTTCATGGGACTGGATAAGATGCAAATTTTTTGTAAATTAAACCTGATTCCATGGGACTGGATAAGCTAGAACATACTCTCAAGAAAATAAAATACAGCACCCTCCATAATTATTGGCATACCTGGTTAAGATGTGTTCTTTAGCTTCTAATAAATTCTGCTTTTTTCTAAATAATATAGGACCACAATGGAAAAAAGAGGAAAATCCAACCTTTAATTCAAGTACATTTATTCAGTGGGAAAAAATGCCAAATTAAGAAATAATTCTTTTACATCAAATCATGGGTGCCACAATTATTAGCACTCCTGATGTTAATACTTTGTACAACCCCCTTTTGCCATCAAAACAGCACCTAATGTTCTCCTATAATGTTTCACAAGATGGGAGAAAACAGAAAGAGGGATCTTCGACCATTCCTCTTTGCACAATCTCACTAAATCATCCAGCGACCTGGGTCCTCTGTTCTGCACTCTCCTCTTCAGCTCACTCCACAGGTTTTCAATGGGGTTGTGACCCAGTTGGACCCAGTGACGACCCATCTTCAGCTTTCGGTGGAGGCCACCAGATTTTGATTTAAAATGTCCTGGTATTTCAAAGTGTTCATGATGTCATGCACCCTAACAAGATTCTCAGGGCCTCTGGAAGAGAAACAGGCCCACAGCATCACTGATCCTCCCCCATACTTCACAGTGGGCATGAGGTGCTTTTCTGCATACTCATCTTTTGTGTTCCGCCAGAGCCACTTAGTGTTTGTTGCCAAAAAGCTCTATCTTGGTCTCATCTGACCAAAGCACGGTCCCAGTTGAAGTCCCAGTGCCGCTTAGCAAACTCCAGACGTTTGCATTTATGATTTTGAGTGAGAAAAGGTTTTTTCTGTGAATGCCTCCCAAACAGCTTGTTGGCATGTAGATAGCGCCTGATGGTTGTTTTGAAGACTTTGTGACCCCAAGATGCTACCATTTGTTGCAATTCTTTAATAGTGAGCTTTGGAGAACTTTTTATTTCTCTTACCATCCTCCTCACTGTGCGTGGTGGCAAAATAACCTTGCATCCTCATCCAGGCTTGTTTACCACTGTTCTAGTTGTTTTAAAATTCATAGTGATTCCTCTGACAGTAGATATGGGCAGGTGCAGGCGAGTGGCTATTTTTTGTAGCCATTGCCTGACTTGTGAAGGTCGACACACATCTGCCTTACTTGAATGGTGTGTTCCTTTGTCTTTCCCATGTTGAAGAGTGGATAAGAGAAATGGCCTCTGTGTCACATCATATTTATACGCCAGGGAAACAGGACGTGATGAATTACCAATTAAATGGACCTCGATATTCTGATCAACTTTGTAAACTACTGTAGAAATGACAGAAATACTTCAATTACATTTATTTCCTAGGAATTGTTAGGGGTGCCAATAATTGTGGAACAGGTGATTTTATGAAAAATAATTATTTCTTAGTCAGGGATTTTTTTCCCCCTCAAAATTCACTTGAGTTGAAGGTTACATTTTTCTACAATTTTCAGTGTGAGAGTGTGCTTCTGCAATAAAAATTTAATTTATTTTCAGGCTTTTAACACATTTTAAACGGGCAGCCAATACTTATGGAGGGTGCTGTATCTTATGGAGTTGCCATCAGATCTTATAATTTTAGAAAAAAATAAAAAGTACACATTACTCCGTTTAGCCACGTCTTTTTATTCCATTTAAAGTTTTTCAAATTTAGTCGGCAGACTAAATTAATTAAACAGTTCTTTTTTGAGGACGGGCAGAAATCAGTTACCAAAACATTTGTAATGTGCAAACCTTGCCTTATCTGAACAACCATGGGCATTGGGGCCGATTCAAATCATTCAAATTGCATAGCCCTTTTTACTAAAAAAAGAAAGAAATCACAAAGTGCTTTACAGAGATGACATCGATAGGACATCCCTGGGAGTCAGAGAAAATATGGGGAGGAAAAACTCAGTTCTCAGAGGTGAAAAAGTTTGACTGGAGAGCAAAAAAAATTTCTTCAAGGAAGAAAGTATGGGCAGATTTGGCCTCAGAGGGATGCCCTTCCGCCTCAGTGTAGTCTGGAGGGGGAGAGGGGCAGAAAAAAGACAAGTCTAGTTCGGTTAGGAGTGGCAAAACACGTTTGTGAGGTAAGAGGAGCAATGGGGAGCCAGCTATCAATGAGCAGATGAGGGGTTAATGATCTGGGACCCAGGGTTATGGCAGGGGGGGGGGGGGGGTTAAAGATCCTTGGTCCAGGACAAAGGATTCAAGGGCCAGATGCAAAGCGCTGTTGGAAACCAAGGATCTGGGGCTCTGGGGTTCACACTGACAAGGATTTATGTCATAACAAAAGTACTTGAGAAGTCATTGAATTAGTTGGCGGCTAACTGGTAGCATGTTGAGAGAACCAGGTTACGTGGGCGTAAGTCGCAGCCCCGGACAGGGGAGAAAGGGAGGAGTGTGACTGAATTCACCACTCGTCATTCGCCCATTTATTTAGTGTAAGTGTAATCAGTTAATATTCATCGATTTATGCCACAGGAGGAGTAATTCTATTTTTCAAATCCCTTTGAGCTCACATTCCCGCTTCATTCCATGGAGAAAAAACGCATAACAAGCAGTTCAGTGCGTCTCGTTTTCAGTGGTTCTCTATGGCAGATGCCCGATGCTTGCCAGATATCAGCATCATGTGACGATTACTCACGTTTTTCGTGACGTCATCAGGGCGGGTTCCCATAGAGATACACGCTAAACCTGGAGGTTATGGCCTTAGTCGAAGCTAGGGGCAACGCCTCTATGCTCAACTTTGTGCCTTCTCTACTAACACGTAGTGCGTCCCCCAAAAGCGTAGTTGATAACTAAGTTAACCAAGTTAGCAGCTAACATAGTTTGTCCCTTCACAGTCTGTAGTTTTGAAGATGCAAGTTTGCATCTGCGCTTTCGGGAAACGCACCCCCCAGCTTCCCGTGTATGTTGGATGCGGGTCAGGAGTAAAGACAAGTAGGACAGAGTTTTCCAATGACAAGTGGAAGCAAAATTTTCGAATGACATGCAAGTCATTTGATAAATTATGCGGATTAATGGAAAAAATAATGAGCAAAGGTGTGACTGCTCAAGCACCAATGCTCTTGCAGATGAGGATTGCTACTGTACAAACTTGCTAGTTGGGCATAGCACACAGTTGTTGCTAATCAGTTTGGTGTTTACAAGTCTGTAAGACTTCCGGGTCAAAGCCCCGCACAATGAATTGAAGCATGCACACAGCGCATAGTCCAGTTTGGTACGATTCAAGCATATACATGAAGGAATAATGCGACTAGTTACTGCATTATCTGGGAGAGGTTAGTCAGACTATGAGGAATTTGATTTAATACGATTTCAGTCGGACTAACATGTTTACGTGCATTTTAAAAGTACGGTTTTTGTCAGACTTACACAATAATTAGATTTTTTCTCACGTCATTTTAACGCACTCTGTGTGTGAAAATATGACTGAAGTACTTTTAGCACAAGGCTCTTCAATTAGACTAGATGCACCCAGGTGTGCTTACTGCCTGCACTGTTAATCATATTATCACTTCAAAAGAAGGTATTCAGCTGTGAGCAGTTGGCTGAAAGGTCTCAATAAGCAGCTAATTGTGCGACGATGAAAGTAAATTCCCAGAGAATGGAGGCAGAAATTTAAGCAATATATCAATATGGTTTGCAAAGCCATTTCTAAGGTTCTGGGACTCCAGGAAACTACAGTAAGCCATCATTTGCAAATGGAGAAAACCAGGCTTAAGGGGGAAATTACTTTTTCCACATAGGAGATATAGGTGTTGGATAACTTTTTCCCCTTCAGTAGATTAAATGGTCCTCCATTTCAGAAAACAGGAAGGGGGCAAGTACCTCTTCTTGGCACTGCAGATTTTTTGGCAGTCAACAGTATGGAATCCACTAAATTGCTTGCTTTACAATATCCACAGGAAACATAATAGCAAAACATTTATCAGATGTGACGGTCGCTCACAAGGTATGAGGGAGCAACTTTGATTAGGGCGAGCAGGTTTAGTACTGCCGTTTGTGTTACTGAGCGATATTCCCGAAGGGCAGAGAGCTTCCACTGCTAATGCTTTCAGCAGCCTGTGTGCTGCAGGGTCTGCCAAACAGGAGCTTGGCCATCACTGGGGACACCATGCTGGCTGGAAGGGCCCTCAATTTAAAAATGTGAATGCCTGCTTGTGTGTGTGCGCGTTGAAAGGAAAACAACATATGACAAGTGTGGGTATAAACAGAACATGTTTAAGTGCGTGTTTATGGGAGTGTGTGGAGGGGGGGGCGAGAGAGAGAGAGAGAGAGAGAGAGAATGCAATGTGGCTTTGCAAGGGAATGTAGTGGAATTCATCGCTTGTTTGCATACTGAGAGCCAAAAAACCAATGCATTGTATAACAGGGACTGACCGACTCAGACATATTCAGGAAATCCAGATCGACAGAATGACTTTAAAAGGTGGCGTCACAGTGAAAGGATTTCCAATGCTCCTTCTTCAATACCCCAAGAAACACTCAATCACATCATACATGAAAAACAAGACAAACATAATTGCCCTTTTTCCAGCTTTCAGCACAATTTGGGGGCACTATCCAGCCAGATACCAGGAAAAAGGGAGTGAGAGAGCAGCAAAGGTGACACCGAATATGTTTGAAGTCACGACAAAGGGAGAGTGGGAGTGTTAGCTGTAAAAGAAGGGAGAGAGCAGGTGGAGATATGGAGGGCAGTAGGCCTTGGAACAGGTGAGATCACTTGCATGGTACATAGGGCAGTTAAATTGGCAGAGACTCAAGTTTATTGGAGTATAAAACAGGTACGGCACCAGATGTGCGGTTTTGTGCATGGGTTTAACATGGTTAGGCTTAATGACACATCGATCAACTGAAAACCATACCAGCTTCACGATCACGGCTGGTTGTTATTTCAAGTTGCTGAGTATCGAGAAATCGAAGTTGATGTAAATCTAAGTAAAACGCAGCTATTTGATTTTCTGTTTGGTCGACTAGGTTTTATGTAGCAAGCAGAAAATGATAAAATTCATCTTGAGTTGACAAAAATTAAACAACAAATAGAAATGGAAAAAACTAAAAAGCAGTTGGATATGGAAATGATGGAGCTTGAGCGTGCCAAATTAAGAAGCGAAGCTAATCAAAATCAGCGCAAGCACAAATCAAGGCCTGAGTTATCCAACAGCCTCAAGTTAATGACTACACTTAATCCAAGTGATTAGCGAAATGAGGGAGTTTTTTGAGGAATTTGAGAAAATCACCAGAGCTGCAGTGGCCAGAGACTACTTGGTCAATTCTTGAGCTAAGTACCCTTGTGAATTAAGCCTAGGAGGTTTACGTGGCACTGAATTCTGCGCCAAGTACAAATTGCAATGTTGTAGAAGGGCAAATTGTGTTACGGTACCAGAGGGTAACAGACAGATATTTATATCCCTCAGGTGTAGGCCAGGAGAAATGTATTTGGCTCTTATCAGGCAGCTGTAGACTGCGTTTGATTGGTGGCAACAGAAGTGCAGAGTGCTCCCAAGAAAGTAGCAGGTTAAATGAAACTAGAGTGTTCAGGTGAACACATGTGTCGCCTGCGAAGCTTATGTGAAAGTGTGACTACCAACTGAAAGTGTGACTACCAGACAGACAGACAGACAGACGCCGGACAAAGTGATCCCTATGTGCCACTATGCTTCGCAGGCGACAAAAAAAGTAACCAGTCAAGAGTTGCATGTGGCACCACACCATAGCACAGCTTGTCGGGGGGGTCCTTAGGCATGCTCCATCAGAATTTTTATTTTTTATTTTTTTTTAGATGGTGCAGTCTTGTGCCCCTGAGACAGCTTGATGCATGCATTTTTCAGAGGATAGTTTTGGGATTTTCTGGTCAAGTTTTTTTTTTTTTTAAATTAAAGTTGAATGTCCTTACTAAAGCAACATGCTACGATTTCAATCACAATACCAACTAGGACCACAATCAGCAGTAAATTTAATACTAAAAGCAAGCATAAATGAGCTCAGACACCAAAGCAATTAGAGCAACCGAGTACATCTATCCCCCGAAGGCCCCCCAGTTGGGCCCAGATGGTCCCAGAGAACCCAAAATCAATAGGTGTTGTGAACTTACCATAATATATGTCCCTGCAAAATTTGAAAAGAATCGGTGCACTTATGTGGGCTGTGGTGCGTTCACAAGAAAATCTCTGCGGACGCGTGATGAGGCCAAATCCATGGTATCCTCCGAACTTGTTCGGGGGATACAATTATTTCTTTGTCCCATTTATGCCATTTTACTACTTATTCTTTGACTCGTATCAATTGCCTGTCTTAGCCTGCAGTATAACAAACTGCAATTAACATTTCCTTACAATTAAAATTTTATCTCAATACTTCAATTCTTATCATTTATGACAGACATATTTTCCTTTAAATTTCAGTGGCTTTTCCTTTGGCACTGAATTATTAGCCATTTGTTATCATAACAACACAGAGATTCAAGGAACAACTTGAGTAACTTCCAAAAAAACTATCAAAAACTGCAGTAAATCCCAGGCAAAAATTATGGAATCTCTACACATAGGGGATGTTTATCTAACCATTTTATTTCTTAGTAAACAAACAAATTGCAGATATGTCGCAAAACAATTTTTGTTTTTTAGCTAAAATTCAGCCTCCATGAAAAACACCTCAAAAAATAAGATTAAATTATTTTAATGAATGGAGTACATATCAGGGTTTCCCGCAGCGCTTTATAGTTAGGGCGGCCGCCTTGACAACAAATGCCCCCCACCTTGACTACGTCTCCCCGAAAAATATAAAAAAAGAAAGAAGAATTCTGCTGCATCCACGCATGCATACACAGTAAAATAAGGCCGCATTGTGATGAGGCCGAATAGCTGCTGGCATCTGTTGGTTAATTATGTTATTGCGCCATCTATCACCTGCTGCTACGCCAACATTATATTTTTGTATCGGGAAGAAGCTATTTATTCGGATATACAATAACCTGTCGTCGACGTAGGAGGGACATGTGGAGGTAAGATAATTATTCATCTAAACTAAACATTTGAATGGTGTCTCCTAGCAACTGCTTGCCCACATATTCGGTTTCAATAAGATAAGAAACTATACGAATTGCGTATAGCCAATCAAGGCTACCAATGTGTTTGTTCGTGGCTTTTTGTTATGTTTGACAATTGGTTTTCTCTAGTGTACAATAATGGATGGGAAAAAGCAGTCATAAATATCAGTGTACTTCATTCAAAGAAGCCGGTGTTCTGTCAAATTTTGCTACCTATCAAAATATGCTACCTCACAGTTCTGCGCTTGCGCAAACCTAAAATCTTGGGCTCCATACGTCTTTTTTCGGTGCGCCTTTCGACCTGTAAGCGTATACATATTTGCATGTACACCCTGGGTTTTCCTTAAAGCTGCAGTTGGTACGTTTTAGAAAAGTAACTTTTTGTCATTTTTGCTAAAACTCACTGTGTACAGACGGTATTACATAAAACTAGTACTCTGTAATTAAAAAAAGCCTCCTTTAAACGCACCTAATGCTCCAACTGCAATTTAAAAGAATCGTTCGGACCGACCAAAAAGAACCAATTAGAGCCAGGATGGTGTCTGACAGCCGCCAAACAGTGCACATGCACGCGCTGCAGACAGCCCCTCCCCCTTCCTCCTCAGTTCACGCTAGTGCTCAGTCAAGTTCAAATCTCCGAGAGAGAGTTCGGCAGCTTAGAGCCATCAGCGAGGAAAAAATACCGATACCTCCATTACCGAAAACGCACGCATGGCTAAGACAAGTAAAAAAAGGAAGCCAGAAGAAAAAAAAAGCACAAAAGAAAGAATTTAACAAAACCCAGGATAAAACCAGAGTGAACATCGGAGTGGATTTTTAGAAGTGGAAGGAACTCCATTATCTGGAAGGATTAAAAACTGACGCAGAGTTTGCGACTTTTCTCCTTGACAGGTAAACCCCTGCTTTATTTGCTGGTTCATTTTTGCTCCGGAAATAAGCGAGTTGGCGTCGCTGACATGCTCACCGAACTAACCCCAGCCCTAACCAGCATCAATTCATTTTCGCTCTGCAAATAAGCAAGTGAGCGTCGCTTACAAGCACAGTCGCTGTTCGAATAGCCACAGTCTTGTAATTGTTACAGTACTCCACAGTGCATGTGATGTTACAGCGATGTTGCAGTCCAGCTAATGTTAGCTTGTTTCAGTTACTGGCATTGTTTCATTAGAAAGCAGCAGAAAATATCTTTATGAAGTGACCGGGCAGTTTTATCAGTTGTGTTGTTGTCCTTATAAATATGTGTAACGTTTCTGTGCTCTCACAGCTAAATGCTGACATACATGATTTACTGGCCATTCAGCTGGATTCACGAATACATACTGCCTTAGATTACTTTTCATGTTGACATGATTTATTTCTGCTCGTTTGTGTTAGACCTGAAAAATCTGGGGCCAATATCCCACCCTTTATTGAATATTAGTCCTGGCTAATTCTAGATGGGTTTCCTTGATTAACACGTTTTCCGATTCAAGAATAATCAAGTGGCAAACGAAGAGACGTCTTCTCTCCCTCATGCGATCTAAAAGCGACAAAATAATGGGCTGCATATAGGACAGAAAAATAATTGAATTATAATTAGGGTCTATGCACCTGCAATTGGCGATGGCATTTCGGACTAGTAAGTGGTTTCATCGGTTTACATTTTCCAATCGGACAGCAGTCTTTTTTTTTTTTTTTCTTACTACAAATCGAGCGACCGTGCTGCAAAAACAGGTGTATGTACTTGTCGCCGAAATTATCTTCATTCGCCGAAGAGTTCTGAAATGCCATCACCGAGTGACGGTGCATCGACCTAATTATAATCAAATTATTTTTCGGTACTGAATGTAGCCTATTATTTTGTCGCTTTTAGATCGCATGGGGGAGAGAAGCCGTATCTTCAACTGCCACTTGATTATTCTTGAATTGGAAAAGGTGCGAATGAAGGAAACCCAGTATTAGCCAGGACTGAAGTAGTGCTGCACGATTAATCTGATCCCAATTGCAATGGCGATGTCAAGCAGTGCGATTACATAACCGCAAAAAAGGCTGCGATTCAATCTAAATAAGCCTGTGCTGCCAGTGAACATAACTCCTTTAATTGTATAAAGTCTGACGTTATGCCCACAAGCGCTATCCTGGGCTGTGTCTGAGTGGTCAGAAATTACGTCCTATAGAATAATTCCACACCATATTTCTTTAATCTACGTGGAAAACATCTGAAGACAAAGGAACGTGTAACATGGAATTCCTATGGCTTAGGAATGCAACCACGCTAATAAGAAAATCTGAATGCCCTTAAAGCAGGCAACATGAACACGATGGGGTCCCATACGTTTCTTTACGCGATTGGTCAGATGAATAGTTGCCCATTTAAATACTGCTGCTGCGCAGAATTGTGGAATGGCGTTATCTCCTTTCTTTTCGAAAAGGAAACGTCTGTGTAGCCTATGCTAAAGGAGGTAAATTAGGAAGAACTGAGGCACCGTTCCTTAACATTTAAAGAATTTGAAGGCTCTTATTAAAGTTTCCACGGCACGCGATTATTTCGGGATCAGTTTTCAGGAGTTAGAAACTTTCCCCAGCGAAAAAAAAACTATTGAGACACAGCCGTGCTCAGTGCAGCAGGTATGGTCACGTCACTACTTGCTACAGTTCTCAGAGACCAAAATTGACGTCGAATAAAATCATGAGCAGGAGCGTGAGCAAGCCCAGGCTGAAAGTGAGTTCGTGGCGGAAAACACCCCCCCACAACATCTACAATCATATGCAGAGATTAGGCGTGAGTGTCTGGCCTCTTCACGTTCCTGTGTCTTAGTCAGCAATTATTCTACCAACGCGCACTGAAAAAATTCACTTGCGGAATTTAAGTCATTGTGCATTATGTTAATCAGTTTCATGTGCATCACGGAGGATTTCCCCACTAATGTTACGGAAGTCGATTGACTCTCATGCTTGTCTTTACTGAGGGATTGAAAGCAGTGGAATTGCATAAAGACGCTTCAAATGTTCTTATTTCATTTAAAATATTCGAACGATCATATCAGACTTTATGCAAGTGAAACTGAGACTTCAATGCACAAGAATTTTAATTCCGTGTGAGAATCTTATTAACAAGCGTTCATTGAACAATCGTGGACTGCGTTGTATTAAAAAAAAAAAAAAATGTGCGAAACTTAGGCCGAGTGCATGAGACTTGAAATCTCGGCATATGGAGATACTTTGATTTCAGGTACGGCGACGTTGAACAGGATAAGACGTGTTGTGTAAAACTTGCAAAGTTAAAATCTCCACATTCCGCGGCAACACTACCAATCTGTATCAACACTAGGAACAGCACAGAGAAGCATAAAGAATGCATGTGATGAAAGCCAAAGAGACAACTGAAATCCACAAAAGCCCAATGGTGCTACTGCTTTTGTAGCCTACTTTGCAGAAATGCCTTTATTTTTTTAAGGGTACTATACAAACCTTTTGCCTTTTATATTTAGTAGTATTTAATAGTGTAGCGGTTTTGCAACCGAAGAACTGACACTGAGGCAGGAATAGCAGTTCTCGCATCGCCCGGGGCGGGCTTCGTTTTATTTGCTGTTCGGCCCTTAAAAGGGCCGTTTCCTCAAAGCTCCCAAACAGACTCATTTCTTTGCAACATACAACATTAACAACAACACTCTTTTCATGCTGGCAACTCAGCCCACTTATACCCCCCGACCCGGACCTGATTGGCTCTCTCTCCCTCCCCAGGTACAGCCAATAGCGACACACCGCTATTTTCTAAAGTTGAATTTTAACAGGCAAACACGAACTGGGGCAGGATCGCCACAATAGGTTTACAAAATTGCCTGCTGAAAGGCATCTAAGTTTACAATAGTGCCACTGCATTTGCACTTTACAGAAAATATCCTGATTTTCGAAAAAGGAAATTTTTTTTGGAAAATGTTATTTTGAAAACAGTGCAATAAACTTTATGCACCTTAATGTTTGCATTTTTTGAGTTGAGAAAAATACCCTACAAAATCATCATTATTCTCTGCACTCTCCTTGATAACAAAGCAAGCAGGCTCAAGATATTTTTTTTTTAAAATCATATCGTAATCGCAAATTGCTATGTAGTGCACTATAATCGCAATCGCACATTTTTACCAAATCGTGCAGCACTAGACTGAAGCCTGAGTCATGCTTCTTGCGGCCGGCACGGTCAGCACGGCCCACATGGTGAAATGACGCAACTGCGGCAATGGCGACAGAGCGTGGAGGGTCCACGGAGGCTCTGAACGCCGAGCCGCGCACCCGGAGGATTTTGTAACAACGCGGCCGGGGTTGCACAGACATCGTTGCAATGATTGGCTAGCTTCAGGACTCCAAAGTACGTATACAGATTAAAATTAAAAATGGAAAGCTTTAAAGCAGTGTTTCTCAAACCTCTCCTGGAGGACCACCTGCCCTGCCTGTTTTAGATCTTTCCCTGCCCCAGCACAGGTGATTCAAATAATCAGGATGTTATCAATCAGCTTTAGAGGGTCAGTAACGAGCTGATCATTTGAATCACCTGTGCTAAAACAGGGAAAGATCTAAAACCTGCAGGACAGGTGGTCCTCCAGGAGAGGTTTGAGAAGCACTGCTTTAAAGAAAGGCCAGCTGAACATACAAACAGCTGAAAATACATATGACTTCCACCACATGGAAGGACATCGGCAATTTTCATCAGACGTGTGTAAGATAAAATGGAAAGCCTTTCGCAACCGGTTTGTGAAAGCATGAAAAAAAATGAAGGGGAGGAGGAGAGAGGCTGGCTCATGCTGTTTATGAAACTTAGGGAGACATAATCAAATGTCTAAGCAGCGCTCTGTTTAACCCAAGGTTTTCCGCATTTATTGTATTTTGAACGTATTTAGCGTTCAGTAGCGCAACTGTAGAGCAGGTCCGTTCTTGGAGCCGCTTTGACCGCATCAAGCATGAAACGACTCCACATTCGTGGGGACCGTGCGCGCCGTCCACACTGCTGAAACCACGCCGACCACAAGAGGCATTAATCAGGCTTAATTGTTTTCAATAAAAGGAGGGATATTAGCCCCGGAATTTTCAGGTCTAACGACGCACCTGTTTGTTGGCCAGCAGTGTTGACTGTTTGCAACAGTAATGTCTAGCCTCAGCAGCTTGGCCGCTTTCATAATGTGAACGTGCAAAATCTCTGCAGTTGCATGCATAACAGCTCAAGTGCCTTCACGTGCACGCCAGCCTTCTGGGGGAGGGTCTTAGGAGTGCAGTGGAAAGGGAGGGAGAGGGATCTGAAATTTTTTTGCGAGGTCCTCTCTCTCCTCAAAGTTATCAACTTTAAAACGCAAAGATTGGATGATAATGGCATGCGGCATTCATCTTAAAACAAACTTACCCAACTCATTATAACATCTGCTTATGTTATAATAAGCTAACAAATAAAGTTACTCCTGAAAACTGATTCATATTGCAATATTTAGGCGAAAACAAAGACTTTACGATCGCTTTGCATCACGGTTGCATTTTTTGTCAAGGCGGCACAAATTGTCAGAACACCGGCCTACTTCACCATCTGCGCCGCCACCACCTCCACAGCTGCAGCCCCAGTCCGCTAAACATCGAGGTAGTGGGTGGAACCCAAGTGGGCTGTGGACCCGAAATATTCAGGTTTGCTATATCACACAGGTTTGCTATATCACACAGAACACGGCGAGTGTGGCATCAATCTTTTCTAAAGATCTCGTAATTACAAGATAAGGAGTACATTTTTTTTAAATCCTGTGAATGCAATGCGCTTCCGTACATAATACCGTTCTCCTCTCCCCAAACATAACCACAACCGCAAAGCATTTGGGGAATTGAAGTTAAAATGTATTTCTCTATTTTCTCTTCTTACATTCATTTTTGTTTTAGGGATGGTTGTGCGCATTTTATGCGCTTTTCATTCCTCTTCTTGTTTTTTGATAAATTTGTTTGTGGTCATGCATGTAGCATGAATTTTGGTAAGATTATGTGTTTTTATTTAACCTTGTTATTTCCAGCCCAGCTCTTCCAGTAAGGTTGACAATAAAATACACTGTGTACAAGCAAGGGTTGCACTGTAAAAACTTTATTACAAAGTTACAAGACTTTTGACTTTGTCACTTTGTTATTGCACTTTAACTGCTTTATTTATTTATAAAGAGTTAATAAACGCTGGCAACGCTGTTGCCCACCCGGGTCGCCGCCTTGACTAACCGATTTTCTGCGGGAAACCCTGCATATATTTTATAAGGTAAAGGCAAAGATATGGACTCACTAATTTACTTTACAGTTAATGAGTTGGTAAGTCCTGGAGATATTGAAACGAATGTGCACCAGAACTGAAGAGTGAGTTTTTCATATGTTCCGTTTAAAATGCGAAAATAAGCTGATAAACTGGTCAAAGTAAATTTGAAATATGTCACATCAGCGTACACAAAATTGTGAAAAATGGCTCACAACCTGTTCCTATTTAAGATCGTCTGATTAACAATTGAACAGTGCCTTTTGCTGAGTAAGTCCATTATGATTAAGAAATTGAAATTTCTGGGAACACAATCATTGATAGGGAACACTGACAATGTACACAGTACATGTGATATTCTGGTAATGGCATTTATCCAAATAACTAATTAATCCAAAAATTACAGCTTTTGTTTCAGCATTTTCAGTGGTGTAATTTATTCAGAGATGGTGCCTCACTTATTTCAAAGGTCTTTATTGGTGAAAAGAAACCATTTATAATCCGAAACATCTTGAGCGACTCAAAACACGAACTTTGGTGCATGACAGCGACAGTTGCAGACTTAGACAAGCTAAATATGTGCCGTCTCGCAGGATACAGTACGTGATTCAGAATATTCAAAAGAAAGTTGACATTTCAGAAAATGCATGGTAACTTCTTGATGAAATGAACAGGAATTCTAGCTAAAGACTAGACAGTACGGTCGGCCGTGACCGCATGAGTCGAGCCCCCTGAAAACCCACTGCGCAAGCTTACTTGAAGCACAACTGGTATTTTATTATTTTTAGCAAAAAATAACCGCGCTTCTAGAATTCTGAGGATACGAGTGGACAAAGTAGACCATTATAAGGGACGATGGTTTGAAAGTTTGTAAACGGACGTTTTGTGGAGTTTTCCCATCGCAAGTGGGTGACCCCATTTGCTTCCAGCAAAAAAGGAATTTGGATAATTTTTCAAAACTCTCCAGTGGCCATAAAGTTGCGCCAGGTGAAGAACAACTTTGTCTGTTCAAGACATCTAATGGTGAGTAATTGATATACAAATTAGGGTGGAGTATCACTTTAATCTAATGATGCAATCATGCCCTTCGAGCTATAGCTAATGCCAATTACAATGAAATACGTTATGTAATTTGAGTATTATTTCATTTAGCCTTTATTATAAGACCGTGGCTATTCTTACGTGACTAATCCATTGCAGGCAGGGAATTCTTACGTGACTTTCGGTCAGGCATGCGCAGATTGAAATGGTTGGACATTATCTTACCTTTCTTGTTCTCCTGTTTAAAATAGCTAACCTTGGTAAAGCAAGTATTGCATACTGAGCAACAAAAGAAGCGCAAGTTAGTTAAAGACAGACCGGAAAATAAGTTTGCGCATAATTATTATACAAAATCAAATTTATTACTAGCGTGTGAACATTTACACTCGTTTCATCAAACATTTCTTTGTTTTGCGGTCCCTATGTCTGAGTAATCATAAGAGTACATTAACTGACTAGCTAACTTGCGTTTCTTTTGTTGCTCAGTATCGAAGCCCCGGGGACGAGATTTAAATTACTGATGCCATGGTTACGGGATTAATCCATTGGCCCCTTGTACAAGCTTGGCCGCCAAATTGACATGATTGACAAAAATTGCGCCAAGTCATACAATTTCAATCTGCGCATGCCCGAATGGGAGTTGCGTAAGGATAGCTTACCTACAATGGATTATGGTCACGTAGGAATAGACACAGTGTTATTATAACTGGGAATCCCACTGACATAAACAAAATGCAGATATGGCCAAACATTATCCTGTTCAAAACCTAACAACCACTCCAAGAGTAAACGTATGCAAGCCACAATCTAATTTTTAATCTCATGTCCAGTAACATTCACGAATGCTGTTGCTGGCCAGCTAACTCATATTCGATTGGTGGTTCTTGCCAAGAGCAGAAAACATGAATATTCATGAATTCACTTCATTAGTGATGTAAGGGCTAAATGCTGGCAATACGACTGAGGCCAGACTGATCAGTCAGTGACCATTGGGAGCAACCAGCACTTGATAAGTATGGATTCCAGGCTACAACAAATATTAACCATAGAATCAAATTGTATCGTTCTTACACTGTATTGATTTGTATCGAATCGGTCTGAAGTAAAAGTATATTGTTTTTGAATGGTATCATAACCTGTGAATCTAGATGTGCATCGAATCGTTTATCACAGAGAGATGTGCAACCCTAGCAGGTAGTCATAACTGACCGCACCTGTTTAGTCTGAGGGCCAAACGCAAGGTTATCCGCATGCAGTTAAACGTGCGATGATCCCACCCCATGAAATGGTGTTTAAACGTTTGTTTAGCTGTCCGCGTACAACGGCATAGTGAACAACAACTCGGGTTTAAAAATCACAGTAACTAGCTAAAAAAACCTTGCTGTCAGCAGACCAGACAAGCGTTGTTTCAACCCTCTCACCACAAACATCTGCATCATTTTATTTTTCTCAGACTTTCCATTGTATTAGTTAAGTTTCATTTTGTACTAAAAGTTTCACAGAGATTGACTCAGTTCATTTGATTTAGCTGATGTTCAGACAAGAAGATTTTTTGTGTTATTTTGTTGACTCTGTCATGGTGATGAGAATGTTTTGTTTATGTGTTAAAATCAGCACTTTCATTGTTAATTTATTTTGGTACTACAGACACCATTTTGTTTTCATTTGAATTTTAATTATTTTGCTGCTATTTATGTTGCAACAAAAATGCTATTTTATTTGAATTTTGTATGTCATGCCACTATGACAGTTGTTTTGCGATAAGCTTTTCACATTTGGAATTTTATTTGTTTAATTTCAGATTCATTTTGAACATAAATGAATATATCCGTTAATTATAACCATATCATACCATATCACCATCAAAAGAGTTTAACACTACAATTTAAGCAATAAAAGAATATAAGAAATGGAAAGAAATAATTCTTTCCATAGGGGAGCCATTGAATTTCCCATTGACCCACTCAAATCACCACCTGTGGGTCCCGGGGACTCACTAAATTGAAAACCTATCAACATCACTGATAATACAAAAAAAAAAAAAAAAAAGAACAAAACAATCCCCTATTATCTCCATTATCCCAGCTGCATTCAAGGGAACAGAGGTGAGAGAGGTAGACTGATTAGTCAGTCTGACCCATTATTTGGCCCAGACAGGACATTTTATGAACTATCTAAACCACTGGAACTTGGCTTTGATGGAGGCAGATAGCTGTGCAGCTTCCACCAGTCAGGCAGAAACGGACATCACCATTTGTGATTTTATTCTTAGACCATATCACCCAGTCCAACTTCAGAGACCCTAGAAATGTAGCATTTTTCCATCTACCCATAGGTCATACAACAAAAGAAATTCCAGGCTAATCTTTGGGGGTCATTATCATCCACTGCCTGAATCTTCAAAAAAACTGGCTCCAAGAGAGAAACCATAAATAGGTCCAGCTCATGTTTTTGACTCAACATGCTCAACAAAACTGCCAAAAAAAAGGAATGTAAATTGTTAGTACCTAAGACAAAAGCTTACCAGTATACTGTTCTGCTCTGTACTATCCAAAAATTATATTTGAAGTTAGCAAGACCTCGCAAGGGTCACTCCAAGCTTTCGCCTATACAGAGCTGGCCTAAAAAACATTCAGACAGGTTCTATGCAAGAGTAGCCCTCTAAAACTGTTCAGATTCATGCACTTCGATAGGAACCCTCGTGAAGGATAAACTTGAAAGATTCGCCAGGTATAACCTCGTTCAACAAGTCCCAAAGGCCAGCTGGCCATCCCAGAATACACTGAGGTTCTGCATTGGTCACATGTTCACTTTGTGACACGTTTCACCAAGGTCACCATCAATCTGATATATCGAACTACACACAATTTTTAAACTATGGCACGTGCCTGCATGGCACAGATGTTTAAAATCAGATAGCTTTGATTTATGGAAGATTTCAGTCACAATGTGTGAAACTATCACCACAAACAATGCTGTGACTTGTATGCAGGATATAAATTAGCAATGTGTTTTTACGCTATCCAATGCACCAACACACAATGTATCAAGTTTGTGAGGTTCATTGTTGAAGCCAATCGGTCGTCAGCTCAAGCGTTCAAAGGAAAATTGCCTCTGAAGAAAGAGAAAAGACTCCTGCAGAGATAAGCATCTTGAAACCTTATAGTACGTTCACATGATGAAGATGGAAACATTTTTAGAAATATTCCATTAGCAAGCCAATTCCTTTCATGAGTCTTCATTGCCGTCATCAGGCCCACATCAAACCATGCACTATCGCAAAACTATGAAAAGTGATTTGACTGCAAGAAAGTCAAATGAAAGCGTTAGAACCCACAAAACAACAAAAAAAAAGCATCCCAATTAAAAAAAAAAACTTCCAGCACAGAAAGATGGGACAGCCCCTAAACCTTCCACAGTAAGCCACACCATTGCAATCCTGATGCTGCAAACGAGTCTGTACAGATGTTACGGCCCAACTTTATTTTGGGTTTTAGTTTTTTTGATTGCCAGCTTTTGTGGAGAGTTGGAGCTCCCAGGGTTTTTTTGTGCGATCTTTGCCAGTTGAAAGGTGCTGGGCCCAGCGCAGATTGCCTGATCTTTGGGGGGTGTGGCTGCTGCAGACTGGTTGTTTTTGGGGGCTTGGCCTACTTTACTTCTGGATTCGCAAGAAGACAGAGAGGATCAATGCGGGCAGGACAACGTTAATTCTACTCGTCCTCGAACTAACAGCGTTTAGACAGTCTTGTTAAATGTGTTTGTGGTGGTTTCGTAGACTTGCGCTTCTGATAGTCTTCAGACTGTTGTACTTCAATGCTTTTCTTTAAATGAAGTCGTAGGGGTGAACTGCTGAGACTAGTGTGAAATGTGCTGTCGCTGTTTAGTAAATCCGTGCTTCTGATGATTGTAGTCAAACTGTTGTACTGCAATGTCTTATCTAACAAAGCTGTATGGGTGTTCTGCCATTTTTGTTCAAACCATTTTCTCCTGTTTTCAGTTTGGACTAGGGAGATTGGCTTAGTAAATTTATTTTTTTTTGGTTTCTTGTTTTTTATCAGTAAGGAAATGACCAGATCAGTAGATAGTTTGAATTGTCTGTTATTATGGCCATGGTTCACCCCAAGGTATCGGCTTCATCAAGCATACAAAATTTATTCTAGTGTGAGAGCAAAATAAAATTGCTCACTTTTCTTTCATGTTTGGCCTCACTATGTCTTTTTATGTTGTGCCCACATTCAGCTAGACTAGGGCTTAACAATAGAAATAACTTAAAATCAAGTGTAATTGTCAGCAATTTTCAGTGACACACATTATAGCCAAAGTATTTGATGGCTTGTGTCAACTGCCCACAGTTCCAGCTGCAGCTCTTGGTTAAAGATCCCCGATGATATCACCAAGTGCATAGCCAATTAGCCAATACAAGCCATTTCAAAATGTGTTTCTTTGTGACATCTGGTGAAGAGGCAAGGAGGCCAGATGAACTTCATTTAACCAGTCAATCAACCAGTCAATTTTAAATGGTATGTGATGGCTAATTGGCTGTGCACCTGGTGACATTAAGGGAAACCTTAAATGACAGCACGATGACTACTGTAAACAAGAGTCATCAGAAGACATATCCACCTGGCCCCCTCAATCTAATCTCAAAAATTACAAAAAATATAAAAAGGCACCAGTCAAGGACCTGATTAACAGGCACAGAAAGTTTTGTCAAAAAATATTCAGCGGTATTTGAGTTCTGTCTCAAAAACGTAATGACCACGGACGGACAGATGGACGGTCAGACGACCACACTGACAAGTCTACTGTATCCACATTATATGCCAAGGGAATAATAATGAGCAAGTTACCCTCACTTGAAATACATTAAGGGACGCAGACTTAAAGAATGAGTGCGACTTGAGAAATGTGTTGCTCAGGGGTTGTTAACGGCTGAACGCTACAGTGCAGCGCAGGAAACTTGCAGGCCATTAAGCTAATAAAGTCTGTCTATCTTCCCTATAATTTAACGGCTTTGTCAGTGTTCAACCTTCACTGAGCACTGGGTGCCAAAATAGGTTTCCCGCGATGGATTAGAAAAATATCCGGGGTTTATTACTGCGCCATGGGACGGGCTCAGTAACTTCGCAACCCTACTGAGGAATAAAGCAGCAAGATAATGGATGGAATGATTCTGCCCATAGCACATGGTTGGCATCTGTTCATAAAACAACTTAAAAACAACAGCATTAAACTCTGGTAAGTAAAGAAAAATGGCAAGGCAGCCACTACCCAGTAACAACATGCCAAGGCACCGTATATCTGATATCTGATGGAGATAAACAATTGCCAACAATAACAAACATTGCTTTATTTCCTTCAATTTCTTCACCAGTATTTTGTCAGCTCTGCATACCGAAAATGTCTTGAGAACTCACATTGTGGCTGGTGCAGATGTGCACATAACCTTATCGCCACGTTTGACTGGGTTTTTCTCTTTGATGAGGGGAGCATGCTATATAACCAATTTTCTCTCAAAAAATAAAACAACATTAGAAAGAAAATGTTTTCAGAAAGACCAGGCAGGGTGTGAACGAAGGATGGGAAAGTTGTAAGGGGAAGGGAGGGAGGTTGTGAAGGAAAAGAGAGAGTGGGAGAGAGAGGTGCAGTGTTTCCGAATTACCGATCCTCCGCCTGAGGATAGCAGCAAGTGGATACATAAGTTAAGAGTGGCTTGTTTGAACAAGCCGGCTATGCTCCCAAAAGCACTGAACAGACCAGCCAGCGCTTGATAGCCAAGTGCAAAACTCCAGCAAACTGGCACAAAAACAGAAACACCAAATAGCATTAACCACCTCTAAGTATGGTACTACTGCTTGATTTGGTGTTTGTCACAGCCAGAGACCGTATAAAAAGATGGACGCTGCACCCGGGTCTGAAAACGGAGGCCAATGCGGAAATCTCTAGAATGTGCATTCTATTTGATGGCCAGCAGATAGCGACGTCAGTGGTTGCAGAATGTTGTTCAATGCTATAGAAGTCTATGAGAAAATGACCCAACTTTCCCACCTGATTTATTATTCCAATCATAATTTTACACATTATTTTCTGGTATCTATTGCAAGTTTCAAGTCTCCTTTGATACATCACGATGTTAATTTTTGTAAATTATGGTCCCAATTAGAGTAGAATAAAGGTTAAAGCCAGAGTATTCTTTAGGAGCGTGGCTATCCTATGATCCTCTTCAGATACAGTGAGATCCAACCGTAGATCCACCCCTTGCTCCTCCCTGGATTATCAAATCATGCTCTTGTCCAAAATAACTCGCATCCAGTGTCAAAATTACAAAATGGCGCTGTTCAAATCTCCAAAATCGAGGCTTCCTAAATGGTATGCTGAAACCAAAGGGTGATGGACGGTTGGTTCGTCCATCTTTTTATACAGTCTATGGTCACAGCTGAAGCAAAGTCTATCATGTTTATCTGGGCTGCCTAATCCTGCTGCTGACAATTTACCCTCCCATAGGTAATCATTTTGCCACAAATGTGTTACAATTGTTCAGCCAATTAACAGTTCAACAGGATCTGTAGCTGCGGAATGGGGTATCTTTGGTTCGGGTGAGAGTGACGACCAAAACATGAATAAAACTTGGGGAATAAAACTTCATTTTCAGGTCCAGGAAGGTGAAAGATTAAAGCTGCAGTTGGCAAGACTGAAAAGATAGCCGCATTTACTAGAGAATTTGAAACCCTTCCCTCTATGCTGCCTGTCAGTTCCGCCTCCAAAGCCCCTCCCCGAAGAGAGGCAGTATCCATGACCATGGAGAGATACAGTATCTGATCTACAGGAATACATATTTTCACTATAGAGGTAACCTACAAAACATTCCATTTCGTTAAACAACAAGCTAGCATACGCATATTGCAGGTCTTAGGTGTTTGGTGACAGAAACTGTGGTAAATGATAGCACTACCTGAGAAGTAAAAGACTGGTGCGCACATTTAGCTGTAAGGCACACAAAAATATCAGGAGAAATTTCAAACCAAAAATTCTGCTTGGACACCTCACAAAGACATTTTCAGCCACTCTGTAATGAAACAAAGCTTACCTTCACATTGGAAGCAAGCTAATGTTAGCCCTACTGCAACATCACAGTAACACTTTGGGATGGAGTGTTACAGTAATTGTAGCCATCTTAGGGATAAGCTTTAACTTTCCTGATATCAAATTCAAATTGAAATCAAGCCGGAGTAATTACCTGTCAATTAAAACTGTTGCTAACTCCACATCTTCCCGTTTCCTGTTTCCAGCTGAGTCTGGGTGCATGTTGAAAAGAAACTGGAAGCTGCAGATTTAAGTCTTAATTTTAGTGCAATTGGTCCTTCTCATGTTAAATGGGCAAGCAGCCAAAAGTTGTGAATAGCTTTTTAAACTTTTGATATTTTGTGATTTATTGTTTCTGCCAACTCTCTCTGCTATATTCACAATAGTGAAAAGAAACTGGCAAGCCTAGTTGGGCTGAACGGCATGTTCTCGCCACTCATGTCATGTCATGTTATGTTATGACATGTTATGCTGTGAAACAGCTAGGCAGCAGCCCTGCCACCAGTCCTACTAGGCTTGATAGGCCCAGTTTCAGCCGAAGCCCAGCTACCATTTACTTCCCTAATGCAGTGTGGCTTTTCTTTAGCCAAGATCTGCAGCAGCAACTCAGCAGCCCAGCTGAACCAGGCCAGGCCCAGGGTCAAAGATGATCTCAGCCCTTACATTTTCTGCACGGG
This sequence comes from Gymnothorax reevesii, assembly GCA_029721435.1. Taxonomy (NCBI): domain Eukaryota; kingdom Metazoa; phylum Chordata; class Actinopteri; order Anguilliformes; family Muraenidae; genus Gymnothorax; species Gymnothorax reevesii. The sequence goes on along the minus strand of CM056578.1, from coordinate 67,306,380 downwards.
CTTTACCCAAATCTGCTTGCCAGCTTTCATTATTGAGGTGAGCATCTATTTTTACCAAAAAATGCCACCAAAGGTTAAGCCCTGCTCCATCACAGATGAAGAATTTGATGAAATAAAAAGCTTGCTCAACTTTACGTCAGGAGTGACTACAAACATCTCTAAACAACAGCAATTCATATTGGATCTGGTCGTCGGTTGTCTCTGGTTTGGACATCAAACCTTAGTCATGTGCAAAGGCTGCAGCACTGGAGATCTGAGAGCCCTCAGAGCTTGGCCCAGTGGTCCCCCTTCAGCAGCACTTCGAAGATCAGCTGATCTCCTTCCTCCACACACACCAGAATGATGTGGACAGCAAGGACATCGATACATGTCATCCACTCCCACAGAAAGATAGGAAAGAAAAGCCCCCCACGTCATCCAATTTGTCAACAGAAAGCAAAAAATTTCTCTTCTCAAACAAGGGAAAAAAACTGAAGGAAACTGAAACGTATATCAATAAGCATCAGTCAAAGAAAAATGATGAAATGGCCAGGCAAATGATGAAATGGCTCGCATCCTGAGCAGACTGTATAAAAAGATGGATGCAGCACCCAGGTCTGAAAAATGAAGCCCATGCGGAAGTACCGTAGAATGGCATTCTACTTAATGGCCAGCAGATGGAGACATCGATGGTTGCAGAAAGAAGTTCGATGCTAAAGAAGTCTATGAAAAAATAACCCTACTTTCCCACCTGATTTTTTTAATTAAAATAATGATTTTTCACATTATTTTAAAGTAGCTATAGCAAGTTTCAAGTCTCCCTGGATATATATGATGTTAATTTTCGCTAATTATGGTCCCAGATAGACTAGAATTAAGGATAAAGCCAGAATATGCTTTTGGGGCGTGGCTATCCTCTGGTGCTCATCCGATACGGTCAGATCCAGAGCCGCATTCCTCCCCAGATCTTCAATTCACGCTCTCGTCCAATAGAACTCACATTCGGTTTCAAAATGCCAACATGGCGCAATTCAAATAGCCAAAATCGAGGCTTCCTTTATGGTATGCAGAAACCAATGGGTGACGTCACGGTAGCTTCGTCCATCTTTTTATACAGTCTATGATCCCGAGGAAGGAGCAGATGATTCAATTAAGATGGATCTGACTTTCACATCAAACTGAATACATCAGCAAAGCAGGCTAGTGTTTTACACATCACATCATAGATATCTCTGATCTGGACAAGCACTGAGTGACCAATCAAGGTAATGACACACTAACTTGATCTCAGATGAGGAGCAAAGGAGCATGATTCATTAAATGTTACTGACTATGGAACTTCCTTCAGGTTGTATAATATTATATCTGCTAAACATTTGTTATTGCAACTGGTTCTTTCATTTGTGTGTCTTCATATTTTTTATTAGGTCGTGTACTTACACTTTATTGGAATGATTCTGTCAAATCCTGATACACCCTGCATTAAGCTAGGCCTTTGTAATGGATTGAAATTAGCACATGTTAATGTATGCAGTTTGTGCAATAAGGTTCAAGAAATAGAGCTCATTGTTAGAGTCAACTGTATTAACATAATTGCTGTTTGTGAGACACACCTTGATGATTCTTTCTCCAATGCAGATGTTGCTATTGATGGGTTCTTAATTTTTAGAAAAGACAGAAATTGGTTTTCAGGTGGAGTGGCTATCCATGTTCAAAATAATTTACCTGTCAAAGTTTGCTGTGATCTGATGTTCAGTGACATTGAAGCTAATTGTGTGCAAGTTCATTTGCCTCATTTGAAACCAACTATACGATGCTGTTTCGTCCAGCCTCCTAATGTTGATCCTCTGTGTCTTGAAAGTCTGTGTGAGATGTTCAACAGGGTTTCAGACATAAATAATGAAATCTAGATTCTAGGCGATATGAAAATGGATTGGTTGGGTCATTCATGCAGTGTATCAAAAATAAGTTATTTTCTATATTAAATGTTTGTCATTTGTTTCAAATTATTGCTACTCCCAATAGAATAAGAGGCAGTGCTGGTGTTTCTTTAACTAGGCATTGATTATATTTACACAAATGTTCTGGAGAAATGTTCCAATGTGGTCTCTGTCCCTGCATGCATCACTGACCATAATATAATAACTGTTACCAGAAAGTTACCTAAATCCAGACCAACAAGTCAAAAAGTGAGCACAGCTCACCAATATCCCCAACCCTTGTGCACTGAAGAGATTATGGCATATTTTCGAATAAATTGGCACTGCACCTCTGCATGAAGTAGAGATGCATAAATAAAATGTGAAAACAATTGTTCGGACAACATTTACAGTGGTAAATTTTCCATCCTCAAAATATGGAAAAAAAGTAATTTTTGAAAAAAAATCTAATTTTAATGAAACTGCATGAAGTATAGAACATGACTAAAATTTGAAAACAATCTGATCAGCAGTTTTCATGAAATCGGTCAGATAAGATTTGCGTGGTAAATTTTCCATGTTCAAAATATGGAAAACAATTCAGTAATTTTTGATAAATCACATTTTCATGAAACTTAGCACTGCACCTTTCCATTAACCCCTTTCTGCAGATGTAGACGCTCGCGTCTATACAACTGCAAATTTAAGCACTTAGTTACAGTACTCGACCGCGAGATGGCACCCCCGGATCAGCTATTGAATTTTCACAAGGAGGCAGAGCTGAAACGCGATTTTGAGTATGGAGAAGTTCCCTCCAATCCCTATTTTTCAAGAGCTGCATGAAATACACTCCTCAGCTAAGCCTGGTGTGCAAACTGGTCATAGTATCGCCCATAGTATCGATCCAGTAGTTTTAAAAAATTATCACTTGCAACAGAAAATAAACTCTTAGTACTCTGTAGCAATCATTTTAGCTATAGGGAGCCAACAGTATTCCAATTGGTGGATAAAAAAATACGTTTTGTGAAGCAAAAAATCCGACATTGTATTGATTCTCTCACATTCTACAGTCAATTACAGTCATCACACACAAAATATGCGTAGTTCCCTCCCGTGGATTAACGTGTATATTCCTCCATTGACAAATTCAGCGCTCCCTTCTATCCACCCAAGTACTGGTGTTGATAGCCAGTCACTCAATTATATACTCAGATTCATCTGCGTAACTCCACAGTTATAGTTCACGCCCTCGTGAAGCTTTCCCGGTAACGATGTATTGATTGACTTGTTTCTTATCCAATTCCTGAGTGTGTTTAAACTTTCCTCAATAACTGAAATACATTGATTGGACAATAAGAATAGGATACAAAGCTAAGCGTAAAAGTAAGGTTGGTTGTGTTCTTCGAATGTTGGCCTCGGTTGCGCAGCTGAAAATGATGCGATACCAAAGAAACAAAGACACCCCCCAAACCGGCCTGAAGTGTTCAGTTTCATTTACGAGATAAATGTTGTATGGACGCGGTCAATGGGAATTATTCCGAATGAAACAGTACTGGACGGTTTCTTCTACCTGATACATCTGTCTCTGGAGGAGGGCATCAATGAAGAAAACAGGTTATACTTCTACTCTGTTTGCATTTTGCTCAATATGGCTTTTGCTGTAGAATTTATGCCGCGTTTTAAGACATTGAATACCGAGGTTTTCGTTTTTCCAAATGCATGCAGCACACGCACGTCAGTAGATCCCTCAGTACGTTCATTACACCATTCTGTTGAATATGGAAACATATGTCGTTTGACTTTTCCTGAAAGTGAAATTTCTGTTCTGTTAAAATAAGGTATATCTCAGAATTCAGATATTGCTGAGTTAGTGAGTTTTTACCCTTATAAGGAGTAAGGTTATGAGCTCGGATGTGAGAGCGGTTAGCTTTTCATTGCAGCGTGAATGTTATAGCTGTTTAATCAGCACTTTATTTAATGCTTGGGGGACTTCGAAGAAAAATGGACAATATTGTTAACTTTATTATGGAGAAAAGGCCTGTTTTGTGTTTGGAGAGGTTACTGGTGACCAATGATGTTCAACTGCATTGATATTGATAAATTCATGCTAAACTTAACCAGAAAATTATTAGTTCATGCTGAATTTCATGCCCCAAAAGTTAATTTGTGTGAAATATATCATTAATATATAATTTGACTGTGAACCATTTTGATGGATCTCAGACTTTGGGGAGACACCTGGATAGCTGTCTAATTTGGCTCATAGCAAGCGGGTTATCTAGAATGTAATGTTCAAGATGAATTGTACTTGTGGTCAAGAAGTTTATGATTCCAGAAAAGTATAGATTTAGGCCCCAGCAATTTTCACTTGTCAGTACACTTGACATATCTTTATCTTTATTTATGAAGATCTATGCATTTTTAAGTTATTTCCTTGTTGTATGTCCCATGGAGGGAAATTTGATTAGCCACAGCCACATGAGCAGTGTTGTACAGGAGAGAGCCCAATCCACATTTGATTTCTCAATTTTGTGGCCAGAGCATCTACAATAATAAAAAAAATGCTTAATCTTGTCATATTTTAATTTTTTTTCACCAAATAATTTAAAGTAGTATCGATATGAGTATCAATAAGTATAAGTATTGATCAGCAGTATCAGTATCGATAACAGTATCGATATAATTCTAACAACAGCCATCTCTAAAGGCTTGATTCCACTGGGAGCCTCTTGGCCGCGTTACTGCCGTGACGTGGTTGCTGGAGTTGATCAATGGCCATTCTAGCCAATGGTTGTGATTCCACCAGCCGCGTCACGGCATGTCTCGGCAGCGTCCCAGAAGCGGCTCTCCACGCTGCTCCGCCGAAAATACGCGCCGAGTCTATTTCTGCCGCTGGCGAGCCGCAGTTGCGCTGATCTGAATATAGCAGGGATACATTTCCCATTGTTCCACCATATACATTTAATGGATCCAACTACGTTAGTAATTGTGCTAATAGGAATCGCACACCAGATCGTGCCAGGCAGGAAGTAACTATCAAGGGAAATACGCTTTTAACTAAAAGAAACCAGCCACAAATCTTTGATATAAAATTTGTTTATAACTTACTTTTCAAAGTTGTGATTTTGTTTGAACTAAAACACGGACACAGTTTTTTTTTTTTTAATCTATGGTGTTCATGGCTGGATTGTAGTTGGTTCTATAGCACTAAAACGGAAATGACATTAAATGCAATTAAAGCAGAAATAATTAGAAAAGCACTCAGAGAGCGCAGAACCTCCGCCAGGGGGCAGCAAAGCCAAAAGCACGGCGATTGGAACTCCGGCCCATTGGAAAGACTTGAAATCTTGAACTTTGGCGTATATCTCAGCAGTACTTTGGCCTAGATATGCCAAAATTTAATCACCTCTTCCTTAAGTTAATACCCACCTACCCTGAAAATTTTGTCAAAATCCGGCCATAAGTTTTTGAGTTATGTTGTACACAAACAAATAAACCAACAAACAAACGGCACCGAAAACATATAACTCCTCGGCGGAGGTTAATAACAGAAAGCATTTAAGGTCGTTGCACAAATATGCTGGTAAAAATGACGAAATATGCAAAATCTAAGCGAGTCGATTGTATGAGCTGGCAGGACGCTGCGCTGACGTTCCGCGTTCAGTGGAACATGAAGTTGCGTACAAGACGCAGCAAAATAGCGTCGCTCACGTCACGCTGCAAATATGCGTCCGGTGGAATCCAGTGGTAACAGTAAGCACAGCAGTTAGTTTTAATCAGGGCTCCTGGCACCAGGATGCTAGTATCCTTCCTGCCCTCACTGAACAATACCAGCAGTTTGGTGAATTTGGTCCTACCAGAGCTCCTGACACTGAGCTGCCAGTGCCCTTAGCTGCCCACTCCCAGTAACCACAGCAGTTCCCTTCAACTAGGGACATCGGCTTCTGACATCGGGATGTCAGAGCACCCACCCATTGACACCAACAACAGCACTTGCCTTAACTGGCACTCCTCACACCCAGATGCTAGAGCCCCCTGCTGCCCGCTTCAAGAAACCACAACAGTTTGCAATAGCAGGAGCTTCTGGCACTGGGATTGCAGCACCCAATATCTCAACTTAACCGTATCCAGCATTTCTCAAATCAATGCAAGCCTTCATCTCTCTCTCGATCGATCTTCTATTCCATCACTCTTGGACTTTGTCTGACTAAACTGTGCAGGCCCTGTTGAACTCCATCTCGGCTTCACCTGCCTTACAGACTTGAATGGGATCACTGTTGATAATGACGTACACAAACGACACACAGCTGCACACCAATGCTGCTCCTTTAGTCCATTTTTGGGGGTCTCTAGGAAGGAAGATGACTTGCAACGGAATAGCCCCCAGTTATTTTCAATGAATGCTGTGTTTTTTCCTACGCTTTTCAAAATCCACCCCATAAGGGTCGCAGCCACTTCACAGGGCTATGCACAGTCCTGCATGTCCATCCTCATATTGATTAAACAGCCTCACAGTACCACACCAGTCCAATCCCCACCCGCTGCCCAGTTTACACCATCAACAACATTAGTTTTATGGTACTAATCTAGTCCAATGCCAAAGTGCTGCCAACCATCGATATCCTCTCATCCATGGCAACACCCCAGTTCGACGCTCAATTCAGGACAGCCTCCTTTTAACTCTGCACCTGACCCGCCGTTAATCACAAATTCATATCCAGTGCCACTCAGAGGACAATGGGCTTCCCCCTTTTTAAACCTGGTTCCTCCCCAGGTTTTGTTGAACAGAAACCTCATTGGGAGTTTTTCCTTGCCACTTATACCACAAGCTTGCATGAGGCAGTTAAGGCCAGGCTTCACTATAAAGCGTATTGTGACAAATGTTTGTGAAATGCACTACATAAATGAAATTTGATTGAGAAGTTTATTTAATTTATCAATCAATGTACGACCACCACTGAATCCTCTTGAGTCTCTTGCTGACTGCTCGCAATTCTGCAAATCTCAAAGCTCAATGCTGACTGACTCTCCATCTCTGAGTCTGGATAACGGCTATTTTATCCAAGTTCAACAAGCACTTCCTCTACATCCCCTCCCAATCAGAGCCATTACTTCAATCTTCCACAATGGCATCCCAGAACACTAATCATGAGTCAATAGCCCCCCCCTCCCCAAATGCACCACTGTTGCCCGGAGTTAAAATTAATTCCTTTTATATGGTTTTATTTGAATGGGAATGCTATGAGTGAAATTACTTTTATTTTGGTACCCATACATTTCAAATGGCACAAATGTTTCCCCAAATGTACTCAAATAGAGAATTTTGAGATTTCAACCAAACATGCCACTACTATAAAGCCTCCAACTTTGCTCAGCCTCATTTAATAAGAATCAGTCTTGGCACAGGTAATGTTCAGATATTGGTTTGATAGAGGGTTTGGGCTGCAACTGAATCATCCTAAAGGGACATTCACTCCAAAAATGCATAATTTTGTTAGGCAGAAACAAAATCTTTCATTTATGCCATGTTACATCTTCATTTACCCTGACCCAGTAGCAGATGTCTATATCTTTAATATGATACCTACATTATTTAGGTGTGGTGGTGGTGCAAAAATGCTAAGGGGGGACCTTGAAAGATAATGTAAAAGTTAGTTTCCCAAGTAAACAACTACTTTCATATGCAGTAACTGGTAAGTAAATTCAGTTACTTTCAACAGAAGTAACGGGAAACTGAAACCAAGCACTAATTTTCAGAAATTCGCACAACACTGAGGATGAGGGCATTAAATTAACTAAGTGCACCCTCATCAGAGTTGAATGAAATCTTTTATCAGGCAGCCCTGTGTGTCTATCTGTCATGTAAAAATTGTGGTGGGGTTCAGCTATATTAACCCTTTTCTGACAATTATTCCACAAGTATATAATTCAACATTAGATGTCACTGTTTACTGACACATCAGCCATTGTCTTATTTATGCATTCACTGATGTGCAAATTAAATAAAGAATCCTAAGTTATCGCAGTCATCCCAGTTATGTTCAGTGAAACTGGGGTGAGATAACTCTCACCCTACCGGTTAACAAAAATCTGCCTGAATCTTTACAAAAAAAACAAAAAAGGGCAGTCAGCAGCAGTTCTTGAAATGAAATCAGCACACAGCGATTCACCAGTGAATTCTGAAACACTGATTGAATCGAGTCACTTGTAAATTTCTGGATAATTCACATACTGAAACAAAGACAAAAGTGCCAAGAGTGAAATGCTACCACGCAGATAATCCCAAATAAACACCTTTCATGACTTAGAGTAGAGAATTAGAAATTGTATGAGAAACCGCAGCAATTAAAAATAAAAAAAAATCCAGATGTTATAATTCAGAGGGAGGAGGGGAGTAACACAAAACCCATGCAAACGTCACGACCATCCACCCATTTTTAACACCTACCTGCATCAATTTTCCCTCGGCTGAACCTCTCATGCTGGCGCCTGCGAACACCCCTTCCAGAGTAATAGGCTTCCCCGGGTCTTGTTTCCGAAGTGTCACCTTTATGACAGCCTTCGATGCAGATCGCTCCGACTCCACTGCGGCTGCCAGCTCCAGGCCCGTCTGCCCGAACACCACCTGCAGAGCTGCCATTAGCAGCCAAGGCCAAAGCCCGGCCAGTCGCCGCTGAAAAGCGGTCATTGCACCGGGTATAGCGGTGGGCCGCAGGCGCACATTGTGCACTTCAAAGTCGTCAGCCTGCACCGTAATCAGTGTAATCCGAAAAACTTCCAATATGTTTATTATTAACGTGAGCTGCAAGCTGTAATATAACCAGCGAAGTGCTGCATCCAAATTCACGCGCACGTGGACCGCACTAGAATCTTCGTTTATGAATGATTGAGGATCTGGTGCAACCCCGGACAGAAAGTTCTTTCTACAGCTGATTCCATATAAAGATGCATAACTTTGACTTCTTGGTGGCAGTGAAAAAGGGCGGTTATTGCATTAAAAATTCAATTGGCATATACAGAACTTGTAGACATAGGGTGGGAAAATGCTACCTAAATACTGCGAAAAAATGTGAATGTAAATTCTGATGACCGTTATTGCCCGATGAAATTCAAAACAGTGATTGCATACTTAAAACCAGTGCAAGCGCCGTGCAATTAAGTGTGCACTGATTTATATTCTTATAGGACATGTACTCCAGTTTTCTGAAACCACAACAATTTGCACAAATTTTTGAGCAGCACATTAATGTTGCGTTCTTTCGTGAGAGGTAGCCCATTTAGCAAATACGTCTGGAAACATATGGACATGCTTAACCAGTTCTGATAAGCAGGTCTCGGTTAAGCTACGAATAAACATTTGAACTGGAAATTAAATCATACGCATTCCATATAGCTAATCCAATTTTAACTCCGGATGAAACCGCATCGCACCTCTAAACGTACCGTAGTGATGTGCATAAAATCATTCGAACAGCAATCCCCTGTCCAAAAGCAACCAGAAATCAGGAAAACTTCACCATGAATTTCCAGAACTTCGAAAGCCAAGGGTACGTCACTTCAAAGCACCATTGAAACGGACTATCATGCTGAACCTGAACGGACCGTAGCTGAAAAGGTAAGATAATCTTATGAAATGTAAAAAGTAATACTAATTATCGGAATCCATTCCACATGTTCTTTTGTTACAGTAATCCGACCGATATGGATCTCGAAAAAACATTTCCAAAAAGTTCACAGGCCATTTCAAAGCAAGCTGTCGAGGCAATATAGGTATGAAATGTTTTTAACGCGCGGATCCGTTGCAATGGTTAGCGGGCTATCGAAGGCTAAGTAATGGGTTAGCTTGCGAGTCAAGTTCAATCCAAACAGAGTTAAATCAAGAATATTTTTTGTCCCAAAAGTTTCCACTTGGCGGTTGATCGTTAATATATCCCTCGCATGAAAATGTTCACTCAGTTCGGTGCACTTCCACGGTGACTATTTTCTGAAGTTTCCCGGGAGCTTAAATAAGCTAATTTCCGAAACGAAATCCTTCTGCGCTGGTGTAAAAACTTTTGCAGAAGTACAAGACTTATGTCGGCTGTCAAAAGAGGATTAAAATCTGTTTGCACCCAGCAAGGAAGTAAAACAACTTCAACTTTAATCCTTAAAATATTGAGAATATCCAAATGTAACATTTGTGAGGACGAATATCTGTACATTTGCAATGTCTTGCTGCCAGTTTCCTTAGTCTCATTCCCCAGGGATCCTATTGACTGTCTACCTGCTGACTGCCTGTCATCGAGGGTGGAGCTGGGAGAAGACATTGGCTCACTACTCAAAACGTGAGCATGGTACTCCCTCTACTGGAGAGATCGTGTCAGCTATACATGCGAACCTCAGTGAGTTCTGTAAATGCCTCCCAAAAGAAAAGCGGACGACTGGCTGCTATAACTGCTGTAATAAGAGCCCGATCTCATCCCGACTCGTCATTTACTGACGCCACCTGACCAAGCGTCGATATTCGACTGAAAGGGAGGCTTTTGGCGTCCTAACTTGACGCCAGTTCATATCGAGCCCAGGCCCGGCGCTAGAACAGGGAATTTGGGGGGAGGGGGACAGACACGCACCTTTATGATTATTAGGACAGTCCTGGCTAGTTCTCAATTTTCCTATATTGGGGTCATTCTCAAAATACGGTGAAAAACATGTCCCTGCATTTTCCAGACACACAAATGCTCAAAAATTTTGAAAAATCATCCACATTAAACCAAAATTATGTAATTCAATACCATTTTAAATGATGATGATAATTTCAGTTTATATATTTGCAATTTTATTTTTTTATTTCAGTTTTAATTTCCTTTGTATCTAAAAAAACGCTTGTCCCACTGCCATGATTCAACGGTATTGGACAGTGTAGAAATATTTCCTCTTTTTTGTTTGAAAAAATAATAATTGGTCAAATATGGACAAACATTGTTCTTAATATATGAATAAAATTAAAACTAAATTAGCTATTTAATAATAAAAATATTTTTAAAAGAATATCTGTCCTTTGATTGGGTGTCATTGGTGTTACTGGTATCACAGACCCTTATTTTGAAAGGTGAAGAATGTGTATGAGAACCACCCAAGGTCAGAAAGAAGAAGAAGAAGAAGTCATTTAAGTCCATACATGGTGAGTGTCTCTGTACTGAGTAAAAGTAAGATATTTTCAGTTAAATTGTCATTTTTCGACATGGTTCTTTTTGTTGTGTCATTGGTGTTTCTTTGATTTGTGCTAGAGTGAAATATTTTTATGGAAAAACACAAATTAATTAGTGTAATTTATAGATTTTAAAATGCTGACTCATGCTACATTTGAGCTAGCTTGGACACCATTTTGTGCAACTAGCCTGTTATAGATATTTGTCATTGGTGTTACTGTCATTGGTGTTACCGCCCTTGCCTGTAACACCAATGACTATAGGCCTATGTGTATCAATAGCATGTTTTATCTCAAGTAAATAGACATATAAATGTACATTTAATACAAAATTAAACAGTTATTTTGATTATTAACCCTCGGCGCAGCGCAGCGAGGGTTACTGTAGTTGGGTCTGTGTGTCCGTTAAGTCACATCTCACCTCTGGAGCGTCTGTTCGTCCTGAAAATGCTGTCTCGTACTCAGCGGGCAACGGAGGTCAAAAAATTTGTGGGGTTTTTTCTGAAACCGTTCCTTTGCAGAGATTCAGCACTCTCCGTTGTACGGCCATACGATTTTCCTGCTGAAAGCGCGCATTCGATTACAGTCCTATACCGCGTGGTACTGGTCATTTCTTCCTGTGTGGTGTGCAGAGAAGAGCGAGTAGTTTCGTGAGTTGCAATTGGTCAGCTTACAAGTAAATGAAGATACCTACGGCTTCCGAACGACACGGAGCAGATTATTATTAGAACGGATTTTGCTATAAACGGTTCATTCAAAAGTTATAATTATGGCGTGAAACACAAGCAAAAGAGCCTATTATAATATGCTAATAAGCTTACTCTGGCCTACCCGCGATCAGTTTTCCTGTTAGATGTACAGCGAAGCACCAGAGGTTGCTGAGGGAGTACAAGCATGTGCACTGCTCCGGTCAAAGCTATAGCGCTTCCAGCAGTGAAATGCATGAAATTAATTGAAATTGAATTAGAAATTAAATGAATTGTTATACAGTGTTGTACAGTGCCATTTCTTTGAATGTTAAATGTAACAATGAATAGAAATTATTTGTCATACAGTGTAAAGTCATTGGTGTTACATTTGCGTCATTGGTGTTACTACACGGAAATTTGAAGGTCATATAACATTAGACATCATTTAAGATAATATTAGTACTTATGTCCGTGCAATTTAATGTTTATCCAAATATATTATTATTTGACTTCATGCATAGTAAATTTCAGTTATTTTATCAGCATACTTCGTCTTTTATGAAAAGTACACATATAGTCAAATCAAACATTATCACTTAAATTGAGTAATAATGTTAAATATTTCTAAATTGATTCCAAAAGTTACTGTTTTATTTCATGGAGTTTGTTCAACAGTTTCTAGATGTTGTGACATGTGCCTTTTGATTCATTTTATTGCATTCATCAATCTTGTAATTATAACCTAAAGTGTGGTAACACCAATGACAGAAAACTAAGTACATCTTAGAAATAAGATAAAAAATTTTTAAAAAGACAAATGTCGTAGTTGTCCATTACAGTTGGTAACATGGTCAACATGCTAATAAATATTTCCCATTAAATTAAATTTGTGAAAACTGAATTAATTTTTTTTTACTTTTTTGACTTGGAAAATCACCGTATTTTGATAATGACCCATTGACGCGTTTTTCAATAATCGTAATCGGCAACTGAAGACGCGGTTTCTCTCCATATGCGATCTAAAAGCAATGAAATCATGGGGTAAATTCAGTAGAGCAGAGAATTGAGGTGGACAAAACATCCATTTTAAACTATTATTAGTCCTGACCTGTTCTCAGTCATTTTCATGATTAACTAAAGGTTCACTCCGAGAGTACTCCACACTAAACAGGTGCTGCTCGTTCTTCCCGATTAGGTAAGATGACAATCATTCATCTGGACGTGTATTTGCTGAATTTAAATCAACGTTATTCAAAATTGCATACCTATGCAAATAGCTTGAGCCACACGCTGTTTATAGCCTATTTCACTGCCACGTGCCACTTTTTTTACTCAATACGGAGAGTAATTTTGAATAACGTTGATTTAAATTAAGCAAATACACGTCCAGCTGAATGATGGTTGTCTTGCCTAATAGGAGAGAACAAGCGGCACCTGTTAAGTGTGAAGTGCTCTCGGAATGAACCTTTTGTTCATCAAACTACCCCATGAAAAAAAAGTTCCCCTGTTATTGATTCGTGAAGGCTACAGCAATATTCCTGTGACAATTTTGTTTTGTTTGGATTATCCTCAAATTCCTAGTTCCTTCGCGCTTCATTTTAGGCTTTTCTGTGGAGGTCGCTCAACAGGATATCAAAGGAATGTACAACTTTGACTTGAAAAAAGTTGGGACAGTATGGAAAATGAACATGCATACAGTGATTTCAGAATTGACTTTAACTTGTATTTCATTGCAGATAGTATGAAGCCCAGATATTTAATGTTTTGTCTGGTCGACTTCATCTTATTTGTCCAATGCATTCCATTAGAAGAGGTTGTAGATGCTGGACTAGCCCGCCTGCAGTCCTGTTTGACCCCAAAATAAACTTTTTGGTGCACTTTGAAATGCAAAATGTGATAATGAAGGTGCTGTACTGTTGCACATCTTAAGACTGGTTTGCAGTTAGAATATGACAAATTCATATTTTTTAAACATTTATCAAGTGTTGTGAAAAGTGAAAGCAACATTACAGAGTGGTAAATACTGAACTGTTCCAATTTTCAACTTGTTGTAAGAATCAAAATTGAGATTAATTATTTTTTAAAGGTTTTTCAAAATAAATGCATGTGCTGATAATAAATAATATGCTCTTGTATCATTTTTAGTCTACTACAGGTCAAAGATAATTTACTAATCCCTCCTTCCAGTTTTAATTTTAACAACGTTTTCTGATATGGGGTTTTAATATTTTACTATATGAATTGAAAGCTGAAACAAATTGCACAAAAGGAACCAAGTGCTGAACTGATGGCAGAAGACACCTCTCGGGGTTTTAACCTCTTTGAGTAGAAGCCAAAATGGGAAATGTTTGTGTTCCCCTATTTAAAGCTTTATAGTTCGAGATTTGAGCATCATAGAGAGCGGAAAAAAATAAAGTAAATGAAACAAGACACTTGTAGCATTTCGAATAACACTTTTTTCATTTTATTGACATAATTTTGGAATAGATTAAAGGCCGTAAATGCAAAAAAAAAAAGTCATTAAAATTCATTAAAAGATGCTCAGTAGGAATTATGATTTTCAAGTGGGAATAAGCTTGAGTCCATCAATAGGCGGGGATGAACATCAATGGTACCCAAAAACCTCTCCAAACCCAAAAAATTAATTTTCTCCATGATGAAGTATTGAAATTTGTTAGTTTTTCACCAGAGTCCCATTAGCCACCACACATAAGCATTAAAAAAAGAAAAATGAGTATTTCACTTAGAATGTTTCCCCTGCAAGGGAACCGTGTGCCGTTACCACCTCCTGCCATATGGATGAGGGATGGGAGATTAAGAGGAATGCAAAATGAAAGAAAAAAATTTAAATTAAATTTTAAAAAATAAATTCTAAAACAGATCACTTCATTGAGCAAAATGCTATTATTTCAGTATTATTAGCAAATGCTAACTGTTAGTGATAATAAAAAATGTGACTTGCTTGCTACAACAGTGTTATAAGGATGGCAACGGTGGAAAATGGAAAAACTAAAAATAGCAAGCCAGCTGAAATACTCCAAACAGTCTTACACAATGAGGAGAAAGCCCACCCGCCCAACCGTGATAGACTTTCTCCTCCAAAGAATCAGTGTTGTCAGGCTCAGGGTGTTGCAATCGTCCCTGACTCTCAACCAGCTATGCCCATTCCTCATTCTCCCTCTCCCATGTACCGATCACTTTCACCTTGGTTTTAATCATCTCCACCTGCATTCCATTGCCGCTTAGATCTGTTTGAGCCAATTCAGTCCCTCACTCCTTTGTCTGGCCTCATTTTCTCAAGGACATGCAGATCCTGTATTCCTGTGCCCTTCCTAGTCTGAAGCCTTCAGGTTATTTGCGCCATGGTATAACTCTCTCCTAGCCTTCCTAGACTGTTTGTGTTTCTGTGTTAATACAAACTGTGATTGCTGATTGAATCTGCCATTACCTTATGGTTCCTTGCTGTGTGTCACCAATGCCGTCCTGCCATTGGGTTCTTGCGCTTAGATGTTGTTTGCCACCTCCTTGGTTTGTTGTAATCCAATCTTTCTGAGTTTTGTGGCACGCTGTGAGGCGAATAAACCAAATAACTGTCTCTGCTGTTGTTTGGGTCTGCTTGCAGTAACAGAAGACCGGACTAACACAGAATGATGAAATCTGCTTCCAATAGCACCACAGAAGTTGTCCACGACCTAGTGAAGGAGCTGAGGAAGTTATTGAACACAATTCCTCCACCTGTAACACCCCTGCCCCAGGCAGCCCTATAGCCACTCCCACTCCTTACTCTGGCTCTCCTGAAGGCAGTAGCAGCTTCCTCCTGCAGTGCTCCATGGCATTAGAGATGCCGCTCAGCAGGTATTTGACCAATCGAGCAAAAATTGCCAGCATAATCACTTTGCTGACAGGAAAAGTGCTGCTGTAAGCTAAGGCTACTGAATCTGGAAGCAAGAAGGACCCTTGACTAGCTTTTTGGCAAGTTTTACCACCCACTTCCGAGAAGTTTTTAGCTTGCCAGACACAATTCTACAATCCATGAACGTCTCCTCAGCCTCCACCAGGGGAAAAAAAAAATCTATCACAGAGTATTCATTGCAATTTTTTGGCGACATCGAGTAGGATTTAGGCTGCTCTGATAATCTGATTTTGTCACGGACTTATGCCTTCCCATAAGCTTCACCTCTCTACTTATGAAGACCCAACAAGACTTGAACTTTTCATTCAACTGGCGCTCTGAGTGGCCTATAGGTGAGAGGAGGGGCCTTGCCAAGATCTAGTCTTCCTCAGCAGCATCTGGTTTCAAGACCCTAGAGATATCCCACTCCTTGAATAACCCTGAACCCATGCAAGTTCCGACACACCGCAGCAGAGTGGCAATGTCATCTCTCCCAGGGGCTATGTCTACAAAATCGAGGCACTGTGGGGCATATTTTATCCACCTGTCAAGTTCGACCACCAAAATCCATGGTGTGTCTTTCCAGTGTTGAGCTTCCCCTTTCCATGCCCCTCACCACATCTGTCACTCTTACAATGCCCACATGCTCTTTTCAGGCCACTTCCTTCCTGGAGTCTGGATCTGCGGCAAGTTTCATGTCCGACACACTCTGCCATCGGCTCAATCTCCCATTCATCTGGTGTGGATCAGCCTTCCGTCTCCAGTCCATCATGGGGAAAGCCCTCACAGCCAGCTCCAACCATTACAGGACAGAACCGGTCCAACTTAGAGTGAAGGGTCTCCATCAGGAAGAGATAACCTTACTCGTACTGGGGGCTTCAACAGCTGAGTAGATACTGAGCAG
This sequence comes from Gymnothorax reevesii, assembly GCA_029721435.1. NCBI lineage: Eukaryota > Metazoa > Chordata > Actinopteri > Anguilliformes > Muraenidae > Gymnothorax > Gymnothorax reevesii. The sequence goes on along the minus strand of CM056578.1, from coordinate 67,289,810 downwards.
ACCCTAACTTGCCAAACACCCACCAACCATTGACTAGTCGACGGGAGAGATCTTCACCCTTTTTCGCAGAAGCCACATCTGGCTATTTATGTGTTACCTTATTGAACGCTTTATCATTCAAGATTGCAGCATCACAGAGAGGAAGGGAACGGCTCAAGTGAGTCAAGATGTTTGAAGCATTTAGACTTCCATCGTATTTCAGGTTATTTTCAGGATTTTGGTAGGGAAAAAGGGCTGCAAACATTAAAAAAAAATCTTCATGAAAATTCAGCATTGAAGTTGTAAAAAAATAATACTCAGAATTATATATATATATATATATATAATACTCAGAAACTATATATTTCTAGGATCATAAACTCTACCAAAAGCATAATTCATCTGAGCATTACATTCTAAATTACCTACTATCTAGAAACCAAATAAGACCGCTAGGTCGCTCAGGTTGCTCCACAAACTGTAAGATCCCTCAAAATGGCGTACTGCCAATTCATAAAATTATCATATTTAATATAAATATACATAATTATATAATTATATAATCTAAATTTAATATAAATAAACTTTTGACGCATGAAATTCAATGTGAACTAATGATTTTCTGGTTGAATTCAGCATGCGTTTATCAATGTAGGTGCAGTTGGATATTGATGGTCACCGGTAACCTCTCCCAACACAAAACATGCCTTTTCTCCATGTTAAAGTTGTAGGTGCAACAGCTTAAAGGGCAATACAATGGCTATTAAATGTAATTATTCACTTATAAATTAGTTAATTATTTATTAAGCCTTTAATTTAATAAAGTTCCTCGGGGCACCACCCTTCTAGAAAAGGGAAAATTAATAGCAATTGAATGACTAAGTCTCATTAACGATTCACCATAAAGGCCAAATTACTATAATCACAATTTATATTATAAATGAATGATTACAATATTCAACAAAATTGGGAAAACTGGGCTTAATTATCAATGCTAAAATTCAATAGCAAAATAATTACCATTAACATCCAGCATCAATAATATAACCACACGCTGAAGGAAAGGGGAGCTCTTGACCTGGCAGAGGTAGATTCAAGCCAATATTTAGGCAATATTCAGACAACCAGAAGCACTTGTAGAATATATATAAAAAGGTTTATTATGTTTCAGTAGCAATGAACAGGCAATCAATACTACTTAAATAAAACAATAAACACACTGGAAGGATTAAATAGCGGTTATATCGTAAAACAGCGTATACCAGGCCTGCCCAACCCTGTTCCTGAAGAGCTACCATCTTGAAGGTTTTCACTCCAGCCAAAGCAAACCACTCCTGCTTTCCCAGAGATCTTGACAAGCTGCTAATGAGCTGACTTAGGTGTGTTGAATTAGGGTTGGTGTAGAAACCTATAGGATGGTAGTTCTCCAGGCACAGGGTTGGGCAGCCCTGGCGTATACAAATGGACTAAAGGTAGGGTGTGTGAGTGTGTGTGTGTGTGTATGCATGTGTGTGAGTAAGTCTGAGTACCAAAAGGGAGGGGTTAAAATGGCAGGCCTGCACTTAGATATAAAAATGGAGGGCTTGGATCTAAGAGGGCGGACTCAGATCTAAAATGGTACATTAAAACAGCAAGCAAAGGGAAACACAGCTCAAAGTATACAGTAATTATTACATTCAAACATCAACAATTAGCATAGAATCACGCTTTTTATATTCTAGCTAAATCTGCCCAGATGCAAATTGCCTCACTTGGGATCACTACGAGTGAGTGACCCAGTTCTCCAGTGTCAGTGACTGTGTCCAGAGTGAAGGCTTCGGGCGTAGGTCCCTTTGTTTCCAGAGCTCATCAGCGGACAGGAAACGGTGTCTGCTTTTCAATTCACAATGATGCACGAGAGAATGCAGAAAGTTCGTCGACTTGTTGATCGGGAAAAATAGCAAAAAGGGAAGCTGGTCGTCTTTTCGTTTCTTCCAAAGATTAAAGACATTGAAACAAAAGAAATTCCACGGTCATCTCCCAATGTGAATTCTTTTACTGGTTCTTGAATTAATATGCCTATAGGCAAGAAAAGTAATTACGGAACAGAACGTAGTTAATCTTTAATTCTAACGTGGCCACTTGGAGAGGTCTGAAAAACTTGTTCTTTGTTCTATCCCAAGGAAACTTTTCAGTCAGATAGAAGTGCACCCCTGATTCTCCTTTAACCTCGCCGTGGCGTCTGATGTCAAGTTTTATTGCATTAGAGATAATGCTTTTGGAATTCTGGGAAATGCAGTTAAAATGGCTGTTCTTTGGTTTGCACCCATTTTGGCGGGCCTTGGCCTTACAAAGATTAAAATTTTGTCCATTTTTCCTTCCACTTCAGAGCTCGTGACCTAATATAAAAACTTTCCACACATTATAAGGAACAAGTATAACTCACTAACTCCGTAATCTCTGAAATATACTATATTTTAACAGAACAGACATTCCATTATCAGGAAAAATCAGGCAATATTCTACCCTAGATCGAAGAGAATGGTGCAATGATTGTACCTGGGGGTCTACCGAAATGCACTGGCATTTTAAACAAGACAAAACCTCAGCGTCCGATTTCGTTGAATACGGTATACATTACGAAACAAAAAGCTACATTGAACAAAAACCTTTCTGAATTGAATCCCTCCTCCTGAGACAGATGTATCTGGTAGAAAGAACCCGCAAGTCCTGTTTCATTTGGAATAATTCCCATTGACCATGTCCGTACCTTATTTAAATGCCGTAAACATAACTGAACACTTCACGCCAGCACAGTACAACCCACCTCGCTGTTACGCAAAGGTTTGTATACTTTTTTGATTGTCCAATCAATTTCTTTCAGTTACTGAGAAAAGTTTACTCTTTCTGAGATTGGATAAGAAACGCGTCAATCAATACATCATGACTGGGGAAGTTTCACGAGGGCATGAACTGTAAGTGTGCCTTAAGCAGATAAGCCTAAGTGAATAATTGAGTGATTGGCTATCAACGAGTTCTAAGGAGGATATAATGGAGACTGAATTCGTCGATAGAGGAATCTGCACATCAATTTATGGTAGGGAACTATGCATTTTTGATATGTGATGACTATAATTGATAGTAGAATGACATAGTATCAATACCATATTGAATTTTTGCTTAGAAAACTGATTTTTCTGAACTACTTATTGGGAAACCATTAGCTCACTGTTGCTGAAGTGGTTGCTATAGAAGACAACAATTTTTTCTGTCACAAGAGATAATTTTTTGTGAACTGTTGGATAGATATGATGGGCAAGCATAGAGAGCAGTTTGCACATCAGGCTTATCTGAGGAGTTTAATTCAGGCAACTTCTGAAAAACGGGGATGGGAATGAACTCGTCCATATTCTAAACCGGCATCTGCATCTGCACAGAGGGGTTAAAGCAGGGCTCCAGCTGCTATCTACACCATTTCCATAGTAAGCCAAAACATCCCAACCCTCCGACTGTGACTCTTCATTCCACATCGATAAAAAGGCGAAAGAGTAACCTGTCCGTATCCGTGCTTCCTGAGTACCAAGGCCACAGTGATGTTTTCTGCCCGCTCTGTGCCTCCCAGCTTCCTCCACACTGGCCCTGGAACTGTGCCAATGACCTTAATCCAGGTGAATCACTACCTAAAGGTAAAATCTATCCATTATCCTTGCCTGAGCAACATGCTGGAAAGGAGGCTCTTGAGCAGGGCTACACCAGATCCTCTACCTCTCTGGCTGCCACCAGCCTTTTCTTTGTGGAAAAGGAAGATGGAGGCCTGAGACCTGGATTGATTACCATGCATTGAATAAAAAACCATTAAATATCAACATGCACAGCCCTAAGTGCCTGCAGGCCTAAAGCAACTTTGTGGGCCCTGAGTTTTTTTCAAAGGTGGACCTCTGGAGCGCATTCAATTTGATCAGGATCAGAGAGGGGGATGAGTAGAAGACAGCATTTGTGATTCCTATGGTATTACGAGTATTGCGTTATACCGTATGATCTGATTAATGTGCCATCTGTATTTCAGTTTTATGAATGAGATTTTCCATGAGTACCTGAATCAGTTTGCTGTGATTTACACTGACGATATATTAATCTATTCTTCAGACTTGTCTACCATGTAGCTCAAGTCACTCGTGTAAAGGAGCGATTGACAGTTTCATCCACATCTGAAAGCAGAGAAATGCAGCTTCCACAAGACCATGGTATCCTTTCTAAAGTATGTGATCAATGCCACTAGAGTGCAAATGGATAACGCCTAACGCCTGCTAAAATAACAACCTCGCTCACCATAACAACAGGTCTAAAGCGATTGTTAGACCCTTGCTTGACAATAGTGGAAAAAGGTATGATACCTGCGACTCAGGTAATACATCGGTTCGTTGCATCATTAGATGAGTTTTTTTCTGTTTGAATCAGTGGCGTAGCCAGTACTCGGCACAAAACATCTCATGATAAACAATTATTATGTCCCCCGGGGGGGACATATAGCGTTTGTGACAATTCCTGTGCACCGTGATCGTTATCTTTTTTTAACCAAGGTTTATTTTCAGTTTTCCCCCCCGTTTCAAACATAATACAATATATACAATATATGCAGAAGGTCATGGGCTTATAACAGTATCCCTATATACAATAATAATAACATTCAACATCCCTCCCATTGCCTACTCACAAACACTTACAAAGTCCCCTGTCATTCCCCACCTATTGGCATATTATAAGAAGTGCATGATCGATTAGATTAGGACATTGAAAAATAATAAAGGGAAAAGACACAAAAAAAAGGGGGGGAAGAAAAAAGAAGGGGGGAGAGTAAAGAATAAAGATAAATATATGTAGATCTGTTGTAAATTTCTCAATTCAAACTAGCAACTGAGGGTCTATTTCCTCTACATGGTTCAAAAACGGCTTCCATGTTGAGTAAAATTCAGCTACTGTTCCTCTCATGGTGTATCTAATTTTTTCCAGTCTCAATGACTGCATTACCTCTCTTATCCAGTGAGCAAAGGCAGGAGGAGAGGCCTCCTTCCACTTGGACAGAATTAGCCTCCTGGCTATCAAAGTGGTGTAGGCCAATAGATTGGCCTGACTGGCATTTAAGTTTACACCAGCTGGAACGACCCCAAAGATGGCACTCATAGAAGAAGGTTCGAGTGGGTAGTGTAAGATAATCGCTAAAACGTCAAAAATTGATTGCCAGAACTGGGTCAGTGCTGGACAGGACCAGAACATATGGTATAGGCCGGCAGTGTCTTGTTTACACCTGTCGCATGTCGAATTTAGATTTGGGTAGATTTTAGCCAGTTTCTCTTTCGAGTATTGGAGGCGGTGGACCACCTTAAATTGGATAACACAATGTCTCATGTATACTGAAGATGAGTGTATCCTTTGAATTATGTTGTCCCAAATCTCCTCTGAGATGGATGCCTCCATATCCCTCTCCCACTGATTTTTAACAGAATCCAAAGGTACTTGACCAAGAGTGTTGATTGATAAATAGAGCTTTCTGATATACGCCTTTCCCATAGGATTAAGTTTGAGAATTTGGTCCAACTGGAAAATTATTCAATTTAGATCGGGCGAAGTCTCGGACCTGCAAATATCTAAAGCAGTGTGACTGCGGCAAATCATACTTTTCAGAAAGCTCATCAAATGATGCAAAAGTGTTATTGATAAACAGATCCTCTAAAGTCACCATTCCTTTGAGTCGCCAAAGGTCAAAGGTTCCATCAATAATAGAGGGAGGGAAAGCCTGGTTCTTCCCAATGGGGGCACTAATGGGAAGATCTTTCAGTCCAAAAGCCTGTCTGAATTGTTTCCAAATTTTAATAGATTCGCATATAATTGGGTTGGAAGTGAATTTGGATATAGGGTGGGACAGAGGGAATGTTGTACATAGGAGAGAGTGTAGAGACGTATGAGAGACAGATGACGCCTCTAGGGGTAACCAACATGGTGTTTCAGTGACTGCAGACTGCCAGGAGGACAGAATTTTAGCTTAGGCTTTATTAGTGGGGGGGATGGGGGGATGGGGGGGGGGCATGTCCCCCTCAACATTCAAAAGGGTGGTGTTCGTCCCCCCCAAAAAATGAAACAAATCAAACATCTACTTAATATTAGTATGTAACTCTGAGGTCACACTTTATCGAGAGCGTTTTGGAGCTGTTGTGTATTTGATTAGTTGCGACCCCTAACATTCACTCTCATGTTCGATGAGCAGCTCGCGTCTCTCCCCCCGAATGTCAAAACAAAAGGCACGGATAATTAAAGGTAATGCACCTACCCCTATAACTGTAGGGATTGTGTCCATAGGCCAATTTGCCAAAATGTTGAAATATCCCTTTAAGATCAAATCGGCGAGTGCTGCCAAATAGCGGACTATCATGATCGTCCGGCCTGAAACATCCAGTTAACCATGTTCCTAAAACTTCCCGGGACGAAAATTGTATATACAGAAATTATATAATGAACGTTACCGAACATTTCCAGTTTACAGGATACTTTCGTTTGATTTGTCGCGGTTTAGTTCGCTTTCTTTTTGACAGCTATAGTGTTTTCAGCGAGGACGAAGTGCCCACTCCGACAACTGATAATGTGACCCGGTTCGGCCACCGGATAGTTCCGGGGAGACTCCTGATTGGACGGAGGCAGTGCTCAACTCGTTGGGAAATTCAAAACAAGAACGGCCTAAACTGAGCCTGGCGGGATTGCACCTTTAACCAAGAGGGAGCCTTCAGTTGGTGATTGTGCATTTAGAAAAAATAAAGAATGAGGCGTGAGAGAACTGAACAGCCGAAACTTTCGTTTAAAGGCGATCTTGAAGTGAAGAGTTGCCGGGTAAATATACTGCGTTTGTTGTTTTCATAAAGTCTGAAAACGTGTGAGCTTTGAAGACGTGGACGTTTAAGATAGTATGTGAGAGACTCCGCTAAAATACTAGCCGTAGCTTTCATCAAGGGCGAGCCTTGTTAATTCGCCACCGTTGCTAATGCCTAATGAGGACGAACTTGCTGAACTGCGGAGGCGACTGTTCCACCTGCTGCACTGGTTTCTCCGCTCAACGCTTCCGATTGGCTTCTCCTGTTTCACGGATTCGTGAGGTAGTGTCACTGCATCGGAACGAAATCAAGGATTTACAGGCACTACCCAGAAGATTGGAATATTCTCAAAAAGTTCATGTATTTCTGTAATTCAACTTAAAAGGTGAAACCTACATATTGTATAGACAAATAACATGCAAATCAATATCAAGCTTTTATTTGTTTTGATTTTGCTGATTAGGACTTACAGCTCAAGAAAACCTGAAATTCAAAAACTCAGAAAATTACAATATCACATGAAATCAATTTAAAATAAATAAATAAATAAAAAAGGATTTTAAATACAAAAATGTCTGACCTCTGAAAGGAAAATCTTGCATCTGTAATTAGTACTTGGTTGGGGCCTCTTTTGCACGAATGACTGCTTCAATCCGGCGTGGCATGAATGCTACCAGCCTGCGGCATTTCTCAGCTGTTATCGAAGACCAGCATGCTTCAATCACGACCTTGCACTCTTCTTTATTGTTTGGTCTCTTTTCGTTCACCTTTCTCTTGACAATGCCCCATAGATTTTCTATGCGGTTCAGGTCAGGTGAGATTGCGGGCCAATCAAGCACAGTAATCCCGTGGTTGTTGAACCAGGATTTGGTTCTTTTGGCAGTGTGGGCAGGTGCCAAGTCCTGCTGGAAGATGAAGTCTGCATCCCCATAAAGCTGGTTCGTTGAAGCAAGCATGAAGTGCTCTAAAATGTTCTGGTAGACTGCTGCGTTAACTCTGGACTTGAGAAAGCACAGGGAACCAACACCAGCAGCTGACATGGCTCCCCCAGTCATCAGAGACTGGGGAAACTTAACACTGGACTTCATGCATTTTCCATCATGCACCTCTCCAGTCTTCTTCCAGACTCTTGGACCTTTGTTGCCAAATGAGATGCAAAATTTGCTCTCATTAGAAAAGAGGACTTTGGACCACTGGGAAACAGACCAGTTCTTCTTTTCTTCAGCCCAGTGAAGGTGCCTCTGGCGTTGCTTGCTGTTGAGGAGTGGCTTGACAACAGGAATTCGACATTTAAAGCCAATGTCCAGCATCCGCCTGTGTGTTGTTTCACACACAATATTGGTTATATTCACAATATTCTAATTTTCTGAGTTTTTGTATTTGCGGTTTTAATGAGCTGTAAATCATAATCATCAAAATTACAACAAACAATTGCTTGAGATATCTCACTTTGCATGTAATGCGTCAAAGGGTAAAACTAATATATTTTATTATGTTGAATTGCCAAAATAAACCGACTTTTACACGATATTCTAATTTTCCGAGTTGTACCTGTATGTGCACTAACGTTTGGTCCCCAATGCAAAGCCAAGTGCTTGGTTATTGTCTGAACATTTCCAAGGTTTAACGTTAGTTTAGCGCCAACGCTTTCATTTCACTGATAGTGATAGTTTCTTAAAGTAATTTTACTTAAATTAATTTCATGGTTGAAATTTGAGCTAAACCAATGAGGTTCTGATGTTTCCGGTCATTTGCGTCTATTTGTATTTTCCAATTTCCTTGTTGGGTGAATTTTTAGAGAACCCAAGTGAAATTTGTGAGACTAAAACATTTAAAGGGTAAATAAGTGAGTTTCTTAATTAGAATTTAAAAGGGTACAAACTAAAGTAAACATTTTTTCTTATACACACAAGGGTTTCTTATACACTGGTACATTTCCTTGTGTTTATTGGTGACTGTGAAGTTACAAATGAGGATTTGAGTTGAAAAAAGTGTGAAAATTCATAATTAATTTTAGTGTGTAAAAATGTACATGTTTGTATTTATTGACACAACAGTAAATTCACTTTGAAAAATATTATGACCTGGAATACAAGTCATAGTTTCACAAAACAGTAAAAGAAAAGATTTTTGAATGCTGAAGAGACCAGTACTTAAAACATTATTTTTGTTTTTACTTGGCTGACCTCTTGCTATAGAAAGGATGTAAAGGTTCCCAGTCATTGAGAAATGTTTTTTTTTTAATTATTATTATTATTATTATTTTTTTTTTTTTTGCATGTAAATTTTTCTTTTGGCAAGTGAAAAATCTGATTTTATTTTCCAGAATGAGTAATTAAAAAAAAAAGTTAGTGTTGAGCCCTTGATTACTAACATCAGGTGTAGCATTACTAAGCTGGGCGGTATTCCACAAAGCTTGCTAACTGAGTAAGCCTGGCTTATGCACAAAGTAAAACCTAGAAACTATTCAAATCTGGAACATGGACTGAAATAAATGTAGCTTTTTGGGTTTTACTTTGTGCAAAAGCCAGGTTTACTCAGTTAACCAGCTTTGTGGAATACCCTCCTGGTTTCCACCGGATGTGAAACAAATTTTTCACATGACCGTGTATTCGCGTCTTTGCATTGACTTTGAATGTAATCTGTGGTGCGAAAAATGTTTCGCGTCCGATGGAACAAGCACTTAAAAGTGCTGCACCTGATTTTAGTAATCAAGGTTTTTATTGAACCCCGATTAGTTAATTAGATGATTCAGGTGATGTAGCGCTGGGCTAAAATGAAAACCTACACACGCAGCGGCCCTTTGTTGATAAGATTGGACTCTCCTCACCTAGACAGTGCTCCTTTTCTAGACAAAATGTTAAGTAACATTGTAACCAAAACCTTGATTAGAAATCTTTTGAAGATGCATGTTTTTAGAGCATTTCAGCCTTTATCTTAACAGACTGCGCAGCGTTGAACATTGTCTGCTTGTGAGTAAAAAAAAAAAAGACCCTTAAAATCTTGTCCCCCCCCCAAAATTTGAGACACAGTAACGCCCTTGAATTTTAGTGATGCGGGTTAAAGGATCAGATACAAAGATCAGCAGGTCACTGCAAAGAGTGACACTTTATGTATCTGGTCTCTTTGAATGCCTTGAATGTTAGTGTCAGTACGCAGGGCTATAGCGAGTGGCTCTATCGCGACTGCAAAGAGCAAGGGACTTAAAGGGTATCCCTGTCTGGTTCCTCTATGCAAATCGAAGGGTGAAGAAAATGTGTCATTTGTACGTATTGAGGCCTTTGGGGAAGAATAGAGTAGTCTGATCCAAGATATAAAATTGTCTCCAAAACCAAATTTTCGTAAAGTAAAAAAAAAGATAGTCCCACTCCACACGGTCAAAAGCCTTTTTCCGCGTCGAATGAGACCACCACCTCTAGGGACTTGGAAGGTTTAGAATAGAGAATATTAAAAAGACGGCGAAGATTAAAAAAAGAGTGCCTATTTTTGACAAACCCGGTCTGGTCTGGAGAAATTCTATTGGGAAGGGCGGTCTCTAAGCGCTGGGCTAAGACCTTAGCCAGTATCTTAACATCATTATTGAGGGGTGATATAGGACGATAGGATGAACACTCAAGGGGGTTTTTCCCTTTCTTGAGCAGTATAGAAATCGAGGCTTCACACAGCGATGGAGGAAGAGAGTTATTTGAGAACGACTCCCTGAACATATCTCTCAGCAGTGGAGAAGGGAGCTTTGAGAAGGTCTCATAAAATTCGGCTGGGAAGCCATCCAGCCCTGGCGACTTACCACTCTGCATGGTTCCAATTTCAGAGATGGGCTCTTCAAATCTGTTCCGAACATTCACGTCAATAGAAGGGATCTCTAATTTTTGGAAGAAAGAGTCCATTAGTGACTGGTCTTCTGTGGGGTCGGAAGCATATAGATTGGAATAGAAATCACGGAATGTATCATTTATTTCATCGTGTTTGGTAGTGACTGTACCTGATGGTGTTCGAATTTCAGTTATAGTTTGACGGGCTGACGCCTGGCGAAGCTGATGTGCCAGAAGCCTGCCGGATTTCTCTCCCTGTTCATAAAAACTAGAGCGCGTTTTAAGAAGCAGGCGTTCTGCATGTCCCGTAGACAATATTTCAAATTCTGTTTGTAGCGAAAGACGTTTTTTGTATAGCTCCAGCAATGGGGAAGATGCATAAGTTCTGTCAAGCTTAAGTATTTCATCCTGTAGGATATTAATTCTTTGCATTTTACATTTTCGAGCATGGGCAGAATAAGACATGATCTGACCCCTCATATAAGCTTTTAATTTCTCCCACCGAGTCGCTACAGATATATCTGGAGTCCGGTTTACCGTGATCGTTATCTTGCGCCGTACCAAACAACGTCACGCACTTTTTATGAACATTTATGAAGATGTCATCACGAAACTTTTCATACACATATATCTGGTCCCGAGGTAGGTTGCTATTGAATTTCGGCCAAATCGGAAAGGCTCTCTAGCGCCACCAAGAAACATTATATTTGCACTTGCACGGCCACCACGACTGGTAGGAAAGACATAGAGAGATGGAACCAAGACTATATTGCTCATCTAATCAAGGCCTAAAAATGAAAATGGACACCCATGACCTAAATCGAACAGGAAGTCCGCAATTTGCATATCAATATTTCCTTTTTCCCCTAAATTGGTCTCCAAAAACTTCGACATTCCTTCATATCTTCTAAAGTACTCAACTCAGAGGTTTCATATTGCACATGTGTGACAACCATGAAGGCTAATTTGATAAAATTAAACAATTATCCCCACAGGTCACAAAATGGCTCTCTAGCGACACCAAGAAACATTATATTGGCACTTACACGGCCACCACGACCGGTAGGAAAGTCATAGAGAGATGGAACCAACACTATATTGTTCATCTCATCTAGGCCTAAAAATGAACAATCGACACCCATTACCTAAATTGCACAGGAAGTCTGCAATTTGCATATCAAAATTTCCTTTTTCCTCTAAATTTGCCCTCGCACAAACGCGAACTCCTTTAAGGGCGTTCATCGTATCGATCCCAAATGCAAATAGATAACAAAACACACTGCCGATGAAAACTACTGTACAACTTTATCAAAATTCGAACGGTTTGGGTTTTATGAGGCGTCAAAGATGGGGTCCCCACCCACTTCCACTGCCTTTTTTCCATGCGTACGCAAATTCCAACCTAAATATGACCCCTTAAACATGCTCAAAAACAAACGAAATTTTGCAGTTAATTCCTAATGGCTTCAAAGATATTTACTTTCTCCAAATTTTCCACCAAACACACAAAATGGCTCTCTAGCGCCACCTAAATACGCCAAAATGGGACTTTCGCTTTCACCACAGCCTGTTGCAATGTCATAAAATTCTGAAAAAAATCACACATCATTGCTGTACTATGCCCTGTACTGTGACTTCGTCTCGACAATTCCTGTGCGCCATGATAGTTATCGTGCGCCGTACCAAACGACGTCACGCACTTTTTATGAACATTTATGAAGATATCATTATGAAACTTTTCATACACACATATCTGGTCCCGAGGTAGGTTGCTCTTGAATTTCGGCCAAATCGGAAAAACAACAGCTGCGCACCCGGGGGACACCAGTCGCGGTCGCGGGCGACCGACTGGACTGCGTCTAGTTATTTCTGACTCGATCTCAATAATTTTTTCTAATCAACAATTCATTCAATCTGGAAACACTTCGCACTATCAGGTGTTGCTTGTTCACCTTGTTAAGGCAAAACGAAAATCATTCATTTGCGCAATTTTGTGCATTTCAAGTCAGCCGCGCAGCCAGCACTGAAAATTGTGGCCACACGTCACTTTACTACAACTAAGTCCTAACTTGTTCTCAGTCATTTTTCTTTCTTATTACTGGAAATAGTTGTAACAATAATCAATTGGCAATCAAAGACATGGCTTCTTTCGTGATGCGATCTAAGGTTAACTAATCAATATTCATAATTCAGTTCAGAAAAATAAGTTACTCATTAATGGCCTATAGGCTACTTTTCAAAAGGTAAACTGATATAGAACTTAGGCGGTACCTTTTTGGCACATCAGGCGATCTAACCTATGCTTCATGATCAGTTAAATTATTTAAATTGAATCTAAGACAGAGATTTGAAATGGACAAAATTGCACATCCAAATGAATAATTGCCATTTTGCCTTAACGAGGTGAACAAGCAACACCTGATAGTGTGGAGTGTCTCCGGATTGAATGTACAGTTAATTACAAAATATGATTGCCATCACACGGACTAAATACACGCGCTGACACCATTGACCTATTATACACCACATTATGCAATATCTATCAACCACAATTTAGTTTTATATTGGTATACGAGAACGATGTCGCAACGACGTTGTTAGTTGTGATCTAGTAACAATCCCTCAACGATGGCTTCGGCTAACCAGCTGTGCCTCTCGTGAGGGTCTCTGTAAATGACCTAACGATATCGTAAACTGCTACTTTTATAATGGCTTCCGGAACATGGGCCCAGACCTGGCCCCAATCTCAAACTGTAAAGAAACTAAACAGGTTTTGGGGATTTTCAGTTTTTATTCTTTATCCAAAATTAGTCTCTGGACTCTCGTGTGCCTTTTTCCATCTACTAAGCATGACCGTGAGCCTGCAACTAGAATTTCAGCACCTATTACTTCTCTATTAAAACAGAAACCCAAGTCCTTGGTCTAGACCCGGAGGCCATCCGGGCATTTGAGTCACTCAAAAATGTCTGTACTAGCACTCCTGTGTTACAGCATCCTGACCTTACCAGGCCCTTTGTGGTGGAAGTGGCTGCATCTACTGCAGGTGTGGGGGCTGTGCTTTCCTAGAGGCAGCAGGGGAAACCGCCACGAATCCTCTGCCGTGCCTGTTTCGTTAAACAGCTCAGTCCGGCAGAGAAAAATTATGATGTGGGTAATGGAGAACTCCAAGCTATAAATGTAGCCCTTGAAGAATGGTGTCACTGGGTGGAGAGCGCTCGTCATTCATTCCTTGTACTGACAGATCATAAAAATCTGGCCTATTTACATGAGGCTCAGAGGCTGAATCCCCGCCCGGCTAGTTTCCGTGCTTTTCTTTACTCCATTAAAACTTCTCTATCAGTTATCGCCAAGGTTCCCATAATATCCAAACAGACGCATTGTTAAGGCTCCCCTCTCCAACTGGAGAACCTGAGGAGCCCAAATTCATTCTTTCTGCCAGGTTAATTGTTAACCCAATTCAGTGGACCCTGGATGAACAGATCATCACCATCCAGGAATCCAAACCTGCTTTACCAAACCTGCCTCAGATCAAGTTTGTGCCCCCACTGGCCTTTGTCATTCACTAATTCAGTCTACCCACTGGCATCTAAGCAACCCTGTCACTACTTAAGGACCGTAACTGCTGGCTGGGGATCTCTACAATACTATAACACACGCACACACACACAGACACTTGTGTCCATGTGAATTTCTATGATCCAACTCCTGGCATCACTGCATTTCCTGATTAACTCTGAATACTTCCACTGACACAAACACTCATAAACACATATAAGGGTGGGTGGCTGTGTGCACCTACAGCCAACAAGGCCACACAATTTACACAAACATACTGAACAGACACAAACACACATGCAAAACTCAATGATAACACAGCACAGGCACAGAATAACTTCTATGATCCAACTGGTGTGTTCTCTCCTGGTCCTGACCAGTGAATTAAATTTCGGTGACTTGCATAACCACAGCAAGATTTCTTGCCGATTTAGTTTTTTTATTGCTATAATTGTTTTTACTTAATAGCGGTTTAATGTTTTTTCAGAGCTTTGACATTATAATGGGTTTCTATGGGGCAGGATATTCAGAGCTAGAGATCAAGACGTCAGCTGCACTAACTGCCAGCCCTGAAAATTCTGACAAATAGTCCCAGACAATTACTTAAATCTTACATTTTCCAAACTAGAGACAATTTATCCGTCAAAATGTCCAGAAACTTGTCCTCTCTCACCCAGTGTGACTCCATGTTAAACTGAGCTTTGAAGGTCAGCTTGTCATATGGTTACATCACACATTATGTCAGCTGTCGTACTTTTCATGAAATGTGAAGTTCTGATACCACAGCACACAGACACAGACTTAAACAAAGAGAAACACACCTGCTCTTGCAACTCCACACACAGACACCACCATGTTAAACTGAGCTCTGAAGGTCAGCTTGTCAGATGGTGACATCACCACAGAGCAGAGACACACACACACACACACACACACACACACGTGTCTGCATGAATCTCATTGATCCAACCCCTCGCATCACTGCTTGTCCTGATAAACTTTGATTACTACCACTGGCACACACATACACAAACCTATGCAAGGATGGGTGGCTGCGTGATGTATCTACAGCCAACACAGCCATACACACAAATTTACACACGCATACTGAATAGATATGAACATGCATGCAAACCTCTCTGATACCGCAGCAGAGATGCACACTGACTTATATGATCCAACTAGTGAGTTCTCTCCTTGTCCTGATCAGCTCTGATTAGCTCCAATACCATTGCCTGAGGTCATAATGGAGCCATCAATGAATCTGGAGCTTGACCACCATGCAGGGCACCTTTACATCCACACAGCATCCCATGGCACTTTCAAATTTTTTAGTGGCAATTTTCTTGTTCATGTTATCGTAATCTGTGTAAGGCAATTTACCTGTACTCTTCAGTTATATTGCTGACCTGTCAAAAGACAATGTTCCTCGACAAGTTTTTGTTTTCATACGCGCAACACAGAATAATTATCCTCGCAAGACCAAGATCCATTTATGTTTCTCCCACTGTAATCTACAATAAGCAGTAAGTTACATGACTATTAAATGTATCTTTGTATCACTCTACTGACGTTCGACCGGATAGTTGCCAAAGCAACAAAGCTCTCAACTCTGGCTTAAGGCCATTTTATACTTGAAAGACGTCGACTGACGTCTTAAGAAGTGTCAAAGGATACAGTATACAACATTAAAAGTATAAATCATCCTCTCTTCAAGGGGAGAGTTGTCTAGCTTTCTTTCCTCAAAGTCAGTCGCAATTTTGATGATACAGACAGGCTTAATTTGTCAATTAATATCTGATCATCTAAGACCAGTCTAAGGCCTAGACTTGAACTAAGTTTATGCAACTAGCCCCAAGACATGATTCCAAATGAAGGGAGAGTAGACAATGTCAGTATTTATGAGTGATAAGCACCTTGCGAGCACACAGTAGGGAGAAGAAATGTATAGAAGTTTGCAAATCTATGGTTCAGTTTCTCCAGTTATTGCCGAAATACTACAGGAGCCATTTCTGTGTGGACCAACCTACTGGTTCGTCTGAATGACATGTGAAGCTGCAGCCGTTTCCTTTCAATAATGAATGCGTTTCTGGGATTGTTCAGTCCTGAATTCTTTATCTGTATCTCATACGCCCCATTTACACCTGATATTCCAGTGCATGTTTTGTGATCGGATTGCATTTGACCACATACATTTACACCTGGTGTTAACATGCGCCTCAGGCTACCACACTGCAAGCCGATCACAATCCGTCCCACTGTCGTCACATCCTTCTTCTCCCCTCTCCTGAAGCGCCGCGCCTCGCTTACCGTAAAATCTGGTCAATAAGAAGCACCTTTAATTCTATATTTTACACTTAAAAATGCAGTCTTATAAACCAGTGAGTCCCATACTCCCATAGCAGTAAAATGCTGCTTGAGGTAAAGGGAGATGTTCCAATGTCTACCAAGGGAGGGCGCTGTGACCTAGACCTTGCTCGCATGTGGTAGAGCTTAGCATTCAATCTCCCTGTGTCTTGAGAGCAAGAACCTGTGTAGCCCACTACAACAGCGAAAACTTCTAGAGAGAGCAATACAAGTACTAACGTTAATGATTAACGCCCTTGTGTCCGCTAGATGGCTTTGATGATCACTCCCATCAGGGCGTTAAAGGAAAGCTACCTCGCGGCGCTTCGCCTGAAATTTTTTTGGCTGGACCAATCAGCAGGCAGCTTTGTTGTTGACGTCATTTCCTAGTGCAAAAGCCGCTGAATGCTCCTTTTGAACCCTTGAGAATGAGTGATTTACTGGCACTTAAAAACTTGTTTTTTGCAGTTCTACATTGTTGCAGCAGTCTGAAACATTCTTTGCAAAAGAAGGCTTCCTGTTCGTTAGCTACTGATTTGAGTAACACCTCGCGATCAGTTCCAAACACACTTGCTAAATCACCGAGAATGTCTAAACCATCGTGACATTTCAATGCATTGCGTCTACATTCGGCTCGTAGATTAGACGAATCGAAAGTGTAATCACACTGAACACATGCAGAGAGCAAACGCATTGTTAGACACAGTGCACCTTTTACTTTGGCGAGGCTTTGGTGGGAATTCGATATAAGAGGAATAGGTAAATTTATGTTAAATGAATCCAGTAGTTGGCGGTAATATACCAACAGGTCTGTCAACCGCCATAAAATCAGAAAGAAGAAGAAGCCTCCCACTCATAACGAGGCCGCGCAAAGCACTTTGAGGTTTCGCGTACAGGCGTTGGTATAGCGATAGCGACAGTCAGTCAGTGAGGAGCGCAACATAACGACGCATCATACAGGTTACAAAGTAGCGTAATATGCATAGGGTGCGTGGGTTCTGCAAACCCATGGGCCCCCTCAGGAGTATGGCCAAGGGAAAAAAAAAAAGGCCGCTTAAGTTCAGCGATTGAGGCAAATGAAAGCAGGGCTATTAATTGAGGGGGGGTACAAAAAAAACATAGAATCAATTTTTGGAACACAATTTTAGAGAAACGTTTGTTCTATCAAACTATCTTCAGAAAGAATCCGTCGATTTGAACACCGCGCTTGCGCTTATTGACCACTGCGCAAGTGAACTGTAAAGCTTACGGCCAGAGGAGGGCTTTGGAAATATCGACGCTTGTGCACAACAAAATTCAGGGCTGGGAAGTCTTAAGCATTCTGCGTGAGATTTAGTGCTTCACTCACGTTCCCGTGCTGTAGTCAGCAGTCAATGCAATGCGTGGGTTTCACGATCATTCAAATTGTTTAAGTGAAATGAAACGAAACCATTTGAAACATTTTTATGCAATTCCATTGCTTCCAACCCGAGTGAAGAAAAGCGTGAGAAGTCCGGAATAATTCATGATTTCCATATTACAAGTTCCCAAATCCACCGTAACTTAATAAAATGCGACATGTAGGTCTACTGATTTCCAGGAGGACAGTGAGAAAGAGAAAGCATCTCCCCAACGAAAAACCTGCATACGAGCCTATATACGACAGCAGAACACGTTTTAAAGTGGACTCATTCTATTATATCCTGGACGTTTTTGACCAACAGTTTGTGACACGTTTCACGACCTTCGCAACATGGCAAGTCCTCAACGAACGGCACTTTGTTTTTTTTTTAATATATTCAGTCGAGATCAACGATCAGGCTCAGTTGACCGGAGGAGGAGAGTTTTATACAGGCCAAATTTTGTATTTCCTCGTCCCCAATGACATGCACCAAAGTTTTCCTAGCATCTCAACTTTATATCGGATCTATGTTACTATTCTCATAAGCAGCGCACAGACAGAGCTTATTTTTCAGTTGTCTTAATTAAAACATATCTGCGGTCTTCAATGAGTGAGGATCGTCTCTCAAATTTGGCAATGACTGGGGGTGGACATCAGCAGTGTAACTAATAGCTTACATTTGCGACGAAGAAGAAAATAAGTTCATATAGTCTACACATTCAAACAATAGGGCTCTTTTTTATGCGTTTTTCAATGGTTTATACCTTTTTTTTGAGTAGCTAACATTGGATTATTAGGCCTAAAGCCTTCACCAAGACATGTTGCCTCTTAACGAATTGAGTGAAATTAAAAAAAATAACGCAGTAAATTGGAAACCGATTCCTGAAACTTTATTTCCAACATTTTACACTTGCCACACCGACGGCCCGTATACGGGCCCATCAGGGAAGTTAAAAAACAAGAAAAGATTTCATTTTACCTTGAGTGCGTCCTTTAAAGGCATTTTAAGAAAATGTAATCGGAGTGGTAAGGGGTTAAAATCATGCAGCTGCACTCGATACAGGCCTATTATCTTTTGCAAAAATGTTTGCCTTAATAAATACATTTATTTGTGCTGCTAGGTATACGTTTCAGTTGGTATAAATTCAATATTTTAATGAATACATTAATGGAAAGATATATTTTGATTGACAGACAGACAGGCTAATCAGTGGCCCCTTTGGGGTGAAGAAAACCCATGGGAATAAAAGTGAGTCTACGCCCCTGCAGCTACACAATAACTTCAAGTCGTGGACTTTGCTGAACAAAATGTAATAGATCGAAATAGTTTGGAACAACTTGTTTGCGCATTTTTATAAATGAATAGCTCCTGCAACAGTCTTTGATATGGAACCCTTTTTACCGAAGGGAGACCCCACGAAATATATTGGGTTTTACGTATCAATGCTACAAATCGACTGAGTTTTACAATATGAGTTTCCGCTAACAGAGTTGTACGTAGATTGGAGACGTATTTGCAGATAAATTTGTGTCTGATGTGGCCAGAATCCGTCCCTGACCACCTTCAGAAGTGTTTCGAAAGATCGGTGCTCAATCTGTCCTCAATGCGTTTTGAGTGCATTAACACCTGTCCTATCTGATTGTAATCCGATCACAAAAAACGCATTTTAATGTTAAGACCCCAGGTGGAAATGGGGTCTTAGAATCCCCATTTGGATTGAACATGAAAAGTGATCTTTACAGTAAAAATCAGCACCAGAGGCTGAGAACCTTACTTATTCAAGTTACAATCAGCTATTGAGGTTCGGTCTCTCCTGCATATTAACTGCATCATCATGAGGATTTAAACTGTGACAAATGTTCCCCAAAATATCTTTGAACTCTTTTTTTTCTTGCATAAGTCAGCAATCATTGATGCAAAAACCTTTGCTACTGCAAGATATGCAATCAAGAAACTCAACGTTCACGCAGTTTCCTTCACATACACACAACTGCTCATAATTCAAATGTTATAGTAATATAAAAAGACCACGATAACTGAGCATTTCTGTGCACGCCAATGTGTTCAACTCAACATGCAGACTTAACTTGGCTGCAATTCAGAGGAATAAATTTAAGTCAGGGACAGTTCTTTTTCATGGCCTTTATGTAAAGTTGTCCTCCCATTTGTTTGAAGAATATTAGAGGGAGAGAGACTAAATATCTGAGCTAACAGATACTAAACAATGTGCATAAAAGATTAACAATGTGCATAAAAGATAAACAGAGGCAAGTTTAGTTTGTCACATTGACAAAAGCACAAACTGCATTAAGTACAAAACAGTCGTAGTGGTCAAAAATATTATACATTTATCTGTACAATTTTATATCCAGAGTGGACCATTTATCCCCCTCGCCTTGTTCTCCCACCTAAAATGATTGGAAATGTCTTGTAAATTTGATAAAGTGCACCAGTTTAACCAAGCCATAAAGAAAATGCAAAATCATTCACGAAGGGTTACAAAGCCACTTGATGCAATTTGATAGACTTTAACGATCACACCTTAGAGCAACAAATTAACATATTTAAGGCATTGAATAAAGGGAATGTATACTAAACTGACTGGAGGAAAACATAATCATATGAGCTACACGGCTGCTGATGGACATAAATAAAACTTCCACTCATAAAAAGGCTATGATTGGCTACTCCAAATGATATGACTCAAGCTCTCATCTATTTTCCAGAACCAATTCCTGACTGATGGCGATTAATTGTGTAAAGCTTGAAACTTGTCACACCAACTGGACAGCCTAGCTCAGCTAAGCAAATGAATGAGCCATTATTTACCAAATAAGATTTATGTGATGTAAACAGCCAATTAATAATAGTCCACTTGTAAGTTAATTCCATTCCATGGACATTATCTGCATCCTTAAATTGTAATTATTAAAAGCAAGAGAAGGTAAGCATTGCAAATGAATCTGGTGAAGCTAGTTTTTATGTACAACCCCATTTCCAAAAAAAAGTTGGGCTGCGGTAAAAAATGTAAATAAAAATAGCTTGTAAAGATTTGCAAAACATTTAAACTCTAGATTTAACTGAAAATAGTACAAAGACAACATAAGATTTTGAAACTGAGAAATTTTATTGTTTTTAGGAAAGGTAAATGCTCATTTCAAATTTGATGGCAGCAACACATTTCAAAAAAGAGGCAACGGGTATCTTTTCGACTGCGTTGCATCACCTCTTTTTTTTTTTAACAACACTACTTGTTTGAGAGCTGGGGAGATCAGCAGCATTAGTTCTGAAAGCAAAATGTTTTCTCATTCCTGCTTGATGTTGGCTATCTGCTGATCAACACTTTGCAGCTTCTTTTGTCATGCATTTTGTTTCATAATGCACCAAATGTTTTAGGGTGACAGTCGTGACTGCAGGCAGGCCAGTTTAGCACCCAGACTACTATGGAAACGTGTTGCTGAAATACAAGCAGAATGTGGTGTTTGGTTTTTGCTTTTTATACAGCTTAACAACTTTCTTGGAAATGGGGTTGTACTGTATCACATTAATATATTATAATTTAATCCACTGAAGTGTTCCTTAAAAAGGGATCACAGTATTTTTTTTTATCAAACACTGAATTTTTAAGTAAAGGTGGAATTTCCCTTTAACCAGAATACAATGCACAACTAATTACGGCACATCTTACTGAAGGCGAGTTTAAATGTTTCATCTGACCAATGCTCGACTTAAGATTCTTTAAGGCTGCCCATGAATAGTAGGGGCAAATCACCAAAATACTCCCAAAATCAACTCTGTCAGAGCCACTGGACTCAGATTTATCTTTTTGTATAATTTTTATCACCAGACCAGACTATTAAATTCTACATTAAAGTCCTCTATAACATATATAATTTTGAAAGACTGGAATAGTAGAGAAAGTGGTCCAGAGTTTCCCAATGCTTTTCTTAAGGTGTCCTTGGGTCCCCCAGGCCAGACTTTGTGCTGTAGCCAAGGTCCCGCCAGTCCCACGGTGGACCAGCAGCGAAGGAAGTGAGTTCAGGTGAGGGTTACGACACACCCCCTAGAGTCAGCACATCAAAGCAGATGTCGCACACCCGCACTGGCTTGTTCAGGTCAAACTTGATGATAGGAATCTCCTTCACGGAGCACTTGTGGCAGAGCAGACGTCCACAGTGACGACTAGAAAGGAAAAGGAAAGAATTTGTGAACAGTAGTTGGACAGCAGTGTATTTTTTGATGACAAGGCTTTTATACATTCTGAATGTGGTTTCCTAACGTGTATAGTCTTGACAATTTATAAACACAACCTCTTTGCTTGAAATGAATAATGACGCTGCTGTAGTAAATTTCAAATTTCCACTATCACTTAAGTGTTTCTAAAAGCCAATTGTACTAGTCGTTCCCCAAAGTTCTACGCTGTTTGTGACATAGCAACAAATTTAGATGATGGTATCAGACATTTCAGACGTCCTCACAAACAGAACTCACCAGTGATGTTTCCGAGTGGTGACACCAAACTTTGCAGCACACTCATAACAGTTTGAGCCATCGCACCAAGGAGGTTCTTTGGACAACATGTCTGCCATGACAAGGGAGGGAAAAGGAAATCAGAGGAAATGTCAATGCTTACTGGAACCAACTTTTCCAGTTTCAAGAACAATACTCACCAAGAAGTCTGAAAAGCAGCTGCTTGGTGGCAACCTGGTAGTTGAAGATGTTGATGCCCTGGTTATTGTTCACACCCAGCCGAGCACCGGCCCTCACGATGGCCCGACAGAGATTGGCGTTTCCTTTCATGTAAGCGAGCAGAAGCACTAAAATAAAAAGAAACCACGTCATTTTAACATCATATAATCGATGTAGAGTAATTATGCTTAAAGAAAACAACCTTGTAAAAATCTAAAATACTCAGGGACTCAAATGACAGGATGAACAGAATTACTGCAAGCTGACCAGTGTTCCCTTCGTTGTCTGGTTTGTCCAGAGGATACTCAGGCATGCACTCCAGGAACAGCTCAAAGATGGCCGCAGCATTCTCCTTCCCATACTGGCCCAAGACGTGCATAGGGGACTGACCCCTACAACAAAAAAAACAGGTTTACAGAAACACCTAAGTGCTCAACACTACATATTCCCAGGGCGAAAAATGTAGTTGGCAAATGTAGGAGCACATTCACACATTCTGATTAGCAGCGACCAAACAAGACCACTGATGAGCTCTGTAGCCTCCCAAGTATTATTCAGGATATCCACAGAAAATACAAGTTATTCAGGGGACGCACTCGGAAGAAAAAACATTTTAAGCCACTGTGGCTAACTCGGCTCAAATTTCTCGAGCCATATTAAAAAATTTTAGCCACATGCATAGTAAAACTTTGGATTAAGAACGCAAACATACAGTACAAGTCAAAAGTTTGGGCACACCCACATTTTTCTTTCAATACATGTTACATAAAAAATAAGCAGTCTTTATTTTGCAAAAAAAATCTAATTCTTAAATCCGACAAACTAACCACCACTTGTTGTCCTACAGTATATTGAGAAGTTAAGCTGTTCAAATTCCTCTAAAACAGAGTGCTGTGACATTAGCAAAGTGTGTCCAAACTTTTGACTGGTACTGAAAGTTAAGGAGGGACAATTTTGGTTTAAGGCCAGGCTATTCAATCCAGAAACGGCCGGTGTGGGTGCAGGCTTTTCCAACCAAGCAGTTACACACCTGATACGACTAATCAACCCGAATAGTCTTTGCTAATGAGCTTGATTAGTAGTATCAGGGGAGTAAGTCGCCTACTTAGTTGGAATGAAAGCCTGCACCCACACTGGCCCTTTCTGGATAAGGCTGAACTGTACTGTCCTCATCTGTTACCCACTGACGGCTTCCTTAACTTCGTCCTGCTTTTTTTTTTTTTTTTTTGCGGCCCGTTCAAAAAAAAAAAAAAAAATGGGGGGGCGTGTCTTGCTTCGGCCACAATTCTGAAAATGAGAATGAAGCCAACAAAATACGACCGTGACCGTTTACCCTTTGCTAGATTTTAAACTCGGGCGGGAAATTGGCCGAAATGCATGTTTTAGTCAGGACGGTTTCCTTGTCCATTACCTAGTTTTTCAGCCAGAAATAAAGAAGAGCCGTGTAAAAATGAAAGAACAGCTTAAAAAAGGCAGGGTGAATAATTCTGTTGGGGAACGAGGAATTAATTTGTGGTTATTTAGTCAGGCTGTCAATCATCCATTGCCATGTAGCACATATCAGCAGCTATTTTATAAACAATGCTACGCGGAAATTTGTCCATAAACCATTCACAAATTTTTATCAGATACTATAATGACCGAATTTGCCAAATAAGTGCACGCTGTTCTGAATGTAATGCACTGTCAAACTCCGGCCAACTGACCAAGCCTGCTTCGATACCTCTTGTAGGCTCATGGATAATTCCCAAGACATTAAATGAGCCTGCTTCATTACAGAAAAAGTGACTAGCTGGTGGTCGTTAAGACGCTTGTACTTCGCAATATCGTCGCTTTTTCGATTTCTGGTCTTCCCCGAGGCGAATGTACTTTTCTTGCCAGCTTCTTCACACCAAACGCAATAGCGCTTCCGTGGCCCATCGGCATTTTCGGATTGCTCCAGCCATGGAAAATCCTGGAACCATTTGGGCTGAATAGCCCTGCTTTTGTTTCTGTCATGTGGCAGCTCTGAAACTTTAGCCTCCTTTGACTGGGGAGGATTCCCCACAACGAAATCATAAAGTGATCGCTGTGCCCCATCTTGCTTCAGCTGAGCAGCCATTTAAAGGGGACCTAACATGCTGTTCCTTCTTTTAATACATATTAGTAATGTCATAATGTTGGTTGTCCATGCTCAACCTCTGAAGAGTTTCTAAACATGAGATATAGGGATTTTGCCGTAATCCAAGAATGTGATTTCGTGAGCGTGATTTCCTCTCTGAACAGCTCTTCCTGAGATCTGGGCCAAACCTGACGTCAGGTTGTGCTGTCCAATTAGTACAGACCAAGCCAGAGCCAACCACTGCGCTGGACCTGACCACACCAGAAACTAATCTAGCAGGCACTAACAACGGCTGATCATACTATGCCTTAGTAGCATGTACACTTTTGGAAATACAAAAGAAGAACTGCAGATCATTTGAGGTGCAATTTTCTCAGTATCTCTCCCAAAGCTACTTGTCCGTTTACTTTTGGACGCGAAGAAAAACAAATATTTCTCTTCCAAAAGACAATGCCACGAGAAATCACTGGGTAGCTTTTTTGTTTGCTGGCAGCAAACAGCCACGGCCAAAGGGAACGTTAGCTGTTTGTGCTCAGCATTTCACCAAAGACAGCTTTGTCAATAAAGGATAATTCGACACAGGATAAGCATTTCTGCTGCTTCTCAAACCTGAAGCAGCTGCATCGATCAAGTGCTCGGAGCCACAAGCTGTAAGTAACCATACAACAGCAAATAATGTAAGCGAAGCAAACGTGTTATGGGTGGCTAGCAGGACCGCAAGCGATGGCACTAACAACTGGCCTCAAGCACAGGCTTTGTAATATAACTGAAGATAAAGCCTGTATCTGTCGCGATTGTCCGTGACTCAGACACAGAAGCTGCAAGTTGCTTTTACTGCATAAGCCAATCTGACATGATAGCCAGTTGATTGTGGCTGTAGCACAGCGGCTAACATAGCCAAGCTACTGTTGCTAATGTTT
The DNA here is from genome assembly GCA_029721435.1 of Gymnothorax reevesii. Lineage (NCBI taxonomy): Eukaryota > Metazoa > Chordata > Actinopteri > Anguilliformes > Muraenidae > Gymnothorax > Gymnothorax reevesii. Next base: position 67,264,187 of record CM056578.1, on the reverse strand, counting down.
GTGTCCTAAATATGCAAGAGTGATATCAGGGGAAATTCTACAGAAGGCGTGAGAACATAAACCTCATTTGAAGCTAACTTTTAATACTTGTTTGTAATTTGGATGCCTGGTACAACTGTGAACAGTAACAGAACTTGCTGGCTGTAAAACCTGTATTGCAAGGGTTTGTCTCTCGTTATGACCGCTCGGTTACCAGCTACCGCATGTTAGTTTGCGTGTCGTGCTAATTATATCCTCGAATGCCGAATGGCGTTCCGGGGGATATTATGTTTTTGGTCCGGCCGCCGCCGCACTACGTGTTAACGCGATAACTTCAGTAATATTTCAATTACAAATTTTGCAAATAAGTAAGTATCATAAAGAGGAAGAACTGATTCGATTTTGGACAACTTACGATGTCTAGATTGGCCACCAGGGGCCAAAAACTGATTTCACTGATAACGCGATAACTGCAGTAATATTTCAATTAGAAATTCCAAGTTTTGCACATAAGTAAGTATCATAAAGAGGAAGATCTCATTCGATTTTGGACAATTTACAATTCCTAGATTGGCCACCAGGGGCCAAAAACTGAAAATATCACTATTTTTATCATATCTCTGGAAATATTTGTCCGATTGACCTCAAATCAAGTGCAACTGCAAGGTCATGACCTCACAACGTGTCACATGATGACATCATACCTGTATGGTTCAATATTTTGCCACCAGTTGGGGCTTTATGATGGAAAATGACCATTTTCGCCATATCTTCAGAACCATTTGACCGATTGACCTGAAATTAAGTTCAAATGAAAGTCTATTCAAGGTCTATTCAAGGATTAGGGAATTGGAGGATTGGGGGCGTTCGGGGATATACCCCCAGCCGTCCGCTCCGACGGCATAAGCCTAGTTAAAAATGCTCCTGGTTAACTTATATGCAGTAATTCTGATTGGTATGCTTGTGTTACTTCGGTAAGCATCAATGTGGCAGTTTCATCATAACGTTGCCTGATTGTAGCCACTCCAGTTTGTGATCGCTTCACTTATCCATGACTGGGATCAGCCGGATACTTCACAAATGTCTGAGCAAGCTCTCATTGCGAAATGCAGAAGCTCTACCGGTTTACAAATGATTTCTCCACACTACCTCGACATAATTTCATCCCCCTTTAGAAATTGTTGTGGCTAATAAAAAGCCAAAAAAGGCAGAGATTAAATAGGTAATTCTTTCCTGTAGAAGTGATCAATTCGCTAGCACCACATAAGCAACTTGTTCGCGCTAATGGAACTTACGGTCTGCAAAACCTGTATTATGTTTATAACGTAACCGAGCTCTCTCTAGCGGTCACGTACTATCCATAAAGCTGCTTTCACATCAGACACGAAACAAATTTCAGTCGACAGATTAGCTACATTCAAAATCAATGCAAAACGCAAATACAGGCGTTATGGGTGCGTTAAGCAGCTTTCACACAGGACGCGAAACTAATTTTTCGCGCGACAGATTACATTCAAAGTCAGGACCGCTTATCAGCTACTGCATGTTATTTCGAGTGCTCTGCTAATTAAAAATGCTTCTGGTTAACTTATATGTAGCAATTATGATTGGTATGCTTGTGTTACTTCGGAAAGCATTAATGTGACATTTTCATCATAACCTTGCCTGATTGTAGCCACTACAGTTGAAGCTAAACAGAGAGGTGCTGTATGTTTCTGCCAAGTTGGGCTGCAGTTAGACCAGACGTAGATTTTACAGAGCTTGGGGTGCGTTTTTGGGTGCTTATGAAATGATCGCTTTACTTATCCATGACCTGGGTCAGCCTGATACAAGCTCTCGGATACTATCGGTGAAAGCAATAGGGAAGCACACAGGCTACAACGATCCGGAATAACAAACGCTCCATTGGCATCGATTGAATATAAAATTCTTACCGGTAAAAGTGATCGATTCACTAGCTCCACATAAGCAATGGTTCATGCAGATGGAACTTACGGTCTGTAAAACCTGTATTATGTTCATGACATAACTGGAGCTCATTCAAGCTCTCGCACGCTATCCATAATGCGCCAATTTTCTGCGAGGAAAAGCTAGTCATTCCGAAGCAATAAATAAACTATTACCATGGGCAATTTCCGAAAAGGCCATTTAGCTTGGAGCTTTTGCCCCTCCGTCACATACCAGCACAGAAGCTGTTCGTTTCTCCACGCGAACAACACACCACAGCTATGCACACGAAGCAGCAGGTCCTAATACACATAAAGCAGTCCATAAGCTGTTGGTCCACTTTTACCTCAGTGTCCATGTTTCCCTCTAAACTCATACCCATCGGATTTCTACGGTCTCCGGTCTACACTTGGGCATGTCGACCCACTCTCCAAATGTGTCTATATGGGGTGGACTCTAGCTTTCCCTGCATCCGAGCTACGGAGTAGTAAAACCGCTGTACTCACAAACTGTTGCCGAAGCAAACTGTGGCCGATGGCAAATTCGTGCTTGAGCTGCCAGACTACGCACTGTGTGCTCCACTTTCGCCGTTGCGTTTATTAGAACAAGTTCATTTCATTAGATCTATACACTTGTACTGCGTTAGATTGCAGAATATGCCTGTCGATTCCCGTCTGTTTCACTATTTTTGCCGGACCAGGAAAACTGCGTTCTCCTGTCTCGTCCCGCCTAGATCCGCCCTCCACAGAGCTGGCCAGTCAGAAGAAAGTGGGCACACAGGGAATGGGGGCCATAGCAGAAGAGCCACCCCAATGAGGCTTTTCAGGCAGAGACTACTATGGACTACAAATGGGGTTTTTTGAGGATGGCAGTATGAGCGAAATAAGTGCCCTTTTTTTACTTTTTGCTATCAGGAGTACTCTAGGGGAGTCAAAGACCAAAATATAAACTTGGAAAAATAGCATATTAGGTCCCCTTTAAGCATAGCAATGCAGGACTAATGCTCTCGGCTGCATTTCGCTACATTCCCGCAAAGAGTATAATTTTGGCCTCTTGCTGTCTGTGATTGGCTAAGCGCGCAGCTCATAGCAAACTTTAATGATATATTAGTGCGAGGATCTCCGAGTGATTAGCTGCGTGTGATAATAGCAGGGATGTTTTACGCGCTTCGTTTCCGACAGAATTTAGAAGATCGTCATAACATAGGATTATATTGCCTCTTCTTCAAAATTATGGCCTTCGCCAGCGTGGCTTATTCACCGCAAAATTTCTTCGCCACAACGTTGGCCCCTGGATATTGCACCGGTACTACAAGAATGGGCATTGGGGAGATGACCTTGTATCATCAGAACAGAAATGAAGAAGAGGTCTAGCAGAATGTAAGATTTACGAAAAGCATGCAATACTGCTCTCCAAACAAAGGTTTCACCTGAGATTAAAGGCCTCCGCATCAATGTTGGACTCGGTGAGGAGGGCTCGGACATTGTTGAGTCGCCCGTGCATCACTGCCAGGTGAAGAGCTGTGGGACAACACAATCTATGTCACTAAGCACAATTCTCGGTTGGGCTCAGTAACTGAATAAGTGCATGAAGAGTTTTCTTTTTAGGTCACCTGAGAAGTCTCGAAGTGACCTATTCTCATCGCCTTTTGTCCACCTTTTTCAATGACTTCTCAGAAATTGCTGATCTGATTTCAGTAAAATTTTGCAGGAACCTTCCTTGGTCAAATATGCACCAAAATTGTGAATCATATGGTGCCCACCCCCAGGGGCTCTGAGGGGCGGGGCTAAAACTGCTCAATACATTTTCCACTTCTTCTCAGAAACCGCGGATCTGATTTCAATTAAATTATGCAGGAACCTTCTTTCATCAAATACTCACCAAAATTATTGATTATATGGTGCCCACCCCCAGGGGCTCTGAGGGGCAGGGCTAAAACTGGTCAATACATTTTCCACTTCTTCTCAGAAACCGCTGATCCGATTTCAATTAACTTTTGTAGGAACCTTCCTTGGTCAAATGTGCACAAAAATTTTGAGTTATATGGTGCCCGCCCCCAGGTGCTCTGAGGGGCGGGGTTAAAAGTGGTCAAATTGGCTGAAGTTTTAAAAATCTTCTTCTTCAGACCCTGATATGCTGTATATGCTGAAAACAGTATTCTTCATAGATGGAAGGCTCTTGAGGTGCTTCATCAAAACTGTGAACTTCATGACCCTTGAGCTCCATGTTTGACCCTTGAATGGGGGTGTAATTTACAATAGTTTATATAGGGAAATGATACTTTTGGGAATATTTTGTTAATTTTCTACTGGAAATCATTCAAACTTGATTGGCATTATAACCCTTTGATGAGAGTTTCAGACTATGACATTTTTGACCCAGTCTCTTCCCCAGTGGATAAGGGGTGGGGCGCAAATGGGGTCATATTGCCAAAAATTTCAACAATCATCTTCTCCAGACCCAGATTAGCTGGAAACCAATACTCTTCAGAGATGGAAGGGTATTGAGGTGCTTCATCAAAGTTGTTCATTTCATGGCCCCCATGTTTGCCCCTGGGGAGGGGGTGAAGTTTACTATACTTTATATATGAAAATGATACTTTTGGGTATATTTGATTCATTGGCCTCAATAACATCAGATTTTATACAACTCAAGTGACCGTTAAGGCCCATGGGCCTCTTGTTTTTAAATATGTTGCTCTCTGACTCTACATTCTGCTTGTCATCACATGAAGAGATTGCCTGATGCGCTGGTATCCCTGGGCCCTTTAAACACAAAAATAAAAGTCTAGCCATCCTGTTCAGTCCAAAGACGCAAGCCAATTAGAAAAGGGCACAGCCAGGAAGTGAGCTGCCAAATTTGTCAATAACTCTGTGTTCACAGTATACTTGTATAAAAACTGCTAGAGCCTAGCACCGACTTAATTGATGGAGTATAGTTCAAAACAACTCATTCCACTACAGGCAAACACAGTGTAAGCCTTCAAATGGCTAAAGCTCATGAAGACCGCAGATGAAAAGAAATCTTTGAAAAAAAGAATTGGAAAAACAGCATTCATTCAATCTAGTCTAGCTATTTTTATTACTGGGTCATTCCATGTCAATTCACACACTGTCCCCATGACATCTCTCAAGTTTCACTGAAAAAAAATTCTGAAATTCATTTTTGACCCCAAATTAAGGAATCCCAAATTTCAGCTTCATACCTTCAGTCATTTCGGAATTATGACCCTGGGAAATTTGGGTGCCATGCCCAGTTTTTTTCCTGCACTTATTTTGTAACCATATTTTGAGATCCAGAACTTCTCTTATGAGCTCTTTATATCTTCTATACAAGTCATTGTAATTGTATTGTGTCAAGTTTGACCTTCAAAGGTCACCAACAGTCAAGTTGAATATCACCAGATAAAAGTTCATGTCTGACTTCCTTTAAGTCTGTGATGCTAAGTTAGGCTCCATCTGTGACCTTTTTAGTGACAGGAGTAATTGAATTTTCCCATAGGGCTGGTAATGTAAAAACTGACTGTCAAGAGTTGCAAAACAACAGTAGGACCGAACATGATATCGATGTGGAAAACTATGAAATGCGAAGTCTCCAAATTGGTATGTTGAAAAATGGATGGACATTTCGAAGAAAAATCGGCAAAATATTTGTTTTTGGATGAAGTATTTTAATATTTGAAACTGCAGTTGCTGAGGCCTTTGGCAGCAGCTTTATTGTTTTGCAAGGCTGATGAGGCTTGGCCACAGTGTTAAAAGGCAAGAAAAATAATTTTTTGCCACACAGAAACTTGAATTTCCAGTGTTGTTTCTCAATTTCAGTAATATGAACTGCAGTTCTGACATTCGTATAGCAATCTAAAAAGTTCAACAATTTAGGGGAGAGTATGATTATACCCACAGTCAAAGAGGTTCAAGAATAGTTTGGGTGGAAATTTGCTCAAAAATGGTTGCAAGTTAAGAGGTTAAAAGTTAAAATAACCCACAAAAAATTAATTAACCTTTGAGCTACTCCACAGACAATGAGAACAAAATCCAACAGTCCCCAGGCCTGTTCCCATTCCCACCGTTGTTCCCGTTCTCGTCCACGGCGGCAAAGTCCACCCCGTTCTCCAGCAGCACAGAGCAGATGGTGGGCAGGTCCTGCTGGGCAGCCAGGTGCAGCGCAGTCTGCCTGTGTTTGGTCAGCTCATTCACTTTGGCTCCAGCTAGCAGCTAAACATGGACAGAAACAAATGGATGCAGGAATCTGTATGCAGGTATTTTTGAGAATGCAATACAGTCGATGCATTTCAGCTGTTCATACACCCCTAAACTGCATTTTTAGTCACTGAAAACAAACTTGGGGAAAACACCTCTGAAGGAGAGGACTTTTAGATGGTTTGTTTTTTTACGGTTTATGTGTGGTACAAACTGATAATCGCTGCTGACTGGCCAACACTCTGGGACAACAAACTTGCCAACTGCTCTGTGATTTGCTGTACAGTGGCTGTTGAGCTGAGACCAGAGCATTTACCAGGTTACGGACGATAATCTCGGAGCCGGATAGCACAGCCAGGTGGAGGGGGGCGAGTTTGGCGGCATCCTGGACTCGGGAATTGACGTTGGCCTGGACACTGATGAGGAAGAGAACGCTCTCAATGTCGGAGTTGTGCACTGCTATGTGGAGGAAGTTTCGCCCTTTGTTGTCTACCTGCAAAGAATAAGAATATTATCGAGAATGGTTCTACAAACAAGAGCACCGCCAACGGTGCATAATACGCCCGTTATGAACATGGATCAGGAAGTGGACAGACAACATGATACCAATATCCAACAGACAACAGCCCCATGTGAGCTTTGACCTTTGTCCGTGACCTTGACCTTGGAGGGAGGGCCGTACACATGGTGCGCGACACAGCGCCTAGTGATGGTGCACATGTATGTGAAGTATCACGAATGTAGCTCAAGCGGTTCAGGAGTTATGCCCCGGACAAGAAATTGCTAACAGACAACAGACAGACGGACGGACGGGGGTGATGACATAATACGTCTCGTCTTAAGACGGGCGTATAATAATAAAAAGTAGTCTCCCTAGGTCTTTTAGAAAGCTTTCCGCACACTTTTAAGTGCTTTGACTTTAAGAATTATTCAACTGAAAAGCCCCATATCCTAAACAGTTAATGCGGTATGGAAAATGCAAGAAAGAGTTGTGATTTGTTAATCATTTTTGACATGAATTAAATTTTATGCAGCAAAGACAAAATATTTCATGTTTTACTCAACAACTTAATTGTTTTCCTTGGAAATACACATTCATACAAATGTACCCCACAGTGTTCTTTTGGAACTTTTGGAACATCCAAACATTCCAAAAGTAGTTGGAATGCTAAAAAAAAAAAAAATTTCACCAAAAAACACCATTCATAATTGCATCCACAAATGCATCGAGGAGGACATAATTAAAAAATGTGCAGAAATTCAGCCGCCTTCTCTGTGCTTGAGCTTTCCTAGTGCCACCTCCACAATCACAGGCACTTTCAAGGGTTGGCAGAGGAAAGCCTTTTCTGACCAGAAGACACTGAAGCATGAGCTTGGAGTTTGCCAAACATCATTTAAATTAAGACTGGCACAAGGTGCTTTTGACAGATGAGACCAATATCGGACGTTTCAGTCAGATACAGCATCAGCATGTTTGGCATCGAAACAGATGCAGACAAGGAGAAGCACCTCACACCCACAATGAAATATGATGGTGGGTCAGTCATGTTTTGAGGCCGTTTTAATTCAAGAGGTTCAATAGTTCAACAAATTCCACCAAGGATGTTTTGGCTGACAACTTGGTTAACTGCACCAGAAGACTGGGCCTAGGCTGTAGGTGGACTTTCTTACAAGACAGTGGTTGCGTCTTCAAGTTTCAAACTAGGCTTATGCAGTCGGATGCGACGGCTTGGGGTATATCCCCGAACGCCCCCAATCCTCCAATTCCCCAATCCTCGAATAGACCCAATACAATATAAAGCCCCTCAGGTCATGACCTTTCATTTGGACTTAATTTCAGGTCAATCGGATAAATGGTTCTGAAGATATGGCCAAAATGGTAATTTTCCATCACAAACCTCCACCTGGTGGCAAAATATTGAACCGTACAGGTATTATGTCATCATGTGACATGTTGTGTGGTCATGACCTTGCAGTTGCACATAGGTTCATGTCAATTGGACAAATGGTTCCTAAGATATGGCAAAAATGGTGAAATTTATGTGACAGAGCTCCACCTTGTGTCAAAATTTTGAACCAAACCGGTATAATGTCATCGTGAGACACATCCTCAGGTCATGACCTTTCATTTGCACTTGATTTGAGGTCAATTAGACAAATATTTCTAGAGATATGATAAAGACAGTGATTTTTCAGTTTTTGACCCCTGGTGGCCAATCTAGAAATTGTAAATAGTCCAAAATGGAAGCAGATCTTCCTCTTCATGATACTTACTTATATGCAAAAGATGAAATTTCTAATTGAAATATTACTGAAGTTATCGCGTTAACATGTAGGGCGGCGCGGCGGTCGGACCAAAAATATAATATCCCCGAAACGCCATTCGGGGATATAATAAGCTAGCTATTTTGCGGTTTTGGAATTAGCCCAATATCAATTTAGCTAGCTATTTTGAGGTGAGGACATAGCCCACTAATTTGATCTGGAAATTTTCCCAATAAATCTTGGTTGAGCTTGCGAAATAGCCAGATATTTGCGTTGCGTCTTCATTTCTTGAGCGGAGGGCTTTAAAGTCTTGCGTGGATCCTAGCTATTTTGCAACAATGTCCAAAATATTGTATTCGGGATCAAATACTATCTGGGTGTCAATGGAATTAACTTTTTTCTATTTACAAATACCTCTTCAACTTGGTTCGGAGTAATAAATCAAATATGGGTCTTGTCAATAGCCCCGAAGATACCGGGCATACCCGAGATGGGCATGAATTCAAGTTTGATTCTGTGTCCGAGGCGAATGTCCATTGGAAACCGGATAAACTGTCAGATGATATGGGGTTCACTGAGCGCATTGATTGTTTGTTGAATTGAGCAACTGACAGAGGATTGTGAAATCCCTAAATTGTCCGCATTGCAAAGTTGCATTTATCCAGTGGCCAAGTAACGAAGTGTTGTCAAATATTTCGTTTTGGGGCTTACTGGGTTGTTTCTCATGGTTTGAGACGTAATTCTCACCCTCACCAAGTCAACAACAAATAAAAACCCTTCATGGTTGATCCGATATCTTTTCAACAACTGCGCATCATTCAGAATTTCCAAGTCATTCAACAGCAGCAGCCATTTTCCGATTCTTTGTGAATAAGTCTTTGTGAGTTAGGAGTCCTCTTGACCATTTTTTTTCCTCTTGACCAGAGGTAGGATCTACTTTTAGACCCAAAATGCTTTTTGAATAACACTTAGTAAAAATAATTAGGAGTCCTAAATTTACAACTGACACGCCCATATTTTTTTTGGAGTTTCTCTTAAATACGGCAGTTAGGACCTACTTTTAGCGCCAAGATGCTTTGTGAATATGGGCCCTGATTTATATCAGCAGCAAGTTTGGTTCATAAAAATTTAACAGCATTTGAGTACTTCCCCGGAAACGATCCCCACTCTCAATTTCAGTAAGATAAATTTGTTTCCATGAAAACACAGAAAAAATTTTAATCTCAGAAATTTCAACAAACCAAAAGGCACCAGTTTAGTGATTGACTAATATGCATTAGACTTTCGATGAAAAAATATATTAAGCGGTTTTAGACTTCTGCTCCAGAAAGAGTCCGAATCCTTATTTTCCATAAGTTCAGCATGTTTCCATGGAAACAAAGAAAAAGTAAAAATCTCACAAATCGAAAAATATGGAAAGGCACCAATTTAGGACCTGACTAAGGTGCACGGCAAGTTCCGTTTAGAATTATTGAACGGATTACAAGTTCTGCTTTGAAAACTAAATGATTATGGACAGATAGGCAAATTGAAGACTATATGCCCCCACATTTTATGCTGGGGGAATAATAATAAAAACTGATCTGTTGTTCTGAGGATTCCCTGCCCCGCCCCCTACCGCTGACTTTTTTCCTGTCCCATCCCAAACACACTTGGAATCATGAAATTGCCACCCATCCACAGGATTCCCCAAAAAATGTCAGCCACTAGTTCACACTACAATGGCGTTTTGCGTTGCATTCAGATAGAAGCAGCCCATTTCGAAACTCTGCTGCAGCTGTTTACCCCCTTACCTGTTCAGCTGCTCCAGGCTCCCTCTTAAGGATTGCCTCGGCCGCCTTGTTGTTTTTGTGGGTCATGGCACAGGCGAAGGGAGTCATGCCTTGCCTGTCACGCACATTGAGCCGGATGTCTGGGTGCGATATCAGAAGCTGGATGATCACGCTGTGCTGGTTGCTGATGGCCACATGGATCGGCGCTCTCCCGTCAGCATCCTGAAACAGGTATTGGTGAGCAGAGAACTCCGCACCTGTAAGTGCTTCAGCTTCCCACATTTATTGCCAGGACAAAAGGATTGCATCTATATGTTCAAAAGTTGATCCAATTCCCATTAGAACAGTTTGGCTCAATGCATGGTGAGATATTGTTTCACCTAATGGTGGTGCCCGGGCAGAAAGTGATGCAGTCATAAAAATCTCTAAGTTTCCTTCTCTATGCACCAGGAATGTTGAGAAATGATTGGACAGGATTCCCCTTAAAGCTAAGAGTCGTTGTATTTTTTTCCTGAAGTTTGGCCCAGTGGGTGTGCTACAGCAAAGGTAATAGGGTAAATAACATCACAAGAACAACCACAGAAGGTATGACATTTTTCCCATCAAAACTGCTCAAGTTACGTACTGCATTTATGGGCACACACTGTCAGTCAGTCAAAAAGGGACAGAAATGCAGGCTGTACCCCTTGGTCAGGAAAAAAAAAAAAGATGCAATCCGTTTATTCTGCAACCAGGAGTACCAAGCTGAATTCAGTTTGATTCAATTTCATTTGTATAATGCTTTTCTCAGGGACTGACAAAAAGATGCATTACACGCTTGCCTGGCCCAAGTCCCCAAAAGAGCAAATGCAGTAAAAACTTGAGTTAAAGAGAAAAGCCCCTCAATCACTGGTGTGGAAAAACTCCCTAAAAGATAAAAATCTCAGGAGGAACCCAGCTAGTAGTGATGCGCGGGTCGGCCCGGAACCCGTGGGTCCCGCGGGTCGGGTCAATATTTTGATAACATTTAGCGGGTGCGGGCGGGTTGGGCCATACAGTGGCGACATCTGATTCCCACGAAATTGCGAATAAAAAGTATAATAGGCTATCGACCACTTGAGGGCTCTAGACATACAGCCTAGATAATATGCTCGTCAAACAATGTGACGCTACCTTAAGCAGAATAGAATGCCAATTGTACCTCTCCCTCTTCCTACTCTCTACTCTCGATGTACACGCACTCACTGGTGCGCGGCTTAATCCTCCACGGTTAGACTGAGGATCTAAAGGTTGAATGATAGCTCATCTTATAAATCGTTCTGCAGTCAGCACCAAAATATTATATAGAAGTAGTTATTTTATTGACCTGTGGGTCCAAACAACACATAGTCAAAACATTTTTTCGCCACTTCACGGTGAAAGGCATATGACGATTCGTATTCAAAAATAAAATCAACTTGTTGAGTTGCTTCCGTTTATCAGCTACGTGTTCTCAACAGCAGAGCGTGTGCTGCCATCGGCAGTAAAGACACTTCTTGGATGTACATTTCTATAACACCATTCCATAGGCAACACATATCACCCAAACGAATAGGTAACTTATTACTGAAGCTTGTATGGTCATAAACTTAGCCTTGCTCTCATTAATTACCATACCATGAGACAAAGAATAATCGTGTAAAACTCCATGGTGGCCAAAGCAGTTCTCTGCGTCCCAACAACTAGCGCAACAAGCGAGCGAACCTTCAGTTTGGCTGGCCGTGTCTTGGAAGTGCGCCGTAATCGCTTAAACCCTGGTACTGTTGACGTGATTTTGTTTTTGCCTAGTTTGGGAAAAAATACGCCTAGGCCGACATTATAAGCTGTGTTGAAAAAAATTCGCCTAAAGCCCCCCCAAAACAATCTTGAAATAAATATATGAGGAAAAAAGAATTTCCTCATAGACAGGATATCGCAACACTGTATGGGAGAGTAGGCGATAGCGCCAGTGCGTCACTGTCATGTTAATTTTGTTCCAATAAAACAGCCTGTTTGCAATATTTTGCCTGATGGCATTTGGTTTGGTTGCAACGATCAGAAATCACGGTAAGGTTCAATTAATAGACAGCACCTAAACTTTGTATTAAGAATTACAGCCAAAAGCCAATGGTATGTTGTGCTCCATTCAAATCCACAGCGTAACAGAGGAATCCTTTTTTTCCTTTGCAAATCATGTCACACAGACCCACTGTAGTCTTTTTCTCTTGCCTCCTTTTTGTGTCGGGTCGGGTCGGGTTTGGGTTGAAAATCAGTGCGAGTTGTAGTCAGTTGTAATCAGTGCGGGTTTGCTGTCACTTCGGGTTGGGTTGGTGCGGGTGTTAAAAAACCTCGACCCGCGCATCACTACCAGCTAGTGGAGGAGCCCATCCTCCACTCAAGAAAGAAATGTGAATGAGAAAATGGAACTAGCGACTGTGTGCAAGTGCTCGGGGTGAACTGACCTGCGCATTGACATGAGCTCCGAATTCCAGAAGGCACTGAACCACTTCCTCTAGACCCCAGCTACTGGCCATGTGAAGGGGCGTCTGTCCATCGCGGGCCTCCTCATCGCCCTCCCCATTAGGTCCAGGCCTCCGGGGACTGTTCACATCACAGCCGCTGGAGAGAGGAGCAATCGGCCCTTGGGTCAGTGCCATTATGACCCCCCTGATCCTCCTTCCCCCCCTTAATCACAAATACTACCTCACTGCTCCCTATCTGACATACTGCAAAGACTAATTGTTTCCCCCAGACGAAGACCGGTGGCTACTATGGATTCATGCGTGTCGTCTCAGTCGCCACCACCGCTGCATCCGCATCTGTAGACACTTCCTTGTGGACGCAGTACAGGCTATAATTCTGGCCAAATAATGCACAAATTAATTGCAAAACACTGAGATTTCATTATGGATACAGTAAAGGCTGCAATTTGTGACCGATTACTTTCATATTTGGTGTCACTTAGGACACCTATCGTTTTTGTTGCCGTGGCAACGTCATTGGCCGAAAAATGCACAAAAAGGGGGAGAGGTGGGCTTTTGGGGACTACACCTGTGCGGTTGCAGCCGACCAGACTGTCTAGTCATGGCTCGGTTTCATCTCAATAAGGTTGGTAACTTAAGTTATTAAGTTTTTCCCTTGATGTCACTGTACAATCAGTGGTTTGCTCAGATGCTTTGCACCATTTAATGGGCAATCAAAGCGGGAATGCAGCAGTCATTTCAGCAAACGTGTAGGAAGAGAATACAGCAGTTGGGCAAGCAAAATGCTCTGACAATCTGTGTAGAAAAGGCCAAGAGCTGGTTTTTCTGACAGCCCCACACTATGACATCAGATTCTATTAATCAAGATTCAACTGAACACCCTGGTTGGTTAATTAGTTGAATCAAGTGTCATAGTTTAGGGTCAAAACAAATAGCTGCGCTCACACCAACGCTTCGCAGATTTGACAGCCTTAACTCAGAGCACTGAAGTAGCACTAATTAGGCTCAAGCCAGTTGGACTGCTGCCACTGAGAATAAACTAGGCTACAATGTACTAGAGGTCTGTGAACAGATATAGATTTGAGATATAGATAGAATATATGCAGAATTTTCCCAGCAATGATACAGGCATAGTGGGCTGCCAGACTCAGACGAGTTCTGCTCCGGAAACGAACTAGGCCTGATGCGCACTAAGTCCAGATTCATTTCCATGGTAATGGCAAAAATAGTAATCCTGAAGTTTCCAAAGTATCAAAAGGCACATCTAGACTATACATAGAATACATGTACAAAGTTTGGTGCTGATTTCTTACACAGTTTTTCAGTTCTGCTCAGGAAATGAACACAGTGTAATCTGCACCAAGTCCAGATTTGTTTCCATGGAAACAACAGAAATAGTAATCCTGAAATTTCCAAAGTAGCAAAAGACAGATCTAGACTATACAGAGAATACATGTACCAAGTTTGGTGCTGATATCTTGCATAGTTTCCGAGTTCTGCTCCGGAAACAAAACGATTATGGATGGATGGACAGACGGACGAGACGATGCCTATATCCCCCCACTATAACAAAGAAAATGTAATAGTGTTATAAATGGCAGCAAAGACAAATAAATCTCAGTCATGGGATGTAACCGTGAGATTTTAATATGCCAACGTTTAATAATCATGCAGATATTCAGGGGCCTACAACAGATGATTTTTTTAAATAAATGGTAAATTTGCTGCATATTTTCTGTTTATATTAAGGCAAATATCCTTCCACTTGCTTTCTTTTTGTAGAGATTTATGGGAAATATATGACCAATCAAACTGACTATCCCTTAGCTGCTTTGGTCACCACCAATATGCCGATGGTTGGCTTCATTTTGGCTATTCAGAACTCTATGGGTGACATCACGGAGATTTTATCCATTGTGTTAAGCTGAAAACTTTCGAAATGCCTTAAGTTGCCTTGATGCCGTTTGATACTATTGCTGTGAACTGAACTCAATATTAGGAATGGCTTAATGGACCATTTCTGCCTTAATATCTCTGGCTCCCCTTACCCACAATCCATGCTCTTAAAACACTCACTTCCAATTTATTTATTAGTCGACATTTCGGTCAACTGACCTTTCTCAAGACAAAGGTTGTCTTTAGGAAGGTCAGTTAACCGAAACGTCGACCAATAAATTCCACAGTTGGCCTTACTCCTTCACACCTGTCTGCTTGCAAGGTAAAATTGGAGAAAAAAAAAACAGTCATAGCTATACGCAAGAATAAATCAACATTCTGAAATCAACTTGAACAGTATTTTATAAACAAAAATATTGTAATCGACACATCGACAGGAAAAATCATTGTCCAAAAAAAAATCATCTTGCAAAAACCAGGAGGAGTGATGCCCATAAGTGGGAATGCATGACCAACCTGCGAATGAGAAAGCAGGCCGTGCCTTCGTTGTTCTCGTCCACAGCCCGGTGTAGTAGTGTCTGATGACAGCCTCCCGGCCCCGAGCTCCAGCAGGTGGTATCGCAGCCGTGTCTCACCTACCGACGTGAAGGTATGGTGCAAATGGTGAGATTGCCTCCTCAGCAAACACCAGAGCTACTCATCATTGTGCATCTCTGACTAAGGAATATATCCTCTACAGATTATAGTGCTTTTCTCTGAAGAAAAGTTTTTTCAGAATGTTGATTTAAAAGTCAGTGTTCAGTCTTTTGCTTTCTATCTAATGTATGAAACAACTTGCAACAGCCAATAATGCGCACTTAAAAACATTCAAAATCAGGGCTCGAAATTGTGACCGTTTTGGTCACATATGCGACCAAAATTCAAACTGTGCGACCTTTGAATTAAAATAGTCGCACCTGTGTGACCGCTTTTTTTCCCCCAGTTAAACGCCTCTTTTCGGGTACATTTGGTAGTCACAAGGCATGCCAATGGCTGCTGCAGCTTAAATGAGATGGGCATATGTCTTGGAGCAGTCAGTGCATGAATCTACCAGTCATACCGCAGCCGGGCGCACCGGTATAAGAATGGAGCGCACCCAGTGTGTTCCCTTGAGCTGACAGTGACCATTCTGACCAATCAAATGGGAGCTTGTGTAACTTGTGTAACTATATACAAGATTTAGATGGAAAATGAAACGAAGAGCTATGGAAGACTTTTTTTTTTTTTTTGGTACCGTCAACGTTCAAAAAAGTTGAATCGGTAACAAAAGTTACTGAAACTGAGAATCATGACGGTGATTCGGATGAACCGGCGGTGAAATCAGTTTATTATTTTCGCAAAGAGTTGCTTCAAAATTTTGAATGGCTGAGCTTATAAGAAGGTGAAGTGCACCGTGTTAATTGTAAAGATAATGGCCCGGATCTCGCGGGTAGCAGTGTGTCATCCACTGAGTCCAAGCACTTTAAAGTGAAAGTCCTTCCAAACATGGAGAAAGCACGAATCACAAAAAATACTGTGACAAATGTGTGTCAACGAGTAGGTCCGGTGTTCTGTTAATTGCAGCCTATCCAAATATGCTGCCTCAAGGCTCTGCGCTTGCACAGACCTAAAATCTTTGTCTCGTTTTCTTCGCTTATATCTTCAGTAGCCTATCTGCAAAAATCATAAACACGCAATTTTTTTCGGCGCGTCTTTAGACCAGTAAACGTTTATATATTTGCACGTACATGCAACGTTTTCCTGAAAACGCAGAAATTAGATGATAATGGCGTGTGGCATACTATCTTAAAACAAACATATCCAACTCATTATAACATCTGCTTGTATTATAATAAGCTAAATAGCAAAGTTCTCTGTGGACTGATTCATATTGCAATATTGAGGCGAAAACAAGGACTTTACGACCAATCTGCATTTAAACCTAACACATTTGTAGATTTGATTTGGATCAGTGTGGAGGGTCCTCCTCTGGACATATTTGATGCCTCATAGGCAATGAAGAGATGGATGGAAGGGCAGAGAGCAAGGAGACATAATTTTAAATCCTGGCCTCCAGATATGGCATAAAGCCAGTGTAGAGGAAACCTTTGTTAATCAGTGAACTCAAGACTCTCATACTGTTTAATAACTGCCATTTGTTGGCACATTTGTAATGTAGAGTGTTATATTGTAGGTTTTTTTTAAACATTAAAAAATATATATTGGTGCTTCTTACATTTCGGTGTTTGCACTCCTAAATTTTGGCTTGCACTCCTAACTTTTTGAACTTGGGAGGGCAGCGCTACAAAGCAAAAAGTTCATTTCGAGCCCTGGAAATACTCACTCATGATGCATCTTAAAGTGCTAGAGTTCAGGATACGTTAGCCCTGCCCAGGAAGATAATAGTAATGCAACCATTTTCAGCGTTGAGGGGTCATAAAATTACTTAATGAAAGAATTTCGAAAAAGTGAACTCAATGGATGCAAGACTGAACTGTCCGCGACTTCTTACTGTTGTAAGGCGCATTTCAAGTATCAACCAGAAACGCCCGCGTTTGAACACTCTTGGCCTGACGGTGCACACACGGACAGACAGGCGACGAACTGATGACAATACCCTTCGGCCTAAAGTCGGGCCGAGAGTAAAAACACAACTTATGCATGTCGGTGTAACTTCTCCAAATTCCACTCAATACAACCCGTGTAAAATCCAAGATGGACGCATTTTTCTTCTTTCCCCTCATGGCATGTGACTTGCAACATCACGCCGGGTACTGCCTCTAACAGTTGGAATTCATATTGAAACTGTTACTGCCTTGACAATGACATTGACCATTGAGAATTAAATATGATTAGGAAACCGTTGCAGGGAAGAAGAGATGGGCGTTCATCTTAGATTTACATAGGCCGTATTGAGTTGGATATAAATAACCATTACAACAACGTCTATATTACGTTGAATGTATATAACAACGATTTAGTCACCTGTAGTGCAGCAGACGATTTCATCTTGGATCCATTGAGTTCACCTTTTCAAAATTCTTGAGTAATTTTACTAGCCCTTCAAGCCAAAGATGGTTGCTTCACAAGCCAAGCAATCCAGGAACATGATATTTAGTAAGGAGAATTAAAACTTCAACCATTCATCGGACTCAATCGCAAACAGTAATTTTGAACAGTGAGCAAATAACCATTGAAGGGATGTCCAAGATAGGCCATTGCTTAAAACTTAAAAAAAAAAAAATTATTGAGAATTGAGAATACATAGGTCTAAAAAGAGGATGCTTACATAATTTGGTTCACCGTATTTCTTTTAAGTTGACAAATGCACCATGGTACAGTCTTTCAAAGAGATCTGGGCTATTGGTATAAATAGAGACTATCATATGGGCATTTTCATAACACACGCTGTATGAACCCAAGACCCTAGTATCAGCCCCAAAGCCTTAGCTCGAGGGCTGATGCTGGTGGAGGGTTGATACACGGTGTGATATGAAAATGCGCATATGATGTTTTCATATCATACACTGATTGTGACCAAAATTAACAATGCGTTTTATCCAAAGCATTTTTGAGTTACTAAATAATTCATAACTATTTAATGAAAAGTTGCAACACAACCACCTTTGAACCAAAGATAGCCAAGAATGTAAGCTTTAAGATAGTGAAGATTTCAAGAATTTACAGGTTGTCACACCTCAGCAATTTGATGTCAAATGTCATGAAATTTTGGCTTTTTCAGGATTTTGCAGTGTATTTTCTGGACAACCATAAAATTGACATGCTTGCTGTTTATTGTACCAATTGCACTATGTGACGAGAGCTTGCCCAGAAAAAATCAGCTCTCTACTTGCATAACTTTGGTCATAATTGGCCATCAAAGTTGGTGTCATAGACAACTTCGTCAAATAAATGAGCAATTTTAAACGGCCACAGCTCCCTAATAGAAACATATTTGCCATTGAAAATGTGTTTCACAAGTGTATTGGGCATAGATACTACACTGGAAATTTTTGAGCCCACGGCATTGATATAACTAGAGATATTGCCTCCTAAAAATCCACTTTTATTTGAAATTGCAAAAACAGCAAAACGTTGCCATCTTTATAATTTTTTTGTCAAAACTAAAGAAGATATTTAACTGAAACGTCGCACATATCCTATTAAGTACAAGGTGATACTGTTGCTGGACAAGGTACAAGTAGACTGTGTACATATTCTACACACTTTATACACATATCTATAAGGAGTCTTGAGGTAGGCTTCCATTCTATTCGAGTATAAAAAAAAAAAACCCCTCCAATTTTTTTTTATATATTCTAGTTGACATATTGGGCTACATTTTTCATGGTGGTGTCAAAGAGGTTGGGCGTGTCCCACAGTGTCAATTTCAAGGTCAAAATATAGGTAACATAGGTCAAAAGGTCATCCAACTCAAAAGAACCCAAATGCACAAACAAATGGCAGATTTAGATTCCTTTTGGTCTCCCCTTTACAGAAATATCTTTTTTTTTTTTTTTTCAAAATCGGACCAGTGGTTACTGAGTTACAGCAATTTGAAATTTGGCGGCCACGCTCTTTTTCGCAGAGTGAAATATTGAAACTGTGAAAACCGTTGGTGCGAGACAGACAAAATTTGAAATTCCGGATTTTCTGGCCATAAATTACCAACATAACAAATTTTATATAAATCGGAGGGGGTGAGATTTAAAAATGCAATTTTTTGAGTGATCTGAGATGGACTGACCCAGGTCTCCACTGGAGTTTTTTGGGGGAAAAAAAACAGCTGTGTAGGCGAAATGTGAAATTCAAGGCTTGCATACGGTTTCTGATAATATGCAGTATACATTCTTGTTAACCTATAATTACTTAACAGTGTAAAAACAACAGAAATGAGCATATTACCCTGATCTTCATGTTTTTGAAAAATTTGCCAATTTATCAACACTGCAAAAAATCTGCAGTAATATCAATTTAATATCATGTTACACATTTTTTATATTATGTCTGCACTCGCTACTGGTCTAGAGTAGGTGGAGAGCGCGCATTAATTTAAGTGGTTGTTACTCCTATACAAGTAAAAGCCACATTTGATGGTGAAATTCCCCTTCAAGATTGTGAGGAACTGGTTTACCAGAGTGGAGGCGATGTCCTCCAGGCCACTCTCCAGAGCCAGCCACAGGGGCGGGTCCCCTTTCTCGTCAATCACCGACATGTCGGCGCCACGAGTGCAGATAGCATCGACCACCAGCGGTAGCTGGTTGCTGATGGCAAGCTGTAGTGCGGTCTTACCGTCCAGAGTCCTGCCAAAAATTTGTTAGCATTAGCCAACAACTCCAGAAATTTACCTGACAGATGACTGATCTATTAATACCTTTAATGGATAAGAAATTTGACTGCAATAAACAAACAAAATTAAGTAGTAAAGGCTTGGGGTCTCATTTATAAACAGTGCGTTGGCCCAAAAATGATGTGTGTGCCTTCTGCCTTACAGAATTTGGACCAAAAAAAGTTAATTTGAAAATTAAAACTTGCAACATTAATAAGACAAATAATTACAAGTTGATTCTGATTAATTTAGCATGCAATTTAACTTACCCAACCATGATTTAATAAATTAGCATGATGTTCTTTTTTTTGAGTGTTCGCAAAATGTAGGGCTGAAATACATGCACAGTTTTATGAATAAGATCTCTGGTCACATTAACATTCGAAATGGCAAAATTTCACTCAGTCATTTACACCCATTCAAATTTGTGTCAAAATACCCATCATTCCCGGCTGTGAAGCAATTGACACCATAAAACTGTAAAGCAACAAAGAGGATGTGGCTCCACCGTGAATGTGTCACGAAAGTGTGGGCCATTATGTGAAAAAATTCTGCTGCCTGCAATGATTGGCCTGTCTGTGCAGGGCTTACCTTAATGATGTAGCTGCTGATCACAAAAGAAATTTAGTTTTACCCAAGATTGCGCCCATTATTGGTGCATTCCAGATCACATGAACCCTAAAAAAATCATCTACTCGGTTCATAATCACGCACAACAGCAATATCTGCACATCACAAAAACAGGTCAAACCACCGCGCATGCCAGTGCTTAGACTGGCAAGATCATTCAAGTGACATAAGTAAATGATATTTGATAGTGTTTTTTATGATTAGTTTTTACTTTCTTGTGTAATCATAGATATTGTTCAGTTGAAGCTGTTTTGGTAACCATATGCATCGCCCGAGTTCCACATTGAAACAGCATAATTGGTGGAGCACTCATTGTGGGCCTATGGGTTCATGAGGTGCTCTCATTGACTGTATACCAAGATGGATACAGTCCCTAGGTCTAAACAGGGAGGCCAATGCTGAAGTGCCTTTAACTTGCATTCTTTCTAATGACCAGTAGGTGTTATCAGTGGTTGCAAAAAAGTCAAATTCTATACAAGTCCATAATAAAATGACTCTACTTCTCTCGCTTGATTTATTACCTTGCCTGCAACAGAGTCAACAAGGCAAGGTATTGTAATCAGTGCAGTTTGTTTGTCTGTTTGCTTGTTAGCTTGCGTGTCTGAGAGTCAAATATCTAGCATCTACGCAGCTGCACTGATTGACTTCAAACATTACCTGATTCAATTTTGGGGGTGATCAGGTCAAGGTCATAGTCAAGGTCACATCAAAGTCACATGAACTTCAAACCAAAACCAAAATGTGCATTTTTCAATTCTGCTTCCAACCATATGCTGCGTGATGGGGTAGCTTTGATAGTCTCTGTAGTACTTGGGGGTTAATTGTCAGGTGGTCCAAGGTCAACGGTGAAAATAATATAGTTTTCATTATAACTCAAAAATAGTTGCAGATAGACAGATGTTTACGATTAAGATCATATAGGAACTCCTACATGGGCTTTTATTTCACATCGCAGCCTTTGACCTTGAATGACCTTTGAGGTCAAACTGAAGGTCACAGATTTTCAAAGGACTACAATTTAAAAATGGTTTAGGTCACACTCATAAAACTCAATCGTATCAAAAGCACTAGAGTAAGTGCTAGCATACAAGGTTTGTTTTGCCTGGCAACACTTGTTGCCTCAGCAAACATTTTCCTCATTATTTTCTGATCTCAGTCGCTAGTTATTTGACTTGTTCAAAACAACAATGTAAATTTTTGTAAATTATGGCCCAATTTGGAGTAAAATAAAAGATAAAGCATGGCATGCTTAAGGCATAGCTATGCGGAGATAGATAGGAGCTGTCAGGACCTGTCAATCATATATGAACTCTATGGTCAGTCAGGATGGAGCATGGGATAGAGGCAATGCGTATCCACGGCACTGTGTGTTGTTATTTGGGTTTTTTTTTTGGATCTTCAAACATTCTACAGCGTAATTTCACTGAAGTTAATCATCATATTTTCCCTGCCCAAAAATGTCCTGTCCTGCCTTTAGTTACATTAAGAGACAGTTCAAGGATGTCAATTTTTCCAATGAGTAGCAATATTTTGTATTAAGCATGTTTTTTGCCAGCCAAAATTGGCATCCCAATTATATCAGTTACCTTTTTTCTTTTTTTTCCATGGATTCACCCTGATCTCACAAAGAGTAAATGGCCTATATGGACTCCAAATGACAGAAATCAGTCTAATGACGGAGAATTTTAATCCCTGCGCGCCCTAGGGTTTCTTTTCAGCAAATGGGCCCAGAAACCTTGTTAAAGTTAATGGCATCATGAAACAGGACCAGGATATCCAGACCCTCAGTGAAAACATTAAGCAATCCGACGAATAACTTGGTCTTGGGCAGGAATGGATCTTCCAGCAGGACAATGATCCCAAACACAAGGCCAAATCCGTCAAGAAATGGTTAGTGGACAACAAAGTAAACGTTTTGGAGTGGCCAGTCCTATCAGGAATCTGTGGAGGGAACTGAAGACCAAGGTCATGGCACGGACACCCTTAAACTTCAAGGACCGGGAGAAGTTTGCCAAAGAGGAGTGGCACAAAATCCCCGTGGAGACATACAGAAACCTTCTGATCAACCACAGGAAGCGTTTGGAGGCTTTAATCGTGTATGAAGGCATTACCATCAATTACTGAAAAAAGGGTATGAATAATTCTGGACATGGCATTTTTTGTAAATCTGCCAAATAAAATACCAAAAAGTATTGTATTTCTTGAAAAATCGCTAGTGTAATTCTTACAGCCTTATGTCAACTTAACTGTGTCATTTGTGCAAGAATAAATTAGATTTATCAAAAAATACCTCAAAAAAACCCCAAAAATCGGTAGGGATATGAATAATTTTGGCATGACTGTATGTGTATATAAATATATATAAATATACATATACACACACACACACACACACACACACGTATGTATGTTTAAATATGTGTGTATAAATACATCTATGGTAGCCATAGACTGAATAAGCAGGACCCAGGAGCAGTCAGACGTGCGTCTATAGTTGGGTTCTTGTCAATTCACCCCTTGCTCTTCTCTGTATCTTGATCCATGCTCTTGTCCAATAAGAATCGTACCCACTTTCAAAATGATAGGATGGCACTGGTCAAAATGGCTATTTTCAGCCTTCATAAATGGTAGTCCACAAACCAAAGGCAGCTGTGTCCACATGTCAACATGCAGACTACAGGTGCTCTATTCAGTTGCGTGACTCAAATTGTGAAGACTTTCTGACGAAGATCTCAAAGGATCAGTTCGTTAACTGTATGTTTTCCAAATAAATTAAACTTTTTTCAGATCATTTAAGAAGATTAGAACCTTTCAAAATATGAGACACTGAATGAAAAAAAATTTGCTCAGAGTTTTACCCTCTAAAATTGACCAGTTAATTCCAAAATCCTGCTTTATGGAAAACATTACTGGAGTCCATGACAGTTAATTTAAAGAAAGAGAATGAATACCAGTGGCTCTGGGTCCAGCTTTGCATACCCGTGCTCTAAAACCTTATTTTCTGAAATTCGTCATTAGTAAAGTGTTTTACCACAAAACGCAGAATTTACATCCCTATAAATAAATAAATAGCTTATCTAGAACCATTTACTTCTAACAAGTAATATCGTAGCGCAGCGTAATAGCGTAGACAGGCTTTCACCACGTGACATTTTTCCTTTGATGTGTAAACCTTGGTAATGTGGTAAAGTAATGCAGATAAACACAAACCGGGCATTAATGTCTGCCTGGTGCTCCAGCAGGAAGAGGGCGCTCTTGCTGTCCTGTCTCTGGATGGCCATGTGTAGCAAAGTCTGCCCGTTAGACATAGTGTCATTGATGGCGGCTCCTGATCCTAAGAGCTGAGCGGCTATGGTGTGCATACCTGATGACAGCAACAAGCAAGGGGAAAAAAAAAAAAATCAGTCCTTCCCATAAGGTTGGATAAAGAATAGCAACATTTTCAGAATTCAAGAAAGTATCAAAGGATTACAGCAATATTACCAAGTGAATGCTGATGTATATTATGCAAAAATGTACAGCACTGCTTGAATGCCCAGCAGAAATGATGTGAGAAATTAAACGACTTCCACAAACAGAATGAAAATATTATGTGGGAGTGATAGAGGCCGAAGTAATAGATTTTCATCTTGTTGATTAACAATAACAACAAAAGCAAATTCTCAATTAGCAAAATTCCCACCTGTCCAGAGTGCCAGGCCTAAAACGGTCTGTTCCATCGAGTCTTTGAGGCTGAAGTCAGGGATAATCTGCAGGTTATTGGTAGCATGCAGCGCATTAGCTGAAAAAGGACAAATATTGACCATTCAGGACAAACATTACCTTCACATCCATGAAACATCTTCCAAAACAAAAAAGCGCACTACCTTTCTGTTCCAAGATAACAGACACCACGTCCGGGTGGTTGTAGACGATGGCCATGTGGAGAGGCGTCTGGAGGAAAACACCCTGGGCCCTCTCATCCTCAGGAAGGGCTTTCTGGGTCTGCAGGTTAGGGTTGGCCCCCTGCTGAAGTAGCTCGGCAGTGAGGTTGGCCAGGCCATAGCGGCAGGCTGTATGAAGAGGGGTCTCACCCTAAGTGAGGAAGGCATATGGAGGGAAATGACCAGGTTTTACAAGCATGGGAGCAGTAAGCATTTGCAATTAGAAGTGAAGTCAACGTGTAGCATACCAAATTGTTGACGTGGTTGACCTGAGCCCCATGGGTGGTCAGAAAGAGGGCAGCAGCTTCATTTCTCACACCTGCCGCTCTCTGAATTAGACAGTTTCCTGAGTGAGGTGAAAAAGAGACAAAGCAAGGATTCATAATGGTACATCACACCACCTTCACAATGTCAGACTTGTTCAAATACCAATGGTCTGTAATAAAAACAGGTGATTGGGTGGCTGTGGCTGCTTGGAGTTGGAGAAAATTGCTGTTGCAGGTTCCAATCATAGACTGTACTAAAAGAAGGATGCAGTTCCCCAGCCAGAAAACTGAGGCCAATACGGAAATCTCTAAAAATTGCATTCTATTTAATGGCCAGCACATTGGTGTTTGCAGAAAGGGGTTCAATGCTAAAGAGGGAAATGTGAAATGACCTTACTTTCCCATCTGATTTATGATTTCAATGATGATTTTCCACATTACTTTATGGTATCTATCGCAAGTTTAAAGCCTTCTTATGTTATGATTTTAATTTTTGTAAATTTTGGTCCCAAATAGACTAGAACACAGGATAAAACCAGAATATGCTTTAGGGGCGTGGCTATCCTCTGGTCTTCGTCAGATACAGCAAGATCCACCCGTAGATCCACCCCTCGCTCCTCCCTGGATCTTCGATTCATGCTCTCCTCCAATAGAAATCACGTATGGTTTCAAAATGACAAAATGGCCCTGTGCAAATAGTGAAAATCGAGGCTTCCATTGGTTTTCTGAAACCAATGGGCGACGTCTCGGTTGCTACGTCAATCTTTTTATACAGTCTATGGTTCCGATTCGACTTTTTTAATCAGGCCGTCGAGTTGCTGCTTTATGGAATCCTTTCATACAATGCTTATGACTCCCAATCTTCAATACTTTCAAGCCTAGAAACCTTAAAAAATTGTAACATTTTGCTTGACCTCAAGTTAGACCTTTCAAGGTTATCGGAGGTCCACTTTAACATGGCCTTAAATGAAGGTCATATATGACTATATCCTATATGTTGATAATAAAAACTTAATTTCCGTCTGTAACCATTTAACCTCCACAAGCAATTTTGCCCATTCTCCAAACGACCCAATGTTATAAAAGTACAGCACCCCCACTAGACCCACTTCCGTCGATTCCATCAAAATGGCGCTCGTACTGTACATTGACAGTACCGAGGTAAGTTGATTGCCTGATTTCGAAAAAAAATTTATCAAGCAGTTTTTGAGAAATAATTTTTTCAAATTTCTCAATTCTATCTTCAACATTGGGCCCCAAATTTCAAGGGCCCATAAAATGGACAAGAATGATTTAATCAAAAATCCGAAAATAACATCTGGAGATATGGTCATGTAGTATGTTATGGCAAATTTGCAAGAAAATTCATCTGGCAAAAAAAAAAAAAAAAGATAAAAAATGTTCCAGATGGACGGTGGCTAAGCTAAAGCCTACGTCCATAGCATCATTGAAAATTAAAAAAAAAAAAAGAATCAAAGCACACCTGATCTGATCTTATCTTACATCCCCAAAATCTTTTGCAAAATGATGAGGATGTCTACATTGTCTGAGCAGAGGGATTATTATTTTGCAGTCACTAAAAGCCTAAAAACAAAATGATAAATGACATGACTTATTGTCAGTTTATTAATTAATTGTTATACACAATGAACCTCAGTGAGGAGGCTACATTTTAAAATCTAAATATGTGATTAAACATCTTCTTTGAGTCAATGGTGAACAAACATTTAGCACGCAGATATGTTCAGGGTGGGGGTAAGTCTGTACCGGTAGTAGTGTTGGGGGCATCTGGGTTACTTCCTTGCTGGATTAGCCTCGCCGCAAAGCTGTTCTCAGCGAAGGAAGTGCCATTCATCACTGGTGCCTCATCTTCAAAGGGGTTGACGGACTGGTCAGAAGAAACTGTAATGTACTGGAGCGCAAGCCAGAGGGCTGTGCTGCCTTCATGGTCCTTCAGCTCCAGGTCCAACCTGGTCGGGGAGCGCATTGCTGGGTTAGCCGTTCGAGCTAGTAATGTAACTGCTGGCAGACCAGAAAACTTCACATTAAGTATACACTGCCTGGACAAAAAAGTCACTGTTTGAACTAAAACAAGTATTTGACACTATCGTGTCTTTGTCCCCCGCCACAAAATGTGAAATCGTGTCAAAATGAACAATTTCTCGGTGTGACCTTGAGAATGGCGCGAAGGTCACCGAAATGGACTGGTGCCGGGGTATCACCCTAATACATGTTGACATAAGATTTGAAGTAAATCCGTCGATTCCTTCTTGAGATATCTCGCTGACAAGGGTATCAGTGTGAAAATCCACAATCTCTCAGTGTGACCTTGAGAATGGCGCGAAGGTCACCAAAATAGACTGGCGCCAGGGTATCACACTAATCCAAGTTGACATAAAATTTGAAGTAAATCCGTCGATTCCTTCTTGAGATATCTCGCTGACAAGGCTATGAGTGTGAAAATGCACAATCTGTCGGTGTGACCTTGAGAATGGCGCGAAGGTCACCAAAATTGACTGGCGCTGGGGTATCAGACTAATACATGTTGACATCAAATTTGAAGAAAATCCGTCAATTTGTTCTTGAGATATGTCGCTGACAAGGATTCGGGACGTATGGAACGGACGGACGTACGAACGGTCGTGAATACTATGTCCCGCCGCTTTGCGCGTTCCACGCAGCGGGGCACAATAAGCAAATACTCAAGGGCCTATGACTGAATTATGATTGCAGCAAGTTATAGGATTCAGCTAAAATTATTGAAGTTATTGAAACTTCTGGAGTTCTGTGTTCTTTCATTCTGCTGTAAAAATATTTTTTTCATGAGGGCGCTGTACTGGGTAGCAGGATTTTGTAGCTATATGCGAAAGATTGGCTTTAGTTTATCTAAATATCTCAAAGAACAAGTGTAATAATGGACCAGGGTTTCTGTCTACTGGTAATTCCATGAAAACAGGAACTACACTCAACAAAAATATAAACGCAACACTTTTGTTTTTGCTCCCATTTGTCATGAGATGGACTCTAAGATCTAAAATTCATTCCAGATACACAACATTACCATTTCTCTCAAACATTGTTCACAAATCTGTCTAAATGTGTGATAGTGAGCACTTTTGCTTTGCTGAGACAATCCATCCCATCTCACAGGTTTGCCACATCAAGATGCTCATCAGACACCATGATTAGTGCAAAGGTGTACCTTATACTGCCCACAATAAAGGAAAGGGAAATGTTGTTTCCAAAACACAAAAACTTGTTACAAGTACAAATTCCAGTTTAACAGGTTCTGAGTAGTTTTGCACCAAATCTACCTTCATATAATGCACCTGTCATGCACAGTGCCCACTGTACAAGCCTCTGGAGGCAGTGGTATAATCTGAAGTTGCTTCAGTTGGTCAGGACTTGGCTCAGAATTGTTATGCAGCAATAAAATGAAGTCAGTGGACTACCTTAAATTTACTGAATGATGAGGGTATTCCATCAATGGATTTTTTTAATCCCTGACAGCACAGATATATTCTCAGATGACGATGCCACCACTCTTCGTGTACCGCCGTAAATTGTGAAAGAATTCAGCGAGCATGAGGAATCATTTTCACTCATGGAGTGGCCACGACTCACCCCACCTGGAAGCCTTTTGGATGTGCTGGACAAGGCTTACAAAGCGGTTTGACTCTCCCGCTGTCTCAGCCAAAAATGAATGCAACTCAAGTCAAAAATAAATGTAGTAACATTGCATAAGACTGTCGACGGAATCCCTTGAGGAATGTGCGCCATGATTTAAGTTAAATGTGGTCCTATTCATGAGACTTTTTTTGCCAGGCAGTTAGTATCGTGTCAGAGAGCACAGTTCAAGCTCGTGCTCTTTAAAGGGACAATGTGCAACATTTTCATTTTTTTTATTTGCCAAAATCTAAGTCTGCATTCATATATATGTCATCATTGGTGCATTATGACCTCCGCTAATAATCTGATATATTCTCGTAAACGAAGAATTTTAGACTTGTTTCTACATTGGACGGGTAAGCTGGTAGGGGGGCGCCATGACAGTCAGCCATCTTGAAACTGTTGCCGCTGGCAAGGGACAAATAGCACCAAACACAGAGTAAATCCGTGTTTGCCCTGCCAGCCAGTGCTGAGCGATTGAGACACCGGAGGAAATCAGGAAGAGAGGCTATCGCGGCGACACTGAAAATCAGTACTACTGCAGCACAATGCAGGACCATACATATGCAGCATCAGCACAGGAGACGGAAACAGCCCTCAGATCAACGTTATTCAAAATTACTCTCGGTATTGAGTGGGGAAAAAAAGTGGCACTTGGCAGTGAATAAGCATGCGGCTCTATTTGACGTTGATTTAAATTATGCAAACGCGTCCAGATGAATGATTGTCGTCTTACCTAATCGGGGAGAAGAAGCAGCACCTGTTAAGTGCGGAGCGCTCTCAGAGTGAACATTTTGTTAATCATGAAAATGACTGCGAACAGGTCAGGACTAATAATTCTTTAAAACAGATGTTACGTCCACCCCAATTCTCAGTTTTGCGGAATTTACCCCATGACTTCATCGCTGTTAGATCGCATGAGAAACCGTGTCTTCAGTTGCCTATTACGATAATTGGAAAACGCGTCAATAAAGAAAAATAATTGAGAACTAGCCAGGACTATCCTAATTGTCATAAAGGGACGTGTCTGTGCCACCCCAATTCCCGGTTCTAGCTTCGCCCCTGGTTTTAATAATGGGAAGGTGCCACCACCTGTTTTCAGTGTATCAATTTTCCAGACTCGATCTGCAGACTTAATTTTATTTTTCATTCGCCGCCAGAGTTCTTTTTTCTCTTTGACGTTTCTTCTTGTGCGGTCCGTAAAGAATTCTGTTATTGCACTTTGTGTTAATTAGTTTGTTAGCTAGTTTTCAATCTTTTTCCTTTCCTTGACGCATTTTCCAATTCTCATACTTGGCAACTAAGACACTTTCTATCCAATGCCATCTAACAGCGATGAAATCGTGGGATAAATTCACTATACAGTGGCGTAGCCAGAACTGAGAATTGGCTTGCACAAAACATCCGTTTTCAAAAATTATTAGTCCTGACCTGTTCTCAGTCATTTTCATAATTAACAAAAGGTTCACTCCGAGAGCACTCCACGCTTAATCTGTGAGAACAAGCAGCACCTGTTAACACGACAAACATTAATCTGAAACGCGTTTGCTGCATTTAAATCTACGTTGTTAAAATTGTATACATGTCGACTGTGCCGCACGGTTTTAATAGCCTATTTAACAGCAGATTAAAAAAAACACATTTTTTATCAACCCATGCAATACCGAGAGTGAAAGGCGATATTTCATTACAATGCGGACCAGTTCAATCGAGGCCAAGCATTAGCCTTTTAATAAGTAGGCCTACATTATTTCTCTGTACTGAATTAAGCCCAGGATTGTAGGCTATTGCTGTTAGATCGCATATAGAGATAAACCGTGTCTTCTGTTGCCAATGAAGATAATAGGAAAACGCCTCAATGAAGGAAAATGATCGATAACTAGCCAGGATTAATTGTCATAAATGACGTGTCTGTGTCTCTCCCAATTAATAGTTCGATTTGCGCTTCTGGATTCTGGTCCATGCAGCAGACTTATTTTCATTAGACTTCGCATCATTCTTCCTGTCATAAATGACACCTGTCCGTGCTTTGACAGTAGGCCTACATGAGGGTCCGCCTCATCCGACATGTGTCTTCTGTTCGTAATTTTGCATCAACAGGTGGTCGAGAGACACTGCTAAATGTACACCTACTTCCCCTAATGCATTCTGTAAGTAACATGCCCAACAATAAAACGTGGTCAACTCCGACTGACCGCTTGATTACGCGAGTACAGCTAAACATCTGCTTACCTAGGGTGAGTGTAGTAAAGTAATGAGCGCTTAAAACTCTTGTTTAGCAATGCGCGAACAAATGTGTTTTAACTTGGTTCTACCTCTATACGCGCAGAGATGAGCGCTCACCGACAAGGACCTCGCGGTCAAGCTGATCACAAGTGACTTGATGCCATGGGGGGGCAAAAGAAAATTATTACGTAAGGAACAATGGAAAAAGACACTCTAATAGATCCGTGAATACATTTTTGAGTACCGCAAACTATCAATATATAATCTGATTTTTCTCTTATAAATTGTCGCAGGCCTTTTCCACAGCAGAGACAATTTTTTTAAATATTAATTCAGGTTACGCGAACACCTTGTCTCTAAGAGCGTTCTCTCAAGAGCGTTCTCTGCGAGTAGCACTGGTCAGGAGATTCCGTGCTGTCGGCTTATGTCATTAGCAAGTCGGTAAAGTGAGCAGGTGTAACAACACCAGTGTTTTCAGTTATTGTATTTGATGAATGGCTTTGTTAGATAGCGACTCGGCTGCTTCACCTGTCTTTTATGAAAAGTTACAGAATAAACAGTGAGGGAGCAAAGGCTGTTGTTGGTTAACTTGGGTTGGATGACGGGTATGTATTCGGTAACTGTTGAAGGTGACATCCTATAAGCGTGCATGTAGCTAACACTGGCTTTGCTTTTTCGTAGTATGAAATGTTTGAGATACACCTAAGCTGAGTTGATTATTAAAATTACTTTGAATATCTTACACCGATTCACGGTACTGTGTTTTACTGCTTCATGTATTATATCGAAGGCTGACTACAATAAACAGTAATGTCCGAATCTTACGTATTGGGCATAACTGTTTATTGCAGTCAGCCCTCGATATGCTGGCCTTCGCTTCAGTATTACCAGTTCTATTAATACATCCATGGTTTCATCAGCGTTGACGAGGCATTTTGATACACGGTCTCTGCCGTAGTTGCAATACGTGCTTAAAAAAATGAGGCACTAGAGTGCATTATTCGTTTGAATGTAATACACGAGTCCACTGCTGGATGGGAGTAATTCCTACACAATGTCCCTTTAAGAATAATAATTACATTCTGTCATAAGAATTAAACTGTTCATGTCTCGTGAAATTTGAAAGATTACCATTACCAGGAGGCCACAATAATACTTACTTCTTGCACTGTATCAGCTGGTTGAAGACTGGCTCATTCCCAGAAACCACTGCTTCATGTAAAGGGGTTCTGTCGAGATCAACGAAACACTACTCATTATTTGAGCTTGAACTATGGTTATGCTCAAGTGAAACTTTTAAAGTAAACTTAATAAACACCTGCATAAATTCTCCCACAAAACAAGGGAAGGACTGAAGGCTTTGACATGCCAATGCAGCAGACAACAGTAAACGGCGCAGTAGAGACCAGCACTCACCTGCCTTTGCTGTTCTGCATGTTTGGGTTGGCTCCTGCCTTGAGCAGGACCTCGGTGATGCGGGCCATGCCGTTCATAACCTCTTTGGAGTGTTTCTTGGGATTGAAGGAGCAGACCAAGTGTAGGGGCGTCTCCACAGCCCCCACAGTGGCCGCGTTCACCTGGGCAGAGTGCTGGATCAGGAAAGTGGAGGCAAACTCATCGCCTGCAATCAAGAGGGCGACAGGGAATATTCAGAGAAGAGTTGCAGCCTAAGTCCTGAGTCCATCAACTGATGAGCCTTTTTCAAATGTAACTTAACTCTGTATAAACATAACACCAGGAATGCGATACATACTCTGCTCAGAATATACACTGAGCTTTAACACCTTTTAGGTAAAAAAAAAAAAAAATTCTACAGGCCATTTTTTGTGAAAATGTGTAGTCTTTATTTAGCTGATTAATATGGTGAAAAAACAAAAAAAGATGGGATTTTTTGGAAAAAATTTGATTTTTTTAAATTTGGCATTTTTACATATTTTGGGGTAACTCATTTTTAAAGAATTTACTGGAAGATTCCTCTTCGGCACAACACTGCTCTTTCATGCCATTAAAAAAACAATTTGTATCTTATTTGCCAAGGTATTGCCAACATAATGGTTGCCATGGCAACTAAATGACCTTTTTTCAAATGTAAGTAAATATGAGCTTATTGCAATGACAACAAACTTAAAATTAATCCAGTTTCAAATTTAAAGAGGCAAAATCTTTACACTCTTAAGATTGCCATGAACTAAAACTGACACTGGATTCTTGTCCAATTACTAGCTGATTTCCAAAATGTCTCATTCACTTATGGCGTTAAATGAAACATTCAACAAGAGTTGTCAGAAAGACAACAAAGCACGCCGGGGCAAAGTTAAAGTTTTTCTGCACGCGGACGGACGCGGACGCCGGGGGTACGACAATACCTCTCCGGACGTTACTCGTCCCGGCGAGCTAAAAACACGAGGCGCTGTACTCCTATGCAGTTTGACTTAGTTGTTGACAGAAGAGTTTGTTTCCTTTGTCCTCAACATAGTGACGGCCACAAAACCTGTCAAAGTCAGCATATACTTCTTTGAAAGCTTGTTCACAGAACCGGGTGAGGCCACAGTTGGGCTGATGACAGAAGGCTCTCAGGTGGTCTCTAAAATGTGTTACTATACTTACTCCCTGGCTGGGAGGATCATATCTTTACGTTCTGCGATGCTTACATGCAGCTGTCCATCAGTGTGACCTCAAAATTTCATATCATCAGAGACCACCCTGAGGGCCCTCCTTTCTTCATTGGGGAAAAGGCATATTCTAAGAAAACTCAAAAAATGTAGTCTGAGTTAGCAGACTGGCATCGCCAGACACTTCAAGCCAAAATTGTGCCTTGAACTAGATTGCCATGATTACATGTTGAGGTAAGACCAAGCAATGGATTGTATTCTTGCGTTGGCCGCATTCTAGGACACTGGCCATTTTACTTCCCCAACTTGTGTTTCTTTCATAGTGAAAATACTTTGTTTTCTGTCCATAGGATGATATTGAACTGTGCCGGATTTTTTTATTACTTTTTTCAGCCAACAACACCATTTTCAGATTTACCAATAGTTTATATTGAAGCACAAGGTTAGGGTAAAACCTCTGTATATACTCCATGTATATTTTCTTTACGCAGGACAGAATTCTTCAGTCATCGACTGTAGTCATCAGCCGAGGTGTCCTGAGCATTTTTGGGGTTCATAAGTTCACCAGTGTATTCTTAAAATTAAGAATGCCTCAAATAGTTGATTTCTCCCCGTCTCATTCTTTCACCTTTTCTCTTCAGGATTCAGTGATACTCTTGTGGACTGCAATTCAATTCCATCGTGGTGACAGCAAAAATAAACTTTGTCAATCTCCAAATGTTTGTTGATCTGACTTTACTTTGCGTAATTAGTGAAGGCTGGTTAAAGGAGAATTCAGGCGTGAAATTGACTTGGGGTGTACTGAAACATGATAACGAGTACTAACCTTTGTTGAATACCCCACCTCCGTACGCACGCAACATTTCGAAATAAATGGCTTTTTAGCCGAAGCTCCCAACAGGCTTACAATGGTAGTGAATCGGGCATAACGTTGCCATGCAAAGAAATCGCTATTTTTTTCATCATTAACAAGGCTCAAAGTAGCTCCACACTTGATCGCTAGAATTCCGAGGGCCCTGACATTTAAAATGAGGCACTGAGAACTTTGAAAATGCACAAGTAGTTCGTTAAAAAAGACTGTTTATGCAAACCTAACCTTGAGGTAGTTTCTATTCGCCTCCATCTTGAAAGTCACGATGAGGCAATTGACGAGCACAAACGAATAGGAAGGATAGGGGAACAGATTGCAATCTATTTGTTCGTGCTTGTCAATCGCCTTATCGAGTATATGAGCATTTTCATACGATGCTCTGCACTGGCACAAAACTCAGATGCATAGACTGTAGAGCAAACAAATTCATTAAGATAAAGTGGTTCAGCTTTGAACCTCTTTGTATGGCTTTGTGCAGAAGGCTCCATCCGCTTTGGTCCACCATGTCCACATCGGCCTTATTGTTCACCAGGGTCGTGGCAATGCTCTCTAGATTTCGGGACAGGGCCAGGTCCAGAGCCAGGTCTCCGTTGTTGTCAAGCTCGTTGAGCTTTGCTGGCAGCTGGCGTGGAAGGGAGAGAGTGTTAGGGAATGACTCCAATGCTCACATTCACATTTCATGTTAAAGCTGCAGCAGGTCACTTTTACAGGAATAATTCTTTTCAAAATTGCCACTCTTACTATCAGTTGTACATGAGACAGGAAATCAGTAAAAAAAATTCAATCTTAATTCCTCCTAGTGCCCCAAGACCTATTTGCTAGAGTCTATTCTGCCCAAGCAAAATCTACGAGAGCCAGGAAGAGTTACTAACACAATGTCAGTCACTTCTTGTGCATACACTGCACAGCCCACCTCCATCGCACTCTCTCGCTCTCCTGGTCTGGCCCAATATGGTCTCCACCAATTTGTCGATGAGCTTTGAGACAAGATTGCAGAGAAACAACTGCCTGAAAGGAAGAAACTGCCCATGCCTTCATTTCCAGCGACAACAAAAACAAGCAAACCCGAAAAAGACAGAAGAAATGCAGGCTAAAATCAAGGAATTAAACTGTGACCGTGAAAAAAAAACAAGCACTTACATTAACTATTAGAGCAACTTTTCTAAGGTGGAGACTGTTAGCTAGCTAGCTAGCCAAGTAACAGGAGCAGAAATGTTTTAAAATGGATATGGCGCCATCAACGTTTCTACTGGACAGGCAATTACTCCTGCTTAATTTCTGTTTTAAAGCCACATACTCACAGATGAACTAATTAAGACTTAATTTTAAGAATTTTTTTTACAGAACTTTCCTATGTTCACAGTGGCTAGATATAACGAATACGAACAATTGCACGATTTTAGAACCCCCAGGTCCAGCCATATAGATAAAACTATTGAGGAGGTTTCCCTTGTCAGCCAGTTGATAAAAATAGACCCGGAAGGAAAAATAAGCGTGTCGCGCAAAGAACAAGGAAGCCAAGTCGTCGTCTTTTGGATTCGCACGAGGTAAATAGCCTAACATATATGACATAAAGAAATGATTGCGATGTTTGGATGACTCTACTGTAATAGGATGGTTGTCGACTTGATGTATGAGTGTCATATTTGCATAAAAATCGCTATTCACTACTATCGCTATCATGCGTACTACGTCATGGAAATGTGTGAGTTTTTTTGTCGAGCGAAAAGAAGTAGGGTTACACACTTTGGCGGTCAAATACAAACATTTCCCGATGTAGTTAATTTTTGT
Source organism: Gymnothorax reevesii (assembly GCA_029721435.1). Lineage (NCBI taxonomy): Eukaryota > Metazoa > Chordata > Actinopteri > Anguilliformes > Muraenidae > Gymnothorax > Gymnothorax reevesii. Next base: position 67,228,314 of record CM056578.1, on the reverse strand, counting down.
CAAAGGCATCACTGCATTGCAGAGAGATTAATCTATTAGGTAAAGCATTTTAAAGTTATGTGATTTAGGCGATCGTCATCCTATCGAAGATAAGTATGTGGCTTTAATTTCTTATCCAAAAAGAAGTCGTATATTGCCAAGTAAGGTTTCGTTACTCTAAGATTCCCTAGCACTAACCTTGTGTCACTGTGAACTCGGGTTAATGTTAGCATTATCCAACTCTAAGGTTATTGTTCAAGCATCGTTTCATTAACTACAAGCAAAGAAAAAGTCGTTAATCCGCCAGTAAAGGGGCGTAAGGCTCTCAGTAGGACCAGGAAATCTCGTCGTGAGCTGTGCAGCAGGACCGGCGTATCGACACCCATGAAGACGAAAGAAGACCTCCCGCCGCCTACAGCGCACGGGGTAGCTGGGCGATGGCCCGTCAGCCGGGTGTTTGTTTAATCATAACTGAGCCATGAGTGCGGTTGGGGCGGTCGTGTTGACCGTAGTCTGTACATGTAGATAATGGCACAGCTTGTTGGCGATTTATTTCCATATATGAATGCAAAAGTAATGTTAGCCTACATCAAATATTGATTAGCTTTGGCGAGGGTGATGTTGCCGGTAATCATTTCTGCAAACCTTTTTATATTTGATGATACAGTTTGCTCAACCTCTGCTACTATTTAAAACTTTAATGCGGTATAATAAGCAATTGGATTATAAAATATCATGCTATTTTTGGTGAGGATTTTGTTTGTCAGGTATCATTTCTGCAATATTTAATGTTCGGAAATAATGTATGCTTTTATGTGCTATTATTTTACACTCAAGTGCTGAAATAGGTTATATTATTTTTCCTGTTACGAACCTGTAATTAAGTAGCTTATATCCATTCCTATATCGAAGATTATTCGCACCCCGTCTCAGTAAAATTCATTTACGGAAAGAACTTGAATCTTTTTCGATTTATATAGCCTTCAGTTTCGTTTTAAAATGGTAATCGGCCATTTTTAACCAATTTTTCATGACAAAACGTTTTGCATCGTCTCTATTTGTTTTAATGATTTGTCATAACCATTCAGACGTTCAAATATAATGTTCGCAAAGCTTGCAACCAGAAAAGAATTGTGTACAATATGAATTTAGTTCGACCTAAACGACTAAATGCACGTTAAAAACCAAAAAAAAACAAGCAAAATAAACTATTTGCGGAACCTTACACGGGTTAGCCTATTTTTAGTAAGCCTACGATATATCAATCAATAAGGAAAACGTAATTAATAAAAAGATCTGCTCAATATCTTATCTCTAAAGGACAACAACTTAAATGTCACTTAACTGAAAGGCTCTTTCATAAACTGAATTCACGGAATTAAAAGCGGATACACTTGGCACTGATTCAATACAGCTCAGTTCGTGTCATCTCTATTTATTACTCATTGTCACCCTAATAATCCCTTTAAGCTCACTGTCGCCTATTAAATAATTAATGACCAGCTCAGCGCGTGGCAGAAATATTCTATAAAATGCCCAACCATAAACTGACATCACATTCACAACTATGGAACCTATCACGATATGACGCATTTCCCCACTGTCTAGGACGAAGATTGACTCCTTGGCGAGGGACAACCTCACACCCCTGCAGGTCCGAAAAGCATAATTTCGGAGAATAACCTGATCATACGCTCACAGGCTATTAAGTTGTATATTGCCAATTTGTTTATTTATGTTGCGGTTGGGTTTTCAAAACCAATAAATCAATTGCAGCACACTTCGCTGAAGATCAAACCACAAACCCTCAGAATTGCAGAGACTGTTTCTGCAATAAAAAGACGTATTTAAAATACCAAAAAAACTTCCTCAAGAATACAATTGCTTATATTACACTGTCGAATTTATCATAATTTTTTTCTTATTCATGCTAGGCTTTCTAAACCGAGGAAATGATCAACCACACGCTTTCCAGAGGTCGCACAAGCTTCCACTTTCACTGCAAGAGAAAAAGATAAAATACATAACGGCAAATACAAACGTAATTCTAACAGTCAAAATGCCCTCTATTCTATAACGAACACGCGGTACTACATTCAGTTCCGCGGAGCCACATGTGGTTATTCCTGGCGGAAAATTGTCCTGTGATACGGCTCATTGGTTAGATTGTGGTTAGAAATGGGCGAGAAGGGCGAAATGTCCGAGGGAACCGGGCGTGAACTAACGCCGTCTCTTCGGTTTTAACGGCGACTGTACTAGCTACAGAGTGGCTGAAAATGTCTTTGTTAAGTGTCCAGTCGTGTTATTGGACTGGAGTTAGTGCTTATATTTATGTGTGCCTTTGCTTCACAATTAAATGTTTGTATGTCACTGTTTTACCATTTAGTTAGTGCTCTTATTTAGCTACCACAGTTTCTGCATTCAAACACCCAGAGATCCTACGTAGAGCTGTGACATAAGGGTTCCAGAAAATCCGCTCATGGAGCCAGTTTATTTCTGTTGTGTTATCGGGCACCATCTCAAAGTGAATTGAAAGTGAATTTTTTCCCTCTTTTCTCAAGTCTTGGCACTTTCACCTGTAAAGCTTGTTGTTATCATTGCCAGGTGGTCTGCTGTTTTTCCCCCAAAAATAGTGGACTGCCACCTGGATAGCAATCTTATTTGGCTAACAGACAGTTGGTTACTTTGAATATCACACAAGGATATTACACACTTGTGGTCAAGCCGTTTAGGATCCTGGAAATGTATTGTTTTACCTCAAAGCTATTTCTCAATTCTTTGAATTTGTATTTATACAACTTCAATGCTGAATTTTTATGAAGATTTGTTTTTGTACGTTTTCTGCTTATTCTATGCAAAGCTTATGAAAATTAACTGAAACGCGATGGTATTCTAAATACTGCCAGAGTTTTGTTTCAATTAAGTTATTTCTCCGCTCTCTGTGATACTCAAATCTTGAGTTATGCAGGCTTAAATACCACAGCAGTTTGTCTCCATTATCATTACGTCAAAAGGCTCTGCGAGAAAAAAATCCAACAACTTTTGGTTTTAATTACACAGGACTCATTGCATCCCTTAAATGTGGGAATATTTCGTTTTTAGATTAGGTGCCACGGCTGCCACAAATCCTTTATGTTAGCCTGATAACTTATAGAGTTTTAATGGGAATACTTTTTTTTTTTTTAATTCCTGGAACAAGGAGGGTCAGGGTTCTGCCCAGGAGGCTAGGAGTGCTGGACGGCAAATTTCTGCCGTCTCCGAACCTGACAATCCGCCTTCCACGAGCTACAAGGCATAATACACATTACTCACAAATGATCTTGTCTGTAAGAAGCGTAGGTTTAATCTGAGATTGGTGGTGATATGTAATGTGAGCGCGCTGTGCGTGTGAGCCGGAAAAAATTTTTGCCACACTTTGAATGCAAACATTGCCTCTCCGGCGCCATGAGACAGAGAGGCAATGGAGGTCTTTGATGTTCTCCAAGGTGCATATGCGAGATGTCCCTAATTTTCATAGATAGACGCCATATTCATCAACCTTTTTTTTCTATTTTGTATCCAAATATTTTTTATTACATTTCTGAATACAACTTAACTGTGATTTATGTTTCAAACATTTCTAACGAAACTTATCAAATCTGAACAATTCAACAACTCTTAACAAGTAAGTTAATGAGATAATATGCTGTATCATTAACGACTATTACAATCATTATTGGGCAGTGGCGGAGCCAGAACTGGGAATCGGGGGAAGGCACAGAACATCCGTTTAAAACAATTATCCTTCCTGACCCGTTCACTGTCATTTTCATAATTAACAAAAAAATCATGCCGAGAGCACTCCACGCTGTCAAATGCTGCTAGTTTTTCCCCGTTTAGGCAAGACAAATCATTTATCTGGTTGCTTATTTGTTGCATTTAAATCAGAATTATTCAATATTGCATACCTGTCAACTTGCACGCATATGACTTGAGTCTCACACAGTTTATATTGAATTGCTGAGTCCAACTTTTTACATCAACCCTCGCTGTACTGAGAGTAAGAGGCGATATTTCATTAGAAAGCGGGTCAGTCATTATTTAATCATGAGTATTTTACAGATTCTCACGCGGAATTGAAATCTCTATGCATAGAAGTTTTTTAGTTTTTAAACAAAGAAATTAAATGATCATGAAGCGCAAGTTAAATTGCCTGATGTTTGGAAAAGGTAGCGCGGAAGTTTCAGAGCAGTTTGTCTTTCATATAGCATTGGCCTGTAACTAACTAAATTATGTTTCTGTACTGAATTCAGCCCATTGATTCATTGCTGTTTGATCGAACATGGAGTGAAGCCATGTCTTCAATTGCCAATGAATTACTACCATAATTTGAAAATGCATCAATAAAAAAAAAGATTAAGAACTAGACAGGACGCGGCCAGGATGCCAGGGCGCAGGTCAAAAACCAAAGTTATTCTGACAATAATAGAAGGGGGGATCACATTTGGGGTCATTCATGCATTTTTAGGTTTTATTAGACACTAGCTGCGCTTATTTTAACTTTGAAAATCTAATTTAACCTTTGAAAAAATTGTGCCAGGCGGGAAGAGCTGAGTGGTGGTCAGTGCATTCCGAGTGCTGGTCTGGGCCGACCAGCATTGGCAGAACCCTGGAGAATGAACCTCATACTTTCGTGTGACCCTCTGACCTTTACTGCGGTATTACCACCAGGTGAAACTTTGAATGTCTAAGTACAATAACTCAAATCGCTTCGATGGAACTCATGCCAGGTTTAAATCGGCTGACATCTTTTCATACAAAACACAATACCTGGTGCAGGGGTTGGGAAGGCCACGCACCATGCGCAAATGGCGCATAAAATCAAAATATGGCGCATTAGAAAGCCACTGAGCGGGCCATGAATGCTCCCCTGTGCCAATTAAATCTTCATTTTTTTCTATTATACAGTACCAAAATTTTCGGGGAAGGGAAAAAAAAAAAAAAAAAAAAAAAACGCAGTTGATCGCAGTTGGTCGAGTGCACTCCGATGCTCGATCGATCAATTCTAATTCCAGCCCCTCGCACCTCCGTCACCATTGCGAGGCTGTGAAAATGCCCATCAGGGGAAAGACTGATTTGGCGTGTATTTTCTTAGCGAATGTGTTCATGACAAAGTCCTTTGATAGTACATACTGATATAAATCCGACGTGATATCAAACAACACTTTCCCAGAACCTAGTGTTGCAATACTGATTGGGTATGTATTTAAAAAATTATTTCTTAATTGTTTTTCTGTCAGAGACCGTTTACTTTGTTGTCAAATTGTCAGTTGTTGACGGGAAAGGTTCAGGGTTCATTTTAAATCATCATGTATGGGTTGCTGACAAGAAAGCAGGTCAGATTAATTTTTATATCGAACAAACTAGCAGTAATGCTTTATTTAGAAATACCACAAAGGCGGTCTGGTCGATTGTTTGGTTGATACCGTTCTTAAATATGCACTCAAATGTGCTTTTCCGTTGTGGCTCATGGTCTGCAACAGTTAAGATTTATGATATAGACATGGGCCAACTTGCTCATTTATATAAAGCAGAAGCCTTGTAACAACGTTAAATAAAAAATCTGGAGCTGGGCTTCATATCGTTGCAGACAGTCAAAAAAAAAGCTGGAATGAATTTGCAAGCAAAGTTACACTTACCCAGTTCAACAACGGACATGTCACAGACTACACTTGAGAACGGTAAATCAGCGAACCTACTGAATATTCTCTCCGCGCATTAACGTGTTTCACGTGCGTGATCAGTGAACATTTAGGCCTGTTATATACTTGCTGCGTGACCGAACCGACGCGTACACAGTGTGCTTCGTGAGTTCACACACTTGCTGCAGTACGACGCACCCAAAATGCATAGTATTGGAGGTCTCCGCTAGAGGCAGATAGCAGCATATCGGACCCTGAAATCACGAAAACAGCAGGAGGTATTGCCCGGATATCGCATACACTGTCACAATGGATTCGTTCGCACAAGCGCCTCCAGCGGTCATGCCAATACTGCATCTCGCACACACGGCACGTTACCTCGCATCGAGATGAGCGACCTCTACGCTCACGAACGTAAAATACGCGTGGCAGCCATGATGCATAAGCAAATACAACTTGCAGCTTTTGCATGAAGGCCATCATTTATTTGTATAATGCGATTACACCAATTAAAACTTCATGTCGTGGAACATTCTCCGGGCATATATGGGATTTTTAGCACAACTTCAGGTTATTAATGTGACAACACTTTAAAACGGTAGGTGGACGCGTAGGATACGTTTTTACGTTGGAGAGCCATTAAAGTTCACTCGGGATTGCAATTAACTTGCGATTTGAGGCATAATGGATGAATTTGCTTTATTCTATTTGTCTCTTTAGTAATTCGTTGTTATTAATAATATATAAAATGTACAAGTGGTTACAACCTGACCTCCTCGGAATCAGCAAATTGTTCTTGCACAATAACCAGTATATTTAATGAATACTTGCCAAATATTACTCTGATCTCGTGAACTTTTTTTAGTTACAGGCTCTTAAAGTGTACGGGAGTAGGTTGAAGCTTCAAGCTTTCAAACTCGCATCAACTTTCCCCAGCATTTCTGATCCCTCATAACTTTATGTGTATGAGATGGCGAAATAAAATTTTCAGAACTGAAAGACCCATCGGAGCACAGTTAAAAACGGCAATGAAATCAACTGTATGCCCATTCTAGGTGTCACAGTCTTAAGCCAAATCTGTATTTTCTTCAACGGGATTTGTTGTGTAACCAACTTCAAGCTTCAATATCATGAGAACAGTGGAAGTTTCAACGGCAACACTGCACCAATTTAATAACTATGATATAGCGTATTAAAAACAACTATTGGAGCCATGGATTTGTCATGTGCTTTCTCATAATTCACCAGAGAAAACTTGAAAAAATGCAAGTTCGGAAAACTTCACAGGGTTGTATCACTATGTGGATGATGATCAAATCAAGTTATGGCTTATGAAAGGTCTCATTTTGATATCAGGCTCATACTTGAGCCATTATTCTTTCAGTGTCAAGTCATTTTCACACTCGTCAATGTAGAGCTGCTGCCAGTAACCATCACAACCTAACTACTTACCAGTGTATCAGTAGACTAATGCTAAAGCCAGTGGTTTTACTAAACGATTGAAATTGCAAAAGCCGATTTCCCTCTTCTGTATTTGAGTGCATAATCTTTTCTTTTGTATCAATCCTTTTTGTTCTAAGCAATATTGTAATGCTGAACATTAAAAGCTAATGTACAGTATGCTTTCAACGTTAGTATGTTTTCAACGTTAAAGGCACCAAGCAAAATGTATGAATGTTTATATGCAGTATATGTTTTGATTAAAGGTCTATTATCGTTAAAAATTTGACACATTGAATTTTAGGAATGGCCAATACATTTTGAAAATGGCCCATTGATTTTCCATGACATGGGCCATTGGCCTTGCTGTCCTTCCCAACCCCTGCTGGTGAATAGACCTCTATCCCCCAAAAATGCCACCACGCATAACTATCACTGGAACACAGTTCAGCCCTGATCTAGAAAAACCTAGTAACTCCATTTTTTGAAAAAAAAATTAGAGTGCCCTATTTTTGGACTTCCTATCTAGGTTTTTGCCTCGATACTTTATCGAGTAAGACTGTTTGAAACCACCACTATCATTAGCCTTGACTTGCTAGGTTTTTCCAGATTAGAGGAAAATTCTCAAACTGCTGATGCTGTAACACAGGTTTGGTGCTTGTTTTTCACATGAAGAAATTGACAGCTCCCTATGACGTTCATGCACTGGCTTTAAAAACTATGACATCGATTACTCTGATTGGCCTGAATGGAGCCAAAGCCCCAACAATCCCACAGGTAATTAATTCATCTTAGACCAACCCTTCAGAGAGCGACACCACAATTAAGCAATCACCTCCAGTCACAAAATTACCAGAATGGTAATCAATCATGCCCAATTTTAATTGACGATACAGTTAGCATGCTGACTGCATTTAGGTCATCAAATTGGGGACCTTAACAACCCAACATACCGTTTGGCAAACTAGCCAGCCAACTTCAAAAAAAAAAAAAAGAAGCCATTTTAACGTCAGCAACTTGCTCTCTTATTTGTAAAGCCATATAACTTGATATAGACTCCAAAGTTTAAATCCTTTTCCCCCAAGAATGTGTTGCTATCAAAAATTGCCTTAACACTTGTGCACAGAGCAATTCCCTTTTCACCACATTTTTGCGCCTGGAGATCAAGTAAGCCAATCAGAGACAACCTTTGGCGAAAATTGAAAAATGATGAGAAAACTGCAAAGCAAATGCGCAGGTTTCATCAGTCAATTACTTCATCTACTAAATAAATTACATTTCTATAGAACAGAATAAGGACAGGTAGCGGGCTGTGAACTTCAAGGCATTAAAATACTTTTCAAACAACAATGTCTATCAGGACCTGAGCTATCAATTTTCTAAGGGTCAGTTATTTTCAGTCAAAATTATATTTTGGTCTTTTTCAAGATACTGAGTTAATGACTTAATATTTGTAAATGGATGCCCAATTTTTCAAGCTTATGATCCACAGTTATGGCAAGTGGGCTAAGAGAAAGGAGGACATCGAAATTTCAATAGAATCTAAACTAAAATGGAGCAGTTTGTAAACCACATATCCAAAGCTATAAAAAAAACAACATCTAAAACTAGAAGGTATTTAGAGAGTGCACTATCTAAGCTGTGTTACACTTTTTGACAGATGAATTATAACTGAACATGTTAAACAAGTCTGGACAGTACTGTCTTAATCTATTGTCAGATCTTCACCAAAATTCAGTCACTTCCTCCGTACTGCCGTATCAATCAAAACATGAAATTTCATTGACATGCATCCATTACTTTTTGAGATATCTCGATAACTAATGAACTAAGGAACAATCAAACAAATGAATAAAGCCAGTGAAAACATTACCTTCTGGCAGAGGTATAATAATGTGACATTAAGGGAGCGCTGCATAATGTCTTAATGCTAACATCATGCAGTGGCTAACTGCATCCTACAGTCAGGCTGATCAGCGACAATGTAGAGGCCTGTTCATTTAGCTGAAGCAGCACCAGTGGTATAATGCAGATTAACAAAGTAGATTGAAACCTGAAAATTTACACCAGCTTTGTGGATTGCGAACTACGGTTTTCTACTTACAATATTACCGTGTTTGCCAACTGACTAATCTATTACTGATTTGGTACAATTTAAGTGTTGCTAGCATTCCAGGCATCTCCACGAGGGGTTTTGCAAGGGCGGGGCGCCTGACCTTGACGAACGTCCGCCCTTGTATATGGCAACCGCCTGAATAAAAACCAGATCTGCCTAACCTGCAACTTACTGTCAATTACAGTCGCTTATCACCTCCGAAGATTGTCAGTCGACCCCGCTCACCATAGTGCTGGCGGTCGTCTTTCCCATGCTCAGGTGCGTATAAATAGCCCTGATATCGCCAACTTGTAATTGCTATCCAAACCCGTGCTCCACGCAAGAAATTTAAGTCCAGAAACATCTGGAGGAGGGGCTTCACTGAACTATCCAGTCAAGTGGGCGCCTCGTAAGAAATTAAATGAAAAATAAACTGTAATGGGATCAGTTTTATCAATATTGACAAGAGATTCTCTCATAGGGGCACGGTAGGTTCTTCAAAAGTTCAGCAGTTCAGCTTCACTGGTTGGATCAGTTAGAAACGTAACGACCCATACCAATCACAGACAAGCAAAAATCATTAGCCTTCTCAACTTGCTTTGGAGCTTATATAGTTACTTAGTAGTTCTAAAAGCCACTGTGCAGTGATTTTTTCAAGGAATTATTGATTATTCTCTGGCTAGAATTATGCGTCATTGGACTCAGCTATTTTGTGGAAGCTTGAGAGTGAAAGGGAAACAACAGCGTACTGAATGCCAAACTTTATGCTATAATGCCTGGTTATGTGATGTGAATTTCTTCTGAACTCTGCTGAAAGAGTTGACTGTCGTGTTGTTGTAGTACGGGGTCAATTTTGCCATGCAAATTTGAGAAGTTGGCGTAAAAGCGCAAGAGCGAAGCGCTGCCAGCAGGAGTGCAGGGCTCCAAAGGCATAATGAACCAAGCAATTTATGAATTGCAGTTAATGAGCTCAAAAGAACGTTGAGAAACAGCAATTTAGAATTTTGACCTCGAAATAGATGTTTGTTTATGGAAAATTACAAAACCCAAAACCAGTGAAGTTGGCACGTTATGTAAATCGTAGATAAAAACAGAATACAATGATTTGTAAATCCTTTTCAACTTCTATTCAATTAAATACACTGCAAAGACAAGATGTTTAATGTTCAAACTGAGAAACTTTATTTTTTTGCAATTAATCATTAACTTAGAATTTAAAGGCAGCAACACATTGCAAAAAAAGTTGGCACAGGGGCCTTTTTACCACTGTGTTACATCGCCTTTCCTTTTAACGACACAAACATTTGGGAACTGAGGAGACCAATTTTTGAAGCTTTTCAGGTGGAACTCTTTCCCATTCTTGCTTGATGTACAGCTTAAGTTGTTCAACAGTCCGGGGTCTCCGTTGTCGTATTTTACGCTTCATAATGCGCCACACATTTTCAATGGGAGACAGGTCTGGACTACCGGCAGGCCAGTCTAGTACCCGCACTCTTTTACTACGGAGCCATGCTGTTGTACACGTGCAGAATGTGGCTTGGCATTGTCTTGCTGAAATAAGCAGGGACGTCAATGAAAAAGACGTTGCTTGGATGGCAACATATGTTGCTCCAAAACCTGTATGTACTTTTCAGCATTAATGGTGCCTTCACATATGTGTAAGTTGCCCATGCCTTGGGCACTAATACAGCCCCATACCATCACAGATGCTGGCTTTTGAACTTTGCGCCTATAACAGTCCGGATGGTTCTTTTCCTCTTTGGTCCGGAGGACACGACGTCCACAGTTTCCAAAAACAATTTGAAATGTGGACTCGTCAGACCACAGAACACTTTTCACTTTGCGTCAGTCCATCTTAGATGAGCTTGGGCCCAGCGAAGCCAGTGGCGTTTCTGGGTGCTGTTGATAATTGGCTTTCGCTTTGCATTGAAGAGTTTTAACTTGCACTTGCAGATGTAGCGACGAACTGTAGTTACTGACAGTGGTTTTCTGAAGTGTTCCTAAGCCCATGTGGTGATGCCCTTTACACACTGATGTCGGTTTTATATGCAGTACCGCCTGAGGGATCGAAGGTCACGGGCATTCAATGTTGGTTTTCAGCCTTGTCGCTTACGTGCAGTGATTTCTCCAGATTCTCTAAACCTTTTGACGATTTTACGGACCGTAGATGATGAAATCCCTAAATTTCTTGCTATAGCTCGTTGAGGAATGTTGTTTTTAAACTGTTCGACAATCAGCTCACGCATTTGTTCACTAAGTGGTGACCCTCGCCCCATCCTTGTTTGTAAAATGACTGAGTATTTCAGGGAAGCTGCTTTTGTTCCCAATCATGGCACCCACCTGTTCCCAATTAGCCCGTTCACCTGTGGGATGTTCCCAATAAGTGTTTGATGAGCATTCCTCAACTCTCTCAGTCTTTTTCGCCACTTGTGCCAGCTCTTTTGAAACATTCCAAATGAGCAAATATTTGCAAAAACGTTTACCTGTTCGAACATTAAGTAACTTGTCTTTGCTGTGTATTCAATTGAATATAGGATGAAAAGGATTTGCAAATCATTGTATTCTGTTTTTATTTACGAATTACACAACGTGCCAACTTCATTGGTTTAGGGTTTTGTAAAGCCTAACAATACATTTTTGAAAAAATTTCATTTCTGTGCATGCCATTTTTTTTTCCTGAGCTCAGAATTGAGAGACAAATATAATTTCAAAACCATGATGTTACTATTTTGGCTCCTGCAGTCCAGCTGATTAACTGATCGAACACTTAAATGTAAATTACATGTGAAGGAGAAGCAAAGCAACAAGACTGCATTGCCAATTTCAGTCTTAAATGTGAAGTAGATGTTGTTACATGCAGCAATTCGTGGGCATATTTAGAGGGGGAAATGACTCCCAGCACAGAATCACCAGACTGCCAGAAGCGTTTCACACATGCTACCTCCGAAGCAGATCAATACAGCATTACTTGCTCTTGCTCAGAGATGACATAAAGCACTTCGGAAAAAATCATTTTGACTTTCTACAGGTGCAAAGACAGCAATTCCCCTTCGGACAAGGAAATTCTAAAATAGAACTTTACTGACCTGCCACACACTTCAGGCTATTCAAAAAAAAAGAAGAAAAAACAAGCTGTGTTCATGGAACACTGATGCCGCCGGCGGCAGGTTAAAATACTGCAGGTTTAAGTTTTTTTTCCACTGCAAACAGACAGACAGACAGACGGGCAAGCGCAAAACAAATTGCCCTTGAATCTTTGATTACGGGGGCATAATAATAATAAAAAAAACAATACCTGCGAGTCCATCTCGATGAGGTAGAGAAAGACCACATCTTCCCGCTCAATTTTGATGGCTTTGTGAAGTGGAAACTCAGTCTTTGATTTGATCATCTTGTAAAGCAACTGTGCACTCATGGTGGTGAAGTCCTCTTTCCGCAGGTCATCCTGTGAGCACAAGTGGAACAACTCAGCATTCTGTTTAGTTACATTACAGTTGAGCGTGAGGCAGAAATTTTGCATCGATCATTTTTACAGGGGATCCCATTACACTGTCCCTCCCAAACCCAATGCTGTAATATTTCTGAATGTCCAAAAGGGAGGTTTATACATTTTTTAGCAAACAAGTAGATCAGAGGGATCTAATAGCTGCGACCTGGCCTAGCATCTGTCACGTGGCCTAGTGTCCATGACTGGTGGTTTCTTGTACAAGTGTGATCTTGAAATTGGCAAATGACCTTGAAAATCAATAGGGGACCCTTCCTCTGTACCAAGAAGCTTGTTGTAAGATTTAATAGCCATCCAACAAGTTAAACTCGAGTTACGGTGCGAAAACTGTGAAATCGGGGCAAAATCGACACTTTTTTGACCGGTGTGACCTTGGGATTCAACAGATGACCTTGAAAATTAATAGGGAACCCCTCCTCTATACCAAGAAGCTTGTTGTAAGATTTCATAGCCATTCATTGAATTAAACTTGAGTTACGGTGCGAAAACCGTCAAATTGGGCAAAATTGACACTTTTTTTACCTGTGTGACCTTGGGATTTGATGGATGACCTTGAAAAACAATAGGGAACACCTCCTCTATGCCTAGAAGCTATTTTTAAAATTTCATAGTGATCCATGAATTCTAACTGGAGTTACAGCGCGAAAACCCGCAAACAAGGTCGTAACCTCAGTGAACTTGACCTTTGACCTCGACCTTGTGCAAGGACATCCCTTTGCTGAAGGTCAATAACTCCTGAAAATTTCATGATGATACGACGACAGGAACATGGTGAAAAAGGTGTCACAGACGGACGGACGGACAAACAGAAGCGTTCATAGAGCTGCTTGGTCGCAGCTAAAAACTACGCAAAAATCCAAGATTTCTTGACCTTTTGATTTGTGTCATTCCTGACATTCTGAGGGGGCATCCATTCTTTAAAACAAGCTCTGCTCTGATTGGCCAACTAACACCAACACTAGCTCATGAGTAAACAGACAGCAACAGTACCAAAATCCCTAGGCTATGAGCAACAGACTGTAAATACAGGACTGATTTAGTAGCTACTAATTAAACCGCATAGTAAGTATCTAAATGTTCCACCTATAGTTTATGCAACTATGAGGATGGCGGTTACATTCTCCAACAAATGCAACATGCACTCCTCATAGAAGTTTAATCACACATGGAATTCAGTCATGAAATACTGTCCGTAGCTAGCTCTTGTGCCGACAACTGCTAGTTAACATTCCATTTATTGTGAAAGGCTGTGCCATTCCATCACAACTGAATTCCATTAAACAGTCGTCCATTCTATTGTTCCCATCATCGAGTCTTGTACATTGGCATGGGCTGAACTAAGAACAGTTTCTAAATAAATATTTGATGTAGTAGCTAAACTACACAATGATTATGTAAAGCTAATGCACACAAGCTAAGCAATTTTAAGAGTAGCACTTTGTTACATACACAACATTACCCATGGAATAATTACAAAAAAAAACAAGTAGATCAGAAGGATCTAATAGCTGCGACCTCGCCTAGCATCCGTCACGTGGCCTAGTGTCCATGACTGGTGGTTTCTTGTACAAGTGTGATCTTGAAATTGGCAAATGACCTTGAAAATCAATAGGGGACACTTCCTCTGTACCAAGAAGCTTGTTCTAAGATGTAATAGCCATCCATCAAGTTAACGTGGAGTTACGGTGCGAAAACTGTGAAATCGGGGAAAAATCGACACTTTTTTGACCAGTGTGACCTTGGGATTCTACAGATGACCTTGAAAATCAATAGGGAACCCCTCCTCTATACCAAGAAGCTTGTTCTAAGATTTCATAGCCATTCATTGAATTAAACTTGAGTTACGGAGCGAAAACAGTCAAATCGGGCAAAATTGATTTTTTAATTTTTCTCTGAATTTAATTCTAGTTCTTGCAGATCTTGCTGGTTGCTAGTTAAAGTGGTTTTACTTATAACCAGGCCGTTATGGGTTTCTCTTTTGGACGGATGGAAGGTCTTGGATTATTTATGTAATTTGGGAAAACTGTACCCATGAATACTTTTTTATTGCTCATACTTGGCAATTCTTCGACAGTGCATAAGAAAAGGATCTGTAGAACTTCAGGCTTGGTTTATTGTGTCCCTTCTTAGGTCTGTCTGCACTGCCCAACATGGGTTACTCTTCTTTGTCTTACTCCTCTTATCTGGTAGTAGTAGTGCTTTATTCACATACACAAGGGCTGTCACTTTTTCAAAAAATCAAGTTTGAACGAATTTAAAATGACCCGCAATTCGTACGAATAAATTCGAACCCCCCAACACCCCCCAAAAAAGTCGCAGGCATCAAATTCCAAATGAGCTGATATTTGCAAAAAATTACAAAGTTTACCTGTTCGAACATTAAGTAACTTGTCTTTGCAGTGTATTCAATTGATATAGGTTGAAAAGGATTTGCAAATCATTGTATTCTGTTTTTATTTACGAGTTACACAACGTGCCAACTTCACTGGTTTTGTAGAACCGACAGTCAAGCCGAACGGTCCATCTTAATTTCTGATATTATTTGCCAGAAACACAAGTCTATCAACTTGATCAGGATCAAGTGCGGCTCTCTTTGTTTACAATATTACCTGCCGACGAGAGGACGCGCTCAGAGTGCACAGACGTTCCTGGCACACACAGATATTTACGGGCCAGCTTTGAGAGTTGCGGGTACCTGCTGCACCCTATGTCTCTCCACCAAAGCAACGGGTTGCTGTCTGCAGACAGAGGAGTCTCCTTCATGTAGGCTTGCATCTCCAGGATGCCGTCATGGCTGCCTTTACCAAAGTTATTCGATTTATACAAGTCCCCAAACAGGCTCCCCATCGCACCCAGGGCAGCAGCTGCCTTTTCTCCCTCTTGTGTACAGTTACTGTGAGTCTCATTGTCCTTCATCTCGTGTGATAAGGTATCACTGACGAGATTTCACTGTTCGGATGAAAGGTGGACTAAGCGAGAGAACCGGGGGTCCAGAAAGTCTGCTTTATAGAGAAGCATCCACTCGCTGCTGCCTTCACTCTAGCGCATTTTCAGATTGGCCACCATCCGGCCTATGAAAATAATAAAATAAATTTAGCCCTATATCACATTATTTGAAAATTTAAAACTGCATCTACTTCTCTAATTGTATAAGAGATATTAGTCGTCGAGAAAAATGCGTATTGTTGCAATGTAGAGGGTATTACTTAATGTTTAATAAAAAAATAAAAGTCAAATACCTCTCATGTCTTTGATGGCTGGTTTATGCGATGCATCGGGAACGCTCAGCTGAGATATCATGACATGCTGCAGGGGGAGGACAGCTGGTGCTGTGGGGTAGGCATCGGTGGAGAGTTGCCACTTTGAACGGTTTCAGTGTGTCTTTTAGTTGCTCAACCATGGACCACTCAGAAGTGCCGAGTTCCAAATGAGACATCTTCTTCTCAGTTTGCTTTAGTCTGGAAAGAGCAGTGTCAACGGCTTTCACCTCGAGCCCCTTGCGCACGGCCAGATTTAACGTGTGTGCCAAACAGGGTACATTAATAAGCCCTAAATTTCGTATGCCGTTAACGTAGTTCAGAGCATTATCGGTGGCGACCGCTACAACCGCTTCACGGGAGATGTCAAACTCATCCAGTGTGCTGCTGATGCTTTCTGCAACGTGTACAGCTGTGTGGCTTCCTCTTAGCTCCTTGGTGCACATAACATAATTTTCAAGTTTCCATGTGTCTGATACACAGTGAGCTGTGACTGTCACATAAGCATGTGTGGCCAGGGATGTCCACCCGTCTGTCGTAAGAGCGAGTGTTTTGTCCTTTAAAACAGTCTTTATGTTTTCCCGTGTGGTGTCATACAGCTGCAATATGTGTGCTGAGATTGTGGTGCGACTGGGAATTTTATATTGTGGCTCCAGGTAAAGCCGTGCTTAATATGTATAATAAAACGGGTGCTTCCAATCCTTAAATGTGATTGGCTGAGCCGCGTTCCATGCCGGTATAAAATTACTGTAACCCACTGTGGCAGGCCACAGCACAAAATATCCCTGTGCGCAACGAACTTCTCTGCACTCAACTGACTCATTAGGTTACATTTGTTTCAAGACTTTTAGCTCGCTATTTCAGTGTCAGCGATTTCAGTGTCAGCCTTTTAATCCGATAATCAATTGGCTCTCTTCCTGGCTAGCAATTGCATTAGAGCGCTCGATATCACTTTTGCGTTGCAAGCTATGTTGCTAACTTTCTCGCTATTTCCTTAGCCTATTAGCGATAAATTGTTGACTTTTTCTTGAGTGTTTATTTTATGCGCTATGTGTAGGGTAACCACATCCACTGTAGTGAACGTAAGCTAGTTGACAAGCTGGCTAGCAAACTCATGCATAATTCAACATATTTTCCTGGACACTGGCAAGCGTGGAGAACAAAAGTCAATCGTTCCCGTCTCTCGCTGCTGGTTGTAATGATTTAGCAGATCGGCGCAAGTTGAGAACAAGGAAACTCGAAAACCAGGAAGAATGAAAAATTATTTAACGGGGTCAAGCTAGTTGACAAGCTGGCTAGCAAACTAATGCACAATTCAACATATTTTCATGGACACCAGCAAGTGTGGAGAACAAAAGTCAATCGTTCCCTACTCTCGCTGCTGGTTGTAATGATTTGGCCGATCGGCCAAAGTTGAGAACAAGGAAACTCGAAAAACGAAACGAACTTAAAATTATTTCTTCGTAAGACCGAAGGAGACATTCAAAATATACTATGAAAGCAGGCCATCTACATTAGCGAGCCCAAATAGCCTGATGTGACATGACAATGGCGCTAGATGAAAAAGCAATCTTAGTGTCTGTGTTGCTGGCCAACCGTTCTGTCCACTCAATCTTGCTTGGTGGAAGAATTTCTCAATTTTATTGCTGCATTATTACCAATAAATTGTTGATTTTTTTTCTGGTGTGTTTATTTAATGGGCTAGTTATATGTAGGGTAACCGTTTTATAAAAGCAATAAACCCCTTGAAGCAGTGGGTTACAGTGATTTTATAACGGCGGAGGGCACTAAGAGAACACTCCTCCGCTGTTATAAAATCACTATAACCCACTGCTTCTTGGGATTTATTCCTTTATTTAGTAATTTGTCTCTCACCTTGTCAGTTGCTAATTTTGGCAAAATCCATCTTTTTTTCGCCAAAGCTAGAAAAGGTGTATAATGCATTGACAACAATAGCATTATTCAAAGCTGAAATGCAAAATTTTGTCTTCAGAATGTACTAGAATGTACCATTTAGGCCCTGTTTTTAAAAATCTATTCAAGTCTATTCAAGGTCTATTCGAGGATTGGGGAATTGGAGGATTGGGGCGTTCAGGAATATACCCCCAGCCGTCGCCTCCGACGGCATGAGCCTTGTTTATTGAGACAGTCGCTCAATCCATTGTAAACGACTCTATCCAGGATTTTGGAGAGTGTGGGTAAAATAGATATAGGGCGATAATCAGTTGTATTATTTGTGACACCAGATTTATATATGGGAATGATTTTTGCTATTTTTGTTTTTTCAGGGACAATGCCTGTGGATAGGGAAAGATTGAGACAGTGAGCAAGTGGCTCCACAATTTCATTTGCAATGGATTATAGGATTCTGTTGTTTATCTCATCCTCGCCTGCTGAATTGGAGTTTTTCACGGCATTTATAATGTAACTTCATTTTAGTCTGTCGGTTTAAGGTAGAAAGAGCTGGGATAGTTTCCTATCAGGCATTGATAATGTGAAATTCCCTGTGGTTTGCTGATCTTTCTTGAAAGATTTTCCCGTAAGGACACAAAGTAATTCTTAAATTCATTTGTGAGGACAGTATTGTTGTCATTCATGGAGCCAGGAAGCACAGTATGTTTTTGGCCTCTGTTTAGGACATCTGACCTCCTGTGTCTCAACTGTTCTTCTTGCTTGTTGTCCAGGATTTACAAACTTTGTGATGATCTTGAAATCACCTGCTGGCATTCTTAAATACATTTTGGTGCTCGTCATAGCCTGTGTATGCCTGTAGGCATTACCACTAATGGCCTCATCCCTGCCAACTGTTCTGAGTTGTGCCCTCGATTCCCCGCAAAACACCACATCTAAGGTGACAGTCTGAATCTTCTAAATCTTTGCTTGTTGGAATACCCGCAAACTCAATCCACAACTCTTCCAGTCTCAAACTCATGTACCATCTCTACTAAGATGGCTTTAATAAATAGGCGGCCCGTGTCTAACAAGACATTAATTCTAAATAACATTTTATTTTTCATGAATTGGACTTTCTATTTGTAACAAACCTGGCAAACTGTTGGCAACTCCAGCCTTTCGTGCGACCCTTTACCTCCCAATTGCAGCTTTATTAGCTTGCTAAGGGCCAATGGAAAAGGTGGCAGCCCAGCCATAGTCTATAATAAACATTATAATTGCAAGCAGTTGACATACCTGGTCTCTACTTTCGAGGTGCAATTAATTACAGTTGAATTATCTAGCCCTCTAAGGAGTGCTTTAGTTTACAGACCACTCAAATTGAAAAAGAACCTTGTTCACAATTTCTTGGATTTCCAATCTTTCAATTTGCCTCTATGACAAGCTCCTAATCAGACGCAGTTCTAAACTGCTTTCATTGCTGGGGAAAATCAGTTTTTGGGTGGGCAACTTTTTATCCATATCACAGAATGCTATACTACTATCAAGACGCCATTTAGCTTGTTGTAAAAATGTCCAACTTGGTGCAATACATACATTAAAGGTAAATCATTTTTAACTAGACTTATGTTTTCACATAAAATTGTTGGTTGTTTATGTTTTTTTAAAAATAAAGGTACAATATAGAAAAAATGCTCTTCCTTTTATATGCACAAAGCAGCCACTATGAGCATGAGCCTTCTTTTTCTTCAGCAAAAACGAACAAAAATCTAAATCATCCATATCTGTGCTCTTCATCATTGAAGCCAAAATTACATAATTCATTATTCTCTCAAGTTGTAAGGTCTGCAGAAAAGAGGTTAGGATGCGCGACAAAGAGGAGAAAGAACTTCACATGATGACAACTTCACATTAAGGATACCCCAATCATCAATGCAATCACATAATGCTGGAAGCTTATATGGGGCTTGGGCGAGACCAGGTAGTTCAGTATTTCAAACCGGGCTATGACTGACACCAACTTGAACAAAACAAGCAAGCAATTCGACTGAATATTCCCATATTGAAATCATTTTAAACATGTGGGGATGATGCGCAATTATTTAAATCAAAATTCAGATGCGGTACTTCCCTTCATTAGGTCGGAAGTGATCTGGTCAAATCAGGCACTAGAAGCAAAGGAGTCAGTGTTATTCCAAAATCTGTGACCCATTGAAGGACCCAACAATGACTGTAACACCATTGGTTAGTACAGAGCTACGTTAACCACAGTTGCATAATGATAATTCAGTTCAGATAATTCAGGCCAACATTTCAACACTACTGTGTTTTCATCAGTCAGAGAGCTCTTTGACTCAGATGAAGACACAGTAGTGTCGAAACATTAGTTTGTTTGCACCATAAAGGCTGTGGATTTAACAGTGTACTCCAGTCTCCTTTTGCCTTTTTAAAAATAATGTTGCCAAGAGATACTTTGACCTGTTCTTGCTTCTCAAGGCAGAGGGGGGTTCAACCCAATAACTGATATTTGAAAGGACTACGAAATTGTCCAGTGAGTGTGCTGTACAGCTTTTTGTGCCTGCTCCACAATAGCTCAACCGATTTCAATTTCAACTCAAAACCATGATATCTACTCTTCAGTCTATATTTTGTGGTTATACACATTTCCTTCACAATACATCACGTCTTCAACGGAAAATAGACAAAGTGCACTTTTTTTAATACATTTGAAAAGACAAGAAGCGTGTTGGCTGATTGCAACAGACCAACACCAGATAATTTGTCCAAGAGAGTCATTTTCAAATAGTTTTGTAACTTTACAAACTCTCAATAAACTAAAACTCTACATAGCTCATTTCTAATGACGATGAACAAAAAGTTTTAGTATCAGATAAAGGATAGTCATCTTGAAGACAGGAAATACTGCATCTAAGTAAATATCTTGAGATGACAAATGGGTGAGTATTTGAGCGTGTGTTACCATTTCGGCCTCCAAAAATTTACGCTCCTGCACAAAGGTGTCACAAAAGACTGCATGCTGATATTGATGCTAAAGGGGGCAATATGCAGCATTGGGAACTAAGGGTATGCACAATTTTGAAAAAAATTCTCAAAAGAAGAAAACTAGCTCTTGCGAGAGGTCCAAATTGAAGAACAATTAAATGCTTAAAAAAATGCTTCCATGGGGATTTTACATCTTTATTAAAAATGTAATAAAATTAAAAATTTCAAAGCTGTGTACGCCAAGAGACCTTATGTTATTGGACATCGAACATGCTAAAGAGGAGCATAATATGACTCATGTTGAAATAACTGATTTAAAGGATGAGATGAAGGACCTCTCTTGGCGTACAACAGCTTGAAGAGATTGAGGACAAATGCACCACTTTGCTAGCCACGTATGAAAGCCAGCTCTCAGAGATAAAAATTAGTAAACGTCGCCGGGATACTTTGGACTATTAAGAACAACCGTGTCTACCCGTGCCTTTCGGGGGGCAAATCACATCGTCGTTTCCAGTGGAGGGAAGAGGGAGCGTCCTCCAGTGAATTTTCAATGGATGAGTCTGTGAGTGGAAGTCGACCGGACCACAACGGGAATCGTCGCCGCACCTCTTTTTTAGGGGTAACACAGGGAGGCGTCAGCACCAGATCTTCAGGAAGGGGCGGCCGACCAGGAGAGGCGGTAAGAGCCACCACCACCGCCCCATTTCTTACAGGTTCAAGGGGTCAGTATGTGGAGCCCTAGCTCCCCTAATTATGCCAACTTGAACTTGATCATGTTTACAATAACAACCCCTTTGCTCATTTTATCAAGTGTTGGTTTAGATTTATTGACATTTATTTCATTTATAGTAGGTCCATGGATCAAATTGAATTATTTAATCAGCACATGAATTCCAGAGCATCATCCATTAAGTTTTCATTAGAATACAGCATGGAGTCTGTTTCATTTTTGGATGTGTAGGTCAAAAAAGAGGAGGGGAGTTTATCCACGGATTAGTACAGAAAACCTACAGATAGAAATAACTACCTACATTTTTCTAGTCCCCTGGTTTTAAAAAAAGTCTACCATTTAGCCAATTTTTGCAAGTAAAGAGAATTTCCAGTTCTGATGAGGCTTTGAAAAAACAAGCTACTGCGATAAAAAGGAAGTTCACCGTTAAAGGGTACATTCAGAAACTTTTGGAAGTTTCCCAACAGAAAATATTGTTGGTCCAGCCTGCTTCTCCCCAACTCTCCCCGATCTAAGAACAATAGGATTATAGTTTCTACCATGTTTTCTCCTGTTAGCTCACACATTGAAAAAGTCAGTACATAAGCATTGGTACCTTTTATCTAGTGACCCTCATGTTGGTCACGTATTTAATCAGTCACCAATTTTTGCACATAAATGTGCAAGTAATTTGAAAGATGCACTAGTCAAGACTGATCGTTATATTGATCCGCAACATTTTTTGTCTAGCCCACCTCGGGAAAATTTTCCTTGCAACAACTGTAGTAATTGTAATGCAATGATTAAGGGGAGTTATGATTTATACTCACATACTGGCAAAAAGCTGGAGATTAATGTTACTGTTACATGCAAAACTAAATATGTTGTTTATCCTTTGAAGTGTCTGAGTGGTCGTCATTACGTAGGAAAAACAGTTCAGAATGGAGAATCAGAATCACTGAACATAAATCAGA
The DNA here is from genome assembly GCA_029721435.1 of Gymnothorax reevesii. Taxonomy (NCBI): domain Eukaryota; kingdom Metazoa; phylum Chordata; class Actinopteri; order Anguilliformes; family Muraenidae; genus Gymnothorax; species Gymnothorax reevesii. The sequence continues at coordinate 67,205,778 of CM056578.1, read as the reverse complement.
AATTCGTAATAAAGATGTAAAATCCCCAGTCGTTGGCATTTCATGGAAGCGGGACGAGTTGTGTTCCTAGGTATTGAAGTGGTATTACCGCCCAAGACATCGCGATCGGGTACTCCACCAAAAAGAGGCTAAATGGATTCATTTTCTCCAAACCGAATTTCCTAAGGGCATGAATGAAGAGCTTTTATTGAACTGTTTTCTGTAATATGTTTACTACTGTGGTAATTGTGTATACATTCCCTCATTTGTCTTTACATTGTTAAGTCTGATATGGTGAAGTATTCATTCCACCTGGTCACAATTATCTTTTCATTTGCGGCCCTAATGAAGGGATGTACTCATTTCCTGCTTTTATGCTGAAAAAGGCCTGAGAGTCGAAACGCCCGCTTGTCTGCTCTGCACATTTTTTAAAGCATTAAATTGTCCTTCAATTTGGACCTCTCGCGAGTGCAGCTTTCTTTTTTTTAGAATTTGCTGTTTTTACTGTGCACCCAGAACTACACTATCTTTGTGTGCGCATACCATTTGGTTCGGTGAAATCGTGTTTTTTGATATGCACACTTTTGTACAGGTTTCATTTCAATTTTTCCCCCTTATTGCCATGTTTTATTTGATGATTGTGCCATTCTACATGACCCACAGTTGGATATGAACCCCAAAAAAATAAAAGAAATGTGTTTTGCCTTGCCATTCATGTTTTCTTAAAAAAATAAAAAAATAAAATCTTACCCATTTTACAAATTCAGTCAGTGAATGCAAACTTTTGAGCGCAACTGTATTTACAAGTTGGTATATTCAGTCTCTCTATAATTGTTTTCCTTTTTTGGTAACGTTTGTGCATTGCCAGTCAGATATCATCTCTACCAGGGAGGCTGATACTTGTATGAAGGGGTTTTTGTATTAACATTCCCTGCCCAGCACATAAATGATTACTGGCACAGTGGGCCTTATGGTTGTGATTTCTCTTGTTTGAAGTGGGAGATCATGGAGTTACTATTGAGTTACTGTGTAAAAATACTGTAGAAGCAAAGTTGCCGTAAAGGACAAACCTAGAACAATCTGACAAGTATTTATGTTCACGGCAAGAAGATAAATACTTCACTAGAATGGACTGCAAATGGACTGCATTTATGTAGCGCTTTCTAGTCACATGACATGACCCCAAAGCGCTGTGCCTCTCATTCACCCTGATGGCAGAGGCTGTCATGCAAGGTGCCAACCTGCACATCAGGAGCAGTGTGGGGTTCAGTGTCTTGCTCAAGTAGACTTTGACATGTTCTTTGGAGGAGCCGGGGATCGAACAAGGAACCCTCTAATTCCTAGACCAACCCCTCTACATCCTGAGCCATGCCGCGCTCATGTCTGAAAAATGACTAATTGCCGAATCAAGAAACCACACCATGAGGATGATTCAAATAAACAAAAAAGAAAAATTAGGATTATTTTGTGGTGTAACTTTGCCTCTTGCAGTACTTGGAGTTAGTAGCACTACTAGGAGAGGCACCCACAGAAAAATGAAAAGGGATGACGGCAACTTTTTCTCGTGTCTTTTAGGGCGCCACAACAAACATTGAGGGCACGTGCCGTCAGTTATGTCAAGCACTGCTTTAAACCACTGCCACACTGGGATCTTCCTCCTCATCAGAGCTCTCCATGATCCTCGTGATTATACTCATGCAACCACTTGGTTAGAATGAGAGTAAAAACAGGACCAAGGGTTCTGCAGCTTACCGGCAAGCGATCTTATGGTGATGACACATATTATGAAAATTTCATGTGAAATCTGACCAATGTCAAAGTCACGAAATAAAAGTTCAAAATCATTTACAGCGCCCTTTATAATTATTGGTCAAGTGTTTTAAAAGCCTTAAAATAAATTCAATTTTTATTGCAGAAGCATACTCTCACTCTGAAAATTATAGAAAAATGTAACCTTCAACTAAAGTGAATTTTAAGGGGGGGAAAAATATCCCTGACCAAGAAATAATTATTTTTCATAAAATCACCTCTTCCACAATTACTGGCACCCCTAAACATTCCTCGGAATTAAATGTAATTGAAGTATTTCTGTCATTTCTACAGTAGTTTACAAAGTTGATCAGAGTACCTATGAACATTTAATTAGTAATTCATCCCTTCCAGTTTCCCTGGGGTATAAATATGACGTTACACAGAGGCCATTTCTCTTAGCCACTCTTCAACATTGGAAAGACAAAAAACACACACCATTCAAGTAAGGCTGATGTGTGTCGATCTTCACAAGTCAGGCATCGGCTATTAGAAAATAGCCACTCGCCTGCACCTGCCCATATCTACTGTCCGAGGAATCATTATGAAGTTTAAAACAACTGGAACAGTGGTAAACAAGCCTGAACGAGGACGCAAGGTTATTTTGCCACCACGCACAGTGAGGAGGATGGCAAGAGAAATAAAAAGTTCTCCAAAGCTCACTGTTAAAGAATTGCAACAAATGGTAGCATCTTGGGGTCATAAAGTCTCCAAAACAACCATCAGGCATTATCTACATGCCAACAAGCTGTTTGGGAGGCATGCACGGAAAAAACCTTTTCTCATACACAATCAGAAACGCAAACGTCTGTAGTTCGCTAAGCGGTACTGGGACTTCAACTGGGACTGTGTGCTTTGGTCAGATGAGACCAAGATAGAGCTTTTTGGCAACAAACACTCTAAGAGGGCCTGGCGGAACACAAAAGATGAGTATGCAGAAAAGCACCTCATGCCCACTGTGAAGTATGGGGGAGGATCGGTGATGCTGTGGGCCTGTTTCTCTCACAGAGTCCCTGGGAACCTTGTTAGGGTGCATGGCATCATGACCGCTTTGAAATACCAGGGCATTTTAAATCAAAATCTGGTGGCCTCTGCCCGAAAGCTGAAGATGGGTCGTCACTAGGTCTTTCAGCAAGATAATGACCCTAAACGTGGCCAAATCTACACAGAAATGGTTCATCAGACATAGAATCAAGCTCCTCCCATGGCCATCTCAGTCCCCAGACCTCAACCCCATTGAAAACCTGTGGAGTGAGCTGAAGAGGAGAGTGCAGAGGAGAGGACCCAGGTCGCTGGAAGATTTAGAGAGATTGTGCAAAGAGGAATGGTCAAAGATCACTCTCTGTATTCTCCCATCTTGTGAAACATCATCGGAGAAGATAAGGTGCTGTTTTGTTGGCAAAAGGGGGGTTGTACAAAGTATTCACATCAGGGGTGGTAATAATTGTGGCACACATGATTTGATGTAAAAGAATTATTTTTCAATGTGGGATTTGTATCCCACTGAATAAATGCACTTGAATTAAAGGTTGGATTTTCCTCTTTTTTTCATTGTGGTCCTATATCATTTAGAAATAAAATGAATTTATTAGAATCTAAAGAATACATCTTAACCAGGGGTGCCAATAATTAGGGAGGGCACTGTATAAGACCTCCTATATGTCTTTAATACAATCCTAAGCTCTGAAGCAGTTTTGGTGATATAAGTCATTGAAAATTCAGCATGTCAACTATAAACTTTAAAGGCCACAGAAAGTCTAGTTGAGATCACCAAGTCATCAAATGGACTTCATATACAACTTTCTAAATCTCTCTTACACAAACCTTGGTTCCATCTGTGACCATTTTGGTGATAGAAGTCATTGTAATTTCACTATGTCGATGTCGAGTTTGACCTTTGAAGGTCTCCAACAGTCAAGTTGAATATCACCAAATGAAAGTTCATGAGACTTTCAAGATGTCTGTAACACAAACTTAGACTCCATCTGTGACCCTTTTTAGTGATTTAGTGAAGTCACTGAATATTCACTAGGTCACATTTGACCTTCGAAGGTCTATATGAAAGTCACCAAAGGAGAGTTCATATATGACTTCCTATATGTCTCTAATACAAACCTATGCTCTACCTGTAATGATTTTGGTGATATAATTCATTGACATTTCCCCATGAAGGTCATCAAAGGTCAAGTTCAAGTTCACCAAATGAAAGTTCAAATCTGACTTTCTATAAGTGTTCAACACAAATATGTTCTCTATCTTCAATATTTTCAAGCCTAGATGCCTTTGAAAATTTTGTTTGACCTCAAGTTTGACCTTTTGAGGTCATCTAAGGTAAACTTTAACATAGCCAAAATACAGGCCATATATGACTTCCCATATGTCAATAATACAAACTTGATCTATCTGCAACCATTTAGATTCCACAGGCCATTTTGCCCACCCTCCATAACACCCAATGTTAAAGTACAGTGCCACCACTAGACCCACTTACGTTGATTCAATTAAAATGGCACTCCAGATTCAGAAAGAAGAAGAAAAAAAAATGTATATATCGGACAGTTTTTGAGAAATTTTTTATAAATTTCAATGGGCCCGTCACAAAGACAACAAGAGCCATCTGGCAATGGCGTATCCCCCCCGCCCCTCCACATTCATGGATTAACTGCTCTAGAAATTCCTGAATACCAAAAGGCACATCTACATATGACACCTGACCTACATGTTAAATTTCGTGAAGAAATACTGAACGGTTTTCAAGTTATGCTCCGGACAAAAGAATGTTTACAGACGGACGGACAGAGCGATAGCTATGCCGGTGGCATAAAAATGATTCAATCAAAAATTCTGGGGGGGGGGGGGACTTCTGAAGATATGGTCCAGTAGTATGTTAGGGCAAATTCACATGAAAATTCATCAGGCCAAAATAAAGATAAAAAAATGTTCTGGACGACGGATGCCAAACCACGACAAAAGCCGGTGAACTAAAAAGGACCAAGGGAGTAAAAACATTTCACCACTTTTTCTCCTATTTCCAGAAGACTCAAATTGAAGGAAAGCTTACTAACCCAATGGCTGGCGATGATCTCGCCACAATAATTCATCAGAGTGGAGGCATTTAGCTCCTCTGCAGTCTGGTAAAACCGAATGCAGTTTCTCACGTTCACCGATGACATCACTCCCTTTTCACACCTGTTCAAAGACAATGCAATAGAGAGACACTACGGTCACAAGCGAGGTACTGTGCATAAACATTTCTGAAATAAGAAGATAAAATTTACACTAGCATAGCCCACTATTGACAACATGCAGTAAGTCCAGGCAACATGCAAAAGCTAAAGACAGTTAAAGGTCAACCTGCAAACCGAGAGGAGCACGTATAGGAAAATGTGTAACCAGCTTGGATCTGAGGGTCACCTTTCCCGCAACTGCTGAAGCTGGAAGCGGTTTGCAAGCTTCATGAGCTCAATAAGGAAGGCATCATCTTCGCAGAGCTCCAGCTTGTCTGTGTATGCCCAGCGCAGCATCGCCTCGGCAACCTCCGGATTAGTATCTGTTGATATATGCATGATCAGTGGAGGAAATTTCGGAAATCAACATGGTTCAGGATGAACTTCCTTTGGTATTGGCAGGAGAGTCTTAGCAAAGGCTTGCATTACAATGGACTCACCGGATAAGTCGAGCTCTGTTGTGGAGGCCAGGTTGGCAAGACTCCAAACTTCGCTTCGTGCTGCCAGAACAAATTTATGAGCGCTGTATCTCATTTCTCCCACCTTTACCTTCAGGTCACTGCCATATAAACAGAACCAAACATCAGCTGAAATGCACAGTCTGGTCTCTAACACAATTTTTGGTTGTATTGGTGTCTTAACATATGGCCTTACTTCCAAAAAAAGCACACACTTGGGAGTCACGTGATGCTGGGAAAAGTGGCGGCAGCCCAAGACATGTGCTCTCACTGACTAACAAGTCAATATCATTTATATTCATCCTCAAATGCGAGGCACCTGATGGCAAACTTTTTCCCCACTCTGGATCGGAGCTCAGATATAAGTAATGAAAAATCATTTCTAATGTCAGAGCCACATACATTATGAAGACGTAGAATATCGAAGCTGGCACTTGGAAGCCTTATGGTAGGAATTGGGTGCATCATATAAATCTACGTTTCGTACCTCGCCGCGCAATTTCAGAACACCGTTGACATGATTAAAATAACTTGTTGGGAATCTATCAATGTGATCTGGAGACGACCAGTTTCAAAGTGGCAGAACTGTTGGCTTTTATACGCATTTCATTTCAGGTGCAGTAGATGGAATTTCATGCCGTCTTGAGATCATCATCTCGAACTAAATAGTACTAGAAATAAGGGTCGAACTTTAACACTACTAAGAGACTAGTTGTCTCCATTAGAATTGTATTTTCTGTTCTATAGGCACAGATTTTAAGAGACAGCCGAAAAGGAAATTATATGGGTCTTGTGCCACAAGTGGAACAGCAAGGGATGAAATCTGGCAACTACTGAACTTTTTAACAGTGGAAAGCTAGCCACTTGACCCAAAAAGAAAAAAATGGAGTCACAATTACCAAAATAAATGCAGGCTAGATTAACTTAAATGCCCGATTTTTTCTGCACAAGTTTCTATTGTTTAGACACCGACACAGCAATATGAATAAAAGCTACTCGAAGGGGCTTTCAGAGAGGCATTGAGTCTAACAAATGAGTGTAAAGCAGTGCATTTTAAATCGCATTGCAGGGAATACAATACTCTTGGACATCCATGTTGTCAATACAATTACTGACCTTCCTCTAAGACAAGTTCTTTCAACTCTTGGACAAGTGGACAATGCCCACACATGCCACTAAGTGGCTCAGCCATGGCACCATTGTGCGGTACATAGATAATGAGACAGTGCGCTGATTGGTCATATGTAAATGAACAATGTTAGAGCCCAGAACCAGAGTGGGGGAAAAATTTCACCATCCAGTGCTCAAAAGAAGCATCCAGAATGCTTCTGATCATTGAAAATATTAACAACAAGGGCATCCCACACCAATAATGCTTGTTCAGTGAAAACAGCCCCTTACACTTTTGTATGCAATCACAAAATACATTACTCTTTCAATTATGTAACCATCCAGCTGGCAAACTAACGTCAGTTAAAAAAATCTTTGTAAATAATCATTATATTTTAGCAAAGTATTTTTTTATTTTTTTTTGCCCGAACTTCACTGGCCAGCTATAACAGGGATTACTTTGACGTTTACCACTTTCCCTGGGGGTTGGGTGGTGGGAGGTGAAGTGCTTGACTTGTATTCACAACATTGGTCTTGCATGAAGGAACTGTAAGGGGCGCAGTTTTGCAAAAAATACCAATTCCCACATAATGTGGTTTTAAAAGCTGTTGGGCTCAAGTTCTAAGATCAATACATATTTTGACATATTACTTTGACAGCAGATATCTGAGTATTGTTCATGCAAATTCTAACTACATCACAGCAATGGGTGAAAAGCAACATGAGATTCAGTAGTCTTCCACCTAACCTCCCACCCACCTCATTTCCAGTGGTTTTATTGTGCTCTTTTCCACCTTATGGGGTATGCAAATATTTAGATCAATTTTATTACTTTATGCTGCATTTTGCATTAAATATTTTTGTTCAACAATACATTTTTTTTTACCGTTCTCCTTCAGATTTGGGTACCTGAAAAACGCAAGCCCTTTTAAAAATTTGTGCCTGAACTAACGGTCCCCCACCCCACCTTTGAAATCAAAACTACGCCCATGCCTGGTGTTCAACACAGATAATCTAAGAGCACATGGGGGATCTGGGTCTTGGCGATAATTCTAGGCTCCATAACCCATCAGCTAGGGAATACATACACTTCTCTCCAGTCCAGAAATTGTTTTCAAGAATTGACTACTCCTTACCAAGCAATTCCATGATAACACGCATCTCTAACCTCACCGTCTATGCAATCATCCTATCCAATCATGCCACAATCAGTCCCAAAATGCTCAAAAAAACAGATATTAAAACCAACCCAATTTGGAGAGTCAACACATCTTTTCTGAGCAATAATGAATTTGATTCATACATCAAGAAGGAATGGACTTTTTTATGGAAACAAATGACTCGGTAAATGTCTCACCAACGCTCATGTAGGAAACTGCTAAAGCTATAATGAGGGAAAAAAAGTAATTTTATACTCAACATACAAAAAACAGAAAAATCAAGAAGTTGAAAGCAAATTGGAGGAAAAAAAATTCAAACAGTTATAAAGTTCATATGCCACAAAACCCACAGAACACACACAAAATGAAATTAGAGAAACCAAGTTTCAACTTGACAACATTATCAATTATCAATAAAAGCACACATTTCATGCTACGAAGACTACGATATAATCACTTTGAACACGATAAATCCAGAAAATATCTTGCAAATCAGCTTAAATGCACCAAGACCAATAAATAAACCTATATTCAGAAATGATCAGAAGACCACTGATAGGCTACGGTGAAAATGTACCTTTTACACATGTTATTGTAAGGATGGCTTACAATATATGAATTAATCCAAAACTTTCTCCGAATTCTATCTCCCATATAAGCCTTTTTCAGTGGTAAATTTATTTTTAGACGGCATTTATTCAGAATATTTTCTGCGTTATAGAAAAAAGCACTTAATTGAAACCCCTTTGTGCAGATTTAAATGCCGGCATCCGTAAATTCTGAAATTTAATTGCTAAATAATTCTGTAATTGAATTTCCAAATGTCTTTCTTCACTGGTACAATTTTCCAGTCTCTGTGACGCAAATACTGAGTTATAAAGCCTTAAGTAGGCACATACACAACGGGAAAAATTGGCATTATCAGTATTCTGCACAAAGTGGATAAAATGAGAAAACGTCTGAGTTGTATCGAACACTACGGATCATTGGGGCAGAAAAGCATCACTTATAAGCAGAGCCATCCAATATGTGCCGGTTTAGGAGCTGCAGGAACTCAAAATCTTCTAGACGCATAGCCTAATTTCAAAATTTCAAATGGATGCATAATGTCAAAATGATGCATAATGTCAGAATGTCTGACATTGTGCATGTACCAATGCAACTCATAATGTCAAACTCAAGGCATAATGTCAAACTTTTTTGAACCGATAACGTCATATGTTGTGACACATAATGTCACAACAACTTTCTAATCAATAATGCCCTTAACGCTTAATGTAAGAACTTCAAAATTCCGCGCCAAGAATTTCATTTAAATGCCCCAATGCCACAAAGTGCAAAGCATTCCCACTGTGGATAGTTCAGAATATCATTGAACTTGTCGTCTTACAACATACGTCCTGGCCTCAGGTTGGCTACTCAAGCAATATCATCGAAAATATTAAACACATTACCATCAGATGTTTTCCAGGCACTGAGAGAGGTCATAAAACCACTTCTGGATAGAAACAAAACAGAGTCCACACAAACACACACACACACACACACACACACACAAACACACCAAAAACAATATCGTCACCGATCTTGGATTTGGAACTATAAAAATCACAAGGCCAGTGTTGTAACAGCTATTGTAATAATGACCACTATTAAAATACTTATTACAATAGCGGGAAAAACAGCAAATTCAACAACTATTGTAACTAATCTTATGCCGTCGGAGGCGACGGCTGGGGGTATTTCCCTGAACGCCCACAATCCTCCAATTCCCCAATCCTCGAATAGACCTTGAATAGACTTTCATTTGAACTTAATTTCAGGTCAATCGGTCAAATGGTTCTGAAGATATGGCCGAAATGGTAATTTTCCATCACATTGCGCCACCTGGTGGCAAAATATTGAACCATAGAGGTATGATGTCATCATGTGACACGTTGTGAGGTCATGACCTTGCAGTTGCACAGTTTGCAGTTTCATGTCAATTGGAGAAATAGTTCCAAAGATATAGCAAAAATGCTAAATTTCATGTGACAAAGCTCCACCTTGTGTCAAAATTTTGGACCAAACAGGTATAATGTCATCGTGGGACACATCCTCAGGTCATGACCTTTCATTTGCACTTGATTCGAGGTCAATCGGACAAATGTTACCAGAGGTATGATAAAAACAGTGATTTTTTCAGTTTTTGGCCCCTGGTGGCCAATCTAGAAATTGTAAATTGTCCAAAATCGAATCAGTTCTTCCTCTTTATGATACTTACTTATATGCAAAACTTGGAATTTCTAATTGAAATATTACTGCAGTTATCGCGTTAACATGTAAATCAGTTTTTGGCACCAGGTGGCCAATCTAGAGATCGTGAATTGTCCAAAATCGAATCAGTTCTTCCTCTTTATGATACTTACTTACGTGCAAAACTTGAAATTTGTAATTGAAATATTACTGAAGTTATCGCGGAACAGTGATTTTTTCCGTTTTTTTACCCCTGGTGGCCAATCTAGAAATAGTACATTGTCAGAAATCGATCAGTTCTTCCTCTTGATGATACTTACTTATATGCAAAACTTGGAATTTCTAATTGAAATATTACAGCAGTTATCGCGTTAGTGAAATCAGTTTTTAGCCCCTGGTGGCCAAACTAGAAATAGTAAATTGCCCAAAATCGGGTCAGTTCTTCCTCTTTATGATACTTACTTATGTGCAAAATTTGGAATTTGTAATTGAAATGTTACTGAAGTTATCGCGTTAACACGTAGTGAGGCGGCGGCGGCCGGACCAAAAACATAATATCCCCTGGAACGCCATTCGGCGTTCGGGTATATAATAATTTGTAACAATGGCGGGCAGAAATGGTGGCAAATTCAACCACGGTTATAAAAACTTATAACAACGGTGGTTGCAACAGTGCTATGAGATTCACAACATATTCCTAAAGTCAATGAGGGTTGTGTGAAATAATTAGTCCCCTACCGGAAACATAGAGGACTATAGGATTGCACTTCGTCCGTCCGTCCGCATTCGTGTCCGCTCCATAACTTCAATACCGTATGACTTAGGAACATCAATGGTGGTGTGTGGATGCATCTTGGGGAGACGGTGTGACATTCGCCGATAGGCGGTGCCCTTGTTCAAATAGCGATTTTTCAGTGACCATTCTTGCAACATGTACAAGTACGGACTTACAGACTGGACTGCCAATAATTTCTTTATTGTGTGACTGACATCTCTCACTACATGAAAAAGTACTGACTTACAGAAGATGTCGCTAATGATTATTTCCTTTTCATTTATCGGGTCATTGACCATTTTCACATGTGCAAGTAGGCACAGACATAAACGAGGACTGCATTGCAACAGACTACTACAAATAAATATGTAAAAATAATTCCAGTTAATCTTTTCAATGATTTTAGCGCCATCTCAAAAATCACTTTGGCTGCAAGAGCAGCTTAGGCCAAGTACTGCAGTGAAAATAAATTTGTTCACATTGAGAATGGATGCTGACAGTCATTCGTCCTACAACCCTCAGTGATGCGATAAATCCCTGACATCTTTGATCCATGTTGAACAACTTGTTACAATAGCGATTGAGTGTTTACAATGCAGCTGAATTTACCATTCATTCAGTGCTGCAATTATAATAAGTTATAACAATATGTTATTACAATAGCAGTTGGGTTTGCCTCCATTTTCGCCCACCATTGTAATAAGTTATTACAATAGCATTGAGTTTGACATTATGAGTGGCAAAGGTACACGAATAACGTCAAAATGACATTAATGCGTCATTTTGACGTTATGCCTTGTTTTGACATTATCAGTTGTAAGAAACCCTGCTTAGGCCTATTGATCTTTTACATAATTATGTGGACAGGAAAATGGCTGATAACTGTGCAACACAATTAAAAACTAGAGTGTTTTTAAGCCAAAAAAAACAAATTTCTCCCTCCACCCCAACCCAGCTGCCCCTCACTGATGTTCACAGATATTTAAGAAGAAACCAGAAAAGTAAATAACCTCAAAATAGCAAACGGCACATCTGCACGACCTAATGCAAATTTTCATGGAAATGTATCAAACAGTTTCTGAGTTTCGGTCCGGAAATGGTGGGAACGCCAACACAGATGAACACAGGAAACTGGAGAAAAGCAATATGTCCCTCCTCCCTTCATGGGGGAGATATAATAATGCCAGCTAAGAACAAATTGCCAAAAATTTGGGGTTGAAGAAGTTAACCCCTTAAGCCCTGAGCCTCTTTTTTGAAAATGGCAAGCCCAAAATGAAATGAGTATATCTCTGCGACTGCTTGGTCCATTTGAATAATCTTGGTATCGTAATAAAGGTAAAACCATTTGGGATTTCATACCTGGTGTAAAAATCACTCTATATGTCACTGAGTCAGAGTAAATGGAGATGGAACACAGTGTAATTGAAAGATCTCATTTTGCACCTAACAAATTTTTACTTCGATCCCTTGTAAATTTGTTGAGTTGCAGCCTGAAACCTTGAAAAAATTACAGCACAAAATGTCATTATTATCTGTGCCAAAGTTTATTCAGATCAGGTCAATCAGAGCAAAATTAGGAAGGAATGTCTAGATGGCTTCTCCATTTTGGCAATTTAGGTATCTTGTGTTCCATTTCAGATTTCTCGGATATTAAGCTGTAAAAACCCATTAAATTTCACTTACATATCACTACAGGCATCCTTTCCATCCAAATACGACATTTTTTAATTATTAGAATAAAAAAATATATATTATACTCTTCCAAAAAAGAAACTATACATTGTTGTTAGCATCAATTTATTATACATGAAATGTTTTGACAAATGTGGAAAACATATTGAAAAGAAAGTGTAATCACTCTTCTTTTTTGGAAGAGTATATTACTGCCAGTTTTGTTGCCTATACAATTTCCCATTCAAAGATAATACATACAATGAAAATTATGCCCCGTTTTCACCAAAATACGACTGAAATGGCAACTGCTGCGACTTGTGAGATCACAAGGATTTGATGAACTCGCACAAGTCTTGTATACTCTTGTATACTCTTGTATACTCTCCAATCTAATCACCAATCTAATCACTAAGCTTCACACCAAGCTTCCAGTGAGACCCCATTTGAGATATATAGGCGATCTATGCAACATAATTTACGGGTCTCTCTTGGTCTTGTGTTGTTGATGCGATCGTTGCAGCAAGTGATGAACCGATTAAAACAATGGCTTTATATAGGAAACCCACTCTCAGAAAGAGTCGCATGGAAGCTCTCCATTGGTCACAATTTCACTCTCACTGATCGCCATTGGTCAAATTTCGATCCCATCCATCACTGATGCTCTCGCAATTTCACTGGCCATGACTTTTTTCCTCTTGAAGGTATTGCAATGGGCTCGTGTTCAGCTCGCAAAAACGATCGCCATAGTCACATAATGAAAAATATTCCGATATTTGGAGATTATTTATGCAGCCTGTTTGAGAGTCCATCAAGACCTGTGAGACCGAGTTTAGAGTGACTTGAGAGTTATGAGAGCTCATAACGATTGTTTTTGAGATCTGCATTTATTTCTGACCACTTGCACACACTCGCAAAAGTTATGCGATTTTTTTGAACAGCTCAAAACAATCGTAAACCCCTTCAAGATCGATAGAGAGTGACTTTGAGACCATTGAGAGTTACTTGCAACCTCATCAAGAGTCAGTGAGAGTGATGGCAATTTCTGTCCATTTTTCGGTCGCAACCTGCTCGCAAGTCCGGTGTAAACAGGGTTTTAAGTTTGACTCCACTGGAGCATATTTATTAAAAAACAAAACAAATAAATAAAATGATAAATACAAAGGCAATGTGAAAAAATGTTTAAGAAAAGTAAAAGTAAAAAGTAAAAAAACCCCAGTGTTTATTTGTAGAAGGCAACTGCGATTATTTCCAAAAAAAAAGCACCCTGATCAGGAATTGTACATTCACAATTTCCTTTCTGCAGCGCAGCATTTTATTTAATAGGCTACGACAATTGACAACAGCCTATGGTTAAATTGCCCATTCAACGAATGGGTAAAGAAAATATGTTCTGTACTGTATTTGTGCGGAACAGTGCAAGGATTCTGTCAGAAAAAGACTTTGAAAATGAATGTTGAATATTTACCGGATAATTATTCGAACAATACCTCAAACAAACTAGTTATGCGTTTATATTGTCGCGCCAATCAAGAACATCCATATGTCCCATTGACTCAGTTTGACGTACTGGGAACGCAAGGCTGTAGCTCAGGCTAGGTTTCTACAATTAAGGTGGTTTAGAGGTCGTTAAAATCATCAGGACTCATACAATCAAATTCCTACCGGCATAGTCTTACTGACTGCATCACAAGCCGACCGCAGAGAGTAAAATACATTGCAAGCGAGCAAAATGCCACGGGCCAGAGATCTTTGAAGCAACGCCCAGGGAAAGAACATGCTACGATCCTGACAGATCTAGTTTCGTTTTAACATTGGGCTAACAATTGCAAGTGCAGACTTACCCTCGAGCAGTTTTTTTTATTGCAAAACATCAAAGGTAAGATTTTTTTTCTGCTCATCTCTGTAGACTGTAAGGTGTATGCCTGCTGTTTTTTCAATGTGGTGTCGATTTAAAATGACAGGGCTCATATTGTTGCACTCTGTGAACTTTCCTCTTTTGTTTGAGGCATCGTTTATATGCATAGGACGAATTCAGCAGAAATTCTGGCGCATAGGATGATTTTATCCTATGTTTTTCTACATGCTTATTTACCAGGGATGTGATTTGGGTGAAGTGAAATTATCTGAAAATTTAGCCCAGGGTCTGGGGGCCACTGGCTCCCAGCTGGGTCCAGAGCAGCGCCCTGGTGGGAAGGATACGGGGGAGCGAAGCCCCCTGAAGCTCCTAGGTTTTAGTGATTTTTAGTGCCCTAAGTGTACTAAGTATTCAATAAAATAAAAAAAACTGAATTATTATCTAATGTATATTCAAGCCAACAAACACAATGCATCTTTGATTTCTAAATCAAGTCAAAATTAGTCACAAGCTCCAAGCTTGTAAGGAATTTTATCTGCCACTATTGCACTCAGATAAAAGTCAAATAACATTCATTGAATATTGCCAATCGATCAATAAAATCATTGACTTCTTAGTCAACTCCAAAATCATATCACAAAGTCACATGCTCATGGGATTTTATGAATTTAGACTTCCCTGAATGCAATGTGTAATAACAAAAATGAAAAATAAGAACACAATCATTGTGGATACACACCACTAATACATTTTCTTTCTTTATCCAATCATCTGTAGAAACAATCTATGAGTTCTGTGAGTATTTTCAGCTTCCAATTATTGACTAAAAACACAATCCTGATTGAACTCCTGGAAATATGCCTTACATATTAACCTAGTGAATAAGGCAAATGACAACGGAAAACAGTGTCACTAACTAGCCACATTCAGCTATATTCAGTGCCCAGTGACACTCCATTTACATGAAAAAACGAGTGAAACTACGAGGAAGGGCTCCTCGTCGAGGTCCTGAAGCGTAGGTATGTTACCATCAGTTCATTGGCCGCCGCGATATTGGTTCCCATAGCGCGTTGCGTAATTTCCCGAAGTGGTAGAGGTATACCCATCAAAACCGCCTTTTATCGGCAAAAGGAGGAGAATTCCCGGAAATCCCGTAGAGGACGTAGATAAAAATGACCCCAAATTCCCCTTGTTACCTTGTTTTCCATTTCCGATTTCCCAGATGGCCGCCTGAGCGCTTCAAAGTTTGAGGTGACAAAAACACCCTTCAATTTTATAGAAGCTAAGTAGGAATTCTATTAAAAACTGCACAGACTATTAGATTAAGTACTCAAGATCCAACAGACAAAAGATTATGAGATTTGGAGCGCCAGCAGTCTGTTTCTACCATCAGCAAAAAAAACTGTCTGTAGTAAAAATTCCAGAAATGGCGCCCCCATTAAGGGTTGCACAGCAAAATTCAATTCTGTTTTGATTCATCATTTTGGAATAGGCAGATAATATTCCATTGAACATTATCTGAAAGTTTCATAGGAATATCTAAAGAATTAAGAAAGTTATAGCATTTTATGCAAACCATGTTTTCGGTCACAGATTTCTCTCTTTTTCTATAGAAACTAAGGACATTTTATACCCCTCATTTAGCCAATTTCCAAGTTTAATAACTTTGTCAGTTCTTAACCTATCACATTGATATTGGTGTCATTCGAAAGTTTATTTCATGCTCTTTCATGATGAATAATTTATTTCAGCATAGAATCATTTTTAAACTTTTAGTAACATACCTATGAAGCGCCTTTAATTATTCGACGCAATATAAAAGTTGCATGTCTTAGAGGTATCGTTCGCTAATATTGCCAAAGGTCATGGATTAGCTGGACAGCTGATGAAATAACCATGATTTAGCTTTGGAGCTAGACGCCCAGCTGCGTTAGCACTGATAACCCGTGCGTATGCTGGCCACAGTAACCAATTAATTCAGCATTCACCGAAGTCAAAATGTAGGGTGATAATGCTACATGTTAAAGTGTGCGAAAGTGAGGTAGGAAAATAAAAGTCCATTAGGTTTGTTGGTAAGCTTAAGTAATGCAATGTTATGGTTTGACTGGCCATACTACCATTTAATGGGAGATGGAGAAGGTGCGTCAAAGAGCAAAGACGAGCACCGACTCACACTCCCGAGGGATACTGATACACACTGAACCAACCACGCAACTCACCAGCGGTGTACAGCATTTGTCTCGACGAGTTACATAAAGGGACGCAGCAGTGTTCAGCCGTCAACCACTCCCGCCACTGAAACTTAGGCTACAAGACTGCTTCATCCTCGCTCCACTAGCCAAATGGGCTACACAAAATACAGGTATACGGACTATTAATTATTATTACTATACTAAAAGCTGTCTGTCGTCTCGAATATCCGCAATATCTAAGTAGTTTCCTTTTCCGCAGTGTTGAAACTTGCCGCTGCGGCCCCTGCCGACACAGCATGACATTTGACCGGAAGTGTCTTAGTTGGCTAATTTGAAAACTAAAGTTCTGTAGAATGCATCATGCTCAAGATCAATTCTGTTACGAAAATACTAAAAGTCGGAATGCTGTAGATATGAAATCGGATTTTCATGACTGAAAAATCAGTTTTCTTTATTTTTTTAATTTAGAAGATAAAAAAGCGGAATTCCGCGAATTAGCGGAAAAATCACATCCCTGATTTACTTGCTTGGTGCTTGAATTGCGTTCGGGTTGAGGTAAAAATGGTTTACACAAGCTTTTGGCCGAGTTTCTTCGCAAAATGTGGATATGCCGCTTGACAATGTCGCAATTGGAAACTTGCTGTATTTATAGTGCGTAATAACCGGTCCCCGGTATCAGGCTGTAGCTCTTAAGGGGTTAAAAACAATTAACACTCCACACTGATTCCAATGTGGGACTTTTGCGAACTGGATTGGATTGAGAAAAAAAGAACTAGAAAATGACTACTTGAGTGCTCCAATTGCACAATAGGATAAGTAATTGATCAGAGAAAATTTGACATTTCTGCACCCCTAATTCCAAGCCTCTCCCACATACATGGCATGCGTTACACAGGCTATTCACCTGTGACATGTGGGTCAATGACGTGACATGCAGATTTTTGTGTCTGAGCGCTCTACTTTAGTTTAAAATCATTTTAAATGATTCATAATAAGCAGAATTTTATTCTATAAAACCTGTATAATTTGAACATATTTCCGTTTTGCCATCTCAAACCCTCAAAATGTCAGTTGGCGCAACCGTCCGAGCAAGTCAACACTTTGTGAAATGTATTAAATATTTAATTAAAAATATGAATTAATATAATATTAATATGGAGGCATAATTTTACATCAAAACACTTTCAAATAAACAAAGTTTAATAATTAAATTGTTCTCAAATTGTTTGGAAAACCAAAATACCCGCCCCCTACAATAAAGAATCCATAAGTTACTTTTAATACCCAGCTGAACTACAAAATAGTAATGTTTCAGGCAGAGTAGACACTCTCAGGCATACTTACGAAAAAAATCACTGAGGAAAAAAAAAGAGGGGAGTGTGTCCTCCCCCCCCCAAGTATCTTTTGGTTGCACCACCTGACAATTTTTGGCTGGTGAAATTGAAAATGCTATCTAAATCTGTACTAAAACCCTGTAAATGCTGTGCAACCATTAAGACTCGTCTAAACACACACTTCCAACTTGAAATAAACGTATTCTGTACATTTTTAAAGATTTATTTAAAAAAAGGAAACATTTTTAAAAGGCTTAATTGTCATTGACCCATGTAACCAATCCAGTCACCCTGCATATATGAAATTGAGCTACACTGCTCAACAGAGGCCTTTCAGGAAAAGGCAGCCAAGTTTTGTATATAAATAATTTAGTTAATTTGCAGTCAGATTTGACAAAATAATTCTCATTATGAAGAAAATGATAAACATTGAGGTCAATAATTGGTTGACGCCTGAAAGGTGCCCCCACCTGTACTGGTCCTGCTGGTACAGCTCCTCCACAATGGTCAGCAGGCGACTGATGAACGACTCGTCACTGTCCTGGTTGGCCTGGGCATCAAGCATGGCACAGCGCCGCTCTGTCTCTGCCAGCTTTTTCTGCATCTTTACATACTCCTGCCGCAGAAGGGCAAGGTGCTTATTCAACTTCGCCACCTCTTCTAGGGTAGGAAAACCAGAGAGACACATTTAGAGAGAGTAACCATCATTTTAAAGGGCATGTCCACAAATAAGGCCAGGCAGCACAGGACTAGAGCCAGAGACTGACAGCCCTCTACAACTTGGCCTGAAAAAACACACATTCGGTTTCCTGAGTTCAGGCTTTATAGCAGCTCATCCCAAAGGCTGCAACAGAGCTACTGTTACCCCAGAAGCTCGGGTAAAATACAGTTCAAAAGTTTTAGCATTGCTGCCAAAAGTACTCCACGCCATGTTCTGAGTAGAGCTTCTGACCATCAATTTCCATTGCTGACTGCAGTGACCCATTATAAGAACCAAGACCGAAGGAAGTAGGGGTGCTAAGAGTGCTGCAGCACCTCCCGGTGACTTGACGGATAAACTGCACATTCTTAGTGAATGTAAAAATAAACACATATTTAAAATGTTCATCACTATAAATCAAAAACATAATTATAATATTAAAACATGTCTCTTTTACTTTTGTTTGGTTATGCCATTATATTGGAGATATTTTAATTTCAATCCAGTTGGAAATTACGTTTAGGTTTCATGAAGTAATTGCTCACAATTTTCAAACGGGCGCAGACCAACCAGACTGATAGCCGTTTACAGCAGGAAAAAATGGCAGCACAGAAGCAAATTTCAGATTTCTTTAACACATCAAAAAGAGCTAAAACTAGCGGGTCAATACCAAAACAGACAGCAGCACCTGCGGTACCTCGGACAAGTCTCTGACGGTGGAGCAGGGGACCAACATTTATCAAGCTCGTGACGAAGAGGAGGCCAACACTACTAGCTTGAGCACCCCAGTGCAAGGAGGGGAGGGGGAGGATGCTAACGTTAGTGGCGGGAGCCAGTGTAGGTTCAAAGAGAAGGGGAGAAAAGCTAGCACCGGCAGCAGCACCTCAGCAGAGAGGATGATGCTAGCTATGGTGGCAGGAGCAGGTGCAGTACCCCGCTGCGAAGAGGAGAGAAAGCTGGCACCTGTTATTCCACTACCGACCAAGAGCGGCCGGAGGACAGTCACAGGCGCCAACACATCCCTACCAGCCTCGCAACCATGCTGTCTCAGGTAGGCATTTTGGGGATGAAAACTTTTCCCGTTCTTTCCAACCTAAGTGGTTTGATAAGTGGGGGTGGCTGCACTACTCGGCAGAGACGGACTGTGTTTTTTGTTTCGCGTGTCTTCAGGCAGTGGATAAAAAGATTTTATCATTGGATCATTATGGACGGATGTTGCTTTTTGGGGTGAAGGGACTTTCTAACTGGTGTAAGGCCACAGCAAAATTCGATTTTACACGAGAAATCGCCAATACACAGAGATGCTATTCGGACACTAGCTGGGTTACAACAAACACCAATAAATGCCCTTCTTTCTGACAATGCAGCCAAAGAACAGCAGACTGCAAGACTTGTCCTGGAGATTTCGTTTTGTCAGTGGTCGCTGTTTTATTATTGGCATTTACTGTGTAAATCTGGCTTTCTCTATGAGCCAGCGCTCAGCTGCTGTTGTGTAACATTTGTGTAAGTCTACTCCTCCTATTTTTTTTTAATTGTTATTGGAAATATTGTGTTTATCAAAGTGTACCATTTATGTCTAAGGGCCATAATCTTTTTAGAAAACATGCAGTGTACAATTGAAAGTATGTATAATTTATGCAGATTTTTTTAATTTTATGTTATTTTACTTTTTTTATGGGTGGCTCTTAGACCATATAACGCCCCCCCCCCCCCCCCCCCCCCAAGTGAAATATGTTCTCACGGCTATAATAAGATCTGGCTAAACCAGTTTGCTTCCTATCAAACTAACTGGCTACCCTTCAACGAGAGCATCCCTACTAAAAGTGCACCAGGCCATGTTCACAGCAGACCTTTTCAGTGTCTTTTTCTTTTGGATTTTCAAATTCACATGGAATTGTATTACGTTGTACTAGGACCTAGCAACTCATGCATGTAAAATGCTAACCCACTCTAGATATATCCTTCTCCTGAAAATAAGCCGACGGGCAACTACTTCACTCAGCCATCAATTACAGCAGTCAATTATTACTTTACATGTCCTTTTTAGCTCGCCGGGACGAGTAATGTCCGGAGAGCTATTGTCGTGCGTCCGCGTCCGTCCGCGTGCAGAAAAACTTTACCCTTGCTTACCCGAGCTTTGTTGTCTTTCTGACAACTCTTGCTATAGTATCAATTACCTACTTTAAACCAAACTTAACAGAAAAATGAACAATTGAACATACAACAATATGGTAACTAGAGGCACTCCTAGGCCCTCATTTATCAAACTTGCGTAGTTTCTGGTGTAGATTCTGGTGTAAATATCAGCATTCGCCAGGTGTCACGTCTGATTTACTAAAAGTGTGTACGTCGCAGATTTCAGTGTAGAACTGGCGTGGAGTTGATAAATCTGGCGGCTGAAACCATTGTAATTTACATGACGCCCCTATAAATTCATGCTCTTTACGACATGCCACTTTACGACATGGACTCTCGAAAGACGGCAAAGAAGAAAGAACTTCACTGAGGAGAAAATAAAAATGATCACGTCCGAGGTGCAGAAAAACAAAATTATTTTATTTGGAAGCCTTAAAAGTGGCATAAAGGGAGCCCAGAAGGCTGCAGTATGGAAAACTATTGCTGCTGCGGTGAACACCATTGGGGTGGAAAACTGGAGAGCAGCAGACGTTTGATTTAATTCATTAATAAATCGAAGCAACTACTAGCACTTATTTGAGTGCGTTCAAGTGCAAAAAAGTGATCGAAATTCGCGTCAGATGCACTTAAGCGTGCAAAGATGCACATTTCTCCTTTGCCCACACATAAAATAAGTGTGCCCAAAAAAAAAATTTCTCGGCCAAAATTATTTTAAGCAGTACTATGGCATCATTAACTTGCCTTAAATCAACTCCTGTGTACTTTACCTAACTTCCAGTCAAGCCATTTATTCAGCCAACTGACCAAACAAAACCAATGTGGCCTATAATGATTAAAAGATAATGAGCAGCAGATAGACCTAACCAGCCTGCCGTGTTAGATTGAAAGAATGTCAGTAATCTGGATAAAAAGCAGACCTCTCAATTCCACCTCTCATCGAGGAATTTTGTTTGTATTAACAACCTCCGCCGAGGAGGTATATGTTTTCGGTGCCGTTTGTTTGTTGGTTTGTTTGTGTACAACATAACTCAAAAACTTATGGCCAGATTTTGACGAAATTTTCAGGGTAGGTGGGTATTAACTCAAGGAAGAGGTGATTACATTTTGGCATAGCTAGTCCAAAGTACTGCTGAGATATACGCCAAAGTTCAAGATTTCAAGTCTTTCCAATGGGCCGGAGTTCCAATCTCCATGCTTTTGGCTTTGCTGCCCCCTGGCGGAGGTTCTGCGCTCTCTAGTTAAAAAAAAGGAGTGCTTTTCTAGTTAAAAATATTTCTTAAATGAAATTATTCTAAGCGGGCCCTGGTTTGAAGCGCTTAAAAATATAGGCTACATGAAGTGGAAACATTTTGTGAAGCATATTGAACGTGAATGCGAGAGAGAGTATGTTTGCATTGCACGCACTAGTCAAATGCACCGAAGATTGGCAATGCTCGTTCAGGCGAATCTTTCTGGCATTTTTCATTAGATAATTGAACGAGAGTGATTTAAAATAAAATCAAGAGCTATGAGCAACATATTTACATTTGAGTGTCTAAATAACCACCAGTGAGTGGAAAACATTTTGTTTAAGCATATAGAACACAAGTAAATTGTTAACGCATTCGCAAGCGGCATCTAACACATTTCAGCAAATCTGTTGCGTTTCATGGTTATTTAAATTTCTAAATGTGACAAACAAAAATGATGTCTAAATAGATCAGACTGTCTGCCAATTTAAAACGTTGGCCTAATTGAGTGAATCAACTGTTTGATTGCAAATTGAGCAAAGTAATTGGGAAGGGGGTGAGTGCAATTGTCGTGATGACTTTGCAGACCTCAACTTTACGTTGTTCAGCACATAATTCGCCTGAATGCGTTTGCCAGATTAGCCTATAATTTTACGTTTGGCCTTGCTGCCTGCGAACAATTAACATGTCCCGTTCAAAAGTAACCAAAATCAAGAGCTATGAATTACTTTTTCAAATTAATCTTAATCAATGATCAAATAAAAAAAATAAGCCACAAATTTGTGCTTGTCTGAACATGTTTGCAAAGTCTTTGCTGAATTTATCTATTCGCCATGTACACAATCAGGTGACATGTCTTGTTCCACTTGGTCTTCTAATGTATGTTGAACAATAGATGATTATTCAAAATTAATTTTAAAGTTTATTGATTAAATTATGTAAATTTGTATGGGAGCGCAAGGAAAGATACTAATTTTGTTTTGGCTTGTCAAAATGGGGTACCATCCATTGTCTACGGACACTACATTTCAGGTATATTCAATTTAATATCAAACAAATGATCCAGATTAATTCAACGTTATTGACTAAAAATAACTTGATTTAATTCACATTCATTAATTATGAATATATTGTATCCTTAGCTATTTGAAAAATGGAGAAAAATGTCATAAGCATTTGGCATAATGGTATGATTTGCACTAAAATGTCATCACATTGAAATTTTACCCTACACTAATCAACATTACTGATATCCACTATGATAATCTTAACATCAATAGTCTCCAATTGGAACATGAACTGACAAAGAACCTCATATACACAGAAAACTTGCAAGATGAAACACTAGTTTCTCCTATTGTTATTGTCTACGGACACTACACCGTACTCAACAAAGTCGAATGCCGACATTTTTTCCTGCTTAAAAGTGAACTGCCACATTTTTCCTCTTTATGAAGCTTAAATCTTGAATTATACAGCATTAAAGTGGGTAACCCATAAATAGCCAAATTTGGCTTCTGCACAAAGGGGGTTAAATTGCAATAACAAAGTGGTATGCTACTCAGTGCAAATATTAATCTATTATTGCACATTTACCTTTCATGTTACTTCTAGTGCTCAAAGTTATTGACAGTTATGCTCAAAGTATTAGCTATGTTGCTAAATTATGACCACTTTGAATATAAAATCATTGTCTACAGACACAACATTGTCTACGGACACTACCAAAAAATTGTATAACGGTGTGTCAATCTCATATGCAAATGCAATATGGATTTCATTTTTACCTTTCCAAGAATGAGTCTAATCATTTCAGTAAAAAAAAAAAAAAACACACAAATAATATTTAAATGATAGCTATTAGGTATTTGTACAGATTGTCTACGGACACTACAACAAATCTTGGACAAATTGCATACTGGTCCTTACGTCTCATTCAGAAAAAAACAACTATTGAGCTACTTACTGCAATGCCATCCACATTTTGTTGATATTTCACACAATATTCAAGTGATTATTGCATTACTGATTTATTGGGGTACATTTTTATCTTAATAATGAATAATTATGAAAAAAAATCGTGTGCATGGCTATTTTGATTCAGGTGACATTTGAGGAATGCAGTCCACCATAAAAACATTTGATCCTGAAAGGATTTAAAAAAAAAACATTATGTCATTGATATTATCAGTAAATGTCTATGAAATAATTATAAAACAAACCTGAAAAGGAAGTTTATCATCACGCTATTATTTAGTTGACACAAATATTTCCCAAAATTATGTAACATAAAATAAAGTAAAAAAGTCACTGTGGTGGTCACGGAATAGATATCTTCATACGGTTTTCGCAGACATTTAGCGTATAAAAATTTCAAGTTGAATAAACTTTCAAGAATCATGACTAATAATTCAAAATTTTTGAAAAAGTAGTACCCTTATGCATTTCAATGAATATACACCTGACTGTGCACATGGCGATTGCGTGCAATGCGAAAATAATTTCTCTCAATTTCACATTCATTTTTTACGAAATATCTTTAATAATACAAACAAAATTCCTCGATGAGAGGTGGAATTCAGAGGTCTGCTATTTATTCAGATTATTCTCCAACACAGCAGCCTGGTTCGGTCTGTCTGCTTCTCATTATTTCTTCTATATCATTATAGGCCACATTTTGGTTTTGATTGGTCAGTTGGCTGAATAAATGGCTTGATTGCAAGTTAGGCAAAGTACATGGGAATTGATTTAAGGTAAACTAACTATGCCCCGGCGATGGAGGCTGTCCAACCTCGCTGGTAATTAGCGGACTTCAAATCACAGTTTTCTTTCCGGAAGCAGTTCAAATGGCCGCATTAGGCATGTGTCATAGAAAAGGTAATGAGCAAGCACGTCTGTCTGCCTCACAGTGGCAGTTACTTTTATTGCGCTTCGAATAATCGCGATTAATCTATTCACTGACAGGTGAAGTAAATTATATTGATTATCGTAGTACAATGGCCCATCAGCCGGTGGGATGCATTAAGCAGCAAGTGAATATTTTGCCTCCAATGTTGATTTGTTGGAAGCAGGAAAAATGGGCAACCGTAAGGAGTGAAAGAATGACTAGGGCCACATTGGGATGGCTGAAAGACTGGGTCAGAGCATCCCATAAACTGCGGCTCTTACAGACGTGTCGGTCACAATCAAGGTGCATTACAGCTTTATTCGATGTTATAGTCTTATAACATGACTATTTAATATGTAAATAGCACATTACAAGTAGTTTTGGGTTATACTTTTTGTGAACGCCACAATGGTGTATTGATACTTGATGCTAGGCATTTTTGGGTGACAGCGTGGATCTGGTGATGCTGCCTTGTAATCTGGAATTTTAGCGTTATGACGAGTCACCAGGTGTTAATGCTTACTTTTGTGTTTATTCTTTGTTTTGTGTGGTAAACCTGCTATAGCTTGAACATTTATTTGTAACTATATATTGTTTTTGGTATTTTTTTGTAACAATGGTAAAAAATCAAAATTGGAGTGAAATATCCGAAATGGCGTGCATTTATTGAAATTGTGCATTTTGTTATAGAATTTCACCAATTTCAACATGAATCACTGTATTATTACCCAGTGTTGAATAAACTACCTTATACAACAAGACCATGTCTCATTTTGATTACCAAAGGATTGGCATTTATGGTATAGTGAGCTTTTTAAGCGCATAATGCATGTGTTTTCATCACAACCATTCAAGCAGGAAGACAGTCGATCTGCCAAAAAACTTGTAGTGTCCATAACGTGTTCTTATCTCCATATAGAGCCAACAGCATTTATGCCAAGGGGTTATCTTTTCACATTGTGTGAAGCTAGATGAGAAGATACCTTTTGGTCATAAATGCAGCTCAACCTTATACCTTTCCTTATAGTAGGGAATAGGGGTGTCAACGTTTACAATTTTTTCTACACGTGTACACGGGACTACTAACCCACGTGTACCCAGTTACACTTTCGGAGATTTATGAGCTTTTTTTTATCTGAGTTGCACTGTAAAACCACAGAAAGTAAAATAAGTTGAAAATAAAATCCTCCATCATTTTGACAGATAAGAAAACATATAAGTGAAAGCTGAAAAAGGTTTAACCTTCTTTTTTAATCACTGTTTTAACTATTGCTCACTTTTGTACTTTTTTTTTTTTTAAAGTGCAAACTGCATCCCTCTCTCGCAACGGGAGCTGCGTCTGAATTTTAATATGCATCTCATAGTAAAAGTAATCTGGAATTGGCGAGAGAAAGCAACTCAAAAAGAAGCCAAAGTCAGCTGAAGTGAGAGGAAAAAACTTCACCTTTATATCCACAAAGTTAAACAAGAGCACGGCCAACGGTGCATAATACGCCCGTCATGAACATGGATCAGGAAGTGGACAGACAACATGATACCAATATCCAGCAGACAACAGCCCCATGTGACCTTTGACCTTTGTCCGTGACCTTGACATTGGAGGGAGGGCCGTAAACATGGTACGCGACACTCCGCACAGTGATGGTACACGTGTGTGTGAAATATCATGGATGCATCTCAAGCG
This sequence comes from Gymnothorax reevesii, assembly GCA_029721435.1. NCBI lineage: Eukaryota > Metazoa > Chordata > Actinopteri > Anguilliformes > Muraenidae > Gymnothorax > Gymnothorax reevesii. The sequence continues at coordinate 67,179,334 of CM056578.1, read as the reverse complement.
GTTGTGAAGTTATGCTCCGGACAAGCCCCATCTGGGCCCCATGTGACATTTGACCTTTGCCAGTGACCTTGACCTTGACCGGGTGAATGAAATCATGGTGCGCGTGTATGTGAAGTATCCCGAATGTAGCTGAAGCGGCTCAGGAGTTATGCCCCGGACAAGAAATTGCTAACAGACAACAGACGGACGGACGGACGGACGAACAGACGGACGGACGGACGGACGGGGGGTGATGACATAATACGTCCCGTCTTAAGACGAGCGTATAATAATAATAATAATAAAAATAATAATAACAACAAGAGCAAGAGCACCGCCAACGGTGCATAATACGCCCGTCATGAACATGGATCAGGAAGTGGACAGACAACATCTGGGCCCCATGTGACCTTTGCCATTGACCTTCACCTTGGAGGGAGGGCCGTAAACATGGTACGCGACACTCCGCTCAGTGATGGTACACGTGTGTATGAAATATCATGGATGTATCTCAAGCGGTTGAGAAGTTGTGCTCCGGACAAGCCCCATCTAGGCCCCATGTGACCTTTGACCTTTGCCAGTGACCTTGACCGGGTGAACGAAATCATGGTGCGCGACACAGCGCCTAGTGATGGTGCACGTGTATGTGAAGTATCACGAATGTAGCTCAAGCAGCTCAGGAGTTATGCCCCCGACAAGAAATTGCTAACAGACAACGGACGGACGGACAGACGGACGGACGGGGGTGATGACATAATACGTCCCGTCTTGAGACGGGCGTATCATAAAAAGTAGAGGGGGACTCTCACAATTATTAACTAAAATTGGGGGAAAAAAATGTGTTTTCTTCCTCTTCTTTAGACGCAAGGATGCGTGATCAGGTCGTGAAAAGCCGACAGAACACCAACCAACAATATAATGTTCAACAACACGCAACAATATAGGCTAAAATAACAAGCCATTAACAGTTTTTGTTTTCAGCTGCACGACATGTGCACATGGAGAAGATGATGAGCGCAGCGCTCTTCTCAAGTCCTCCGCAGCCTATTCTTGATGTGGTGCGACACTGGCTGTGGCTTTTTTTTTTTTTTTAATATATCAAGGTAACATTGCGCCCCATGCATCTGAATGCGGATATCTGCACTAGTGGGAACATTTAAGTGTATTGTCAGTTAATGTTATTATCTGTAGCTTTCAGGCAATAGTATCACCCCTAAAAATAGGCGACTATATGTATTGGTGAGAAATGAATGAGGAGGAAAAAAATGACGTGTACACGGTTATTGATTTTTCTAAACAGTTATGATTTGCTATCTGTGTAACCGTTTACACGTGTAGATGTTGACACCCCTTGTAGGGAATAACCATCTGTCACGGACACAACGTGTGTAGTGTCCGTGACACAAAGGATACCGGCTGTCAGTTTAGTTCCCATGTCCATATACATCCATTAATATACCATGTGTATAGGAATGTTCTTGAACAATGTTCTTTTTTATCAAATAGAGCACAACATGTTAAAAATCTAGTGAAACAAAGACGATTAATTTATGGTAGTGTCCGTGACATAAAATATACGCCCTGACAGGCATATGTTAAAATGCTCATTTCTGCAAAACTACAAGAGATTTGCACCTGAAATTTGGAGGTTAGTAGCACAAACGTGTTTGCTTAGCATTAACAGTGTTTTCAGGTTTTTGGGGCAGAGAAATAATTTTCATGACAGTGACATACCATAGAGCACCCTGATTGTGACTGACCCGAAAGTGCTCCTATGTTGCAGTGGCGAGCACCTGCCAATAGAGGTCCAGGGAAGGAAAACCAATGAAACAGCAACTGGGTCGTTAATGGCAAAGGTTCTTTGATACAAGTGGGGAGCGAATGCTGACCTGCGTGGTTCAATCCAACAGAAGAGTAACTTTAACTTAAACTGCAGAAACTTTAATAGAAAGGTATCAGAACATAGTGCACCACAGTTTGCAGCGCATAGAGCGGCAACACCGCATGCCGACCCCTGCCCAGCACCGGCAGCACATTCAATGTATGGGCACGTATCAAAACTCCATGATAAAATGGAAAAAGGTGGCCTGATCTGATGAATCACATTTTGTTTTACATCATATGAGTGGCCAGGTGCCTGTTGCTTACCTAGGGAAGACATGGCACCTGAATGGTGCAGGCGGTGTGATACTTTAGGCAACATTCTGCTGTGAAACCTTTGGTCCTGTCATTCATGTAGATGTTACTTTGACACATACCACCTCCCAACACATTTTTGCAGACCAAGCACACCCATTCATGAAAACCCTCTTTGAGCAGGATAATGCACCCTACCATACTGCAAAAATAGTTCAGTAATGGTTTGAGGAACACAACAACGAGTTCAAGGTGTTAGCTTAGCATCCAAATTCCCCAGATCTCAAAGATGTCAGCCAAGATCAGGGTGTCCAAAACACATGTAGTGTTGGAAACGAAAATGATAAAAAAATTGCTGTTACATGTTAAAATAACCATTTTCTGATCTCTATTTGACAAAGTTTTAAAAATTCATATCATTTCTTATATAAGTATACTCATGCATTTTAACTGTTACTTAATTTATGGTCTGGTCAATGTCACATGTCATTGTCATTTTATCCCCCCCTCTCTGGTAGACACTGATTTAACAGACAGTAACGAAATGGAAATCTTATGGATTACTACTTTACACACATTCATTTCAATTTTCAAAGTTCAAAACAAATTGAAATAAAATATGGTATTAGGAGGTCACAAAGCAAACAACCTAATAACATTTGTATTGTAGACATTGATAATAAATGATCTCACAAATTCATAACAGTGTCATATGTACAATTTGTAGTGTCCGAAACACAAAAAAATCATTCAGTTCAATCATTCCCACTCTACACATCATACGGTGAAAACTATCTGCAATAAGTCCTTGAAATTTGGAATACCTCATCTCTGTATATATCTTCACACATTGGCATTAAATTCTGCATCAATAATGAATCATCATTTTTGTGTGTTTTTGCAAGCAATCGAACACCCTGATCTTGACTGACATGAATGCAATTGAGCATCTGTGGGATCTGCTGGACAAACAAGTCTGATCCATGGAGGCGCAGCCTTGCAACCCACAGAACTTGAAGGATCTGCAGCAAACGTCTGCGTGCCAGATACCACAGCACACCTGCAAATGTCCAGAGTTCATGACTTAATATGTCAGGGCAGTTTTGGCAGCCTATGGGGGATCAGAACAATATTAGGCAGGTGGACATAATGTTATGGATGATCGTGTATTCCGCGACACGTGATTGCACGATGCAAGTGAATGGGGAGGTAAATTTCAAATGCCCCCTTCTTGTCACAGAGGCACAGAATCTGAGTCAATCACAAAATGTATTGTACACATTGGCAGCTACATAAAGCATAAAACATCTGCCTGGAACTTGCTGGTCATTTCATTGGAAGAATATCTAAATATTCCAGTGTATTTAAATTAATATTAACAGGCAGAAAAAACAAACAACGCTGTCCCAGGATTTCCAAGCTTCCGAAATACAAGAGGCCTGCTTCCAGTTTCCTTTTCTTGAACTCATCATTTACAGAGAATAGCTGAGGAGGCAGTTTATGCCCCTCCTATTTTGAGGCCCAAACATTTCCTGCTAGTCTCTGCGCTCAGCACTGACCAGAAGGCATGTGATTGGGCAATTCTGATAAAGTCTGAAAAATAGCAGGGCGTCTGGGGACTGCAGCCCCTCTCGAAACTCTTGGGTTTTCAAAATTTTTCCATTAAAGAGTACAAAAGATTTTTACTTTCATGATATCATTTTTAGTAAAAAACATAAGCAATTCTGATCATTTTCCCCACCTGACAACATGGCAGACTCCTGGTAAAACTTGTACCACAGACTTCTGTCACTATTATGGCTTAACCAGTCAAAATTTGTCACTCTTAATGTGCATGAACATCAACACTTACACAAAGAGAGTCAGTCTCATGATGCATCCATGTGAAATGGATGCGAAAAAAACCACTGGTGTTAGGTTTTTGTTAGGACTTTTATTTCAGTATTTCCCACATATGTGAATTGACTATGAACGTACACATCCCATAACTACAAGATATACTTTTGATTGTATTAAAGGGGACCTAATATGCTATTTTTCCAAGTTTATATTTTGGTCTTTGACTCCCCTAGAGTACTCCTGATCACGCAAAGTAAAAAAGGGTACTTATTTTGCTCATACTGCCATCCTCAAAAAAGCCCATTTGTAGTCCATAGTAGTCTCTGCCTGAAACCCCTTGTTGGGGTGGCTTTGCCGCTATGGCCCCAACTCCCCGTGTGCCCACTTTCTTCTGACTGGCCAGCTCTGTGGAGGGCAGATCTAGGCGGGACGAGACAGCAGAACGCAGTTTTCCTGGTCCGGAATAAAAAGAGTGAAACTGACGGGAATCGACAGGCATATTCTGCAATCTAACGCAGTACATGTGTATCTAATGAAATTAACTTGTTCTAATAAACACAACGGCAAAAGTGGTGGACAGTGCGAATATCTGGCAGCTCAAGCACAAATTTGCCATCAGCTACAGTTTGCTACAGCAACAGTTGGGGAGTACAGCAGTTTTACTACTCCGTAGCTCGGATGCAGGGAAAGCTAGAATCCACCCCATATAGACACATTTGCAGAATGGGTCGACATACCCATGTGTAGGCCGGAGACCGTAGAAATCCGGTGGGTATGAGTTTAGAGGGAAACATGGACAGTGAGTAGCAGCTAAAAGTGGACCAACAGCTTATGGACTGCTTCGGTATGTATTAGGACCTGCTGATTTGTGTGCATAGCTGTGGTGTGTTGTTAGCAAGAAGAAACGAACAGCTTCCGCGCTGGTATATGACGGAGAGGCAAAAGCTCCAAGCTACACGGCCTTTTTCAGAAATTGAAATTGAAAATGGGCGCATTATGGATAGCGTGCGAGAGCTAGAAAGAGCTCCGGTTATGTCATGAACATAATACAGGTTTTACAGACCATAAGTTCCGTCTGTGTGAACCGTTGCTTATGTAAAGCTAGCGAATCAATCACTTTTACAGGAAAGAATTTAATATTCAATCGATGGCAATCCAGCGTTTGTTATACCAGACCATTATACCCTGTGCGCTTCCCTATTGCTTTCACCGGTAGTATCAGAGAACTTGCCCAGACATTGGAGATGTACCAGGCTGACCCCGGTCATGGATAAGTAAAGCGATCGTTTCATAAGCACCCAAAAACGCACCCCAAGCTCTGCAAAATCTACGTCTGGTCTAACTGCAGCCCAACTCGGCAGACACATACAACACCTCTCCATTTAGCTTCAACTGTAGTGGCTGTAGTGTAGTTATGATGAAACTGTCACATTGATGCTTACCGTAACACAAGCATACCGATCATAAATGCTGCATACAAGTTAACTAGAAACATAAATGAAAAAACCAGCAAAGGAAGTACTCGCACACCAAACAGATGGGCAGAAACTGTCTGATATGAAAGCAGCTTTATGGCTTTACAGGTTTTACAGACAGCAAGTTCTGTTACTGTTCACAGTTCTTTCTAATTTGGATGCTTGGATGCAAAAGTAAACGGACAAGTAGCTTCTGGAGAGATACTGACAAAATTGCACCTCAAATGATCTGCGGTTCTTCTTTTGTATTTCCAAAAGTGTAGACGCTACTAAGGCATAGTATGATCTGCCGTTGTTAGAGCCTGCTAGAATTGTTTCCTGTGTGGGCAGGTCCAGCGCAGTGGTTGGCTCAGGCTAGGTCTGTACCAACTGGACGGCACAACCTGACGTCAGGTTTTGCCGAGATCTCGTAAAGATCTCGGGAGGGGCTGTTCAGCGAGGTAATCACGCAGACAAAATCACGTTCTTGGATTTCGGCAAAATCCCCGTATTGTAGAAACTTTTCATAAGTTGAGCATGGACAACCAACATTATAACATTACTAATATATATTAAAAGAAGGATCAGCATGTGAGGTCCCCTTTAAAAATGTCAATCATGATAGTAAAACTTATTTCTGCTTTTCATTTGTGCAGTGTCTTTGTATCCTATGTGAAATAAATTACAAATTATTTACAAAGGAAGTAATAAAAATCATTAATATTTTAGGTTTAAGACCAGACCTTTATCAACTTCGCACAAGTATGATAGATTAATTTTGTTGATAAGCAGTCCCTTTGTGGAAAACTACCTTTTTACTTTTCTGCTTGTGCTCGTTTTACTAGTACTGCTTGTGAAGGAGAAAGCGTTGAGTAGACTACGGTTACTGGAGGGCTTTTAAATGCTACCCCAGACAGAATGTTGCAGCAAATGTTGAAACTCCAACTGCAGCAACAGCAGTAATCAAAAAGTAATGTTCCATACATGGTAGTCATCATTAGCTAGTATGCATTTGCCGTATCTTTATTTACTAGCGGCTGAATCACAATCAAAGGGAGCTCATGTACTGACCATCTGTTATGTGTATTTCAATAAAATGTGTTTTACCCAAGAGTGTATCAAATGTGTTTAGAAAATACAACGTTGCTGCATGTTGCTAACTTGAAATTTTCAGGCGGATTGGGTAAAAACTTGCGAATTGGCACCGTTTTTCGTCTTCTCAACGAGGCATTTTTTCTGTGTTATACCGGTGCATTTTTTCTCTCGACTGAAATGGCTATAAGGTATAGTTAAGTTTTTTGTACTTCATAATGTATTGATAGTTTCCACAGGTTCAACCCAAAGAAGATAACGGAATAGAAGTTTTTTTGGGGTCACTTAGTATCAAGATTTGTCCGATTTTGCTGTTTTCCCAAATATGTATCACGTTATGAAATTTGAAAATACTAATTATGTCCCAATTTACTATATGGCAGAAAGAGAATAAAGATACTGAGGCACATTTTTCTTGCTTGTTTATGGGGGAAATATAAATAAGAATATCCAGTACAAATTTCAGTTGATTATGTTAACTATCGTTATCTTAATGACTTAAAGACTCTCGGAATCACCTGTTCACGAAAATCCTTGTAGTGTCTGTACACCATCTTCTATGTTGTGTTCTTGACAAGGAATAAACACCAGTTATGTTGTGTTTTCTGTTTACTGACTTTGTAACTTTAAAGACTTAATAGGAACACCAAATATTGGATTGGGCTTGCTGGAGACATGTGTTTATGCCTGTCGTGTAGTGTCTGTACACCAGTTTTATGAAGTGCCTATTCACCTGGCACGCAGCGGTGAATAGCATGTGTTTTGTCACATCTCTTTTTTAATGCAAAAATAAGATGAATTTCTATAATATTTTCTTTGATTTCTGGAAATTTCACCAGTGTTGCATGTATACTGTCATGCTGGAACGGTCCAATATGTGATCTCAAAATTCAAATCACAAGAAATTATCTTCATTGGGTGTTTTACATGTTAATGCGGGATGGTTACTTATTAGAATACTTTCCATTTAATCATGAAAATATTTATGCTTGAAGGCTTTGGTGGTGTAAAAGGCTGCACCGAACAACTCACAGCAGAGTAGTGTCTGTACACCACAGAGTTCTTCGGTTATGGTGGGATATTGGGTTCTTTTTCCACAAGAATGTGATTAAATTGCTGTGTACAATTCAGAGTGGTCCACTCTTGATGATCTAAGTCACACAAAGATGATGTAATATATTTGTGTTGAGTTTAGAATTAAAAATTGCTCTCAAAAGTTTTATACAAGGTACATCACATTAAATCTTAGAAATATGCCAGTTTTTATATAATTGCTTGTTGTAAAAGATACTTATGTTTTTGTCTTTCCTTTGCTTACTCGCTGAAAACTATTGTTAAGGCATTAACAACTATTGTTAGTTGTAAGTGTTATGCTGTTATGTAGTGTCTGTACACCTCACAATCAGAAATTACATGCTCCTGTTATGGATTAATAGACATTGTTTACAATAGCACTGTAGATTTCATGTTCAAGACAGCTTTCAGAGGATTTATCAATATGAAAAATGCATAAATACATGAAATAAATTCAGTAATTCTGATTACAATTTGTTTATGTACCTAGAAAAGAATGTTCATTTGTGTACTTTTCAACTTTAAGACAGTATCACAATCAATAATTTTGCTTTATTGCACGGCTACCTGGCTTTTTAAAACATATATGACATCTGCACTTCTAATACTTCAAATACAGTGTCAATGTATAACCTCGATGTATAATTTCTACCTTGATAACTAGGAGTGTTGTCACACTGTAGTGTCTGTACACCGCTGATTACCAAAAAGTGTCACCATATGAAATGCATCGTATCTTTTTAATAAATAGAGTTAATACAAAAATGTTTTAGGGTTAATTGCGCAAATTTGTGGTGTTTCATATAAATATGACAGTTAATCCATAGCACACATTTACAAATTTACCAAATTTACTTTGCATCAAAGCTAATGTTATACTGCTTAATCAGAAAATGCAGTCATTTTTACTTGATTTTTCTTTGTTGAGGAGCTATGAGCACACCAATAGTGCCTTCTGTTCAGGTCCCCAAAGTAACCCCAATTTTCACCCTAGCATAGGCTCTGCGGCTTTTTTTCATTTGTGTTTGCTGAATAGAAATCAGGCTGGATTCACCATAAATTCATTACCAACTGCAGTTAGTACCTTGCCAAATGTGGAAAAACGCTAAAAAGCCACCTGCTCAAACCCCCGTATCTCCAGGAGCACACCTTGGATTTTCTTCTATTTTTTTTTTTTACTGATTCCTCTATTATAGTAGAAACACTACAAATATACATGGTAGTATTATAATTGATGTTTTCAGCAGAGCTGATATGTGGCTTTCAACCCTGAAAATTCCGTTCATCTACCTACATCGCAAACATAGTTATGAGGACTCAAAAATGGCAGAAAAAAATGAAGCTCTCAAATTTCGACTTGCACCCGTGTACTTCAAAAGTCAGTAACTCGAAAAATTTTTGCCCGATCCAAGAAAAATTTGGCATGGCTTCATTAAATATGTTGTAGTTACTGTAGGCCTGTCACGATAACAAATTTTGCTGGACGATAAATTGTCCCAAAATTTATTGGAATAAATGATAATATTGTCATTTCGGTGCCATTTTTCAAATATAATGATATTCTAAAAAAATGCAAATTCACCCTTTTTAAAGATCCATGAGCTCCTAGGTTTTAGTGATTATTATCCAATGTATATGGAAGCCAACAAACACATGCAATATTTCATTTCTAAGTCAAGTCAAAATTAGTCACCAGCTCCAAAATGGCAGAGAATTTAATCTGCCACTTTTGCACTCAGATAAAAGTCAAATAACATTTATTGAAAAAAGCCAATATATCAATAAAATCATCTACTTCACATTCAACTCCAAAATCATCACAAAGTCACATGCCCATGGGATTTTATGAATTTAGACAACCCTGAATGTACAGTGTAATAGCAAAAATGAAAAATAAGAAAATAATCACTATAGATACACGCCACTAATAAATCTTTTTTCTTTATCCAATCATCTGTAGAAACCATCTAAGAGTTTTGTCAGTATTTTCAACTTCCAGTTATTGACTAAAAACAATCCTAATGGAACTCCTGGAAATATGCATTACATATTACGCATTACATATTAACCTAGAGAAAAAGCCAAACGACAACAGAAAACAGTGTCACTAACTGGCCACAATCGCCTATATTCGGTGTCCAGTGACACTCCATTTACATGAAAAAACAAAAGTCAAACTATGAGGAAGGGCTGAAGCACCTTTAATATTAGCGAACGATACCTCTAACTTTTACCTTTACGACGCGATAGAAAAGTTAGTGGTATCGTTCGCTAATATTGCAAAAGGTCATGGATTAGCTGGGCAGCAGATTAAATAACCATGATTTATCTTTGGAGCTAGACGCCCAGCTGCGTTAGCACTGATAATCCGTGCGTATGCTGGCCACAGTAACCAATTAATTCCGCATCACCGAAGTCAAAATGTAGGGTGATAATGCTTCATATTAAAGTGTGCGGAAGTGAGGTAGGAAAATAAAGGTCCATCAGGTTTGTTGGTAAGCTTACGTAATGCCAAGTTATGGTTTGACTGGCCAAACTGGTCATTAATGGGAGCTGGTGAAGGTGCGTTAGAGAGCTAAGACGAGCACCACTCGCACTCCCGGGGGATACTGATACACACTGAACCAACCACGCAACTAACCAGCGGTGTACAGCATTTGTCTCGACGAGTTACACAAAGGGACGCAGCAGTGTCCAGCCGTCAACCACTGAACCACCGCTGAAACTTCGGCTACAAGACTGCTTCATCCTCGCTCCACTAGCCGAATGGGCTGCACAAAATACAGGTAGGCCAATACGGACTTTTAATTATTATTATTATTATACTACAAGCCATCTGTCTTCTCGAATATCCGCAATATCTAAGTTGTTTCTTTTCCGCAGTGTTGAAACTTGCCGCCGCGGCCCCTGCCCACACAGCATGACATTAGACCGGTGTGCCTTACCTGGCTAATTTGAAAACGGAAGTTCTGTAGAATGCATCATGCCTAAGATCAATTCAGTTACGGAAATACTAAAAGTTGGAATGCTGTAGATATGAAATCGGATTTTCATGACTGAAAAATCCGAGTTTTATTTATTTTTTTAATTTTGAAGATAAAAAAGCGGAATTCCGCGAATTAGCGGAAAAAATCACATCCCTGAGACAAAGAGTGAGTGATTGACAAGACGGTTCACTCCACGGAGGAGCAAGGAACCGCGAGTAATCAGTCAAGATCAATGCACTGGAGTTAACTCTCTTGACATCCAGTGTCTTTGATAAATGAAAATTATCGACCCCAGAAAACTTATCGACCTCATTTTTTGTTATCGTTAGATTAATTGATTTATTAATTATCGCAACAGGCCTAAGTTACTGTGTTAAAAAATTTCAGCTGATGTGGAAGAGGTCACGCAGGAACTTTTCTCAGAATTTGTTGATTTAATATGGAATGACCCTATTGCGTAATGTTAAAAACCAGAGAAGAAAAAATGCTCTTTCCGAAGTGCAGTTTCATTTGCAAACACTTGTTTTGGATTTAACTGTGGTGAGAGAGTGAATGATGTTGCTGAATTAACATTACTGTCTCACAGAATAAAACTGAACGGTTGGCATCTTTTTCAACCTTGGATAAGCCTGGTTTGCTGTTTTTTCATGAGCTCTGCGATGTTACATCGTCCTGAGTTCAGACTCACTGTGTCCGGGTTTATTACAGTGATATAGGAAACTCTAGGTCTTTATCTGTGCTTATTATTCATAAAATATATGTTTATGTTGATGTATCTTGTTAGTGGTAGTTTGGCATCTCGTTGTTTTGTGTGGGAAATACAGAAAGTAGAATAATCACTATCATATCGATATCATGTGTTTAACAATTAGTGCAAATATTCAAACAGCATTTTAGGCTCATTCTAATAGTCCTAGAGAGTAGACATAGCTAGGATAAGTAAAAAAATATATACAAACAGAGGGACTTCTACAAACAATGTGGAATTTATTGAGTCATAAAGTTGTACATTAGCTAACCTTTTTACAGGTAAGCTAGCTTAGTTCACTGAAATGCTATCATAAGCCATACCTATACAATAAAAAATTAATTCAAAGAAATGTGAAACGTTAGCAATAACCTTAGACAAATTAGTATCCCCTCACGCTCCCCTGTAACTCCAAAATACAGACCAAAAGTGTAATCGTCACTCAAGGCAAAGGAAGAAGAGATTGCGAGAAGACAAGTTGACAGTCCATGCTTCTATACCTCAGTAAATGCAACCAGAGACTACGGCTTATCAACCGCTCTTCCATTCCAAAACTGGGAATGACACGTTACTATGGAACTCATCTATGTTCTCATAAAGACAAGTCCCAACAAATGGCTTTATTAATAAAGCCACGGAGTTTGGAAAATAAGTCAGAAAACATTTTTTCACTGTGGGGATGAAAAAGTCAGAATTTCCAGCTATAGTTGGAAAAATCACATGCCTGTGCCCAGAGAATCACAGGAAAACCAATGCCATCTTGCACCAAAAAAAACTACAGGGCAATAAAAGTTATAAAATTAAATGCTACTACCCAGGCCATACTCATTATCATTAAAAAATGAAAAGTACTACCGACGTGAAAATTTTATGCAACCTCTGATGTAAACATCTGCTCAATATAATGAAAACAAAAAAAAATTGAGTTTCTCTCATGCATACTTTGTAGAAAGAAAACTAACAATGAGAGATAAAACAATGTAAATAAACAAATCTCCCATTGCAAGAGACAATAAATCCAATGATGAAACTGAGAAATTTAATTGATTTTGGAAAAACATCTAGGCCCGGTTGTTCAAAGCTTTAACTTTAACCAGTGATTAAGTTTAAACCACAGTATCTATATCTCTAAATGAAAGCCCAGATGTTTGTATGTTTTTGATGTATACGTTTCCCTTTGATTAATTTAAGTAGTGAAGAGCATTAGCGAGAATCTTATTTTGAGAGTGGTCATAATGTCAGGTGTATAGCACTAACCAGCCGTTAAATTAACGAAGCTTTGAACAGCCGGGCCCTGCTCATTATGAATCTTATTCCAGCAAAAAAGAAAAAAAAGGTTGGGATGTGAAAAAAAAAAAAAAAAAAGTTGAAGTGTGGTTTATGCTAAAAAAAATGCCTGTGGCGGAACAACTCATAGCAAATTATTTTCATTGTCAACAGGTCAGTAACATGATGGGGTATAAAAAAAAATCATCCCCGAGGGCCTCCGAGAGGCTCACAGCCTGTGATCAGGTATTTGAATACCAGCCACGCATTACGAGGTATGGAAGGAGGTCCGCACAGGTGATGCAAAAACTGGCGCAGCCTCACTGAATACAGTAGGTTAAGCCGGTAAATTTTTTTTTTTTGGGAGCGACAACTTCTGCTCAGCCAGGCGCAGGTAGTTGTAGGAGGTAAATTGTCTGCCAACTACGTCATATTCCGACCACAGTGTGCAACTGCATAGTATAAAGAAACGCAAGTCGCAGAAATCATGAGCCTCAGCATCTTCCTCCCGAGTCGATGGAGCAGGTGGCTTCGCAGTGGGCGAAATAGTTAGGCTGTGTTCAGCATGGGGGAAAGAGGAAAAGACATATATATAAATCCGGTAGCTAAGAATTTACTATATGCCAAAAGATTTCATCCCATTGCTACACAATTGGGGGGGAGGGGTGGGGGCATCTCTTGGAGCTGCAGCTCCAGTTTTATGAAAACAGCTTCACCAAGGTTCATGTCGGAGTAAGGACCCAAGGTACTTACGGACGTTCAAGCTGTCATTCTCCCTACAAGGAGAGCAGGGGTTTAAAACTTGATTCATTGTCTGGTCCCTCCGATAAAACAATGGTGAAATTAATCATTATCGCACTGTGCAACAAAGAGAGTTCGGTTTTTGTTCAGATGAACAAATGGTTTGAAACTAAAAACAATATCCATTTTAATGGGATTTTAATATAGCTACATGGTGTCAATGTCAGCAAAACTCAATAAAATAAAACAAAAAAGTCTACATTGCGTATATTTGTAAATTATGGCCATCATCAAAAAAATATGATTTTGAGGCCAATAATAACAGTTAATCATACCTATCGGCGATTTTCCGTGCCTTTACAGTTAGAGACCGCAATTTAACCGCAATTAAGAGTTTCAGCAAGTATGCAGTGCACTAGCCACAAATAGGAAGGTTCTTACAAAACATCTCAAAAAGTTTCTATCCAGTGGTTGTTGCAAAAGTTTCCGAACGGTTTCAAATGTTGAAAGTGCCATCTGTTCGGGTCAGGCTCTCTTGACGTTCGTGGTAAATTTTTTGGGCAGCGCTCCAGAATAATGTCCTCTCTGCTGATCTGAATTGATAGATGGCTTCCTAAGTACCCAAAATGCAAGGCTTTGTCGGCACAGCTGACCGGGAACAGGAATTTGCATGGTAAGAAGAAATTTTAACAATGTTGGCCACACCAAAGGCGGGGATTTTCACAAAACGAGTAAATAATTACTAATATTCAAGAGAGACTTCATACCCAAGAAGTATGAAAACCACACATTTTAGGGCCGATTCATACAGGTTCCATTCATTCCAATTCCATTGTTAATAGTGTTAAGCAGATTCGCTAACTCCATCATTACATGCAATACCACCTCATACACCACTTGACTGCGAAACACAGCTATCAAGCTAACCGTTAGCTTCACAAAATAGAGAACGTCTCAAAACAAAGCAGAGGTAAATCGGGTGTTGCACACTTCAACTTTTTCGCTAAAAAAAGATTCACGACTACCACACTGTAATATGCATCCGCCATTGAAAGAACGCTATTTCATCAGCAGCCCAAAGTAGGGCAGTGTAAATATGAACAGATAGCCATTATTTCTCCTACCTTCAGCCATGTTGGGTCGGGGACTGCCTAATGTTCTATCGCGAGAGGACGAAGGAGACTGGAGCGGGAGCTTTCCAATCGCCCTGTGGTTGCTGTTGGCTCATTCGAGATCATCCGCCTCTTGCCTGGAATGTAGACAAAATCGGGCGGCAGCAGTAGGGGGAGGTGACAAAAAGCTGGAATCAAGTCAGACAGTCTCCGCTTCGGAGAGGTATGACGTATGAAGGGCTAAGTGTATCCCACAATGCATCAGGATTTTTTCGCTGAAAGGAAAGAGTGTGTTTTAGATAACGGGCAAAAAAAAAATGCTCTTATGTTAATAAAGTTATGTAAAGCTTCCATTACTGGCCAATATGCTCAGAGAAAATTTACCAACTGCTATCGAATAGCTTGCTTATTTACTGATATATTTATAAGCTAATTTGTCGCTGTTTTTATGAATAATTCTTAACAATGTTGTAATTTTTGTTTTTTCAATGTTTGGGTCACTAACTAGGCCTTGATACACATAGTTATTCTGAATGTAGAACTTTTGAATGTCACTCTTGAGTCACTAACTCACAAACTCCTCAATCTCAAGTTAGTCCCAATGTGAGAAACTCACTCATGAACAAGTGGATGAATGTTGTACATGCTCTGGAATTTGAAGGTGTCAATGAATAATATATGACCACGAGATTGTAATAGTGATGGGAATTCTAGCTCAGCATGGTTTGCCAGGACAATGGACATTTCCAAAGTGCGCCTGTTAGCTCTGTCCCCGTAGCTACTGTTGGTACACCCCCACAAGCTATGCAGCTTAGTTCCATAATAGCAAAAAATTAAATCACCATATTGTTTTGAATAATATAGGCTCTGTTTCTTGTTGAATGCATCTAACTTGTCCAAGACGATTCTACAGAGAGGCCTTAACTATTTTACTCAAGGATATGTGCACAAAATCAGGTTTTTTTTGTGGTATGGATGGAGATGTCAGATCCATAGTGAAGTGCTGGCCATTAATGCAGGTAAATCAAACCCCTCATCAGCTGACTGTTTCATGTTGAAATCCCAGCAGACAAAATAGTGCAATCTTACTACAGCTGTAAAGCAGGGTGAGTAGTTTTTCATATGGATGGATTATACTATCGTTGGAGTTTTCATTTTGGCTACATGCATTTGTCAACAACACGTCATACCGCCAGCTGACAATGTCTGACTAGTTTTGTAAGTACTAAAGTGTTACTGTCATTAATGCTTCTCTTGTACAGCTCATTTAGTTTCATGTTACCTCAAAGCTATGTGCAAACTTGGCACTCAGTTTAATAGATTAACAATGATACAAATAAGGTATTTCAAGCGGATTTTGTCTTCATTATAACCAAGTCATTTCTCCGTTAATTTTACACCACCCACTTTGTACAAACATTGGGAAATCAAGTTGCTCGTCGTTCACAAGTTGCTCTTAGTTCAAGCTAATGTTAGCAGAGTGTTAGCTACCGATGTCGCCAGCTGGAAAATGAAGCTGCAAAACTTCACCAGTTTACTTAAAGCTGGCCATATAGGGCCGTATCTATGAAAGGTGTCTGTCTATTATCCGTGTGTAGCATTTAAATATGACTTAGACGCTTCTAGCTAAACGTGTGTTTTAATCACACCCTACGAAACACTCTAAACAGCTGATAGGGTATCTGTGTCTACCAATGCCCGTCTAACCTTGATGACCTCAGTTCAATCTGTTAAATGGGATTTGACTGGCTGCTGGATTGCGAACAGGAATATGCGTTCCGGTGTTCTGTCAAATTTTGCTACCTATCAAAATATGCTACCTTGCGGTTTTGCGCTTGAACAAACCTAAAATCTTGGGCTGTTTCTTCGCTCATATCTTAAGAATCTTCAAAAATCATAAAAGTAGTTTTTTTTTTCAGTGCGCCTTTCGACCTAGAAGCCAAAATATATTTGCATGTACACGCTGGGTTTTCCAGAAAATGCAGAAATTAGATGACAATAGCATATATGGGCATATATCTTCAAACAAACTTATCAAAACTCATTATGACATCTGCTTATGTTATAATAAGCTAACAAATAGCAAAGTTACTACTGTAAACTGAGTCATATTGCAATATTAGAGCGAAAACAAAGACTTTACAATCGCTTTGCATTACATAGCATTTTTTGACAAGGGAGCACAAATTGTGAGAACACCTGCTATAGCACCAATAACTCCAGGGAAACCAGTTATATGCCAAAAACCATCCATGACATGGCGCTTTACATCTAAAGCTTCTGGGAATGACAGAAACTGCGGCTTGTTGGCACAGATTGCAGCAGCAACCCTATGCACTGCCTTTCCATAAGCTTGTTGAGAGATCCATGTGTCGCCTGCAACAATTTGAAAAGTTCCAAAAACAAAAAATCACAATGCACAAGCCAACTGTAATGCAGCTGGAAGAGGATTGCTTCGTCATGTTGGGTGATACAAGTCCAATCTAAGAATCCCAAGTAAATTGTTAAATGTCTCTTTCAATACCCTGAAACGTCTTATGAATTCAGTTTCGTTAAAATCCTCAAACGATTCATTCTGTCTTTGAACACTCTTGGAGCCCAAATACAACCATGTCCTTCAAGTTCATTTGCTTCAACTTGAACTATTACAAATACCTGTAATGCGTCCATTCTCCTCGGAGGTGTGTTATTTCTGACTGTCACTAGAATGCTTGCTAAACAACCCCCTGTCAATGTTTAAGTATTTCTATTGTTTGAGATAAGCACTGCCTAAATGTCAGTGTAATTTTACCTGCGTCTAACTTTAAACATGCATCGTAGTGTGTGTCTCAGAATTTTAGTCATTGGCTAAGTGTTTACATACGTATAACGGCTTAAACACTTTTCGTAACTACGGCCCATACTGTGTAAAATTTATAAATGCTGTTGTTTAGTTATGCTCACACGGCATTAGTAAATCCTCTGCAAAGCTCACGGTTTATATGCTCACAATGTACAGTGCGATTGTCAAGGTATGAACTGAGTGCTCACACTGCATGTTCCATGGGTACCTGCGGACTATTCTGGCCATTGACAAAGTCAGCAATCTTGCCTATTATACACAGCCTATGATCGCTTTGTTCGTGGGACAATAAGGTAGCACTATCGGGTTAGGCTGGAGCTAAAGAAGTTCATGCAATCTGATTGGTTATTAATATACACTTGCAGAGATGCCAAGGCTTACGTCTTAGGCGTGAGTTTCTCCTCTTAGTGGCATTCACGTTTCTGTTCGGTAGTCAGCAATTATTCAATCAAAGCGCACTGAAGAAATTCACTCGCGGAATTTGTCATTGCGCATCAAGTTAATCAGTTTCACGTGGATTACGGTGGATTTCCCCACTAATGACACAGAAATTGAGTATGACTTGGGAATTCTCAGATTTGTCTTTACTGAGGGATTAAAAGCTATGGAATTGCATAAAAACTTTTTCGAATGGTCTAATTTCATTAAATCAATTTAAACGATCATGAAACACATGCATTGTTTCCAATCCCTGAGTAAAGAGAAGCACGGGAAGTCCGGAGTCATAATCCCTTTCCATGTTACTTGTGATGAGGTGCCCCTTTTCGCAAGTGAAACTGAAACTTCAATGCACAAGGGTTTTAATTCCGCATGAGAATCTCATTACGCATTCAGGGGTCTATTCTCCCATGCGCTTAAGTCGAAAAAAGCGCGTAGCTACGTGCTTTTCAGCCTACGCGTATTCTCCCCTCGACTTAAGTCTGTGCATTACGCGCCTTGAAGGCACTTACGCGCTTGGGGCGGAGCAAGGCCAAAATCTGGGCGTTTCCGGGCGTTTCTCATGCAAATAACACTTACGCGTATTCTCCCCCTGGCTTACGCGCTTTTTCTGTTAAGCGCTTTTGAGGGCTGTATTAAGGTCAAGCGCCAACATTAGGCGAAATTGAATATTGCGTTTGATGTCGGTTATAGGCCAAATTTTAACATTACTTTTATTTTATTTAACATGGTAAAGGTTGAGACATTTAATATTCGATTGTTCTTCCTTATTTCTAAACTACATTTCTCAAAGCCATGATAATTTATCAAACGAAATCATCACATGATATTACGCATCAGCCTCTTCTCCAATCAGTTAAATTACAAACGCAAAACAATTAATTAATACAAGTATACATAAGACCATCATTCTACCATGCCCTCAAAATCTAAAGCCAAAATGCCAGTCCTGCATTTGCTTGCACTCTTGCGTGATTGGGAAAGAGTAAGAGGAGCGCGCCGAGCTGGAAGACGAACACTCATATATCGGCTTCGTTTGGACATCCTGGGACAAACAAACATTGAGTGCATCCAACGCTTTCGCCTGGACCGTGCATGAGGTAATCATCTATCTTTGCCGACTTCTGAATGAACAACTATCCAGCCGCAGCAATTATCAACAAAACATACCCGTGGTCATCAACGTCAGAACTGCGCTGTCGCTCCTGGCATCTGGGTCGTTTCAGAGAGTGGCTGGTCATGTCATTCACATCACAGGCGTCTGTGTCAAGGTGTCTGACGCAGTTCGTTGGCGCTTCAAGTTCTTCTCCATGCACTTCCACTGCAGAAAGAGTAGATGCCATCCCCTCCTCCTGTGCAGTGAAATGCACAGGGGATGATGGTTGCCCACCACCTGTTGCGTGTACAGTTCTCCGGTGTGCAGAGAACCTGGCTTTTACAGCGCCCCGCAGATCTCTCCATTTATGCTTTAAATCGGGGATACTGCGCTTACATCTCCCCACCGAAGCCACATCCAGAACTATTCGCAGCTTAATTCCTCGGATTAGCCTTCATTGCTTGCTTGCCACACACCAACATCTGGGAAATGTGGTTTTCGGCTTTGGTTCGACGTCGCCATCATTGTCTTCCATGTTCTATAAACAAATGCGACTGCCCTATATGTTCGTGATAATCTAAAAAGTTGTGATATTCTCACGAGTGAGGGGATTGATTTTCTAATTGAGGATATCTGTATTAACTAACTCGAGTCCTAGTAATGTTTTACCATTGGTAATACTGTGTAATTTAATGTGTGAATAAAGATATTATTAAATAGGCTACTCTAGATTGAGCCCTACCCTGGCAAATACCAGAGCACTATCCATTTGTTAATCAATTTTAGCCTTTAAAGAATAGCCGACATGGGAAGAATCATTATCAGTAAATGGGATAATTGATTATAATAAAGTATTAGGCACAAGTTCAAGTGAATGTGTCGCTCAAATCAAATAGGATGATAGGCTATGGATATGGAATTCCGTCATTAGTAAGGCGGTTTCGGGGCGGGGAGATGACCGCGTGCGAGGTAAGAATCCTTGTTAAAGCGTTTCCATGTCCTTTAGTTGAAAACATGACATCGGAGTAGTTTTCAAGTGCGCAATTTCTAAATGAGATCATATAAACTGTCTTTGATTGTTTTTGTGTGACTAGAATGTTCCCTTTGTCTTCTTCCTTGTCTTCCACGGAACAAACAGGCGGGTGTAGGAGGGGCACATTTTCAATGATCTGATTGCGCTGATTGAGAAGCGCTAAATTCTTTATTTATTATTTCATTATCACGGCAATTTGTTTGTATGCATAGCTTTAATGTCATGGTGGCTAGAGTAAGAAATAACAAGTGTTTGTCACAAACATATCCCCCGCTGCCGCAATTTTGCGTGTCCATACGGACGGAGCCCAATGCTATATCCCCCGCTTCGCGCTAATCGCGCGGCGGGGGATAAATAAAGAGATGTCTGAATTACGTCTTGTAATTGGTACGGCCTACTATTACAGTGGCATATAAAACCTCGTATCTTCACAATGACAAACTTCACAGGAAAATAAAAAATAAATGTAAAATAAAATAATAATAATAATAATAGGCTAATAATTATAATAATATAAATGGATAAATATAGTTTAAAATAAAAATGTTTAATTTTGCATGTAAGAATAGTGGACATACGACTTTTCGTTTCTTATCAGTTTGGAGATACGAGGTTTTATCGGCAGGCCCACGATATTCAAATTAAAAGTCTGGTTTGCGTTTTCCATGGACCACAAATGCGTTTTCATGGTTAATCAGAAAATCTTTTCCATGTTTTCCTGATAGCCATAATCAATGAGCTTTGTACAGAGTCTGCCTCTCTTTTGGATCAGTCACACCTCTTTCATAAGGCCGGCTACATTCTGAAGTTAAGCGCTGTGGGCGTGATCGAAGCGAGTAGGGGAGAATACGCGTAACTCAAAAGCGCTTAACTCGAAGCGCGTAAAAAAGGACTTACGCGCTAATGGGAGAATAGACCCCTCAATGAATAATAACGGACTATCGTGAATAAGTCTAAATAATTACGGACTACACTGAATAAGCCTAAAAAATGTGTAAGACCTACGCCGAATGCTTGAGACTTGGCATCTCTGCAATTGACAGATCAGGAATTGGCTGAGCTCTGTATGAAGAGCCAGCTGTGTGATATCCCGAAGACTCTTCATTAAGTATGACTTCTAGCATTTATAATTCAGCCAAATTTGACAATGTTTAATGACATGGCTGGCACCATGTATACTTTATGTCTTGCTACTCAAACCTACTCGCTTGGGATTAGCCAACTACCACCCATCAAACTCAGCACAATGGGTGGCAGGGCCTTCTCCTATGCTGCACCCAAACTTCACCTTGGAATTCACTTCCCCCCCACATGCGTGCACTGGATTCCATGACAGAATTCAAATCTGCACTTAAAACCCATCTTTTTAAAGAAGCATACTCATTTTAACTGCATCAATCGCATGTCAATATTGATTGTGAATCATTGTAGAGCTACGCTCAGTTGCGGGTTGTACATTCTATTCATTATTGTGCTGATGCTTAATTACCTGTTTATTGTGCCTTGCGTATTGTGCATTTCATGTTTTTTGTTTGTTTTTACAGATCTTTTATGATGTGAGGTGACCTTGAGTGTCATGAAAGTCACTATTAAATAAAATGTATTATTATTACCTATCGAAGACCTTGAAGGACTTGTTAGTAAGTACATAGAGTGCCTGCGGCCAAGCAGTGTGGCAAAAAGGTCATCCTATTGTTCTATCAATTAAAAAAAAGGCTTTGAGATGGGGCTGGCTCTCATTGTTCACATAAATGAGCCAGCTCATGGAGCGAACTCATTTGGGACTGACGCATCACTTACACAAACACATCTAGTTGGTAAAGACTCAAGTTAAACCACAGTACAAAGACCCAAGCAGGCAAAAGTGGTCCCTACTTTCCTTGCTGCACCGTGGGCTCTTGCTTGAATCCTAGTGGGGAGACGGACCAGTTTCACTGTAGTAAGTCCAATAAGTCCAGAAAGTGTACACACTAATGATGTAACATCTGGCCTCAAGAGTTCTTGGTCAACAGGTATAGATGTCTAGGTGTTTCTTAAACTTTAATTACTACAATTAAGTGATGAATTGTCCTGTGCCCTGTCTTTCAGGTTCCTTATCCTGACTGCGGAACATACTTTGGTTGATAGCTTGCGAAAAACATACCTCACACGAAAAAAAGAAAAAAAACCATACATACCCAGTACAATTAACTGCAAGTCAGAGACCCTCTCACCAATGAAGCTTTAGCCTTGCTTCCCATTACAAATGGCCCTGTTATGTTTATGTTAACACTTATAAACACAGCACAGGCTAATTAAATAGCTCTTCATGAAATCATGGTACAGTTGCCTACAACACATTATAAAACGGTTGCTTCCCATCCTTAAATGTGATTGGCTGAGCCGCGTTCCATGCTGGTATAAAATTACTATCACCCACTGTGGCAGGCCGCAGCAAAATATATCCCTGCCCGCAACAAACTACTCTGCGCTCAACTGACTTGTTAGGTTACGTTTGTTTCAAGACTCTTAGCTCGCTATTTCAGTGTTAGCGAAGTTTAGCCTTTTAACCCGCTAACGAGTTGGCTATCTACCTAGCTAGCTATTGCATTAGAGAGTTCGATATCACTTGAGTTGCTTGCTACTTGCTACCTAGTGTAACAGTTTGTATCGTGAGCGGTGGTGTGTGAGCGAAGGAAACCATAATACGTCAACAAAAATTAGCTTGGGACTTCACAACTCTTGCTTTTTTATTTAAGCAAACACCACGTTAGCATCATACATGACGGAGCGTGGCTCACTTTACTCACTGTTAGCTGAGTTGAGAAATAAAAAAAAAAAGAAGTAAACCATAGAGCAGTTATGGCGTCTGCTAATCTCGCAGTCTTCTTCTCAACTGAACAAAGCAAAAGGCGTCACCTAGTGACGTCCTGATGTTTACGTTGTTAAAGGAACATTGCAACTGTTACATACTCCCCCCCAGTAAGACAAAGGCTGTCCCCAGCCGTACGTACTGAGAAACAGGCTATACTTAACATACTCTCATACATGAAAAGCAGCTAAGATGTCATAACTCAACAGGGTAATAGACAGTGCAATAAACAGGCAGCTGGCAGACATGTCAGTACCGAGCAGAATTCCTCACCAGAACATCAAAATGAAAAACAAATCCTATCAAAGCAAATAGTATATCAAGTCCCATGCAACATATGTGAATCTACTTTCACACGTTTCCATTTGAGAACAGTATGAAACACCAATCAACACCATAACAGTACACAATAAAAAAATGATGGTTATAAGAGTGTGTGCACCTGAGCACAACATATCACTACTACTCCAGTAGGCCGAAAAGAGAACTTAAACCATTTTTACAGAACCCACATAACTCATCAATACAGATAAACAAAAAATCAAAACATTCACTTCAAGTCAAGTCTGTCAGTATGATATGGATTAGTCCACCTACTGTCAGCCCATCCAAAGGTCACTCTCGGGTTCCGTCTAGGTCTCAGGCCGTAATGCCCTGGAGGGTCAGTGGACAGAGGTGAGTCAGGTCTGTCAAGGTCATTAGTCTCATCATCAAACTCCCGAGAAGTCCTCTGGTCAGGGAGCGCTGGGCCAGAATCAGAGAAAAGGTCGTCAGTTGACACAAAGTGATTCACAGGCAAGTCAGGGGACAGAGAGTGAGGGTCTTGTTTCTTGCTCCTGGTGGATGAAGCCGTGGCTCATGTATGAAACGGCTGCAGGTTTGCAACATGAAAAACTCCAGCCTCCTCTCCAGTCTCAACCCTAGTCAGGCTGTAGTTCACATCAGAGAGTCTCCCGGAAATGCGATAAGGGTCAGTGTACAGTGGGGCCAGTTTGGCTGTGAAGTTGGTGAGAGCATCTGACCAGGAATGAGTTTTGACTCAGACAAGATCACCAATGTTATAGGAGAATTGATGCCGTCGTAGGTCATAATCGCGTTTTTGGCAATCATGACTTTCAGAAAGCACCGCACAGGCGTGGTCATGCGCTTCCTGAAGTGAGGCCCTCAAGTACTCGGGGTAGGGAACGCCCGGGTCATCCATTCCGTCACATGTGGGCTGGGTGACAAGGTCAAGGGGGGTTTCCATTTTACGCCCATACAACATCATGGAGGGGCTGAGGCCTGTGCTCTCGTGGGTTGCAGTGCGCAAAGCGAAACATATCTGTGGGATGAGCCTATCCCAAGATGTGTGTTTGTCCCCCACATACGCACAAATGGCTGTTTTGAGGGTGCGATTGACACGCTCAGTCGCGTTTGTCTGTGGGTGATAAGCTGTGGTAAGTCTGTGTTCAGTACCGAGCGTCGCCACAACATGTTCAAAAAGATCACTCACAAATGGTGTCCCCCTGTCTGATACGAGGTAAGTAGGAGCACCATGACGAGCAAAAACATCACTAATGAATTTGTTTGCCGCAACCTGAGCAGTTGCCTCTCTCACTGCGCTCACTTCAACCCATTTTGAAAAATAGTCAACAAAGACCAGGATGTAGGCATTTCCGTTTTGAGTGCGAGGCAGCGGGCCTACATAGTCAACACCAGTGTATTCCCAGGGCTTCTGTGGGGGAATAGGGACCGTAAGCCCAGCTGGCTTTCTTTGACTTAGCTTATTAGTCTGACACTCAGCACAAGACACTACATAGTTCTTTATGTCAGATGCCATGTTCGGCCAAAAAAATCTGAGGCGCAAGCGTGCCAGCGTCTTTGCAGTGCCAAGGAGACCAGCTGTGGGGTGATCATGGTAAGACCTGAGCAAACACCCGCGGACAGCAGTGGGGGCATACAGTGTCATTTGCTTTAGTGGATGGAAGCCACACTTAGTTTTGGAGTCATGAAAGTAGAGTAGACCATCTACAACTGCATAACGTGGAGGGTCATGACTGTTTTGGCCGTCATTTTCATGGCCATTCTCCAATCGACGGAGCAACTTACCAGTGACTCCGTCCTCCAGCTGCAACTGCCGCACGTGTGAGCGGTCTGTCAATGTCACTGGGGGCAGCGCACGGAGATCAAGGCCACCTATTACAGCATGAGAAAGCAAGAGGTCCATGGGTGTGTCATCTGCAGGCAGAGGGTTTCGGGACAGGGCGTCGGGCACTTTGTTTCGTTCACCAGGCTTGTGTACAATACTGAAATTGAAGTCCTGGAGATGGACGGACCACCGAGCCAGTCTGCCAGAAGGGTTGGGGCGAGACATTAGCCATTTCAGGCTGCTGTGGTCAGTGAATGCAGTCACATGAAGGCCTTCTATGTATGGCCTGAAGTGCTCCAATGCCCATATGACGGCCAAACACTCCTTCTCCGGAGTGGAAAACGGTTTCTCAGCCTTGTGCAGAGCAAGGCTAGCATATGCCACTGCAACATCTCTGCCGTCATCATCTCTCTGCATTAGTGCAGCTCCGAGGCCTGCATCACATGCGTCTGCATGGACAAAAAAAGGTCGTGAAAAATCAGGAAATCTCAGGACTGGTGCTGATGTTATGGCGTTTTTCAGGAGATCCATGGCGGTTTGGCATTTCCCATCCTAATGGAATGGGACGTCTTTTTTGGTAAGTGCGAAGAGAGGGTTAGCATGTTTGGCATAATCTTTCACAAAGCGACGGAAATAACCTGTCAGGCCAAGGAACTGTCGCACATGTTTCACCGTGGATGGCACTCTAAAATCAGTCACCGCCTTCACTTTATCAGGATCTGGGTGTATGCCAGATGGAGTGACACGGTAGCTGAGAAAGGCCAAGTCACTGAGGCAGAACTGACATTTACTCCGTTTGAGGGAAAGACCGGCTGATCTCAACCTGGCTAAAACCTCCTCAAGATCCGCCAGATGTTGTTGAAAGGTGGGTGAGGCCACAATGATGTCATCAAGGTACACTGCACAGGACTTGTATAGGAGGCCGGCGAGGACTGAGTTCATGAGCCTCTGAAAAGTCACCGGTGCATTACAAAGGCCGAATGGGAGGACTCTGAACTGGAACAAGCCACAGTGCGTGATGAAAGCAGTTTTCTGCCTGGACTCCTCAGCAACAGCTACTTGCCAATAACCCCGTGCAAGGTCAAGAGTGGTGAGAAACTTCTCCCTTGCTAGGAATTCAAGCGACTCATCCACTCTTAGCAAGGGATAAGAGTCTTTTACAGTCAGCTGATTGAAACCTCGATAGTCTACACAAAACCGTGGTTCACGAGGGGGCCTGTTTACAATGACCACTGGGGCAGCCCAGGGACCAGATGCTGGCTCGATGATGCCATCTTGGAGCATCTTTTGCACTTGGTCCTCAATGATTTGCTTTTTGACAGGGGAGGTGCGGTAAGGGGGTAGGTTGACAGGTTTTGTGTCTCCAGTGGCAATGGTATGTTCAGCGAGGGAGGCGCAGCCAAGGCGACCATAAAACAAATCACCGTAACTTTCAAGTAGGTCTAACAGCCTCACTTTGTCCTGCTCTGGCAGGTTTGCTTGTTCTGCCTTGTCATAAACAGAAGGTGGTGAAGTGTCAATGAGCATCATGCTTCCGTTTGCCAGGTAAGAAGCATCTGGGCCATTATCGGCGGGCTCATCAGGGTAGGCTAGTTCATCACCCATAAGCACAGTTCCGGTGGGTACATGTATTGTGAGTGTTGCACGTTTCATAAAGTCCATCCCCAAAACGATGGGAGCTGAGAGGTCGGGGATTACAACAAACTTCTGGTAGAAATGTTTGCCCATAAACCCAATTGATAGCTATGTAACACCTAATGGACTGCAGGGTGCATTATTTGCCAGCCGGATTGGAGGACCTGACCATGACTTGTCTGGGCTTCCGCTTTGGATATCTGCTCTCACAGCTGAAATTGAGACACCTGTGTCAAGCGTGGTATCGAGGGCTGTACCTCCAAGGTTCACTTTTGCTTTAAGAGGGGTATTTCAAAAAGAGTCTGACACCTTATCTTCCACATGACCGAGCATAGGCTGTTTAATTTGGGTGGAAGAAGCAGAGGGAGGCGGAGTTATTGTCTGGGGGAGGGTCGCCTCTCCGAAACTTTCTCCCTCCCTGGAAGTTTCCCGGCCTCCTACCAAACAGCCTTGTTTCAGCCCCTGCATTGTCATCTTCAGCTGTTTGGGGGTCTGAACTATTGATTGGGGGTGGGGCTAGCATTAGCTCAGCAGTGGGCTTGGGAGAATGTGGGGATTCCTGGGAGGCTGCTGAGCAGTTGGGGCAGGTACGGGATGTAAAACCAGGCATGGAGCATCTGAAGCAGTAAGGCTCTCTATCATGTTTACTTTTCATCTGCACATGAGGTGGCCGTGGGGTGTAGGGGCCAAGGACAGAATGAAGCTCATGCGCTCTTAATACTAAGTCAATGATTGATCTGACAGGGGTGCCATTGAGCACAATTCTGTATTTTTCGAGAGCGTGCTTACAGATGAGGTCAATTTGTTCCTGGTCTGGGGGTGGGCTTTTGAGCTTTTTGAATTCACAAAGCATATGGGCGACAAAAGTGGGGAGGGGCTCCCCTGGCCTCTGTATGCGGTCAAGAATACCTCTCATTACACATTCCTGATTGTCAGCAGGAAGGAAGACCATCTTGAACAAGTTACAGAAGTTGGCCCATGAAACAATGTGTGTGCCTAGGACGCTGAACCATTTCTTTGGTTCTTTAGCCAAGAAGCGTGGGAGCTCTCCAAGAACCTTGGTATCTGAAAGGTCAAGGGAGGACCTGTAGGTATTCACAGCCTGCAACCACTCGTCTGGATGAATCACACCATCACCAGTGAACACAGGGGGCTCAAGTTTAGCTTGGTGTAGCGCCGCTGCAAGCACTCTGCTCATATTGCTCATTTCATGAGAATCTGACTGAAAATGGGAAGCAGGTGTAGGTGGCGTGTAACCGGCCGTCACTGTGTTGGCATTCTGAAGTCTCCCACTGGGAGGCTGAGGTAAATAGGGTGTTGATGTGGACACTGGGACAGGGTTGTTGGGCTTGTCCGGAGGAGTGTCGGAGCCTACCTTACAGTCAAGGTCCCAGTAATGTAGGATATTTCTTTGCAGGTTGAGGAAGTCACGCAGGCATAGCTGAAGCTGCTCTACTTCGGCTTTCAAACTCTCCACTTTCGACTCAAGCTCAGCATCAGGTTGACAGGGGGCAGGTCGGGGTGAGAGGGGCATAAAGTCAACATTAATGTCATAGTCTTCCAAATCAAAATTATTTGCCATAGTTTTTTTTTTTTGTCTATCAGTCTTCAATAGGTAAATACCCGTCAGTTTACAGCATATGAATTACAGCAATTACTGTACTCAATGGTTTACAATACCATAAGATTCCACAGAAATGTTAACAGAAGAGGCATTCAAGCTTTTTTTTTTTTTTTTTTTTGGAACCAGTGCACCTCTTCAAATTACTCTGACTAGAAAAATTCGACTGAAAACTCTCACTATGTAATGGAGAGGGAGAATGAAAAATAGCATTAAGTATCAAATTAACACTCCACTCGCAATATGAGTGATAACACTGCAAGAAATAGTTCTAAACAAAGCAAATAAAGTTCTCCACGAGCATGTCGCTCTTTTCAGTTTGTATAGCAGTTCTCACGCAGTTGCGGTGTTAATCACAATTCACTTCAATCCTCGTCTTCCGTCTTTATTTTCAGCTCCTTCAACATGTTTCACAAGTCATGTACTTTACCAGTTTAAACTCATTGCTTTGGCTGAAGACTTTGTGGGGTCGAGTAACCTGCCCTCCCACGAGCACCAGGGAAAAGGCGAATAAGAAGAGAATCTCCCGGGGATCCAGCGATCCGCATCGTGCAGAGCAGCACGAGCCGACCACCAGCTGCCAACCGGGAACCGTCACTGCCTCCGCCGGAACGCTGCAGCAGCCGCCGACAGGAATCCTCAGTTGCGCCAACAGCTCCGGGGGCGATGGAAAGCAGAGCCGAGAAGCAGTCTCTCTCGCTGTCTGACTGAAGCACTGCTGCTAGCTACACCCACTAGCTGTCTACGATGATGCCGCCGCATGTGGTTAAACACTTTTCAGTCCAAAACGATGAATAAACTTCGGAAAAACTCACTCCGGTTCATATAGCAATGTCCGTCAATGAAAAAGGTCCAAGGGAAAAACAAAATGTCCGGGCGCCACTTGTAACAGTTCGTATCGTGAGCGGTGGTGTGTGAGCGAAGGAAACCAAGATACGTCGACAAAAATTAGCTTGGAACTTCACAACTCTTGCTATTTTATTTAAGCAAACACCACGTTAGCATCATATATGACGGAGCGTGGCTCACTTTACTCACTGTTAGCTGAGTTGAGAAATTAAAAAAAAGAAGTTAACCATAGAGCAGTCATGGCATCTGCTTATCTCGCAGTCTTCTTCTCAACTGAACAAAGCAAAAGGCGGCACCTAGTGACGTCCTGATGTTTACGTTGTTAAAGGAACATCGCAACTGTTACACTAGCTCGCTATTTCAGTAGCTTATTAGCGATAAATTGTTGACTTTTTTTCTTGTGTGTTTATTTCATGGGCTGCGTGTAGGGTAACCACATCCATTGTAGTGAGCGCTAGCTAGTTGACAAGCTGGCTAGCAAACTAATGCACAATTCAACATATTTTCCTGGACACCGGCAAGTGTGGAGGACAAAAGTCAATCGTTCCCTACGCTCACTGTTGGTTGTAATGATATGGCTGAACGGCGTAAGTTGAGAACAAGAAAACTCGAAAACCGAAATGAGCGCAAAATAATTTAACGGGGTCTTCGGGAGACCGAAGGAGACATTCAAAATAGCCTGCGTTCATAGTATATCTACATTAGCTAGCCCAAATAGCCTGATGTGACATGATAATGGCCCATTGATGAAAAAGCAATCTTACCGTCTGTGTTGCTTGCCAACCA
The DNA here is from genome assembly GCA_029721435.1 of Gymnothorax reevesii. Lineage (NCBI taxonomy): Eukaryota > Metazoa > Chordata > Actinopteri > Anguilliformes > Muraenidae > Gymnothorax > Gymnothorax reevesii. The sequence goes on along the minus strand of CM056578.1, from coordinate 67,149,627 downwards.
TACTGTCCACTCTATCTTGCTTGGTGGAAGAACGAATAGTTCTCAATATTATTGTTGCATTATTAGCAATACATTGTTGATGCTCTTTCTTGTGTGTTTATTTAATGGGCTATATGTAGGGTAACCGTTTTATAAAAGCAATAAGCCCCTTGAAGCAGTGGGTTACAGTGATTTTATAATGGCGGAGGGGCACTAAGGCACTTAGAACACCCCCCTGCTGTTATATCACTGTAACCCACTGCTTCTCGGGGCTTATTCCTTTAGTACATTATGGTATACTGTTGGTATGCTTACTACTGCTTTGTCATCAAACCTTGACAATGCTGTGGCAAGGAATAATACTAAACCAAACACTTTGGTAGCCCTCAGTTGTTCTGTAGACCATTAGTTGCTCTGTATTTTTTCCTCTCCTCTATCAAGCCATTGGTGTTGTTTCTCTACTTACAAAAGATTCATTTGCATATGTTGTTTCTTTACAATAAAATGCATTGGGCTTCTCACTCCAGTTTTGTCTCTACTTGAGCCTTTGTCTAAGCTCGGGGGGAGTTTTTCCATACTAGGGTCTTCAGTGGATTCTAAAGTTCCCACTTTAAGCAGTGAAGTTCTGTAACTTGCATCAGAATGATAACACTTGAATTTCAATGCATTTATATGGGGAGGCAGAATTTTTTTCAATATTTATCATTGCAGGAGAAAAGAGGGCAAGACTGTGGTTGGCTTGTATGTTGTCAATATTTCTGTGTTTAGAAGAAATAAGAACATATTAGGTTTGCATGAATAATTCATAAGGGATGCAAATGCAGAATTTGCCAGTTCATGCCAATTATTCCTTCATTTCTACTTTGTGCCCTGTCTACTCTGTCCTATGGGCTCTCTCAGTCATGGGTTAAGACATGGTTTTGATGGTAGATGAATATCATAATTACCAATAATGTCACATAATTCTGCTTCTTTATGAAGAAATCTAATAGTACAGAGTGAAAGGATGAACATAGCCAGTGCATCAAGTGGACTAAAGAAATATACAGCTGGCATTTTTATGTTAAGTATTTACCATAACCTCCATATGGCATTTAGCCAGCCTCAAGCTACGTCACTTACCCCTCAGAGATTTCACGATTTTGCCATCGACTTGTTGCCAAGAGCATAGCCCCTTAGGAGTCAGCAGTACTCCTTAAGTACTCAGGAGTCCCAAGCAATGGAGGAATGCTTAATTCAGTCCCAGACATCTGGAATCATTCAAGCTTCTTTGTCACCAACCGGATTTGGTTTCTTTATTGTGGCAAAAAAAAAACAGGTCTCTCTATCACTGTATTGACTATAAGGTTCTTAATAATTCGATTACTATTAAGGGAGGAGACCGCTCTTCAGCGAAGTATATTTCAGTGGAAAAGAGAATTCTTGAAGTGTCTAAAACGTATATTTTAATTTGATAATAATTCAGTGTGATGCATTTTTAAACCAGAGTCTTTAAATTGGCTTCAATATCAGGGGGCAGACATTTTCACTTTGGGAATCTTCTGATTACGAATTTGATCTTTGGAAACCACTCCTTTAAATGTTTAATAACCTAAAGCTCTTGCAGTTAACATCTCCCGACTAACCACAGTTGCTCAGACTAATTGGTAAAAACCAACAACAGTCTAATTTACTTTTGATAGCATTGTTATGCATTGCACCACACAATTATGAGGCGTCTTCTGCGCATAAATGACGACGTAAAATATTAATATGTCTTAATAATTTCAGCACTTGTGTTGCTCTTTAAACAGCACAGATTTGCAAAAATCAGTTTGCGAGGCTGCAAGAATCCATTCTATATTCTGAATGATGTCACGGCTAAAGGGTGCTGTAAGGCAAGTTGCACAGCTGTGTGGCCATCCTAAGGACGGTAAAAGTAAATGCTGCAAAGTCAGAGAAAGTTTTACATTACAATGCCATATCATTTTATAAATGTAGGCAATAGGAATTCATATTTTCATTATCATTTTGAATTATAGGTCATGTATTGGTCTTGGTCGCACAGTCTATAAATTGTTTGATTGTTAATCAGCCCATCTTAAATAAAAGCAGCTTGCGGGCAGTCAACTGCAGTGTAACTGGAAGAGTATATGTGATGAAACAGATGCTGACAAAGCTTATGGGTTATTCTTAGACAAATTTAAAGTCCTGTATGACAAAAACTGCCCACTGAAACAGTGTAGTAATAAGAATAAGTTTGCAGAAAATCCGTGGATGTCAAAGGGTATACAAAATGCATGCAAAAAAAAGAATACTCTATATAGGATATTTATTAAAGATAAAACAAAAGAGGCAGAGTTAAAATATAAAAAGTATAAAAACAAACTAACTAGTATTATGAGGAAATGCAAGAAGGATTATTATACTAAATTATTAGATAAAAATAAAAATAATGTTAAAGTTATATGGGATGTATTAAATAGTATTATTAGAAATAAACAAACCAGCCCAACTTATCCTGAATATTTTATAGAAAAGGACAGAAAAATCACTCTTATGAATGAGGTAGTAGATGGGTTTAACAACTTTTTTGTTGATGTGGGACCAAAACTAGCCAATGAAATATGCAGTGCTGGGAAGAGTTGTGAGGTGGAAGTTTGTGGAGAGACTAACAGTGCTTCATTATCTCTGGGAATTGTAGAGAAAGAGGATATTATTGATGTGGTAAACAAATGCTTGAATAAAACCTCCACAGATGGGGATGACATTGATATGTCTCTGGTAAAGAATATTATTGAAGGAATTGTTGAGCCACTAACTCATATATTCAATTTGTCATTCAAAATGGGAGTATTCCCCCAAAAAATGAAAGTTGCTAAAGTTATTCCATTATTTAAAGCTGGAGACAAGCATATGTTCACCAATTATAGACCGGTATCCCTGCTAGCCCAGTTTTCAAAGATACTTGAAAAAATATTTGTGGCAAGATTAGACATTTTTATAGAAAAGCATAATCTCCTTATGGACAGCCAGTATGGTTTCAGAACAGCTAGATCTACCTCCATGGCATTAATGGAGCTTGTAGAGGAAATAGCAGAGTGTATAGAGAGAAAAAAATATGTAGTAGGAATATTCATTGACCTAAAAAAAGCTTTTGACACAATAGATCATGAGATACTACTTAAAAAGATGGACAGGTTTGGTGTCAGAGGGGTTGCTCTTGAGTGGCTGAAAAGCTATATTAGTAACAGGCAGCAATTTGTTCTGATGGGTCTACACAAGTCACAATGCTTAAACATTAGCTGTGGGGTCCCACAGGGGTCAGTATTGGGACCTAAACTGTTCATTTTATACATAAATGACATCTGTAAAGTATCTGACATACTGAAACTAGTTGTCTTTGCGGATGACACAAACATTCTGTGTTCAGGGGATGACCTGCAGCAGCTTTTAGAAGTGGCAAAGAAAGAAATGGTCAAGTTAAAATGTTGGTTTGACACAAATAAGTTATCACTCAATTTGAAAAAAACCAACTTTATGGTATTTGGTAATCGTAATATAGACACTGATCTTCAACTGGAAATTGAAAATGTAAAAATTGAAAGAGTATATGTGTACAAGTTTCTAGGGGTTTTAATAGATCACAAACTCAGCTGGAAACCCCATATACAGTATTTGTGTTCAAAGATAGCGAGAAGCATTGGTATACTAGGCAAGACTAGATATATCCTGAACCAGAAAACTCTATATAATTTGTATTGCACGCTCATTGAACCATATCTATCATATTGTGTTGAAGTTTGGGGGAATACTTATAAAAGCAATTTACAAAAGATATACACACTGCAAAAAAGAGCTATACGGATAGTGCATCATGGTAGATATTTAGATCACACAATCAGTTTGTTCGTAAAGAGCCAAACATTGAAGTTCAGGGACTCAGTCAAATACAAAACTGGACAAATTATGTTCCTGGCAATAAAAAACAAATTACCAAGAAACATTCAAAAAATGTTCATGGCCAGAGAAGGTGGTTATAACTTTAGAGGGATATTAGCTTTAAAACATCCTACTGTTCGCACGACTCTTAAAAGCATGTGCATTTCAGTTTGTGGGGTATCACTCTGGAATGGTCTGGATGTGAATATAAAGTTAAGTAATAACATTAGTCAATTCAAATTTAGATATAAAAAAGCATTTATGGATACATATCGGAGAGAGGAGCTTGAGCAGTAATGTGACGTGGTTTTGATGATGGTGTGTATGTATGCATGTATATAAGTGTGTGTATATGGGTATGTGTATATGTGTATATATATAGGTATGTGTATATGTATATAGGTGTGAATGTATGTATGTATATATATGTATATGTTTATGTGTATGTGTATATATATGTATGTATATGTATATATGTATATATAGTTAGATATATAGATATATATATATTTACGTATGTAAATTAATGTATATGTGTGTACGTATATGAATGCATATATAAGAAACTGTACCTTTATTTTTTATTATCTGTTACATTGTTTTTACTTTAATTAGAACATGTAAAATATGGTAAGGAAGGGGCTGGGCTTGATAAGTTTTTTACTTCTCCCTGTCCCTTCTCGAACGGTTGTTGAACTATGGAAATAGTCTTTGACTTTTTACCTTTTTTTTTTGTCACAAAAATGTTTTTGTTTTATGTTCGAGACAAATAAATAAATCAAATCAAATCAAATCAAGCTGTAAAGGGTGAGCCTACTAAGGGCCGTCTGAACAACTCCATGGCCCGGATAAAAGGAAAGAGAATAACTGACGCCAAAAGCGGCACTAGTGTTTGATGTGCACTCCACCCACTATATAGGGCTCTATTTAGTGAATGTTCTACATTGAAAACAATATAAAGAGAGTGAGTGAGCGAGTGTGCATTCTGAACGCAGCCTTAGATTCCCCAAGTAAAAATGTCTGCTCCCTGATAATGACGCTGATTTGAAGACTCCATGGCTTTAAAATGTGTCGCACTGGATCATTACCAAATTAATTACACCAAATTCCAGGCCCACTGCTCTTTTACCAAGCTGGACTTGCACAATGTTTAACATCTAGTGTGCATTCAAGAAGTAGATGAGTGGGACTCAGCATTTAACATCCTTTGGGCTATTATGGATGCCTAGTGATGCCAGTCAAGCTTGCTAATGCCCTTGCTACATTCCAGAACCTCATTAATGACATCCTTCAATACAAAGTCTCCCATTTCTTCAATGATGTCCAATCTAATCCTCAAAGGGCTGGCGTGGGCATTAGATTTGTTACATCCTGACACTAACACACCTGGTCTTGATTGACCCCCTGATCAGTGAATTAGTGGAATCAGGTGTTGTGGCACTGGGATATAACAAAAACTTGCACCCACACCGGCCCTTTATGGACAAGATTGGACACCCCTGCTCGAGAGGATCATATCTGCCATGTTGGCCTGGTCATTCAAAGGTTGTTGAAACCAGAAAATTGCTAATTCCATCGCACCATCGCCTCCTTCTTGGGCTTTGTGGTGATGTATGGCACCCTTGAGAGGGATCGCCAGAAAGTACAGGCTGTTCTGGATTAGCCAGACCCAAAAGACAGTTGTGAGCTGCAGAGGTTCTTCAGTTTTGCAAATTTCTACATATGCCTACTGGTAGATGTGGAAGCTGTTTGGTCCCATACTCAACAGGAAGTCAGCCATTTTGTATTTAATGAGCTATTTTTGTGCAAATTTGGCCATTTACAGTTGTCATACTTTAACTCCTCTAAGGGGATTAATGTGATTGACTTTAAATTTGGTCCTTGCAATCGAAAAATAGTACCAATGGAAGTTAAAAAGCTTGAGTTTTTGTGACTGGTGTGGCCATGGCGGTGTGTAATAATAGTTTTGGGCTAAACACAATTATATTCTGATAGCCATTTATAGTTATAGTGCCATTTGATGTATTTCTCCTGCTGGTTTTACCAGATCCACTTCCAATTTAGTTAGGAAAGCCAAGATAAGTTGTTGATGATTTATCGTCAATATTTTCATGTTGTGCTGCACTGTCCTGATGGTGCAGCATACTTCAATGTTTTGTCATGACATGGGAAGTAGTTGCAGACGGTATTGGGGTGAACTAAAACTTATCAAACTTGGCAAATGCAAGAGGCATGGGGAAATATTACATATTACTCAGCAACAAAAGTTTCTGTGACACCAATATTGTTAATTATTTTTCATAACGCAATTATGAAATTGTCATACATGGTGATATCAGACTGAAACAGTACACGTAAACACAACATTGAAATGGAAATCATGAAAATGCGAGAAAATGACTTAGCACGTGAAAATGTGCGTAAATCATGCTTGTGGATGGCAATAAAAGAGGAGAATTTTTGGAATGTTCACATTGTGCCTGATGAACGACGGAAGCATCACTTATCGAAAACACAGCAATTTCGGATCAGGAACTCTACCCTCTAAATGCCAAGACTGTCTGAAAATGATCGGTGGAGGGCCATTGGGATGATTGAATCCGGAACCTCGCAGAGGGAAGTTGCTCATCGCCTGAATGTCCACCGAAACACCATTTGGAACTTATGGCAGCGTCATCAGCAGACAAGACATGTCAGAGACCGTCCTCGCAGCGGCCGTCCACGAGTAACCACTCCCAGACAGGACAACTGGATTCGAACAACCCATCTCCGAAATCGATTCCAACCTGCAACCATAACTGCAAGAACGATACCTGGTTTGAGGCGACTGTCTGCACAGACAATCCGTCGCCGTCTCCGTCATTTTGGCATTGTCCCACGTCGGCCAGCAAGACGTCCAATACTCACAGTACAACACCGACGACTGCGTCTACAGTGGGCACAACAACATCGACGGTGGATCCAACGTCAGTGGGATCTTGTACTCTTCACTGATGAATCAAGATTCATGCTTAACCGATGTGATGGTCGTTTACGTGTATATCGTTGACGTGGAGAACGTTATGCCAACAACTGTGTTCAGGAATTTGTTCGTTTTGGAGGTGGTAGTGTCATGATTTGAGGAGGGATCACGGCTAGAAACAGAACAGATTTGCTTGTTATTGATGGAAATCTGACAGGTCAAAGATATCGCGATGAAGTGCTACGGCCATTGGTGGTACCGTTTTTGATGCAACATGGTCCCGGAATAACGCTGCAACATGATAACGCCAGATCACACGTTGCAAGGATTGTACAGCAGTATCTGATGCAACAACATGTCAATGTCCTGCCATGGCCAGCCAGATCCCCAGACATGTCCCCAATCGAGCATCTTTGGGACGAGATGGATCGACGTTTGCGGCGGTTGGATAACCCGCCAGCTACACTCCAGGAATTGCGACAACGTCTACGTCAGATTTGGAATGACATCCCACAGCAATTTCTGGCACATCTGATTCGGTCCATGCGCCGGAGATGCGTTGCTTGCATCATGGCACGAGGAAGTCACACCCGGTATTGAAGTGTGAAGGTCACAATTGGTTAGACGTCAGACAAGTGCTTCATGACGCATGAAAATGACATTTTTCGTTTTGAGTGACGTTGGCACTGAAAAGTCAGTGTTTCTCCTGTTAAATAAACATATTGATTGCATTGAGATCTTTGCGTGTCATTTATAACATACACATAAATGGTGTCACAGAAACTTTTGTTGCTGAGTATATTTTATGGTACTTGCACACAGGCGGAGCAAAACAGCTTGCTAGCGTCCCCTACAAAAATTTCAAGGAAACAGCCCCCAGATCAGGTTTCACCAACATAGATGAAATTAGGTCGGCAAATGGAACATTCTAGGACACACATAAAGCCTGCCGGACCCACTGAGTTTTTGTAACACTGCATCACTGCAAAATTAATTTTTTTCCCCATGAAACAGGAAGTTGTTTCAACTCAACCATACATGGTCTGATCTGGCTAAAACTTCTCATGCTTGATAATGGTCACATCCTGAAGACACTTACATGCTCATTTGAGCTCAGGCTAGGCTAAGTGGCACCATAGCACCCCATAGCCTGGGTCATGTCAGGATAAAAGCATAGGCAGCCTTACCTATGTTTCAGTTGTAATGGGCCCCGCCCTCCAGGGGGCCCCCAGCAGCCAGGCAAGAATTAACATCCTAAACGTTGACTACATAAAAAAATGCAGAGGCGCACTGCCAGGAAAGGCAATCCGGGCAAATATTTAGGCCCCCCAAGCAGGCAAATATTTGGGATCCCTGATAGCCACTCAAATTGGCACATTTTGTAATGACTTCTAAAAACTGCATCAAGCCTTTTATGAAGGCATTATAGTGCACTCTCAACCGATGCTCCTTCTTGGAGTTGTGGCAAATGGGGAGAATACATGGCTTTCTGTGGTCGGAGTTGCTGGTTTTCTCCATAAGATATATTATTTGCATGAAGACTGAGCTGGTGAAGAAGTGCAGTAATTATTCATTTTATCCAAATGATGGTAGGTAAAGAGCTATGGTAGCTGATACTCTGAAAATTTTGGAAACACATTCGTCAGCTTAGCCAATGTTGCGAGCGCCTCGGAAATATCAGTTGGTATCAGTTGAACAAAAAAAAAGAAAAAAGTTATTTGCTTGCTCCATTTCGTAGGTATTTAATAATTGCTATAATGGTGAGCTTTCATGTATACATTTTAAAGCATTACCTAGCAATTTTATACATTTTTTTATGCATTAAATTATCAATGAACATAACAGATTTCTGGATTCGGGCCAGGTCACGGTCCGGTCACCTCGGGAACCGGCCCAGTCAAAATAGATTCTGATCGATAAGATGAGTTGATAATTCGCAAAATTTATGTTCAAAATTAAAGCACTCGTCTTCTAAGCTTTTATTGGAGTCTGATCAGTAGCCTATTTGAGGGAAATAGGGCACCTTGAAAAGGAACCTATGCTTCCAACCTTTCATCGAAATGCATAATGTGCGCATATTCCTAAACTTAGAAGTTATGGCAAAAAGGTAATTTCCAGCTACTCTATAGCCAAGGAGTTTCGGGACATAACCCAACCAAAGCCAACAAGAAACAAGTTCTGGGTCAAGTCGCAGTTCAGGTATCTCTGCACAGAGAAAGCAATCAGAAAATTACCGGTGCGGACCAGTTCGATTTCCGCATATCTGTTATCAGAGTATAACATTGTTACACACTGTGCTGCGTTTTAATATAACGTTAGCTAAATGAACTTTGGGCAAAAAAATATGCTCTTTCAATTCACATGGCATCTCAACTAAATGAGAACATTAATACAGTGAACATGCTGAAAAAAGTATTGATGGTTTTGTATACATCAGTATAATCATGGCTATGGTAAAGGCAGATTCATTCTCTGAAAAAGCGGAGGGATATCCCGTCACCTAGAGTCGTATAATGATTATAGCTACAATATAAATTTGAATTAAGGTCAGGCAATACGAATCATCTAGTGCTTCTAAACCTAGTCCACTGAAGCAACATTAAATAATTTTGGTAGGATGTCGAAGTTTGAATCACATCCAAATTTTACTGTATCATTATCCCAGTGATTATGTTTTAGAGCTATCCAGTAACCCCGTCCCCTAAGAGGAAAACAAGGAATAAGTTTGCAGTGCAGTTTGCAATACAGCTAGCTTGTTGGACATTTCAGTTTTTGAGAAATGTATCAAATTAACACACAAATATATTTTTATTGGCAATATTTTAATAAATCATCAGAAATAAACATCAAGTTTCAGCCAGAAAAGTCAAAATTTCACTGGATGGACAAAGGTCTAAGCTTTAATCCAAAAGCAAAATGATGAAGCTCTTATGTTTTATACGGCCCCACATTTGCTTTTGAAAAGGGCCCCCAGATGCTTAAGGCCGCCACTGGATAAAAGTGCTTGAATGTTCATGAAATTAGATTTGGAAGGATCATTACTTTCAATAGGATTTTCTTTTTGTCATTTTTTCACCAAGCAGGAAGAGAGCTATAAGTCAATTCTTGCATTTATTTTTCTAATTTTACAAACTTGCTTTTCAGGGCTTTATGATTGTTGAGAACTCAGGTTATATGTGTAATTTTGCTTAATTTGGTATTGCAGTTGGGCCTGGGTGTGGTGCATTGGCTCCATTGCTCCCCGTTATGATATTCCTTCAATTAATTGCCTTCATGAAGGCCTAAACAACCTCAAAAATTCTCGAAATTTTGCATAAAAATCAAATCTGGCATGGTAACATGGCCACATTACGCCCCCAAGAAAATTTCAACGAAGCAGCCCTCAGAGCCCATTTCATCTTGTTGCACAAAATTTGGTGGACACATGACTAAAAAAGTCTCTTTTTGCCATTACCTAAACCCAACAGGATGTCCGCCAATTTGGATTGCAATTGCTACCTAATTTGATGTACAGGCCTCTAACTTTAATGAAATCACCTTGGGGATTTACCTTGAGCAAAAAAAATATGACATCTAAGGATGCTAAATAGCGAAGCTTTTTTGAGATTTGTCAAACTGTGCATCTGTGGTGACAAGGCAAATTTTGATGTTTTCTCATGAAACAGGACGTTGGCATAACTCAAAAATTCATTGTCCGATGTAGCTTAAACATCACAAGCTTGATAACAGTCATATTCTGGAGACAGGTACATGCTGATATGAGCTAGGCTGGAGCTCCTTAGTGCCCAAGCTCATGTGATGAAAGTGCCTGGATGTTTACAAAATCTGGTGGGATCACTGGTTTCCTCATGCTTAATTTTATATACAGTATCTTTTTCCGAATAGGAAGTCAGCAATTTTGTAGATCCTGCATCCATCTTCATTTTAACTCTCTAAAGCCTAACGTCCCTCTGGCAGTAACGTTGGCATTACGGGACTTTAAAATGATGTACTATTAGGTGTCTGATCTTTAAATGCATAATTACTTTCAAGCTGACCCTGTTTAAGATCACTTGATCAATAATCACACATTTATTTACTGAATAATCAAGACCAAAGTATGTGCCTGTGATTATTAAGAAAGTATTAAGAAATGACAGATCACTGAAGGGTAACACTGACAACACACTTAATAATAATGATATTATATTGATGGAAAAAAACAAAATAATGCTAAAAATCATTAATTAACCCAGTACTTTCCCTGAATTACATCTCCCGTTGATGTAATTAATTATCTGAATGAATCCTAAGATGAATTAAGTTTATCTGTCAACCTAGCCCTTCAAAGTTGGTGGGCGGATCCTAACACCTGATAGGTTACCCTGCACTTCAAGTCAAGGCATATAAGTCTAACCAAAGAAATGAAATGCTTTGTTTAAGTTTAGACAGGCTAATGTTGGACAATGTAAGCGAGGCAAACCGGTAACATTGCTTGTCATTCGCGCATAATTACGCTGTCTGACTCTCCGCGATCAAGCAAATTTACCTTGGTCTGTTTCTTTAATCAGAAATTACCATAAACCATGATTAGACAGCTTGACAACTTGAAAAACATATTCACTCAACGCCCAAACTTTATGCCTCAATAGTGACGACTCTTCTGAGTATTAATCAAAAAGTTGGACTGAAAGCTCGACATTTATCTTCAGTGTGAACCAACGCGGAGTTGTGCATATGACCTAGCATTGCATCTGTTCTGAGCATTATTTCGTAAGCCACTCAGCATAATTGCCTAGGTTATTTTTTATTTATTTATTTGCCAAATTCCGATATCGGCTGCCTGTTCTTTCTTGCAGCCTAAAAAATGTATTTTCCTCCTTTTTTCTCGAAACCCTAAGAGATAGGCAATCATTTTACGAGGCTATTACGACAGTTTGAATAAAAAAAAAACAAATTATGGCATCAGAGAATTGTCATAAAGCTTGGACAGTAAAATCTTTGTTGTAAAGTAAGAATTTATGCGGGACAGCAGTCATATCTCAAACTGAGTCATCATTTTGCTAGCAGTCCCTGGCATGTTTCGAACAAACTTAAAACGAGAACACTTCCGCTCCAATGTGTCTTGCGACAATATGACATATGAGAAGTCTTTGATTCTACTTGGATTCGACCCCCAATCCCGCAAAAAGAAGGAGAAGGGGAAAAAAAAAGAGTATGGTATATTCGCTTTCTCCAGCAACAATGTTTAGACTAAGCACGTATACGATGGTAAACAGAGACACAGACACATTTCACAGAAAATGTCAGTTTTATTGGCGATAAGTAAAGCAAGGTTTCACAATTGAAGATGAAACGGGGAAAATGTTCGCTGTGTGACCTAGCCAACACAAAATTTGTGCACTTCAACCTTCCAGCTTGCTACGCTCGCTGTCTGAAGTTATGGTTAGTTAGCCAAGCCAGCACGCTCTCTTGCATGTATCAAGTCAGACAGGCGTAGTTACCAGGTGATAGCAAATGCAGGTTTAGCATGTACCTTCCTAATTTTGTAAATTGCCATAATTTCGCTTGTCAGTAAGATTTCAGGTCGTAGGTCCCGCTGGACCTGAAATCCTACCGACTAAGGAAATTAGTGCCATTTACAAAAGTAGGAAGGTAGCCTACATGCTAACGAACAGCCAGCAACAAAAGTTTCACAGTATCACATCACACAGCAAACAAACAACTTGCTGTAAATGCAACCAAAACAAAATCCGTAGAACTTTGCATTAGCTAAGGTTATAATGTTCCTTTAAATTAATTGTGAGCAAAGCTAGCTAGTAACTTTGCCATGTTGCTAACCCAAGCAAGGCGCCCACAATCGTTTATGAGCACCATAGTGTGAGATAGGCCTATTTGCCTTGACTTGAAATGCAGGGTAACCAATCAGGTGTTAGGATCCGCCCACCAACTTTGATGGGCGAGGTTGACGGATAAAATTAATTCATGAAGCACTGCAACACTGGACCATTAAATAATTAAATAGTGAAATGATGATATATATTTTTTACACAAAATGAATGGGTATTTTAATTAATTAATGACAAATTTAATAACACATGCATGTATTTAATTGCAATTTTTATTAATTGATGACATTTAATTAATTATTTCATGGTGAATTTATTTATTTTCATTCTTTAATGACACATTTAATTAATTATTTAATGGTGAATTTATTTATGGCACAATTTCGAAGCGTTGGTGATTTATTAATTAAGTAAACTGGATATTAGTGTATCCTGAAAGTTTGACGCATGGCATGCATTTAAAATCATTCAGTGAGTCTGTTGGGATTCTGTATCTGCCCTGTGCCTTGTTTAAGTTCTGTGCCTGGCCTAGCCATGTTGATTGATTTTCTTGTTAAGTGACCACTGCCTGTTTTCTGACCATTCTTAGTATTGTCTTTTTGATATTTTAGAAATCCTTGTTTATTATTTTTCATGTCTTGTGTTTTTCATTGTCTTTGCCATGTTTCCAAGATCCCTTGCCATGTTTATTTTCTGCCATGCCTTGTTTGCACTTCGTTTACCCAGTCTTGTCTCATGTAGGTCTTTGCTCACGGTCCCTTGTCTTGCGTGCCACTCATTCGGGTGATTTATTGGTTTCTGGGTTTCAACCTTCTTTCATTATCTCGTGTTCTTCCTTCCTCTCTCTTTTGCTATCTACTAACACATACTAACAGTTTGTTGTTTTCGCTTATTTACTAACCTACATTAACATTGTATATTTTACTAACTTACTAACATGCACTCGGGATTGTATAGCTGCACATACTAATTGACTAACGATCTCTCAGCAGTCGCCCAATTCTAGTCTCCACCTCCTTGCCTATCCCTAATTATCTCTGCTACGAATTTTTGTGGATTTCCACAAATACTTTGTGCTTTCCTTTCTTTAATCTATACACTTTAGTACTCCTTAACCGGAACTGTTTTTCTGTACATTGGTTTGTCTTGTGAATCCTGTCTGCGTTTTGGCTTTTGCCATATTTATGTAATTAGATTATTCCTCATGTGTCACTCCTGATTATTGTATCATTGATTGCACCTGTTTCTCCGTGGTCATGTGTTCGCCCCGGATGTGTATTTAAGATGTCTGTTTATGCACTTCCTTTGTCAGATCGTTCTTCCTAGTTTCCTGTGCCACTTTTGTTTTCCGCCTTGATTCTTAGTGATTTATCTTTCTGACTGGACCGCCTGACTACGAGCTTTGCCTATTCCCTGTATTGTACCGCATTCTTGTTTATCGACCTCTTTTTGCCTGACTACGATTTTTGTGATTGGTGCCCTGGTTTTGACTCTGGATTACGCCCATTGGAATCTGTTTTTGGATTGCGGACTTTGTACTGTTGCCAGCTCTGTTGGGGGGTTTCCCCCTTCAGAAATAAAGCCTCCTTTTTGCATTCATCTGGTTTTCGCTATTGGTTCATTTCATAAATCTCAAGTCATTCATTAGGTCTTTGCAATTCGGATTCTGGGAAAGTTATAGGTTATAACCTATAAAGGTTATAATATGACATGATATGGACAACAATTATCTAATTAAACTAAATCTAAACCTTATCTAAATATCATCTTCAGCAGCATTTACTACACAACACTCTATTCTAAGATGGAATTTTGAGAAATTTCACCTAATTACCATCCATGCAATCTCATATTTTGGCTTCATTGACGAAAAGCTGTCATAATCGTTACTGGCAACGCACCTTCCTGGAAGCCCATTTCCTCAGTAAATTAATTCATTTTATTATCCAATTCTTACTCGGAAATAGGTTGTGTGTCAACCTGCATTTTGGTAATGTCACTGGTTGTGGACTGAGCTTTATTTCTACATGAGCAGCATTAACATGCGCACCTACGTTGGCAAATTTGCATTTTCACCCCCAGATTAGCAAAGTTTAGGAAGGAGTGTTAGAGGTGAGACTGGAGCATCAGTCACAAATCAAACAGTTTGCCATTAGCTTGACCACGAGGGGTAAGATTCACAGACAGCTTATCCAGGAGTGACGATAGTGACACTGATTAGAAACATTTCTTCAGGCGTATCAAGCTGATCAGATGCGGATGCAGGAAGACATGTATTTTGTGAGCTGCATTCAGAAGCTTCATAAGACATTGACTTATTTCACCATGAATGTGGATTGGAAAATGCTTAGTAATTATAGCACTGAAATGTAGAGCAAGCTAAGGGGAAATGGATACGGCTTGATCCTCGCAACTGAACGAATTTCACTTGGTTGGTAATTAGGAAACCTAAATGGGATCGAGTTTGGAGATGCAATGCACTTTTAGGCGAGGTGAGAGCAGTGCCAATATTACTCTGATTACAACTCCGGAGTGGAAGAGGTTAAGAACACTTTTTTGAGGGCCAAAGGATGCACAAAATTTTGTGAAAATTTGCACCCAGGTTTTAAGTGGATTGTAATTAGTGGCCGGGCAGCCCAAGCTGCCAGGACCCTATTGTTATCCTCCCTGTTCTTCAGAGGAAATCGTACTTCCCATGCACGAAAAATCACCAAACTTTGTATAAAAGTCCAGTCCTATGCCAGATTGCCTCAGCTGCAAAAACAGGCTAATAGTCCTGATGGTGGTGCTACAGCAAGCCTAAAATTCAAATTTTGAAAATTCACAACAAATCAACCATGTGTGTTACAGATTTGCAACTTTCACCAAACTGTAGCCCCAATACTGAAGAAACTTTTGTAAATTTAAACATTTTGCAAATTATGAAGTCCATCACTTTTTTACAAATCTTAAACCCATCACCTCCCACAATTTTTGCTTAATTAACACCAAACTTGCTACATAGCATCTTCAGACTGTCCTAGACAAACAATCCTCGCATATTTTTGATTTATTGAATAGAGCCCACAGTGCATTGAAATGTTGATTTTAAACAGTATTGCAAATATATACTTGCTAAATACATTTTCATTGTTCATAAATTTTGTCTTAAGTCATGGTAGATGTATGGAAAATCAGAATTGTATCTCAAACTGAATTTTACAGCATTTTGAATTTTGTGCTCATGCGAACAATTGGAGTAAATACAAAAATGGTATTTAAACACCAATTTTTCCACGAATGGAGCTAATTAGTCCCCCCAGGACTCCGCGATCACGGAATTTACCGCAGATTTCAAAGCCCTCCGCGGAAATCAAAGCAGTCCGCAGAATATAGGGCGAGGTGCAGAATTTTATATTTTACATGTATTTTTCATCCCGGCCGCTAGATTTTGCGGTCAGATAAACGGGATCTAAGACTCACAGCTGGTGCTGCCGGTTACGGAAAGTGATTTTTTCTGCTGTATGCAGCATAAACTATATAAAAAGATGGACGCAGCACCCTGATTTGAAAAAAGAGGCCCATGTGGAAGTACCGTAGAATGGCATTCTATTTAATGGCCAGCAGATGGCGACGTCAGTGGTTGCAGAAAGAAGTTCAATGCAAAAGAAGTCTATGAGAAAATGATCCTACTTTCCGACCTGATTTTTAATTTTGGAAATGATTTTTCACATCATTTTGTTAGCTATAGTAAGTTTCAGGTCTCCTTCGATAAATCATGACATTTATTTTCGTGAATTATGGTCCCATATAAACTAGAATAAAGTATAAAGCCAGAATATGCTTCTGGGGCGTCACTATCCTCTGGTCCTCCTCCGATACGGTCAGATCCAGAGCCACGTTCCTCTGCGGATCTTCGATTCACTTCTTCATCTTCGAACCAGTGGGTGACATCACGGTAGCTTCATCCATCTTTTTATACAGCCTATGGTATGCAGTAATGTTTACAATATCCTGAGGATACAGTGGATAGTGTACTCTTTGTTTAAATCTTTACTTTGATCTTTGGCACTTGTTCAGTTACTAAGCATCGTTCACCCATAGTTTGGTGAAATGTTTTGCACTTTATAAGTTATGCAAATAAATCTGTTCAAGAGGGACAAAAAGAATATTGATGCTGCTTATTTTATAACCACAATGTTTCGCAGTGTTTTGGTATTGCAAATAATTTCATAAGAACTTTTGCTTCATTATTACATAAATTTGCTTTATAACTACTCATTTTAGGTCTTTTTTAATGCCCGCAGAAAATCAACTTTTAAGCCGCAGAATCAAGAATTGCTCTCCGCAGAATCAGGAATGTTCTCCGCGGAATCAATACTTTCTCCGCAGATTCCTGGGGGGACTAGCTAATAAATCATTGTTAAAAATAAATTACCAACATCTCCATGCTTTCTAGATAAAATTTGTGTATTTTCACATTTCTGTCTTCTGTTAAAAGGTCAGGAGGACACCAGATGCAGGATCAAGAGTGTTTGTTGAAACACCAAACACTAAGGAGAAAAATAGGCACACAGGCCAGAATCAAAACACCATGCACAAGCACTGAACAAAATGGGAGAAACTAAAGGTACACTGTCCAAGGCAGGGGGAAACCGATACACTCCAAGAGCGGATAAACTACAATTACTAAAACTGAACCCAACTAAACTGATGGACACACTGGGAGGCTTAGACACAGGGTAGACAAGACGTGGGCACAGAAAAACAAAAGGCTCAGGAATCATACAAAAGAAATACTTGGGAAGGCACAGGAGCAGAGATTTCACAGTGTACAGCAAAGCCAATACAAAGTTCTGTCTGATGTCTCATCTTACTTTGCCACAGATATAGACAAGGAAGGGAGGCGGGGACTGGGAAAGCAATTTCGAAAGGAAACAGAAACACCTGGGATTAATGAAACAATTACAGGAGAACCGGGTTAACAATAATGACTCGAGACAAGACGCTGAGACAATCAAACTAGACGGTTTAGATTGAGGTAATCTAACGTGACAAGTATTAGCACCATGAAAGAAGCAAAGGAAAATGTAGCTTTAAATGCAGTTAGGGAAAGTTTAGGCAGGAATAACCAAAGCTAGAAACACTCGCACTCGCTAATGAGTTTAATCAGGTTAATACTATGCGATGAAATATTTACAATCACCCTCAATTAGGTGCTGGTTAGTATGGGTTAGTAATTATCCTATCAGAGAACGCATTCACTCAGAGTTTAGCGAGACCCAGAATCAAGCACAGGTGGAAGCAATGAATGAAATACCGCAGCCGATTCCGAAAGAGGAAACGTGATTGGACAACAAGATGTAGACATGCTGAAGGCTGTCACGCGACACCACGTGAGTTTGGGCTAAGAGAGAATCGAATATCAGACGGCAGGAATGAAAGCTGAAAAATAAAACAAAGTAAAGCACAAGCATGCATAAGCACAAAGACAACACATGAGGCAAAACCATAACAGTCTGAATAACTGAATATTTGACAGCTGTATGAAATCTGCCTTTACACACTAACAGCTGCTGTCTTGCACACAGACGACTGCACTTGGGCATGGAAGAGACACATTAGCTCAGGGGCCGGCAATTCCAGTCCTGGAGGGCAGGTGTGTATGCAGGTTTTTATCTATAAATTACCTAGAGTAATTGAGCTAATTGTTTGTGAACACAAACATGGATTTACGCATAGATTAGCTCAAAGAAAATTTATTTATGTAGGGAGACAAGAACTGTCTTCGGTGCTCATTCATGATAATTTAAAGAAATGCAGCAGAAAAGTCAGATTTGATGAATAGTTTGGTTAATTGAGATGATTAACTAATTAAAGGCCAGACATTGGAGTGAAAACTAGGCAAAGATACGGCCCTCATCGCCCACCTCTGCATTAGCTCTTTGGCACCCCCAATCCATATTCAAATGAATTATAATTTTGGTTCCTGAACATGCGCAAAAACTTATGAAATTTTGCATGCACTATTGGCCTGGCATACCTCTCCCTTCTATGCAGTTTCTTTACACAGGTGTGGCAATATGGGTCCATTGCGCCCCCTAGAAATTTTCAACAAAGTAGCCCATGTGGCTCATTTAAGTTACATTTCTGAGTTTGGTGAGCGCATTGAACATGCCAAGACTTAAAAACAGAGGTGGGCAGCGAGGGCCGTATCTGTCCCTGGTTTTCACACCAACGTCTGGTCTTTAATTAGTTGATTGTCTCAATTAGCCAAACCATTTATGAAATCTTACGTTTCATGCGCATTTCTTTAAATTATCATGAAACTATAAAGACTAGTCTTGTCTCCCTTCATAAAACATTTTCCTTTGATCGATTCTTTGCGAAAATCTATATTTGTGCATGCAATCAATTAACTCAATTAGTCAGGGTAATTGATAGGAATAAAAACCTGCATACACACCGGCCCTCCAGGACCATGATTGCCCACCCCTGCTTAAAAACATCTCTCTGTGCCACGACATAAGCCTAACAATATGTCTGCCATTTTGAATTGAATTTGCAACTTTTTTCCATTTCCAAGCTTTGTACTTCAATGAACTCCACCTAAAGATTCAATGCAAGGAACTTCACATTTAGTGGGTGACAACTCAAGAATTTGATAATATTAAATTGTGAGGCTTTTTCAGTTTTGTTGAACAGTGGGTCCATAGCTGTGCGGCCAATTTCCATGTTTTCCCATTAAACAGGAACGGGTTTGTATCCAGGAATTGGTAAAAGGGGGGGAGGCGCAGCAAGGAGGGGGTCTGGGAGCCCTCCTGCAGAAAAATGTGAAAAATTTATCCGCTGAAAACATGTTTTCCTGGTATCTTGGGAGAAAAATCTGGCATATCTGTTCAATGATTTTTCAACCAAGGTTCCAAAAATTGAGCAAAAAAACTTTAAAAGTGCCATTATAACGCAGTTTTACATTAACTAACAATTTTAACCTTTACCTAAGACTTTCACTTTATTGTCAAAGTTTGTGACCTGAACCTTTCACTGCTGTTGGTGATTTGGTCAAAATTTCAAAGAGGAGAAAATCTTTCAAAATTGTCCAAACCCTACAGTGTTGGTATTCATTGGAAAATGCTTGATGAGAGCTTTCCAGTGAATACCAATGTGCTATGGTTCAAGCGATTTTAAAAGGCTTTGATGTTTCACAAATATTGACAAAGTCACCACTAGCAGTAAAAGGGTTTGACCATATTTCCCACAAAACATTGATATTATTAGTTTTTGAGTTTTTATAACACCAAAATAACTTTAGTGTTACTGTATATCTAACATGCAAACCCAGTGGCTAAATGCACCTGTGGTTTTTGGAGATGTGAACAGATTACCAAATCCCCCGTCCCCCCCAAGTCCCTAAACCAGGTTTAGTAAAAGATACCACACTCAACAGCTTGTAAAAAGTTATTACAATGCTGTCATTGCCTCTTTTCAAAATGGTTTAGAAAGATGAGGCTTTAAAGCTAAAACACTCCCAAGTGTTGTGAGAGTAGGAAGTGTTGTCATACACATAATCCGAGTCACCATTAAGTTGAATTTTTGCACACGTGAGTGAATTTACTCATCTGGAGGCAGTGGTTGGGTGGGTAATGTCAAAAAACATTTTATTTATATTAAAGATCCTATTTATCCTCAAGATGTCTGATTTAAATTTAATACAATGATGCTGCCCTATATTAAAACATTGTCAACATATAAACTATTTTTTCCCGGTATAATAATAATAATGATAATAATAATGATATTAATAATAATTATTATTATTATTACTATTATTATTATATTTACATGAATGAATGTGAAAAAGACGTGACTTTAGGGCAGAGATGGGGACTCGAGTCACTGTGACTTGGACTCGAGCCGCCGTTTCGATGACTTGTGACTTGACTTGACTTGACAAAAAATAAAATACTTGAGGCTCGACTCGGACTTGGAAGTTAAAGACTCGAGACTTGACTTGAGACACGGTGACTTGAGTGTCATTCAGTTCACGTTTTCAGTTTGAATATAAAATTAATAAATGCATTTAAAAAATAGTATCGATTACCCGGTAGTAGCGCAGGCTAAGAATAGCGATGTCATGATTGGATCAATACCCTGTCAATCAGTCATGCCCTCTCGACGAACCTTACGTGTTTATTGGAGAAACTCGCCCTCTTATATCAGATATAGGCATCAACATGTCAACATCGTCCTCGGCTTTTTTCTTCAAACTTCAAACTTTGTTCGTCATTTGAATTGCAATTCTGCCCAGTAAGTGCTTGTCAATTAGCTAATAGCCTTATATCCTGTTAGCTTAGCTTGCAGGTGTAACGCAGACTTCAAACGCCGGTGTCTCCAAAAAAAGCGAGAATAATAGCTGATGCTCTTGCTATGAGTAGGGTATAGCTGCAGCCTCGGAGACCGCAGTTTCAGGACCGCACATTCAGGACCCCTGGTTTCTCCGAACAGCGCCACTCACCTAAGGAGGCTGCATTACTTGTACAAAGAGACGACGAGGAGTATGACGACGAGCAACAAACTGAGAAGTGAGTACTGAGAAAGTTTTATTTGTTTGTAATTAAAAATTAAGTCCTTTGCATGAATTTAACTGGAAAATAAACGTCGGCTTAACAAAGTATGTAATAAGTTTGCACAAGTTTAGCTCAGTGCAACATTAATACGTTTATGAGAGGTTGTTGCAACTTTGTTAGCATGTTTAATATAACGTACTTAGCGAACGGTAACTATTTAATCTCGCCATATTGACCTTTCGGCCAAGACTATTGTTTGATACAACTATTTTATTTAGCTTTTGGACAACTGTCATTTCACAATCAACAGGTAGGATTACTTAAAACTATGTAGCTGGTTGTGGTCACTTATAATTAACCTCACCCGTAATATGCTGACTGTATATTAACATTTGTGCTGTGAAACCAAGGCGTGATTTGGAAAGCCCAACTGTGTCCTAATTGTCAGTGACTAATCATATTTCTATAATTAACTCTAGTCAACTTAAAAGGATGATAAAAACCTCTCTCTTCTCTTTCTTGCTAATGTCAAAAAATCCACCTGCATTGTAACTTATCTGCTTGTAATGTACGTTTTTCTTCATTTTATGCTTTTTCAAGTATCCCTCTTTTTACAATACTATATTTAGCATTTATGTACAGGCTTTTTGAAGTTAGGGCTCTTAATCAACAATGTTTGTGCCATGAACTTTAATCTTAATCTTTAATCTTCTTTAATCTTACGAAATGCGATTTTCTAGATTTTCTATGTAATTATCGGAAATTTTTTTGGTCTAATTATGTGATCTCTTTCTTTTAAAGATGCATATAACTATCCAGGAAGGCAGAACATTGCCGGAAATCTCAAGATGCACTACATGCTGCAGACAATTTCATTGCCTATTCTGTCGCTCAACTGTGCTCCACCCAACGAAGTTAAGCAAAGTGAAAGCTCATTTGGAGAGCCATTTTAACAGAGCTACTCTCCATGTAGGTAACATTTGAGAACATTGTCACAGGAAATGCAAAGTTAAGTTACAAAGTGTCAGCATGAAATGGGTATTTGTTAGTGAACACTAATATGAGCTAATTTCTTGCCTGATCATAGCCCATACCAGTAAGCCAACCGATCATTTTACATTTTTTTATTTTAAAAATAACTTCATGTAACATGTAGTTCATGCAAATCCAAGGATCGGCAGGGTTCTGATGAAGTGAGTAAAGATGGATGACTTAATTTTCCTAAGCTCTGAAGCAAGTAAATCTGGCATCAGTATTACAATGAAAACAAACACTAACTCTGACTCTTCAAATGCTCATTTATTTGGTCATCCAGAAACTTCACAAACATACCCAAACTTTAAAAGATGTTGCCTCTAAATTCTAATTCAGCCCTTTGACATCATGTTTAAGTTCAGCAATGATTTGAGTAGATATTCATCAGCATCAATATTTATCATACCCCTTTATTTAAAATGAGTCTGAGACACACTTTTGAATAATATACTAATATAATAATTAATGTTACAGGGTACACTGTTCACAGATGTGGGTTAAACTGTCGACCACAGTGGCATTACCACTGCATCAACTGCCAGTCAAAAGATTTACGTAAACAGGACTTCATTAATCATCTGTCTCTTTGCAATAAGAACACCTCGGCCATAACTGCAACCATCCCAGCTCCAGCAATCACCACCATTACCACTCCAGTGGCCACCAGCATCCCAGCTCCATCTACCACCACCAACTCCACTCCAACTGCGACAGTCATCTCAGCTACAGTAACCCCCACCATCCCAGCTCCTGCAACTACTAGCCTTCCCACTCCTGTGGCCTCCAGCATGTTTATGTTGTTTATATAATTGTTTATATTTGTTCATTGTGTGGTTAAAATAAAAATGTAGAATCATTCTTGTTTCTTGCCTCTTTCTAACCTTAAGAATATCTGGTTGAAATATAGATGGGTCAGTTCTCACACAAAATCATAACAGAAGTCTGTGTCTTTTAAGGCACATTTCTACATGGAGGTCTGTATGTGCTTTCACTTTTTCCCTCAGTATCATTAGCTAATTCTGCTAATAATACATTTTTCAAGTCTTTGCAACTAAGGTCAATTTCATGGCAAAGTAGTGTTTGTATGGAATATGTATTTAAGTCTTTGGAAGAAAGTATTAATTGGGTGGATTCAACCTTTAAAATGGCGAATAATTAATCAAAATATTACTTGGCATGAATCAACCTTTAAAATGATAAAGAACGATTTTTTTTTAGGTAGAATCAACCTTAAAAAACTTAAATAATGAATCAATGTATTTGGGTGTAATCCAACTTTACAAATATACATGATAAGTTAGAGTATTTGGTGGAATAAAACCCACAAAAAAAAGTATTTGGTTGCGGCAATCATTTAAGTCAGTAGAAGGCGCTGTGGTAAAAAAGCCAGGGTCCTGAAATTGCGGTCCTACAACTGCTGTCCTGAAACCAGCCTCCAACGGGAGGGGGCGCTGTGGCAAAAACACCAGGGTCCTAGAACTGCGGTCCTGAGAGTGCAGCCTCCAGGCCTGCAGGGATGTAATATTGCTTGCTACCGAAGCCAGCCTGACTATCCTAATCCATATGAAAATAATAATAATAATTATTATATATGCCAACAAACGCATTAAAACGTCATTTTTGCTCTTCGCGCCCCCCTTATTTCTGCAGACTGACTTTTCGAAGACAGCCTTTTTGGCACATTACACACAGGGCTTAAAGCTCGAAAAATTGATTGCTATGCCGGAAATATGAAATTATCGGGGGGAGTCCAAAAAAATGAGTTGCATCCTAACGCACTTTGTGATGGTCATAGGTGTATAGTAACGAACAGTGTCACATTGTCATATTGACTCTTTTAGTTAAGTTAATCATCTGTGTATTCACTGCCCTACGGTTTAAATGCCATATTTTAACACGGGACAACTAGGCCTCTTCAATACTAATGATTTCTATAACTGAATGTATAAAATAGCAAGTGACTATTCAACCCTGACAACTGTACACTGTCTGTTGTACGCAGTCCGATATGGATTAACTCTAAGACGAGCTATAAGGTTTGTTTAAGTAGTGAGAACAGCGCTATAACTTGGAGTGACATTTGTGCCAGTGCAACTGGATATTAAACTTGATTATGACAAAGTGATCGATATGTACGCCAGTAAATACCCCCGAAGAATGCCCTTCATTAATCCATTCAGTTAGAATTAAAAATTTCCAGAAGATGGTTTAGTAGCTCTGCATGCCTACTGAATATGCCTAATGTGCAAGAAGGAAATTCATTTCGAAGTGAAATAAGTACCATTCTCCATGAAAGAAAAAAACTTTAGTGGTGTATTTTAAATGTGTAATCCAGTGGTTCCCAAAGTGGGGGGCGCGAGGTGCGTGGAGGGAATTTTTCCCCCCACTGGAGTTCCGGACAGCAACAGAAAATTATTTGCATACAGCACATGAGCAACCTTGCTCCGGACCGCCGAAGGAGTGTCTTGAGACAGTTTAATTTTTTAAAATTTCTGTTTTTACTGGCCTTGCACCGAGGTACGGTCTCGGAACCACTGACTGCTCAGTCCATTCGCAGCCTAGAATACTGCGATTACATCGTAAATGCCTGTCTTACTCTCAGCATAACTGTTGGCCAAATCATTCATCTAGCTTGCCGTTTTCATAAATACATTGTTATGAATGTAGTTGTTCAAATATTTGAAGCCAGTAAAATGAGCAGGTTATAACCATCTTAGTCAAGCAATACCCAACTCGCCGCTTTTTATCCTGTACTGATCTGGCATCAATAATAAACTAGTTCGTGACACCGAACAAAATCCGATGAATATAAAGCAGGAATAACCGAGATTGCGTCGTCTTATTTCTCGATAATATGAATTCTCTGTAGGCCTATACATTATTTTTATCTAGCCTCGCTACTGAACGTTACAAATAAATCGGCAGGTTTGGCATGTGGTGTTCATGATTTTTTTTTTCGCACTTCGCTGTCGGCTGTTAACATAGGTTGATTATGGTGCTTTCTTTCTGCATCATAGAAACATAATTTTAAGTAGACGGCTAAACTCGTACAGAAGGGCGTGATGCAGCCTAATGATTTTATACTTTAATAGAGTTTTTGCATTATTAAATCTTCGTGGCCTTCATTTCAAAATGCGGTGGCCGTTTCCAAACCTGCCAGTCATTTTTAATGTTTCCAGCTAGGCTAGACAAAAATCATCTGTCTAGAGCATTCGTATTTTCTAGAGTAAACTGACGCGATCTCGGTTATTTTTACTTCAAAGTGCAAGGCCAGTGAAGCGAGAAAATTTTCACTGTCTCGAGACACTCCAGAGGTCCGGCACAAGGTCGCTGAACGCAAGGAAGTTTCTGTTGGTGTCCGGAACTGTAGTGGGGGGAAAAAATTTCGCGCGCGGCAAGATTGAAGGAATAAATAAATACAGTAAATGACACTGCTAGCATAACATGGTCAACTTTTTGCCGGAGCTCCCATATGGAATTATATTTGTGCCACAATCCTGAGCGAGCAATTGGACATTTTGAGCGCGGAAAAATATATTTCGCAAGCACAAAAATCTTGTTTAGAGAAAAAATAAATTTTGTGAGCAAACAAAACCTTCTGATTGGGCTAACAAAACTATTCTGTGCTCAACAAATATTTCTGCATGTTTGCTTTGATCAATATAAACGTGCAATATTAATCCCCTTCCCTCAGTTTCACTCTATACCCTCTCGCAAACTCATGTTCTGCGCGCTGGCAGACCGCAGCATGCTCGCTCAAAGCATGTCTCTCCCTCTCTCTCAGTCTGACCTCTCTGTGCGCTCAGCTTCACCTGCGCGCTCGCTCGAGCTGTGCAGTGTGTTACAAATGTGCCACAATTCTGATTGGCTGCCTCGGTCTCCAATTAGATGCATTATGCCCAACCACCAAAGAATAAGGGAAAAGGTAATGACGAAATTCGTCTGCGACTGGATAATAGTGCTGCCCTTGTTTGGGACGGGTTAAGGTTAATGTTATATCTCTATGTATCTTGAGACATCCACTGTTGTGTGACTCGTGTCCCTCTTTAGCAACACTGGCTGCTGCTAACTATAGCATTGCACAATGTCTTCTGAACATCAAAACCAAAATGCCACACCGCAGCCACGAGCACCACGTTTTATGGACCTTTATGAAATTTTGTTGGTTAGTCTGTACACATTCGGCTTGCGAACCAAGTTAGCTATCTAGTTAGGTTGCTAGCGTCAGGTCAGCCAACTAATGTCCGGAGAAAAGCAGAAGCTTACAGACATTAAACGTTACTTCCATGATAGCTGGCGAACTTGACAATCTTAAAGAAAGAATAGTTTTGGCACCTTTATCCCAGCTGATTTATTTCAACACCCCTGAAGAAGGAACTTTGCCGATATGTCTGTCGCCATAAACTGAAATAGGCTACACTTATAACCTGCATTTCAAGTCTGATCATCTAATGTTACACATCCACAAGTGAAGTACACGATCATCCTTGATTAATTTTGTGAAAGCAAAGACACGTGTTTTATGCAGTGATTGACATCTCATTCTAATGCTTAAACACTATTAGCAATCAGTTTTACTTGAAATAGCGGAGCAAGTGCAGGTGTGATAAACGATATTAATTAGGGGTAATATTGCATTTTGGTGTAGCTAACAAAACCAGGGTGCTGCTGCCGTTCCCGGTGTTGGTGTTGCTGTGCTGGCTTAATACTGCAGCATGGATGTATATACAGAACGAAAGATAATGTGGTGTCAAATTACAGCAGTTGTGATTCTTTAGTGATATTTGGGGTACTGCTTTAGACAAATAACCTGAAAGCATAATCTAAACCTATGTGGAATACATTTGGAAAAACCTGGAAGTTTATTCTCAAATGAACCAACCGGAAAAATAACCTCTAACGCGGCGAGTGCTTCGAACCACGGGAACGCCGGTGCCAGCGTCGGCTCAGCTCACCAGTATCATCTGGCACTAATGTTCGTGAAATATGCAGAAACAGATCACGGTAATAACACACGATGCGCGGCTGAAGAGGCCCATCAGTCCGGAGCCAGGGAGCCGGCGCCCGGTGGTGCAATGCCGGCCTTCATAACTGCCAGCGGGGACACGCGCATCAAAGCCCCGCGTTGCGCCACCGAACGCACGCTTTCACGAATATTAGCGCTAGGTGATACTGGTGAGCTGAGCTGACGCTGGCACCAACGGTCCCGTAGTTCGAAGCACTCTCCACGGTAGAGGTCATTATTTCGGTTGGTTCATTTGTGAATGAACGTCAAGGCAAACTTTTATGTCGATAGACTTATCTGTAAAGTGCCTTCTTCAGGCGTTATATGTTGAAATGAATCAGCCGGAGAATGGTGCCAAAGCTATTTTTTAAGACTGTCGAGTTTGCCAGCTATCATGGAAATAACATTAACGTCAGTAATCTTCTGCTTTTCTCCAGACATTAGTTGGCTGACCAGACGCTAGCAACCTAACTAGATAGCTAACTTGGTTCGCAAGCCGAAGGTGTACAGACTAACCAACAAAATTTCATAAAGGTCCATAAGACATGGTGCTCGTGGCTGCGGTGTGGCATTTTGGTTTTGATGTTCAGAAGACATTGTGCAATGCTATAGTTAGCAGCAGCCAGTGTTGCTTAAGAGGTATGAGTCAAGAGTCACACAACAGTGGATGTCTCAACATATTAGAGATTTAACATTAAACTTAACCTGTCCTAAACAAGGGCAGTACTGTTATCCAGTCACAGACGAATTTCGTCATTACCTTTCCCCCTTTTCTTTGGTGGTTGGGCATAATGCATCTAATTGGAGACCGAAGCAGCCAATCAGAATCGTGGCACATTTGTAACACTCTGCACAGCTCGAGCGAGCGCGCAGGTGAAGCTGAGCGCACACAGAGAGGTCAGACTGAGAGAGAGGGAGAGACATGCTTTGAGCGAGCATGCTGCGGTCTGCCAGCGTGCAGAACATGAGTTTGCGAGAGGGTATAGAGTGAAACTGAGGGAAGGGGATTAATATTGCACGTTTATATTGATCATCGCAAACATGCAGAAATATTTGTTGAGCACAGAATAGTTTTGTTCGCCCAATCAGAAGGTTTTGTTTGCTCACAAATTTATTTTTTCTCTAAACAAGATTTGTGTGCTTGCGAAATATATTTTTCTGCGCTCAAAATGTCCAATTGCTCGCTCAGGATTGTGGCACAAATATAATTCCATACTCCCACGTAAACGCAAAGCAGAGGATGAAGCACCGCCAAATGTGCTTCTGAAGCAATTTCCTTCCGAGGCAAAAACTAGAAAATCTGACGACACATATCTTTCCTTTCGCTTCACTCGTACAACGGTGGGCAATGAGGAGAGACCGCAGAGTGTTGTCTGTCTTAAACAAACCTTTAGGTTTTTTTTCCTCTCAGGGAGTTGGTCATGGTTTAAAACCCATTTTTGCAGAGAGGCAGTTTTTCAAAAATGCATATATAGCAATGTTTTCGAATATTAAAAAAAGAGAAACCCGTTACTCTTTAAATAATTACACCGTAAAGGTGGTCTGTTATTTTATTAATTTCTCTTTCTAAAAATAGTTGTAGTTTATTACAACCAGCAGTTTATGGCTGCATACTTTTATTTTTTCAAAAAAGGTTGAGGTTTATATTAACTACAATGTGTGAAATAAACTGCATTGGACTCTGAAAATATGTATGTCCTTTTTTTTTCTGGGGTGGGGGGGGGGGGTTGCAAAAATTTTCTTATGTACCAAAGGGGGGCCCAGCAGAGAAAGTTTGAGAACCACTGGTTTAATCCATGATGTATCCTGATGGAAGCGTTGATCATTTTCACAGTTTGTCCGTCTCCATCGGAATAGGACCTAAGTCTCTTTGTTTTGATTGTCTTTGCAGAGTACAAACTTACACCTTAGATAGAGATAATGAAAAAA
Source organism: Gymnothorax reevesii (assembly GCA_029721435.1). Lineage (NCBI taxonomy): Eukaryota > Metazoa > Chordata > Actinopteri > Anguilliformes > Muraenidae > Gymnothorax > Gymnothorax reevesii. The sequence goes on along the minus strand of CM056578.1, from coordinate 67,120,422 downwards.
TGCTTTTTTCAGCTAACTATAAGACCTTGAATTTTGCTCCCAGATGACAGGAAAATGTGTATTTGGCGCTTTGATTTTCAAATTTCAGGCTTTGCGCCTTCGGCACTTGTATGTGGCTGCATGCCTTTGGTGCTTGAGTGGGGGCAGCGCCTTCGGCGCTTGTATGGGGGCTGCTCCCCCGCTTTCCAAAATTCCTGGATCCACCCCCGTACTTAACATTGTTCGAATCAAGTGAAGTGGTTTAATCTGTAATGCGGTTTCAAAGGAAAAACAAAGCATCCCTTACGGTCGTCTGCTGGAATGGTCTGTAATGTCAGCGGTTTTCTTTAAGTACGAATTGAAAACCCAACAAATTAAATCAGTTGATGGCAACAATGAAAATGAAAATTTCTCTGATCGCACCCAATTCTTTATTGAATGTTATTTCCACTTTGTGTCTATTTGAGAGACACGATCAGAGCCCATAAGAATCTTCGACTTACTGATTTTGATAGTTTACAGTAAAATGATATTGGGACTTAACTTCTCTTGTTCAGAAGTGAGATGAACCAGGTGTATTAAATAAATCATAACCTCCGAAGTGGAAAGTGTTATGATACTGTCAAGTACAAGCATCAGCCTATTGTGCAGTCATACTTTAACCTCGCAAGTGAAACAGGAGAATCGGTAAGCGGAGCATGAGTAGAAGGCTCTGGACAGTTTAAAATGGTTGAATCTTCATTGGGAATCTTTTTCTAAGAACAATAAGCTGTTACTTGTTTTTCTAAGGACTGAATGTTAAAAATGGAACTGTTAAGTGCTCTTGGTGTCTCAAGATGATACAGATGAAACACATATTGATGTTTCTGCTGCTCTATAATATTTTTATTCTTTCAGATTTTTATGTTTGCCTTTTTTCTTGTTATTTGCAAGGCAACTAAAATATTTCAAATACTGTTGGTAGAAGGGAGGTAGAAGTGATCTTGTTTATATTGAAAGCCATCAATAAATAATTTTATTGATTTATTTCTGTTTTGTCTGATTCCATGATGTATTTTACTGAATATCAGTAATTAGAACTTACTGTTGGACTCATTGGCCAATGATGTTTAGATTACTGACAGTTGCTTATACCTTGTCTTTTCACTTTATTAAGATCAGATTCTGTGGGTAAAATTGGAATAATAATGTGACTTGACTTGACCTATTGCCGGACTTGACTTGACTTGACTTGCCATAACCTGTGACTTGACTCGACTTGCCCAAGAAAAAATGACTTGGGACTTACTTGAAACTTGAAGGTTAAGACTTGAGACTTACTTGAGACTTGAACATGTGTGACTTGGTCCCATCTCTGCTTTAGAATTTAAGACCACTGAACTATTTGGATTGACTCATGCATAACCTTTTTAAAAATAATAATGAATAATGTCACATATCTAACTTACAGACTCTTAAGGGCATAGAATAGCTCACTAGCTTCAGAACTGCAGTACTAGCTGGTTACAAGTTAAATGATGGATGATTCTTAACGTCAAGAAGGGGTTTTGGAATGGAAAATTTGGAAAGTTCTGGTATTCCAGGAAAAATTTTATTTGGCACCGTAAAACAATGAATCAATATGCATCAAATAGTAGGCTATGAACAACTGGTCCATCAGTGGGGTCCTTTTGTAAGCTCAAGCAAATTTTAACCGAAAGCATACTTTCGATAGCCTGTTAATTCAACGTCAGTCTTACCGCTTCCATGTCCCCCTGCAAATGAAAACTGCTTGCTACGACGAACATCATGGCCAAACAGCTAGTCATTTTTTGGCATTTGAAAGACTGAGCCTCAAATGTCGGTTTGCTATATTATCTAAGCTTTTCCGCCTTTCCATTGCTTCATGACATTCATAGTTGTTGAAACGTGTTTTTAGACTGTTACTGCAACAGGGGACAAGCAGGGCCATTGGTCGAGAAAATTTCCCAGCAAGCCTGCCTTCTTAAACTTTAGGACGAAAACAAAAAAATTGTACATAGCTTAAGTCCACGTACCATTTTTTGATTTGCAAGAAAAGAGTTTCTTGGTCATTCCTACAGCGCCCTCCATAATTATTGGCACCCTTGGTTAAGATGTGTTTTTCAGCTTCTAATAAATTCAGTTTTTGTCTAAATAATATAGGACCACAATGAAAAAAAGAGGAAAATCCAATGTTTAATTCAAGTGCATTTATTCAGTGGGAAAAAAAATCTAACATTAAGAAATAATTCTTTTACATTAAATCATGTGTGCCACAATTATTAGCACCCCTGATGTTAATACTTTGTACAACCCCCTTTTGCCAACAAAACGGCACCTAATCTTCTCCTGTAATGTTTCACAAGATGGGAGAATACAGAAAGAGGGATCTTCAACCATTCCTCTTTGCACAATCTCTCTAAATCATCCAGCGACCTGGGTCCTCTCCTCTGCACTCTCCTCTACAGCTCACTCCACAGGTTTTTAATGGGGTTGAGGTCTGGGGACTGAGATGGCCATGGGAGGAGCTTGATTCTGTGTCTGGTGAACTATTTCTGTGTAGATTTCTCAGGTCTTCGAAAAGGCGTTTGCGCTCTTAGAAATACGGCCTGTGAAGTGAGCCACAGATGCGTACAACCGAAAATACAAACTAAATAAAATACCCAAAAAAAGGCCCGCACGCTGCACACAAAAAAGAGAGACCAATAGGATGTCGAAAAATCTTTTTCAAATTTCCGTATTACATCAAATAGTTGAAGAGTAATAAAAAGTGGACGTTTTGGTCACTAAGACCATCATCAGCATAAGCCGGAACAACACATCTTCCAGCTTAAATCAACACTTATCATTAGCAACAAGCAGTTAATCAATTAAGCAATTAACATTTAGAAGACATGCAAAAGGCTCAAGAGATAGAAAAAAAATAAAAATAAAATAAGAAGACAAGCACGATTCATACATCATCTCAAATTCAGGGAATTACAAGAAATTACGAACCAAGCCCGTAGAAAATCAAGCCTGCAGAAAATCAGCATTAGAATTATCACAATTGACAAATCCATCAGCAAAACCAATTGGGGCCTATAATGGGCTTATAGATTTAAAAAGCAATACATTGAAAAGCTCTTATTTGCACTAAGTATTTGAGGATATTAGAAAAATATACACTACAAACATTCCAGCAAATTTTTTATTTTATATTTTTTAGATGGAATGATTTGCTTCGTAAACAAACCAAGAACCCAAATCAAATCACCTACCATTATCCACTCTTATCAGTGCAAATCACCGTAGGTCCGTATGAGGGCGAATATTATATATAAATTGCTCAAAATATTTAATTTCATTAGATAGACAGATCAAGCTGGCCATTAATTTACAGAAAGCAAGAGAGGTTCAATTCCTCATTTAAGCCCTCAGGCTGTAATGTTTTTAAATAATAAATCCATTTGCACTCTGACCTAAGAAGTTTTTGATCGATGTCCCCTCCCCTACGAGTTCTAGAAATTTTTTAATAGCACAAAAAGAAAGAGTCAATACACGATGATTAGCATTAATAAAATGTCTCGCTATCGGTGACTTCATGTCCTTCCTACGTATCGCACTCTTGTGATCTATGATGCGTGTTTGGACCGGTCTAGTGGTTTTGCCAATATATTGCTGACCACACGGACATGACAGAAGGTATATAACACCAGCAGAGGTGTTGGACAAAGCGCTCAGCAAGACCATTCGTAGCAGGATGGTAAGGTACGGCTGAGGTGTGCTTGATGCCATTTCTCCGGATGAATGATTGAAACTCTTCAGAGGTGAATTGACTGCCGTTGTCACTGACAAGACGTTCGGGCAATCCTGTTCAGGCAAACAGTGTGCGGAGTACTTTGACTGTTTTTGTGGTTGTGGCATTTTTCACAATGAAGACCTCTGGCCACTTCGAATATGCGTCGACCACAACAAGGAACATACGATCGAGGAAAGGCCAGGCGTAGTCGACATGGATCCTTTGCCAAGGAGCGGTGGGCCACTCCCAGCTGTGGACAGGAGCATGTGGAGGCTGCTTTTGTGTCTGCTCACATCCAGGACACGACTTGGCCATATCCTCTATCTGCTGATCAATGCCTGGCCACCATATGTAGCTCCTTGCGAGGCTCTTCATTTTTAGCTCGCCGGGACGAATGTCCGGAGAGCTATTGTCGTACCCCCGGCATCCGCGTCCGCGTCCGTCCGCGTGCAGAAAAGCTTTAACCTTGCCCCGGCAAGCTTTGTTGTCTTTCTGACAACTCTTGTTATGACCTCCATGTGTCCCTCATGGAGTGCTTCCAGGACGTTGGAGCGCAGCTTGGGCGGCACTACAATTCTGGTTCCCCACAGGATGCACCCTTGACACACGGATAGCTGCTCACGTCGACTGAAGTACTCAGGTAAGCCCACTGTATTTTTGGCAGGCCACCCCTTCACCGTTAGCTCAAAGACCTTTGCCATGGTTGGATCTCGGCTGGTTTCCTGTTTGATCTGTGCGCTTGTGACAGGTAAGTTCTCTACATGGGCTAGATGGAACATTTCGGCTGGGTCTGCCGACATATTGTCTTCAGGCTCGCAAGGCAAGCGCGACAGTCCATCAGCATTTCCATGCTGTTTTGTGCCTTTGTACTCAATCACGTAATCATGTCCACCTAAGAACAATGCCCACCTTTGCAAACGTGCTGCAGTCATCGCTGGAATTGACTTCCTAGGGTTAAAAATGGCCACTAGGGGTTGGTGGTCTGTAATTAATGTGAAGCGCTTTCCATGTAAATACTGGTTAAATTTCTTCACACCCCACATGAGGCTAAGCCCTTCCCTGTCAATTTGTGCGTAGTTCTTTTCAGCAGCACATAATGAACGAGATGCAAAGGCAATGGGACGTTCAGAGCCGTCTGGCATTTTGTGCGAAAGGACGGCACCAATGCAGTATGGTGAGGCATCACAAGCCAGACGAAGGGGCAAGTCCGGGTTATAGTGAGTCAGTACTCTTTCTGATGTGATGAGTTCCTTCGCACTCTTCAACGCCATGTCACAGCTTTTCGTCCACTTCCATGTCACCTTTGTTTGCAGGAGGCTGTTGAAGGGGTGAAGCACTGTTGCAAGATTCGGCAGGAATTTGTGATAGTAATTCACTAAACCTAAGAATGTGCAAAGCTGCGAGACATTGGTGGGCTTTGGTGCTTTCAGGATGGCATCAATTTTGTCTTGAGACTTGTGGAGACCGTCTCGGTCGATTCTGTGCCCAAAATACTCAATAGAGTCCTTAAAGAACTCACATTTGTCCTTATTGGCCCTAAGTCCACACTCGGCTAGCCTACTCAGGACTGCTTCCAGATTGGCAAAATGAGAGCTGTCATCTTGGCCCTGTGGCTATGATGTCATCTAGGTAGCACTGCGTGCCTGGGATGCCCTGTAGCACCTGGTCGATAGCACGCTGCCACACTGCAGGGGCGGATGCGATACCAAACACTTGCCTATTGTATTGAAAAAGGCCTTTGTGGGTATTAATGGTGAGGTACTTTTTCGACTCCGCATCCATTTCCATTTGTAAATAAGCCTGGGCCAAATCAATCTTTGAAAAATGTTGCCCTCCGGCTAGTGAAGCAAAAATGTCTTCTATGCGGGGCAATGGGTATTGATCTGCATGAAGAACTGAGTTGACCGTTACCTTGAAGTCACCACATAGCCTCATCGCAGTTTGAGTTTCCCTCAACGTGAGACGATTCAATTTTTTTATAGCACTAAAAGTGCTATATAAACCATGAGGACAACAGAGATATGAGTGATTACATAATGGGAGATAACGAGAAAATTACCTTCAGCTTGTATGAGGGCGTGTACAAACTGTTAATGGGTTTCCAACAGAAATTAATCTTCCTGAATCTTTTTCACTTTCTGCGACCCTTGGATCCATCACTCTGCCCCCCCTAAATCCGCCTATGAGGAAGTTGCTGTTACTCAAACATACATCACTCAAACTGGACAGGACTTCACAGGCTTGATAAGAATCTCATCCTGAAGATGTCCACATGTTGGTCTGAGCCATAAAGGTGCGTGAATGCTTTTTTTTCCAAACAGGAAGTCAACTATTTTGGATTTCCTGCATCCATTCTCACTTTCCTAACACATTTTTGAGGCCTTTAGGATGCACAAAAATTTGTGAACTTTGCACTCAGATTGTCACATTGTGACATCACTGAGACCGCAATGTGATACATCACCAACATTTCACATAGATGTCTCATAGGAATGTCACAATCTGATATCAAAGCGAGACATCTGTGCTATACATCAATATGTCACAGATGTCTCACATTGATGTCACAAAGTGACATCAAAGTGAGACATCTGTGTAATAAGTCCGTGAAATCATGGAAAACGTATGACATAAAAACTCAGTGTTAAAATATAAATCATACTTTATTTCATTAGATGACAACTCTGGAAGGTCTCAAAGTAATGTCACACCACGAGATCACTGTGAGACTTCTATAGGAGACTCACGTGACATTTTACTGACTATAACATCAGAAATACTTCTCTCCTGAGTTTACAGCAAGACTTGATTTCACTGAGCTGTGTTGTGCCTATTCACACCTGTTTAACACGAGGTAAATACAGGTAATTCACCATAAAAGATACAACAGAAAGGAAATGGCATTAGCTTCAAAGAAAAACAGCAACAATGCATAAAAAATCTTCAATTTTCTTCAATGATCTCTGTTTCTCACATATTTCTACTTGATAAAAATGAAGTTTTTATCATGCTATTATCAGAACTGAAATACTGTGAAAACAGCACAATCTCACGTTTTCATATGATTACAACAAATGTATCAAATCTGAGCAGTATGACAACATTTAGGCTTTAAAATGCCATTTCTTGAGCCATCACATGTGGCACTGCTCTAGTGACAGAAGCAAACATTTCGTAAAAATGGAATTCCAAGGTTAAAAGTATTATAAAAGTATATTTATGAAATGACTAATTAGATATGATTCCAAACAAAAATATCTACGTTCACAAATCACCAGAGTATTTGTTCTAATAAAAATTGTAGATTTACATTTTAGAGTGAAGATTATACTACACAGTGTAATTCAAACTGTACAGTCTGAGACTCTAGTTATAGCAATTCTCAACGCGAAAATAAATACTAGGTCATATACACTTCAATTACTGTGAAAAGTGTGTTAGAATGTCATCATCTACTTTAACCTTCAAATGTACATTTTTAAGTAAACTTATTTGGCTGATGCTATCAACCTCATGCAAGAAAAAAAAAAAAGACGCCCAAAAGTGGTAGAGTTGGCATGTATGAGGCAGCAAGTGGGAACCGTCAGCTCATGCAGTGCTGTGTGGGAAGCATTTTATCAAAGGTGAAATAGTAAATAGCTAAATATTTTGCTAAAGAGCAAAAATAGCTAAATATACGCTACATAGCGTAAATAGCTAAATATACCTGCTGCAATATTTATTGTCTGTGACACAATAATGAATAAAATAGTGAAATGATATCTCTAGTACCTTATAAGAACTCCTACATGCTGTATTTATTCGCAGAAAAATTTGAGAATTTCAACGTTCTTTATCTTGACGTGGCAGAGGACTCCAGAGAATCAAGATATTTTGAGAAACTGTTCGCACAACACACCACTTTAGGTTTGCATATCAACATGGCGGCCGATGCATTAGTGACACAATTTGGGCATATGGCTTCACAGTTGAGTCATAATGATGAAGTCACATAGTTATCATATTAATATCATAGTGTGATATCATAGTTAAGGCGTAGTGATGACATCAAGTAGTTACTATGTTAATATCTCATTGTGATGTCACAGTTGAGACACAATGATGGCGTCACATAGGCATCACGTTAATATCACAATGTGAGGTCACAGTTGAGACACAGTGATGACATCACATAGTTATCATATTAATAACATTGCGTGATTTCACAGTTGAGTCACAATGATGACATAACGTAGTTATCGTAGTAATATGACAGTGTGATATCGTAGTTGAGGCATAGTCATTACATCACATAGTTATCATGTTAATATCACACTGTGATGTCACAGTTGAGACACGATGGTGACAACACATAGTTATCATGTTAATATCACAGTGTGATGTCACAGTTGAGACACAATGATAACATCTCATAGTTATCATGTTAATATCTATGGAGGACTAAATGTGCCAAAATTAAATAAATAAATTCACCAGTAAATAATTAATTAAATGTGTCATTAAATAATTGAAATTGCAATTAAATACATGCATGTGTTATTAAATGAGTCATTTATTAATTAAAATACCAATTTATTTTATGTAAAAAATATATTTCATTTTTTCACTATTTAATTATTTAATGGTCCTGTGTTGCAGTGCTTCATGAATTAATTTTATCTGTCAACCTTGCCCATCAAAGTTGGTAGGCGGATCCTAACACCTGATTGGTTACCCTGCACATCAAGTCAAGCCAAGTAGGCCTATCTCACAATATGGTGCTCATAACTGAATGTGAGCGCCTTGCTTCGCTCAGCTACTAGCTAGCTTTGCTCACAATTAATTTAAAGGAACATTATAACCTTAGCTAAAGCAAAGTTCAACGGATTTTGTTTTGGTTGTATTAACAGCAAGTTGTTTGTTTGCTGTGTCATGTGATACTATGAATCCTTCGTTGCCGGCTGTCCGTTAGCATGTAGGCTACCTTCCTACTTTCGTAAATGGCACAAATTTCCTTAGTCGGTAGGATTTCAGGTCCAGCGGGACCTACGACCTGAAATCCTACTGACAAGCGAAATTATGGCAATTTACAAAATTAGGAAGGTACATGCTAAACCTGCATTCGGTATCACCTGGTAGCTACGCCTGTCTGGCTTGATACATGCAAGAGAGCATGCTGGCTTGGGTAACTAACCAAAACTTCAGACAACGAGCGTAGCAAGCTGTAAGTTTGAAGTACACAAATTTTGCAAACATTTTCCCCGTTTCATCTTAAATCGTGAAACCTTGCTTTACTTATTGCCAATAAAACTAACATTTTCTGTGAAATGTGTGTTTGTCTCTGTTTGCCATCATATGCTTAGTCTAAACATTATCGCTGGAGAAAGCGAATATACCGTGCTCTTTTTTTTTCTTTTTGCGGGATCGGGGGTCGAATCCGAGTAGAATCAAATACTTCTCATGTGTCATATTGTCGCCAGACACATTGGAGTGGAATTGTTCTCGTTTTAAGTGTGTTCCAAACATGCCAGGAACTGCTAGCAAAATGATGACTCCGTTTGAGATATGACTGCTGTCCCGCATAAATTCTTACTTTACAACAAAAATTTTACTGTCCAAGTTTTATGACAATTCTCTGATGCCATAATTTGTTAATAACGCACTGGTTCCTGCTTCTCACTCGCGTCATCCCCAGAATTTACAAATTTTTACTCAAACTGTCGTTATAGCCTCGTAAAATGATTGCCTATCTCTTAAGGTTTCGAGAAAAAGGATGAAAACTAATTTTTTAGGCTGCAAGAAAGAACAGGCAGCCGATATCGGAATTTATTAAAATTAAATTTTTAAAATTAAAATTAAAATTATGCTGAGTGGCTTACAAAATAATGCTCAGGACAGATGCAATGCTAGGTCATATGCACAACTCCGCGTTGGTTCACACTGAAAATAAATGTCGAGCTTTCAGTCCAACATTTTGATTAATACTCAGAAGAGCCGTCACTATTGAGGCATAAAGCTTGGGCATTGAATGAATACGTTTTTCTAGTTGTCAAGCTGTCTAATCATGGTTTATGGTCATTTCTGATTAAAGAAACGGAGCAAGGTATATTTGCTTGATCGAGGAGAGTCAGAAAGCGTAATTATGCGAATGACACGCAAGGTTACTGGTTTCCCTCGCTTACATAGTCCATCATTGCCTGTCTAAACTTATAGCGAAGCATTTCATTCCTTTGGTTAGGCTTATATGCCTTGACTTGATGTGCAAGGTAACCAATCAAGTGTTAGGATCCGCCCACCAACTTTGATGGGCGAGGTTGACAGATAAAATTAATTCATGAAGCACTGCAACACAGGACCATTAAATAATTAAATACTGAAATAATTATATATTTTTTTACATAAAATGAATTGGTATTTTAATTAGCTAATGATGGATTTGATAACACATGCATGTTTTTAATTGCAATTGTAATTAATTAATGACACATTTAATTAATTATTTAATGGTGAAGTTTTTATTTAAATTAATTAACGACACTTAATTAATTATTTAATGGGGAGTGTATTTATTTAAATTAATTAATGACACATTTAATTCATTATTTAATGGTGAATTTATTTATTTAATTTTGGCACATTTAGTCCTCCATAAATATCACAGTGTGATGTCACAGTTGAGTCACAATGATGATATCACAATGTTATCAAAGTAATATCACAGTGTGATATCATAGTTGAGGCATAGTCATGACATCACATAGTTATCATGTTAATATCACACTGTGATGTCACAGTTGAGACACGATGGTGACATCTCATAGTTATCATTTTAATATCACAGTGTGACATCGTAGTTGAGACACAATGATGACATCACATAGTTATCACGGTAATACAGATATCTGATGTCACACTTGTGACACAATGATGACATCACAAGGATGTCACATGTATGACACAATTGTGACAACAGAGTGATATCACATTAATATCAAAAGTATGATGACAGTTGTGAGATAATTGTGACATCAGAGTGATATCACATTTATCTCACAGGCTAATATCACAGTTGTGATACATTTGTGACCTCACAGTGATATAATATGACATCACATGTTGACTGGGAAAGTCCTTCCAAACACGGAGAAAGCATGAAACACTGAAAATACCGTGACAAATGTGCGTAAACGAGTAGGTCCGGTGTTCTGTTAAGAGTTGCAACTTATCAAAATATGCTGCCTCGCGGCTCTGCGGTTGCGCAGGCCTAAAATCTCTGTCTCGGTTTCTTCAGATCTGTAAAAATCATTAACATACTTTTTTTTTTTTATAGCGCATCTTTAGAGCAGTAAACGTTTATTTATTTACAAGTAGGGCTGGGTGATATGGACAAAATCTAATATCCCAATAAATGTGACCAAATACCTCAATATCGATATTTTGCCGATATTATCGGGACAAATGTTGGTACTTCTGCAAAGTATTTACACAATCATACTTTTTATAACCTTTTATTAGTAACGTTGACATAAGTATGAAACAGGTGCAGGCAACAGCTTCAACAGTCTTGCAAGTGCAGAAAATGCAACCCATTACTGTAATTCAGGTTTTAAAACCAGAAAAGCCAACACTTATTTCATATCACGATATTACGATAGTCAAAATTCTAGACGATATTTTACTTTGCTTCACGACATGGATATAATATCGATATATCGCCCAGCCATATTTGCAAGTACACGCAACATTTTCCTGAAAATGCAGAAATTAGATGACAATGGCTTGTGCAGTGGCATCTCTGGAAGTGATAATTGTTGGGATAATTGGGGCCCGGACCATGCCTTTGCGTCAGTGATTGTTCCTGGCTTGTACTCAGTTATTTTCCATTATTAACATGTTTCCCAATTTTGACAATAATCTTGCTTGGTGGAAGAAGTTCTCAATTTTATTGTGGCATTATTACCAATAAATTGTCAAATAAATTTTTCTTGTGTGTTTATTTAATGGGCTAGTTATATGTAAGGTAACCGTTTTTATAAAAGGAATAAGCCCCTTGAAGCAGTGGGTTACAGTGATTTATAACAGCGGAGGGGCGTTCTAAGGCACGACGCGCAGCAGAGTGCCTTAGTGCCCCTCCGCCGTTATAAAATCACAATAAAATTGAGAACTTCATCCACCAAGCAAGATAGAGTGGACAGAATGGTTGGCCAGCAACACAGATGCCAAGATTGTCATGTCACATCCGGCTATTTGGGCTCACTAATGTAGATATATAAAACCCAAAACCAGTGAAGTTGGCTCTTTGTGTAAGTCGTATATAAAAACAGAATACAATGATTTGCAAATCCTTTTCAACTTATATTCAATTGAATACACTGCAAAGACAAGTTACTTGATGTTCGAACAGGTAAACTTTGTAATTTTTTGCAAATATTAGCTCATTTGGAATTTGATACCTGCAACATGTTTCAAAAAAGCTGGCAAAAGTGGCAAAAAAGACTGAGAGAGTTGAGGAATGCTCATCAAACACTTATTTGGAACATCCCACAGGTGAACGGGCTAATTTGGAACAGGTGGGTGCCATGATTGGGTATAAAAGCAGCTTCCCTGAAATGCTCAGTCATTCACAAACAAGGATGGGGCGAGGGACACCACTTAGTGAACAAATTTGTGAGCTGATTGTCAAACAGTTTAAAAACAACATTCCTCAACAAGCTATTGCAAGAAATTTAGGGATTTCATCATCTACGGTCCGTAATATCGTCAAAAGGTTCAGAGAATCTGGAGAAATCACTGCACGTAAACGACAAGGCCAAAAACTAACATTGAATGCCCGTGACCTTCGGTCCCTCAGGCAGTACTTCATCAAAAACCGACATCAGTGTGTAAAGGACATCACCACATGGGCTCAGGAACACTCCAGAAAACCACTGTCAGTAACTACAGTTCGTTGCTACATCTGCAAGTGCAAGTTAAAACTCTACAATGCAAAGCGAAAGCCATTTATCAAAAACACCCAGAAACGCCGCCGGCTTCGCTGGGCCCAAGCTCATCTAAGATGGACTGATGCAAAGTGGAAAAGTGTTCTGTGGTCTGATGAGTCCACATTTCAAATTGTTTTTGGAAACTGTGGATGCCGTGTCCTCCGGACTAAAGAGGAAAAGAACCATCCGGACTGTTATAGGCGCAAAGTTCAAAAGCCAGCATCTGTGATGGTATGGGGCTGTATTATTGCCCAAGGCATGGGCAACTTACACATATGTGAAGGCACCATTAATGCTGAAAGGTACATACAGGTTTTGGAGCAACATATGTTGCCATTCAAGCAACGTCTTTTTCATGGACGCCCCTGCTTATTACAGCAAGACAATGCCAAGCCACATTCTGCACGTGTTACAACAGCATAGCTCCGTAGTAAAAGAGTGCGGGTGCTAGACTGGCCTGCCTGTAGTCCAGACCTGTCTCCCTATGAAAATGTGTGGCGCATTATGAAGCGTAAAATACGACGGGGACCCTGGACTGTTGAACAACATAAGCTGTACATCAAGCAAGAATGGGAAAGAGTTCCACCTGAGAAGCTTCAAAAATTGGTCTCCTCAGTTCCCAAACGTTTACTGAGTGTCGTTAAAAGGAAAGGCGATGTAACACAGTGGTAAAAAGGCCCCTGTGCCAACTTTTTTGCAATGTGTTGCTGCCTTTGAATTCTAAGTTAATGACTATTTGCAAAAAAAAAAAAGTTTCTCAGGTTGAACCTTAAACATCTTGTCTTTGCAGTGTATTCAATTGAATATAAGTTGAAAAGGATTTGCAAATCATTGTATTCTGTTTTTATCTACGATTTAAATAACTTGCCAACTTCACTGGTTTTGGGTTTTGTACTATGAAAGCAGGCTATATTGAATGTCTCCTTCGGTCTCCCGAAGACCCCGTTAAATAATTTTACGTTCATTTCGGTTTTCAAGTTTCCTTGTTCTCAACTTCCGCCGATCGGCTAAATCATTACAACCAGCAGCGAGAGTAGGGAACGATTGATTTTTGTTCTCCACACTTGCCAGTGTCCAGGAAAATATATTGAATTGTGCATTAGTTTGCTAGCCAGCTTGTCAACTAGCTTGACCCCGTTAAATAATTTTATGTTCGTTCCGGTTTTCGAGTTTCCTTGTTCTCAACTTGCGCCGATCGGCCAAATCATTACAACTAGCAGTGAGAGTAGGGAATGGTTGAATTTTGTCCTCCACGCTTGCCGGTGTCCTGGAAAATAAGTTGAATTGTGCATTAGTTTGCTAGCCAGCTTGTCTACTAGCTAGCGTTCACTACAATGGATGTGGTTACCCTCCACATAACGCATAAAATAAACACACAAGACAAAAGTTGAAAAAAGTCAACAATTTATCGCTAATAGGCCACTGAAATAGTGAGAAAGTTAGCAACATAGCTTGCAACGCAAAAGTGATATCGAACTCTGTAATGCAATAGCTAGCTAGGTAGATAGCCAACTGGTTATCAGGTTAAAAGGCTAAACATCACTGACACTGAAATAGCGAGCTAAAAGTCTTGAAACAAACGTAACCTAATGAGTCATTTGAGTGCAGAGAAGTTCGCTACTAGGCGTTTATCACGACGAGCTGTACACGCCATTTACCCTGGTGAGCGAGCCATTCTTAAAAGCTGCTTTCACACCGGACGCGAAAAGAATTTTTCGCGCGACAGGTTACTTTCAAAGTCAATGCAAAGACTCAAATACTCAGAAGTTTCAATTTAAGAAAAGTGCTCATGTTCCAAGCTTCTGAAGGGGAGGGGCGAGCGGCTCTGTGTTTTGAGAACGTTTTACCTGTCAACAATAGTGACGTCATATCGCTGATACAGCCTTTAACTTTAAAGTATCTATAAAAGCTCCATCCAGTAAATTTCTATAGGTAAGCACTGTGGCAGTAATAATACAATGTTTAGAAAATTTACTTTTACTTTTGACATTTAAGTATTTTTAAAACCAAGTACTCCAGTACTTTTACTTAAGTAAACATCTGACTGTAGAACTTTTACTGGTGCTTGAGTGAAATTTAACAAGTGGTAACTGTACTCTCACTTAAGTAATGAAGTTGCGTACTCTGTCCGCCTCTAGGTGCGAGCAAATCTACAACTTCATTCTACCACACAAGCAATAAATCATATGAAAGCAGAGACTCCTCAGATTCTAATTATATAAGGTTTATTGCTCTATGGCCAAAACTCACTGAATTAGCAATCAAAAAAGAGCAAAAACAAACTGCACTTTATACAGCCTTAACCATAAATTATGTGTAACCTAAACTGTTTTGCAATCAAAGTTGTGTTTCAGGGCATAATAATGCTGCTTGTATTTACTTCAAAGTCTTTTCATCACTTTGAAATGATTGCTGACAGTCCCCGGGTATTTTCAGAAGGCGCTTTCTCATAGTGAGTAAGAAAACACGTTTGATACGCACAGCATACATTCTTTTTCTTGCTGCAGGCGAATGATGTTATTGCCATAAATTTAGAAACTATCACTCGATTTTCTTATCTCTGGCTCTTTGATGGAGATGACAATCATTAAAATTGACCAAATGACTCCCAATATATTGCCCTGCATACCATATTGTGTGTAGCCAATGCTTAACTCCAAGTATGCTCTGGTGGGCGTTGTGTTGAGTTCTGCCGGGACATCAGGGGGCAGGGTCGGACATCAGGAGGGTGGGGACTGATGTCCTGCACTCCAAAGTGAGGGTTCATTCGACCAAAGACTGGGAGAGCAAAGAAGGCAGAGTTACAGATTCGTGTGAAAAGTGGAAAGAGTTCATTACTAAAGTTAGTAGTCTGTGCAGAATTAATATTACCTAAATATACAAGTTAGTATGCTAGTTATTTACAGGATTCATGTATTAATAAGAGTTAGTAGATAAACTAGACAAAACATTCAGGGCTCTAAATTTGTTGACTAGGCGCAGGCGAGGCAAATGGGGGGAGCGCCACGCCAATGGGGTGTTATCCAGGTGTATTTTGTAATTTCGTCCCCGGTGCAGCCCGGCGCAAGTACTCCTCTGTCCCGCCTCTGTCCCTCCTGCCGGCGCCAGAGGCAAAGAGGGAGGAGAGAAGCTGTGAATAATTTAATACAGCTGAGTCAAATCTTCACCAATCAAATGAGCTCCTCTCCTCACCTTTAAAATTGGAATAAAGAAGCTTCTGTTCTATATCTGCATGAAGTGTGAATGTTGCATTTTACTTTTAAGCACTATTACACGCGAGGGTGTGCTTGACCGTCATTCTCGTCACGACAGTGATGCGGTCAGGAATGAGGTGCTTGCTCCGAGTTCCATTAGCATCACTTAAGTGACAAGAATGCAGTCAAGCCCACCCTTGAGTGTAATAATGTGATTATACAACTATTGCCAACAAAATAAAATGTACAATCAAAATTTATTTATACTGTGGGCATTTTGCTCTCAAAATATAAAAGTTTTTTGATAGTATTCTCTCTGTTTCCATGGAAATACTTGAGATCTGACGTTAACTAGTCCTTGTCAGCCAGCCAATTTGGGCTTATGTTTTCTAGACATCGTGATTTCCCAAAACTGAATAAATACCACACAAAGCAACACAAAACTGCTATGCTTGCTCAATCATGTTGTAATTAGAATATCCGCTGGAAAAAAGATCATTTTTTCATGGACTGACAGTTATATCCTCAAACGCCGAATGGTGTTCCGGGGGTATTATGTTTTTGGTTCGGCCGCTGCCGCCACCGCTGCACTATGTGTTAACGGGATAACTTCAGTAATATTTCAATTAGAAATGTCAAGTTTTGCATATCGGTAAGTATCATAAAGAGGAAGAACTGATTCGATTTTGGACAATTTACGATTTCTAGATTGGCCACCAGGGGCCAAAAACTGATTTATGTGTTAACGCGATAACTTCAGTAATTGTTCTGTCCTCGGTGTGCGCGATGCATGTGTGACAGGCAGCTAAACGCTTTACTCCAATCAAGACTCTGAATGTAGTTTGTCAGGTTTATTGGTGAAGCAAAGTGTGAAACTAAAGAAAAAATAAACAAAACAATCACCAAATCGTGAATGTTCAATGTCCATAAATATATAAAACATCAAACAAACAATTCCACGTGAGAATTTCCCAAATACGCATAGATCGAACACGCCATCAAACCCACGCCGAATGCAAGAGACTTCGTTGCTCTGAATTAGCATGGATGCACTGTTAACTGAAAATAGCATGACTAATGACAACAGTATGCTGGCAAGAAATGCTTATGACATGAGCTACTAAAGAGCATACAGCATAAATATTACCACTTAAACACAGCACATGAAAGCAAAGGTCAACATTTCAATAATACGTACCGACGATGCAACCTCAAAACAAGATGTATGCCGGAGCGGTTGATTAACACTGTGAGCTGCCAAACAGCTTAACATCGTGTCTTAGTTCTCACTTCCTCAATAAAGTTTCTAATTCAAGATTAACAAAACATTGCCTGATGAACTAAAATCGACCAGTAGATGGTAGGATTGTGCTCTTAACTTTTAACTTATAAAGCACAATGAAATTAATTTAATTAGATACAAGGAATGATTTTTTTAAAAATTAAACATTGAATATTACGAACTAAAACAGCATAGTAATATTTCAATTAGAAATTCCAAGTTTTGCATATAAGTAAGTATCATAAAGAGGAAGAACTGATCTGATTTTAGACAATTTCCAATTTCTAGATTGGCCACCAGGGGCCAAAAACGGAAAAAATCCCTGTTTTTATCATATCTCTGGAAATATTTGTCCGATTCACCTCAAATCAAGTGCAAATGAAAGATCATGACCTGAGGATGTGTCCCACAATGACATTATACCTGTTTGGTTCAAAATTTTGACACCAGGTGGAGCTTTGTCACATGAAATTCACCATTTTTGCCATATCTTTGGAGCTATTTGTCCAATTGACATGAAACTATGTGCAACTGCAAGGTCATGACCTCACAACGTGTCATATGATGACATCATACCTGTATGGTTCAATATTTTGCCACCAGGTGGCGCTTTGTGATGGAAACTTACCATTTTGGCCAAATCTTCTTTCCTGAAATGAAGTTCAAATGAAAGTCTATTCAAGGTCTATTCAAGGATTGGGGAATTGGAGGATTGGGGGCGTTCAGGGATATACCCCCAGCCGTCGCCTCCGACGGCATAAGCCTAGTTATACTTCTGCCGACATCTCAGTCATTTTTAAGCTAGCAGGTGCCGTGACAACGACTCAGCAGATCTTTATAGAACAAACTTATATTACCGGTTACATTTAAATATAGGCAACCGCTTTCCAGTGACACCACCAGAACAAAAATCAGACTTTTAATAAACTCACCAGCAGATATTTCATTTCAGCTGGGTGTGTGTCACTCCAATTTAACGTTAGCTCCGATTAATGTGGCCAAGCAGCAAAAGTAACCAGTAACATTAAGGCTGAATGGAGTTAGATAATTTCAAACTCACCTTTCAGGGGCTTTCACTAATCTCCTTTTCAGGCCATTATGAATTAATTTAACTCTGAAATAAAGACGACTGTTTTCACACGTGTTGATTTATTAAATGTTCATTTCAATGATTTCAATGTACAAATGCAAACAAATTGAAAAATGAATTAAATCAATGGCCTGGGCAACTAAAATAGGCGGAGTTATATTTTCAGTGATGAGATATTTTTCATTTGAGCACAGGCTACCCGTACTGTCTTGCTCATTTGAGAACATTCTAAACGTCTAATTGGCCAATCAGATTGCTCGGTCGGATCTACATGTTGTATAATGCTGCTTCAGGTATGTTTGCTGCACTGCTTGCGTCTGTATTAAGCACTATGAATATGAGTTAGCTGGCGATCTAGGGCATTCACAAATTATTACCATTAGCGAACTTGAATGGAATTTCAAAATGGAACTACGTCAGATCATTCAAACTTATGAAGTTGGAATGAAATACGACGGTTGCCCTTTTATTTCCTCTGCCTGCATCATTGGGAAGAGAAACGATGGATAGCGTGTTCCTATAATTACACCCTGTTGTTGCTTAAAATTTTGGGATTAACATGCATGGACAACAATGGAAAATACGTTACACATTTATTTTCAATATGTGATCTTAACTCGGAACGAGATTATAGCAATCAGGCTGTATTCCTTTCCCTCACTAAAAACGATAAAACCTAAGTGACAATAATAGAATTAAGCCGCTTGCACGCTGGACGCAAAACAGTTTTTTTTGCACGACAGATTACATTCAAAGTCAATGCAAAGACGCGAATACACGTGTGTATTCATGTCTTTGCGTTGACTTTGAATGTAATCAGTCGTGCAAACGTGCACACTTCACATCCAGTGTGAAAGCAGCTGAAGGACACATACCCACATAGCCTACACACGCACTCACGTGCCCACATGAGCACACACCGCTCTCTCTCTCGCTCTATGATCTGACATCAGGACAATCAATATAGATACTACAATTTATGTGCTGATTCAGATAGTTGCATTAAATAGTGGTTGCTGTAATTATTTATTGCATTGAAATGTGCCTGACATTCTGGAAACCTTGCCTGTGAGGTTTCAGTGACGTGTGTGCACTGTGCCGGTCAGCCAAATTGCCACTGCACAGAAAGTACACCAGGTTGGAGCTGGTGAGCTCTCTGCGCACTTTTGGCGGAGCCTTTATCCACAAAATTATCACTGCTTCATGATGAATATGTGATACCTCCCCCTACTACACCGTCACACCCATCTCGGCGGCGCACGTCCATCTACAAAACCCAAAACCAGTGAAGTTGGCACGTTATGTAAATCGTTGATAAAAACAGAATCCTTTTCAACTTATATTCAATTGAATACACTGCAAAGACAAGATGTTTAATGTTCAAACTGGGAAACTTTTTTTTTTTTTGCAAATAATCATTAACTTAGAATTTAAAGGCAGCAACACATTGCAAAAAAGTTGGCACAGGGGCCTTTTTATCACTGTGTTACATCGCCTTTCCTTTTAACGACACTCAGTAAACCTTTGGGAACTGAGGAGACCAATTTTTGAAGCTTTTCAGGTGGAACTCTTTCCCATTCTTGCTTGATATACAGCTCAAGTTGTTCAAAAGTCCGGGGTCTCCGTTGTCGTATTTTACGCTTCATAATGCGCCACACATTTTCAATGGGAGACAGGTCTGGACTACAGGCAGGCCAGTCTAGTACCCGCACTCTTTTACTACGGAGCCATGCTGTTCTGTGCAGAATGTGGCTTGGCATTGTCTTGCTGAAATAAGCAGGGGCGTCCATGAAAAAGACGTTGCTTGGATGGCAACATATGTTGCTCCAAAACCTGTATGTACCTTTCAGCATTAATGGTGCCTTCACATATGTGTAAGTTGCCCATGCCTTGGGCACTAATACACCCCCATACAATCACAGATGCTGGCTTTTGAACTTTGCGCCTATAACAGTCCGGATGGTTCTTTTCCTCTTTAGTCCGGAGGACACGACGTCCACAGTTTCCAAAAACAATTTGAAATGTGGACTCGTCAGACCACAGAACACTTTTCCACTTTGCATCAGTCCATCTTAGATGAGCTTGGGCCCAGCGAAGCCAGCGGCGTTTCTGGGTGCTGTTGATAAATGGCTTTCGCTTTACATTGGAGAGTATTAACTTGCACTAGCAGGTTTAGCGACGAACTGTGGTTACTGACAGTGGTTTTCTGAAGTATGACTGAGCCCATGTGGTGATGTCCTTTACACACTGATGTCGGTTTTTGATGCAGTACCGCCAGAGGGATCAAAGGTCACGGGCATTCAATGTTGGTTTTCGACCTTGTCGCTTACGTGCAGTGATTCCTCCAGATTCTCTGAACCTTTTGACAATATTACGGACCGTAGATGATGAAATCCCTAAATTTCTTGCAATAGCTCGTTGAGGAATGTTGTTTTTAAACTGTTGGACAATCAGCTCACGCATTTGTTCAATAGGTGGTGACCCTTGCCCCATCCTTGTTTGTGAATGACTGAGCATTTCAGGGAAGCTGCTTTTATACCCAATCATGGCACTCACCTGTTCCCAATTAGCCCGTTCACCTGTGGGATGTTCCAAATAAGTGTTTGATGAGCATTCCTCAACTCTCTCAGTCTTTTTTGCCACTTGTGCCAGCTTTTTTGAAGCATGTTGCGGGCATCAAATTCCAAATGAGCTTATATTTGCAGAAAATTACAAAGTTTACCTGTTCCAACAGTAAGTAACTTGTCTTTGCAGTGTATTCAAGTGAATATAGGTTGAAAAGGATTACCAAATCATTGTATTCTGTTTTAATTTACGATTTACACAACGTGCCAACTTCACTGGTTTTGGGTTTTGTACTAAATTGCCAAAGTGGCTGCGCACAGTGTTGCACCGGACGAAATTACCACTGCCTGGGCTGTACCACACTGTGCCACCCTGCGCCAAGAAATTAGGGCCCGCAGTGTTACTGTGATTAGCGCTTAATTAGAAATCAGTGTTGACAGAAGTAAACGAGGCATGAAGGAACTTGTGAAACACCAGAAACTTTCGAAATCACCTGAAATGTGACAGCTCGCAGACAGGTGCATGCACTGGCAAGGAACACAGAAATGCAAGACATCCCTGGGGAAAACTATGTGCATAAACTGGCAGATGATTCTGAATGCATAAACTAAACAAATAGAGTGGAAATAAACATAAACCAGAGCAAGAAGAAATCACAGATCAAAACAAGATGTTATCACAGATTACGCCTCATAAAGCAATGAATTTTGATACCCTGCCCTCTCCGGCAATTTGTCCTTTTGCAATACTGCAATATTTTGCAATCAAATTCGGCTTAAAAATCTTCATTTGCTCTCCACACTATTTAAGGATGTCACTGCATTGCGTTGTTCACGGAAACACTATTTGACAGGGGAACTCAATTGGATACAGCACCGGAACAGTATCCATGATCTGCTGTAAACACTTCACTGATGATTGCATTTATTAGCTAGATCCAGAGTCACTGGAGAAGTCTGGATAATTAGTAATTATTGAAATATCCGCTTAATAAGCCATCGGTCAATAAGCGAGCCCAAAATGCTCTGGTCCTGAATGTTTTTCATCTATTCTTTACTCAGAAAAGCAGATTAAGAAGCTCACCGCACCGCTGAATAAGACCATCCTTAAATTAATATACATAATAATTTATGGAAAAAATAACTCAAAACGAAACTAAATCCATCCTCCATCATGTCACCTTAAGCGAAATCGAAACTTTGGCCATGATTGAGAAGCTTGAACATGACCAGGAGCTGCAAATGGAGAATGAAAAAGCGTTAAATTCTCGTCTGTTCAAGTCAATGCGATGAGTAATTCTCTATCTAGCAAGCTAACGCATTTCACCATTAAATGTAATAAATTCAAGTTTCATTGACAACTGTTCAACGTGTAAATTAATACTTTCATTGCGAAAAGCTTAAGTGTGCTAACCAACCGGGTGTGAGTTTCCCAAAAGCATAGAAGCAAACTAACTAAGCAACTTACATAGTTTATCCATTCATAGTCAGTGGTTCCAACTTTGTGAGTCAGTATCTGTGATTTTGGGAAACGCACCCAAGCTGTGCAAACTGGGCCTCATTTGAGCTGCATTGGCCATATTGTTTGTTGAGCATGCACAGTGGAATCAATAGGTAATTCGACTCTGAAGGTCTTGGGCTGTCATCATGTACATTGGCTACCTATTTTTGGACGCCTTTCCTTATCTTGGCCCAGTAAAACTCATTTAGTAGTTTCGGTGCACCATGCATACAAGCTGATTGTCACGCTGTTCCTTTTCACCTTCTGATGTGAAAAAATATTTGTTTTCATCATTTTATGGAAATAATGGTCTTTGACAACATCTTGTTTTCTTATTGTTTTCAGCTTGACTTCCGCGATTGGAATTCCTTTCATGCCACATGCACTAATTGGCAAATTTGGGTCAACCTTCATTTTATTTTCAGAAATCTCCACTCAGACCTCAGTGAAAGGCTCAGTTTTGAGAAAAAGCAGCAAATTTGGAGCATTTAATCAGCAGGATATCGTTCATGAACTGCTTGGTCAAAGGTAAATCAGATTAGTTTTGTTTCGAGAAAATAGGATGATTAACTATTTCACTGCCAGGTATAATGGCAGGAAGAAAAATAAAAATTCCAGCGGTATAACAGTTGGAGTCAAAATTCCTTTCCTTTAAATGGTTTTATTTCAATGGAAAGCTGTATAGAAGTCTGGTTGATTTCTAAAAACAAAGGCAGAATAGTTGTATTTAGCTGGAGTGGTAATATCTACAATGACTTAAGTAAAACTAGAAAAGTGTTTGCAGGACATTGCAAAAACAGAGCAGCCCCTCCATTCCACCTGCCCTTTGAAGGTAGAAACTGTATGAAATAGCTGTCTTTCTATTTTGGCTCAATCATTCATAAAATAGCTTCAGCATTTAAAAAAATACTATTATATTGAGAAATTTAGTTTTTCCCTATCTTGACATTAGGACTGTAGTCTCTTTGGTTGAACACAGCCAATAGTTCCCCCTTTCCACTCCACAAATGTAGACTCGACTTTGGAATGGTCTCGATGCAAAATGCGTTGTATATCAAATGGAAAATTCATATTTTTTTCTTAATAAATGTACAATTGTAAAAGTGCCTTTTAAATTTGTATTTTAAATGCTGATTTCATAAAGTAACGAGGTCTAGTGTTGCCATGTTTGTTCTCTTGAAAACAGTCTGATTGAATTCTCCACTGTGGCCCCTGCTGTAATCCTCCGGGACACAGGTAGTGCACAAGCAGGTATGAGAGATAAATACGTTCAGAAGTTTTGCCAATTGACTACGAGAACGCAAGTACGTTACCGGCTTAAGCAGTTTCTATTAAGTTGATCAGTTACATTCAAAAAACAAAATAAATAAATAATAAATAAATAAAACTTGTGTTCAAACACTGTAACTGTGATGCATGGGACATATTGATCAGTAAATTTCATGAGGAATAATCATACATATAAAAACATTGTGTCAACAATAAGTTTTTTGTGAGCATATCGATGACCATGACCACAGTATGACCTTGACTATGACCTTTGTCCAAAAGTTGATAGAAGCTGAGTTCTGTTCTATAGTTGCTGTACACCAAGTTACAGCTTGGTGTCATAAAATCTTTTGAAGTTATTGTGTTAAGAAGTATTTTGAGGGGCTAGGCCAGATATCATGACCTTGACCTTTGAAGTGACCAGTGATTATGCTCAAACAAATTCCAAGACTATAGGGGCTATTAGAAATAATTGAAGATGGCAAGAAAGTTATAGGCGAAACAAAGTGTGGTGGCAGACAAACTCGTGCAAGCACTGAAAGCAGCCCCACCTTGTCAGGACTGCAAATTATGAGTATTACAGTTTGGTACCTTGATATTTCAAAATGCACAAATGGAGTCCCCAGTGTTCCTGCATGGTGAATTTAGAGGTGGAACCCATACATGCCTCTATTAAAACCTCTCTTCCTCTGCTTCAGTTCATGAGCATCAGTCTTTACACAGGCAATGCTCAAGTATTGTACTATTGTTTTATGGAGCTTTTGGGCTGCAACTGAATCATTTTAATTGGATATTCACACTAAAAATGCAACATTTTCTTAAGCAAATGTAAAATATTTCATTCATGCTGTGTTCCGTTTTCCTTCATTCTGACTTAGTAAGATATATGCTGATCTTTACACCTCCACTGAAATCTGAGAGGTGTTGCCTTTATGAAGATACCAGGATTCTTCAAATAGACCTTGTAGTTGCAGAGACATATTCTATTAATTTTGGGCATGTCATTTTTTTGCATTTTCGGACCTAGGGGCCCCAGGCTTACAAGGAAGGCTTCCCTTAATTACCATCATAAAAGGTTACAAATTAATTTCAACCGACAAAGAGCTTTCATACCATATACTGACGGGTGCAAAAGTGCATATTACTAGTGACAATCCAGCTAAGTGCAAACTCACAGTGGGGGGTATAAATGTGCTAACTCATGTGGGAAGGGTAATCATGAATGGGACACAGCCAGTGAAAAAGAAGCAGGCCTGGTGCAAACCAATCAAAAGAGACGATGCTTCTAATGGACACGCAAGCTGCTGGATGGGAGGAGACACAAAAGACATTCACATGAAGGTTGTGACAGTAGTTTAGCACTGTTCATCATTGTAAAGGTATTCTTACATATTTGTGTCCAGAAGTCTGTAATTAGTGAAAGTGACAGGTCTTGGGCAAAAGGGGGTGGGGAAAATTGCCTGGTTTGACCGAAACCGTTACAATGGTAGCTGCTAACATCCTGTTTGGAGGATAGTTGAGGCTTTTTAGGCTTGGGTGGACGTTTGGGGAGTGAACTGCCTCTTACGAGAAAAAGCACTTAACTGTGGCTGACCAGATCCCTGTTCACCCCCTGTGGACTTTCTTGAATGGGCCTGGTTGCTCTCCAAGCCGAAAATGACATTGTGACTCTCTTTTCTGGCTGATGTGAGGACCTCTGCCAGACAAGCTGCTAACTCCACAGTCTTGGGACCATGCTCTCAGATCCAGAGCTCCAGCTCTGAGTGGACCACTCTCAGGAACTGTTCAAGGATAACAGTCTCTGATAATGAAGTATTACAAATGATAAGTATTTATCAATTGTAATGTGAGAGCAGCATTCTACAATAAATTAATTGTACGCCATCTGTTTTTCATATCATAAAAGGAAATTGATATTGACCATTGGCATTGAACTTTGGCTGCAGTGCATCAGCAGTAAGATTACCTTTGCAGGTTTCGTAGTTTTTCCATTTCCTCATTGTCCTTATCTCTGCAAATCATTATTGACCATAGAAAAAAATTAACTGATTTTACTTCACTTCAAGTCAGCTTAGAGCCACATTCATTGAATGCCCTGGACTTGACTTGGACAGGACGTTAGCTATGGAGCAAGAAGTAAACAGACCAACTTGGAGCAGGCAGATCGAGTTTACTTTGGCTGCGATTGGCAATGCTGTTGGTCTGGGAAATATATGGCGATTTCCCTACCTGTGCTACAGAAGTGGTGGAGGTAAGACAAAAATGACATCCTGTTTTTTACTTTGCAATTTCAGTTTTGTCTTCAGAGTTCAGTTCAGTTTAATATGATCCTGAGGGCAATGCAGGAAAATACAAACAAAACAACAAAATTAGAGATTAGCTTTCATAAAAATTAAAGATGCTGTTCCATCATAAACTTTTCAGAAATAGCACAACAAATTATTTCAGTGCAACTGGTCTGAAATAATTGTAATGTTTATGATTTTGGTGATAGACACCACTATGTCCTGTCTCCTATGTTCTAGTGTTTTTTTTTTTTTTTAATCTTTAAATACTGTTCAGTAAGGGCCTAAATAAATGGCCAGTATCTGAACTAGGACCTTTCCTCAGTTTTGGGCTTTATTTCATCTGTCGCATTAATTCAAAAATAAAAGCTTTTTATATAATTCAAGCACTATTGCCTCTAATTTTCAAAATCTAAATTTGAAATATCTGTGGGAAACATTGTTTAATTCCTGAGCCAGTTTAGCTCAGTTTCTACAATCCTACACTTACTGCTCATACAGCCAGTAGCCCCCTAAAAGAGAACCAAGGTCATTACCATTTAGTACTGCCTCCTGCTTTAAGTTTACTTCTATTTTGCCTTGATAATTCAGGGCATAATATCCTATTCCAAAGTTTTGTTGTTTTTTTTATTTTTTTAATTAAAATCACCTTCGTGAAAGGCCGTATTTATCTGCTGAACATTTGGTAATGGCATGCTGTTAAGTTTAGTTTAAGAAGTTAATTTGTCTGTGGCCATGTGCAAAAAAGAACCCTGAGCTCTGAAGAGAGGAGAGAGAAAATATGCTTTGCGCCAGAAAAAAACTAACAAAAATAATACAGCAAATTACAAAGTGCATGTTGTTGCGGAGTTGTACTGCATTCTCGGCATTAAGTCAAACTCATTTCCAGTTGGTGTTGGACTCAAGGGTGTGCCTTGTCACCTATTCTGTTCATGATTTTCAAGGATAGGATATCAAAGTGCAGCTAAGGTTTGGTGGGCGTCCAGTTTGGTGGCCTCAGGATTACATCTCTGTTTCCAGATGATGTGGTCCTGTTGGCTTCATCATACTGTGACCTCCAACGCACACTGGAGTGGTTCACAGCTGAGTGCGAAGTGGTCAGAATGAGGATCAGCACCTCTAAATCTGAGGCCATGGTTCTCTTCTGGATTATCTCCTGCAGGTGGGGGGTGAGTTGTTACCCCAAGTGGAGGAGTTCAAATATCTCGGGGTCTTGTTCACGAGTGAGGGTAGGATGGAGCGCGAGATTGACAGATGGATCGCTGCAGCATCTGCAGTGAAGCAGGTGTTGTACCGGTCCGTTGTGGTGACGGAGGAGCTGAGCGTAAAAGTAAAGTTCTCGATTTACTGGTTAACCTACATTCCAACCCTCGCCTATGGTCACGAGCTTTGGGTAGTGACCAAAAGAATAAGATCGCAAATACAAGCGGCTGAAATGAGCTTCCTCTGTAGGGTGGCTAGGCTGTCCCTTAGGGATGGGATGAGGAGCTCAGACATCCGGGAGCGGCTCAGAGTAGAGGAGTCTGATGAGGTGGTTGATGCATCTAGTTCAGATGCCTTCTGGATGCCTCCCTATAGAGGTTTTTCCGGGCATGTCCAACTGGGAGTAGGCTCTGAGGCAGACCCTGGGCACACTGAGGGACTACATCTCCTGGCTGGCCTGGGAATGGCTTGGGGTCCCCCAGGTAGAGCTGGAGGGAGTGGCTGGGGGGGGGGCGCCTGTGCCTCTCTGCTTAGTCTCTTACCCCCCTGACATGGCCGCGGATAAGCGGCTAAAAATGGATGGATGGATCTATGTTGAAGTAAAAAAAATCTTGGCACCTCATTTCATACACACACTGCACAATATCACATTATATTGCTTTGAATAATAAATTGTAAGTTGCGAAGTAGTAGACTAATCCATTTGTAGCTTGGCCTGATAAAGTGTGAGCATCTGTCCAGACCTTTGTGGCAGTGGGAGGATTAATCCATTCCTTTATGGCTTTAATTGAAAGGTCGCTTTTTCACAGTCTAAGATATTATATAGAGAGATTACATGACAGTGGTGAAGTTGATGTGGTTTCCTATCAAATACTTTACGAGCGTGTTTTCTGAAGAGACTCGAGCAGCTTTCATGCTGTCTTGTTTGCCTGCAACCAACATGACATACAGTAAGAAAAGACAGGAAAAAAATTGTACTTTAAATGATGAGGTTAGTTCAGACATCCCAGTGTATACATGTCAAACATCTAAACAGAGAACTATGTCCATGGTTTAATCCTTTTAATTTGTGTACCATCCCAACATAACTCGTATTGACTGAATAGTGGTCACTGCATAGGACACACCAAAACGACTAATCACTGTCAACATCAGCTTTCATGTTTAGACTCAGGGAAAGTATCTCTTTAAGCCTTGTGATAATGTACTGCTGATTGCAGTTCCTCAGTCTTATTCCATTGTGATTGCTTTGGAGGGATTTAGGCCGTGACAAAGTTTGTTGGTGATGCTACCATACATTCTATCTCCATGTGTTTTATATTACTCTTAATCATCAGAATTAGAACTACAAGATCCATTTTTAAAATTCCATTGTTGCTAAGATGCCTCCCATTGAAGTTCAAACATTATAAAGCAAATTCCTCTGATGAAGGAATTCGCCACTGTCCATAAGTTTCTCAGTAGGTTTGACTGGAGCCTCAGAGACACAAAAAAAAAATAAGAGTTCGCAGAATTCATTCCTCTGCAGCTTACTCACTGTAGAATCAAGGCTTTGCCAGAGCAATCTCCTACCTTTGACCTAAACCCAATAGAAGCCTGAGGGACTGAGGCGAGTCCATAAATGTGGACATGGGAATTTGAGGGATCTGAAGAGGTTACTTGGAGAAATGGCCTCGACTCATTTGCTTTGTCTTGTTATGGCCCCTACTCTGCTTGCATTTGAGGCCAATTTGCATGTGCCTGGTGGTCGGAGCGTGGGCTCATTGGTACAATAGAGAGCACCTGTGGCTCATTTGCTGAGCAAATAAAAATGCCATTTGCCATGTTGGGGGCTCTCTTTCTCCCTTTTGACTTTGTTTTTTTGGTTGGATTACATGCAACACTGCTTCACTACTCTTTGCACACATCCACTCACTTACATTACTGATGGTACTGACTTTCACACCCCATATTTGCATAGTCTTTTTGTTCAGTTAGATTTTGCGAAATAAATTGATTCTTGCTTTTTAAATGCATCAGTGTGCATCTCCCACCGTCTTACGGCTTTTGAGCCGAATCGTAACAGTCTTTTCAAAACTTATACACTATTGGAGATGACTTGTTTTGGCAAGGAAAGGCTGTACAAAGTATTATTTGAAGCAGAGCTAATGAAGGTAGCAATTCAAAACTACTATTGTTTATAATTACCAAGGGTGTCAATATTAGTAGAGAGCACTTTTGTAATGTCTGTTA
This sequence comes from Gymnothorax reevesii, assembly GCA_029721435.1. Classification (NCBI taxonomy): domain Eukaryota; kingdom Metazoa; phylum Chordata; class Actinopteri; order Anguilliformes; family Muraenidae; genus Gymnothorax; species Gymnothorax reevesii. The sequence goes on along the minus strand of CM056578.1, from coordinate 67,091,082 downwards.
GCATAGTAGGCTGGCTGGCAAGCAACTGTAGCAAGACGCCAGATAAACATGTGTGGACTAAGCTGGAAGCTGGGTTAAAACTGGCCCGCAGGGCGGGGAGTTTATTTTAATATTTTTTAACACACAAACAAATGCGCGTAAATAGTGCCAATAGTTGTGTCTTTCCATTTGCGATTATAAAAATAAACAAAAGGAGTTGCGGTAGCCTTTTTCTTGAGATGGGCCGCGCAGTTTCCCGGCCCGGACCAGTTGCTGCTCTTCTGGGGCTTGACTTGTCTCTCCGTCTCCAGCGTATCTATCTCCAGCTGGCCAGTCTCCTTATCATTGGAATATTGACCCTCTCATGCCTGAATTATGATAAACCTCAGTCATGATTTTTTACTAATATGCAGCAGTGCCCAAAATTGCAGGCATATATAGAGAAAAAACACTTTTAAACAGCTGTTCACTGTAGTGACCTCCATGCATGAAAGGGTTAAATGAGAAAAAAAACACACGGCCATGGCTGATAGACGTCCGATTGCTTCGATTTCCAAGTCACCAACTGAGCTACCTTGAAAATTTTTAGTATTTGCTTGCTAGTAAAAGGTACTTTCTACATTTTATTCATACGGATATAATCAATTACTTTTCTTCAAAGCAAATGCTACATACTAAAAAGCAAACATTATGCTGATTCCTCTTGCGGTCCTCACTGGATGTTCTTGGCCTGCACCTTTTGGGTGACGTCCAACAGAGGTGCGGCTGTGGATGGTTGAGGGTCAGGGCCAGTCCCAGACAGTGACCACCTTCTGTTCCTGAAGTTTTAGGAGGCCCCAACCGATGGAATAGCCCAGGTACTGTGCCTCATCCTGGGTGATGCAACACTTCGCCGAGTTGCCCGTCAACCCCGCACGCCTGAGGCCTTCCAGTACTAGATGGAGATGTTGTAGATGTTTGCCCCTGGTGGTAGAGTGTATCACCACATCGTCAATGTAGGCGGCGACAAAGTGCTGAACGGGGCAGTGTATGGCATCAATCAACTGCTGGAACGTGCTCGCATGTAGGCTTAAGGGAGGACTTGGAACTGGAACTGTCCCACAGGTGTGGCAAAGGCAGTCTTTGGATGATCCTTGGGGCAAGGGGAACCTACTAATACCCTTTGGTCAGGTGCTAGGATGTGATAAACCAGGCCTCCCCCAGGTGCTCCAGCAACTCATCAGCTCAGGGCATGGGGTAGGCGTCAAATTCCGTGACTGCATTCAGCCCTTGGAAATCAATGCAGAGGGTGCCATCAGGCTTGGGAACCATGATGACGGGGCTTGACTAAGGACTGCAGGCTTCATCAATCATCCCCAGGTCCTGCACCTACCTCACCTCCTCAATGATGGTCTTCTGCTGTGCCTCTTGTACTCGGTAGGGCCGCCAATTCTCCACCACGCCACACAGTGTCTTAGGATAATGGACGAGCACATTGGTAAGAAGAGAACACATCATCATTCTTTCACAGGAGGTCACAGACTCATGGTCTTGGTGGGGCGTCAGTTCGCCGCCCACTTTTATGGCTTTGGGTCCGACTGGCGGTGTGGTGGAGGTAAACAATGTGGTGGGGGCTGCTGTTGGGGCCTCAAGCCACTTCAGCACATTGACGTGGTAAAACTGCTGTGGCTTCCGACGGCCTGATTGCTCCACCAGGTAGTTGACGGGCCCCACCTTCCTGATGACCGAGTTGGGACCATGACATGAGGCCAGGAACTTGCCATCTGGGATATGGATCAGTACTAACACTTCTTCCTTCGGTTTGAACTCCCTAAGCAGGGCCCCCCCGATTGTAGACATTTTGTTTAACTCGTTGCGCTTCTTCCATAGGCTCTTTCACCAGCGGCATCACCGCTTGGATCCACTCATGCATCTGGTATGCATGTTCGACTATCGAGCACAAAAGGGCGGGCTCAGACTTCCAGGACTCTATAGCAAGGCCCAGGAGCCCATGGGGCTGTACAGCAGCTGAAAAATAAGGAAAACCTAGTGGATGCTTGGGGCACCTCCGTCATTGCGAATTGGACATAGGGCAGCAGCTGATCCCGAATCCTGGCCATCGTGGGCCTCTACCCGGAGGAGCATACACTTCAGAGTCTGGTTGAAGAGCTCTTCCAGGCTGTCCGTCTGACTTGGGAAGGGTTATCAGACATAGTGAGGGTAATTGGTTGCTTATCTTCTCCATCTACCTCTCCTGCTTCTGCTCCTGCGGCCATGCAGTCTCCCAATCAGGCCATATTTGGGCCATCCACTCACTCCCTGGTCCGGCGCCTTCATGTCTTCGCCCTGTTGCCAACCCCAGCACTCGTCTGACCCCGCCCTCAACAAAGGGTGTGGAAGCCTAAGAAGTCTCATCCTAATAGGAGTGGGACAGGGAGCTGCTCCATCACAGCTGCTGTCATCAGGTCAAATCTGCAGGCCTGTTTGACACGCAGTTTCACAACGAGCACTTCTTGAATGTCTCCGTAGATAGACATCAAAGAGTGCAGGCTGTCAGATGGCAAATCAGCGAGTACAAGCTTTGGCTATATTAAGGTCAAGGCACTCCCAGAATCCAAGAGGGCTTAGAATTTCTTACCATCTACCCGTCACATGGTACCTGGAGGTGGGCACCCTGCTAAGGCGGGCCTGGGTCTTTCCTGGCCATGCCCGAGGGGTTCGTGGGCAGGAGCAGGATAACTGGGTATCTTGTCGGGCAGTTGTCGGACCCCAGGTCATTCGGGTCCTTGGAGCATTTCTTGTATCGCCTCCACTTGCTCCATCAGGGTGACCTGCCCCGCTAAAGTGGCTGGTGCCTGCAGGCCAGCTAGCTTCTTGGCCTCGTGAAGGAGGGCTTGCATGAAGCGGTCCATTACCACGCGGTCTACCATCTTGCTCGCAGGCAGCAGTTCAGGTTGTAGCCATTTGGTCCCCAGTCACGCTAGCTTAGCCTTCTGGATGCGGGCGGGGCGGCCAGGTTGGTACTCCCACGTGCTGTACTTCCGGGTGGCAGTGGAGACCGACAGGCCTGAATGCTGCAATATCACTTCCCACGGGCGGGGGTAATAATGGGCTTCTTTGAGTGGCAGGTCGAAATAGACCTGTCGGGCAATGCCAGTCAGGAACGGTGCCAGGATCCTGACCCACTCATCCTGCTCACACATCTTTCTTTCTGCTATTCTCGCAGGCGTAGAGGAAGGCCGCAGCATCATCTTTCTCTGTCACTTCATCAGTAATTTGCAAGGTCAAGCTGCTCCATGGTGGGGGCTCTTCCTGATGGTGTCCGCTAGGTGGGAAACTACAGCTCGGGCAACAGCTTGGGAGCCCTGAATACACGACAGCGTAATAATCCCAGTAATATTAATGAGGTGGGAAACTACAGCTCGGGCAACAGCTTGGTAGCCCTGAATACACAGCAGAGTAATAATCCCAGTAATATTAATGGTTACCACTATTAATGTGCGGGAGCCCCACAGGGCAGGGAGTTTATCTTAGTATTTTTTTAGCACAGAAACAAATGCACATAAACAGCACAAATAGTTGTGTCATTCAATTTACGGTTGTGAAAGAAAACGCGAAGAGTCCGCGGCAGTCTTTTTCTTGGGCTTGCTTAATGTCTCTCCATCTCCAGCGTATCTCTCCACAGCTGCCCAGTCTCCCCACCATTGGAATCTGAAATGAGAAAAAAAAACACACGGTTAGTTAACAGCTTTGTGTGGCCATCTCAGACAATTATGAGGCACAGCTGTGTTCCTTCCTGCACCTTTCCTCCACAGCTGGCGGGAACTGTCCAGGGTTCTGCGAGTCTAGGAAGCACTGCGCAGGCGTCGACTCTCCAGCTGCTGCAGCAGTGGCAAGGAAGAAGGGAATTGGCTGTTGTGGGCTTGGTGACGTGGACGAGGGGCATGGCCACGCCCCGGTTTGATCCGCTACATAATGGCAATATTCATAGAATCAGCATAGGACATAGCGAGGTAAAAAAAAAATGGCCCAAAAGGAAATATTGATTTGTAAATGATCCTTGACTAGTCTAAATTCAAAAACAGCATAAAAACAAAAAATTAAAGAGGACCTAATTTGCTATTTTTCCAAGTTTATATTTTGGTCTTTGACTCCCCTAGAGTACTCCTGATCGTGCAAAGTAAAAAAAGGGAACTTATTTCACCCATACTGCCATCCTCAAAAAAACCCCATTTGTAGTTCATTGTAGTCTGCCTGAAATGCCTTATTGGGGTGGCTCTTCCGCTATGGCCCTCACTCCCCATGAGCCCACTTTCTTCTGACTGGCCAGCTCTGTGGAGGGCGGGAAGAGGGAGTTGGGCCGGAAGAAGCTGCAGAACGCAGTCTGCTTCCCCAGAATAAAACGAGAGACACTGCTGCCATCTAATAACGAAGCGGCAAATTCCGCAATCTAACGTTATACTTGAATATAGATCTAATGAAACGAACTTTTTCTAATAAACGCAGCGGCAAAAGTGGAGGAAGCAGTGCGAAAATCCGGCAGCGCAAGCTCAACTTTGCAATTGGCTACAGTACCGGTGAGTACAACGGTTCTTTTACTAGCTGGGATGCAGGGAAAGCTAGAATCCACAACATACAGACACATTGTACAACAGGTCGACATACCCAAGTGTAGAGCGGAGACCATAGAAATCTGACTTCAGAGGGAAACATGGACAGTGCGGAGCAGCTAAAAGTGGACTAATAGCTTATGGACTCCTTCGGTGTGTAGGACCTGCTGGTTAGTGTGCATAACTGTGGTGTGTTGTTAGTGTGGAGAAAAGAACAGCTTCTGCGCTGGTATATGACGGAGGGGCGAAAGCTCCAAGCTAAACGGCTATTTTTGGAAATTGCCCGTGATAATGATTTACCTATTGCTTTGGAATGACCGGCTTTTCCTCGCGGAAAATGGGTGAGTTATGGAGAGTGTGCAAGAGCTAGATAGAGCTCTGGTTATGTAATGAACATAATACAGGTTTTACAGACCGTAAGTTCCGTCTGCGTGAACTGTTGCTTATGTGGAGCTAGCGAATCGATCACCTCTACAGGAAAGAATTTAATATTTAATCGATTGCAATAAATCGTTTGTTATACACATTATAGCCTGGGCGCTTCCCTATTGCTTTCAGCGGTAGCATCAGAGAGCTTGCCCAGACATTGGAGATGTATCAGGCTTACTCCAGTCTTGTATAAGTAAAGCGATCATTTCCCAAGCACCCAAAAAGGCACCCAAGCTTTGAAAAATCTTTGGCTGGTCTAACTGCACCTCTCCGGTTTGCTTCAACTGTAGTGGCTACAATCAGGCAGCGATATGATGAAACGGTCACATTGATGCTTACCGAAGTAAAACGGGCATACCGATCAGAATTGCTGCATATAAGTTAACCAGGAGCATTTTTAATTAACAGAGCACGCGAACTATAATCGTTCATGACTTTGAATGTAATCTGTCGCGTAAAAAATTTGTTCCGCGTCCGGTGTGAAAGTGGCTTGACGTGTATTCGCGTCTTTGTATTGACTTTGAATGTAGGCTAATCTGTCCTGCGAAAAATTTGTTTCCTGTTTGATGTGAAAGTAGCTTTATGGATAGTACGCGACAGCTAGAGAGAGCTCGGTTATATTATGGACACAATACAGGTTTTACAGACCGTAAGTTCTTTTAGCAGGGACAAGTTGCTTATGTGGAGCTCGCTAATTGATCACTTCTGCAGGAAAGAATTACCTATCTAATATCCGCCTTTTTCAGCTTTTGATGATGCTTTTGAGATGCAGGCTTTTGACCTGTGTGCCAGGCCTGGCGCTAGAACAGGGAATTTGGGGGGCACACACATATCCCTTTATGACAATTAGGATATTCCTGGCTAGTTCTCAATTATTTTCTTTTATTGGCGCATTTTCCAATTATCGTAATTGGCAACTGAAGACACTGTTTTGTCTCTATATGCGATCTAACAGCGATGAAATCATGGGGTAAATTCAGTAGTACTGAAAATTGGTGTGGACAAAACATTCGTTTTAAACAATTATTAGTCCTGACCTGTTCTCAGTCATAATTAACAAAATGTTCACTCCGAGAGCACTTCACACTTAACAGGTGTTGCTTGCTCTCTCGGATTAGGTAGGACGACGATCATTCATCTGGAGGCGTATTTGCTGAATTTAAATCAACGTTATTCAAAATTGCATGCCTGCGCAAATAGCTTGAGCCGCATGCTTTTTATTGCCTATTTCACTGCCGAGTGCCACTTTTTTTCAGTTGATACCGAGAGTAATTTTGAATTACATTGAATTAAATTAAGGGGCAGGTCTAGATCCCTGCTGGCCATCTCTGCCCTCAGCTCTGGACACAGCCCATTCCTGAAGATTGTGATAAGGGCAGGCCGCTGGCTGTGGCCAAGGTCCAGAATTGGAGGGTGTAATAAACTGCTGTCATCGTTCCACGGTACAGGTCCAGTGGCTGGTCCCCAACCTTCTTTCCAGGTTGGTCGAAGACTAAGTGAAACTGTTGGAAGGAGCTGTCATAGGGAGTGAATGATGCTTCCCCCAGACAGCCGTCATCCAGTTGAGCGCCTCGCCAGAGAGGCGGGTCACCACGGCAGCAGTCTTCTCCGCATCATTCAAAGTGGGATGGTGTGTGAAATAGGGTGCGCACTCGAGAAGGAAGCCTTTGCATGCAGTGGGATGTCCATCGTAGTGCTCTGGCAGGCGCACTGGTGATTCACCCTGGGGAATGGTTGAGGGAGCCTACATTCCAGCAGGAGAGATGGAGGTCAGTGGTGGTGGTGGAGCACGGGAGATGGAGAGTTTGTGGAATCCATGAACCAGTTCGTCCAAGGCAGCACTTAGGCGCGGAATCTCCCTCTGCTCATCCGCCACCCGGTTATTGAAGTCAGGAAGTTGGACAGCAAAGTCCTCCCACCTCCTGGGGCAGAGGAATCCTTGCTGTGTCCATGGTTGGCGAAGTCTTCTGTAAGGGTTGTGCTCTGAGCACCGGTGATGTGCACAAAGGACACGAACTGTAGGACTGGACTCAGGTGTGAATATGGACTTGGTTGTATTTATCATTCCTTCGGCACAGCAAGAAGGCAAGATAGGGTACAATACAAAAAAACAAAGAATCAAGGTTCCTGGATAATACTATTGGTAATAGAAACACTGGACATTAGCTACATTGCAATGTATTACGAATAGAAAAAGAAAGAGGAATTGAGGTTCCTGGGTAATAACATTAAAGTGCTGAATTAAACAAAAAACAGCTATAAGTTCAAGAGCAATGATATATACACAGGAAACGTGTTAGAAAACTCTAAACAAGACTAGAGAGTGGATACAGGCTTGTTAGGCTTACTTCCAATGACTAAGTGCGAAGCTCAGACTCAGGCAACACTACCACATCGTGGAAATAAGACACAGATACAGGCAATGATTACCAAACTGAAGAATCCGGTCCGGGTCTTCATAAACCTGTAATCGTGGGCACGGAGGCCAGGAAAATGTGAACTGGACTCAAGTGCAAGGGTGGACTTAGTTGTACATTTTTTTATGCCAACCGTGCAAGCAGGAGGCATACACAAAAATACATTAACAAAATAGGAATTGTGGTTCCAAAAATAAACTATTAGTACTACAAACAATACATACTAACAACAGCACTGGTATTACAATAGTGATTAAAGGAAAATGGAAACGTGGCTCCTAAATTAATAAAAGTACTGGAACCTCACAGCACTATGTTGAGAGGTTTAGTTTAGAAATAATTGTACACAAAGTAATACAGGCGTATTGCTTAAGAGAAGTTGCAAGTAACAATGGGAAAGCAATGATATTTATACATGCTACCACCAATCAGCAGTAATTGCACACAGCTGCTCCTAGTGTGGTTGAGTGTGGCAGCACTCTGGGTCTTAATTGACCCTGCGTGCTGGACCTGGAGAGGTGAAACCTGAGAAGACTGATGAGTTGGATCGTTGGGAGGTGGCTTTACACCTTCACTTTTGCGTACTTTTTTGTTAGTTTTCATGTCACACCCAAATGTTTCCCACAATCTTTAGCTATAGGTGTAAATGTAATAATGGTGCGATTTTGTAAAAAATATATTACATGTGTGAAGTAGTTCATAACTATACAGTGTATTATCTGGCAGTATTTCAGTTGCAATGGCCTTAATTGATCTTGAATAAATATGAAATTGGTATGATGTGTGTTGCAGCTTGGGGAGGTTTTCTATAATAAGTGCTTTCCTTTGTAAACGACCAAGAAATTCACTTTACGCCTCCCTTCAGATAGATGTAGATTTTACACCTGGTCTTAGTGAAAATACAGTTTACTACCAGTTGTTGCAATTGTCTTAAAGTTACACCTCTAAAGTTGTGCCCGACTTAGACCAGGCATAAGTCCAGTTTGTGCAACCGACCACAGCAAATTAGTTCATACCTGCAGCTGAATATTCTGCAACATAAACTGAAATATCTTATGTGTTTATTACACCTCTGGGGTTCTTTGCTCCGGCAAAACATTCAGAATCATTTTGTTATTTTCTAAACATTTATGCAACATAAAATGTTGCTGTTTATGTTTACCTTTATTATGTACAGTTAAATAGCTGACAAGCACAAACAGTCCTCTGTCCAAATGGCAATTGTTAGCGCTGTCACATTGATTTCACTTACAGGAGTAGCATTAGCTCCTGAATCTTTCAAAATGTGTGCACAGTTCTACCTGAAGCATTTCAACCCCTTCACCTACTTTTATGTACAAAAATCTACTTATTTTCCTTTGGCATTTTCATACCTTTTACAGTATGAAGATTTTTTTGTTTTAATTTTTTTAGTTTAGTTTTTTTTTTTTTTTTAATGTTCACTTCACAGTTAAACTATAAAATAGCCTTCTGCCATAAATTAATTATAATTTTCAGAAGCTTTAAACTCATTTTTCAGCAGCTTGAACCTCACATTTTTGGCAGTTTCCAGCTTGCCTATGCAGTTTCCCTTGGAACTGGACTTTTCTAGTTTACTTCATTATTTGAAGCTTTGGCTATGTTTAAAATGAAAATCCTTCAGTGTAAAACTATATAAAAGATGCAAAATATGGAAATGCATAATAGGACCCCTTTAATGCTGATTCAGCAGATTGTGCTCATAAAACCCTTAAGTCATGCAAATTGAGCTTTACAATTGTCTGTAAAGATAGAACTACTAAACAGTTAAAGATTTCCAAATAGCAATGTATATTATTCACCTCCACCAAGGTGGTGTATGTTTTGCTGACGTTGGTTGGTTTGTTTGTCTGCCTGTTAGCAACATATCTCAAAAACGTTGACATAGATTTTAACCAAACTTTGCAGGATATTTAAGTAGCACAAGAGGACAAAGGGCTTTAATTTCGTAGACCAGGCGCAGGCGCGGCGAACGGTGTGTCCAGGCGTATGTTGCAATTTCGTGCCCGGCGTTGCCTGGCGCAAGTACTCCTCTGTCCCGCCTCTGCCCCTCCTTCCAGCGCAAGTTGGCAAAGAAGACATGTTTGGGTATAACACAGCCGAGTCAAATATTGCCCATTGGGAAGAGAAATGATGGATAGCGTGTTCCTGTGATTACAAACTGTTGCTGCTTAAAATTTTGGGACATGCATAACATGCATGCACTACAATGCAAGATACGTTACACATTTATTTTCAATATGTGATCTTAACTCAGTCCGAGATCATAGCAATCAGGCTGTATTCCTATCCCCCACTAAAAACGATAAAACCTAAGTGGCAATAATAGTAGCCTAGTATTAAGCCGCATGCACACTGGACGCGAAACAAATTTTTCGCTCGACAGATTGCGTTGAAAGCAGTGTCTTGTGTCCGAAAGTCTGACAGGGTTTTAATATATCTCCGTGTCTGACAGTCTATTATTGTTTTTAATTTCTTCAAATCTACCGACTCTTTTAGATATTAAACGTGAATGTTTGATAAAAGGGCTCAGTTCTTCAAGATGAGTACCGAGAATTTCAATCAATGTTTCTGTTTAAGCTCTGCTCAGTAAAGCGAGTCAACACTGGCGTGAGACAATGTAGCCTACAATGCCTCCGTGTCTGAAAAAAAGGGAAAAAAGGAGGACGATTAGAAGAGATTGATAACGAAATAAAGAATAAAAATAAACATTTTAACTGCAGAACATCCAATGAACACAGCGATTTATTTATTTGCGGGTCATCTTTTTGGATGTTCCGTGTGTTGGTGATATATTGTATTCTTTATATCGTTTCGTCATAAATGTGTTCTCATATCAATACTTTTACTTTTTGCTGGCTGCTGGACATGGAGTATTTTGCATTTCGCGTCGGACAGTCTCGATCGTGCATGCGATAATTTATTCACACTGTCAATGGTCATGGAATTGATTTGCTCACTGGCTACAAGTACTATTTTATCTCTGGTGTGGAAATAAAGCGTGAATCGTTCGATCTATCTCACTAATTTTCAAAAGAAAGACCGAATAAAGACTGCTGTCTATCTTCAACGGAAGAAAACAGACGAATAGGCTAAAAAGACCAAGAAAAGTCGATAGCTATCAATTTGCATTCTGTGAAGGTCGAACACAAACATAGCCAAGTTTGCACGTCTAATAATTCCTGGAATACTCGGAAAAATTAGAACTTTTATGACTTTCGGACACGGAGCTATATTAATACCCTGTCCGACTATGGCGTCTTTGCATTGACTTTGTCTGTAATCAGTCATGCAAAAAAATTTGTTTCGTGTCCAGTGTGCAAGCGGCTTTACTGAGCACAGAACGCAAGCATGTTCTATATATATATATATATAAGCTATATGTTTGTGGTTGGCTGGGAAAGATGTGAAGTCTAGTTTAGTTTGCATCACAGATTCAGCTGCGTTGATTAAGCCAGGTCAAATTTCCATTGCGCGCGCCAACCGCCTTTAGTCTGACATCAGGACAATCGATGTAGATACTGTAATTTATGTCCTTATTCAGATAGTTACATTAAATAATGCATCCTGTAATTATTTATTGCATTGAAATGTGCCTGACATTCTGGAAACCTGCCTGTGAGATTTCGGTGACGTGTGCGCACTGCGTGCAGTCAGCCAAATTACCACTGCACAGAAATTAAAGCAGGTTGGAGCTGGCGAGTTTCCTGCGCAACTCCAGCGGAGACTTTTTCTACGAAATTGTCACTGCGTCTTGATGAATATGTGACACCTCCCCCTACTACGCCGCCACACCCATCTCGGCGCAAGTTCGTCTACCAAAGGCTGCGCACCTCACGAAATTACCACTGCGCGGGCTGCGCCAGACGAAATTACCACTGCGTGAGCTGCACCACGCTACGTCACCTGCACTGCGCCAAGAAATTAGAGCCCTAAGTGCTTAAATTTAGGCATATCTAGGCCAAAGTACAGCTGAGATATAGGCCAAAGTTCAAATCCAGCCATACTGGCGGAGGTTTGGGCTCTCGCGAGTCCAGCAGAGAAGGTCAGAAATGACACAAGGACCAATTCATTACATTTTGGGAGTGATCCAGGTTAGGGTTAGAGTCAGGGTTGGGGCCCAGGGAGGAGGTGCCGCACTCTCTGAGTGCTCTTGTTATCAATGTCATAATTGTATTTAGGATTTGTTAAATGCTAGTTTTTTCAATTCATTTAACAGCTCATTGTCTGTGCCTTGAAGCATTTGAAGTGTAATATTAGCAATAATAGCTTCTATTTCTTTAAGGTGCCTTCCTCATTCCATACCTCCTCATGTTGGTGGTCTTGGGAATTCCCCTACTGCACATGGAGTTGTCACTGGGACAGTATTTCAGAAGGGGGCCAGTTCATGCACTTGCTAAAGCTTGCCCACTTCTAAAAGGTATCTCATCATTCCACGAAAACAGTTTTTAATGCACCACAATATTCACTTGTTTACATTAGTTGAAATCTTAAGCTAATTAATGTATTGTGAGTCACTGTGATTTCTCCTCAGGGGTTGGCCTAGCCACGGTGGCAATTTCCTTCATTATGTGCACTTACTACAATATTATCATCACTTGGGCCTTGTATTACCTGTTCAGCTCATTCCAGAGCCCATTACCCTGGGAAAACTGCAACAATACTTGGAACAGACCTAACTGCACTGACCATATAAGCAGCAGCTCCTTCTCCAGCACGGCTAGCCAGCAGTTCTTCAAGTATGTTGCGCCTCACTATACCTCACCATTGGTAGGGTGGGGTGGGGGGTGGAAGATTAATTGTGAACTCTAAAATCATTAGGTATAAATGTACCAGAACTGTACCATTGCAGAACTCATTGTGTACGTTGTGGGCTGTAAAGTGCGTTTTTTTATGGCTTGCGCATTCACAGGTTTAAAAAGAAAGGATTAATATCGCGGATAATTTTGCTATTTGATATGAGTGGGACTAAGTTTTCCTCCTTCTTACACTCACAGAATAGTAGAATTAAACTTGAGCTGTTGCGCAGATGATGTGATACAGTGCGTAAAGTATAATTTTTGTATTTGTATTTAAATTAATTTCATTTACAGTCTTTTGCATACAAATTGTCTAGCGGTCACATCATGATTTGGAATTCTTAAATGCTTTTTTACATAAGAAGGAAAAAGTGGCATACTGACACCACACGGAAGCGATGCTCATGCCGAGTAACGCAGTGTCTACGTGTCCGAAAGTTGGACAGGATTTTTATATAACTTCGTGTCAGACAGTCGATTACTGTTTTTAATTTCTTCAAATCTTCTGAATCTTTTAGATATTAAGGCCTCTAATTTCTTGGTGCAGCGCAGGTGGCGAAGCGTGGCGCAGCCCACGCAGTGGTAATTTCGTCCGGCACAGCCCACGCAGTGGTAATTTCGTCCGGCACAGCCCGCGCAGTGGTAATTTCGTGAGGTGCAACACCGTGCGCAGACGAACATGCACCGAGATAGGTGTGGCGGCGTAGTAGGGGGAGGTGTCACTTATTCATCAAAATGCAGTGACAGTTTCATAGAAAAAGTCTTCGCTGCAGTTGCGCAGAAAGCTCGCCGGCTCCAACCTGGTTCACTTTCTGTGCAGTGGTAATTTGGCTGACCGGCACACAGTGCGCAGTGCGCACACGTTACCGAAAGGTTTCCAGAATGTCAGGCACATTTCAATACAGTAAATAATTATAGCAACCACTGTTTAATGTAACTATCTGAATCAGCTCATAAATTATAGTAGGCTGATCTATATCGATTGTCCTGATGTCAGATGAAAGGCCGTTGGCACGCGTGATGGAAACTCGACCTGACTTAATCAACGCAACTGAATCAATGATGCAAATTAACGACTTCACATCTTTCTCAACCAACCTCGGCATCAGGCAGTGCGTATATAATGCTTGCGTTCTATGCTCGGTAAAGCCGCTTGCACACTGGACGCGAAACAAATTTTCGCACGACTGATTACAGTCAAAGTCAATGCAAAGAGCTATCTACTTTTCTTGGTCTTTTTATTCGTCTGTTTTCTTCCTTTGAAGACAGACAACAGTCTTTATTCGGTCTTTCTTTTGAAAATTAGTCAGAAGGATCAAACAGATTCACGCTTTATTTCCACAGCAGAGATAAAATAGTGCTTGCAATCAGAGAGCAAATAAAATCCATGACCATTGACAGTGTGAATAAATTATCGCATGCACGATCAAGACTGTCCGACGCGAAATGCAAAATACTCCATGTCCAGCACCCAGCAAAAAATAAAAGTATTGATATGAGAACAGATTTATAACGGAATAAAGAATAAAAATACATATACATCACCAACCAACAGAACATCCAAAAAAGATGACCCGCAAATAAATTAATCGCAGTGTTCGTTGTATGTTCTGTTGTTAAAATGTTTCTTTTTATTCTTTATTTCGTTATCAATCTGCTCTAATCGTCCTCTTTTTTTTTTTTGGCTGTCAGGCACGGAGGCATTGTACATTGTCTCGCGCCAATGTCGACTCACTTTGAGTGAGGTAAGTGCAATAGGTCTGAAATCATTCAGGGGTCTATTCTCCCATGCGCGTAAGTTGAAAAAAGCGCATAGCTACGTGCTTTTCAGCCTACGCATATTCTCCCCTTGACTTAAGTCTGTGCATTACGCGCCCCGAAGGCAGTTACGCACTTGGGGCGGAGCAAAGCCAAAATCTGGGCATTTTTCAGGCAAAAAACACTTTCGCATATTCACCCCCTGGCTTATGCGCTTTTTCTGTTAAGCGCTTTTGAGAGCTGTATTAAGGTCAAGCGCCAACTTATGGCAAAATAGAATATTGCTTTTGATGTCAGTTACAGGCCAAATTTTTACATTTAATTTTATTTTATTTAACATGGTAAATTTTGAGACATTCAATATTTGATTGTTCTTCCTTATTTCTAAACTACATTTCTCATAGCCATAATCAATTATCAAACTAAATCATCATTTGATATTACGCTACAGCCTCTTCTCCAATCAGTTCAATTACAAACGCAGAGCAATTAATTAATACGAGTATATATACGACCATCATTCTACCATGCCCTCAAAATCTGAAACCAAAATGCCAGTCCTGCATTTGCTTGCACTCTTGCATGATTGGGAAAGAGTAAGAGGAGCGCGCCGAGCTCAAAGACAACCATGCATATATCTACTTTGTTTGGACATCTTGGGACTAACAAACACCGAGTGCATCCAGTGCTTTCGTCTGGACTGTGCAGGAGGCAATCATCTATCTTTGCCGACTTCTGGATGAACAGATATCCAGCCGCAGCAATCATCCACAAAACATACCCGTGGTCATCAAGCTCACACCTGCGCTGTAGCTCCTGGCATCTGGGTCGTTCCAGAGAGTGGCTGGTGATGTCATGCACATATCGCAGGCGTCTGTGTCAAGGTGCCTGACACAGTTCTTTGATGCTCCAAGTTCCTCACCATGCACTTCCACTGCAGAAAGAGTGGATGCCGCCTCCTCCAGTGCTGTGAAATGCACAGGGGATGATGGTTGCCCACCACCTGTTGCGTGTACACTTCTCCGGTGTGCAGTGAGACTGGCTTTTACAGCACCCCGCAGATCTCTCCATTTATGCTTTAAATTGGGGATACTGCGCTTACATCTCCCCACCGAGCCACATCCAGAACGATTCGCACTTTCTTCCTCGGATCAGCCTTCACTGCCCGGCAGAGCCGGCCCAAGCCTGCATGGGGCCCAAAGCAAAATTTGATTTTGGGACCCTCTATTTCTGCCAAAGATATTGATTATTGATAATTAATACACCTATTATACACTCATTGCAGCAGTGTGACAGTGTTGTTTACATCCTATTGTCAGCCTGACACGTCTTTACCCATGTATGGTTTTTAATCCCAAAAAAGGGAGCACATTCAGCTACACGAGGAGACTGGGGTTGATTTACAGAACATTGCAAGTGATAAATCACTAAGTGGGATACTGAATATCATCTAGGCCTACTAAAAGTAACAAAAATAAACCACTACACAATGCATTTACTGTAAAAGTGTCTGCTGATTTATTATTTTGGTTGTAAAAAACTGCGAAAGCAATGTGCAAAAATAATTTTTAGTGCAAAAACAACAATAAAATGCAACAACAAATAAAATCACTTAGACAGATAAAAATTACTACAAATGTACAAAAACTTGTGAATGCTTTTGAATATTCAATAACTGATCCGGATGTGCTATCAAGTGATATTATATTGTAACTGCGTGCATAAATTTGCAGCTCCATGTCCGCTGGCGGACACATCTGCACAAAGATATCCTGCCGAGCACCGCTGTTCTTCTCGAACACGTCAAATCCACATAATCCTTAAATGATGAATTACATCATATTTTAATTTGTAACGAGGATCAAAGTGGCCTGTGTCAAATTAACGAAGTAAAAGTATACTTTTTATCTTTTAAATGTAGCAGAGTAAAAGTCTCGGTTAAAAAAAAACTCAAGTAAAGTGCAAATTCTCAAAATAAACTACTTAAGTGCTGTACTTCGTTACTATACACCTATGCCTGCCAGTTAAAGCTGCAGTTGGTATAGGCAGTGGGCCAAGCAAAGCTAGCTGCTTTAGTTCTTCATTTAGTATTTCCCCATCAAGAGAGTAGGTAATATTTTGCATTTATGTAGATTAATTATTTATAAAACACAATATCAAATGTTTGGTGCAAAAGTTGGCCATTTAATATAAAATTAAATTTTTTTCCAATCGCTAAAACACAATTTTTCAAACTAGGCTGGTTTTATCAAAATACTTAACACAATTCACAAAACCATACACCCAAACTGCAAAATACCTCATATCCTGCAAAATGAAGCACTGCAACCAAAACTACATATAGCATTATAAAATCAAACTTTTGTACCAAATGGCACACACGTCATTCATATTATCAGATTTTTGTCTAACCAACTACACACTGTTGGGCATAATGAAAAGCACTCTCATCTTTAGTATGCTTTGCCATAATACTAAAATAGTTCAAATTGTAGAACATTCTCCAGATTATTGACATGCACAGAAATATTTGAAGACACACACACGTGCTGTTGAAACTTTTTTTTTTTTTTTCACCAAACAAGTCGGTGAAACATGCACAGCAGACATATTTACACTGGAGTGAACAGAAATATGCCCACAAGAAACAGTAAACGGAAAGAGAAAATTGCAGAAAAAATGTGTAGAAAAAATATATAGAAAAAAAAAGGCAAGAAAAATAATTAGGCAGCATCTTGCCGCACAGCTGGGTCTGGCCACAACGCCTCGTCCGCATCACAGGCAATATCCTCCCTTGCCAGACATCGAGGGAAGAAGCGCCTTGAGTGCCTTATCCATCCCTGAATCGCACCCACATCAATTTCATCACATGCCTCTTCCATAGCCTGCACAAGAGGCATGAGCACAAAGGGCTGCTGGTCGTATACCTTCCACCGCCATGCCGAAAAGAACTCTTCTATGGGGTTCAGAAATGGTGAGTATGGCGGGAGGTATTGCACGAGAAACGGTGGGTGGTCAGCAAACCAATTTTGGACTGGGCCTGCACGATGAAAGCTCACGTTGTTCCATACTACAACGTACCGGTGTCTTTGATGGTCTGCATCATTTATACGCTCTGGTGGTATGAGGATGTTGTGGAGTCTGTTCAGAAATGTGAGAATATGGACTGTGTTGTATGGTCCAAGGATGGCATGACGGTGGAGGACACCATGCGTATTAGAGATGGCAGCGCACATTGTGATGTTCCCACCACGTTGGCCAGGAACATCTATAATGGCTCTGTGGCCAGTGACATTTCTTCCCCTTCTTCTGGTTGAACCCAGCCTCATCTATGAAGATGAACTCATGTGGGATTGCATGAGCATCCATTTCCAGTACTCCCTGAAAACAAAGAACAAAAATCAGTCAATGTGGTGTTATCCAGTACACTGGGAAACAGTGTTGCGTGTAGTGTACTGAAGTCAATATTGTACTTACATCCACATATGCTCGTCTGAGCTCTTTGTTTCTTTGAGAGTTTCTCTCAAAAGGCACCTTATAAAGTTGTTTCATTCTGATTTGGTTTCGCTTGAGAATGCGAGCCAATGTGGACAGACTGACTCTTTGAATGTTGTTGAATATGGTGTTGTCTTGGATGATGTGGCTTTGAATTTCTCGTAATCTGATTTCATTATTTTTCAAAACCAAGTTTACAATGGCAGCTTCCTGTACCCCGGTGAGCATTTGGCCCCTTCCTCCACCATGGTTGCGTCTCAGTCCTTTAGAAAAACAAAAATATAGGGCTTGGACAATGCAGCCTAAAGATATTTCCCCCACAGTAAAATTGTACAGGAAACTTGTACAGTTAGTGTATGACATCAGCCATTCATGAAGTAAACAGGGATCACCCAACTGATACACTATGACATGGGGTGTACTACATATTGTGAAAGAAATTTTGGCTACATACCTGTGCTCCAGTCTAAATGTCCGGATGACGGAGGCGACAGTAAAACGGCAAAAGTTGGGCTGCACTCTCTGTCCAGCCTCTTGCATTGTCAGCCCATGGTTGATGACATGATCAACTAAGGTTGCTCTGATTTCACTTGAAAGTTGTTGTCTTCTTTGGCCATGAACTCCTCTACCAGCTCCACCCCTACCTCTCACTCTTCCTCCACCTCTCATTCTCACCCTCGCTCTTCCTCTTCCTCTCTCTGCCACGTCTTCCATTGTTGTTGTTAAAAAATTGGAAAAAACTGTAAAACAAGTGAACAAAACCAGTCTAAATGTTCCAACCAATCAAAGCGCCCATAGAATGACACGTGGATTCAGTCGGCCAATCACGTTCTTCGTATCGAAGGGAACCGGACATTCTAAAGCCTGCACCTCTCGTAAACAGACATAATAAAGAGACATAATAAATAAATCTTTATTATGTCTATGCTGGTAAACGCAACACGAGGAGGAGAGCAGCGACAGAGCGAAGGATCTGTAAAGCAAATGTTTGTATTCTTCTAATGATTTTGATTATTTGACATATTTATGTACCTTTTCCGTTTGAGTTAATGTTGTTGTGTTTCCTCTCTTGCGTTTGTGTTTTCTCTTTTGCGTTTGTGTTTCCTCTTTTGCGTTTGTGTTTTCTCTTTTGCGTTTGTGTTTCTTCTTTTGCGTTTGTGTTTTCTCATTTGTGTTTGTGTTTTCTCATTTGCGTTTGTGTTTTCTCATTTGTGTTTGTGTTTTCTCATTTGCGTTCGTGTTTTCTCATTTGTGTTTGTGTTCCCTCTTTTGCGTTCGTGTTTTCTCTTTTGCGTTCGTGTTTTGCCTTTTGCGTTCATGTTTTGCACTTCAGGGCCACCATATTGCCCATAGTGTCGATCCAGTAGTTTCAAAAAATTATCACTTGCGACAGAAAAAAACTTAGTACTCTGTAGCAACCATTTTAGCTACAGTGAGGCAACAGTATTCCAATTAGTGGTTAAAAAAATACATTTTGTGAAGAAAAAAATCTGACATTGTATTGATTCTCTCTCATTCTACTGTCAGTTACAGTCGTCACACACAAAATATGCGTTGTTCCCTCCCATGGATTAACGCGTGGATTCCTCCATTGACAAATTCAGCGCTCTCTTCTATCCACTTGAGTACTGGTGTTGATAGCCAGTCACTCAATTATACACTCAGATTCATCTGCGTAACCTACAGTTATAGTTCACGCCCTCGTGAAGCTTCCCCGGAAACGATGTATTGATAGACTCGTTTCTTATCCAATTCCCTAGTGTTTCAACTTTCCTCAATAACTGAAATACATTGATCGGACAATAAGAATAGGATACAAAGCTGAGCGTAAAAGTAAGGTCGGTTGTGTTCTTCGATGTTGGCCACGGTTGCGCAGCTGAAAATGATGTGATATCAAAGAAACAAAGACACTCGAAACTGGCCTGAAGTGTTCAGTTTCATTTACGAGATACATGTTGTATGGACGCGGTCAATGGGAATTATTCCGAATGAAATAGTACTGGAGGGTTCCTTCTACCCAATACATCTGTCTCTGGAGGAGGGCATCAATGGGGAAAACAGGTTATACATCTACTCTGTTTGCATTTTGCTCTAATATGGCTTTTTGCTGTAGAATTTATACCGCGTTTAAAGACATCGAATGCCAAGGTTTTCATTTCTCCAAATACATGCAGCACACCCACGTCGGTAGATCCCTCGGTATGTTCATTACACCATTCTGTTGAATATGGAAATATATGTTGTTTGATTTTTGCTGAAAGTGACATTTCTGTTCTGTTAAAATAAGGTGTATTTCAGAATTCAGATATTACTGAGTTTGTGAGTTTTTACCCTTATAAGGTGTAAGATTATGAGCTCCGGTGTGAGAGCGGTTAGCTTTTCATTGCTGCGTGAATGTTATAGCTGTTTAATCAGCAGTTTATTTAATGCTTGGGGGACTTCGAAGAAAAATGAACAACATCGTTAACTTGATTATGGAGAAAAGGCACGTTTTGGGTTTGGAGAGGTTACTGGTGACCAATGATGTTCAACTGCACTGATATTGATAAATTTATGCAAAACTCAACCAGAAAATCATTAGTTCATGCTGAATTTCATGCCCCAAAAGTTAATTTGTGTTAAATATATGATAAATGTATGATTTGACAGTGAACCATTTTGATTTGACAGTGAACCACTTTTCTCCACCAAAATCATAAAAATAAACTGAAATACGATGGGAGTCTAAATGCTTCAAGTGTCTAGACTCAATTGAGCCAAAGTTTTTCTGCCTATAAAGCTGCAATCTTGAATTATAAAGCCTTAAATCAGGTAACACCTAAATAGCCAGATTTGGCTTCTGCACAAAGGGGTTAATATGAAGCATTGTCACCCTACATTTGGACTTCAGTGAATGCTGAATTAATTGGTAACTGTGGCCAGCATATGCACGGGTTATCACAGCTAACGCAGCTTGGCTTCTAGCTCCAAAGCTAAATCGTGGTTATTTCATCAGCTGCCCAGCTAATCCATGACCTGTAGCAATATTAGCGAACGATACCACTACGACAGGCAACTTTTCTATCGTGTCGTATAATTAAAGGTGCTTCAGGACCTCGACGAGGAGCCCTTCCTCGTAGTTTCACTATTGTTTTTTCATGTAAATGGAGCGTCACTGGACACCGAATGTAGCCGAATGTGGTAAGTTAGTGACACTGTTTTCCGTTCGTTTGACTTATTCACTAGGTTAATTTGTAATGCATAATATAGTGAGTACAAATGAAAACGCACCACTCATGAAATCTGGAATTGCTCCACGGATTGATATGTGAAGTATATACGTATGATGCATTTGAGATAATGAAAGATTTAAGAAGACATGTAAACATCATTCAATTTCATTCATGATAATGTTAATGCGCGAGAGAGGTTTAACTGGTGTAAGGGTCAAACAGGAAAGTCAATAACGGGTGTGACCGCCATTTGCAGTGACACATGCGGTGCATCGTCGTCGCATGGAGTTGATCAGTCTCTGGATAGTGTTCTGAGGGATAGCATTCCACTCCTGAACAAGGGCAACGTCAAGTTCTTGGATGTTGTCCATCTGGCGTCGACGTGAAAGACGTCGTCCAATTTCATCCCGTAAGTGCTCGATAGGGGACAGGTCGGGTGACAGAGCTGGCCACTGAAGCACGGGGATGTTCTGCTGTGCAAGGTACTGCATGGACACCCTTGCAGTGTGTGCCCTAGCGTTGTCCTGTTGGAACGTGTGGACATCGTGGTGTTGGTTGAAGAATGGCACAACATGGTTCTGCAGCACCTGGTCCCGGTAGTAGACGCCGTTCACCCTTCCTCTGCAGATATGGAGAGGGGTTCTGTGACGGTAGCTTATTCCACCCCACAACATAATGCTGCCACCACCCCAACGGTCCGTTTGAACGACACAATCGGCGTTATAACGTTCACCAGGTCTCCGCCAAACACGTATACGCCCATCTGCGTTCCTTAAGTGAAATCGTGACTCGTCAGAAAAGATGACACCGTGCCATTGTCGTAGTCGCCAATTTTGGTGCCTGTTTGCCCACTGTAGATGCTGGTTTCGGTGACGATCCGTCAATATGGGGCCGAAATAAGGACGTCGTGCACGCAGGCCTGCAGCTCGCAGACCGTTCCGTACGGTGTTGGGGTGATTGAATCCACGTTGTCCTTGGACTTCAGCAACCGTTCTTGTCGCTGGTAGTGTTCAGTCTCGGACATGATCCCGTATGATCTGACGGTCCTGACGTGCCGTTGTCACACGTTGTTGACCCGGTCGAGGACGGTCCCGAGTGCTCCCCGTTTGCAGAAACCTTTGATGGAGTCTTGCGATCGTTGTGTGTGCGCAGTGTAGTCGTCTGGCAATTTCCCTGGTGCTGGCGCCAATTTGAAGCATGCCTATGGCACGTTCCCGTTCAGGTGCTGCAAGTCGCAGCATAGTGTCGACGTTTCACAAGCGTCAGTGAAGAAGTGAAATTTTATTCGGATTCACATGCTTTTAAAGGCAATGTGTACACAAATTCAGAGTCAAATTCATTTTTACCGTGGAGTGCGTGCAAGATGTTGCGTTTTTGCAAAAAATTGCCTAGCGTTACAGTTAACTTGAAATTCTCGCATTTCTTGTCACTGATTATTGATGTGATGTCACTGTAGTGTTGTTGTTGTATAAAAATTATATTGAAGTTCGTTGAACTTAAATATTGACTTTTCAAGTGGTGCGTTTTCATTTGTACTCAGTTATATGTAATGCATAGTTCCAGGAGTTCCATCAGGATTGTTTTTTTAGTCAATAATTGGGAGCTGAAAATACTTACAGAACTCATAGATGGTTTCTACAGGTGATTGAATAAAGATTATGTTCTTATTTTTCATTTTTGCTATTACACAGTACATTCAGGGAAATCTAAATTCATAAAATCCAATGAGCTTGTGACGTTGTGAAATGGTTTTGTCATGGTTTTGGAGAACTCAATGATTTTATTGATATATTGGCTATATTCAATGAATGTTATTTGACTTTTATCCGAGTGCAATAGTGGCAGATTAAATTCTTTACAAGCTTGGATTGCATGTGTTTGTTTGCTTGAATTGGATAATAATTCTGTTTTTTTATTATTTTATTGAATTCTTAGTACACTTAGGGCACTAAAAATCACTAAAACCTAGGAGCTTTGGGGTGCTTTGCCCTCCCCTCGATTGCTGGTTTTTGTTCCTGGCACAACTGCAATTCTAGGATTTTTAAAAGCTATTCCTTTGTCTTAATTAGCAGCATTCCATGTTTAGAGTAGTCACATTTGGACGGGCATATCCATTCTGCTATGAAGAATAAAAACCCTTGAACATATTGTGCTTAATTTTCAATATTGCTAGGATTTTCAGGTGAAAACATTTTAACAGATCAAATTAGACTCTGAGGTAATCAATAAGCTCCAAATTAGGTTTCTGAACACAGGTGTATTAAGTTTTAAATAACCTGCCTGAACCAAATAAAATCAACAGAAAACACAACAGGAGTGACTCCATTGTTTGCCAAGTAAATTGTTGGGTTTTGCCACCATGTGTCAAGAGTTTCACTAATGAGGAACCGGAATTTATGTTTCCGGTTGAAATGTTTGGTTAAATTGTTTCCCTCTGCCAATATTTAAAATATATCTCAATGTGGATATTTGCCTAAAATGCACCTAATTCATTGAATCAACAGCTTGTTAAAATCCTAAGATTGCAATTGTGGTTGGATGAAACACAAGCGGGCGCCAGGACCGAATTTGAGAGCCACAGAGCAAACATAGCTGGTCAGACTGTAGGGGAGCTTGTTCAAGCTGTCTAGCTATTGCCTTGACAAGAACCAAGTTTCTGCCCCTGCAAGGATACAGTGAAAGCTGGAAGCCTATGGATTTTCAGAGCTACTTTCATGCAATGAAAGCGGACTGGGTGAATTTGCAAATGTGACTCATGACTTGTCCCTAATTGAGCTTTTAGACAGAACTCTCAATTTGGCAAGCTGGATTTTTTTTTTACCACTTTGTCTTTGAGGGTGGATAGCATAATGGTCCGTGAATGTTTCGATTGTTTGTTAATGGATTAATTACAACGTGCCAGAAAGAGGAAACAATTCATGTTTCTGATTACTCATTTCTCACAAGATGCTGAAACACATTCTCCTCATCTTGGTTATTGGCACTAAAGCAAAATAGACAGTGATGGGGGGGAGAATCAGAGAAAACAGTTAGCTTTTTGGGAATAAATAATAGGATATCCCTCCTGTGGGCAGGCTTGCCTCTGCATCTTTCTGCTTTCTGCCTAGGCATCTTAACTTTTCTGCACTCCTTCCAGGCTGTAGAAGTATAAGGAATATTCAGTTGAATTGACAGTAAACAGATGTGCGGTATAGAGGACAAACATCTTTAAAAAAAACATAAAAAATTCCATTATAGGCTTCAAAATTAAATGAGACACTCCAGAGACCATGCAAATAATAAGTGCCCTTTGCACATACTTTGACCTACTTTTCCGAAATTCAAAAGGTATCTATTCTGCGTTAGTGGCAATCCCTAAACCGAATTTGGGGTGAATCCGGCCAATAGATTTGCCGCTAGAGTGTTAACAAACAAAGAAACGAATGCACAAACACTGAAACAAACTGAACCAAAAACAATACCCCTTGCCCTTCGGGTGGGGTGGGGTAATAATAACACGCATAATAATAACGTGTCAGAACAATGCATGTACATCTACAAACTACCTACAGAAATTATGAATAGAGTCAGACTCATGTTCTAGTTTACTAACAAGCCATTAAGCATTACTAGATGAATTAGCCAATCACTATTGTGTAGTAAAAGAGCATAGCTGCGTCAGAACCTCAATGTAATGTAATGGTCGATTGAATTGAGTGGCGAAGTGCAGCGACAAGAGGGACACAGAGCAGCAGGGACTTAGAAATAGAAACACAGAGAATGATACAGACCACACAACAGGGACAGTTCTTGCGCTTCCAAAAGGACGTTCAACCATCCGACATCACGGAAGCAAAGCGAGAGAGAGAAAGAAGTAGTATCTCGGAAACCGAGATAAATAAAGCTCCTCAAATGGGGTGATACAAAGATTAGAGAGGAAAAGGGAATAACCCAAGACAAAAAGAAACTCCACAAATTAATAATACAGAGGCTCTCAAATAAATCCTGACTACAGATATCTTCGGCTATAATGCATAACAACAAACAGACACACTAGCAAAGGAGACGTGGCGGACTTCCAGCTTATATAGAGTCCGGGGAAGCGCCACCCCAGTTCAATCAGCCAGCTGGGTAAAGAATCCGATTGAAAAGGAATTATTGTCCCGGGCGGAGAGCCACAAAGAAAAGTGCAAAACACATGCACAAACATCCAGAACCATAACACGCAACCCTGCTGAAAAAACCAGCATGGACCAGCATGAGAATCATGCTGGTCAATGCTGGTTCATGCTGGTTCCCCTGCTGGTTTGTTACTGGCCCAATGGGACCTGCATAAACTAGCATTATCTCCGTGCTGGCCCATGCTGGATTTGAGATGGTCAAAGGTGGTCCATTCTGGTTTGGTGTTGGTCTGTGCTGGTCTGTCAACAGGGACCAGCATAGACCAGCATTATCTTCATGCTGGTTGACTGCTAGTCCAAGCTGGTCTAGCTAGTCTACCGGCATAGACCAACATTATCTCCATGCTGGATGGTGCTGGTCCAAGCTGGTCTATGCTGGTCTGCCAGCATGGACCGACATGGACCGGCATAGAGCAGCATTATCTCCATGCTGGTCCATACTGATTTGGTGCTGGTGCAGCTGGCGATGAAGTGGTCTGTGAAAAATGGCAACCACCAGTCTGAATTCCAAGCTGGTCGAAGGATAAAGCCAGATATGCTTTGAGGGCATGGCTTTCCTCTGGCCCTCGTCAGATTCAGTCAGATTCAGTCAGATTCACCTATAGACCACCCCTTGCTCCTGCCTGGATCTTCAATTCAGGCAGTCATCCAATAGGAATCACATCTGGTTTCAAAATTACAAAATGGCGCTGTCCAATTTTCCAAAATTGAGGCTTCTTGAATGGTATGCTGAAACCAATGGGTGATGTCACGGTGGCTTCGTCCATCTTTGTATACAGTCTGGTTATAGCTGAAAATGCATTGTGGCTCTCTAAAGCACCACCATCTGGCCAATTCAGGTCATTTTAAACAACTTGAATGGTACATGAATATAGAAACACATCTGACAGGTTTAGGAGCTCTATCTTATATTGCTCTTTTTTTGCACAAACACCTTTAGCAAAAAAAAATAAATCAGTAGAGATACAATAGGGTTCCAGCGCTTTGTGTTTGGACCTCTAATAAGCATAGTCTTAGGTTCAGGTGGGGATGGTCAGAATCTGTCCTGACCAACTTTCAGATGTGGCAAAAATGTCCTGACCAACATTGGATCAGTGGGTAAAATGGATGAAACAAGGAATTGTGAATCAAGCATAATCCAGTTCATTAAAATGCTTGGTTTGCGGCTAGTCAAGTTCATAGGTAGTCAGTGGTCCAATTTGAAGTGTTGATCTCAGCTGCAGTAGCGTTATCGCACATAAAGATGCTTAATAGACAGGATTGCAAACCAGCTTGCTAATGTGGCTATATATCTCGCTAATGTGACTATATATTTAAAAGCAGAATCCTCAGTGAGTGACTACAGCTTTTCGTAGGAGTTTGAGGGAAAAGATGAATCTTTATAAGATGTACGTAAAGGATAACAATGAGAACACTAAGGCTGAATACTGTACAATGTGGGCTGTCATCAAAAAAGAGCTGAGGAATGCTAGAAGACTGTATGAAAGACAAATTGCAGAGGGGCCAAAAACTAACCCTGAGGGCATCTTTCAGTACTGTAGCAGAAAAAGGAAAGTCAAAGAGGAGGTTAAGTGCATAAAGAATAAACATGGATCGCTGGTATATGATAACAAGGATATTGTGGATACAGTTACTTTGTTGAGAATTTTAACTTAAAGAGGACATGTCCAATGCTCAAGATTATTTAGCAGAAATTGAGGTTAGGGATAACAAAGTATTAGACAAGATGCATAAACAGATAAGCAGATATATATTATAAGCAGATAAACCATCGGGTCCTGATGGCTTATATCCTAGAGTGCTCAGGGAAGTTAGTGAGATTCTTTAAGCCGCTATCCGCCATCTTCAGACGGTCTTTAGAAACTAGAGAAATGCCAAATGATTGGAAGCAGGGCACTATACAAAACCCAAAACCAGTGAAGTTGGCACATTGTTTAAATCGTAAATAAAAACAGAATACAATGATCTGCAAATCCTTTTCAACCTATATTCAATTGAATACACTGCAAAGACAAGTTACTTAATGTTCGAACAGGTAAACTTTGTAATTTTTTGCAAATATTAGCTCATTTGGAATTTGATGCCTGCAACATGTTTCAAAAAAGCTGGCACAAGTGGCAAAAAAGACTGAGAGAGTTGAGGAATGCTCATCAAACACTTATTTGGAACATCCCACAGGTGAACCGGCTAATTGGGAACAGGTGGGTGCCATGATTGGGTGTAAAAGCAGCTTCCCTGAAATGCTCAGTCATTCACAAATAAGGATGGGGCAAGGGTCACCACTTATTGAACAAATGCGTGAGCTGATTGTCAAACAGTTTAAAAACAACATTCCTCAACGAGCTATTGCAAGAAATTTAGGGATTTCATCATCTACGGTCCATAATATCGTCAAAAGGTTCAGAGAATCTGGAGAAATCACTGCACGTAAGCGACAAGGCTGAAAACCATAATTGATGCCTGTGACCTTCGATCCCTCAGGTGGTACTGCATCAAAAACCGACATCAGTGTGTTAAGGACATCACCACATGGGCTCAGGAACACTTCAGAAAACCACTGTCAGTAACCACAGTTCGTCGCTACATCTGCAAGTGCAAGTTAAAACTCTACAATGCAAAGCGAAAGCCATTTATCAACAGCACCTTGAAACGCCGCCGGCTTTCGCTGGGCCCAAGCTCATCTAAGATGGACTGATGCAAAGTGAAAAGTGTTCTGTGGTCTGACGAGTCCACATTTCAAATTGTTTTTGGAAACTGTGGACGTCTTGTCCTCCGGACCGAAGAGGAAAAGAACCATCCGGACTGTTAGAGGCGCAAAGTTCAAAAGCCAGCATCTGTGATGGTATGGGGGTGTATTAGTGCCCAAGGCATGGGAAACTTACACATATGTGAAGGCACCATTAATGCTGAAAGGTACATACAGGTTTTGGAGCAACATATGTTGCCATCCAAGCAACGTCTTTTTCATGGACGCCCCTGCTTATTTCAGCAAGACAATGCCAAGCCACATTCTGCACGTGTTACAACAGCATGGCTCTGTAGGCGGGTACTAGACTGGCCTGTCGGTAGTCCAGACCTGTCTCCCATTGAAAATGTGTGGAGCATTATGAAGCGTAAAATACGACAACGGAGACCCCGGACTGTTGAACAACTTGAGCTGTACATCAAGCAAGAATGGGAAAGAGTTCCACCTGAGAAGCTTCAAAAATTGGTCTCCTCAGTTCCCAAACGTTTACTGAGTGTCGTTAAAAGGAAAGGCGATGTAACACAGTGGTAAAAAGGCCCCTGTGCCAACTTTTTTGCTGTGTGTTGCTGCCTTTAAATTCTAAGTTAATGATTATTTGCAAAAAAAAAATGAAGTTTCTCAGTTTGAACATTAAACATCTTGTCTTTGCAGTGAATTCAATTGAATATAAGTTGAAAAGGATTTGCAAATCATTGTATTCTGTTTTTATCTACGATTTACACAACGTGCCAACTTCACTGGTTTTGGGTTTTGTACTTTCGCAGTGAATAAAATCAAAATGAATGGCCAGAAAGACAGATTTTTGCTCAAAAGTATGTATTCATAGTTTGGCAACTAAAATAGGTAAGATTTACATCAATTCCAGTTTCCTTTAAAGCAAGAGATCCTGTTTAGCTGTTAATTAGTGGAATCAGGTATGTCAAAGTAAGGCTGCAATGAAAGCCTTCAGGATGGTAGATCTCCAGAAGCAGGGTTGGGGACCACTGGTGTAGAGCATATGGTTCGGAACACTCTGGAAAGTGGTCCGAGCATTTCTGATACCCTGTCATAGAGAATCAAGATATAAACCTACTGTAGGACTTTACCATCCCGACTGCTACACTACCACACAATTGACCCACAATTGATATACTACTCATTGGCAAGAAAAACTACAGTCGTAAAATAATAGATGATGTGTGTCCTGGTGATAAAACAATCCAAGAAGATGAAAGAAGGAAAACAGGAAGATATAATAATCTGGCACTTGAAATTAAAAGGTTTTGGAGATTGAAGGATGTTATTATTGTGTCCATGGTAGTCATGTGTCGTCAGAGGTAGGTTTGGTGAGGCAGAATCCTCACCATTAAACAAACGATAACAACCTATTACTTTGCTTTATTAGCAATCAGAAGATTGATTAACTCATTCACTTAGCTTAAATGGCAGAATGATGTGCCATTCTCAGTCTCCTCGACATTATTGCTCAGCGCATCAAACTTAAAATGAATCACAAGATAATTTGTTCATATTTGTTCACTGCCTCCTTGACCACACGTCTCTGGCCCATGGTTATTGTGGTGTCGTGATTTTGTACAAACTGAAAAAGAATTTGAAAGACCTAAAGGTCAACAAGGACCTGGCCTTAATTCTAAAAATGGTATAGCTCGGTTAAGTGAAAATTCTCCACTAAGTCCTATCCGTCTAAGGTGGCTTCTTGTCACTTGACTCTAGGTCTAGAAACCAGTGATTAACATCTTTTTTCTGAGAAAATGCTGCATAATAACGATAACAATAATAAGTACAGAGAATCTTTATCAGTTTCTCACATGCTTGTTGCATATCAGCCAGTCAGCCACACTGAATTATGAATATTAATGAATCAATCCTGCACTGCGGGGCATGATCCTCTTAGGTGGACTGAGGAATTTCGGGATGATAATAATACCAGTCATCACACAAGCAATTCAGTAATATATCAATTACTTGACCTATTAGCTTGAAGCAAGATTTGAGGGTTGGGTGGCAAAACTCTATCGCATTTAACGCCGTGCTTCAGGAATATAACTTATACATGGACTCAGTGGTTATCATCATTTTGTGCAATCATACCATCAGAAATGAATTTGTTTTGGGAAATAAGGTGGATTTCTATCTTACCGAGAGGCCTGGTAATGTTTTGCAGCCATAAGGTGCTTGATCGGACAAGTGGAGTGGAGCATACGGGGTCTATCCGTTGGGAGGTTTGTCTTCTGCTACTGGTAGCATGGATTCTCAATTACCTCTGCATCTTCAAGGGAGTCAAGTCTACTGGGAAGGTGATCTGAAGCTAAGCTACTGTATCAGCCTCTGATGTCTCTCTCATGTATTTGGTTCATTAAAAATAAAGCACCACTTGTATGTTATTTTCCCCTGCTACTACATGAGCAAGTTTTCTCAGAAAGTAGTGCGTATTGATGATTATACACTTAACAAAATAAAGATAAATCAGAAACCAAGTACTATTCAAGTATTTATTTCATGTAATATTGGATGATATGGATGAAAATAGGTAAACTGATAACAATATATACCAAGGACAAAAATAATAGTCTTTTTTATTTTTAGAGGATAAGTCAACATCTAGTGTGACCACCCTTTGCTTTGATTATAGCATTTCTTTCAAGCATAGTTTTTACATTTTTACCCCTCACTTGCTAAACCATTCCATATGGTTTGAGGTTCATTCCAAAGAGTTTCTTTTCATGTTACAACAGATTTGCTCAAACGGATTAAGGTCTGGACTTTGAGCAGGCCTAGTCATAATTTTTATGTCACCAGATGTTTCTTTCTGACCGAGATAACTCTTGCACATCTTAGAAGCGTGTTTAGGGTCATTATGACTAATCAGTCTCTTTGCGAATGGCAACACGTGCCTCACAAGGATGCTGTGATACATCTTTGATCCATGATTTCGTACATTTTTTTAAAGTCACCAGTTCCTTTTGAGCAGACTGAAACCCAAAACATAATATTACCACCTCCATGTTTTACTAAAGGGGTTAAACAGTCATTTTTGAAATATGCTTCAACTCTTAGGCGCATAGAAGTTCTAATTGGGTGAGAAGATTTTGATTTTGATTCATCAGTCCGAAGTCCCAGTCCATTGGTGTCCAATCCTCGAATTACTTAGCAAACTAAAGTCTGTTTAGCTCACTTGGTCACTTGCAATCACGCGGCGGCGTTTGGCATTGGCATCAGCGTTTGCGTTTACTTTGATCTTCTTCTGCCAACCCACTGAAGAGATCAATGTGAAATTTGGGTGGGGAGGCGCATATGGATGTACGGATTATAAATTGTTCGATTGGTGCAAATCAGATGGGTGGTGCTTTGGCAAACAAATGGTCATAAATCCAAACCCTTTGTCCGATCCACTTGAAATTAGTTGGTCAGGGTTGCATTGAAAATC
This sequence comes from Gymnothorax reevesii, assembly GCA_029721435.1. NCBI lineage: Eukaryota > Metazoa > Chordata > Actinopteri > Anguilliformes > Muraenidae > Gymnothorax > Gymnothorax reevesii. Next base: position 67,060,053 of record CM056578.1, on the reverse strand, counting down.
TAAAAGAACAAAGTGATTTATGAAACAACATGGCCAACATCAGCCAATCAAATTTCAGTAGCCCTTATACCCAATATAGCTGTCATCTGCCATCGTGAAACTTTATATTCTTGCTAAAGATGTGGAAAAGAGCCAATTTTATTAAAATTACTTTGATTGGCTACATGGCAGTGCTAAAGAGAGGTATAATATGTCTTGGGCTCTGACTTATAAACCATAAGTTGTAGAAACAATATTCTTTTTTGTTAGATTCTTTGGGTCAAGACAAATCATTCCATGTAAGCCACACCCATGTTTGTATTTAGAAACTTTCTGCCATTTTTTATTGTTTGTGAAACCTTTACTTTGTATCTCCTGCTCTGCCGTGGCGCTAGAACTAGGAATTAGGTGGCCACAGACACGTCCCTTGATGACAACAATTAGTTCTGGCGAGTTCTCAATCACTTTCCTTTATTGATGCATTTTCCAATTATCGTAATTGGCAACTGAAGGGACGGTTTCTCTCCATATGCGATCTAAAAGCGATGAAATCAATGGCTAATTTCAGTAGGTACAGAAAAATAATTTACTTATTAATAGGCCAATCCTTTGCGTTGATTGAACTGGTCCGCATTCCAATGAAATGTCACCTTTCACTCTCGGTATTACGTGAGTTGATAAAAAAAAGTGGCACTCGGCAGTTAAATAGGCTCCAAAAAGTATGCAGCTCAAGCTATTTGCGCTGGTGTGTAATTTTGAATAACGTTGATTTAAATACAGCAAATACAAGTCCAGATGAATGATTGTCGCCGTACCTAATCGGGGAGAACAAGCAGCACCTGTTAAGTGTGGAGTGCTCTCAGAGTGAACCTCTCGTTAATCATGAAAATGACTGAGAACAGGTCAGGACTAATAACTGTTTTAAACAGATGTTTTGTGCACCCTAATTCTCTGTTCTGGTTCTGCCACTGTACTGAATTTAGCCCATGATTTCATCACTGTTAGATCACATATGGAGAGAAACCGTGTCTTCAGATGCCAATTATGATAATTGGAAAACGCGTCAATAAAGGAAACTGATGGAGAACTCGCCAGGTCCAATTCTTGTCATAAAGGTGCCCGTGACGTCATCCGATGACGTCAGAGAGGTCTTCATCTTGCCCAGCCGCTATCAAGGTCTATAGTCGAGGTGGTGTTATAGCGTGTCTGATCGTCGGCGTGTGCAGAAAATATGGGTGACTCCGCAGGCACAGGTGAAATAAATCAGAGGGAGAGAGAGTGAGAGAGATTTTCCCCACAGACACACGTCAAATGTCCTGAGATAGAGAGATGGTCACCGAAATAAAAAATTCAACTTAACCTACATGTAGCCTAGAGACAACGAGAGAGCTCAACTCGAGAACCTAGTTACAGCACGGTATTCTGCAACACTCGGTGAACTCAAAACACTACAGTAAAGAGACTGCTCCGCTTGAATCAGCAACCTAACAGCCAATCAGAAAATAGTATTTCTTGTTGCTAGGTGAAATAGCGGCGTCAAATCACGTTCTTCACTCGCGCTCTCCATGTAGTGTATTTTGGCTGAAAACAAACCCTGCTCCGATCCGGTGTCACAGATGGTACCGCAACATCTCTTGTTTGTGACAGACAAAACGATACAAATACACAAAAGAATGATTTAATTTAGCCTTTATTATACTGGGGAGTCCCACTGAAATAAAAAAAAAAGGTACAGGTATGGCTAAACATTATGCTATCTTATTCAAAATCTTTCAACTACTCCAGGGGGAAACGCTAGCAAGTTGAAATCAAATTTTTAAGCTCATGTCACATAGCATTCGTGAATGCCGTAGCTGGCCAGCAAACTCATATTCGTGACGCTTAGCACAGCTGTTGGCTGTGTTGTAAAATGCTTGATGTTGCAAAGTAAAAGGAAATATACACGCAACATGCAGATATAAGATAGATAGTTGTATATCGCAACTTTTAATTGCTCGCCTACTTGAGCTACCACTTCTGACAACGAGATGTGACGAATAACGCGGTCAGCATTCATTCTGCAAATAGCCCGCAATGCGCACAAAACTTCCGCGACCGATCCTGGTGTGCTATCTAGTGATAGAATTTTGTAACTGCGTGCATAAATTTACAGCTCCACGTCCACTGGCGGACACATCTGCACATAGATACACCTTTGTTCTTCGGGAACGCGCAAAATCTGTGCATTCAAAACTTGGGAGCCCTGTGTTTCCATCAATGCGATTTTCACCCGGCTCTTGGAGCGGAGCTGCATGCGTATTTTTCTGATTAATTTCACAATGATAGCGTAGTTTAGCCATTTATATGGAAACACTTAGGACGCACCATGGACCGCATGCGATGTCCCGTGTCTGCAACCGGACTTCAATCGTATTAATGGAAACATAGCTTTATATGGCTGTCCCGGATCATCAATTAAGACCTCTCTGACGTCACTCGGGTCATGTGACCTTGGTTCTTGCATAAACGCTACAGGGCGCACTGTCGTGTTCATTTGTCCCGAGAAAAACATTATTTTGAAAAATGTGTTTCCAAAACACTCATATTTTGTATTTTTAATATACATATATTGGATTTTATGTATTAAATGCAGTTACGTAAAGTTAGTTCAGGAACCCTTTAAACCAATTGTGCGAGCAGCTTTAAATTTTGCATGTCTCATAAATGTGAAGGAGATTGCTGTGAAGACCTAGAACAACAAAGTGATAGTTTAAACATGATGGTCAGCATCAGCCAATGAAATTTCATCAGCCCCTATACTCACTTTAACCGTTATCAGTCATGAAACTTCATACAATTGTTAAAGAAGAGCAAAAGGGCAGCCTTAAAGGCTGTATCAGCAATATGACATCACTATTGTTGACAGTTGATACACAACACAGCCGCTTGCACTTCCCCTCCAGAAGCTCGGAACATGAATCCGCTTTCTCAAAGTGAAACTTCACTGACTTTAAAAGTAATCTGTTGTGCGAAAAATTTGTCTTGCGTCCGGTGTGAAAGCAGCTTAAGATTGGCTCACTCAGCTGGGTAAATGGCTGTTTACAGCTCATTTTGATAAATAGCCGGTAGCAACAATGTCGACCATTGACAGACGATAAATTTACACCATCAGTGCTAGCTAGAAGAAAGTATCTGACAAGAATCTTAGCTCGGCATTACAAAATGAGTATTGACAACTTTACATAGGTCACCACTCACGTGGTAATCACGTGGTTATACATTCATCGACGAATTTTAACTATGAGTAATAACCAGAGACAAAATGTTATGACACAAACACAAACTCTGGTTTGATCAGACAGAACAAGTCTTTGCCACTAACATGGAAATATCCCCCGCTGCCTCAATTTTATGTGTCCGTTTATGTGACGGACGGACGTATGTATGTACGGACAGAGCCCAAAGCTATAGAGGCTATAGATTGAGTCTTCCTCGCTAGCAAGCTTATTGGCCATCTAACTAGCAATAGTATAGCTAGCAAGCCAAAGTGACATCAGGCCGTGTCACAACTAGCATGCCAATGTATATAGCTACATGGCCAACTGGCTAGTGAGTTAAAAAGGCAAGAGTTCGCTCTCAATGAAATACTCGCGAGCGAGCTATTTGGCTTGCTAGTTAGGAAGGTAAAAAGACATCTATAACTATAATGTTATAGCTAGCATGCCAACGAATTTCACATCCTAAAGTCGCTTTCACAGCGGACGCAAAACTAATTTTTCGCACGACAGATTGCATTCAAAGTCAATGCTAAAACGGTAATACTCGCGAAAACGAATCTTTGCATTGACTTTGAATGCAATGTGTCGTGCGAAAAATTTGTTTCGTGTCCGCTGTGAAAGCAGCTTTACAGAAACATTTATTTCTGGAGGGCGGAGCCACATCGCTCTTCGTATTCTTCTTCTGTGTAAAAACACGTCCACAGTGCATTGTGGTATACGGCACCATAATGTAGTGTACATCGCTCGCTCACTCGATTCCGCTGTGCATTATGGGTATTTTATAGTTCACTATATAGTGGATGAAAATAATTTGAACAACAGTACAAAATGGCGGACACACTATATACTGCACTACATCCGTGAAAGAGGGCAATTTTGAACACAGCTATATAATTTCATCTCTTCACTTCTGGCACAAAAATATCATCACGGAGTTGCCATGCAGTCAACTGCTGATATAAATTTTTTTTTCTTTTTTACTTGAAAGACACAGATAACTAACATCAGAGGCACTTAACTTCCAACTTTCCATCGCATCTCTATTGCTTCTAGTTTTCAGCAAACTGATCTCTTTGAAATGTTTGATGGTGTTTAATTACTGTACCATACCAGCATTTAACATTTACAGCATCACGTACGGCCACAATCCAGCTACAAACAATCTCAGAGAGCTCCTTCTGTTGTGTCATCGTGTTTAACACTGTTACACTGCTCAAAGTTCATGTCACCTTGTTCACTGGAACAACTGACCATCAGAGGTAATTTTGCAGAATAATGTTGCCTCAAATTTCTTCATCAATAATCATGGAATGAGCCTTCAAACCTGCATTCAGGCTATGCAAGAGTCAAAAAAATAATGTTTGCAACACCTTTCACTTATTATAAAAAATAGATGTTTTAAGTGTTCATTTCCTACATTAGTATATTTCAATACATTTTCACTAAAAATTATAGAGAAATAATATATAAGGACTCCCTTTAAGATGAAAATGGTGGTGTATAATCATCACTGCACACTACTGTACTTGGATGAATGAAAGTTTGTGTGTGCTATTAGTTCTGAACTTAATGGGTTCAAAACTGGGATTCCCTGGTACTGGTAAATATTGATGACAATTTGATATTGTTTCTTTGCATCTACAATCCTTTTGTGGTGGACTTAGCTGATCAAACCACTTTAAGAAGAGCTCATCACATGTGTGGGTGGCCATGTGGTTCAATGGGAAGCATTGTTGCCATTCAGGAAGAAGATCAAGTATTTGATTTTGGCCTGGGCTCTTTGCGTACTTAGCATATTTTCCTTGTGTTTGCATGGTTTTCCTCTGAGTGTTCAGGTTTCATCCCACAGTCTAAAGACATCAATGCTGGGCTAATTGTCCATCGGTACCAATGTGTGAGTGAATGGTGTGCGGATAGATGAACTATTAAGGGTGTGTTCTAGCTTCTTGCTCATTGTTTGCTGAAATAGTGTACATCATCTGGAGTAAGCAGGTTTGATCATGGCTGAGCATCTAGTGTGTCATGTTTATTGGTAATCATATCAAGTGCAATTGAAAAAAGTAAGTGTTGTATTGTAAAAAGGTATAAAATATGTTATTTTTAATACAAATACATATTCCCTTTTCTAACCTCATTATCTCAGGTTTATCTTGGTACTAGGCAATGAGTGTTTCTGTGTCTGTGTCTGTGTCCATGTGTATTTGTGTATAGGTCGTTTACTTCACCGCGCTCTTCCCCTATGTCACTTTGGTGGCATTGCTGATTAATAACATGCAACTACCAGGAGCGATGACTGGGATTCGTTTCTACATAGTCCCTGAGTGGGAAAAACTCAAGTCAGTAGAGGTAGGTGCATTACAAAATCAAAATAGTGTACTCTGTGCAGTAGTGTGGCAGTTCAGTGCGGCACACTTTCTTAAATCATATGCTGGAAAAAGTTGATTAATTACATAGTGGATATTCAGCTGAGTGTGGCACAGTGGGGCAGTGGGTAGCACTGCTACCCCACAGCAAGAAGATTGTGGGTTTGATTGATGCCTGGGGCCTTTCTGTGTGGAGTTTACATGTTCTCCCTTGCTCAATTGCCCTGTCAGTTAGTACTGAGCTAGCTTCGCTGCAGTTTAGAATGGTTCTCCTTAAAATGGTTCTTTCATGTGTGATAGTTGAAGGGTCCTGCCCCTGGAGTCTCCTAATAAGTACACGCCCTGGCTACCTTGCCAACGAGCTTGGCTCTTTGGTGATGTGGTCAGCGCGCATGACTCTTACCCGGGAGTCTGGAGGTTCAAGTCACCTCCTTGGCCCTCCTTCGGCCTGCTTCACATGTTTAACAGGGAGCTGTGCATAAAGTTCAATGTGATTGCACTGTCAAAACAAACATGGGTGCTGCTGAACTGTCTGAAAACCCTAAGCCAGTGGTTCCCAAACTTTTTCTGCTGGGCCCCCCTTTGGTACATAAAAAAATTTTTGCGCCCCCCCCCCAAAAAATAGGTAATACATACACACATTTTGTTTTCAGAGACCATTGCAGTTTATTTCACTCATTGTAATTTATATAAACCTCAACCTTTTTGGAAAAAATGTAAGTAAACGGTCATAAACTAGATTGTCATAAACTAAAACTAGGCTACTTTTAGAATTGGAAATAGCAAAATAACAAACAACCACGGTGTAATTATTTTAACAGTGTAATTATTTTAAGTGTAACTGTTTTCAAGCACCTTAACTGTGTAATTATGTTCAGTGTAACAGGTTTATTTTTTTTAATATACAACAACATTGCCATTTATGCATTTTCCGGACACCAACAGAAACTTACTTGCATACAGCCAATCAGCGACCTTGTGCGGACCGCTGAAGGAGTGTCTCGAGACAGTTACATTTTCCTCTCTTCACTGGCCTCGCACTTTTAAGTTAAAATACGTTAACCGAGATCGCGTCAGCTTATTCTAGAAAATATGAATGCTCAGCACAGATGATTTTTGTCCAGCCTAGCTGGGAACATTAAAAATGATTGGCACGTTTGGAAACGGCCACATTTATTTTCCAATTAAGGACACGAAAATTTAATAATGCAAAATCTCTTTTAAAGTATAAAATCATTAGGCTGTATCACACTCCTCTGCCTGAGTATAGCCGTCTACTTAAAATTATGTTTCTATGATGCAGAAAGACAGCGAAGTACGAAAAAAAATTCATGAACACCACTTGCCGAACCTGCCGATATGTTTGTAACGTTCAGTTGGTGGGCTAGATAAAAATAATCTGTCGGCATGCAGAGCATTCATATTATCGAGAATAAGATGACGCAATCTCGGTTATTTCTGCTTTGTATTCATAGGATTTTGTTCGGTGTCACTTACCATTTTATTATCAATATGCCAGATCAGTGCAGGATAAAAAGCGGCGAGTTGGGTATCGCGAGACTTCATTACCGGCTTCAAATATTTGAACAACGACATTCATAAATTATTTATGAAAATGGCAGGCTAGATGAATGATTTGGCGAACAATTATGTTGAGAGTAAGGCAGGCATTTACGATGTAATCGCAGAATTCTGGGCAGCGAATGGACTGTATGCAAATGATTTTCTGTTGGTGTCCGGAACTCCCGCACCCCGCGCCCCCCCTGCAAGTGCGCCCCCCACTTTGGGAACCACTGCCCTAAGCCGTCTGGAAGCTGGAAATAAGATCAACACAAGCAATTTAAAGGAATACCGCACAGCCTAATAATTTATGATTCTTTTCTCATTAGATCCTTGCAAATATTTATATTACAGTTCTTATATCGTGTAAGCTAACCCCAACCTTACAATTAACATTTCATTTACCAACAAATGTTAAGATTTATTCCTCGATAAATACACAATAAAACTTAGTCTGGGTTCATTGCACCAGTGTTCAATAACATTGGGCCACACTGGAGAGTAAGCTATGACTTCATTGTCATCCTCACCGTCTTATTCATTACATTTTATTAGCCTTCTTTATACATCAACAAGAAAATTAATAAGATGTGTCTACCATTTATTATGTGTGTGCAAGCAGCTGAACCTCCAAATAATTTTGGGTGGTGTTGTACCTTTGCATCTATAATTTCCATTCTAGAGACTGACTTTTTAACTTCAATTAGCATAATTTCATTTGACTGGTGGGTTTCTAATATCTGTATACAACCATTTACTGACAATATTATTGCAGTGTATCCAACTTGGATCTCAGACACGGACTCATAGCGCACTTTCAAGTTATTCTTGCCCAAAAACATGAGCAGCTGTCATCAGGAACAGGTGGAAACGATTACATTCCCGAATATTTAAGGACACACCGATAAAATTAACTGGGTTAAGTGGCTTGAGATACAGACGATGAGAACTGCAAATTTTACGAATTAACCCAAATTATGTCTTATAGAATGCATTTAAAAACTTGTTCATGTGATCTAGGATGCACATTAATACACGACCACTGTCCACTGGTGAAACGCTGCATGGATCAACATCAGAAACGCATTCAACGCCAGATTTACATGCAGTCGGCCAATCAGCGGTGATAAGCTAAAAGGTTTATGGAAGCGGTTGAAAATGAATCCACGTAAAGCTCTCGCTGCCTGCACTGCAGCACTGGACCAAATTATCAACTAAATTGCACTCCTTCTATTAAATATCTTGACTGCTATTGAGAATTTATTGAACAGTGACAGCCTTCGTCTGGCTGACCAATCAGGTATTATCACGGCTCCCCTCATGTGAGTGCATTATTTCATGATTCTGTCAATGCAAAATTGTCAGTTTGAAATAATTTAGAATTTAACTACCACTGCTCACTCAGCAAGAGCCTCATCACAGCCAGCCTGTAGTGGGAGGAACACCACATCTCTTCCTCCAGGGCAACATCCAGTGACACCAGTTGCAACCCTAGGAGCTCTCCCACTATGCCTACCTCCACAGCCTCTGTGTCTTCCTATAATCCTTCATACCATCACCTTATGGGGGTGGTGTTTGGCCCTTCCCCCTGCCTGGGGTCGGGACGGGACTCCGTGTCAGCGACCTCGTTCCTGGGGACGGCACCAGCCTCCCGACGCGGACGGCTCCCGTGATAGTTTTTATATATTCCAATTTAATTTACAGCATGCATTCACTTATGTGGACAGGGAACAAGGGTGGGGGGTTTGGGGTGGAATTATGCTAAATTTTACTGTATGAAAAGTGCTTTCTAAATAATGATTGATTAATTGATCGATAAATCAAAATGTGCATATTTAATTAGCTGTTTCCCGCCAAAATTGATTTAGGGGGCTCAAAATCAATACTAGAATTTAGAGACCTGGAAAATAAGCTCCATAGTGACATTAGGAATGTTTTTTCCTTCATATTACGGTTGAAATTATAACCAAACACTGTTTAGTTATGGGTCACTCCAATTCACTGTGTTGTATAAGAATGGTCAATAAAATTTTTTCAAAGAGAATTAAATGATTTGCATTGTTCATATTTATTCACTCCAGGATTGAAGATATAAAAACAGAGTAATCGGTCCAACAACACAGCAGAAAAAGATGGTGTCCTGATGTCAGCTAAGGCATTGTGAAATCCATATTTTGTGACAAAATTTGGCAGCCAACTTCATGAAATGCTCATGACATGTCTGTTGATACTTTGAATGAAAGTGAAATGAAATATTGCAGAGAAATATCCATAATAACAGTTTCAATTGTCTGCACTAAATTATCGGGACTTCGCTGATCAGAAATGCAACTGCCGTAACCAGTCGCGTCCTCGCGTGTTACGTCCGGACCTGAGGGTTAATTTGCATAATAAATGCAAATTGTGTAAAGATGACCTCGGCAAACTAAGGTACTCACTTCCTGCATCAAAATTTCACAAGGCGTCTGACAATCATATGTATACCATGCTTTAAAAAATAATGATTGAAAAAAGAAAAATTTTCCATGTCCTAATATCATGTAACGACCATAACAACATAAAGAAATATGCGTAGATCGTGTCCTGTGTATAGACTGTATAAAAAGATGGACACAACACCCAGATCTAAAAAGTGAGGCCGATGCGGAAATCTCAAAAATGTGCATTATATTTAATGGTGACGTTGGTGGTTGCAGAAAGAAGTTGAGTGCTACTGAAGTCGATGAGAAAATGACCCTACTTTGCCACCTGATGTATTATTTCATTTTTATTCTTTGAAATGCCTTCTTGTGAATAAAATAATATATTCCTTCGGTGACTTAGAGCAACTGGTAACCAGTTACAAAATTTACAAAATACTTTGCACTGAAGCCAGGTTAACAGAATACAAACGTTGAGGAAAATAGACATGAAAAAAATTTTGACGGGCCGTAATTGTCCATAAATGTTACTGATAAACTGAGGCCATTTATCATACAAAAGAATTGACTTTGAAATGTATCTGTCAGGAATTAAATATCTGTTTTGTGTCCTCATTACACCCACAACGCCTGCCACCGTAGTACATTGTGGGGTCACTGAAGTTAAGCGATCACTCAGTTTATCTTCTTGCTTACTTCTTTGTGATGCCCTTGGATGGGGTTTCACCACTGCAGTTATAAACTTTGGAAAAGGTGTATTTGAATTTTCATCACCATTGTAACACATTTGTGCAGTTTAGTATGGAGTGACCCTTACCTTACTAACTGTGTTTCTCTTAGTATCTATATATTCATTAAAACAGCCGTTGCCACGGCAACCACTGATGTGATGCTACAGAAACTCAGTGTTTTAAGTTTCTATTTCTAATAGAATTATTTTGATTATAATTTTAAGTTTCAAAAGTGAATATCTTGGAAAAATGTTTACTTAACCATAAGTCCCATTAAAATTAATGATTGGTCACAACCTGTTTTCAATCATTAATTTAAATTACCATTACAGAAACTAAGAAAACTCTCAACATTATCAGGTTTGGCCAGTTTTAATTTATAACGCAACCAATTATGACTCCGGACTCCTAATGCTTTTCTTTACTCAGGGGTAGGAAGCAATGCATGTGTTTCATGATCCTTCAAATGAAATAAGATCTTTTGAAACATCTTAATGCAACTCCATTGCTTCCAACCCCTCCATGCACAAGGACTTCAATTCCACACGAGAATCTCTTACATATGCGTCGATTTAATAATTTCGGACTACTGCAGAGGAACATAAATATGCTGCTTAAACCCACGCCAAATGCGTGAGAGTTGACAGGTATGCATTATAAATGAATACTGTCCACACCTGATAATGTTGAGAGTTTTTGGAGTTTCTGTAATGGTAATTTAAATTAATGATTGAAAACAGGTCGTGACCAATCATTAATTTTATTTGAACTGTTGCCAGTTCACGAGCCGCCACTGGCCTGAAGTAAAAGCTGGATAAGTCACCCTGTATAAGCACCCGCACTGCAAACAAACAGGATGTGAATTGAGGGTTTCTGAACATTGTAGCTTTCTGCTTTCACCCCTCAGGTGTGGGTCAATGCTGCAGCTCAGATCTTCAACTCCATTGGCATTGGGTTTGGCTCAATGATGGCCATGTCCAGCTACAATACCTTCAAAAATAATATCCTTAAGTGAGATCTTTATTATTATTATTGTTGTTGTTATGGTTGTTTTTGCTGTTGTTATTATTATCAACACTATTTCTACATGTTTACACTCTTAGTCTATCTTTCCCAGTGGGTTTTGCTAATTAAGGAATACCATGATCCATACAGGCAATGTCAATGAGCAGTAAAAATAAATAGATTAAGGATAGTTTTATAATTCCTTTGACAGAATTTTGTAAACCACCGTAGCTGGAGGTGGATAATTGTGAAAATTATTCCTCTTATACCAGTCCATGATCCTTTGTACTTGTACATGCAGTTTGACGAAATTGCGAACTGCTTTGTGGAAGTTTTGCATGTGGGACTTGGCGAGCAACTTTGCTGGAACAGGGTTAGCATGAGCATCTCATGAATTCTTGAGTTGATTTTGTTCCTGCTCCTCCAGAGATACTCTGACCATTGGAATCGTCAATTCACTGACAAGCATCTTGGCCGGCTTTGTTATCTTCTCTGCATTTGGCTACATGTCATACCTACAGGGCATACCAGTCAGTGACATTGCTGTGGATGGTAAGTTACTGTGTGCTATTTACTTAAAATCACCTGCAGTTGTGTTTTATCTAGTTTAAATAGTCTTTGCAGTGAAGCAGCATGAAATTCCCATGAGCTTGCAGGTAAGTCACTTGTGCACCACCTGTAATAGCCACGTCCTTAAGTATTTGCACAGTGACACACCTTGAATCACTTAAAAAGAGGTGCTTGAAGTGCAGACTTGGCAAAAATAGTGCATGAACCTTGTAGGAATTACAGTAATTTCTACACATAGCCCCCCCTCCATGAATTTTAGTTGGTTGAAAGTATTTGGACACGCAACCAATCGTAAATAAAACTGATATTTTCAAAACATGGGTGCACATTTTTCGCTGTCAATGTCTGCCCTAAGACTTGCATCCACAGAGGGCTGAGCTCCCACCCTAGTCATGCTCTGCCAGACCGTCACTGCAGCTGCCCTCGGTTCTTTTGAACCGAGGCATTGTACCCTCAGTTTTCCCATCAGAAAATCAAATGTATGCTCCATTGGATTCAGATTAAATGATTAATTTGGCAACTGCAGAACAAAAATGAAAAAAGTCTTGGACTGTTTTCTCATAATGCTCTGATGGTCTGAGTAGAAATCAAATTAGTTCTTCAATATTTGGCTGAACCTAATCAAATAATATAGCCCTTTACCATTCATAATTTATCATGTTGCTTTTTTCAGCAGTCACATCATCAATAAATACATTGAGAGAAGACAGCTCTGGGATGAAAGCATCTCTTCATTTAGAGCACATGTTGGGATGGTCCTCTTGTTCTTAGTGGGGACAAGGACATTGAGCAAGAAGCGCGATCTACCACTCAAAATAATGTGACGTCCTTGACAATTTGGCCAATTTTTGTTGGAATGTGCCTGTCCTCACTGATGACAAGTCGCATGTCTGTGATCCCTCAGGACCGTCCCAACATGTGCTTTAAATGAAGAAATGCCTTCATCCCAAAGCCGTCTTTGCACTGTATGGGAGCTGATATAGTCACGGTGTCTTCCAGAAACCTTGACAGCAGTCAACCTTGCTGGATGAAAGCGGTCTCTGTGATGCATCACACAAATGCTATGCGCACATGTTAACTTGGCTGCTCAGGCCGCAGTCAATCTCGGATGCTTCCTGTCTGATTATATCGCATTTGCAGATGTAAAACAGTCACATAATGCACTCCAAAGTCCAAACACTGGCTGCACTCATTATGGCCATCAGCATTCCAATCGCCAGATCCATGTTTTGTTGAGTCAATCATGGCATCATTACTTTCCACAAATGTTTTAAACCACGGTTTTAACTACCAGGGTTAATATTTCTTTTCACTCTCCTTTCTGTGGATCATTTGGGATGTGGCTCATATATCAGACTGTTGTTCTTGGCACGTGGTCAGCAGACCCATTTGTTAGAATTCACCATTTGAGAGCAAGTACTCTAAACATCCTGGAATTGTTTTTTTCTTATTACATTATTCGCAGAATATTTTGTACATTGTTGCCTGTTTTGTTTTTAAGGCCTTATAAAGCGAGGGACCGGGTATAAAAAGTGCAGTACTTCTGACATCGGTCTTTCTATAAAGAAAACCTCAAATTAAACAGAAAACCTGCAATTTGAACTCAGATTCATTTCTTAATTTATTCTTTTATACGCGATCAATTGCCTTTGTTGCACTTAAAATAACATCGCTGAAACACCAGCGGACTTTTCTCTGTTGAGTGTGGTGATATAATCTGGCTTGCATTTAAAGTTTGAGGCAACCACAAGTTTTCATTTCTTCTTCTTTGTCTTTTATGTAGTTTATTGAGTCCTCCATGATAACTGATCTTGAATCTTTGATGTTTCCCTGTGAAGAAGAACATGGCTTCTAGCTACGTGGCTACATTAGATATTTAGGCAAAAAACATTGTGAAAAAGGCATCTTTTTGAGTCAAATTTGAATGTCAGGGGTTTCGGAAACTTGGATTATGTCACATGAGCAGTATGGAGGCATTTTGTGTTTTTTTTATGTTTATTACCCTTAAAGGAGTAGTCACCGTAAACTTCAGTTGCTATGTATTTGTCTTCAGTGCTGTTTTTTTTTGAAACTCCAAAAGTGGTTTGAGGACAAAAGAAATTCACAGCCCTTCAATTAGCCTTAGCAACAAGTAATCCATTCCAGTAGCATTTTCGATATGGCAGAGGTTGAATTGACTTTGCAAATTATTCTGGTCTGATTTTTATTTTTTTGCATTTTTAAATTTGCCAGATTTTTCAGAATTGGGATATGAATTTAGACAATGGTATGAAAGAAGATGGAGTTTTGCTGTGCCCTAATTTTGAGAATTGAGTATATATGATTCATGCGGTTTCATTTCAAATTTTTAATCTAAACTAAATATACCTCTTGTGCAGGTCCAGGCCTTGTGTTTGTGGTTTACCCACAAGCCCTTGTGACAATGGCAGTGGCTCCCCTTTGGGCAGTGCTCTTCTTCATCATGCTGCTCTGTCTGGGTCTGGATAGTCAGGTATCATTCAGTCTGTCCGTGATTTCTTGATGGCAGCCAAACATCAGAAGTCACAAAAGTGTTGATCACCGTGATCCAGCCTGATTAAACATGATGTCTTTGGTCTCGCTGTCAATCAACAGATTCAACCAAACTTTAATCACCTCATCCACTACACTATATCTGTTAATGTGCAAAGCCAGACAGGGAGACACTACTTCAATCCCATAATGCCTTGTGCACTCTTCATCATGCAATGGGCAAATTTGAATTACAAGCCGCTTTTTTGGATCATATCACAAACAGACCGTGCTCTGATAGGCCAGAGGTCGGTTCGATTCAATTCAAGGTCGATTGCCTATCCCGTCCTGAGTTACCCGGATTTTACCTACCGAAAATATTTTACTTGAATTTTACTATCCAAATTTCCTCTTTATGCACAATTAAAAGGTGTTTTGAGGGATGAGGATAAGAATGAATGAGTCTATTTACAACATCCTACAGTTTGCAATGGTGGAGGTGATGGTGACGAGTCTCCTGGATGCCTCTCGGGGTGCTATTCTAAGATATTTGAAGCACAAAGAGTTTGTTGTCCTGGCAATCTGCTCTGCAGCTTTCCTTCTTGGAATCCCTCATGTTTTCCAGGTAAGTAACTTGGGTACGCCGATGGGCTGGTACACCGAAGGTATTGTCAAGCTCCCCTGATAAGTGCACCCCTCAAATGCAATCAAATCATTAGTTGAAGCAGAAATTAATTTCGTGCTTTGTCATGGGTCTGTTGAAAACTCAATTGTGATGGCTAAAAAGACGTTCAAAGGGTATGGATTATTTTCCCATAACTGCACACCTATCACATAGTTCCGGCGCTTTTAGCCTTTTGACTCTAGTTGTCAATTTGGGATGTCAGAGGTTATGGCTAAAATAAACAAAAAACTTTTGAGTATTCAGATATAACTGTTAATATCTTTAGTGAACACGGTGGTCATGACAAATTGGGGAAGGCACAATCTTATGATTGTCCAACTGGTGACATGGCACTCTGGTATTAGTATCCACAACGATTGTATTGCAACAAAACGAAACAGAACTAAAGACCATACTTTTGCATATAGCAACGGAGTTTTAGCTGTTTTGAAGTGGCCTACTGTAAGTTAATTCGGGGAGATCCTACAACATTTTTGATTGTATTATATAAGCAATTCCATACCGGTTACGATGCAAAAATAATTGCACACCTAAGTAGTTACATGATTTGGGTGTGTAATTGTTTTCATACAGTGATTGGCTTGTCATTGTTTATTGCTTATATATAACGATCAAAAATGATGTAGGATCCACCACACTTTATATTACTCTGGGGGTACTTAAAAAATTTTAGGCTCTATTTTACACCCAGTAGAGAGTGGCACCGAGCATGATGAAAGTGTTTCTCCTAATTTATGACCAACGCAGTTTCCATTTACAAGGCCCAAGTTGCTTTAATGGCAAATATGCTTGACTGCAATTTTAAGGGTGCATTATGAGGATAGTATGTGCCTTTGTAGGCAGGTGCACAAATGCCCGTACACTCTTCTTGTTATAAACACAGGGATGAGCAGCAGTGCAAACACATGATGATTAAAAATAATAAGATTACAATGTGAAAGATTATGATGTGAATGAAGAAATTTTAAAAAATGTAATTTGTAATTTTTTAATAAAAAATAATGAATTATTTAGAATATAATAATACAGAAATGGAATATACCAACACGTGTGAAGTACTTTACTTTTTTAATGTATTGACAGAAACGACCAAAAATCATAACAATCATTTAACACGAAATTATTTTCAAAAAAATCAACATCTCATAATAATTGGCACCCTTGATTTTGTACTTTGTGCAACCACCTCTGGCAAGGATAACAGTATGGAATGTTTTCCTGTAATTTTTGACAATGTTAAGGCACACATCTGGAGGGATTTTTGACCATATCTCTAAACAATTCCTCTCAAGATCGTCACATTCTTGGGTTTGTGTTTATCAACTGCCCAATTCCCCTCAGCCCACAGGTTTTCAATTGGATTGAGGTCTGGTGACTGGGATGGCCATTGTGGAAAGTTGATTGTCACAAAACCATTTCTGTGTGGATCTTGAGGTATGCTTTGGGTCATTATTTTGTTGGAAAGTCCGCCTACGGCCAAGTACCAACCTTCTGACCGGGGCAATCAGATTGTCAGCCAAAATATCCTGATATTTGGTGGAATTCATTATGCCATTAATCTTCACCAGTGCCCCTAGACCTCTTGAATTAAAACAGCCCGAAAATATGACTGACCCACCATCATAGCTCATCGTGGGTATGAGGTGCTTTTCCTTGAATGCATCTCTGTTTCAATGCCAAACATTTTGATGCTGTATCAACTGAAACATGCAATTCTGGTCTCATCTGACCAAAGCGCCTTGTCCCGGTCATAATTTAAATGACAATTGGCAAACTCCAAGTGCTTGCTTCTGTGTCATTTGGTCAGAAGAGGTTTTCTTCTCGCTCCTCCTCCAAAGAGCCTGTGGTTGTTTAGGTGGCGCTTGATGGTGCTTTTTAAAACCTGGTGATCCCAAGATATCACCAAGGCCCTGCAATTCCTTCACGATGATTTTTTTCTTCCTCAGTATCCTGGGGTGCAAAATGCAGTTGCGTCATCTATCTTTGAGGTTTTCAACAAATCTAGGTCTTTGGAATTTTTCAATAATTGCCTTCACAGTGCTTAAATTCCTAAAGCCCAACATCCCCCTGGCTGTATCGCTGGCCTTACAGGATATGCCATGAGTCGCTAACCCTTAAAAGCATCATTTCTTTTAAGCTGTTCCAGTTTAAGATGGCTTGATTAACCTCTTCATGCAGAAGCCAAATTTGGCTATTTACGGGTTGCCGAATTTGAAGCTTTATAATTCAAGATTTAGTGTGTTGAGTGTGGCTCAACTCAGAAAAGACACTTACAGCATTTAGAATTACATGGTATTTCAGTTTATTTTCATGATTTTGGTAGAGAAAATGGGCTGCAAACAAAACATCTTCATGAGAATTCACTGTTGAAACTGTAAAAAAAATTCTGAAGATTGAAAAATGGCTGGGGTTTAAAACAATACATTTCTGGGATAATAAACTCCAAGACCACAAATACTCCTCATCTGAACATGAAATATTATATTATCCACTTTTTATAAGCCAAATAAGATCCAGGTGGCTCCCCAAACTCCCAGAGCCTTGAAAATGGTGCACTTTCAATTCATACAATAATCATATTTTTAATGCAAATCAACTTTGTAATCATGAAGTTCAATATGAATGGATGATTTTCGGGTTGAATTTAGCATGAGTTTATCAATATAGGCGCAGCTGGACATCAATGGTCACCAGTGACATCTCCAAAACAAAAGCATGCCTTTTCTCCACGATAAAGTTCAGAGTCTCATCCATTTATCAACAAAGCCGCGTCAACAAGCACAGTTACTCATTACTCTTATTTTATGGTCAGATCGTTCACTCTGATGGAAAGTTTGCTGTTTACAATTCCGATCATCCCAGCGAAACGCAAGCTTGTAACAATGCTTTTCACACCCTCCATGTGAAACTCAGGTCATTAACTCAGGTCACCGTAATGGCTGTTGCACTTTAAAAGAGCGAAAATGCAAGGCATTCCGTTTCATTGAATGTTGTATAAATTCTAAAACCTGTTGTATAAATTCTGTTACCCAATGTGACAAACTAGCTCTGTGATCATGGTAGTAAACCAAAAATAAGAAATACCTGGCTAGTTAGCTAGCAGGCTAAAAGTAAGATAGAGCTACACCATACAAAGTCATCTTAACTCACTTTTCAAAAGAATTATTGAGCTGCTCCTCAAAAGTATCAATGCTGCCCTCCTGTCTGTTCCATTCAGAATAACTGCTATTTCCATCTCAGAATCACATTTCCATCCCTCAAATAAGCTAGCTCTCCAGGCTCAGTTCTAGAGGTTTTTTGTTCCTATGCAACCTCGTCAGTCTGAGCTGCATTAAGTTTAATTAATATAATGTAACCCTATTACCCAAGTATTTAATGTGTTTTTTAAGGTTCAATCAATGTCTTTCACTTACTGAGGAAAGCTTATACTGTCTGCGATTGGATAAAAATCGTGTCAACCAACTGGTAATTACCAGGAGAATTTCCCGGGGGCATGACAGCTAGGCTTTCATGCAGATACCATTGAATCAAGATTAAATTGATTGGATTTCCGTAATAGCTTTTATGAGGCTCTAAAAGTCAGCTAAATTCAATCTATGCGTTAATCCACGATAGGTAGTTGTGCGTTTTTAATATGTGATGACTGCAATTGATAGTACAATGACATAGTGTCAATACCATGGCGAATTTTTGCCTCAGGAAACTGAGGCAAAACTATTTGGAATACTTGGAATACCATTGGGTCAGTGTAACTGAAGTGGTTGCTACAGAGGACAGCAAATTTTTCTGTTGCAAGAGATAATTTTTTTGAAACTGCTGGATAGATACTTTGGCAAGAATATTGAGCAGTTTACACATCAGGCTTAGCTGAGGAGTTTTATTCAGGCAACTCCTGAAAAACAGGGATAAGAGTGAACTCGTCAATATCCTATCTTGTGTTCTAGCTCTGCTTGCTTGTGAATATTCAATAACTGATCCGGGGGTGCTATCTAGTGATTGAATAGTGCAACGGTGTCCATAAAAAGAGCTGCTCTATGTCCGCAGGCGTCTACATCTGCAGAAAGGCCTTAATAATCGCACAATTTATTTACTTAATGATCAAGACCAAAATATAAGCCTGATTGATAAGAAAGTATTAAGAAATGACAGGTCACTGAATGGCTATATTGACATTGTACTTGCCAGTGATATTGCATGGATGGAGGCAAAAAAAACTCCAAATAATAATAAAATAATTGACCCAGTGCTTTCCCTGAATTCCATTTCCCGTTCAAGGGTTTTTTTGTTGAGATGAAACTTCATCAAAATGTTTTTGGCCTTCAGAAGAATAGACTGCATTTGTGGGGAAGCGTATTTGCACACTGGTCGCCGCACCAAGTGATCATAATTCATTTATTAAATTCCCAGTGCTTTTTACATCAAAGTGTTTGTACTTGAATAATTTAGTACACTAGTTATTAGTGCATTGTGGAAGTTTGACAGATCATTTAAAATGCATGTCATGCATCAAATTTAAGGTACCAAAGTCATTCATGAGGTCTTTATAGTCAGGCTTCTGGGAAAGTTTTAGCAAGACTATGAGATTTTATGAACATCAATTATCTTATTAATCACAAACTGCATCTAAATCTTGTCAAAATACCATCGTCAGCAGCATGCAGTTCATCACATTCTGCTTGAAGACGGAATTTTGAGAATTTTAGTAAATTGATGTCATTGCAATCTCATATTGTAGCCTACCTCTCCAAGGCAAAGCTGTATGTCTGAATCGTTAATGGCAATGCAGCTTATTGGAAGCTGGACATGAGTCAGCAAAACCGCATGTTTACAAATGTTTTCATTGGCGTATCAAACCAATCAGATGCCGGTGCAGAAAAAAAATATGCCATTTTGTGAGATGGAACTCTGAAGCTTTGTAAGACATTGACGTTTTATTTTACCATTAATGTGGACAGGAAAATGATTGAAAATTTTTGCATTGAACAAAAATACGAGCTGAGGGGAAATGGACACGGATTGATCCTTGCAGTTTAACAAATGAACACATAATTGCCAATGAGAGGCCTTAAATGGGTACGGGTTAGGAGATGTAATGCGATTTAAGGCGAGGTGACAGCAGTACCAGAATCCCAGCGATGGCAAGACCCGAGCAGAAGAGGTTCATGGCATATTCAATTGTTCGTGAATCTTCTTGTAGCCATTACCAGATTTATGAAGGTCTATGACCATCTGCCAACTGACCATCTTTTGAAATTAGTTGTTATTTCTTCACGGTATTGGATGACAAAGGGATATTGCATTTGTGTAAACTCATTTTAAACCCTATTGAAGCAGGGAGTGATGTAATGGCTCAATATACACAGCTCAAAAAAATTAAGGGAACACTAAAATAAAACATCCTAGATCTGAATAAAATATTCTTATTAAATACTTTGTTCTTTACATAGTTGAGTGTGCTGACAACAAAATCACATAAAAATTATCAATGGAAACCAAATTTATTAACCCATGGAGGTCTGGATTCGGAGTCACACACAAAATTAAAGTGGAAAAACACACTAAAGGCTGATCCAACTTTGATGTAATGTCCTTAAAACAAGTCAAAATGAGGCTCAGTAGTGTGTGTGGCCTCCACGTGCCTGTATGACCTCCCTACAAAGCCTGGGCATGCTCCTGATGAGGTGACAGATGGTCTACTGAAGGATCTCCTCCCAGATCTGGACTAAAGCATCTACCAACTCCTGGACAGTCTGTGGTGCAATGTGGCATTGGTGGATGGAGCGAGACATGATGTCCCAGATGTGCTCCGTTGGATTCAGGTCTTGGGAACAGGCGGGCCAGTCCATAGCATCAATGACTTCATCTTGCAACTGCTGACACACTCCAGCCACATGAGGTCAAGCGTTGTCTTGTATTAGGAGGAACCCAGGGCCAACCGCACCAGCTTATGGTCTCACTGTTAGGATCCTGTTTATCCCATGTTTAAGTTCTGTGCCTGGCTCTGCCATGTTTTGGATTTTCGTGTTTACTGACCACTGCATGTCATCCGACCATTCTCTGATTACGTATTGTGTTTTGGTATTTAAGATTTCATGTGTATATTATTTTCCTTGCCATACTTATCATGTCTTGTTTTTGTTTTCTTGTTTATATTCTCTCGTCTTGTTTATTTCTGCCATACCATGCCTTGCACTACGTCTACCCCGCCTTGTCTTGTGTAGGTCTTTGCTCACAGTTTAGTCTTGCGTGCCACTCATTCGGGTGATTTACTGGTTTCTGGGATTTCAATCTTCCTTCATATCTGGTGTTCTTCCTTCCTCTCTCCTTTCGCTATCTACTAACCGTACTAACAGTTTATTGTTTTCGATAATTTACTAACACATATTAACATTGTATATTTACAATGTTATATTTACAACTTAATAACATGCACTCGGGATTGTATAGCTGCACATACTAATTGACTAACGATCTCTCAGCAATCGCCCAATTCGTATCTCCGCCCTCCTTGTCTATCCCTAATTATCTCTACTGCAGTTTTCCACTTATATCTCAGGCTTTCCCTTTTCTTTAGACTGTACACTTTAGTACTCCTTAATCGGAGCTGTTGTTTGTAAATAGGATTGTCTTGTGATCCCTGTCTGCGTTTTGGCAGTTGCCAAATTCATGTAAATAGCTTATTCCTCATGTGTCAATCCTGATTATTGTTTCATTGATCGCACCCGTTTTCCCTTGTCATGTGTTCACCCCGGATGTATATTTAAGGTGTCTTCACTTTTACTTCCACGTCAGATCGTAACTTCCTTGTTTCTTGTGCCACGCTTGTTTCCGCCACGACTCATTGTAATTATCTTTCTGACTGGATTGCCCGACTCCTGATTCTTGGTTTGCCCTTTTGGATTTTGTTGCATCTGTGTATTTTTGACCTTTTTTCTGCCTGACCTCGATTTTGTGGATTGCTGCCCTGTTTACGATTCGGACTGTCCTTGGCTTATGAGTTTGCTTCTCCCACAAACCTACGCCTGTGTACCGGATCTGTTTTGTCTGACTACGATTTTTGTGATTGGTGCCCTGGTAACGAACTCTGCTCTGTCCCACTGGAATTCGAGCTTTGGATTACAGACTCTGTACTGTTGCCTTTTTCTCTGCGGGGATTATCCCCCTTATTCAATAAAGCACCTCATTTTTGCAATCCTGTGTCCTCGCATTTGGTTCCAGATCGATACCTCACACTCACAAGGGGTCTGAGGATTTCATCTCGGTATCTAATGGCAGTCAAGCTACCTCTGGCGAGCACAAAGAAATGCCACCCCTCACCATGACTTACCCACTGCCAAACTGGTCATGCTGGAGGATGTTGCAATCAGCAGAACGTTCTCCACGGCGTCTCCAGACTCTGTCACATCTGTCGCATGTGCACAGTGTGAACCTTCTTTCATCAGTGAAGAGCACAGGGCCCCAGTGGCGAATTTGCGAATTCGCCAGTGGCGAATCTTGGTGCTCTCTGGCAAATGCCAAACGTCATGCACAGTGTTGGGCTGTAAGCACAAACCCCAACTGTGGAGGTCGGGCCCTGGTACCATCCTAATGGAGTCAGTTTCTGACCGTTTGAGCAGGCACATGCACATTTTTGGCCTGCTGGAGGTTATTTTGCAGGGCTTTGGCAGTGCTCCTCCTGTTCCTCCTTGCACAAAGGCGAAGGTAGCGGTTCGGCTGCTGGCTTGTTGTCCTCCTATGGCCTCCTCCACGTCTTCTGATGTACTGGCCTGTCTCCTGGTAGTGCCTCCATGCCCTGGACACTACGCTGACAGACACAGCAAACCTTCTTGCCACAGCTCGTATTGATGTGCCATCCTGGATGAGCTGCACTACCTGAGCCACTTGTGTGGGTTGTAGAGTCCATCTCATGCTACCACTAGAGTGAAAGCACCGCCAGCATTTAAAAGAGACCAAAACATCAAGCAGAAAGCATAGGAACTGAAAAGTGGTCTATGGTCACCACCTGCAGAACCACTCCTTTATTGGGGGTGTCTTGCTAATTGCCTATAATTTCCACCTGTTGTCTATTCCATTTGCAACACAGCATGCTTTACTTTTAAAGCAACAAAGCGTAATGGGGGGCTAAGGGCGGCGACCACATGGGAAATCAAGGGGGAAGAGCATTAGTAATAACCTGAAATGTTTTTATTTAAATGCAAGAAGCATAAAAAATAAATTTCCAGAACTTGAGGCTGTAGTGATAGTGAGGGCTATGACATAGTTGGGATTACAGAGACATGGCTATGTGAAGAGGATGGAGATGAATATAATATAGAAGGTTATAAGCTCTTTAGGAAGGATAGATGTAATAGGCGAGGAGGAGCACTCTATGTGAACGAAAAAATTAATGGACTGGAAATTCCCGAAATTGAACATTCCTTGTCCTGTGAAGATATCTGGGTCAGGCTCATTGGCAAACATGAGACAGCATACTTCTATGTTTAAACCTATCGACCACCAGCTTTGGACAGTACAATCAATGAAATGCTTTTTAGCAGGATTACGCAAGCTTGTAGTGGTGGTGGGACTATTATCATGGGAGACATAAAGTATCAATTGGGAAATGGTGAAAGGACAGGGTAGGGGGGAGGAAGAATTTCTAGATGTTATAAATTATAATTTCTTGGTGCAGTATGTTAATAAACCTACCAGAGAGACGGCAATTTTAGACTTAGAGCTCTGTAATGACCCCGATAGAATTACCTATGTTGAGGTACTGGAGCCACTTGGGACAACTGATCACTCTGCTGTGATTTTTGATGTTTCATGAGAAGTTAAAAAGGTGTTCTAAAACAAAAATTTTCAATTTTAGGCGAGCAAACTTTGCCATGATGCGCTCATATCTAGCTGAAATAAAATGGGAGACACTCCTGGACTGTGAGTCCATAAATTAGATGTGGGAAAGATTTAAGGGGGTTTTACTTCAATCACAATGCAGATTCATTCCGAAGGTGTCCAAAAGTAAGCTGAAAAAGCAGAATCCTCTGTGGATGACCAAAAGTATTCGTAGGATGTTGAGGGCAAAGAGGAATCTTTATAAGATGTACTTAAAGGACAACAATGAGAATATTAGGGCTGAATACTGTAAAATGCGGGCTGTGGTCAAAATAGAACTGAGGAATGCTAGAAGACTGTACAAAAGACAAATTGCAGAGGGGGGCAAAAACTAGCCCTAAGTGCTTCTGTCAGTACTGTAGCAGAAAAAGGAAAGTTAAAGAGCAGGTTAAGTGCATAAATAAAAATGGATCGCCGCTATATGATAACAAGCGTATTGCGGATGCCTTAAACAGTTACTTTGTTAAGAATTTTACCTCAGAGGGGGTCTTTATTTGGCCAGAGGGCATGTCAAATGATCAGGATTATTTAGCGGAAATTGAGGTTCTGGATAACAAAATATTAGACAAGTTGCATAAACTAAAAGCAGATAAGGCGGCGGGTCCTGATGGCTTATATCCTAGAGTGCTCAGGGAAGCTGGTGAGTTTATCTTTAAGCCGCTATCCGCCATCTTCAGACGGTCTTTAGAAACTGGAGAAATACAAAATGATTGGGCAATATAATACCAATATATAAGAAAGGGGGCCGTACCGAGCCAGGAAACTACAGGCCAGCGAGTTTAACTTGCATTTCGTGCAAAATATTGGAATCTATTATAAAAGATGAGCTGGACTTATTTCTTGAAGGTAACAGTATGTTGAGGGATAGTCAACATGGTTTTCGGAAGGGAAGGTCATGCCTAACAAACCTTCTGGAATTTTTTGAAGAGGCCACCAGGACTTACGACCAGAGCAGGGCTTATGACATCATATACTTGGATTTTCAGAAAGCATTTGATACAGTACCGCATAAGAGACTAATTTTTAAAATGAGCTCCATTGGAGTTACAGGAGGTATTCTGAAGTGGATTCAAAACTGGTTACAGGACATAACACAAAGAGTAGTGGTCAGTGATATCTCATCTGAGCTGGATATGGTGGGGAGTGGCGTCCCACAGGGATCGGTGTTGGGACCCCTGGTGTTCCTCATTTACATTAGTGACCTTGATAGGAATATTGAGCGCAGATTGGTTAAATTTGCAGATGATACTAAATTGGGGGGTTTGGCAAATAGTCTAGGGTCCACTAAAGTGATTCAGGATGATTTGGATAGAATCCAGAATTGGGCAGAAATGTGGCAAATAAAATTTAATCTAGCAAAATGTAAAGTTGTACATGTAGGTAATAAAAACATTAGACGGGATTTCTTCATGGGAGGTTTAAAACTTTGTGCTGCAAAAGAGAAAGATCTGGGAGTGATTGTTAACCAAACCCTCACAGGTTCTAGCCATTGTGCCGTAGCAGTTAAAAATCGGATGCTAGGATACATTGCCAAAAGTATTGAGTACAAATCTAAGGAGGCGATGCTTCTTTTGTAAAACACGTTTGTTAGACCACATCTGGAGTATTGTGTACAGTTCTGGGGACCATACTTTAAGAAAGATATAGAGGCTTTAGAGAAAGGTCAGAGAAGCCACCAAGCTTATTCCAGGTATAAAAGATGAAAGCTATGAGAAGAGGCTGAAGATCCATTATCTCTTTAGTCTTAGGAAAAGGAGACTCAGGGGTGATTTGATTGAGGTCTTTAAATGTGTTAAAGGGATTAACCAAGTGAATTATGTAGGATTCCTTCGACCAAGTGTTGCGAGTAGAACTCAGGGTCACAAATGGAAGTTGACCAAAGGTAAATTTAGCACTGATATTCGGAAATATTTCTTCACTCAAAGAGTAATTTCAATGTGGAATAGCTTACCTGACCATATTGTTGAGGCAGAGACCTTGGGGGTTTTCAAGAGCAGGCTTGACCTAAAGCTAGATACTATTGAGTTATTTAGTATCTGAAGGGATATATTCACATAGTATAAAGAAACTGGCGAGCTTAGTTGGGCTGAAAGGCCTGTTCTTGCCATTCATGTTATATGTTATGTTATGTGAAATTGATTGTCAATCAGTGTTGCTTCCCTCGTGGACAGTTTGATTTCACAGAAGTGTGATTGACTTGGAGTTACAGTGTGTTGTTTAAGTGTTCCCTTTATTTTTTTGAGCAGTGTAGTTTCTTAACACTTAGACTAAACTAATAAATAAGTAGAATTTAATACCTGGTTTAACTTTGGTAGATGGTTTTTGGTGGCAAAATCAAAATAACATTATTTTTGTTTCATTCTACCTGGCTGTTTTTGCTAATTCATTTTAATTTCAATCGGCCAAGCTCCGCCAGCACGTAATTATTTTTTTACCTGAAACCCCGAATTTTAACTTTTTCATCTTCTTGTTTTAAGCCTGTGTTCAAATGTGACCCTGGGGGTTCACAGTGTAAGATGATTTTTTATTTTTTTAACATCTGGGTATGATTAAAAAATTTTGAATGTTATTAAAAAAGAGTCTTAATAACATTTCTGGAGATTACTGTGATCATGTTTCCATAGTTCAAGCAATGGCTTGCGTGCTTGCTTGAGCAGACCCATTTCCCCTGCAGAGAAATGTTTATTCTGGCTACTTAGCAAATCCACCTGAATTATACCAATTCTCCGAGGTGCAAGCACACTTGGCTTTTAAAGGGGTGACGACGCTCTGATAGTTTTGAGCAAAACATGAAATAAACCGATGATTGAGATTAAGCGCAACCCCTTTGAACCACGGGCCCTGCTTTGCGCTTAGATTACCAGCAGTTTAGCCTGCGAAAATGTGTTCGGACACGCCCTAAATGCACTTGTGCCATGTTTCAGATTGTGCACTTACAGCGTTAAAATAAGGTCCTTTGTGTCAAAGCTGCTGCCTTTGTATCAGAACTTTTCAAACTCAATGTTGCAAAGAAGAACGATGTGTTTTTCCTGATTAGATACAGAAGTATATTAAAAATGATGAACTTTTTAACATTTCAAAGCAAAGTCATATTTCCCTCTACACGAGGCAACTATTCCAGCTACTGCCATCATAAACTTCCTAAAATTTTGTAACATGTAACAAACTTGACAATAAAATCACTATCATAATTTATGGAAAACAGCAGAAAGTATTTGACACTTTACCCAATTAATAGTCAGCAGCGTTCACAAAGCATATCTTGAATCAACATTTGCTAGTATTTTTCATACAGAACATGTTGTTTTTACATGCAGTTTGCATTGAACGGAGTAGGGTAACTATTTTCAATCACCAGGTGGGGATCTACGTGTTCCAGCTAATGGACCACTACACAGCCATCGTGTCCATCCTGTTTCTTGCCTTTTTTGAGGTGGTGGCTATTTGTTGGATATACGGTAAGTAAAACGTCAAGTCCAAACAAAACTGAAGGACTGAAAAGAGAAGTGTCAAATTTTTGAATGACCGATGACCTTTGGCCTCCCGGGCTTCCTCTGTAGGAGTGGAACAACTCTCTCAGAACATTAAGGAGATGACTGGAAAGAAGCCAGGCATCTTCTTTATGGTGTGTTGGAGAGTGTTTGCTCCAGTAATGCTTACGGTGAGCTAATCTTTCAGCAGCATTGAGTGAACTAATTCTTGCACTGCAAGAGTTCTGCCAGTAGCACTCGGTAAGCTTTTAACCATGGGCTTGGCCTGTCATCCACAGGTAATCCTGGTGTTCTCCATCATTCAGTTTAAACCAGCCCACTATGAAAACTATGTCTACCCTCCTTGGGCTCAGGGGATTGGCTGGCTCATTGCAATGGCATCCATCATCTGGATCCCTATTGCGGCTGTTCACACACTGTGGGTTCTGCCTGGTTCCTTCACAGAGGTAACTTTCTTGGTTACAAAAAAGGATCATGAATGGTTAAAGTGAGACATCTGTATTGAGTTTAATACTTTGGTGGATCAATTTTGGCTTCAGCCCAAGTAATAATGCATGCATAAGAAATAAGTTGGTAAACAAATTTAATTTCGGTTTTCTCTTTCATGTGGTGATAACATGGTTGTCTTTTGTCCCTTTTCAGAAACTACTCAAATCAGTCACCCCATTTTCACTTGAGAGTACTTTGAAAACTCCAAATAATTTGGAAGGGATAAAAAACATGTATGCAGACATTTCAGTTGTGACTGCTGTGCCACTACCAGAGAAGACTCCGGTTCAGACCCACCTGTAACTATCCCCCGCTGCGTGATTAGTGTGAAGCGGGGGATATGGCATTGGGCTCCGTCTATCCGTATGTACGTCCGTCCGTCTGTACGGACACATAAATTGAGGCGGCGGCCATTTTAGTGGCAAACACTTGTCTCTCATTTGTAACCCTTTGATGGAATCCGTATCGACAGAGAATCCTCTTCGAAGAACAAAAAATTACCCTGGTTCTTGCATATTTGTGTGCTAGGGAAAAGCTAGGAACTCTGAGGCTCATGAAAGATTATTGCTTTGGGTCCCACATCCGACTGGAATTTCATTGGCTGTCTCAAGCGTAGGACACCAAGCATTCTTATCAAGTTTCACCTCCCTGGCAAAAGCCCTGCTGGTTTGTATTCCAGCCAAAACCTGCCACCCAGCTGCCACCTGGATTCTGCTGTGCAGTTCCCTGACCTGTTTTTCTATTGAAGTTCAACAGTATGAATTGTTGTCCTACTAAAAAATCAGACACAGCATCTGGCTATGAATTAATGCTATTATTGTCTATTGACACGGATTTCAAAATGTGAAAAAAATCTAACCTGAAATTAAAATACAAATATTTCAAGAAAAAAATTATAATCATCATGAGAAAAACATATTTTTCTCAAAGCATGTGCTCCACAATTATTGAATCCCCTTAATTTTGCACTTTGTTCAGTCACCCTTCGAAAACATCTCCGAGTCTTCTAATTTAATACGTATTGAAGGCATAATAGGGAATGTCTGACCATTAGATGGGCCTGCAACTTGATTTGTAAATACAACCATTTTATATACACAAAGCCACTCCTCCAACGTCCTCATCCCTGAGGATTTCCAAATTTTAGTCCTAAACAGCTTCTTATCTTGAATCAACAGCCACATTTCAACATTTTTTTGAGTCGACGGCTTGTGGTGGGAAAGCAATCACCATACCTGATCACTATGACATCAAACTTGTACTGAGTGCACAGCTTGTAAAAAACCACACACTCGAAGTGCCACAACTGATAAAAAAAATACTTAAAACTTGTGAAACTCAATCCTAAGAAAACAACTGTCCATCTTTCAGGGGCAACTGCATCCATAGAGCACAGGGGTCCAGAATATAGCAACGTTAAGTTGCTACTGAACACGGTGCACCTCTCAAATTCCTGCTTCTACATTAAAAGTCGAGTTTCCATTTAATGTAAAGTGAATTTTAAGCGATATTTAGAAAATTCACCAAAAAAAATTCTAATGACCTGTTTCCATCAACTGGCTTGGAACAAATGAACTCCAAGAAATTAGGCCAGTTTCACCACAAGATGGTGGTAGAGGACACTTATGTGTATAGACCAGCAGAAGAAGAGGTCGCAAAATGGAAAAGAAACACAACTGAAGCGAAATAACCAGAAGAGCAGGAGAAAAGAGATGCTGTAAAAATGGAGAGAGGTCTCCCTGAGTTGTGTGCAATGCAGCAAATCGTCATATACAGGAGGTTTTCTTTCAGTTAATGACTGGAATATTTGATGCTGTCCAGAGATGAAGACAGTCGAACGCGAAGGCACGCAGCCGCAGCAAGGCAGCTACGTCAAAACTTAGCCGGCTAAGCTGTCTTGACCCCAAACATAGCACATTATCTCTTAATCACATAAGGGTCATTCCACCCCAAGTGGACCAGTTTTCGGAAAGTTTGCACCACACCATCACAGAAAATATGAAAAAAATCATGGGTGTTTGAGGATATAGGTCTTTGGACCCCGAACCAGTTGGACCCTAACTGAATGGACCCCAGTACTGGTTGGACCCCAAACCATTTGGACCCCTTACATTTTGGACCCCAGAACCTACAGAGTTGGACCCTATGCCGTTTGGAGCCCAGACCCAAACTCTAACCAAACTGGTCAGGGGTCCAACTGGTCTAGGGTCCAACTTGCCTGGGGTGCAAATGGTATGGGGTCCGAATGGTTGGGGTCAGGGGTCCAACTGGTCAGACTCCAACAGATACAGGGTCCAAATAACCCGTTCCCGGTGTTTGCCATCATTTCAAATGGACAAATCAAAAATCTTAATTTCTAACTCCAATTTTTTATGGATCAATTGCCAATTTAAGGAGGGAGTGTCTAGTCACTCGCAAACGTAGCAATGACTTATAAGCATTTTTAAAGGGATAGAAATGTACTTTTCAGTGCTCCTAAATTAATGTCAATGGGTGCATAGGTAAAATTACCTGAGATTTATTAATCTGCTCTTAGATTTTGCACATCTCATTTGATTTTCCTGTAATAGGCTATTGAAAATGACAGAAGCAGAATCTTTATACGATTTTTATTTGGTCCCCTTGACCGAAGGATGCATAATCAGGGGTTCATACTGCAGCCTCATCCTCAGCAGCAACAGGACACTGGCCCCTTAAACCCAAACCAGTCTAGTTTTAGGGAGTAACTTGCATCTGAAAATGCTTATGATAAAAAAAAAACAACCGAAAATGCCTAAATTCAAAGCATGATTTATTCGTGTGGACACACCAGAAAAAATCCGATAAATATTGTGCAGCAGGCTTTTATATTAGGGCAATAACAGTAGAAAATTCATCAAGTGTTTCCGACTCATTCTAGAAAAATTCTGGTGTTTTAATTTGCTTATATCAGCCTGTAACATTCAGTAAATTCTGTCAACTTGCATGTAAATGATAAACGTGGATTATAAAGTAAAGCCCAAAGGATCACAAAAATACCAAAACTGCAATTCATTTATGAATGTTTCATAATCAAGTAATATTGCAATGTATACAAGTATTCGCCCATAAATTGGGAAAGGCAAGGCAGTCATGAGGGAATTAATTTCCTCTTGGCTCTTAAATGAAAATCAAATTACTTTGACCAGTATTGCAGGTTGAAAAGACAGCGATTCACAATGATGTTTTAAACATTGATGTTCTTGTGAAAAGGCATGGGAAAGCCGGAGATTTCTGCTACAATATCCATTTTCATTTTAACAAAAATCATCCTTCCACGTCCAAAAATAAGAGAACTGAAGCAAATAAAAGTCTTTTCCTGATAAGTGAGACCACAGAATTCATGAGGTTAACATGGAAGTCAAAGGGCAGTCGGTTGATGGCCCTGTCACTTTGACGCTCACAGAGCCAAAAGAGCACGCCAGTTTGCCTCCAAAGTCACGGTACCGTTCACCTGAAACAGTAAATGTGTCCCGTTAACTGCTGGACACCACCTCGGTGACGGCCGGGCAATTGTCACGGTCATAGCCCATCACAACGGTGCACGGCTCCATGTGGTAAAGCTGAAAGTAGACCTGGCTCAGAGGGCTGGGTGTTCGGTGTTGCGCGAGGTTATATAATACGGCTTTTGACCCTTAACACATTTATAGTAACGCGAGTGAATGACTGACTGCTAGGCAGAGCATTTCAACTCCATCGTCCCGGTATTTTTTTTAACCCGTAATCTGTGGGCATGCTTTTATAAATGTCCATAATTTCAAAAATAAATTTCAACATAAAACCCATGAGTTCAGCCATGATCCCAAATTTTCCATGATAGTAATCTGTACATTGGCATGGTTCTCGCATCTACACATGTACACGTACAGTATATTAAATCTCGAAAAGTATTGAAGATAATCAATTCCATAAAAACCGCTGAACTTAAACATTCACAAATATCTTCTGCTGAATTATACAGAAATGTGTATAAAATGATGCATGAGATCTAGAACTAGATTTTCCATTTGATGTAATGGTGTGACTCTCCACGTAAGAGAGATGTAGCTTCAGTGAAGCCCCGCAACCAGCAGATACAGGATGTGTGTGAGACATTGTCCTGCAATATGAAAAAAAAAATGTTATGCTGAATTTATGTTATGGAGAACTAATTGAAAAAGTCAGTTTAAGAGGTTAAAATACACAGTGGTCTAACACAGTGGCAAACCGTCGACTGCGTAAACTTCTGAGCAGCTGTTTCACAGTCATAACGTCTTATATTTTCAACGAGCAATGAAATTCACATTAGATCATCAAATGTGGGGTACCATTTTCAATATAATATGGTGAATACACTTTCAAATCGGTCCATTTTGATTTTATCTGTATTTTCCACAATGTACCAGCTTTCTGGTTAGGGTAGTATATGATGTCTTTTGGAGGGATTACCCATTTATTTCAATGTTAAAATGCCAGTGTCCTGGAATTAGAGAGCATGGATCCTAGAGTGGCCAGCCTGCAGTCCAAAACATTAGCCTAAATTGAATGGCACAAAAGCAATTTACAAACACAAGGTCACAGAGTCACAAGTGGAAAGCCATCAGTCAATGCATCTACAGCCTGATACATCTTTTTCCAAAGCCTTTAATCGACAAAAAAATATATTAAGGAGACCAGCTCCTTCAGACCCAACTCCGCCTGCAGCAGATTCGAAGCGGCAGGAGCAGCATCTCTGAAACCCCTTTTACCCATTTCCAGGCGGACTTTGGGAACACTTAGCAGAAACAAGTCTTGTGACCAAGTCAGAGTGAAGACTGTAGCTTCCAACATGTTTTACTTGAATAAAATTACATAAATATGAGGGAAGCAAATTCAGAAGAGCCTTGTTAATAAAAACATGCCAATGACTTTGTCTACGAATTGTCAAAGGCAGCCAACCAACTCGCTCATACAACATACAATGATGAGTCAGTGCCTTGAGGTTGGTGATGAACCTCAGTGGTCCATGATATACCGTGTCCAAAGATTTAAGGCATTGAGAAGATGCATGCATATGTAAAACATCACCATAGTCAAACAAAGGCATGAAAGTAGCATCAACATGCCTTTTTTTTGCAGCAGAGGAAAAACAGGACTTATTTCTGAAATAATAACCCAGTCTCAGCTTCAGTTTAACAAGTTGCTCAATATGAAGCTTAAAAGATGAAGAATCATAAATAAAAATACCCTAGGTATTCATTAGAAGAAACAGACTCAATCACCCTGGAGTGTCACGATAAATGGAAGGTTCAGTGAGTTTTTCTTTGAATTTGTGAATATCATGAGTTTGGTTTTGTCAGGATGTAAACACAATTTTTACTCAGAGTTTCCAGCACAGCGTCAAATGCCACCTGAAGACAACAGAGGGCCAGGTGCTGTTTTGAAGCGGAGCAAAACATAACAGAATCATATCAATAAAAAATGATTTGAACATCATACTTGAACTGTATTCATTTGCAGTGTGCAGCACTAATTTTCTGCTTACAGAGCAGACGTAGAACCAATTTAAGCAAACATTTTATCACTTATGTCAACAGATTAATTTTGTGGGTATGGTACAAATAAAGGTGTTTCACACAAAAAATATATTTATACCCCAACAAAATGCAATAAAGCATTGCTTGTGACCAATGGATTACTATTATTTTGCCTCTGCACAATATTTTGATAGCGTACAACTGACCTAATCTTGCATTTATACTAAATCTATTCAATACAACTAGTTAATTGGACAAAAGAGAGAAAGATTTACCAGAACTTAGCTGTAATTTCTTTCAGATGCAAGACGAATATGGTAAAACAATTCATAAACATATAGCACAGGAGGACACATACAGAATGGAAATCATCACAACGGACAGTGTCAACTATGACATTAGTAAAACCAGTCAAAATATTCGCCAACAGAAAAAATAACAGTTGATTTCTGTTTACAGCTTGAATTAGACACAGCCCCTCCATTTTCTCTCGTATTTCTTTAGCGGATTCTTTTTCAGACTCGGCATTTTGGATCAAATTCCATGATGATGATATCAGGCTGCATTTTGCCAACGATTTGGAAAACACAATTACAATATCAGCAATGCCCAGGCACGACAAGAAAAAGAGTGACTGGGCCACAGTCCAAATACAGAAGGAGAAGTTTGCCATCCTGCGAGAGATTGGCTCTACAAAGGTCTGACAAAGATACAAGATAGCAAACAATCCAAAACTACCCAACAGAAGACTAAATATAGCTTTGACCCAGTCTTCCATCCGTGTTCTTGATTGCATTACATGAAGTCCCACCTGAACCCCAGCCAAATAGATGGCAACGTAGCCTATGACTGAAAATACCCCTTCTTTGTTGGCACTTAAAAATCCTCCAAGCCGGTCATTATTATATATAATGAATGACTTCAGTTCAGTCATCTCAAGAATGGTTTGGTAAAGCCCACAAATAATAAGAGCCAGAATAAAAGACCAATTTACAGGAAATAAGGCCAGAACTACCGATGCAACAACTCTCACCATCGCAAGGGTGAAAAAGAAATTCCAGTGGACCCCATATTCCGATACGTGCTCGTGGTAGCCCGTTGTTTTGACACTGATGAGTCTGGCCAGTCCAAGTAAAACCAGGGGCCAAACAGACCAGAGTTGCTTAGTCACATGGCCGATCTTGGACACGTGTGCTTCTTTTCTTCGTGCTTCAGGACTAACCAGTGCATTAGCCACAATGTAGGCTCCCACTCCAAAGTCCATAACCCCGGTCCCATAGGTTTCCGTTTTTGCATAACGTCTTGGGAACACACGGAAGTCCACAGCAAGGATGCTAATGGCAGTCTTTACATTGACAAGCACACGGAAGAGAGAAACAAAGGGTATGCATTTGGTCTCCAAGTTCATTTTCAAAAAATTCTGAAATACATGTTG
The DNA here is from genome assembly GCA_029721435.1 of Gymnothorax reevesii. Classification (NCBI taxonomy): domain Eukaryota; kingdom Metazoa; phylum Chordata; class Actinopteri; order Anguilliformes; family Muraenidae; genus Gymnothorax; species Gymnothorax reevesii. Next base: position 67,025,191 of record CM056578.1, on the reverse strand, counting down.
TAACTGCCCACCTGCAGTGTTTTTTCTTCTGTGGTAAACACATAAGAGCAAACCTATGTTGATGGCTGCCAGGCTCACCGTTACCAAATAAAGGAAATCACTAAGTACTGTGCAAAGTAAGACAAGTGGCAGTATCAGAATAGTGTAGTCCATAAGAAGATGCATCTTCCAAGAAAATGGAAGAACACCCTTACCAAGGTAATAAAGGACCAAAATAAGTCCTCTAATTATCAAACATAGTGGAGCAAGGAGACTTCCCACTGAGACCTCAACAAGACTTGTCCCATTCAGGTTGCTGACAAATGCCTCTTTCAGTTCTCTTTGAGGCATTTTGATCTTCTGACCTTGCTTCAAAAAGGAAGTGTCTGAAAATAAACAAAGTACAGTAAAATTGAATACATTTCCCACATATTATTGTACAATGCCAATGAAGAGAAATGCAATGTAGCTAGTAACTGCATTTAAACAGCAGGAAACTTGGGTGACTAAATGCTGGAAGTGCGTTGTTTTCTAAGAGAGCGGGGAGCTACAAGAGGCTGCAGGCAATGTGGTGATGAATGTGGCAATGACTGGAAGGTGGGGTGGCAAGCCATTCAAATTCACGTGTTTCTGTTTTTTTACCTTCCCAGTGGAACTAATGCAAAACATCAAAATTTGGTAACAAGTTCTGTCACGTTAACAATGGAAGATGAGCTAATAATAGCAGTCTGCAGTATCCCCATACTTCACAATATCAACTTATGTGAATACAGGAAAATAAATTATATGCGCATTTACTGAAGAAAATTTGCAAACCTTGCCAAGAGCAGAGAGAATGGTTAAACAAGAGAGACCAGGAGATGGCGTATCCCCTCAGCCCCACAAATTGAGAGAATGAAAATGCCATCTGCTCTGGAAACTAACCATCTACCCTAAATTTCTGAGTTCAAAATGTTTCCATGGAAGCCAGAAAAAACATTAAATTCATCAACTTCGGATTAGCAAAAGTCACCACTTCAGGGCATGATTAATGTGCACGCGCATCACCGTCACCACGTTATAGCACTAAAGTCCACGAGTGCTGAATTGCAATTTCTGTTTGACACTGTCCTGATGCATAGGATAGCAGCTGGTGTTGTGTCCGATTCGGTTGCACATTAAATACGTACCACATAAAAACACCAAGCAATGATATCCGTAAAAGGCATGGAGTATTCATAGACAATGGCAGTGTATTCTCAAGGCATTTGTGTACCATGTAACTACAACTGGAAAAATATGGAATCACCACACGCGGATGTTAATTTGCCTTTTTTTCCTTCATAACAAAGAAGCAAATTAACATATGATAACATTTATTGTTTATTAGCTTGACATGCAGAAGTCATTTATCATTTCACTTTGAAAGTGAAGGCAAAACACGTGGCAAACGCGCAAATCGCAGATGGCGGCAGAGTATTAGAATTTATCGCTTTACGATGAGTCATCTCATCTGCGATACCTTTCCCTTTCCTGAGAACAAAATGCTTCATCAGCACCCGTACAGTTATTCTCCGCACAATTTTTGTAGAATAGGGGCAGCATAATAACTTTCTCTAGGGGAATTGGGGAAACAGAATTGGACACAACGCCGTTGCTTCTAATTTTGCAACGAACAGGATCACTGACAAAGAAACTCATTTCATAAATGCAGCAGCTTCGGTGAATAAACACAACCTTGCTTGAAAGGAAAGGCAACGCACAGGATATTTATCAAACTGCCGTAAACAACACACGCTTCAAAAACACAATTTGAGGACCTGTTTCAATGATGGAAAATGAAGCCCGTTTCCTAGCAATAATGCGGAAGTGAGTTGTCTATCGCAGCCAATTCTCTCTGACCAATCAGTGAGCTGCTGTTGTCGTCACATAACGTATCTTACAATTTTTCAGCAGCCAGTAATAGGCCAGTCAGTTATAGGCCTGTAGGTTATTCATGAGTGAGGCTAAGTTAAACATTTTATTTATAATTTCATTTTATATTGTGCTTTGTTGGAATGCCAGTGCTAAATAAATATTTTCATAATTTTGTAACAGATTTATTTTTTGAAGCGTGAATGTTAATTTATGCCATTGCAGTGCCTTGACTTTAGTTAGGTCAGTACACAGTCATAGCCATAAATGCAATGGTACTAAAAATTTCTTTCGCCGTTTCGGTATTTGGCCAAGTGTTTCTCATTTTCGGTTTCGGCCAAAAATTTTCATTTTGGTGCATCCCTAGAAAAAAATAACGGTTTTCAGGTTATGCTTCGGAAACTAAATGTTCACCGACAGAAAGACATCCGCCCCCATGAATAAATCTGCCCCCCACCCGCATTATATGTTGGGGGGATAAAAAGCTAGTCTGCCAAGTTTTGAAGTGAAATATTTTTAAGTATTCCTTAAAGTTCTAAGATTGATAGACAAAAAGGAGGACTGAAATCAATTAAATTTTTATATAAAATAAACTAGTTTTGAAAATCAATTTGTGCAATGAAAACATCAGGACTCAAACAAATGATGCATGAATGAATTGAAATTGATCAAGAAAAAAGACGTTGCTTGGATGGCAACATATGTTGCTCCAAAACCTGCATGTACCTTTCAGCATTAATGGTGCCTTCACATATGTGTAAGTTGCCCATGCCTTGGGCACTAATACACCCCCATTCCATCACAGATGCTGGCTTTTGAACTTTGCGCCTATAACAGTCCGGATGGTTCTTTTCCTCTTTGTTTTTGGAAACTGTGGACGTCGTGTTCTCTGGACCAATTTGAAATGTGGACTCGTCAGACCACAGAACACTTTTCCACTTTGCATCAGTCCATCTTAGATGAGCTTGGGCCCAGCGAAGCCGGTGGCGTTTCTGGGTGCTGTTGATCAATGGCTTTCGCTTTGCATCGTACAGTTTTAACTTGCACTTGCAGATGTAGCGACAAACTGTAGTTACTGACAGTGGTTTTCTGAAGTGTTCCTGAGCCCATGTGGTGATGTCCTTCCTGTGGTGATGTGGTGCAAATCCTTTTCAACCTATATTCAATTGAATACACTGCAAAGACAAGTTACTTAATGTTCGAACAGGTAAACTTTGTAATTTTTTGCAAATATTAGCTCATTTGGAATTTGATGCCTGCAACATGTTTCAAAAAAGCTGGTACAAGTGGCAAAAAAGACAGAGAGAGTTGAGGAATGCTCATCAAACACTTATTTGGAACATCCCACAGGTGAACAGGCTAATTGGGAACAGGTGGCTGCCATGATTGGGTATACAAGCAGCTTCCCTGAAATGCTCAGTCATTCACAAACAAGGATGGGGCGAGGGTCACCACTTAGTGAACAAATGCATGAGCTGATTGTTGAACATTTTAAAAACACCATTCCTCAACAAGCTATTGCAAGAAATTTAGGGATTTCATCATCTACGGTCCGTAATATCGTCAAAAGGTTCAGAGAATCTGGTTAAATCACTGCACGTAAGCGACAAGGCCGAAAACCAATATTGAATGCCCGTGACCTTCGATCCCTCAGGCGGTATTGCATCAAAAACTGACATCAGTGTGTAAAGGACATCACCACATGGGCTCAGGAACACTTCAGAAAACCACTGTCAGTAACTACAGTTCATCGCTACATCTGCCAGTGCAAGTTGAAGCTCTACAATGCAAAGCGAAAGCCATTTATCAAAAGCGCCCAGAAAAGCCGCCGGCTTTGCTGGGCCCAAGCTCATCTAAGATGGACTGATGCAAAGTGGAAAAGTGTTCTGTGGTCTGACGAGTCCACATTTCAAATTGTTTTTGGAAACTGTGGACGTCGTGTCCTCCAGACCAAAGAGGAAAAGAACCATCCGGACTGTTATAGGCGCAAAGTTCAAAAGCCGGCATCTGTGATGGTATGGGGGTGTATTAGTGCCCAAGGCATGGGCAACTTACACATATGTGAAGGCACAATTAATGCTGAAAGGTACATACAGGTTTTGGAGCAACATATGTTGCCATCCAAGCAACGTCTTTTTCATGGACGCCCCTGCTTATTTCAGCAAGACAATGCCAAGCCACATTCTGCACGTGTTACAACAGCATGGCTCCGTAGTAAAAGAGTGCGGGTACTAGACTGGCCTGCCTGTAGTCCAGACCTGTCTCCCATTGAAAATGTGTGGCGCATTATGAAGCGTAAAATACGACAACGGAGACCCCGGACTGTTGAACAACTTGAGCTGTACATCAAGCAAGAATGGGAAAGAGTTCCACCTGAAAAGCTTCAAAAATTGGTCTCCTCAGTTCCCAAACGTTTACTGAGTGTCGTTAAAAGGAAAGGCGATGTAACACAGTGGTAAAAAGGCCCCTGTGCCAACTTTTTTGCAATGTGTTGCTGCCTTTAAATTCTAAGTTAATGATTATTTGCAAAAAAAAAAAAAAAAAAGTTTCTCAGTTTGAACATTAAACATCTTGTCTTTGCAGTGTATTCAACTGAATATAAGTTGAAAAGGATTTGCAAATCATTGTATTCTGTTTTTATCTACGATTCACATAAGGTGCCAAATTCACTGGTTTTGGGTTTTGTATGTATATATATATATATATATATATATATATATATATATTCAATCTTGTTCTTCCCACGGTCTTTCTTCCTTTCTTTAATTTTTTTTTCTTTCTGCCTTTTGTGTCATCCAACGACCCCTATTCCAAACTACAGCACTCGGCAACCGAGCACAGGTATCCCCCGAAGGCCGCCCAGTTGGGCCCAGATGGTCCCAGAGTACCCAAAATCAATAGGTGTCATGAACTTACCATAATACATGTCCCTGCAAAATTTGAAAAGAATCGGTGCACTTATGTGGGCTGTAGAGCATTCACAAGAAAATCTCTGCGGATGGGGCGGACGGGTGACGAGGCCAAATCCATAGTATCCTCCGACCTTCGTTCGGGGGATACAAATAGTTGGGACAAAGAGTAAACTGTGAATAAAATCAAAATGCAATGACTTTTTCTGGCTGCAACAGGTCTCAAAAAAGTTGGGACACAGGCAAAAAAGGGATGAAAAAGCAATTCATATATAGGAGAATCAGAATGGAAGAACATTTAGCAAATAATTAAGTTAACTAGAATCAGGTGTGTAACATGATTGGCTATAAAAGGGATGTCTTAGAGAGACTGAGTCTCTCAGAAGTAAAAATGGCCAGAGGCTCTCCAATCTGTGAAGGCTTGCATTAAAAAAAAAAAAAAAAAAAAAAAAATGTGGAATACTTTAAAAACAATGTTCCTCAACGTCAAATTGCAAAGGCTTTGAAGATCTCATCGACAGTGCATAACATCATCAAAAGATTCAGAGACACTGGAAAAATCTCTGTGCGTAAGGGACAAGCCCAAAGACCTTTACTGGATGCCTGTGATCTTCGGGCCCTGAGACGCCACTGCATCACTCACGGGCATGATTCTGTCGTTGACATTACTAAATGGGCCCAGGAATACTTCAAGAAACCACTGTCTGTAAACACAGTCTGCCGTGCCATCCACAGATGCCACCTAAAACTCAATCATGCAAAAAGGAAGCCATTGTTGAGCATGATCCAAAAGCGCTGCCTTATTCTGTGGGTTAAGGCTGATTAAAAATGGACAGTAGCAAAGTGTCCTGTCGTCAGACGAGTCAAAATGAGACATTCTTGTTGGAAATCATGAGCATCGTGTCCTCTGGGCTAAAGACGAGAAAGACCATCCCTCCTGTTATCAGTGTTCAGTTCAAAAACCAGCATCTCTAGTGCATATGGTGTGGGACACTTGCATGTTTTAAAAAGCACCATGAATGCTGAAAGGTAAATAAAGGTTTTACAGCAACATATGCTCCCCTCCAGACGACATCTATTCCAGGGAAGGCCTTTTGTATTTCAGCAGGACAATGCAAATCCGAATACTGCAGCTATTACAACAGCATGGCTTCGTAGCAGAAGAGTCCGAGTGCTGAAATGGCCTGCCTGCAGTCCTGATCTTTCACCAATTGAGAACATTAGGTGCATAATTAAACGAAAAGTCCGTCAAAGGAGACCCAAAACTCTACAGCAGCTGGAAGCCTGTATTAAATCAAGAGTGGGGTCAAATTCCAAAGGCTAAACTCAAGAAACTTCTCTGCTTAATGCCCAGACGCCTCCACTCTGTGTTAAAAAGAAGAGGGGATGCTACCACCATCGTAAACAGGCCCCTGTCCCAACTTTTTTGTGACCTGTAGCAGCCATTAAATTTGAAATGTGCTCATTTTGTGGATAAAATAGCAAATGTTCAAACTGAGTAATCTTACCAAGTCATCTCTGTTCTGTTGTGAATAAAATTCTGGCTGGTGTGATTTGAAAGTCATTGCGTTTTGATTTTATTCACAATTTACACTTTGTCCCAATAATTTCAGAATTGGGGTTTCTTCTGTGTGTGTGAAAACACAACACCCATATTTAATGACCAAAAAGAAGAAACACCCAATGTTTTTTGATTAAATTTTAATACACATTGAAAAAGAATTTAATTGTCCATAACATTGTGAAGTTTCATCACATTATCTCGTCAAATGTTTCCGATATGTCATCGTGAATGCACCGACCCTTGAGTGTGTCCTCCCTCTGCTTGCACACAAGCGAGTAAACGACGAGGCATCGATTCACAAACGTCGCAGTCGCTTGGGGTATGTTCCTCCACTCTTTCTGTAGTGCTAATGTCAACGTGGCAACATTTTGTGGTTGACGTTGACACTGGCGCACACGACGACCCAGTTCATCCCACGTGTTCAATGGGGTTAAGATCAGGTTAAATGGATGGCCATGGGAGAATATCGATCTCTGCTTGTTGGAGAAAGTCTCTGGTGAGGCGTGGAGTATGGAGACGGGCGTTGTCGTGTGGGAGCGTGAACGTTAATCGTTGTTGTCCATGGTTAGTCAATAGAGGCTGTGGAACTGGTCTTTAAATCTCATCCACATATCGCTGTGCTATTCGACCTCCACGGATCACAACGTCACCCCAAAATCTCACAACAATGGCAGCCCAGACCATGACACAACCCGCACCAATCCAATTTCTCTACAGAACACACCTGCCTTGGTGACATTCATATTGCCTCCTGTACACCTGTTGTCGACAATCAGCAAATGACACACAAAACCTCGAATCGACTGAAAACCCCAACGGTGGAAGACTTGTGGCGGCTGAAGATGACAATGTCCAGCAAACTGGAGTCTGTTGTTTCTGTGATTTTGTGTCATGATGTTGCCTCGATATGGCCTCCGGCACCTAAACCCCACAGCTTGCAGTTGCCGAATCACAGTCATGGCATGGACGGGGCGTCCTTGGTGTCCAATCATGTTCCAAGCCGTGACTGCTGCTGTTTGGAACCGGTTCCTCCGATGGATCCGCCAGATGTGTCGGTCCTGACATGCCGTCATAACCAGAAGTTGTCCTAGTCATGAGGTTGTGAATGCTTCCTGTCTGTTGGTAGCAATGCAACAGTCTGTTGCTGATGGATGGACTGACCCTGAACCGGTGGGCAAGCTCTCTGAGATGTTCCGACAAGCCGCATCCCCAAAGTTTGCTTCCTCTGCTGTTCTGTAAGACGTGGCATCCTGACATTGATGCTGATGGGGATGAACCACTGTCCCTTTTGTGTGTCCAATGTCTTCCTTTGCACTTGCATGTCAATGAAGTGGCGTATTAAACCTGCTGCTAATGACATGACAAAGTTGCGTTGTGATCCCCGGACAGACACACAAACTGGGTTTGAACCCAGACTTAGTGTTGTAGTACTCAAGACCGGTCTTGGTCTCGAGACCACTTTTACATGGTCTTGGTCTTGTCTCGGTCTCGAAACTCTCTGGCCTAGGTCTTGTCTTAGTCTCGATACTCTCTGGTCTTGGTCTCGGACATAACAGTCGTGAGGGGATTTCAAAATCCAGGCAAGCTGCTGGTCCTGGTACAGCCTCATTATTACTACGCAGCCTTCTTTAAATGCAGCCAATAAGAGGAATCTTTTTTAAAAACATGTTACAATGTATTTTCTTCCCGGCCTCCGCGGTCTCCCGTCCAGTGTCGTCTCAAAACGTATGCGCAAAGAATTAGTCCAGTGAATCAGTGTAAATGTCAGCTAATTCATTTATTCAGGGTTCCCGCTGCCGCTTGTCATTTTTCTCATTGACGAATAAAATCCATCAGTGACGAGAAGAAAATTTTAAGCAGTAGTCACACTGGCGAATGTAATTGCTTCATGACAAATATAAATTCCACATGACTGAACGTCAGTAAAGCGAGTCCGCACACTGCTGTATTTTTTTCAATCTTCAATGAACAGAGGAGGGAAAGACCAACTAGAGAGGGTTTATTAGTGGAAAATACTTCCAAATGCTGCCTCATTCAGTCTCCGTGGGTTTGATATGTCAAATGCAGTTCGCAGAGTCAGTTAGTGTGAGAAAATAATACGCGGATAACAGCAGAAGCTCAAACATCCTCTCTTGTTGAGCCAGGAGAACGAGGTGTGTAAATGTCTATATCAGTGCTAAACTACGTGAACGTGATATTAGCAGAGCGGAAGCTATACAGCTAACGTTCGGTGTGACTCCTTGGCTAGCGACGCCAAACTAGCCCAGCCTCATGTTATATACTGTATAACATCGTGGACCTATAAGGAGATAAAAATATAACAACATATAATATAATATAAAACATCCTTGTATAACATTTGGTAACAAAACTCACTTCCAATATAACACTGGTTATTGTAAGATCCACATCTACCAGACCGAATCGAAGCACGGATTTTGGCGCCTCATTTTAGTGCTTCATAACGCAGCTATAAAATACCAGAGCTGCCTATTTTTTAAAATATTTTCTCATTATTGCTGCGAAACGGGATGCTACGTTACAGGCAAAATAAACTAGTAAGCGTGCAATAGGAATTCTGCGCGTTCGTATTATTTCGGCGCTTTGTCGTCTCAAAAATAAATGTATGCATGAAGCTGAACTCTACTAATTATTTGCCAATTGTATTGTATGATCTATCCTCTCCGTCTTATTTAGTGGGTTTGCGACCGAACTTCAGTGGTCACATGTTCACTTATCTACTGACACACCAAACAGCCTATCTTTAGAGGTCATTTATAAGGTTGATTAGTCCTCAAGATGAAGACTGATCATTCACTCGATGGGTAAAATCATCCCATTTGCAACACTACAACAGTGACGGCAAATATAACATTACCAAAACGGAAAAACTACAAATAAAGGCACGTAAAAACAGAGCATTTATCAACAGTGCAACAGTCCAAGAAATGAAAATTAACGATTTCCAAAAAACCAACCCAGGTGCAAGCATCGATTTCTCTAGGAGCTATCTGGCTCCATATGAAAGTGATTACAAGGGCTAATACGGACGCACTTCCAAGCAACGATGCAACTAGACAGACGCTTCTACTACAGTGCGTATAATGGAATTGGCTCGAGTCCTGTGCGTCAGGCAAGCGCAGAAAACAAGCTATGGCTCTTCACAAACATCCCCGTCACATCCAGCGACCTTTCTGGCGTAAATCAGCGAAGCTCAAGGTTGGGGTGAAGTGGATTTAAAAAATGCAGAAAGTAGATGTGCAGTCTTTATTGTGACCTTGCGTTCGCTGATTACCCTCGGAAAATCATCCAGAAATAAACGGCGAAACTATATGCGGAATTAAAAAGAAAGAAAACGTTTCTGCTGCGTTCAGATTTTGTAAAATCGCCCTGACTGAGACTGCCAGTACCAGGGTTTGGTTCAATTACTTTTTTCAGTCACAATTACAGTAATACAGTAACTTGCATAATTGTAATTTAATATTGATTGAATTTTTTCTCGAAAAATAATTGTAATTGAATATTCTGTCCAGATTGAAAAAAATAATTGAACCCAACCCTGGCCGGTACAACGTCAACATTCACCAGGCATTTGAAGAGGAAACACGCTGAGAAGTAAGCTTACACTGGCTCTGCTCTTAAACTGTGAGGAAAAAAAACTCCCAAACGTCTCAAGACCAAACACAACTTGTACATACTTATATATATTATTGTAAAAATGTTGTACATGCATGCATGGTATAATCTGTTCAGGACTTGAAATTTAAGCTGTTTTCAAGCATCTGCTGACTGACCCTGGTAAACTGCATCTCGCTAGCTCTAGCTGAGTTAACAGTCATAGGTAAGATCAGTTATCACTAGTATTTTATTAAGTAAATTTCCTTGCGAATTCACTGGATGAAGCATATTGCAACTCAGTCATTGTATTGGGGACCTTGTGCTGTTTTAGAAATGAATGGTTTTGAAGTTTTGAGGATAGCTATGTATGCAGGGTAACTTCTGAGGAGCTTATAAATGTCCTGGTGTCATGTTCAGTGTTCTGAACTTTTGTGTCTTCAGTGGCTTTATCTGAAGCCATCAGCCAGATGAAAATGGCAAAAAAACGGCAGGTTTTCAACTGTTGGTGGTTGCCCCCTATTTGTCCAGTCTGTCATCATTACCACCGATATCAATCTTGCCGAGTAAAATTAGCTAGGCAGGCTATTCACTGGTTTCAGAAGATCCCAAAATTCATGCAAGGGAACTTTCATCATAGGCTATCTGTTTTCCAGCTTCGTGGACTTGGCACCCCATATGACAAAAACTGAATGAAACCCATTACATTTATTTCTCCTTTGTTTGTGCAGGCAAAATGAAAATTCATCTCCTGCCGCTGCTATTCATTCTGGATGGAAATCTTAAATGTTTAATGTCTCCGGAATGGTGACAATGGATTTTGGACTGTGTAATCATACCAATCCCTAACAGGAAAAAATGTAAATGCTTATAAAGTCTCAATCCTCTGAAATGGCAATAATAGCAGTTAAGCAGTTGCTACACGCAATTATTTCACCCAAACACTGCTCATATTTACAGTGAAGTGAAACACTTTTTTTGGTCTTGGTCTCCGTCTTGGTCTCATCCTGCTCTGGGCTTGGTCTCGAAATGGTCTGTCTTGGTCTTGGTCTTGCTACCCTTTGGTCTTGGTAGTGTCTTGGTCTTGGCTAAGGCGGTCTTGACCACATCACTACCCAGACTTACAAAAAATTCCAGCTTTTAACCTTCAGTTTGATGGATTCAAAAAAAAAAAAAAATCAGCAGCAATTTAAAAAAAATTCGTCATTGCATATTCACTGTGTTTCAGTGTGTGTGTGTGTGTGTGTGTGTGTATATATTCACTGTGTTTCAATGTGCGTGTATATATATATACACACATATACACATACAGAATGCTGGCTTTCGTGCAGGCACTCTTTTCACACCCAATCCCCCATTACAATCAAGAGTATGGAAGCCCATATTGGACAATATTCAAATGAAAATTTAATCCCACTATTGAATTATAATTTTCCACTTATGAAGCTATTTCAGACAATATTAAATTGAAAATGCATTAATCCAATTATCACCTTCATTTTCACATACACATATAGGAAATCTATGACTATATTCAAATGATAATGAAAAGCTGATTGACATTTAATTTTCATGCTCCACAATACAGTGGACAATGTTCAAATGCAATAAGCAAAACAGCACCCCCAGCCTATTGCATTTACATTTACATGTCATCACGCTCTTTTAGGGTCAACATGATAATGAAAATGCTGTTTTCTAATCACTTGGAAATAATAATGATTTCATAATGATGACAACATTTGTCATTTCATTTTCAAAGACTTATCCTGCAATACATGGGACAATATTCAACCGCAGTAAGGGAAACAGCGCCTCCAGTTCATTGCATTTGGGTCATTCCATATGAACTCAACCAAAGTCTGGAAATCTCCCATAGTGACCGACTCGGATTTGGCTAAAAAAATTTGTACTGGTACCTTAACATATATAATGAACATGTGCAAAATATTTTGTCAAAATTCTAAATTCTAATCTGATTTTTTGACAAGATGATTGACATATATGTACAATTATAATGTTATGTATGATCGTGTTTTGTACAGCATTATATTTCATTTGTAAATGAAGATTTGTTTCATGCTGTTTTGCTGCCTTGCTGGTCAGCTATATTTATTTTGTTCTTTGGCACCCTCTGGTGGCGTGTATTTGTAAAATCATTAAGAAAAGACTACTGATTTCTAGAAGCTTCTGGCACTTTCCTGCTTGGAGGGGGCGGGATTTCCCTAGAATCCTGTGGATCCTTCTGGAAGGTTGCCGGACTATAAAAAGGCTGTGACTCTAAGCACAGCAGAGACAAAGAGCAGACAGCAGAAGAGAGCAGACCAGAGTTTTGTTTTGGCCACCGTTAAATAGTGGCAGAGTGTTATTAGATAATTAAATAGTGGATATATATTTTTTTGTACAACTTTTTTTTGTGAAGAATAAATTTGTTTTAGTTGTACTTTCTGGTTTTCTTTGTTGTGATTTTTTTTAAGTCATAACAAATTGGAGGTTCCACCGAGATTGGATTCACCAAAGATTATTATTTTAAATCTTGTGACTAGTTTAAAAACCAGCAATCATGACTTTTGATGTGGAAAGTTTTTTGAAAACTCCAACCCAGGAATTAATTGTGCTGGCAAAGAAGAAGGACTTGCTGCAAATAGCCTCAACCCTTGGATTATCTGATGTGAAGTCATCAATGAAGAAACAAGAAATATTCAACCTTTTGGTGCAACATTTCATCGATGAAGATATCTTTGGGGAAGAAGCAGCAGAATTAATTAAAGCTGTGGAAGTGCCTGCAATGGAGCTGCAAAGACTTGAATTCCAGCTGCGCTAAAAACAACTAGAGCTGGAAGAGAGAAGGTTGGAGAGGGAGAAGGAAAGAGAAATGGAGGAAAGAAAGATGGAGAAAGAAATGGAAGAAAGAAGGTTGGAGAGAGAACTGGAGGAAAGAAGATTGGAGAGGGAGAAAGAGAAAGAACTAGAAGAAAAAAGGATGCAGTTCGAATTGGAAATGAAGAGAATAGAAGCAGGTACTGTTTCAAAATCTTTTGGACTTTCTGATCATTTTGATGTGGTTAAACATATCAGACTTGTTCCTCCTTTCTTAGAAAATGATGTTGACTAGTACTTTACCCATTTTGAAAAAATTGCTGAAAATTTGAAATGGCCAAAAGAGCATTGGACAAAGTGTTCAAACTGGTAAAGCTAGAAAAATCTATAACCAGTTATCTGTCCAACAGTGTGCTGATTATGATTTTGTCAAATCTGCCATTCTGAAGGGTTATGAATTGGTCTCCGAGGCTTTCAGGCAAAAATTGAAGAATTCTCGCAAGGAAGCCAGTCAAACTCATGTTGAATTTGGCAGGTTAAAGGAACAGTTGTTTGATCAGTGGTGTAATTCCATGAAAGTTGAAAAGGATTTTGATAGAATGAGGCAACTTATTCTGGTTGAGGAATTCAAAAGGTGTGCCCAGCCTGATATTAAGATTTTCCTTGAAGAAAAACAAACCAATACTTTGCAAGATGTTTCTACCCTAGCTGATAGTTATGCATTGACTCACAAGTCTTCTTTTGTCCAAAAATCCACTTTTTCGAAATTTCAAAGCAAGTTTCAGTCCAAGACTACTTCTAATAACACTTCTAATGATTCTAAACCAAGCCAACTGCTTTGACAAAGAGAGAATCTCTTGTATCAATGGTCAGTTCGCCTGATCTTCTACCTTCTGTGTCTGATCCTGTTATGGAGGGTTTTGAGCCATTCATCACTGATGGTTCTGTCTCACTTTCACATGATTTTTTTCTCATCTGCTCCTGTTCAAATTCTAAGGGATACTGGGTCTTCCCAATCTCTTATTCTTGCAGATATTCTGCCTTTTTCGGACAAATCGTCTACTCAGGCTAATGTCCTTATTCAAGGAGTAGAATGTGGTTTTACAAGTGTACCTCTCCATAATGTTAATCTCAAATCAGACTTGGTCTCTGGACCTGTTACTGTTGGTGTTAGGTCTTCTCTTCCTTTCAAAGGCATTCATTTGCTTCTTGGTAATGATCTTGCTGGGGATAAGGTTGTGCCCTACCCTATTGTAACTGACACTCCTTTGATTCATCAAGAATCTGACTCTATAGAGGAGGAAATTCCAGACCTCCATCCTTCATGTGCAGTTACTCGTTCTATGGCCAAAAAGGCTATTCAAGATGATGCTGACCTGGACTTTAACCTGGCTGACACCTTCATTAGGCAGTCTTTTCATCAGGAACCTTCCAGTCCTGAGATGTCTGGGAAATCTTCAGACTTGTCCTTGTCAGGTCATTCTTATGACATTTTGTCTCGTAAACAACTTATTAATGAGCAACAACAAGCTCGTGATCTAGCGCATCTTCTACCACAGGCTGCAAGTGAACAAGAGGCAACTCAAGTTCCTGTCTGTTTTTACTACAAAAATGGTGTGCTTATGAGAAAGTGGCGTCCACCTGATGTTCCTGCAGATGAAGGGTGGATGATCACCCATCAAATTGTTCTTCCAAAGTCTTACCGTCAAGAAACTCTTAGTCTGGCCCATGACAATCCTATGTCAGGTCATTTGGGAATCAAGAAGACCCTTCAAAGGGTCAGGAATCACTTCTTCTGGCCGTCCATGAGGTCTGATGTACAGGAGTACTGCAAATCCTGTCATACTTGTCAAATGGTTGGGAAGCCGAACCAGAATATTCCAAAGGCTCGATTTAAGCCCATTCCCGCTTTTGAAGAACCTTTCAGTCGGATCATCATTGACTGTGTTGGACCATTGCCGAAGACTAGGTCTGGTTGTGAGTACTTACTGACTATCATGTGTGCTTCCACTCGGTTTCCTGAGGCAATTCCACTTCGTAATATCAAGGCGAAGACTATCATCAAGGCTCTAACCAAGTTTTTCTGCTTTGTTGGTCTTCCTAAGTCTATTCAGTCTGATCAAGGATCAAATTTCATGTCAGGCATATTTCAACAAGTTATGCATGAGCTTGGTATAAAACAATACAGGTCATCAGCTTACCATCCTGAGAGTCAAGGTGCTTTGGAGAGGTTCCATCAAACCCTGAAGAACATGATAAGGACCTACTGCCTTGACACAGAGAAAGATTGGGATGAAGGTGTCCATCTTCTTCTGTTTGCTGCCCGTGAAGCTGTTCAGGAGTCTCTTGAGTTCAGTCCTTTTGAGCTCGTTTTTGGGCATACAGTCCGTGGACCTTTGAAGCTTCAGAAGGAAAAGTTTCTGGCCGAAGATGATGTCCCAATGAACTTGCTTCAGTATGTCTCTGACTTCCGCAATCATCTCTCTGAGGCCTGTGACTTAGCTAAGTCTAATCTCAAAGAAGCTCAGGGCAAAATGAAAGCCAGATATGACCTTCATTCAAAAGATAGAAGTTTTAAAACTGGTGACAAAATTCTTGCACTTTTGCCAGTTCCTGGAAACCCTCTAAGAGCCTGATATTTCGGCCCTTACACTGTCCTCAAAAAGGTCAGTGATCTAAATTACATAATTTTAACTCCTGGAAGGAGGAAACAAAAACAAATGTGTCACATCAACATGCTGAAAGAATACATTGATAGAGACACTCAGCAAAAGCCAGTCAATGTGGTAAATACAGTTGAACTGGAAAATTCGAAAGATTGTGACTGTCCCTTAGAAAATGAACCTGGTCCAGTCAAACTTTAAAATTCAGACATTCTTCAAAATATTGACAGCAACTTGTCCCACCTGGACCCTTTTCAACAACAGCAGCTAAAGCAGCTCCTATTTGAATATAGTCACATATTCCCTGACGTTTCATCAAGGACTGATTTGGTTTACCATGATGTCATCCTACAAGACTATGCCAAGCCTGTAAAACAGCATCCCTACAGAATGAATCCAGAGAAGCAGAAATAACTTAAACAGGAAGTCAAATATCTGCTTGAAAATGACTTTGTTGAACCAAGTTACAGTGACTGGAGTTCTCCATGCATCCTAGTTCCCAAACCCAATGGAACATATAGAATGGTGACAGACTACAGGAAAGCGAACGCTCTATCAAAAACGGACTCATATCCTATTCCCAGGATTGATGACTGCATTGACAAAGTTGGACAGTCAAAGTATGTCACAAAATTTGATCTCCTCAAGGGCTTGTGGCAGATCCCTCTAACAGATAGAGCAAAAGAGATCTCGGCCTTTGTCACACCAGATGAATGATACCAATACAAGGTCATGCCATTTGGAATGAAAAATTGTCCGGCCACCTTCCAACGTCTGGTAAACAGAGTGATTGCTGGACTACCAGGATGTGAGGCCTATATCGACAACATAATCATCACCAGTGACAGCTTCTAAGAGCTCCTCACCTACATCAGAAACTTCTTTCAGAGAGTGAGTGATGCAAGCTGACTATCAACCTTGTTAAAAGTGACTTTTGTAAAGCTACAGTCAGGGTCAAGTCAAACCAGTTGATGCAGAAGTAAAAGTTATCACTGAATTTCCTGAGCCAACAACTAAAAGACAGCTCATGAGATTTCTAGGGATGGCTGGCTGCTACAGAAAATTCTGTAAAAATTTCTCTATCATCTCTGAACCTTTGACAAATTTACTGAAGAAAAAGGCAAAATTTGTTTGGGATGAAAAATGTCAAAATTCATTTGACCAGCTGAAAGCTATTCTCAAAAATGCACCAGTTCTCTTATCTCCCAATTTCAAAAAGGAGTTCAAGTCGGCAGTTGATGCCAGTGAGTAGATCATCCTGTTTGTTACTTTTCCAAAAGGTTTGATAAACATCAGAAAAACTACTCAACAATTGAAAAAGAATGTTTGGCACTTGTTTTGGCTTTACAACATTTTGAAGTCTATTTGACTTGTTCAGCTACTTCCATCAAGGTCTTCAGTGATCACAATCCCCTCACATTCTTGCACAAGATCAAAAACAAGAATCAAAGATTACCGAGATGGAGTTTACTTTTGCGAGAGTATGATTTGGATATTTCTCACATCAGGGGAAAAGATAATGTAATCCCAGATACACTTTCACGCATGAAAATTTATTTCTTTATTTTATTGTGAAAAATGTAATTTTACTTTTCTATTTGATTGTGAGACTTACACTGGTTGTTATGTATATGATTGTTATCATGATCAATGATACGTTTGTGTAAAGTTCAAGATTGTTCTGATTATAAAACTGTGTTAATTTTAACAAAAGAAAGCTTTTAGCAAACCTTTCTTTTCTTAAAGAGGGGATTTTCTTAAAGAGTTGTGATTTTTTAAGTCATAACAAATATATTAAAAAAAATTGTTGTCCTGGGTAAATGACTGCTATGATTTTGGCTGTTAAAAATTGGTCTTAAATTGCATTTTTTCAGTCGGAACCATTTTTGGAGCTCCCTTACTCCTAAATTATGATTTCAATACTGTCCAAAAACTTTCTACAGATAGTCATGTGCCTAAATAGAAGGAATGTAGCCCCAATAAATGGTGGCGATTTATTGTAGCATGACAGTTGCCCCCTGAAAATCGAAATTTTCATTTTTTTCGTACATAACAAAACCACTATTTTGGAGGCCAATACCTCAAAAACTAGACGAGATAGGACTTTTCTGATGACAGATCCTGAAAGCCTGGGTGCTACTTACATACTATACCACTTTTCAAGCTCACAACTCATTTCATTCCCAAGATATTGACATCCAAATATGGCTGTTCTTAAACATGCAAGTTTGGCAAGGGTCAAAAATGGGGGATACCACCCTATTTTGAAGAGCCACAGCACAAAAACCCTTTAGAATTTTGACAAAATATTTTGCCCATGTTCATCATATATGTTCAGGTACCAGTACAAATTTTTTTAGCCAAATCCGAGACGGTCATTATGGGACCTCTGGTTGAGTTCATGCGAAATGACCCATTTTCAAATACATGTCTTCATGCTCTTTTTGGGACACAATGAAAATTAAAATGCAATCTGTCAGTGTCTCATCAAGGCGGGTCTCATCATCAGGGGCTCGAACGGAAACCATGTTCCTCATTTCCATACCAATCAATCAGCTTCTGGGTAGCGCTTGGCTTGTATGCACCGAGGCTTACTGAATGTCATGATGGCTAGGCTGCTATGTATTGTGTGCCATCGCCCATCAGGCAATGTTGTGCATAGGATGTAGCCAGCTCGGCAGATAGTATGCTAGCTAACGTTAACGAAGGAAAATATTTGTAAACGATCATCACATTAAAGCGATATGATTTGATTTTTGCTCCAACTGTATTAACTGAGCTAGCTGTTATATGCATGAACTTATACAAGGCTTCGGGGCAGTGTTGTACAACTGCAACCCAAGTATGCTTGCAGATTACAGAGACGTTAGATAGCTTGCTAGTGAGTGTAAAAGTAATCGCTTAGGTACAGCTAGCTAGCTATGATGCCTACTGGAGAAGCTCTTACAGCCCTGATTTGTGACTTTCAACGCCATCTCACACGCACGACCTCTTTCACCATTGATTAGCAGCTTCTTTTACCTAAAGAACAAACTGACAGTTCAGCCTGAGACATGTTATTTCATAGCTAGTTAAAGCAGCATTATCCTTCCATGCGTGCGATAGTGTATTGCATTACCTCAGATAAAATGCTATCCATCTTCCGACCCTGCTGACGCTAGTTAGAGGAAATGTTTGTCATCATTTTTATGCTTAATCGCTGCAATTCAGTTTTGTGAAGATTGAAGCGAACTATACTGCTCGCCAAACAATATTTATAGATAACCGATTTGATATACCTCCAAAATTCTGTAATAAATGCAGGTTGTGATGGGCTAAACAATTAAAAGTGGAAGGGTTTCATGATTGTTGATGGAGGATGTTGTGGCTGAGTTAATTCAGCTGAAGTTGATTGTTGGGGGGGGGAGTGGCCCTAGAAAATGAGAGCCAAGTCAGTGGGAAGGGGTTCTGGGAAGCGGAGCTGGCGTTCTGTGCCTGAGCAGATCACCGATTAAGCTGTTGTGACACGCACTCTCTGAAGGGGGGTGGGTGCCGTTCGTAGCCATTTAGGACTGCCGGCGGCGAATGTAGCCAGTGCAGGGGGAGATGGTCCGGCGCTAGGAGGAATGATACAGAGGGACTGGGGATGGATAGGAGTGCTCTAATCTACCGCTTCCCAGTTTGGTACGAGTGGAGGACACACCGTCCTCCACTCTGGTTTTCAGCGCTGAGCCGAATATTCCCCCACTGGCATTGATTGTTGCAAGCCGCGTCGGACCAGCGCTTTAAGCGTAGACCCAGGGGGAGGGTCTTATTCGCATGGAAAGTTATCTGTATTTCAAAACAATGCTTTGTATTTGTTTGTTTGTCTTGTCCATGTCTTTGTCTCACTTTGTGTTTTTAAAATATTTGGACAGCAATGTACTTGGGAGGCTGGGGGGAATTGTGAGCTGCAAGTAGAATGTGGCTAGGGTGCCCAGTTTGGTTGGAGTGTTGTGTGTATGAGGTGATTTCCTGCGTGCCTTTTGCAGTATTTTAATGTGTTGGCTTTATATGCCCTTTGGAGTGTTTATGCTACCCAACGAAACCTCTATTACAATACTATTTTCAAAGAGAAAAAGAGAACTGGAAATTTAAAATTCGTGATCACATCAGAACCATTTTAATGAGGCTATGACAACTCAAACTGCGGTAAAGTTGGTTTCATATTCGGATATTAAGAGAGCTTAAGAGAGTATAAAGCTATAATTTCACAATACTTCACCATTTGAATGAGGTTGGATTTACTTCCATGTAACTCATGTTCGTAATGGTATGAATGATTTATTTACAAATGGATTTCTGAAGGAGAACTTTATTGACGGTCCCTGATGTCACAGAAGCTCGAGCAGCTGGGATATTCGAAAGTCTGGCATAACATAAGAAACTCTGGCCGCCTAAGGGTAAATACAAACATTGTAGCTAATTGCCTTCTGTATGCGCATTCGGAACGTGTTTTTAGCTTTATTTTTTTGATTTCATTCATGAGTTATTGACGCCTCAATACGAATATAAAACCAACTTTACAGTGCAACACAAGGTGGTAAACTCACTCAGCGATTTCGTCGACAAGAATAGCTAGCTGATAAAACAGTTGGGAGCATTGAAAATTCACCAAAATGCATAATCTGTGTTATATATATGTAAATAATTGGCTGCCTAAAATACAGCAGCGCGTAAATAACATTTTCACACTGCCAAGGCGACAGCAACGCCAAAACCAAACAGGAATTACTAGCTTATAAACCTACCTTGAGAACTGCACTCACAACAGGAGACGGCCTTGGTGTAGTAACTAACCGTTCGCCAACTTAGACACACTTAGACATGTTGACATGATGAACCAGCCGCACAAATATGCAATGCTTATCTGGTTTTGTCTTTTCGGCTACCTTTAAACCGGTTTTTCATTTTCGTGCTTTCTTCTTCTTCTTTGGAAGAACATTTATTTCGTCCAAGTTGTTGCACTACCGCCATCTTCTGGATTTAAATAAATCTTATAACGTCTGGTCTGCTAAATTTTTGCCATCAGTCCGGTTCTTGTTAATAACAGGAGCAAGCTTCTCCTGCCTTGCTCATTCTCCCCACAGTGCAGTATATTATTTAGCCCTGACTTCGATAGCCCTGCCGCCTTTATTCCCACCAACATGTCCTTTCTCTGTGCCTCATATTTCCTATATACACAGATCACATGTTGCACAGTCTCTTGTACCTGGGACTGTTCACACAAACCAGTAGAATGCTTTCCCACAATATAGAGTACTGTTCAGATTGCTGAATCAAATCCTTAATCTGACCATAACTGTTTGCTGCTCCCTGCTGCCTCCCCTGCTTCTCATCATGCCAACTCTGCTCTGAACGGAGTGCACGTTTCTCTCGCTGATTGAGGACTATTTAATAAATCGCTGTACATTTGACATCTCTGGGTGCATTTCAATTTGCTTTTTTGGCATGTCCGGTTTGCTCTATCCTCTACTGAACCAGAAGTTGTCTTATGTCTCCCTCCTCGCTGGAAGCTCAATGCGCTGATTTGTGCTGGGAGAGAGAGGAGGGAGGATGGAGCTCTGACAAGCCGATGAGTGAGGACCATAAACTATACATAAATATGTATGATGCATCTTCATTTACTCCCATTGATCAAAAATGGAGCCAAAATATCCCAGATACAGGCGCTGCCATGTTGCATATTTGAAGCCAGAGTCTGTGCAGTAGTGATCAGAGCTCGAGCCGAGGTATCGAGAACTGCCCATACACTTACCCGAGCACCCCCCCTGAACTCTTGACCTGGCTTGGCCTCAGCACTATTACCGTAACATTAAGTGCCTGTAATAGCTCATACATAGATACTGTACAGTCTATGTTAGTGAACGGCAATGGTAGCGTTGCAATTTGTAGGCTCGTTAATACAGTCTATGGTAAATAGACCCCCACAGCCACTTGTTTAACAGTTTGTGCCACTTAACTTTCCAGCATTGTCTAGTCACTGAATCTTGCTTAAAAAGCTTGTTCGGTAATTAACTACATTAGCTAACACAGGCAGATGATTTTTGCAATTTCTCGACCGTATAACCGCAGTCAGTGTTCTCAACTGTAACTCACCCCATTTTGCGAGTGGTGAGCATTTTAACACTGACTTGCATTGTAAATCACATTCCACCGGGAAAGCATCATTTTATACGTGCATGTAGTTAGCCGATTAACTGGTAGTTTGAATTTTGAATTAAAATGTAAAGCCTTTCTAACCACGTAGTTAGCTGGGTGTATTCAAAAGTCGCACATCTTAACAATAATGTTTTATTTTTTTAACTATCATAACTTGGTGGACCAAGAAAGCATCCACCTTCCTCACAAGGGCTCAATACATTTGAACGAGTAGTTAGTCATTGTTTTAATTTTTATGCTCATTTTAAGATAACAAAATGGACTCAGCCATTTTGACTTCCTCCACAGAGGCCAAGAGCATGTACAAATACCACAGCAATATCTGGAAATCAATGCCTATTGTGATTTCCGCATAAAACTGGGGAATTTTCCCAAGGGAATTTCATAAACAAATTCAAGTTAATAACATTGTTACATCCAGTGTTTGCACAAAGAGCACAATGCAGCCTGGTAAAAATTAGAAAAATAAAATGAAACTATTAAATATGTTTATTTACATAAAAAGCCAGCACAAGTGTTACATTGAAAGATGACTTGCATTTTAGAATCAACAGAGCCAAAAATTTACATGAACCATGGGGAAACAACAACCAAGGGAGACAATCAGATGCGCAGGTCCAGTGGTTTGGCTAGGGTGGCATGGTTTGGGGAAACCTTCTCCTCTTCTTCTTCCAGCCCCTAACAGCCTGAACGCACTGCCCGCGGAAGCGCTGCACACGCCATTTCCCGTCCCCACAGGTGCTTGGCTGGTCGTATAGGGAGTGTTCTTCTCGTGCTCTCTCCGCGCCAGTCTATCATCGACTCTGCTCGTCTATACTCGTCAGCAATCTGTTTTCCCACATTTGAAGTACATTTTAAACATGGCTGTCAATATTTTCATCATTTTTATAACGTAATAAGTTAATGATAATTTTTCATAGCATGTCCACGTATTGGGCGTGTGTTTTAATGAGTTTTCTAGGGATAAACACAGAATGAATTGGGTTGAGCGTTTCGACCATTGTTTTTGTGTAGTTAGCTCTGATGGCTCAGTGACATGCACGATATTAAAATCGTAATAAAGTGTGATGACAGAATAATGTGTTCGCTTGTGTTTTTTATAAATATAAACATGGTCAATGTTTGAAATCATTATTTAATTTATTTTATTTTGAAAATTGGCCGGAGTCTCTCATCTTTTCTGCGCTCGACTTCCTGTCTGGTGGGATCTGGTCTATCCAGCTTGACAGCGGTGCTCGATCCAAACTGAAGCGCTGCAGCGTGCGAATCCGCACGGGCCTGCCACTCCGCAACGCAGGATGTGCGACCAGTCAGATAGGTTAGCATGGGCGCCGATTGGAAACTGCCTCCACTCCAGGCAACTCTGCTTCGGTTCCACGCGCAGTGCGACCCGGCCGTAAGAGGAAGAGCTGCACCTGATGTCCTGCTAATCTACTGTGACCTAAGGAATATCAAGAGCGTAAAATAGGGGTGTCCAATCTTATACAGAAAGGGCCGGTGCGGGTGCTGGTTTTTGTTAGAGCCAACACAAAAACACCTGATTCTACCCACCAAGGTCTTGATTAAAACCCCTGATTAGTTAATTAGTGGATTCAGGTGCAGTAGCACTGCTGGATAGGACAAAAATCTGCACCCACACCGGCCCTTTACGGATAAGATGGACACCCCTGGCGTAAAGTTTGTTGCAGGAATCAAGCAGGACTTGCAAGATCTCCACAGGAAGTTGTTCTTCTTCTTCTTTGGATTTTTTTGACTATTGAAACCTGCTTATCGGTGCATTACCGCCACCATCTGGACTGGAGTGTGGAACAAGAGATTTAGACAGTGAAGAGTGTTATGGCCCCAATTTGTTATGACATTTATGACAGCAAGGGATGACAGACAAAATTTTAAAACTCAAACAGAATTAATCAAACAAAGACCAACACTAACCTACAATTTATACTACTGACCAAGATTGATAATATACAAGAAAAAAAATATTATAAGTCCCTTGAGATGGGGTTGCTTGGTTCAACAGGAAAAAATCCACAAAAAGCTTCACATGTCTTGAAAAGAGTGACAGGTCTGGTCAAATGTATCCTTCTCCTTGCAATTTTTCCTACCACTTCACTCCCTCAATTTTTCTCCTTCTATACTCTTTTGCAGCCCCCTCCCACATTTAGACTTTTTTTTCCCCTCTGGGACCTTCCCCTCTCAGACATGCCCAGGACATGCCCAAACCTAGCTCCAGACTGGGCTTAACAAAAAAAGGTCAATACGGCCATCTAGTGGCTTCTTTCCACATTACCAGAGAAAAAATAGATTCTTTTATCCGATTCAGTTTCACTCACTAAATGTCATGCTTTATTTTGCCTACTGATTTCCCCAAGAGCCCTGTTAATGTAAAGTTGTGGTGTTTTGTCTTCTTTAGTGACAGAACACGATTTTTCCTCTGGCTATCATACTTTTTGCAGTGAAGTATTACATGATCAACTGTTTCTGGCTGGTTACAGTGTGTGCAGTTTCCAGTGTGGTGCTTGCCAATTTTGTGTAATGTGTGATTAAGACCTGTATGACCAATTCTCAAACGTTTTATAATACTTTCTTCTCTGCGTTTGAGGCCCACTATCCTCCCATCACCCACATGCCTTTGTATTTCATACAGATGTCTTCCAGTTTCACTGCTGACCCAGTATTCCTGCCATGCAGATTGTGTATATTTCCTAATGGATGATTTAACTTCAGTTTTGCTCAGTGGTGCTTGAATGTCTATCTGTGTAACTCGGAGTGATTGCTCAGCCAAAATATCAACCTCTTCATTTCCTTCCACACCCACATGAGCCGGGACCCAGATGAGTTGAGTAAATATGCCCTTGACTTGCATTCTCTACATCACTTAGAATATTTTATTGATTATATCCATTCTGGATGCTGATCTGCCTGATCTTATACTTGATAGTGCTGAGAAACTGTAAGATGCAATGACTGTATTTTGCATTTCCTTCTCTTCTATCCATTGTAATGCAGGTAGTATTGCCAACAGCTCTGTGGTGTATACTGATAAATGGTCTGATACCCTTTCCTTAATACGCATGTCACTCACCGGGATGAATACAGCTGCACCTGCACACCCTGTATCTGGATCTTTAGATCCATCTGTAAAAATAAACACTGAATTTGAGAACTGTTGGTCAAAATTATTCTGGACTATGTACCATTTCGGAACTTTGTCTATGCGAGTGGTCCATGTGAGCTTCTCGTCAAACCAAACCCCAAGAAATTTGATGATTTTAGCTTGTTCTAGAGGTCGTCCATACAGCTTTAATGAGAGGGGTGTTATTTTTTGACGTTTAGAGAAACACATCACTTGGGTTTTTGCCACAGACACAATCTGAATCCCCATTTACCTGCCCATTCTTCCACCTGGGGCCGGTTGCATAAAATTAGACCCAGTCTTTGACTTTAATGTATTTTTAAGTCAGACTTACTATAGATAATTAAATATGCCTGTTGCATAAAATCTGTCTTTGAGTGACTTATTTAAGACTGACTTGGATAGCCGGTCGCGCTATGGCTATCATGGGTAAAATAAGACACTTCATAGAGTAGAAAAACATGGCGGACACAATAGCGACACTCGGTGGCAGCGGGAAATCACCGCACTTTAGCGCAACGGAAAACATTTTCTTTGCTGGAGAAATATAATGCCGATAGAAGTCTTTTGTTCAATAGTTTTAATCAAGCGAATGGAAATTTGACCCGTCATCAAGTTAGGGGAGAAAATTACAGAAAATGCGAACGGTATCAACGGTCGTGAGAACCGTAAAAGATGTTCAAAAACGTTTTAAAAATATTGTGCAACAATCCAAAGCTGCTTTCACACCGGAAAGCGTTTCGCGTGTATTCGCGTCTTTGCATTGACATTGATGGTAATCTGTCGTGCGAAAAATTTGTTTCGCGTCCGGTGTGAAAGCATCTTAAGATGGAAATATGGAAGAGGAAAAAATCCAGCCACCGGAGGAGGACCCCCTCCAAAACTACAAAATAAATGAATACAAATAAAAAAAATCAAAAAAAGAGCTAATAATCCTGTTTCCAATGTAAAATATTTTTTGTCCTTTTTTGTTAGAAAAACAATATATATTGTTGTATCTTTGTGTCCTCTAATAGGTGTTCTTACAATGTGTTGCCATGGCAACAAAGCTCTCATCTCAGGGTTAGCCAGGGGGAGAGGTGGCTAATTTTTATGCCTCAAATCAAGTCAGTCTTAAGCTTTATGCAACAGTCAGTCTTAATTAGACAAGTCTAACTTGACAATTTAAGACCAGTCTACAGTGACAACCAGTCTTAAACTAAGTTTATGCAACCGGCCCCTGGAGTATTGCAGCTTGTATTTTCTTACTTGCATAAGCTATTTTGTGTCCTCTTGCCCACAGAGCCCCATCATCTGCATATAGAGATTTTCCGATGCTTCGTTCAACCTGAGAGAAAATGTTGTTTATCATTATGTTGAACAACATCGGACTACAAACGCTACCTTGAGGAGTACCATTCTCCACCTCATACAAACTGGAATATTCTGCCCCTACTCTTACTTGTATTTTTCTTTTGATTAAGAAGTCCAACACCCAATTATATGCCTTCCCACCAATTCCCAGTGATTTTAACATAATTAGTAGACCTTCTTTCCATGGCATGTTGTAAGATTTTTCAACATCAAAGAGGATAGCTATCACCACTTCCTTATTAGCCTGTGCTTTCCTGATGTCTGATTCCAGACACATTATAGAATCCATTGTATTCCGACCCCTACGGAACCCACTTTGATATGGAAACAAAAGATCTTTACATTCTAGAAAATATGTTAACCTTTCTGTTACCATTCGTTCCATGATTTTACACAGATGTGATGTCAAGGCGATAGGTCTGTAGCTAGATGGATCAGAGGGGTCTTTCCCTGGCTTTTGAACTGGTACTATTATTGCTTGTTTCCACACTGAGGGGATTTGACCGGACTCCCAAATCCTGTTAAATAATCTCAACACTATAACTAGTGCATCCTGACAGGTGTTCCAACATTTTGTAGCATACACCATCTTTCCCAGGAGTAGTTTGTCTAGCATTAATGTTTGCTCTTCTCGGCTCATCCACTGGTAGTTCCCTTGGATGAAGATTATCCTCTCTGCCTGTAAGGGTTTTGCCCTGTAGTTTCTCCCCTGTGGCTTCCTCTCACCTCCAACAGGTGCTGAGCAACAGGTGCTGCTCGTTAAGGTGGAGGTGATTACCAAAGCATATAGGGCTGGCAGTTGCCAGTTTGTGTCAATGCTGCATTTTGGTTTTTAATCCCTGATGCTGTGTTCTTATTCTTCAGGATTTTGATGCTGCTCCTGGTTTTTTCTCCATGTGTTGTGTGTTTTTTTAAAGGTATTTATTAAACCTTCTATTGTTATACCAGCCAGCCACTTGGGTCCTGTTTTTCTGTCAGGTCCATGGTCCTAGCTCCTGCTGGATTGCAAGTTTGTATCCAGTGGGGGTTGAACCATGACCGAGCCATCACTCATGCCTGTGGAGGTCTTCCCATCCAAAGACTCACTAAGTTCAGCATTAGGTTAACATTGATGGCTACCTTGTTTTATCTTTCGGTGGAAACTCTACTGCTTTATCCTCTGAAAGCATAGAGATCCTTGCCCTTTTTTGCATTCATTTCACCCCGATGGGAAATATAATAATTTAAAAAATTCCCTCTGTCTGAAAGACCAAATCCAGTGGGGTGATGCTGGATTTGGAATTTTGTCAAGTTATGGCTGCAATAAATGCCATAACTTCTCTGCTGTATGTGCTGTTTGATGTGCTCTTTATTTTTATACTAAGTTGGCTGTCACAGTTGTAATTGCTGTCACAGCTTTTCCTCTCCCTCCACCTTCATTTCCCTCTCTTTTCCTCTTCAGTCTTCACCAAACCATTTGCTTTATCCCAGCCTTTCCACCTGATGGACTTCCTTAATTGCATTTGCCACGGAGAATGTAACCAGGAGGATGTCTTTGGGCCACCCAAAAGATAAGGCCTCTGCGTAGCTTTAGTTCAAAATGAATATTTTTATTTTATCCTCATCTGCTTGCCTCTGATTTACCAAAGCAGAAGACAGTACATGTGAAAGAATTCCAGAGTGAAGTTTTTGGCTCCACACACATGTAAAGACCTGTATTACACATTGCTTAACAAATTTATTAGACCACCAGCCATAAAAAATGAGAAAACATATTCAAAAAATCCGACAAAAACTTGTTTGAAACTAAAAATTATTTTATTTCTTTGGCAAAAAACAAACAAACCACTAAATTGTCCTCCTTCACACAAACAAAAACTGCATTTTGCCTGGCCTCCTTTGGCCTTGATAGCAGCTTGCATTCAACCACTGAAACTACTTTTTTATGTTCAGGAATGCAAGAAAATAACTTATTTGGCATCTTAATCAAAAAATAATGAGCTTATCTATTTTCTTTCTGCTTTTTTTGTAAAACAGTAAATTTGAAAATTTGTGGATAACAATTATATTTTGGCATTGAAAATATCATTTCAGTTACAAAGCAAGTGCATACTGGTGGATTAGCCATTACAGAAGTTAAAATTATTTTTAAAATGACCGACACTTCATTTAGTGCAGTTGTGGCATACACTTTAGATTGGGTGGTGGTCCAATAAAATTAAGCACTGTACATTACAAGAGGTTTATTTACTGCCATCAAAGGAAAAGGTACATTGAATAACACAGCATTTCTCATGTGCTCCTAGTCTAGGGCAGATGACTGGAGTCACTGTTGGAAAACTGAAGCCTTAGTTGTTTAGATGAACTACTTAGTAATGCATTATTAAATACATAAAACTGAGGTACGGTTTATGCCATTAAGTGTAGATGGCAGTCTACAGGGAAGGTGAGACTAGCACAACAAGCACACATAAAGGAAGCCACTTACATGTTCATTATTATTCAATCAACATTGACTTGCCCATCTCGAAGTATAAATTACTGTCATACAAATAAGTTGCAAGTTTTACTGACAATGCATAGTGTAGCATTTTTGATAACTATTTTCATCAGTTTTTCATTTACAAATTATTTCAGAAATATGCTCCAACAATAAAACAAAAGAATTGCTTGAAGCACTCTCCAAGTTCTCACTGGGTAACTGAGGTCTGAATTTGAGGGCAGCTTCTATAGTCCCATAAATAACAAGTCAACATGGTCTACAACATCCCCCGCCAATTGTCCGCTTCTTATTTTTGAACTCCATCGAGGCCTGTATGGTCTGAAGCTACACACCAAATTTGGTTACTGTATCTGTAGTAGGTTCTGAGTAAAGCTGTCCCCTTTATCTCGGACGGATGGACGGAAGGACGGACGGATCTGGTTTTCGAACTTGACCTGGGTAATCATGTCATAAAGCTACACACAAAATTTGGTAATCCTATCTACAATAGTTTCAGAGAAAACCTGTCCCCTCTGAACATACCATGCAGTAAGTTAGATGAAGGAGACAAGGGCAATAACTCTGTAGAAAATGGCGGTACGGATCTGGTTTTCGAACTTGACCTGGGTAATTATGTCATAAAGCTACACAAAAATTTGGTAATCCTATCTACAATAGTTTTTGAGTAATGTGTCCCCATTTCGGACGGACGGAAGGACGGACGGACGGAGGTCAAGCCGATATCCCCCACAATTTGTGGTGGGGATAATAATAAAAAAAATCATCAGGAGAAAGCAGAAGTTATGTTGCACAGTTGTTAACATAACATAGACTATATTTGATGTTGCAATAAGAAGCAACATAAAATTTCAAATTATCCCATTATTTTCTGAAATAATAACACTAATCGTGTGAAACATTTTGTCTTTGTACAATGCCCTATCTCAGCTCTAACTTTCTAAAATCAGACAAATGATTGCATCACCTGAACAAATATGTTTCAGTGGCTGAATTAATCATTAACTGCCATGTGCAAATTAATAGGCTAGCTAACAGAAGTCAGCCAGCAAGTTAGTTAACGTTAAGGTAACTTAAAAGTAAATGCAGCTAAATTGTACAAAACCCAAAAACAGTGAAGTTGGCACGTTGTGTAAATCGTAAATAAAAACAGAATACAATGATTTGCAAATCCTTTTCAACCTATATTCAATAAAATACATTTTTCATTGTTCACAAATCTGTCTAAATGTTTGATAGTGAGCACTTTTGCTTTGCTGAGACAATCCATCCCACCTCACAGGTGTGCCACATCAAGATGCTCATCAGACACCATGATTAGTGCACAGGTGTACCTTATACTGCCCACAATAAAAGGCCATTCTGAAATGTGCAGTTTTGTCTCACAGCAAAATGCCGCAGATGGCGCAAGCATTGAGGGAGCGTGCAATTGGCATGCTGACAGCAGGAATGTCAACCAGATCTGTTGCTCGGGCATTGAATGTTCATTTCTCCACCATAAGCCGTCTCCAAAGGCGTTTCAGAGAATATGGCAGTACATCCAACCGGCCTCACAACCGCAGACCACGTGTAACCTCACCAGCCCAGGAACTCCACATCCAGCAGGTTCACCTCCAAGATCGTCTGAGACCAGCTACTCAGACAGCTGCTGAAACAATTGGTTTGCATAACCAAAGAATTTCTGCACAAACTGTCAGAAACCGTCTCAGGGAAGCTCAACTGCATGCTCATCGTCCTCATCGGGGTCTTAACCTGACTCCAGATCGTCGCCGTAGCAGACTTGAGCGGGCAAATGCTCACATTCGATGGCGTCTGGCACGTTGGAGAGGTTTACATTGTTCAGGGCAGATGGCAGACAGCGTGTGTGGCGTCGTGTGGGTGAGCGCTTTGCTGATGTCAATGTTGTGGATCGAGTGGCCCATGGTGGTGGTGGGGTTATGGTATGGGCAGGCATCTGTTATGGACGAAGAACACAGGTGCATTTTATTGATGGCATTTTGAATGCACAGAGATACCGTGATGAGATCCTGAGGCCCATTGTTGTGCCATACATCCATTGACATTACCTCATGTTTCAGCAAGATAATGCACGGCCCCATGTTGCAAGGATCTGTACACAATTCTTGGAAGCTGAAAATGTCCCAGTTCTTGATTGGCCAGCATACTCACCGGACATGTCACCCATTGAGCATGTTTGGGATGTGCTTGACCGGCGTATACGACAGCGCGTACCAGTTCCCACTAACATCCAGCAACTTCGCACAGCCATTGAAGAGGAGTGGACCAACATTCCACAGGCCACAATTGACAATCTGATAAACTCTATGCGAAGAAGATGTGTTGCACTGCATGAGGCAAATGGTGGTCACACCAGATACTGACTGGTTCTGAGTCCCCAGACCCCCAATAAGCAAAAACTGCACATTTCAGGGTGGCCTTTTATTGTGGACAGTCTAAGGTACACCTGTGCACTAATCATGGTGTCTGATGAGCATCTTGATGTGGCACACCTGTGAGGTGGGATGGATTGTCTCACAAAGCAAAAGTGCTCACTATCACACATTTAGACAGATTTGTGAACAATGTTTGAGAGAAATGGTAACATTGTGTATCTGGAATGAATTTTAGATCTTTGAGTCCATCTCATGACAAATGGGAGCAAAAACAAAAGTGTTGCGTTTATATTTTTGTTGAGTGTAGTATAAAATCAATTGTGCTGCATCATACTTTTTTGAAGTTATTCTTCCCCATTTACTGCAGACCTTCTTTAATGTTTTGTGTCCGTCTCCTTCTTGGCCGAACTTGAAATGTTGTCGCATTTCACGAATCTCAATTCCAATGAAGTTGGGGCATTATGTAAATGTGAATGAAAAAAGAATGCAATGATTTGCAAATCTCATAATCCTACACTTAATTCACAATAAAACATTGAGAACATATCTTATGTTGAAAGTGAGAAATTTAAAAATTTCATGAAAAATATTAGCTTATTTTGAATTTGATTACTTTTTCACAAAGGGCCAGGAAGGTCGAGATAGCTTTTTCCCTAAATAAATGAAATCATCATTTAAAAACTGCATTTTGTATTAACTCTAGTTATTTTTCTCTAGTATTAAAATTTGTTTGATGATCTGAAACATTTATTTGTGACAAGTATGCAAAAAAAAAATTGAAATCAGGAAGGGAACAAATACTTTTTCACAGCACTGTATGTGGATGGAAAATAACTGAATGTTTGCAATTGGAGATGATTTAATCATTTGGTGAATTCAAGTTGTAAAAAATCTACAGTAGAACTCATGGCTATGTTTGATAGTGAAAGCAAGAGCATTTCCATACAAACAAAGTGAAGGCAAAACTCAAGTGGATGGGACGAGACAGCTGTCTAGCCTTAACAAAACCATTTATCAGTGAGGCTAATTGGGGAATACAGGCTTCAAATTTGCTAGGGAGCATAAAGATTGGACTCGGGCAATACAAAAGGGTCATGTGGTCTGAAAGGTCCAGATTTACCCTGTTCCAGAGTGATGGACGCATCAGAGTAAGAGGAGAGGCGGATGAAGTGATGCACCCATCATGCCTAGTGCCCGCCTTACAAGCCTGTGGGAGCAGTGTTATGATCTGCAGTTGCTTCACTTAGTCAGGTCATAGTTCAGCAAGGATATATGCCCAAAAAATGAGGTCACATGAATACACTGAATGAGCAGGTTTTTCCACCTGGGTCACTCCATACGCTAAGCTGCACGAACGTGTAACAGTGGTGATGAAAATTCAAATATACCTTTTCCAAAGTTTTTACCTGCAGTGGTGAAACCCCATCCAAGGGCATCACAAAGAAGTAAGCAAGAAGATAAACTGAGTGATCACTTAACTTCAGTGACCCCATAATGTGCTCAGGTGGCAGGCGTTGTGGGTGTGATGAGGACAGAAAACAGATATTGAATTCCAGAAAATCAGATCAATTTCAAAGTCACTTCTTTTGCATGATAAATGGCCTCCCTCTATCAGTAACATTTATGGACAATTACGGCCAGTCAATGGTTTTCATTTCAAAGAATAACAAGAGTCATCAGTAGAAGCCATATCCCCCCCGGCCCCTGATTATTTGCGAAAGTCATGTTAATCCTACACCTTCAAAGAAATTCAAACAAGAATGTTGAGCTGATTTTGCTCTGGATTGATCTGGAAGTATGTACTGGCAACATCTACCAAAGACAATGAAGCCCACGTTGACAAAGGCAATAAAAAAACAAGGGTCATTAATGAACAGTGTTTTAGTTCTGCTCAAGAAACAAACCCAGCCCTGCAACTGAGTCCAAATCCATGTCGCTTCCAAGGAAAGGAAAAAAAAAATTTCAGAGATGTGTAAATATGAAAAGGCACCACTTCAGTACTTGGGTAATGGACGTACAAAGTTTCAGAAAGATATAATGAGCGGTTTTTGAGTTCTGCTCCGGAAATGAACCCATCTCTGTACAGAGTCCAAATCCAACTTGTTTCCATGGAAATGAAAAAAATATTTTTTTCAGAAATCTGAAAATATCAAAAGGCACTACTTCAGTATGGGGTCTATTCTCCCATTAGCGCGCAAGTTCTTTTTTTACGCAATTCGAGTTAAGCGCTTTTGAGTTCTCCCCTACGCGCTTCGATCACACCCACAACGCTTAACTTCAATATGTAGGCGGCCTTATGAAAGAGGTGTGACTGATCCAAAAGAGAGGCAGACTCTGTACAAAGCTCATTGATTATGGCTATCAGGAAAACAAGGAACAAGGATTTTCTGATTAACCATGAAATTGCAGTTGTGGTCCATGGAAAATACAAACCAGACTTTAAATTTGAATATCGTGGGCCAGCTGATAAAACCTTGTATCTCCAAACTGATAAGTAACAAAAACTCGTATGTCTATTCTTACATGCAGAATGAAACATTTTTTATTTTAAATAATATTTATCAATTTACATTTTATTTTTTTTTATTTTAGTTTATCATTTTGAAGATACAAGGTTTTATCAGCAGGCTGACGATTTGCCGCTGTAATAGTAGGCCTATGTATGTCTGGGCCAATTACAAGAAGCAATGCAGACATCTCTTTATTTCTTATTCTAGCCACCATGGCATTAAAGCTATGCAAACAAACAAATTCCCGCGGTAATGAAATAATAAAGAATTTAGCGCTTCTCAACCAGCGTAATCAGTGCATTGAAAATGTGCCCCTCCTACACTAACCTGTTAGTTCCGGGGAAGACAGGGAAGAAGACAAAGAGAACATTCTAATCACACAAAAATAACGATCAAAGACAGTCTATATGATCTTATTTAGAAATTGCGCGCTTGAAATTTCAAAATACTAGGGTGTCAGGTTGCAACTAAAGGACAAGGCAACGCAGCGGGATTCTTAACCCGCATGCGGAAAAATCGCGGGGCGCTGTAAAAGCCAGGCTCTCTGCACACTGGAGAAGTGTGCACGCAACAGGTGGTGGGCAACCATCATCCCCGGTGCATTTTACTGCACTGAAGGAGGAGAAGGCATCCAGTCTTTCTGCAGTGGAAGTGCATGGAGAAGGACTTGGAGTGGATATGGATGAAGGAGGGTTGCGTAAAAGGCAGTGTCTATTTAGCTGTCCGACGGTTCCCGTTTTTTTCTGCTATTTTGCCGTCGCTTCCGCTTGACATGCGCAGTTGTCACAGATGTGGACTTTAAGTTTGTAGGCATACACGGCGTCGGCAATTAAATTAACCAGAAGCATTTTTAATTTGCAGAGCACTCAAACTAACATGCAGTAGCTGATAAGCAGTCATGACTTAGTTTGACTGTAATGGGTCGCGCGAAAAAGTCATTTTGCGTCCGGTCTGAAAGCTGCTTAACGCGAAAAATTAGTTTTGCGTCCGGTGTGAAAGCTCCTTAACGCGAATAATTTGTTTCGCGTCCGGTGTGAAAGCCGCTTAACGCGAAAAATTTGTTTTGCGTCCGGTGTGAAAGCTGCTTAACGCGAAAAATTTGTTTCTCGTCTGGTGTGAAAGCTGCTTAACGCGACTATAATGCCTGTATACGTGTCTTTGCATTGACTTTGAATGTAGCTGATCTGTCGCGTGAAAAATTCGTTTCGCGTCTGGTGTGAAAGCGGCTTGTGTATTCGTGTCTTTGCATTGACTTTGAATGTAGGCTAATCTGTCTTGCGAAAAATTTGTTTCGTGTCTGATGTGAAAGCAGCTTTATGGACAATACGCGACAGTTAGAGAGAGCTCTGTTATGTTATGAACATAATACAGGTTTTGCGTACTGTAAGTTCTGTTAGCGCGGACAAGTTGCTTATGTGGAGCTAGCAAATTGATCACTTCTACTGGAAAGAATTACCAATTTATTCTCCGCCTTTTTCGGCTTTATTAGCCGCAACAATTTCTAAAGGGGGATGAAACTATATCAAGGTAGTGCAGAGAAATCATTTGTAAACCGCTAAGTCCACATCTGTGGCAACTGCGCATGTCAAGCGGAAGCGACGGCAAAATAGCAGAATAAAAGGGGAACCGTCGGACGGCTAAATAGACACTGCCTACGTAAAATGGTCATTTTTATTTGCCTATACTAAAATTGTCATTGCAATAGATACTGGAAACCAGCTTAATACAGTTTAAAATATTTATCGTACTTTCTGGCATTTCAAGCAGTTGTGCAGTACATAGGCTTCATGGCCCGAGCCTGGGAATTTGGCGCAGATGCTTAATATGCGCGTATCGTGATCGCACACAACCTGAACATAAATGCCGTGCCGACGTCTACGTCTACGACCTCTGTACATATTCTTATTAGTGGAAGGGGTTCTGATCGCAATGTGAGTACAATCGATGGCTCCCACAACACTGGTGAACCTGGTGACCCGGTAGAAATAAGGATGAACAATCGAATATTGAATGTTTCAATCTTTACCATATTAAATAAAATAAAATTAATGTTAAAATTCGGCCTATAACCGACATCAAATGCAATATTCCATTTCGCCTTATGTTGGCGCTTGACCTTAATACAGCCCTCATAAGCGCTTAACAGAAAAAGCGCGTAAGCCAGGGGGAGAATACATGTTAGTGTTTTTTGCCTGAGAAACGCCCGGAAACACCCCGATTTTGGCCTTGCTCCGCCCCAAATGCATAACTGCCTTCGTGGTGCGTAATGCAGACTTAACTCGAGGGGAGAATAGCTACGCGCTTCTTTCGACTTGCGCGCATGGGAGAATAGACCCCTAAGTGCGTAATACACATGCAAAGTTTCAGCAAGATATAATGAATGATTTTTGAGGTGTGCTTCAGAAACAAACCTATCTCTGTACAGAGTCCAAACGCAAGTTGTTTTCATGGAAATGAAAAAAAAGGTCAGAAATCTGTAAATATGAAAAGGCACCACTTCAGTATGTGGGTAATACACATGGAAGTTTCAGAAAGATATAATAAACGGTTTTTGAGTTGTGCTCCGGAAACGAACCCATCTCTGTACAGAGTCCAATTCCAACAGTTTTCCGTGGAAACGAAAAAAAATGTTTTTTTTTTTCCCAGAAATCTGAAAATATCAAATGGCACCACCTCAGTATGTGGGTAATACACATTTCAGTAAGATATATCAAACGGTATTTGAGTTGTGCTCCGGAAACAAACTAGGCCTGATGTGCGCTAAGTCCAGATTCGTTTCCATGGAAATGGCAACAAGAGCCATCTGGCAATGGCATATCCCCCCGGCCCCCGCATTTCATGGATTAACTGCTCAATTTACATGAGTAAATGTACTACAGTATTAAGGGACTTGATCTGAAGTAATAAGGTAACAAACTTGCCTGACTATGTAATGGCAATCCAGACAATGTTGTGGTCAGACCAATATGTGCTCATTGTCCCTGTGTCCATCTGTTGAGGTATGTTGGTGTAGATTTGGTCAATCTGTGTTCTACTCTCTGTCTGAGGACATTACCTGTAGTAGTTGTGGTTGTTTGTTGATCTTGCTGTTGATGTTACCGGCACTCAGTACGAAGAAGTAGGCTGCCACGAGTGCCAGGAGTTTCCTAGCTTCACATTTTATTTATATAAAAATAATGCCAGGGGGATAACAAACATTTCAACAGACAAGAAATCAAATTGAACATATGAAACTAAGTTTCACTGACACTGGTGTAGTCGGAGATGGCTTCAGAGATATTGCCCAAACAAAATTATCAGTGAACTAAGTCCACCTTCACACACATTTGCATGAAAGACACAGAAAAGAATTTTTACAGAAACTCCTAAATGTGAAAAGGCACATATAGAAATCATGCTCAACATGTCAGTCGAGTTTGGTCGAGTTTGTAAAAATTCCTAAGTATGAAAAAGCAAATCTAGACATAATGCTTAACATATCTATTAAGTCTGGTGAAGGTCAGATGTATAGTTTCTGAGATATGG
Source organism: Gymnothorax reevesii (assembly GCA_029721435.1). Lineage (NCBI taxonomy): Eukaryota > Metazoa > Chordata > Actinopteri > Anguilliformes > Muraenidae > Gymnothorax > Gymnothorax reevesii. The sequence continues at coordinate 66,988,172 of CM056578.1, read as the reverse complement.
CTCGGACAAGCTAAGTTCCAATTCAGAATTCACACGTTTCCATGGAAAGTGCAAAAATGTTAAATTCCAGAAATTCCTAAGTGTCAAAAGGCGCATGTAGACATCATGCTCAACAAATCTGTCAAGTTTGGTGAAGGTCGGATGTATAGTTTCTGAGATATGGCCCGGACAAGCTCAGTTCCATTTCACACAAGTTTCCATGGAAACCACAAAAATGAGAAATTCCAGAAATTCCAAAGTATGAAAAGGCACATCTACACATTATGCTCAACATATCTGTGAAGTTGCATGAAGATTGAATGAATAGTTTCCAAGATATAGCCCGGACAAGATATGATTCCAGACGGACGCCTGGACGGACGGGCACACTGATGACTATAGCCCCCCTGCATTATGGTGCCCGGGGGGGATAAAAATAGTAATCCTGAAGTCTCCAAAGTAGCAAAAGGCACATCTAGACTATACATAAAATCATACCTGTTGTTACGGCGGATGCCGAGTGAGGGTTTGAGTGTGTCTGCGTGGGTGCATGCGTGTGTGCCTGTGACCATCTCCCCTTAGATTGCCAGGTGGAGGTGGAGGATTGGGGCGACTGCTTATGGGAGTGTTCGGTTGTCTTCCAATCAGCAACCGACAAAAAAATGGAAACTCCTTTAAAAGGCTGGAGAGAGCGTCATTCGACGGCGGCTGTTTCCTGAAGTGGACTGTCGCCCAAACTTCGTCTGGCTCGGCTTATTAAAACTTAGAAATTCCTGCTTATGAATATGTTGTTCCTGTCTGACTCGACTTGTTAAAACTTAGAAATTGCTGCTTTTGAATATGTTGTTCGCGTCTGACTCGGCCAGATAAAACTTAAACTGTTTCTGATTGTATTGTTCCCGTATATTGTTCAGATCTGAACTGAACTCTGCAAATTGTTCGGTGAGGCTTGACTCATTGTCGGCGATTGTGGAACGGTTATTCATGTTTGGATAAATCCTTTTTGTTTTATTAAAAAACCTCTGTAAAACCTTTACATCTGGTTTTATGTTACCTCCTTTTAACCCCTTTAAGAGCTGAGGACATAACACCTGTAAACTCATGAGGGTTAAAAAAGGTGACAAACTAATCGTGGACCCCCCCCCCCCCCCCCCAATATTTTATTTATTAAATTATTAATTTTCAATTTTGCAATTTTGAGTTAGATTGGTAGTACAAGAGGTCACAATATCCATCTGAAACATAAAATCCACGGAACTGGCTGGAAAGAAAGTCATTTTTTAGACCTTTTGGCCTGAACAAGCCATTCAAGGGCACGTTTGCGCCGTTTTGCCATGTGCCTTTTTCGGGCCATTCTCTCCAGATGCTTTTTTTCAACAGCCGAACAATGAAGGACGACAATGAAGCTCATCTTTAGAAAAAAAATGGCAACCTAAAGGTCAATACCACACAAATGGTAATGTTCGTTGCCATCTTCGTTGGCTTCTAACGTAAAAACAAGGGCTAAGTCGCTCATCCTTGTCATGGTAAATAACAATAACAGTTACTAGTTGACACTGATAAAAGTCAACGTCGGGGGCTTTTTTGTAGCCTGGTAAACCCGCCCCAGTGAATTACGAGGGGCAGGTTTACCAGGCTACTTTTTTTATAGCTGACCATGAAGATAGTCAAGTTCCTCCAGCAGAAAAAAATGACAATCTACCGCACTCAGTTAATGACATAAAAACAGAAACAGCAGTTGTCATTCTCGCCAAAAAGAAGGGCTAATCACTCGCCCTCAACGTGGTAAAGAACAATATTAGTTGCTAGTTGACGCTGATAAAAGTTTAGTTACCGTCTTTGATAAGATAGCCTACTTGTGCTCAACAACCGGAAACTGCTAGAACAAGCGGTTGTCATGGGGATTTGAAAAGACGCTAGGTGCTTATTTTAGAGAAAGAAAAAAAAAAACCCTGTATGCTTTCTGTCTCTCAAAAAACAGTCTGATCGAGGGCTTTCTGTATTTGAAAAACATTCAATCTGACAAGGGAAATTCAGAGTCACACCACTGAGCTCATTATCTGTTCGTTTTCATATCTGACGAGTCGGCCATCATCTTCAGACGTCTGGAGCTAGCTGACATATTATGTCTTAAACTTGATGTTTAGCACGTTAAAATATCAATTATGCACATATTTCTGGCACTATACAAGACTTACCTCAGCACACGTAACAGCAACAAAATCCTATGTATTTCATCCCAGCACTCCAAAGTTGATCAAAAGGCGACTTTGCCGCAGAGACAGTGAAAGTGACAGGGGTTTGTTTGCGGTCTGAGTCTGGAATATTCGTAAGCAACCAGAACTCCGATGGAAAGGAAGCGCGCGTTACTGCGCGAGACTAGGTTCTAACTTTATAACTGGCAGTCATGGAACGACAGGCAGACCAACATTATGAAATGTTGCTCAACAATAACGTCTGTAGTCTGTCTGCCTGCCTACCCCCACCCCGAAAAAAAAAACTCTTCGGATCTACACGATTTTACGTAAGTGACCCATTTTGGGATCAAAACGGCAAATTTCGCCAAAAGGTGACTAGTTTGCAGGTATGTAAAATACATGTACAAAGTTTGGTGCTGATATCTTACATAGTTTTTCAATTCTGTTTAGGAAACGAACACAGTGTAATTTGCACTGAGTCCAGAATTGTTTCCATGGAAACAACAAAAAAGGGAATCCTGAAATTACCAAAGTAGCAAAAGGCGCATCTAGACTATACATAGAATACATGTACCGAGCTTGGTGCTGATATCTTGCATAGTTTCCGAATTCTGGTCTGCAAACAAAGGGGTCTAATCTCCCATGCGCGCAAGTCGAAAAAAGCACGTAGCTACACGCTTTTCAGCCTAAGCCTATTCTCCCCTCGACTTAAGTCTGTGCATTACGCGCCCCGAAGGCAGTTACGCGCTTGGGGCGGAGCAAGGCCAAAATCGGGGCGTTTCCGGGCATTTCTCATGCATATAACACTTACGCGTATTCTCCCCCTGGCTTACGCGCTTTTTCTGTCAAGCGCTTTTGAGGGCTGTATTAAGGTCAAGCGCCAACATAAGGCGAAATGGAATATTGCATTTGATGACAGTTATAGGCCGAATGTTAACATTAATTTTATTTTATTTAACATGGTAAAGGTTGAGACATTCACTATTCGATTGTTCATCCTTATTTCTAAACTACATTCCTCATAACCATAATAAATTATCAAACAAAATCATCATATGATATTACGCAACAGCCTGTTCTCCAATTAGTTCAATTACAAACGCATTCCAAACAATTGCAAACATACCGGTGGTCATCTAGGTCACAACTGCGCTGTCGATCCCGGCATCTGGGTCGTTCCAGAGAGTGGCTGGTGATGTCATGCACACATTACAAACATCCGTGTCAAGGTGTCTGATACGGTTGACGCTATGCTGCACCACGTCAGCCACTTTAAAAATCCCCGTAACACCAGCTGAAAGACGGAGAGTTAAGGGGGGGTTCTACCGGGTCGCCAGGTTCCCCAGTGTTGTCGGAACCATTGACTGTACTCACGTTGCAATCAGAACCCCTTCCACTAGTAAGAATATGTACAGAGACCGCAGACGCCAGCACAGCATTAAGCTATGTTTACATTTATACGGCTGAAGTCAGGCGGCGGTGCAGACACGTGTACGTCAAAAATCGCATATCATTGTCTTTATGTGAAGTGTTTCCATCTGCGATATTCACCCGTCTCCTGGAGCGGAGCCGCATGCGTATTTTTCTGATCTGATCGATTCCAGCTCCAGCGCACACGAATCGCACGAGGAATTCCCTCTAGTTCAAAGAGGTTTCCCCACTTTATTTTGTTAACAAACGAGTACCTTTGAAGCAATGTGTAGTATTTATTGCCCTGTTCAGCGCAGAGCCGAGGTTTCTGCAGCGACACACATGTATTTATCACTGTCAGTGAGTCAAAAGCACAGACTGCTGCTTCTTTCCTGTCTTCCACGGAACAAACAGGCTGTTGTAGGAGGGGCACATTTTCAATGCTCTGATTACGCTGGTTGAGAAGCGCTAAATTCTTTATTTATTATTTCATTATCGCAGCAATTTGTTTGTTTGCATGGCTTTAATACCATGGTGGCTAGAATAAGAAATAAAAAAGAGATGCCTGCATTACTTCTTGTAATTGGCACAAACATAGCCTACATAGGCCTACTATTACAGCGGCATATCGTCGGCCTGCTGATAAAACCTCGTATCTTCAAAATGATAAACTTCACAGGAAAAAAAAAAGTAAAAAGTAACAATAAAATAATATAAATTGATAAATATAATGAAAAATAAAAAAAAATTTATTCTGCATGTAAGAATAGTGGACATACGAGTTTTTGTTTCTTATCAGTTTGGAGATACGAGGTTTTATCAGCAGGCTCACGATATTCAAATTTAAAGTCTGGTTTGCGTTTTCCATGAACCACAACTGCATTTTCATGGTTAATCAGAAAATCTTTTTTCCATGTTTTCCTGATAGCCATAATCAATGAGCTTTGTACAGAGTCTGCCTCTCTTTTGGATCAGTCTCACCTCTTTCATAAGGCCGCCTACATTCTGAAGTTAAGCGCTGTGGGCGTGATCGAAGCGAGTAGGGGAGAATACGCGTAACTCAAAAGCGCTTAACTCGAATCGCGTAAAAAAGGACTTACGCGCTAATGGGAGAATAGACCCAAAAATGATTACGGACGGATGGAGAGACAGACGGAAGGACGGAGGAGGTGATGCCTATATCCCCCCGCATTCTATACCAGGGGGATAAAAAATGAATAAATAAATCAGGTGGCAAAGTAGCGTCATTTTCTCATAGACTTCCGTAGCATTGAACTTCTTTCTGCAACCACCGACATCGCCATCTGCTGGTCATTAAATATAATGCAATTTTTTTGAGAATTCCGCATCGGCCTCACTTTATAGATCCGGGTGCTGCATCCATCTCTTTACAGTCAATGCACAGGACAAGATCTGCGCATATTTCTTTATGTTATGGTCGTAACACGGTGTTAGGACATGGAAATTTTTTTTTCAATCATTATTTTTTAAAGCATGGTATGGGCGCCTTGTGAAATTTTGATGCAGGAAGTGAGTACCTTAGTTTGCCGAAGTCATATTTATGCCATTTGCATACGGTATGCAAATTAACCCACAGGTCTGGATGTAACACGTGAGGACGCGACTGGTTATGCCCAAGACGGTCATTTCAAATTGCAATTAACGAGTCCCGGTAATTTAGTGCAGGCAATTGAAACCATTATTATGGGTATTTCTCAGCAATATTTCATTTCACTTTCTTTTGAAGTATCAACAGACATGTCATGAGCATTTCATGAAGTTGGCTGCCAAATTTTGACACAAAATATGGCTTTCACAATGCCTTGGCTAACATCAGGACACCACTTTTTCTGCTGCGTTGTTGGACCGATGAAAGTTTTTTTCTAATGTAGATCTTCAATCTGGGAGTGATCCGGGACAATGCAAATCATTTAATTCTCAGAAAAAATTTTTATTGGCCATTCTTATACAACACAGTGAACTGTACAGTTTAGTATGGAGTGACCCACTTATGGATTTTTTTTCTTCCCTGGTGGCATGGACATATTCCACCATGTCAATGCCAGGCTTCATTGGGCTCAAATTTTGAAAGAGTCATTCAGGGAGCATGAGATCATTTTTACACATCGATTGGTCACCAATGAGTCCAGACCCTAACCTCATTGAGAATCTTTGAGATATGCTGAAGAAGACTTCACGCAATGGTAAGACTCCCTCATCAATACAAGATCTTGAAAATTAGTGCAACTGTGGACAGAAATAAATGTGACATTGAATGAGCTTATTGAAACAATGCCATGGGGAACTTGTGCCGTAATCAAAGCTAATGGTGGTCCAACTAAATATTAGAATGTATGACTTTTCTTAGCCGTAGCATGCTTAAATGATGCTTGGCATATTGGCATATAAACTTTAATTCCTCACTGCAAATTTACAACTGTCCTGCCACCCACAAAAAGGTGAAAAATAAAGTAAAGCAAATAGAGAGATGATAATGGTTCCCACATTTTATTGAATATCAATCTTGCATTAATTATGTGGTAAGTAAGCTCTGCCTTCCACAACCTTCTAAAGTAAAGCATATAGGTCTGTTAATAATTGCATTTAAGCTTGAACAACGACCTTGCAGCCCTTATTAAGTAGATCCATTTAACAGACAGAACGCATCGATTATAGAAAATATCACTTTTGATCTAGACATCGTGCCAGTGGCGTATTCCTCTCTTGAATAACTTTGTTAGGGAGGCCACTGAGGAAAAATCACGACTGGTGAGTCTTTCCTTGCTTATTGAAAGTGTCATGGTTCTGCCCTGCAGTCCCTCCCCCTCCTGCTGTCTTCACCTCCACTTCAACGAGCCACACCTGTTGCTCGTTGAAGCAGAGGTGAAGTGTAGAGTATTTAAAGGGATAGTTCACTTTTTTGAACTGAGGTTGCATGTGCTACAAATTGCCACTACTTACATTAGATTCAGTAGAAAGCTCTCTGATCTCCTCCAGGTAGCCGCACCAGGGCATAGTGCTGGGTGGAAATTTCGGCAATACACTGTTGTGAACGGAAACACAGAAACAGCGCATTTTCGCGGCCTAAAACAGGTCCTACCTGAAAATAATACACCACTTCAATTGTACGCTATATTTTAAAAAATTACAGCACTTTAGCTGCTCAGAAAAAAGCACAGTAGCTCTTGAACTAACCAACTAACATATCCCTGCGCGAGGCGCACGGTAGTTCACTGCCTGCAGTAGCGATCAGTGACTGGAAATTGAGAAAGCTTGGCCCCCCCAAAAAAAGATGTTGTGATGTCCAATTATACAACACCAGAATTTTTAACAGCTTGTGATTTATTGTGATGTCAAATCATTAATCATCCTACCAAAACAATTATAGTACCGCTGTTCATTGGTGATCATTCTGCTTGAGTTGAGAGAGGAAGAGAGGAAGTCATGTGGGATTGAAGCTGAGAATATACGCTTGTGTAAATGGGTTTTTTGTAAAATAATTTGTGTGTTAAGACGCAAATAATGATAGAGATTAGACTATTTGCTCCCGAGGTATAACCTTTGTCGCTGTTACGCTGTAGGGACAGGGAGAATCTTCCCCCCGTATTTTTCCCCTTTTTCCCCCTGTAACAACTCGGTGAGCAAACAGCCAAATTAAGTCGCTAATCTGGTCAAACAAAGGGGGCGGGTTTTTTTTGGGGGTTTCTTGGGGGGTTTCAGTCTCCAGGGAGCAAAGCAAAGTAAGGTAAAGTAAAATAAATTTAAACTCGAAATTTAGAGAATAAATTAAATTGTCTAAGTGAATTGTGCGATATACAAAGTAAAACATACAAAAAAAAAACTGTCACCTGATTTCGCAAACGAACCCTTGCAAGCTCTCAACGCCAAGAATATAATCGAATTACCTTGATATCTAACTATAGCCCGGCTTGGTTCATACTTGGTTGCTTGCCTTCCATACAGTCTTCTAGCCAATAAATATTGACGTTCACCGGGGTTTTTAGTCCCCTTCGTTCTCTATCCTGACTGCATTACCGCATAAACGCATTGCCAAGCTGAATATTAACGCGAACCGAGGTTTTTGTCTTTCTCGCGTTTTATTATCACCGAAAGGGCTCTTCTAATTAAACACATTGTAAATACCCTATCTTTGCATTTTCCTCCGGTTGCTGTGCCTTGATCAGCTGATTAAAGTTTAACTGCTTGTTCGAGTGCTTAGGCCAGCTTGTTGGGGGAGGTACCGTGTTTAATTGGCTCACATAGTAAACGACGTTTTAATTAAAGGGAACCGGGGCTTTTCTCTTTTCTCGCTTACCCTTGGTGGTATTTGCAGCTAGCTGGCTGGATAAGTACTGTTTGCTTTCTTGGTTGGGGATCTGAGATTTAGTATTTAGTTAGTAGGGCAGCAGTCACTTGACTCGTCCGTTCGATTAGGTTGGAATTTAAAAGGTGAGTTTTCTACTGGAGTGCTCCGCCTCCTCCAATTTTTCCTGGGCGTTGAAGCCAGTCTGTTTTATCTGGGTTCTCAGCTAAGCCCTGTGATATTTTTAATTTAGTATATTAATAGTACTGGGACTAGATAAACTCAAGCCGGCTTATTAGGAGTGCTTAGTACATATAGAGTTTGGCTCAATTTGGTATTTCATTTCTGTGAACTGAAACTAAGCCCCTGTTAAAAGAGGCTTATAATCCATTTACATAGTTTCCCCATGGTTCCTATTGTGACTGCTGCTTAGGGCTTCCTAGGTTAATAAATAAATTAATAAATTGTGGTTCCTCAGCTTCCGTCTCGGCATTAGTAATATTCTTTTATCTAGGGTGAGCAAGGTCATTGGGTAGGGGGTTCAAAATGTGGCCAAAACTATGTGACGGTGGCAGGATGATCGCACTTTTGGAAAGAGACTTCCAGGGTGGGTTTGCCTGCCACCGGTGCCAGCTAATTGAGCATCTGGAGAGCAAGATCCTTGATCATCAGGGCCAGTTGGCGGCACAACATAGTTCGCAATCAGTAGAGTTCCTAGAGGAACTAAGTAGTATGTCGTTTAGAGAAATGGTGTGTACGCCGAAACAGGGTGTTACTGGGATCCCAGAGCAGGCAGGGAGAGAAAGTTGCGTGACTGTAGGTCGACAGCGCAGATAAGGGCGTACACGCCGTGCAGCGACAGCTTCTCCAGTGGTTGAGGTGTCCAACCGATTCCAGCCCTTACAGGAACTCGACTTGGCCCCTGACCCTGAGAGTGAGGGGTCTGATGAGCAGCAGGGCACCCTGTTGGCCTCTACCCCTCAGAAAAGAGAGTTATTGATAGTGGGGAACTCAATACTTAGAGGAATAGATAGCTTACTCTGTTTGCGCGACAAGGAGTGTCGTACAGTGTGTTGCCTGCCTGGTGCCTAAGTAGGAGACCTCCTGGAGCGTGCGGACAAGCTCCTGGCCAGAGCGGGGAGGGATCCAGTTGTCATGGTCCATGTTGAGACAAATGACATAGGTAAGGGTAGGTTTGAGGTTCTGCAAGGCAAATTTGTGGAATTAGCTGAGAAGCTTAGGAGCAGATCTATGTGAACGAAAACATAAATGTACAGGAAATTCCTGAAATTGAACATTCCTTGTCCTGTGAAGATATCTGGGTCAGGCTCATTGGCAGACACGAGACCGGTTTAAACATAGGAATATGCTATCGACCACCAGCTTTGGACAGTACAGTCAATGAAATGCTTTTTAGGAGGATTACGCAAGCTTGTAGTGGTGGTGGGACTATTATCATGGGAGACTTAAATTATCCTGGTATCAATTGGGAAATGGTGAAAGGACAGGGTAGGGGGGGAGGAAGAATTTCTAGATGTTATAAATGATAATTTCTTGGTGCAGTATGTTAATAAACCTACCAGAGAGAAGGCAATTTTAGACTTAGTGCTCTGTAATGACCCAGAGCAATGTTGAGGTACTGGAGCCACTTGGGACAAGTGATCACTCTGCTGTTAATTTTGATGTTTCATGGGAAGTTAAAAAGGTGTATTCAGAAACAAAAATTTTCAATTTTTGGCGAGCAAACTATGACAGGATGCGTTCATATCTCAGTGATATAAAATGGGAGACACTCCTGGACTGTGAGTCGTAAATGAGATGTGGGAAAGATTTAAGGGGGTTTTACTTTAATCACAATGCAAATTCATTCCAAAGGTGTCCAAAAGTAAGCTGAAAAAGCAGAATCCTTAGTGGATGACCAAAAGTATTTGTAGGATTTTGACGGAAAAGAGGAATCTTTATAAGATGTACATAAAGGATAGCAATGAGAGCACTAAGGCTGAATACTGTAAAATGCGGGCTGTAGTCAAAAAAAAGCTGAGGAATGCTAGAAGACTGTATGAAAGACAAATTGCAGAGGGGGCAAAAACTAACCCTAAGTGCTTCTTTCAGTACTGTAGCAGAAAAAGGAAAGTCAAAGAGCAGGTTAAGTGCATAAAGAATAAAAACGGATCACTGCTATATGATAACAAGGATATTGTGGATGCCTTAAACAGTTACTTTGTGGAGAATTTTACCCCAGGGGGGGCCTTTATTTGGCCAGAGGGCATGTTGAATGGTCAAGATTATTTAGCGGAAATTGAAATTCGGGATATCAAGTTGCATAAACAAAAGGCAGGAAATGGCGGCAGGTCCTGATGGCTTATATCCTAGAGTGCTCAGGGAAGTTGGTGAGATCATCTTTAAGTCACTATCCGCCATCTTCAGACGGTCTTGAGAAACTGGAGAAATACCAAATGATTGGAAACAGGGCAATATAATACCAATATATAAGAATATATAAGACTGTACCAAGCCAGGAAACTACAGGCCAGTCAGTTTTAACTTGCATTGCGTGCAAAATATTGGAATCTATCATAAAAGATGAGCTGGACTTATTTCTTGAACGTAACAGTATCTGGAGGGATAGCCAACATGGTTTGCGGAAGGGAAGGTCATGCTTGACAAACCCTCTGGAATTTTTTGAAGAGGCCACCAGGACTTATGACCAGAGCAGGGCTTATGACATCATATACTTGGATTTTCAGAAAGCATTTGATACAGTACCGCATAAGAGACAAATTTTTAAAATGAGCTCCATTGGAATTATAGGAGGTATTCTGAAGTGGATTCAAAACTGGTTTCAGGACAGAACACAAAGAGTGGTGATCGGTGGTATCTCATCTGAGCTAGGTATGGTGGGGAGTGGCATCCCCCAGGGATCAGTGTTGGGACCCCTGCTGTTCCTCATGTACATTAATGACCTTGATAGGAATATTGAGAGCAGATTGGTTAAATTTGCAGATGATACTAAATTGGGGCGTTTGGCAAATAGTTTAGGGTCCAGTAAAGTGATTCAGGATGATTTGGATAGAATCCAGAATTGGGCAGAAATGTGGCAAATGAAATTTAATCTAGCAAAATGTGAAGTTGTACATGTAGGTAATAAAAACATTAGACAGGATTACTTCATGGGAGGTTTAAAACTGGAATGTGCTCCACACGAGAAAGATCTGGGAGTGATTGTAGACCAAGCCCTCACAGGTTCTAGCCATTGTGCCGTAGCAGTTAAAAAAGCCAATCGGATGCTGGGATACATTGCCAAAAGTATTGAGTACAAATCTAAGGAAGTGATGCTTCTTTTGTACAACACGTTCGTTAGACCTCATCTGGAGTATTGTGTACAGTTCTGGGGACCATACTTTAAGATATAGAGGCTTTAGAGAAAGTTCAGAGAACAGCCACGAAGCTTATTCCAGGTATAAAAGATGAAAGCAACAAGAAGAGGCTGAAGATCCTTAATCTCTTTAGTCTTAGGAAAAGGAGACTCAGGGGTGATTTGATTGAGGTCTTTAAATATTTTAAAGGGATTAACAAAGTGAAATGTGTAGGATTCCTTCGACCAAGTGTTGTGAGTAGAACTCGGGGTCACAAATGGAATTTGACTAAAGGTAAATTTAGCACTGATATTCGGAAATATTTCTTCACCCAAAGAGTAATTTCAATTTGGAATAGCTTGCCTGACCATATTGTTGAGGAAGAGGCCTTGGGGGTTTCCAAGTGCAGGCTTGACTTAAAGCTAGATACCATTGAGTCATTCAGTACGTTTCAGTGTACTATGTTCACAATAGTATAAAAAAACTGGTAAGCTTTAGTTGAGCTGAAAGGCCTGTTCTTGCCATTCATGTTATTATAACAGATTTTTGACAAATTAATGATTAAGATTAGCATGATCATTTATTTAATGTTTTACTATATGGATAGAGACAGGCCTGTATCTTACACCGAACGCAAAGTGTGACGCAAGTGTCTTCACTACGACTGAAGCAGATACCATTTTCCTGTCATGGGTCCACGCTGCATAAACAGGTAATGCATTAGCACCGTATTGAGTGCCCTTGGGCGTGTTGGTCTTAAAATGTGGTGTGGTCAGGCGCTCTGCTGGCTCATTGCTATACTGAGGTTGCATAAAGCTCTTGCGCAATTGACTAACTAAAAACCAGGAAGTCAAATGAGGCTGCATATCAGCAGAGCATGTTGTATTGCGATCAGGAACCAGATGCGAGAACCAGGAAGTGCAGTAGAGCTTGTTTTATTAGTAAAGGGGGGTGACCCCCGCAGGGCGAAAAACAGTACAAAGTCCACAATCCAAAGGTCGAAATCCAGTTGGGCAAAAATAGTATCAAAAACCAGGGCAGCAATCACAGTAATCGTAGTCGGACAGAAATGGGTCTGGTACACAGGAATAGTACTATCAGAGAGACAAGCCAGAATCCACAGGACGTAATCCGAATCGTTACCAGGGCAGCAAACAGATCTCGTAGTCAGGCAGAAAAATAGTCAAAACACACGGATGCAACAGTAATCCAAAAGGCAAAAATCAAAAGTCGGGCAATCCAGTCAGAAAGATAAACACTGAGAAATCACGACGAGAAACTTGGCACGAGAAAACTAGGGAGAACGATCTGACAAGAGAGTGAACCAAACAGACATCTTATATACACATCCGGGGTAAACACATGACCAGGGAGAACAGGTGCAATCAATGGTAACAATGATCAGGGAGAGACACATGAGGAATAAACTAATTACATGAATTTGGCTGTAGCCAAAACGCAGACAGGGATCACAAGACAAACCTAAGTACAAAACAACAGCTCCGGTTAAGGAGTACTAAAGTGCCAAGATAAAAGAAAAGGAAAGCACAAAGTATAAGTGGAAATCCACAGAAACTTGCAGGAGAGATAATTAGGGATAGGCAAGGAGGCGGAGATTAGAATTGAGCGACTGCTGAGAGATCATTAGTCAATTAGTATGTGCAGCTATACAATCCCGAGTGCATGTGAGAAAGTTAGTAAAAATATACAAGATTAGTGTGGTTAGTAATTAGCAAAAACAATAAACTGTTAGTATGTGTTAGTAAGACAGTAAAAGAGAGAAGAAGGAAGAACACGAGATAATGAAGGAAGATTGAAAACCCAGAAACCAATAAATCACCCGAATGAGTGGCACGCAAGACTAGGGACCGTGGACAAAGACCTACACAAGACAAGACAGGGTAGACGAAGTGCAATGCATGGAAATGAAAACATGGCATGAAAACTGAGGCATGAAAAAATAATAAAACATGAAATCTAAATGACCAAAAACACAATACATGATCCTAAGAATGGTCAAAGGGCAGGCAGTGGTCACTAAACACAGAAATCCTAAACATGGCTAGGCCAGGCACAAAACTTAAAACATGACAAGCAGAATGCAGAATCGCAACAGAGCAAGTGAGCAAACTACATGACACTAGCATTAGCTACTGCACCAATACCGGTAGCTGTATATCTGATATCTGTATATTAGCCAAGAAAGAGAGCAAATTAATGTTATCTACAAATTAGCATTAGCTACCAAACCGAGAGAAAAAAGGCAGAATATCAACCAAGTAAATGAGCAAACTATATTTACCAACATGATGTTAGCATTTGCTACTGAACCTAGTACCTCGCCAAACATATTACGAAAGCTAGCTACCAAGCGACAAATAACAAAAACTTTTTTTCTACATTATTTGACTGTACTGTATTAGAGCCTGGGCTCCAGTGATTACTAACTTGCACTCAAGGTCAAACCATAGGATAAGAGAATGAATAGACTCACTAAACTCACTAAAGACAAGCTACTGTAGTTCGCATCTCTGTGCATTGGAGTAAAGTCCTCTTCCCAGCTGCTTGCCACTTGGCTACTTCTCTGCCTTTATATTTACTATCATTTTCACTGAGCCACCTAGTAAGGCTGCTCAAAGCCATGACACTACACTAGGCTACCAAACGCACGTAGGCACTGGTTATTAGAGCCAGAGTTTCTAAGCTTTACATGCCATTGACCATTCTGGTACAATAGATTCTTTTAACATTATTAAAACAGGAGCCCTGTAACTGTGAGTAAGTGTTTAACCTAGCATTACAGAGCTAATGAAGAGGGGTGCTGACAAACTACTTATGAACACAATGCCAGCAGATCTTCCAAAGACTTATGCCCGGTTGATGCAGGTTGCAATTATTATAACCAAAACACCACCTCCTTCTTTGTTAACTGCTTTTCTGCTCATGTCTTTGGTCTTTTTCTGCTTCTAACCTTTGTGCAGCTGTTGAAAATGGAGAACTGGAAATGCAGACAAAGAGATTTCGAGTTCCTGGATCGTCACGGTCCGGGTCCACCAGAGATCCAAATGTAGTCTCAGACCACTTCAATCACTGACAGCTGAAAGGGTACTCTGACTTTTTTTACCAAATAAAACACGAAAAAGTCACCAACTGTAGCTTTTAGCTCCTCCAGGAAATGGGCAAAGGCAATAGTTGTCTGTACCAAGGGAGAGAGCATGCACACAGGATTGTTTCATATTTGCTGAAACTGTCAAAGTTATTTTTTTTATAAAAGTTACTGACTGCACCTTTAATGTAACTTCGTTAGCAAATATTTACATTCTCCCACTCATTTAAATAGCTGGATTGAAAACTGCAGTTGTAAAAGCACTAGGCTGTAAACGTTTTAAACCTTGCTTGGCAATGTTAACCACCTCTTAACAATGAATTGGAGAAGCAACTTGGCAACAGGAATAACTTTTGCAGCCATACATCGGCACAGTTTTAAGTTGGCCTAGCTAATGGATAAGCTCATATCAGCAGCTTGCTGACTTTTTGTACTAGTATTACTGCTTAATTGCACAAGAACTGGTTAACTCACACAATAACCACAAATGACAGTAGCCATAAATTAATGTGAACCGAGTAGGAGGTGACATCTTCCCTTTTTTGTGGCTCTTCAGGGCCGACTAACCCATGCTTGGAATGTTGAAGTCTTTAATGCATTTTGTGTGCTGTGCATACTGTAGAGCACATTTCTGGGGTCAGGCTGTACCCTTTCATGCAGATCAATGTCCTGCCAGACAGGACTGAATTCAATGCAAAAAGTGTCCATCTTGACACATCATTTAGACTTAAGATATAACTCCCTAGTTTTTTTCTCTCAAGTAGAATATATTGGCTTATTTTAACTAACCATGTGCCTGACAAGTGAAATTTTCTGATCCCATTGGCAAATCTAAAAGTAAGTCAAAACTAGAAAATAGTTTGCCAGACACCGCAAAAACGGAGCAGCCCCTCCATTCCACCTACCCTTGGGACACATTTATACCTTAATTTCATGAAGAATCATGAAACATATTAAATAGACTCAACAAGACGTTTTATGTGAATACATCCATGAATATGACCTCACTCTGACCTTGACCATGAACGGAATTTGCCCAGAAATTGACAGATGATGAGTCCTGTTCTGTAGTTGCTATATACCAAGTTACAGCTTGCGTCTTAAAATCTTCTGCGGTTATTGTGTTGAGAGGTATTTTGAGGGGCGTGGTCAGATTTTATGACCGTGACCTTTGAAGTGACCAGTGATGATGCCAAAACAATTTCCCAGCGGTATAATAACTGTGACTAAAGTAATAAATGGGTTCAAGAGCATTATAGATGCCCCATCAGTAATGAGGTTTTGCTGTGACCTTGAGTGGAATGACACCCTAAGTTGAAAGATTTACCCTGCTATACATTTGCTATATACCAAGTTACAGGTTTCTGTCATAAATACTTTTGAAATTATCGTGTTAACAAGCCTTTTGAGTGAGGAAGTCAGGTATCATGACCTCATTGTGACCTTGACCTTGCATGGACTTGCATGGTCCAAAAGCTGACAGAAGCGGAGCCATGTTTTATAGTTGCTAAATACCAAGTTGTCATGACCTTGACCTTTGAAGTGACCAGTGATTATGCCAATAGAATTATCCAGGGCTATGACAACTGTGACAAAAGTACAACCCCAATTCCGAAATAGTTGGGACAAAGTGTAAATTGTGAATTAAATCAAAACGCAATGACTTTCAAATCACACCAGCCAGTATTTTATTCACAATAGATCAGAGATAACATAGCAAATGTTGAAACTGGGAAATCTTACAATTTTATCCACAAAATGAGCTCATTTCATATTTGATGGCTGCTGCAGGTTGGGATAGTTGGGATAGGTACAACTACCTGTTGTAGTACCATGTTGTAGCATCCCCTCTTCTTTTTAACACAGAGTGGAGGCGTCTGAGCATTGAGGAAACAAGTTTCTTGAGTTTAGCCATTGGAATTTCATCCCACTCTTGTTTAATACAGGTGTCCAGCTGCTGGAGGGTTTTGGGCCTCCTTTGATGGACTTTTCTCTTAATTATGTGCCAAATGTTCTCAATCGGTGAAAGATCAGGACTGCAGGCAGGCCAGTTCAGCACACAGACTGCTCTTCTACAAAGCCAAGCTTTTGTAATAACTGCAGTATGTGGGTTTGCACTGTCCTGCTGAAATGCACAAGGCCTTCCCTGGAATAGATGTCATCTGGAGGGGAACATATGTGGCTCTAAAACCTTTATATTCCTTTCAGCATTCATGGTGCTTTTTAAAACATGCAAGTGTCCCACACCATATGCCCTAAGTATTCCACAATTTATTTTACACAAGCCTTCATGGGTTGGAGAGCCTCTGGTCATCTTTACTTCTGGGAGACTCAGCCTCTCTAAGATATCCCTTTTTTAGCCAATCATGTTACAAACCTGATGCCAGTTAACTTAATTACTTACTAAATGTTCTATCAGCTGATTTTCTTATATATTAATTGTTTTTTCAGCCCTTTTTTGCCTGTGTCCCAACTTTTTTGAGACCTGTTGCAGCCAGAAAATTTGAAATAAGCTCATTTTGTGGATGAAAATGTAAAATTCCTGTTTCAACATATGAAATGTTATTTGTGTTCTGTTGTAAATAACATATTGGCTCATGTGATCTGAAAGTCATTGCATTTTGATTTTATTCACAATTTACACTTCGTCCCAACTATTTCGGTATTGGGATTGTATTAGAAATAAGTTGACAATGGCAAGAAAGTTATAGGCGAAACAAAAGCCGGCAGCGACAGACGCGCAAACTTGCGCAAATACAGAAAGAAGCCCCACCTTGTCGGGGCTGCTAATTATCTCACCAGATTTGCACATTTTTGTCTTATTGAGAAAAAAGGTAAAGGTTTGAAGTTTTAATACAAGATTAAACTGTTTGGTAAGGTGGACTTACTTTTTGTTATTTGCAATGTTTACATTTGTCCAGCATTCTAATGAAGAACTCTTCTAATGAAGATTGTGACTGCCTGAGCATCTGATCAAACACACGTAGCATGAAGCCAAAAAACTTAATGAAAAAGAAAAAAAATTGGTAGGCCACCTCAAATTAGTTTGCGAGGCAAACACATTTTTCTTGCATGCTTCATAAAATTATTTATCTTTTTGTTCTCTCAGTTTTATTCAAGCACAATATCAGTGACCATGTTAAAAAAAGTCTGATTTCCAAGGTATTCCATTACTTAAATTTCTGAGTGCCAGAGCTACTTCAAGGCTCTCAAGCACTTTGTGCCAACCCTGGTCAGAGCATCACCAAAGCGAAAATGCTTCTGGAGTGCTCCCAGTCAGCAGAGGTGAGTGCCTACTAACTGTGGTCCGAGGACGGACAGACCATGAAGTGACGACTGGGTGTTGAGCCCCCAAGGCTAATCAATGCACAATGGCCACGTCTGGTCTGAACCATTTGCTGCGACAAATCAGAGACTTTTAATAAGACCTATCTGAGAAACGTCTCACAACACTCAATGCACTGGACCAAACTGCTTACAGTGCTATGTAGCTGTACGCCAGTCGGAGTGCCAATTTTAACCCCTGTCCACTGCTAAAAGCACTTACAAGTGGTCAAGTGAGCCTTGAAACTGAATCTTGGGACAATTTAACCTTCACCAAGCCATGTCCTAGAAACGCAGGTTGGCCAATCACAGTGCAGCATAGGACTGGCCCTGACAGAGTTCCGACACTTTTTTGGCGACGCTCTATTAACTCCCATGCAAAACCATTAGATTATCTTCATTTCGATCTTTTTTTGTTGACTTTTAGCTAGATACAGTCAAACTTTGTTTCTAGAGTACTCGAAATAGTGACCAGGTACGCTGATAGGAGGAGAAAACTAGGTCAGTAGTCCCAAGCCCTGGGTTGGGGGGAGCCCAGAAAAAGACAGGTTGGTGAGGGGAGTGTGATGCCGCGGGAAATGTTCTGCGGGAAAATATAGGTTTTGGGAATTCAAGTGGATGTCAGTTTGACAGAGCTGATTTTGTGGCATGAGGGGGACCTACACAGTATAAGGCTGGTGGTTTTCATGTTGCGGCTAATCCTTGCATAGAACTAAGACAAAAAGGCCGTAAAGGCCTACTGAAATATTGTACATGCCATGAATATGAAGACATGATCACTTGGGCTCCAATATCAAATAAATAGAATGTTACAACCTCACTCATTCTTGCTGCAGTTGCACTTTAACATCTGAAAATCCTCACATCTCACTAATCGCTAAGCTTAACTCAAAATAGCTAATATTAGAACTAATACTACATAAGCCCAGAATAGAACCAGAGTAATTAAGAATGGCACTGAATTATAATTGTACTTGGACGCGCAATTTTTGACAACAAAAAAAGCCACTGTGAAATGTTGTGGCACCTCTGGAAATAAAATGTACTCCAGGAATTTTATCATTAAACATTAGAATTTTTATTAATTGCTAATTATTTCAAATTAACAGAAATGAGACATTGGATTTTGGGATCACTTAAGTTTACACTACATACCTTAGATATTCAATCCTGAAAATAAGTTAAGGACAATAACATGCATCAAGCAGTGCAACACTATAATACCACAATATCACAGTGGTGATGACAAAATACAAACTGTTTGAAATATGAATATAATACAACGCAATTCCCCCCCCAAAAATTGGGATGCTATGTAAAATGCACTTAGAAACAGAATGCAATGATTTTCAAATCATTTAAACTTAATATTTAATTTAACATAGAATAAAGACAACATATTTGATGCTGAAACTGAGAACATTTTTAGCTCATTTTCAGTTTGATGCCAGCAACATGTTTCAAAAAAAGTTGGAACAGGAGCGTCAAATATTATCACTTCCTTTAACAACACTAAGTTTTTAGGAACTCAGGAGGACAACGGCTGTAGTTTTGAAAGAAAAATCTTTCTCCATTTTTGCTTGATGTAGCATTTGTTGCCAATTAACCTGATTAGCAGTGAGATATTCTGCCATGTGGATTTTTTTGTATCATGCAACTTTTAAAGCCTTATGTTGTCCAGGCCCCAACTTTTTTAGTGACTAGTTGCTGGCATCTAAATGAGCTGATTTTTTCATAAACCAACAAAATTTCTTAGTTTCGACATTCAGTATATTGTCTTTGTACTGTTGTCAATTAAATATAGGGTTTACTCCATTTGCAAATCATTGCTTTCTGCTTTTAATTACATCTCACACAGCATCCCAATTTTTATGGAAATGGGGAATTAGAAATGAAATAAAATTCAACAACAAATTACAATAAATAATTGAAAAAACTGCAATGCATTTCTTAAGATTAACTGGGAGTAGGCCATTGTATTTTCATTTTGAAGGAAAGGCTTAAATGTTTTTGATACATGACTCAAAACCAATGAGCTAATAAAACCAAAAGATTTCAGAACCTTTAGAGTAAATGAAGAAACCTTTCATTCTTGCAGGTAATTGGTAGGCCTGCTGCTGCAACAGTAAGCAAAAAATCTGTGAGATATTTTTTGGATTGACGGTTTCTGCTGTTTGCCTTCAGGACTGTTGTTCACAAGCCACTTCGACCAAGCCACTTCGATCTAGAGGAACAAAATATCAAGCATTTAAAATGGGGCCAAACAATATATTTAACATAATTTTGTACATTCATTCAGTGAAATGGAAAACTATGTACAGGTGCTGGTCAATGAATTAGAATAATATGAAATATGAAATAATATAAAATTTTCTTGATTCATTTTTTGTGCAGAAAGCAAATCAGGTAATTCATAAGTCATTTCATTGAATTAGAATAAGTGCTCGAATTTTTGTTTTCTGTGAAGAGTGTTCACTGTGCAGTATAAAGTCAGGGTTGAGTAGATTTTCTAAGTTGTAAAATCAATCATGGGTAAGCAGTAAGACCTCTCAATGGGAATAGTGACTCAAATTCAAGCCCTACGCTAACAAGGCTTTACCCAAACTAAAATTGCTGAGCAGCTCGGCATCAGCCAGTCTTCCATCTGCAAAGCTCTAAAGAAAGACTGGAGCAAGCGCACCAACTGTTCCGAAAAACTTCTGCTCGCGACAACAAGCAGCTGAGAAAGATCGCAGTCAGCAACCGGATCTAGTCCATTTCTGAGCTCAGCAACTTGTGGAACGAGCAGACCGGCGCTAACGTCTCGAGATCAACCACTTACCGTCGTCTGCGCGAACTCGGCTTCAAATCTCTCGTTCCAGCAGTAAAACCGATGCTGAACAAGACACAAATGGAGAAATGGCTGAAGTGGGCCAAAGAACACTGCGAGTGGACTGCTGAAGACTCGCAAAAAGTGGTCTTCAGTGACGAATCACGCTTTTGCATCTCCTTCGGTGACCAAGGTCCTCGTGTCTGGCGTTGTGGTGGCGAAACCTACAACCACAAGTGCGTAAAAAGATCCGTCAAGTTTCCCCAGAGCGTGATGGTCTGGGTATGCATGTCCGCTCGGGGTGCAGGGAAACTCTGCTTCCTCAAGAAGACTGTCAATGCTGCCGTATACCAAGATGTTCTGGAAACGTTCCTGATTCCGACTGTTGAGGGACAGTTCGGCGAAGAAGACCTCAAATTTCAACAGGATCTTGCACCGGCTCATGCGGCAAAGTCGACCAAAGATTGGTTCGCCGAAAAACAGCCTGAAGTTTTGGCATGGCCGGCCAACCCGCCTGACCTCAATGTCATTGAAAACCTTTGGGCTATCGTCAAGCGGAAAATTCGCGACAGAAAGCCAACTACACTGGACCAACTGAAGCAGAACATCGCCACTGCCTGGGAAGCAGTGAGCGCGGAAACTTGTGACAAGCTGGTCAAATCGATGCCGCAGAGACTTCAGGCAGTCATACAAGCCAAGGGGGCAGCCACAAAATACTGAGAAAGTGATGATTCAAATTATAATAAAAATTATTCTAATTCAGTGAAACGTTTTCTCAATTATTTTAATTCAATAAAACAACAGTGTCACAGTTAAATGGCCTAAATGGGCCTTTTGGAAAGCTCAGCTGAGCAAATTTTTTACAGGTAGCAAGTTCTGTGATTACTCTAACAAGTAAGACAGGCGTGGTGAACACCCGATTTGTTTTCTGCACATAAAATGCATTAAAAAATTTAACGATTGCACTATTTCAAATTATTCTAATTCGTTGACCAGCACCTGTATGTGCCATTCCATGCCAACCCCAGGGGGTTGCACCACAGCCCTTCCTGTTTTATTTCCTATTTGTCAAATACCCTTTCTCAATATATTGAAATATAAAACACCTAGAAAGTTGAGTTTACAGTACTCAGGGGTGATTGCAAAAAAAATTCTCAAGCCTGAAAATTTATCTTCAGGTTGGATCATAAGGAATGGGTCGTTGATGGGCCTACATCCTGCATTTCGTGGGTCAGCATGAGGAAGTATGAGCTGAGCTTTCAACAGTGATGTAATAACACTGGGTTTGGGCTTTAACTGCCTCATAACTAGGACATCAGAGCCTAAACAATGGCTTTAAAGTCAAGCTAGGTTCATGATGGGTTATTCTTGGATTAGTAACCCAAGTTCCTCAATGGACACCACTATAAGGATTGATCAGAATTTTCAATGCAATATTATTACAGAAAATCTTATTTTTCCACTGCTGTTGAATTCACATCGGACGACTAACTCTATATCTAGAATGATTTTTTGAACTCGCCTACAAACTAATTAAAACACTTTTAAAACATGCAAGACATTTTTTTGAAAATATTAAACGTAGCACTCAGTGAAGGCTTAAATATAGTTTGGAAAAACAGTTTATATTGGGTTGTGCAGGGTAAGATGCCCTTCGCTTTTAAGTAAATTTCAGCTGTGGCTAGCTGTGGCTCTTGACTCAGACATAGTGCTTCCACCTGGAGGGAAATCCTGAGTGACAGATGAGTCAACAGAACAGGTGACATGTGAGTACTCAAAGTATTTGTGTTTTTACGGTCTTTCTTATAAAAAATGACCAAATGAGTCATTCTGCCACAAGTACTTGGATTCTTCAGGAGTTTGCAGGACATGTCAGTGTAACTCTCTGATGCCTTCTCTGGATAAATGGGGGTCCTGCGTGGTGACAGCAGGAGAAATTGGGGTTTATGAGCCAAAACCAATATGGTCGTGCTGGGAGTAAGATGCTTTTTTTGGTTTGGGCCTACAGGAAGGCATCTTACCCCATTTTGAGTCATATTCATTCTGTTTTATGAGGTTTCTTCCTAAAAAATTATGTTCTATTTATTGGAAATATATATCAGCCACGATGATTTTTATAAAGAACTAGGGAATGGAAAGTTAAGTGTATCTATACATGTTAAATGTAGGGCCATATGGGATTACACAATAATGAATCATATATAAATTAATACCCATAAGTGTCTAAAAAGAAATATACTGGGTGAAATGCATTATGGTTACTCTTAATTTTAACACGTTCCATACTGCTATATGTTTATCTAATGTGGTTGTTTTAGTAGTCCACAAGATATAACAATCTATTCCTTGATGCATTCAATGCCAACAGTACCTTGCCATCACTTGTGCCTTAGTGTTCAGTCAGTTAATAAAAAGTTAAGTTTAGGAGAATGTACCTCTTTCCCCATTTCTTTAGCAAGTAAATTTCTAAAAACATTTTGATCTTTTGTATGATGTGTACCTGCCAATTAAGACAGCTGTAATATGATAATTACTCATGTGAAACACAGTAAAACCAGTCTGTATTATGCTTTACAGGTTATTCTAGATAACATAAAACATGGGGGCATTTTATCCCATCCAGTAAGGGCATCTTACCCTCTTTTTTTTCAGTAATTAAACATGAAAAAATATTTCTATAGTGACTGTGTCATAAATCTTTCTAGATGTGGTAGCAAACTTTACATACTATCCATTCAAGCAAAAAAAAAAAAAAAAAGATTAATTCATGTTGTTTACCTTCAGTTATGAAAATTCTTGCTTAAGGGGTGCATCTTACCCCACTCTAACCCACAGGGATAACAAATGTTGATAAACTATTTTTATTTAACAGTGAAATAAAATTATTCAATGCGTCGCAAACAATATCAGCAAAACATTTGACTTGCTGCTCTATAAGATGACAGTTCAATCTCATTTTCCTGGCAGTTCAAAGCTACGCAATTGTATTCCTAGAAAGTGAAACATTTCAAGCTTGTTCTCTTGCAAGTGCCTCTATTCTTACTAGTTTCAAGATGATAACCCAACCGCACAGAGCACTGCCTGCGTTTTATAAACTAATAAGTTTTAAAGTAGATGACATTAATTAAAGCATTTAGCCAATTCTGACGAGCAAAATTACTTTTTGCTTACGTATGCTCAAAGCTCATTAAATCCATCCATTCTCTATACTTGGAACTGGAGCCCATCCCAGCTACTCGGGGAGAAAGGCAGGGACCCAACCTGGACAGCTTGCCGATCCTTTGCAGGGTTCGCACACCATTCATTCGAATTTAATTTTAATATTCAATATCGCAAATGCATATGCTGCGCATGCCCTCGCAACCTGGTGTGTCTGTTTCTGAATGCAAGCATATGTGTAGAAGGGGGAGACAAGTTTTAAAGTAATGTTTTTTGGCCCAACTTTCCCTCCAAGTGAGGAGAGTTGGGGGCCAGGGCCAGGGCCAGGGGAGACTCGGGCCACTGCTGAGGAGAGTTGGGCCACATAAAGCAGAGTTAAGATTGACACACAGCAACCATCCAGTCAAGGAAAATATGAACAGTTTAATTCCAAATTAATGAAATGACTATGAACATGAAATTAATCAGTATTCTAGTAGAAATCCACTAGCAGAAGTCAACACTGAACAGAATGATTTAATAAATGAACCAATGATTTAATAGAGAAAAATCAACAGATTATATATTGATCATTTGTGGTAGTCAAAAAAGAATTATTCACGGATTTTTCAGTGTCTTTTTCAGTTGTTTCCAATGAAAAAATGTCTTTTTGCCCCCCATGGCATCACGTGACTTGCAATATCAACTTGACCGCTAAGGCCTTGTCGGTGTGCGTCTCAGCCCTGGTTCAGTATCCAATTCTAATAATACATCCATGCTTTGGACTGGTTGGGAGCGAAAGCCATAGGCTGAGAGCGAGACGTCGGTCAAAGCCCATCTTGGGCTACTGTCTGCAATCTTTCAACACGCATGTATCTCGCATTTTATTTTTTCCCTTGCCAATTGCCGCACGCCTGAAATCCGGCATGGTGCCAGATTCCCATCACCCCTGAGTACTACTTCCTAAGAGCCTTTCAGAGTTTGGAGGGTGTTGCAATAAAGTGTCGTAAAGAGCTCCACCTCATTGGAAAGGAAAGCCCAAAATCATTGGAAATGAGTAATCTACAGAGCATCGCAAAACAAAGACCAGCATGAAATAAAATTAATGGAATTTTACATGGAGGATCATCTATCAACAAGGAGAAAATGGAAATAATCGAGAAGGCCCTGAGTGGGAACCACTTGGGAGTTGGCATGGAAGTGCCCATATTTTTTTAATTCAACATTTATTTAACCAGGTAAAAGCGATCATGAATAAATTCACATTCATGACACTCACCAGGCAAGAAAGCATGGGTCATAAAGACAAAAATTTATTGAAAAACTGCATACACGATAGTAGATATCGCTAAAGGCTTTTTATTGAACATTATTTTTTTAAATAGTTTGCTTCAGCAAACCTTTAACGGGGCCATATTATGCCTATTTCCAATATTATCATTTTTGTGGTCTATTTATTAACACTTGCATTTTTTATTGTCTAATAGCTCCAACTTACAGCTGGACCAGCTGAGTGAGCTGCACTTCAGGCAGAAACAGACTGTTGTGGCTCCTTTCTCTTTGGGGCGCGTTTATACTTGGTGTTAACATGCGTTTTGGGTGATCATATCACAATGGTCAGGCGAGACACATTGCTGTTTACACTAGATGTTAAGCTGACCGCTTGCAATTGGATTTCGTCCTTACTACTAAACTTTCGCCAAGACCTGGCGCGCAGTTAATTTGTCACACAACAACAATAGCTGCCGTTGCCACCAGATGAAGCTGAGATTTCATGTTGTTTTTTTGGGCAAGCTAACGTTTCTGCCAGTAGTTTACGTGTTCAGATTATTTCAGTGATTGAAATTAGCCGGACAGGGGCATTTGTAACTTGCAAGATTATGCAGGACAGCATGGGAGAGGAAACTTAATCGGAAAGTACTTGCTTTCATCACGGCCGACATTGACATCATTTTTCTGGTTACAGTTTTCTGGTTACATCCTTATCAGGGTTACATCCTGGACAGATGCGTACCAGACCACCTCCGCAAGTGGTTTGAGTGATTGGATTCCAATAGGTCTTGGAGCCCATTAACGCTTGTATTTACTGCTGACCACTTGTGATCTGATCACCCCAGTAGCATGTTGAAACCAAGTGTAAATGGGGCTTTTAAGGCCCCACTACTCTTACGTGCACAAAGCTGTGACTGACCAATTAAGGTTCAGGAAGTGAAGGGAACAATAAAAGTGTGGGGTTGAATAGCTCAGGAATAGTCAGGGCTTTCAAAAGTAACCAGCAGCTGGCAATTATAACAGTCTACATAGGATAAGACTACCAGCTACTCAATAACATTTGTTCTCGATATTATGAAATTCTTTTGATAACATTCATTGTTTCTTATATCCAGTTTTAAGCCGTATTTTCAATAACATAAGAATCATATGTCATTACATTGTTTTGGTCAGACAGTGCCGTTACCATCATCGCGCATGCACAAACCCGCTTCCATATATGAGGCTCCAAATGAGGATTGCCCTAAGCAATCGCTTAGTTGGCTTATGCCTTGAGCTGGCTCTGGTCTTGCTGTTTGACGATTTTGATGGAAGTTACAATGCAGGCAGCCTCTATATCCCCTGTCTTGTAATATTATGAATGACAGCAGGAACACAGAATTATCATGAATACAAAAATCAAGCATGGCTGAGCCCATAAGTAGAAGACTCAAAACTACCACAATACCGTCCTTTTTTAACAAGAAAGAAAAATGCTTATTATGTCTGTCCAATCTAAAAGTAGCCATCATATCATGTAGAACATATTGATTACCAACAGTTAACGGAACAGTTTCCTACGTGAGACACTTTTTTGCTAATATTCAGCTGAAATTTCCCGTAAACTGCAATGCAATGGCTGTCTTCAGTTCGCATAGAACTATAACGATCAATTCAATTTCGGCTTTCTCCTCTTCTCTGGTGAAGTTTTAGAGCTTTCTGCTCAAGATGAGCAAGATACGATGTGTGATCGTGTTCAAGTCTGCTATGGATCATTTTCCGCCAAAGCGGTCTGTCTTCGCAGTTGGTCTCAAAAGTCTTGTGATCAATGCCAAAACTGATTAAGTCCCTTTTCGCGACATCTTTCCATCGAAGGAGAGGATGTCCACGTTTCCGTGATCCTTCACTCAACTCTCCATGCAGGGTTACTTTTGGCAGACGCTGGTCAGTCATCCTGTAAACATGGCCTAGCCAGCAGAGGCGTCTGTGCTTCAATATGCTTGTCAGAGGTTTTGCGTGACAGCGATCCAGAATCACAGCATTTCTGACTTTATCTTGCCACCGTAAACCAAGTATGTTGCGAAGGGACCGCATGTGGAAGCTGTTGAGTTTTGCCTCTTGACGACGATAAGTTGTCCATGACTCTGAGCCATAAAGAAGGATGCACAAAACACAGGCTCCATATACTCTCACTTTAGTTTTGATAGTAAGGTTCTTGTTGTCAAACACACATTCGGAGAGTCTACCAAAGGTTGTACTCGCTTTCCCCAGGCGGCGATTGATTTCATGATCCAGGGAGCAGTTCGCTGAGATTTTTGACCCCAGATAGATGAAGTCAGATACATTTTTCAAATCCTGATCGTGTACAGTGATGTTACTCGGAATGTCTGTGGTGCTCACTATTCCCGTCTTCTTGATGCTGATTTTGAAGCCAAAATCAGAACAAGCCTGAGCGAAATTGTCCATAATAGCTTGCAGGTCAGCGGCTGACTGAGCACAGAAGGCTGCGTCATCGGCATAAAGGATTTCACACAGCTCGACACGGGAGATCTTGGTCTTCGCTTTCAGCCGGCCTGCAGCGTAGAGGTTGTTTTCAAAACGGGTGTTAATCGTCAGACAAGGGATGTCGGTCAGGGCCTGCTTCAATAACACCGAGAAGTAGATTCCAAAAAGTGTGGGCGCTAGAACGCAGCCCTGCTTAACACCACTGATAACGTTGAATGGTTCTAATGTCATGCCATCGGCCTGTCTGGTGCTCATCATGTCTGAGTGGAGTGATGTTATGAGTTTTAGTAGGCGTAGTGGACAGCCAACTTTCTCCAAGACCTGGAACAAAGCATTTCTGTTCACCAGGTCAAACGCTTTTGTGAGATCTACAAACCCAATGTGAAGTGGTTTCTGTTCTTCTCTGCTTTTCTCCTGAATCTGATGAAAAGTAAAGACCATGTCGACTGTGCCACGTCCAGAACGAAAGCCACATTGAGACTCAGGGTAGACTGTTTCAGCAATGAGCTGTAGGCAGGAGAGCAGCACTCTTGCGAACACCTTGCCAACCACACTTAAGAGTGAAATGCCACGGTAATTGTTGCAGTTTCCACGGTCCCCTTTGTTCTTGTACAGGGTGACGATGTTGGAGTCGCGCATATCTTGTGGTATAGTTCCTTCTCTCCAGCATTTGATCAACAAGCTGTGGAGGTGTGGAATAAGTGCTTCATGCCAAGCCCTCAGTAATTCGGCAGGTATTGCATCTGAGCCAGAGTTTAAAAAACTAAAACGCACACACTTTGTCCAAAAAAAAAAAAAAAAAAAAAAACTCTTATTCCAGGGACAAATTGAACACAATATTAACTTAATTCTTTATACAATATGAATACAAGTAACACACGGTAATAATAAATAAACCAATATAAAGTAAAAATTCACATTTACATGAGAAATAAGACAATGTTATGTCAAACAATACAATAATACTGGAGAGATTACTACCAGGGTAATCTAATCTCCATTTTAAAGCTCTTGAGTCCTAATGACCTGAACAATATAACACCTTAAATATTATAATAGATACAAATATAAAATAAGATACAGTACTGCACAGTAAGAATCTTTTACTGTTGAGGACACTTTACATCCATTTTTAACAGTTTTTCTGAAGGAATATCACCATATTGGCTTTTTCTGGCAGTATACGGCATCTTTCCTGACTTATAGCATGCCCAGCACAGGAGAAAACCCTCTCAGAGGGGGTTGATGAGGCTTGGACACACAAGTACATATTGGACAGGGCAAACAAATTAGGGAGGGTATCCCTCTTACCCCCCCGCACCAGGCCACTGGGTCTTTTCCAGATGGGATGGCTGGCAGACCTTTGTAGATCTCCATTTCTTTCTGGGCCTGCTCTGTGGCTACCTCTCGATATAGCCTCAAATGCAGGTATACCAACCAGCCTACCTATACGTTTCTGACTAAATGCATCGCCATGAAAAAGTAAAAGCCACCATGCCTAAGGACAATCAGGTGTTGCCCAGCCTGCCCGGCCAAGATGGTCCTCGGTGACCTCAACATCCATGGTGACTGTCCTGAATACAGCTCTTCTGCCAGTCTTGCTTCTCCACTTGACAACTTTGGCCTAGTGCAGCACATTGACTTTGTTTCACACAATAAGGGACACACCTGGACCTGATCTGCACCTCAGGTGCGGATCCTACCAACACTGAAGGCACTGTTTCTGGACTGTCCACATCCAGATGTTTGGACAACAAAGATGCTCTAAATTCAGCTCAGTCCTCCTACTCTTCCCACCTCATAAATACAACCCCAATTCTGAAATAGTTAGGACAAAGAGTAAATTGTGAATTAAATCAGAACGCAATGACTTTCAAGTCACACCAGCCAGTACTTTATTCACGATAGAACAGAGATAAAGCAAACTGAGAAATTGTTCAATTTTATCCACAAAATAAGCTAATTTCAAATTTGATTGCTGCTACAGGTCTCAAAACAGTTGGGACAGGGGCCTGTTTACCACGGTGTAGCCCCCCCCCTTCTTTTTAACACACAGCGGAGGCATCTGGGCATTGAGGAGACAAGTTTCTTGAGTTTAGCCATTGGAATTTGATCCCACTCTTGTGTAATACAGGCTTCCAGCTGCTGGAGAGTTTTGGGTCTCCTTTGACAGACTTTTCCTTTAATTTTGCGCCAAATGTTCTCAATCAGTAAAAGATCAGGACTGCAGGCAGGCCAGTTCAGCACATGGACTCTTCTACTACGAAGCCATGCTGTTGTAATAGCTACAGTATGTGGTTTTGCATTGTCCTGCTTAAATACACAAGGCCTTCCCTGGAATACATGTCATCTGGAGGAGAGCATATGTTGTTCTAAAACGTTTATATACCTTTCAGCATTCATGATGCTTTTTAAAACATGCAAGTGTCCCACACCGTATGCACTAATGCATCCTCATACCATCAGAGATGCTGACTTTTGAACTGAACGCTGATAACAGGAGGGGTGGTCTTTCTCCTCTTTAGCCCGGAAGACACGACGCCCATGATTTTTAACAAGAATTTCAAATTTGGACTCCTCTGACTACAGGACACTTTGCCACAGTCCATTTTAAATGAGCCGTGGCCCACAGAACCTGGCGGCGCTTCTGGATCATGCTCAGCAATAGCTTCCTTTTTGCATGATATAGGTGGCATCTGTAGATGGTATGGCGGACTGTGTTTACAGACAGTGGTTTCTTGAAGTATTTCTGGGTCCATTTAGTAACATCAATGACAGAATCATGCCTGTGAGAGATGCAGTGGCGTCTGAGGGCCCGAAGATCATGGACAAGTCTTCGATCTTGTCCCCTATGCACATAAATTTTTCCAGTTTCTCTGAATCTTTTGATGATGTTATGCATTGTCGATGATGAGACCTTCAAAGCTGTTGCAAGCTGAGGTTGAGGAACATTGTTTTTAAAGTATTCCACAATTTTTTTACACAAGCCTTCATGGGTTGGAGAGCCTCTTGCCATCTTTACTTCTGAGAGACTCAGCCTCTGTAAAACATCCCTTTTATAGCCAATCAAGTCACACAACTGATGCCAGTTAAGTTAATTACTTGCTTAATGTTCTTTCAGCTGATTCTCTTATACTGTATATTAATTGCTTTTTCAACCCTTTTTTTGCCTGTGTCCCAACTTTTTGGAGACCTGCTGCAGCCAGAAAATTTGAAATAAGCTCATTTTGTGGATAAAAATGTAAAATGTCTCAGTTTCAACATTTCAAATGTTATCTATGTTCTATTGCAAATAACATATTGGCTCATGATCCAAAAGTCATTACATTCTGATTTTATTCACAATTTACACTTCATCCCAACTATTTTGGAGTTGGTGTTTTAGCAGTGGTAACAACTCACGGGTCCTGTTTTCAACAGTTAACAGGCTCCTCAGACCATCAAACACTATAGCCACACCCACCACTGAACACTGCAACAACTTCTTGCATTTCTTCCAGGACAAAATCGACTCTGTCAACAAAGCAATTCTGATCTCACCACCCATTTTAGTCGAGCTTCCATCTCCTGTTCTCCCAGCCACTGGTCTCTCCACCTTTTCCACCATCGACAAGGCAACTGTGACAGAGTTGGTCAAACACATGAAAAGCACAACCTGCTCTCTTGACCACCTCCCTACATCACTGGTCAAGACCTGCCTGTCTGCCCTGGTACCATCCATCACAGCCATCATCAATAAATCCCTCAGCACTGGGATTGTTCCAGCTGAACTAAAACTTGCAGCTATCACACCACTCCTCAAAAAACAAGGTGCAAACTCAGATAAGCTGAATAACTACAGACCCATTTTGAATCTTCCATCTCTTGCCAAAATCTCCGAACTGGTTGTTTACAGTCAACTTCCACACTATCTAAACACCCAAGATCTACTGGAGCCATTTCAGTCTGGTTTCAGAGCAAGACATAGCACTGAGACTACCCTGATTAGGGTCACAAATGACCCGCCGCTGTCTGCCGACTCTAGAGCAAACAACATCCTCATTCCTCTGGACCTAAGTGCTGCATTTGATACAGTGAACAGCAACATCCTCCTTGACCGTATGGAGAACCTCCTTAGCCTTTCAGGACTGGTGATGCGGTGGTTCCGCTCCAACCTGTCTGACCGCTCCCACTTTGTCACACTTGGGTCTTGTAGGTCAGACAGCATGGGTTCACGCCACAGAGTCCCACAAGACTCTGTCCTTAGGCCACTGCTCTTCTGCATTTCCATGCTTCCACTGGGGCACGTTATAAGGAAATATGGTCTCGGATACAATTTTTATGCTGATGACACCCAGTTGTATATCTCCACCAAGAACAGCACCATCCACCTCACTCCTCATAACCTGCGTACAAGAGATCAAAGCTTGGATGCAACACAGCTTCTTACAGTTGAACTATCGTAAGACGGCGGTCATCCTGATTGGCACTAAGGCCACTCTCAACCAGGTGCCTGACTAACCTCTTCAGATGGACGGCATCAGAGGCCTCCTCTCATAAGGTCTGCAACCAGGGAGTGCCACTTGACAGCCAGCTGTCATTTGAAGCCCATATCAAACACATCACCAAAGTCTCCTTTTTCCATCTGAGGAGCATTGCGCATATCCGTCCCTTCCTCTCCCAAACTGCTGCTGAACACCTCATCCATCCCTTCATTTCATCCCACCTGGACTATTGCAACACCCTCCTGGTGCAAGCTGCGGACAAAACGATCAGTCAATTGCAAAACCTCCAGAATTGCGCAGCTAGGCTCCTGACACACACATCTCCATGTGTTGAATAGTCCCCTGCTATTCAACCTTCACTGGCTCCCAATCCCCCAACGACAGGTGTGGAGTGGCCATCAGGACGACTAGGAAATGGCTGGCAGGTCAATACACTCAAGTGAACTAGCCTGCAGATTGCCCTGCGTGGCCCTGCGAAGTTAATGGTTGGCCCACTGACCAAAACTACCATAAGTCAAGCATGATCCCATGAAAATCTCCAAGACGTCCCTCAAATTCACACCTCTGAAGTCCGATCAATATTTATAACACTTGGTGTCTCTCTACATCTCACTCATGGTTGCTCAAGTGTCAGACTCACTCTCATCAATCCAGCGTACTGATTTTTGTTCAGCCTCCTATGTTGATCTAATTCTTTTTATTCAGACGTTACATAACTTTCATGACCACAAATATAAAATTTACTGTTAAAAAATTTTTTTGTTCAAAAATCAATGAAGAATGGTCAGAGCAAAGCCTCATGGGAAATGGAAACCACATATCACTCATTGATTGTATGGTATCACTGCGTTTATCCAATGAATGTAGGGGGTTGAATGAGCAGCCGTCAGACAGAGAGTAAGCGGGCAGGTTGAAGTAGCGGATTTTTTTACACTCGAAGATGGAAGACAAGAAGAGGAAGGAGAAAGGAGGGGCCGAAAAAGGCCAGAATGAAGAAGAAGTGGATGCTGGAGGAGGTGCATCAAAATGGTCAAATATCAAATATTTATTCCAAAACAACCAGGCGTCAACTAGTGATCCAGGTGAGTTGACAGGAAAACAGCTCAAGCCTTACAAGGTGCGAATAACCATAGCATTACAGCTGAGTTCTTTATAGTTCCCCCTCAGCGGGTGTGGTGTCATCACGGCGGCTACTACAGCCACGTTGCCCCTCACTCTCTTTTTTCTTTCCTCTGGTCAGCTCCAAACCAGTCTGCATCTGCACCGTGATTACGCACCAGAGTGGTTTTCCACACATACAGCTGTCATTTAACTTGTGTCAGAAATTCAACACTCTCAGTACAGATCAGTGGGCGCAGCAATCTACCGGTTGTTATTTTACTGATGCTGAAAAAATTTGATTTTGTCTTTAAAAAAGTATTTCTCAAAGTAAAAAAATAAATAAATAATCTTATATGTTTTTTTTTTCTTGATTGATAAGATTTCGGCAATTTGGCCTATGTTGAATCACATCTAGAGGACATACAATTATAGAAATTGCATGGTTTTGGAGGGGATGGGTTGGGCCAGTTGTGGGCCGGTGCTGTCAGAATTTTCTCGGTGGATTTTGGTGTCCCACTGTAACAACCCACACTGAAAAAATGACACACAATTTTTCAAAGTGCGTTAAAATGTTGGTCCACCTCAACGTATTTTGAAAAAAAGATTTTTTTTCAGTGCATTAAAAACAATCATCCTGACGCCCTTTGAAAAATTTAATTTAACAAAGGTTAATGGCGGTTTTCGCATTTGACATGAATGTTCTTTGTAGACAGCCACAGAGCCCCGTGCATGGAAAAAACGGTCTGACTTCAGGCCTTACGTAACGTTTTTCAATGAAAGCATTTTTCTTAGCAACTTTTTAGCCTTTTTTTTTTTAGCAATTTTAGCTGACTCTCAGGCATTGTATTTTGTTCCCAGATGCCAGGAAAACACATAAGTGACATTTTAATTTCCAAATTTTTCAGTTCGAGGACGCCCAGATCCCGCATCAATATCGACCCCCACATGCAAATCCTGCAATCGCTCCTGCACGCCCATAGGCTAAAGAAAAAATAAATAAATAAAAAATTAGACTAGGCTAACTTTGCCTGATAATCTGATAGTAGGCCCCGTCGCCTAGGCCTATACTGAAATGGCATTGAAAGGCCCCCAACCCCCTCCAGGTCTAGGTGAATGGGGCAAGAGGAACCACTTTTCCTCCATTTTGTAAGAAAGGGTAATCAGTCACATATAGTAAGAAACCGAGACTTTGTTAAGCTATACCATGAACCGTCAAACATCTACTCGCAAACAAATGTAAAAAAGTGAAAATTACGAAAATATGGATATAGACCTAGGGCCTATGTGACCATGTCTGACCCCTCAGGTAAAAGGAACCACCAATTTGGGCAAAAGGGACCAACCAACATTGTCAAAATAATTATATGCACACATTTTACCAAAATTTACGGGAACTATATCTTAGCCTATACTCTTTAATACATCTGTACATGTAGGATTAAAATAAGCAGAACACAAGTGGAGGATTTCGCAGATTGGCTTAGCCTTTGGGGGAGGCTGAAAATGGACTATAAGACAAGATCAGCTGATGTCTGAAACAAGGGACATCCAAACAAGGGACTACTAGCGTTTATCAGTTGTTGCATTTACAGTAAACCTCTTTTCTTTAAATCACATTCTCATAGGCCCAGTACTATAGCATCTATTGCACTGATTCAGTGGTTCTTTTTGCCCGTACGAAATCAATGACAAATTCCCATCAGTCATTGATCAGAAGTTGGACTGCAAATTTTCCATCACCCAAAGAGAGAGGGCGCTGATGGTAGGTCTAGATCTATAGCCATGCAATCACATCTAGTTGGGCTTTTCAAGGAAAAATGCCTAGAATGTATAGACCCCCTATCATGCCCTGCAATCACGGAACCTGATTAAGTCACTGGACTGAATGCCGTTCTATAAGCATCGATACTTTATAGCTAACGTCTATGACATTTTGTACTCAGCGCCATCTATAAAGATGGCACTGGACGTAATCTACTAGGTGGCGCTCGCGTATAACAATTCATTTTTACTCCCATTTTCGCTCACGCACACGTTGCTGTCTACAGCAAGACCAGTCTACAGATGAAAAGATTGAGCTAGCGTAAGTAAAACATATTTTATTGATAGACCTGGTTTATTTATAGTAACGGATTATAGGGCTGTGTGTGTGTGTTGCAGTAGACCCTGTGCAGGTGACGTCATTTGGAGAGTAGACTAACTTTGTTTAGGGCAGGCCTACTCTAAGTCAAAGACGCAAATGCCAGTAAACCGGCGTGAAATGTCTACCGGCCGCCAATGGTATTCTATGGCCTAGGCCTACTAGGTCCTACCCATGAACATTGCCATGCTTTCAGCTCCAAATGCCCTCCAAATGACGTCACTGCACATAGGACCAGTCTATCCAGGTTTTAGGCAAATGTTTCTTATGCACTGTAGGACCCTGACAGGGTTTCATACGGGGGGGATGGCGGGAATAAATCCCCAGCACAACTTGGACAAGGGGGGTATATCCCCCGATCAACATGCAGAGCAGCTTTTTTAAATAGCAATTTTTCCCCTGCCCAGGCCCGCCTACAGCAGGCATGGATTACCCCCCCCGCCCCATCAATTAGGCCTATTTACTGGCGGAAACCCTGCCTGCCCCAACTGCATGGGACTCGTGTCATAGCCTAATCTATGGCTGGATCCAGGCGCGGGGGGTGGGGTTCTAGGCTGAGAAATCGCCAAAAATAGAAAAGAATGGACGAAATAACGAAAAAACGGGCAATAATAACGGGTCTACATACAACCAGTCCTCAACACTCACCGTGGCCAGGTGATAATGGGTTGACACGGGTGCACACACACAACTAGCACTGGCTGGGAGGCAAAATGAGGTGTGCGCGCTGAAAAATTATGATTAATAAGACACGAAAACCACGGATTTCCTAAGATATGCACCGATTCTCCACGATTCTTCACCAGACAATTTTTTGTCTACGACAGGACAAAACAGGTGTTCTCACACGTTACGATTTCCTATGACACGATAAGAAAAATTGTGACAAGATAAAAATTTTCAACATGTTGAAAACCCCATGACCTTCAAGACAGATTTGTGTCGTGTACAGTCGTGTTGTCCAACCTCTCACACATTACGATAACCACTGACAATACAAGAAAATTTTGTCGTGTCTCACATATTCCTGTTGTGTCCTTCGAAAATCATGTAGTGTGAGGCAGGCCAAACCTAGACCGAGATGACTGCAATCACGACCACAACGAGCCCAATTAGGACTGCAACCATAGATTACGATGGACCCGAAAACGACTACCCAGTGCGACGAGCAGCACGACCCCTGATCCCGACGGAAATGTCACAACATGTATGATCCGGTAATTTTGAGGTTATTTTCCATCCGCACATTTTGCCTTGAATCGAATGGTGCTAATTTCTGCCAATTTTTCGACTAAAACACCTTGTTATCCCATGAATGGACGCAACCGAGCTTGAATTTTTATCTTTAAAAATGATAATATAGCCGTTCATGACACGAAATGGGTAAAGCCAGTGCCACAAGCGAAATGAAATATTTTCTCGATGTACCTCCTTAACGCACTTTGAATTTTTTTTTTAAGTGCATTGAGGTGGTCAGACTTTTTAAAGCACATTGAAAAGATTTTTTAAAGTGCGTTGAGGTGGACCAACATTTTAACACACTTTGAAAAATTTTTTCAAAGCACGTTGAGTTGGTCCCAAATGTTAATGCACTTTGAAAAAATTTTTCAAAGTGTGTAATTTTTTCAAAGTGGGTTGTTACATCCCACTCCGCTCCCTGGCCAACAAATTAACTTCAGAGTCCTGGTTCTCACGTACCAAGCCATGCATGCAAGCGGTCCATCCTACCTGTCACAGCTTATCACTGTTTCCCACCCTACACGCTCCCTCTGCTCCTCCAGCTCCATCTCCTTTCAGCAGCCCCATTACAAGCTGGCGACCATAGGGAGTCGGGCATTCAGCTGCGCGGCTCCAGAACTCTGGAACAAACTTCCACCATCAGTCAGGGAGGGTGATTCTATCACCTCTTTCAAGTCCCTCTAAAAACCCATCTCTTCAGACTGGAATATAATGACTTCTGCTGAGCACTGAAGCCTTCGAGAACATTCCAGGCTAATGGACATCTTTTAATTTTATTTTTAAATCTTAATATCTTTTTAATATTTTTTCTTTTTTATCTGATCTTATTCTTCTATGTCCAGCGCATTGGGTTCTTGAAATGCGCTATATAAGTTTGATCTATTATTATTATTATTATGCAAGTTGGCTATAAACCATTACAGTTATTAGCAGACACTCTTAAAAGCATGAGGAGCTCGCATTTGAGGAGTTCCTGTGGCTTTGTCTCGTCAATGTCACAGTAATTAGACTTAAAAATTCATCTATCCATCTCAAATTTGACATCGATTCTTAAGCATGTATAAGTTACTCCCACATGCGCTCCGTTCTGGTCATAAATTACAAGGTCCGCAAATATGAGGTTTGTGACATTTACTGTTGTTTCTTTCTTAACGTTAATCGTTTTGTTGTGCCTGTAGAAAGTGATACATCTGCATTGTAAATTTGGTCTAAAAATGAAATTGAACTTGATTTTTATGCAGATTTTATTTTATGTGGTGCTTTATATGTTGCCAAGAATTTTATTATAAATTCAATTTACATCTTTTTATTTCTAATTATATTTGCCTATTATATTCTGTACTATTTGAAGTTTTATAAGAAATATTGACTCAATACTCAGTAGACTCACCATTCATGGTAACTGGTTACCCCACCCCACCCGAAGGGTGAGAGCAAGGGGTATTGTTTTTGGTTCAGTTTGTTTCTGTGTTTGTGCGTTTGTTTCTGTGTTTGTGTGTTTGTTTGTTAACACTCTAGCAGGAAAACTAAAAGGCATATTCACCACAAATTCAGTTTAGGGATTGCCACTCACCCAGAATAGATCTCTGTTGAATTTCGTACAAGTAGGTGAAAGTATGTGCATGGAACCACTTGTTATATTACTGTTATGCAATGAACAAATCAAACTTATGAAAATACACACTTTGACTGATACCCTTTACATTATTTCAGAGTTATTGATTATTGCATAAATACACTGTGTCCCAAAAGTTCATGCACCTCAATGGGCAACATGCTCGTCTCCAAAATGGGTTGCACCTGGTCAGCCAGGTGTTGTGAGGTTGTTTAATTAGTTCATCTGTTTGCGAGAGGCCTATAAATTTCTTGGTTGATGAAGGAACCAAGTTAGAATTGTCACTGAGAGAACCTTTTTGGTAGTGCTGCCACGATGGCCAAACAAAAACCTGGAAAGCTGCTCTTTCAGAGCCTCAGATCGGTGCTCAAGCCATTGCCTTCTGCAGGGCAGGGGAAAACTTGCACGGAGCAGCTCAGGACCTTGGCAGAGCATACGATGGATGAAGAAGTGGTGGCAGAGAGTTGTGACTCCCTTGAAGACGAGCCTCATGCAGGTCGCCCCTCATTCCTGAGTTCCAGGGCCAAGGACCTCATTCGAAAAGCCAAGGGAAAGAGACACCAATCCTGCTGCAGACTCAGTTGAAGACTAGAGAATCTTGCAGAAGCAGTCTCTAAGAGGACCATCCATCGTTTTCTGACTGAGAAAATGGGACTGAGAGCATACAAAAGACAGTTGGTTCCGAGCCTTACCAAACTGCAAAAGGAGAAGCGGCTGGCTTTTACAAAGAAGTATGTCACAATGACCCCAAGATACTGGGAAAACTGGGTTTTCTCTGATGAGTGTCCACTCTACTTATTTCCAACTCCCAACAGCCAAAACGACCTACACCGACGATGGAAAGAAAGTGCCACATTCTGAACAAGTCAAGTTCAGCGCCCATTGCATGGCCTGGGGGGCAATGTCATATTCAGGGCTGTTGGAGTTGCATGTTGTACCCCAGGGCACCATCGTCAATACTGAGTATTATGTCAAGAACATTCTCCAGCCAGTGCTACTTCCCTTCCTCACCAGAAAAAAGAAATCAGGCCCTGTCACTGCTAGGAAGATGTTCAACTGGCGTGTGGAAATGGTCTTAGGCAGGATGGTGCCCACACACATACTGCTCGTTCAACTCAGCAGTGGTGATCTGAGCAGCTTCCTGGCTTTCTGCGCAAAGAGGAATGGCCAACTATTTCCCTAGACCTCAACCCGATCGAGAACTCCAGGGGTATCCTGAACAGTCGGGTCTTCCACAGCCCACCCCTTGCCACCATGAAGCAGCTCAATGCGAGGGCTGTGCAGGAGTGGGGCAACTTTGAGCCTTCCGTTCTAAACATCTTGGTGCATTCTATGCCCCACAGGCTGAGGGCAGTAATGAAGATGCAGGGGGGATACACTGGCTTTTGAATAAATGCATTCTGTTGAATACTCACAATCTGAGTTGACTTTTTCTGTGGTGCATGAACTTTTGGGGCATGGTGTACTATTGCATTTGCAAGGAATCTTTTAAAATAACCCCACCCCCCCACCCACAACTAGAACCCCCATCAAAGCCTGGATGCAGACATGTTACCGAAATGTTGTCAGTACCAAGTCATAAAAGCTGTAGTACTACCACCACTAACTACAGGCAAATTAACAAGTGTTGTCAGAAGACAACACAGCTCGCCGGTAAACTTTAATCTTGCTGTCCACGGACACCGATGCCGACACAGAGGGTATGGCAATAGCTCTCCAAGGAAAGCCGTCCCGGTGAGCTAAAAAGTAACATCCTGCATGACCAGCGGATGACATCAACAAGCTTGCTTTCTGCATTAGGGAGAGGATGCATGCTATTGTACATGGATCTAATTCTAATAACTGATAATCAGAAGTAACAACACATAAGCGACAAAAATTTCTAAAAGAATATTTTCAGTAACTCCACATTAGCAAACTGACAATTATGCCCAAAAAAAGTAAAATTCACCACTTCTTTTTTTTTTTTTTTTGCCAGAATTTCACATCACAAAAGGAAAAGAAACCTAGGCTCCAAGACACCAGAAAGTACCACAGGGCTTCATATTTTCAAAAATTTCTCTGGGTGAATCTCCCTCAAACCCCCCGGAGGACTTCACATCATCAGCACTGGCATGCTCGCCACCAGCCATAGCTGCCTACTCTATTCTGCCGGCTGCCTACACTAAAACCTTTTGAAAACTCGGAATAGTAGTAAAAATCTATTTTACCCACTGATTCTTCACTTCGTCTTCCTTTAGAAGGCCAAACAAAGGGTATTAGCCTGAGCACTGAATAATACAGCATCTTCTCAAAATGGCCTTACGCAATAGGCCCCTTATCTACATAGCTTTGTTGGAAGGCATGACAAACTAGTCGGTAATCGAGCAATATGCAAATGAAGACTACAACAGAAAAATTATCAGTCACACTTTCACGTGGTGGAGAAATGATGAATGTTTTGAATTTTTAAATCTTCGAAACAAAGCACTGAAAAAATGACAAAAAAAAAACCAAAATCTCTAAAATATTATTACAATATATAATATTCATATATATTATTAAAAATATTATAACAATATATAAAATTTACAAAAATGCAAAATTTGGACTCTGATAATTTTTCCTTTGTGGTCTTCAAATGTTTTACATTATGATGCAGCCACAATACAGAAAAGGCTGGATGACAATTGAGGCGTTTCAATCAGTTCAGGGGCAGTTTTCTGTCAGGGAGAGTCATTACCTTGACATGGACTTATGGCTTAGCAACTTTGCAGACGTTTTGCATACATTAAAAAAAAAACTACATAAAGCATTAGAGGGAATGGAAAAACCCAAAAAACAAAATATGAACACTTAAATACAATGTAATAATCAAAATTTCCGCCATTTTTAGGTTGAGAGTCTTACCAAGCGACTGTTGCTGTCTTGTGTTCCGACAATCTTTGGCTTTGCTTGGAGAAGTTGACAAGTCTAATTTAGAGCTGGGTTCTGATGAACTACCTTCCGAAGTCTTTCCATGGCATCCAGAAATATTCTCCACATTCTTCAACATCTAAACATAAATGATTTTATTCATTAGCTATTTCATAAAAACCAAGAGTTTGAAGAACTGGTGGACAGAATCCAGAACATTTTGTTTCTAGTCAGTTGGTTAGCAAACTAACGGGATCTATAATTCACTCCATGAGTCCAGATGTATTACGCAATGACAAAAATTGTGCTTTTATTTATTCAATTTAAAACTGATTTCAGCGGGCCCCTAGTAGAGACGAGTCTTCTTTTTGGCAGGGCCATCCATGCTTGACAATCAGTTAATAAATGCAATTAGTTCCCTAAATATTTGGACAGACACACAATTTTCATTGTATTTGGTTTGGACAATTACAATCATTCTAAGAGCCTGTCTGTCGGGGGGCCCACAAAAATATTAGAAAATTAGGTAATTCTTTTCAGAGCCAAATCATTAACCCATAGTGTAGATTTTTTATTTTCCTCTTCCTGGAGAAAAAAAATCCTGGGAGCCTCTATTAATGAGCCTCTCTGTTAATGAGGAGCAGCAGGATTGTCATCACCGTGTGTCATAAATCTGGCTTCCAAAATATGAAAAGAAAGAGAGGAGAGAGAGAATAAAGGGCAAAAATATGTCACCCAGGAGGGTTTAGTCCGTGAGTGAAGGAAATTAATTTGTTTTGCAGGGTTCTGCCCAGGATGCTAGGAGTACTGGATGGAAAATTTATGCTGTCTCCTAACCTGACAGTCCGCCTTCCACGAGCGATGAAGCATAATACAAATTATTAATGAATTATTTTGTCAATCATTCTCCAACCCAAATTTGTTTTGCTTTCTACCTGCAGCTATATTACCGCTTAAAATACAGAGAACGAGGCCGAGGGGAGCTGAATAGCGGCGGATGGGAAGAAGTGAGGACCGGTTGTAGATCTCATTAGCCAAGTCATGATCACTTTAGGCACCAAGAATCCAACTCAGCACTGACTCTCCTTACAGCTGAAACACACCTATGGGCCAGGTCACACAGTAACAGAGTTACAAATTTGATAGTTTTGGAGCTATGATACAAAATACAAGTAAGATAGAGTTACAATTTAAATGGTTTCGTGTCAGTCTTCCCAAGTACTTCAAACAACAAAATAGCTAATTTTGTTTGCTTGATTTATTATAGATGAAAACGGCAAAAAACCAGTTGGTAACAGAGTTAGAAATTTGTAATTGTAACATGAATGTACAGTATCCACTGGAACACCGCAGAACTAGTCAGGGCATTGATGATTGTTAAGATGACCAGCGCAGACGATTCCAGAGAACTGGCCGTGCCGGTGCGTGGGTCGAAAATGAAAGTTCGCTACTCTGACAATTGTGTGTGTGGGGGGGGAGCATATTTAGGGTCATTTACAATTTCATTATAGCAGTTTTATTGGACACTGCATGATTCATTTTAACTGATCTTTGAAAAAAGAAAACGGGAAAAGCACTGGTGGGCTTACTGGTGGTCGGGGATTCAGCGCCCCGTCCAGCATCGGCATAACCCCTAGTTTTGACAATTGTTTCTTTCGCTCTGAGGTGGCGTGCATTGCCAGAGATGCTGAAATAATTTGTCTGCGTGTGCGAGATGATTTTTATTAATATCTTTGAGAGATTTCATCATACAAGCACGACAAAAATATTGTCAGAAACCTTAGAACTCATACATACACAGCGGGGTTAGCTCACTCGGTTAAGGCGCTGCATTTGCAGAGCAGTAGTGACTACTACGGCGCGGGTTCGATCCCCAGTTGTACCAACCAGCAGTGGTCGGCAGCTTTTTCAGAACAGCGCACGATTGGCTAAAGCACTGTGGGAATGCAAATTGGGAAGGGACTGCTGGGAAGAAATTAAAAAAAAAATTATTGCCTTATTTGTTGCTCAAGTGCCTCCTGTTGGCCAGCCGGGCGCTTGTCAGTGAGATTCTAAGCTTGCTCATGTTCGGCTATCCTTCGCCCTCATCCAGAACTTGCGATAGTTTCAACTAAAGAGTGTAAAGATGCAAGGCCTGACAGGCGCATGCTTCGGAGGAGAGCCGCAAGCTGTCTCTTTCTCCTGAGCTGGCAACAGGGGGTTACATACAAGCAGGCCTTGTACACAGTTCTCGGATAGGGCATTCCGGATTCTGGTGGGAATGGAGATGCCAAAAAAAAAAAACAAACTAATTCATACTTTCCAACATGCCTATTGACAAATTACACAAGATTTAAATAATTGCATGAACAAGGTAAAACATCAAACATAGAGAAATAAAGGATCTTACATGAGTGGTTGTTTTATATGATGTCTGTCTTATATTCAACTCAGTCAGTTACTAAGTTGCAGACATTCGTGTTTGAACCAGCAACGGTTTCTAAATTCAGAGTCAACCAAGTAGCTGGCTAACATTAGCTCACTAGCTAATAAACTAATGTACATATTGGTAATGGAAACGTACTGTGTGCACGCGACCAAGCTAGCAATGTAATGTTAACTTAGTTATAAGGGTATCACGTAGCTAGCTCGCTACTGCACTAAGCTATACTGATATAAACATCACACTTGGTATTCAGTTTGGCTAAATATGAACAGCTAATATCAAAATTAAGTAGTGAGCTGGGATGAATGAAAACTACAACATTTATGTGATAAATTATAAGCAGAAACTGAACATGCTGCACATACATTAACATACACACACAAACTGACATTATGTTTGTGTGTGTATGTCAATGTATGTGCAGCATGTTTGGTTTTTATTTATAATTTATCACAGAAAATTCTGAGCGTTTACATTTCACCGTCTTTTCGCCAACATTTAATAAATTCAAAATTTTAGCTAATTTATCATGCCAAATCAGTTGTCCCTGCTACCCCTTGGTGTCATTTCCCATAGATGCGGCGCAGAGTCACCTTCAGGCTCAGCAGTCCCCTGTCCCCATAACCCATGCCCAAAATGAACCTGCCCTATTCCCAGCTAAAGAAGGTGAGCAGCATTGTGTTGACATGTCAGCTGGCATCACTGCTGGGGTCCTTGGCAGTTTCTTTATTTTATTATTATTAATTTAAAGTATGAAAAATTATCAAATTCTTTCCAGTGACAAGCACAAAACCCAAAACCAGTGAAGTTGGCACGTTGTGTAAATCGTAAATAAAAACAGAATACAATGATTTGCAAATCCTTTTCAACTTATATTCAATTGAATACACTGCAAAGACAAGTTACTTAATGTTCGAACAGGTAAACTTTGTAATTTTTTGCAAATATTAGCTCATTTGGAATTTGATGCCTGCAACGTGTTTCAAAAAAGCTGGCACAAGTGGCAAAAAAGACAGAGAGTTGAGGAATGCTCATCAAACACTTATTTGGAACATCCCACAGGTGAACGGGCTAATTGGGAACAGGTGAGTGCTATGATTGGGT
Source organism: Gymnothorax reevesii (assembly GCA_029721435.1). Classification (NCBI taxonomy): domain Eukaryota; kingdom Metazoa; phylum Chordata; class Actinopteri; order Anguilliformes; family Muraenidae; genus Gymnothorax; species Gymnothorax reevesii. Next base: position 66,943,790 of record CM056578.1, on the reverse strand, counting down.
ATAAAAGCAGCTTCCCTGAAATGCTCAGTCATTCACAAACAAGGATGGAGAGGGTCACCACTTAGTGAACAAATACGTGAGCTGATTGTCGAACAGTTTAAAAACAACATTCCTCAACGAGCTATTGCAAGAAATTTAGCGACAAGTGAAATTTTGCACGTAAACGATAAGGCCAAAAACCAACATTGAATGCCTGTGACCTTCGATCCCTCAGGCGGTACTTCATCAAAAACCAACATCAGTGTGTAAAGGACATCACCACATGGGCTCAGGAACGCTTCAGAAAACCACGCAGTTCCTCGCTACATCTGCAAGTGCAAGTTAAAACTCTACAATGCAAAGCGAAAGCCATTTATCAACAGCACCCAGAAACGCCGCTGGCTTCGCTGGGCCCAAGCTCATCTAAGATGGACTGATGCAAAGTGGAAAGGTGTTCTGTGGTCTGACAAGTCCACATTTCAAATTGTCTTTGGGAACTGTGGACGTCGTGTCCTCCGGACCAAAGAGGAAAAGAACCATCCCGACTGTTATAGGCGCTAACTTCAAAAGCCATCAGTGATGGTATGGGGGTGTATTAGTGCCCAAGGCATGGGCAACTTACAGATATGTGAAGGCATTATTAATGCTGCAAGGTACATACAGGTTTTGGAGTAACATATGTTGCCATCCAAGCAACATCATATCATGGACGCCCCTGCTTATTTCAGCAAGATAATGCCAAGCCACGCTCTGCACGTGTTACAACAGCATGGCTCCGTAATAAAAGAGTGCGGGTACTAGACTGGCCTGCCTGTAGTCCAGACCTGTCTCCCATTGAAAATGTGTGGCGCATTATGAAGCGTAAAATACAACAACGGAGACCCCGGATTGTTGAACAACTTAAGCTGTACATCAAGCAAGAATGGGAAAGAGTTCCACCTGAAAAGCTTCAAAAATTGGTCTCCTCAGTTCCCAAACTTTTACTGAGTGTTGTTAAAAGGAAAGGCGATGTAACACAGTGGTAAAAAGGCCCCTATGCCAACTTTTTTGCAATGTGTTGCTGCCTTTAAATTCTAAGTTAATGATTATTTGCAAAAAAAAAAGTCTTTGCAGTGTATTCAATTGAATAGAAGTTGAAAAGGATTTGCAAATCATTGTATTCTGTTTTTATCTATGATTTACATAACGTGCCAACTTCACTGGTTTTGGGTTTTGTATGTAAATTGTTTAATTTCCACATATTAATTATTTATCGAAACAAAAACAGCCAATTGTCTGTACCAGTTGCTGTTTGAAGCACTGAGTGACTGTCAGATTGACAGCAAAATTTAAACAAGAGTTGTCAGAAAGACAGCAAAGCTCGCCGGGGCAATTTTAAAGTTTTTCTGCACGCAAACAGACGCGGACGCAGACGCCGGGGGTACGACAATAGCTCTCTGGACGACATTCGTCCCGGCGAGCTAAAAATGATACTGTAACTAGACCCATGACTGCATGAATGTAGCCCCCGAAAACCTGCTTCTCCAGCCTGTACTGCGTCCACAAGGAAATTTCTATGTTTCAGCACAAATCTGCACATTATTGGGCCAATACTGTCAGTGTGGCAACCAAATTCAATAGGTGTCATACCTTAAGTATAATAACTCATGTCCCAACCAAATATGAAAGTAATCGGTCAAAAATTACAGCCTGTACAGCGTCCACAAGGATGTGTCTACGGACGTGGACATGGCAGCAGCGGAAACAACCAGCATGAATCCATAGTAGCTGCCCGACTTCGTCCGGGTGTTACAATAATCTTCACAGCTCACAGTTTTTCACAGCTCACTGTCAGTAAATATTAGTAATATTGGACCACAAGTGCGTTACAAACCAGCTTAAGTTGAGTAATGAAAAACTTTGAATGGGCCAATAGAGTTTTGGAGGTTTGGTTACAGCAGGGCCTCAAAAATAATTGGACAAATTGACATACTCAATAATTAAACTGTCATTTTTGACAGTTTGACTTGGTAGGAAATCACACATTGACTGTCTGAAGCCTGGAACCCATAGACATCACCAGACGCTCTTCCCTGGGGATGCTCTGCCCGGCCTTCACTGCAGCTGTCATCAGGCCCTGCCTTGTTATTAGGGTGTTTTGCCTTCAGCCAGTGAAATACATGCTCAACTGAATTCACGCAGTGTTCCGAAAGCTCCAGCGGCCAGTGAATTTGCCCATAACTCAGTCACCATCTGTTGGTTACTTTCCCAATTAATTGAACAGACCGTTCATTGGCATTTAAATTTTCACAAACTTTAACTTACAGTATCATACCCAACACCATAAACTTGTGATTTATATTCACACCCTTTTTTTAAAGGCCAGAGATTGTTTTTTTTTTTTTCAGAGTTGGAAGAGTAACTCCTTATATGTCTTTCATGGGATTTTCATGCCTGCATATGTTATTTACTGCACTTAATTCAGTAACGCTGTTCTGAATGAGACTGCTTAAATTTTGAAGAATGGCAGTAAATGTAAAAAATGACGAATGAAGCCTAAATTTTGATTTTTTTTTAGGCCCAAATACTGCCTATAAAACACTGAAAATGGTATTTCCAAGACCCTAAATTTCTAAATTTACAGATCTCCAGATCTCTTATTTTCTGTTTGGGCCATCTCGTTCTAAACTTATTGAGAGTCCTGTGTTGAGAACAGTAAAAGCAGAAACAAGTCCATCTTGCAATAAATCCAATTGCTTTTACAAATGCCTACTTTTTCCTGAGTACAGGCTTTTGTTTCTTCTTTTCATATGATTTCACCCAAAGGCCTCCATCTTACACCCAGCCAAGCCATAATGCAAGTATCTTTGCTACTTTACAACAATGCAGATGCCATTTCCCCGTCCAGCATCCACGCTGCGTAAAAAGCTAATGCATTTGCGTCAAATTGAGATCCCATAGGCACGCTGGTCTTAAAATGAGGTGTGGTCAGGCGGTCTGCTGGCCTGTTGCAATCATGAAGTAGCATAAAGCTGCTGTTTGTTGTTGAAGGCACTGCGTTTCAACTCAGAATTAGGCTGTCTTTATGAAAAGCCTGTGGATATAGCACCCTGCCACAGACCTGGCTGTAGTTTTATTCCTACTGACTTAGCTAACTTCAGGATCGCAGGCATTGGCTGATCGCTCGAAGTGATCAGAATATAGCATGCCGGTTTTTTTGGGCTCCCAGTCTTGAAGACTTACCCACTGTATCCATACTCTATGTCTTTTTGTCTGTTGAAAAACTAAAAAACTTTTTCCAGACCATTAGTCAATTTAAAATCCCACAACAGAGCAACAAGGCATAATTAAACGCTTCGTTCCCAGAGTGGAACACTTGAGAGACTAACAAACGGCAACACAGTTTGCTTGCTGTCAAAGGTCACGATTTTCGTTAACAGATAACGATACCGACTTTATAAATTGAGTGAATGAGCGCTGCAGTCTAGAATCTGAACACTGGATGTCACTGTTTCCCCCCATTTTACACACTGGTCCTTAAAAGCTCTGAAGGCTCAACAATCAAGCACAATATGAATGCACTCACTCTCTGAGAGAAATCCAAAGGAATCAATTGGCTGGCCTCTTGGAGAGGTGATTCTTGCTCTTGGTCTCTGCCTGAGACATTCTCTGGAAAGCTGGTTGCAGTACAGAGTGTGCTGAAAGAGGCAGTTGTTGAAAGCACTTGCTTTGATGCAGATGAGACCTCAGACTCCTCAGGGCTCACCACTTTGACCATGGAAGGTTTTGCCGACACCTGCAGTTCATCCACAATCTGAAAGACCATTTCCAGATTGACATCATTCGTCGTGATGTCTTCATTTCCATTGCTCGGCCAGTCCTGGTTACCAGGGTGGAAGAACCCTGCTGGGTAATTTGCCTACAACATTATTAAAATAATATAGAAATTATAGGTATATATATTAAACTAATATAGAAATCCATGAAGCACTTTATATAAGCAGCAACCGACATAAAAATGACTTGCATGAACCAGCGATGCCATTTGCAACAGAAATTTACCTTCATTTTTATTTTTTCAATTGCCTTAGCCATACCAAAAACATTTTACTTTATCATGCATCAATTCTCAAATGGGAAGTGAATACCTATGTAGTTTTACTCCAAAATAGAGCAACACCTCCTCTGAAATAACTGCATTTGAAAGAGTTTTTCTTTGCTTGACAGGGCGGGGCCCAGTTAATATTCACTCACCTGACAATAGTTAAATTGTGAGACAGACGAAGGAGGCTGGCGGACACAAGCTGTCATATTTGGATTTACTGACCCAGATGGGAAGCATTGACTCACTGTAATAAAGAAAACAGGCAGTTGTGCACAATGAATGAAAATATAAAAACTAGGCTTATGCCGTCAGAGGCGACGGCTGGGGGTATATCCCCGAACGCCCCCAATCCACCAATTCCCCAATCCTTGAATAGACCTTGAATAGACTTTCATTTGAACTTAATTTCAGGTCAATCGGACAAATGGTTCTGAAGATATGGCCAAAATGGTAATTTTCCATCACAAAGCGCCACCTGGTGGCAAAATACTGTACCATACAGGTATGATGTCATCATGTGACACGTTGTGAGGTCATGACCTTGCAGTTGCACATAGTTTCATGTCAATCGAACAAATAGTTCCAAAGATATGGCAAAAATGGTGAATTTTGTGTGACAAAGCTCCACCTTGTGTCAAAAACAGTTTTGTGTCAAAAACCAAACAGTTATAATGTCATCATGGGACACATCCTCAAGTCATAACCTTTCATTTGCACTTGATTTGAAGTCAATCGAACAAATATTTCCAGAGATATGATAAAAACAGTGATTTTTTTCTGTTTTTGGCCCCTGGTGGCCAATCTAGAAATTGTAAATTGTCCAAAATCAAATCACTTCTTCCTCTTTATGATACTTACTTATATGCAAAATATGGAATTTCTCATTGAAATTTTACTGAAGTTATCGCGTTAACACATAAATCAGTTTTAGGCCCCTGGTGGCCAATCTAGAAATCGTAAATTGTCCAAAATCGAATCAGTTTTTCCTCTTTATGATACTTGCCCATTTGCAAAACTTGAAATTTCTAATTGAAATATTACTGAAGTTATCGCGTTAACACGTAGTGCGGCGGCGGTCGAACCAAAAACATAATATCCCCGGAACGCCGTACAGACATCTTACATCACTACATTTTTATTTGATTTTATGCTATCCCCAATAAAACATCCTAATTATTTCATGGTATTTTCATAGCACGCACAGTATAACTATATTATTACTATAGTTTGCTTAGCATTATAAGATTAATACTAAAGCCGTAATACTAACTATTGTATTACTACAGCCTTTAAGAGTATAACGATAATATTACTACACTATCCTTTTACTACAGTATTACTACAGTTTGCATAGTATAACTAGAATAATACTACAGCCATCACATTACGACTACGGTATGACTACTGCTTTTGAGTGCATGATCATATTACTGTACAGCTGTGCTCAATAGTTCACATACCCTGGCAGAATTTGTAAATTGGGTAACATTTTTTTAAGAAAATGTGAATTCCCTGACCCACCCAAAGGGTCAGGGAAGGGGTATCGTTTTCGGTTCGGTTTGTTTCTGTGTTTGTTTGTTTGCTAACATTCTAGCGGCAAAACTAATGAGCACATTCACCCCAAATTCGGTATAGGGATTGCCACTGACCCAGAATAGATCCCTATTGAATTTCGTACATTAGTTGAAAGTATGCGCGAAGGGCAGGGTTTGTTGTGCCTGGCACCACTTGTTTCTTATTGGATTCATATCCAACTGTAGGTCATGTAGAATGGCACAATCATCAAATAAAACATGGTACTAAAGGAAAATTTTATTAATTTTTTTGGTTTAACCTTTATTTATACAATGGAACCCATTGAGACCTCATTTGCGATGGTACCCATTAACACAAAACATAATACAGTATCATAGAAAGAAGAACAATATACAATAAAAATTATCATACAGAAGTGCATACATGTAACTGAGAAAAAAGTTACAGAAATATTATTCAAAACATACACAGTCCCCAACTTCTAAATCCTTAATCACTTTTTTTTGAAATTCACTAATGAAATTAACTTATCCAGAAAAAAATGAAATGAACCCCGTTCAAAAGCGTGAATACCCTTAGTTTTTAATACTGTGCATTTTCCCCTTTAGCATCAATAACAGCATGAAGTCTTTTGTGTTCGTCGTCAATGAGGCCCCTCATTCTTTCCAGTGGGATAGCTGCCCATTCTTCCTTGCAAAATGCCTCCAGCTCCTTTAAATTCTTTTGTGCTCCTGCATGAACTGCATGTTTCTCCCCAAAGCTGCTTGATGATATTGAGGATAGGAGACAGTGATGGCCACTCCAGAACCTTCACCTTCCTCTTCTGTAACCACTGGAGGGTCAACTTGGCCTCGTGCTTAGGAAAACTGTCATGCTGGAAAGTCCAAGAATACCCCATGCACAGCTTTCGTGCTGAAGAATGCAAATTGTCTGCCATTATTTTCAGATAGCACGCTGCATTCATCTCGCCATCAATTTTCATGAGATTCCCTGTGCCTTTAGAGCTCACACACCCTCAAAACATCAGAGAGCCACCACCATGTTTCACAGTGCGAATGGTGTTGACTGCTCTACAAACATAGCGTTTATGGTTGTGAGTAGGGATGGTAAGTTAATTGATCATCAACGAATTGGTTGTTCAGACTTTGCTGGATCACGAGGTTTAATCAATCAATCAAAATACGTATCTGAAATAAATAGCAGGAGTCTCCTATTACATTGCAGCAGCTGTCAGAGGACGGTTTCAATAAGCCGCTAACAGAGGGCGTAGAAAATGCGTAATATTTTGCTATGAAAAAAGCTTTAGTGGAAAAAATGCATTCGGTATAGTTTTTTTATAAGTAGAGTTTTCTTCCTTTTTTTTTTTTAAACTAGGATTAATCAACGAATTGATCAGTAATTATACCAATGACTGATTTAGGAAGGTGCTTGGAATTTGCATCCCTAGTTGTGACCATAAAGTTCTACTTTGGTTTCATCACTCCCAATGACAGTATTCCAGAAGTCGTGAGGTGTGTCAAGGTGTTGTCTGGCATATTTGAGGGGGGATTTTTTATAGATTGGCACAATAAGGGCTTGCTTCTAGCAACTCAACTATGCAAGTCATTGTTGTTCAAGTACCTCCTTATTGTGCTCCTTGAAACAAGCACAGAACTTTTTCCAGAGTATCCTGCATTTCTGTTGAGGTAGCTAGTGGATTTTGTCTTTGAGTCCCGAACAATTCTCCTGGCGTTTGGGCCGAAATCTTTCTTGGCCTACCTGACCTTGGCTTGGAATCAACATATCCACTAATTTTCAACCTCTCAAATCTCAGACAGTACTGAACTGTACTGACTGGCATTTTCAAGTCTTTGATATGTTTTTACATCCTTTCCCATCGTTAAAAAGTTGAACTACCTTGTTACAAAGGTCCTTAGACTGTTCTTTTCCACTGCCCATGGCTCAGTGTCGAGCCAGATCAGTGCATCCACTCGGAAGCCAATAAATTCTATACCTATACCGACACTAGTTTAAATTTAAAAAGCCTCAGCTGTAGAACCCCTCATAGCCATTTCAACCTGAGGGTGTCACCCTATGTCTATATGACAAAGTCAAACATTAAAGGGTATGTAAACCTATGATCAGGGCCGGTAGGGTGATTTCAGTTGTTATTTTTATCATTTAAAAAGGAGCCAAACACCTATGTGATGACAAATGACTTCACATGATCACTATTCTTAAATAAAAGGCAAGCATTTTTGCATGATGAGTCATATTTTCAAAATAAATGGCAATATTTCATAAATTCAGCGAGGGAAGACAAACTTCTGAGCACAGAACTGTAGTATCATTGTATAGCCATAGTATTGCTACAACCTGCACAGTTTAACTAGAGTAGTACTAATAGCATTACCACAGTATTACGATAACCCTGCAGTAAAAATAGTGTTGCTAAAGATAATTACAGTATCACTGTATACTGCCCATCCAGTATATTTATATTTAAATCCAGATGGGATTTAAATTAGCAAACATTTAAGAGCCGATGATTGAATCAGTATTGCTCTGATTAATAGCCATGTTTCAGCTGGCAATAATTCTTTAAACCCTAACTGATTCAGGGGGTAACCTCTCATGTCTTACACCACCATGTCAGAAGATGCATTGTGGGAAAAATAAGTATTGAATGTGTCAACATTTTTCTCAGTAAATATATTATAATGGGGCTATTGACATGAAATTTTCACCAGAAGTCAGTAACAACCCAAGTAATCCACAGGCACAAAGAAACCAAAACAAATAAGTCCATAAATTAAGTTGTGTGTACTAAAGTGGAATGACACAGGGAATAAAGCATTGAACACAAAGAAAAAGAAGAAAATGAAAAGGTGCAAAAAGGCATGGAAAGCCAAGAAACCAGCTGAAATCTGTCAGTATTTAGAAAGCAATCTTACCCCCTGTCAGTGCAAATTAATATCAGCTGGTTTAGTCCTAATTGATGGCCTATAAAAAGGATTCTTACCATGGTGTCACACAAGAAGCATCTTATGTTCGGTAAAAGCAAATAGCTCTCTCAAGACCTTTGCAACCTTTTTGTTGCAAAACATACTGATAGTACTGGTTATAGATGTTTAAATAAACTTTTGATTGTTCTAACAGGCACCGTTGGGGCCACAATCCGGAAGTGGAAAGTACATCATTTCACCATAAACCGGCCATGACCAGGCACTCCTTGCAAGATTTCTGACAGAGGAGTCAAGAGAATAATCAGAAGAGTTGTCCAAGAGCCAAAGAGCACTTGCGGACAACTTCAGAAAGATCTTGAATTAGCATGTACAGTTGCCTCAAAGAAAACAAAAAGTAATGCACTCAACCGTGCACGCGGACTGCGCAAGACTCCCTTGCTGAAGAAAAGGTACGTTGAAGCTCATTTAAAGTTTGCTGCACAACCTTTGAACAAGCCATTGAAATGCTAGGGGAATATAGTTTTGTTTGGATGTCACAGCACACACCATGTTTGGAGGACAAATGGCACTGCATATCACCCCATAACACCATACCAACTGTGAAGTTTGGAGATGGGAACATCATGGCTTGGGGCTGTTTTTTAGCATGTGGTTCAGCAGATTTAATAAATTTGAAGGAAAGATTAATGGAGAAATGTATTGAGACCTTCTTGATAAGAATCTGTTGCCATCTACCAGGATGCTGAAGATGAAATGAGGGTGGACATTTAAGCAAGACAATGATCCCAAACACACAGCCGAGGAAACTCTGAATTGGTTTCAGAGAAAGAAAATAAAGCTGCTAGAATGGCTCGGTCAATCTTCTGACTTGAATCCAATTGAAAATCTATGGAAAGAACTGAAGATCAGAGTTCATAGAAGAGGCCCCTGGAAACCTCAAGATATGAAGATAGTTTGTGTGGAAGAATGGGCCAAAATCACACATAAGCAAGGCATGCGACTAGAAGCTGTCATTACCAACAAAGTATTGCAAAGTATTAATACTTTTTCCCTGTGTCATTCCACCTTATTACACATAATTTATGAACTTATTTGTTTTAATTTCTTTGTGTGGATTAGGCTTATCAAAAATATATTTACTGAGAAAATGTTGACATGTTTAATACTTATTTTCCCTGCTGTATCTCATGGGTTTTGAAAAGATGTTACTGTTTTTATGAGGTGCAAATTATTGGCCAGCATCAGGCAAAGAAAACGGCAAATAAGACTGCTGAAATCACGGAAATTGGTTCAAACACTGTCCAACTATTTATTAAAACCCGAAAGGATAGCAAGTCTCATTTAAAAAATCAACAGTAGAACTCATGGCTTTGTTTATTAGTGAAAGTGAGAGCATTTCCACACTCATGATCCAACAAGAAGTCGAGGAATTGGGACCAAACAGCTTGTTGGCGAGCCTAATCGGGGAAAAAACGACTTAAGTTTGCAGAGAAGCATAAAACTTGGACTGTGGCTCAATGAAAAAAGGCCAGGTGGTCTGAAGAGTCCTTATTTACCCGATTACAGCACTATGGGCACATCAGGGCATAGTGTTAGCCAGCCGCCCGTCTCTCCGACTTTGAGACGAGCAATGTTCACCGGAGACTGGCAAGTCTGATTTGAGACGGGTCCGGCCTATACCTGAGACGGTGAGCATTTGTTTAGATATCAATGGTAGTCCCGAAAATCTGCGGAGTCCACTTGACTTAACTCTTCAGTGAACTGAAGTGTGGTCGGCCGTGCGCAAAATTGGGCTCAAATATAAACTCATTAACATATGACCAATCCACGCACTTCTGTCTCATCTGTGCCCTACACATAGGCGCCATGGCCAAGTCTCGTAGCGTGTGCGCGCAACTGGGCATTGTCCACTTGTACAAGAGTTGTTTTTGAAGTAGATCAGTAGATCTTATATTGAAAGTAGATGGCCCAAGAGCATTTTTTTTCCACTGTTTCAAAACGCTCTGCCTTGTACTGATTTGTTAGATTCAGCACCTCTTTCGAAGCCCATTCAAGTAGTTTTTATTCGTGTCCGTGTGAGTGAAGGCAATTGAAACTTATTTATCAGAAATTGGGCACTTGAGTAAATGCAGCCTGAAAGAAATACATGTAAATATATTTTGGTAATCGTGGCTCCACTTATTTATTTTAGAATCATGTCGCCGGCTTTCCACAGTCGCTAGATTTCATCCCCAGCTGATCCACTAGTAAGGAAAGTGAAAGACCCATATCATTTCCTTATTGGTTCTCTCTTGAAATCTGAGCCTACAGGACATAAAATACAATTCTAATGGAGACATGTTTCATACAAGCGGTAGAATTGGGTGAATATTTCTATTAATAATTAATTTGAAATGACAATCTTTTGGGCGAGATGATATTCCTTCTACTGCAGCTGATATGAACTACGTGTAAAAGCTAACAGTTCTGCCACGTCAAAACTGCCTGTCTCTTGATCAGGTAGATGGCGATACCCAAGAATTTATTTTAATCATGTTGCTTGTGATCTGAAATCGCGAGGCGAGCTACGAAACTTGTGTAAAACCATCCATATATCAAAAAGGCCTCCGAGTGCACATCTCGTCATTCCAAATGTTGATGCATGCCAAAAGGCTACGTAGTGCTAGCTTCATTACTCCAAGTTTTTATGTGTGCGGCTCTGACGCGAGAAGTAATTGGTCATATAGTGTATGTTATACTTCAGCTCAGAACTGGAGTGGGGAAAAAAAAACTTTTTGCAGGCCGGGCTGCAAAATTTTTTTCCCCTACGAGAGGTGCCGACGCGACGCAATTATACTACTTCGTGCTGAGCTGGCGACTCACGGACGGACTGTCCAAGCTTGGAACCCCAGTTGAGGGAAATTGCTTTGGTCAGTGTTCGGTCAGAATCTCTGTTCTAAACAAGGTTAATAAAGTTGTGGCATCACCGATTGTCATAAATAAAAGTACTGTCTTCAGGCTTGCATTGACTCTAAGGCATTCGGCATTTGAGATGTCCTTAGGCTGTTCCCAGTAGTCTTCGGGATAGTTCAAATTGAGACTGTCTGCACTCAGCGCATGCGTATCGTCTCAGATCACTTCAGGTTTTCCCAGCGACATAATACAGCACTGAATTCATTTAGGTTTGAGGTTTCAATAATGCCATGATTTTCTTTTATTTACAGTTCCCTTTAGGGAACCAAATACATTAATGCACTCGTGTTTGGATGCAAGTACAGCTGTATATTTAAGATGAGTTTCTTGTATTATTAAATGTGGTGTTTTGAATTGAAGTGGCATCTGACTTTATCTTGAGTGTCAATGACAAGGAATACCCATCAGTTATCATGTCTCTCCCCAGGAGGGAGTGGAGACACATTGTTTTTGTATGGTTTCCCATCAGCGTTCGCATCGCCATTCCCGCTGTTTCTGGGCTGTAACTTACATCAAACCTTGCACACTCTTTAAATATTGCATGTAATGTGCCTTTTACTGCCTGTGAACATCAATGGGGGAAGACATTTGCATCTCTATTTGCTTTAAAAGCAATCTCTAGATTATTACCTCCGCCAAGGAGGTTATGTTTTTGCCTGGGTTTGTTTGTTTGTCTGTTGGTTTCCAAAATAACTCAAAAAGTAATGAACCGATTTTGATGAAATTTTCATAGAAGGTGGGTATTAAGTCAAGGGACAGCTGATTAAACTTTGGCATATCTCGGCCAAAGTACTGCTGTGATATATGCCAAAGTTCAAGATTTCAAGTCTTTCCAATGGGCCGGAGTTCCAATCGCCGTGCTCTTGGGTTTTGCTGCCCTCTGGCGGAGGTCTGAGTGCTTTTCAAGTTCTGTTTGCAACAAGCTGGTTTGATGGGATGAACACCTACCGTAGGTGGTTTCGTCTTGGCCAGGTCGCTGGGGTGAGACACCCTGAGATTCTATTATGGCTACCACTATGCATCAGGGTAAGAAAGGATGCTCACAAAGAGATGAATTCATCATGCATAATACTCACTGCACAAGCTTCTGGAACAAGTTACGATCGGGGGCTGCTTTAACTGGTCAGCTCTAGGCGCGGCAATGTTATGTAGCAATAAACAGGTGAATCGCAATCAAAGTCTACATAGGGGGTCAATTATGATGAAAACTGAAACTTTTCCTATTCTAATAAAACTGTCATAAGAAACTTGATTTTAGGATTCAAAATCTGAATTTTTTTATTTTGCACAAGAATATCTAGGTGAAATTTTACGTGATTTCAAAGTTTTTTATGGTCGAGGGAGTAGGTACAGTACATTAACATAAAATGTTATGATTAACATATTTAGTGTTTTGAGACAAACTCCACAAATGTCCCTTTAAAATCTGCAAAAACACTCCTTAGGAAGAGATAAGAAGAATGATGTTGTTATTCTGAACTGTACTTTTGATTTAGCAACCGTCATCATTCATATGTAGAAAATGACCTTGATTTTAAATACAGTATTCACTTATCATTACACAGATATTACAGATGGTTCTTCAGAATCTGTATTGATATATTTATCATGACTCTTTGAATGTTAATGAATTAATCAAAAGTTAGTTAGCTGAAGCTTTTCAAACCTAAAGTATTTATCTAGTGAGAATAATAATGCCTTCAGGAGGTACGTACTCTACAGATACCAGTATTGCACACGTATTCAAAAACAATGCAAAATGTTACACATATACAACCAAACATACATTCTAAAGCAAATTAACTCAGGCGTTTGATAATCAAAATTTTAAAGGCAAACATTCTAACATTGGTATTTTGTCTACCATCAGAAGCATTAATTCCAATAACTTATCCTGTTCTTAAAGCTGTTGTAACTTATTTGGTAGTTTTCGTAGCTTCTAGCCCGAGGCTTGGCAAGCAGTCCCCGCCCCCATCCCCAAGCCACGCGCAGGAACGTGCATCGGTTTACGGCAGAGGAGAGGAGCAACTCAGTCACATAAAAGTACAATATAAACATGTTTGTCAACATTCGGTAGAAGTCACAGCGCCACCTGCTGGCGACAGGAAATGTCATGTTTCAGCCTTTTATGTGCACTTCCAACATATGAAGGAAGATTTCCCAGACAATTCATCACATCCTCCTCAAACTTTACTAGATTAGCCTACAGGCTTTGCTGATGAACTGCTGCGAATATTGGGCACTTTCGTGACACGGTTCGGCCGTGGCGGCCCATCAAATTTGAGGTGGTGCCGTGACCCAGGAAGTGGATGAAAAAGAAATTCCCAAAATTCACCAGAAAGTCCAAATGAGCTGAAAATTTCTCAAGTTAACCATCAGACCAAGGCAAAACTTTGGTAGACTGCAACCCATACTGTATTTTGAAGTCCGTCACTCTAAATTTTTCAATATATCTTGATAATCATAATGTAATAATATTTCCAAGTTTTGATTCAAATTTTACAAAACTTAATAATAATGTTCCCTGTGTTGTGTTGATGAAGTGTACCAAATGGCGTTTGATTTTGTCAAACGGTTCATGAGATATGATGTAAAGATGACAGTGAGTGCGGCAGCAGTCATTGTGTAATTTGAGCTGCTTGGTCTCAGGGCAGGTAGGGGAGGGGGGGGGGGGTGTTTGGCATGTCAAAATGGTATCATAGCGCCCTCCAGAAAATTTTTGCACTCCCCTCAGCAAACCACATTGTACACGGTCCCACAGTGTCCAATAGCTCTGAATGGACACCTGCACCCATCAAGATCTTGCCGCCACCCCAACGTGCATGAGGGGTGCGAGGGCCCTTTCAACGCTGCTTGCAGCTTTAATTCTATTTGTTCCTCTACTGTTCTTTGGCGCTTTGCTGTTTAATTTTGTATGCCGTCTCTCATAGCGCTGGGATTAGAAGCTTCATCTGTTCTGCTATTGCCAACAACATAGAATTATTATTCTTCTAATAATTTTTTCCGGCAGATAGCACAATAACAATGCAGAATCAGCTCTGCGCATTCACAAGCAGAGAGAAACGTGTCTTCATGGCCTTCTCACCTGATTGGATGGAGGCAATAGGCGACTCCAAAATTGTATATGCTGCTTTATTACAGAAGGCAGTGACGGACAGACATGTGTCATCGACCAGATACTCTAAGAAAATGATCTGTTGGAATGTGGAGCTATTTAACACTTTTTTAAAAACAAACAAAAAAAATCACAGCAGCTTTAAGCAAGTTTGGCTAAAAGTCAAAAGAAAAAAATCCTTCACACTTAGCTATTGCTATCGTCCTATATTGCATTCAGATGTATGACACATGACACATGAATTCTTAATCATGGAAAAATCCTTTGAGTGCTAAACTCTTAAAACATTGTAACATTTTATCCAATCCATTCCATCCTCAATGTAGTGTACGTACCCCCATATGCTTCTTTACAAAATTGATTGAACATTAACATTTGCATGTGTATTCTGGACACTTCAATGCATATCAGGTTTCTAACTGGCAAAGTTACATTTACAAACTCAATATTGAGCATTTATTTATTTCTAAAATACTATCAAACCAACAAAATATATGGACTCGAGTTCATAATGTTCAACAGTTCATAATATATGCAATATTAAGTGTGTTTCAGAGTCCTTTAGGCCATATTTTTGACTGATGCACGTAAAATAAAAATTTCAACCATGAATTACATTTCCCCATTAAAATTTTGGACCTACATGTGGATTTAATAGAGGGGTACGCACACTCCAACGGGGTAGGTATATTACATCAGATCATTTGTGTCTAAATATCTGGGATTATGTGAATGATCAAATCTTTAGTTGCTATTCATTTAAACAACTATTCTTAGTGTGCAACCATGTGATTAAATATCATGTGCCGCCAATTTGGATGATATACAAATCAAAAATTGCATCTCGTGCGAACAATAACAGTGATACATCTTCAAAATATTATGACTCTCTGGAGTCCTCTGCCAAGTCAAATTTGTGGTTTTGACCCATATTATGTTAAAGTAGTCTGATAATATGGAGGATTTGGCAACATTACCAATGATTGAATACCCCTGTCATAAACTCTCTCATTATTAAAACCTCGTGGGCAACCAACGTACAAATGAAGGCTTATAACAGTCTAGATGCCTATAATTTTGTGTCTGGCTGGGTTGGTATTCTTCTCACTAAATAAATGAAAGAGAACAGGGTGCTGGTTTATGCTCGGGTAAACAATTCTCAAAAAACTCAAGAAACACTGGTCAAGCCTTGGTACGTGAGCGAAAAGAATGGCGATGTGATCCTCGCACATTGTGACTGCATGGCTGGATTAAGCAAGGCTTTGCGACTGAAGCTGGATACAGAATCGGGAACTCAAGAACATGTACTGAAGTAAAAAGCAAGTGGCTGCCAGCACACAAACAAAAGTGCCATATTTGCTAGTAAGCGACATTGATTTCAATGAGATGGGATTCTGAAGAATCTCTTGTCTTTATCATGAGTCGCATTATTGCCACAATTAAAAACCGCACACAACGTAGGCATTGTTTTCTTTTAAAAGGAAGTGCAAATCCGAAGAAAATCACGAAGCATTGTGGGAGCTCAATGGTGAAGCGCAGCTATCTTGTTTGTAGTTATCATCCATCATGGCAGACTCCCTGTTTGGAAATTGTGTGTGATGTCACATGCACATCAAGAATAGTGTTACTCATGGGGCATTTTCACATTAATGATAATATTAATGGCTTGGGAATTCAGAAGGGGATAGGTGCTCAACAGATTTCTCACAAATTTTGACCACTTTTACCGATTGGTTTCATGAAACCAAAGAGAACATAGCAGTATTTACACATGTTATATTTGGGTCTGATTAAGTATATTACTAAGGCAAATAGATAGGGTCATTCCATATGAACTCAAAGTACAAGAATCTTCCTCAGTCACAGGCTCAGATTTGGCTGAAATTTATTTTTGGAATACCTCTTATTCATAATGAACACATGCAAATTTTTAGGGTCCTTCTCCAAGGTGTTTCCAAGACATGGCCCCCCAAAAATCAAGGGCCTTACCCAAGCGAATCGCAAACGTGAATTTATAGGGATTTTGGAGACCAATATTTTTGGAACAAATCATAGCTATGGGCTGAAAATTGCTAGCCAGGGTAATTTGGGTCCATGCTTTCAGAATCTCATCAAAATGTACCTACCTCTTTTCATTTTCAAGATATTGGCCTCTCAAATATGAAACTTTTTATGGGTGAAAATAAAAAATTCAATTTAAGGGCCCCTTGTGAAGCCAGGGTCTTTTCCAGAGGCTAAATTGTGCTGGATTCCTTCTATTTGAGGACAGGTCTGTCTATACAAGGAAGATTGACTGCATCCCTTTAGCGGACTTACGAGACCCTGAAAAGAGTCCCAGCTGATGTTGTCACCTTTTTGCCAATTTTGGATTGGCAAATTCACCATGTGGGCGGTTACCCATGGTAATGAAATTTGTTCCACATAAATGTATATATCTTGGCTTTATTTGTTCAAAATTACAACTTGTTTTCATATCTTTTTCACCATTTAATCTTGTTGTCAAATATAGGCATTTTGAGGTAAAAACGCCCTTTATTATCCCCTTTGTTCTTCAACTAGAAGTTTTAGATAGACAGTGCCCACTCATCAACTCAAGTTCCACCATTTCCAAAGTTAATCTGACATCTGACATGATGGTGGGTCATTCCATGTCAAATCATTCAGATTTTGAGAAATTTTCCAGGTCACCACCTCAAAACATTTCCGAAAAATTCGCGAGTAAATACTCACACAAAATAAAAAACCTCCGTTTTCAAATTTGCCAGCTAAGGCACACCGGTCAAATGTCATGTTGTGAGGCACGGGCTGCAGCGGCAAGTTTCAACACTGCGGAAAAGACACGACTTAGATATTGCGGATATTCGAGACGACAGATAGCTTGTAGTAGAGTAATAATAATTAATAGTCCGCATACCTGTATTTTGTATAGCCCATTCGGCTGGTGGAGCGAGGATAAAGCAGTCTTGTAGCCTAAGGGCCGGTTCGTACTCTACGCAAAGTACGCGGCCGCGAACACAAGGCAACGCATTGAGCAACGCAAGGAGGCCATCTTGCGTCCTTGCGTAGCAAAGTGTGTCGTCTATGGCAAGCCGATAGTGCCATAATTCGTCTGTATACAACGCGCTTTGGGACAAGAAGACGTGTATTTTACGCCGTTATTGCTTTTTTCGGCGCTTTTAACGCCGTTTTCTCGCGAGAACGCCGTTAAAAGCGCCGTTTTCATATGAACATTAGCGGCGTTAATTATGGCGTTGTGGAAAACGGCGTTAGAAGCGCCGTTCTCATATGCAAATTAACGCCGCTATTGAAGGCGTTGTGGAAAACGGCGTTAAAAGCGCCGTTTCCATGGTAATGAGCTCCTCCCATTGATTTCTTTCAGCCAGCACATATTAACTGCTCTCCTCCAATCACCTGCCAAGTGAAACAGACCACATCAATTCAACCCAGATTTCTTTCTGCAGATCTTCCCGTCAGAAAGTTTACACAAACCTGCAGTGCATCGCTACAGTCTGATGCGTGCCTGAAGGAAATAAACCATGCACACTTTTTCAATAATTAAACATTTCTTTGACAAATAAGGTTACCATTTTGTGAATAATATTGTCAGTTACATAGCTTACTGTTTATATGTATAAGCATTATCTGTGGTTCATCTGGTTACGTTATAGCGCGAGTGAAGGCTTATCGTCGCCCAATCATTCCAATAAGATCCTGCTTCAATCGCAGTTAACTTTTGACCAGAAAAAAGGCAAACATACGTCGGGATTTGGCCCAGCAATATTTCTACATTATCTCTGAACCCCAATCATGTTAGCCAGCTTGTCTGGACCAAGTTCAAATGCGACATATCGCCACAAACATAGTTAGTATTGCTCATCAAAGTCAATGCAAAGACGCGCGTCAATGCGTTTCGCGTGTATTTGCGTCTTTGCTTTGACTTTGAATGTAATCTGTCATGCAAAAAATCGGTTCGTGTCCGGTGGAAAAGCAGCTTAATAGCGTTGCACCCGATTTTACTGATCAGGGTCTGCATTGAACCCCATGCACGCTTTTTCAATAATTAAACATTTCTTTGACAAATAATGTCGCTATTTTGTGAATAATATTGCCAGTTACATAGCATAATGTTTATGTATGAGGATCATACAGTATATGGCATCACAGCCCTAATCATAAAAGCATATCAGAACTACGATTTCTGGCTGTTTATTCAGCATTGATCTCTGCATTTTACTTCACTGCACCTTGCAGCCTCACCTTGAGCTGTTTGTCCACATTTCTCTAATAATTAAAAACATATATTTGACAGATAATGGTGCTATTCTTAGAATTGTATCACCATAGCAAGAAAATCTATGTTCTTTCTCCTTTAATTAGGCTTCCCTGATGGCTGAGAGGGTGACACCCGTGAATTACCATTGCTAATTCCTGAGGAGCCACAGGTTCAAATTCTAGTGGAGACGTACGCTTCATGCATTTCTATGGATGCCCACTCGATTTTCTTTTTCATAGATTTTAGCAATTTTGGATGAAAAGTACATTATGCCTGGGTAAACATCTGTGAACCAATTTTCCGGTAGCCTGGAATTTTTTATTATTATTATTATTTTCTTTTTTGCCTTACCTTGCAGTTTCACCTGTGCTGCAGTCTGTTCACCAAGCCAAGGAAATAGCTCTCATCCTTTCGCGTCTTATAACCTATTTCTAACACATACCACAATCCATCTGATATCATGTATTGGCAACTTCACATTAACCACCATATATTTACAATTTACTGACATTTGTCAAGAGATGAAGGCACAAGCTCACCCACCTTGACCGTCTACCTAAGGAATGAACCAAACCACCAATAAGGGTCACAGGCACATGAGGCACAGCACAAAATGAATAAATATTTATTACGTTCCAAAAATGAATGAAAACCTTTAAAAAGACAATATTTAGAATTAAATCGGAAACTGGTCCAACTGCTGTCTAGGGCACCCCCCTCAGCTAAATGGGGTCCTCCCGCACCAAGCATCCCATTTCACCATCTGCAAAATGTTTAACCTGTTCAAACTGTATTTTAAATATGTAAAAGTGAACATTTTTACCAATATCATTTCTTTTTTATGATATAATAAAAAATATATATTCACCTGCCTCCCTAGCCTAGACTTAAGCAAAAGGATGTAGGCTATTTCCTTGGCTTGGTGAACAGACTGCAGCACAGGTGAGACTGCAAGGTAAGGCAAAAAAGAAAATAATAATCATAATAAATTCCAGGCTACCGAAAACTGGTTCTCAGATGTTTACCCTGGCATAATGTACTTTTCATCCAAAATTGCTAAAATCTCTGAAAAAAAAAAATCGAGCGGGCATCCATAGAAATTCATGAAGCGTTTGTCACCACTAGGATTTGAACCTGTGGCTCCTCAGGAATTAGCAATGGTAATTCACGGGTGTCACCCTCTCAGCCATCTGGTAAGCCTAATTGAAGGAGAAAGAACATAGATTTTCTAGCTATGGTGATACAATTCTAAGAATAGCACCATTTCCTGTCAAATATATGTTTTTAATTATTTGAGAAATGTGGACAAACAGCTCAAGGTGAGGCTGCAGGGTACAGTGAAGTAAAATGCAGAGATCAATGCTGAATAAACAGCAAGAAATCGTAGTTCTGATATGCTTTTATGATTAGGGCTGTGATGCCATATACTGTATGATCCTCATACATAAACATTATGCTATGTAACTGGCAATATTATTCACAAAATAGCGACATTATTTGTCAAAGAAATGTTTAATTATTGAAAAAGCGTGCATGGGGTTCAATGCAAACCCTGATCAGTAAAATCGGGAGCAACGCTATTAAGCTGCTTTTCCACCGGACGCGAACCGATTTTTTGCATGACAGATTACATTCAAAGTCAAAGCAAAGACGCAAATGCAAGCGAAACGCATTGACGCGCGTCTTTGCATTGACTTTGATGAGCAATACGAACTATGTTTGTGGCGATATGTCACATTTGAACTCGGTCCAGGCAAGCTGGTTAACATGATTGGGGTTCAGAGATGATGTAGTAATATTGCTGGGCCGAATCCCGACGTATGTTTGCCTATTTTCTGGTCAAAAGTTAACCGCGATTGAAGCAGTATCTTATTGGAATGATTGGGCGACGATAAGTCTTCACTCGCGCTATAACGTAACCAGATGAACCACAGATAGCTTACTGTTTATATGTATAAGCATTAGGCCTATGTAACTGACGACATTATTCACAAAATGGTAACCTTCTTTGCCAAAGAAATGTTTAATTAGGCTATTGAAAAAATGTGCATGGTTTATTTCCTTCAGGCACACATCAGACTGCAGCGATGCACTGCAGGTTTGTGTGAACTTACTGACGGGAAGATCTGCAGAAAGAAATCTTGGTTGAATTGATATGGTCTGTTTCCCTTGGCAGGTGATTGGAGGAGAGCAGTTAATGTGTGTTGCCTGAAAGAAATCAATGGGAGGAGCTCATTACCATGGAAACGGCGCTTTTAACGCCGTTTTCCACAACGCCTTCAATAGCGGCGTTAATTTGCATATGAAACGCCGTTTTCCACAACGCCGTAATTAACGCCGCTAATGTTCATATGAAAACGGCGCTTTTAACGGCGTTAACGGCCACGCTGACTTTTGTGTGTGAATACGGCCTAAGAACCGGCCCTAAGTTTCAGAGTGAGTGGTTGACGGCTGAACACTGCTGCGTCCCTTTATGTAACTCGTCGAGACAGATGCTGTACACCGCTGGTACGTTGCGTGGTTGGTCCAGTGTGTATCAGCTTTCCCCGGGAGTGCGAATGGGTGCTCGCCTTAGCTCTATGACGCACCTTCGCCAGCTCCCATCAATGGTAGTATGGCCAGTCAAACCAGAACATTGCATTACGAAAGCTTACTAACAAACCTGATGGACCTTTATTTTCCTACCTCACTTTCGCACACTTTATTATGAAGCATTATCACCCAACATTTTCACTTCGGTGATGCTGAATTAATTGGCAACTGTGCCCAGCATACGCACGGGTTATCACTGCTAACGTAACTGGTCGTCTAGCTCCAAAGCTAAATCATGGTTATTTCAGCAGCTGCCCAGCTAATCCATGACCTTTAGCAATATTAGCGAACGATACCACCAACTTTTCTATCGCGTCGTAAAGGTAAAAGTTAGTGGTATCGTTTGCTAATATTAAAGGTGCTTCAGCCCTTCTTCGTACTTTCACTTTAGTTTTTTCATGTAAATGGAGCGTCACTGGACACCGAATATAGCCGAATGTGGCTAGTTAGTCACACTGTTTTCCGTTGTCGTTTGGCTTATTCACTAGGTTAATTTGTTATGCGCAGTATGTAATGCATATTTCCAGGAGTTCCATCAGGATTCTGTTTTTAGTCAATAATTGGAAGTTGAAAATACTCACAGAACTCATAGATGGTTTCTACAGAAGATTGGATAAAGAAAAAAGATTTATTAGTGGTGTGTATCCATAGTGATTATGTTCTTATTTTTCATTTTTGCTTTTACACTGTACATTCAGGGTAGTCAAAATTCATAAAATCCCATGAGCATGTGACTTTGTGATATGATTTTGGAGTTGAATGTGAAGTCAATGATTTTATTGATATATTGGCTAAAGTCAATTAATGTTATTTGACTTTTATCTGAGTGCAATAGTGGCAGATTAAATTCTTTACAAGCTTGGAGCTTGTGACTAATTTTGATTTGACTTAGAAATGAAAGATGTGTTTGTTGGCTTGAATATGCATTGGATAATAATTCCGTTTTTTTATTTTACTGAATTCTTTGTACACTTAGGGCACTAAAAATCACTCAAACCTAGGAGCTCATTGATCTTTAAAAAGGGTGAATTTGCATTTTTATACAATATCATTACATTTGAAAAATGGTACAGAAACGACAATATAATCGTTTATCGCAATAAATTTTGGGACAATTTGTCGTCCAGCAAAATTTGTTATCGTGACAGGCCTAGCACCGTCAATTTAAAACTTCTAGTTGCAGAACAAAGGGGATAATAATGGCCTTTTTCACCTCAAAATACCTATTAATACCAAGTCATTTTGAACAAATTAAGCCAAGATATATACATTTCTGTAGAACAAGTTTCATTACCATAGGTAACTGCCCACATAATGAACTTGCCAATCCAAAACTGGCAAAAAAGTTACTTTTTCAGCTGGGTCCTATTCATGGTCTCCTAACTTCACAATTTTCTGCTCATACCTATTCCAAAAATATGGGCCTCCAAAATCCCTATAAATTCACATTGCAATTACCGCGGGCATGGCCCTTGATTTTTGGGGGGGCCATATCATGCAAACCCCAAGAAGTAGGACCCTAAAATTTTGCAAGTCTTCATAATAAATATAGAAGTACACCAAAATTAAATGTGAGCCAAATCTGAGTCTGTGAACTGGAACCTCTGGTTGACTTCATATGGAATGACCCGCTAGCATAAGAGAACTATTGTGTCAGTATGCCCCATTAAATATTATGAGGTTAAGCCGAGGCTTTCCTAAGAAAAAGACATTTTTCTGAGTATGGTGAAACATCCAGTGGCTCCATCACTGCTTGAACCCAGCTAATCTGAAAATTACTTAAAAGATCATTAGTTAAAGATTTTGATTATTCATGTAAAATTTTGAAATTTAATAAGATAATAGTAATTAAATATGTACAAATTTAAATGGTCATTCATAATGCAAAAATTCAGGTAGATTTAGCATCACTAAACAGCTGCCATTTTGTTCAGAATGAAGATATTAATATAGTTTTATAATGCTGAACTAAATACCCTGGAGGATATAAAGTCGACCCAATTCAAGTAAAGATACATCAAGATATTTTCATTGTTATGTAACAGAGTATTTCTTAATGATTGGCCTTGATTGTGATTTACCTGAAAATGAATTCCACAGTCTACCTAAATACACCAAATGACCAGTATCCCATAAATCAGACTTTTTAATACCTGACAGCACAAGCCTATTGCACGATGATAATGCCAAGATTCATCAGACTCAAATAGTGAAAGAGTAGTTCAGGGAGCAAGAGGAATCCTTTTCACCTGTAAACTGGCCACCATAGAGTCCAGTCCTTGACCCATTGAAAGTCTTTAGGATGTACTGGAGAAGGCTTAAAGGAGGACTTTGACTCAACTATCATCAACACAATATCTTGGGCAAAAACTAATGCAACTCTGGTCAGAAATAAATGTTGAAAAATTACTGAAGATCGTCAAAATAATGCCATGATGAATACAGGCTGCGATCGAAGCTAAACACAACCTGGCAAAATATTATAGAGTGACTTTTGCTTTGGCCGGGCAGTGTAGCTTTTGTACTATTACTGCAACATTACTGTAGCTTTAGATAACTGTAATATTATTACAGTATGCCCAATGCAACTGAAGGGTTCAGTGCAATAACTTGATAAATACCAGCCTCATTTTTTATATGAAATGGAGATAAAAACATTATCATTATTATTATTTTTTAATTTGGCATCTCCAATCCCACCCGAATCTGGAATGCCCAATTGGTGAACTATGTACAAGGCTTGCTCGTATGCGACCCCTTGCTGCCAATTCAGGAGAGTGAAGACAGTTCACGGCTCTCTTCCAAAGCACGTGCCTGTCAGCCTGCTGCTGCATTGGTTGAATTTTCACAAGTTCAGAACGAGGGCGGAGGATACCCGGACATGAACGGGCTTAGAATCTTCCTGAAGAGCACCTGTCTGGCCAACAGGAGGCACTTGAGCAACGAACAAGGCAACTAGTATTTTCCCTTCCTGGCAGTCTCTTCCCAATTTGCAACCCTGTAGCGCAATAGCCAATTGTGTGCTACTCTGAAAAAGCTGCTGACCACTGCCGGCTGTTACGAGGTGGAAATCGAACCCACAACGTGATAGTCAGTTCTGCTCTGCTATACTGTATTATTTAGTTTAATTTGATTCAGAAACAGTATCTCATGAAGAAAGCAGATTTTTGACTAGTACAAAGCATTGGTACATGGTGAAAGTTTATTCTGTGTAATACTGTAACATGAGATTGGCTATATCAAGTTATTTCACTGAACCCTTCAACTGTATACTTTTCACATTACAGCCCGTATAGAGCACCAAAGTGATGACGTCACTACTACTTAGCTTCTAGTGTCGGAAGTAAAATCCCTATAGCAGGGGTGGGCAATTCCGGTTCTGGAGGCCCGGTGTGCGCGCAGGGTTTTATTCCTATCAATTACCCTGACTAATTGAGTTAATTGATTGAATACACAAATATTGATTTGTGCAAAGATTTGATAAAATATTTTTTTTTTAATGTGGGATAGATGAGAACAGTCTTTGTTTGCCATTCATGATAATTTAAAGAAATGTGCCAAAAATGTCAGATTTCAGAAATAGTTTGGGAAATTTAGATTATCAACTAATTAAAGGCCAGAGGTTTGTGTGAAAACCAGGGACAGATACGGCCCTCGTTTCCCACCTCTGCCCTATAGGAATTCATAATGGAGTTTGGACACTTTCTGACATTGCTCAAACTTGTATAAATTCTAAGAACCACCTAGCTCCGAGATTAGCCCACAGGGTATAAAGATTCAAATGATCACATCAAATTTGTAGTTTATTGTCAAAAATTATATGCTTTTACACTTGTAGTCCACTTCTCCGAACTACATATCCGCTGCACAAGTGGGCGAGTACCCCATGATTTGTTACAAACCAATGAGGTACCTCAGTTTCAGCCAACGTTCTTAACTACCACGATGGTAGCCCATCAGTGCCCAACATTGCTGTATGTCCGTGCACCCGTTCCCACGTAGCGGGCTACTATTAGCTAGCTTAATACCTAGAAATGAGATGATCGCAATGAATACCTGTTTCACAATTTAGCTAGCTTGCATTAAGCTACCTCATTATCACAGCGTACCTGAACTACTCCGGATCTAGCTTCACCCGACTTTCTAATCATTGACTGTACAAAACTCGTCCTGAAGTCCTTCAGCCCAGGAATCAGGAGGATCATGGGACGTGTGGTTTTTAGGCTACAAAGAGGATTAGCATGGTGGCAAAAAATCAAAATGATTTGAAATAAAGCTGATTTCGGTCAAGAAAAATTATATTTGTTTTTAGTCGGAAATATAATACAAAATCTCGAAAAAGATGGAGGCTTGAAAATAATGGTTAGTGATTCAAAAGTGAACTGAAAAATGTCCATGGGTAAAATGAATGGGAAATGTTACTTCCGACACCAGCGTGACGTCATCACTTTCGTACGCTATTGCTAGTTTTTAAATATGCCTCTGACTACAGTATTACTACAATAGGCTGCAAAGTATTACTATAGTCTGAAAAATCATGGCGTTCCCTTAGTTCACACAACTACTACAGTACTATGGTCAGCAGTACTGTCCCTTAACTGTAGTTCAAACAACTATAGCATTACAACGCTCAGTAGTACCATGGTATTATTGATCAATTAGGTCAGCCTTATAACAATACAATAGTAATACTAATGGCGGTAAAAATACCATCAATTTACAATCGTGAATAGAGAACAATAGCAATTTCACATGAGGGATTAACCTGGACCCTCGCATTCTCATTGATATTTTAGATGAGATATGACATCAAATTAATTATGACACCAAGAATTGAGCTGAATTACCTGTGGTATAAAATCCAAGGCTGAACTCTGCATGATTGGGGATTAAATTGTTATATTGTTGTTGAGGAGGTAGCACCTCTTGCGGGCCCAGCTGAACAAGCTCCGTAGTTGGGCTTGATTGTGCAGAACAAGCTGTCCCTCCACGAAAACGCTGCAGGATTGAAACTGGGATCCCTTTGTCAACGAAAGAAGACCGATGAGATGCAAGATCGCCATGTCCCCCAACCAAGCCGCGCTGAGGGATCGGTGTCCGCTCGTAGCTTTCCAGGAAGAGCGGTCTTCTTGGATGGTACTGATAGGAGGGAGAGCAACCATCGTGGAACCCTCCATGGCCTGGTCCAACAAACACTGAACCTGTACGTAACATCATCATTTATCAAGTGCACGTTGTGATTGTACTAAAACCTTATAAAAATCGAGAAATTTGCACGTATCAAAATGCTACTTAAAAAATTCCTCCATTTTGCCGATTCGAAGGCTCAACTTACCACTTTCACTAATTTTACTCATATCATCTTTATGTGCTGTGGATAAAATGCGCTGGATGCGACTTCGGGGTCTGCAGCTAACTTCTAATCCCGCTTCAATCTTTGCCTTGTTGCTTGTGGTTAATCGTTTCAAATTTACCAGAAATTCCGGATGGTTTCGTATAAAATTGGGATTTTGAAAGCGATGTAGATGCTGTACTCCTTCGTTCATATGATCATCATCTTCAACGTTTTCAGCGTCACCAGAACTGAGTTCCACCTTCCTGAATCCATACAAGTTTAGTTGGCGAATAAAACTCGTGAAATTTGTGGTTTTGAAGATCGTTTCTCCCGTGACCTGCGCTGGCGAAAGCAGCTCTGTTTCAAACAACTGCTGATTTATCAAGATGCCCTGGCCACTGTGATCCCAGTGGATCGAGCGATTCATCGGGTTGTTCACAAGACACCAAAGCTTCGCAGGGAAATTATTGGGATTAATTGGGAGGGTGAAAAGTGCCTCATCCATGTCCAGATTTTCCACTGCTTGATGGAGATGAAGATAGAAAAATGAGATGGCGAATTGATCGCACAGTAATGCAGCTAACAAGATTACTGTTTATCTTAATATTGCTAGAGATAAAAACTTAAATATTTGCGGTGCTAACATCGCTTACATTTGATCGCTAGCTAAACTGTGCTAATGTTCTAAAATCTGAAGTGAAGAGCTAACTTTAACGTCAAATTACTGACCGAACAGGTGAGCTAAGTTAGTTGGCTATGCAATCGCTCGCTCTAGCTGTAACGTTAAGCAAAGTAGATAATATAGCTGTGTAATCTGAAGGTCGGTTAAACGGGTAGGCTATAAATTTTAACAGGATTTAGTCATCTTACTTTTCCCTAAATACCTGTGCAGTTAGTGCCTTGATATGTAGCCAAGTTCCCTCCCCTCTCGAGAATGTCAAACGTCTTTAAAGCCGTTGAAAAGCGTTCCCGAACCGTTGGTGCAGTTATATTGTAATATTTAAATTCCGAAACTGCAAATTCTCGTGCTGGAACAGCTCGATATAAGCCCATCGCCGGAAGATGCTCGATTCCACTGTAAAAACCTTGGGAAGTGGCCAGAACAAGTACAGCAGTGACGTGCGGTGGAGGTTGGTTTGGTGAGGCACAAACCTTCCCTTTTCTTGATTAGCAATCAGACGACTAACTAGTTTAGTAAGACTATTCAGCAGAATGACGGGCCAGTTTAAGTTTCCGTGGCGTTATTACTCAGTACATTGAACCTGAAATGCTCAACAGCAGATTTGCGCGTACTTGCTTCCGGGAAGCCGAGGCAATGTCATCCAAAAATATTAGCGCAGTTTGACTTATGCAGAGTTCAATGCTTAATCAATAGCCTATAATGTATTCTGCTTTTAATACGCGCTTTTACACCCAAACAAAAAGCGGGCGTTTGTTTTCAGTCTTCTTAAGTAATTCGATTAACAAAATGTTTGAACGATATACAGAGTTACCGAGAGCCGAGAAATTTTCCTAATTGATTATTCAGATTTCCATCCTTGCAGTCTGGAATTGCAGCATACACGTGAATGAAGTTATTATCTCCTCTATCAGTATCAGGCTTCCATAAGGCTCGGTCTTAATAGTTTTCATTGTCACAGTTTGGGTCACAGCCTCACCTCACCGCATGTCTCTGGCTTCTTGTAAGCAAATACTTGCAAATCTGCAGTTTCGTGAGCATTTCAAGTTCGATGTAGCCAACTAAGTAATAACGCCGCGGAAATTTTAAATGGCCCGTCATTCTGCCGAATAGTCTTACTAAAATAGTTAATCGTCTGATTGCTAATCAAGCAAAGGGAAGATTTCTGCCTCACCAACCTAACCTCCGACTGCACGTCACTGAAGTACAGTATATTTGGTGTAACGGATCATATGGAGGAGCGGATCGCTTGGTCTTCAACAGACAATCTTTCCGTAAATACGTAATTAAAACTGCCATTTTAGGAATGAACTAAAGGTCTGTTTACTGCGAACAAGCAGTAAACGAAGCAACAATTTTTTTTTTTTTTACCATAGTATGGGTGGCATCAAATTACACGATCTGGGGTGCCTGAACTTCATAAATTAACATGAAACAAAACAGGTGTAACGCTGTTGTTTGCTAAATAATTTGTTAGTTTTGCAACCATGCATCAACAGTTTCACCAATGAGGAACCTACTGATTGTTTACATTGATTAATTGTTTAGTTCAGTTGTTTCCGTCCGCAGTTATTCCAATACACCTCGATGTGGAATTGAAATTTATATTTTTCATGGCATGTACAGGTTTTTCAAACGTGGCTCATGAGAATAAATAACTGCTCTAAACACGAATGTGCCTAATTAGGGCAATTCAACAGCTAGTTAAAACCCTACGATTGCGACTGTGGTTGGAACAAAAATCATCTGACACAGTGGAGTTTGAGAACCAATGGTGTATGTCACTCATAATGGTATTTCACTGATCGGCCACCAAGGGTCTCATTTGTCAAAAGGGTGCAAAAGTGCCTTTAAATTTTCATGAACGGCGAAAATCCAAAAATGTCGTACACCCAAAATATTTACACCCTTTTCAAGTCTATCAAACACTGCGTACGCGCAGCTCTCCGCAATTTCCATTGATAAATCACACCGGACCCAAGAAAAGTGCGGACGTGAACACGCCTCATATCCCACCCTCTACACGGGCAGACACAACCATATATGGTCAATGCAAATGAGTACCTGCATATAAAGTAGCCATGTGCGCTCTGGGGATTTGTGGAGTGACCAAGCGGCAACTTGTGAGGATGAAAAGTGAAGCGGTAAGCACTCGTTCACAGAGCTCAAAAGGACCTCATTAAAATGCAAACCACGTGATTTCTGTGAACTGGTATATTCGGCGTAGGTCTTACGCATTGTTTAGGCTTATTCACCGTAGTCCGCCTCATCACAAGTAACTTTGGAAAGCGATTATGACTCCGGACCTCCCGTGCTTCTCTTTACTCAGGGATTAGAAACAACGCATGTGTTTCATGATCGTTTAAATTGTTTTAATGAAATAAGACCATTTGAAACGTTTTTATCAGCGGCGGCTCGTCGGCCGTAACAAAGGGAAGCCAGAACCTCGCCCTTCAAAGCTTAATGACTTCAACATTTCGTAGTTCACTTTTCTTTATCAGCAGTTGCTCATACGAATTGGTTGAAGGACAATCAAATTTATTTTCGATTGCAAATGACGACTCAAATTATCAACACGTCTTTATAAATTAGTTTGCGAGGCTTCTTTCACAAGAGGCCACGACAGTCCATTTTCTACAATCTTAATATAGAAGAAAAGAATGCGATGTTGCACAGCTTATTGCTTAATGACCCTCACTAATCAATTTGCGCATCTATGCCGTTTCGTGAGCTTCTTGAGCGCGGAATTTATAGCGTAGGCCTATGGTAATTTATGTGTGAAAGAAAACCCCTAAATTTCGTGGTGCAATGCATGACAATGCTATCGAAAATAAATTTGACTCAACTGACTGTTCTTCTAACAATTCGTATGAGCAACTTCTGATCAAGAAAAGTAAACTGCGAAAGGTTTAAGTCATTAAGCTTTGAAGGGCGAGGTTTTGGCTTAACTTTGTTACGGCCGACGACCCTCCACTGTTTAAATGAATGATTGTTCATCACCTGTTTTCAATCATTAACATTAAGGGATTGTTTGGTCTTCCCCTGTTGCCAATTCACGAGCCGCCACTGGTTTTTATCCCTCAGTAAAGACAAGCCTGATAATTCCTTTGTCTAAATCGATTTCCGTGTCATTAGTGTGGAAATCCACCGTAATGCACGTGAAACTGATTAACTTGATGTATGATGACTTCAATTTCGGTGCGCTTTGATTGAATAATTGCTGACTACGGCACAAAGACGTGAATATCACTAAGAGGAGAAACACACATAGGAAGTAAGCCTTGGCATCTCTAAACATCGTCCTCGACATCAAAGTTAAAGGTTTTCAAGTTGTCAAATCCTATCTTTGTGGATGCCTAGCACATAAATCAAACTTGCAGTGGATTTTTATATGAGAACTTCGATTTTAAATTTGATTTCCGCAACTGGAATCGACTGCAGTCTGCCTTCTTTTGTCCCACTCGTTGATGGAGGCATTGTTTGTGGCTATTTTACCGAGTTGATTTGCACTATAGATGTTCAAGTCGACAGCATCTTTTTGGGGCCTTTACAGCCATGTGAACTCTAAGGAACATGCTAGAAATAACTGTTCTCATAAGAAATGTTTGGAATTTAAAAATACAGTTGCAATTTAACAAAGGCAATTTAACCTGGATCAGCCGGATACTTCACTAATGTCTGAGCAAGCTCTCTGGTGCCACCATGAAAGCAATGCGAAATGCAGAAGCTCTACCGGTTTACAAATGATTTCTCTGCACTACCTTGAAATAATTTCATCCCCCTTTAAAAATTGTTGTGGCTATTAAAAAGCCGAAAAAGGCGGAGATTAAATTGGTAATTCTTTCCTGCAGTGAAGTGATCAATTCGCTAGCGCCACATAAGCAACTTGTCCGCGCTAACGGAACTTACGGTCTGCAAAACCTGTATTATGCTCGTAACATAACAGAGCTCTCTCTGGCTGTTGCATACTATCCATAAAGGTGCTTTCAAATCAGACACGTGTTATGGCCCCAATTTGTTATGACATTTATGACCGCAAGGAATGACAGACAAAATTTTAAAACTCAAACAGATTTAATTGGAAAAAAAGACCCGAAGTTCCCACATCTGTTTTACACGAGACACAGAGGGGAAAGCGAGCGGTTGAATAAACTTCTGCGATGAGGAGATATATGTAATCTGTGTAAAATTTTAAATTGTATTGCTCATGTCTGAGTGCAAATTGAAATCTTTTTTGCGAGAGACCAAATAGTGTCCCACTTTTCTTCGTCTATGGTCACCAACAGCTCTCTCTCTCCCACACACCCCTGACCCCCCATGCATCAGTAGTAGAGAGACCAATAAGTACACGGTAAAACAAACTCAAAGACACCTTCAGCTGCTGCTGAAATAGAATTTTCTCAACAGCAGATGTTTCAGGGTGATTACTAAGGGTTGTGCTATGAGTGATATAATGTCTTACATGTAAAAAGCGAAAGAAATCTTGTTTGTCCAGTTTGTAACAATTAGTAAGCTGTCCAAATGACATAAGCTTACCATCTGAGGAAAGGTGCCTAAGAGAATTAATATTCTTATTAGACCAATGTCGAAAGCCAGGGTCTAAAGAGCCCGGGGGAAAAGCTGGGTTGTTTATTATTGGGGTGAAAACGGATGTTTTACTTGACCTTCCCTCGAGACGGCAGACAACCCGCCATGCTTTTTAGAGTGTTGGTTATAGGATTTGTGCAAAGAGCTTTAATTTCTTTAAAGTTATTAAAAAATAACAAATCACTTTATCTGCATTGTGATAAAGCTGTCTCTATGTCCATCCAGATTGAAGTTCTACCCTTAACCCAGTCGTTTACAAATCTTAAGTGGGCACAAAGTTGAAACATTTTAATATTAGGTAAGTCCAAGCCACCTATTGAACATGGGAGATGTAATATTGCCATTTTAAGCCTAGGTCAAGCCTAGGTCGCTTGTTCCAAATAAGAGCTGAGCCACCCATTTACATCCTTCAAGACCCTTTTGGAAAACAGAACAGGAATCATTTGAATAGGGTACAGTAGTCTGGGTAACACATTCATTTTGACCTCAGCAATGCGTCCTAGCCAGGAAACAGGAAGTGATGCCCATCGCTCTAGGTCCTGCTTAATTTTACAAATAAGGGCACAAAGTTGGCTTTAAATAGTTGGTCAAATGATGGGGTGATGAAGATTCCCAAATACACAAACCCGTTAGGAGACCATTTGAAAGGAAAGGCAGGTACGGTAATTGGTATTGTTGAAAGAGTGCCAAGGGGCATAGCTTCAGATTTAGCCAGATTGATCTTGTAACCAGAGAAACGACTAAATCGGTCAATAAGACCTAGTATTGATGTTTCGGGGTGGGTCAGAAGGATTAAAACATCATTCGCGTTCAAGGTTACTTTATGACACAGCTGTCCAATCTCTAAGCTACGTATTGTGGGTGTCACCCTAATGGCAAGTGGCTCTATGGCCAAAGTGAACAGGAGGGGCGATAAAGGGCAGACTTGCATCACCCCTCTGTGAGTATGGAAATATTCAGACCTGAGCCCATTAGTCAAGACCGCTGCTTGAGGCCTAGTAAATATAATGTTGATCCATTTTATGAAGTTCTCCCCTAAACCGAATTTACCCAGTGTGTACAATAGGAAAGACGATTCAATTTGGTTGAATGCTTTCTCTGCATCGAGAGAAAGCACCAGGCCACTAATAGATTATTGTTTAAAAGCTAAGATAACATTCAACAAACGTCTAGCATTAGTGGCTGAATTCCGACCCCTTATAAAACCTGTCTGATCTTCCTTTACCAGTATTGGTAAGAGATTTTCTAAGTGGGAAGCTAAGATTTTAGACAGCAGCTTCCCATCCACATTTAAGAGGGCTATGGGCCTGTAGCAACTGCAAGAATCAGGACACTTCACTTTCTTTAAAATTAAGGATACATTAGCCTCCTTCAGTGTCTGTGGGAGCTCTGCTGTAGTAAAGAAATGAAGCAGTCAAATATAAGGAGAAAAAGAAAGAGCTGTGTAACAAAACATTCAAAAACAATAACTTGGTAACAGCCCTACTAAACATGTAGGGAAAAACCATCCTTGTCCTGCCTGCGGCGAGTAGCCGACAGGTACTACACGCGCTTAACTCGCACCTATTCGTAGACATAAACACAGTCTGTCAAGCACGCGATGAAGTGAAAACATTTCACCTGGTTGATTATGATCACTAGAAGGGAGAAGGGACATAGTCACGCCCGCCTGGATTTGGCAAGTGCTCACGTTTCTTCATAAGGTAAAGTCCATGCGAAGATGGGTAACTTATCCAATGGGTACAGAAATTCAGGGCAGCGATTCCGCATAAGTCGCGGCTGCCTCCGGTGTGTTGAATCTCTTCTCTCTACCGTTAACAATCAGCTTAAGCGTGGCGGGATATAGAAGCGCATAATCCACCTTCTTCCTCCTCAAGCAGATCTTCACCTCGTCAAAAGCCTTGCGTTTCTTGACCACCACTGCCGAGTAATCATTTAAGAAGGAGACTTTAATCCGGTCCGCTGGTTGGTTAGGCAATGCGTGATGGGAGCGGCGCGTCGAGGAAGCTGGGAAAAATTATGGTAATGAATCCGGCAAACGGAACGCGTATCCAATCAACCGGTTGAAGGCAGTGTGCACGTTCTCTTCCAGGAACGTGGGCTACGAAATAATGGTTCCGCTTATTGCACGTGATTCGGGAACACAATGGAGGAAAAGCTTATTATCGCCGTGACCTCTTTTCCTGTTTTATATGACAGTTCCCTGCCTAGTTACTGGGACAATGAGAAACGCAACTGCGCATGGAGGAAGGTAGCAGAGATTGTTGGTGTCTCTGGTGGGTTTGAGCATCCTGTCACTATTAAAATTGAAATAAAATACGGTATTGTGCTGCTCTAATTACTGAGACCTGGCGCTCAGCAAATCGCGTTTTTTACAGGCCCAGATACGTGCCCAGACCGGCGCCGTTTTCGCCGAAGATGCAGGATGGCAACTATCAGAACTGTCCTCGTTCTCCGATCCATGACAATGATTAAACTCCATGACAATAACGGAATGCATTTATACACAACTGCAGTCCCTCAAAAATTCAAAATCCAAGCGGGAAAAACGATAATTGGGTGAAAACTTGCTTCAGCCAGTTGACAGCTGCATTTCGCTTCCAGTGACGTCACTAGAAAACTGGACCGCCCAAAGGCGGCAAAACCAAGGGGATAGAAGCGTCTGCAGGCGTTGACGCGCTGCGCCAATGTGAATGTTCCGAAAGTTATATAGTCAAATGTCAAATTCTTGATGATGGTACTGATGGCCTAACGAGGCTTTATGAAGCTTCGGACCCTTTCGGACCTTTGTATTGAAAATTGGTTCACCACTCGAAGCTCCACTCATTGAGCACGTGGGTGACATCTGCTGGCAGAGAGATTGTTGTACAGCCTTGCAAAGGTGACGCGGACGCACCTTGAGTGTGCACTTCGAGTATGTTATATCGTGAAAAATACTTAAATAAAGCTGAAATCGAACTTCGTCTTACACGTGTCTGTTGCTTTTCTTCCTTACCTTAATTATTCATATTATATTAAAATAACAATAATTACATCCACAGGCTCATTGAATCCTGTAAATATTTAGTCTGTCCAAAAAACATATTGTATTGTTTTTTATTGTTCTTGGTGTATACTGGGTGTGCTTGAGCGACTTTGCCATTATTATTTATGAATAAAAATGTCTAACAGAGCGCTGTTTCGTCCATGTTAAATACATTTGATTTGCGGCAATGTTTCAAAGCTCCGCCTATCGAACCAAACCAGTCAGCTGATTCAGTCTGAATGAAGCAGTGAAGTGGTTCGAACGTCATCAGTCACGTGGTTTTTCACGATATGAAGCAAGCTCCGGCACAGTGCTTCAGAAAAATATGCCGTCGAGTTTGAAGCGTGCTTCGGAGCCTTGGTATCAGCGGTAACATCACTAGATGATGGGTCTAGCGCGTTGGTTAGTATCCGGCCTCGGTGCTGAGGAGCGGTGAACGTGGTGCAACTTGATCCTCCCAGTTTTAGTTGTAAGGTTGAGATAGGAGGGGATCCATTTCTCCATGAAAGTGACTGGGTCTTTTCCCTCCATACCCTCGGGGAGCCCAACCAGACGGAGGTTACATCTGCGGCTGCGATTTTCCAGGTCCCCTCATGACGGTTGTTTGTTTTTCGAGTTTTGTCACTTTAACCTGCAGCGCATCCAGAGTGTCCTCCATGTCCGAGATCTGTATCTCTGAATCACCAACCCGCGTTCCCAAAGCCTGCATCCGGGCTGTTTGTTCATTTATGACAGCAAGGACCTTGTCGACTTTAATGTCCAGTGACTTTGTAATATTGTCAGTAATCTTACTCAAAGCCGACAGGATGTTCGGGTTAACGTCGCTCTCGGTTTCCTCGGCCTCGACAGTAGCTTCTCCCTCGCTAACGTTAGCTTCCTCTGGCTTGGCCGTAGCTTGCTTCCCGGTGAAAGCTTTTCGCTCAGTGGCGGTCCTACAGGAGGGGTAAAGACACGTCCCTTTTTGTCCTGGCTGGATCTCAATCATTTTAACGTTACTTTATTGACGTCTTTTCCAATTATCGTAATTGGCAACTGAAGACATGACTTTTCACCATATGCGATCTAACAGTGATGAAATCATTGGCTAAATTAAGTGCAGGAAAATAATTTTCTTATTAATTGGCCAATGCGTCGCGTGATTGAACTGGTCTGTGTTCCAATGAAAAGCGGACTTTCACTCTCGGTATTTCGTGGGTTGATTAAAAAAAAAGAACAGTGGCACTCGGCACTAGGTTATAAAAAGCGTGCGGCTCAAGCAATTAGCGAGAGTCGACAGGTAGGCTATGCCATTTTGAATAGATTTAAATACAGCAAATATACGTCCAGATGAATGATTGTCGTCTTACCTAATTGGGGAGAAAAAGCAGCACCTGTTAAATGCGGAGCGCTGTCGCTCCTTTATGAACCTTTAGTTAATCATGAAGATGACTGAGAACAGGTCAGGATTTACAATTGTTTTCAACGGCTGTTTTGTGCAACCCAATTCTCTCTTCCGCCACTGCACTGAATTTAACCCGCGATTTGATCGCTGGTAGATCGCATGTGGAGAGAAACCGTGTCTTTAGTTGCCACTTACAATAGGTATGTTACTAAAATTTTCAAAATGGTTCTATGCTGAAATGAATTATTCATCATGAAAGAGCTTGAAATAAACTTTCAAATGACACAAAGAGCAATGTGATAGGTTAAGAACTGACAAAGTTATTAAACTTGGAAATTTGCTAAATGAGGGGTATAAAATGTCCTTAATTTCTATAGAAAAAGAGAGAAATATGTGACTGAAAACATGGTTTGCATAAAATGCTATAACTTTCTTAATTCTTTAGATATTCCTATGAAACTTTCAGATAATGTTCAATGGAATATTATCTGCCTATTCCAAAATGATGAATGAAAACAGAATTGAATTTTGCTGTGCAACCCTTAATGGGGGCGCCATTTCTGGAATTTTTATAACAGTTTTTTTTTTGCTGACGGTAGAAACAGACTGCTGGCGCTCCAAATCTCATAATTTTTTGTCTGTTGGATCTTGAGTACCTAATCTAATAGTCTGTGCAGTTTTTATTAGAATTCCTACTTAGCTTCTATAAAATTGAAGGGTGTTTTTGCCACCTCAAAATTTGAAGCGCTCAGGCGGCCATCTGGGAAATCGTAAATTGAAAACAAGGTAACAAGGGGAATTCGGGGTCATTTTTATCTACGTCTGCAACGGGATTTCCAGGAATTCCCCTCCTTTTGCCGATTAAAAGGCGGTTTTGATGGGTATACCTCTGCCACTTTGGGAAATTACGCAACGCGCTATGGGAACCAATATCGCGGCGGCCAATGAACTGATAGTAACATACCTACTTACAATAATTGGAAAAGATATCAATAAAGGAAATTGATTGAGATCTAGCCAGGACTAAAAGGGACATGTCTTCGCCCCTCCTGTAGGACCGCCACTGTTTTTGCCAGACCAGAGAGAGGCATTTTAACAAAATAGTCTTCCAGGCTCATACTCTGTTACTCCCACACACGCATGTAACATTTCACCCAGCGAATACGTATTTTGAACGGATAATTCAGAGCCTCACCGGAGCCTAACAAGAGAGGTGTTCACGCTACGACGCCATCTTCTTTTCTGTGTCGACCCGTTCTATTAATGTGTCTGTATGTTGTGGATTCTAGCTAGTAGAAGAACCGCTGTACTCAACGGTAGCAAATTATAGCCGATAGCAAAGTTGAGCTTGCACTGCCAGATTTTCGCACTGCTTCCTCCACTTTCGCCGCTGCGTTTACTAGAACAAGTTAATTTCATGAGATCTATATTCAAGTATAATGTTTGATTGCAGAATTTGCCCGCCGCTTCGTTATCAGATGGCAGCCGTGTCTCTCGTTTCATTCTGGTGAAACAGACTTGGAAAACTGCGCTCTGCAGCCTCTTCCGGCCCAACTCCCTCTTCCCGCCCTCCACAGAGCTGGCCAGTCAGAAGAAAGTGGGCACACGGGGAGTGGGGGCCATAGCGGAAGAGACACCCCAATGAGGCGTTTCAGGCAGAGACTACAATAAACTACAAATGGGGTTTTTTACCCTCGGCCCGACTTCAGGCCGAAGGGTATTGTCATCAGTTCGTCGTCTGTCTGTCCGTCTGTCTGTCTGTCCGTGTGTGCACCTCTAAAATCAGCATCAATAAACTAGTTACCCATGCCAAAACATTTGCGGTAATGTAGGGAATCCAGGCCAGGAAAGATTTTTCAGATCGGTCCATTTTTGGGGAAAAAATGGCATTTTGGGCGTTTTTGAAAAACTTTGTCATGGACTGATTTTGATGAAGCATTTGAGCTTGGGGGCTTATACCTGGGGGAATGATCATATACTGTATATGCGGGGCTCTAGATTAGTGAAAAAAATTTGAATTTTCCTAAATTTTTGTGGGACTTTGGGCATTTTTGTATTTGTAAATGTATGTTCTGTGGAATTCTACTTTGGTTATTGTGTAATTGTTCTGGGACACATCATAAATCAGGCCGAGGGTGTTCAAACGCGGGCGTTTCTTGTTTGAAGATGGCAGTATGAGTGAAATAAGTACCCTTTCTTTACTTTGCGTGATCAGGAGTACTCTAAGGGAGTCAAAGACAAAAATACAAACTTGGAAAAATTAGCAAATTTGGTCCACTACTCCCCTTTAATAACAATTTAATGTTGTAAAAATGACTCCTCACCTGTGAAATGTTATTCTGAGTTCTCTTGTTTTATTGTTCTCTTCATTTGTACATCTATATGCTGTACAAAAGTCTGGCATCAGGTCTGTCTGTAATATTTCCTGCTGGTCACCTATAGACACGCCACTACTCTGAGCAGAGAGTCCCCCGACATAAGATGGCGGCTCATTGACGTATCGCTCAAAGGAACAGCGGCACTAGAGGTAGCATCTAGGTATATATATCTATGGTCAATGCACGTATGATGAATTGCGATGAGCATTGCGCAGCTTCGCAGTTGAATACCATTGTGGATACACAGATATGTATATGAAAATCCCGCAAAATTCAAATTAATGCTTCATTCCAGTCAAAGCTGGAGTTCACGTCCTGGAATTAAACGCTATAAATCGCCATTGTATTAGCTCGTGTTCGACCACGCACAGATATGGGCAGAAGTTCACTCATCAACATTTTGACCGTTGAGCCCTCATTATCGGCCAGCATATCCGCCTTGCGATGTGCCCTATTGTATATCAGATCGCTCCTATTCTGAATGAAGTCAACTCAAAAGGATTAAACAGGCAAAAAAAAATTTTTTTTTTGATCAAGAGGTACTGTTTTGTGATCGAAGGGGATAAAATACCCCAAATCATGTTGTCATCAAATCCTAATTTACTTATTTGTTTCCCCCAAAACGTAAAAACCTCTGTTCTCCGAAAAATACAGAATCTCCAAAAAGGCCATCTGGTGGTTTTTAGCTTATCGGCCCATAGGGCTGGTAGGCTAAAAACCACCAGATGGCCTTTTTGGCCTTATTGTCACGGTGTGCCGTCCGTTGTCCGGCATTCGTCGTCTGGAATAAATTTTTTTTTTTTTTTTTTTTTTTTTGGCCTGATGAATTTTCGTGTAAGTTTGCAATAACGTGCTATTTAACCATATCTCCAGTTGTTTTTCTCGGATTTTTGATTGAATCATTTTTTTCCGTTTTATGGGCCCTTTATTTTGACTTCAATGTTAAAGATAGGACCGATACATTTTAAAAAATCATTTCTCAAAAACTGCACTATAAATTTTTTTTCTAAATCAACCAACTTACCTTGGTACTTTCAATGTACAGTGCAAGCGCCATTTTGATTGAATTGATGGAAGTGGGTCTATTGGGGGTGCTGTACTTTATGAATATGCAAGATGACCTGTGGAGGCCAAATGGTTGTATTAGTATTACTGATATATACGAAGTAGTATATGACCTATATTTTGGCTGTGTAAAAGTTTACCTGAGATGACCTTGAAAAGTCACTTGAGGTCAAGCAAATGCTACAGTTTTCAAAGGTTTTGAGGCTTGAAAATATTGAAGATTGGGAACATGTGCATTGAACACATATAGGAAGTCATATATGAACTTTCACTGGGTGACCTTGAAGTTGACCTCCTTGAACGGCCAAACTTCACAGTGAAATTTCAATGACATATTCGCAAAATCGTTACAGATTGAGTGAAGGTTTGTATCGGAGAAGTATAGGAAGTCATGTATGAACTTTCATTTGGTGACCTTCATATTGATCTTTCAAGGTCTAACTTGACCGAGAGAAAATTCAATGACCTTTATCACTGAAAAGGTCACAGATGGAGCCTATGTTTGTTTTACTGACATAGGAAGCCACAGATGAACTTTCATTTGGTGACATTCAGTTTGAGTGTTGATGACATTTGAAGGTCAAACTTTATATAATACAATTACAATGACTTGTCTTGCCAAAACGGTCACAGATGGAGTCTAGGTTTGTATTACAGACAAATCAGAAGTCATATATGAACTTTCTTTTGGTGACCTTTTGTATCAACCTTCAAAGGGTAAATGTGACCTAGTGAAAATTCAATTACTTTTATCACTAAAACGGTCACAGATGGAGCCCAAGTTTGTGTTACTGACATCTACGAAGTCACATATGAACTTTCATTTGGTGAAATTCAACTTGACTGTCAGTGACCTTTGAGGGTCAAACTCCACAGTGAAATTACAATGACTTCTACCACCAAAAGATTGGATTGAGATCACAGATTGTTCCAAGGTTTGTATAGAGACATTTAGAAAGTCATATATGAAGTCCATTTGCTCACCACAACATGACATTCTGTGACCTTTTAAAGTTCACAATTGACATATTGAATACATATTGACATATTTTAATGACTTGTATCACCAAAACTGCTTCAGAGGTTAGGATTGTATTACAGAAGGTCGTATAAATCTATGTAAACTTTTATGTAGTGACCTTTACATTGATTTTCATTGATTCAAATGTCACACTCAACATGAAATTTTCATAACTTGTATCATCACTGTAAGACTGCTTGCCGGTAAGCTACAGGACCCTTGGTCCTATTTTAAAGATTTAATTCCAGCGGTGTAGAATCTCCGATTGGGATTACTTTTCTGATTAAAATTTTTTTCATCACAGAGTTTCAGAATATTTAAATGCATAAATATTCTTGACCCCTTAACGTTTTTGAGTCATGCCTTATTTTTCCACTCAAACCCACAACAAAATGCAAAGCAGTACAATGCAAATGTCAAATTAAAAAAAAGAGGAACTGTGAAGCAATTATATAGCTGTCACAACACATTTTTGCAATTCACTGAAGTTCATATTTGAAAATTTCAAGTTTTATATTTTTTCTTTAGTGAAAATGTTGCTATTGACACCCAATAAAACATTAAAAAGGTTTAACAAGTTATAATTACAGGTTATATAACAGCTAGCCTTTTGTTCCGTAAGGTTTGTTTGGGATGTTCCTGCACTGTTAATCCAACACAGTTCTGTGATGTCATTACTGATGATGTCACAAGTGATGCTGAACTTGACTCTAAATACGCACCGCCAGCCCAGAGACTTTGGGCAACAGGTTCGGAAGAGAGAGTCCTGACAACTCAAAAATTGGAGCCATTGTGTTTACATTGTGCCAAACCGAGCCGATGCGCGAAATGTAAATTGTTAGATTTTATGTTCTTTTCTCAAAAGGGAAATGCATTCATTTCAGGGGAAAAACCAAGAAACTAGGGCGCCCTGGTGGCACGTCGGTCGAAGCGTGCGCACCATAAAAGGCTTCCCGTGGCAGCCCAGGTTTGATTCCGGCTCAGGCCTGTTGGCTGCATGTCATCCCCATTCTTGTCCCACGCTTCCTGTCTCCTCTACTGAGTACTGTCTAATAAAGGGAAAAATCCCAACAAATGATCTTTAAAAAGAACTTGATGATGCGCACTTTATAGAGATGCAAACCCACGCCTCTTATTGACCTTGACCTTTGGACCTGAAAAAAACAAATTTGGACAGGGTACCCTAGGATCATCAACCCCACAAAGTTTGGTCACCCTAGCTTCAGTGGTGGCCGAGCTGTCACGCGGACAGACAGACAGACACAGACAGATGGTGCTAAACTGTATACCCACGCCGCCTCATTCACTTTGAGAAAAATGACTCCATGGCCAGATTTTCTGGAATCCTCATGTTGCAACTCTATCTAAAAACTCTGTACTGTTCCTTTATCTGGTGATTAAACCTTCCCCAGTCCATGTTAGAAATCGACTGTATTGTACCGACTGTATTGTACCATAGAATAATCAAGGAGTAACCTCACCAAAGAAACATATAGTTTACTAGCTGCTGTGCCCTCCTCTTTTTCTCCTCCCTGTACCAAACCATTTTTCCATCCACTGCAAGGGTGGCCAACTTAGGTCCTGGGGAACCCCAGCATGGGCTGGCCTTTGTTTCACACTAAGCTTTCTTAAACCCAACACTGCAAAAAAAAAAAGAAAGATAAAAATACTAGGTAAGATGAATTTACTTATTTTTAAGACTTTTAACACTTATTTCTTTCACCATTTTTCTTTGTGAGACAAAATTTTTGTCCTTGATCTGAGGTCATTTTGACTGGCTTGCCAATGGGGTAAGTCAGTTTTCATTTGTCAAGCAAATAGTGACTTAAAACAAGTTAAAATTTGCTTGACAAGTGAAAATTTACTTATCCCATTGGCAAGATAGTCAAAGTTACCTAAAATCAAGGACAAATTCTTTGTCTTACCAGGAAAAATGGTGATAGAAATTAGTGTTTTAAGTCTTTAAAATAAGTAAATTCATCTTACCTAGTGTTTTCATTTTTCATTTTTTGCAGTGAAGAAACCAGGGGCCTATTGCACAAAAGTCGGATCCTGAGATCCTGGATCAAAGTCAAAGCAGGGATTGCTCTATCCCAAACAGCCCGTCGTTGGCTTAATCGATTGCACAAAGCCAACAGCGGGTGGAGGATGGTCGGCTAAGTTAAGACTGCTGCTGTTGATCCTGCTGAGTGCGCGCACGTGGCTACCTGAAATAGACCCCGAGATCGAACACAGAATCGCTGATAATCACCATGGATAATCAGTAGATGCAGCAGACACATGCGCCAGCTTTCAATTAAAGACTGCATTCAGACAGGGACGACGCCGTCTCTGAAACGCCTGTGCTACTCCTTCAGTTTCTGACTTATGGTGCAAGGCGTTTGAGAGGAGTATTAAAGCGAGCCAAACTCAAGTTAAAGTGAACTAGAGAAGTGTTTCAGCCTCGCCGAAAAGGAATAGTTGATGCACTTTGGCAGCTGTGTGAA
Organism: Gymnothorax reevesii; assembly: GCA_029721435.1. Classification (NCBI taxonomy): domain Eukaryota; kingdom Metazoa; phylum Chordata; class Actinopteri; order Anguilliformes; family Muraenidae; genus Gymnothorax; species Gymnothorax reevesii. Next base: position 66,900,357 of record CM056578.1, on the reverse strand, counting down.
TGGGATAAGCCATTGTTGCTAGGCATACCCTATTGAAGATGTATAACCTCAAGACAAGAAAACAGGAAGATGTGATTGTGCATAAAATGCACACGTGAACTGCCAAGCAAACCTAAGTATTTAAATTTTTACAAGCATATTTTTTTTTCCGATATACCAAAATTTTGCTTCAAGCCCCTTTTTTGTCATGCACACACTCTGAAATGATAGCCTGATCTAGAGGACGTTTTCAGACCAGTTGACTTTATTTTCTGCTTTTAATCACTTCTGATGGAGGCATATTCAAATGAAAAGTAAAATGTTATCGTCAGAAAATAACTTCAACCTCCTGAATTTTTTATTCCAGTATCGCGAAACAAGCAACATTGCACACACATCTGGTGCTAAGGTAACAACTCTATCTTAACCGTCGCAGTCTGGATAAAGACGGAGAAATGTAGTAGCAGTGTTTTATGAAGGGGGTTACCGTAGGGATTTAAGACCGCGTTGAAACACTGTAACCCCCTTCATACAGCACTGCTTATTTTCTACTCAGTTGGAAGTCTCAGCTTGGGGAATAAAAACAAATCTGATGATGACAGATTCTAAATATGGTTAAAATATGACATGGAAGGGGGAATGAATTGTGATGGTGACTGTCACATGGATACTTGAATAGGCTATAATGATTTGAATATGGGCTGTTTCACAATCGAGTAAATTATAAAATATTGAATACATTTAGCATTTTTCTAAAATTATTAGCAACAAGGTGATATATATCATTCATTTTAAGTTCTGCTATCATTGACTAATCTACAGAAGCCATTTGTTTGATGAAAAAATCTCAAATGTCAAAAATTTACAGTGCGATATCTATTCTTTTGACATTTTTTGTCTCATTTTCTTTGATACATTTGTATTCCTCACCAATAAAATACCACTGCACCCAGTTGCTTGTGCAATCATTATTTAAAAAATGGGAAGGTTTTTTAAGCTACAAATAATATTTGGGGGGTCAGAAACACATCGATTCATGAAAACTTGACTTTTTCTACCAAGACATTCTGCCCATCAAAAAATGTCTTCTTTGGAAATGTTTTTTACATTATTAACATTTCAACAGAGGAGGGGGGTAAGTTTGGATGTATTGTATGATTTTGACTCCACATATTCATATGACTACGCTTGAGGAATACTGTGTCTGTTTATGCACTGGTCATGTTCTTTGTCAGTCAAAAACATGTCTTCTCCGGAACTGGTTAAAAAGGAGGAAATAGGCCAGACACATACTGTTTACTTAGACAGAATTACATTAAATCACTCAGAAGCATTCATATTTTCAGAAAAAAATGTAAGTGTGTACAAATATAATTTAGATGTCCCAAATTATCACTATATGTTGTAATGTCAAAATACGTCATCTCCGGAAAATAGCTTTGACGCTTATATTCATAGATGGTCATGAAGCCGGCATAATATTTTTGCATAATTTTAGTGTTTTTGTAAGTTATACATATGAAATTAAATACACCATACAATTTCCATGATGTCATGCGACATTGTAATGTTACAACAAATCATATCTAACATCAAAGGGTAAAGAGTTCCAGGTGCATCTAGAGCCTGTCTGCCAGCAGCTGTTGGTACATGCTGTCCATGATGAGGACACAAATGAGAAGTTCTTCCCAACCACCACTGCCACCACGGCAGAGCCTCTTGAAGTGGGTCTGTCACATTTGTCTCCCACCCAGCAGGCAGAGATGAGGCCCCACCTGGACCCAGAGCTCTTCGGCGAGACTCTAGGTTTTACCTCTCTGGTTCAACACAAGATCCATCTAACAAAGGATGGTCTGGTTCGACAAAAGAGCTACAGGATTCCTGAGCAGTTGACTCTTGTACTGCGAAAGGAAATCAGGCTGATGTTGGAGCTGGGGTTAATCAAGGTCTCATGAAGTGAGTGGTGTACCCCTGTTCTGCTTGTGCCAAAGAGAGACGGCTCACTCAGATTTTGCATTGATTTCAGGTACTTTAATGCAGTGTCCAACTTTGACCCATACCCAGTGCCTCGAATTGATGATCTGGTGGAGAGGGTTGGCAGGGCTCAATACATCACTATGTTGGACCTGAGCAAAGGTTACTGGCAGGTAGCCTTGTCACCAGAGGCTAGAGAGCTGACTGCCTTCAAGACTCCATTTGGTATACGTATATCAGTTTAGGGTCATGCTGTTTGGTCTCCAAGGATCGCCAGCCACTTTTCAAAGACTCATGGATCATGTCCTGAGGGATGTGATGAATTTCTCTGCTGCGTACTTGGATGATGGGGTTGTCTTTAGCCAATCTTGGGAGGAGCACAGGTTCCACCTACAGCAGGTCCTACAGCAAATAAGAGCAGCTGGCCTTACCATCAACCCTCACAAGTGCGCTCTGGCCTCGAGGGAAGTGGAATACCTGAGCTACGTCATTGGTTTTGGGAAGATTAAACCACAGCTGGGGTAGGTAGAGGCCATTCAGTCCTTTCCTGTTCCTACCAGCAAAAGGCAGCTGAAGTGTTTTCTGAGCTTGGTGGGTTGGTACCGTAAGTTTGTTCCGCATTTTGCAGACAGATCTGTGGTGCTATATGACTTGACTAAGGCCTCAGCACCCAACAAAATACAATGGACGGATCGGTGTGAAAGGCCCTTTAGAGACCTCAAAAAGGCCATTTGCACTCACTCAGTTCTCCACAGTTCAAATTTCAACAAGCCTTTCACCTTGCAAACAGATGCCTCTGGAATGGGCCTGGGAGCGGTGTTGTTGCAGGAGATGGAGGATGAAAGGATACTGGTTGTGTTCCTGAGTTGCAAACTGCTCAACAGGGAGGCAAGATACTTGATAGTAGAGAAAGAGTGTTTGGCAATGAAGTGGGCCATTGACACCCTCAGATACTATGCGTTGGGGCGATACTTTTTCTTGGAGAATGACCACCAAGCTCTTCAGTGGCTTCATCGGATGCAGGATGCCAGCATGCACATTGCTGGATGGTATTATTCCCTTCAGCCATATGACTTTACTGTTTGCGACAGGTCAGGGAAGTCTAATGTGATGGCAGACAGTCTGTCCAGAATGTCTGATGATTTGAGGTACTGTTCTCCTTGAGGAGGGGGGAAGAAATGTAATGAAGGGCACTTCGTTACATATAGCAGATGGCTGTAGCCATGTAAATATTTCACCATGTGGTTTTATATATTGCACTTTTTAAACATATAACTTTACTTTGCATCTTAATGGCACTTTGATAGCAACATTGGCCCTTTATTGACAAGATTTGCACAGAACATTTTGCACATTGCATATTTGCGCATTTTTGCATCTTGTATTCATTGATGATATGTATTGAACATTTATTGTGGTATTTTTGAAACCTTTTAAAAAATATTCCTTGATTGTGTTGTTTCAGCAGGTTTGGTAGTGAGCACTTGGCTTGCCCTGGAAAAAAGGGAAACTTTATTAGCTGGTGACAAAACAAACGGTTTTTAATTTTCAAACAACAATTATATGTGGGTTTTGTGCAAGATATCTGGTATGGTGATATATTGTGCAATGAAGTGAGTGCTAGAGTACATTCATTTGAAGAAGCAGTTAAGTTATTTGTTCATGCATGTCAAGGGACGATTTGAGTCCCGGGACGATCTGAGTCTAGACCTATAGCGCATGCGCAAAAACCTCGCCTATGTTTTAAGCGTGACTACGGCAACATACTAAGACAAATCAATGGGGACGATTTGAGTCCTGTGAAAAGCAATGTCGATAAATGGAGTCGATAGATGGAAAACTCCCAGTGAAACGACGTAGAGTTTGTATTTTGAACTTTTTTTATTATAGAAAACCTCAGAACTTACAGCTTTTAAAATGACCATGCCTCGATCAAATCCAATGGAGACCTCTTGAAGGTAAAGTCTCTATATTCGCATGGTTGCTAGGACTCAAATTGTCCAGGAACAAACAACTGTTATTTGTCTTAGCGATGTTGCTGTATTGACACTTAAAACATAGGCAACGTTTTTGCGCATGCGCTGTACGTCCAGACTCAGATCGTCCCGGGACTCAAATCGTCCCTTGACAATGCACTTACCTTTCCTGTCTTGTCTGCTCCAGGGTGTCCAGGCCAAAAGAGTCCCCAGTCCAACGAACACCAATATTATTGTTCCAGGAGAGATCAAGTTGTATGATAGGAGGGGGGATTTGGGCAGGTAGGATGTGCATTTATAAATTTTTGTAATATGTTGGGGGGGTGATTATTCTGGGTTAAACGGCAGTAGATGGGTTGATTTAAATGTCATAAATTTTTCTGTTTGCATGTGTGTATAATGAGAGAGCCTGGTCATCACATTTGAAGCACTCTGTTAGTGGTAGTTACCCTGGCTCATTTCCTGTGGCACAGTATAAAAGGCACCATTTTTTTATCTGTCTGTGGTGCTGGTGATGTCATGCTCTTGTGTTGCTGCCAAAATGTACTGCTGGTTGTAAACAGTGATGGCCAAATGAAGCTTTCTGAAATATTGAAGCTTGTATCGAGAAAGGGTTCATTACTCAAAACTTTTCTGCACATGCCTCTTTGGTGGCTTCTGGTGGCCAGAAGTATGAAGCGCAGCTTGAATCTACAAATTGAAATGAACTGCTTCATTATAGTTGCCCACTCTACAGTAGTTGAGTTGACGGCATCCTTTTAATATCATGTGACAACTCCGCCTGATATTGGGTTATAGTTCTGGTGCTTTGATCATGTCTTTTTGGGGGTGAAAAAATAATATTGTGTGTATTTGATTAATAAATAATTTTGATGAATGAACTTTCCTTGTTTAAACATGTGCCATGGTGTGGTCTATCTTTGTTTGTGACTTCTTGATGTTTGTAAACATCATAGATTTAAAAAAAAGTAGAACACTCTCTTATAATAGCCTTGGAGTATGCTTGTGCTGTGGGGTCTCAGCCTCCACGTGCTTATGTAATTCATTAACCAGTGAACAGGTTCGTAAATGTATCATATTGTAACTTCTATGTATTGCATATTTCTAATGTATTTTTTCACCAAGGGGTAGAAGTGCTTGTGAACTGGGCAGTGAAAATGCGTATAAACTCATAAAAACACATAACGCATATAAGGTTATACTATTTGGTTTTTGTTTAAGAAGAGGATTTGTTCCATGGTGCGAGGGCTGAGTCTGTTTCTCTTCTTGGAGATGATTTCTCCTGCCTTGGAGAAAATCCTCTGTTGAAAGGAGAATGCTTGTTGAGCTTGCAACAGTGTAGACTCGCTGCAAGGGCTTTTATAACGTTCTTCTACTCCATGTTATTTGGTTTGGAATGACACAATATGGAAAACGCTCCACATGAACGCGTATGAAGAGGGGGAGTAGATAGGGGGCTGGTATGCGATTGGGCCATTGATATCAATAGCAGCTGTGGCAAATCGTGGCATGGCCAAGCCCATCGACCAAGCCAGCATACCCTCAACAGCCGATTTTCCTTTCCCTCACTTTCATCGCAGAACAGAATTTCAGCACCCTGGACAGCGGCCGGTGAGCCAGCACTGGCTCAGCACTCCCTGGACTCGCAGGACGCTGGACAATTCCCACCAGCTACGTGTCATAAGGCTACGTAGGCCTGGGAAAAAGGCGCAGGAGGGGACACGGCTGCACCTCATATCAAAGCCAACCACAGATTAAGAGAGGGAACCAGGCACTTGCGAGAGGCCAGCGAGGAGTTTGAATGTAAAGCCTGGGACTTACCACTTTTTTGTCTTTTCTCATTTAAGATTCCAGTGGGGAGAATGGGTGTTTGGGCAGGAAACCGGTGAGTCTGCATGCGACAAGTAAACCCCCAAAAAACCATTGATCCAGCTGGCACCGAAACTACGCACAGCCCAAGTCCCGCATCAGAAGGCTGTGCCAGTTATTCAGCATTCTATTTAAGTTCCATTAATATGCGCATGATTATCACGCCTTTTTTTGTGTTGTTGTTGTAACCTTAATAAAATTACTGCCCTGTGGGCCAATCTTGCCCCGTCCTCCCGCCTACTCTGTGACTTGTTTTCCAGTGTCTCACCACACAGCCTTGACCAACATGCAAAAAGAAAATTTCTAGTTGATAGGACTATTGGTTCAGGGGTTATGACCGTTGCATGCAATAGCCCCACCCATGGATGGATATACTGAACACAATATGTGGTTAGTCTTGAGTCATCTTGCCTATAGATGAGGAATGTCATATTTGGTGATAATTAGATGTTGCTTTCAGGAGTTATAGTTAATTATATCAATTGAGGCCATGTTTACCGATTTCATTGACCTACTGTGGCCACATTTTTTGATGTTGCAACTTCCTTTATGCTGGATTTAAAGGTTTTGGTCAGAAGATGCTGTTTATTAAATGTGCAACTTGTTCTCATCAATTAGGATGACAAATATTTTAAGGTTTTCCAAAAAAATCTAAATTCTGAAAAACTTTCTCATGCAAATTTTATTTGGTCTGCTTTTTCTGTTCAGCTAGTGGCTCTCGAACTCAGTCCTGGGGCCCCCTGCGTGCTGGTTTTGTTCCAACCATAAGTAAAATTGCAGGATCTTAACTAACTGACGAACTAGGATCTTAACTGACCTGTAACTATTTATGTGGCAGACATGATACTGTGTGTTCGAATTCTCTTGGGGAACGTTTGATGAGACGACTCTTGACAACACAAATGTAAATGCTGCACACGTGCAGTGGCTGCCATGCGTATCTTCGAATGACAAGCGTTGTTTAAAGATTGTAGATTCCATTGCGGTGTCATTGCTTGTTGAAAGTTTTGAGGTTGCATGAGAGAGTCGACTACTGTATGTAAAATGTCTATAACACTGTACTGTGAAGCATGTCACAATAGAAATAATTTCTCCCCTAGATCTTTTTGGAATGCATAACAAAATCTATGTGAATTTTATTTTTCACTGTGCAAACTCACCATTCTTGCACAGTCACTACCATCTTGGAACCCCTCTGCTCCTGGAAAAAGCAGGAATATACTCACATCACATACGTTCAACACCAGAGCAAGACTCTTGGTGTTCTCTTAACGAGATGCGCAACTCGTGTTACACTCGTGCCACCTCACTTCTCACCTTTTGTGTGGGGCACACAGAACCATCCTTTTTGAAAAGACAGGAGATAACACTATCCCACAATTTCATGAAGCAACAATATTTAAACCAACTACCATTCATCAGACCAATTATGACAAAAAATGAACATGACGGGTGAGAGACACATGAACACGTTGCCTAGTTTAAGTGTATTCGGGTTCACTTACTAGCGCGGTTGCCTTCTTTAGCTGTAACAAATTCCCCTTTACTCCTTTCCTTTAACTTATGTTTTCCATCAAGGTCAAAGAAAAGTCGAATTAGATGATAGGATGTAATTTTTAGATCCTCTGCCGATAGGCTATGAGCTCTCGTGATCAGGCAGCATCTGGCATTGTCGTCGTGATTGTCATCCGTTTGCAAAATCTTTAAAAGTCTTATTTTCCGAAACTCATGGCCAGATTTACCCCAAATTTGGTATGGACCTTCCTTCCACAAAAATGCTAAGCAATGAGCTCAAATATTGGGCCGGTGAGCTACAGGGCTATTGGTCCTATTTTTTGAGTATTTGAATGTAGCCTCAGACAGAGTTACTTCCACAATGAAGGAGTCTCCCAAGAAAGAATAAGGAGGGAAAACATGGCATTATAAAACGGGTGCTTCTCATCCTTAAATGTGATTGGCTGAGCCGCGTTCCATGCCGGTATAAAATTATTGTAACCCACTGTGGCAGGCCGCAGCACAAAATATCCTTGAGCGCAACAAACTACTCTGCACTCAACAGACTTACGTTTGTTTCAAGACTTTTAGCTCGCCATTTCAGTGTTAGTGAAGTTTAGCCTTTTAACCCGCTAACCAGTTGGCTATCTACCTAGCTAGCTATTGCATTACAGAGTTCACTTTTGCGTTGCTAGCTACGTTGCTAACAAGCTCGCTATTTCAGTAGCCTTTTAGTGATAAATTGTTGACTTTTTTCTTGTGTGTTTATTTTATGGGCTATGTGTAGGGTAACCACATCCATTGTAGTGAGCGCTAACTACTTGACTAGCTGGCTAGCAAACTAATGCACAATTCAACATATTTTCCTGGACACCAGCAAGTGTGGAGGACAAAAGTCAATTGTTCCCTTCTCTCGCTGCTGGTTGTAATGATATGGCCGATCAGCGCAAGTTGAGAACAAGGAAACTCGAAAACCGAAATGAACGTAAAATTATTTAACGGGGTCTTAGGGAAATGGAAGGAGACATTCAAAATAGCCTGCTTTCATAGTATATTTGCATTAGCGAGCCCAAATAGCCTGATGTGACGTGATAATGGCTCTAGATGAAAAAGCAATCTTAGCGTCTGTGTTGCTTGCCAACCAGTCTGTCCACTATCTTGCTTGGTGGAAGAATGAATTGTTCTCAATCTTATTGTTGCTTTATTACCAATAAATCGTGATTATTTTTCTTGTGTGTTTATTTAATGGGCTATATTTTGGGTAACCGTTTTATAAAAGAAACAAGGCAATCAGAGATAGCAGACCTGGCCCCAGCCACGGGCTGACAGACAGACTGACAGAAACACACACACACACGCACACACAGACATGATCATTGCTTAACCTGGCCCCCTAGGGGAGGGGCCAGGTAATAAGCCCCTTGAAGCACTGGATTACAGTGATTTTATAACGGCGGAGGGGCATTAAGGCACTCCGCTGCGCGTCGTGCCTTAGAACGCCCCTCCACCGTTATAAAATCACTGTAACCACTGCTTCTCGGGACTTATTCCTTTTATTGTACCTTAAAAGAAGAACGAGAAGCAGGGGACAAAGGGATGATTTGTGTATTTTTCCTGGATTGCGGTAATTCCTCATGTAAATCACCCATCATAATATTTCCATCAAATTTTTTTTTTTAAGATCTTTTGAAACAGCTGGACTGTGAATGGTGTGTGCGCCCATCGCCCATGGATTGCCAACCTGTCCAGGGTGGGTCCCTGCCTTTGCCCATAGCCAGCTGGGATAGGCTCCAGCTCTCCCCGTGACCCTAGTGAGGAATAAGCGGGTATAGAAAATGAATGACTGAAAGAAACAGCGTAATCACCTAATCAGGAAACAGATGCTTGAGGGCATTTTCTTCTCCATACTACCCACAATACCATTCAGAAGCACTAGGAACAAGTCTCGGAACCACTGGGCTAAACCCAATTAATCCATGAAAAAATAATTTAGTGTCACAACCTGAGGTTGCATTCGATTGGGCCACACGAGTGACACAGGCTGCGCCCAAGCATAAATAGAGCAGACAGTGTGAGAGCCTCGGGCCATGTAATTAGGTCAGGAGTAAACACCCCAGATCCTCGGGGGTCACTCGTGTCCAAGATGGCGCAGAAAAGTCAAGTTTGCTGAGTTTGCGAAAGTTTCTCTCAGTATAGTCACAAAATGATTAATTCATTTCAACTTGGTAATGTGTAATGATGATGAATGCTTCTCTTCTTAGTAGCCTTTTTATACGACGTTCATTGGTGAGCGGCCGGTAGTCAACAAACAGGACGGGTGGATGGTATTGTCAGATGTCGAGAGAGATGATATAACATGGAGACCTACTCCCTCAATCCGAGTGTTACCCTGGTTGTTCTATTATTTTTGGCACAGCTCATGCTCCGTGACCTACTCCCTCAATCAAAGTGTTATCTAATCAAATGCAACCCGAGTGTCTGCTAAATTGATTCTTCCCCTTTTCCAACATATTTCTGGGTTGTTCTCATGAATTGATTGATTGGCTCGTTAGTCCCGTAGTGCAGTCAGCTGTAGCTGCTGATTGTGCTGTGTATATTGGTTGTGGGCAGTTGGATCATCTTACTAGAAAGGGTCTTACTATAAAAGGGGGTGCTCTAACCTTGTACTCTAAATTCTAGGTTTCCTTCCTGGTGTCTCATCCTAGGTGTTAAACTACTAGAGGGCACATTATTAGGTACAGTGGGTTCTCCCAGCCGCCTTCCATTTTTCCTCATCCTCCATATTAAAAATGTTCCTTAGTGGCTTATCGTTGATCCTGCAACTGGCTTCCCATCTGCCCAGTTTGTAATGAATTTGGAATCTCTCAGAAACATTTCAAGAGTCAAGGCCTATGTAATGTGAATATAGGCCACTAGATGGCAGTATTTACCTTTTTTTGGTAAGCTCAGACTGGAGTCATGTTTAGACATGTCCTGGACATGTCTGGGGCAAGTCTCAGAAAATTAAAAAAAAGAGGTCTAAATGTGGGTGGGGTCTGCAAAAGAGTATATAAGGAAAAGAATTGAGACAGTAAAGTAGTAGGAGAAATTGCAAGAAGATGACCAGACCTGCCATTCTGTTCAAGACCTGTGACGTTTCTTTTGTGGATTTCTTTGCCTGTGTTTGAGCATTTTCTTCATCCAGGACATCACCAAGCCACCCCCACCAAAAAGGGACTGTAATTATTTCTGTTTTTTCTTATTTATCAATCTTGGTCTTTCGTTGTAGGTTGTTATTAGTCTTTGTCTTTGTTAAAAATTAAATGTGTTTTAGTTGTTAAAACTGTGTTTGTCATCCCTTGCTGTTGCTGTTGTGTTATAAATGTAATAACAAATTGGGGCCAAAACAAATTGGGGGCTCGTCCGGGATAGACCATTTTGTGAGTCATTTATTAAAAATCTAACATTTCAGATTGTAAAATTGTTTTTGTGAATTTTCCTATATAAATAAATTGACAACAGCAATGGATGATTTCTTGGCATCACCAACCGTAGGGGTTTTGAAGTCTTTTAAAAAGACAGAACTGCTAGAAATTTGCAGACAGTTGGAGCTGACAGAGGTAAAACCAGCCATGCGAAAAGCAAGACTGGCTAGAGAGATAGTTGAATATTACATTGATGAAAATGTGTTTGCACCAGGAGATCTGGAACAGTTTCCAGTGGAAAATCCAAATATAGAAATGGAACTTAAATTAAAAATGCTAGAGATTGAAAGGGAGGAAAGAGAAAAAGAAAGGGAGGAAAAAGAAAAACAAAGAGAATTTGAGAGGGAAGAAAAAGAAAAACAAAGGCAGTTTGAGATAGAAAAATTAGCAAGAGAAGAAAAACAAAGAGAATTTGAGAGAGAGAAAGAGGAAAGAGCAGAAAGAGAGAGACAGAGACAGAGAGATTTTGAATTAGAGAAATTCGATAGAGAAGAAAGACTCCAAATGCAGCAACTAAAAATAAAAATAGCAACAGAAAATAAATTTCGGGCTAGCCAGGAGGTAAAACTGGTGCCTCCATTTTCAGAAAAGGATGTTGACAACTATTTCCAGTGTTTTGAAAAGGTAGCAAAGAGTTGCCAGTGGCCAAAGGAACACTGGCCTCTGATGTTGCAAACTGTCCTCAAGGGTAAAGCTCAACAAGCCTATTCGGCTTTGTCTGCAGATGATTCCTCTGATTATGAGGTTGTCAAAAAGGTTATTTTGAGAGCTTATGAGTTGGTTCCAGAGGCTTACCGACAGAAATTCAGAGGTCTGAAGAAATCTGAAAATCAGACTTATGTTGAATTTGCTAATGAAAAGCTGGTTTGCTTTGAGCGCTGGTGTACTTCTATGGAGGTCAAGGATGATTTCAACTCACTAAAAGAGATGGTGTTAGTTGAAGAATTCAAGAACTGTGTTAAGGATGATGTTAAGACCTACCTTAATGAGAAGCAAGCACTGAACTTGCAATCAGCTGCCAAATTTGCAGATGAATATGTCCTCACTCATAAGTCCAAATTTCAGTCTAGCAGTAACAATAAATGGTCCCAATTTCAGAAAAAGGGTTACGGTGATACCCAAGATTCCTCACCCAAAGACAAAGACAAATCTGGTGATGGTGCTCAGAAATCCAGTAACAGGTCTGATCAAAGTGTGAAAGCTGACAGTGACAAAAGTGGTCTAGTTTGCATTTATTGCAAGAAATCTGGTCATGTTACAACTAACTGTTGGTTCCTTAAAGCTAAGAAAGAAAAAGAAAAGGATACCAAACCAAATGCCTTTGTGAAAACAAGGTTAGAAACCCCTGTAGTAGATAACCAATCTGCTAAATTGCCTGCTCTTTGTGGGGCTAAAAAGCCTAATACAGCTGACTTTGTGAGGGAGGAATTTCTTCAATTTGTGTCAGAGGGATTTGTGGCTCTGAATGAGCATACTACTCCTGTCCCCATATATATCCTAAGGGATACCGGAGCTTCTCAGTCACTTTTGTTGATGGACTCCTTGGAGTTACGTGATGAGACCGCTTCAGGGGATTTCATACTTGTACAAGGTATTGAAGGGAGGACTGTATCTGTACCCCTGCGCTCTATATTCTTGAAGTCAGATTTAGTTACAGGACAGGTAAAGGTGGGACTTATGTCAAGTCTACCTATAAAGGGTGTTTCTCTGTTGCTAGGCAATGACCTGGCTGGGGGCAAAGTAGTTCCCCCTGTACATCTTACTTCACAGCCGAGCACTGAAAATGGGGATGAGGACCCATCTCTGTATCCTTCTTGCGCAGTGACTCGTGCTATGGCCAAGAAGGCTAAAGAAGATGATGTTGTGGTGCCGTCCAGTACATTGAATAGTCAGGACTCAGGTGGTTCGCCTCATGACTCTTATTGGCCTACTATGGTTTCTCCGTTTGAGGACTTATCAGATACTTTTATCAGTTCTCTATTCAGCCAGCCGGATGGGTCTGGTGATTCTGATGTGTCTGGAGACTTGTCTCTGTCCAGAAAGCGGTTGATTGAGGAGCAAACTAATGATCCTGAAATTGGTGTACTAAAGAGGAGAGCCCTTCCTGAAAAAGAAATAGATGCAGTTCCAGTTGGGTATTATCTCAAGGATGGTGTGTTGATGCGGAAGTGGCGCCCTCCTGATATCCCTGCCAATGTAGATTGGGCAGTGGTCAGGCAAATTGTTGTTCCGAAGGTCTATAGGAATGAGATCTTAACAATGGCTCATAGTTTACCTTTAGGAGGTCATCTTGGTGTTAACAAGACTGTTGATAAGATCATGAAACACTTCTTTTGGCCTGGGCTTCGGAAAGACGTTTCCAACTTTTGCAAAACCTGTCACACTTGTCAGGTAGTTGGAAAACACCAGTTAGACCCACCTGTAGCTCCATTGCAGCCTATCCCAGCATTTGGGGAGCCATTCTCTAGGGTCATTGTTGATTGCGTTGGTCCATTACCCAAGACTAGATCTGGAAATCAGTACTTGTTGACAATCATGTGTGCATCTACCAGATTCCCCGAAGCCATACCTCTACGTAACATCAAGGCAACTGCAATCTCGAAGGCTTTGATAAAGTTCTTCACTTTGTTTGGTCTTCCCAGGGAAATTCAGTCAGACTAAGGTAGCAATTTCACTTCAGGATTGTGTCAGCAGGTTGTGTATGAACTAGGTGCAAAACAGATTCTTTCTAGTGCCTATCATCCAGAAAGTCAGGGTGCCTTAGAGCGGTTTCATTCCACTCTCAAGACAATGATGAGGACTTATTGTTATGACCATGAGAAAGACTGGGATGAAGGGGTTCATTTGCTGTTGTTTGCAGCTAGAGAAGCAGTGCAGGAGTCTACTGGATTCAGTCCATTTGAGCTAGTGTTTGGTCATGAAGTGAGAGGACCTTTGCTATTATTGAGTGAACAATGGCAAGAGGAAGAGCCGCAAATCAGTCTGTTAGACTATGTTAGCAAGTTCAAGGAAAGATTGCGTGCAGCTTGTGACCTTGCCAAAGAGAACTTGAAATCAAGTCAGGGAAAAATGAAAACTTGGTATGATCATAAGGCTAGAAGCCGTGAGTTTAAACCAGGAGACAAGGTCCTTGTGTTGTTTCCCTTGCAGTCCAATCCATTGCAGGCTAGATTTCATGGTCCATATGAAATTCTGACAAAACTCAATGATCTCAATTACATTGTGAAGACTCCAGATAGGAGAAAACCAAAACAATTGTGTCATATTAACATGCTAAAGCCTTATCATGACAGAAATGCTAGGGTTGCAGCTGTCACTTCAGATTTTCCAATGGTCGAAACGTGTGAAGATGAGGGGGAGTTTCAAGATGATGAACTAAGAATTAAAGCTGAAGTTCTTTCATGTAAATTGTCAAACACTGAAGTGTTGCAAAATCTTGATGTAAAACTCCAGCACTTAGAACCCTCACAGAGAGATCAGTTTGAAAGGTTGATCAAGAAATATGAGGATTTGTTTCCTGATGTTCCAAAGAGAGTTACTATAGCCTCTCATGATGTAGATGTTGGTGATGCCAAACCAATAAAACAGCATCCATACCGGATGAATCCTGAAAAGAGAAAGATTGCTGAGAAAGAGGTTGAGTACATGTTAAAACATGATATTATCAGACCCTCCAACTCCGATTGGAGTTCACCCTGTGTGCTAGTTCCAAAACCTGATGGAAGTACTAGATTCTGTACAGATTATCGCAAAGTCAATGCTGTAACTAGAACTGATGTGTTTCCAATACCTAGGATTGATGATTGTATTGATAGAGTAGGGCAAGCAAAGTTTCTGACCAAGATTGATTTATTGAAGGGTTATTGGTGTGTGCCTTTAACTGAGAGGGCCAAGAGCATCTCTGCTTTGCCACACCATCTGGATTGTACCAGTATGAAGTCCTACCCTTTGGCATGAAAAATGCCCCAGCCACGTTCCAAAGGATGATACAGTCTACAATCGCCGGATTGCCACACACGGGTGCGTACATCGATGACCTGATCACATGGAGTGACTCCTGGGAAGAACATCTAAAAGATGTAGAGACGTTGTTCCAGCGCCTGACCCAGGCTAACCTGACTGTTAACCTGAACAAGAGTGACTTTGGTTGTGCTATTGTCACCTATCTTGGCTACGTCATAGGCCAGGGTAAGGTGGCACCCATAAATGCTAAAGTCCAAGCCATCATGGACTTTCCAGTTCCTGACAACAAAAAAGCTTTGCGCCGCTTCCTTGGAATGATCAGGTACTACCGCAAGTTCTGCAAGAACTTTGCTGAGATTGCTCTCAGTCTAACTAACCAACTGAAGAAAGGCGTAAAGTTCACCTGGGATAATGCATGCCAGAGAGCCTTCGATCGCCTGAAGTCTCTGCTGTGTCACTTCCCCGTGCTCAAATCTCCTGACTTCAACAAACCGTTCTCCATCGCGGTCGATGCTAGCGACCAAGCTTGTGGATCTGTGCTCCTACAGAGAAGTGACTCTGATGACATTGAGCATCCCGTGGCATACTTCTCCAGGAAGTTCAATCGCCACCAAAGGAACTATTCCACAATAGAGAAGGAACTGTTGGCTCTGGTCCTTTCTTTACAACACTTTGAGGTTTATGTTTGTACAGGACAAAAGCCAATGATTGTGTACACTGACCACAATCCGTTAATGTTTTTGAGTAAGATGAAAAACAAGAATCGGAGATTGTTGAATTGGAGTTTGATTTTACAGGAGTTTGACTTGGAAATTAAGCATGTGAAGGGTACAGACAATGTAATTGCTGATTGCTTATCCCGTGTTTGAATGTGTATATCATGTGTTTGAATATTGTATGATATGTATATATAGACAAGTGTTCACTTAGCCATTTTGTATTGAAAAGAAAAATTTTGCCTTTATGAGTCAAAATTTTTCCCTTTTGGAATGGAGGTGTAATGTGAATATAGGCCACTAGATGGCAGTATTTACCTTTTTTTGTTAAGCTCAGACTGGAGTCATGTTTAGACATGTCCTGGACATGTCTGGGGCAAGTCTCAGAAAATAAAAAAAAAGAGGTCTAAATGTGGGTGGGGTCTGCAAAAGAGTATATAAGGAAAAGAATTGAGACAGTAAAGTAGTAGGAGAAATTGCAAGAAGATGACCAGACCTGCCATTCTGTTCAAGACCTGTGACGTTTCTTTTGTGGATTTCTTTGCCTGTGTTTGAACATTTTCTTCATCCAGGACATCACCAAGCCACCCCCACCAAAAAGGGACTGTAATTATTTCTGTTTTTTCTTATTTATCAATCTTGGTCTTTCGTTGTAGGTTGTTATTAGTCTTTGTCTTTGTTAAAAATTAAATGTGTTTTAGTTGTTAAAACTGTGTTTGTCATCCCTTGCTGTTGCTGTTGTGTTATAAATGTAATAACAAATTGGGGCCATAACACCTAAAACATGTTTTGGCTGTAGATAGCACCACCTGTTGAAGATTATATTTCAGCATTATTCATTATATTCATTTTTCATGATTATATATATTTTTTATCTTAGTTTGTTTAACAAGAATAAGTTTTTTCCAGAAAATAAGTCATGTAAAGGATCAAATTTTATAACAAGTGATTGTGATTTTAAAAAAGTGTCTGAAAGTTTTCCTGACCAAAGAAATTTAATTAATAAATTCATGATTTTTTCTCTGTTTCTGAACAGGAGTGGACCAAGAAATCAAGAAGTGAAAATGACTAATAAACTTTCCCTGATTATTAATTTTTACAGGAAAAGATCCAAGCCCAAGCAAGAGGAAAAGCAGCAAAATTATGATGACTGAGTATTGTTCATTGTTGTATGCATCTAACACATTCTTATGAAACTTTTCCACAGAGTGCGCACTCCAAAAGAGAAGAGAGTAAAATGACCTTGAGTGAAAAGATAAGCTGGCCAGCTAAAGATTCAACTGCGGGGTTGCAACTTAAACGTTTACCCTCTAAAATAAATTTGGGGAAATCCAATTTGGAGTATTAACAAGAGTACGACTAAATTCAAAGGGTGCATCATATAATTTAAAAAGTCGAGTAATAAGGTGATCACATTCTAAATTTATTTTGATTAGGCTGACAAAATATTTTCCCTAGGGTAGGGGATTGGGCCCCCCGAACCTTGGGGAAAACAGGCGGCGGCGGGACTGCAAAGTTCCGAGGGCACGGTAAAGACTATTTAGTGCAGGTATAAAGACTATAGTGCAGGGGAGAGGACTGAAGGCCCCCGTGTCCAGTGAAGTATGAATTGACATACTGCTGTGGTACCGTCTAGTCGGCATGTTTGTCGCATGTAAGGTTGTGGGCAACACGTGGTACGTGGGTGACAGCCCACACCTAGCAGAGGGGCGTGGTAGATAACCTCTGTGAACAGGCGAGGCTGGTGAAAACGGCCAAAGTTTCTATTCCCATAGCGATATGGGGTAGGGATCAGACCGTTGGTTCCCACCTGGGTGGCTGACAACCACTACGGGATCTGGGGATCGCTATAGACTGGGTCACCTGCCGGTCGGGTCGCAGATGGCAATAAGACCACAGAGAGGGGTGGCCCCCGCGCTCGGCTCATGGTACAATCAGGCCACCATAAGCCAAAAGCGAATGTGTTTGTAGGCGAGTGGTGCGTCTGTGATCGGTGGGCTCTGAAAAGGAGACACCAGGAAGCAGAAGGCAGAGTTCTGAACCTGGGGGAGCCTGGGCAAAGATCTCTGTGGAAAGGGATCTAGCTTGGAACTGCGCCCTGGGAGAGGGAGGTTCGAAGGATCAAAGTGTTACAAGTAGTGAGAAAGACGGGAACTGTGACAGTGACAGCAACCTGAGTCTTCAGTGTTCAAATGACAAAAACGGACTGAACTGACTAAATCTGGAATGATTGGTTTCCTTTATGTGCTGGGATCCCAATGAAAAAACTATATTACAGTTGAATATTCAATATATGCCCGTTTTGGTGAATTGTCTGAAAAAAAAGAAAAAAAAAAGACTGCACATTGTAACACGCAGTCTAAAGCAAATCCATTAGGTTCTGCTGAGGATATGGGGAGTTGTTATGGCTGGGATTAATAAGGCCTGACTGTGCATCTCCTCCATACTGTTAGCGGAGCCCTAGACTGTGGTGGGTTTCTAAATCAAAATTCATTGAAAAAAATACTGTGCAAAGATATTATTGTTACTGCCCTACCTTTTGACCCAGAATTCACTGAAACATAAAATTATGGGAACACACATTATGGGTAAAAATATTCTTGATTTAAAGTTGACAGGAGCTCAATGATGAGGGTGAGCTATTTGGGTAATTATGAATTTGTAATATTAATTTATCAGGGTGGCACATCGACTACTCATTGTATTCCAAATAATTAAAGTCACATTGATGATTTTGTAAAGCACATTCAGACCGAGGGGACAAAATACACAAGACACATTTCTTGAATTGGGACTTATTTGGCTGGTTAGAATCTGAGTGTCAGAACTATAAATGCAGCATCTGTTTCAAATTGTTATTGATAAGTTGTTACTGTAACTGTTTCATCTATTATTTCAGCAAAGCGGCTGCAATAGCCCCAGTTCAACTGGAATGATCTCATAAGTGTCCCATTAAGAGTGGTGAGGAAACCTGCACCCTCATGAGCACAGAGCTCAATGCAGAGCACCAGTGTGTGTGTTGTGACTCACTCCAGAGATGGGTAAGATCTCCCTTCAAGGAGACTAAGGGTCATTGTTGAAATCGAAGTCTTTTTGGAGATTATTATTATGGGCTGTTGCTTGAAGGCGCTATGATATTCCAAATGTAAGTCCTTGGGAAGACCTGGATGAAAAAAATGTCCTGGCAAAAGTGTCTGCATAGTCTTTGCTGCAAAAGTAAATATTATATGGTACCACTAAGAGTTAAAGTGAAATTGAAGCAAAATTACTAAAACCCCACAAGTCAAGTCAAGTCAAGTCAAATGTGACTTATGGGGTTTTAGTAATTGGTGCTTCAATTATGCATGAACAGATGACCCTCGTTCTGTATGTGCCCCATAGTGAATCTACATGTGCACGTGCCTGTAGTCGTGTCTGTATTTTATTTTCTCACTCCAGTGATGCCAGCCGGTCAAGGCCGCTCCTTCCTGGAGCCTCCCCAAAGTTTTGAACAAATATGCTGAGACTGGAGTCACTGTCATGAAGGCCCGTTCACCAAAACAATCAGGAGGAAAAATCACAAATCAATGTTGAATATGGACATGGACAATGGACTTGGACCAAATACCTGCAATAAGCAACATTACTGGAGTCAAGTGGGACATTAGACTGAAACTTGAGGCCTTGAGAAGCCTTGGAAGCGAAAACAACTGAAGTTCACATGCTGCAAACATGACAGACTGTTTTTACTCAAAGTGTTACAGTCGAAAAGGTCCAACAAATGATTTTATGTTCGGGCTCATAAGAAATTCACTTGTGTGTAGTATGGGGGTCATGGACCAGGGGTAAACAATGCTGTGCCATTTTTCGACCGTGGTTAATGTGAGGCCATGATTGGATGGCCTCAAAGGGAGGAATGTTGAAGATTATATTTCAGCATTATTCATTATATTCATTTTTCATGATAATATATATTTTTTATCATTATTCATTCATTTCTCATACTAATAATCAGTAAACTAACAATTAGATTTAGAATTATATTTAGCCAACAATAATCATAATCAATAACCATATTATGTAGGCAGCAGAAAGACACACATAACATAAGACAAACACATATACAAAAACACATATACAAGCAATTCAGTTCACACATGCATGAGCAGCCCACACTCACATAAGCTGCACACTTCTGTAGCTTTGATTAGTAAGCAGGCTTCTGTTTAGTTGATCCAAAAAACATAATCAGAGGATGTATTTGATTTCTGTAGCTTTGATCAATATTTGTTCAGCAAAATCATTAGTTGCTACTGAAAACATAATCAATTGAATCATTTGTAATAATTTGAAATGCATTGAATTCATCCACTGGTATCTTTTTCTTTTTATCATATTCATCTGGCTGTATTCTCTGTCTGTATATCTCTTTTTAGGTGTTGCTGTAAATTTCCACTGTAATGCGCATGCGTCTTTGCTTTGAATTTCTGAAGGATTACCTAACAGGGTCTCAGGTTGCCTGTCCAATTGTAGTGAGAAGTGATAAGGGGAAAGACCATATTTGCTGGAGATAAGGGTATAAACCAGCGTGTAAAAGTCGGGAAGGGGAGTTCTTGGCAGGAGGAACTTGGCTTTACATTTATCAACATGACACAATAAAGCCTGATTTTCTTTTCAGAATCTGTCAGTCTTCAATTGCTTGAGGATGGGAACCTCAATATGTTGAAGAAAACCACAACTAACCGTCTGGCCAAAGTGAGTAATTTCAATACTGAGTCCTCTTCCACACATCTCAAACAGTCTTATTAAGTCTCATGATAAAGCTTTGCAAAATGAGTTTCAGGGCTCTAGACATGTGATTGGCAGATGGAGGCCATCATGTTTGAGTTATCACCTTGCACTTTTAAATAAGAATAACTCTATTTTAGATATCCAGAGCACCCTTGAATAACATGGAGCATGAACATTTTTAAGCTGACATTGGTTTAGGAAGTATGACCATATGTTTCTTATAGCACCACCACCTATTGGCAAATTTGCACCAAGGGCCTTATTTTTAAAATCTAAATGCAAAATCTGACATAAGTGCATTCAGGGCGAGTCCAAATCCAGTTTTGGTAGTTTAATGGTGGGTTACCTGGGTGCCAAGTAAGGCGCATGGCTCAAAGAGATAGTATTCAATTTTTTAAGTAATCATTGGTGTGTTTTGGGCATAATGTAAAATAAACCAGTGTAACCTCCCATTTCCTTTAAAAGCTAGGTGCCTTGCAAATTGCTTTTATTAGGGTGAGTTAGCCAAGTAGCAGGAAATATGCTTCTCTGCAGAGGAAACTGGTCAAAGTCATCCGTCATTTTGTTGCATGTTAAAAGTGGCTGCTTTTCAGGCTGCTCTGTTTGGCAGCCAAACTGAAAATAATAACTAGACAATTTCCGCAGAAATTGTTAGAGTGGGCCTGGCCTCTGCAGGTTGGGACACAGAAGTGCCCTTAGATGCTGCTTGGACTACAAAATAGTCTATTTTGTCTTTGTCTATATTTTGTCTGCATTTTTTAGACATAAAAAAGGTGGTTGCTATGGTGTTCTGAGTGGTTGTTAAGGCATTGCAAGGCAATTGCCATGGTGTTCTCGGTGGTTGCTAGGGGGCTGATAGGTGGTTGCTAGGTTGTTGCTGTGGTGTTTTGGATGGTTGATAAGGCATTGCTATCGTCTTCCAGGTGGTTGCTAGGATGTGGCTAGGTGGTTACTATAGTGTTCTGGGTGGTTGCGAGGTGGTTGCTATGGTGTTCTGGGTGGTTGCTATAAGGTTGCTATGGTGTTTTGGGTGTTTGGTAGGGCGTTGCTAGGTGGTTGCTATGGTGTTCTGGGTTGTTACTAGGTGGTTGCCATGGTATTCTAGATGGCTGCTAGGGCATTGCTTGACTGTGGTGTTCCAGGTGGTTGCTAGGTAGTTGCTATGGTGTTTACGGGTGGTTGATAAGGAATTGCTATGGTGTTCAGGGTGGTTACTAGGACGTTGCTAGGTGGTTGCTATGGTGTTCCGGGTGGTTGCTAGGAGGCTGCTATGGTGTATTGGGTGGCTGCTAGGTGATTGCTATGGTGCTCTGGGTGGTTGATAGGGCATTGCTAGGCTGTTGCTATGGTGTTCTGGGTGGTTGCTAGGGCATTGGTAGGCGATTGCTATGGTTTCTGGATGGTTGCTAGATGGTTGCTATGGTGTCCTGGGTGGTTGCTAGGGCATTGCTAGGCAGTTGCTATGGTGTTCTGGATGGTTGCTAGGGCGTTGCTAGGCAGTTGCTATGGTGTTCTGGGTGTTTGCTAAGGTGTTGCTAGGCAGTTGCTATGGTGTTCTGGGTGGTTGCTAGGCAGTTGCTATGGTGTTCTGGGGGGTTGCTAAGGCTTTGCTAGGCAGTTGCCATGGTGTTCTGGGTGGTTGCTAGGGCGTTGCTAGGCAGTTGCTATAGTGTTCTGGGTGGTTGCTAGGGCGTTGCTAGGCGGTTGCTAGTCTTGGTGGTTGCTAGGGCATTGCTAGGCAGTTGCTATGGTGTTCTGGGTGGTTGCTAGGGCGTTACTAGGCAGTTGCTATGGTATTCTGGGTGGTTGCTAGGGTGTTGCTAGACAGTTGCCATGGTGTTCTGGGTGGTTGCTAGGGCGTTGCTAGGCTGCGGCTAAGTTGTTCTGGGTGGTTGCTAAGGCATTGCTAGGCAATTGCTATGGTGATCTGAGTGGTTGCTATGGTGTTGCTAGGTGGTTGCTATGGTGTTCTCGGTGGTTGCTAGTGCATTGCTATGATGTTTTGGGTGGTTGCTAGGGCGTTGCAAGGCGGTTGCTAAGTTGTTCTGGGTGGTTGCTAGGGCGTTGCTAGGCAGTTGCTATGGTGTTCTGGGTGGTTGCTAGGGCTTTGCTAGGCAGTTGCTATGGTGTTCTGGGTGGTTGCTAGGGTGTTGCTAGGCAGTTGCCATAGTGTTCTGGGTGGTTGCTAGGGTGTTGCTAGGCAATTGCTATGGTGTCCTGAGTGGTTGGTAGGGCGTTGCTAGGTGGTTGTTATGGTGTTTTGGTGGTTGCTAGGGCGTTGATAGGCAGTTGCTGTGGTGTTCTAGGTGGTTGCTAGGGTGTTGCTAGGCAGTTGCCATGGTGTTTAGGGTGGTTGCTAGGGCGTTGCAAGGCAGTTGCTATGGTGTTCTGGGTGGTTGCTAGGGCGTTGTTAGGCGGTTGCTATGGTGTTCTGGGTGGTTGCTAGGGCGTTGCTAGGCTGCGGCTAAGTTGTTCTGGGTGGTTGCTAAGGCATTGCTAGGCAATTGCTATGGTGATCTGAGTGGTTGCTATGGTGTTGCTAGGTGGTTGCTATGGTGTTCTCGGTGGTTGCTAGTGCATTGCTATCATGTTTTGAGAGGTTGCTAGGTCGTTGCCAGGCGGTCGCTAAGGTGTTCAGGGTGGGTGCAAGGGCATTGCTAGGCAGTTGCTATGGTGTTCTGGGTGGTTGCTAGGGTGTTGCTAGGCAGTTGCCATGGTGTTCTGGGTGGTTGCTAGGGTGTTGCTAGGCAGTTGCTATGGTGTCCTGAGTGGTTGGTAGGGCGTTGCTAGGTGGTTGTTATGGTGTTTTGGTGGTTGCTAGGGCGTTGATAGGCAGTTGCTGTGGTGTTCTAGGTGTTTGCTAGGGTGTTGCTAGGCAGTTGCCATGGTGTTTAGGGTGGTTGCTAGGGCGTTGCAAGGCAGTTGCTATGGTGTTCTGGGTGGTTGCTAGGGCGTTGCTAGGGGGTTGCTATGGTGTTCTGGGTGGTTGCTCCGGCGTTGCTAGGGGGTAGCTATGGTGTTCTAGGTGGTTGCTAGGGCGTTGCTAGGCGGCTGCTATGGTGTTCTGGGTGGTTGCTAGGGCGTTGCTAGCCGGTTGCTATGGTGTTCCGGGGGGTTGCTAAGCAGTTGCTATGGTGTTCTGGGTGGTTGCTACAGCAATGCTGGGTGGTTGCTATGGTGTTTTGGGTGGTTGCTAGGGCATTGCTGGGTGGTTGCTATGGTGTTCTGGGGGGTTGCGAGGGCGGTGCTAGGCAGGTGCTATGGTGTTCTGGGTGGTTGCTAGGCGGTTGCTATGGTGTTCTGGGTGGTTGCTAGGGTGTTGCTAGGCAGTTGCCATGGTGTTTAGGGTGGTTGCTAGGGCGTTGCAAGGCAGTTGCTATGGTGTTCTGGGTGGTTGCTAGGGCGTTGTTAGGCGGTTGCTATGGTGTTCTGGGTGGTTGCTACGGCATTGCTAGGCGGTAGCTATGGTGTTCTAGGTGGTTGCTAGGGCGTTGCTAGGCGGTTGCTATGGTGTTCTGGGTGGTTGCTAGGGTGTTGCTAGCCGGTTGCTATGGTGTTCCGGGGGGTTGCTAAGCAGTTGCTATGGTGTTCTGGGTGGTTGCTACAGCAATGCTGGGTGGTTGCTATGGTGTTTTGGGTGGTTGCTAGGGTGTTGCTATCTGGTTGCTTTCATGTTCTGGGTGGTTCCTAGGCAGTTGCTATGGTGTTCTGGGTGGTTGCTACGGCGTTGCTAGGCAGTTGCTATGGTGTTCTGGGTGGTTGCTAGGGCGTTGCTAGGCAGTTGCTATGGCGTTCTGGGTGGTTGTTAGGGCGTTGCTAGGCAGTTGCTTTGGTGTTCTCTGTGGTTGGTAGGTGGTTGCTATCGTGTTCTGAGTGGTTGCTAGGCAGTTGCTGTGGTGTTTTGGGTGGTTGCTAAGGCGTTGCTAGGCAGTTGCCATGGTGTTTTGGGTGGTTGCTAGGGCTATGCTAGGTGGTTGCTATGGTATTCTGGGTGGTTGGTAGGGTGTTGCTAGGTGGTTGCTATGGTGTTCTGTGTGGTTGCTAGGGCGTTGCTTGGCAGATGTTATGGTGTTCTGGGTCGTTGCTAGGCAGTTGCTATGTGTTCTCGGTGGTTGCTAGGGCGTTGCTAGGTGGTTGCTATGTTGTTCTGGGTTGTTGCTAGGGCCTTGCTAGGTGGTTGCTATGGTGTTCTGGGTGGTTGCTAGGCAGTTGCTATGGTGTGTTGGGTGGTTGTTAGGGCGCTGCTAGGCAGTTGCTATGGTGTTCTGGATGGTTGCTAAGGCGTTGTTAGGCAGTTGCTATGGTGCTCTGGGTGGTTGCTACAGCAATGCTGGGTGGTTGCTATGGTGTTTTGGGTGGTTGCTAGGGTGTTGCTATCTGGTTGCTTTTATGTTCTGGGTGGTTGCTAGGCAGTTGCTATGGTGTTCTGGGTGGTTGCTAAGCAGTTGCTATGGTGTTCTGGGTGGTTGCTACAGCAATGCTGGGTGGTTGCTATGGTGTTTTGGGTGGTTGCTAGGGTGTTGCTATCTGGTTGCTTTCATGTTCTGGGTGGTTGCTAGGCAGTTGCTATGGTGTTCTGGGTGGTTGCTACGGCGTTGCTAAGCAGTTGCTATGGTGTTTAGGGTGGTTGCTAAGCAGTTGCATTGGTGGTCTGGGTGGTTGCTAGGGCATTGCAAGGCGGTTGCTTTGGTGTTCTGGGTGGTTGCTAGGGCGTTGCTAGGCAGTTGCTATGGTGTTCTGGGTGGTTGCTAGGGCATTGCTGGGTGGTTGCTATGGTGTTCTGGGTGGTTGCTAGGGCGTTGCTAGGCAGTTGCTATGGTGTTCTGGGTGGTTGCTAGGCGGTTGCTATGGTGTTCTGGGTGGTTGCTAGGGTGTTGCTAGGCAGTTGCCATGGTGTTTAGGGTGGTTGCTAGGGCGTTGCAAGGCAGTTGCTATGGTGTTCTGGGTGGTTGCTAGGGCGTTGTTAGGCGGTTGCTATGGTGTTCTGGGTGGTTGCTACGGCGTTGCTAGGCGGTAGCTATGGTGTTCTAGGTGGTTGCTAGGGCGTTGCTAGCCGGTTGCTATGGTGTTCCGGGGGGTTGCTAAGCAGTTGCTATGGTGTTCTGGGTGGTTGCTACAGCAATGCTGGGTGGTTGCTATGGTGTTTTGGGTGGTTGCTAGGGTGTTGCTATCTGGTTGCTTTCATGTTCTGGGTGGTTCCTAGGCAGTTGCTATGGTGTTCTGGGTGGTTGCTATGGCGTTGCTAGGCAGTTGCTATGGTGTTCTGGGTGGTTGCTAGGGCGTTGCTAGGCAGTTGCTATGGCGTTCTGGGTGGTTGTTAGGGCGTTGGTAGGCAGTTGCTATGGTGTTCTGTGTGGTTGCTAGCTGGTTGCTATCGTGTTCTGAGTGGTTGCTAGGCAGTTGCTGTGGTGTTTTGGGTGGTTGCTAAGGCGTTGCTAGGCAGTTGCCATGGTGTTCCGGGTGGTTGCTAGGGCTATGCTAGGTGGTTGCTATGGTATTCTGGGTGGTTGGTAGGGTGTTGCTAGGTGGTTGCTATGGTGTTCTGTGTGGTTGCTAGGGCGTTGCTTGGCAGATGTTATGGTGTTCTGGGTCGTTGCTAGGCAGTTGCTATGTGTTCTGGGTGGTTGCTAGGGCGTTGCTGGGTGGTTGCTATGTTGTTCTGGGTTTTTGCTAGGGCCTTGCTAGGTGGTTGCTATGGTGTTCTGGGTGGTTGCTAGGCAGTTGCTATGGTGTTTTGGGTGGTTGTTAGGGCGTTGCTATGCAGTTGCTATGGTGCTCTGGGTGGTTGCTAGGCAGTTGCTATGGTGTTCTGGGGGGGTGCAAGGGCGTTGCTAGGCAGTTGCCATGGTGTTCCGGGTGGTGGCTAGGGCTATGCTAGGTGGTTGCTATGGTATTCTGGGTGGTTGGTAGGGTGTTGCTAGGTGGTTGCTATGGTGTTCTGTGTGGTTGCTTGGGCGTTGCTAGGCAGTTGCTATGCCGTTCTGGGTGGTTGTTAGGGCGTTGCTAGGCAGTTGCTACGGTGTTCTGTGTGGTTGCTAGCTGGTTGCTATCGTGTTCTGAGTGGTTGCTAGGCAGTTGCTGTGGTGTTTTGGGTGGTTGCTAAGGCGTTGCTAGGCAGTTGCCATGGTGTTCCGGGTGGTTGCTAGGGCTATGCTAGGTGGTTGATATGGTATTGTGGGTGGTTGGTAGGGTGTTGCTAGGTGGTTGCTATGGTATTCTGGGTGGTTGGTAGGGTGTTGCTAGGCGGTTGCTATGGTGTTCTGGGTTGTTGCTTGGGCGTTGCTAGGCGGTTGCTTTGGTGTTTTGGGTGGTTGCTAGGGCGTTGCTAGGCAGTTGCTATGGTGTTCTGGGTGGTTGCTAGGGCGTTGGTAGGCAGTTGCTATGGTGTTCTGGGTGGTTGCTAAGCAGTTGCAATGGTGGTCTGGGTGGTTGCTAGGGCGTTGCAAGGCGGTTGCTATGGTGTTCTGGGTGGTTGCTAGGGCGTTGCTAGGCAGTTGCTATGGTGTTCTGGGTGGTTGCTAGGCCATTGCTGGGTGGTTGCTATGGTGTTCTGGGTGGTTGCTAGGGCGTTGCTAGGCAGTTGCTATGGTGTTCTGAGTGGTTGCTAGGCGGTTGCTATGGTGTTCTGGGTGGTTGCTAGAGCTTTGCTAGGCAGTTGCTATGGTGTTCTGGGTTGTTGCTAGGCGGTTGCTATGGTGTTCTGGGCTGTTGCTAGGGCGTTGCTAGGCAGTTGCTATGGTGTTCTGGGTGGTTGCTAGGGCGTTTTTAGGCAGTTGCAATGGTGTTTTGGATGGTTGCTAGGCGGTGGCTATGGTGTTCTGGGTGGTTGGTGGTGCGTTGCCAGTCGGTTGCTATGGTGTTCTGGGTGGTTGCTTGGGCGTTGCTAGGCAGTTGCTATGGTGTTCTGGGTGGTTGCTAGGCGGTTGCTATGGTGTTCTGGGTGGCTGCTAGGGCGTTGCTAGGTGGTTGCTATGGTGTTCTGGGTGGTTGTTAGGGTGTTGCTAGGCAATTTTTTTGGTGTTCTGGGTGGTTGCTAGGCGGTTGCTATGGTGTTCTGGGTGGTTGCTAGCGCATTGCTATGGTGTTCTGAGAGGTTGCTAGGGCATTGTTGGGCAGTTGCTATGGTGTTCTGGGTGGTTCCAAGGGCGTTCCTAGGCAGTTGCTATGGTGTTCTGGGTGGTTGCTATGGTGTTCCTTATGTTGTTTGGGCATTGCTTGTCTTTGTTTGAGAGTTGGAAAAGAGTTTCTATGTGAGTGTATGAGTTCAAGGTGAGAGGGTGAAGATGAGAGCGATTTCCTCATTGACTTCCATTATAACCAGGTTTCAGTGGGAAATCTGTAAGTCGGATCGCTGAGTAAAGTCAAAGCACACTGCACGTTTTGACGTGTAATGTGTGGGGATTGGGTGAAAATTGTTGGAGAAGTAGCGAACCGTGTGATTTCGGAAGACCGATTTTCTCATTGACTTCCATTATAAGGAGGTTTCAGAGGTCCATGTTTTTGGGGAATTGTGGGAAATCTGTCAGTCGGATCGCTGAGTAAAGTCATAGCACACTCCTCACAAGCGAGCCGCACATTTTGACAATGTGTGCAATGTGTGGGGATCGGGTGAAAATTGTGGAAGAAGTAGCGAACCGTGCGATTACGGAAGAAATTGGAATAATACTAATAATAATAATAATAATAATAATAAAGAAGTATGCAGGATTTTAATATGTGTCTGCATTGCTGCAGGCACATAATAATAATAATAATAATAATAATAAAGAAGTATTCAGGATTTTAATATGTGTCTGCATTGTTGCAGGCACATAATAATAATAAAGAAGTATGCAGGATTTTAATATGTGTCTGCATTGCTGCAGGCACATAATAATAATAATAATAAGAAGAAGAAGACCAGGATAACAATAGTGAGCATTTTCAATGCACACTAATAATAATAAGCAGAAGACCAGGATAACAATAGTGAGCATTTTCAATGCACACTAATAATAATAATAATAATAAAGAAGTATGCAGGATTTTAATATGTGTCTGCATTGCTGCAGTCACATAACTAGAAAAAAAATTCCAGCAGAAATTTTCAATGTGCCTGCTGCTCTGCGAGTATAGAGTTGGAGGTGGTTGCCAGCAATCTGGTACGCAGTAGATATCATGTTCTTCTTATTTTTTAGAATAGCCTGTACATCGTTTTCCACAAGGCGACAGTATGTATCAAGCAAAGCATTTCTATTCTTAGGAGGGATGAAAGTAGATTTTTCTTAAAAGGTATACTCACTGAGGTGTGGGACAGACAGGTGGGATCAGGCTGTTCAACAAGATTCCCATTCACCTTGTCAAAATCTGTGCCATGGGAGTCAGTCCTTTCGGAGTGGAAGAATTCTTTAAGTCTCAGAGTTCGAAAAAACTTATGAAAGTCAATGGTCGTTTTGAAATCATCCGTTGACGTAGTCGGGACGAAGGAAAGACCCTTACCAAGGGCCTTGCTGCACACATCCGTAAGCGGTTTTTTGGAGAAATTCATAACCGCAACGTGCTTCTCGTCGAGTAGTAGCGCCCTCTTCGGGCCGTATCCCTCATCGTGTTCGTTTCCGGGGAATCCCCGTCCCCGACTGCCTCTGCGCTGACCTCTGCCCTGATGACATCGTTCGCGGGCGTCTCCGGGGATCTCGGCTAAAAAAGACGCACCGTGTCCTGATAGGTTGCTTGAGTCGGAGTCGATGGAGGTAGAGGAGGGCCATGGTGAGTTGGAACCGCGGTCTGAATGTTCACCCGGGCGTTCTCTGCCTCTGCCCCACAGTGGCAAGACTCTTAGAGTTCGCGGCGTAATCACCTGTAACAGCACACATGTTGTTTATCTTATCAGATGTCCTTTCGGCCTGAGCTATGTGGGTAAAACTAGCAGACAATTATGTCAGGAGGCTGCCTGACAACTGGGGTAAACTCGCTGGAGTTAATTGCTTAAAATGTGGGCCACGTGGGGAGTGCGGGCTGGGGTGCCGTGATTGCAAGGAGGAGGGCACAGCTGACTCCTGTTCGTTCTCATTGGACACAGGATAAGAGCAGTGCAGGCGAGTATTTGGGAGAGACGCGGTTTGGGTGTGTTGTGATGTGGGGTTTTTGGTTGACGGCCGGTCGTTGTTTATGTTCGGTGTGTGTGGATTTATTGTGTTTTTTTTTTCCTTCTTTGTTTGAGCCCGCTACTTTGCCCTAGTGACCATCCTTGCTGCCTCCCGGGAGAAGGGTGGCCTGGTGATCCTTGACCACGGCGGAACGTTGACTGTGAAGTGTGACGAACCGTCTGGTGTTCAAACTGCGCAAGCTACGAGACGGTGTCGGCGGGGGTATGGTCTGCAGAAACAGCCCCGGAGGAAGCGAAAGCGACGCCGCCTGTTAGCTGGGAAGTGACGCTATCCGGACGCGGGTAAGGACTGCCGGCGTTCCCAGGCTATTCGGGGGTAGGCGGACCCGGATACGGACTGGTCGCAGACCGTTACTGTGTAGAGGAGTGACGTGCCTGGTCGGGGGTCCCAGGTCCGTGGACATTGTAGCATCGACGGGAGGCAGCCCGAGGGAAGTAGCGGGAATTAGTAAATGTATTTTGCTTTTTTTGTATGTATGGTGTAAATTGGGTTTTTGAAATATATATATATATATATATATATATATATATATATAATTTTTTTTTCTTTTTTTTTGGATGTATGGGCTAGGAGGGGGTTAGTCATACATCCCGGGTTCAATTTTATAGTGTGGGAGTGTGTGTTGTGGTGTGGTTGAGACCCCGCTCCTTGAGTGGGTGGGCGACTGGGACCTTCCCCCAAGTAGTGGGGCCTGGGCACAGGTGGCTTCAGTGTTGCCCTTTTTTTTTTGGTGTGTCTGGTTTTTTTGGTTTGAATTGAGATTTGTTTTTGTTCACATTATCTTTTTTTAAAAATATATAATAGCTGGTGTCCAGGCCACTGGAGTGGAAGTGTGAAGGGGGAGGGACCTGAGCATATGGTAGGAGGAGCGGGGTTGGTGCGTGGAAGTGCGTCTCTGTTTTTATTAATAAAATCCATTGTTATTCCTTCACTGCCTTGTCCTGTGTCTCTGTGGTGGGTGGAATCCATTATCGAAGCGGGGGTGTGTAGCTGCTCGGCGCTCCACCCCTGACAATTACGCACACGCATTTGTGAGCACCGGAGCAGCATTCGGAGTGGTGACGAACGCAATCCCGTAGCCGCACATTTTAAACGGGCAGGGCACAATATCAGTGCCCTACGGTATATGGGGATTGAAAAAGTGAATCGGCCATCTCGGGGTGGAGACTATGAAAAAATACTTTTACAACGAGAGACCTATTATATCTACACACTGAACACTATGGTCCCGTTTGGTTTGAATGAGGAGTTTGACATCAAACCGTTTTTACAATGAGGACTCATGACGATTTTGTCTTTGCGTTTCTGTTTTACTTTTGAGCTTTGCTTTATGCATTTTCCCAACGTGTGTATATTATATATGGATGTATAAATTCCAGACATTGCCACACAATCCCTTGTTTTAGGCAATGCTTCTAGAAATAACCTGTCTGACTATACTTGAACTACTGACATGTTTTCTTGCTATATATTACTTGTGGTGTTTGGAATTCTGGGCATTATGGGGCTGGATCAGTCATTACCATGAATTTTATTATATAAATAAATATATTTTTGTTTTTTTAAGAGTACCTTGGCTGTACCAACTACAATCTGACCCTGTTTTGGTTTGCCCCATTTTCCTCTGGATATGAACCCCTACCCTCACCCCTGTCACATGTTTGGAAGTGCACCCGACGAAGGCCACGTCGGCCGAAACACTGTGAATATTAAACTCACTTGGGGAGCTATCAAAACAGTGTGTGGACTTTTTGTTCATTTTTGTACATTGTCTTTTTGAGTCGAGCACCTGTTAACTTTTTTGTCTGGATGTGCGTACATTTTTCTGCGTCGTGTTCAATGAATGTATCATTGAACACAACAGAAATGAATTTACATTGTTATATTATCAAAATTAAATAAAGCCTAATGTGGGAAAATTAATAATTAAGATATTTTTTCATTTATTTTTACACACTGTTTTAAAAAAATTAACAACTGTTCCAGTAACAGACTTCCAATCTGTAATTATCAAGCCCACAGAGGTGGGAGGTCAAAATGACCTCACGGCCGTTCCAGGAGGTATTGCACAGT
This sequence comes from Gymnothorax reevesii, assembly GCA_029721435.1. Classification (NCBI taxonomy): domain Eukaryota; kingdom Metazoa; phylum Chordata; class Actinopteri; order Anguilliformes; family Muraenidae; genus Gymnothorax; species Gymnothorax reevesii. The sequence continues at coordinate 66,868,933 of CM056578.1, read as the reverse complement.
CGGCCGTTCTAGTGTCAAAATACCTGTTAAAAACTGACAGTTCACGGTAGACCAGGTTTTTGTTAGTCAATTCCAGGATTTCTTTCTACTTGCTCAAGATAGCAACACGGCAACAATGTGCCTGACCACACCTCATTTTAAGACTAACATGCCCATGTGCACTCAGTTTGGCACAGGTACACTTGCTATTTAAGCAATGTGAGCATTGGGCAGGAGGAGGACAATTGCATCGGTCATAAACGAGCAAAGACACTTGCGTAATGCTTAGCGCCACTTAAACTGGGTGTAAGGTAGAGCCCCAAATTTGGCAGGCTTGAGTCTCAGGCAGCCTACATGTTTGTTACATCACTTCCATCCACAAACCTATGATAAACACCTTTCATACGGCAAGATGGGCCAGTATTTCACAAAGCTCCCCTTTCTTGTGTATTGTTTTCCAGATATTCCTGTTGTTGTTCCAGTTAAATTGCTCAGTGATCAATTAGTCCGATATCAAAGATTTATCCTTTACCATGATTCAGGTCCGCATAAAAATCTGTTGAGGGCGCATGGAGATGTTTCGCCTCAAAGTTAGGCAAGAACTGTGTTGTGACCATAAAGAACACTCTCTGCATCCATGCGCCCGAAACAGCCCAACCTGACTTTATGTTAATTTGGTAGAGGAGTAAATAAACAATCATATGATGTGTAAAATATGTTGGGCTGCTGAGGTTAAATCCCTGATGAAAAATGGGTTGTGTTGGCTTTGGGGGGAGATTGAAGCACCCCCTATCAGCTGCGCCCTTCAATCTGTATGGAAATTTTAAAGTTTCCAGAAAGACCTACCCCTTAAAACTCTGGGAAAATTTGCCTAAAATGCCTATGAAAAGCGTACCCAAAGTAAATTGAACACTGTTCTTGAACCGTTTGGACTATATGGATGGTTATGGTCTCATTTGAAAGGAAACACTCTGAAGTTTTTCCCCCAGCTAAAAGAAATACTCTAAGTGCTACTGTCATTGAGTAATCCAAGCTGGAACACACTGAAGTAGAAGGTTTTTACTCTCGCCAAAATTTTTTTTTGCAAACAGATGCCTGTAGATGAGAGCAGCTGGGACTTATTAGCTGAAAAACACAATGGGACCACAGCATGAAGCCTTACTTAGTTCCAGTTCAAATTTGATAACAATCCTACAGAAAACGAGCATTTTACACATGTTTTTCTAAGGCCATGTCTAGGCGTTTCCAAAAATGGCCATTTGGAGACCCCAAAAGGACCCTTGGATAACCATGGTCACATACCTAGGATAAAAGGGCATAACTCTTGAACGCTTCAACGTACAGTCATAATGTTGGGTTCTAATGAAAGGTGACACTTAGAGGAATCCAATCCCATAGCCAGATTCACTATCAATATTGCTGAAAAAAAGTTACTGACGCATAAGCTCAAATTTGTGCACATAAGAGTCAAAACGAGTGCCGTTATGTTAAAAAATGCTTTTTTATATGAAAGGTAAACAAACAAATGACCTTTACACAGCAAACTCACAGTAAAATATTTACAATATATGATCAATAAAAAAAAGTAAAAGTTACTGAAGCATAAACTCAAATTTGTGCATATAAAAGTCAAAACAAGTGCTGTTATGTAAAAAAATGTTTTTAATATGAAAGGTAAACAAACAAATAACCTTTCCATAGCAAACTTTTTACAATATATGATAAATAAAAAAATAAAAAAAATTAAAAGGTTACTGAGGCATAAACTCAAATTTGTGCATATAAACCCCAAGGGGAGGAGATTCTGACTTTGTGCTTTTACATATATCCAAAGCAAAGGAGAGATTCCTTTGTCTTCGTTCTTGCCTATGACGAAGACCCTATGTGGCACATAGTAAAATGGATCCTATTTACTTACTTTGTCTCACTCTGATTTCTTACAGGGATGAAAATTAAAATTCCCACAACAACCAACGCCGGCGAAAAAATAACTTTCTTCCACCTTCGGTAACGGAGGTAATGATGCGTAATATGGTAATAATATAATCATCATAATATCAGCATAATATTATAATATCCTTTTCCCGTAACTATTTACACAGAATTACAGAATAACAAACAGAATCACCAACTCCGGTGAAAACAAGACGTCCTTCCACCTTCCGTGACAGATGCAAATAATACGTAATGTAATTTTATAATAATAATAATAATAATAATAATAATAATAAATATAAATGCAATGTTATCATATAATGAAATATAAGTTATAATATGATGCGCACTTGTCAAGAGTAATGTCATCTCCCCCGAGAAACATTTCCTCTGCTACGGAGCCATCACGGTTTTGGTCAGATATTTCTTCCCCTGAGCTATCACTTGCACGCCGAGTGCACAGCTCTGCAGCTTCTGAACTGAAAATGATTTTTTTCGCAACCTTTTCGCTATTTTTTCTTTCAAACTCTGTAAACAACCATCAAACATTCGCTGGAAATCTCTCTCTGCCTCGCTCTGTTTTGAGGAACGCACAGCACGCATTACGCACAGCTGAGCCAAATTCTGTCCATTCTCTTACGCGAGCGATAGGCAGCGCCAGCCTTTTCGCCTCCCCAACAACCTATATATCGGCGTTTCCAGAATTTCGTTGGTGTTATAATGCAACAATCATCGTCTCGATTGGTTGCTGGTTGCTCGGGCTACACGCAAAAAAAGGAGGCATGAGCTTCGTTTCAACACAGGCACTCGTTGGCTATAGCAGGCTGCAGACAGGGCAGGGAAGCTCGTAACTGGTCGAGTGAGTGGTCAATCGAAAGGTTAGAGTGCAGACTCCATTTTGACGCAAATGGCTGTGTACTGTCTAAATTTGTACCAAAGCAACGACTACTAATGCAGCGAACTTTGTGGATAACCACCGATTCATTTCTAACGATGCAGCAGCTGTTCATGGATATTTACCGGTATAATGGTGTGTTTTGGACTAAAAACTTTACTTGGTTGGATTTACTGGAACTTCGTGGATGTAACAAGACCATGTTTGAGGGGATATGTCGGACTGGAAGAGTACTAGGGGGCTTCATTGGTGATTCACATCCAAGGACTGTATAAAAGATGGACGGCCGAACGTCTCCTGAAAAGTGAAGCAAAAGCGTCTCGATCGCCAACTACTGGCAGGCTGCAGTACAAATTATAGGCCCGCCCCCTCCATGTTAGTGAAGGGGATAAATGCGAGACAGGAAAAATTGTGTACATGAAAAATAATTTATTTCTGAAGATGGTTTCTTCATTTTTAGGAAGTTCTTACCATACTGATATACATTCTAGCGTCAATTTTTCTGATCAGTTTTCTGTAAACCTTTTATTTGATATTATGCAAAAGGGGCGTGTAGTCATAATAAACACAGTGATTGACAACCGCAGTGCGCGTGGACTAAGTCCCGATAGCGCCTGCCCCCTGCGTACTTCGTTTTGTGAATAGTAATTTCGCGTAGAGCTGGAGTGGGAACGTCTAGCGCTATCTGAAATTCTTCACAGCTAACAGCGATTGTGCTTCAAGCAGGGCAGACTGCAACATAAAACGACGAAATGAGTTGCACTATGAATTTCAGTAACAAGTTAACCGTCCGGACCGATGGAAAGGATCTTTGCAGTTTTTTTGGGAAGTTAATTTTATTTTTTGTTTGTAGTTGTACGGTCAGTGAAGTTATTACCAAGTAAGCTAGCTACCTTGGCTACGTTAAGACATCAAGCAGAGTAGCAGACGTTTACGATGAATATGGAGAAAATGGTTATCGGTAGCCATTCGTAACTGGCAAAATATACATTTTTAATTTGAGAGAATACCTATTAAGGTAAGCTTTTGAATGAAGTCAACGGCTCTGTGTCATATAATGTCGTTCTTCTGTACTTGAACTTGAAATTTTGAGCCAGTGCCGCAGTAGGTTCAGCCTTTAGCTTCCAGTTCTGCCGTCGGTATCTCGGAATTTTAGAACGAACAGAGACTGCGAGTGTCTCGGCCCGGTAGGAATTCTGCTTGATGTCGCTTAGGGTAATAAAGGGTAAAGGCTGTAGCGAGCTAATCTACCTTTCAACAGACGGAGCCCTAGGTTCGAGTGTTTTCGTAAGCATCAGCAAGCCAACTTCTCGTTTTTCAGTGGGTAACGTCAATACAACTAAAGTCCAACCATATTTTGTAATCCTACGGACAGCGGCTAGAACTTCAAGGAAAACTAATTGGATCAATGGTACAGATTATTTTACCAACGACAGTATGACAAAAATGAGACATGCCGAAAGCGGATTCAATTCATTCATACTTTCAATGTGAATTCGGCAGGTTTCGGATGAAATTACGGATGGAATCAATGCATCTACTTCAGTGGAACTGGCTAGTGAACGGGATAACTCTTAAAAGATTGATCGGACGAAGTATCGAGAAAAGCTGACATTTCGAGTTTGGCCTGGAAAGAGAAGGGGCACAAACTGTAAATGAGGGAGTGGTGTAAACTGGGAATAATAACATTTAAAAATTGTTTGTAGCGTAATGGATGTTGCGCTATTAAATTATACATTAATTATTGCTGCGTTTGCTATGGAGTCACGTAAACTAGCGAGCTAGCTGACTTCAGTTAACGTTAACTGACCTTGCACACGGCAATTCATGATCAATTAATTCAGCCAATGAAACACATTTGTTAAAGTAGTGCTTTCAGTATCTTAATTTCGATAGTCAGAGCTGAGTTTGGGCGTTCCACAATGACAAGATAATATTTTCCTTGATCAGCTTTATAATTTCTTGAAAAACAGAGTGAGTTATTTTGAAATGTGATGTCTCTTCATATACAAACTATGTTTGAGACACGTTTCAAGTCCGAATAGGTGCATGTATTTCTCGAATTCATTCAACTATCTGGTTGTCAATACGAGATCTCAGCCATAGTTAATGCTATTCCGATTGAAAGTAAATGTTCTGACCTTGCATACAGTTGTCAAGAGAATAACACGAAGAATTTGTGCTGTAATTCAAGCTACCGTGGTTTCATTTAAATATTTGAGTGTGCAGCTGTTTTTTGACTGGTGGAGTATTTCTGTATCAGACTTGCTGTACCATGTTACCCCACATAAAAAGGAATGTAAATTGGTAGCAGGAAGAATTTAGTTTCTAAGTATTTAAAGCTGCATATCACTCCATTCTATTTTTTTATGTATGTAAAACCTGCCATATGAAAAATTGCCAGATGTATGGGTTGGAATTCTACTTTACTGCTGTCATGGTAGGGCAGACTGCACTTTGGGTTTCAGACAAAAGCTTCACAAATAATTAAATGTTTTTTTTTTTTTATCAGGTGATTACAGAAGCCGCCCTCAAATTCAGACGTCAGCGTTACCCAGTGAAGACTTGGAGCATGCCACAAGCAATTATTTTGTTGTATTGCTGGAAGATACTTCTGAAGTAATTTGTAAATGAAAACCTGATAAAATGCTTGTCAAAACTGCTCAACTATGCATTGTCACAGAAACCTGCAATGGTTCTGTTTGACCATAATTTACAAGGAAGTAGGTAAGTCCATGTTGACTGAGTAATAATGGACTTCTAACTGGCTTCTCTTATGTATGCTTGTTCCGTCTGTGTCACCTTCCTTATATGCCATTGTCTTCAAAAATTGGCATAAACTGTCTTTTTTTTTGAAATAATGCATTCAGAAGCTGTTCATCTTCACTACTGAGCCTTCAGTATTCCAACAAAGACTCGAGTCATCTGTCCTTGGACTGGGAGCACATGGGAAATGTTATGTAATTGAATGCACATTTCCTGTTATGGTGGTAAATTAAACCTGTTATGTACAACAAAGGTCTTTACATTTACATTGAGCAAAGACTTCACTCTGGAATTCTTTCACATACATGTCCTCTGCTGCAGTAAATCAGGCATGCAAATGAGTGTTAAATAAAAAAAAATGTATTTAAACAAAAACCACACTGCATGTAGTTGTCTGTGGTCCATCAACAACCTACTGGCTACATTCGCCGCGGGGAAACATGAAGGAGGCCCCATCAGGTGGAAAGGCTGAGGAAAGCAAATGGTTTGGAGAAAGGAAGGTGGATTGAGAGGAAGAGCTGGGAAAACAATAGGTATGATGGCTAGTATAAAATAAATGAATAAAAAGTACATCAAACATCACATATAGCAAACAAACTAGCATCACCCTTCTGGATTTGGTCTTTCAGATGCAGGGCAATGTTATTTAAAAATATCATTTCCCATAGGGGTGAAATGAACTCTGTCATGCAAAAATTGGCCAGGATCTCTGCTTTATCTGCTGATGATACAAAATCTATCCACCAATATGCGAAACAAAGGTAGCCATCACACAGTTGATATATCGCCGGGCTTTTTTAATCCTCTTTGGATGGGAAGACCTCCACCGGCATCGCTGGGTGAAGGCAAAGAAGATAATCTTCATGCAAAGGAACTGCCTATGGACATCTTCCAAGTCCTGCTTGATCCCTGCGACAAGCTTCACACTCTTGATTTTTCCGAGGTCATTCCCACCACACTGTACCAGCAGGACCTCCTGCACAGCTCTTCCTCTCAGGTACTGGTGGATAAAGGGGAGGAGGTTTCCCCAAACTACGCCACCCTAGCCAAACCACTGGACTTGGGCATCCAAACCAAGGTTGGTCTCAATGGTCTCCCTTGCGCGGTTTTCCCCACGGCAGATGTAGTTGTCCCCTATGATATAAACTTTTGGCCCTGTTGGTTAAGTGCAAATGTCACCTTTAAATGATACACTTCTGCTGGCTCTTTATGGAATTTAGCACATTTAATATTTCTATTCTATTTCTATTTTATCTGGTACTATTGTGCTTGTTATGCATGAAATGGATGTGATTTAATGTTATAAATCAGTTTTTATGGCATTCTCCCGTGAAAAATCTTGTGCGTTAATAACCGCAAGCGTAGGTTTTTTTACATATTCCCATGAGATTTATACATACTCTTGGCCACTGTGGAGGATGCTGACTCCATTTCGTCGTCTACAAATTAGGATAACAAAAATTGAACAATTACTATGCATTCAAATACATCGAGTCCACAAAAAAGAACGTGGAGGGGGGTTGCATTGCTAAGTTAACTATCTCAGAGAATGAATTGCCGGTCCCCCCAGCCTGGTCAGGATGGTTATCTTCAACTGCAAACATTTTTAAGAAATACAACATTAGCTAGCGGTAAGATATGCGACTACTTAAACTCAGCAAGCTGACTTTGGTTAGAAGGACAGTGTATTTTAATTCAAAACTCGATTTAGCGTTCTAACGTGTTAATTAAAAGTTCGACCCATTACTCAGCTAGTAGGCCTACATGCGCATACGACATGGAACTTTCCCGGTGGAACGTCAATTAGAAAATACAACGAAAGTCGGCGTTTATATGCTCGCCACTCGCAACATTGGGTAAGTGACGATGGAGAACATTGGCTTACATTACTTAATGTAATTAGCTGCATACCTAGCTAGTGAAACAAGATTCAGTTCTAAGATATCATAGATAGCCAGTTAGGTACTTCAATTAATTTCGTAACAGATGACTGAGATGGGGAATGTTTTGCCAATGAGGCCATTAACTTTTTGAACGAGCCCGCGAATATTTATGCTGCCGGCAATCGATGGGTCCTTTCACTTTCCTGCACCGTCTCCGTGTGACAGCTGGGCTGGCCATTACGGGCACTTACGTTAATATCGCAGCTGCCAGACCAGGTGAAAAGTTCAGGGGGCTGGTCGGATGGTGTGTGGGTTGGATTCGATAGCGCGGCTCTACCCCCCCGATCACAACTGCGCCGACTCAGGCTCCAGATGTGCAACATGGCAGCGGCCATATCAAGGATATTTTGGCTCCATATTTGTTGAATGGGAGTGAATGGAGACGCGTCGTCCATCTTTTATACAGTCCTTGGTCACATCAGTTTTGTAACTGTTCGTTTGTTTGTTTGTGACATGGGCGTTGATTAAAGCTGCTGGGATGATTATACTTTGAAATGGTTGGCATCATTCGAATCTCAAGAATCTTAGCTTTCTGACAATATGTGGCATGAGTATCTCAGTTGAATACAAGCTGTGTAAATGTTTGTTTTCAACTTCCCTGACGCCCGATTACGGGCCGTCGGAGTGGTAACGGGTTAATTGTAGCTACACATCCATGAAAATGAGTCTGGGCTGTTGCGAGCGCACTGAGATATCCTAAAAGTCCATTTTCTTTCAAGGGCTGATTAACCCCCAAATCTTCTGGGGGTCCTAGAAAAAAAAGTAACTGATCTTAAGACCTAAAAATTTGGGTTTTGCTATTTAAGACATGTACCTACAACATACAAAAGAATTTAAAAAATCCATGACTATAATGTATCATGAACTGTGCAGTGCTTGTGAATTCTGTACTACATCTGGCTGCATCTAGGAAGTCACTAGCTGGTGACTGTCAACCCAGCCTTGCCTTTTGCATCTGTGCTGAAAAGTGCTATCCAAGTCTGGACTTGCGCCCAGACTTCATCAGTGGTTCCATCCCCAATAAGTATCGTTTTACTGTCAATAAACTACCTGTTGGATTGTACGTCTGACTCCGCACTAGATTTCTGGTCTGGACCAAAACAATATATACGATCAAATTTTTGTCATTAGAAATTCCTTCATTGATATATAAAATTTGTTATGGCCCCAATTTGTTATTACAATTTACAACACAACAGCACCAGCAAGGGATGACAGACACAATTTAAAACTTAAACACTTTTAATTAAACAGACAATAACAACTAACTAATCTACTATCTACAGCTAAGACCAAGATTGATTTACAACAAAAACAGAAATATTTACAGTCCCTTGTTTTGGTGGGGTGGCTTGGTGATGTCCTGGGTGAGGAAAATGCTCAAACACAGGCAAAAATCCACAAAAGAAACTTCACAGGTCTTGAACAGAAATGACCGGTCTGGTCACATGTATCCTTCTCATTGCAATTTCTCCTACTACTTTACTGTCTCAATTCTACTCTTTATATACTCTTTTGCAGACCCCACCCACATTTAGACCTCTTTTTTTTAATTTTCTGGGACTTTCCCCAGACATGTCCAGGTCATGTCTAAACCTAGCTCCAGTCTGGGCTGAATAAAAAAAAGGTAAATACTGCCATCTAGTGGCCTATATTCACATTACAAATTCAACTTGGAGCAGTTATGAAAGGAATTGTAGATATCTCAAATATAATTGCTACTAATACAAATATAATTTGCAGAATCTCAGATAGCCTATCTGAAATACAACTGAGGATGCTAGTGCTAAAAGGGGGTCATTTTGTGACATTTTAAGAAAATGAGCAAAAACACTTTTTTTCACCTATGTGGGGAAACTGCTCAATGCATGGTGATTTCCATGGTCATAGCTGCTAGCTCCATGGGAAGATGCAGAGAGACATCTAGGGCTCTAATTTCTTGGCGCAGCGCAGGTGGTGTAGCATGGCGCCGCCCACGCAGTAGTAATTTCGTCCGGCGCAGCCCGCGCAGTGGTAATTTCGTGAGGTGCAACACCGTGCGCAGCCTTTGGTAGACGAACGTGCGCCGAGATGGGTGTGGCGGCGTAGTAGGGGGAGGTGTCACATATTCATCAAGATGCAGTGACAATTTCGTAGAAAAAGTCTCCGATGGAGTTACGCAGAAAACTCGCCAGCTCCAACCTGGTTTAATTTCTATGCAGTGGTAATTTGGCTGACCAGCGCACACTTCACCGAAATCTCGCAGGCAGGTTTCCGGAATATCAGGCACATTTCAATGCAATAAATAATTACAGGAAGCACTATTTAATGTAACTATCTGAATAAGGACATAAATTATAGCATCTACATCGATTGTCCTGATTAAAGGCGGTTGGCACGCGTAATGGAAACTTGACCTGGCTTAATCAACTTCACATCTTTCTCAGCCAACCACAAACTGGATATATATATATATATATATATATATATATATATATATATATATATATATATATATATATATAAAACATGCTTGCGTTCTATGCTCAGTAAAGCCGCTTGCACACTGGACACGAAACAAATTTTTCGCACGACTCATTACAGACAAAGTCAATGCAAAGACGCGATAGTCGGGCAGGGTTTTAATATAGCTCCGTGTCCCGAAAGTCATAGAAGTTCTAATTTTTCCGGGTATTCCAGGAATTATTAGACGTGCAAACTTGGCCATGTTTGTGTTCGACCTTCCCAAAATGCAAATTGATAGCTATCGACTTTACTTGGTCTTTTTAGCCTGTTTTCAGAGATAAAATAGTACTTGTAGTCAGTGAGCAAATCAATTCCATGACCATTGACAGTGTGAATAAATTATCGCATGCACAACCAAGACTGTCCGACGCGAAATGCAAAATAGACTACTCCATGTCCAGCAGCCAGCAAAAAGTAAAAGTATTGATATGAGAACACATTTATAACGAAATAAAGAATAAAATATTTCACCAACAAACCGAACATCCAAAAAAGATGACTGGCAAATAAATAAATCGCAGTGTTCATTGGATGTTCTGTTGTTAAAATGTTTGTTTATATTCTTTATTTAGTGATCAATCTGTTCTAATCGTCCTTTTTTTTTTGTCATTGTACATTGTCCCGTGCCACTGTCGACTCACTTTATTGAGCAGAGCTTAAACAGAAACATTGATTGAAATTCTCGGTACTCATCTTGAATAACTGAGCCCTCTTGTCAAAACATTCATGTTTAATATCTAAAAGAGTCAGTAGATTTGAAGAAATTAAAAACAATAATTGACTGTTGGACACGGAGATATATTAAAACCCTGTCAGACTTTCGGACATGAGACACTGCGCTCAACGCAATCTGTCGTGCAAAAAATTTGTTTCGCGTCCAGTGTGCAAGCAGCTCAATACTCTACTATTATTGTCACTTAGGTCGTTTTTAGTGGGGGAAAGGAATGCAGCCTGATTGCTATGATGTCGTACTGAGTTAAGATCACATATTGAAAATACAAGTGTAACGTATCTTTCATTGTTGTGCATGCATGTTAATCTCAAAATTTTAAGCAGCAACAGGGTGTGATAATAGGAACACGCTATCTATCGTTTCTCTTCCCAATGAGCAACCGTCGTATTTCATTCCAACTTCTTAAGTTTGAATGATCTGACGTAGTTTCTTTTGAAATTCCATTGAAGTTCGCTAATGGTAATAATTCGCGAATGCCCTAGCTAGCCAGCTAACTCATATTCGCAATGCTTAATATAGACGTAAGCGGTGCAGAAAACATTTCTGAAGCAGCAAAGTAAAATGCGACATTAACGCATCATGCAGATATAGGACAGAGGCTTCTATATTCCAACACATTAAAGGTGAGGAGAGGAGCTCATTTGACTGGTGAAGATTTGACTCGGCTGTGTTATACCCAAACACGCCTTCCTTGCCACTTGCGCAGAAAGGCGGGACAGAGGAGTACTTGCGCCAGGCTATACCGGGCACAAAATTGCAACATAAGCCTGGACACACCCCGTTGGCGCAGCGCACCCCCCATTCGCCGCGCCTGGTCTATGAATTTAAAGCCCCTAGTGTTAAAAAATGGCACTAACTCAAATTTCATCAAAATGGCACTTGACTACCTTTTAGTACAAGGCAATCAGAGATAGCAGACCTGGCTCCAGCCACGGACTGATAGACAGACTGACAGAAACACACACACACACACACACACACACACACACACAGACATGATCATTGCTTAACCTGGCCCCCTAGGGGAGGGGCCAGGCAACAAGCATCCTCAATTGTAGACATCAGAATTACATTACAAGTTACAATTAGAAGCCAACATATCAATAATTTAATTTTTTACCAGTAAGAATTAAATTTTAGATATATGGAATTCAATATACAGTGCCGTGAAAAAGTACTTGCCCCCTTCTGATTTCTTTCTTTTTTTTTTTTTTTTTGCATATTTGTCACACTTAAGTGTTTCAGATCAGCAAATAAATTTTAATATTAGACAAAGACAACCCAAGTAAATACAAAATGCTGTTTATAAATGATGATATAATTTATTAAGGGGAAAAAGCTATCCAAACCTACCGGGCCTAATGTGAAAAAGTAATTGCCCCGTAAACCTAATAACTAGTTGTGCCACCCTCTGTGACAACAACTACAATCAAGTGTTTGCGCTAACTGGCAATGAGCAGTGTTGTGTTAGCTCACAATTAATAGTTCAAAGTTCAGTTCACAGATTTTAAAATGAACTAGTTCAGTTCATAGTTCATATTTTTTTTAAATGAACTAAGTTCACAGTCCCAAAAAATGAACTACTTATTTTTTTAAGTTCATTTTTAACGCAGTCATCCAAGCATTTTTTTCCTTCATTAGAGTCTCTTCTTATCTATTCATCCCCAGCTACCAATCATTACCACAATGTCCAAAAATGGAATCACAGCTCTTATTTAACAAGTTATAGTGCTGAAAAATGTTAGTAGATTCAAACTACATGCTGAAAGTGAGGTCCAGCAAAGTTTCTGCATATGCAATTGTCCTTCATTACAACTGCATGAATCACATTCCAATGCAGTTCAAAAACATAAGCCAAGACGAATAATGTTACAGTAGGCAAGAACACTGAGTAAAAGGCCTCCAGTGCGCCGCACCTCTGAATTTCCCATTGACTATAATGGGAAAACTCCTGCAATTATTTTGTTATATAAAAAGGTATATAATCGTAAATCTTTCCTGCGTAGGGCTGCATTACATCATAAAAAAAGAATCAAGGCGCAATTTTGCTCGACACTTTTCAAGAACTAAGTTATAAGAGCTTGTTTTAGTCAACGCATAATCCATTGGTAGGTTAATATGACTCACATCTGACTCTGATTGGTCACTCGTATGGCATTTGTTGAATAATCTGCAAGAACATTGCCGTTAAGTAGTTTGAACTCCCATGGTCACTGAGCTATGTTTTCATCTCACGGAACTGACAGCCGAGCAGTATGCTGAAACGCTATCTTCGCTGGCAATCATAGAAAGCTAGCCAGTTTGGTCGACTGCCTTAGCTAGGATTGCGTTATTGTAATAAAAAAAAAAAAAAACTCACAGCTTGCTCACTAAATAGTCCCTAGATAGGCAGATGCCTGATTAGGATGCTTCTATTTGAACAGTTCATCCGGAATGAACACCGTTAACGTTACACAAACGTTTCTGCCAGGTCTTTCACTATGGCTAATGCTATGGTTGGCTAACATTACATGAGCATGAGAGCTAGCTGGCCATCACCCTTTGTAAGCAAACTGGGTTTATTGTGCCACCTAAGTTTATCTAGCTCGCTAAATTACAGATAAAGCCATCACAGCCGTCTACAGCGACCCGATTACCTAACACGCCAGCTAGACAAGTGGCTAGTCAGTGTTGCGCTTCCCATTAAGACGTGTTTTTACATGCTCGACATCTCGAACAGTGTCATGTAAAACTGCGTGTTAATTTTTATTCTTATGTTTTTCAATCACAACTGCATTGAATTTGTTTTGGAAGAGCCCTTAGTCTGTCAGAATTTCTCCATTATAGTCTCCATGGGAAATTCTGAAGTACGGTGCACTTGACGCCATATTGGTTTCTTCAAATGCACTCGTAGAAGGAAGTGGCGGCAGCCTCTCCAGTTCGAAATACATTCATTGGCATAGACCGAGCGGTGGCGGTGTCAGGTGCAGCCTGGTTCCTGTGCCTCGTTGCGCTTGCGCTCCAAGTGAGACCCTGGTATCAATGACTCAATGGCTGCCTCCAGTGAAGTAAATCCAAGATGGCGGACCAGGTAGGTTTATCATTGAAATGTCTTCATTTTGATATTTCTAGGAGGTGTCATGAAATGTCATTGTGGTCAGAAATACATTTCGATATACCATGTTGATTACCGATCTCTATAGATTTTTAGAACAAAGGGATAATTTTATTTTGGCATGTGTACTTGCCGACAGTGACGTAGCCAGCGGGGGTGCTGAGACACGTCCCTTTTTGACTGCAATTAGTAAGTCTGAATCATTTTCATTTATTGACGCGTTTTCCAATTATCGCAATTGGCAACCGAAGACACGGTTTCTCTCCGTATGCGATCTAACAGCGATTAAATCATGAGCTAAATTCAGTCCAGTTGCGGAACACGAACAGAGAATTGGGCTGCACAAAACTTCTGTTTAAAACAATTATTAGTCCTGACCTGTTCTCAGTCATTTTCATAATTAACAGAAGGTTCACTCCGAGAGCACTCCACAGTTAACAGGTGCGGCTTGTTCTCCCCGATTAGGAACAAGTCAGGACTAATGTGAAAATAGTTTTTGCAACCCATAGAAACTCCCCGCGCCATTTGAAATACCTCCTTAGTATCCGCGAGTATGCAAAAAGATGCGGGCAAACTTTTGCAGGATATGCAAGTAAACTTGATGTCTACTGCAAAATGCCTGACTTCCCTTATTCCTAGCACTTTCAGATCGTTAATGTACTTGAAATCATCCCATATTTGTACCTAGGCATATTACCTCCGCCAAGGAGGTTATGTTTTTGCCTGGGTTTGTTTGTTTGTTTGTCTGTTGGTTTCCAAAATAACTCAAAATGTTATGGACAGATTTTGATGAATCAGGGATTGTACAGATTGGTATAAGCAAGAAATGATTAGATATTGGAAGTGATCCGGATCTCCGTCTGGATCCGGGAATTTTTTAAAGGAGTCTTTAAGATTGGGACATTTTCAACATTTATGCATATAACTCCACCTAAAATGGTCAGGGCACTTGGAAAAAAAAATCTAGGACAAGTTTCCAAAATGTTCTACAATATATCAAAGACTGATCCTGAAAATGGAATAATTCCGGATACTATGATACTATGATCCAGAATACGAAAGTAGGGGACCTTCGGAACTTTCATTATATGAAGAGAACTAATAAGGCTACAAACATGCGACAAACGCCATTTTATAGCCAAGATATTGCAGAATTAGGAAGGTGTCACCGGATTTACTGTATCGTCAAAAGCCAGGGAACTAGATCCAGAAGAAAACCACCATTACGGAAAATTTGATTTTCGTGAATAACTACAGAACTAATATTGCTATCATTATGAATTCAGTCACTAATGGTATGTTTTTTATGGTCAGGGAATCTGAAAAAAGTAGATGAAATAAATGTAGGACTAATATTTATGTGTAAATCACAACATGAGGGGAAATGTTGCATCATAAGAAAAAAAAAAACAAATGAAGCTAGAAACATGCAACAGACATCTTTAAACAGCCAAGACGCTGTGGAACTAATATTGATATAGCATTATTAATCAAATTGCCATGTTTTCATGGTCAAGGAATCTAAAAATGAAGATAAAATAAATGTAAGACTAATATCTATGGTGGGAGTTGCAAAAAGGAGGGAAATGTTGTGATTGGCGGAGGTCTGCGCTCTCAGAGTGCTTTTCTAGTTATAGTTATGAATTTGTAATGCATGAACGTAATTTATTTACTAGCAGTCGAATCTGATGACTAATCTGACTTGACTTTTCATACAAATCGCTCATGCATATTAAGGGCCGGTTCATACTCTACAGAAGGTACGCGAGCACAGGTCGGTTCCATTCCTTTCACAGAGAAGCCTGAACCATAGATATATATGTAGAACACTAGATTGCTGATAGGGTACACTCAATTGAAGCATCTGTTCTAAGAGCCTATACATCCGGAAGTAAAATTCGCTCATAGACTCCCATTCATTTTCACCTACTTTAAAATTACATTTTCAAAAACAACTGCGTGCGAGCCAGTGCTATTTTGGTATCGCTGTGCAGAGCAACATTTTGTCTCCATAAATATATGCTTTTTGGAGGATGGAAAGCGGCACACTTTATAAAGGGAAGATCGAAATGTGACTCGATGTTAATGTTAAAGTGCAGCAAAGAAGTGTCGTTAACGTGACCGAGGCTTTTACCTCTGAAAAGATAATTGCTTGGAAGTTAGAAACGTTGATGAATGTCCGTGTACGTTATCAAATTACACTCTGGTTTCCTCATTTCATTGTACCCTGGTTGACAATTTGACATCGAACGAATTGTTTATATTGAATCATATGGCTAATGCCAACGTTGATAAAAGGAAGTGCTAGTGAAGCCTTTCTCCCTTCCTTGTCTTTAGGAGCTCTGTAAAAAACAGACTAAGCAATTTGTCCAGTGTTTTAAATATTATGCGGGTGAGAAGTATTGTCGTTGAATGTCAATTACAAGTAGCTAGCTAGCTTGTTAACCAACTTTTAAATTTTACTTACCACTAAGTCAATGCAGTCCCCGCCACACCAAGGTAGCTCGCTGGTGACCGTTATCAGTCGCTAGCGTTTGCTTTCAGTCAGGGGTCTGTTCAAGTCAATGGGACAGCTATTGCTAGCTAGCACAAAATGCGATTTTTCTCTATTTAAGTGACAACTTTGCATTTATACATTAACTTACGCGTGAAGCATTTTTTACAGCTCTTCAAATAAATATTGCTGCACAAGGCAGCCGCACATCTCGGCATTTTCTCACTTGTATCGACTTATTTGAAATTGGCCTCATAGGAAACCATTCATTTTTATGAAGAAGTTGGGTGTATCAATATGGTGGCCGGGTGCTTCACTTTGGATAATGTAAATATGACGACATCAGCAATCCAGTGTTCTAAATATATATATATCTATGGCCTGAACGCGCGTCCCTTGCTGCGCTGTGCCTCGTTAAAAACCAGTACACTGCTCATGCAATAGGGGGTAGCAAAGTCTTCTCCTTCTCCTGCTCCTTCCATTTTCTTTTTGGTGTGTCGAATACTGCGTATGGTGCATTATTTGCTTTATTTCCCCTATTGGAATCTCACAGAAATACACACGTCAATGCGTCGCGTTACAAAAATTTGGACGACACATTTTGCTACGCAAGAACGCAAAATGGCTACCTTGCGTTGCTCGATGCATTGCCTTGCATTCGCGCGTGCATATCTTGCGCAGAGTATGAACCAGCCCTTTGCTGCGCAAGGATGCAAGATGGCTACCTTGCGTTGCTCGATCCGTTGCCTTGTGTTCGCGCTCACGTACCTAGAGTAGAGTATGAACCGGCCCTAAGTGCCAGGCACGTCAAAATGGCCGCGGTCCAGCAGCTACAATAGCTGGTCAGAACGGTCAAGTGACTGCTTTCCTTCGGAATTTATCCTTGTTAGAGGTCGAGGAAGACATTAAAACTTAGACAAATCTTTTTATTGGAACAGCCTGGCAAATTAAGCAATGAATTGGTTACCTTTTAAAACACTTTTTAGCCCTGACTTGTTCTCAATCATTTTGTAAATTAAGAATACACTTTCACTCTGAAAACACCCCTCACCATCAGGCGTTGCTAGTTCTCCCCATTAAAGTAAGGCAACAATCATTTGGACGCGTAGTGATTTGGGTGTGCCATCTAGTGATAAAATATTGTAACTGCCTTTATTTCCAGCTCCATGTCCACTGGCGGACACATCTGCAGAAATAAGTTAACAGGTGCATTTGGTGGCAGAGACTTATTTATTGTATTTCACTGCAAATTAAGGAGCGCTTCTGTTGGAACGGTGGTGGTGGTGGTGGGGGGGGGGGGTGCCAAAGGGGAAGTTTGCCCAGGGCGCCAAGGTAGCTAGAACCACCACTGGTGGACTTGGACTTGCAAGTGTGTTTCGGATCATTGCCCTGTTGCATAACCCAAGTGCGCTTGAGCTTGAGGTCACCAACTGATGGTTGGACATTTTCCTTCAGGATTTTCCGGTAGAGAGCAGTTAATTCATTGTTCCATCAATTACAACAAGTCGTCTAGGTCCTGAAGCAGCAAAGCAGCCCCAAACCATCACACTACTACCACCATGTTTGACTTTTGGTATGATGTTCTTCTTATGAAATGATATGTTAGTTTTATGCCAGATGTAATGGGATGCTCACCTTCCAAAAAGTTCTACTTTTGTCTCGTAAGCCCACAGAATATTTTATCAAAAGTCTTGGGGATCACAAAGATGTATTCTGGCAAAATGTGAGACAAGCCCCTGTGTTCTTTTTGGTCAGCAGTAGTTTTCGCCTTGGAACGCTCCCATGGATGCCATTTTTGCCCAGTCTCTTTCTTGTTGATGAATCATGAATACTTACTTTGAATGATGCAAGTGAGGCCTGCAGATCTTTAGATGTTGTTCTGGGTTCTTTTGTGACCTCCTGGATGAGTCGTTGATGCGCTTTTGGACTAATTCCGGTGGGCAGGCCACTCCTGGGAAGGTTCACCACTGTTCCAAGTTTTCTCCATTTGTGGATAATTGCTTTCACCGTGATTCGCTGGAGTCCCAAAGCCTTAGAAATGGCTTTGCCACCCTTTCCAGGCTGACAGATGTTAATTTCTTTGCTTCTCATCTGTTCTTGAATTTCTTTAGTTCGCAGCATGACATGTTGCTTTTTTGAGATCTTTTAGCCTACTTCACTTTTTCAAGCAGGTTCTATTTAAGTGATTTCTTGATTCAAAAGGTCTTGCAGTAATCCGGCCTGGGTGTAGCGAGTGAAATTGGACTCAAAAAATGTGGTTAATCACAGTTAATTCATGATTTAACAAGGGGAGTAATTACTTTTTCACATAGGGCCAGGTAGGTTTGGATAGCTTTTTCCCCTTAAAGCTGCAGTTGGTAAGTTTTAGAAAAGTAACTTTTTGTCACTTTTGCTAAAACTGTCACTGTGTACAGACAGTGTTACATAAAACTTGTACTCTGTAATTAAAAAAAGGCTCCTTTAAACCCACCTAATGCTCCTCCTGCAATTTAAAAGAATCATTCGGACCGACCAAAAAGAACCAATTAGAGCCAAGATGGTGTCTGACAGTCTTCAAACAGTGCACATGCACGCGCTGCAGACAGCCCCTCCTCCTTCCTCCTCAGTTCACGCCAGTGCTCAGTCATGTTCAAATCTCAGAGAGCGGGTTCAGGAGCTTAGAACAATCAGCGAGGAAAAAAATACCGATACCTCAGTTACCAGCAACAGCACACACGGCTAAGACGAGTAAAAAAAGGAAGCCAGAAGAAAAAAAAGCACAAAAGAAAGAATTTAACAAAACCCAGGATAAAACCAGAGTGAACATCGGAGTGGATTTTTAGAGGTGGAAGGAACTCTGTGATCTGGAAGGATTAAAAACTGATGCAGAGTTTGCAACTTTTCTCCTTGACAGGTAAACCCCTGCTTTATTTGTTGGTTCATTTTTGCTTTGCAAATAAGCGAGTGAATGTCGCTTACAAGCAAACTCTCTGTTCGAATAGCCAGTGTCTTGTAATTGTTACAGTACTCCGCAGTGCATGTGATTTTACTGTGATGTTGTAGTCGAACTTTGGCTTGTTTCAGATGCTAGGGCTAACGTCACTGGCGTTGTATTATTAGAGAGCAGCAGAAAATCTCTTTATGAAGTGACCTGGCAGTCTTATCAGTTGTGTTGTTGTCCTTATAAATTTGTGTAAGGTTTCTGTGCTCTCACAGCTAAATGCTGACATACATGATTTACTGGCCATTCAGCTGGATTCACGACAGTTTCTGCCCTCAAAAAACGGGTAAATTACTGAAATAAGTGTGCACTGGGTTTTTAATGAATACATACTGCTGTAGATTACTTTTCATGTTGACATGATTTATTTCTGCTCGTTTGTTGGCAGGCGCGTCGTTGGACCTGAAAAATCTGGGGCTAATATCCCTCCTTTTTTTAAAAAATAATTAATCCTGGCTAATTCCAGATGGGTTTCCGTTATTAACACGTTTTTCAATTTACGAATAATCAAGTGGCAATCGAAGAGACAGCTTCTTTTTTTTTCTCTCTCTTCTTCATGCAATCTAAAAGCGACAAAATATTGGGCTGCATTCAGGACAAGAAAAAAATGTAATTTAATTAGGTCTATGCACCTGCACTCGGCGATGGCATTTCAGACTAGTAAGTGGTTTCGTCAGTTTACATTTTCCAATCAGACAGCTGTCTATTTTTTTTATTTACGAATTGAGCGACCGTGCTGCAAAAACAGGTGTATGTACTTGTCGCCGAAATTACCTTCATTCGCTGAAGAGTTATGAAATGCCATCGCCGAGTGATGGTGCATAGACCTAATTATAATCAAATAATTTTTCGGGACTGAATATAGCCCATTATTTTGTCGCTTTTAGATCGCATGGGGGAGAGAAGCCGTGTCTTCAGCTGCCACTTGATTATTCTGGAATTGGAAAACGTGTGAATGAAGGTAAGCCATCTGGAATTTGCCTGGACTAATTATTATCCCTCGCTGCGCGATTAGCGCGAAGCGGGGATACAGCATTGGGCTCCGTACGTACGGACACATAATATTGAGGCGCCGTGGGATATTGCCATGTTAGTGGCAAAGACTTGTTTTCAATTAAAGGAGGGATCAAAGCCTCGTCCCATTATGAGACGTCTGGGCAAACAAGGCTTTTTGGCACGTGGAGCTTTTGGGCACGGGACGTTGTGCGTGCCGATATACCTCGAGGTTTTCCAGCACGAGGTTTTTCGGCTCGGAGCACCCCGGAATTTTCAGGTCTAACGACGCGCTGGTTTGTTGGCCAGTGCAGTGTTGACTGTTCGGAACAGTAACGTCTTGCCTCGGGAACTTGGCCGCTTTCATAATGTGAACGTGCAAAATCTCTCCGCAGTAGCATGCATTCAGCTCGCGTGCCTTCGCGTGCACGGTAGCCATCTGGTCTAAGGAGTGCAGTGAAGAGGGAGGGGGAGGGATCTGAAAGTTGCTTTTTTCACATTTTTGAGCGAAGTCCTCTCTCTCCTCAAAGTTACTGACTGCAGCTTTAATAAATGAAATCATCATTTCATAACAGCATTTTGTATTTACTCGGGTTATCTTTGTCTTATGTTAAAACGTGTTTGATGATCTGAAACATTTAAGTGTGAAAAATGAGCAAAAAGTAAGAAATCAGGAAGGGGCAAATACTTTCTCAGGGCACTGTAGGTCAATGATATCTGTAATGTACGATCAAGTGAAAAAATCTAACAGTGAAATTCGCTGCCAATAGGAATTGAGCTGTTGATATTGTAGTGACGTGTTGGGTGACTTCTATTGCATGCCAATCAATTGGGGATTCGGCCAGTAGGGGGGGAGTTAGGCGGGACTTCCGGGGTTAGAGGTGACTCTGTGAGCGTGTTCCTGTAGAGCAGGCGGGGTTACGTTTTGGGTACAAGACAGAAGCTGCAGACTGTTCAAAAGACGGATTTTTTGTACTGCCTATCCCGTGTATTTTTGTTGAGTCTAATAAACGGACATTATTGCACCCTTGCCCGCTTTCTGGCCAGTACCACACTGGTGTCAGAAGTAAAAAAAAAAAAAAAAAGATTGATAAAATTACTGAACAGAAAGAAAACCGGTCCTGAAGTTGGTGAGTCCGTGAAGTTAGTGATTAGCTAGCACGGGCAGGGAAAGTGAGCGAGACAGCGGCATATAGGCTTCTGCTAAAATGGAACTTTTCTCTGTGCGTCGGAAAATTAAATCGGAGGAGGAAGGAGCGTGCGGGCTTACGGAGGACAGTAAAAATGCGACGGAGAGTGCTGCGCAAGAGGCGAGGGGCCGGCTAAAAGACTCAGTTCTGAGGATGGCTGCCGACGCGGGCTTCTCCCCCACTACAGCTGAGTATGCCCGCGCCGAAATGAAAAGATCGCGGGAGAAGCCAGATGAAAACAACAATGGCGGGGGTCTTCGCACTGCAATAAAGACGCCGAAGTTCTCGGGTTGGTCGGACTGGGAAGCGTACATTGCACAGTTTGAACTGTTAGCGGACGCTGAAAACTGGTCGCTGAAAGAACGTGCACTGCAACTTGCTATGAGCCTCACCGAGGATGCGTTGGCCTGTTTACTATTGCTTAGCCCGGGGGACAGGCGCAGCTATGCGGCTTTAGTGGAGGCGTTAGGGAGGCGGTTTGGACAATGCTTACAGCCAGGTCTATTGCGAAATGAGCTCTGTAGTCGGTTCAGGAAAACGGGGGAGCCGCTACGGGCACTGGCTAATGATATTGAGAGCATGACACGGCGCGCGTATGCCCACATGACCCCTGAGGCACAAAGCGAGCTAGCGCGGGACCAATTTATCCGAGCCCTCTCGCCCACTGAACTACGGGCCCAAGTACAGCTATTACACCCACAAACGCTGCAGTCTGCACTGGAGCTGGCTGTAGAGCGAGAAATGGTGTGGGGCATGCCTGCAGGAAGGGGACCGAGCGAGAACGCGCCTTCAGTGAGGGCTGCGGAGGGAAGCCCCATCAAGGAGGAGAAACCTGCATGGGTGGGCGAAATGACTGAGCTGCTGAGGGCGGTGTCGCTGCAGGTTGAGCGCCGTCTACCATAGGGTTCCAGGGGGCCACAACAAGGGCCCCTGATCTGCTGGGGGTGTGGGCAGCGGGGGCTTTTCATCAGACAGTGCCACAGCACACCAAGGGCCCAGGGAAACGGCCAGGGGCTTGCATAGGGGGGATGTGCGAGCCCCAAGTCCCACAGTGACCCCCAACTATTCTCTCACCCCAGCCCTGCCCACTGAAATCCTGTTACCCCCGGGAAGGGCTCACCAGCACAGCCGGGGGAGCGTAGCCCCACTTCCCCCCGAAGCAGAGAGCAGCAGGAGCCAGGGACCTGTGCTGGTGGTGGGCCGCGCCACCATTGGGGACTCATGCTACGTCCCCGTCTCAGTGGAGGGGGTACCCTGTGCCGCCCTACTGGACACTGGGTCGACTGTAACGCTAGTGCGGCCAGATGTGGTACCCTGTCAGACTCAGCTGGAGCCCACCACGGTGTGGAAGGGGCGTGATGACTGTGTCGGTGGGGGGGAGAGCAGTGCTCCACCCAGTGTGGATTGCAACGGTGCAGGAGCCATGCATTCTGGGGCTAGACTTCCTGAGGGCGGCGGGGTGCCGCCTTGACCTGGAGAGGGGCACCGCAAGCTTCCAAGGGGGACCGGCTGTCAGGCTGACGCAGGTCAATCATCGGGGGGGGCCTCCAGTCGGCGTTGTCGACCTCGGTGCAAACTCCCCCACCCTGGCCCCGACTTCCTCTACGTCGTCGATGATGCTGCCTCCCCAACAGAAGGCCTTCTTGCCCCCACCTAACCACCCCTCCCCACCCACTGCAATGTTGGCAGGCCCACCCACTTCAGACGGCCACACCCACCCACCCCAGCCACCTCCGACTGCGGAACAAGGCACCTTGTCGGGGGTGGAGGAAGTCTGGCAAAAGAACTGTGATGGTCTAGAGCCCCAGCAGCGAGAACAACAGCGGCAGCTGTTACTGGAATTCCAGGATGTCTTCGCCATGAGCGAGGGGGAGGTGGCACGGACGCGCCTGGTCCAACAAGAGATTGACACAGGTGACACGCGCCCCATTAACTGCCAGCCCCGCCGCATTCCCTTAGCCCGTCAGCAGGCATGTGACAAGGCGGTATGGGAGATGCTGCAGGCGGGAATTATCGAGCCGTCAGACAGCCCATGGGCGGCGGCTGTAGTAATGGTTCCGAAGAAGAATGGGGAATGGCGGCTCTGCTCCGATTACAGGCCGTTGAACATCGTGACCAAGAAGGACGCTTACCCCCTCCCACGCGTTGATGAGTCCCTGGACCTGGTCGCAGGGTCCTCCTGGTTTTCCTGCCTAGATCTCCGCAGTGGGTACTACCAGGTCCCCCTCTCCCCCGAGGCCAGACCCAAGTCAGCGTTCTGCACCGGGCGGGGGTTGTGGCAGTTTAAAGTCCTCAGCTATGGACTTTGTAATGCCCCAGCTACCTTTGCAAGGCTGATGAGTAAGGTGCTGGCGGGCATTCCACGGGAGCAGTGCCTGGTGTACCTTGATGACATCCTGGTGCACGGCAGCTCGTTTGGGGCTGCACTGGAGTCCCTGAAGCTGGTGCTGGAGAGGATAAGAGCAGCGGGCCTGAAGCTGCACCCAAGGAAGTGCCGGTTTATGCAGCGGGAGGTGAGCTTCCTGGGGCATCAGCTGGGGCCGGAGGGCATTGGCACCATGAAGGAAAAGGTGAGGGCTGTCGCCAGTTGGCCCACCCCCACCAACCGGCAACAGTTGAAAAGTTTCCTGGGGCTGGCTTCCTACTACCGGAAGTTTGTGAGGGGTTTCGCCCACATTGCAGCCCCCTTGCAGAGGCTTCTACAGAAAGGGGAAGCTTTTGTGTGGTCGGAGGAGTGCCAGGAGGCATTCTGCAGCCTGCAGCGTGCCCTGAGCGAGGCCCCTGTCCTCTCCCCAGCCAGCCTCAACCTGCCGTTCATCCTGGACACAAACGCCAGCAGCGTGGGAGCCGGTGCGGTGCTGTCACAGATAGGGCCTGAAGGTGAGAAGGTGGTGGCGTACTTAAGCCGGGCGTTCAGCAAGGTGGAACGCCGGTACTGTGTCACACGCAGGGAACTGTTGGCGCTGGTGCAAGCGATCAAACATTTTAGATACTACCTGTGTGGCCTCCCCTTTACGGTGCGGACCGACCATTCGGCCCTGCACTGCGCAGAAGGGGCCGTCAGGGCGCTCACAAGCTCCCCTGCAGCAGTTTCCAGCCGGGGCCCCAATGGAAAGGGTAGCAGTGGACGTTGAGGGTCCGTTTCCCCGTTCAGACCGGGGCAACAAGTACATTATGACCGCTATCGACTACTTCTCAAAGTGGCCGGAGGCCTACGCCCTCCCTGACCAGGAAGCAGAGACTGTTGTGGAGGCGCTGGAGGGGGGCATGTTCAGCCGGTTTGGGGTGCCGGAGAGCCTCCACAGCGACCAGGGGAGAAATTTCGAATCCCGGGTGTTCGCTGCTATGTGCGAACACCTGGGCATCCACAAAACACGCACCACCCCCTTGCGGCCGCAGAGCGACGGGTTGGTGGAAAGATTCCATCGCACCTTGGGCGAGCAGCTGAGCATCCTCACCGCTCAGCACCAGCGGGATTGGGACGCCCACCTGCCTCTGGTGCTTATGGAGTGCCGCTCCGCAGTCCAAGAGTCCACTGGCTGTACCCCAGCATTACTCATGCTGGGCAGAGAGCTCTGCACCCCCGCCGAGCTGGCTTTCGGCCGGCCGCCGGAGGCCCCAGCCATCCTGCCGGGCCCTGAGTACGCCAGCAGGTTGCAGGACCGACTGGACTCGGCCCATGCCTTCGCTCGGAGGCAACAGCAGCAGGCTGGGGTGAGACAGAAGCGCTATTATGATGTAAAGGTGAGGGGGAGACATTTCCTGCCTGGGGAACTAGTATGGGCCTACAACTCATGGCGGAAGAAGGGCCGCTGCCCCAAACTGGAGAGTCAGTGGGTGGGGCCTTGTCATGTTCTAGAAAGACTGGGGGAGGTGGTGTACAGGCTGCAAATGCCGCCTAGGGGGAGGAAGGTGGCGCTGCATCGAGACAGGCTGGCCCCATACCAAGGGGGCGCTGTTGCGCCAGTGGCGGAGGCGCCCCAGCCAGTGCGCTTCCCTGCCCCATCTCCACCCGCCCCTGGCCCCTCTCCACCCACCTCTGGTGGGCCCCTGTCCCCAGTAACGCCCGGAACTGATTCCCCTGCGCCCGCAGTTTCCAAGGCCGAAAGTCCGGTCCTATCCCCATCCTTGCGGCCCCAAAGGTCGTGCAAGACACCTCGCCGTTTTGAGGACTTCCTTCCCATTGACTTTTGTTTGTCCCCTTGAATGTGTTTGTTAATGTAAAAAAAAAAAAAAAATAACCTTTGTTGAATTTTCCCTCGTGGGCGAGGGACTCTGTTGAGGGGAGGCAGTGTAGTGACGTGTTGGGTGACTTCTATTGCATGCCAATCAATTGGGGATTCAGCCAGTAGGGGGGGAGTTAGGCGGGACTTCCAGGGTTAGAGGTAACTCTGTGAGCGTGTTCCTGTAGAGCAGGCGGGGTTACGTTTTGGGTACAAGACAGAAGCTGCAGACTGTTCAAAAGACGGATTTATTGTACTGCCTATCCCGTGTATTTTTGTTGAGTCTAATTAACGGACATTATTGCACCCTTGCCCGCTTTCTAGCCAGTACCACAATATCAACGATTGATATTTCCTCTTGTAAGAAATGAGTTGAGGAAATCAGTAATAAAAATATGAGAACTAACGAGAACTGAGATGTTAATGATATCTTCTAGACAGTCCCGTTGTCTGTGACCACATGGGTGTAGGCCCCCTCGAGTGCCCGCTTGTAATATCTTGAAAACAATGACCTCGAGAGCATTCACAAGCCATACACTGAAACGGACAGAATTTCAGCATGAAATTGTGCATTATTTCGCCAATTCTGTTGCAGTGGCAACCAAAATTTATAGGTGTGGGCATACCAAATATATAAATATGAAAGGAATTAGTTGAAATTTGTGGCCTGTAGAGCGTCCACGAGGAAATCACAACAGACGCGATGGTGGAGATGACAACCATGAATCCATTGTAGCCACCAGACTTCGTCCTGGGGCTACAATTAGAATTGAAACAAGTCAAAATTACATAATGGATACGTCAACTTGGATTTGCAACAATGAATTAGGGTCATCCCATGTCATATGTCCAAATTTCAGAGAAACTTCCCTTTGTTGCACTTTGTTAAGTTTAAGCTGTCTACCATTAACTATGTGCATTTTATATAATAATGTTTGAATATGCCTTTGATGCCATTAAAGCTACAGTTGGAAAGTCTTATAAAAGAACCTTTTTGTCATTTTTGCTAAAACTGTCACTGTGTACAGACAGTATTACATAAAACTAGTACTCTGTAATTAAAAAAAGACTCTTTTAAACCCGCCTACTGCTCCTACTGCAATCTAAAAGAATCGTTCGGACCGACTAAAAATAACCAATCAGACCAGGATGGTGTCTGACAGCCAAACAGTGCACATGCACGCGCTGCAGACAGCCTCCTCCCGCTTCCTCCTCAGTTCACGCCAGTGCTCAGTCAAGCTCAAATCTCCGAGAGAGGGTTCAGGAGTTTATAGAATCTAATGGCGCAACAACAGCCATCAGCGAGGAAAAAAATACCGATACCTCAGTTACCGACAACAGCACACACGGCTCAGGCAAGTTAGAAGAGGAAGCCAGAAGAAAAAACAGCACAAAAGAAAGAATTAGACAAAGACTGGGATAAAACCAGAGTGAACAACGGAGGGGCTTTTCATAGGTGGAGGGAACTCCGTGATCAAGAAGGATTAAAAACCGATGCAGAATTGGCAACTTTTCTGCTTGACAGGTAAACCCCTGCTTTATTCATTGGTTCATTTTTGCTCCGCAATGCTCTGCAAATAAGTAAGTTGGCATCGCTCACATGCACAGCTGTTACTAACCCCAGTCCTAGCCAGCATCAATTCATTTTAGCTCTGCAAATAAGCAAGTGAACGTCGCTTACAAGCACAGTCACTGTTCGAATAGCCAGCATCTTGTAATTGTTACAGTATTCCGTAGTGCATGTGATGTTACTGTGATGTTGCGGTCGAGCTCACGTTAGCTTGTTTCCGATGCTAGGGCTAATGTTACTGGCGTTGTTTTATTAGAAAGTAGCAGAAAATATCTGCCATTCAGGAGGATTCACAACAGTTTCTGTACTAAAAAAAAAAATGGGTAACTTACTGAAATAAGCGTGTGCTGGGTTTTTACTGAGTACATAGATTACTTGCTGTAGATTACTTTTCTTGTCGACATGATTTATTTCTGCTCATTTGTTGGCCAGCAATGTTGACTGTTCACAACAGTAATGTCTAGCCTCAGCAACTTGGCCGTTTTCATAATGTGAACTTGCAAAATCTCTCCACAGTTGCATGCATAACAGCTTGCGTGCCTTCTGGGGAGGGTCTTAGGGCAGGAGTGCAGTGGAGAGGGAGGGGGGAGGGATCTGAAAGTTGCATTTTGTGACATTTTATGCCACATCCTCTCTCTACCCAAAGTTACCAACTGCAGCTTTAAATGCTGTCCATAAAAATACCATATTTTCAAAAATTTATTTTGAGAAAATAAAGCAGAACCCCATCACAAATTTTGGATATGTTAATAACAGGCATATAATCTTTCTAAAACAGTCAATTTGATGTTCGTGAATGGTGTCATTTTTTTGGCATAAGTTAAAAATGGCACGCTTTTTTTCATTTTCAAGCCTTAATATTCCTAGATTATTTATTAGAGAGTGGCAGAATTAGAATACAAAATACACAACATACATTGGAAGCTGTATGTGAAATACCAAATCCCTGTCTTTTACATTAGGCTTTTTACAGTCCTTGAAATATGCTATCGCAGAGCACAGAGTAAAATTTTCGAGCAACTTTAAGCACCGAGATATATATGATGAACTAAAGGGACACATTGCTAAGTCCATCTTCCTCAAGTCAGAGTAGCAGATTTTCACCCCTGAAAATTTGAAGGATCTTGCTGCTGAAATACTTTTCTAGATATGACCATGTGAAAGTGGCTCCTCAGAAATTGCTGTTCAAAAAGGGCCGGAACTTAGTTGCAAAACTATTTTTTATGATAAAACTATTAGGAGTTGACAGCTAAAATTTTGGATTTCGCCTATTGGGAAATTAATGCACTGGCTGGATTTTTTTCAGCCAAATCTGAGATGGTCAAGTGGGAGCCATTCAGACATTTGACATGGAATGATCCCTTATAGACATCTGAAATTGAGTTCTTCTGGAAGGAATTGGTAAACGTTGACGAATGACTAATTGCTACTATCTTCAATTACCATTTCTACCAGTAAAAAATGAATTATTGCTATCAAGAATTAAAATTTTGACCTGTGAGAAGTGAATTGTTGATATCTTTGATAAAAATTGCAACCAGTCATAAATAAATAAATAAATCATAATAAAAAAAGAGTGGCAAAGCCACTGCGCCCGCTTGGCCAAACATGGCCAGAATCGAACTTGGTCTAGATTTTCATTTCACACGCATATAAAATATGGAAATGATCCGTGAAAAACTGAAGGCGTTAAAGCACTGACAAGGCAAAAAGTTTACGGACGAACGACAAACCAGCACGAAAGCATCCATACACAGCATAAGCCCGATTGGAGTAGAGGCCAGGCGGGCTAATTACATTCTGGATACACTGGCTTGGAATTCAATATAAACTACGATATGCAAAAAGCAATTGTTGAAATCTACACTTGTAATTGCGGCTGATTAAAGAGCTTGCCATACTCAGCCCCTTAGAACCCCAACCACATCAAACAGTAGAGTTTGCAATCAACATCAGAGATTCCGATCTTATTCTGAGAGAGTTTAATATCTCCTGCACTGCATGATAGGGCGATGATGGGTGATTAACAGATTAAATGAAATGATAAAGTGGCATGTTTCGCTTCTGGACTTGTGCGGGGTTGCCAGTTCAGGGAATTTCCAATTACAATACACAAGTGGTCTCCGCCTTCAAAATGCACGGAAATCATTCGACCAGAGACCAGTCAGAGCTATATGAAAGGGAGTCGGACGTTAGTTGAAATATAGGGTTTAAATGAATGGAATAATTTTTGATGGGATTGCAGGTTTTAGTCAAGAGATCTGGCAACATTGAATGTGCGTCGCGTTTTGTGTAAGGTGACGTCACTCGCGTTGCCAGGGCGGAGGCAGTGAAGCGATTGAGGGAAATCTGACTTCAGGGGACATTAGAAAACAAATGTAATTAGCTAGATGCTAGCATAGCTGGTGATATCAACCTCAGATTGTGGGTGGAGAGCACGAAGGGATAATAATTCTTTTTTTCAGTGCGAGGAAAATATTGAACAATGGGTAACTGCCATACCGTTGGACCTAACGAAGCCCTTGTCGTATCAGGTAACGTTATAGTAGACGTTTGAAACGTAGAAACTTACTTTTCTAAGCAATAGCATCAGCTATGATGTTGTGGTCCTGCGTAGATCATGGCGAGTCTTTGCGGTTGGTTTCCAGTGCGGCGTAATTTCTTGATTTCGATTTGTTCTGCGTGTTTGAAATGGTTTCACGTAGCAAGGTGGCTTACTATTATTAAAAACAATATACAGACTGGCTGACTTAAAAATATTTGATGGATGGTGCGAGCTTACAGTTAACGTTAGCGAGCCTCTTTCTCTGGGCAAGGCAGTGAAGCCACAAGCAGTAACGTTATCCTGACTGCACAACTTTCCGCGTGTTAGTTCGCTACCAATAAAACTAGCCAGCTAATGGCGGTTGAATCCTCACAAGTGGTCCGAAGACCGTTCACTATCATGTTTGCCAGATGGCTTAAGCAAATTATTCGAAGTGAGAATTTAGTATGTTCTGAATTTAAGTTCAATGTTGGCTAATCAAGGTAGCTAGCTACCTGTATAACGTTACTTCCCGATAACAAATGTATTATGCGCACGTTTGGTTTGCTAGCTAAGTTAGCTATAAAGATTATTGTAATTGTTCATTGGAGCTCCGGTTCGCTTGCATTTGGAATTGTTGGTCTTAAGCCGCTTTCATGCTGGAATCGAAACTTATTTTTCACACGACATCACACTGTAAGTCAATGCAAAGACACAAATACACGCGACGCGTCTTTGAATTGACTTTGAATGTAATTTGTCGTGCGAAAAATTCGTTTCGCGTCCAATGTGAAAGCGGCTTAAGACCGCTGTGAAAGCAGCTTTACGGTCAGTACGATCGCAAGGTATATGGCCTGCTAGGTTTAGCTTGCTGGTTCTTGATGTAAAGGCTTTGACTTGCGTTGCATTCTACGTGCGCAATGAATCGTGCTACACTTACGTAGCGAGCTGCGTTTAGTTCCATCTCGAAAGATTGTCGTGCGATATTGGTGAACACAAGATGGAATATGCTCAAAACATAAATAATGCTAGTTAATCAAAGTGAAATGAGTGTCTGCCTGTCTTAATACCTGTGCTTCGATTTTCTCTGCATCCGATCGACTTCACACCTCTAAGGACCGATGGAAATGCAGTATCGAACGCGAAGCTGTAGGGTGGAGCTGTTCTAGATGAAGGCTATAAGCACAAATGCCGGAGGCCAAGAAATTTACACGCTCCGAACAGACACCTTCTGAACGGGCGCTGCACTTTTCAGTTAACTAAATGAACGAACGTGTGTCGTTTGACATGTTGAAGTAGTTTTTTTTTTAAAATTTATTCCAGTGAAGTTGGCGAGCAAACTATGCGGCTACTCAAACGTTTGCGATGGGTCCCACCAACAGATGTAAAGTTACATCTGGTCACACCCGGGCCATAAGTATAACGTTATGACAACTGAGAGGGAGAGGCGACCTTTGTTCAACATCTTCTATCACGCGTTAATCGTGGTAATGGTTGACAGACTTGGCTAAATTTTGATGGCTTACTCGTTACATTAGACAGTAACCGTCTGTTGAAAAGCTGTAAAACGAATCACGATGTTTGTTTGTAAACTCCGGGTGGAAAAACTGAGTCACGTACATGGTTTAATTGCGCAGAGCGGGCACTGGCGAGGGAAAATGGTTAAATCTCGTTGTGTATGAGTGCCGGGGTACAATAAAGGGTGGACAAGGGATCGGACTTTTCAGATTTCCTGCTGGGCCATAGACTGAAGAAAATGGCGGCTTGACATCACCCGAAACTGAGAGACAGCGAGAACCTTCTTGTGGCATAGGGAGTTCGTGGCTGCGGGATGCGTGCGGGAAGTAGTGGCACCCAAGGGCGTGGGTTTAATCTGAGAGTTGGTGGGGACACGTAATACAGGAGCTGGAATTTTATTTTTTTATTTTGCTATAATAATAATAATGCAAATATTGCCTTTTCCGTCATACCCTTTTGATTTTTATAGATGGATGCCATATTCATTAACTTGTTTTTCTATATGGTATCCGAATACTATTGGGCTAGGTCGTTAAAAAATTGGCGTATTTTGTACCATTGCTCCAGAACTAAGTTAGAGTTTCAATTTAAATTTGTAGTTCTTTGTAGGTCTTTGTGTAGGTCTTCCCTTGTACTTCAAACTGATTTTTTTTTGTGGGTGAAAACGGAAAAAAAACCGGTCGGAAGCTTGTTCCCAACGAACGGCTGTACATTTCAGACTTGCAAATGCCTCGCTCATTTTCTGTCAGGCCCAACATCCTTTCAAGTTCTCACGTAGGTTAGACAACAGTTAAGTGTAAGAATTTATGAAGAACTGTTTTCTGACCACTCCCAAATTTATAGTACAACAAAACTCGAATTTTTCCTTTATTACCCGCTTTCTTGTCAATGTAAAATCAAGTCAGTGTGTACTCTATCTTCGAACAAAAATTGAGTGCTTGCCTGGCACACACCTCCAGTTGCTGACTGTCTTGCGTTAGTGAAATGGTTGGGCTGGAAATGACAAATCATTGTCGTGCCATGTACCCTAGAAAAAGTCATCGTGCTGCACATCATACAATGAGAAAATAGTCCTCAACTCTTGACAGTTTTACCCTCGCCTCATCTTCCTCTCCACTTTTTCCTTCATTTGTGTGCTTTTTCTCTGACTGCATTTTCAGTGATGTTAAGGTGCTGAGAGAGGCTGCTATAGCTAATCAAATTTGCTCACTTGGACATTTGATTGGTCATAATTTTGCCCATTAATCTAAAAAAAAAAAACAAAGCAAGGTATTTTCCATCACATAAAAAGGAAGTATGCAGCCTAGTAGGGGTGTAACGATTCTGAATCAATGTTTTTTAAGGCATAGGACTGCCATGGGTCGAACATTTGAGTTTTCCCTTTTCCTTTATTAAACCTGATGCAGTCTTGAACGAAAGTGCCAAACATCAAAGGGCATGAGAAATGCTTCCAGAAAAAAAAACTTGTTTGTTTCGGCGACATGCAGCCATGGACCTATAAGGAAAACTGGCCAGAGGACGAAGGCTGGAACACACGCCGACATGGGCGTAGCGGTGCACTTGATATTGCAGGTCACGTGATGCCATGGGGGCCAAAAAATAATTTCTCCATAGGGAATAATTGAAAAAGCCATGCTGATAAATCCGTGAATACATTTTTTTGATAGCCACAAATTATCGTTACTGAAATGGTTTATTTTTCTCTTTTAAATAATTGATGCCTCGTTTCTTGGCAAAGACAAATGTTTTATTTTTATTCAGGCTATGTGAACACCAACGGGTCCTCATATGTAAATGGGTTCTCGTCTCCTCCGAATTTGGCACTGCAGCGGATGTGAGTGGATGGAGCAATGGGCATTCCTTGCCGTCTGTCTGTGTTCAACATGAAAGACGTAGCCAAGTCGATTAAGTGAGCTGGCGACATGACGGTGCAAATATATAGAGCAGCAAAAGAAACGCAAGTTAATTAAAGACAGACTGGAAAATAATTTTGTGCGTAATTATCATAGAAAATCAAATTTACTAATTGCGAGCAAATCTGGGCTGATCAGAACCGCGAAGTCCTCAAGGCTTTACCCGGGGTCTGTCAAGCTTGTTATTATGCAGCCCAGATTGATGACGCAGATGTTAATGTGATTGCTTATAAGATGTTTCTGGGTCCGTAGCGGGTTAAATACCACTAATAAGGGTTGCTGGCTCTGCGCAGTGGGCAAGCAGGCTGCCTGCTTCTGTACTTGCGTTCCTCAGTGGGTAGCTTCTGGAGAGGAATCATATAGAAACACAAATCACCAGCACTAACACCAGAGAGGCCATCTTGAAAGGACCAGTGGGCTAACCCAAGCAGGGGCTGATCATGATTTTTTCAGGGTTTACTCCCATAGATCCGCTGCTTTTTGCAATACTAGGTAGTCCCCCCAGGAATCTGCGGTGAAAAAATGTTGATTCCGCGGAGAACATTCCTGATTCTGCGGAGAGCAATTCTTGATTCCGCGGCTTGAAAGTTGGTTTTCCGCGGGCATTAAAAAAAAACCTAAAATGACCAGTAATAAGCAAATTAATGTAATTATGAAGCAAAAATTCTCTTATGAAATTATTTGCAAGACCAAAACACTGCGAAACATTGTGGTTATAAAATAAGCAGCATTGATATTCTTTTTGTCCCTCTTGAGCAGATTTATTTGCATAAATTATAAAGTGCAAAATATTTCAGCAAACTATGGGTGAACAAGGCTTAGTAATTGAACAAGTGCCAAAGATCAAAGTAAAGATTTAAACAAAGTGTACACTATTCACTGTATCCTCAGGATATTGTAAACGTCACTGCATACCATAGACTGTATAAAAAGATTGATGAAGCTACCGTAATGTCACCCACTGGTTCGAAGATGAAGAAGTGAATCGAAGATCCGGGGAGGAACTTGGCTCTGGATCTGTCTGTATCGGACGAGGACCAGAGGATAGCGACGCCCCAGAAGCATATTCTGGCTTTATACTTTATTCTAGTTTATATGGGACCATAATTCGCGAAAATGAATGTCATGATATATCGAAGGAGACCTGAAACTTGCTATAGCTAACATAAAATGATGTGAAAAATCATTATTAAAATTAAAAATCAGGTCGGAAAATAGGATCATTTTCTCATAGACTTCTATTGCATTGAACTTCTTTCTGCAACCACTGACGCCATCTGCTGGCCATTAAATAGAATGCCATTCTACGGTACTTCCTCATGGGCTTCTTTTTCAAAGCAGGGTGCTGCGTCCATCTTTTTATATAGTTTATGCTGCATACAGCAGAAAAAAATCAGTTTCCGTAACCGGCAGCACCAGCTGTGAGTCTTAGATCCCGATTATCTGACCGCAAAATCTAGCGGCCGGGATGAAAAATACATGTAAAATATAAAATTCTGCACCTCGCCCTATATTCCGCGGACTGCTTTGATTTCCGCGGAGGGCTTTGAAATCTGCGGTAAATTCCGCGATCGCGGAATCGCGGATTCCTGGGGGGACTAACTAGGCGCGGCGCTAAGAGCCACAGCATGCTGTCAGCATGTGAGAGGCTAGGTAGTTCGGTCACTTGCTAATGATAAGCCCTATGCAATGCATCACATGCTGCTGGGTATGGGGAGGCCAGAAATGGGCATTCCTTGCTGTCCGTCTATGATCAACATTATAGGCATAGCCAAGCCAGTGATGTGAGTTGGTGTTACGGCGCAAATCTACTGAGCAACAAAAGAAACGCAAGTTAATTAAAGGTAGACCGGAGAATAAGTTTGCACGTAACTATTGCAAATCAAATTTATTACTAGCGTGTGCACATTTACACTCGTTTCATCAAACTTTTCTATGGTTTACGGTCACTTTTAGTAACCATAAGAGCACATTAACTTACTAGCTAACTTGTGTTTCTTTTGTTGCTCAGCATATTTTTGCAATTTTATTTTAATTGATGAATGGCCGTAATATGTAGCAACTCAATTGCCATACTTCATGTAGCGCGGCAAAATGTACAGTAAGCTAAGGTTGCTGTTGTGACATCCTAGAACCATGTACGCAGCTAACACTCACCTTACTTTTTCATGTTAAAATGATATGGATGTATCCATGAACTAAGTTGTATATTTCCGTTACTTTGAATAGCACCAATTCACATTACTCTATTTTGATGCGTTCTGCCTCTTGTGTCAGCTGAGTAGCATCTAACATAATATCCATATGAGTGCATTTATAGCACTACATAAATTCAGTTCGAACTCCGCTTAGCGAACCATTAATTCATCATTCTTCATTGTTAAATTACTTGCAGACCTTCATACATGATGACGAAACTTTTCAGCAACTTGCAGCAGGATATTACAGCAGCTGAAGCGCTGTAATTTTTTACCCCTCAGCCCTAAAGGCTGACGGGGTATTGCTGTCCTTCGTGTGGTTGGGCGGGCGGGCGGGCGTCTCCAAAAACTTCGACATCGGGCTGAGGGGTATTCTGTGCATTGCACGCCTATTTTTAAAATATAGCATACAATTGAAATGGCGTATTTTTTTCAAGTAGGACTGCTTTCAGGCCCGAAAATACGCTGTTTCTCTCAGCCCGTTGACAACAGTGTATCGCCTAAATCTCCACCCAATACTATGCGCTGGTCCAGCTACCTGGAGGAGATCAGAGAGCCTTCTACTGCATCTTATGTAAGTCGGGGCAATTTGTAGCTCATGCAACCTCACTTCAAAAATTGTGAACTATCCCGCCTACGGCGGGAGGCCGCCACTCTCACCCTGGCAAGGAAAGCCCAGGAAAATGACTGGCACCTCCTCCATGACACCACAACCATGGCAATACCATCAAGCAGACTCAAGTCCTGACATCCATACAACCTGGCGGCTCAAGAGATGCTCACTTCAATCCCGGAAGACCTATCAACCAAAGCCTGGCTGGCGGCGGCGTGGAAGCAGGACTGGGAGTCGGCCGGACAATCCTGTCTACACCGCTACATCTGGGATCCTGGAGATGGTGCTGAAGGGGAAGACCTACCTCGCCGGCAATGGACCCTCCTGAACCGCCTTCGCACTGGCGTTGGCCGCTTCAAAGCATCCATGAAGAAGTGGGGCCTAACAGACAATGCAGCATGTGAGTGCGGGGAGCCTGAGCAGACTGCCTACCACATCATCACAGACTGTCCCCTCCATAGACCACCTTCAGAGGAGGGCCTCTTCCGAGTGGGACCTAAGACGAGGGCATGGCTACAAGACACAACGCTGGACATATGATGACGATATACGAAAGAAGCAATGTATGGACTTCAACCTGCAATCATAAAGGGATTTTTGGCACTCCGTTGTATTGTTTTATCGCTGTGGTGTACAGTTTTGCAAATATTGGGCAGTGGTCAAACATTGACATTGATTCTAACCCTACTAATTGATAATCCAGCATTTTAGATCATGTCATTACTTGGCTGTGGATTTCTCTTTGTCCAAGGGTCGTACGTCAGAAATGGGTGTATACAGTAGGGTGGAGTTGTTACAATCCGATATTTTTTTCAGCATTCACTTTTGATTTTTCTCGGGTTGTGGTGAATACATCTGAATAAATCTAGTACCAATTTGTTCCTTATTTTCTTGGCTTTAATTTGATACCCTCCATTCACCATCTGAGGCAAGAGCTGCAGAGCTAGGGCACATAAACTAAACGAAAGTCAGGGGTGGAGTGGAGGCGGTGGAGGGGGTAATAACACAATGTATTGCAGACAGCTTGAAACCTAGGTTTGGTTCATGGATTAGCCCCTTGGTGTCTCTGGTGACAGGAAATGATCCAGTAGAAATAAAAGGAAGCAATTTTTAATCAAGGTCAAATCATGTGCTTTGGCCTGGAAGAGAATGCGGGATGATATCAGCCCAATCTAAGTTGTACTTCAGTGTATCATTTGACGAATTAACTCCTCAGCATCAGGTAAATGAGATGAAGAGATTGAAAAAGTAAATAAGTCAGAAGCCAAGTCTAAATCAATGGCCAGGTTCATCAGAGGGGTGCGTTGAGTGGATGGACCATGTGGTTGGCCAAAGTTCTGAGTCTCCAGCCTCTGGTTCTGATGGAAGTAAGCATCCCAGCTGTAACAACTTTTTTTTTATTTATTTATTTATTTTTTTAAATTTGGCATCTCCAATCCCACCCGAATCTGGAATGCCCAATTGGGTAACTATGTACAAAGCTTGCTCGTATGCGACCCCTTGCTGCCAACTCAGGATAGTGAAGACAGTTCACGGCTCTCCTCCGAAGCACGTGCCTGTCAGCCACTGATTCTTATACACTCGCTGGTTGAATCTTCGCAAGTTCAGAGCGAGGGCGGAGGATACCCGGACATGAACCAAGCCGGAGTCTTCCTGACGAGCGCCCGTCTGGCCAACAGGAGGCGCTGGAGCAACGAACAAAGCTGTTATCGATTACCCAAATCCAACAGTCCCTTCCCAATTTGTAACCCTGTAGCGCGATAGCCAATTGTGCGCTACTCTGAAAAAGCTGCCGACCCCTGCCGGTGGGTACGCCGAGGTTCGAACCCGCGACGTGGTGATCACCTCTGCACTGCAGCGCAGTGCCTTAACCGTGTGAGACACCCGGCAGCTCAGCTGTAACAACTTTACTGAAAGGTCAACTCGCCTAACCAAAAATGTTCTGCACACAAGCTTGGAGTGCTGATACTGACAATTTTCCTTGTATCCTTTCAGGTTCAAGATGTCTGAGAAAAAATTTAACTGTGACAGGTGTGGAAAGACATTAGTTAGGGCAGACCATTTTTGAGTCAGTGACTACTTCTTATTCCACATGACTTCCGAGGGTGTGGTCACCCTTTCAGAGGATCTTACTTGTGATGGCCATGGTCTTGACTTGACTGAAAAAGACGGTCATTTCCTCCTTTAACATCAGGACCATGAGGATATCATGCGTGTTATTGCTTCCTAATGAACATTTGAATCATCTTAGGGCAGAGCTGTGACCAAGTCATCATGTTCAAGTCAAATCAAGTCACTGGTTGTTAGTTCAAACTCAAAGCAGACGAGGGAGAGCAATGAGGAGTGAAAGGGGGTAGGGGAACAAATTAGACAATGAGCTAACTAGTGAACAAGCAGAGTGGGAAAAGCTGAGAGCCATGAGCTGCATTTCATGTTGACATTGACCTTTTTCTGATCCTAAATGTATCTCAGCTTTTAACTCGCTCAGCTTTCCCAACTCTGCTTGTTCATCGGTTAGCTCATTGTCTAATTCAGGGGTTCCCAAACTTTTCCAAATCAGGGCCCACTTGAAAATCAAAAAAATGTCCACGGCCCACCTTTGTCCTATAAGCAGTACATAGACGAAATGATGCATTCTCAGAACACTTAACAGCAACAATAATTGTTGTTGTTGTTGTTAAGAAATAAAATAAATAAAAAACAACAACAATAATAGTTGTTGTTTTTTAATTATTATTACTATTATTATTAAAAAAATTCAGGATTGAAATTAAATCAGGGGGATAAAGGAAGCCCAAACTTTTAATCTGTGGTGTACACACAAGACAGAATTAATTGTCGAACACAGTGCGTGCTCCTCCAATTATGACCCCCGGTCATGATGACCAGAAAGCTACGTACCTATCATAAACTATATAAGGTGCCTAAAATATTGTCAGGTCAATAACACTCAATAGGTTATTACTTCGAAATATTTTTTAAAATCGTGCAATAAATATTTTACAATAAAAATAATAGAAAATAATATTTGCAAAAATGAATTCTATTTTTAATGACCTCTCACGGCCCACCTACAGTACCACCACGGCCCACACTTTGGGAATCACTGGTCTAATTTGTTCCCCTACCCCCTTTCACTCCTCACTGCTCTCCCTCGTCAGCTTTGAGTTTGAGCTAATGATCAGTGACTTGATTTGACTTTAACATGATGACTTGGTTACAACTCTGTCCCAGGGACACTGAACTGACCTGGCAACATACTAAACTGAGTCCACTGAGGGTTATTAGAGACCTTAAATGTCCCATTGATTGATTTAGCAATTTCCGCCTGTGAGAAGGGTTGAAATTTTTGTTGATTTTCAATGCTTGGGGCATGGACCTTCAAGTAAGCAATTTGGAAATTTGATGGTTTTATGTTGAAGAGGAATCTTTCTTCTTCCTTTTGCAAAAAACCAGACAGAGTTATGTTCAGTATTAAGTGAGCTATGACCTCTTATTATCTTACAGCCTATTTTGAGAAAACGAACAAACGTTTTCAAATTCTAATGCATTTTCCTATTAAGCTGAAGTGTTTGGTCCCTCATAACTCAGGTTCTAAACTGCTTATTGGTGTTTTGATTGTATTTCCTGAAAGTACTTTTGCTTTCTAATAAAATATCAAAAAATCAAAAATTGGTCATTTTTGACCATGTAACGCAAATTGGCACCTATTTGTGACATACGACCCAAGGCACTGAAGGGCTTTGAAATTTGATGTTTTATCGTTTGCTAGTAGGGCTGCATGATGAACGGAATCACGGTTATCACAAGCGCAGTAAAAGTAACTGCCTCTATGAGGCAGACAGACGTGCCTGCTTATTACCTTTTCTATGACACATACTCAATGCGGTCATTTGAAATGCTTCCGGGAAGAAAACTGTGGTTTGAAGTCCGCTAATTACCAGCGAGGTTGGACGGCCTCCATCGCCTTGGCATAATTTGCTTACCTTAAATCAACTCCTGTGTACTTTGCCTAACTTGCAATCAAGCCGGTTATTCAGCCCAACTGACTCATCAAAACCAAAACGTGGCCAATAATGATTAAGAAGAGATATACACATATCTCCTTGTCGACTCCTCGTAGATACGTGTATAAAGTGTGTAGAATATGTACACCGAGTCTAATTGTACCTTGTCCAGCTGGGTTATCACCTTGCATTTTCAGCAGGATTATAAACAAGCCCAGATTCTAATCAGTGTTAATACTGCAGTTCATTTGTCTTATTACTTCCATCCTCTGGCTGGTAACTAAGTTAGTGTGGGCTAATTAACTAATTAACTAATCTTAATTAGTTCCTTATCTTTGTTACTATGCCTATGTTGTGACCGCAATTTCCAGCAACAAGTCTGTGTTTCTAATCTGAAGCATGTTGCCACATGCTCTGAGCACCTTACACAGACACTTGGCCCCTAACAGCCCTTACAAGTTATTAGTTTCTCTAAAAGATAGGAAGAGCAGAATCATAATCCGCATTTCCACGGATATTTATATCCCCTAATGCCGAATGGCGTTCCGGGGGATATTATGTTTTTGGTCCGACCGCCGCTGCCGCCGCCGCACTACTTGGTAAAGCGATAACTTCAGTAATATTTCAATTACAAATTCCAAATTTTGCCCATAAGTATCATAAAGAGGAAGAACTGATTCGATTTTGGACAATTTACGATGTCTAGATTGGCTACCAGGGGCCAAAAACTGATTTACATGTTAACGCTATAA
Source organism: Gymnothorax reevesii (assembly GCA_029721435.1). Classification (NCBI taxonomy): domain Eukaryota; kingdom Metazoa; phylum Chordata; class Actinopteri; order Anguilliformes; family Muraenidae; genus Gymnothorax; species Gymnothorax reevesii. Next base: position 66,828,108 of record CM056578.1, on the reverse strand, counting down.
CTGCAGTAATACTTCAATTAGAAATTCTAAGTTTTGCATATAAGTAAGTATCATAAAGAGGAGGAACTGATTCGATTTTGGTCAATTTACGATCTCTAGATTGGCCACCAGGGGCCAAAAACGAAAAAAAAAAATCACTGTTTTTATCATATCTCTGGAAATATTTGTCCGATTGACCTCAAATCAAATGCAAATGAAAGGTCATGACCTGAGGATGTGTCCCACGATGACATTATACCTGTTTGGTTCAAAATTTTGACACTAGGTGGAGCTTGGTCACATAAAATTCACCATTTTTGCTATATCTTTGGAACTATTTCTTCAACTGACATGAAACTATGTGCAACTGCAAGGTCATGACCTCACAACGTGTCACGTGATGACATCATACCTGTATGGTTCAATATTTTGCCACCAGGTGGCACTTTGTGATAGAAAATTACCATTTTGGCCATATCTTCAGAACCATTTGACCGATTGACCTGAAATTATAAATGAAAGTCTATTCAAGGTCTATTCAAGGATTGGGGAATTGGAGGATTGGGGGCGTTCGGGGATATACCCCCAGCCGTCGCCTCCGACGGCATAAGCCTAGTTTCTACATGTAATTCTTCAGAGAGATGCAAGTATTCCAGTGTTTCTTAAACTTATCGATTTTGATTGATATTTGCAGACGGAATGTGTCCCTAATGCACCAGCTTCCCCTGGTTAAGATGTGTTAAAAGCCTTAAAATAAATTTAATTTTTATTGCAGAAGCATACTCTCACACTGAAAATTGTAGAAAAATATAACCTTCAACTCAAGTGAATTTTAAGGGCAAAAAAAATCCCTGTCTAAGAAGTAAATTTTTCATTACATTACAGTTTCTTGGCAGACGCTCTTATCCAGAGCGACGTACAAAAGTGCACAAGATCAGTATAAAAGTGCAGAGCTCCTAGGAGACAGGTACAAGTGCTAACAGTAAGTGACAGAACTCTTTCCGTTGTTACAGATCTAAACCAATAAGCAATCACCAAAAATACTGATGAGACTGAGTAGAACGATGACAGAATCAAAGGGCAACAAATCAAGGAAACAAACTCAACTAAAATCGTATCTATAAAGAAAGGAGACCGGCAACAAAGCCGAGAGGAGGACAACAGAAATAAGTGTTACAAAAGGGCAAATTCAAGTGAATAAAAGGGCAACAAAGTCAAGTGCAACAAGGGGCAGCAGAGTCAAGTGCAAGAAAAGGGCAGAGTCAGCTGTAACAAAAGGGTGAAGGTATTCGGTCATGGCAAGGGATTGATTTTTTTTTTGTTGGGTAATTTGATAAATTCTTGCTGTCAGAAAGTAAGGAACCTAAGTGACAGTTCGGATATTACTGTTGGAAAGCATTCTGTTGTCAACCTTCATCAGTATCGACTAAGATCAGTATTTTTTCGGCTTCAATTTTGGGTATCCAGAGAAATATTCGAGTTTGTAAAAACTTAATTAAATATTAATAATAAATTCTAAACCCCCTTATCGCAAATAAAACCCCAAAAAATATATTGGCCCCCCTATTTGATCGTTCTGGTAAACGTACGACTGTGGATTACTTTCACTGATCAATGATGATCAACAAATGTTGAATTTCTGTTCGATGTAGAGAAATCCAGCCGACCCAGACCCAAAGAAGGGTCGTTCCTCCAACCTATCAGCTCGTAAGGATCTGGAAGCCTACACAGACCTTCGTTGTACTTTAGCTAAAAGAAATATCTTGCCGTCGCGGTACGGTCAAGGTTTTGTACATATTCAGAGACCGCCGAATCGGTTCCCCTGTTTTGTTTTGTTGATTTACACTTGTTCCTGCCAACCACGCTAATGCGTAAGGCTGTATCGCACGAGGATCTAAATGAATAATCAACGCTGTGTTCTTGTGCATCCCTGTGGTCACCAAATTATTTCAGTTGCTAAACGTTTCATTCCATTTCCCCTGTAAAGCTAATTTGGGTTAAAGCATTGTGCTGTATTACCCGTTAATCCATTTAATCATCTCAGGAGTGCCGTATAATTTTTTTTCCCAAATACATTTTGTAACATGCACACAACACTGGCAACGACGGCAAAAATACATTTAATCATTTAATTGCCTTTTTCACCCGCTCAGAGTCCGTCTTTGGCCCAGGACCCAATCCCAGCAATTCAGATTTTCCTCTTTCATCCATGGGTATCATGCATAATTCCTGGTGTTGAAATGCCTCAGAAAAGCCTTGGTTTTTAGCATCAAATTAAGGTCTGGGGCTGGTTGCATAAAATTAGACCCAGTCTTTGACTTTAATGTAATTTTAAGTCAGTCTTACTATAGACAATTAAATATGCCGGTTGCATAAAACCAGTCTTTGAGTGACTTATTTAAGACTGACTTGGATAGTCGGTCGCGCTATGTATCATTGGTAAAATAAGACACTTCACAGAGGAGAAAAACATGGCGGACACAATAGCGATACTCTGTGGCAGCGTAAGATCACGGCACTTTATGCAACGGAAAACATTTTCTTTGCTGGAGGAATATAATGCCGATAGAAGTCTTTTATTCAATAGTTTTAATCTAGCGGATGGAAAATTTACACATGTCATCAAGTTAGGGAAGAAAATTACAGAAAAGGCGAACGGTATCAACGGTCGTGAGAACCGTAAAAGATGTTCAAAAACGTTTTAAAAATATTGTGCAAGAATCCAAAGCTGCTTTCACACCGGAAAGCGTCTTTGCATTGACTTTGAATGTAATCTGTAGTGCGAAAAATTCGTTTCGCGTCCAGTCCTTAAGCATCTTAAGACGGAAATATGGAAGAGAAAAAAATCCAGCCACCGAAGGAGGCTCCAAAACTACAAAATAAATAAATACAAATTAAAAAAAAAAAAAAAAAACCGCGCTGATAATCCTGTTTCCAGTGTAAAATATTTTTTATCCTTTTTTTTTTTTTTTTTAGAAAAAAATAAATATTGCTGTATCTGTGTCCTCTAACAGGTGTTCTAACAATGTGTTGCCATGGCAACAAAGCTCTCATCTCAGGGTTAGCTAGGGGGAGAGGTGTAATTTTTATGCCTCAAATCAAGTCAGTCTTAAGCTTTATGCAACAGACAGTCGCAGACTAGTCTAACTTGACAATTTAAGACCGGTCTACAGTGAAAACCAGTCTTAAACTAAGTTTGTGCTACCGGCCCCTGGTGTAGGTTTTCCCATGCTGATCAACTCAAACTTCTCATTAAATATTAGTCTAGAAACTCAAAATGATTTTCACAGCTATCTCGAACCAACAACTCAGGTTAATTCACTAGGTTGTTTACCGCCGATTAATTATTTTTTTTTTAAATTATTATTTTTTTTAAATTGTGCTAGCTTGTGATTTGCCTGGGGGACAGCAGACGATAACAAGGCCCTCCCATTCATAAGGGAAATTTGATTGGACAATTTTACTGTCATTTGAAATTATCATTGCTCGGAGCTGAGCCCTCTGTAAATGCACAGTGGACCCGCAGCATTTCCTTCCCAGCAGCTGCAGAGGGAGACCATTCAAAGTATTTCTCGTGCTTTTCTTTTCTGATGGGTTGGAAAATTCTGCGCTCAGCTGGCTCGTGGGGCACGTGTGAATTGGTCTGCGAGGCTCGTGTAGCTGTAAGTAACGAGAATCCATTCTTTTCTACGTTCTTAACTGCTGAATGAAGAAGGAAATGTCTGGCACGTTTCACACCTTGTTGCGTAGTGAGCCTCGCGGGCTGTCCTGCACCTTTCGCGAGCCACTTGACCACAGAATTTATGAAGACATGCAGATATTTACGTCGTCATTTATGTGCAAAAGAAACGCCTCAATTTTGTGAAGCAATGTATAACAACGCTTTTAAAAATAAACTGCATTGTCCTTTTACCAATTAGTCTGAGAAACTTTCTAATCAAGAAAAGTAAACTGTGACCGGTTTAGGTCATTCAGCACTGAAGGGTGAGGTTTGAGCGTCCCTCTGGTGCCCACTACTGTCAGTTATGCTCGAGGGGCGTTTGTGAATATCAACTGGCGAGGAGTGGGACCACTCCCTCGGTTAGTGGTCGGTCTCTCTCTCCCTCTCACACTCCAGTTACATTTCAATCGTACTCACTATATGGTGAGTGAAGGGTGACTGTGAGTGTCGTTTCTGAATACGGGCCTTTAATTGTGGAACACATCATTTGATGTAAAATAATTATTTCTTAATGTGGGATTTTTTTCCCCACTGAATAAATGCACTTGAATTAAACGTTGGATTTTCCTCTTTTTTCATTGTGTTCCTATATTGTTTAGAAAAAAAACTGAATTTATTAGTAGCTAAAGAACACATCTTAACCAAGGGTGCCAATAATTATTGAGGGCAATGTAAGGAACTAATTATGATTTGTGAACTAGTTTATTAGCCCACACTAACTTACTTACCTGCCAGAGGATAGAAGTAAACAGACAAATGAACTGCAGTGTAAACATTGATTAGAATCTGGGCTTGTTTATGATCCTGCTAAAAATGCAAGGTGATACCACAGCTGGACAATGTACAATTCGACTCTGTATACATGTTCTACTCACATTATACACATATCTACAAGGAGTCTTGAGGTAGGCCTCCTCTATCCCAATTTGCTCGAGTATAAAAAAAGAAAACCCCAGCCTCCAATTTAATACGTTGTAGTCGACACACAGGGCTAAATTTTTCATACTTGTGTCTGTGTGATGGGCGTGTCCCACAGTGTCAATTTCAAGGTCAAAATAAAGGTCAAAAGGTCATCCAACTCAAAAGTACCCAAATACAAAAATGCCAGATTTAGATTCCTTGTGGTCTTCCCTTTACAGAAATTTTTTCAAAATTGGACCAGTGGTTACTGAGTTACTGCTATTTGAAATTTGGCGGCCACGCTCTCTTTTGCGAAACAGTGAAAAATTGAAATTGCGATATCTCGAAATCCATTGGTCTGAGAGAAATGAAATTTGAAATTGTGGCTTTTCTTGCCATGAATTACCCATTTCTTATAAATTGGAGGGGGTGAGGTTTAACCCCTTTGCGCGGAAGCCAAATCTGGCTATTTAGGTGACTTAAGGCTTTATAATTCAAGTTTGCAGCTTCACAGACAGAAAAACATTGGCTCAATTGAGTCTAGACACTTGAAGCATTTAGACTCCCATCGTATTTCAGTTTCCTTTTATGATTTTGGTGGAGAAAAGCGGCTGCAAACACAATAAATCTTCATGAAAATTCAGCTTTGAAATTGCAAAAAAAAAAAAAAATAGTACTGACTATAGAAAACTGCTGGGGCCTAAAACTATATATTTCTGGGATCATAAACTTCTTGACCACAAGTACAATCCATCTTGAACATTACCATTATTCAACAGAATGGTGCAATGAACGTACCGAAGGATCTACCGACGTGCGTGGGCTGTATGCATTTGGAGAAACGAAAACCTCGGCATTCGATGTCTTTAAACGCGGTATAAATTCTACAGCAAAAAGCCATATTGAGCAAAATGCAAACAGAGTAGAAGTATAACCTTTTTCTTTATTGATGCCCTCCTCCAGAGACAGATGTATCGGGTAGAATGAACCCCTCCAGTTTCTTTCAGAATAATTCCCACTGACCATGTCCTTATCTTATTTACATTCTCTAAATAAAATTGAACACTTCGAGGCCAGTATTGCGAGTCTTTTTTTCTATAAATCGCATCTATTTCAGCCGCCAAATGCGCAACGTAAACCGGATACAACCGAGCCTGCTGATACGCATAGGCTTGTATGCTTTGTGTTTGTCCAATCAATGTGTTTCGCTTACTGTAGAACAGGGACTCCCAAAGTGAGATGAAAATTGTAATGGAGGTCAATTTTTTATTACACAATTACAGTGTTGTTTTAAGTAGGATTTTTCCATATAATAAAAACATGAACAATAAACATTTACTTTGTAATCCCTTTTATTTTAATCTAAGACTATAAGACAGCAGCTGTCTTCTTGTACGGCGTAGAAGAAGACAGTGGCTGTCTTATAGTCTTTGATTGAATTAATTTTTCATTGAATGAATCGAGTTGGCGCACATATGACTTTAGCCTACGTTCGCGTAGACTACGCGAACGTAGGCTAAAGTCATATGCGCGCCAACTTGATTCATTCATTCTCACAAAAATGCTTAACTGGCTGAAATCGGGAAAACTGTCAAGTGGGACGTCTCATGACAAAGTTGTCAGTCATGAAAGACGAGAGGAACTGGGAGAAAGTGAGGATTTGGAGGCAACAGAGACGGAAAGAATAGGAACGGGCTTCATATCTGCTCAGGGGCTGCCGCACACAATAGCCGAAGGCGTGTGTTTGCCAGCGGCCAAGGAGATTGTGGAGTGCAAGATTGGAGAGAAAGGGGCAAAAAAGTTGGACATGATTCCTGTGTCCAATAACACTGTGTCGCGCCGCATTGATGCCATGTCTGAAGACAGTCTGACTACACTAGTCAACCGCGTGAAGACAAGTGAGTTTTACTCTCTGCACGTAGATGAGTCTACAGATGTGGCAAACCTGGCCAATCTTCTTGTGTATGTCCGTTACCTTTTTGAAGGAACGGCACAAGAAGATTTTTTGTCCTGTCGGCCCCTTGCTACCCGAACAACAGGAGAGGAAATCTTCAATTTAATTGATGTTTTTATTGAGGACCAATGGGATTGACTGGGAGCGCTGTGCGGGAATTTGCACCGACGGGGCTAAATCAATGACGGGGAAACACACGGGGCTTATAGCTCATATAAGGAGAGTCTGTCCATCCATCCGCTGCTTACACTGCAGTGTCCACAGAGAGGCCCTCGCAGCCAAAAACATGCCAGCTGATCTACTTGCGGTGCTGAACGACGCCGTCAAACTGGTGAACTTCATCAAAGCTCGCCCGCTAAATTCAAGATTATTCGTGGTGTTATGTCATGAGATGGGCACCGAACACAAAGCACTGCTGCTGCACACAGAGGTGCGTTGGCTGTCCCGCGGTAAAGTGTTAACAAGGCTCTTTGAACTCCGGCATGAACTGCAACAATTTTTTGAGGAGAATCCGTTTAGTTTGGCCTCCAGTCTGCATGACGAAGATTTTCTGAAGAGGCTCACCTATCTAGCGGACATCATCTCAGCTCTGAATGAACTCAATCTGAGTCTGCAGGGAGTCAGGGTAACTTGTGTGTTCATTACACAAGACAGGATTGAGGCCATGATAAAGAAGCTACGGTTCTGGGCAAGTTGTGTGAGTGGGAACACACACGAGTTCTTGGGGGGGGGGGCAGAATGACGTGGACCTGGGTGAGCATGTGAAGAGTCTCATCATTGAACACCTCAACCAACTCGCGGATCAGCTTCGTAAACACTTCACACCTATGGACACATCTCACGCTTGGATCCGCAATCCGTTTGAAGTTGCCCTGCCAATCCCACAGCTGTCATTTCATGAGCAAGAGCAGCTGATCGAGCTGTCATCCGATAATGCGCTGCAGGTGCAGTTCAAACGAAAGCCACTTGTAGATTTTTGGGCCGATTCACTGACGTCATACACAGTCCTGGCAAAGCAAGCCTTGCGAGTTTTGATGCCCTTCGCCACAGCCTATCTCTGCGAAGCTGGTTTCTCTGCAATGGCGGCAGTTAAAACTAAACATCGGCAAAGACTGGATGCTGTTGAAGGACTTGAGGCTCAAACTTTCTTCCATTGCGCCAAACTTCGAAGAGCTTTGTGCCAAGATGCAAGCCCACCCGTCGCATTAATAGTGGGTTACTTTTAAATAAAGGTAAGTATTTTTCCAAATGGCATTGATATTATTGCTACAAATATAGGCCTACTGGGAATACTCACACATCCTCCTCCCTGTCTCCCCTCCCCTTCTCCAGGGCTTAAAGTTCTCCGTCCTGGGGACGGATTTCCGTCCTGGAGATTCCCTAGAGGCTATTTATGAGATCGATGCAGATTTGCAAAAAAAAAAAAAAAAAGTTATATTGGGGGGGGGGGGGGGGGTGTCTAGCCATGGCCGCGATGTCAATGAAAAAAATGTTGAAATGCTGCATATACTTGCTAGTGAGGTGATTTCCAAACTGCGATGCATCCCTCCCCAAGGAAATAAAGTAAATTTAAACATCTATGAAGATATGCAGCTCAGAGTGCACTCAGTAGGGTGCCGCTGGCTGCTGAGCTCTGATGTAACCTGACACCAAGCATTATTTTAGCGTCAACCAGCTAGCGTTTGTTGTGTCGTGTTGGAGTAACTTAAATGGCAGATCAGCAATGTGACTTCATGATTCATAGTGCTGCGGATTTTAACGGTGAAGTTATGAAATTCGCTCAGTTTGGATGACAGTGTCCAAAAGATGAAATCACTTGGAATAATGGCTGTCAGTGGATTTTTTCTTCAACATCGAAAGTGGATTACACCATGTGAACATCAGGTATGATCTAAATATATAACGTTAGCCTATATTTACTGGGAAGGTAGCAGTGGCCAAATCCCAGTGACGGTCCGTTGGCAGAAACAGAGGGCCAGCAATAACCTCACCTTTCACTTCTTAATGACAGACACCTCTCGCAGTTTACCTCCCTGGTTAGAAACAGTTGCTCAGACTGATTGGAAGACGAGAATCTAATTTATTTTTGAAAGCCTTGTTATACATTGCGTTACGAAATTATACGTCGTTTACTTCCGCACACCAATGGCTACGGAAAATATCAATAGCCTATGTTTTTATAATTTCTGGATTTGCGTAAATTAGTTCGCGAGGTTCATTGAGCAATAAGCCATGAGAATCCGTTCTCTAGTCTGAATGTAGTGACAGGTAAGAGCGCTGTTAGGTACGATGCGCAGCTGAGTGATAACAAAAATAATTGCTGCCGAGTCCGCGAAAGTTTCGGATTTTTTCAGATTGTCATCCTTGCGGAATCACATCAACTATATCAACAAAGCCAATCGCTTTGTCATTAACATTTCTTAATCATTACGTGTTGCGCATTGGTGGTGGCTGTTCTGTTAACTGTTTGATTGTTAATCAGGAAAACCTGATCGCAAACAGTTTAAGAGCAACTAGAACGGGCACTCGGTAGAGCGCATACCTTCGCCGACGCCACTGAGTCCCTCGCCACTGGCGTTGGTTTCATGCCGATCGGATAAAAATTGACCGAGATATGGCCGAAAGTCGGTTTTGACCTTTTCGTGGCCTTGACCTTGACCTTTGACCCGATCACTCCCAAAATTTAATCGATTAATCCTCAGGTCATGCCAAATCAACCCACCAAATTTTATGAAATTCCGTTCGGTACTTTTTGAGTTATTCGATACACATACACACACACAGACAGACACACAAACAAATAAATACACGGGGATCAAAACATTACCTTCGTCAGCGAAGTCGCTGGCGAAGGTAATTAGGCTATCTGGGAAAGGTAATGTTACTGAAGGCCTTCCTGACATCTGACGGTACGCCACTGCCAAATCCTCATCATAGAAGCGCACCAAAACGTTCAGCACACGGTCCATGTTTGTATTGGTGGCCTCTTCAGCATTTAGAGAAAAATAAATCATGTTCAACTTGTCTGATAACTGTCTTTTTATCTGAGTGGAAATTCCATGGATGTACTCATATGACGCCTGTGTGTTTTAGTTTTAGTAGACCATGTACTAGTGAACTTTACCGTTATGAAACTGTATGAAACAGCAAACTTCTAATAAAGTCATCAATCAATGACTGTGCAACTGTGAACGAAAGGTCGTGCTCTGCAATAAATGTGCAGATACGCACTTTATGATTGCACACACGATCGGTCATTGATTCGTTGTTGTTATGTATTCTTACGTTATCTTGCAATTAAAAAGAATTGTTACGTGTGCAAATCCACTATTCTGGGTTATGTTTTAGATCAACCGCGTCTGCAACTACTGTATCATGATTGGTTGGAGTATTCACCGCCTTGCATTGTTTGACTCAAAATATTACCCACGTGTGCTGTCACTGCTGTGGTACCGGTTCAGTCTGCGAAAAATCATGGAGCGGTTAGTTGTGAAGGAAGGATCAGACGAGACTAATATTGACAGCACTGTCAAAAACAAATGGAGGTGGGCTGGGTTGGATGAGATAGGTGACACAGGAAAGCCATTCAGGTCCTGGTGTCAAAAATGGAAGGAACAAGGAGCCTGTTTCTGTTGTGTTTGCAACAGAAAGCTGTTGTACGGTTCAAACGGCAAAAAAAGCTTTTCAAGCACAACAATGAACCAGGTCACAGGGCTGCTGTCAGAGCTCTCCCACACTGTACAGTGCTACCAGGTGCGTCAACAACGAGTGAGGATGCTCGCCAATCAATGACAGATCGTGTGTGCAATCATAAAATGCGTATCTGCACATTTATTGCAGAGCACGATCTTTCGTTCACGGTAGCACAGCCACTTGCTGAACTGATTAAAACTGTTGCACAGGACAAAAATGCACTGTCTAGATTAACAGTTTCAAACACACAGGCGTCATATGTGTGCACTCACGGACAAGCTGAACAACATTTATTTTTCCCTAAATGTTGATGTGGCCACCAATACAAACATGGACCGCGTGCTGAACGTTTTGGTGCGCTATTATGATGAGGATTTGGGCAAAGTTGTTACTCATCACTTGGCCTCGAGAAAAGCCAATATTGCTGATACAACAACCCTCACAATCGAGCTGACAGATGTCATAAAATCCTATCGCCAAAACTTAAACCAAGCTGTCAGCATTCTGCTGGACAACTGTGCTGTCATGAGAGGAAAGAAGGCTGGAGTGGAGACAATGGTCAGGAAGGAGAACCCTGCATTGCTTGATACCAGTGGAGATACAGTGCACATGGTATGCACTGCTTAGCAGTGTGTAAAAAGAATAACATGATTTGACTGTTTTGCTAGACTAGTGTTAACTAAGTCTGAGCAGGTGCAGTTAGTATATTAAAGATTTGTCAATATTGCCAATGCAACATTACAGCCTGGTAATACTACTTTTTCCTCTGGACTGGCATTTTTATTTAAAAGGTTGTCACAGCTTGCCTCCATTTAGTGTAAGTCAACATACAATTTGCTCCCACCCAAAAAGGCGTGTGGGGACTGGGGACCCCCCAAAATATACGCGGTCTGTGTGCATTTCATGCGGGAAAACCACAAAATTTGCGCCGTGGGCCCTGCAGGTGCTTCGCGCCCGCGCATGTGTACTCAAAAAAAAATTGCCAAGGTTGGCAGGTCTGCTGCTTCGCACTTGTGCTTTAAAGTCCTACAGTTATTTTAATATTTGAAATAGACCAGACTAGCAATAGACAGACTACAACTTCAGCAGGTGTTTACGTTAAAATGAAGCACGAATTGTACACATTCACAATTAAGGCATTTGAGAACTGTGAAGTAGCATATCACCCAATTTATTGGTGTGTGCTGGGCGCACAATGTTGTTTATATTTCTGTTATATTGCCATTGTCTAGGACAGGGGCCTGGGCTAGACCGTTGCAAGCTTAGAGCCCCTTTCAGAATGTCTTATCCCACGTCTGAAATTCAGTCCTGGGATTTTTTTTTGCTTTAAGCCCTGCCCTTCTCTCTCGCTACAGGCTGAGCGATTTTTGAGCCGCGCTTGAAAAGTTCCAGATGGATCCTCCTTTATCCACTTTTAATTTATTTTGTTTCTGAGCCTATGCTCTTTGTTACTTATGTTGTTGATCGTGTGTTAATTTATTGTCGCACTTAAAAGTTCAGATTGATTTTTAATTTATTTTACCTGTTTCTGAGCCTGAATGCTCTTTAATGTTGTTCGACTGCAATCGTTTGTAACTTCATTGCAATTTAATTAGTTCCAATTTCCATAACCGTTGTGTTATGATGGTTATGTAATAGTGCTGCAAATTTTCTTTAACGCAGCTGACAATAACTTCAAAAATCACGCTTTCCGTAACTGATCCTGCCTGTCACTCATCCTCTTAAAAGAGGAAGATGTGTGTAACTTTGCTGCATTACAATAAAACTTTGTTTGTTGTTATTGTCATGTGTGTTCTGGTTATTTGCGCACGATAAACATCTTTAAATTACGATAAAACAACGCTTCGATGCGTCTCTTCCTTCTCCTACATAGGGAGGATAGGGGGTGCGTCAGCCTGGTTGGGACGTTTAAGGGGGTGCACTGCAAAAAAAGGTTTGGGAACTGCTGCTGTAGAACGTTTAAATACTTGGGAATTGGATAAGAAATGAGCCAACCAATACATTGTTACTGCGGAAGTTTCACGAGGGCGTGAAGTCTAACTCTGCAGTTAGGCAGAAGAGCCTGAGTGTATGATTGAGTGACTGGCTATCAACACCAGTACTTGGGTGGATATAAGGAAGCGCTGAATTTGTCAATGAAGGAATCTACACAAAAATACATGGTAGGGAACTACACATTTTTTGCATGTGATGACTGTAATTGACAGTAAAATGTGGGAGAATCAATACCATGTCGATTTTTTTGCTTCAGAAAACAGATTTTTCTGAACCACTAATTGGAATACCTTTGGCTCACTGTAGCTAAAGTGGTTGCTACATTGGACGTCGATTTTTTTTTTTTTTTTTTCCGTCGCAGAAGATCTTTTTTTTTTTAAACTGCTGGATCGGTACTTTGGGCAAGGATATTTACCAGTTTGCACATCAGGCTTAGCTGAGGAGTTTAATTCATGCAACTCCTGAAAAACAGGGAGTGGATACTATTGGCAAACGGTCCAAGACAGTTACACAGTTCGCCAGCTATGTCATGGCCTGGGTTGTCGGCGGTCAGTAGCTGGCTGGAGAGAGGAGAGGAAAGACTGCCTGCTTGATAAAGTAGGGATTTTGAGTAGCCGCCCACTTCCTTGCGCAACGAGCCGCGACGGACTTCTTGGTACATTTCGCTGTTCAGCTCTGCGGCAGTGCATTCTAAAGATTTTAAATCTAGTAGCTGGTCAGAGATGAGACTTTTCAGAGGAGAAATTACGAGAATGCTTTCCGCCTTTCGCGCTGACGTTGATTCCATATTTTTGGACAAACCAAGTACAGTAAAAATCATGCTTTTACCGTAGCCAGTCGGCAAAAATCCAAGTACATCTTAACCATCTAGTAAATGATTGAGCGACTGTAGTTGTTCGTTCTTTAGAGTAATCTTTCGGTCGTGAATTTCAAGATATTCAAGCGATTTCTCTATCAAAGCGTCGTTCTCTACATTCGCCATCTTTGTTGTGGCAGTTTACGGCGTAACCATGCGTTGCGTTACACTCTATGACAAATCAATTTTGATTGACACCTCTTAAGCCAATCAGTAATTCCCGTTCACTAGTGAACGGACAACTCAAAATCCCTATGTTATCGGGCAGGCGGTCTTTCCTCTCCTTTCTCCAGCCAGCCGCTGACCGCAGGCTAGCTATGTCATGGCAAGGTCGCTAAACATCCATTACAAAGGTCTGCACAGACTGATTCGGCAGAAAGTTTAACTGGGAAATGTCAATCGATGTTGGAAAGATACCATTGGCTAAAATAACAAGCTAGCAACAATATACAGGTGCTGGTCAACGAATTAGAGTAATTTGAAATGTTAGAGTACTTGTTAGAGTAATCACAGAACTCGCTACCTGTAAAAAATGTGCACAGCTGAGCTTTCCAAAAGGCCTATTTAGGCCATTTAACCGTGACACTGTTGTTTTATTGAATTAGAATAATGGAGAAACCGTTTCACTGAATTAGAATAATTTTTATTATAATTAGAATCATCACTTTCTCAGTATTTTGTGGCTGCCTCCTTGGCTTGTATGACTGCCTGAAGTCTCCGCGGCATCGATTTGACCAGCTTGTTGCAAGTTTCCACACTCACAGCTTCCCAGGCAGTGGCGATGTTCTGCTTCAGTTGGTCCAGCGTAGTCGGCTTTCTGTCGCAAATTTTCCGCTTGATGATGGCCCAAAGGTTTTCAATGACAGTGAGGTCAGGCGAGTTGGCCGGCCATGCCAATACTTCAAGCTGTTTTTCGGCGACCCAATCTTTGGTCGACTTTGCCGCATGAGCCGGTGCAAGATCCTGTTGAAATATGAGGTCTTCTTCGCCGAACTGTTCCTCAACAGTCAGAATCAGGGACGTTTCCTGAACATCTTTGTATACGGCAGCATTGGAAGTCTTCTTGAGGAAGCAGTTTCCCTACACCCCGAGCGGACATGCATACCCAGACCATAACACTCTGGGAAAACTTGACGGATCTTTTTACGCACTCGTGGTTGTAGGTTTCGCCACCACGACGCCAGACACGAGGACCTTGATCACCGAAGGAGATGCAAAAGCGTAATTCGTCACTGAAGACCACTTTCTGCCAGTCTTCAGCAGTCCACTCTCGCCGTGTTCTTTGACCCACTTCAGCCGTTTCTCCATTTGTTTCTTGTTCAGCATTGGTTTTACTGCTGGAACGCGAGATTTGAAGCCGAGTTCGCACAGACGATGGTAAGTGGTTGATCTCGAGACGTTGGCGCCGGTTTGCTCGTTCCTCAAGTCGCTGAGCTCAGAAATGGACTTGAACTGGTTGCTGACTGTGATCTTTTTCAGCTGCTTGTTGTTGCGAGCAGAAGTTTTTCGGACGCCGCAACAGTTGGTGCGCTTGCTGCAGTCTTTCTTGAGAGCTTTGCAGACGGAAGACTGGCTGATGCCGCGCTGCTCAGCAATTTTAGTTCGGGTCAAGCCTTGTTGGCGAAGGGCTTGAATTTGAGCCACTATTCCGGTTGAGAGGTCGCGCAGCTCCCCCACGATTGATTTTACAACTCAGAAATTCTACTCAACCCTGACTTTATACTACACAGTGAACACTCTTCACAGAAAAAAAAATTTGAGCACCTATTCTAATTCAATGAAATGACTCATGAATTATTCTAATTCAATGAAACAACAGTGTCACAGTTAAATGGCCTAAATAGGCCTTTTGGAAAGCTCAGCTGAGCAAATTTTTTACAGGTAGCGAGTTCTGTGATTACTCTAACAAGTAGGACAGGCGTGGTGAACACCTGATTTGCTTTCTGCACAAAAAATGCATTAAAAAATTTAACGATTGCACTATTTCAAATTATTCTAATTCGTTGACCAGCACCTGTATTATTTTTTTCATCTCTGCGACGTCACGTGCTTGTAGCTAAGTTAGGCAATTGGCATGAATTTACAACGTAGCCTGCTGCCAGTAAGCAAGCTACCGAACTGTTAAGTCACAATATGAATATCAATTCCAGTAACCAATCTAACTTTATACTCAATGTCAATGCAGTATTTTATATCTGATAGAAAGTTTTGTGCTATAACGTCTGACGCTTCTCATGAAGATATCATAGTCCAATTACTTGTGGCGAATTTGATGCCAGCGAAATGATCAATTTGCAATATTTCGATCCTGTTTTCTGTGATTATTTTATACTGTGCCAACTGCACATGTTAAACGGAAGAGACTGCAAAGTGGCAGAAAAGATCGGGATCCATTTGGACAGTTAAATAGACATTTCCTGGAGCTAATTCGAATTCTAGCTGGCTATATTCACTCTCTCAAGCAAGATCTGCCGTCATTCATGGGTTTCGCTTGCTACTTGGCTCTACTCTGACGATTACATCATCGTTTTCCGAACTTTCTGATGTTGAGACATTTGCGGCACTGGTTTCATTTTGGGAACCTGTACCAGGAGGTGGACGAACCAGCCAAGCATCCATGATCGGCTGTTCGCGCGCTAACTGGTACTAAGCCTAATGTGCAAAAAAAAAACAGCCTGATGTGCTATGCCTTTACAGGTATGCTACTATCTTCAGATAATCGATAAAACTTGGTCGGTCGGTCCAGTCTGAAGCCATCTGTATTGTTGCTGACACTGGTACTGGTGACCTATCTGTAACGTTCTGCCAACCATTATTTGCGTAGCGGCGGATTTTTCCAGCGTACCGGCATGCGTACCCGGTACGCTGAAATGGCCTGGGTAGAACGATGCTAAACATTCTTTCATCATCTACTCTGTTGTGTGACTAAGATGAGTTCAAATTATAGGCCGTTATTTTATACAAGTGTACGTATACTGTTGATTCATGTCTGCATACGTATTTATGGTGGTACGCCTTTTTGCATTAGTTATTTTTTGGTGTTTAAATATTTTGGATGGTTATGTTTTATAATGTGCTGTACATTTCTGCCTGCACTGTACCCGTACTTGATAATAGTAAATGTATTGTGCATTTGTAGGCCAAATGCTCACAATCACCACCAGTTTACAACCAACCCAGCTTTATACCAAAGTGATTAGAAATATTATGTATAACTCTGCATGTACTTCATACATTTCAATAGACAGAATTTGGGCGTATGTCTGGGAATATTGAATATTGGGTTGGTAGAACCCAATATTAGCTCTTTAGATCGCCACCTTTAGTCAGAAAGCTATTTACCCAGCGTTATACCAAACCAAACTCTTCATTTTCAGAGAAAACTAGCTGTGTGTATCTCAATTCAAAAAAATTTTTTTGGTACATTGCTGGGACGGCCGGTACTTTCATCCAGCCTACAGCGCCCCCTGTGGCGAACTTTTCCAACATTTGATGTTGAATATCATCTACACTGAAAATGCTTGCATTTTACTAATGCTGTAATGTACCCAAAGGGACCATGTATCCAGAGAATTTCAGATCTCTATCAAGTTGGGTAAACAACATAATGCCTCCTTAACGGGCACAATCTACTATAAAATGGTCCGTCTTGAGTTTTCCTCCAATTTTGGTTCCGTCTAGCTTGAAAAGTGTAGATACTACCAAAGAAATGATTGGTGTTGCAGAAAATAGAGTTCACAAAAGCTCAATAAATGGCATTTACCACCACAGTACATATCTGGGGTATTGAGAGAATATACCACAAGCATGCACCAAAAATCAATTTCAACCGTCCATTGCACTAACCCAGCAAGATACCAAGGTACTATTCACTGAATATGATAGTCTTGTTTCGAGTAAATGCATAATAAAGCTTTCTAGATTGGTATATATCTGAGATATTTATTTCCATTCCCATTTTCAGTTTTTTTTTTTTTTTTTTTTTTGTTTCTCAAATAATTCCGACTCAGTATCATAGTTACCCAGCTTGGCTACTAGGGTGTGCTGATGTCTGTCTGGACTTGTGTCACAGGTCATGACAAAAGTATAACATATTTGATATCGTGTCATGATAGATATTAAGTCATGAATGTGCTGTCAACAGCTCTTGGATGACAAAACTGAGCTACTTTAGTGGTTTCCAGGTGGCGCCAATGGCAGGCAAAGCGAGATATGGACCTAAAAATTTGGCTTTTTCTGTGAGACACTCCCATCTACCGATGTGAAAAGTTTCATTCAATTCCAGGGGGGTCAACTCCTCAACTTCTTCAAAAAGTGGCATTTTCTCATGTAATTGGTAATGGCTCTTAGAATAGGTTCAGCATGAACATGGGTAATACAGTGAAGATTAATGTTCTGCAGTTTTTCCAGATAAGGCAACAGTCGCGCATATTTGTATCTACAGAGTTATTCTGATTCATTGAACCTCATGTCCATAATTGAAGAAAATCTAGGTGTGGCATCTAATCAACCATTAAACTGAGCTGCTGCTGCTACATGCTATGTGTTGTCTTATGTATATTGCACGTACTTAACTTCTTTGACATACCAGCAGTGATTCTTAAAACTCTCTGCATACAACTTTGGAACTGCTGCGCTGCTCTCATTTAGTGCTGTGGAAACCAGGCTTTGTCTCTCCTCCTGCAGGTGGCTGCTGTGGCTCTGACCAGAAGACCTACATGGTGGGAGGCTGGGCTTGGGCCTGGTGGCTTATATCTGACATTCAAAAGTAAGACCTTTTCCTCTGTCAATGCGGCTGGATCCACCACTCCTCAATGGCGCTCCGCGGCTATGACATCGCGCATGACGTCACGTTTCTGCTGTCCACCTGGAACTCAGACACTAGGAGCTGCTTTAGTGCAGTCACTGGCTTTGAGCAATGAGCGATCAATATTAAACATCCTATCGCACAAACAACTGACGGTACCAGAGACACAATTTTTCAATGACATGGAATGTCACCGGGTTAACTGAAATGACTGCTTAAGTATCAAGGACCTCCCATAAAAGCGATGCAAGAAAAGCCAATCGATAGAATGGGGGTTATGATGATTATATGAGGGTGGAATGTCTGACAGCTCTAGGGATTAAGACTAGAGCAGTCAGACATTCCGCCCTCATATAACTATATTAACATTCCCTTTTACCCCACTAATCACTAATTTTTATCCCACTGGTATGGAATACCATGGGATATAGTCATCGCCCTGTCAGTCTGTCCATCCATCCGTCCGTCCGTCCATAATCATTCTCATTTCCGGAGCAGAACTCAAACTATACCACTTACAAACTTCAAATTTGCTATGGAACTTACTCTTATGGTGTAGTTGTGCCTTTTGGGGGTTTCAGTTCAATGCTGCCCATAACTTTGGAAATTTTCACCCAAAACAGCCCTAAAGTTGGACTTTGTCTCGTTTCTGGGACAGAACTCAAAAACTATGCCACTTACAAACTTCACATTTGCTACGGAACTTACCCTTATGGTGTAGTTGTGCCTTTCGGGGGTTTCAGTTCCATGCTGCCCATAATTTTGGAAATTTTCACCAGAAACAGCCCTAAAATTGGACTTTGTCTCGTTTCCGGGACAGAACTCAAACTATGCCACTTAGTTCCAAAGCAAATTTGAATTTTCTTACTATTATGGTGTCGTTGTGCCTTTTGCGGGTTTCAGTTCCATTCTGCCCAAAATTTTTGATTTCTACACCAAAAACAGCCCAAAAATTGGACTTTGTCCCTTTTCTAGAGCAGAATTCAAAAACTCTGCCACTTACAAACTTCATATTTTGTACGCATGTTGTTCTAGTGATCCCATTGTGCCTTTTGGGCATTTTGAAATCATGGTGCCCAAAATTTATCCGTCCATCTGTCTGTAATCATTTTCATTTCCGGAGCTGAACTCAAAAAATGTACCACTT
This sequence comes from Gymnothorax reevesii, assembly GCA_029721435.1. NCBI lineage: Eukaryota > Metazoa > Chordata > Actinopteri > Anguilliformes > Muraenidae > Gymnothorax > Gymnothorax reevesii. Next base: position 66,809,056 of record CM056578.1, on the reverse strand, counting down.
ACAAACTTCAAATTTGCTATTGAACTTACTCTTAGGGCGTAGTTGTGCCTTTTGGGTGTTTCAGTTCCATGCTGCCCATAATTTCGGAAATTTTCACCAAAAACAGCCCTAAAATTGGACTTTGTTCCTTTTCTACTGCAGAATTCAAAAACTCTGCCACAAATCACGAATTATGTGGAACCGGTGGGATATGTCATCTTCTGATGACTCTTGTATGCTGATTGATATTGGTAACTAAAAATATGCTTCATGCATTTCTTTTGGGACTGTCTAAAAAGATTAACGTGGTTGAAAGTTGCAAAATATGACTTGTAGGCAGTGTAAATTGCTTACATTCATAGGTTTTCCATGATACAAAATGTATCCAAAAGCTTGAGAACATATCATTGGGAAATTATTTTAATTGAGCTTCTTTCCCCACCTCCAATTCATGGGTGAAAAATACAAAAAATGATAGCCAGACTTTCAAAACCTTCTAAGATTATAGCTTTCCTCTCAACGCTGATCCCAAAGCTTGAGAATGTACCCAGAGTAAAAATGGCCTATATTTATTTCCGACCAGGTTTACATTCATTTTTGGCCGAGATACTGTGTGGGTGATGAGTGAATCAAACCACTTCGATAAGCCTTTTTCCAGCACATCAGAGATTATCGTTTGGTTAAGGTCCAGACTCTGAGGTTGCCAATTTATGTGCGAAAATGATTCCTCATGCTCGATAAACCACTCTTTCACAATTTTGAGCTCAATAAATTTTGGCATTGTCATCCTGGAAAATGCCTAGATGCCATCTGGGATAAAACATTTTATTGATTGGTTACTGGTCATTCAGTGTATTCAGGTAGTGTACTGAATTAGGGCTCCAGAACCTTGTACAGTGGACACACAACATGACAAGCATCACTTCATGGGCTTCCTTTCTTACCCTGATGTGCTCATCACTCTGAAATGGGGTAAATCTGGAAACATTAGACCACGTGACCCTTTTCCATTGCTCCTCAGTACAATTTCTATGTTCCCTTGCAAATTATTCTCCAATCCATTTCTTCTGTGAATTTAACAGTTCACGACTGTTTCCAGTTTTGAACAATTATTGGGCAGTACCTGACTTGATTCCAGTGGTTTTAGCGATCTCCTTAGCGGTTTTCTTTGCTTTATGCTGGCCAATAATTTGCCCCACAGTAAACGCAATAAAATCTTTTCAACAACCATGAGATGCATCTTTCGACATCTATACTATTAAAGCAAAAAAACTTCTGCGTAAATCTGGCTTTCTGCTGAACGTATTCACTTGAGACTTTGCCCATGTGTCACTGACAGTACAGTGTCATATACCTCCCCTTTTCAACTGAAATTATTCAGCAAAGAGTGAATTTCGAAAGGAAAATCCATCACTAATTCTTCGTGATCTATTTTTAGATTGGGATTAACCTGCCGAGTCCTGCCGAGGTTTCCCTGAACTGTCATTGTTCAGGCTGCACGGGTGCCTTCTATACTGATAAAGGAACAGACTTCCACTAGAATTTTAACCATACCATGTAGACACCTGCAACTTAGGATATACTTCAACTATTGTCCAGTATCTAAAACTTCCCCTTGCCAATTCATAATGATCATGAGAAACTACATCCATGATCTATTTATAGAACAGCTACCGAACCCGTATGGAGCACTGAACAGCGCAGAGAGATCCAGATTTGCCCATTTCTGCTGCCAATGCGAAGATTATACAAATTGGTTCCCAGCCAAGTAATTGCATGCATGCAGTTTCACCTTCTGATCACAAGGTTTCAACAAGCTCACGGGAACTAATATGCTAGTGGTTGTTTAAGAAATGAGAAGTGACACACTGAATCAGTCAGGATTGAATTATTGCTTGCTGAAACATATTTATCTCTGCAATTATGATTCAATTATTGAGTATTTGCTTATTTAAATCCAAACAGTGACTTTTTTTTGATGGGCAATGGATATACTCATACTGATTAGTCAAAACATTAGAACTACTCTCAGATGCAGCAAATATGTCGTTTATCTCGTAACAATGGCACACGTTGAGGTCTGTGGGCTGATCTTAGACGGTAAGCAAACAGTCGGTTCTCATATTCCATGCGTTAGATGTGGGAGGAATGGAGACTGAACGACTTTGACAGGGGCCAAATTGTTATGACCTGACAAGTGATTAGAGCAGGAGGTCCCTAATCTTTCCCAGAAAGGGCTGGTGTGGGTGCAGGCTTTCATAGCTACCAAGCAATTATACACCTGGTATTACAACCCCTGGACTCTTTGCTAATAAACTTGATTAGTAGCATCTGGTGTGTAGCTGCTTGGCTGCAATGAAAGCCTACACCCACACTGGCCCTCTCTGGGAAACATTTGGGACCCCTGGGTTGAAGCAAGACGTCTGGGGTGCTCCTTGTCAGCAGATGTGAGAGTACCAACTGACCGTAATATTTACATAAGGAAAATGCCACAACACAGTGCATGGTACCCTACTGTGCAATGCACTTTTTTTTAGCTTGCAGCCCAATCACAGTGCCCACTCTAACTCTGGTCCACCTCTAAACACGCTCCAATGAGCACTTGAGCTTCAGAACTGGACCTTGGAGCAGTTGAAGAGGGTCGCCTGGTCCAGTGACTCCTATTTTCTTTTATATCGTGTGCTTCGTCTGGGTATGTGTGGGCCATTTACATGGGAAGACATGGCTTCCCCTGGAAAATGGGACTCACTGGACCAGGCAGCCTTCTTCAACTGCTCTAAGGTCCAGGTCTGAAGGTCAAGTGCCCATTGGAGCGCGTTTTGAGGTGGACCAGAGTTCCAGTCTGGGAACACCCTGCAAGAGCTGCAGTTTTGGAGATGCTGTGTGACCCAGTTGTGTAGCCATCTCAATTTGGCCCTTGTCCGAGTCGCTAGCATCCCCACTCTAGTCCATTTTTCCGGCTTCCAATAATATCAACTTCAAGGATAAAATGCGCACTTGGGGGTCTATTCTCCCATGCGCGCAAGTCGAAAAAAGCGCGTAGCTACGTGCTTTTCAGCCTGAGCGTATTCTCCCCTCGACTTAAGTCTGTGCATTACGCGCCCTGAGGGCAGTTACATGCTTGGGGCAGAGCAAGGCCAAAATCGAGGCGTTTCTGGGCGTTTCTCATGCAAATAACACTTCGGCGTATTATCCCCCTGGGTTTAGCACTTTTGAGGGCTGTATTAAGGTAAAGCGCCAACATAAGGCGAAATGGAATATTGCGTTTGATGTCGGTTAAAGGCCGAATTTTATCATTAATTTTATTTTATTTAACACGGTAAAGGTTGACACATTCAATATTCGATTGTTCATCCTTATTTCTAAACTACATTTCTCATGACCATAATAAATTATCAAACGAAAGATATTACGCAACAGCCTCTTATCCAATTAGTTAAATTACAAATGCATTACCAACATTACAAACATACCGGTGGTCATCAAGGTCACAACTGCAATGTCGGTCCTAGCATCTGGGTCGTTCCAGAGAGTGGCTGGTGATGTAATGCTCATATCATGCGTCTGTGTCAAGGTGTCTGACACAGTTCATTGATGCTCCAAGTTCTTCACCATGTACTTCCACTGCAGAAAGAGTGGGTGCCACCTTCTCCTCTAGTGCAGTGAAATGCACGGGGGATGATGGTTTCCCACCACCTGCTGAGTGCACACTTCTCCAGGGTGCAGTGAGCCTGGCTTTTACAGCGCCATGCAGATCTCTCCATTTAGGCTAGGCAGCTATTTATTTTCTTTTTATTTAATATTTTCTGCTATTTTGCCGTCACGTCCGCTTGACATGCGCAGTTGTCTCAGATGTGGACTTAAAGTTTGTAGGCATATACACGGCGTCAGCAATTCACGCTAAAGGGCTATTAAGCCGTCTGCCCAGACGGCAATTCACGCTGGAAGGTTATTTTTCTGTCTGCTCAGACGATACTTCTCCACAAGGCTACACTTTTACTACAGCCGCGGACAGCACTACAACTGTTCGACATGTTATTCGACCGTCGGATTGGGTATAAGTTAACCAGAAGCATTTTTAATTTGCAGAGCACACGAACTAACATGCAGTAGCTCATAAGCAGTCATGACTTAGTTTGAATGTAATCTGTCGCGCGAAAAATTCGTTTCGCGTCCAGTGTGAAAGTGGCTTGTGTATTCGCGTCTTTGCATTGACTTTGAATGTAGGCTAATATATCCTGCGAAAAATTCGTTTCGTGTCTGATGTCAAAGCAGCTTTATGGACAGTACGCGACGGTTAGAGGGAGCTAATACCTTTTTAATCTCCGCCTTTTTTTCGGCTTTATTAGCCACAACAATTTCTAAAGAGGGATGAAATTATATCAAGGTAGTGCAGAGAAATCATTTGTAAAATGGTAAGTCCACATCTGTGAAATTTTGTTTTCGATTTTGGCTCGACGTCTTCATCATTGTTTTCATGTTCTATTAACAAATGCGACTGCCCTATATGTTCGTGATAATCTAAAAAGTTGTGATATTTTCACGAGGGATAAGAATAATTTTATAATTGAGGATATCTGTATTAACTAACTCGTGTCTTCGTAGCCTAATTTTTTATTTTTTTATTTTTTTACCATTGATAATACTGTGTCTTTTAATGTGTGAATAAAGATACTATTAAATAGGCTACTCTAGATTGAGCCCTACCCTGGCCAATACCAAAGCGCTACCCATCTGTTAATCAATTTTAGCCTATAAAGAATAGCAGACATGGGAAAAATCATTATCAGTAAATTGGATAATTGATTATAAAAAAGTGTTAGGTACAAGTTCAAGTGAATATGTCACTCAAATCAAATGGGACATAATAGGCTACGGATATGTATTGTGAGATTGCTGAGGCGGTTTCGGGGCGGGGGGATGATCGCGTGCGGGGTAAGAATCCTTTGTTAAAGCGTTTCCATGTCCCTCAGTTGCAAACCTGACATCGGAGTAGTCTGAGATTTCAGCTATTTCTAAATGAGATCATATAAACTGTCTTTGATTGTTAAGAGTGTTCTCTTTATTTGCCTCCTTCCCTGTTTTCCACGGAATAAACAGGCTGGTGTAGGAGGGGCACATATTCAATGCTCTGACTGCGCTGGTTGAGAAGCGCTAAATTCTTTTTGTTATTTCAATATCGCGCCAATTTGTTTGTTTGCATAGCTTTAATGCCATGGCCGCTAGAGTAAGAAATAAAAAAAGAGATGTCTGTATTACTTCTTGTAATTGGCACAGACATTTATAGGCCTACTATTACAGCCGCATATCGTGGGCCTGCTGATAAAACCCCGTATCTTCAAAATAATAAACTTCACAGGAAGATAAATAAATATAAAAATATATATAAATTGATAAATATAATTTAAAATATAAATAAAATAAAACATGCTTAATTCTGCGTGTAAGAACAGTGGACATACGAGTTTTTGTTTCTTATCAGTTTGGAGATACAAGGTTTTATCACCAGGCCCACGTTTTTCAAATTTAAAGTCTGGTTTGCGTTTTCCATGGACCACAACTGAATTTTCATGGTAAATCAGAAAATCCTTGTTCCATGTTTTCCTGATGGCCATAATCAATGAGCTTTGTACAGAGTCTGCCTCTCTTTTGGATTAGTCACACCTCTTTCATTAGGCTGCCTACATTCTGAAGTTAAGCGCTGTGGGCGTGATCGAAGCGCGGAGGGGAGAATACGCGTAACTCAAAAGCGCTTAACTCGAATCGCGTAAAAAAAGGACTTGCGCTCTTATGGGAGAATAGATCCCTTGGTGCATAATATATCCCACCCACTGAAAGTTGCCATTATAACAAGATAATCAGCGTTATTCGCTTGTTCTATTCAGCTGTTAGTGGTCGCATTTTTATGGCTGGTCATTTTCTATATATCATAAAAGGTTTGGAGTCTCTAGCTATCTCAGGACTTCAGTTTGTTTAGCGGATATGTTCAAAGAAAATGCCTAGTTATCAATTAAAACACATTTGTAGATTAAAGTGTGGGGATGCCTGGCATTAGGCCCAGAGGAATTTTAATGATGTCTCATTAAGTCCATGGCTGGGTTGCAGCTGTTCCTATCACTTCCATTTTTTTTAGTCGCACCGCTTTCAGTTCACCATGGAATATCAAGCTGGGGAGAAATTTCGCAAACTGCCTTATTGCAAAGGTGGCATCCTATTACAGCACCACTCTTGAATTCACAAAGCTCTTCGGAATGACTCCTTCTTTTGAAAATGTTTGAAATTGCGGACTTCGGGGCCAGGTGCTTGATTTTATTCACCTGTGGCAGTGGGTCTTCATGAAACACCTGAATTCAGTGCCAGAGCTGTTTCCCGGTACTTTGGTCGATCGCGTGTATATCCTTTCTTACTGGCAACATTCTCAAGCTTTTGGATGTAGAGCTGTAAGAAGGTTAAAATCATAGAAGGTTGAGTCTATCTGTCATTGTAGGTAGCGCAGGTCATGGCTAGCTTGTTAAGTTTTTACATATGCACAGAAAAAGCTTAATCATTGTTTAAAATTAGCCTATTTCTCCTCTGATATCTTTGTTTACCATCAGTGTTACATGTACCATAAGAACAGTGTTTGAATCTCTTCACCCTCTTGCGCACTATTGATCTCCCATAGGCCTCCATTGAAAATTAATAGTTTGTTTGTCTGAGTTCCGGGTTTTGTGCCTGTTGCACGGTGACGTTCCAGAGTTCAGCCGCGGAGCGCTATTACCCATTACCTTGCTTGAGCCCCCCTCTGGTCCTCGTTTGATTGATGTCTGCTGGAGACCCTTGTTTGCTGGTGGGTCAGGGAAACTCTGTCTCCCCATTTTTGACAGAACAAAACCTGTCACCTAATTCACAGTTCACCCAGGAGCTCAGAGTACACTTTGATGGAAATGGTCAAACATTTTGTTGACTGCAGTTTTTTAACTGTTCAGCATCTTGGAAAGGTTCGGCATTATTATTAATTATAGCTTATTATAATTTGAAAATGACTGTTCATAATTAAGACGTACTCTCTTTTCCTTGATGAACTATCAGTGCGACAGAAATATACCTTGCTACATACTGAGAAGAAAAATTGATCATCCTAGCATCATGGGTTGCGGCCCCCTAGAGGGCAGCCCTCTCTATTGAACTCATTGACCCATTAAGCATCTGCTTGAGCCAGCATTTTACGGTGTCGTTTTGATTGTAACATTGTCATTGTTTCAGCTTTAATCATTTTGAAAGTTGTCATTGATTTTTGTCACTGAATTATGCAGTTTTACTGTAATGGTAATTCACATTGGTTCATACTACTCTTTGTTTTTATTTTAAAATTCATTCTCTTTCTCTTTGGCATACTAACCCTTGCTTGCCTCACCTTGAACTCACATCTGCCACCTTTTGCTGGGTTCAGATCTTGGCTTCAGGTCTTGAGCCGGTGGAGGTCTTTATCCAATGCTTAAGTACTTTGTTTATGTCTTAGCAAAGCGCTATAGCTATTCTACATGGATGGTTTAAATAATTTCTGTGAATAGAATTCTAATGTTGTTTAAACAACAACAAAAAAAACAGTATCAAGTTTGAATACACATTCATTTTATCCTTCGTAATTCAGTGTTTTAATTTATGTATAATTCATTTGTTCACCTTGAACCATGAGCAGGATTTGTACCCATGGTTTCTAATCCCAATCCCATAACACTATGTAATACATTTTTTTTTTTCCTTGATGGTGTGTGTTGTTTCTTTATTGCTTATCTTGTAAAAGAATTGAAAATGCCCATTATTCCCTTCAAACTTCACTTTTGTGACCTGGATAATGAAATTTGAGATTCACCTATTTTCTTTGTTAAAATGGTTGCATTTGCAAATTTCATTTACAAGTTTGAATAAAACAAAGTATGAATCAAATTTCACTAAATTTGTAGAATATTAAATCTTCTGTCTTGTCTTGCCTTCTTGAGTTTTTTTTTTTTTTTTTTGTGCAGGTTGTTGGTAAAATGAGGTGCCCAGATTTTGTAGACTTTATACATTTTAGCAGATGGTGTTACCGAATACTTTTTTGCTTGTTTTGATAAATTGGCCTCATACATTACAGAATGCATTTGGAGAATGCTTGCAGCGTCTTGATGCGTCACTGAAAAATTCATATATGCCTATGTGTTCACTTTGTGTTTCACTACAGTTGAACCTTCTTGTCAGCTCTGGAGAATTCTCTATTTGCAAATCAGCACTGAACCTTTTAATGTTCTGGAAAATGGATAAATTACAAAATTTTATTACCCAAGTCACAAAAGCAAAGTTTGAAGAGAAAAATGGGTCTTTTCTATTAACTTAAGGTATAAGCAATTGGAGAAATAACACTTTCTGCCCAGGAACAAGAAAAAGTGTAGTATAGTGTAATTAATTGCAGTCATATAATTTACTGTCTACTCTTAAAATTTTGGCACCCTTCATGATGATTCGTAGAAATGTACATATGAAATAAAAGGTAACCGTATAACTCAAGATTTCGATTAAAACTTTGAGAGTAAAAGAGTAAACTTGGAGAGTAAGATTGCTCTTATTCCCTGAAATAAGCTCTATGCATTCATTCAGATTTATTTTTAATGTAGATTAGGTTTTCAAGTTATATTTTTTACTCATTGGGTTCAGTATTATTGGAAATGGTATTCCCACTACAACCAGAAAAAAGGTATCTTGAAATTAAATTTAATTGCCAGTATCTTGGTTGTCTGAAATTTTACCTAATTCCACCATGGCTAATCTGTTTGGAAAGCATCACTGGGTCACTTGCCAATATGACCCTTTATTGAGGGGGGGAGGGGGAGGAGGAGAGTATCGAGGGAGGCACTTTTTTATCCTTTTCATTTCACCCTTTGTACTTTGGGTGACTTTGCAGGCTGCCCGTAAACCAAGCAATGAAAGTGTGGCCTTTATGTTAAAAGTCCAAAATATTCAGCCCAAAATTATTCATTCCTCATTTGTGAGAAGTAATTTTTTTTCTCCGTTTTCTCATTTTCATGAAAGGTGCTGACAATTCTTGAGTTGACTGCATGTCTACCTGCAATGCATGTATCTCAAGCCATGTTAACAGATCAATAGATCTGAGCATAGCTTGGAAAATGCCAACAAGTGCCATTCACCACATACTATGAATATATGCCAGTTGTAATGTTATTACTACTATGGGCATATTGCTGATCTCTCAAAAAGTGATTTGATAATTTTTCTCCATTCACTGAACAATTGTTTGAGCCTTCCATGTGTATGTTTGTAACTAATACTTGATAAGAGGGAACAAAGATTGCTGTAAATGTCTTGCCTGTGGACCTCTGGGAGCTATGAAGGTCTCTTGTCCCAACCCCAAAAATGAAATTCAAGTCTCACCTGCACGGAATAATTCCAGAATTTTCTAGGTGGAAGTATGTGATCATTTTCGAACTTCAGAGAATGGAATTGGGTGGGTAGATTTACCTTTTTGAACTGAAAAAAAAGAAATCTTTAAGGGGATCATCCCATCAAATCTAACTGGCCGGAACCACTCTGTCGCAGATTTCACTGATTTTTGAATATATTGTTGGTGTATGTGTGAAAACAAGAACTTTACATCTTAGGAAATGAGTTCTCACCCTCCTCTTTGTGGTGGCCATTTTGAATTTGGACCTCGGGACTTTCCGCGACGTGCCTCACCCTCTTTTTTTTGAAGTCCTTTTTCCTAAATAACTCAGCCCAGAAACATGCTATTTCGGTGAAATTTGGTGTGTTTATGTAATTTGTTATGAATCAGAATCTGCAATAAGATTTGTGGTTTATGCTATGTTTACAAAGATGGACATTTCTGGAGGTTTCTACACTCTAACCTCCCTCTATCCAACTCTTGACTTGTCTTGTAATGGTGCAAGTTACTTCACATGTTCTAAAGCAAAGGAATCAGTCAAAACCTAAAATTGTGCTCTTATTCTTAGCTTATCGGCCCATAGGGCCATTAAGCTATTATCATGGTGTAGCGTCTTCAGTCGTCCGGAACATGAGAGCCATTTTGATTGCATTGATGGAAGTGGGTCTAGTGGGGGCGCTGTACTTAAACAGTGGTTCATAGAGGATATGCAAGACGGCGAATGGAGGCCAAATGGTTGCAGACGGAGATTAAGTTTGTATTACTGACATTTAGGAAGTCATGTATGACCTTAATTTGGTCTGTGTTAAATTTGACCTCAGATGACCTCAAAAGGTCAAACTTGAGGTCAAGCAAAATGTTACAATTTTCAAAGGCTTCTAGGCTGGAAAAAATATAAGATTGGGAACATATACGTGTTGAAGAGTTATAGAGTTATTTGCTAAAATTTGTTTTTTTTGCTGATGATACAAATATATTTTGTTCTGGAACGGATTTAAATCAGTTATTAGAGGTGGTCACAAAAGAAATGGGTAAAATTAAATAGAGGTTTGATAAAAACAAATTGTCCTTAAACTTAAACAAAACAAAATGCATGTTGTTTGGTAAGCGTAGTATAAATACAGAGGTACAAGTCAAAATTAATAAGGAAATGATAGAAAGGGTTGATGAATATAAGTTTCTGGGTGTTGTATGAGACCATAAGCTCGGTTGGAAATCTCATGTTAAATATCTGTGCTCCAAGATCTGTAAAAGTGTTGGGATATTATGGAAAACTAGACATATGCTAAACCAAAAAACACTGTCCATGCTGTATAACACACTCATTCTACCATATCTCAGCTACTGTGTGGAAGTCTGGGGTAATACTTACAGGAGCAACTTACAAAAAATATGCACACTGCAAAAAAGGGCAGTAAAGTTAATGAATCATGTGGGTTACCGAGAACACACAAATGTACTGTTTTTAAAATCAAACATTCTGAAATTCATGGATTAAAACTCAACAAATGACATACAGTGCTTTACATAAAATACTCATGCATAACAAAACATATAGGAAGTCATATGAACTTTCATTTGGTAACCTTCATATTGACTTTCAAAGGTCAAACTTGGCCTAGTGAAAATTCAATGACTTCTATCACTGAAAAGGTTACAGATGGAGCCCAAGTTTGTATCACAGACTTAAAGGAAGTCACACATGAACTTTCAGTTGATGACATTCAACTTGACTGTAGCTGACCTTTTTGAAGGTCAAACTTTACATAATACAATTACAATGAATTTTATTGCCACAACAGGCAGAGATGGATCCTAGGTTTGTATTACAGACATACAGGAAGTAATATGAACTTTCATTTGGTGACTTTCGCATTGACCTTCGAAGGTCAAATGTGACCTAGTGAAATTCAGTTACTTCCATCACTTAAATGGTCAGAGATGGAGCCTTGGTTTGTGTCACAGATATCTAGGAGGTCACGTGAACTTTTATTTGGTCACATTCAACTCAACTGTCTGTGGCCTTTGAAGGTCAAACTCAACAGTGAAATTAAAATGATTTGTGTCATCAAAATGGTCACTGATGGATCCAAGGTTTGTATAGAGATGTTTAGAAAGTCGAATGATTAGAAAGTATACGAAGTCTATTTGCTGACCTAAACTTGACCTTCTGTGACCTTAAAAGATCACAGTTGACACATTGAATTTTCAAAGCCTTGTCACCAAAACAGCTTTAGAGCTCAGGATTGTATTACAGGAAGTCTTATAAATGTATGTGAACTTTTATTTAGTGACCTTGACATTGACCTTCAATGATTTGTAGGTCAAACTTCAAACAAAATTTTCGTAACTCACTATTACCTTGCTTGCCAGTAAGCTACAGGACCCTTGGTCCTAGTTTTATGTTTCCAGCCCTTTTCCTCTACCAAAATCATGAAAATAAACTGAAATATGATGGAATTCTAAATGCTTCAAGTGTGTTGTCTCAGTTGAGCCATTTACCCCCTCTTTATGTAGCCCAAATCTTGAATTCTAAAGCCTTAAATGGGGTACAATGCAGTGAAAAAGTATTTTACCCCTTCCTGATTTATTTTTTCCATATTTGTCACACTTAAATGTTTCATCAGATCATCAATGTTTCAGATCATTAAACAAATTAATATTGGGCAAAGACAACCCAAGTAAATACTAAATGCAGTTTTTAAATGATGATTTCATTTATTAAGGGGAAAAGGCAATCCAAACCTACCTGGCCCTATGTGAAAAAGGAATTGCCCCCTAAATCCTAATAACTGGTTGTGCTACCCTTGGCGACAAGGACTAGGCCACTCCAAAATCTTCATTTTATTTATTTTTTTAAGACATTTAGCGGTGGACTTGTTTGTGTGTTTTGGATCATTGTCCTGCTGCATAACATGAGTGCGCTTGAGCTTAAGGTCACAAACTGATGGTTGGACATTGTCCTTCAGGATTTTCCAGAAGAGAGCAGAATTCATAGTTCCATCAATTACAACAAGTCTTTCAGGTCCTGAAGCAGCAAGGCAGCCCCGAACCATCACACTACCACCACCATGTTTGACTTTTGGTATGATGTTCTTTTTATGAAATGCTGTGTTTGTTTAACGCCTGATGTAACGGGATGCACACCTTCCAAAAAGTTCTACTTTTGTCTTGTCAGTCCACAGAATATTTTACCAAAAGTCTTGGATCATCAAGATGTATTTTGGCAAATGAGAGACGAGCCTTCGTGTTCTTTTTGGTCAGCGGTCGCCTTGGAACTCTCCCATGGATGCCATTTTTGCTCAGTCTTTTAATGTTGAATCATGAACTCTGACTTTAACTGAGGCAAGTGAGGCCTGCAGTTCTTCCGATGTTGTTCTTTTGTAACATCCTGGATGAGTCGTCGATACTCTCTTGAAGTAATTTCGGTAGGCTGTCCACTCCTGGGAAGGTTTACCACTGTTCTCCATTTGTGGATAATGGCTCTCACCAGAGTTGTAAAGCCTTAGAAATGGTTTTGCAACTCTTTCCAGACTGACAGATGTCAACTTCTTTATTTGTCATCTGTTCTTGAATTTCTTTAGCTCACGGCATGATGTGTGGCTTTTTGAGATCGTTTAGCCTACTTCACTTCACTGTCAACAGGTTCTATTGAAGCAATTTTTTTTTGATTCAACAGTTCTGGCAGTAATCAGGCCTGGTTGTGGCTTGTGAAATTGGACTAAAAAAATGTGGTTAATGACAGTTAATTCATGATTTAAGAAGGGGGGTGGCAATTACTTTTTCACATAGGGCCAGGTTAGTTTGGATAGCTTTTTCCCCATAATAAATGGAATCATCATTTAAAAACTGCATTTTGTATTTACTGGGGTTATATTTGTCTTATATTAAAATGTGTTTGATCTGAAACATTTAAGAGTGAAAAATATGCAGAAAAGTGAGAAATCGAGAAGGGGCAAATACTTCTTCATGGCACTGTAATGCACAATTGGCTGTATTTGGCTTCTGCGCAAAGGGGTTAAACGGAGTAACACATAAATATCCAGATTTGACTTGTGTGCAAAGGGGTTAAAAGTTACATACGTGCAAATTTTCATCTTAATGGAATGTTTCTAGGTTGAGTTATTGAGGAAAAAGGACTTCAAAAAAGAGAAAGCGGCATGTTGCAGAACGCAATGATGGCTGGAATCAAGACGGCCACCACTCAGAGGGGAGCTGGAATTGATCCTGCAATATTGAGGGATCTCACATACCGGCACGATAGAAAAAAAAAGAGCAAAATCTAAGACAGAGCAGTGGAAAATTATTCTGCCTCCGGCTCATTTGAGAGTGAATGACTCAAAGGCATTCTGACCCACATTCCATTTGAGGATCCCACTAATGGAATAAGGCTTGGGAACAAGTCATGTTAATTAGGCCTGTAATACCAGTTTTTTTTAAACATCAAATGATTATCTGAGAACAATTAGACTGAAATATGGCACTGCACTACTTGGATCTGGTTTCTTAATGTAATGTGGAAACTCCACTGGGACATGAAATGGACTGTTCTATTTATGCCCCCCCCCTTTTTTTTTTTATGAGCCTCAGCGCACACATTTACATTCTTTATGTTAAGTGACTTGAAGTAGTGGAAGAAATTTTATGTTTAAGGCTTTAAAGTTGTTTGGGAATTGGTTTCTCGAAAAAAGGAACAAACAATGCGGCAAGTGCTTGAATGAGGATTTCTACCTCTGCTCAGTAAGCTTCTTTAAAGCCAGTGATTCAGTGATAAGGTTTCGTGTTGATCAAATGGCGAAGTCACCGCTGTTTGTAACTCATGTACGACTAAGTGCATTTAAATTTTTACATTGCATATTGAACGAATGACAGTTTTCTTTTTTTTTTTTTTTTTGTTTTCGAGATTGATTGATTGATTTTTTTTTTTTTTTTTTTTAAGTGATCTTTTGGTGGTTCTGTTTTGGAATTGAAGTCAGGGCACCAAAAACTAGCCTTTTTATTTTAGAACCCTATACTAAGCTTTTCTTCGTTGCGTGAAAGTTGTCATCCTGGTGCTATAATCTGTTTGAGGGCATTTCTACTGAAAAGGGCACGATTCTGGTAAAGACATGTCCTCCAAAACAAGTGTCAAGGATCCTGTTTTTTTTTTTTTTTTTCCTTTTCCTGATTCACAAAGGTCTTTATATAAGTTATTCCACTGAGGTGATGCACAATTTATACTCAGCAACAAAAGTTTCTGTGACACCTTTTATGTGTATGTTATAAATGACACGCAAAGATCTCAATGCAATCAATATGTTTATTTAACAGGAGAAACACTGACTTTTCAGTGCCAACGTCACTCAAAACGAAAAATGTCATTTTCATGCGTCATGAAGCACTTGTCTGACGTCTAACCAATTGTGACCTTCACACTTCAATACCGGGTGTGACTTCCTCGTGCCATGATACAAGCAACGCATCTCCGGCGCATGGACCGAATCAGATGTGCCAGAAATTGCTGTGGGATGTCATTCCAAATCTGATGTAGACGTTGTCGCAATTCCTGGAGTGTAGCTGGCGGGTTATCCAACCGCCGCAAACGTCGATCCATCTCGTCCCAAAGATGCTCGATTGGGGACATGTCTGGGGATCTGGCTGGCCATGGCAGGACATTGACATGTTGTTGCATCAGATACTGCTGTACAATCCTTGCAACGTGTGGTCTGGCGTTATCATGTTGCAGCGTTATTCCGGGACCATGTTGCATCAAAAACGGTACCACCAATGGCCGTAGCACTTAATCGCGATATCTTTGACCTGTCAGATTTCCATCAATAACAAGCAAATCTGTTCTGTTTCTAGCTGTGATCCCTCCCCAAATCATGACACTACCACCTCCAAAACGAACAAATGCCTGAACACAGTTGTTGGCATAACGTTCTCCACGTCGACGGTATACACGTAAACGACCATCACATCGGTTAAGCATGAATCTTGATTCATCAGTGAAGAGTACAAGATCCCACTGACGTTGGATCCACCGTCGATGTTGTTGTGCCCACTGTAGACGCAGTCGTCGGTGTTGTACTGTGAGTATTGGACGTCTTGCTGGCCGACGTGGGACAATGCCAAAATGACGGAGACGGCGACGGATTGTCTGTGCAGACAGTCGCCTCAAACCAGGTATCGTTCTTGCAGTTATGGTTGCAGGTTGGAATCGATTTCGGAGATGGGTTGTTCGAATCCAGTTGTCCTGTCTGGGAGTGGTTACTCGTGGACGGCCGCTGCGAGGACGGTCTCTGACATGTCTTGTCTGCTGATGACGCTGCCATAAGTTCCAAATGGTGTTTCGGTGGACATTCAGGCGATGAGCAACTTCCCTCTGCGAGGTTCCAGATTCAATCATCCCAATGACCCTCCACCGATCATTTTCAGACAGTCTTGGCATTTAGAGGGTAGAGTTCCTGATCCGAAATGGCTGTGTTTTCGATAAGTGATGCTTCCGTCGTTCATCAGGCACAATGTGAACATTCCAAAAATTCTCCTCTTTTATTGCCATCCACAAGCATGATTTACGCACATTTTCACGTGCAAAGTCATTTTTTCTCGCATTTTCATGATTTCCATTTCAATGTTGTGTTTACGTGTACTGTTTCAGTCTGATATCACCATGTATGACAATTTCATAATTGCGTTATGAAAAATAATTAACAATATTGGTGTCACAGAAACTTTTGTTGCTGAGTATATTACATGCAAGAAAAAAGTAAGAACCTGAATTATTTTGTTGAAAATATGGTAGTTCAATTTCTTTGACGTATACCAGTCACATTTAGTGGTTCACGGGATAAAAACATACATAGTTTGCTTTATTTGACCATTGGTCGCTTGTAACATTGACTCTAGATGTGTACTTGGAAAGCTGTTTATTGTATGAAAACCTTGGGATTTTTTTCACACAAATGCTAGGGTTAGAGTGGGTTCACAAACCAATTTATGTCCAACTTATTAAAGCATGGCAGGGTATCAAGTCAAACTTTAATTCTAATTCAGGTTTGACGCTTGTAACTTTGACATAATGTTGAAGTTTATCTTGTAAGTACTTCATTCTGCCTCGTTACAAATCTAAAACTCATCCAAGAATGACTTGTACAACTGAGGTTGCCATCATTTTACAGATTCTACCAAAAATGCCAATCTACCTATGCAGAAACTCGTAAAAGACATGTTAAGAGTAATTAGACGTGCGTAACTCACAGTCTTTGGCAGTGCCCATGTCATGTTACAAGCACCAGTAACGATCCACAGTGCACCACCCAACTGGCATTTTTATCAATAAAGTGACTAATATGATATTGAATAGACAGTTGAAAATGTTCGCGAGGCGGACCTTTGTAATCGGAACTGAATCCAAGTTGAATGATAAGGATTAAAATATGTGCGTAACCATGACCACATCCCCGACACTGCGGCGACTCGTCAAAATTACGAGCTAGTGATCAGTGTAGTCAGGAGACGCAAACGAGGCCTGTGCATTCGCGATAGAAAACGGTAGAAATTCAACAATCGATTATCCTTCAATGAATGAAATAAGATGCCATTCAATTCTATACAATGCACTTTTCATCATCGCTAGTAACTTGACCGTTTGAGGGTTGAAGTTCGTAACATTTTGACATCCTTTTCTAGAAAACGCTTACCTGGCTCTCCCGCCGCCGCCATGTTCTTTTCAAGGTCAAATGCTTCCGTATGCTGGTTGTTCGGAAGACGAGAAGGTTTTGGGTGATCGATGTCGCAAAATAGTCGAACGTTTTTCTTATACTTTCCATGACGCTCGAACGGTAATTTGACCGACACTTAAAAATATTAGTCAATATTGCCTTCTACTTCTTCTGAAGCAATGCATTGACCCTTCAATAATTATTTTGGGGAGTTATTGCATCAATTTCAAATAGCCATCGTAAAATGGTCGTTCTTTGCTTACACTCCTGAGCTTGAGCAGCCGTTCGCTCATAACATGTTTTGACCGACAAAGTTATGAGCACTAGGGCTATTTTTAATTGGTGCCTCTAAAAAGACTCACCGTAGAATGGCATGGGCTTCTGTTGAGCGGTAGGTGCACCTTTTTTGCAGATATTGCCAAAGTATTTGCATGATTTTGTGATTGCTAAAATGTCACACTTCAGCACCGGTCAAAAACCACAAAAATGCATTTGACATGGTTTATTGCTAAATAATTGTGGGTGGTAAATTCTTGAAACAATATTATTTTATATCTACTTGATGATACTTTATTACTTAAGAAATTGGCATTTGTTAATCATGGATGCCTTTCAATATATTTTGCCATATATAATTGCTTGTAACATTTCATCACCTCTGTGGAATGACCCACATACACTATACCTGCATAAAGTGGAAAAGCTGCGTTTTCATTGGTTTTATGAATTTTTGCATTGGTTCTATGAATTCTCAATTACAGCAATTATGTCTTTACCATAATCATGCAATGATTATTTAATATTAAAAAGATTATGGCAAAGACACCAGTGAAGACATGTTGAGCACAGCTATGGAAATCTGAAACCATATTGAGGTTGGGGAATGCCCTAAATTTCTACCTCTCGAAGCATGCTTCAGATCAGTCACAACCTCATTAAGAAGCACTAATGCCACTCTTTAACATTACAGTAAATTAGCGTGACTAGTTATAGTTTGGATACATACCTAACAGCGGATGCTGAGATTTCTCTCAAAAGAATTAAAAAATGGTCGCCCTGGCAGTGCTGGGTCGCATGGTCTTTTGTGACATCTAGTGGCCGATGAGGTAACTGAACGGTACGGTAAAGACAGGCAGACTTTCACTTGCGTGACAGCCCTTTTTGCTCTATAGTGAAAGTGTTAAACCATTTTTTTCTGACTTCATGGCCATTTTTCAGTAATTTTTGGGGACTATATAAGTATTTGCCCAGAACTGAGGTTGAAATAGCAAGTGATGGAGTTTTATCTTTAAAGGAACAGTCTACCGTACTTTCATAATTAAATATGTTCTTCTTTGAAATGAGACGAAATGATGCGTACCTCTCCGAGTTTTGAGCGACCTCCCAGTCAGCCAGACGCGCTGCCACTCCTGTTTGCATTTGTAGCTAGACTCAGTGTGGGAAACGGTATTTTTCGGGGCTGCAGTTAGATGCGATCAAAGTCTTCCACGTTTTTCCTGTTTACATAGGTTTATATGACCAGTGACATGAGTTCGGGTTCGGGTACGCAAATCCAAAGGTGGCTTTTTCTATGCTGTGGGAAGTGCGTACTATAATGACAGGTGTAGTAACACCTTCTGCGCGCTTCGACAGCGCATTGATACCTTCACTTCTATTTTCCCATCCCCCACCCTCCCCTCTCCGCTGCCTTCCGTCAACATACAGCCAATGTGACTGACGGGTGAATCATCGCTGCAAACGTATCTGTTGCCGTGACACAATTCGCGGGGTCTTCCAATTGTACCGATGGTAGCACCTGGTCCCATTCAGCACAGACTTTCTACTTCAGTAGGCATCTGTTTACAACAGTCACACTTGCACCACCAGGTGCTGTTTGCCCGTGTCCTCACCATGGCTCCATCCGATTTATCTTCGTCCGTTTCTTCTTCCCTCTCGCGGTCCATTTCGGCTAGCTCCTCCTCGGTATATTCCGGTTCAAAGAGATATGGCTCCGGCTCTGCCACAAGCCAGTCGTCGGCATCTATGTCCTCCATTTGAAAATGTTCCAAAGTAGCACACGAGTATTTTCTTTTATAATTTTCTTTAAGCTCTGGCTTCCTGACTGTGTACCAAGTAGTGCAGTGCAGTCACGTTGGTTGTATTTACGGAAGTAGGGGGGGTAGTGGGAGAGAAAAGAAATCAGAAGTGAAGGTATCAATGCACTGTCGAAGCGCGCTGAAGGTATTACTACGCCTGTCATTATAGTACGCACTTCCCACAGCATAGAAAAAGCCACGTTTGGATTTGCGTACCCGAACCGGAACTCATGTCACTGGTCATAGGTTTATATGTAAACAGGAAAAACGTGGAAGACTTTGGTCACATCTAACTACAACCCCGAAAAATACCGTTGCCCACACTGAGTCTTGCTACAAATGCTAACAGGAGTGGCAGCGCGTCTGGCTGACTGGGAGGTCGCTCAAAGCTCGGAGAGGTACGTATCATCTCGTCTCATTTCATAGAAGAACATATTTTATTATGAAAGTACGGTGGACTGTTCCTTTAACTCCACTTTATATTAGCTTAGTTTTATGTGATTACGGTGCGGACATTTGCGCGACATATCTGACCGTGGCTCCCAAAGTCATTGCATTAACCATCGTATTCAAATTGCCCATGAATACAAATTTGATGCCCAATATTTGTTACCACGCAAAAATGAGAAGGGGCAATTTACCAACATGGAAAAATGGCGTGACTGGCTTTACCATAATTGTGCCCTTCTCAGTAAAAATGCCCTTAAGTGTCCTTCTTTCATTAGTGTGACATTGATTTGTATCCCTTGGCACAAATCCAAATCCATGTCACTATATGTGCGTAATAACTTTGACTTTTTTTTTTTCTGTTTATTGCCATATATATTATGGTTTTAAAATGTCTGATCCAAGAAGGGAAGATTGTCAAGATAATGCGCTCTTGTTCAACCTTCTAAACCCCTTGGTTGAAGCGGGAAGCTAGTGCTCCTCACCCCCTTTACTGGGTGTGAATAATTAGACATTCGCTTTCCTAATTTGCTCTGACTTGCTTGGCTTAGTCTGTAGTGATTGAATTTGGCTGTGTCATAAATGGTCTGGACTGTGTTAGTGACTTGTTTTCAGAGCTTTGGGTGCAAGAGCATATTGGCCATTGGACAAGAAATCCTGCTATCTAGCCATTTTTGTTTTTAGTGGCAGGTCACATTTTTGTTCCTTTTTAATGTCAGCAGGCATCTTCCTCAATGTCTCTGATGTAACAGCTTCTGTGTATTTGCTGTCCTGCCTCTCCAATTCCAACCTTCTGCTGCATAGACTGAGTCTGGAGGTTATGACCATCCTCTGTCGCTGCGAGAATATCGAAACCTCGGAGGGTGTCCCCTTGGACGTGACAGGGGTCGCTCAGGTAATGAACCGCAAAAAAAAAAAAAAAAAAAAAGATGAGCCGCGTAGGGGTGGGACAAGAAACGTAAGAAATATGACTTTAACTTGGTGCTTCTCTGTTTTTCCTGCCCGACTCCCTTCTGCAGCAGGGGATGGAGCTGATACTAACCTCTTCAGCCTTCTCAACACAGCTCTCACTTTGCATCTCCCAAGTGTATTGGCAACAGGTCCTGTAGTGATTGCTGGTGAAGCCTATGGGAACTGATTACCTACTGGCCTCCCCTCCCTGAAGGGGATGAGTCGGATGTGATAGTAGGATGTCTTGTGGTGGGAAGTTCACTCACTCCCCCGCAGGCAGTTGTGTTACTGGAAATGTGGCCGAATTGCAAAAGCATTCCATTGCCTTTACCTTTTTGCAAATACACTGGGGCCTTCGAGTTCATGGCGTGAAGTTTCTTTGTTTTGTTTTTATTTATTTATTCTTATTTTTTTAAAGCATTCTTATTTTTCCCTTTTATTTTACCTGGAACATGCCAATTTCTTGCATTCTCCACAGGATTACCCTTGAGATAATGACCCTGCAGCCCAAGTGTGAGGATGTAGAGACAGCGGAAGGTGTAGCTATTACTGTCACTGGTGTGGCACAGGTAAATCATCTTCTGGGAATGCCTTTTTCAGCTCAGTTGGGTCCAGTCTCCCACAGACCTCCAAGCAAGCTTACCACATAGCAGAGCCAGCTATGTGCTCCACTCAAACGCATATACTCCACAACACTGAAGCTCAATCATTCTCTAAAAAGCATGTGATAGAATGTCTAATAACCTATGTACTGAGACATTCTGAAGGTAAGGAGATGGCGCACTCCGGCGGCATCTTTAAAACGGTCACGGGCAGCAGTATCGCGATCACCGAGGCCAGAGCCCAATCTGAACGAGGAGATGCCTACATCTACCATTCTGCTGAATGCATTGCAAATTGATTTTCATTTATATGGACACTGTCAAACTGATGACAACATCTTGTCATAATATTTTCTCAGAAAGACTGTAATGCCTGAGAAAAAGGAAATTTCTTTCAGTCTCTTGAGACAGGTACGCTTGCACTATCTACTGCTCAGATCATGACATTTCTGTTATTTTGGACTGAGGAGGCATTTATAACAGAAACACAATACTTCTTAGTTAGCTCAGTCTAAAGACAACTAATATTTCTGACACAAGACATAAGTTTTTTTTTTTTTATTTTTTTTTTTACTGTGTTTAATAGCCATCACAATCAAGTCTTTCTGTAGCCATGTGAATATGTTCGTCTATGCTGATTACGGAAACAAGCAGTATTTGAATTGGAGCATCATCTATTGCTAATTAGATGACCAGCAGTAAGATCAGGATCAATGTGTCACTGGTGTGAAAACGCACAACGAAATTAAATTCTGTCTTGTTTTGATGCGTTAATTTCATTGTTTCGTTACGTACATCAGGTTATACCAGCTGTATTGTATCACATTTTCGCATTGTAAAATGAGGGAGTGCACCATCTCCTTGTATTAGAATGCCTCCGCCATTTATCAGTCACTGGATTGAACCAGCATTATACTTGCAGAATATGTCTGCTAGATGCAATACGTGATTCTCACATCACATGCTCATCTTTGGGTAAGAGTGTCATATTAAACCCAATTTAATGTCTGAATTTCATCTATACTTATGCGTTGAATAATACTTAAAAAATGTTGCCATCATCTTAACTTGCATGTGTGCCCAGACCCAAAATTTATGAAAATTGCCACGTGAGTTTACATTCACACAAAACCTGTTCTATGGTTGGTTAGTTTGGAACAATAAAATTAGTTTATTGAATTGAAAAAACTGGATGTTGCCAACATCCTTGTTTGCCAAGAGTCTTTGACCATAGTGGCATTTCACGCAGCTGCTTTATATTGTTGAAGGTCTGCATAGTACATGCTTGGAGGAGGGTGGGAGGGAAGAGGGCTGAAGTCCTTTTGTATACTTGCATCCGAATCCATTGTTCATGTATGCTTTGTTTTACCCTTATGTGCGTTCTGTCTGTGTCAAGACCAATATTTTGCAAAAAGAAAACTCTTAATTCTTCCATTCGAATTACCAATGTGACCATTTGAAGAGTAAAGGCTTCTTTCTTCTGCAGCAGTCTGATTATGTTTTCACTCTGAAAATATGTTAAATTGATTTCTGCATTTGGTTTGATACTTTCATCGTGGTTAGTTCTGATCATGTGGTTAGTCACGATGAAATGCCTCTGAGTATTTTGAAGTTGGAATTAAGTTTAAATATAAAAGTATGGAAAAGTTGAAAAATATCTGAATATTCGCTGTGTGACTCACTCCAAATTTTGCACAGTGCAACCCAACTAAAGGGCATCTAAAGTCAATTCTCAGATGGAACATTGAATGTCCAATGTTTACAAAGAAATCACTTGCTTTCGTAGACATCTTGCATTGTCACATGACCAATTTCATTCATCAACCAATGTTTTGTGTACACGGGTAGATAATCTTTCTATTTCGGTTTGTTTGGTGCAAGTGCGGCTCGCTGATTGGCCGATAAACAAAAACAATGGGAATCGACTAGATGCCGTTTAAGGGGTCAACATACTGACAAAGTTTCATATTGATTGGTCATTGCCGTGCCTGCTGAGAGAATATTGGCTAATCACGACCATATATTCTAACATGCTTCATTGGAGGCAGTGGCACAGAGATATACTCTGCGAATTTGGAACAAAATGGAAAGCCAACATTTAAAAAAAATTATTATTGTGGTTTACAGTCCACAGATTCTTTTTAGGTAAAGTAATGATGAAAATCTATGGAAAATGGACATTAAAAAAACAAACAAATTAATGGATATACATATAAGGTTGGGGACATATTGTTCATCTTGAGCCAAAGAATGTGTTTTTTTTGGGGGGGGGGGGATCTGAATGTAGGCCATTAGGTTCACATGTTTTGAGCCAGAACATCATTGCCTGTGTTGTAGCGCCAACACCTGGCCAATGTGTGTTTGCAATTCTATACGTAGTGTGAAATCAAGGAAACGTAACCACCAAGTTTCATGGCTGTCAGACCTTTAGTTTTTGCTGCTGATGCAGTTTTATGGGTGATAAATATTATAGCCATTCACTTCTATTGTGAAAGAATTTTTTAAAGGTGCCAGATACAAGATTTCTATGGACATTAATAATAAAAAAAGGTGTAAAATTAAAGTATTTTCCCCACAATAAATGTATCGATTGGGGTTCGGACACTTTCCAGCATTGCTCAAACTCGTATTAATTCTATGAGCGGGCTCGCTCCGAGAATAGCCCACAGGTTATATACACTTGTGCAAAAATAGAAACGCCCCATGTCAAATTTTTGAGTTTTTATTAACAAAAAACTGGAACCGGGATTCGTCTGTGAATAGCCCTCTTCTCCAGCGTGCCAAGGGCCATCGAACATGTGCGTTTGCTAAGACCAGTCAGTTCCGATGCTGGACAGCGGTGAGATCCAGACCACGTTGAGGATGCCGAGCGTGCAAGTTGGCTTCTCGCAGGCGGTTACGAACTGTCTGTGGTGTGATGCGTCTGTTGTGCAGACCAACGGTCTCATCCGCTGTGCGTGTCACTGATCTGACCCGATCCCGCAAGTGGACGAGCCGGATCTAGCCATCTTTTGCTGGTGTGGTCACACGTGGCCGACGTGGATGAGGTCGATTAGCAGTACTGCCCGTCTGTCGGAAATGAACTTTCAAACGGCCTATCGTCCGATTGTTAACATTCAGCTGCACAGCGACCACTCTGGTGGACATCCCTGCATCCAGCATGCCAATGGCACATTCCCACATGACCTGAGACATCTGAGGCATGATGACTTTTGACAAAATTTGACATTTTGGGGCTGGCGTTTTATTGTCCCCAATTTAAGGAGTGTCTGGGTACTGCTTATTCTGTCTGATCACCGTCTGGAAATGCCACACCCATGTACTGAGTGAAATCACTGCATCACTGAGCAAATTCTCACTGACAGAAAGATGGATTAAAAATTGGTACAGAAATCGAGAAATATCCTCATTGTACAAGTAAAAGTCAGCATATGCTCGCTTAGAGGAGTTAACTCCATGTGGCATCAGTATTTGACATGGGGCGTTTTTTATTTTTGTTCAGTGTAGATAAATTATAACATCAAATTCATTGATTATTGTAAAAAATTATGTCTTTGCACTTGTAGTCCAATTTGTAGTATAATGTTGCGAACTACGTATCCACTGCGCAAACCAGTGAGTACCTAGTGATTTGTTCCTGGCCAATGGGGTATCCCAGTATCCGCAAACATTCACGACGTAACTCGACGAAAGCCAATCAGTGGTCTAAATTGCCATTGACTATCTTCGTGCAACCGGTTTTACACAGTGGGCCACTATCAGCTGGCTAGCTACATGCCTAAAAATGAATGGATAGGTGAATACCTATTATTTTGCCATTAAGCTAGCAAGTTAGCATTTATGTGCAACAAAATTGAAGAGCTACGCCCGCAAACTACCTAGCTAGCCATCTATTCCATCTTGTGCATGTCGCTAAACCGATAGAAAGCAGTAAGTGCAATGCTAGCTTGCATGATTACTCACCAAATATAACCAGTTATGCTAGCGAAATACCTAGTTAAGCCAATAAAGACAGTGAATAGCCATTATTTGGGTAGTTAGCTAGCGTTGAGCCTGGAGCATTTCACTAGTTGGCATTTAGCTTGCTTAGCTAGCTTTACTCAGTGAGCATACATCACTTGTTACTTAACTAGCATTCGATGAGCAAGTTGACATGAATTGGCAATGCAAGCTAGGTCAGTTGTGCGTTGACAAGGCTAATTAGCTTGATTGCCAGCTACTAAGTTTTAGGCAAACAAACATTTGCCAAAGATGCTTGGCTCTTAAAGTGAATTGGTGCTAGTTGCACAACTCGATATCTCGCAAGGTAAGCAAAACTAAGTAGAACATTGAGTGATTAACTAATTAGCTTAGTCTCACCAGGCTAAGGAAACAAATAGCAATTGCGTGATGCTAGAAATTTATAACGTGTTGTGAACTCGTTCTGCCTGGGAATCAAGAAGATCATGGGATGTATAGTTTTTAGACTACAAAGAGGATTAGCATGGTGGCGAAAAATTTAAATGATTTAAATAATAGCTGACTCCGGTCAAGAAGAACAACATTTTTGATTACTCGGAAATATGACGCAAAATCTCGAGATCGATTAAGGCTTGAAAACAACGGGAAGTGCATTAAAAGTCTTCGTAAAACGACTGGGAGCATTTACTTCCATCACCAGCATGATGTCATCGCTTCACTGCTATATGGGTCCCTCCATACTAAACTGTACAACTGTGTTAAAATGGTGATGAAAATTCAAATACACCTTTTTCATTGCAGTGGTGACACCCCATCCATGGGCATCACAAATAAGCAAGCTTATTTGCTTATAAGCTGAGTGATCAATTCATTTCAGTGACCCCATAATGTGCTAAGGTGGCAGGCGTTGTGAGTGTAACAAGGACACAAAACAGATATTGAATTCCTGAAAATCAGATGCATTTCAAATTCAATTCTTTTGTATGATAAATAGCCGCAGTCTATCAGTAACATTTATGGACAATTAGGTCAGTCAATGTATTTCATGTCTATTGTCATCAATGTTTTGTATTCCGTTCACCTGGCTTCAGTGCTAAGCATTGTGAAAATTTTGTCAGTGGTTACCTGCTGCTCTAAATCACCAAAGGAATATACAACCCCAATTCCTAAATAGTTGGGACAAAGTGTAAATTGTGAATAAAATCAAAATGCAATGACTTTCAGACCTCATGAGCCTATATGTTATTGACAACAGAACAAAGCTAACATTTCAAATGTTGAAACTGAAACATTTTACATTTTTATCCACAAAATGAGCTTATTTCAAATTTTCTGGCTGCAACAGGTCTCAAAGAAGTTGGGACACAGGAAAAAAAAAAGGGCTGAAAAAGCTGATAATGTATAAGAGAATCTGCTGAAAGAACATTTTGCAAGTAATTACATTAACTGGCATCAGGTGTGTAACATGATTGGCTATAAAAGGGATGTCTTAGAGAGGCTAAGTCTCTCAGAAGTAAAGATGGCCAGAGGCTCTCCAACCTGTCAAGGCTTGCAAAAAAATTCTGGAATACTTTAAAAACGATATTCCTCAACATCAAATTGCAAAGGCTTTGAAGGTCTCATCAACAGTGCATAACATCATCAAAAGATTCGGAGAAGCTGGAAAAATCTCTGCATAAGGGATCAGGCCGAAGACCTTTAGTGGATGCCCGTGATCTTCAGATTCTCAGACGGCACTGCATCATTCACCGGCACGATTCTGTCATTGACATGACTAAATGGGTCCAGGAATACTTCAAGAAACCACTGTCTATAAACACAGTCCGCCGTGCCATCCACAGATGCCACTTAAACCCACTGTATTTCTGTTTTTTCTCGAAATGACACAGCGTCTATTTAAAAGGTCACTGTGTCCACATACTTTGGCCTATCATCAAATGCTTGACCTCCTTTGAAACCTGAGACCTTGTAGAATGTCTAGGAATTGTCAAAATAACTCTGTGATTTACTTTCAAAGAGGAACAGAAGGTAGAATTTTGTTTTTTCTTCCATGCGGATTTTTACATCTCTGGAAATGACCCCATTGCAGCACTCTGTCACTTATTTCCCCATGGAAACACCATTCTGGCCCACTCCCAGGTCTTTTGAAGCCAAGTGTCAGAGGAAATGACTATACAATGAACTATGACCCTTAGAGAGCCATTTTTGTCATTTTTTATACTCATGCGTTTTACAGAGTGTCCATTTGGAGAATCCAAAAGGACCTTTGGATACTCTAAATAAAGCTCTAAATAAAGCTCGATTGCTCATGAACCCCTTGGTCTAGAAACATGACCTTGGTCTCATCTTGGACAGATGAAAGACAACCATCTGTAGTATCTTACTCATATCTGGATTAGTTTTTAAAAGTTGTGTCATGGTATTACAGAGGCCTTATTTCACATAAAACTATTTCTGCCCCTGCACCCACGATTTTCTATAGAAAAAAGGACAGACAAAGCGATGAAGTGCAAATGAGTAGTTGTAAAAGAGGATCCCCTCCCCCTGCACTCTCACCTTTCTACTCTCCTTTACAATAAAACACTATTGGAATACCATAAAATTTACCACCAAAAACTATAGTATTACTGTTGTAATTGTATGGTTTTTTGGACTGCACTATGGTGATTTTAGTATTATTATTGAAATATTGTTGGGCTACCATAGCTAATAAAATAACACTACAGAAAAAAAACTATTGTAAACCATAGCTGGTGAAATGTACAATAGAACACCATAACCACACTTTAGAACACTATACAATTCTTATAGTACACTAAAGTAACTCTTCAGTTCATTTTCGTAAGTGCTTCCTCAGGCAACCCAATTCACGTTCTACACACACAGCATGCTACACATCATTGGAAACTCCTCATCATGCATTGTAATTATGTTAGGATAAAAGCATCGTTTTGTTTGTATAGACATAATGATTAGGCTACGCACCATTCAAGATCGGGGTTCTTCCCTTCCAGGAAATCAATGAACACTCAGATTTCACTTATTTCGATTTCTTTTATTTCTTCCTCAATATAATTTTCTCTCTTTTCCTCTTCCTTTGCCCCTTATTCCTTCGCGAGGTTTGTTTTTCCTTGTCGTTGAGGCATTTTTGACCAAAATACGAAAGTTTTGGGGAGGCGCAAGACAAGGCTATAATCCAGCTCTTTTACGCACGGACTTGGAGCGAGAAAAGCGCACTCAATGTCCCAGATTTCCCGAGGCAGTGAGGGGAAGTGCTATACGTCGTTGGAAAGGTCTCCTCATTGGCTACAAGGACATCTTGGGCTCATCTTTGCAGCTTGTGGTATGACGGAGCAAAGGTCAATCAAAGCATGTTAGTGCGATTTCATTCGTGCGAGCCTCACTCGATTCAAGACTTGTAACTCGACACCGATAGGTCCTACAGGCATGCATATGGTGTCTACGTAATCGTGAGAGTCTAACAAACACAGCTAGCCGTGTCTTTCCGCTGAAAATAACGCAGAACTATTCAAAATGTCTCATTTTTTACCGGAGAAAAGTTGGTGTTTGTTTTTTTTTAGAACGAAACTGTTTTATAAGATGACGCGATTCAAAAGGGAGTTTCGGGGGGTGTTTTAAAACGTGACGCAGTGACGTAATTTCACCGTTTTAGCGAACAAAACATGTTATTTCACTGTAACCTATGTTTATAAGGATTCCCAAGACTCTGAGCTTTCAAACGATATACGCTGTTACTATGTTATGTAATGATGGGTTGCGTTCCAATTCGTTTACCGTTCTTTTCAATTATCGTGCGAGGCCCTTTGGGTCGGTACCGGGTCGTCTGCTGGGTAACAGGTTCTGTCATGCAAAAAGGAATCCATTGAGCATGATCCAGAAGCGCCAGTGTTCTGTGGGCCAAGGCTCATTTAAACTGGACTGTAGCAATATGTCCTGGGATCAGGCGAGTCCAAATTTGACACTCTTGCTGGAAATCATGGGCGTTGTGTCCTCTGGGCTAAAGAGGAGAAAGACCACCCCTCCTGTTATCAGCGTTCCGTTCAAAAGCCAGCATCTCTGATGGTATAGAGATGCATTAGTACATATGATGTGAGACACTTGCAGGTTTTAAAAAGCTCCATGAATGCTGAAAGGTATGTAAAGGTTTTAGAGCAACATATGCTCCCCTCCAGGTGACATCTATTCAAGGGAAGGCCTTGGGTATTTCAGCAGAACAATGCAAGCCAAATATTGCAGCTATCGCAACAGCATGGCTTTGTAGTAGAAGAGTTCAGGTGCTGAACTGGCCCGCCTACAGTCCTGATCTTTTACCGATTGGAAACATTTGGGACATAATTAAAGGAAAAGTCTGTCAAAGGAGACCCAAAACTCTTCAGCAGTTGGAAGCCAGTATTTACAAGAGTGGGATCAAATTTTAATGGCTAAACTCAAGAAACTTGTCTCCTCAATGCCCAGACACCTCCACTCTGTGTTAAAAAGAAGAGGGGATGCTACGCCATGGTAAACAGGGCCCTGTCTCAACTTTTATGTGATCTGTAGCAGCCATCAAATTTGAAATGAGCTCATTTTGTGGATAAAATTGTAAAATTTTTCAGTTTCAACATTTGCAATGTTCTCTGTTTTATTGTGAACAACAAACTAGTGGCTGGTGTGATTTGAAAGTCATTGCGTTTTGATTTTATTGACAATGTACACTTTGTCCCAACTATTTCGGAATTGGGGTTGTATTATTTTATTCACAAGAAGGCATTTCAAGGAATAAAAATGAAATGATAAATCAGGCTGCAAAGTAGGGTCATTTTCTCATAGACTTCAGTAGCATTGAACTTGTTTCTGCAACCACCGACGTCGCCGCCTGCTAGCCATTTATATATAATGCAATTTTTTTAGATTTCCGCATCGGCCTCACTTTAGAATTGGGTGCTGCGTCCATCTTTTTATACAGTCTATGCACAGGACACGATCTACGCATAAGTCTTTGTTGTTATGGAAGTAACGCGATATTAGGACAGAGAGAAATTTTCTTATTTCAATCATTATTTTTTAAAGCATGGTATATGTGATTGTTTGACGCCTTGTGAAATTTTGATGCGGGAAGTGAGTACCTTAGTTTGCTGAGGTCATCTTTACGCCATTTACATACATTATGCAAATTAACCCACAGGTCTGGATGTAACACATGTGTGGACGTGACTGGCTACGCCCACGACGGTCATTTCAGATTGCATTTCTGATCAGACGAGTCCCGATAATGTAGTGCAGACAATATTATGGGTATTTCTCTGCAATATTTCATTTAACTTTGTTTTGAAGTATCGACAGGCATGTCATGAGCATTTCATGAGGTTGGCTGCCAAATTTTGTAACAAAATATAGCTTTCATAATGCCTTGGCTGACATCAGGACACCACTTTCACTGCTGTGTTGTTGGTCCGATTACGTTTTTTTTTTCTTATGTATATCTTCAATCCGGTAGTGGAAAAAAAAAGAATAAAGCAAATCATATAATTCTCTTAGAAAAAATTAAATTGGCCATTCTTATACAACACTGTAAACTGTACAATTTAGTATGGAGTGACCCATATAACACCCCTTATAATACTTTAATTCTGATTAAACATGTACAATAATTTCACTACTGTGCCCTTCAGAATTATTGGCGCCCTTAGTGAATTTGAGCAAAGCAGGCAATGAAAAAAGGTCTTTGTAGTTTATGGGTATCGTACTGATTGGGAAGTTGGCTTGGGTGTTTAAAAAAGGGGGGGGGGGGGGGGCAAAATTTGTTATTTGTAGTTAATAGCTTATAACTTTGATGCAACTTTCATCCATTTTGTGAAATAATAATAATGCATCAGTTGTATATAGCGCTTTTCTGGGCACTCAAAGACACTTCACAATGGATACATTATTCGTTCACTCACACATTCACGCTCTGATGGTGGTAAACTATGTTGTTGTCGCCATAGCTGCCCTGGGGCAGACTGACGGAAGCGTGGCTGCCAGTATGCGCCTACGACCCCTCCGACCGCCACCAAACTTTCGCACAGAGCTGTACAGGAGTGTTCCTATATTGCATGTTTTTGTGGGTGTGGGAAACCGGAGTACCTGGAGGAAACCCATGCGAACACTGGGAGTACATTCAAACTCCACACTGAAAGGCCCCAGGCCGGATTCGAACCCACGACCTGTGAGGCAGTAGCGCTAACCACTGTGCCACCATGCCACCCAAATACAATGGTCCCTCCTGCAGCAAAGCACTCCCAAAACAAGGTGCTGCCTGTGTATCACAGTTGAGCCAGTTGCCGGAAGTTGACAGGAGGGATGTGATGTAATTGTGTCCGCCCCTGGAGTTTGTCCCACACATGGGCAATGGATGAAAATCCGCGTGAATATCCAGGCCAATCCAGAATTTTCTGCTGCTGCAGGAAGTCACCCTGGCACACTGAGGTGTTGCGTTATCATTCTGGAACAAAGCTCCTGGTTTAATCCGCTGCAGAGGTGGCATTGCCAGGGGTAGAACAGTCTCGTTGAGATAGCGCTGATCAGTCAATTTCCACTGATGATGTACAGAGGGATCCTATGGTGGTTGGTTATCCCCGCCCATGCAATCACACTCTCCCCTCCAAATGTTAGATGTTCAGCCGCGTTGAAGCGGCAAATGTCTTTCCTTGACGACTGTAAACACAAGCCTGGCTATAATTGAACTAGAGTGAGAAGCATTACTCATCTGTGAACATTGTCTCTGGCCAATGATGATGGTTCCTCCAGATATGATGTCTTCAGCAATCTCGGGGAGCCCTTCAGTGATGGTCAGTACCCAGGTCCGGTGAGCATATGTCGTGGCCCAGTTGTCCGTCAGTTTCCATCATCTGTCAATATATTCTTCTCTGAAACCTTCGGATGGATGTAGCTACATGTTCCTACCCATGAGTAGACTAAAGTTTGTCCAAATTGTTCTGATCCAAAATGCAATATAGCTGCCACGGCCTTGACCTTGAAAACTTAAATATGTCATCGTCTCTGAAACCACTGGACAGAATAAGCTGAAACTTTGTATGAGAGTTACTTCACATGAGAAGATTAAAATATATTCAAATTATTCTGATCCGATATCCAATATGGCCACTACAGCCTTGACCTTGAAAAATCTAAAAATGTATTCTTGGAAACCACTTGACAGATTGAAAATCTAAGAAAGCAGTCTTCTTCAAAAACACAGGACTGATTAAGATGAAACTTCACATTAGTGTCGCCTCATGAGAAGTTTAAGTTTGCTCAATTCTTTCCGATTTGAAATCCAGTAAGGCCGCCACAACTTCAGTCTTGAAAATCTAAAATGGTGGTTTTCTCTGAAACCGCTGGACAGATTAATCTGAAACTTGGCATGAGTAATCCTACACAGTGGATTGAAAGTTGTTCAGATCATTCCCATCCAGTATGGCCACGACAGCCTTGAATTTGAAAATCTATCAACATCATCTGCAAAACCACAGGATGGATAATGCTGAAACCTGGTGCACATGTTCCTATCCATTAGCACATCAAAGTTTTCCAATCCAAAATCAAATATGACCACCACAGCCTTCAGTTTACAAATCAAAATTTTGCCTATATCTGGGGCATTTCTGGATTTATTCAACCCAAATTTGGTTTGCATGTACGAAGTACCAATATTTGGCACCCACTATGATAATTTGGTGTACTTTGCATATTAAACTTCATTTTTAGGTCACTTATATTTTGCAAGAGTGCAGTGACATAGTCAGTCTCCTGGTGAGCTACAATGTTGACCGGTGCTATTATTTTCAAAGGTGTTCGCTATTTTTTGATTCTTTGCATGATGTTAAACCAAGAGACAATGAGTATGTAGGTCAGTTCTAAAGTACATCCACAGGTACACCTCTCATTGACACAAATGATGTCAGTCAGCCTTTTCAAAGCTTCTAACGCTGTAATATTATTTTATGCAATTGTTCTGGATCACATTTAAAGGCACTAGCGGCTTAAAGGTCGAGACTGAAACCAACCAAGAGGCTTCCATATGAAAGAAAAACAAATGAATTGGCTAATTTGAAAGAAATATATATAATTTTCACCCATGGTACAGTTTATTTTAATTTAAAACTTGCGGGTCACGCCCTTCTTCCAGAAACGAAAAGATTTGGCGATCTTCGGGTGATGACATAAACTCAGGAGCACAGCTTCGGCTGGCAAAAGAATCAATCATTCAACGCTTTCAATAGAGTTCATTGTGTAGCTCCTTTTGTCCTCGAAAATGGGCGACAGATCTGTCGTTTTCGGGTGCAGTGCTACTGCGGATCAGGTGAAGGGTGTGTCATTACACACGTTCCCAAAAAATGTTGGAATTCGCCGATTTTGGGTGAGATTTGTCAAGACCATGAGAGCAAACTTTGTGGACCTGGGCACAGTTCATCCGTACTCGGGCACGGTTCATCCATTCTTGAACCGAATGTGAAAGCAACCGTACTTGAGCACGGAAGATTATCGTTATGTGTTATGACTCTCTTGTTCTAACTGCAGTGACGAAAAGATATCTTGAAGAAATTCAATTCTTGCTTGAAATGTAGGCGTACGAAAACATACAATCACAACTGGATACTGCAAAAAAAATTATGGAATAATTCATGAGTTACATTTGCGTGGTAGTCACAGAACAACAGAACAGAGCTGTGACAAATGAAAGAAAATGCGGCTGCGATATTTCAAAGTGTGAGACGTAGTGCGAAAGTCTGGCAGCTGAAGTTATGAGAAAGATGCATTTTTGTGGTATAAGGCAGTGGACAGCATAATCGGCCAAAAACGCAAAGGTGAAAGAATTCCGTATTCAACCTCCTGTAGGGACAAAACTATATAGGTTGACAAAATTGATGATGCGTTGCTTCTTTCTTTCTTCACCTTCACTTGGTAAGGCACGAACATTAGAGTGTAATTAAGACGCGGTAACATCTTTCTCTGCTCTAATGTATTCTTTTTCCTCATTTTATCTGCAGTACACTTCTACTGTTGCTCAATAGACTGCGCTTGTTGCGTGGGCTTAAAACGGGGAACAAAACCAAGTACTGTACATATTTTAACTCACAGAAACAATGAATTAAATCCATTCCTTTTTGTATTTAACCGTATTTATCTGTTTTTAACCCACTATGAATGAACTTACTTATGAACATAAACCAATATACTCATGAATTTAGATGCAAAACCTCCACCAATAATGAAAGTCAGCAGTAATTTTCTTTTTTGGCTTACCTTGATGTTTGGGTACCCAGAGAAAGGTACGAATGAGTAAAAACATCAAGCATCCAGTCAAGAAAATTTCGGGTTTAATTTCTCTTGCTGCAGTACATGGTAGGTAATCCATGTTACCGATGACACACAGGGTTGCTATTGCACGCGCAGCATATCCTTTCGCAATATTAACCCCTTTGCGTGGAAGCCAAATCTGGCTATTAAGGTGTTACTTGAATTAAGGCTTTATAATTCAAGATTGCAGCTTCACAGACAGAAAAACTTTGGCTCAATTGAGTCTAGTAACTTGAAGCATTTAGACTCTCATCGTATTTCAGTTTATTTTTATGATATTGGTGGAGAAAAGGGGCTGCAAACAAAAAAAATATTCATGAAAATTCAACTTTGAAATTACAAAAAAAAAATAATACTGACAATTGAATAACTGCTGGGGCCTAAAACTATACATTTCTGGGATCATAAACTTCTTTACCACAAGTACAATTCATCTTGAACATTACATTCTAGATTACCCGCTTGCTATGAGCCAAATTAGACCGCTATCCAGGTGTCTAAAGTTCCCCAAAGTCTGAGATTCATCAAAATGGTAGTCAATATGCAAAAGTCCAACGCGCTTCAGCCAAGTTTCAAAAGTGAGGAAAGGTGCTGAGCAGTAAAGGACAATAAACATAGAAAAAAGACCTTTACCTGGGTACTTCAAAAAGACTACCCAAAAGTAAAAACGCTGGAGCACACTTTACAAATCTGCACGTTTATTGAGGGGAAAAGATGACTGACTTTTCGACTTGCGTCTTCCTCAGAATCACCTGAACACAGGAAATGGAGGAATATATATACCCTCCCACACAAATAAGATTGACAGCCAAAAAAGGGAAAGTGTAATTACGCAAATTCAATCATTTCAGTAGAAGTGAACACAAAATAAACATCATAAGAATAGAAGTTGGAACCAAATGACGTTTCGTTTTAAAAAAATGTATATATATATACCAAATATTGTAAACCACATGCCTAGTCAGGAGGAATAAAATTAGAGGAAGCATGATAGGCTGGGTGGATCATTCACTCCCCCAGAAGTTGCTGCATTTAGGGTGAAAGTCCAAAAGGCTTCCCTACGGAGTAGTTTATTAATGATATCTCCTCCCCTGGGGGATGGTGTAACTTTTTCGATCCCTATGAATTTCAGGGAGGAGACCGAGCCATGATTAGCTTCCAAATAATGACGTGCCATAGCATAGTCCAGATTTTTATTACGAATGGCAGTTTTATGTTCACTAATTCGAACTTTGAGTGCCCGTTTGGTCTGACCTATATAAATTAAACCACAGGGGCATTTCAACATGTATATCACGTGCGTAGATTGGCAGTTGATAAATTGTTTTATCTCATATTATGTTCCATTGAGGGGATGATAAAAAAACTTTGTTCGAATTCGAACAAAACAATGGGCACAGTGACCGCAGCTGAAAAAACCAGTCGGTGGGCCCGGTAGCCAAGTGTTGGGTATTGTAGGAGGCATAAAACTATGTACTACATAATCTTTAATGTTGCGCGATCTTCTAAAGGATATGAGAGGGGGATTGGCAGAAATGTCTTTTAGAGACGGTTCATTTGTAAGGATGCCCCAATGTTTAAGGATAATATTTTTAACTTGTCCAGCGTACGGTTTAAATTCTGTGGAGAAGCAGACCCGTGTGGCTTCATTAGTTTTTGGCTGTTTCACCAACAATGCGGAGCGTTCGGTGTGTGTGTGGCTCGGTTGAGTGCCTGATCAATATCAAATTTACTATAGCCTCTTTCTAGAAACCGTTGCTGCATCTCCGTGGCTTTAAGTTTGAATTCTTCCATACTGCTACAGTTGCGTTTCAACCTGAGGAATTGGCCAACTGGAACATTACGTTTAAGTCGCTCAGGGTGGTTGCTATCCGCATGCAGTAGAGTGTTGCGGCTTAAAGGTTTGCGAAAAACAGTGGTATCAAGAGTACTTCCACTATTTTTAGTTATTGTAATATCCAGAAAATTGATACTCGTGGGGCTATGCTCAATTTTGTCCATTTTTCTTCAAAGTCCCCCAAGCATTAAATAGAGTGCTGATTAAACAGCCATAACATTCACCCTGCAATGAAAAGCTAACCGCTCTCACATCCGAGCTCATAACCTTACACCTTTATGAAGGTAAAAACTCACTTACTCAGTAATATCTGAATTTTGAAATATACCTTATTTTAATAGAACAGAAATTTCACTTTCATGAAAAATCAAACGACGTATGCCACCATATTCAACAGAATGGTGCAATGAACGTAACGAGGGATCTACCGACGTGCGTGGGCTGCATGCATTTGGAGAAACGAAAACCTCGGCATTCGATGTCTTTAAACGCAGTATAAATTCCACAGCAAAAAGCCATATAGAGCAAAATGCAAACAAAGTAGAAGTATAACCTTTTTCTTCATTGATGCCCTTCTCCAGAGACAGATGTATCGGGTAGAAGGAACCCTCCAGTACTGTTTCATTCGGAATAATTCCCATTGACCATGTCCTTATCTTATTTAAATCCTCTAAATATAACTGAACAGTTCAAGGCCAGTTTTGCGAGTCTTTTTTTCTATAAATCGCATCTTTTTCTGCCGCGTAATGCACGCAACGTAAACAAGATACAACCGAGCCTGCTGATACTCATAGGCTTGTATGCTCTGTGTTTGTCCAATCAATGTGTTTTGCTCACTGTAGAATGTTTAAACACTTGGGAATTGGATAAGAAACGAGCCAGTCAATACGTTGTTACCGCGGAAGTTTCACGAGGGCGTGAGGTCAAACTGTGCAGTTAGGCAGAAGAGCCTGAATGTATGATTGAGTGATTGGCTATCAACACCAGTACTTGGGTGGATATAAGGTAGCGCTGACTTTGTCAATGAAGGAATCTACTCGAAAATCCACGGTTGGGAACTGCGCATTTTTTGAATTTGATGACTGTAATTGACAGTAGAATGTGAGAGAATCAATACCATGTCGATTTTTTTGCTTCAGAAAACAGATTTTTCTGAACCACTAACTGGAATACCGTTGGCTCACTGTAGCTAAAGTGGTTGCTACATTGGACAACGATTTTTTTCTGTCACAAAAGATCATATTTTTAAACTGCTGGATCGGTACTATGGGCAAGGATATTTACCAGTTTGGACATCAGGCTTAGCTGAGGAGTTTTATTCATTCAACTCTTGAAAAACAGGGAGTGGAGTGAGCTTCCCTATATCCAAAACCGCGTTCAAGGTCTGCTTGCTTGTGAACATTCAATAACTGATCCGGGGGTGCCATCTAGTGATCAAGTACAACAACAGCATGCTTAAATTTGCAATTCTATAGACGCAAGCGTCTTTATCTGCAGAAAGGGATTAATATTCAATATTAATATTCTAAACCCCCTTCTCAATAATAAAACCCCCCGAAATATATTGGCGCCTCCTTTTAAAATTGTTCCCCATTTAAAACTGCCTAGCTGCATGCTGCAATGCACTGTATTGGAATTTTGACATGTATGCCAGTGTACTTTGATCCGGTTAGATATTACTTGTGGGGGCCGCCAAGCTGTCACGGAATTACAGTCCCATTACATTTTGGGTTGTAACTCTACAACTAAATAAGATAAAATCAAGTATGATATGTCATATTGAAGGTATTCTCTTGTTCTTTAATATTATTAAGTAAAAATATATTTTTTGAGAAATTTTCATAGAAGAAACATGCAAAAACTACTTACGTAATTACACAAAATTGACGTGGTTTTTTTAATGCTGTGTTTAACTATCCAGAAAGTGATGTTCCTACCATAGTTAAGTTATGAAACTTCAATATGTTCATATTTAAGGTGTTTTTTGTTAATACTGTAAGTTACAGAAACAAATATTCACTTTAACCCTGCTTTATGGGCAAGACATTTCAAAAAGTCAATGTCACGGAATTACAAGAGGCAAATTGTCACGGAATGACAACAATAGTATTAATTAGTTTCAATGTAATTATTTCAATATATTATACATATATACATAATTATTTACATTTTTACAGTTTAGCAATATATTACATTGAGTTTTCCAATTATAATGACCAATCATTATACATCAAAATTTTTTTTTAATCTCCATGTCAACATTGGCTTGGCGGCCCCCTAGTACTAAAGCTGACCAGTGGGGATAGAGGGGAGGCAGGACAATCGTACTGTGGCACGGTACGGAACAACATGTATTCCTCTTCAGTTTCTTTCAAGGCAGTTTCAGAATCACTCTCTTCTCTTTAAGTCGCTATTGTTTTTCGTGGTCTACAACCTTCGTCTTCCTGAGTTGATGTCACTTCCGGTTGGCGCTGTTAATTTTGTTTTCGAAAAACATTAGAAATTGGACAGTTAAACACCAATTACTTAAAAATCATGGGATATTTTTCAATTTTTTTCTTGTATTTCGTCACAATATGTGCGCCTACTTATTGGAATATGAAATTGGCACTCATACTTTGTTTCAGTCAAGACCTTTAAGATAGATAAACTTCTGACACTAGAAAAGTGATATTGTAAATTATGAATGAAATAATCTGTCTACAGTTCCTGGGAAAAGAACTTGTCATGCTTAAAGTGGACTTCCCAGAAGACTTGGCAAAGCCATAATTTGTTGACATGAAATCTGTGGAGTGATTAGGAAATGAGTTTTAATGTCTTCAGTCAAAATGTATATAAACTTCTAACTTCGACTGTTGCAAAATGTACAAGTATTTCGAATTCAGCACTCACCATGAAATATTCAACATTTGACATAATCCATCTGTCACTTTTATTTCAGTTATGAATTGTATATATGACAACAACCTGGCAACCTGATGAGGCATGTGCTTCAAGCAGTTCTCCTGTGTAGACAAATTAGTTGGGAGTGAAATGTTCTGAATCTCACTAAGTCTTGTATCTAGCACCTTTAAAAATAGAAATGTTTCAAAATCAAAAAAGGAGATCAAGAATATGAATGAAATCCTCCTAAACAGGCTTAACACTTCACTTGAATTATTTTTATTGATCAAAGTATGTAAAAGCGGTTAGATGCCAAAAATGTGGAGAGTAATAAGAATAGTGGGAGTAATGCAAGTATACTACCTTACGTGTCAGCTTATTCACTGATAACATTTTATTTAAAACCTGAGAACGCTAAATGCAGCTTTTGTTGCTCAATTAAGTAAGATATCAAAATCAAAGCTGTTGGAATCCTATCGCGTGGCGACTTGTTTAAAAGAGCTCTTATAAACAAGTTGCCACATGACTAAGGGTGACTAATTTACTAAGGGTATATTTTTATTAGTTTTGCTGAAAATATCTTAAAAATCTTTTTTATGGTCTGTTTTAGTCTCCTATAATGCACTTGAATCATCTAGTCCAAGATGAATAGGGTCATTCCATATGAAATCGCACAGTTTTCAGATGCATTTCATGAGCGCAGTCATGCATTTTCTTCAAACTTTAGTAGAATGTTGCCCTGAGTGCCAAATGAGAAAATACCTCATTTTAGCTCAATTGGCCTACTAGTTTTTATTTTCTGGGGTGTTGAAATGTTGACGATGCTGTGAATTGTGAACGATCCCCAAAAGGGGGTGAAATTTAGGAGGACAATTTAAGAAAATGACTCACCATTTTTTTTTGAAGGTATGGTAGTACCTTGGTCAAGAAAGATGGCCACAATAACAGCAACTCACTCATTTGTCATCTTCTGTTGCTCCACTTTGTTAATTTTGCAACACAAGAAAGATGAAAATATATGGAAAAGATGCATCAGTGTTTTTAATGAAGGAATGGTAGTTCCACAATGACATTTTTTTTCGTGGCAGTGCACCCCAAGAGCTTTCCAAAAATATAGGTTATATTAAAATTGAAAGATACCCACAGCCTGAAAAAATAAAACTAGCGGGCCGATTGACCCCAACCTTGATATGTCTTCATTTGCCACCCACAGCAGCATTCTATCAAAGTTTGAAGAAATGACTCTGCCCATCATGGAGGCCCTGGTTGTCTTCACATGGAATGAATGACCCTATAATGTTTGTGCTTTGTTAACCATTCAGAGTGTAAGTGCATTCTAGACTGCTGTACAATCACTGCCACAAATTCTGAAGTAACAGAGTCACTCCAGTCGAGAGACACTGAATTATTTATTTTTACGTGTTGATTTAATTTGAATTTTCGTTTGAAATCATGTTGACTTTTTGTTTCTGTGGAACTTTTAGGGGCATGCTGTATGAACCATTGTATTTTATGGGGGGGGGGGGGGTGCAATCTTTCTTGCTTGCTTGCCTTCCTGCTGCTGGTGGGGTTGAACTGCCATTTTTCTTATTTGATTGTTGTTGTTTTTTTCCCCATTATGCAAAAGAGCCACACCTTGAGCAGTGGTTGCCCCTTTGAGCGCATGTTTTGTATTCCAGTGATCAACTTCTCTGCACCACCCCAAGGCATTTATTGCGTCTCTGTTACCTTGGAGATGCAAACTCTTCACTGTCCCCTGCAGTCCTGCTTCCTCAGTCTTACTCTTACAGTTCATGCTGGGTCAATGCTGCCAAATGTGCCACAGGTTGTGAAATAAATGTTTTTCCTCACTGTTCATTGATACGAGGGAGAACCAGGTTTAGTGATGCAATGAATTGAGGAAAAAACCTAGTTTAGGGGGTTTCTGAATTGGTTCTGAGCCTGGAATCCTTGAGTTACTTACGGTCATTTCTCTCTCTGCCTCAACTATGTCACAGTCTCTTTATATTCTGTGCACAAATATTAAATATTATCTTTTATTCTTTGCAATATTTGATGATGAAAGCTACCTTATAAGGTGTGTGTATATATACACACACACACACACACACACACACACACACACACACACACTTTTAACAGGTGCATTACTGAGGATGTATATATACAAAATTTTATGTGCCCAGCCATTTATAGGACAGTTTAGCAGAAGAAAATATGGATGTAGAGGATAAAGATACTTGGGAAGATGAGGATAACAGTGAACCAAAGTTGATGGCAGGTGGTTGTTTTTTTTCATCAAACTCTCCTTTAAGCCACTTTGCACCCAGGAATCACTGTCTTTGCTGTTTTCATCAAATTTTTGATCTGCACTCCACAAAAACTTTGTATCCTCTACTGGATACAGAGCAGCGCAGCTTTTTGAGAATCAAAACACAAAGTACTGGGGTTTGCTGGAAAATGAGCAAACGCTTGTTGTCACTGGTCTTTACTAGTCAGTACCAAGCTCCTGTCGGCCACCAGCATTTAAGCCCAGTTGTCTTGGCATAAGTTGTCTTTGAGGACGTGTGTGTGTGTGTGTGTATATATATATATATATATATATATATACATGCTTGAAAGTTCTTGAACCCTTTAGAATTTTCTATATTTCTGCATAAATATGACCTAAGACATGATCAGATTTTCACAAAAGTCCTGAAAGTAGATAAAGAGAACCCAGTTTAACAAATGAGACAAAAATATTATACTTGGTCTTTTATTTATTGAGAAAAATGATCCAATATTACATATTTCTGAGTGGCAAAAGTATGAGTATGCATATTTTTCAACATTTTTTTAGTGCGAGAGTATGCTTCTGCAATAAAAATTGAATTTATTTTCAGGCTTTTAACACATCTTAACCAGGGGTGCCAATAATTATGGATGATGCTGTACACACACACACACACACACACACACACATCCTGGGTTGCTGCATGGAGTCAGCAAGGACATAAAGTTAGACGCAAGTATTTGGACAATGACGCTTTTTTTTTTTTTTTTGATTTTGTTTCTTTACTCCACCACGATGGATTTGGAACAAAGCCATCAACTTCAATACCCCTATTATGCCCATTTTTGTGATCATTTTTGTTTTCTTTGGGTCCACTAGAATAGGTATACATGCTTCAGGGTTCAAAAATCACTTTCTCATACTGGGCATTTCTGCAGCAGCTCTCTCAGAAACTCTGTTAGCTCTTGTGCGTGCAC
The DNA here is from genome assembly GCA_029721435.1 of Gymnothorax reevesii. Taxonomy (NCBI): domain Eukaryota; kingdom Metazoa; phylum Chordata; class Actinopteri; order Anguilliformes; family Muraenidae; genus Gymnothorax; species Gymnothorax reevesii. The sequence goes on along the minus strand of CM056578.1, from coordinate 66,766,607 downwards.
ACACACACACACCCAAAGAAAACAAAAAAAAAAACAGCGCATGTTGTGATCGGTCAGCTGGACCAGTCACTTGTGATTGGTCAACTGCTTTCTGCATTTGCAGGAAATGTTGCACCCCTTTCCATAAATAGGTGTGAGGACTTGTGGCCAGATGGTATTTTTCTGGAGCAACAGGAAAAATATGAGACTGCATCAGGTTCTGTCTTTCCTTCCCTTGCTTCTGCCAGTCTTTTTTTGCACAAAAAATATGCATTTCAGTCGTATGATATCTGTAATGAAAGACCCATATCTTTTTCTCAGAATTACAGTTTGGTCACCTGTCATTACAATTTGAATGTAAAGTTCTCGAAAAACTACATGTAGAACCATCATATGCACTTCATACACGAGTAAAAGAAAAATACATTTGTCCCCCAACTTGTGTAGTCTGCCGGTTCAGAGCGTGTAAGTGCAACACTGTTTGCAAACCAGTTTCCTGTTGAACTGACCCAGAGGACGCTAATCCTCGCTCAGTATGATACTAACAGAACCTACTGGGAAATCCCATAGAAAAACTGCAAATTCAGTGGCGTTAACTTTACACTTTTCACGTTTCGGTAAGAACCAAAAATGAAAACGGACCATGTCTGTCAACTCCTTCCAACTTTGAAAGATATGCAGGAGCCTTACAAAACAGGCGGACTGAAAGGGGGGTTTGGCATGAGACATGACTGCGCATTTGGTAGTTTATGCCAATGAGCTACACTACCACAGTATTAGCATTAGCATTGAGGCGTCATTAATTTACATACTTCAAAACGACCTGAAATTCCAGGTCCTAACTAAGTGGGCACAGGTCTATCTTTCAGGAGTAACCATAAGAATATCCAGCATTGAACAGTTCACAAAGCAGTCCTCAATAAATTGACATTTGTGCAAAACTGCCACTGCCTTGTCATTTCTTCTGTGGGAAGTCCATACAAATTGGGTTTTATATCATATGCTCTAAGTACCTGTGTTTGTAGGCATAACACTCTTGATTCAAGGGTGTTCCAAACTAGCTGCCTGGCGTGAAAATACAGCTGGTGACATCACCAGTCGAAGGACAAAATGGCGGAATGCTTCCGGAGCTCATCAGGCAGCTCTGGAGCTGTGTGTTGTGAGGGAGAGAGAACTTACTCTTGTGGTGGCTTCAGTTTATTTTGATATGCAGATCTTCACATGCACAGAAAAACTATATTATATAATGGCATTGAAAGAATGAAAAACCCTAATATTTACACTTTAAAGTGCAGACTTTCAGCTTTATTTGAATGGGTTTCACAAAAATTTAGCATTCCTGGTTCATGAATTTCACCTATTTTTGTATGTAGTGCTTCATTTTCAGGGGCCCAAACGTAATTGGGTAACTGACTCACAGGTAGTTTCATGACCAGATATGGCCCGTTTTCTTGATATTCTTTTAACAATGAAGCAGATGGAAGGTCTGGGGCTTGGCCAAGATGTCGAACTTGCATTTGGTAGCTATTCCTTGGAACTCTAAATATACCGTCCAAAGACTTGTCAAAACAGGTAAAGAAGGTCATTAGGCAGAGAAAACAATACAAAACTATAAGACAGAGAGCAGAAACTTAAAGCGGGGCCAGATCAACAGTTTGGCTCTTGTGAAGAGGGAATGCACTAAAAAGCCAAGGAACATCAGAAGACCTGGAAGCCAACTTGGATGGATCATCACAGAATTTATTTCCTTGGAGAAGGAAAAACCTCTTCCCAGCATTTTGCCAGGTCAAGAGCACTTTTGAGAAGGTTGGGGTATCATTGTCAAAGTTTACAATCAAGAGACTCCTTCACAAATGAAAATACAATGGGTTTACCACAAGGTGCAAAACACTGCTTACACTCAAGAACAGAAAAGCTTTGTTAGACTTTTCCAAAAAACGTAAAGAAGCCTGAACAGATCTGGAAGTTTATTTGTACAGATGACCCAAAGACTGACTTGTACCAGGATAATTGGAAGAAAAGTGAGAAGTAATGGAACGCTTCATGATCTAAAGTATACCACAGCCTCTGTAATGGCTGTGGAAGCATTGGCATTGGCATGAATGACTGCCAATGGAACAGGGTCATTGATGTTTATTGACAATGTGACTGCTACTATAAGAAGCAGGATGCATTCTGAAGCCAAAGCATGCAGCAAAAGCAACCCTAGAGCTTTTTAGGCAAGGAAAAGGAATATTGTCTGATAGGCTAAGTTGGTGAAACTCACCTCAACCCAATTGAGCATTCATTTTGCTTTTTGCTAAAAAAGTGGCTACTGAAGGCCTCAAAAAGCAGACCTCGAGGGACAGAACTCGGTTTTATTTTAACTGCCACCCCAGTTACTTTTGAACCTCTGAAAAGGGAGGACCACATATGAAAATGACTCCTCATATCCCCGAACGGCGTTCCGGGGATATTATGTTTTTCGTCCGACCGCCGCAGCGCTGCCCTACGTGTTAACGCGATGACTTCAGTAATATTTCAATTAGAAATTTCATGTTTTGCATATAGGTCAGTATCATAATGAGGAAGAACTGACTCGATTTTGGACAATTTACAATTTCTAGATTGGCCACCAGGGGCCAAAAACTGAAAAATCACTGTTTTTATCATATCTCTGGAAATATTTGTCCGATTGACCTCAAATCAAGTGCAAATGAAAGGTCATGACCTGAGGATGTGTCCTACGATGACATTATACCAGTGTGGTTCAAAATTTTGACACAAGGTGGAGCTTTGTCACATAAAATTCACCATTTTTGCCATATCTTTGGAAACATTTGTCTAATTGACATGAAACTATGTGCAACTGCAAGGTCATGACCTCACATGTCACATGATGACATCATACCTGTATGGTTCAATATTTTGCCACCAGATGGCGCTTTGTGATGGAAAATTACAATTTTGGCCATATCTAAAGAATCATTTGTCCGATTGACCTGAAATTAAGTTCAAATGAAAGTCTATTCAAGAATTGAGGAATCGGAGGATTGGGGGCGTTCAGGGATATTGGATGAATTGATGCTGAAAGTCTGCACTTAAAGCACGTCTTGATGGTTTGATTTCAGACCCATTGTCACGATACACAGAGGAAAAATTTAAAAATTGTGTCATTGTCCAGATACTTCCATATCTAACTGTACATATACATCCTTAGACGAGAGGAGGTTAATATTATGCATGATGTTTTCCTTACTGGGGCACCTTTTGTGAGGAGTTAAGACAATTATAAGTCAAATTCATTTGTATTGTAGCTTTTAATAGTGAATCATCTGTTAACATTTTTTCAGCCTGTAAAATCATTGTGATATTTTGCATGTTTTAATTTCCATCATTAACTTGCTGATGTTTTGCTTTATTGGAATGACATTTCAGTGATCAGAGGTTTTTACAGATTAAGCAAACTTCTCCCTGAAGTGATCATGTGATTATTCCTGTTAAAAGGGCATTTTATTCTGAATGCTGGCCACGCAAAAATGAGTTTTACATCAAAAATGGTCTGGTGCTCTAAATGGTTATAAATACTACTTGGAGCCTGCCTATATCATCATAACCTTAATCCAGCAATAATTAAAGGTTGCATGCAAAGGTTCTCCTAACATCTGCTCATTTGTGGTCAGGAATGTTGGTCTTAAGAAAAACCATTTTATTTTTATTGATATTTAGTCTGCCACTTAACCTATCGTGAGAAATAATAAACCACCCGTAGATAACTGTCGGCTGACCAACTGGGGGAAAAAAGGCTTTGGTAATTTTTTGCCTAATTGACGTTGATGGTGTTTTTGCTGCCAGGTTGGTCATTAACTCAGTCTTTGAATTGCAATTAAATTGAGTTATTTACCTTCAACGAACACCTTGCTTTCTGCATAGTCGTGGTTTATTGTGGGGCCCAAAGTTCAAGACGTCAGATCGTGCAATTTTTTCCCTGATTTTCCATTCAAGTACTAGCTATTACCTGTTGCTTATTGATGCTTTTACCAGAGGGGATTTGTTTAATTTTTTTTGTATGTTGACAGTTTCTAGCCGGGGATGCGGGGAGTGGAGCGCTAATGCACTTATGCGGCAGGATCCCCAGGGAAAGGCCCAAAGGATTTAGATAGCCGCTGCCACACAAACCAGCCAGTTTTGATTTCTTTGACAGCAAAAGTGGTCACAACACTGCTTATGATGTAGACAGCAGTGTGTGCAATAGCCTATACAATGGAAGCTGTCCATGACATCAAAATGAAACATGAGAGGAAATAGAAAGCCAATTCTCCTGTCCCTAAATATGAAGTATGATAAGACTAGGAAAGGCTGCTCCTGTACTGCTTTGTAATTTCAATATTGTCATGGCAAGCTGCAGCATGGCCAAATCCTACATAAAGCTGTTGTCTCAGGATTAGGGTAATTTGATTGAGGTTTACTGACTTGTATGTCGTTGAATTAGCTGATGCGTTGCAGGAACTGAGGACACCAGCTGGGTGTAAAAAAGTCGGTCTCTTAACTATTAGGCTGGTCTTGGCTACTTACGACTTTGTAATTTAATTTTACACTAAGTGTAGGCTATCAAACCTGACTGAAAATGGTAATAAACCCCGCTGAAAAAACCTAGCACCAACCTGTATGAATTCAGCACTGGTCAGTGTTGGTTTATGGATAATGCCAACCCGAAGAAGAGGACAATTAATTTCACTGATAGTTAAATTAGAAAACCTGTAGAGTTATTTGCAGAGAATAGAAATATACTGATGATTAAATTAAACAACATCAACACAAATAAATTAATCTCCAATAGTTTGTCCTATATATGCTGTGGCTGAGCGGACAGCACCTCGATGAATTCAAACTGGGCTTGCTCACCAAAGGAAATCCTCTGTCAACTCACTCAACAGAAGTACTGTGTATTTGTCCGATCATGGACACCTTTTTATTGTCTTAACTCATTTAACTCGGGACAGCATGTGCACATTTTAACCTTTAAAACCGGGGACGCTGTTACGCATTTCTACCCTTCAGGCCGGGAATGCGGATACGTCATTTTGTTGTTTTCATTACTTTTCCGACTATTTCCGGGCTCATAGCTGTTCTTTTACTTGCACTTTATACTAGGCAGATGCCATAGTAACACTTCAAGACACTTTTTAAAAAAAAATATTTTTATGTTTATTTCTATTTTATTTGAACGGACTCTTTTTCATGCCTGCCACCCAGTAGCAGAGCTACGGGGGGAGCAAAGACGTGTCCCTTTTAGTCCTGGCTAGATCCCAATCATTTTCCTTTATTGACGTCTTTTCCAATTATTGTAATTGGCAACTGAAGACATGGTTTCTCACCGTATGAGATCTAACAGCGATGAAATCATGGGCTAAATTCAGTGCAGAAAAATGATTTTCTCATTTATCTGGCCAATGCTTCGCGTGATTGAACTGGTCCGTGTTCCAATGAAACACGGACTTTCACTCTTGGTATTTCGTGGGTTGATTTAAAAAAAAAAAAAAAAAAAAAAACAGTGGCACTCGGCAGTTAAATACCCTAGGTTATAACAAGCGTGCGTCTCAAGCCATTTGCGTGAGAGTCAACAGCTAGGCTATGCAATTTTGAATATGTAGATTTAAATACTGCAAATACGTGTCCAGAGGAATGATTGCCATCTTACATAATTGGGGAGAACAAGCAGCACCTGTTAAGTGCGGAGCGCTCTCAGAGTGAACCTTTTGTTGATCATGAAGATGACTGAGAACAGGTCAGGATTTATAATTGTTTTAAACGGCTGTTTTGTTCAACCCAATTTTCTGTTTCGCCACTGTACTGAATTTAACCCGCAAGTTAATCGCTGTTAGATCGCATGTGGAGAGAAACCGTGTCTTCAGTTGCCAATTACAATAATTGGAAAAGCTGTCAATAAAGGAAAATTATTGAGATCTAGCCAGGACTAAAAGGGACGTGTCTTCGCCCCCCCGTAGCTCCGCCACTGCTGCCACCTGTTCCAGAGAAAGAAAAATTGTTTGTTATTCTCTAGTGCAGGGCTTATACTTTTATTTACAGGTGCTGGTCAACGAATTAGAATAATTTGAAATAGTGCAATCGTAAAATTTTTAAATGCTTTTTTTGTGCAGAAAGCAAATCAGGTGTTCACCGCGCCTGTCCTACTTGTTAGAGTAATCACAAAACTCGCTACCTGTAAAAAATTTGCTCAGCTGAGCTTTCCAAAAGGCCCATTTAGGCCATTTAACTGTGACACTGTTGTTTCATTGAATTAGAATAATTCCTAAGTCATTTCATTGAATTAGAATAAGTGCTTGAATTTTTGTTTTCTGTGAAGAGTGTTCACTGTGCAGTATAAAGTCAGGGTTGAGTAGAATTTCTAAGGTGTAAAATCAATCATGGGTCAGCAGCGCGACCTCTCAACCGGAATAGTGGCTCAAATTCAACCCTTCGCCAACGAGGCTTGACCCAAACTAAAATTGCTGAGCAGCTCGGCATCAGCCAGTCTTCCGTCTGCAAAGCTCTCAAGAAAGACTGGAGCAAGCACACCAACTGTTCCGGCGTCCGAAAAACTTCTGCTTGCGACAACAAGCAGCTGAGAAAGATCGCAGTCAGCAACTGGTTCAAGTCCACTTCCGAGCTCAGCGACCTGTGGAACGAGCAGACCAGCACTAACGTCTCGAGATCAACCACTTACCGTCGTCTGCGCGAACTCGGCTTCAAATCTCGCGTTCCAGCAGTAAAACCAATGCTGAACAAGAAACAAATGGAGAAACGGCTGAAGTGGGCCAAAGAACACGGCGAACTGCGGAAGACTGACAGAAAGTGGTCTTCAGTGACGAATTACGCTTTTGCATCTCCTTCGGTGACCAAGGTCCTCGTGTCTGGCGTCGTGGTGGCGAAACCTACAACCACGAGGCCGTGAAAAGATCTGTCAAGTTTCCCCAGAGCGTTATGGTCTGGGTATGCATGTCCACTCGGGGTGTAGGGAAACTCTGCTTCCTCAAGAAGACTGTCAATGCTGCCATATACCAACATGTTCTGGAAACGTTCCTGATTCCGCTTGTTGAGGAACAGTTCGGCGAAGAAGACCTCATATTTCAACAGGATCTTGCACCGGCTCATGCGCCAAAGTCGACCAAAGATTGGTTCGCCGAAAAACAGCTTGAAGTTTTGGCAAGGCCAGCCAACTAGCCCAACCTCAATGTTATTGAAAACCTTTGGGCCATCGTCAAGCGGAAAATTCGCGACAGAAGGCCGACTACGCTGGACTAACTGAAGCAAAACATCGCCCCAGCTTGGGAAGCAGTGAGTGCAGAAACTTGCGACAAGCTGGTCAAATCGATGCCGCGGAGACTTCAGGCAGTCATACAAGCCAAGGGGGCAGCCACAAAATACTTTAAAAGTGATGATTCTAATTATAATAATATAATTATTATTTTTATCTAATTATTATTTTAATTCAGTGAAACAGTTTCTCCATTATTCTAATTCAATAAAACAACAGTGTCACAGTTAAATGGCCTAAATGGGCCTTTTGGAAAGCTCAGCTGAGCAAATTTTTTACAGGTAGCGAGTTCTGTGATTACTCTAACAAGTAGGACAGGCGCAGTGAATACCTGATTTGCTTTCTTCACAAAAAAGCATTTAAAAATTTTACGATTACACTATTTCAAATTATTCTAATTCGTTGACCAGCACCTGTATAAGGCCTCTTTATTCTATTTGAGTTGTGCATGTTATGTAGATTTGCTATTTATTTTATTGGTTTTATTATATTTTACAGTTTGTTACAGTTTGTTCAGTGTTTTAAATATTGTGATGAAGATTTGCACAAATAAAAAACATAGTTCTTATGAAAGCCACAAGTGTAAGCTCTCAAATATATTTTGAATTTTGTTTCTATCTGCTACAGAGGCTGAGATATCAGCTTTTTACTAGACGTTGACATCTGGGTGCTGTTTTCCAGAAAACCTCAGGTTTTAGGGGTTCTTTTCAAAATCACCCATAGGTTTTCATAGGCATTTTTTGAATCGGCCTCAGGCCTAAATGGGTTTAATGCCCTTTCATTATTTATGAGAAGCATGGACCGCTGCCCTCCCCGTTTTTATTTTTGGTCATGCCATTATGATTGTTGATTTTTATTATATCCCCGAATGGCATTCCGGGGGATATTATGTTTTTGGTCCGACCGCCGCCGCCGCACTACGTGTTAACGCGATAACTTCTGTAATATTTCAGTTACAAATGACAAATTTTGCACATAAGTAAGTATCTTAAAGAGGAAGAACTGATTCGATTTTGGACAATTTACGATGTCTAGATTGGCCACCAGGGGCCAAAAACTGATTTCAGTGTTAACGCGATAACTGCAGTAAGATTTCAATTAGAAATTCCAAGTTTTGCATATAAGTATCATAAAGAGGAAGAACTGATTCGATTTCGGACAACTTACATTTTCTAGATTGGCCACCAGGGGCCAAAAACGGGAAAAATCACTGTTTTTATCATATCTCTGGAAATATTTGTCAGATTGACCTCAAATCAAGTGCAAATGAAAGGTCATGACCTGAGGATGTGTCCCAAGAAGACATTATAACTGTTTGTTTCAAAATTTTGACACAAGGTGGAGCTTTGTCACATTAAATTCACCATTTTTGCTATATCTTTGGAACTATTTCTCCAATTGACATGAAACTATGTGCAACTGCAAGGTCATGACCTCACAACGTGTCACATGATGACATCATACCTGTATGGTTCAATATTTTGCCACCAGGTGGCGCTTTGTGATTGAAAATTACCATTTGGCAATATCTTCACAACAATTTCACCGATTGACCTGAAATTAAGTTAAAGTCTATTGAAAGTCTATTCAAGGTCCATTCAAGGATTTGGGAATTGGAGGATTGGGGGCGTTTGGGGATATACCCCCAGCCGTCGCCTCTGACGGCATAAGCCTAGTTTTATTTTTGCCATGTTCACCCGTCAGCTTGGATGGAGTCTATAAACGCTATCATTGTTATCCATACACGCCATTATACCTATGACATTTTCAATTGGAGACCTCCGACTGGAAGTACCAATCCAATCAGAATGTCCACTGCATTCCATTTTATAAAGGGCTTTTATTTCGAAAATAAGGTCCTTTTCTCCAAAAGCTTTGTTAGTATTAGAGTTTACAAATGAAACGCTTATACCAGGAAAACTAGTAACAATATCTGAAACCTTTGCATGTGAACTTTAGGCTGGAAAATATTATCTGAGACACAGGATAACTAATAATGTTATTGACTGAAGAATCTCTTATTCGTACAATTTATAAAACCATTCAAGCACCTTAGTTGCAGCATTCTACTTTAAGAGGTCCGGTTTTTGGCATAAAGTTAGCCCATTCACTGATTCATGGTTTCCTTGCTTAACCTCTAAATTTAATTCTTCCAGGTCAAGGTTATGACTGACAATGATCTGCTTGGAGTTGCCTGTGAGCAGTTCTTGGGGAAATCTGTGATGGAAATAAAAAGTGTTGTCCTGCAAACGTTGGAGGGTCATCTGCGTTCTATCCTGGGTGAATATATTTCAGCTTTCAGCAATGTTATTTTCTGTGTTTTCAACATCATGTTCAGGGGCACTTAATCTGGAGCAGGACAGGCCAGACTGGAAGTCTGCTGTTGTACAGATTTGTATTTGAAATTTAATCTGGCAAACCTGCTTCTACTCAATTACTGCTATTTCTCTGGATGTTGAATAAAATTAACTTTGTGAGAGATCGAGTGAGATATCAGTTGACCGATCTTTAGGAACAGGGTTAGAATGTAGGGTGTTTGTCCCTTGATCTGTGTAGAAATGGTATGGTCCTTCGTGACCCTTTGATCCCTGGACTGATTGCTCCTAGGTACCTTGACGGTTGAGCAGATCTACCAGGACAGGGACCAGTTTGCCCGGCTGGTGAGGGAGGTTGCAGCTCCAGATGTGGGCAGAATGGGAATTGAGATCCTGAGCTTCACCATCAAGGTACTGTCAGAGGAAAATCCCTTTTTCACACCAGTTCAGGCTGAACATTGTCTGGTTCAAATGCAGATCCACTGCAAAACCTCCAAATAAGACTTTTCTCAGTTTGCAAACTGAGCCAGAGAATGGGTGATCTTTTATTGATACTTCCCAGTAGTTTTCTCACATTTCTGCAAACACCTCCTCGGATAATATGGCCTTGTCATGTTATTGTTTTGCCTGAGCACTTGTTACTGCCTGGGCAAAAACATCCTGGCTAATCACAAAACAAAGACAAATAGGCATGAATGGAATTCGAGTATGACTTGCAGTCTAGCAGATTCACTTTCTTAGGATGCAAGTTCTGAGCTTGTGCAGCACTCATGACACAGCTCCTTAAATATACGAGCTAAGAATTAAAGGTTCTAAAACTAGATGATGCGCACTCTATAGAGATGCTTACTCACGTCGTTTGTTGACCTTTGACCTTTCGACCTCAAAATGTTAATTTGGACAGGGTACCCTAGGATCATCTACCCCACAAAGTTTGGTCACCCTAGCTTCAGTGGTGGCCGAGCTGTCGCCCGGACACACACACACACACACACACTGAGAGACAGACAGACGGTGCTAAACTATATACCCACGCCGCGTAGATAATTAAACCCTGTACACCTTTAGTGACCTTCAGGTGAGTTGATTGAGTTGGGTCTGCTTCAACACATTGTGTTCTATTTGAAAGATAACTTGTAAACCATTGGTAAGTGTTTTGATCTTGATTGGCTGAGGGAGGCTAGCCTATCAACCTAGAGTGAGTGATCAATTGTGTCAAAAGCCTGTGATCAACAAACAGGGGAGCAAAGTATTGCCCACCATCAAGGGCACCAACAATATCATTCAGAACAGGAGATGCAGCTGATATAGTACTATAACCAGATCTACAACCAGACTGTAAAAGTATTAAAAATTTAATTTCTGTTATAATACATTAGGGTCATTCCATGTGCAATCACACATATTTTTAACACTTTCCCAGTTGACATCATGGATTTTGCTAAAAGTTTGCATAGAGTGTGATAATATGGGATATGAATGGTATCAATTTTATTTGCACTATGAAATTGGAGGGTATGTCTTACCTCCCTAGATGAAGGGGGGCTCATTTTATTGAAAACCCGTCAGATTTTTTGGAGCATTTTTGAAGCTAGAGAAAATAATGTTCCAGTGGGCCTAGGCTATAACATTTACCATGTAAACAGGCACCAGTATTCTGTTTATGAAACATCTGTCATTTTAAATTTACGCATAATAGTTCTTATGTGCTGCGATCAAAACTCGCCTTTTTCAGTTTTTAATGGCTGATAATTTAAGAATTAAGGGAGATCGTCCTCAGCAATTTGCTGTGTTAATTGCCACCAAACATCATTATTCATACACTAAATGTCATGACCCTGAGTGCATAAATGTTGACTTTATAGATAATCAAAGTTGGATCCAGATTAAAAAAATGTTGTTTCTGACCCAAATGTGGGGGTGGGTGTCATATCTTGCAAGGCACTACATGCATTATATTGAAACTTGGCATGCTTAGACAGGGTTCAACCTTTACTTTTTCAGCTGTCAACCAGCCGGGCTGACAGACCCCAAAATCTGTCTGCCCGGCTGAGTTTTTCTCAGCCCTGATTTTTTCAAATGCGAAATCCAAAAAAAGACACCTTTTAATGAACAAAACATTTATATCTCAGAATATAACATCAACAAGGTCTTGTGTATCATATAATAAGGGAGGATTTTTAAATGTTAAGTGCTGAGGCAGCTAGCAGGCTGTCATCTGAACAGATAACAAGATAACCAGATTGCAAACCCTTAACCCTTTGACATTTGTTTGTGACTTTGACGTTTGAGGAGGGCCGAGCCACGGGTAGGACCTTTCAGCGGTGAAAGTTTTATGTAAATCATGCCAATAGTTTTTAAGATATCGAGAGTTTGGAGCACAATGGTTATATGTCCAAATTTTGTGTCCTTGAGATTGTTGCCCCCTGTCAGTTTTCTATACGTTAATCCTTGGAGCACAATAACTATATGTCCATCTGCATTCATTTTTAATCAGAATTCACATTTTCATTTTGTGATATGTCCAACAAAATCTGCTTAAATGAATTAAACATTGACATTTTGATGAATAAACATGAATTTTATTACAGAATAGTCTGTCTTCCATTCCAAACAAACTTACCTTCAACTAATCACCATTGAGTTATGTCACATTTTGTGCTAGAATTCTTGGAGCACTGAGATGACATGTCCATGATGTTGCGGTTAAACTCCTATGAAAACTTAGGTGTTCAATATTCTTCTGAGCCATGCAGCAAAAGAGTGACTGGAAAAAAAATGATATAAATACCTGATTTAATAGAACACTTGGAAACCTAAAAATCTATTTTTCTCAAAACCTATAAAATGGACATTGTCTATAATCATTGTGCTCCAAATCCTCGATATGCGTCTGGACAGACAGACGGACCCGATTACAATACCCTCGCTGCCTCTTCGGGGAGCATTTTTCTCTTCTCCTTTTCATAAATCTGAGATCCTTCACCATCTTTCTTTTTTGCCGGTTCTTTGCCCAGCCACAACATTGACCCTCCCGCTCACTTCGAAACTAATCACTAACGTTTAGCAATGACGTATGTTATGCGCCGGCTCAGCGGCCTGATACTTCTGCTGTAAACACAGTCCTTCATACCAGGAAGGCAGCGAAAACAAACTGATCAGTCAATAAAGTTAATACTGTACCCATACATATGCCCATCTACCAAATTTTAGCCTTCACTCATTCACTTAGAAGAACCAAAGGTGCTCTTTCTGTTCTCCTTACAAGAAACAAACTGTTGAGCTATCGTTTTTCCTGCAGATACTGCTGCTGTAAAAAATGTAAGTGACTCGAAACCAATGGCAGAATCGGCGAGAATAACGTATTGTTTACATTAGGATGAAATCTGCGTTGACACGAAAACTAAACCCTTAACAATACTTGCGCTACCGTCATACCGAGCTCGCTATCTAACTTTCTAGCAAAACAGTTTGGCTCTAAGCAGCCATTTTATTCATGGATAATGACAACATAACACTGAGACAGTGAATAGGTCTTGTGACACAAACAAAAACATGGCTTTTAAAAAGTTTGCTGCTTACTTAAATGGTGCTAAATTTGCGGGCAATGTAACACTAGATGCTACAAGCTGTCTCTCACAGAGATGAACAGGGTGTCTATTTCATGATGGCTATTAAGTAGATGTGACAATCTATAGGGAGTAGCGCAACAACATCATTTCCATTCAAAAAACTAACCAAACATTCATGTTGTTGTTGTTGCTATAAGTTGCTGATACCCGGGATTTTTTCCACGACACAGCTCATGGCCTCCCGTGCATCTATGTCCGTAGCCATCGTTGATTTCGGAGACTACAATTTCAAACTTGGCGCAGCTGCTGCATCATGGCTCTCGGCCGCACCTTCTAATTGCTGGTTGGTCTTGCGTACTTTCTGCCGTGGTAAATGACTCGGAGTGACCAAACAGAGTACTGAAGTGAAATTAAATTAAGCGGAAGTACGAAGGCTGCCGGTGCCAGGCTAGGACTTTTTATGCCCGCGCCAATTTTCATGTCGTATAACTTCTGAATGGCTTGAGCTAGGACCACCAAACTTGTTTACTTTTCCTAAAACTTGTCTGGGAACAATTTTATACCAATAAGTCAAGTCCACCTTCTTCGCCGTTTCAGTGGCAACGGTTCTCTAACTGGTACGTCTGACAAAAAATTGCCTATTTCGGTTTCATCAATTTCTTTGTTTCCAGATTTTCTTTTTAACATGTACTTATTCCATTATGTTTACAATAACTTACGTAAGTTAATGTCAGCTTTGCGAAATAGGATTAATTTATGCTAATTTGATGACGTCATTGAATTTAAAGGTCCAAAATCTTTGATTCAGGTGCATTTTCCCTCATATATCATCGATTCCTTTTATTGTCTAATATACTAAACACAAAGAAGTTGTCGATAAGAACAGCAAGTTTTGCTTACGCAAACCTGTAATCCTTTATAGGTTTACTTTTATTTCTTTCTGACCTGAATTTCTTAGTAAATGAAAAACTATTTTCACGGAACATAAATATAATTTTGTGTATTTTATGGCCTCTTGGAGCTAGTACACTATGGGTAAAATAAGCAAAGCATTCTGGGTAATAAAAATCAAAACATGATGTCATTATGACGTCATAATAGGTCATAATAATACCAAAATGATTGTTGTAATTTAGTTTTACGTGTACATCATCCCCTGCAAATTTGGTGGTCATATGCCACCAACGAGTTACCAGGCGTGCGTAAAAAGGCCCCCCCCCCGGCCCCTGGAAGCCCAAAAAAGTCCGGTCTAGATAGGCTTGAATTTTAAGAAGTGTTTTAATGTCAAAAAGCATTATTACACAAAAAAAATTGTCACATACACTTAAAAATGCACGTAGGTTGCTACGAATGGTGGGAACCACTTTTAGATTTAAGATAATTTCTGAGAAGGTCTTCAGTTAAACAGGTTCTTGGAAACCATCCACAAATGTAACAAGAGCAACACAGGGCGTGGCATATGCCTCCACCTGTATGTTGATTGAGGGCGTATTGAGATGGCTGCTGTGGCGGCCATATTAGATATCGCACGACGCTGGTTTTCGGAAGGAACCTTCCTCTAGCCACTCCCAATACGCTATTAAGAAATGGCATCAATCTGATGAGGGATTCTATAGTTATCCCATGGAAACAAAAAGTTAATGGGACGACGGACGGAAGGACGGACGGAGGTCAAACCTATATCCCCCTCCCACTTCGTGTTTGCGGGGATAATAACTGGATTTAGTTTCAGAAAACTTGTTCATTCAATTTCAAAACCCATAAAATTCAATTCAAAGCAGGTTACATTCAATTCAAAACTAATTCAATTCAATTCAAAACAAAATTTCAATTCAATTTCTGTTGGAACAAATTTCGTTCAATAAGCCAGTATCATGTATAGATTCCTTGATATAGAACTGACAGCATATACAGTTGCAATAAAAATTATTCAACCCCCATTGCAAATTGGGTTTAATAACAAAATTTCTAAACTTTCAGCTGTTTGTAATTAACAGATCAAACAGGAACATTTTAAATAGCTCAACACAACTAATATTACAAGTGGTTTCTCCAAATTTGACACAAAATGCAATTTCTAATGACTGCTGCAATCTCAAAATTATTCAACCTTAGAGAATCCCTCATATAAGAGCATATTTGCAAATCAGGTGTTGTCTCAAGCACACCTAATGCAGCTCATCAAGAGCTTAATTAGTTGCATCACGTTTGCTTGAGATAGAACACGTCAAATACTTGCACTCACAAGGGGTTTGCTGACAGTGACATTTGATTGCATATTAGAAATATGGCTGTCAAGAGAATTGTCCAAAAAGCTAATAGAGGAGATCATTGCCTGGCACAAACAAGGAAAATGATAAAAAAAGGTAGCACAGGCTCTGAATTTTCATAGAGATACAAATGGAAGCATAGTTTGCAAGTTCAGAGTTAATGGAAGAGTGGCTACAGTACCAGGATGTGGCAGAAAGAGGAAGCCATCAATGGCTGTCACCAGATTCCTGAGGAGACGGGTGGTCAAAAACCCTCGAGTGACTGCAGGAGACCCGCAGCAAGACTTGGAGGCAGGAGGCACTGAGGTTTCAGTTCGCAAAGTAGGGCACATACTAAACGTTGAAAGTCTCCAAGTCATACACCACAACTGATCCAAAACCACAAGCTCCAATTTGCTCCAAACCATATAAATAAGCCACAGAAGTTTGGGGATACTGTTCTGTGGAGTGATGAAACTAAACTGGAATATATCAGGCTTATGAATCAGTGGTATGTCTGCAGGAGGAATAAAGAAGCATATGCTGAAAAGTACACCCTGCCTACAGGGAAGAATTGTGGGGGCTTTTTGATGCTCTGGGGCTGCCTTGCTTCCTCTGGCACTGATATCCGCAAATTGCGGAGGGTAAAATGGATTCAGTCAAGAACCAGGATATCCAAAGAGAAAATGTCATGCCATCTGTTGGGATGCTAACACTTGGGCATCATTGGACCTTCCAAAAGGACAATGATCCTAAGCATACCTCAACATCCACCAAGGCTTGGTTTCAGAAGATGTCTGGGAAGATTCTAGAGTGCCCATCACAGTCGCCTCACTTGAATCCCATAAAAATCTCTGGTAGGATTTGAAGTAGACAGTCACAGCTTGCAAATCCTAAAATATTATTGAACTGGAGGCCATTGTCCATGAGGACTGCACTAACATTCCTTGGGAATGCTGCCAAAAGCTGACATCTGCCTGTGCATCACATTTCCAGCAGGTCATAGTGGCAGAAGAATCTCTACTAAGTATTAAAGATGCTTGTCATGAAGGGGTTGAATAATTTTGAGCCTGCAGTAGTCAATAAAAGTGGCATTTTGTGTTGAATTCAGAGATGCCACTTGTAATATTTGTTGTGTTGAGCCCTTTCTATTGTTCTTGTTTGATTTGTTCATTGCAAACAGCTGAAAGTTTGTACATTTTGCCAGTAAACCTAATTTGCAACGGAGTTGAATAATTTTGATTGTAACTGTAATCACATGCGAAAAAGGAGGTTGGAGTATGCAAGAGGACCTTTAAGCTGGTTTGGCCAACAGCTGGTCGGGTATAATTTTCAGCATGGCAAGTTATTTTGAAGCTATTTTTCTAAATGGCGTGTGCAATATAATTTTCTTCGAAAGTAGAAAGTATGTGTAAATGAATGTTATTATTTGTACCACGTAACATTTGACCTTAATACATCTTGTAGCTGGTCGTAACGCTAAATTTGTGGTGTAGTTGAATCTCACTTTGAAAGCATTGGACCGTCTGATAGAAATGAAACTGTATTTGATGGTACTCCTGGAATGGATGTTTAAATGAGAAAAATGAGGATTATGAAACTTGCGCACAGGAGTTAATTTCATTGAGTCTGCTATCTGATTATGCCAGTGTTTAGCATGTGCTGAAGTAGAGGTTGTTCTCCTTGCAGGACGTCTATGATAAAGTAGATTACCTGAGCTCCCTTGGAAAGACGCAGACGGCAGCGGTCCAGAGAGATGCCGACATCGGGGTAGCAGAGGCGGAGAGGGATGCAGGAATAAGGGTGAGAGATATTCTTGAGGTGGTGGTGAACTGTTCAGTTGGAAATCAATTTTTATTAATAAAAATGTGTTGTTTCTGTGATATTTCAGACTTTTGGGCTACTACTGTACTTACACCAGCTGTTGAACCCTAGGAATGATTGTTATTTGAGTATGGATGTAGACTGCTGCAACTTTATTTAACCTTCTCAAATCCAACAAAAATAAAACGAACCTACAAGCACGAATATGCAAATTGAACATACATCAGCATGGTAAGAACTACTTAAAATAACAGAAACCATCTTCAGAAAACACTTATTTGACACATACTTTAACATTTTGGTGAAGGCCATGTCCCATCCGTTAACACAAAGTGGGCGGGCTTGTAACCAGTACTGCAGCCAGCCACTAGACGGCGATCAAGATGTTTTGGCCTCACTTTTGGGGAGCTGTTAGGTTGTCCACCTTTATATGCAATCAATGATCTATACCATAGAGGGCAGACACTCAAAATAATAAGCAGAATAGTGATAACGGTGATTCTTCTTTGCTCACTTGGGTAGTATTGTTAGGCATGAGCGCATTGAGTACTCCATGGATATATAGCTAGTTGTTATTCCCTGTTTGCATATTTTCTTTGGCTTCTTGGCATGAAAATAGACCTCAGGTCATATCTGATGTCAGATTTTCTTATTTGTAAGTCTGGTATTAATTTGCTCTGGTGATGTTTTGTGCGAGCCTGTTTCACAGTGTGGTGGGTTGAGGGGCACCTCACTGTCTCCAGGCAGGCTATTAAAACAGGAAGTGAGCCAAACATGATTAAATTCCTCATCTGAAATATGTTTTTTTGTGGCTTTATAAATTGCAAAGTAACAAAATGCTGACAGTAGGATTACTTAAACTGATTTAAAAGCTTCGTTGAAGAATAGGCGAGTAGGTTTAAGTAGCCCTACCGTGCTTTGACATAGTGACGTCATGGCACAAAGGGATGTCACTTTGTTATCGTAATTCAGAATACCCATATTTATGCTCATGAGTGATTTTCAGGATGTTATCTGCAAATGGTAGAGGTTTGTCCAGGGAGTTCTGAACCTCTCCCTGATGTATGTAATATGAACTATCAAGCAATTTTTTGTGTTGTTATATTTGTTTGTTTTCCAGAGATTGGCTGAATCAGAATCTTCAGTCTAGGGTTTTGAAGAATTATTTCATGCCATGAACTAGCAGATATCCGATTGTATCTTTTGCTGCAGAATTTCTTTACATCTTGTGAGCTGTGTCTGTGATGAAGTGTGATAAAGTAGTGTCGTTTCAGAAAATATTTCAAAATCTTCCAGTCAGTTTGCGCTCAAGCGGTGATCGTAATATCTGTGAACATCACATAGGTTACATTTAATGGAACTTTCAGAGATTGTGGTCTGCTTGCAGCGAACAACATTGGGGACGTTCAACGTATGGGCTGATGGTGTGTCACGAACTACAAATCTTGTTGTAGCTTCACGGGGTTGTGAATGCTTTTTGTTATTAGTTCGCGAATGTTCACTGTGAATGACGTACTAGTACTAGTGGTTCGAAAACAAACTAATATAATATTCAACGGTACTAGATATTCCTGTTTTTTTTTTAAGATAAAGGAAGCATACATGTACAGGGTGCAACATAACTTTTCTTCAGCACTGGCCCGGTTGGGTTAAGCAAATTTTCAAACAGTTCCAAAACGCTTGCCCAAGGCGGAATTTTACTTGCCTGGAAAAAAAATACAAATATACCAAAATAAAATGTTATACAGTAAGTCACATTTAAGTTTTAAAACAACAAATCTTCAAAAATATTTTCAAAACAAAAAACAAAAGGCAAAAACTATGAGTAAAATTGATGCATTGAAAACCTAGTTACGTCAAAATCCTGACATTTATTTTTAAGTCTTAAAAATGATCTGATCTCAATTCTCAGATAACGATGGTTGGCATAACAATGCCTGAGAGCTGGCCCGCTGACTTGATTATGTGCACAACATGACCCTGGTCGAACGGCAGGGTCAATGAACTAAAAAGACGTCTTAGTTCTTAGGGCCGAAACCTGGGAATCATGTTTGCAAGTGTGCATGTACTTACTTACCTTCTGAGGGATCTGAGAGTTTGGGGAGCCACCTGGAGAGCTGTCTTATTTGGGTCCTTAAGAGTTGAATTGTGAATTTCATGCTCAGATGAAGGATACTTGCGGTCTAGGAGTTCATGATCCCAGAAATGTATAGTTTTAACCCTCAGCCATTTTTCAATAATAATTTTTTTTTTAAAATATATATATTATTTAAATGTATTATAAGATATTTACTCCTCAACCCGACTCAGGGGCAGAGGGATATTGTCATCCTCTTCACAGACGGACGGGCGGCAGGCGGGAAAATTTTGTCCGGACCATTTCTCTGTTACCGCTTTGGTTAGGGACTTGATTTTGCATCTGTGTAGTCACTTTAGTGGGTAGGCATGCCTCGTCAAGGTTTCGTACCCAAATGACCTTTTTCCTTGCCTCACTGACCTTCACCTTTAAAACTTTGTCTGGGCAATTTCTCTCAAACTGCTTGGGTTAGGAATTTAATTGTGCATATGTGGACTTGCCTTGGTGGATAGGCTTGCCTCTTCCAGGTTTTGAACCACTATGACTGCACAGTGGTGCAGTGGTTAGCACTGTCGCCTCACAGCAAGAAGGTCTTTGCTTTGAACCTGGCCTGGGGTCTTTCTGTTCGGGGTTTGCATTTTGTCCCCGTGTCTGCGTGGGTTCCCTCTAGGTACTCCAGTTTCCCCTGCCCGCAAAAACATGCATCATAGGAACACTCCTGCAAGTCCCCCTGACCAAGAAACTGGCTTTAGAACTGGAGTTGGTTCCCGAGCGCTGCTCTGTAGCTGCCCACTGCCTCTAAAAATAAATGCAGAGGACAAACTACCCCACGGAGTTCAATAAAGTGTGTATCTTATCTGATGACCTTTCACTCTGGCTGAAACTCCTTCTCCTTTGATTCAGTGTCGGGGCTGAGGGGTATTGCCTTTGCCCCCGTGGAGCACATTTCTGGCTCACCTAGACCGAAGGTCTGGTGTGTTCATCTGTAAACATCTTCTCCTCTGAAACCGCTGCAGCTATGACGGTGAAACTTGGCCTGCATGTTCCTACCAATGAGGACACCAAACATTATATGAAACTTTCTGATCCGATTTGGACGGTCTTGTTTTAGAGCTATTGTGCTGAATTTTGGTAGGTGGCTAGCAGCAACCCCGAAAACAAATCTGACAGATTTTGAGAAATTTTAAAATTTCACTGTTGGTCTCAGGCCACATGCACTTTTTTCTGTTGTAACATTAAATCATAGACAGTATATAAAAGATCATCAAAGCAAGCATGACGTCACCCATTGGTTTAAAAATACCAAAAAGGAGGCCTCTTGTCAAGAATTGACCAGCACCATCCTGTCATTTTGAAACCGGTTGGGATTCTGATTGGACGAGAGTGCGGATCAAGATCCAGGGGAAGTGAGGGGTCAGATGTACGCCCACCTGACTGCTCCTATCACCATTGTATTCTCCAGCTCTACAGTGTTTAATATAATGTCAACTAGAAAAGCACTCAGAGAGCGCAGAACCTCCGCCAGGGCAGCAAAGCCAAAAGCACGGCGATTGAAACTCCGGCCCATTGGAAAGACTTGAAATCTTGAACTTTGGCGTATATCTCAGCAGTACTTTGGCTTAGATATGCCAAAATGTAATCACCTCTTCCTTGAGTTAATACCCACCTACCCTGAAAATTTCGTCAAAATCCGGCCATAAGTTTTTGAGTTATGTTGTACACAAACAAACCAACAAACAAACGGCACTGAAAACATATACCTCCTCGGCGGGGGTTAATTACACAAGTAATGTGTATGTAGCAAGAGAACTATGTAAATATGTCTCTTTGGCCCTTTCACATTTTCACATAAAATATGTAAAAACTAATATACCCTTCAAAAGATAACAAATATATCTTTTGAAGGCTCCAGGTGAGCTACAGTGCCTGTGGCACTATTTTTAATGTTTGCAGCCCCTTGTTTCTACCAAAATCATGAAAATAGAGTGAAAGACAATGGAAATCTACGTAAATGCTACAAGTGTCTTGACTCAGTTGAGCCATTCCTTTCCTCTCTGTGAAGCTGAAATGTTGAATAATAAAGTCTTAAAAAGGTAACACATAAATAGCCAGATTTGACTACTGTGCAAGGGGGTTATGGGCAACTGGCTTCATTACATTCAAATTGTGCACACTACCATCTGCAGTATTATTTTGCTACCGTTTCTTTGCATGTTAAATAGCTACTGTTGGTTGATCCAATATTAAGAATAATTTTCCCTGCAGGAAGCCGAGTGTAAAAAGGAGATGATGGATATTAAGTTCCAGGCTGACACCAAGATGGCTGACTCCAAACGAGAGCTGGAGATGCAGAAAGCTGCCTTTAACCAGGAAGTGAACACCAAGGTGCCCGAAATATGGATGTTTAAGCAGCTGAATGGCTTGTCATATCAATGTTTTTTTTTAAATCACTACTAAATAGATCATAAGGTACAATATTGCCTACATTATAAACCTTGTAGCATTTTAACGTGTGCGTCTTAGATTTGAAACCTTGTGATGATATGTATCATTATATGATGTAAAGATTCGCTCTCTCCTCATTGGTCAAGGTGAGCTCCGCCGGTCGCTGTAAACACGATGTTCACCACGCTGAATTGCTCGAGAGGTGAAAATGTCAATTTGACCACCCTAGAGCTAAAAATCGATTCGGCTTCCCAGCAGGAACTCCTGAGAGAGTCTGTATTTTGTGTTGGTTCGTCCCTACGAGGAGCTTTACATTATAGTTGTTGCCCTTCTCTTATTTTATATTTTCAAGTAAGGTCATAGAATAAAACAGTTATTGATTTCAGTTATTGGCAAATCCAATGATTTAGCCACCTCCATGGCGGATAAATTATTCAATTTGCTGTTTTTGTATCTGGAATATAGGAGGCTTATGTCAAGCTTATGTTATTTAGCCGAGGCCCGAGACATATAGGTTGATGTTGTGACTTTCAGCTCTGAGGCAGTTTTGGGAGGTGTCATTGGGCTCAGAGGTGTAGATAAAAGAATGGATGTTACACCCAAGCAGAAACTCTGTTGAATGCCTTTTCTGCTATGCTGCTAAATGCGATCCAAACACGTTTCACCATTATTGGAAAGAGTAATGTGTTTGTATAATTAACTAAAACATTCATTCTGTAACCAGAAAATTAAGGCTTAAAATTAAATTAGCTAATGACTAATGTGTAGCTTTGCATTAGTTTTTTTAATGATGATGTTTATTTTGAGGAAAAAAATAGGCCATTGATAACGATTGTTTTCATACTTCCTAACCAGCTGGACTGGCAACAATGGATGAACGTTTCTGTAGTTCTTGTAT
The DNA here is from genome assembly GCA_029721435.1 of Gymnothorax reevesii. Taxonomy (NCBI): domain Eukaryota; kingdom Metazoa; phylum Chordata; class Actinopteri; order Anguilliformes; family Muraenidae; genus Gymnothorax; species Gymnothorax reevesii. The sequence continues at coordinate 66,743,951 of CM056578.1, read as the reverse complement.
TTGGGGCACAAATGTGAAAGTCCTCCCAAAATTTCAAAGAGTCATGAAAAGCTACAAATCTGTAATTCACTAATGATTTTAAGCCTTAAAATCTTGTGGTTACTGGGAGATCTAATGCTTCTGCTGGTAATATGAAAGTGTTGCTCTTTCCGTGGATGTGTGCTAGCATGGCCTTCAGTATACTGCTACTGGCATCCAAAGGTGTTTCTGGTTTACCTCTCTATTAGACCCAAAGATGTAGACTGAGCATGAGCTTTAGACTCAGGGGTTTATATTTGGGATCTTCTAATAGGCCTTAAGGAGTGGTTTTCAAAATCTGTTTCGGGGACCCCTGTGTATGCTGGTTTTTGCTCTAACTACAATGGCAATCTCAGGACATTAACATGCTGTAAATTTCTCTGAACTAGGATATAGTACTGTGAGAGTAATTAAGCTCTTAAATCACAGTCTATCTGAAATAGTTATGCATGCTATTAAATAATGCATCTTCTGTGGACGTATGTATTTATTGGATAAAATTTTAGACAGTAAATTTTGATGTGCTAAAAATCAATTGAAATTTGGTAAATCATCTTTAACTGACAACATTGAGGACTGAGGTTATTCAGCAAGCTGTTAATGAAGTTCATAAAAATTTGGCCCCCCATCATTGTATTTAAGTGTAAGGAAATATAGCAAATTATTACACATTCAACAGTTAAGTTTAACGAAGCAACCTGTTAAGTCATGAGGCCGGCCAGTTAACCTTATTCATTTGTTTTGGCTCGAGTGCAATAACCACAATATAAAATGGGGAACCTTTGTGGTATTGTAAAGCTGTGTTGGCCTAATGCAGTTTAGTAAGGTAAATAATCTCTGTAGTCATCAGAAGCACCTTATTAACCCCTTTCTGCAGATATAGACGCCTGCGTCTATAGACCTGCAAATTTAAGCACGCTGTTACTGTACTCGATCACTAGATGGCACCCCCGGATCAGTTATTGAATGTTCACAAGCAAGCAGACCTCGAACGCGGTTCTGAATATGCGGAAGTTCACTCCGCTCCCTGTTTTTCGAGAGCTGCATGAATTAAACTCCTCAGCTAAGCCTGATGTGCAAACTGGTTATTATCCTTGCCCATAGTATCGATCCAGCAGTTTAAAAAAACGATATCTTGACACAGAAAAAATCGTTATCCTTTGTAGCAACCAGTTTAGCCACAGTGAGCCAACAGTATTCCAATTAGTGTTTCAGAAAAATCAGTTTTCTGAGGCAAAAAAATAGACATGGTATTGATTCTCTCACATTCTACTGTCCATTACAGTTGTCACATACAAAAAAAATTGTAGTGCCCTACCGTGGATTTACGCGTAGATTCCTTCATTGACAAATCCAGCGCTTCTGTATATCCACCCAAGTACTGGCGTTGATAGCCAATCACTCAACTTCACTCAGGGTCTTCTGCGTAATTGTAGAGTTACACTTCATGCCCTGGTGAAGTTTCCCTGGTAACAATGTATTGATTGGCTCGTTTCTTATCCAATTCCCGAGTGTTTAAACATTTTAGAGTAAGTGAAACACATTGATTGGACAAACACAGAGCATACAAACCTATGCGTATCAGCAGGCTCCGTTGTATCCTGTCTACGTTATGCACATTACGCGGCTATAATAGACGCGATTTATATAAAACAGGTTCGCAAAACTGGCCTTGAAGTGTTCAGTTACATTTACAGGATTTAAAGGAGATAAGGATATGGTCAGTTGGAATTATTTCGAATGAAACCGGACCGGAGGGTTCTTGCTACTGGATCGGTCTCTGGAGGAGGGATTCATGAAAAAGGTCAGGCTGCTACTTTTTTTTTTTTTCGTTTTGGAATGTATGCATACTCGACAAAGTCGAATGTCGAGGTTTTTTTCCTGGTTAAAACGCGAACTGCCCGTGCATTTGGATGGACCCCCTGGTACGTTCATTGCACGTTTCTTTTGAATCGGGAGAGGCAATGGATTATTTGATATTCCCTGAAAGTGGAGTGTCTGTTCTGTTAAAATAAGCTATATTTCAGAACTCAGATATTACTTAGTGAGGTGTACTTGTTCCTTATGAGTGTTGAAATGGGTTCGTGAGCTTAGAAGAGGGGACTGGTAGCTTCCATTGCAGGGTGAATGTTCTGACCGTTTAATAAGCAGTTTATTTAATGCGTGTTTGTGCTGGCTTTGAAAATGAAAAATGGCCAAAACTCTAAACTTTCTTATGGAGAAAAGGCATGTTTTGTGTTTGGAGAGGTTACTGGTGACCACTGATATTCAACTGCACTGAGATTGATAAATTCATACTAAACTCAACCAGAAAATCATTTGTTCATATTAAATTTTATGCCTTAAAACTTTATTTGTGTTATATACATGATTTTACTATGATTTGACAGGAAATAATTTTGAGACTTGGGGGAGACACTTGGATAGCTGTATAATTTGGCTAATAGCATGTAGGTAATCTAGAATGTAATGTTGAAGATGCATTCTACTTGTGGTCAAGGAGTTTATGATACCAGAAATGTAAAGTTTTAAGCCCCAGCAGTTTTTCAATCCTCAGAATTATTTTTTTTGCAATTTCAATGGTGAATTCTCATGAAGATTTTTTATGTTTGCAGCTCATTTTCTCTACCAAATTCATAAGAATAAACTGAAATACAATGTAATTCTAAATGCTGTAAGTGTCTCTTCTGAATTGAGCCACATTTTTCCTCTTTATGAAGCTTAAATCTTGAATTATACAGCATTAAAGTGGGTAACCCATAAATAGCCAAATTTGGCTTCTGTAGAAAGGGGTTAATTAAAATTAATAGCTTGTTATAAATTCTGAATTTGCGAAAACCAGCAAATACAGCGGTCCCCTAGGACAGGCTTTGAAAACCACAGGCCAAGAGGTTTAGGTTGTAGGGGTGCGATTAGGTCCATGGAGTATGTGATGTTACGCCGGCGGTGTTTGTTGAAAAGGAGCTCTCTTGTGTTTTCAGAAAGCGGAAGCCCAGCTGGCCTACGAACTGCAGGCAGCCAAAGAGCAGCAGAAAATTCGGCAGGAGGAGATAGAGATTGAGGTGGTGCAGAGGAAAAAGCAGATCACCATTGAGGAGAAGGAAATCCTCCGGACTGACAAGGAGCTTATCGCCACAGTGAAGAGGCCTGCTGAAGCAGAGGCCTACAAAATGCAGCAGCTGGCTGAGGGACAAAAGTATGTTTCCTTGCCCACCCACAATGCCTTACTCTTGTCATGCAGTGTCGTGCTGTTGCTAATCTTGTTGTGTCCCTTCATTCGTCTTGGCATTCTTGGTAAATATTGGCGAAACGACTATGAAAAATTTTGACCTTCAGTATAATGAAAACAACTGGAGAGAGAAAAAAAATTGTTTTAGAAAAATCTTATTCCTTAAAACGTGTGCTACCATCTGTAGTGCCCCATTATTGTCTACTGCATTGAGATAATTTTGATGACATAATGCAGCAAGCCAGAAAAGTAGATGTCTCCATTCAAATCGCCTATTTGGAATACTGATCACAGCCATGAAGAACTAGTTCAAAGTATCCTACAGTACAGGCGCCGTTAAAACCAAAGAAAAAGTCGTTAATCCGCCAGTATGGGGGCGTTAAACTCTCAGTAGGACCAGGAAATCTCATCGTCAGCCGTGCAGTAGGACCGGCGTATTGACGCGCATGAAGACGAAAGAAGACCTCCCGCCGCCTACCGCGCACGGGGTAGCTGGGCGATTATAACTGAGCCACGAGGGCTGTTGGGACGGTCGTTTTGACAGTAGTCCGTACATGTAGATAATGGCAGAGCTTCTTGGCGATTTATTTCCATATATGATTGCAAAAGTAATGTAAGCCTACATAAAATATTAATTTGCTTTGGCGGGGGTGATGTTGCCGGTAATCATTTCTGAAAACCTTTTTATATTTGACGATACAGTTTGCTCAACCTGTGCTACTATTTAAAACTTTAGTACGGTATAATACGCAATTGGATTATTAAATATCATGCTATTTTTGGTGAGGATTTTATTTGTCTGGTATCATTTCTGCAATATTTTATGTTCGGAGATAATACATGCTTTTATGTACTATTAGGCCTATTTTACACTCAAGTGCCGAAATAGATTATTTTTCCTGTTGCAAACTTGAAATTTAGTATAGCCTATTCATTCCTGCAGCTCGTACTGGTTACGCAAATGGAATTCGTTTGAAGTGTCTGGTATCGATACAAAATTCGCTGGCGGAAAGTTATAGAATTTCACGAATTTCAATTTCGAAAGTTCACAAATTTGCGGAAATTACTCACGCTTTTTGTGGATCAGTTCGTCTTCTTCAGTCATTAGGAATAAAGCCTTGCACAGTCATTTTTCAGTGGCACGTCCTTTGATTGGTTCCGCAAATAATTTCCAGTTTCGCAAACAGCGCTCTTTGTCAGGCCGAACTTATGATATTCTTTGTTTATTGGCATTATTGCGTGCCCCTGGCCACAACGAAACAGACACTTGTATTTTCCACCAATTTTAGCCAGCATTACTCTATAGGGGATATCACAATAATTGGTCAAATTTATGGCTAACTGTTCCGTGTGTCGACATTGTGTCAGCTGGAATCCACGTGCGCTGGCCTCAGTTCACGATGATTTGTCCATCCATCGATATTCAACTGCTATCAGCGACTACGGATGATTCTTTCTAATCTTTCCAATTCAAGTAGGCCTAGTAAATGCCAAGTATACATTAAAATTATCAGGATGAGACTACAAGTTCAGAATAACACAGGACATGAGTCAAGATCAGCCTGTTGAGCCACAGAAAAACAGTACAGTTATAGTGGGAGGGAAAATGTTTTATTTCACACTGACTACAATAAACTTTCATAAAATTATTTCAGAAAAAATAAACAAGAATAAACAAGTTTGAAAACCTACAAAATGGCGTTTGTGGAACTAGTCAAATGACAAGCAGTCACTCCCAATGGGTGTTGATGAAGAAGTATCACGAGTACGACATTGGGATTTATAAGGTCAATTATACAATAATTTCCGATCATAATGACACTAATAACGTAATGAATCCCAGGAATACACGTGTTTAACGGCCACACACTGCACAGTGCGCCTTATCACAAGCGTAGATTTTGGTAGCCTTTTGTAAACTGAATTCACGGAATTAAAGGCGTATACACTTGGCACTGATTCAATACAGCTCAGTTCGTGTCATCTCTGTTTATCACTCATTGTCACCCTAATATGTCCTTTAAGCTCATTGTAGCCTATTAAAAATTTAATGACCTGGTCAGCGCGTGGCAGCAATTTTCTATAAAATGCCCTACCATAAACTGACATCACATTCACAACTATGGAACTGTCACGATACGACGCATTTCCCCAAAGTTTAGGACAAAGATTGACTCCTTGGCGAGAGACAACCTCACACCTCTGCAGGTCCGAAAACGCATAATTTCGGAGAATAACGTGAGCATAAGCTCACAGGCTATGAAGTTGTATATTGCCAATTTGTTTATTTATATTGCGGCTGGCTTTTCAAAACCAATACATCAATTGCAGCAAACTTCGCTGAAGATCTACCCACAAACTCTCAGAATCGCAGTTTCTGCAATAAAAAGACATATTTAAAATACCAAAAAAATTTCTTTCAAGAACACAATTTCTTATATTTCGCTGTCGAATTTTTCATAATTGGCTATTTTATTTTTTTTTGTTCATGCTAGGCTTTTTAAACAGAGGATCAGCCACGCGCTTTCCAGAGGTCGCATAAGCTCTCACTTGCACTTTCGCTGCAAGAGAAAATAAAAAAATGTTAAAATACATAATGGCAAATACACGTAATTCTAACGGTCAAAATGCCCTCTATTCTATAACTTACGCGCGGTACTACATTCAGTTCCGCGGAGCCACATGTGGTTATTACTGGCCGTAAATTGTCCTGTGATACGGCTCATTGGTTAGATCGTGGTTAGAAATGGGTAAGAAGGGCAAAATGTTCGCGATAACGGGGCGTGAACTAACGCCGTCTCTTTGGTTTTAACGGCGGCTGTACTGTATGTGATGAACAAAAAATTTCCGAGCCAAAAAAGAATACCCCTCAATATATTCTGCAAGTCCGATTTTGAAGGTATGCTGTAATTTATAATGCAGTGTATGCAAAGATTAACAGCCCACTGTGACCCATGTGATCTTAATAGCATAAATTCTCTACGATGCTAAATACCATTAATATCGTTTCACTGTGAATATTTGTTATCCTTGCTTTTTTGGTGCTTTTGCCATACTATTCACAGGAGGTGACAGTGATAGCTTGGTACACTATGGAATTATAAAATGCTGGCTAATTATGCTGCATACTATTGTGGAAGGTATTGTGCTGTCAAAGTACTTGGCCCCTTTCTAATTTCTTTTATTTTTGCTTTTTTGATTTAAATGTTTCAGAACATGTAACTAATTGTAATGTAAAAGGAAATGTTTATAAAATAAATGCAGCTTTTATACAGTCATCTCATTCAGTGGAGCTGAAGTGTTTTTGTCCCGCGCTGCGGGCAATGTGGTATTGAGGTGCATCCGTACGCACGTCCTGCCCCATTTTTAACGCGATATCTCAAGAACTGGTTGATGAAATTTCTTCACATTTGGAAACGCGGTGTGTAAGGGGAATGCCCAGACTCCAGTCAATTACAAACCTTGAACCATCGACAGGGTTTTGGGCACCCAAGGCTCATCGATGCACGAGGGGTCCCGTCTAGTCCAAACAGATAAGAAGGGTGACTGTGGCACAAGTCGCTGAGAATTTCATTTATATTGAGATAAGGAATTTGTCACAACACACAGTGCATCATCCCCTGCTGTGTATTGCACTTTCTAGCTTGCAGACAAGTCAGAATGCCCACTCAAACCCTGGTCTACCTCTAGTAGTGCCCCCAGTGGGCACTTGAGGTTCAGAATTGGACCTTGGAGCAGTTGAAGAAGGTCACCTAGTCCAGTTAGTCCCATTTTGTTTCGCATCATGTGCTTTGGCTAGATACGTGTACACTATTTACCTGGGAAGACATGGCATCAGAATGCTCTGTGGAAAGAAGACAAGCTGGTGGATGGAATGTGATACTCCAGGACATAATCTGTAGGGAAACCCTGAGTTTGGAAATCGAAGTGATGCCAGTTTGATGGAGCTGTTTTGACAGCCCAAGAGAGACTTTCTCTATCTTAGGCAGGTAGTTAAATCTTGTGGCTGATCATTGTACAGTCTATATCATTAATTCAACCGACCTCCCTCCCCCTCCCTGCTCTTTGCCTCCGTAGGATCAAGACGGTGCTGAATGCTCAGGCCGAAGCAGAGAAGATCCGGCGGGTCGGTGAGGCTGAAGCCACCTCCATTGAGGTGGTGGGGAAGGCTGAGGCCGAGAAGATGAAGTTGAAGGCAGAGGCCTATCAGCAGTATGGAGAAGCAGCCAAGACTGCACTGGTTCTTGAGGCCCTTCCAAAGGTGCGTCCGCACCAAATCCTGATTTCTGATAAATATATACCATCGCAGAGTATTCTATCTTCAAAGAACTATATCTCTAATATCAGAAAAACAAAACATAATTAAAAACATTTATTTTTTTTTTTTTAATAAATGTGAAGCTGTCAAACATTGAGAATGCATGGGTTCTGTAGCAAACTTTACAGTAATGCCATTGTGAAAGGTTGGAAGCGCGTTCGCCAATCACAAGCATTTCCCATGTCGCGCGTTTTTTCCTTGTGACGTTTGAGTGACCCAGTCCAGAGGAGTTTACAATGGTGGACTGTATGAGTTTCCTCTTCTATCGCCTCACTGTCACTTTGAGTAGCATCCAGCTGCAGCCCCGGCGCAGAAGCCCCTGACGTGGCACAAGCCCCTGGCTTTACAGAAGGGAAATAATGGCTATTCGTTGTTTTAATGCTGCATTCGGTAACGCGTCCCACGACCCATGTTTTCGAGACACGACTGATGAATTTCGTTCTTTTGACCTTGCAACCTCTCTGTCCGAATGACCCTCGTACCTTCGACTTTAATTCACGACACGACACGTGTTTACAAGTGTTACCGAATGCAGCATTAATCACTTAGCTAGCTAGGCTAGCAAACTAGCCTGCTATTTCACTAACCTAGCTAGTGACATTCACATTAGCGAACCACCTAGCTAGCCAGCTTGTGAGCTAATTGCATTTTTTGCACATAGCTAAATGGATAGAAACAGTAAATGGTTTGTTTACCGTCACTTACTGTTATTCAGCAAGCTAGCTAGCATGACTATTCAGTAAATATCACCAGCTAGGCTAGTGAAATAGCTAGCTAAGTGAATAAAAACAGTGAAAAGCCATTATTTCACTTCTGTCAAGCCAAGGGCTTGTGTCACGTCAGGGTCTTCTCCTCGGGGGCTGCAGCTGGATAGTGTTGGTCACTATCCTCAAAACTTTGTTTGTTTAGGTTCAAACTGGTATCCCTGCAAACCTCCATGACGTGTAATTTCCTCGTCTGAACTTGTAACACTGTCTTCATCTTTGTTCGAAAAGCTGGATGAATTAGAATGCAGTGCGCATGTCCAGCATCGTTTTCTGTTTTCAGACATTGGAGAGCGGCTGGGTCAATCTGCATCACATTTCAGATTGAGCCCAGTCAAAATGGTGCAGATCATGAGGGATGGAGCGTCGACATAAAATTGGCGTTTACTCTCTCCGAGAATTTTGTTTTTTTTTTATGCGATGAATGTACACAGATTGGATAATTCTTTCGACAGAGATACACAGCATGGCAGAGTTTACTATCGCTTTAACTGATGAAGAGTAGTTCAGCATCTCTGGAAGCCTCTTTCCATTTTGTGTTCTGCAATGACTGTTGCATACTTGTACTGTGACATGCTTTGGTTTTCATTTTACTCTGGTCTTGCCGTTGCATTAATGAATTATGTGGTGCAAAGATGACTGAATGATTGATTAGAGCAGCCAAAAAGCTAGACTAATAAGTAGAGACCTGTTCCCCTTCATTCAGAAAGTTATCAGTTTGATTTAGTCTAGATTTGAGCATGGTAATGTGAGACTGAGCAGCTTCATCATGGAGGGTATTTCAACATTCAAACTCAGTTCAGCAACTCTAAGTCCATTTTGTGTATGCAGGAAAACCAGCACTTCTCATAATCTTCTCTGAAGCAGTGTTAAACAATTTCTTTTTGCTAACAGATTGCAGGCAAGGTGGCTGCACCTTTGGCCCGTACCAATGAGATCGTCATCCTCAGTGGAGACGGTGGCCGTGTGACTGGGGAGGTGAATCGCCTGCTGGCAGAGCTGCCCGTGTCTGTTAATGCCCTCACAGGGGTGGACCTAACAAAGGTGAGGCTCACCTTGAAGTCATATTTGAGATGTCATGAACTGGGCTCTCTCTTGCAGCTCATTACTTCATACACACCTGCTTATGTAGGATGACGCTGAGAGGACACAATGTGGACACGACACTGATATCATGTGCATGTACATGGTGTGCATGTATTTATTTTTTTTGTTTTTTTTTACATTTCGGGGGCCACAAAAATTGATTAATTTTGGAGGCTCATAAATGTTATATGGGTTCGTTGAGGTACAGTGCAAGAGATGGAAGGCTTTTTTGCTCCTGTTCCAGAGAGAGAAGTGGTTTGCGATTGCGAGGCAGCCCAACAAGAACTGTTATTTCGGTGTCAGGTTACATGACCCCTTTGTGCAGATGTAGACATGGAGCCGTTCTGTTAATGCTGGCAGTTACACTATTTTATCACTAGATTGCAAACCTGGATCAGTTATTGAATATTCACTAGCAAGCTGAGCTCAAACTGGTTTAGAATATGGACGAGTTAAGTTCCATCCCTGTTTCCCATGAATTGTATGAATTTAACTCCTCAGCCAAGCCTGATGTGCAAATGGGCTCATATGTTTGCCCATAGTATCTATCCAGTAGTTCAAAAAAAAAAAAACCTCTTATGGCAGAAAAAATTGTTGACCTTTGTTGCAACTAGTTCATTAATAATAGGCCAAAGGTATCTCAACTCAGTAGTGAAAAAACATCAGTTTCCGGACGCAAAAATTTGACATTGACATTGTATTGATACTACATCATACTACAATCCATTGTAGTCATCAGATTTCAAAAACACGTGATGCCTCACCATTGACTCACCACTCCTAATGGAAACTCGACCTGGCTTAATCAACGCAGCTGAATCTGTGATGCAAACTAACGACTTAACATCTTTCTCAGCCAACCACAAACTGCATATATATATATATATATATATATATATCTATATATATATATATATATATATATATATATATATATATATATATATATATATAGAATGCTAGTGTTCTATGCACAGTAAAGCCGCTTGCACACTGAACACGAAACAAATTTTTCACGTGACTGATTACAGACAAAGTCAATGCAAAGACACGATAGTTGGACAGGGTTTTAACCCCTTTGTGCAGAAGCCAAATTTGGCTATTTATGGGTTACCCACTTTAATGCTGTATAATTCAACATTTAAGCTTCAGAAAGAGAAAAAATGTGGCTCAATTCAGAAAAGACACTTACAGCATTTAGAATTACATTGTATTTCAGTTTATTTGAATGATTTTGGTAGAGAAAATGAGCAGCAAACATAAAAAATCTTCACGAGAATGCACCATTGAAATAGCAAAAAAAATAATTCTGAGGATTGAAAAACTGCTGGGGCTTAAAACTTTACATTTCTGGTATCATAAACTCCTTGAGCACAAGTAGAATTCATCTTCAACATTACATTCTAGATTACCTACATGCTATTAGCCAAATTATACAGCTACCCAAGCATCTCCCATAAGGCTCAAAATGATGTGCTGTCAAATCATTCAAAAATCTTGTATTTAACACAAATAAAGTTTTAAGGCATGAAATTTAATATGAACAAATTATTTTCTGGTTGAGTTTCTTATGAATTTATCAATATCAGTGCAGTTGAATATCAGTGGTCACCAGTAACCCCTCCAAACACAAAACATGCCTTTTCTCCGTAGTAAAGTTTGGAGTTTTGGCCATTTTTTCTTCAAAGCCAGCACAAACACGCATTAAATAAACTGCTTATTAAACGGTCAGAACATTCACCCTGTAATGGAAGCTGCCAGTCCCCTCTTCTAAGCTCACAAACCCATTTCAACACTTATAAGGAACAAGTACACCTGTAAAACCCCAACTGGACAATTCCAAATGACGGATATTGCCTGGGTTGAAGGCCTCACGTGTTCTCTTCGTCTAACTTTAATTAGAGCATTCTTCTGGCTGGGGTGAGTCACAATAAAATGAATAATCTTCACCGTCCGAGGACGGGGCATGAAAGCGCAATGGTTACGATTAATCTGACTCCATAGAACAAGTAGAATACAAAATTTAGCTATAACCTCATTAAAGATCTGACTCCAAATTAGAATTAGAATAGATAATTTAGGGAACACCTGCATGGATTTCGAGACAAATCTGCCATCAGATGCGGCAGCGCAAACCATCATTGCTCAGTAAATGCGCCCAGGGTTAATTAAACGCAACTGTCCTGGAATCAATATGACAATACTTCCATTGGTTAGACGAGACTATCTTGCTAGCGGCATCTATGCATATAAACAGCACGGAGCTCGAAACGTAACAAGAACCCGGATTTGCATAAAACTTATTACACAAATCCTAAAGGGGTAGGACATAATCCCAATCTAACTTGGAAGTATCGTTACCTACACGTCTTGGGAGGAATTTCCCCTTAAGTCCCGGTCGCAACAAGGCTAGATTATACGAGTGTTACAAATCAAGAAAAATCACGCAAGCTGAAAAAGGAATAACAATAATTTAATTCACCAGGTAGGCACAACTTGAATCAAAAAAATCAACGCTAAGCCAATTACCTGTTACATATAATTTAGAAGAATTTAGAATATTTTCATACCTGGAATAGATGAATGACCACGCGGAGCTAAAGTCGCCCCACGTGGTCGGGGAGAACTCAAATGCCCCCACGCTCCGCAGAGCAAGGAGCCATGTGACTTTTTCCCCACTTACCTACGCGTCAGACGTTGACAGAGAAGGGACCGGAAGAGAAGAGAGACAGAAAAAGAAGCGAGCGCCCCCTTAGGATCTCGTACCTTTAAAGGCTCCAAACCACGCCTCCGAACAAGGTAGAGGAAGGGGTGGCCGAATCAGAGTTTTACTGGCCTAGGTGATGACTAATTTGCATAGAGAGGAGACTAGGTAGTCGCCCGAATTAATCTAACAAACAAAAACCATAATTCCAAGAGAAATGAAACATGTTCCATTGAACTCCTTGGATTTTCCAGAGAATAAAAAGACCAAACATGATAGGAATATGTGCTAAAATGATGCACTTGTCATGGAAAAGCCTTAAACTGGAGTATTCTGGCCCAATTGTGTTATCAATATATAAGAGGTTCCTTTTAGGATATTGAACATAAACAAAATATGAATTTGATAGAGGTTTAGGTTGTTTTAAGCCAATTGAAATAGCTGCGCTTTAACTTCAATGAAACCAGTGAGTTTGAGTTCCAGAGATGCTGGGCCTGCTAGACTTGATGGCTCCCACCCCCCGCCGTGGGGAACAAAGGATGCCACTCTCACCGGCAGGCTGTAGGATTATAAAAGTTAACTGCTCGCTCTGGATTATGTCAGATCACCCAAACATTCAGATTTTACCCGCGTAATGGGCATGTGTTCCAACAAAATGATTTTTGAGATATATTTTGAGTAAAATCAAGCCAAACCAAACTTTCAGGTTCTACACACCTCACTAACTCAGTAATATCTGAATTCTGAAATATACCTTATTTTAACAGAACAGACACTCCACTTTCAGGGAATATCAAATCCATTGCCTCTCCCGATTCAAAAGAAACGTGCAATGAACGTACCAGGGGGTCCACCCAAATGCACGGGCAGTTCGCGTTTTAAACAGGAAAAAAAACTCAACATTCGACTTTGTTGAGTACGTATACATTCCAAAACAAAAAAAAAAAAAAAAGTAGCAGCCTGACCTTTTTCATGAATCCCTCCTCCAGAGACAGATGTATCCAGTAGCAGGAACCCTCCAGTCCCGTTTCATTCTAAATAATTCCAATTGACCATATCCTTATCTCATTTCAATCCTGTAAATGTAACTGAACACTTCAAGGCCAGTTTTGCGAACCGATTTTCTATAAATCGCGTCTAATTTAGCCGCGTAATTTGCATAACGTAGACAGGATACAACCAAGCCTGCAGATACGCATAGGTTTGTACGCTCTGTGTTTGTCCAATCAATGTGTTTCACTTACTCTAAAATGTTTAAACACTCCGGAATTGGATAAGAAACGAGCCAATCAATACATCGTTACCAGGGAAACTTCACGAGGGAATGAAGTATAACTCTACAATTACGCAGAAGAGCTTGAGTGTATGATTTAGTGATTGGCTATCAACGCCAGTACTCGGGTGGATATAAGGAAGCGCTGGATTTGTCAATGATGGAATCTACGCGTAAATCCACGGTAGGGAACAACAAATTTTTTTGTATGTGACAACTATAATTGACAGTGCAATGTGAGAGAATCAATACCATGTCGATTTTTTTGCCTCAGAAAACTGATTTTTCTGAACCACTAATTGAAATGCTGTTGGCTCACTGTGGCTAAACTGGTTGCAACAGAGGATAACGATTTTTTTGTGTCAAGATATCGTTTTTTTAAACTGCTGGATCGATACTATGGGCAAGGATACTGACCAGTTTGCACATCAGGCTTAGCTGAGGAGTTTAATTCATGCAGCTCTTGAAATACAGGGCGTGGAGTGAACTTCCCCATATTCAGAACCGTGTTCGAGGTCTGCTTGCTTGTGAACATTCAATAACTGATCCGGGGGTGCCATCTAGTGATCGCGTACAGTAACAGCGTGCTTAAATTTGCAGGTCTATAGACGCAGGCGTCTACATGTGCAGCAAGGGGTTAATATAGCTCCGTGTCCTAGTCATAAAAGTTCTAATTTTTCTGAGTATTCCAGGAATTATTAGACGTGCAAACTTGGCCATGTTTGTGTTCGACCTTCACAAAATGCAAATTGATAGCTATTGACTTTTCTTGGTCTTTTTAGCCTATTTGTGTGTTCGTGTATTCCGTTGAAGACAGACAACAGTCTTTATTCGGTCTTTCTTTGGAAAATTAGTCAGATGGACCAAACTTGGTCCTGTTAAATTCGCCTGCGCCTGGTCTACGAATTTAGAGCCCTCTGTATTATTAAATATTCTGTATTACTGAGCTTGTTTATTGTAACTCACAATGGTAGTTCATTTTTTGATATTATTCTGAGCCTTCTTGAGTATCAGAATCACCATAGATGATTGAGAGTCCGGATAATGTAATAAATTTTTATTGGGGGAGGGGGACAGTCAAAATATACTTTGGGACGGCGTTGAAAAGGCTCGTTTCCAGCCATGACATAAACAAGAGAGATGCATGCTACCAAATGTGGAACATTGTAGGTTAATCAAGGATATATGAAGCCGCATTGCGTTCTAATTTGACGGCTGCCTATTTTTGGTGACATGGAGCTGTGTCTTGTGAGCTGCTTTGCTTGTGGTTTTACATCCCAGCAAGGTGTAGGCCCCTTACCACTTTGCCTAGGCTACCACATTGCTAAGGCTAGCAGAATATATATATATTATATATATACAGCGCCCTCAATATTAATTGGCACCCCTGGTTAAGATGTGTTAAAAGCCTTGAAATAAATTTAATTTTTATTGCAGAAGCAAACTCTCACACTGAAAACTGTAGAAAAATGTAACCTTCAACTCAAGTGAGTTTTAATTGGAAAAAAACCCCCCCCTGACTAAGAAATAATTATTTTTCATAAAATCACCTGTTCCACAATTACTGGCACCCTTAACAATTCCTAGGAAATAAATGTAATTTTAGTATTTCTGTCATTTCTACAGTAGTTTACAAAGTTGATCAAAGTATCTAGGAACATTTAATTAGTAATTGATCACTTTCTGTTTCCCTGGGGTATAAATATGACGTGACACCGACTCGAGGCCATTTCTCTTATCCACTCTTCAACATGGGAAAGACAAAGGAACGCCATTCAAGTAAGGCAGATGTGTGTCGACCTTCACAAGTCAGGCAATGGCTACATGAAAATAGCCACTCGCCTGCACCTGCCCATATCTACGGTCAGAGGAATTATTAAGAAGTTTAAAACAACTGGAACAGTGGTAAACAAGCCTGGATGAGGACGCAAGGTTATTTTGCCACCACGCACAGTAAGGAGGATGGTAAGAGAAATAAAAAGTTCTCCAAAGCTCACTGTTTAAGAATTGCAACAAATGGTAGCATCTTGGGTTCACAAAGTCTCCAAAACAACCATCAGGTGCTATCTACATGCCAACAAGCTGTTTGGGAGGCATGCACGGAAAAAACCTTTTCTCACTCACAATCATAAATGCAAACGTCTGGAGTTCGCTAAGCGGCACTGGGACTTCAACTGGGACCATGTGCTTTGGTCAGATGAGACCAAGATGGAGCTTTTTGGCAACAAACACTCTAAGTGGGTCTTGCGGAACACAAAAGATGAGTATGCAGAAAAGCACCTCATGCCCACTGTGAAGTATGAGGGAGGATCGGTGATGCTGTGGGCCTGTCTCTTCCAGAGGCCCTGGGAACCTTTTTAGAGTGCATGGCGTCATGAACGCTTTGAAATACCAAGAAATTTTAAATCAAAATCTGGTGGCGTCTGCCCGAAAGCTAAAAATGGGTCGTCACATGGGTCTTTCTGCAATGATAATGATAATGAAGATAATGACATGTGGCCAAATCTACACAGAAGTGGTTCACCAGACACAGAATCAAGCTCCTCCCATGGCCATCTCAGTCCCCAGACCTCAACCTGTGGAGTGAGCTGAAGAGGAGAGAGCAGAGGAGAGGACCCAGGTCGCTGGATGATTTAGAGAGATTGTGCAAAGAGGAATGGTCAAAGATCCCTCTTTCTGTATTCTTTCATCTTGTGAAACACTATAGGATAAGATTAGGTGCTGTTTTCTAAGCAAAAGGGGGTTGTACAAAGTATTAACATCAGGGGTGCTAATAATTGTGGCACACATGATTTGATGTAAAAGAATTATTTCTTAATGTGGGATTTTTTTCCTGCTGAATAAATGCACTTGAATTAAAGGTTGGATTTTCCTCTTTTTTTCATTGTGGTCCTACATTATTTAGAAAAAAACTGAATTTATTAGAAGCTAAAGAACACATCTTAACCAGGGGTGCCAATAATTATGGAGGGCGCTGTGTATGTGTGTGTGTGTATGTATATATATATATATATATATATATATATATATATATATATACACATACACAGCGCCCTCCATAATTTTTTGCACACACACACACACACATATATATATATTAGGGGTGGGTCGATTCTGAATCGCGATTTTTTTAAGGCGTAGTACCACCGCCTGTTGCCGTGGGGCGAATATACGAGCTTTCCCTCTTCCTTTATTAAACCAGACGCAGCCTTGAACGAAGGTGCCAAACATCAAAGGGCGTGAGAAGTGCTTCCGGAAAAAAAAAAAACTTACTGCATGGAGCAAGTAAAGGACTACAGAACTGTCTCCTTTTCACTAATTAGGCTACTTTAATCATGTCCCTGTTTACTTTGCTCAATTAGCAATCAAACATGGGATTCACTTATTTACTTTGCTGGATGACTAGAGCTCTTTATTAAGGCAGCATGTTTGATTGCCACATTATGAAATTTAAATGGACATAGAACAGCACAGCATGAACACGATTGCCATTGCCATACCATTTTGTGGTATGATTTTCATAATTTATTTCTCCCATTCACGTTTCATCCGCATTGCAGAATGTTTTCCACTTTGTGTATTTTTTGATGCTTGAAATCCAGGGCGATCTGAAAATAAATTTCTTCATTTTTATTATATCATTATAGATCTTCTAAAAAGACGAGGATTTTTTTAAAGTGTCATGAGACCACTTGCAGTCATGGGGTGTGTAGGCAGTCACACGTAATTTCTTGAAACACACACCTGAAGCGGCTTAAACGATTTAAAATGCCGTTGGGAAGAAGCCTGAGTTTAGATTTCGCTAATTGCAGGCGCTCCCCCCTTCCCTAAATCTGCTCCCGTGTACTTGGCTTAAATAACAATCAAGCAATTTCAGTAGCCTATAAAGATTAAGATGTGATGGTGAAAAGCAGAAAAACCTAACTGGGCTTGTTAGATTGAAAGAATGCCAATAATTTGAATAATTAGAAAAAAAAATCTTCCTCTGAATTTCATCTCTCATTGTAGCATTTTAGGACATTATTCAAGATGAATTTAAAACAGATTTGTAAAGATCGCCCTGGATTCTAAAAAATACACAGGCTGGAAAAAATTCTGAAAAGCAGATGAAACGAACGTGAGATCGCTATGAATTATCACACTCGCACGAAATGGTGTGGCCATGGCAATTGTGTTTATGCAAATCTGTGCCATTTAAATTTCTAAATGCAGCAATCAAACATGTCTTAATAAACAGCTCTACTCATTCAACTTACAGAGTAAACGAATCCACATTCGATCGCTAATCAAGCAAAGTAAACGGGAACAGGTTTACTTTTCTTCGAGTTGCCTAATTGGTTAATAGGAGATGATTCTGTTTTCATTTGTTTGGCTCCTTTCAGCACGTAGCCGAAAAATAATGATGTCAGTCAAGTTTTTTCCGAAAGCATTTCTCACGCCCTATGATGTTTGGCACTTTCGTTCAAGGCTGCGTCTGGTTTAATTATGGAAGAGGGAAAGCTCGGATGTTCGCCCCACGGCAACAGGTGGTGGTACTACGCCTTAAAAAAAATCGCGATTCAGAATCGACCCACCCCTAATATATATATATATATATATGTATGTATGTATGTATGTATGTATGTATGTATGTATGTATGTATGTATGTATGTATGTGTGTGTGTGTGTGTGTGTGTGTGTGTGTGTGTGTGTGTGTGTGTGTGTGTGTGTGTGCAAAAAATCTGCGGCTAACCAAGTTGCTCCGAGGCTGAGACGAGAGGCCGGTACCTGGGCGAGGGCAGCCTCTTCTAGACTGTTATCAACCGCGCAACCCACTTCCTCCACTGACGCCACTCTGCTTTCCTCACATGCACACACACTCACAAGCACTCGCACATACAAACGTGTGCACACACGCTCACACCTACACAAGTCTACAATCACACTGTATTGTTTTGATTAATATATCCTGTAATTGCCATTATATGAGTTGTTGTTTGTGGCTGATTATCTGGATAAAGTTGTATTGTCTTAATTCAGTATACCTTTCATGGCCTACTGAGAAACTTTGAAATGTTTTTTTCTTTTTTCCTCATACAGATTCCATTATTGCAGAAGATGACTAATCCTCAAGCATAAAATCTATCAACCCCTTTTACTCAGCTGTCTGGTTTATGCACTCACATCAACTGCCTTCAACCAAAAACAGAAAAAAAAAACTTGAAAATGGATTTTTTTGTACAGACAAGTGGATTTTTTAGACCTCTGATGCCTTATTTGGGTAGCACCTGAAAATGTGTGTTAAAACCACAACCTTAATCTTACAGTTTAGTCTCTAATACAGATGCCCACTACATCAGGAAAAAGATTTTGCTGTAGTCACAGAAAGGCATAAGCAAAAGTGGGAGAACCTACTTTAATTTTCAGTCTGTCATTAGTTTGTGAAAAATGAACTTGTAGCTCATAGTTCGGTTGCGTATACATAATATAATTTGTGGTGGCAGAGAACAGTGTCCCCTGTATTTGCTTAAGTAATTGTGTGGAGTTCCTGTGTAATCTTTGTTAGAAGCATCAGTTATATGTACACTTTTTTCAAGCCTGTATAGATTATGTGTTGATAATTTCAAATCAATTTTTGTTTTCTAATTTGGGTTTTTTTTTTGCTAGTCCTCACAGTGATGTTTTTTTTATCTCTGCTGGATGGTCAGAATAGTAATTGGTGGTCTCCCATTGTCTACTCATGAGGAGCACCCTAAATCCAGAGGTGTGTCAATACTCATCTAATTATAAGAAAAATCTCATTTCTGCCTTTCCGTGCCCATGTTGTGTTGAAGATGTTCAGTCTCCATATGCATGCCTAAGGTGAGAAATGCGCTGTTTTCTAGTTTAACCTCTAGAGAGAGCCAAATAGCAGTTTACTTTTGCCTGCAACACACCGGCCAACCTCAGCTTCAAGGTCACATGCAGAGGCTCTCCTAACGATGTTGGCCTTAATATTAATTATTATTATACGAAGTAAGGATTCATTCTCTCCTGATTGGTCAATGCGAGCTCCAGTGGTCACTGTAAACAGTGATTCACTTTGTCAAAAGTGCGCGAGTGGTGAATATAACAGTCTGACAACCTCAACCTAAAAATAGATTAGGCTTCCCCGTAGGAGCTCCTTTATATACCAGAATTATGATTGTTTCATGTGTCACATGTATTCCATTGAGCAACAAATATCCACACGATGACATATCATCCACATGTCATTGAATTGTAATTAAACATTGTTACTGACCTTGAACAATCACCTCACTGCACGTGGCCCCAAATTGTTAAATTGAATAACACCAACACAAAAAACTAATAATATGAAAGTTGATCACTACTAGTTTCAGATACTCGCTATTGCTAAGCGGGCAGTACATACATAATTCAAACTGGGATTGCTCGTTCAGCTTGTGGTCTGAAAAGAAATACAGTGGATCGGTCTGATCACGGATGACTCTTCCTAGTCTCAATGCCCTTTAGTTATTTGTAGACAGACTGTCATCGCTGTTTTTGCTACTTGTGTCAATGAGATAGTAAAAACAACGTGAAAATGAACAATGTTCACTAACAAATCTTATGGAATCCATTGATGCTGCTATTGTTATTCATACACACAATAACATCAATGACGTTTTCCATTGCTGACATGCACTGGAAGTTCCAACTGAGTTTCAGTGCTACATTTCAGTTTTTAAAGGCCTGCATTTAAAAAATTGGGTCCTTTTCCTCAGAAGCTTTGATGGTATTAGTGTATACATATTAAATGCTTTCAGGAAAATCAGCTATCTGAAGCCTTTGCATCTGACCTTTCAACTTACATCCGTCAAAACTGACAAATATCTGTGTTAGTACTGGCATTTTCATTCCGCCACATACACACAGGCTTACCTCGTCTTGCCTGTCAAAACTGACAAATTTCTACATTTGTGTTGCCATTTTGCCACCGATATGGGGAAAGGACAACAATGTTGCCTACTGGTGGCTCAGGCTACCTCAGTCTGTAAAGACATAGTATCCTGACACTTGCCATGTCGCCTCCTGGTAGCCCCTCTCCTGATCTCACTAAAAGTGTTGCCGATTCTCAATTCCTCATTTCGGCATCCAGTGCCCCTGACTAACAGGCTGATCGATGCTTGTCTTGGAGGATGCTGCAAGTCACCGACTGCAGTTGCACAGTCCTCCCTGCACGCTCAATTGTATGTATTGCTGATTTTCTTGTCTGTCTAACGAGTTATGTGCCACCTTTTGACATAGAACTATACACCGTTCCACGATGTGCCTGTAAACAAAATGAAACTCTGTAAGGTAAATTAGGGTCACAGTCCTTGCCTTGTGGACCGGGGTCTGCTCAAAAGGCATGCTGTTCAAGCCAGGTGCTTTTTTTTAATTTGTTGAGTTCCGTCAGGGTCTGATATGCAGTTGTCAGTGCTATTCAGGCAGTTGATATTCATCCCGGTTTCCACACTTCCGATTTCTGACTTCACATTTTTTTTTACCATTAGATGTTGTGCCTGTTGGACAACCCCAGTAATGCAGGAAATTATGCATTATTAATTAGTTTTGGCAGCACTGCCTCTTGTTCTGATTGAGGCTTTGACTGCATGGCTCAATCCACATCTAAACATACTGCATGGGAGATGAGCTCCATAAGCCACCATGTCTCAGTCATTCTTCCAAAGTAGCAGTTCAATACATATTCAAAGAAATGGACATGCATGTGTATGCCTAATGTATTTCATGTATATATGCATTTATATGTAGTTCATTTAACTACACGTACTAATGGCTGACAAATTCAAGGGAAAAAACCTTGAATTAATGTGTGGTCAGATAACAAATGCTTTGGCTTCTGTTCATTTTCCTAGCATTGAGTGGATCCACTTATCTCCTTAGAAGGTGGAAGGGTCACTGCAAATCAGTATGGAGTTATTCTGCGTGATCCCCTTTATATCTCATGCTTACCATGATGAGAGTGGTTTCTTTCAGGATGAAGATGGCCCAAGCCTCACGGGGCACAGGGGCCTCTTAATGGTTTTATGACCCAAAGCATATGCCACTGCCTTCACAATCACCTGATGAGGGAATATCTTGAAAGAAAGGTACTCCATCTCTTCAACAAAGTTTTTGACAGAGTGTGGTGGCCCAAGACCTGAAGTAGACTGTTATTATTGATTTATCCATCAACTTGTCACCTGTCTGTTTTATGCACTTGCAAAAACACAGATTGTTTGTTTCTCCATACCATGCAAGCAGTGTTGTAAGTAGCCTTAATAGGACCCCAAGTCTATAGAATTGTCAGGTTCACTGCATACCAGACTGCAGATTTGACTTGCTTTTTGCAAGACCGAGACTTACATACCAGTAATGTCTGTGGATGTATTTTTTAAGCTAATGTTACATTACGATTTAACCTGTGGTAATTGTTAGATTTAGTGTGACGCCCTGATGGTGTGAATAAGAACCTTTTGTTTGATCACTGTTGTATTCCAGGTAGTTTCCTAGTTGTGCTTTTGGCTGTCAAAAACTGAACAGACACTGAATTGATCGTGTAATTCCTGTCTCATGTTCAAAACTGTTTGGAACCTTCTACTTAACTCAGTAACTAAATACTGAATCTTATCTTGCATAATGAGTAAGTTTCTTTTTGTTGCAGTCCATTTGTGTCTTCTTCATATAACTTGCCTGTGGTTTGTTTCCTTATTTCCGTAGTTCAGGGTAGCAGATGTTTTGTATAAGTGTTTGATTTTTAATGTGATATCTTAATAATATTGCTTTTGAACTGTGACCTTTTGATGAAGCTCTAAGAAAGATCTTTGAATTCTTTTTTTAAAAATATTTTGTCATTTATACTTCTTATTTTTGCAGACTGTATAGAACTCTGTAATGGATGATTGAATTCAGTATTTGCCAAACTAGAACAGAAAAACCTTGTAGTGGTACTTTCTACTTTATCTAGGAGTCCGAAAAATTAGTCAAACTCAAAAATGTAATGTCATGTTGTGTAGATAAAGCTTTGAGATCACATGAGACATTCGCAAATCACGAGTCATGGTCTTTTGTTTGTTTTATGATGATGATTACTCCATTTCTCTGGATGAATGGCCCATCCTGTGTGAAACATTCAAAATCTGGACACAAATCTGAAATTCCTTTTGGTTACATGGAAATGTGCATAATTACATTTTTTTAAATATGGGATTTACTACAAATTTGTGTTGTCTTTTTTATGCTGGGCAACAAGTGATTCATTAGTGAACTGAGTCAATCTAATGCAGATAATACAGCTGGTTTAATTTGTCTCATCCTAGTTCAGATACACTTCTGTCCTCAGCTGGGAAGGTAACATTTTTTAAAATAGGAATTTTGCTCAGTTTGTGGTTATTTTATGGCTTTTATTTTGTTCATTACACTTTCTGAACTGAACTATCTTCATAATCGATAATCCTGTAATCGACTACATAAGAGTTGTTATAATACTGTGCATAACCTATGAAATTAAAATATTTGTATATTGTGAGCTTTCCACAATATTTGCCTTTTTGTCACTTGATCATTTTTGAATGCCAAAGCCAATACAGTTTGGGATATTAGGTATGGTATATTTTTCTGTTGTGAATAGTAAGTGTTGTATTATATGCGCATTGTGTTAGAAAATCTTCCATATAGTTGTATTTTACTTGCAAAAAATCTACTTGTGAGGTACTTAGACTAGAGTTGTTGCTAAATTACTTCCTGAAGGTATATAGTGGCATGCAAAAGATCTGCATTGGAATGTCTGCATGTAACTCATCTGTGGTTGCTATGTTATCCATACCCTTGCAATAAATGTTCAATCACCATACTTGTCTTCCGGCTGATTTTTACCCCTCGGCCAAACTTTGATTTTCTGCTTCCCTGATGGCTCGAGCATACTCCAAGATGACAGTGTTGTTCAGGGAGCAGGAGACATTCTCACACATGTATTGGCCACCACAGAGTTCAGACCGTAACCCCATTGAGAATGTTTTGGATGTGCTGGAGAAGACTTAATGCAATGGTCCAACTCTTTCATCAATACAAGCTCTCAGAGAAAAATTAATGCAGCTTTGGACAGAAATAAATGTGCTTCAATGAGCTTATGAAATATCAATGTGATGGCGGATGCATGCTGTAATTGAAGCTTAAAGGGGACCCATTATGCTACATTTCCAAATTTATATTTTGATCTTGGACTTTCCTAGAGTACTCCTGATTGTTCAAAGTCCAAAAAAGGGTCCTTATTTAGCTCATACTGCCATCCTCAAAAAACCCCATTTGTAGTCCATTGTAGTCTCTGCCTGAAACACCTCGTTGGGCGGCTCTTCCGCTATGGCCCCAACTCCCCGTATGCCCATTTTCTTCTTACTGGCCAGCTCTGTGGAGGGCGGATCTAGGCGGGACGAGGCACCAGAATGCAGTTTTCCGGGTCTGCCTCCCCGGAGTGAAACTGAGATGCGCCTGCCATCTGAGAAGGAATCGACGGGCAAATTCTGCAATCAAACGCAGTACACGTGCATAGATCTAATGAAATTAACTTGATCTAATAAATGCAACGGAGAAAGTGGAGGATGCAGTGCGAAAGTCTGGCAGCTCATGCTCGAATTTGCTGTCCACCTACGGCTACTATGGTGAGTACAGCAGTGTTTCTACACCATAGCTAGGTTTGAGGGAAAGCTGGAATCCACCCCATACAGACACATTTGTAGAACGGGTCAACATACCCAAGTGTAGACCAGAGACCTTAGAAATCCGGTGGGTCTGAGATTAGAGGGAAACATGGACAGTAAGGAGCAGTAAAAAGTGGACCAACAACTTATGGACTGCTTCAGTGTGTATTATAAGGACCTGCTGGTTTGTGTGCATAACTGTGGTGTGTCGTTAGCACGGAGTAACGAACAGCTTCTGTGCTGGTGTATGACGAAGGGGCGAAAGCTCCAGGCTAAACGGCCATTTCGGAAATTGCCCGTGGTGATGGTTTACTTATTGCGTCGGAATGACCAGTGTTTGCTTGCGTAAAATGGGCGCGATAAGCTGCTTTCACACCGGACGCAAAACGAATTTTTCGCGCGACAGATTACAATGTTTTGAATGTTCTGTCGCGCGAAAAATTAGTTTTGTGTCCGGTGTGAAAGCTGCTTAACGCGGCCATAACGCGTGTATTCGTGTCTTTGCATTGACTTTCAATGTAGCTAATCTGATGCGCGAAAAATTCGTATCGCGTCTGGTGTGAGAGCGGCTTGACCTGCCCATAATGCATGTATTCACGTCTGTATTGACTTTGAATGTAATCTGTCTCGTAAAAATTTGTTTCACGTCCGATGTGAAAGCAGCTTTATGGATAGTACACGACAGCTAGAGAGAGCTCAGTTATGAACATAATACAGGTTTAACAAACCTGTAAGTTCCGTTAGCGTGGACAAGTTGCTTATGTGGAGCTAGCGAATCAATCTCTTCTACAGGAAAGAATTACATATTTAATCTCCACTTTTCTCGGCTTTTGATAAGCCACAACAATTTCTAAAGGGGGATGAAATTATGTCACAGTAATGCAGAGAAGTCGTTTGTTATACCAGACACGTTACAGCTTCTGTGTTTGGCGATTGCTTTCCCGGTCGCTTCAGAGAGCTTGCCCAGATATTTGTGAAGTATCCGGCTGATCCCGGTCATGGATAAGTGAAGCGATCACGAGCAGCCATAAACAAACCCAAACACATATCCCAAGCTCTGCAAAACTTACGTCTGGTCTAACTGCAGCCTTTTCAGCCCAACTTTGCAGACACATACAGCACCTCTCTGGTTAGCTTTAACTCCAGTGGCTACAATCGGGCAGCATTATGATGAAACTGCCACATTGGTATGCTTATGTTACTTCGGTAAGCATCAATCAGAATTACTGCATATAAAGTTAATCAGGAGCATTTTTAATTAGCACAGCATACAAACTAACATGCAGTATCTGGTAACCAAGCATTCATAACAACCAGAGACAAACCCTTGCAATACAGGTTTTAAAGACAGCAAGTTTGGTTACCGTGGACAGTTGTACCAAGCATCCAAATTACAAACAAATATAAAAAAAATTAGCTTCAAATGAGGTTTATGTTCACACACCTGTAGTATTTCACCTGAAATCACTTTTGCATATTTAGGACACAAACATTAGCCGCAGTGCTACAGTCACAATAAACTGGCTATCACGGCAGGTTGGCTTATGCAGTAAAAGCAACTTACAGCTTTTGTGTCTGTGAGTCACGGACTGTCGTGACCGATACAGGATTTATCTTCAGATATTTTACAAAGCCTGCATTTGAGGCCAGTTGTTAGTGCTAACTATTGTTAGCGGTCCTGCTAGCCACCCGTAACAAGTTGGCTTCACTTACATTATTTGCCGTTGTATCATTACTTACAGCTTACAAAGCTGTCTTTGGTGAAATGCTGAGCGCAAACAGCTAATGTTCTCTTTGGCCGTGGCTATTTGCCACCAGCAAACAAAAGAAAAAAGAAGCTACCCACTGATTTCTGGTGGCATCTGCTTTTGGAAGAGAAATAGGCGCTTTTCTTCATGTCCAAAAGTAAACAGACTAGCAGCTTTGGGAGAGATTCAGACCAAACTGCACCTCAAATGATCTGCGGTTCTTCTTTTGTATTTCGATAAGTGTAGACGCTATTAAGGCATAGTATGATCTGCTGTTGTTAGTGCCCGCTGGAATAGTTTCAGGTGTCGGCAGGTCCAGCGCCATGATTGGCTGAGGGCGATGCTGCCAGATTAGTTTACGGTGAAAAACTGAAACTGCATCATTTTAGCGAGGTGATAAATGACTTTTTTGCATTGTGTCGATGAACTTCGGAGATGGCAATAAAGAGTAACATGGAGGGTTAATGTTAATAGTTTCATCTCAGTCCTCTCAATTTCTCCCCAGATATCTCATGTTTATGTTTATTATACAATTTGCGAATGAATATGCTTGACAAATAAAGTCCCTGATACTAGGAATCAAAATGAGTAGTGTAAGTGTAAGTTGAGAATTGGCAGTTTTTACACACAGTTGTGTGCAAAATAGGAATGCAGTGCCTTGCGAAAGTGTTCGGCCCCCTTGAACCTTGCGCCACATTTCAGGCTTCAAACAAAGATATAAAATTTTAATTTTTTGTCAAGAAACAACAAGTGGGACACAATCGTGAAGTGGAAGGAAATTTATTGAATAATTTAAACTTTTTTAACAAATAAAATACTGAAAAGTGGGGCGTGCAATATTATTCGGCCCCTTTACTTTCAGTGCTGCAAACTCACTTCAGAAGTTCAGTGAGGATCTCTGAATGATCCAATGTTGTCCTAAATGACTGATGATGATAAACAGAATCCACCTGTGTGTAATCAAGTCTCTGTATAAATGCACCTGCTCTGTGATAGTCTCAGGGTTCTGTTTAAAGCGCAGAGAGCATCATGAAGACCAAGGAACACACCAGGCAGGTCCGAGATACTGTTGTGGAGAAGTTTAAAGCCAGATTTGGATACAAAAAGATTTCCCAAGCTTTAAACATCCCAAGGAGCACTGTGCAAGCAATCATATTGAAATGGAAGGAGTATCAGACCACTGCAAATCTACCAAGACCCGGCCGTCCCTCCAAACTTTCATCTCGAACAAGGAGAAAACTGATCAGAGATGCAGCCAAGAGGCCCATGATCACTCTGGATGAACTGCAGAGATCTATAGCTGAGGTGGGAGAGTCTGTCCATAGGACAACAATCAGTCGTACACTGCACAAATCTGGCCTTTATGGAAGAGTGGCAAGAAGAAAGCCATTTCTCAAAGATATCCATAAAAAGTCTCGTTTAAAGTTTGCCACAAGCCACCTGGGAGACACACCAAACATGTGGAAGAAGGTGCTCTGGTCAGATGAAACCAAAATCGAACTTTTTGGCCACAATGCAAAACGATATGTTTGGCGTAAAAGCAACACAGCTCATCACCCTGAACACACCATCCCCACTGTCAAACATGGTGGTGGCAGCATCATGGTTTGGGCCTGCTTTTCTTCAGCAGGGACAGGGAAGATGGTTAAAATTGACGGGAAGATGGATGGAGCCAAATACAGGACCATTCTGGAAGAAAACCTGTTGGAGTCTGCACAAGACCTGAGACTGGGACGGAGATTTATCTTCCAACAGGACAATGATCCAAAACATAAAGCCAAATCTACAATGGAATGGTTCACAAATAAACGTATCCAG
The DNA here is from genome assembly GCA_029721435.1 of Gymnothorax reevesii. Taxonomy (NCBI): domain Eukaryota; kingdom Metazoa; phylum Chordata; class Actinopteri; order Anguilliformes; family Muraenidae; genus Gymnothorax; species Gymnothorax reevesii. Next base: position 66,716,292 of record CM056578.1, on the reverse strand, counting down.
GTGTTAGAATGGCCAAGTCAAAGGCCAGACCTGAATCCAATCGAGAATCTGTGGAAAGAGCTGAAGACTGCTGTTCACAAACGCTCTCCATCCAACCTCGCTGAGCTCGAGCGGTTTTGCAAGGAAGAATGGGCAAGAATTTCAGTCTCTCAATGTGCAAAACTGATAGAAACATACCCCGAGCGACTTGCAGCTGAAATTGGAGCAAAAGGTGGCGCTACAAAGTATTAACGCAAGGGGGCCGAATAATATTGCACGCCCCATTTTCAGTTTTTTATTTGTTAAAAAAGTTTAAATTATTCAATAAATTTCGTTCCACTTCACGATTGTGTCCCACTTGTTGTTGTTTCTTGACAAAAAATGTACATTTTATATCTTTATGTTTGAAGCCTGAAATGTTGCGAAAGGTTGCAAGGTTCAAGGGGGCCGAATACTTTCGCAAGGCACTGTATCATATGCATTTCCATCCTGCACGCTGTTATGCACAGTAAATGGTCCAGTATACTTGAGAATTATAACCTAGCATGTCTCTGCCATATCACAAATTATGTATCACATGTACATGGGGCATGGGGGTAGTGTAAAAGGTGGCAGCGCGCAACCTCCATCTCTGAACTGCTGGTACAAACTGATACAGATTTGGAAATGTGAGACTTTATATACCCCCCATACGCTGGAAATACGCATGTAATACGCATTGGATAAGCTGGCTGTACGCTCAGAACACGTTAGGCATAAGTTGAGTACGTTAGACTGTCGTTAGAACTACCATCATAACGTTAGCCATTCGTTAGACACACGTCAGACACACGTTCATTATACGCTCCTCTAACGCTAGGTTTCCTGACCCACTCAATTTCAACGTATGAGAAGCGTACTCGACGTATGAGTAACGTACCTTCAGCGTACCTCTAGCGTGTTCAGCGTATGAGGAAGGTATGAGGAGCGTAAAATTCATACGTCGGCATACGCTGAAAATTTTTGTGCATGTTCAAAAAATTTTTTGGCCGTCAGCGTACATCAGCGTACACTAACGTACCCCGGCGTACTAGAAACGTATTCCAGCGTACACCTAGCCTGTTTCAGCGTATGCCAAAAAAGTCCATACGTTCCTCATACGCTGGCTCTATACGCTACAGTGTGACAGGGCCTTCATGAGAGGGGGTCGGGGTTGAGCACCACGCGCACCATGGCCACCACTATGGAGTTAAATTATTGCCTAAACCTAACTTTTAAATGGAAGTTTGTGACTGGCATCACATGAATATGGTGTATATAAGAGTTGAGTTAGATTTGTTTTAGTTCCTACGTTCCCTGAAGGCACTGTCGCTGGGGAAGGTTCCAAGCATTTTTGTTCAGCTGTCACTCATGATTCCACGCCCAGCTCAGATGTATCCACGCCCCCCACGCCGCATGAGGGTAAAAGTCTGAAACTCAAAAAACGGGAAAAAAAAGATCTGACAGTGAAAAAAGATTTGAAACAGAAAAAATAATATCTGAATCTGAAAAGATAAAACATGCAACTGAAAATAATAAGACCTCAAATGTCAAAATATACTCAGCAACAAAAGTTTCTGTGACACCAATATTGTTAATTATTTTTCATAACGCAATTATGCAATTGTCATACATGGTGATATCATACTGAAACAGTACACGTAAACACAACATTGAAATGGAAATCATGAAAATGCGAGAAAATGACTTTGCACGTGAAAATGTGTGTAAATCATGCTTGTGGATGGCAATCAAAGAGGAGAATTTTTGGAATGTTCACATTGTGCCTGATGAACGACGGAAGCATCACTTATCGAAAACACAGCCATTTCGGATCAGGACCTCTACCCTCTAAATGCCAAGACTGTCTGAAAATGATCGGTGGAGGGCCATTGGGATGATTGAATCTGGAACCTCGCAGAGGGAAGTTGCTCATCGCCTGAATGTCCACCGAAACACCATTTGGAACTTATGGCAGCGTCATCAGCAGACAAGACATGTCAGAGACCGTCCTCGCAGCGGCCGTCCACGAGTAACCACTCCCAGACAGGACAACTGGATTCGAACAACCCATCTCCGAAATCGATTCCAACCTGCAACCATAACTGCAAGAACGATACCTGGTTTGAGGCGACTGTCTGCACAGACAATCCGTCGCCGTCTCCGTCATTTTGGCATTGTCCCACGTCGGCCAGCAAGACGTCCAATACTCACAGTACAACACCGACGACTGCGTCTACAGTGGGCACAACAACATCGACGGTGGATCCAACGTCAGTGGGATCTTGTACTCTTCACTGATGAATCAAGATTCATGCTTAACCGATGTGATGGTCGTTTACGTGTATACCGTCAACGTGGAGAACGTTATGCCAACAACTGTGTTCAGGAATTTGATCGTTTTGGAGGTGGTAGTGTCATGATTTGGGGAGGGATCACGGCTAGAAACAGAACAGATTTGCTTGTTATTGATGGAAATCTGACAGGTCAAAGATATCGCGATAAAGTGCTACAGCCATTGGTGGTACCGTTTTTGATGCAACATGGTCCCGGAATAACGCTGCAACATGATAACGCCAGACCACACGTTGCAAGGATTGTACAGCAGTATCTGATGCAACAACATGTCAATGTCCTGCCATGGCCAGCCAGATCCCCAGACATGTCCCCAATCGAGCATCTTTGGGACGAGATGGATCGACGTTTGCGGCGGTTGGATAACCCGCCAGCTACACTCCAGGAATTGCGACAACGTCTACGTCAGATTTGGAATGACATCCCACAGCAATTTCTGGCACATCTGATTCGGTCCATGCGCCGGAGATGCGTTGCTTGCATCATGGCACGAGGAAGTCACACCCGGTATTGAAGTGTGAAGGTCACAATTGGTTAGACATCAGACAAGTGCTTCATGACGCATGAAAATGACATTTTTCGTTTTGAGTGACGTTGGCACTGAAAAGTCAGTGTTTCTCCTGTTAAATAAACATATTGATTGCATTGAGATCTTTGCGTGTCATTTATAACATACACATAAATGGTGTCACAGAAACTTTTGTTGCTGAGTATATATATGGAAGTGAAAAGTGAAAATAAATAATTTATTCAAAAGAATTTCCAAAGTGAATCAAAATTATATTTAATCTGAAAAAACATTTCATACACTTATTTTAATTTTGAATACATTGTTACATTTTTCAAAATTCAAGACCAACGCATGAATTTTCAGTTTCAAGTTTTATTTTTTCAAGTACAAAACTTTTGACCCTAATGTAACTACATACTATGCATGTCCACGTTTGTCGCTGGCGGCTGTTCTCCATTCTGTTCAACTTCACGGTAGAGCTCTAGGAAATTGAGTCATAGCCCCACCTGCTATTTAGCACGGCCAATAACTTAGTGAAGACATAAGTGAGAAAATCCCTCAGAGAAATACAATTGAGAAAATCGGCGCCATGTCACCGGTAGAAAACTGCCAAAAGTTATTTGTACTTGTAGGAAATGGTTCTCGTCGTATACTTGTAATCGGTACGTATTGTATTTGTAAAACTGAATACATTCATTTGTTAATTGTTTGTAAATCGTTTTTATATTTGCAAACAACACCTTGTTTGCACTTTAATCATTTTTATATTTGCAAATCACATTGTATTTGTTTGTAAATCGTTGTGCATTTGTAAAACATGCTCGGTTTGTATATTAGGTTTTGGCAGTAATTTAACTCCATACACGTACACCAGGTCATGTTTCCATGAGTATTAGACACGGACTGAGAAACTACTCTCTATCATCTGCCATCATGAAAGATACGTTTATGGCTTCGGCGCTCCTCATATAGCAACAGAATAAGCTGACGATGCGATCTGCTTTGACGTCACAGTAACTTCTCAGCGGTATCTCCCTCGGCCGCTCTCATTATCACATATCACGTGAGAGCGCAGATTAATTTATCGTCCCCGCAAAACACGGCAGCGGGTGAAATTGGATTTCCTACACGATGTGGAGAAAAAAAAAAAAAAAACTAGGCTACGTAAAACCACCTTTCTCTTTTTTCCTGAAAGTTGGCTTTCACATCCGTTCCTGGCTGAAGAAAACCTGTAGTACTTTAAGCAATTTGTGTGCGTATGACTTTTTGTCAAAATGTTTAGTTCCTGTCCCGCTGTTGCCTGTGAAAACCGTGCGCACCGTGGCGAAATATGCATTTCCCATCCTTTCCAAAAACTTTACTTTTACTGACATTTTTGGACACTCATTCTAGAGATAAGGGACAGATTTAAAAATATATTTTTTAAAAATGCACATTGTATTATATTGGACTTGCATATGTCTGTAGAGACAAGTCTTCAGTATTTAACCATGTCAGGTTCTAATTAAAAACACTTTTTAAATAAATAATCATCTTTCAGTTTAGAGCTTGATTTGTGTCAACTCCGTCAGGCACATTAAAAAGTGTACAATTTTAACTCTTCCAGTCAAAGAAGAATCCAAAGTCTAAAACTATGTTTGAATAGTTCTTAGTTACTCTGATATGTCATAAATTACTATATATATATATATTTGTGTTGGGGTTTCACACTATTCCGAAAACCAAAATTTCTAATTGTCTAAATTTCCATTATTTGGATTTAATTTTAGTATGATAAAAATAATTTTCTTAAATAAATTACACATCAAGAGATGTAGAACAGAAGGTTCTTTATTACATTAATTACAAAAACAGTACAAAGAATAAGCATATTTTTCAAAAAACAACAAAAACATACACCTGACTGTGCTGACAGAGTTGACAAAAAAGTTGCCAACTCCATTACCGCATTACTGCAAAAAAACAAATATTATAATAAATATAACGCATTTTCAACAATTCATTGACAACTGTTGTCTGTCTTAAAATTGAGCATAAAACAAAAAACTAATTTTCATCTCATTTACAACTAATATATGAAAAGAACATAGAACTAAATGGGCCTTCTGCTCTTCTTGCCCTCCTCCACTTTATTTAATGCTTGGGGGACTTCGAAGAAAAATGGACAATATTGTTAACTTTATTTTCGAGAAAAGGCATATTTTGTGTTTGGAGAGGTTACTGGTGACCAATGATGTTCAACTGCACTGATATTGATAAATTCATGCTAAACTCAACCAGAAAACCATTAGTTCATGCTGAATTTCATGCCCGAAAAGTTAATTTGTGTTAAATATATGATTAATGTATGATTTGACAGTGGATCTCAGGCTTTGGAGAGACACCTGGATAGCTGTCTAATTTGGCTCATAGCAAGCGGGTAATCTCGAATGTAATGTTCAAGATGAATTGCACTTGTGGTCAAGAAGTTTATGATCCCAGAAATGTATAGTTTTAGGCCCCAGCAGTTTTTCAATTGTCAGTATTATTTTTTTTGCTATTTCTCATGTGAATTCTCATGAAGATTTTTTATGTTTGCAGCCCCTTTACTCCAACAAAATCATAAAAATAAACTGAAATTTGATGGGAGTCTAAATGCTTCAAGTGTCTAGACTCAATTGAGCCAAAGTTTTCCTGTCTGTAAAGCTGCAATCTTAAATTATAAAGCCTTATATCAGGTAACACCTAAAAAGCCAGATTTGGCTTCTGCGCAAAGGGGTTAATATAGCAGTGAAATATCATTTAATTCTTTATTATGCTCAGAGATAATATTATTTTAGCACATTTACAGGTCAAAGGTGACTTTGTCAACTCCGTCAGTCTTAAAAACTGACGGAGTTGACGTGTGGCGGAGTTGACATAAAGCATTCTATTTTCCCTCCAAAACATATACTGTACACTGCAGCTAGCCAAATTTTCCTCAATAGCTAGCTGCCCAAATAACTTCATTAAAAAGCCTAAATTCAATTCAATTCTGTTAAAAAAAAAAACTATGGAAATGGAAGACGGTGTTGACATGTTCCAGCTGTGACCATAGTAATATCAACATTGTTTATCTAAAATATAAAAAAATTTAAAACTTACCAGAGCATCAGTGGTAGTGCTGAAATCAGCACTACCAGGAAGAGGAAAGGGGGTCCTCAGGAAATGGCTGACCATGCTATTGCCTGATTTTGTGAGGATTGTGAAAGTTTCTGTCAACTCCGTCAGATTTGAGGACATAACTTTGACGGGCAGATTTTTAGGGAAAATATTGAAGTTCACTTTATGCATTGTTTTATAAACTCAGAACCATTGTTTTTTATTTAAAATGTATATTATTAGACTTGTTATGTTATTTTTTAAGTTTTTGGGTGGGTCAATATTGTGACCTCATGCTGAGGACAGTTAAACATTGACCATAAAAATGACATTGATATACACAATTCCTTTAGATTTAAGTTTTTAAGCATGTTGATTCTGATAAATTTATTGATTTTTAACATAAATTTGTCTTTCTTATGTAGGACATGATTTGTCCCAAGTCTCAAGAATCAGTGATTACATTTTGAAAATGATCAGTTTACCAGATTTTGATCATTTTGGCTGCTAGCTTCCGTTTATAAATACCATATTGTTCTCCCGGGAAATCCCCTTTAAAAAATGTTGTACTACAGTAATTTGACAATGCAGGTCGAGATGGGAAATACTGCCACCTTGTGGTACTCTGTAAGATCGTTTTTCAGTTCAATAAAACCTCATGGAACTTCAACAGGTTATGGGCCCAGTCAGTTCCAGTAAATTGGCTAAAAACAGTGTTTTCACACGGATTTTGTGAGGTGTACTCGGTATTGTGGGATTCACAATGGAGGACAGACTGTTTATCGACAAGCTAAGTGGACCAGACAACTGGGCAACATGGAAATTCCAGATGGAGCATCTACTGAAAGCACAAAGTCTATGGAGAATGGTAATGGAGACGGGGACATTAGCAGCGGAAGCTAATGCAGGAGCTCGAGCTGAATTCGATAGGAAGAAAGAAAAGGCGTTTTCAATGTTGGGGCTTAACGTAAGTACATCTCAATTGTACCTGATTACAAGTTGTCAGTCACCTAAAGAAGCATGGGATACGCTGAAGGGACATTTTGAGAGAGATACCCTAGCTAATAAATTGTTTCTCAAGAAGAAGTACTTCAGATGTGAAATGAAGGAAGGAGAAACGATAACCGAGCATTTGAAACGCATGAAAGAATTAGCTGATCAACTCGACGCAATCAGTGCTGTAATTGAGGAGGAGGATCAGATTTTGACATTGCTGGGTAGTCTTCCCCCCAGTTATGCAACGATTGTCACTGCCCTAGAGACAAAGATGGACAATTTGACTCTTCAATTCATGTAACAGTCATTGATAAATGAAGAACAAAAACGAGTGCAGGCAAATGACAGTACCAGTGGTGCAACAGCAGGTAGCGCCTCTGCAATGGCAACACAAGTGCGTGGGGATCCACAAGCAGATCCAGTGGACAGATCCAAATGGAAGTGCTTTAAACGTGGGAAAAAGGACATCTTAAACGAAATTGTCCAAAGCTAAAAAAATAAAAATCAAACTCCCAAGGCTAAGTGCATGACAAGTGAGGATAATGAGAATTCTGAGAGTGCAACTGACAGTGCATTTGTTGCCAGAGAGACAAATCAAAATGAGAAAGTGAAGCAAGTCGAGTGGCTGATTGACTCTGGAGCATCAAAACACATGATATGTTCAAAAGAAATACTGCAGGACTACCAGGAATTCACTAAGCCACAATCAGTGAAACTGGGCGATGGCAGAGTAGTCGATGCCCAAGGACTCGGCAATGTAAAAATCAAAAATGACTTTCAAAGTTAGTGATTTCCAAAATCTCAAAATGTATGATGTGCTGTATGTTCCCAAGCTGTCTGGGAATCTTTTCTCAGTGGGAGCTGCCGCCAAAAAAGGAAACACAGTGCAGTTCAAGAGGACCCGGTGCTACATACGTGGAAAAGATGGAGATCTTCGAGGAATGGGAACACAACGATCTGATGGATCATATCAGCTGGATGTGGAGGGGAGTACAACTGCCTCTCATACAGCAGGAAGTGCATCAGTTGCAGCCAGGCATCAAAGACTGGGTCACACCACCATGCTGAAGGAGCTGAAACCCCTGGTGAGTGGAATGGACTTTTCTGCTGAAAAAGAGAACTCCTTCTGTGAAGCGTGTGTAGAGGGCAAACTGTCGAGAAAGCCATTCAAGTCAGTGGGAGAAATCCGATCAAAGCGCAAGCTGCAGCTGATTCATAGTGACGTCTGTGGTCCCATGCAGACTGAATCCATAGGCGGATCAAAGTACTTCGTGACATTCATTGATGATTACTCAAGATGCTGCAAGGTATATTTCATGAGGCAGAAAAGTGAAGTGTTCAGCAAGTTCAAAGAGTTTGCGAAAACATTCTCCAATGAGTGTGGACAAAGAGTTAAAAGGCTGAGAACAGACAACGGTGGGGAATACACATCGAAAGAATTTCAGGAGTACCTGAAGGCTCAAGGCATACACCACGAAATGTCCGTACCCCATACACCACAGCAAAACGATGTAGCTGAAAGAAAAAAAAAAAAAAAAAAAATCGGACTTTAGTTGAAGCAGCAAGGAGTATGCTGCCAAAAATGTTTTGGGCAGAGGCTGTGGCAACAGCAGCCTACTTGCAGAACAGGCTGCCCACATCAGTTCTGAAGCAAGAGACTTCGTACCAGAGATGGAGTGGCAGAAAACCGAACATCAGTCACATGAGTGTGTTTGGCTGTGTGGCCTATGCACATGTTCCAGAAGTAGAGAGGAGAAAGCTGGACAAGAAAGCAGTGAAGCTACGCTTCGTGGGATATGCCAACAATGCCAAGAGCTGTCGTCTGTTCGATGAGGAGAGAAGGAGGATTCTGATTCGCCGGGACGTCATCTTCAATGAAACGGACTTTGACTGGAAACAGGAAGTGGAAGTGTCTTGTTCAGACAGTGATGCTGACAGTGGTCCTGATGAGAGAGGAGCATCAGCTGATGAGACACTAGTCACTGAAGCCCAGAGAGAATGCGGGAGAGTCAGAAAGCCCCCAACGAGGAATGGCTATGATGAGTTTGCAGACATAGTGACTGTTGAACATTATGCAAATGTCTGTAGTGTAAAAGAACCAAGTACACTGAAAGAAGCAATGATGAGCCCTTTTGCAAAAGAATGGAAGGAAGCAGCTGATTTGGAGTCCTTGCTTGAAAACTAGACTTGGGACTTGGTAGAATTGCCAAAAGACTAAAAGCCAATAGGTTCGAGTTGGGTGTTCAAAGTCAAGCACCATAGTGATGGAGAAGTGGAGAGATACAAGTGCAGACTTGTGGGGCTAAGGGCTACTCACAGAAGTATGGCGCTGACTATGATGAAACTTTCTCTTCTGTAGTACGATTCAGCTCAATTCGTACTTTTCTATCCTTCGCTGTTCAGAATATCTTTCATGTTCATCAGATGGATGTCGTAACAGCATTTCTGAATGGACATCTGGAGGAAGAAATCTACATGGAGCAACCAGACGGGTACATCAAACCAGGCCAAGAGCACTTAGTGTGCAAGCTGAAGAAGTCAATCTATGGCCTTCAGCAGTCCCCTCGCTGCTGGAGTAAGACTTTCACACAGTTCATGAAAGATATTGGATTCAACCAGAGCACATCAGACCCCTGTGTGTTCGTGAGAACTCGACAGCAGCTAGAGATATTAGCTGTGTATGTCGATGACCTGATTTTGATCACAGAGTCGCTGGAAAGCATGAATGAGTTGAAAGTTGCTCTCAAGATGAGATACAAGATGAAAGACATGGGTGAGCTGTCTTACATACTGGGCATCTCAGTGACACAAGACAAGACAAACAACTGTGTGTACCTTCACCAGAAGCATTACATTGAAGCCATTCTTCAGAAATATGGGATGGATAAAGCTAATCCAGTCGCAACCCCAGCTGATGCAAATGAGAAGTAACAAAAAAATGATGGTGTCAGTAACCCAGTGAACCCAGGTACCTATCAGTCAATTGTAGGGAGCCTGCTACACGCAGCAATGGCAACCAGGCCAGACATCACACAAGCAGCGAGCGCTGCGTCAAAGTTCAACGCTGAACCAAACACTGCACATATGACTGCTGTGAAAAGGATTCTACGCTACCTGAAAGGAACCATGAATCTCGCTCTCAAGTACCAGCGGTCAGAGTCTGGAACTTTAGTCGGTTTCTCAGACGCTGACTGGGCAGGAGATCAGGATGATCGTAGTTCTACAACCGGGAATGTCTTCCTACTCGGTGGAGGAGCAGTAAGCTGGCTCAGCAAGAAACAGAACACCGTCGCACTGTCAACAGCTGAAGCCGAATACGTCGCTCTCAGCCAGGCAGCACAAGAATATACCTGGCTTACACGACTCCTCAGTGATCTCGGAATGGATGCTTCGCCAACTGTGATTCTGGAAGACAACCAAGGAGCTATTGCCATAGCTAAGAATCCAGTTGATCATTCAAGAACAAAGCACATAGACATTCGTTATCACTTTGTTCGTGAATGTGTGCAGAATGGACAAATTCAACTGCAATACTGTTCTACAGATAATATGAAGGCAGATATCTTGACCAAGCCATTAGCAAAGCAGAAGTTTGAATATCTTAGGAGAGAGATTGGACTTTGTGCTGTGTAACTCTGATAAATATAAGTCATAGGCTAATGTTTAGTATTGATAGAGCCTAAGTTAAGACTATTGGTAAGCAAGATAGAAATTTAAAAAATGGTCATTTAAATGTCTTGCTAATTTTTCTACGTTTTGTCAAAAAAAGGGGGACTTATAGTCTAAGTGTCTTAATTTAATTCAACTCCTAAGTGATTTATGTTAGTAAAAGGGAAAAAAAGGCTTAAGTTAATTGTAAAATTAAGTGGGAGTGTTGTGATACAGTAATTTGACAATGCAGGTCGAGATGGGAAATACTGCCACCTTGTGGTATTCTGTAAGATCGTTTTTCAGTTCAATAAAACCTCGTGAAACTTCAAAGAAGTGTTGTCGTCATATTTTCGTCGACTAGGATTCTAACAGTCAAAATCAGTCATTGTGTGATTTTATGGTCTATAGTCAGTATAAGTTCAAAACAATAGATGGCGCCAAACAACAGCCTGGCTTGTTTTATATTGGTTTTTCAATCATTATGTTTTATCAGTATTTTCAAAGAAATCTTCCAGATTATTATAAATCTTTAGTGATCAAAACAAGATTTTGTCATCAAAACCTTCATTTTTCCAAAAATATGTCCTCAGAAAGTGGGGTTGTCGCACATCCAGGATGGTCTTGTATTCGGAACAGTACGGTATGTCCTTATTTGAAAAAGTGCTCTGGAGCACAGTGCCAAACTGGTCCATAAATGGAATGAGGATCTGCAGGTCTTCAATCCAACCAAGTAAAAGCACACCTGATAAACTAATGTAATCATTAATGTAATAGACTTTACCCGACAGGAGGAACTAATCACAGTTGTTGTTGGTCTGGATGATACTCCCCTGGATCCAGAACCAATAACACTGATATGTGGGTATGGCGGAGGTATGCCCTCTACCAAGTGCCCTTCTAGTTTTCAAAATGAGCAGCTGCTCTGACAGCATTAGGACTATTTCTAGTGTTCAACAAGGCATGAAAGTTAATAAGTGTGTTCTTAGTCTCGTGGCCCACCAGGCCCGTGCTTCACCCTGGTTTCTGTGACATGAAGCAACTAGGAGTACTGGTACTCCCCCTGGATGGGATGCTTGTCCAACTCGGTTTCTCCCCCAGCTCCTAGTCAGGTTTCCCTGCCAAATTTTGCTGGTACCCATTTGTACACCTGGGTAGAGTGAGGCAGTGTGGAAGTGAAGTGTTGTGCTCAAGAACACATTGCACAGGCCATGTTGAGGATTATATTTCAGTAAAATTTATTATATTTACTAATACTAATTACATTTCAGCATTATTCATTATATTTACTAATATTGATCCCTGATATTCACCAATACTGATTATATATTTTTATCATTACTCATTTTATTACTCATACTAATAATCTGCAAACTAATAATTAGATTTAGATCATATTTAGCCATCAATAATCATAATCAATAATCATACTATGTATGAGCAGCTCACACACACATGAGCAGCACGCTTCTGTAGCTTTGATTAGAAAGCAGGCTTCTGTTTAGTTGATTCAAAAACATAATCAGATAATGCATTTGATTTCTGTAGCTTTGATCACTATTTTGTTCAGTAAAATCATTAGTCGTTACTGAAAACATAATCAATTGAATCATTTATGTATCTGCTTGTATCCTATTCATCTGAAAGTGTTTTTCCACTCATAAACTGTAATTTTCCAGTCCATTTTAGTGTACAGCGTCCACCATAATTATTGGCACTTCTGGTTAAGATGTGTTAAAAGCCTTACAATAAATTCAATTTTTATTGCAGAGGCATCCTCTCACACTGAAAACTGTAGAAAAATGTAACCTTCAATACAAGTGAATTCTAAGGGGAAAACAATTCCTGACTAAGAAAAAATTATTTTTCATAAAATCACCTGTTCCACAATCATTGGCACCCCGAACAATTCCTAGGAAATGAATGTAATTGAAGTATTTCTGTCATTTCTACAGTAGTTTACAAAGTTGATCAGAGTATCTAGGAATATTTCACTTCCTGTTTCCCTGGGGTATAAATATGACGTGACGCAGAGGCCATTTCTCTTATCCACCCTTCAACATGGGAAAGACAAAGGAACACACCATTCAAGTTAGGCAGATGTGTGTCGACCTTCACAAGTCAGGCAATGGCTGCAAGAAAATAGCCACTCGCCTGCACCTGCCCATATCTACTGTCAGAGGAATCATTAAGAAGTTTAAAACAACTGGAGCAGTGGTAAACAAGCCTGGACGAGGATGCAAGGTTATTTTGCCACCACGCACAGTGATGAAGATGGTAAGATAAAAAATAGGCGTGCAATGCACGGAATACCCCTCAGCCCAATGTTGAAGTTTTTGAGGACAACCGCCCAACCGCACGAAGGATAGCAATACCCCATCAGCCTTTAGGGCTGAGGGGTAATAAACAGTTCTCCAAAGCTCACTGTTTAAGAATTGCAACAAATGGTTGCATCTTGGGGTCACAAAGTCTCCAAAACAACCATCAGGCGCCATCTACGTGCCAACAAGCTGTTTGGGAGGCATGCACGGAAAAAACCTTTTCTCACTCACAATCATGAACGCAAACGTCTGGAGTTCGCTAAGCGGTACTGGGACCTCAACTGGGACCGTCTGCTTTGGTCAGATGAGAACAAGATAGAGCTTTTTGGCAACAAACACTAAGTGGATCTGGCAGAACACAAAAGATGAGTATACAGAAAAACACCTCATGCCCATTGTGAAGTATGGGGTAGGATCGGTGATGCTGTGGGCCTGTTTCTGTTCCAGAGGCCCTGGGAAACTTCTTAGGGTGCATGGCATCATGAACGCTTTGAAATACCAGGACATTTTAAATCAAAATCTGGTGGCCTCTGCCCGAAAGCTGAAGATGGGTTGTCACTGGGTCTTTCAGCAAGATAATGACACTAAACATGTGGCCAAATCTACACAGAAATGGTTCACCAGACACAGAATCAAGCTCCTCCCATGGCCATCTCAGTCTCCAGACCTCAACCCCATTGAAAACCTACGGAGTGACAGACCTGCCAACATGTACGCATTTTGCGTACAACGTACGCATTTTGACATTAAAGTACGCTGGTACGAGTTGATGCTATTAGAGTACGCATATCGCTGGATCTCTCCAGTTTCAGTTTATGCGTCAGTTTAAGTTGACACACTCATCAGTTCATGTCCGATGAGCAGAGGCGCGTATGCATAACGAAAATATTTCGACCAATCAGAGAGTGCGTGTGCCTCACCTGCCCTCCCAACCACGGCCCTCTCGGAAAAAAGCTCGCTTCGAAACGAGTTTACTCTCATTCCCAAGTTATAGGCTGCAAACCCTCTTCGCCACTCCTAGACTGGGTCATCATATGTTGAAAATACACCCAATTCAAACATCGGTGAAATGGTAAATTCTACCATGGATGCAGCGAATCCTGTATTTTGATTAGTAGAATACCTACGGTAGAATACCTGGCGCTGCTTGAAGAGCTGACGTTCGATTATAATGCCGTTTCACTGCGTATTAATCTCACTGTCACGAAAAGCGAACGCCATTTACTTTAGTTTGAGATAATTTCGCTTTTATTAGGGTTAGTGTTTGCAGAAATACTGTGAAACGGCCTAAAACAATGAAATGTAATAACGAAGTTCGCAAAAGGCTTTCTGACATTCTGTGTAACGTTAATGTTCCACATGATTGCCTCCAAAGGCAGCGTTTGATACGCTGTTTCAAATGCACCACTAATGGCGCTTTGCCACTACGTGGTACGGGCTCTACGCCACTCTACTCGGTACCGGATATTTTTCTGGGAGGCTGTTTGCCTTGAGTGGATAGTACTGCCTCTGTGAAGCTGGTCATCATAGTGGCGCAGCACGAAACTTCCGCGATGTCATCCTCAATACGACACACAATGTAGCTACAGTTATATCAAGTTTACATTTATTCCATCGATTTTGTTAAAGATTTTTGTGTTCAAATCCGGTATTGTATTTTCTGAATTGAATGGCATTTTCTATTTGACATTGTCGTGTCCAATTCAGTTGCCCGTAAAATTGCGTGCCACCCTACAACGCAAAGCAGTGAAATCCGTAAAAGGCATGGAAAGCGAATGTATATTTCACTCTAAAGTTCACGGCAAAACAAACGAATTGTTAAAGTATGGGATAATTAAGTGATCATTGCAGAGCAGAGTTCCTCGTTGCAAATCGCAGGCCATGGCAGCCATCAGAATTAATCGCTTATGCGTCATCTCATTTGTGATAACTTAAAGAGAATAATGATTCGTTGGTATCCGTCATGTTTTTTTCTGTGCGATTTTATCAAAACGAGGCTTGATAACAGAACTATCTTAAGGGGAATTAGTTAGGGAACATAACTGGACACAATACCGTCGCTTAATTTCGCCATGAACGGGTCACAAGCGAAGAGAAACGCATTTCATCAATGTAGCTTTGATGAATAAGCGAAACCGTGTTTGAAAGGTGAGGCAATGCACAGTGTATCGAACAAGATTCCTATAACGGTATAATTCGATGTTTATTACAACGTGCTAATCTTAAAACTCATCAATCTAATTTGAATGAGAGTTCGACGACAGAGTCGTCTTTCGCAGTGACGAAACACTCTGACCAATCAGTGGGCCTTAGTGTGTCACATCACATTTTGGTACCTAGTACCCGGATGGCTTTTTTGGAACCCCGGGAGAGCAGGTACCAGAAAAGGTGGTACCAGTAGGTACTTTTTTCTAATGGAAAAGCAAAAGAGGCAAGTAGAGTAGAGCGGGTACCGCGTAGTGGAAAAGCGCCATAAGATGAGAATGATGTAAAGTTAAACAGTGCAAGTGTTTAATGCATGGCACATTGTATTTGTTTTGGTATTTTTGCCCATTTATTTAATTAATTAATTGATTGATTCGCAATGAATGTCCTCTGTTGACTTGCTTTTCTGGCAACATTTTCAGTTATTATTGACTATGGATTACGCAGTTATTTTATGTGTAACTAAGAAAAGCAAAGTACTACATTTCAAATTCATTTTTACTGCTGTTCTGACAATAAATTCAATGGCTGTTTGAAGTAAATTGTATCTCTATGCAATTTTATTTACCAGTAGGGTGGGAGGTGATGGGTTTGGGGGGGGGGGGGAGGGGGGGGGGGGGGTCAGGTGGTACTCATAAATTTTCTTCAAGGTTGGCAGGTCTGGAGTGAGCTGAAGAGGAGAGTGCAGATGAGAGGACCCAGGTCGCTGGATGATTTAGAGAGATTGTGCAAAGAGGAATGGTCGAAGATCCCTCTTTCTGTATTCTTCCATCTTGTGAAACATTATAGGAGAAGATTAGGTGCCGTGTTGGTGGCAAAAGGGGGTTGTACAAATTATTATCAGGGGTGCTAATAATTGTGGCACACATGATTTGATGGAAAATAATAATTTCTTAATGTGGGATTTTTTTTTCCCACTGAACAAATGCACTTGAATTAAAGGTTGGATTTTCCTCTTTTTTTCATTGTGGTCCTATATTATTTAGAAAAAAACAATTTATTAACAGCTAAAAACACATTTTAGCCAACAATAGTGGAGGGCATTGTATATTCCTTTGATTTTTTAAGTCCTATACTGAAAATTTCCCACCACTATTAAACAAAACAAAGTTGGAGAGTAAAAAAAAAGTTAAAGACAAGATGGTTACAACCCATGAATTGTGATTGGAGCAAAGTTTGCCAGAGTCCACCTTTTAGACTTTTTTTTTGAAATTCTCTGGGACTTTCCAACTCAGATATGCCCAGGACATGCCCAAACCTAGCTCCAGACTGGGCCTAACAAAAAAAAAAAAAAAAAAAAAAAAAAAATCAATACTGCCATACAGTGGCTTCTTTCAACATTACACCTCTATTCCAAAATGGAAAAAGTTTGACTCATAAAGGCAAACTTTTTCTTTTCAATACAAAAATGGTTAAGTAGACACTTGTGTATACACACATATAATACAATATGCTAATAAACACGTGATATATATACATACTCAAACACGAGATAAGCAATCAGCAATTACATTGTCAGTGCCCTTTACATGCTTAATTTCCAAGTCAAACTCCTGTAAAATCAAACTCCAATTCAGCAATCTCCAATTCTTGTTTCTCATCTTACTCAAAAACATTAACGGATTGTGGTCAGTGTACACAATCATTGGCTTTTGCCCTGTACAAACATAAACCTCAAAGTGTTGTAAGGATAGAACCAGAGCCAACAGCTCCTTCTCTATTGTGGAATAGTTCTTTTGGTGGCGATTGAACTTCCTGGAGAAGTATGCCACGGGATGCTCAATGTCATCAGAGTCACTTCTCTGTAGGAGCATAGATCCACAAGCTTGGTCGCTAGCATCGACCGCAATGGAGAACGGTTTGTTGAAGTCAGGAGATTTAAGCACGGGGAAGTGACACAGCATAAACTTCTGGTGATCGAAGGCTCTTCGGCATGCTTGATCCCAAGTGAACTTTACGGCTTTTTTCAGTTGGTTGGTGAGACTGAGAGCAATCTTAGCAAAGTTCTTGCAGAACCTGCGGTAGTACTCGATCATTCCAAGGAAGCGGCGCAAAGCTTTTTTGTTGTCAGGAACTGGAAAGTCCATGATGGCTTGGACTTTAGCATTTATGGGTGCCACCTTACCCTGGCCTATGACATAGCCAAGATACGTGACAGTCTACAACCAAAGTCACTCTTGTTCAGGTTAACAGTCAAGTTAGCCTGGGTCAAGCGCTGGAACAACGTCTCAACATCTTTCAGATGTTGTTCCCGGGAGTCACTCCTGTGATCAGGTAGTCGATGTACGCACCCGTGTGGGGCAATCCGGCGATTGTAGACTGTATCATCCTTTGGAACGTGGCTGGGGCATTTTTCATGCCAAAGGGCAGGACCTCATACTGGTACAACCCAGATGGTGTGGCAAAAGCAGAGATGCTCTTGGCCCTCTCAGTTAAAGGCACACACCAATAACCCTTCAATAAATCAATCTTGGTCAGAAACTTTGCTTGCCCTACTCTATCAATACAATCATCAATCCTTGGTATTGGAAACACATCAGTTCTAGTTACAGCATTGACTTTGCGATAATCTGAACAGAATCTAGTACTTCCATCAGGTTTTAGAACTAGCACACAGGGTGAACTCAGGGTGAGTTGGAGGGTCTGATAATATCATGTTCTAACATGTACTCAACCTCTTTCTCAGCAATCTTTCTCTTTTCAGGATTCATCCGGTACGGATGCTGTTTAATTGGTTTGGCATCACCAACATCTACATCATGAGAGGCTATAGAAACTCTCTTTGGAACATCAGGAAATAGATCTTTATATTTCGTGATCAACCTCTCAAACTGATCTTTCTGTGAGGGTTCTAAGTGCGGGAGTTTTACATCAAGATTTTGCAACACTTCAGAATTTGACAATTTACATGAAAGAACTTCAGCTTTAATTCTAGGTTCCTCATCTTGAAACTCCCCCTCATCTTCACAAGCCTCGGGTAAAGGGGAATCTGAAGTGACAGCTGCAACCCTAGCATTTCTGTCATGATAAGGCTTCAGCATGTTAATGTGACACAACTGTTTTGGCTTTCTCCTATCTGGAGTCTTCACAATGTAATTGAGATCATTGAGTTTTGTTAGAATTTCATAAGGACCATGAAATCTAGCCTGCAATGGATTGGACTGCAAGGGAAACAACATAAGGACCTTGCTCCTGGTTTAGACTCACAGCTTCTAGCCTTATGATCATACCAAGTTTTCATTTTTCCCTGACTTGATTTCAAGTTCTCTTTGGCTAGGTCACAAGCTGCACACAGTCTTTCCTTGCACTGGCAAACATAGTCTGACTAACTCCTCTTGCCATTGTTCACTCAACAATAGCAAAGGTCCTCTCACTTCATGGCGAAACACTAGCTCAAATGGACTGAATCCAGTAGACTCCTGCACTGCTTCTCCAGCTGCAAACAGCAGCAAATGAACACCTTCATCCCATTCTTTCTCATGGTCATAACAATAAGTCCTCATCATTGCCTTAAGAGTGGAATGAAACCGCTCTAAGGCACCCTGACTCTCTGGATGATTGGCACTAGAAAGAATCTGCTTCGCACCTAGTTCATAGACAACCCGCTGAAACAATCCGGAAGTGAAACTGCTACATTGGTCTGACTGAATTTCCCTGCGAAGGCCAAATCAAAGTCTTCGAGATTGCGGTTTCGTTGATGTTGCGTAAGAGGTATGGCTTCAGGGAACCTAGTAGATGCACACATGATTGTCAACAAATACTGATTTCCACATCTAGTCTTGGGTAATGGACCAACACAATCAATGATGACCTTGGAGAAGGGCTTCCCAAATGCTGGGATAGGCAGCAATGGAGCTACAGGTGGGTCTAACTGGTGTTTTCCAAAAGTTGGAAACATCTTTCCAAGGCCCAGGCCAGAAGAAGTGTTTCATGACCTTATCAACAGTCTTGTTAACACTAAGATGACCTCCTGAAGGTACACTATGAGCCAGTTAAGATCTCATTCCTGTAGACCTTCGGAACAACAATTTGCCTGACCACTGTCTAATCTGCATTGGCAGGGATATCAGGAGGGCGCCACTTCCGCATCAACACCTCATCCTTGAGATAGATACAGTTCCAGTTGGGTATTATTTCTTCATCAGGAAGGGCTCTCCTCTTTAGTACACAAATTTCAGGATCATTAGTTTGCTCCTCAATCAACCGCTTTCTGGACAGAAACAAGACTCCTGACACATCAGAATCACCAGACCCATCTGGCTGGTTGAACAGAGAACTGATAAAAGTATCTGATAAGTCCTCAAATGGAGAAACCATAGTAGGCCAAACGGAGTCATGAGGCGAACCACCTGAGTCATGACTATTCAATGTGCTGGACGACACCACATCATCTTCTTGAGCCTTCTTGACCATAGCACGGGTCACTGCACAGGAAGGATACAGAGATGGGTCTTCATCGCCATCTTCAGTGCTCGGCTGTGAAGTAAGATGAACAGGGGGAACTACACTGCCCCCAGCCAGGTCATGGCCTAGCAACAGAGAAACACCCTTGATAGGTAGACTTGACATAAGTCCCACCTTTACCTGTCCTGTAACTAAATCTGACTTCAAGAATATAGAGCGCAGGGATACAGATGCAGTTCTCCCTTCAATACCTTGTACAAGTATGAAATCCCCTGAAGCGGTCTCATCACGTAACTCCAAGGAGTCCATCAACAAAAGTGACTGAGAAGCTCCGGTATCCCTTCGGACATATATGGGGACAGGAGGAGCATGCTCATTCAGAGCCACAAATCCCTCTGACATAAATGGAGGAAATTCCTTCCTCACAAAGTCAGCAGTATCAGGCTTCTTAGCCCCACAAGGAGCTGGCAATTTAGCAGATCGATCATCTACTACAGGGGTTTCTAAACTTGTCTTCACAAAGGTATTTGGTTTGGTATCATTTTCTTTTTCTTTCTTAGCTTTAAGGAACCAACAGTTAGTTGTAACATGACCAGATTTCTTGCAATAACTGCAAACTAGACCACTTTTGTCACTGTCAGCTTTCACACTGATCAGACCTGCGACTGGATTTCTGAGCACCATCACCAGATTTGTCTTTCGGTGAGGAATCTTGGGTATCACTGTTACCTTTTCTCTGAAATTAGAACCATCTATTGTTACTGCTAGACTGAAATTTGGACTTGTGTGTGAGAACATATTCTTCTGCAAATTTGGCAGCTGATTGCAAATTTAGTGCTTGCTTCTCATTAAGGTAGGTCTTAATATCATCCTTAACGCAGTTCTTGAATTCTTCAACTAACACCATCTCTTTTAATGAGATGAAATCATCTTTCAGAATTTCTGTTAGTAAGCCTCTGGAACCAACTCCTAACCTCTCAAAATAACCTTTGACAACCTCATAATCAGAGGAATCATCTGCAGACAAAGCTGAATATGCTTGTTGAACTTTACCCTTGAGGACAGCTCACAACAACAGAGGCCAGTGCTCCTTTGGCCACTGGCAACTCGTAGCTACCTTCTCGAAGCACTGGAAATACTTATCAACTTCCTTCTCTGAAAATGCTTCGCTTCTCCGCTTCTATTTTCATTTTTAGTTGCTCCATTTGGAGCCTTTCTTTTCTATATAACTTCTCTAACTCAAAGTCTCTCTATCTGTCTCTCTCTTTCTGCTCTTTCCTCTTTCTCTCTCTCAAATTCTCTTTGTTTTCCTCCCTTTCAATTTCTAGCATTTAAGTTCAATTTCTACATTTGGATTGTCCACTGGAACCCGTTTCAGATCTCCTGGTGCAAACACATTTTCATCAATGTAATATTCAACAATCTCTCTAGCCAGCCTTGCTTTTCGTGTGGCTGGTTTTTACTGCTGTCAGCTCTAACTCTCTGCATATTTCTAGCAGTTTTGTCTTTTTAAAAGATTTCAAAACCTCTGAGGTTTGTGATGCCAAGAAATCATCCATTGCTGTTGATCTGTCAATATATTTCTAGAAAAAAAAATAAAAAATTTAGCAATTTAAAATTTTTGATTTTTTAATAAATGACTCACACAGTGGTCAATCCCGACCAGCCCCCAATCTGTTATGGCCCCAATTTGTTATTACATTTACGACAGCAAGGGATGGCAGACAAAATTGTACAAACTTTAACAGATTTAATAAAACCAAACAGACAACTAAGCTACAATTTATACTACTGACCAAGATTGATTATTTACAAGAAAAAAAATATTTACAGTCCCTTGAGATGGGGCTGATTGGTGATGTTCCGGGTGAGGAAAATGCTCCAACACAGGCAAAAATCCACAAAAAGCTACACAGGTCTTGAAAAGAGTGACAGGTCTGGTCAAATGTATCCTTCTCTTTGCAATTTCTCCTACTACCTTACTCTCTCAATTTCTCTTAGACTTTTTTTTTTTTAAAATTCTCTGGGACTTTCCATCTCAGACATGCCCAGGACATACCCAAACCTAGCTCCAGACTGGGCCTAACAAAAAAATCAATACTGCCATCCAGTGGCTTCTTTCCACATTACAGAGCAATGTTGGTTGAGTTTTTCCCCTAAATATTCCTCTGTAAATAATGCCAAATTAGCACTGCCTGGCCAGGGACTGCTCACCGTGGGAATAAAGATGGCTTCTGAAGATTTTGTCTCCCTCCAATTATTCACAAAAAAGGCAACCTCAAATATATGTTAACACAGAGTCGGAAAACCACAACATACAAAACCCAAAACCAGTGAAGTTGGCACGTTATGTAAATCGTAGATAAAAACAGAATACAATGATTTGCAAATCCTTTTCAACTTATATTCAATTGAATACACTGCAAAGACGAGATGTTTAAACTGAGAAACAATTTTTTTTTGCAAATAATCATTAACTTTGAATTTAAAGGCAGCAACACATTGCAAAAAAGTTGGCACAGGGGCCTTTTTACCACTGTGTTACATCGCCTTTCCTTTTAACAACACTCAGTAAACGTTTGGGGAATTGAATAGACCAATTTTTGAAGCTCTTCAGGTGGAACTCTTTCCCATTCTTGCTTGATGTACAGCTTAAGTTGTTCAACAGTCCAGGGTCTTCGTTGTCGTATTTTACGCTTCATAATGCGCCACACATTTTCAATGGGAGATAGGTCTGGACTACAGGCAGGCCAGTCTAGTACCCGCACTCTTTTACTACAGAGCCATGCTGTTGTAACACATGCAGAATGTGGCTTGGCATTGTCTTGCTGAAATAAGCAGAGGCCTGCATGAAAAAGACGTTGCTTGGATGGCAACATATGTTGCTCCAAAACCTGTATGTACCTTTCAGCATTAATGGTGCCTTCACATATGTGTAAGTTGCCAATGCCTTGGGCACTAATACACCCCCATACCATCACAGATGCTGGCTTTTGAACTTTGCGCCTATAACAGTCCGGATGGTACGATGTCCACAGTTTCCAAAAACAATTTGAAATGTGGACTCGTCAGACCACAGAACACTTTTCCACTTTGCATCAGTCCATCTTAGATGAGCTTGGGCCAGCGAAGCCGGCGGCGTTTCTGGGTGCTGTTGATAAATGGCTTTTGCTTTGCATTGTAGAGTTTTAACTTGCACTTGCAGATGTAGCAACGAACTGTAGTTACTGACAGTGGTTTTCTGAAGTGTTCCTGAGCCCATGTGGTGATGTCCTTTACTCACTGATGTCGGTTTTTGATGCAGTACCTCCTGAGGGATCGAAGGTCACGGGCATTAAATGTTGGTTTTCGGCCTTGTCGCTTACGTGCAGTGATTTCTCCAGATTCTCTGAACCTTTTGACGATATTACGGGCCGTAGATGATGAAACCCCTAAATTTCTTGCAATAGCTCGTTGAGGAATGTTGTTTTTAAACTGTTCGACAATCAGCTCACGTATTTGTTCACTAAGTGGTGACCCTCGCCCTATCCTTGTTTGTGAATGACTGAGAATTTCAGAAGCGGCTTTTATACTCAATCATGGCACCCACCAGTTCCCAATTAGCCCGTTCACCTGTGGGATGTTCCAAATAAGTGTTTGATGAGCATTCCTCAACTCTCTCAGTCTTTTTTGCCACTTGTGCCAGCTTTTTTGAAACATGTTGCAGGCATCAAATTCCAAATGAGCTAATATTTGCAAAAAATTACGAAGTTTACCTGTTCGAACATTAAGTCACTTGTCTTTGCAGTGTATTCAATTGAATATAGGTAGAAAAGGATTTGCAAATCATTGTATTCTGTTTTTATTTAAGATTTACACAACGTGCCAACTTTGGGTGCCACTGGTTTTGGGTTTTGTACATTTTGCTCAATATTTAAATAAATGTTTCACACATAAAGCTGAATGTTTTATACATTTAGTTAAATATTTAGCTAAATGTTTCATATATTTAGCTAAATGTTTGAAACATTTTGCTAAATATTTAAATGTTTCACACATAAAGCTAAATGTTTTATTCATTTAGCTAAATGTTTTATACATTTATTCAAATATTTCACCAAATTTTTAATACATTTGGCTAAATGTTTTATACATTTAGTTAAATTTTTAGCTAAATGTTTCTTACATTTAGCTATATATTTAGCTAACTGCTTTATACATGTATTTGAATGTTTATACTTATATATTTAGTTAAATGTTTATAAATTTAGCTAAATAATAGAAACCACTAAATAAAAAAAAATTTTATGTTATATAATTAATTTTGGAATAGCACATTTAACATTTACGCAGCACATTTAACATTTAAGCCTTCCACTTCAAAATTTATAAATGTGGGGAAAATGAAAATTTCTTTCGCTAAATGTGGGGAAAAAATGCAGTGAAAAATAATAACAAAAGGTCCCATTCGGCAACCCATAAGAATCTGCTTTCTACAGTAGGCCCTCTTGGTAGAAGTGTTTATGGAAACAGTGCTCTTTGTATCGCCACAGAATCATCTAATGAACTCTGCATCTTAACGTCACAATGACTTCTCAATGGAATCTCAAAAAATTAGAATCTCTCATCCATCGGGCTTGTGTACTCTTTTCTCTCCTCCTGCTCAAGTGTCTGTGCTTGATCATTGATGCCTCCGTCATTCAATGTAAGACACGTCACAGCGGATGGCCTGTTTGGTCACAATACACACTGGACAGCTAAGTGGGGAGAGCAGGGACATTTTTTCACAACGTTAACAGAAAGCATGCTACTGAATGGCGGTCAATTTTTTGAGTGAAAAAAAAAAGAGTGAATCAAATAAAATCAAATTAAAAAAAAAAAAAAAACACCACCAAATCGCACATACAGCTGGTCATGTCTCCATGAGTATTAGACACGGACTGAGGAACTACTCTCTACCGTTGGTCATCATGAAAGAGGCGTTTATATGGAGTTAAATTACTGCCAAAAACCTAATATACAAACTGAACATGTTTTACAACTGCACAACGATTCACAAACAAATACAATGTGATTTGCAAATATAAAAATGATTCACGTGCAAACAAAGTGTGGTTTGCAAATATAAAAACGATTTGCAAACAAATACAATTTGGTTTGAAAATCTAAAAATGATTCAAGTAGAAACAAGATGTGGTTTGCAAATATAAAAATGACTTGCAAACAAATACAATGTGGTTTGCAAATACATAACACCTATTACAAACGAATGTATTCAGTTTTACAAATACAAAACGTACCGATTACAAGTATACGACGTTAACCATTTCCTACAAGTACAAATCACTTTTGTCAGTTTTCTAAAGGTGACATGGCGCCGATTTTCTCACTTGTATTTGTCCGACGGATTTTCTCACAAATGTCCTTTGTGCGGTTGGGCGGGAGGGTGGGTGAGCGTCTCCAAACACTTCGACATCGGGCTGAGGGGTATTCCGTGCATTGCACGCCTATTTTTATATTTGCAAATCACATTGTATTTGCTTATGAATCATTCTGCATTTGTAAAACATGTTTGGTTTGTATATTAGGTTTTGGCAGTAATTTAACTCCAAACACCTCAAGCGGCTTCAGTAGCAGGATCATTAGGAGCATCAACATGGGGTTCAGCATCAGTGGAACCACAGCCACGGCCAGCACGGGTAGTAGATCCACGTTTCGGGCGGCCCATGATGACAAAAGGTTTTTGTTCACGCTATGGAATCTGCACTGGTAATGAAAACAGCGGGAAGCAGGCGCCTTTTTAATAAATTGGGAATACGCTAAGAATACGCCTGCCATTTGTCGGAAGTGTGTCTGGCATGGGTGCGTCCCGAATAAGCTTGGCATGCGCACTGTATACGCAGCTATTCGCAGCAACAAAAATATTATTACGCATCTCATACGCAATGGATGTGCTGGAATTGGTTATTTATTCGCCAGATGTGCGTCACACGTCAAAGTAATCGAAAATGTTTTCTAAGAAACTCATAAGGACTTGATTTACACAAAAGTGTGGCACCCCTATAATGCAGTGACACCAAGCAATCAAGCAAATCAACTTAGACAATAAGAGAGTATATTTGCATGTGAGAGTTAGGGTGCGCATATGAGAGTGAGAGAGGGAGTATGTGTGAGTGAAAGAGATTAATCAGGATTGAGCAAAAGAGGGTTCACATTTGTTGTTTCAGGGAGGGCTATTTGGCGAGAGCAGAGATGCATATTTTACTCAATAATACTTTTAGCCTACTTGCTCTATGGGCCGAAAGGCTATTGTTGTGGTGTGACATCCGTCGTCAGTCATCCATAACATTTTTTTTTTTTTGGCACAATTAATTTTTGCATTAATTTCCCATAATATACTACTAGACCATATCTCCAGTCCATTTTTTCCGATTTTTGAATTAATCAATTTTGTTCGTTTTATGGGCCCTTGAATTTTTGGTCCCATTGTTAAAGATAGGACAGAGAAATTAAAAAAATATATATTTCTCAAAAACAGCCAGATAATTTTTCTTTTGATCTCAGGTAATCAACTTACCTTGGTACAGTCAATGTACAGTGCAAGCACCATTTTGACTGAATCGATGGAAGTGGGTCTAGTGGGGGCCCTATACTTTAACATTGGGTCTTTTGAAGAATATGCAAGATGGCCAAATGGTTGCAGATAAAGAGATTAAGTTTGTATTATTGAAATAGGAAGTAATATATGATCTATATTTTGGCAATATTAAGAGCCATTCCTCGAGAGATTGACATTTGGTGCGGAGTTGACCCCCCTTGGAACTGAATGAAACTTTGCACATAGGTAGATATGGGTGTCTCACAGAAAAAGCCAAAGTTTTAGGTTGATATCTTACTTTGCCTGCTAGTAGCGCCACTTGGAAGCCATTAAAGTGGCTTAGTTTTGCAGTCAACACCACATTTTACATCAACGATCATGAAGTAAGGATACACAGTACAAGATATGTTATACTTTTTTCATGACCTTAGACACTTCAAGCCTGGATAGACATCAGCACCACATCAGTACCAAACTGGGTAACTACTTTATTGAGCCAGAATTATTTGAGAAATAACAGTAAAAATTGAAAATGGGAAAGGGAATAAAATACCCCAGATACTGTATATACCAATCTAGAATGCTTTATTTTGTGTTTACTCACAACAACATACAGTGAATAGTCATTTTCAGTGAATAGTACCTTGGTATCTTGCTGGCTTAGTGCAACGGACGGCCGGAAAGATGGTCGAAATTGATTTTGGTGCATGTTTGCAGTATATTTTCTCAGTAACCCAGATATGTACTGAGGTGGTAAATGCCGTTTGTCGTTCTTCAGGAATACCAAGCATTTCTTTGGTAGTATCCACATTTTCAAGCTAGAAAGAGCCAAAGTTCGAGAAAAACTCAAAATGGACCTTTTCACAGCAGATGTGTTTAGGTGGCATTATTTTGTTTACCCAGCAAGACAGATCTGAAATTCTCAGGATACACAGTCCCTTTGGGGTACATTACAGCAATTGTAAAATTTCAATGGTAGTATTTTCAGTGTAGTTGATATTGATTTTGGTGCATCAACATGCACCAAAATCAATTTCGAGTCCATCTTTCCAGCCATCCACTGGACCAACCCAGCAAGATACCAAGGTATTATTCACTGAAAATGATAGTCTTGTAGTGAGTCAGCACATAATAAAGCGATCTAAATTGGTATATGTCTGGGATATTATTTTATTCCCATTTTCAATTTTTTTTTGTTATTTTTCAAATAATTTTGGCTCAATAACATAGTTACCCAGCTTGGCGCTGATGTGGTACTGATGTCTAACCGGACTAAGTGTCAAAGGTCATGAAAAAATTAACATATTTGGAACTGTGTACGCTTAAGTCATGATAGTTCATATAAAATGTGGTGTCAACAGCAGAACTGATCCACTTTAGCGGCTTCCAGGTGGCGCTACTGGCAGGCAAAGTGAGATACAGACCTACAAAATTTGGCTTTTTCCGAGAGACACCCCTATCTACCTATATTCCAAGTTTCATTCAATTCCAGGGGGGTCAACTCCTCAACTTCTTCAGAAAGTGCCATTTTCTCTCGGAATGGCTCTTAAATTTGACCTCAGATGACTGAAAGGTCAAACTCAAGATCAAGGAAAATATTAACATTGTTAAAAGATAGAATTCGAAACTTCAAAAAATTATTTCTCAAAAATTGTCCGATTACTTTTTTTTCCTCAATCTGGCAATCAACTCACCTAAATAAAGTGTATGTACAATAGGAGTGCCATTTTGACTGAATTGATGGAAATGGGTCTTGTGGGGGCGCTGTACTAAAACATTGGGTCTTATGGAGAATGGGCAAAATTGCCAGTGGAAGCTAAATTGTCGCAGACAGAGATTTCAGTTTGTATTATCAACATATATTTTGATAGTGTTAAAGTTGGCCTCAGATGACCTTGAAAGGTCAAACTTGAGGTCAAGCAAAATGATACAATTTTCAAAGGCTCCTAGGCTTGAAAATATTGAGGATTGGGAAGATGTGTGTATTAAACACTTATAGGAAATCATGTAAGAACTTTCATTCGGTGGCCTTGAACTTGACCTTTGGCTTCACATAGTGACATTTCAATTACCTCAATCAACAAAACTATTACAGATTGAGCTTTATAGGTTTATATTGCGGGCATATAGAAAGTCATGTAAGGAGTTTAATTTGGTGACCTTGAACTTGACCTTCAGTGACCTTCAATGGCCAACATTTACAGAGAAATGTCAATGTATCAATTTGTTTCAGCAAAATTGTTACAGTGTAGGTTTGTATTGGAGACATAAAGGAAGCCATATATGAATTTTCATTAGGTGACCTTCCAAGGTGAATTCTGACCTTATGAAAATTCTATGACTTCTATCACTAAAATGGTCACAGCTGGAGCTGAAGTTTGTATCACAGACTTAAAGGATGTCATACATGCCTTTCACTTGGTGACATTCAACTTTGATTGCTGGTGACAGTTTCAAGATTTGATATGTTGTCTTTTTACCCTTTTCAATTTAATGATTAAAATGATTTGCAAAATCTGTATTGTTTTTATTTTACAGTTTCCTAACTTTCTGGGAAATACGGTTGAACATACTGTAGATCTGCATAAACATTTAGCAGTTTGTAAAAAGCGGGATTATCTTATCACATTCAGCCAAATGCTTCAAAACAGATAGACACTTTTCACATGCTGAGAGCAAACTGCCCCAAAAACAAGCAGGAGCTGAAGACTGTTGTCGTGAACCCCAAGCACAGCATAATCAACAGCAAGGAATCCAGTATCTGGTGATATTCCTGGGTTCTAGACTAAAGGCGGTCAATGACTGCAAAAGATTTGCAACTAAGGGGTAAAAATTACCATTTAATCTAGGATTATGCCAGTTTGTCCAATTACTTCTGAGCCAATGAAACTGGGAACTATGTAAAAATGGTTGCAAATCCAACATAGCATAAGCATTATTTTCACCTCCGCTCATGATGACAGCTGCATTTGAACAATTAATTGAGCAACTTAAAACCACCAGAAAAACACAAGAAGCTGGTCTTCATTGCACAACCTCACCATTAATATGCAATTAAAGCAATAAGCAAGAAACTCTTTTCTTGGTCATAAAAGTAGCAGATTGAAAGCGAAATCCGTCATATCACACCTTAAACAATAATACTTAGGTGTGTTTTAGTCTCGGTATTTCAGAGGGATTCCCATGATTTGGGTGGAGGTATTTAATAATCAGGCTTTGACAGACGCCTCATGTGAACCATTTGTTAAGTGGAAAAAAAATACTTTGACTAAACTGAATGAACTGGTAAGGCACTGGCTTTCTCAGAAAACAGTAACAGCTCCAAACCCTGGCTTAAGCCTGCCTGGTACAGTCATTCATCACGACGGCCTTGAGCTACCTCAATAAACTCTGAAGAACAAAAAGGGCTCTAATCTATACCATGTGACTAATTTTGTCACCTTCCATATATAAAGGTATAGAGGTTAGTTTTTTGGGCTTGGGTGTTTACAGTATAGCTTTGGAAATGGGGGGGGGAGGATGTGAGGAAAGGATGGTTCGACGGAGGAGGAGAAAGACAAAGAGGAAGTAGGGATGGGATACTCATGCCAGTGCATGATTGGGCCAGAAAAGTATGTTCATCTGCAGGCACTTAGGTTAATGAGAGGAAACTTGCCAAGGGATGATCCCATTAATTACAGCAGGACGAAAAAAAATGACCACTTCAAACAGCTCAACCAACCACAGGCCCCAACTTTAGAGGAGCTGTGTCACTGCTCACACTCACAACTTAGAATGAAGTACAGTAAATCCGCTGAACTACAAGTCAAACAATCTAGAAGGTATTTTTCTTCTTCTAAAATTATTGGCGATGGCAACCAGCTTAGATTCTTCTTATCCCTTGGCTAAAGCTTAAAATAGTGCTTTGAATCATATTTACATTGAAATCTCCTTAATTTATAAAGCACAATGCCAGAGTAACTAAAATATAAAAATACAATGCAAAATGAAGACAAATTGGCAAGGATAGAATCGGATTATGACTTGCAGACAGGCAGATTCAATTTCTTGGGATGTGAGTTCTGAGTATGCACACGTAATTGTGACGCAGCTTCATTAAGATCCTTCGTTTTCACATCCTTAAGCCGTAAAAACTCATACTGCCACCATCTTCAAGAACAGCAAACTCAGAAATTTCAGCATTCACACATCAAGTTGACCAATAGACCAAGTCACTGTGGCGACAGCCATTGACAAGCTGACTGAGTTTATACATATAAACATAGGCTGTTGAGTCAAGTCTTATCACAAGAAGTCCTCAGTCCCAAACCTCTCCTTTAAAAAAAAAAAAAAAAAAAAAAGGGTCCTTGGGCTTCCAACTCTGCGCCCACTTGTCCTCACACTTATGATTTGACCTTCACGGTCATCTTTATCTGGACATCACACAGGAAAACTTCAGACAGATCTTCCGCCGCCTCCCGTGCGATCCTAGCAATCGTCTGACCGGCCAGCCCAATCAGCATTTTCTGTGATCGAAAGGAAATAGTAACATCAGTTAATAACACTAAGTTCTAAACAGTTCTGAACAATCAAATGGTACACATTCAGGACAAACAAGCCCTTTGACTCTAATGCTGCTTTGGTGCATCAAATGTCACATTATCTAAAACCAGTGCAAAGACAGAATTTCATTAAAGATTTAATATAACTATAAGCACTGTCAAGACAATGATTCAAACATTTTAAAAGCACAGAACAATAGAAAACATGAGGTAGCGGATGCAAATGCATTTTGCACATGAGTAGAGGAAGTAAGATGAAGAGAAGCAAAAAAAAAAAAAAAAAAAGTTGATATCGCCCACAGGTACCAATTTTAGTAGTGGGAATTGTTGGCCGTTAAAAGGTTCTCATACATTATTTGCAGTAGCAAGAGCAAGCAGATAGTTGGACCGCCCACGACTGACACGCATCTCTTTGAATACTTACTTTGTCACCCAAGCATTATTGAAAGAGGAGCATTTGGTTTTGATTCTAAGATCAAAGCTCAAGCCCCAGGTCACAAAATGACACACCACGTATTTCTGAAGTCCCCAATACAAACATAGGCCCGAAGTATGATAACAAGAGCCATCAGATGGCATATCCCCCCAGCCCCACATCTTTGGATTAGCAAAAGGCACCACTTCAGGTCATGATTAATGTGCACACCAAGCTTTGTTAAGAACTATTGAAAGGTTTTCAAGTTATGCTCCGGAAACTAAATGTTCACAGACAGACGAATGGAAGGATGGACTATCACACCCTTAACTACAACCTCCTGTATTATATGCCAAGGGGATAATAAATGAGATATGGACCTTATAATAAGGGCTCCTTTTACATACATAATTTATTCCGCTCTTCCAACCGAGCAGCAAATGGGTGAAATTACGCCCATTTTGACAACTGTAACAGAGTTCTGTATGTCAAAAATACAAATGGCAGAAATATGGTTCAAAGCTTTTTTCTTAACTGAAAAAATGCATTATCAAACAGTCACTGCCCACCAAAGTCCAAAGTTTTCATATTTATTTTCAACTTTTACATGAAGCATAAAAAATAGAATTTTGGAGGTTTTTTGTGGAGGAGCAATAAGAGGTATGGCGGAAATTACATTAATCTGGAGCACATGCATGTCCTCTAAATACTTGTTACGTCTCAAAATATACGCAAGGTCGAAAGCGTTTTGTGAAAGACCCCTTCCTGGCATTTACTACATTCAAAGAAATTCATTTTTGTTCATCAAAATTACATATTTAGAATTTTTTCCATGAAAAATATCCCTTCATGCCATAAAGTAGATCAGATGACAACTGTACACCTGTGCCCTCATTTAGCATGCAGGTAAATATGCAAATGTTTCCCGCCACTATTCAAATCTTTCCCCGGAGTCTCAAATGCTATAAAGGCCAGCAATATGGCTCTATTCTTTTTAAAACTAAGGATGTCCACCTTTACCACCAAACAGTTAGCTTTAACCAAAATCTAGCATCTGATATTTAATTTCAACAACGAATGAACATAAAATATTTAAAAAATGAATAAAGGCCACTTGCAATGAGGTTGCAAAATTTTTCTGTGTTGTGGTACTAACATTGTGAATAAAGTAACATCTTTGATTTTGGGTCCTTGCATATGCTGACTGCTTGCATAAAATCAATATCCTGATATCACACTCAAGTGATTGGCCATTTTCTTTTCAGGTGAGCCCCCTGTTGGTAACCAAAGTGCCAGTACGATGAATAATTATCATTTTGAAAATATGCTGGATCCTTGTCCTCCAATAAAGTGACAGTATGACAAATGGGTCATTCCGTGTCAGATCAGTGAGATTAGGGGAGGTCAGTTGCTTGACCACCTCAGAATCTCTTGAAACTATGAAAAAATGATCTACGGCATCTGACATCTGCCAATTTTTTGCTGAAATTCCAACATTTTCATCATTTTTCACCCAATGGAAACTTTTGATAAATCACTCGCGAAATTGGAAATTGAACGAGATGCCACTTTCAGACGTCTATCTCATGAAGTATATGTTCAACAGTCTTCAGATTTTCAGGAGATTTCCAGAAGTTTCTGGTGAATGGAGAGAATGCAGCAAATTCAGGCAATCAAGCCTCAATTTTTTTCTTAAGATTTCAGGATTTATGAGAAAATCACAAATAAAGTGAATTTTCAAAAAATTTGGAAAAATATACAGCATCTCTAATATATAGGATCTATTTGATCAATTTTATTGTGAAAATAATATCTGAATGACATTAGCAATGCTTAGAAAGCTTTCATATGTTCGTAGAAAAGGGAGTTATGGCCCATCAAATTTGACATAGGTAAAAAAGTTATTAAATTCCAAACGGCCAGATGGACATCTTGCATCATGGGTAGGCTGATGGAATTCAGAACCGTGAGAGATGGAAGTATCATCTACTTGAGTGCCAAGTTTCAATATCTTTCCATAATCAGGGTTCTCCACTATAGTAAATGACCGGGAGGACTGCCCGATCATTATGACTCATTTTCCAGCACCGCCTGTTCATGATTTATACGCCCGGTTATAAGAGTCAGCCGTCTAGTCGAAAATAAATAAATACATAAAGAACTAACACCAAAAACACCGCATAAACAAAGGCAGAATACGCCGAACTTCACACCAGTCACTCTTTAGTTTTTCTTAAAGGTATATTTCAACATTCTGGCAAATTGGCCTATAGCCATAATCCCTATTGTTATATGAGTATGTGCATTACCATAGTTGTCCGTGCCGTTATTTTGAGATTTTGGGGGTGGGAGAGACGGGAGATGCTCAGAGAACATAACGAAAGTGAACGGAACAGGTCCCTTGCTTCTTCAAAACTCATGAAATATGCAATCCAAGCGCTCCAAAACCCTCTCTTGGATAATTTGTGATCTGCACATTCACCACGCTATAAAATAATCATGTATAATTATGAGACACAGTTATTTTCAAGACAAATGCATAACCGGAACAAGATTGCAGATATTTCAGAAGCGTATGTTTACTGCAGCTACTCGCAACATCTGAGGTGCACACTGCGCACTCTGTCAATCCGTCCAGCAGGTTTCTCAAGAAAGTAGTTCCGGGTATTTGCTTCATGTGTCGTAATGTTACATAATTATACAAGGCTAGCTTGGTGGTTAGCGTTGCCGTATTCGTAATATGCTGCATATTTGTACTATGCCCACATAGTCGCTTTGGTTTGTTATTTGTCCTGATGCCCCGTCCATAGAACACTAATTGATGATGAAATGTAGAGCTTTAGCTGTGTTCGCGCGTTCCATTCAAATAGCTAACGCTAGGGCGTATTTGTACCCCCAAGATCCGCGTGTGATAAGCGTCTCTACTCGTTCTAATGGACAGAGATGTCTTTATGGCCAATTGTTTGCTGACATAATATATGGAACAGGATGTTTCTAGTACAGCATGATGATTCTAGTACAGCATTGTCGCCGATGAGACTCGCGCTTGTGTAAGTTATATGAATGAAGGAGCTTTGGTCAGAGGCTTGATGGGAGGGGGAGGATATACCTGTACACTCCATCTGCAGTGGATAACTCCCGCTACAATTACAACTAGATGCCATTTGAGCAAGTGAGTTATAGGTACTACGCCAGATAGCAAGCACCTCCGCTCTGGATCTGCCCCGGCTCTATGCCGACTCCAGCTGATCCAGCTCAGAGCCCGGGGCAGATCCGGAGAGGAGGTGCTTGCTATCTGGGGTAGACTAATATGATTTTACAAATAAATAAAATAGCCCTAATTTAATTTAAATATTTTAGGCATAAATGGATGCCAGTTTGCGGTGAGAGAAGTGAAAGTGTAAGGGGGCAAAGGCTTTTAAATACAACACAAACACTCAATTCACTGAACAGTTAACATTGTAGGCTACTTGTGTACAGCAGCATTGATAGCTCGTGTCTATTACTCATTTGCTCAAACAAGGTTGAAGATTTTATTTCAGTTATTCATTTTATTCACTAATACTGATTATATATATATTTTTTATCATTATGCATTCATTGCTCATTCTCAATCATTTACCATATCATGTAGGCAGCAGAAAGACACACACACATAACACACAAATACATACATACATACATACATACAAGTAGTTCACATGCTGCAGTGAAAATACACAGAGAAATACTCATACAAGCAGTTCACAGACAGACAGATACACATATACAAGCAATTCAGTTCACACATGCATGAGTAGCTCACACACACATAAGCAGCGCGCTTCTGTAGTTTTGTAGTAAAGCAGGCTTCTGTTTAGTTGATTCAAAAAAACATGATCAGAGGATGTATTTGATTTCTGTAGCTTTGATCAATACTTGTTCAGCAAAATCATTATTTGCTACTGAAAACATACTCAATTGAATTATTTGTAATACTGTAATTTGATATGCATCAAATTCATCCACTGGTATCTTTTCCTTTTTCATCTGGCTGTGGCTGTCCACTGTAATGCGCATGCGTCTCTGCATTCCTGAAGGGTTACCCAACTGAGATCTCAGGTTACCTGTCCAATGGTAGTGCGAGAATCAGAGGTATAAAAAGGGCCTGTAAACGCCAGTTCTTCTTGAGAGTTCTTCAGTGAGTTCTTCAGTTCTTCTTGGGGGCTGTTCCTCTTGCGCAAGAGGAACTCGGCTTTACATTTTTCAACATGACACAATAAAGCCTAATTTTCTTTTTCAGAATCTGTCTCTCTCCAATTGCTTGAGGATGGCGGAATCTCAATATGTTGAAGAAAATCCACAACAACGGCATCCAGTGGCGATTAAAGGCTGAGAGACGTTGAAAGCATTCTCCTGAATGTGGTGAATATTTCCGAACCATATCATCCTATCAAAACCATAGCGTGCCAATAGCTCATAATGGAATGTACTGCAAATATTACAACACTGCTACTTGTTACGGCATTAGGTTAGCTTGTCAAGAAACCTACACAAATAATGAACGAACTGAAGATAACTCTCGGCCGGGTCTTCAGCATCAGAAAATAAATATTGTTTGGAGGAAGTGATAATTAAGAACAACTCAGGAACATAGTATTGCTATGTAAATGACATAGCCATGGGTAAATTGCTGCTAAAATAGGCTAGCAGAGTTTTTGTTCAAGAATTAACGTGCAGGGACTGACGTTAGCCAGCTTTTTGAACGTGAAATATTTAGCTAGCTATAATCATAGCTGCGTATAGTAAGTGAAACCTATACCTTCAAGCAATATTAAAATGGGATCAATGAAAGATTTCGTTTTTGTGAAAAAACTTTATTGCTTCGATAAGATTGCTGTCCTCTTTGATTTCTGTAGCCTAGTTTACGGTAGTTGAAAACCAGTTATAAAATCAAACAGCCAATCAAAGCTCATGGTCAGCATTACAAGTCCCGCCTCCAAAGTCTCAGAAGACAAATCAACAAGCGAGCATTTACTGAGATTGCGAGCATTTTTTGACATTGCGAGCGCATGTTGAAATTACGAGCGTGGTGAGACTGCGAGCATTTATTGACATTGCAAGCATTGAGATTGCAAGCATTTTTTGACATTGTGAGCGCATGTTGAAATCACGCGTATGGTGAGATTGCGAGCATTTATTGATATTGTAAGTGCATTTTGAAGTTGAGAGCGGATACTGAGGGTCGTACACCCATGGTTTTCACGCGCTTGAGTTTTGAGACTAATTTAACGCCATACATTTACACCTTTCCTTCACCTAATGACATTTAAAACAAAGGTTAAAGAAAAGTGGTAAGGAATTAGACGACAGGACGCAGTCCAGGGTTGGAAACGCAGGGTTCTCCACTATCAAAATATGGAGAAATTAGGAAGTACTGGAAGATGCGCGATTCACTGTGCAATATACTCCCAGCTGAACAAAAGAAAACGCATCTCAACGCAACCCCCCTGCCCCCGCTCAACGAATTGAAACGACCGCCCGGTCATTGAAAAACTAAAGCTGCGTTCACACATTTCGCTACTCGCCCATCTCTGAGTGATAACCGTCAACGGAATGTGAATGCGTTCCAGCAGAATGTGGCGAGGACAGGTGAGTTGAGGACGAGCGATGCGATGTGGGCGGGTACGGACATTAAATAGTTTTTACAAGCAGGGCAGATAACAGAACAATCGTGCAAATTGTGATACAAGCACCAAATTTGGCCTGGGTGTTCTCTATGGAGTACTTGTCAAATCTGTCGATTGGCCATTTGAAAATCCAAGATGGCGGCCGTTTTTTCAAGATGGCCACCAACATGAACTTCCCAAGTCAGATTCTTTCATAGAAATGCATGCATTAGGTCGATTTGAGTGATCTTGGTGTCATTAAGTGTGTTTTCAAGCATGCTGGATCTATTTTTACAACTTAAAATGGCATTGTTGTCACACACGAAGACAAATTCCTCCAGCTTCTGTTGGTCATCATCAGAAACCTCTGCTGGACAGTTGCTGAGCTTTTTGAAGGTTGCAGAAACCTCACAACAGACATCCCATGTCTGCCATGCAGATTTCTTTGCTTTCCCGTGGAAAGAAGACACCACATCACAGCCCGTGAAAGCGTGGAAATACAGAATTCCACCGGATTTCTCAGGTCTGACTGAAGAGACGACATCATGGACAGCCATGGAAGGAAGTTTTAGCTGTTGTCGCAGTAGGGTTGTGGTCTATGTTATCCACTGCTGAAGTGGTGAAAATATCCTTCCTCAGGGCTGGTGGGCAGACGACTCCATCTTCCTCATACTGGGATACAACAGTCTCTCCCAGCTGGGCTGAAATTTCTAGGATTCAGTCATAGGAGATGCTCAGCCCATTCTGGTGGAGGATGTCAATGAGCTGCTCCTTTTTAAAGAAAATACCCACAAGCCAATATATACAGCAAATTGTGTCTCCCTGTCCTTGGAATGTCTGTGGACATGAGATCCGGCCTTGTACTTTGCAAAACAGTTGTACTCTAGCAGCTGTGCCATTACAAAATCAGACTTTGAGGCACCATTTTGGAGTTGTTACTTGATATCTGCTCCATGTTCAATCATGCAAACAAATTGTAGGAGAGAGGTACAGCCTCTTCGGGGCTTCCATCGTAGAATGTGCTGTTGAAGCGTGATTTGTGTAGAAGCATTTCACGCCTTATCATCCCAGCTGCCTTTGCAAGATAAATTGCTACTCCATATTTGCTTGCCTGTGCGAGGATGGAACCTACATCCTTCTTGAAGGCCAGTAGCACATCACGTCCGAGATGTTGTGCTTGTAGCTCAGGGATGCGCATCAGCAAATTGTCCTTCAGTCATGTAAAATGGACATTGGGAGTGTCAATGCCAAGCTGCTAAGTCTCTGCTTGTAGGGCATACATAGGTTGCCAAGACGGAAGATTGGTGGATCTGCATCCTCACTTGCAGCTTTGGCCTCAGTGATGTATGTCACGAGCTCAGAGAAAGCAGTGCCATTTGCTGTTATGTTTCCCCCTTCTTTTTTCTCAAACTTTTCAGCATGGAAATGAGCTCTTTCCCAGTTGTAGAGATGGGTCAAGCATGCAGCATGGTACTTGAGTTCCTGGGCAACGACATCTCCAGCACTGAGTTTGGCAAGCAGCTTCCCATCATTGAGATTCCATGCACAGTCATTCACTCGCTAGTTCAGTTTCATGGTCATCGCTGCTCTCAGATCATTAAGGTCTCCTTGCTCTTCTCATAGAAAGCCCTCTACCTGTTTAGGGTCTGACCCTCCCCTTGGTATTTTTATAGTGCTACTGCTATCATCTCCATCAGTTGAAGGAGAAGATCTTCAGCCCTTTGTAACCTGGTGTTGTTAAAGAGAAGCCTGCAGCTCTCATGGTAGTGACCGTGATGTTTTCTCAAGGTTTCTTCAATGCCACTGCCATCATTAAGCCTTTGTGGGTCGATCATGATTGGCATCTGGTTGAGGGAATAGAACCGGGGAATGTTCCTCCCTAAGAGGCTAGACCCATCTACTACCCTATGGGCCGGATTTGTGAGTGGGGATGTTAGGGGTTCATTTCTCTCTGTTAGACAAAGGCAACACTTCCTCCAGTCTGTCTGCCAAGACATACTAACAGATGGTATGTCTGAAGCCATTGCTTTGAACTGGATCGAGGGATAATCCTTTTACCACCCTGAGTCAATATTGGGCACTTTCTTGTATGGAATACAATTACGTTCATGCAAACATGTTGCCTTGGTTGCTGAAGTTGAAACATAACATGTTTGGCCTACTCCCAACTCGATCGTTCATCCAATGCCATTCAAGTCCCATGCTATCTGCGCACCATCCAGATAAATTTGAACCCTATTATCCTTGGCTCGGCTATCCCGTGCTGCACATCCTATCAATTCAGGTGTGGCTGCTAACCTGATCTGGGGTAGGTTAAGCAACATTTGGGACACTAGATAGTTTTATAAAGCTAGCTGGCATACCCCACGCTGGGTTTCACAGCAGTAATCATCACCAGTGTGCCCTGGTAGCGCCCGACAATCACTCCTTTAACGAAAATGGCTTTATGATGGATCAAGCACATCAGGTTTGTTGACTTCATGCACCTTTTACAAATTTGAGCTAGACTAACACCATCACATGCAGAGACTCTCTGTGTGCTACCCTCACCTAGTTTAGCCCGCGAGCCAACACGGGGTGCCGGGGTGTGGCCGTGCACTTGCAGCTTCTTGGAGCCATAGGTGAGAGTTACATGTGTAGCAAGGACCACTGCCTGGAGTCCATCCAGAGGATGTGGCCGACTGCTCAAACAAAGGTACTACCTCAACTACTACACCCTACACGCCAAAAACTAACAAACATTATTATACACAAATAAGCACTCATCCTAGCTGAAAATGCCGGAAAAAGTACCTTATTAAGCCAAAAAAAAAAATGGAAATATATCCATTTTGGGCTGCTGAAACTAGAAAAATTGGATCCAGCATGCAAAAAAACATAAATTTGGACACTAAGATCAGTCAAATAGGTCAAACACACACATTTCTGAGAGGAGAACCTTTCTCAACTCAAACGTTTGGCGACCATCTTGAAAAATGGTGGCCATCTTGAATTTTCAAGTGGCCAGTCGGGTAGATTTGTTCAGTAGACCAATGGGAATGAACATGCCAAATTTGGAGCTTGCATCACATTTTGCACGATTCTTTTGCGAAATTGCTATTATCTGCCCCACTATACTGTCAGCGATGTGAGTGAAGCGAGTGACCAATGGGAATGTAGGATAGAGATGATTGACTGTTGACGTGAAGAAACAGTTCCACAGAGAGCTGCCGTTTGAACACCGCAACGCACAAGAATTTTGGCTCCTACATCACGTCTGACCAGCAGCTAAGAATAGTGATCTCAAACCAGCCGGATCTCTATGATACCACCCTCAAAAATTATAAAAATAAAAACTGAAAGCATGACGCATGGAACAGAGGGTCCGCCATCATCTGCATTTCAGGTGCGAGCATGTTTTAAATTAAATTTTTCTCTTTAGCCGAATATGCTTTTGGAAGCTAATTGTCAGCCAACTGTGCACATCAAACTATGCCTTAGCTGACAGCGATTAACCAAGGCAGATAATGATGTGTTTGCACCCGCTGGTATGTTATTACAGCCACAACTTGTTACCCTTGGACACTTTTGCAGTGGGAAGTAAACCATCGGTAAGCCATTGCAACCGACGCTGACGGCAGAGAATTTTTCTGCCGGCGAGTACAATTTCACAGAGTAGCGAGGGGCGATGGGCGAGTAGCGATATGTGTGAATGAGGCTTAAGTGGACAACGCTGCATAATGCCTTCATGCTACAAAGTTTCACAAGATTCTGAGGTGGCCGAGCAATCACCTTCGCTGAGTTGACACGGAGTGACCCAAATGATTAATTTAAAGATTGCTAAATAATCAGATGGCGAATATTTCAGATCCTTTTTTTTACCAAAAAAAAAAAAAAAACCATTTATACAAGTTATATCCAGCATTGTGCTGGATTCCGAATAACCCTCTGACTAATGCGCAATCAGTTAGGCCTGATTAAGGTGAATTTTATAGTAAAACATACAGTAAAGTTTCTTGCAGTTCAAATGGTAAGTCAGTCACCGTAAGCGAAATCTACCCAACTCAGACACGGGGGCAGAGCTACGCTTGAGCCTGCGTGGGACGAGGCCTGACTAGATTGACAAAATGCCCATCCAATCAGATGCAAGAAAATCTATTCAGGATGCTGTGCGTATGGCAGTGACAATCCTTCACTCTTGCCAAAGCCCAAGTTCTCTTTAAATAAATTATATTAGGCAATTAAAGTAATACTGATATTGTGAATAATTCAGAAAAAAAAACTAACAAAAGCAACATTTTATTGTTATTGTTTTCGTATATGTAAAACTAATGTGTATAAATCCCACTCATTCGCAGGCACGCACATGTCCATTATAATTGTCGCCCAAGATCTGCGATATAGGCATAACTTAAATGCTCATTTCAATATAACCTTATAACATAATGTGAGAGAAAAAATCTGTAGCTATCAAAAAAAAAAAAACTGGAATGACTTAGCAAGCAATGTTTCGCTTGCAAAGGTACCCAAGTTCAACAAAGAAAATGACCTAGTCTACCTTCGGAAAATGGTAAATAAGCTTACCTTATGGGGTCATTTTCACGACAAGGAAACAATAGCAATATCTCACCAGAATAATTCACTTATCACTGTAAAGCAGGAATGGCTAGGCGAAAGTTATGGAAAACAGTAAGAAGCGACAGTTGATAGCACAAGGGCAAAATAAATAGTCAATCTCCAAAAACATTTCATCTTGCATTTACACTTTTTTAATAAAAATCCTAAAATTAAAACCCTTCCATTGATTAATTAAAAATTTAACATTTATTTCTTCTTTGCAAAGCAAGATAGCTGATCCCATTGAGGCTGATAGGGTCACTTTCCACCAGGGCACCATCAAAATTTACCCAAAGTACAATTACATGCATCGAAATGCACCCACATTTCCACAATGATATAGTTTTGTACCCAGCCTGTATCCACATGAGCCCAGAATATATACTCCCTTAGCCACAAAAGATCTTTACAGCAGTAGGACAAATAATGAACATTTAGCCTGAACTTTGTGTGTTGTATGTTCAAACAGTGTTTCCCATACATTGACGAGATTATGGTGGCCCACCATAGTCGAATTTACCGCTGCCATAGTCTCAATATGCGTGTGTTGGTCATACAATGAATGTTTTGGGGGGGAGGAAACGGAAAAATAGGGAAGGTACTGGAAGACGCAAAATTTGCACATTCCCCCCGCTCAACAAAATGAGAATCCTCCCCCCCTCCGCACCCCACTCCAAAAAATAAGAACCCCCTCTGCTCAACAAAATGAGGACCCCCCCAGACATAGTCTGCCACCACACGTGCCCCCATATTCTCCAAAAATTCAGTGGGAAACACTAGTTTAAAGGTCAATCTGTAAATATATTTATGGGGTTGTGTGGACGGGAAAGAGCATCAGAATGGTTCAGACTCTTAATGGTGTGGCTGGGATTCAACCATTCAACCTAAGGGCTCACAGGCGAACGTCTTCGCCATGAGCCACCCGGATACCCAGATGTTGAATCTTGTTGTGTTCCAAGTCTTTCCCGATGAGACACAGAGCCAACTTTTTCTCACAAATTCAGTATACTGCCCTGTTTAAATTTGCCAGCTGCCATTTGGCTCAAAGCCTATATAGGCCCATATAGGCAACTTCTTTGACCACGAAACTATATATGTATGTGGCATCTAATGTTGAATCAAAAAATGTTCACAAGCGAGCGGCAGCTGTATGGGCACTACTATGGAAGAAAAAAAGTGTGTTTGCTGTAGGCACTTGCAATTAAAAACTAACTCCAACTGTTTCATCGTAATTTTGTCTTTTATGTCTGTGTATTACGCCTATATATTCAACTGGACATTATATGCCCAAGATATCACAAGTACTCAAACATACAAGTGAAAAATAATAAATCGGACATAATCAAAAGAAATCCCCCGTGTGATTGAATTACTGTCCGTCCCGCTGGTGAAGCTGAAGTGATGAGCAATTGAAAATGTTTTTCTTTTGTTCCCAGAAGGCCTCACATGGGATGGAAGACATCCCATGACTGAACAATAAGTATTCATCATACAATCCAGCAACTTTCAACATCAATTAAAAGAACTTTCAGTGATGTTAGTAATTAGCTGAACCCCATGGTAGGCATCACATGCTGGCCAAATTACAGTCATGAGGTTATCACCACATCCCTAAACATCTGCACTTCTATTCCAGAATAGGAGCTGAAAACAAATGACAAAGACATGTATCAGAGGGTAGTCCTCACCATGTGACTTTCCTTCTTCACATGGAGTTTAAGGAATATGTCCAGCTGCCCACCCTCTCTCTCTTGCCACATCTCAATAACCTGCATTAAATGTGGGGAGGGAAAGTTAGAGAGTAGTTAATATTATTGGAATCAAACCTACATGTGCTCGGAAGACGTGAATTTGAGAAACTGTGCTTGACCAACCTAGAATCTCAACGTCCAACAAGAGAGGACATAAATATTCATCCAAAATACGTTGTATAAAGTAAAATGAGCTAAGAAGCACTGTATGTGTTAGTTGGTTGCAATCCCCATGTTGATGACAGATCAAACTTTGCTGTGAGCACATGTAAACATGTAACATTTAAAGTGCACTTTACATGTTACAGAGGGATGGGTTTCCCCAGCACGTGACAAAACATGTTTTCACCTGAGTGACATTATAGGGCACCTCTTGGGGCAAATACTCCAGTAGCTTTTCTCTCACAGTATTGATGCAGATCTCCTCCGGACTTTGGTCGGTTAGCACTTCACTGTGGTAGTGCCAAGAACCCGGTTTGGCCCCAAGTATCAGATACCTCTGTGGGTCAGAAGGTCAATATAGCTTTAACCCTTTAACCCTGTATTAACCCTTTGAAGAGGGAGTTTTTATTTTCCTGAATTTTGTTCCAAAATCCTCAGCCAATCCTATAAAATACAGTTGCTCTCAATTACCAGCAGTAATTAGATCAGCATCCAAGTATACATCAGTGATTTAATATCTTTAACAGTCTATAGCAAAGTTCACCAAAGGGTAGCTCGAGCAATCACAGTAGACAGCAGCCGTATCCATTAACCCCATAAAACCTACAGACCCATATATGGGCTCACCAAATGCAGCCACTTCCCCTGACATGGGGAACTACAGGCTTACATTAAATTCTACTTGAGATCCCAAGGTATCCAAACATTGTAAATATGTCTCACTGAATTAAAGGGACGTGTGTATATAATGAAGCACATCATCAAGATATTTTAAATATCATTAAAAAAATGACATCCAGGGTTTGAATATTTTACTCAATATAAGTGTGATGTAGTTTCAGTGAAGCACTGCATCTGGCAGATACAGAATATGTACAGTTCTGCTCGAGTTTTCATGCCCAAGCTAAATTTAAAAAATGTTGCCATTTATTTTGAAAATATGACTCAGCATGCAAAAAATGTGTCTTTTATTACAGGATAGTGATCATGTGAAGTCATTTATCATCACATAGTGGCTCCTTAAATCATAATGATCACTGGAATCACCTAAATGGCCCTGATCATAAGTTTACATACCCTTGAATGTTTGAGCTTGTTATACAGACACAAGGTTCAAATGGCTATTAAGGATTACATACCTGAGGCTTTCTCGATTGTAATGAGGGTCTGTGTTTTGACATTGAGTTTGTTAGCTCCCGAGTGGATGCACTGATCTGGCTAGACAATGCATCATGGGGGGTGGAAAAGAACTGTCTACGGACCATCGTCACAAGGTATTTCAACTTTTTAAAGATGGGAAAGGATATAAAAAGTTATCCAAAGACTTTCCAGTAAATGCCAGTCAGTACTGTTCAGACTAGGGGTGTCAACGTTTACAATTTTCTCTACACGTGTATACAGAACTACGAACCGACATGTAACCGGTTATACGTTCGGAGATTTATGAGCTTTTCCTATTGCAGTTGCGCTGTATAACCACAGAAAGTAAAATGAGTTGAAAATAAAATCCTCTGTCATTTTGACAGATAAGAGAACGTACAAGTGAAAGCTTTTTAATCACTGGTTTAACTATTGCTCACTTTTGTACATTTTTTAAAACTCAAAGTGCAAACTGCATCCCTCTCTCGCAACGGAAGCTGCGTCTGAATTTTAATATGCGTCTAGTAATCTGGAATTGGCAAGAGAAAGCAACTCAAAAAGAAGCCAAAGTAAGCTGAAGTGAGA
Organism: Gymnothorax reevesii; assembly: GCA_029721435.1. NCBI lineage: Eukaryota > Metazoa > Chordata > Actinopteri > Anguilliformes > Muraenidae > Gymnothorax > Gymnothorax reevesii. The sequence goes on along the minus strand of CM056578.1, from coordinate 66,671,320 downwards.
GGAAAAAAACTTCACCTTTATATCCACAAAGTTTAAAAAGTAGAGGGGGACTCACAATTATTCACTAAAATTGGCGAAAAAAAAAAAATGTGTTTTCTTCCTCCTCTTAAGACGCGAGGATGCGTGATCAGGTCGTGAAAAGCCGACAGAACACAAACCAACAATATAATGTACAACAACACGCAACAATATAGGCTAAAATTAGCCATTAACAGTTTTTGTTTTCAGCTGCACGACATTTGCACATGGAGATGATGATGAGCGCCGCGCTCTTCTCAAGTCCTCCGCAGCCTATTCTTGATGTGGCGCGACACTGGCTGTGGGTTTTTTTTTTTTTTTTATACCAAGGTAACATTGCCCCGCATGCATCTGTATGCGGATAACTGCACTAGTGGGAACATTTAAGTGTATTGTTAGTGAATGTTATTATCTGAAGCTTTCAGGCAACATTATCACTCCTAAAAATAGGCGACTATATGTATTGGTGAGAAATGAACGAGGAGGAAAAAATGAAGTGTACACCGGTTATTGATTTTTCTAAACAGTTATGATTTGTTATCCGTGTAACCGTTTACACGTGCAGATGTTGACACCCCTATACCAGACCATGAATAAGAGGTGGGAAATTAGGAGTTGCTTGAAGGAAGCCATTATTGCGCCAGTCCCACAAAAATGCCCACCTAAAATCTGCCAGACAACACCTTGACACACCTCACCACCAAAATAGGCAAAAATAGAACTTAATGGTCACAACCATATGCGCTACGTTTGGAGAGCAGTCAACACCATTCCCACTGTAGAGCATGGTGGCGGCTCTCTGATGTTTTTGGGGGTGTGCGAGCTCTGAAGGCACAGGGAATCTCGTGAAAATTGATGGCAAGATGAATGCAGCATGCCATCAGAAAAAACTGGCAGACAATGTGCATTCTTCAGCATGAAAGCTGTGCATGGGATGCATTTAAGCTTTCTAGCATGACAATGGTCCAAAGCACAAGGCCAAGTTGACCCTCCAGAGGTGACAGAAGAGAAAAGGGTACAGAAGAGGGCTCTGGAGCAGCCATCACAGTCACCTGACCTCAATATCATTGCGCCGCTTTGGGGAGATCTCAAACATGCAGCTCACACAGGAGGACCAAAGAATTTGCTGGAGCTGGAGGCATTTTGCCAGAAAGAATGGGCAACTATAGCACCTGAGAGAATTAGGGGCCTCATTGACAACCATCACAAAAGACTGCACGCTGTTATTGATGCTAAAGGGGGTAATACACAGTATTTAGAACTAAGGGTGTGAACTCTTTTTAACGGGTTAATTTAACTTTTTTCCCTCTTATTAACATGTTTTATTTGATGATTGTGCCATTCTACATGACCTGCCTGCCTGTCCATTCATGTTTTCTTTAAAAAATGTTACCTATTTTACTATTTCAGCAAGGGAATGCAAACGTTTGAGCACAACTGTACGTGACAATGTCCTTCACACCAAAAAAAAAAAGTTTTTTTCCCAACTTTGAACCATGCATTCCATGATGTTTAAAAGCCCGATGTTTGTATTGTGCTTACTTTGAGGCATTCTTAATGAGGAACACAAGCCAAGGTGGCAATCTGTACTACTTAAGGAACAGACTTCCGCGAAAATCTTAACAACCACACAACATGCACATCTGCAACTTAGTACACACTCAAACTACTGTCCTGCATCTAAAACCTTCCCTTGCCAATTCATAATGATCATCAGAAACCACATTTTAAAGCCCGTTTTTGATTCTGAAATCACGGAAAATCTGCGATCCATTTATAGAACAACGTCCGAACCCGCATCGCGTAACAGTGCCAAGAAATCCCGTTAGCCCACTGCAACCAATGCGAAGATTAGGGTAAGTGTACCCATTAAGCCCAGGCACCATTTAAGCCCATTTGCAACTTTGACTTCTAATGATAAAAAAAGAGGGTGTTGCCTTGAGTTACTCATCATTTCATCCGATCCATCAATTTCTTACTAACAGTTCAGTTTTCATTGGACGTCAATCACATTTGTCATTGTTGAGTTAAGCCCACCCATATCCAGGAAGTTTAAAGGAGGCTCACAATAAGCCGCCTCAAAACTTTGGTGTTTTGGGATCCCTCCAAAAAAATCATCCCTCAACAATTTTCAGCCAGTAACTTGCCAACTACATCCTTTCATTCATTTCCTATACCCGCTTATTCCTCACTAGGGTTGTACCTAGAGAAAACCCACGCAAACACGGGGAGAACATGCAAACTCCACGCAGAAAGGCCCCAGGCCAGATTCAAACACACAACCTTCTTGCTGTGAGGCAGCAATGCTAACCACTGTGCCGCCAAGTACATCCATATTATGTAAAATGAGAGATTAATGATTTAACTTTTATGTATTATGAAGTTGCTTTTAGTTAATTTGAACCATTTTGTTTAATCTGGAAAAATGAGTTTTGCTAGTTGGCATCCAGAGCCAATCACAAGGTTAAATCAGTAGTCATAATATGTGTGATGCTGCTGGAACATTAGAAATGGCATGTGTGTGAACTGGATATTTTCTGATGCATTTTACATAATATATCAATAAAAATACAATGAATGGCTAGGAGGAGCTACATATTTTCAAAAAATGTGTTTTATTCAAGGTGGGCTTAAATGGGACAGTGAGCCAAAAAGCAGCTAGCGTGTGCCAACTTTGTATGAGAACACCTTCAACAATTCTGAAGATGTCACACCAAGAATAACTGAGACACCAAGTTATGAGCATTTTTAGACTCTAGACATAATAAAATATATAGATATTTTTTTTATTTTGGTGTGACAATATCATCTTTATTTCCTCAGTAATCACAGCAGAACTAATTAAGCCCAGTATGTTCCATTTAGGCCCACCTAATGCATTTCAATAGGAAATCACTGAAATTGGGAGATTTGGTACATTTTCTTCTGTAATCCAGTGACTTTGATGTTTTATATCTCCCTGATATCATTAATTACACTACATAACATATCATTAATTAGACTAGACAGACATTAACATTAGGTTTATTGATGGGATCTAAGTAATACTGTAGGTGAGGTTTGCTGTTGAATTCTGGGTGGTGTAGTTTCCGGGTGGAGTTTACAGAAGGAGTCTGAGTAATGTAGTTGGCTAGGTTTACAGATGGCTTCCTGATTTTGTAACTGTTTGGCTTTATTGATGGAAACTGAGTGACGTAGTTTGGTTTACTGGTGGGGTCTGGGTAATGTTATTGGTTAGATGAATTGGTAGAGTTTGCATAATGTGGTTGGTTATGTTCGTTGCAAGGGTCAGTGTAATCTAGTTTGTTGGGTCTGGGTAATGTACATGTAGTTGGTTCAGTATGAAGCCAAAGATTAAATGCTTCAAATTATAAAATGTGTAAAATATGTGACTGAATTAGTTGGTGTTCTTTCTACCTGAAAAATAATAACAGTTTTTTATCTTCTTGTCAATAAATTTGGTTGCAGGCTTATTTGAAACACACTCGTGGGCTTAAATGGCACCGCGGTACCAATTACACCCATACCAGACTTTTGACTTTATTCACAAAATTTCTTTAATTTATTCTGTAAAATATAAATAAGTGAATACATGCGTTTTGAAATGAGAGATTAATCGTTCAATTCAACCAATGGTCATGTTTATAATTCATCTCACTCTCAATGAAAAAATACCTGAACTTAGATTTTGGTGGGCTTAATGGGTACACTTACCCTATACAAATTGCTACCCATCCTGGCAAATGCGCGCATGCGTTTTCACCTTCTGCTTCCAATTCAGCAGGAATCTTTAGCATTTTTTGGGACCATTTGTATTGTTCCCTAAAATGGTAAATCGTGATCGATTTCTTTAAAAAGGTTACTTGAGGAGAACACACCTGGTTGAAAGCATCAGATGGCCAATGATCACAAGATTTCAACAAGTTCAAGAATACTAAAATGCTAGTGAGTTTTAAATGTTTAAAATGAAGACTGTGGTGATACAATTAGCTGATAACTGGGCTTCTGAACACAGGTGGTCAAGTTCTTTCCAAATGTTTTTCTTAAAACCAATCACAAAAATGACATTAAATGGGTCTGACTCATCATCATTTTGCCGTCTTTGAAATCTTGCTTGATAAATGTTAGCTTTAGAGACCACATGTTCACAGTTTCAACAATTAAAAGTCAATTGATTCTATAAGTTCAAGAGGCACAATTCTCCGCTCTTTTTATGCGATTAAGTAGCTTGTAACATTATACAATTTTAATGAAATGTTTTTAAGTGTAAATAATCCACATAAATAGGGGTAGGTAGTGCAGTTAAGAAAAAATAGCAACTCCTTAAAATTCTTGGATTTCAAATGTGGCTGGAACAAAAGCCAGCAGACACAATGGGTTCCCATGACAGAGATTGGAACAACCTGTTGTATAGCATTTATACCATTCTAAATTTAACATGTGAATTCAAGTCATATTGAGGTTTTGGCTCTGCGAGAAAGCACAGTGATACCTGAAGAGGTTCAACCTCCTCTGCGTCAATGGCTGACAACATGAAGACATCTCGAAAGTGGGGCCATCCCTGTCTGGACTTCAGTTGTCGCAGTTCCTCTTTGCTCAGCACCTGACTCCTGCTGCCGACACTGAGGACCTGGGGGGTGCTTGTTGAACTCTCAGAGGAGAGTTCTGTAGAATCTTCAGCACCTGCGTCCAGTCTATCTGAGGTCATTTTTGAGTTTCGGTCCCCAATCTCAAGCAGTGATCTGAACATTGATCTGACACTTATCTTCCTGGCATTAACTATTCCTTCTGTCAAATTGACAGTGATGTCCAACAGCTTATGTTTATCCTTCAAAAGATCTACCTACATGAGATGACAACAGTTATTTCATCAAAGGGGCAGTCAGCACGTGTCACACATTACCACAGCCTTAACACCAAATTTTCAGGTTGGAATACAAAGAGTTCAATGTCAGAGCATCAAAGCATACTCAAGTGATTAAAACAAAGATCCTGAAGTACCTTATTCAGGACAAGGACAGATGGGATGTTTGGGTTCTGTGCCAAACATTTCAGAACTTCAAAGCTTAGTTTATTGGAGGACCACTTGTCTGAAACATCCACAAGGACGACCACTGAAAATAGGAGCAAGGATAGTGAATCGAGTGCTAATTCTGTGCTTATCAAAATTGCTGTATTTGCTGGAAAAATGGAAGTTGTTATACCTAGGTCAGCTTCTAGAACTGAATTCCAAGGATCCATCAGGAGATTTTTCTCCAGCTGGTGCCTTTGAAGAAGAAGAAGAAAAAAAACTCAGCACTTTTAGAGAAGCCCATTTTAGAGAAATGGAGCCCAGTCACCGTCCTGACCCCAACATGTACTGCGTACGTGAACATACCTCTTCGCTTTTGCAAGGGTTGTGAGACCAGGAGTGTCGAGAAATACCTGAAGAGAGATAGAAAGTTCAGAAACACTTAAAAATGCACAAATTCCCTGAAATACTTGAAACTAAACAAATGCATTAAATTAATACAAAGATGGACACATGACATCCATAATGACGTGCATTTTATATTATATATATATGTGTGTCATTTCATAATACTGGAGAGATTTCAGGAATAGTTATCATTCATTGTTTTAATATCAGCGGATAATGATTGATGCTTTTAATTCGTGTTCATTTTGTTTGCACACAGAAGAGATTCAGCGAGTATAAAACTACCACTTGATCCAAAGTAGGTTTTTTTTTTAATTAGATTTATTAAAATGATTTTTTGGCCGAAATAAGGGCACCAAAACGTGAAATTAAAAATACGGTTTTATCAAAAAGGATGTGGGAAATTAAAATGAATAAGTATCATGTACAAATCCCAATTCCAATTAAGTTCGGAAGTTGTGTAAAAATGTGAATAAAAACGAATTACAATCATTTGCAAATCTCATTAACCCAAATTTTATTCACAATAGAACATAGACAACATATCAGATGTTGAAAGTGAAAAATTTTACCATTTCATGAAAATTAGCTGCTCATTTAGAATTTGATGGCAGCAATACACCTCAGAAAAGTTGGGACAGGGCCATGTTTACCATGTGTAACATCCCCTCTTCTTTTAAATAACAGCCTGAAAACATCTGGGAAGCGAGAAGACCAATTGTTAGAGTTTTGGGAGAAAAATGCTGACCCACTGTCGTCAGATGTAGAATTCTAGCTGCTCAACAGTCCTGGGTCTTCTGTGCCAGATTTTTCCTTTTATGATGCACCAACTGTTTTCCTTCGGTGAACGGTCCGGACTGCAGGCAGGTCAGTTCAGCACCCAGACTCTTCTACTGTGAAGCCATATTGTTGTGATGGATGCAGTATGTGGTTTAGAATCATCTTGCTGAAATATGCAAGGCCTTCCCTGAAAGAAACATTGTCTGGATGGGAGCATATGTTATTGTAAAACCTCAAAATACTTTTCAGCATTGATTGTGCCTTTCCAGAAGTGTAAGCTGCCCACGCCATAGGCACTAATGTAACCCCATACCATCAGAGATACAGAATCTTGAACTGTACGCTGATAACAATTTGGATGGTCCCTCTCCTCTTTAGTCCGCATGACATGGCGTCCATGGTTTCCAAAAAGAATGTCAAATTTTTGTTGATCTGACCACAGGAGTTTTCCATTTTCCCTCAGTCCATTTAAAATGAGCTTTTGCCCAGAGAAGTTGCTGGCTTTTCTAGATCGTGTTCACGCATGGCTTCTTCTTTGCAGGATACAGCATTAGCTTGCATTTGTAGATTGCATGGTGAACTGGGTTAACAGACAATGAAGGAAGTTCTGGAAGTTCTCCTGAACCCAAGCAGTGAATTCCAGTGCAGAATCATGCCTGTTTTTAATGCAGTACCTCCAGAGGGCCTGAAGATCACAAGCATCCAACACTGACTTTCGGCCTTGTCCCTTGTGCACAGACATTTCTCCAGAATCTATGACATTTTTGAGGATATTTTGTACTGTAGATGGTGGGATATTCAAAGTCTTCACAATTTTACATTGAGGAAAAATTTCTTAAATTGATACAGAATTCTTAGATGCATTTTTTTGCAGATCGATGAACCTCTGGTCATCCTTACTTCTGAGAGACTCTGCCTCTCTAAAATGCTCTTTTTATACCCAGTCATGTTACTGACCTGATGCCAATTAACCTAATTAGTTGCAAAATGCTCCTCCAGCTGTTGTTCATTAGTACCACTTACTTTTCCAGCCTTTTGTTGCCCCGTCCCAACTTTTTTGAAATGTATTGCAGCCATCAAATTCAAAATGAGCAAGTATTATTTATGAAATGGTATAATCTCTCACTTTCAACACCTGATATGTTGTCCATGTTCTGTTGTGAATAAAATGTGGGTTTATGAGATTTGTAAATCATTGTATTCTGTTTTTATTCACCTTTTACACAACGTCCCAACTTCATCGGAGTTGGGGTTTGTGCATTTGCCCGTAAGTTATTTACTCACAGTCCAGTGAATAAATTCCACTTTGTTACAAACCTTTCCTGGTCAGAACACAGGATGTCATCAGACTGAAATTATTGGGTAACAGTCGTTGCCTGACAAGTCCAAACAACTGTTACCACAGCAAGCAAGTCTTGATTTAGGGGCACAGCTCAAATATACTGCTACTCCACAGAAATTACTTTCCTGATGCCTATAAACCAACTTTCTTGACCACTGATTTCCTATGATTTTGAAAAATATTAACTGGACACAAATTGTATAAATAAGTTTTTCAAACCATTTCCAGTTCATGGCACATAATTGTGCATGTTATACTTTACCCTGCAAATTTCCACATTGATTAGTGACTGCCATGTCTTTGAAATAGCAGCCGTTCACCTGATTGACAAATAGCAGTCAGATGTTAAAAAATGTTTTTTCTCATTAGAAAGACGATTTGATCCTCATGAAGAGATGCGATATGCAAAATTAGAACCATTGAGTCAAATTGGTTCGTTGGACCAAGTGAACTAAAAAAATCATGTCCTGTCCAGTAAATCATGATAATTACCAAAGACAAAGTTTGATTTTTATTCTTGGATTACACACTTCAATTTATTGGCTTTTCATGTCCTATGGAACGACACTGAGCACAGATTTTATCGCCAATGACAGTTTTCCGGTGTGGAGCTGCGAGTCAGCGGATATCTGCGACCATACCTTTCGTGTCCACAATTTTGTATGCAGCAACGACTGCTAAGTGAAAAGGGAATTATGATAAACATTGTCTGAATCCATCCTTACTCTTGATCATTGTACAGCAATTGGCCATCCATCCGCAAGGTCAGATGTTACCGACTGACAATTTTATGACTTTTCTGTATAATTTTTGTTATTGATTTAATATTTTAGGATTGTAACACAATTTCTTATTATGCAGTGACATTCATTCGTACCCATTTCTTGTCCATCGTAATCCATCATGATGAAAGTTATGCTTCAGAATAACATTGTAGTATAAAATATTGCATGACTTAATTGTGCAGTTGACGTTACCAGTAAGCAGTGACTTTTTAAATTCAACATGAATCGGCGTTTTCTTGCTTGTTTCACAGTCATGCTTTTGTTATGCAGTATCATGAAAAGACACATATACAAAAAGATCTGCTAATTGCCAAAACTTCTTCTACTCCATCACTTCATTCAAGAAGAAAAGTTTTTTGAAATAAAAAACATACAATTTGGGTGTTCTCTTTGGTGAGGACACCTTCAGCCCGAGTCCGAGTTGTATGCACCTTCTTCGACACAGCAAACACCTGCAGAAAAACCACATTCATAACAACTTTGCAGGAAATCATGGAGTCTCTAAGTCATTGGACAATGATATAATGACTTAAAGGATACTGGCAAATGAGGTGTCCATTAACAGTGAATAATTAACGAGGAAGCCGGAGAACCCCGGAGGATGGTCGCTCCCGCACAGTACATTATTTCCTGATAATGGACACCTTGAAGGGCATCGTCCTACTTACACCATGGTCACTTGCCAAATGAAAAACGGAAGACCATTTCTATACATTTTTGAGCGTTTTGCAATCACAATGTTCAGATTTTCTGAAGCCATAATGCCGTTTTTTGGGAGATACACTAGTCAGTTCAGCTCACCCTGATAGGCCAAATCCACTATGCATTACGGTTATGCATGTACATTAACATAATACCTTACGCTGATGTTCTTGCAGAAGCTTACTGCAAACCAACTGATCAGCTTTCATGGAATGCTGCACAAGTCTGCATTCATTAGGCCAATTGAGGGTCTTTGCTAAAATTTGCAGATGGAACCAGAGGCCAGTGTCACAAGGCCTTAATAAAAAAAAATTTGCAATGTGTGGCCTTAGCGAAGCGATTGCGACCAGGCAACTTAAGCAAAGCAAGGGATTCACAAAAGCCTTCGCCAGCAATCAGCGAGAGAGAGTCGCTTTTTGTGAAGTCGCAATTTTGTGCGGCACCTTGCCTTCCCTCAATTATCACATAATTCCTGTTTAATATGTTCATACCCATTTGTGCAGATACAGACGCCAGCATCCGTAAATTCTAAAATTTAATTAATAAATAATTCTAATGATTGAATTACTTTCCAAATGTTTAGCTTCAATGGAATAATTTTCCACAGTCTCTGTGACAAATATGGAGTAATAAAGCCTTCAATAGGCTCATGCACAACAGGAAAAATTGGCATTATTTGCATTCTGGATGGAGTAATTGCTGCGCACTCTGAGCAAAAAAGACAAATGTCTTCGCAAAAAGAAGCAACTTTAATGTGGAGCGCGAGCTGCTCCTGCTCCACATTAAAGTTGCTTATTTTTGCGAAGACTTTTTTGTCTTTTATGCTCAGAGTGCGCAGCAATTACTACATCCTTCTTTCATTCATTGGTTTTACGCACCTGTAAAAAAGAATCTATATCTTGAGTGCAACAGTACTTTTTTCGCTTTTCATTATTTGCATTTTGCACAAAGGGGTTAAAGCAATGCAGATATGGCGCTTTTCCACTACGTGGTGACGGCTCTACTCTACTCTACCCGCCTTGGTGCCGGGTAATTTTCTTGGGGGTTGTTTTCCATTAGAGGATAGTCTGCCTCAGTGTAGTTGGTCGTCAGCGCAGCACAAAATGTCCAAGACTTCATCCTCAACACTACATGCAATATAGCTGCAGCTATATCAAGTTTACATTTATTCCGTCAATTTTGTTGAAGATTTATGTGGTCAAATCAGGGGATGCGCACTACCGTCACCATGTTATGGCACTAAAGTCTGGTAAGTGTTAAATGGTATTTTCTGTTTGACATAGTCGTGTTCGATTCAGTTGCACATTGAATTGTGTACCGCCTAACAACGCAAAGTAATGATATCTGTAAAAGGCATGGAGAGCGAAAGTACATTTCATCCTGAATTTAACGGCAAACAAACAGATTGTTACAGCATGGGATAATTAAGAGATCATTGCAGAGCAGAGTTCCATGTTGCAAATGCACAAATCGCAAGAAATGGCAGAGAATCAGAATTCATCGCTTTCTGATGGGTCATCTCATTTGTAATAAATTTAAGAGAAAAATGATTTTTCAACACCTGACACGTTATTTTTCCGCATGATTTTCTTAAAACAGCGGTAGCATCACACAACTTACTCAAGGGAATTAGTTAGGGGAACCGAACTGGGACAACACCGTCCGTCACTTAATTTTGCCACAAATGGGATCACAGATGAAGAGAAATGCATTTCATGAATGTAGCAGCTTTGGTGAAAAAGCGGAACCATGTTTGAAAGGTAAGGCAATGCACAGCATATTGAACAAGTTGCCTAAAACAATATCATAATAACTAAGCTAATCTTAAGACTTGTCAATCTAACTCGAATGAGATGTCCCGAGGTTGACTACAAAATGGTATTTTGCAGTGACGATTCTCTCTGACCAATCAGTGGGCTGCGGATTCGTCACATCACATTTTAGTACCTATTAGTACCTGGTCAGCTTTTTGAGGAATCCCAGGAGAGCAGGTACCAGAAAAGGTGGTACCAGATAATAACTACTTGGCACTTTTCTTCCTAATGGAAAAGCAAAAAAGGCAAGTAGAGTAGAGTAGAGTACAGCCGGTACCGTGAAGTGGAAAAGCACCAATAGTTTACCGGCAACAGGCCCACGCAACTCAGTTTAGTCTAAGCGTTGATGGGGTCATGGTCACTTTTACGATGGCGAAACGTGCACGAAAGCAGAGGTTCCCCAAGCAAGAAATCTACGTCCTGATTGATAATGGAGGCAAACAGTAAAGTACTATTCTCCATATAAACAGACCTGGTCACAAACGCAGACAGCTGAGGTAAATGCATGTGGCCCATGCATAAGTAACTGTCAGGAAGTCTATAAGAGATAGGAGGACCTGAAATCATGTATCAAGACAAAGGCTGCATACATCAAACGCAAATCTGCGGCGCTCTGGTAGTGACAGTAAAGATCTGCAAACATAAAGGTCCCCTATTATGCCAACAAGTGCACAGCTAATTAGCCATTGCGAGCCAGTTCAAAATCTTCCCTTCCTGACATCACAAGGGGGCATGACCACCCAGAATAATGAAATCTCAGGGCTCGAAATTGCAACCATTTTACCATTTGAATTAAAATAGTCGCACCAGTGCAACCGCTTTTCCCCCAAATTAAACGCCGCTTTGCCTGTACATTTGGTGGTCAATAGGTATACAAACCACTGCAGCAGCTCGAATAGAGATGGGCGTATGTGCGTGTGTTCAGTCTGCCTCCTCCGTGCTTGCGGCGTGCATTGCCAAATGGAATGCACCCAGTGTGTTCCATTGAGCTGACCATGACCATTCTGACGAATCGAAGGGGAGCTTGACATCCTAAAACTCAGTACTGATTCTAAAATGGCTAATAATAGCTGTCAATCACTCCGTTTCGCGGTACTGAGCGTTAATAATTATAACTATACACAAGATTTAGATGGGAAATTAATCGAAGAACAATAGAATACATTTTTTTGGTACCGTTAACGTTCATATAAAAACAAGTCAGTAATAAAAGTTACTGAAACTGAGAATCATGACCGACTACAACGGTGATTCGGACGAACTGGCCATGAAATGAGTTTACTATTTTCGCAGAGTGGCTTAAAAATTTTCGATGGCTGAGGTTTAAAGAAGGCGAATTGCATGGTGTTCGTTGTAAAGATTATGGTTTGGATCTCACCAGTAACAGCGCGTTAGCTACTGAGTTCAAACACTTTAATGGTGAAAGTCCCTCCAAACATGGGGAAAGCGCGAAACAGAAGTTGCTGTGACAAATGTGCGTCAACGAGCGGGTCCGGCGCTCTGTCAATTTTTGCTACCAATCGAAATATGCCGCCTTGCAGTGCCGCGCTTGCACAGACCTAAAAACTTCCTCTCCATTTCATCGCTCATATCTGAAGTAGCCCATCTAAAAAAATCATAAAAACACTTTTTTCAGCAAGTCTTTCGACCATTAAGCATATGGGTGTTTCTGAAATTGCAGAAATTAGATGACAATGGCATCTCTCTTAAAACAGACGTATCCAATTCATCATTATATCTGCTTATGTTATCATATGCTAACAAATTAAATGGTTACCTCTGTAGACAGATTCCTATTGCAATCTTAGGGTGAAAACAAAGACTTTACAACTTTGTTAGACACACACACACACACACACACACAGATTTCGGTTTTTGCACTCCTAAATTTTGGCTTGCACTCCTCACTTTTTGAACTTGGGAGCGCAGCGCCACCAAGTAAAAAAGTTCATTTCGAGCCCTGAATCAGATTGACTGCTTGGCTGAAGTCGATCAGTTCTTCTTGCCTCTGGTTGATTACTTCCCCATGTGATGACAAGAAGGGAAAGATTTTGAAATTGCTTGTTATAACTAATTGGCTGTGCACATGGTGACATAATAGGGGACAGCGGATCTGCAGTCACGCGAATATACCAAAGCAATCACATTCCACTATGGAGGATTTTTTCCATCATATAAGAGAACTTGTTCATAATGCTGAATTATTTAGCTTGGAGGTGAGTATGTTTTGTAAATATTGATATGCATCTCATAAATATTCTCACCTATTGGCAGCAGATTACTGCATGCTGCATATTCTAATGTAAAGATATGTCATTTTGCATGGTTGACTTTTTTCCAACATGCTGGAAAACTTTTGGCTTGCCCGTTTTCATCCACACAGTAAAGAAAGATCCTCAATTTGATGCTATTTTACACAGACTGACGCTGAATTCCTTAAAAGCTGATCAATTAGTTTACAGCAAGCTTCCATAGGAACACAATATTTCTGTGTTAAGTTAAATAAATGCCTTACAAATACTTATGTGCCTAACCTAACTGCAGAGTGGATCTTCCCAATTAGACTACCATACGTAGGTTTATGCAAATTTACGCAAGCCAAACTCCTCTTGCAGAACTTTACTGCATCATGGTTCTGCCCAATTAAGCTGAGCTAAGAGAAAGTGAGTGTTATGCTACCAAGAACGTCAATAACACTGTATGCAGTTGATGAACAGTAAACAATTTTCACAAACAAATGAATAGCCTCATAGCATAATTGAATTGGTGAATTCAATAATGGCCCAACTGTACACATTTTCAACATGGAGTTGGGCCCTTACTGAATTCACCGATTCAACTGCCCATCTTATTTTTAAGGATTTTTTATATATTATTTAAGAGAATGGATTTTGAAAAAGGTTTTGAGAAAAAAGGAAAAAAGGCATATTTTTGCTAACACAAAAGAAAAGGCAGCCAATATTTCAATTTGGCAAAAATATGACTTCGGCAATGAGACTAACGAAAATATTTATATTTGTATTGCAAAGAAATATGTAAACAATTAATTCAGCTCCACAAATGTGTGTCAAGGGAAACTATATAGAACAGAAATAACGGCACTAAATGGAATTATCGCTAGTTTTGCAAAACAAAAACCTACTGCTGGAAAACTAGTATGGTAAAATAAACTAGGTGGCTTATTACCCCTGCTGAGGAGGTTATGTTTCTGCCTGCAATGGTTAGTCTGTCTGTCTGTGTACAAAGTAACTCAAAAAGTAATGAACGGATATCTATGCAACGTTATAGGTGGGTTGCTATTACATCAGGTACGGACCCTGTTGATACAGCAATCAGTCAAACTAAAGACATTTTAAGAAGGAAGACCAATCATTCCCAATATACCCCCATTGTAAGAAATTGGTCACACTTTCTGTCCCCTTAGTGGGCGTGATCACGGAAGTATGTTGAGCGTTGTGTTCGCAGTAAATGCTGGAATACACAAGCATGTGTCTTCTATATGCATGATGCATTTATATTTCACTTTACTTTGCCTCACAGGCATTTTTCTACACCGCTAACAGCTATACTATTTAGCATTATCAATATGAGTTAGCTGGCTAGCTAGGGTATTTGCAAATGTTATTTAATGAGATTAAAAATTTGAGCTTGGTTAATGAGCGTTAACTCTGGAGTAGTTGTTAGGTTTTGAGCAAGATAATGTGTTTTGGGAAAAAAGCACGTTAATCCGAATTTTGTTCTAAAAAAAAAAACTGAAGCACATATTCAAAACAGATTTTCTAGCGTTGTTTTATTGCATGAAGCGCTGGCATGACATTATATCAACTCCGGTCCATTCATTCATTCTAACTTGCGAAACATTTAAGTTTCCTTTGAGCTCTCACGTCACCTCCTTGCGTTTTGCGGTTTTCCTGCCTTGATTTTGCTCCAATCCAAGTGTTAGTCCTTCCTTACATTGCTCATCACCTGTGATCAAGTGTATTTCTCTCATCTTGAAAGAAAACAAATGCTTCACTTGTCTGCACTGGAATAAGTGCACTTTGATTGGAAACATTCTTAAGACACCGAATAAGCTGTATCCCTACATCACCATAGCAAATATCCAGCCATACAGGCAAAAACCATAGCCTTGCCCTTTTATTGTCCCTCAGAATCATAACTGTTGTATAGCATTTGATTACTTCTCGCTCCGGTCAAAGTTCCAGCATTACCATTTTGTTCCTTAAAATCAGGTCAGTTAATGTTCAGGATTATGATCCACATTACAGCTTGCGACCTCCCTAACTATAATCAACATATTTTCCACAGTATTTCTACTAAATTTAGAGTTGTACACATTCATTGTGTAACCTCAACTATAATTTGACCAGGTCTAGATTTTTTTTTTTTTTTTATTTCAGTGGGATTTCTTAGTATAATTAAGGTGAAATTAAAGAATAATACTCTCAGTAAAATTACGCATTTTACTGTAATTGCCATTCGCGAACTTAAAGGGCATTACAAAATGAAACATCAGCTGGTTCGTTCAAACATATGAAGCTGGAATGAAATACGACAGTTGCTCATTCATTTCTCACCTCTCTGCATCCTTGGGAAATGAAAAGATGGATGTCGTGTTCCTATCACTACAACCTATTGCTGCAAAAGGTTTTGGCATTTTTAACATGCATAGACATCAATGCAAGATACGGTACTTATTTTGCCACTATTCCCCTCTTGTTTAACCCTTTTGAGCAGATGTGTCTGCCAGCGGGCATGGAACTGCAAATTTATGCACACAGTTACAATATTCTATCTCGAGATGGCACACCCAGATCAGTTATTGAATTTTCACAAGCCCTTCAGGGTCGAACATGGTTTAGAATATGGATGAGTCCTTCCTTGTTTTTTTTGGAGTTTACATGAATTTAACTCCTCAGCTAAGCCTGATGTACAAACTGCTCAACATACTTGCCCCTTGTGTTTATCCAGCTCAATATAGTTCCTTAACACTCAGATAAAACTTAAATAAATGGAATTTAATCCCTGGTTAAATTTTGGTACATGTTATTTACAATAATCTTAAAGGATGCTTTTGAGCGTGAAACCTGGAATTGGAGGAAAAAAGTGTTTTTAAATTAAATCAGAAAATGATTTTGGTTGGTTCCATTGGAACATTAACATAGTACAGCATTTCTCACATGTTATTTAGAGTTTCTCTGCAAATAAACTTTTTAAAACAGAAAAAAATAGAAAAAAGTTGCGCTGCAACAAGAGGAATTTCACAGGGAGTGTCGACCACAAAAAAGAACAAATGTGATACTCTGTCAACACAGAGAATGGTCACACATCCAAATTAAACATATCAGACGGAATATAGATATACCTTTTATTATAAGCAAACACTAAAAAAAGCACTAATGCTTTTCGGCTGAATCAAGCCTTCGTCAGAGCATAACAATGAATGAAACATGGCTAGAATATATCATTTCACAGTGCACAAATTGCAGTTGCAGGCAATTATACAAATCCAACTCGTTCAATCAGTCCATTACTCAATCAGACCATATACAGCAAGGTCACTCAGGTGTTAGATACACATGAATGCACACAGAAAAACAGTATTATGATAACAGAGAATGGAAAGTAATGCATACAATTACAAAAAACATTTCAGACAAAAGTCTTCATTCAGACCACTAGGAGTCATCGAGTTTGAAGTGTAGATCCAATACATTTCTCTTTGAGCTAACTTCCGGAGAGTATCACCTCCTCTTGGACGTGGAATAATTCTCTCAATCCCAACGTATCTCAGAGATGAAGGGGAACCATGATTGGCTTCAATATAGTGTTTCGCCATTGCATAATCTAAATTGGCTGACCGTATCGCAGTTTTAAGTTCAGCAACACATAATTTTAAACATCTTTTTGTTTGACCAACATATCTCTTATCACAAGGACATGTAAGCATATTGATAACATGACTTGATTTGCAATTAATAAATTGACGAATAGGAATTTTGCGTCCAGTCAGTGGGTGATTAAAATATTACGTATTAACAGTGTTAATGCATTGAGCACATTAGTTGCAAAGATACATTCCAACAGGAGAAAGCCACATAGATTTAACAGCGATAATTTGTGTCCTCATGACAAGCTGAAACGCGTTAGCGCTTTTTTAGTGTTCGCCTATAATAAAAGGTAAATCTATATTCCGTCTGATTTGTTGAATTTGGATGTGCGACAAAACTTTTTAAAATTGTTTTCGCATTGCCAGACAGAAGCGCCAGTAATTTTGGAGCCCACCTCAGCTACATCCTGCAGCCCATCAGAATTGAGTTGAGTTTTCACCCAGACCCTGGTTATAGGGCTGTCATTCTCACTTTGTTTCCTCAGTATGGATATAAATACAGACAAAGTAAAGCAAAATACTTAGTTTGGCCTTGTGGTGGCTCTGCAGAAATGGGTATAGGGTCCACAAAATAAAAGGGGAGCAAAACAAGGCATTTGGGATGCTCAGATCAGATTTTACCCAATTTCCATGAGAACAGTGACTTGACTTACCGAATTTTTAAAATGGTACCTTTGGCCTTGAGTTGTGGACTTTTGGTACAAGAATGGTCATACTGTCACCACAACAATAGGATTGTTCTTTCATGCACAAAGACATTCACATCAAAGTTGATCTGACTCCCATTAAAACGGTTTGACTAACTACATTCACAAATTTCAGTTAATTTAGTTAGTTTCAGTTAATGTTGGTGGCACAGAGAAAGAAATAGAACCATAAAAATCAGTAGGATATCACCTCCATGCAACAGGAATGTTGACATCAGACTGGACAGGATTCTCATTAAAACAGAATTACTGCATTTTTATGAAAATGAGAAGTTTGGCCTGATGGTACAACTACAGAGAAGGTCTCAGTCCTCTCGCCTCTGTACACCAGGAGATATCACACAAGGTTTGACCATCTCACATGTCAGCAGGTGTTCAAACAAGTACTTTAATTTCAGGGCATTTCTGTCCAAATGTGAGAATAACTGCATATGAATTAAAGACCTTTAAATACAAAAAATATAACTCATTTTCCAAATACTTTAAGATTAATGTTCAAAATAGCAAATGCCACAGATGACCGTTCATTTTGAACTTTGAAGTGCCCTCAAATTGCATTATTACAGGCAAGACAGTCCTTTCTTGTTCTAGAAATTGTCAAGTACCTTTTTTCCAAGGAGCTGATTAGATAAAGTTGATTTCCCCGCATTTGGGGCACCAATGATGGCCACTTTCAATATCTTTGGGTTTTCAGGTTGATCCGGAAGATTTACCAGTAAAGACATCTGTTTAGCTGAAAGAAAGAGGAGTTTTGACAGGGCTTACAGTTCTGAAACCTGCTTATTCTGACTACACATTATCATCAACAAAAGGCTCCAGTGCATTGATCGCAAAACAAAGACCTACCATGTCCTCTCATAAAATATGCTGCATTTTGCAGAAAAAAGGTGAACCCAAGGCTAGATGGTGGCCATTTGGTTCTCCTGCCCGGACCAGTATACCGAAAGCACTTCTGATGCAGTGGCACAGGCAAGAGCAAAGATCTATTTGTTCACTGGCAAAAACCACCACCTGATCTCAAGAAAATTACAGTGACATCAATCTTCATTAGTGACTTGCTACTCCTGTGGTTTGTTTGGTTATTCAAGAGTTCGTGTTATCCCGAACTGGCTTTCAAGCTAACTGGTTCCCATTTGTATGCACGCGCCATCTACAAAAAATATCAGAACATACAGTCAGGCCATTGATAACCTCATTATTATTTAGCTGTGGACCACAGAATTTTGGGAGCAGAAATTAACAAATAAGAGTTCAAAGTGAGGATATTCTGCTTCAGTTTGCAGTTAACAGATCAGAAATCAGGGGGACTGTGTAGGAATTACAGCATTTTTTAAGAGGTCCTCCCTTTTTAAGGGACCAAAAGTGTTTGGACAATTGGATGCTCAACTTTTCCATGGTCAGGTGTGTTTTATTCCCTTGTAATTTAAAAGTGAACAAATAAACAGTTGGCCTTGTGGTCACTAGAGCTGCAGAAAAGGGTTTCGGGTCCACAGTTGATCTCAAAAGTTAAATTTTGATTAGGGTAACATTTTCATTTGGAATCTGTAGCTGGGGGCTGCCAAGCCAATGTTGAAATGGAGATTTTAAAAAGAATTTGAAGTATGTATTATGATTGGTCATAAGTGGAAAACTCATTGTAATACACTGCCCGGCCAAAAAAAAAGTCGCACACTCAAATATTTCGTTGGAACCCCTATAGCATTGATTACAGTGCAAATTCGTCTCGTTATTGTTTCGACAACCATATGCAATGCCAGAACATTTACTTTCGACCAGAAATGCCATAATTTTTGGCCGAGATCTTGTCTTCTCTACATAATGGTTGAACCAATCGGAAGTCTTTCATGAGCACATCCCAACAACTTTTAATGTGTTTAAGGTCAGGACTTTGTGGTGGCCAATTGTTTGTGAAAATGATTCCTCACACTTGTTTTTGTCATTCATGGTTTTCTTTGCTAAATACAGGCCAATAACTTGCCCATTCTGAAATACTGTAACATCTTTTCCGTCATCAGGGGATGTGCCTTCTGACATAATTTTTTAAGAAATAAGTAGCGACGCGCTGCATCAGTCAGGGTAAAAATGATTACTGCCAGCCGAAACATATTAATAACCACAATAATGATTCAATTATAAAATCTGTTCATTAATTACCAAACGGTGACTTTTTTTGGCCGGGCAGTGTATATTGCTAAACTGTAAAAATGTAAATAATTATGTATATATGTATAATATATTGAAATAAATACATTGAAACTAATTAATACTATTGTTGTCATTCCGTGACAATTTGCCTCTTGTAATTCCGTGACATTGACTTTTTGAAATTTCTTGCCCATAAAGCAGGGTTAAAGTCAATATTGGTTTCTATAACATACAGTATTAAGAAAAAACACCTTAAATATGAACACATTGAAGTTTCATAGCTTAACTATGATAGAAACATCACTTTCTGGATAGTTAAACACAACATTAAAAAAACCACGTCAATTTTGTGTAATTCCGTGACTGAGTAGTTTTTGCTTGTTTCTTCTATGACAATTTCTCAAAAAATTTATTTTCACTTAATAATATTAAAGAACAAGTTAATACCTTCAATACGACATATCATACTTGATTTTATCTTATTTAGTTGTAGAGTTACAACCCAAAATATAGTGGGGCTGTAATTCCGTGACAGCTTGGCGGCCCCCAGCTGTTAACTCTCGATATGAAATCCAAAGAGCTGTCCAAAAAGCAATTTATTAGGCTGAAAAAAAAAACCCACCAGAGAAAATGAGAAACCATCACGTAAGGCCAACTGTACAATCTTAAAATGAAATGAAACACTGGTGAGTTCAGAACCACAAAAAAACCAACAAGACCACAGATGATAACTGCAATGGATGACAGAAAAATTAGTCCCCTGGTTTAGAAACAACCCTCAAAACAGTAGACCAGATCAATAACATAATCTGTAAAGGTAGGCGCGTCAGAAAGAAAATCAGTAATTGAAAGAAGACTTCACCAGAGTAAATATAGAAGGTTGATTTTAAAATGTAACTATTGGTAATGCTCAAAAAAATATAAAAATGCCAGCATAACTTTGGAACAACACGCTAAAAACAAACAAGAAAAAAATCTACTTATACCAGAAACATAGGATAAAAAGGATACAGAAAAAAGAAGGAACCGATCATGACCCAAGGCAATATTTCAAAATTTTGACACTGGAAACCATAATGTATATCCTGCCATATTGTGCCCATGTATTTTAATGTTACTAAAATTGAAACCATTTACTAAGGAAACTCATAACTATTATATTTATTTATAAATTAGAAATTTTGAACACTGAGTAGACTTTGGGCACTTTCACAAGGTCACCTTCATTTCTGTTGACAGAGTGCTGCAGATATGGCCTTTTCGGATGTGCGTTTCAGATATTGAACTCCTCTTCTCAACTTATGATAAAAAAAAAAAAAATAAGGGACATAATCTGGATTATCTCTTCATTGGCTCATAGGTTTAAGGTTCCAAAATCATCTACTGACCATGGAAATTTTTAATCCATATGGTAGATATTTACCTGGAGCAATTTTTTGAAACTGGGAAAATTCTTTGACACAGAAGAAACGAAAAAAACACTCAGAGAGCGCAGACCTCCGCCAGGTGGCAGCAAAACCCTAAAGCATGGCGATTGGAACTCCGGCCCATTCGCTGAGTGCACAACTATTGAAATAGAAGTTCCGAAATGTCTGTAGCCATGTTTCCATCCACTTGTTAATCGAACTATCTGAAGTTCGCCAAAAATATTCATGCGAAATACGCAGGTGAAAATGCGTTTCCATCCAACGTCATGAAAGCGAATAAAAAGTTGTGCGAAATGACGTCACATGCTGTTATGCGGTCAAATTGGTGTATCGAATGGATTTCCGACATTTTAAGCGGTTTCCATTCATTTTTGCACTGAATCGCAGGACCTTCAAGTGGACAAAAGTAGTGTGTTAGCTGACTAATTTAGCAAGTAAGCCAAAATGAATTGCGTCTACCATTCAAATGATGATAATCAGCACAAGTTGTACGTGCTTATGTGCCAGCTATTACCAACATAGCAAACCAGAAAGGCAACGACGGCATCAAAACACCATCATGATGCAGTTGCAGATTTATTCGGCAAATTACATTTCCATCAGCATTTATCGCATAAGCCTTTTACCGATCAAAAGAAAATCTGATCAGATCAAATGTATAAACTTTGAGTCAATATTCTTCAAATCAAGTCAACTGTCACCGTTTCCATAAGGCATTTTTAATTCGATACGACTACACTCGCATAAGAACATGTGGATGGAAACATGGCTTGTGGTGAGCAAGCATACTTCCGGTGAATTCTATCCAATGTGCTATTCTAATTGGCCATGTGCACAAAATGGGGCCAGGTAAATTCTGAAATACATTGGCTCCCTTTACCATTTTAAGTTTCCTACGTCATTTATCAGTCTACATCAGATGCTGGGCAGGTGACAGGAATATAATCCCGAAGGTGTGATTTTAACTACTGCCGCTGTTCCCAAGATTTGGCTTAATTAACCGTGAATGATGTTCACATGATTTGTCTCAATTAGCTGCGACTGTTTGTTCATTGGCACCGTTAAGGAGACATTAGCTGCCCCACTGATAAAAAGGGTTTCCTACGCTTCTTCCTAGCATCATTTCCAGCCATTTGCTCTGGTGACTGTCATGAACTGGCTAAGCGACAAACATCCAGTGTTGCACGACCCAAATTTCCTCATTAGATTAATATCTGGAGCCAGCTGTCATTTTTTCATCGAGCAGTAGCAGAGTAGCTAGCAAGGCTTGCTAGAGAGCTAGAAAAATTTTCTGTTTAGGTTTTATACTGAACTTACTTTTACATCTTCTGATGCAACTGGCTTGCTAGTACTGCGATATTTTTATGGTTTTCTTAGATGTGCTCAGCTAACCATAGCTCCAGATGTGATGGTCTTGAGAGTGCAACTGACGCAGAGTGGGAAGGGAAACAAAGTATCAACTTTGTGCAATCTTGTGCAACTAGCCAATCAAAAAGACTTGAAATTTTGAACTTTGGTGTATATCTCACCTGTACTTTGGCCTAGACATGGAAAAATGTCATCACCTGTTCCTTGACTTTATACCCACCTTCTCTGAATATTTCATCAAAATCGATGCATTACTTTTTGAGTTATCTTGCTAACTAACAAACACTACCAAACATAACCTCCTGGCGGAGGTAATCATGGCTAGAAGATGAGCCTGGTATCAAAATGTAGATCAAAATGAGATCTTTCATATGCCATAACTTGAAAAGATCATAAGTCTATTCCATATGGTGATATGACCCATTTAAGTCTGCCTCACATGCACTTTTTTGATTTTTCTCTAATGAACCACAAGAAAACACACTACATAGCCATGGTTCCAATACTTGTTTTTTGAACACTGTACCATAATGATTAAATTGGTGCAGTACTGCTATTTAAACTTCCAAAGTTCCCTTGATGTTAAAGCTTGAGGTTGGTGCCCAAAGAAATCTTGTCAAAGAAAATCCAGATTTTGGTTTAAGATTGTGACACCTAATGGGCATTCAAATGATTCAATTGTAGTTTTTAACAGAGCTCAAATAGACCTATGTCTTTCAGCTCAGAAAATTTCATTCAGCTACCTCTCATACACCTGAAGTTATGAGGGCTCAAAAATGCCAGAAAAAATGACGCAAGTTAGAAAGCACGAAATTTCAAGCGTTATATCCCTACTGGGAAAACCGAACTCCTATTCCCCTACAGAGAATCCAGACTGCTCAGTATCCCCACCTTCCTCGCCAGGGGACCATTCTCTGCCCCATTACGCTCTCGTTGACCGTCTTCCAGTTCCATGAATCTCCATCCCCTCCACCATAGGCCCAGTTTTACAGTTCTCTCCACTCCCCTTAGAACTCTCCTCCACGGGCAGCCTGGAGTCCAGCGGGCCCACTGCTCCCGGCTCCCCCTGGCAGGCCTTCTTCCGCTCCCTCTTCTTTGCAGCTTTACACACGCGCGGCTTGTCAGCAGGCATTTTCAGCTTACTTTCATTCTTTGCTCCTATTGTCTTCGTCTCTCTTTTTGTTTTCCTCTCTCCTCTCCAGGCACCTCAGCATATGCGTGTTTTGCACAGCTTCGATAAGAATGCCCCTCTTCCCTGCACACTGTGCACCTTGTCAGCTTCGGAAGTCTTTTCTCCGGTGTCCATCATTCTCCTCACAATTTAACCACACCACCTCCTCCTCACAGGTGTCACAGGTCCGCCCGAGGCTCAAACACCTCCTGCCGTGCTTTGGCTATGACGCAAAAAAAGCATGTCTCTCTCTCCCTTAAAAGTAAACAGAGGTGTTGGATGCCTAACACCCAAGTAGCCTTCTTTAGGCACTCCTGGAACTACCTGTAGCCATTCCAGATGCCAATCTAGTCCAACAGCTCCCTGGTCTTCAACACATTACAATACTAAACTAAGTATTCATCCAGCAGCCCCTTTGCCGTAAAAGGGTTATGCAGCCTAGCAGTGAAAACCCTGAGACCAACGTCCCACAAAGGTGTGACAACAAACTTATTGAGATAGTTGTGCGTTGATCCATATTTCACACTGCCTCTCATTCTTGCTTGATAAACGTCTTCCCTTGAAGGTCACATCATAGCTCCTTTGACTGCTGTCCTTCACAACACACTGGCCCTCTCCTGGAGACACTTTCTTCCAGCCTTGCAGCATAAGATCCCCAATGAACCTCTTCTTTTCCAAGAGACACAGGTCATCACCATTCTTCAAAGTAAAATGCAGGTGGTTCTTCACTTCCTCCAACCTCAAAAAAACTGCAGTCTTCACCAACTTCCTTTACACACCTGCCATCTCCCTCAGTCTCTACATTTCCCAGCCTCATCTCCATAGTGGCCTTGGCTTCTTCCCAGGTCTGAAACCTAGCTAGACAGCACCCAACACTTTGAAAAATGGCTTGGTAGTCATCAAGATGGTCCAAGTCATCAGGATGGTCAATTTCCGCACTGTGCTTCCCCAGTAGGCAGTTGACATTCACCATGGCAAATCACACAGTATTCACCAGCTGTGTTGTAATCCACACAGAGCTAATAACCAAACAAAATGATTTTGTAAAAGGGGCATGAATCATTCATTTAAAAATTTGAGTACAGAACTGAACATCTCAACGTCAAAGATCTTTGGAAAATTTAGGTGCCATTTTTCAAAATTAGATTTTCAGGGTCCACAAGCCAAACCAATGAGGGTGAACCCACATGGTCAGCCAAACTTCCACAGTTGCCTCTGTGGAGCTGCGCTCAACTGCTTATTGAATTTGATCTGGAGAAAGTTCAGAGACACACATTAGCCTCTTTGCATAATTGCCTACCTCATTGCTGAAGGTTTTAATAAAAAAATATATATTTAAGAGAATGGATTTATTATTTTTCTTCCCAGGGAAAAGTTAAAAAACGAATTATTTGCCAACCCAAAAAAACAGCACCCAATATCACAATTTGGCAAAAATATGACTCACAATTATGGTACGTGGCGAACGATATGATCATTAGAGGAACGTCAAGCATTGTATTTTAAAGACAACCCGACAAGAAAACTGAGTAGTCTGCAGTCGACTGCATCAGGCAAACGCACTTTGTGGCCTGCAAAACATCAAACTCTCTCTTCCCCCAATATACTCAAAATTCAGCTTATCATTATTGCTCAACTTCTGCCATCTAGTGGGACCTTAGGCAAACAGACCACATTAAATTAATAATTTTAACTGCCAGAATTTATACCGTTCAGGCGGCGGGTGATACATGTCTGTTAGATATTTGACTGAATATTTTTTCCAGTGGAAGGCCTTTGGGTAGACAGGAAAATCCCAAATTTTCAGGTTCCAAAAGTGAACGGTTTGGTTGCTAGGGCTTCCAGATGGGTCACCCTCTGGAGGGCCAAAATTAAACTTTTAAGAAAAGTAGGTTTCAGAGTTGAAATATCTCAGTGCGCCCTCAATAGCCCAGCTTAACTTTCTCTGATTCCAATCGGTTTTGGGAAGAGTTTTGGAAAATCACAAAATGTTGATGGGCTGATGAGGGCTCTACCTATGGGGGGCGCTTGAAAACACCACTTAAGCCCAAGTAGCACTTACGTTTGAGGCGTTCCTTGCCTGCGTCCTCAATAACCCAAGCTGGTTTATGTATGACATGATTCTATATCAGTGCCTTGTCCTAATCCACTTGAAATTGCTGTGGGATGGTAAGGGCGCGCAATTATAGGCAGCACTCAATTAGGTGAAAATGCAAAAAATTGGGGTAATCTGCGGCGGTAGATCTCCATGCACCCCCATCAGATTTGAATAACATCTATTTTATTTGATAGCACTATATGTCCAATATATGCAACACAAAAACTGAAGTGGGGTTCAACTGTATTAATCCCTTTTCGACCATCCCAGAAAGGCAAGGTTTCAAATGTGAATGAGTACAATATAAGGTCTATTCAACAAAGAAGAGTGAGAACACAGGAAATAGAATAGTGCACCCAGTTGGAGTTAGTTACAGTCCAAATGATGAGAAACCAGAGTTACATCAAATCAAAGTCACAGAACTCTCAGCCACTGTCACACTCCATGTCCATTTACTGACTGTCCCGTCTGTGGATTGAATAAAGGGATGAAGGCAACAAGACATGATGGAAAGGTAACCAACTGAAGGTGCACACATCTGGCCCTTGGCTAAGGGTTATTTCATTAGCTGGAGGGCCTGAAATAAAAATCTATTCATCCAACTGAGCAGCAGTGAGACTGGGACAGGAAAAGCAATACATGTAACTGCACACATGTGGGTGGGCCCAGGATGGGGGATCAGATAGAACCCTGTGCTGAGCAGAAGGTAGAAAAGGTTATCAAAATCACCACATTTTCTCATTCACATCTGTATGCATCAAGCTGTTGCACTGTGTACTTTCAGTTTCAGCTGACAATGTGCACAATTTTTACTTTATAACTCTTAGTTCATTTCATGTTTTACACTGTTATCTCCAAAAATAACAGACTAGGGGGAAAACCAAGTGTCTGACATCATACTTTCACCTGAGTTTTCTCTAACAAAGTAGGGATGATGGAGATAATGAGTAATTTATTTTACAGAAAATAACATGACAAAAGAAGTAAACAATTTTTTTTTTAAATTTATTCATGAACGGTGAAGCATGAAATCTGTCTGGCCCCGCCTCCAATCTTCTAAACATTCCAAAGGAAGGCAACAGAAGGCCGGACCCTATCCATTGGCTCAGGAGAGAGCTTTAAATTGCTGATTGCTCCACTAAAAATCATCCATTGGCATTGAATTCAAACTGACACCTATGCTGACTTATGTACCAGAACAGCACTACATAGACAAACGTATAGAATGGTCACGTCACACCTTCCAGAATGATGGTCTAAAAGGCTTAAAACAGATGAAACCCACATTAATCTTTTCGGTAGACATAGTGAACATGTAGGGCTATGATAAACAATAGATTTAATTCAAATCTGATGGGGGCGCATGGAGATCTACAGCTGTGGAATACCCCTATTTTTGCATTTTCACCAAATTGAGCACCAGCTATCGTTCCGCGCCCTCGCCGTCGCACTTCAAATTGAAGTAGAGTAGTACAAGGCACTGTGAGAGAATCATATAATGCATTAACAAGCTTGGGCTAATGAGGGCACAAGCAAGGAATGCCTCAAACGTGACTGCTACTTTGGTCCAAGATGGCGTTTTCAAGCGCCCCCTACAGGTGGCGCCCTCAACAGCCCACCAAAATTTCGTCATTTTCCAAAACTCAAATATAGACTGACAACAGTAAAAATGAAGCTGGGCAATTTAGGGCGCACCGAGATATTTCAACTCAAAAACCAATTTTTCTTAAAAGTTCAATTTTGGCCCTCTGGAGGGTGACCCTTCTCGAGACCATAAAAACCAAACCGTCGACTTTTGGAACCTGAAAACCTGGAATTTTCCTATTTACTAATAGCTCTTATACCAAAAGAAATTTCAGGCCATTTACTATCACACATTTATCAACCCCTAATAGAAATCCGCCTGACCGTTATAAATTCTGGTAGTTAAGCAAGCCACACTTTACCAGTAGCCAGCAACAATGCAGATGCTTTCAGTGTCACCGTAAATCAATATTATTTCTTAAGCCCTAATAATTCAATCTTATTTCTTAACTTCGATTCTTATACGTCAGCTTGAGTGGATAACTGAGCTCTATCTGCAAAGAGCGCATATCGGGTTCCCCTCAGAAAATGATGAAGCGGTGGCATCCCATTTCACATCCCTCAAGACGTTCAAAATGGACTAGTATTTTCTGTCCTCTTATGACACAAATTTGACAAATTAGTACGAATGTCGATATATACATTTCGGTCTTATCGAAGTTACTCAGCGGCAGACCGCAACAGCTTGGTGAACTCGGCGCATGCACGCGTCAGTGAACCAGTTATCGTGAAAACCAGTTGGGACTTAAAACATGCAGAATGCAAAATCCTACGCACCCATTCATCAATCTAGCTGGAATCTAAATAACACGGTAGACATTAGTAGCAAGCCAATAAGGCTATCCAACTGGCAAGTCATCACACATTGTTTTAATTCAGCTACCCAACAGATACAGGGAGTTGGAGGTGAGGTTTAATTCTATTTTCAGACCAGCGTGGCTTATTGGGTTACCTGCAAACAACAACTAAACATTACCTGAATTACTTACCGTAAAATGGGCATTTAGCTATGCTTCGGTGGTAGTACCCATCTAATTATGCAAAATTTAACAGTCAAAATTAACATTTAGACAGCGCTGCAGGACAGCTATTCCAGTTAACGTAGCCAGCTAGCTAGTTTGCCCACCAAATTACGTTAGTTCCGACCCTAATTTGTCAGCAATTGCTAAAATTAGGGAAGTAACGTTACACACATGAGGATCAATACATCCAAACAGCTTCCACGTTTGAACTTGTCGAGCAGACCAGCTAGCTAGCTAGCTAGTAGGCATCTTATTTCTATATTGACCGGCAGATCGCAATGTGCTTGGTCTCACCTGCGTAAGGCAACCAAAGCGCATTTCCAACAGGCACAGCTTTATGCACTTTGGGAGAACACCGCAGTAAATTTCGAAAAATCGAGCAGCTATGACGCAACGCCATGCTTCACAGTTGTCGCAAACAGATAATAATCAAAACAACTCAATCCGGCAACTTCTCATTGCGAAGGTTATTGCAGTTGTTGTAAAAACTTTCCCGTGGGGCGCAGGCATGTTGCTTTCTTCTTCTTCTTTTCCAATAGATGTATTTAACGCAGTAAAGGCGTATTGCTGCCCTCCACAGGTTATTTGTATACTATTCATTTGGATGCCTCAGATCCTAACACGGAGTCCTGAGAGGAGCAGGAACTTAACCACAGCTTTTGTCCTTCCAGAGTCTCCCGTGCTGAGCATCGATTTCAGTGACAGATCTGCTACTCCACTCTCTACCAGCTCAGCTTGCATGACAGCTCTCTCTACGTGGTAGTTGCTACACTCCAGTAAAGCATGGCTCACAGTCTCTGCCTCCCCACAGGTACAGTTTCCATCTGGGTGCTTGCCTACCAGTGCCAGTCCATGACTAAGTGCACAGTGACCCAGTCTCAGCCTAGTTATTACCACACTGTCCCTCCTGCCCATTCTTATACTTGGAGTTAATTTTGTTTTTGCTTGCACTAAAAAATAAAACCTGCCTTTACTTTCTTCCTCCCACTCCCTTTGCCATAATTTTACAATCCCTTGCTGTATAAAACCTTTGCACCCAGTCCGTCCATACAGTGCTTGCAAATCAAGTCTCTTTCTGTTTACAGCTCTTTTGGTGGCCTGGTCAGCTTCTTTATTCCCCTGTACTCCCACGTGTGCTCGAACCCAGACAAACCTAACTGAGTTCCCCAGATTAATCATCCGATTTAGTGTAACTAAAATTTCAAGCAATAAGTCTGCTCTCGCCCCACTTTTCCCACCCTTTAGTGCCATCAGTGCTGCTGCAGAATCCGAACAGATGACAACATTTCCAGGCTTGACTTCCTCCACCCACCCAAGTGCCCAATAAATTGCTACAAGGTCTGCTGTAAAGACTGACACTCGGTCTCATATACGCTTTCCTTGCTGTATCTAATTGTGGAATACTCATTCCTATTGCTGCTTTATCGTTGTTTAGATTCTCAGAGCCATCAGTGTAGATCTGTAAATAGTCTGCCCATTGCTCTTCTAGATGTTTGCTGACTAAGGTCATCAGGTCACCTGCATTTCTTGTCTTGATTCTGTTTAATACACATAAGTCAACATCTGGTTCTGGTAATAGCCATGGTGGGTTAGGTGGCAAACACACTACCGGACCTAGTGACAAATCCTTGACTCCCATTTCCTGTGCTTCATCACCCGTAGTACAAATTGAAGAGCCCCCCTTACTTTCCTGCCCTTCCCCTGAAGCTCCCAGTGCTCCCCCAGCAGACATCTAGTAGGTGCTTGTGCTCCATAGCTCTTCACCTTTGCCCAGTAATTTAGAGGCTGTTTGCGCCTCCTCAACTCTAACAAAGTCTCTCCCCTTTCAATTAAAAGAGTCCTTATGGGTGTTGTTCTAAAAGCCCCACCACATATTCTAAGTGCTCTGGCCTGCACCACATCCAGCTCCTTAAGAACACAGGGGGCCGCTGCTCCGTATGCCATAGACCCATAATCAATAGCAGATCTTATGACTGCCCTGTAAATCTTCATCAGCATTTCCCTGTCTGCTCCCCAGTCCGTTCCAACCAGACTCCGCATGACATTAATGACCTTCTGATACTTTGTATCTGCTTTCTGTACATGAACTCTCCATGTCATTCTCTCCTCGAACTAGATGCCCAGAAACTTGAATGTTTTAACTCTTTCGATAGGTTTGTGATATAATCTGAGGATCTGCTGTGACGCCTTCTTTTTGTATCCAAAAGCCACATATTTTGATTTTGCAAAAGAAATTTTGAAGCCCCATTCTTCTGCCCATTCTGTTACCTGCTCCAATGCCTGCTGAAGCTGCTAATGGATATAATCCAAAGATTTCGAGCATGCGGCTTTCCTCTTCTCGACTTCTTTTGGGGTTTCATAACGTAACAAACCATGCAGTGTATTACCGCCACCTACTGTATTTTTTAATAAATTCATTCATTATTTAATTATTTCCGTCTGCTTTTCCACTCCTCAGTCCAGACCCAATTGTGAGTTAATGTAAATTCTTCCCGTTGTGCTAAATTCTCTCCCGATATGTCGACCACAACCAAGAACCTCCAGTGGTGGCATCCAGAACCATCGTGATTTTTTTCAGATTCAGCAGCGCAATTTAAGACCTTGGCAATGTTTGCAAAAATCCTTTTCTTTTCCACGCTGATATTCTTATCATCTCCTTTCCTTCCCTGCTCTGGATCTCTTTGTACTACCGCCACCTCGTTGTTTTTCTCTATTCTCTTGGCAAACTCAGCATATGACAATCCTTTCCTTTCCTTAATTCTTTCTGGGCACTGAGGTAATGCTGTATCATGATTTCCCTCACAATGCAGTCATATTGCGAGCTCTTTTTCAAGATTACAATCCTCCACACCGCAGCTGTCCTTCCCAAACCTGCCGCATCTTCTGACTCCACAATGCAATGCAGCAACATGACCATACTTCCGATAATAAAACAATGAAGAAAAGCTCTTTAATGTGGCCTCACCCTGTAACATACAAAACCCAAAACCAGTGAAGTTGGCACGTTTTATAAATTGTAAATAAAAACAGAATACAATGATTTGCAAATCCTTTTCAACCTATATTCAATTAAATACACTGCATAGACAAGTTACTTAATGTTCGAACAGGTAAACTTTGTAATTTTTTGCAAATATTAGCTCATTTGGAATTTGATGCCTGCAACATGTTTCAAAAAAGCTGGCGCAAGTGGCAAAAAAGACTGAGAGAGTTAAGGAATGCTCATCAAACACTTATTTGGAACATCCCACAGGTGAATGGGCTAATTGGGAACAGGTGGGTGCCATGATTGGGTATAAAAGCAGCTTCCCTGAAATGCTCAGTCATTCACAAACAAGGATGGGGTGAGAGTCACCACTTAGTGAACAAATGCGTGAGCTGATTGTCGAACAGTTTAAAAGCAACATTCCTCAACGAGCTATTGCAAGAAATTTAGGGATTTCATCATATACGGTCCGTAATATCGTCCAAAGGTTCAGAGAATCTGGAGAAATCACTGCACGTAAGCGACAAGGCCGAAAACCAACATTGAATGCCCGTGACCTTCGATCCCTCAGGCGGTACTGCATCAAAAACCGACATCAGTGTGTAAAGGACATCACCACATGGGCTCAGGAACACTTCAGAAAACCACTGTCAGTAACTACAGCTTGTCGCTACATCTGCAAGTGCAAGTTAAAACTCTACAACGCAAAGCGAAAGCCATTTATCAACAGCACCCAGAAACGCCACCGGCTTCGCTGGGCCCAAGCTCATCTAAGATGGACTGATGCAAAGTGGAAAAGTGTTCTGTGGTCTGACAAGTCCACATTTCAAATTGTTTTTGGAAACTGTGGACGTTGTGTCCTCCGGACCAAAGAGGAAAAGAACGGGTGTATTAGTGCCCAAGGCATGGGCAACTTACACATATGTGAAGGCACCATTAATGCTGAAAGGTACATACAGGTGTTGGAGCAACATATGTTGCCATCCAAGCAACGTTTTTTTCATGGACGCCCCTGCTTATTTCAGCAAGACAATGCCAAGCCACATTCTGTACGTGTTACAACAGCATGGCTCTGTAGTAAAAGAGTGTGGGTACTAGACTGGCCTGTCTGTAGTCCAGACCTGTCTCCCATTGAAAATGTGTAGCGCATTATGAAGCGTGAAAAACGACAACGGAGACACTGGACAGTTGAACAACTTAAGCTGTACATCCAGCAAGAATGGGAAAGTTCCACCTGAAAAGCTTCAAAAGCTCCTCAGTTCCCAAACGTTTACTGAGTGTAGTTAAAAGGAAAGGCGATGTAACACAGTGGTAAAAAGGCCCCTGTGCCAACTTTTTTGCAATGTGTTGCTGCATTTAAATTCTAAGTTAATGATTATTTGCAAAAAAAAATAAAGTTTCTCAGTTTGAACATTAAACATCTTGTCTTTGCATCGTATTCAATTGAATATAAGTTGAAAAGGATTTGCAAATCATTGTATTCTGTTTTTATCTACGATTTACATAACGTGCCAACTTCACTGGTCTTGGGGTTTGTACATAATTAAGGTACAACCACAATTCTGAAATAGTTGGGACGAAGTGTAAATTGTGAATAAAATCAAAATGCAATAACTTTCAGATCACCTGAGCCAATATGTTATTTACGATAGAACATGAATAACATTTTGAATGTTGAAAGCTTATTTCAAATTTTCTGGCTGCAACAGGTCTCAAAAAAGTTGGGACACAGGCAAAAAAGGGCTGAAAAAGCAATTAATATATAAGAGAATCAGCTGAAAGAACATTAAGCAAGTAATTAAGTTAACTGGCATAAGGTATGTATCATGATTGGCTATAAAAGGGGTGTCTTAGAGAGGCTGAGTCTCTCAGAAGTAAAGATGGCCAGAGCTTCTCCAAACTGCAAAGGCTTGCATAGAAAAGTTGTGGAATACCTTAAAAACAAAGTTCCTCAATGTCAAATTGCAAAGGCTTTGAAGGTCTCATCATCAATAGTGCATAACATCATCAAAAGATTCAGAGAAACTGGAAAAATCTCTGTGCATAAGGGACAACGCCGAAGACCTTTGCTGGATGCCCATTATCTTTGTGCCCTCAGACACCACTGCATCCCTCAACGGCATGATTCTGTCATTGACATTACCAAATGGGCCCAGGAATACTTCAAGAAACCATTGTCTGTAAACACAGTCTGCCGTGCCATCCACTGATGCCACCTAAAACTCTATCATGCAAAAAGGAAGCCATTGTTGAGCATGATCCAGAAGTGCCGCCGTGTTCTGTGGGCCAAGGCTCATTTAAAATAGACTGCAGCAATGTGGCAAAGTGTCCTGTGGTCAGATGTGTCCAAATTTGACATTCCTTTTGAAAATCATGGGCGTCATGTCCTCCTGGCTAAAAAGGAGAATGACCACCCCTCCTGTTAGCAGCGTTCAGTTCAAAAGGCAGCATCTCTGATGGTATGGGGATGCATTACTGCATATGGGGTGGAACACTTACCTGTTTTCAAAAAAACCATGAATGCTGAAAGGTATATAAAGGTTTTAGAGCAACATATGCTCCCCTCCAGATGACATATATTCCCGGGAAGGCCTTGTGTATTTCTGCAGGAATATGCAACACCACATACTGATGCAATTACAACAGCATGGCTTCATAGTAGAAGTGTCCGTGTGCTGAACTGGCCTGCCCGCAGTCCTGATCTTTCATAGATTGAGAACATTTGGCGCATAATTAAACTAAAAGTCCGTCAAAGGAGACCCTAATCTCTTCAGCAGCTGCAAGCCTGTGTTAAAATAGTGGGATGAAATTCCAATGGCTAAAGTCAAGAAACTTGTCTCCTCAATGCCCAGACGCCTCCACTTTGTGTTAAAAAGAAGAAGGAATGCTACACCACGGTAAACCGGCCCCGGTCCCGACTTTTTTGAGACCTGTAGCAGCCATCTGTCACGTCAAGAAAGTTATGTTGAGTGTTGTCTCGTGATTTCCCTGTTTTATTTAGAAATTTTTCACTCCTCTTGTTCCTGTTTACCTGCCACTTCATGTGTCCCTTGGTCCGATTGTCTGCCCCGCCCTGATTGTTTCCACCTGTTTCCCCTTTCCTTGTGTGGGTATTTATAGTCAGCATTTTTCCCTTGTCCTGTGCCAGTTCGTTAGGTTGTTTCTTGTTTTGCTTTTGGTCCTTTAGCAGAGATTGTTTTCAGGTTTCATTTTTGCTTTGCCTTATCTGTAGGAGCCATCTTGTCCATTTGTTTGCTTTCCGTTTGAGACCCGTGCTAGCTGAATGAATATTGTGTGGAATCTTTGGCTTTGGCCAAACTGGAGCCCGGTGTAGAAAGGGTTAATTGATACACCTGCTTAATTATGAAGCGCGTGTCTGAGACAAAGACAAAGGTGCTTGAGTGGAATGTTTGGAAGTGGTGGAACTGTGGTGGACGTGGAAACTTGGAGACGCCAGCAGGCATACGGTTTTTCAATGCATAATTGTGTCTGTGCATATGTTTGTTTATTTTTTGGAAAATTTTATAGTTTGAATACATTATTTACCTATCGTTTTGTTTGACGTGCAGTTTAGTTTCATGGACCTTAAGAACCGTCTTATTATTTCGATTTTGTTAAACAATAAACTATGCACAAATTGAAACCCCTGAACGGCGTCTAAGAAGTGGCTTACAAGAAGGCACTACAAAAGTTGAAAAACCTTCCTGCAGTTTGGAAGCATGTATGCTGCTTCGCTGGAAATTGCTGTGGATGCTTGGAAAATAGGAAGCTACGTTGCTGCTGCTTGCTTGTGGATTACTACCTGTCGGGAGTTCGTGGATTACTCGTTTTCAGTTCGTGAATTTACTGTGGATTTAATTGCGTGTGGATTTACGTATCCTGCTTGTGGATTTATTGACTGCTTCGTGGTTCGTGAGTATAAGACTTTTGAGCTGGTGAGTGGGCCGCCGTGCTCGCATTTGAACTGGAGCCGCCGCGCTCACCTAGCCCACTGAACATTGTATTGAACATTCTAAGTTAGCTACGAACCTTGTGTCTTTTAGTTAAAGTTTGCATAATGTTTGAGGAAGAATCGCCTGAAGAGCAGGATATCTCTGATGAACGAGAACTTTTGAAATTAATAGCAACGCGCAGAGGGAAGCTTGGCGTTCTAACTCGTAAACGTAACAAAATCAACAGCCTTATTGAATCCGGCCAAGACAAAGACACTGTTGACAAACAAATTAAGTTATTTGAAAGCTTTTTCGCTGAGTTTAATAATTTACAAGCATCAGTGCAACGTTTATTAAAAGAGGACAATGAAAAAGAGGCCGATCAGAAAGACTGGTACGAACCAAAATATAAAATTCACAAAGACTTTTTGGATGGTGTTTTAAAATGGCTTCAACGCAAACAAATTGATGAAAAAGAGGAAGGGCGTGATGATGAGAGAGAGCAAGGGGGTGACGAGGAAGAAGAGGGACCGCTTGAAAGTGGCTTTGGTATTAAACCTCAAGACAGCGCGTCTCAAATAGGCCTACATGTAGCTCCTAGTGTTACGCACATCTGTAAAGCGATAAGCGCTCTCAGTCGCGGATCTCGGGGCTCTCGCGCTCACATAAAGGCAGAAGCCGAATTCGCGGCCACGAGGGCAAAAGCGTGAGCACTGTCCGAGAAAACTGAACTTGATATAGAGGAGGCTACTTTAATGGAAAAATTTAAAGCACGCAGAGAAAAACTTGCTTTAGACTCTGAACTCGCTGCGGCAGAGGCGAAACTAAAGGTCTGTAGAGAAGCTGAAGAACAGCGCTCATTGTCTGGATTAGACAAATTTGGCACGCCAACAGAATATAACGTTCCTATAACAGCACCAAGACCTGTAAGACCTAAAAGAACTAAATTGACTCCTCAAACCCAAACTTTGCCACAAAATGCAAATCTTAGCGTTCAAATGGCTAGTGAAGTCAATCCAGTTATCACAAATGCCAATGACACAAATGTTGCTGAAGTGTTGAAAAGGCACACTGAAATGACTGCAATGTTAGTTAAGCAGCAAGCACTCGCTCTACTGCCAGACAGAGAAATTCCCATATTCGATGGTGACCCACTTCAATATAGGACGTTCATATAGGCATTCGAGCAGTTCGTTGAAAAGAAGACTGACAGTATGGATGACAGACTTTATTATTTACAGCAATATACAAAGAACCAACCCAGAAGTCTCGTCAGTAGCTTTATGCATATGGATCCAAATATCGCATACAAACAGGCTAAAGAACAGCTGGAATACAACTTTGGAAATAGCTACAAAATAGCCTCAGCCTATATGAATAAAGCCTTAAACTGGCCAGCCATTAAGCCAGAGGACAGAAATTACCTACGATCTTATGCACTCTTTTTGCGTAGCTGCTACAACACTATGCAGGACATTGCTGGACTAAAAGAGCTCGAGAATTCCACCAACCTAAGACTCTTAGTGTCAACTTCCGTTTAGGCTGCGAGATAGATGGCGAGCAAATGTGTGCAATATGCAGGATAAAAATGAACACAGAGCAACATTCAAGGACTTAGTAGAGTTCATTGAGAGACAGGCAAGAGCCATGCTTGACCCAGTCTTTGGTGACATCCATAACCCTGCTGAGACCAAACCTAAGCTACAAAAGGCAGCCAAGCTTAGTGGGAGGCCTAGCTTTGCCACAACAGTTGCTCCGGTGTCAGCACCTAGAAAAAATGAGTCACAGTCTGGACAGAAACAGAATTCGTCGGTAAAAATGTCATGCCTATTCTGTGAAAAGAATCACATGCTTGAAAACTGTGAAACGTTTAAGACCAAACCAAATGGAGAGAAAATAGAATTCCTGAAAATAAATGGGATGTGCTTTGGTTGTCTAACAAAGGGACACATAAGCAAAGCCTGCAAAAATAGAATGAAATGTGAAACGTGTTCTTTGCTGCATCCGACAATCCTCCACATTCCTAGGGAGAAAGAAAAGAACAAAGTTAAAAGTGACAACGTCCAAGCTGGAAACAAAAGTCTGAGTAACGCTCTGGTGTCTGTGAATGATAGTGAGCCAATGAGAGCCGGTCCATCTGACCAATGCACTCTTTCTATTGTGCCAGTGAAAGTTAAGCTCTCAACCTCAGATAAAATCATAAATACCCATGCATTCTTAGATCCTGGTAGCTCTGCTACATTTTGCACAGACTCGCTGAAGAGAAGGCTGAACATCTCCGGTAAAAACATCACCATCCCGTTGTGTACAATGGGACAGGAGAAAAGGGTTCACAGCAGTGTAGTCTCTGGCCTCGAAGTGAGCAATATGGAAGGATTGCAATACCATAAGCTCCCAGAGGTCTATACACAAGCTAACCTACCAGTTTCTAAACACCACATACCGACACAAGAATCCGTCGACAAATGGCAATACTTACATGAAGTGAAGATTCCACATTTGGATGCCGACATTGAGTTGTTAATAGGCACGAATGCCGCAAACCTCATGGAACCTTGGGACGTGATAAACAGTAGGGGTAATGGGCCGTATGCTGTTAGAACACCCCTCGGGTGGGTCGTGAATGGTCTAATGCAAGAAACAACTTGTCAAGGGCATGGAAGTCACTCATGTATCATAGCCAACCGCATATCTATAAGAGATGTGAATGACTTGTTGATAAAGCAGTATCACCAAGATTTCCCAGAACTGGCAGCTGAAGAGAGATCAGAGATGTCAGTTGAAGACAAGCAGTTTATGTCTACAATGGAAAGCTCAAAGGAATTAAGAGATGGTCATTATTACTTACCTTTGCCATTCAAAGAGAATGATGTAATGATGCCAAACAACTATGAACGGGCTCATCAGCATGTTCTATCCCTGAAAAGAAAGTTTGAAAAGAATGAACAGTATCACATGGAATACACAGCCTTCTTGGAGGGAATGCTTGAAAAGGGCCATGCGGAAGTGGTCCCATCCAATGAACTGGACACCCAAAGTGGAAAAGTGTGGTACATTCCACACCATGGAGTCCATCACCCAAAAAAGGGCTCCCTGAGGGTCGTGTATGACTATTCAGCATCTTTCCAGGGAACGTCGTTGAATAACAAGCTGATCCAAGGCCCAAACCTCACCAGTAACCTGGTAGGCATCCTGTTACGCTTTCGACAAGAACCAATTGCTCTCATGGCAGACATAGAAAGCATGTTTCACCAGGTGAGAGTAATGGAGAATCATGTGGACTTTCTGCGTTTTCTATGGTGGCCCAACGGTGACCTAAGCCAGCCATTAAAGGAACACAGAATGACAGTTCACTTGTTTGGAACGTCATCTTCGCCCAGCTGTGCATCCTTCGCTCTCAGACAGTGTGCTGAAGACTTCAAAGATCTCTTTCCGCTTGAAACAATGGACACCATTAAGTCTAACTTCTATGTAGATGATTGCCTAAAATCTGTGTCTACAGAAGCCGATGCTGTTAAATTATGCAAAGAGCTTGAAACAGCTTGCTCACTGGAAGGTTTTAGACTGCATAAATGGATCAGTAACAGCAAAACAGTCCTGATGTCCATACCTCAAGCAGACAGAGCGAAGGAGATCAAGGATCTTGACTTAGATTCCAGTGAACTTCCAACGGAAAGAACTCTTGGCATACAGTGGCAAATTCAGAGATAAATTTACCTTCTCCGTCAGCCTGAAGAATCAGCCATTCACTCGAAGGGGAATACTGTCTGTTGTATCTTCAGTATATGACCCTCTTGGATTCATCTGTCCATTCATTCTCACTGCCAAAAACATTCTGCAGGATCTTTGCAAGCATAACTATGCCTGGGACAAAGAATTACCAGATCACTACATCCAGTCATGGCAAGAATGGATGGCAGGACTAAGCTTTATTGGAGAGCTCAGCGTTGATAGGTGCCTCAAACCAAAGAACTTCGGTGCAATAACATCTGCCCAGCTTCATCACTTTCGTGACGCTTCGGAAAGCGGCTATGGCTGTGTCACATACCTCCGTCTCACTAATGCAAGACATGAAGTTCACGTCTCATTCATAATGGGAAAATCACGAGTCGCACCACTGAAACAAACCACAATGCCTAGAATAGAACTCACTGCAGCAGTCCTCGCAGCACGCATGGATAGACTGGTCAAAGAAGAACTGCAAGTGCCACTGGAAAGATCCATATTCTGGACTGATAGTACATCAACCTTGAAGTACATTCAGAATGAGAAGAAAAGGTTCAAAACATTTGTTGTCAATCGAGTGAACATAATCAGAGAGATGACACAAGTCGAACAATGGCGATACATAAACACGAATCAGAATCCAGCAGATTGTGCATCTCGTGGTCTAAAGGCGAGCACGCTTCTGAATTCAAGCACTTGGCTGAATGGTCCAGAATTCCTCAGAGACCAGGAATCTGAATGGCCCAAGTCTGACCTCATCTTTCAAATACAAGATGAAGATGATGATGTGGAGGTGAAAAAGAACATCCTCATCATGAACGTAGTCGTAAAAGAAGACAATCCTACTCGTGCATTCATTCACCATCATTCAAAGTGGGACAAACTCACCAGAGCCATCGCATGGCTACTTAAGTTGAAAGACTTGCTTCTAAACCTGAGTCAAAAAAGAAAAGAAATACTTACGAACCTTACCGTGAAGATCTCTGCATCCGAGAAAGAAGACCTGTTGGAAAGAAAGATGAAAATGCATGAATGTACAACCTATAACCTTGAAAGACATCAAAGAGGCAGAACGCGCAATCATTCGCTTCACTCAGATGGAGGCGTATCCTGATGAAATGGAGACCCTGCAAAAGAAGAATGCTCATGTCAGTCGTCAGAGCCACATCCGTAAGCTTGATCCAGTTCTGCAAGACGGACTTCTTCATACAGGAGGAAGGTTGAGCAGAATGGCTATGCCAGAGTATCGGAAACACCCTGTCATTCTTCCAAAGAATCACCATGTGTCCAAATTGCTGTTGAAACATATCCATGAACAACTAGGCCACTGTGGACGGAGCCACATGTTAGCCAAGCTAAGACAGCAGTACTGGATACCGGCAGCAAACTCTCTGGCCCAAAAGATCTGATCTGAGTGTGTGTTCTGCAGACGGATACATTCACACTTAGGAGAACAAAAGATGGCTGACCTGCCAAAAGAAAGAATAACTCCAGATTCACCACCATTCACATATGTTGGAGCAGATTACTTCGGCCCAATAATAGTAAAAAGAGGACGTAGTGAAGTGAAAAGATACGGTGTTATTTTCACATGCCTTACAACCAGAGCAATACACTTAGACATAGCCTACTCACTGGACACTGACTCATGCATTAATGCAATCCGCAGGTTCATAAGCAGAAGAGGTCAGGTACAGCAAATAAGATCAGACAATGGAACCAACCTGACTTCAGCTGATCGTGAACTTAAAAATGCTGTAAATGAATGGAACAAAAGTTACAAATTACACGTCGCTCTACAACAAAAGGGCATAGAATGGACTTATAACCCACCTGCCGCCTCACATTATGGAGGAATTTGGGAAAGACTAATAAAAGAAGTCAAGCAAACACTTCTAGCCTTAACTAGACAGCAAACATTAGACGATGAATCCCTTCACACGTTCTTTTGTGAAGTAGAAACCATCATTAATAGCCGTCCGCTTACCACCCTGTCAGACAGTCCTAATGACCTCGAACCCTTAACGCCTGACCACCTTTTACTTCTCAAGGGTCAACCCACACTACCTCCTGGCTTGTTCCAGAAGTCGGACTCTTACTGTAAACGTAGATGGAAACAAATTCAATATTTAGCAGACATATTCTGGAAACGATGGGTTAGGGAATATCTTCCAACCTTACAAGAAAGACAGAAATGGTTGAAACCTAAACAAAATTATATGTGTGGTGATATTGTGTTAATTGCAGACCCTGTTGCCCCCAGGGCATCTTGGATGTTGGTGAGGTTATTGACACTAAAAAAGGCTCAAAGGGGATGGTGCGTAGCCTGACTCTGAAAACAAAGACAAATGTGATAGAAAGACCAGTTATAAAGGTTTGCTTGTTGTTTGAAAATGACATGTGAATGTGAACTTGAATGACTGTGAGATGAATGTGAATATGTTCTTTGAATACTTACCTATGAATGGACTGACAAATACACTGATGGTTCCAGTCTTCACATGCTCACCTGGACCATGAACTCTATAGATCTCTGATCTATTCATGCACACATGCGCGTATACATACATATACACGTACAGAACATACACCAAGAGAGATGGACTCTTGAATCATGCCTCTTATGGCATATGGACTGTGTACTAAACACTTCACAAGAATGACTCTTATTAATGAGCTCTTGAAAAGACATTATTGCCATGATGGACACTTGAATTGAATTATATGTTTGGACTCGCAAAAAAAAAAAAAAAAAAGCTGTGTTGTTGAAAAGAAACTTGTTTGTTTATTTGTTATTGGACCTTTGCCTGATACCAATAAGAGGGCCGGTGTGTAAGAGCCATCTTGTCCATTTGTTTGCTTTCCGTTTGAGACCCCTGCTGGCTGAATGAATATTGTGTGGAATCTTTGGCTTTGGCCTAACTGGTGCCCAGTGTAGAAAGGGTTAATTGATACACCTGCTTAATTATGAAGCGCGTGTCTGAGACAAAGACAAAGGTGCTTGAGTGGAATGTTTGGAAGTGGTGGAACTGTGGTGGACGTGGAAACTTGGAGACGCCAGCAGGCATACGGTTTTTCAATGCATAATTGTGTCTGTGCATATGTTTGTGTTATAATGTGAGCATTATTGAGTGTGACTGATACAATTTCAGACAAAATAGGCACACGCCCACTTGGGGTAGCTGTTGTGTAAGCCATGTTGTTTTTCGTATGGGTAGTAGAAGAAGAAGCGGTTTTGCCGCCGTGGCTAGGTAGACCTTTGTTCTCCGGCCGACAGCCGAGTTTTAACTGCTCTGTATGGAACGTTATATCTGCCGTAAAAAGTAAATATATGTTTTCGGTCACGAAGTGGTTCAGTGTTTCCTTGTAATAGAGCTGAAGTTACCACATATTTTTGGCGACGAGGTGAACTGGAATTTTTTTTTTTTTTTTTTGCCTCGAAGTATCGTCTCCAGTTTTGTTGTTTTGCTAGCTTAGCTAGGCTAAGTGCAAGTTAGCGTTAGGCGGCTGTTCGTGAGCGACGGCGCCGAGGACAGACAACAACGAGGAGGGGAGATACAGTTCGCGGCAGTGGAGCAGAGCGGAGACGGCGGTGTGTCGGCGGCTGCAGAGCGGCAGCACGAGGAGGAGAGACAAGAGGTGCCGGGGGCTGCGGAGGAGCGGCGGCCTCAAGTTCAGATGGCTACATACGGGACTATCGGGGAATTTGTGGAGGGGAACGAGGACTGGACGGAGTACGAGGAAAGGTTGGGGCACTTTTTCTCTGCTAATGGGATTACGGAGGAGGCTAAAAAGCGCTCTATTCTCCTGAGTGCGTGTGGAGCAAAGACTTATAAGCTGATAAGGAACTTGGCCACACCGCGGAAGCCCGGAGATATTCCATATGAGGAACTCGTCACACTCGTGGGGAACCACCACAATCCGAAACCTTCTGTGATAGTCCAAAGATTCAAGTTTCACAGTCGTTTCAGGAAGCAAGGTCAGTCTGTAGCCAACTTTGTAGCTGAGTTACGGCAGCTGTCAGAGCATTGTGACTTTGGGGCAGTGTTGGATGATATGCTTCGTGACAGATTAGTGTGCAGCATTAATAACGACGCTATACAACGCCGCCTGCTGGGGGAAACCCCACCACTGACTTTCAAGAAAGCCCTGGAAATTTCCCAAGGCATGGAGATGGCTGCTAATAATGCTAAAGATATCCAAAAAGGAAACGGAGCACCACAGTCAGCAGCAGTGCACCAAGTCCGGAGAGAGACTGGTAAGCATTCAAAGCGGGTTGAGTGTTTCAGGTGTGGAGGGGCACATTATGCAAGTGACTGCAAGTTTAAAGACACTGTCTGCCATGCTTGTAGCAAAAAGGGACACTTAGCTAAGAAGTGCAGGAGCTCAAAGGGGAAGGGCAAGTCTGGGCTGGGAAAAACTCATCAGGCTCAGGCAGCCACACACCACCTAGATGAAGCAGTTGAAGATGCTGTGTGTGCTTTCAACATGTTTGGGGTGGAAACAGACGAAGAACCACCTGAACCTTATTATGCTACAGTCACAGTGGCAGGGCAGGACATTAAGTTTGAGATTGATTCAGGGGCTACTGCATCCGTCATCAGTGAGGAGACCTACAGGAGGACGTGGGGGGGTAATCTGCCTCCCCTCCACCGATCAAAGCTCAGACTCAGGACTTACACAGGGCAGCCCATTCCTCACATAGGGGTACTTTATGTGGACATTTCAGCAGAGGGTAAAAAGGCGAGAGCCAGGCTGGTGATCGCTAAAGGCAACGGGCCCAGCCTTTTGGGCCGCGATTGGCTTCGCAAAATCCGACTTAACTGGCATGACATAAAATATGCAAGCACAACAGAGGACATTCTGCAGCGGTACAGCGATGTGTTCAGGGACGAGCTGGGAACACTCAAGGGCGTGACAGTGAAACTCCATGTCGACCCTGATGCCACGCCCCGATTTTTCAAGCCCAGGTCAGTGCCCTATGCCATGAAAGGCAAAGTTGAGGAAGAACTGGAACGGTTGCAAAAGCTGGGCATCATCGAACCCGTCCAGTTTTCAAGGTGGGCGGCACCCATCGTTCCAGTGTTGAAAGAGGACAAAACTGCACGGATATGCGGGGACTACAAAGTGACAGTGAATCAGGTCTCTAAGCTGGAGGAGTACCCGTTGCCACGCATAGACGACCTGTTTGCAACCCTGGCAGGAGGTAAGCGATTCACAAAGCTGGACATGAGCCAGGCCTACCAACAGCTGTTGCTCGACGAGGAGTCAAAAGAGTATGTCACAATCAACACACACAAGGGATTATTCAAATACAATCGCCTGGTGTTTGGAGTGGCGTCCAGCCCCGCCATTTTCCAAAGAACAATGGACACTCTGCTGCAGGGGATTCCCCACGTAGCGGTTTACCTGGATGACATTTTGGTCACAGGGGCCACGGAGGCGGAGCATCTGGCTAACTTGGAGGAGGTGCTGAGGAGGCTCTCAGAAGCAGGG
Source organism: Gymnothorax reevesii (assembly GCA_029721435.1). Classification (NCBI taxonomy): domain Eukaryota; kingdom Metazoa; phylum Chordata; class Actinopteri; order Anguilliformes; family Muraenidae; genus Gymnothorax; species Gymnothorax reevesii. Next base: position 66,626,908 of record CM056578.1, on the reverse strand, counting down.
CTGCGATTAAAAAGCAACAAGTGTGTGTTCTTAGCACCCAGTGTGACCTACTTGGGACACAGGATCACAGCAGAGGGACTCTGCCCGGTGGAAGACAAAGTGAGGGCTATTAAGGAAGCCCCAAGCCCCAAATGCGTCACTGAACTCAGATCTTTCTTAGGCATGGTGAACTATTATGGCAAGTTTCTGCCTGACCTCTCAAAGGTTTTGGCCCCACTGTATAGGTTGCTTCACAATGATGCTAAATGGCAGTGGTGTGAGGAGCAGGAAGCAGCTTTCAAGGAAGTGAAAGAGCTCCTCCACTCAGCAACGCTCCTGGTTCACTATGACCCGGATAAGGAGATAACCCTCTCATGTGACGCTTCGCCCTATGGAGTCGGGGCAGTCCTTTCGCATGTAATGGAGGACGGATCAGAGAAACCGGTTGGTTTTGCTTCACGTACGCTGACGGCAGCAGAGAAGGGATACTCCCAGCTAGACAAGGAAGGTCTAGCTATTGTGTTCGCTGTCAAGCGCTTTCATCAGTATCTTTATGGCCGCTCATTCAAAATCTACACAGACCATAAACCACTGATGAGCCTGTTCAGTGAGACCAAATGTATCCCGCCGCTAGCCTCAGCCCGGATACAGCGTTGGGCGCTCACTCTGTCAGCCTACCAGTACACTATAGTGCACAGAGCAGGTAAGGACAATGCAAACGCTGATGCGCTGAGTCGGCTGCCCCTACCCGACTCACCTGCTGCTACTTATGTGCCTCCAGAGACTGTTTTCTTACTAGAGAGGTTAGCTGAGACACCAGTTAACGCTTCTCGGATCAAGCAGTGGACAGAGAGGGACCCAGTTTTGTCTCAAATCAAAACTTTCCTTTTGCAAGGCTGGCCTAGTGTGGTGCAGGGAGAGGAGTTGAGGCCTTATGCTAAACGCAAAACAGAACTGAGTCTGCAGGATGGCTGCATCTTTTGGGGTGCGAGGGTCATCGTGCCTCCCCCAGGCCGTTCACAGATTGTGGAGGAAATACATGAGACACACCCAGGTGCATCCCGGATGAAAAGCCTCGCGAGATCTTATGTCTGGTGGCCAGGACTGGATCAGGATCTGGAGAGCAAGGTGAAAACATGCACACAGTGTCAGACCAATCAGAACATGCCTCCACCTGCCCCTCTGCATCCATGGGAGTGGCCAGACCGCCCCTGGTCTAGGCTACATTTGGACTTTGCTGGCCCGTTTATGGGGCAGATGTTTCTTATAATGGTCGATGCACACTCTAAATGGATTGAGGCCCACATCATGAGCAACATCACAGCCCCCACAACCATCGACAAACTCAGGCAAGTGTTTGCAGTTCACGGCTTGCCTGACACACTGGTCACAGATAACGGTACAACATTCACCAGTGAACTGTTCAGTGAGTTTGTGAAACAGAACGGAATTCAGCACGTGCGTACAGCTCCTTTCCACCCAGCCTCAAATGGTTTGGCGGAGCGGGCTGTTCAGACAGTGAAGGAGGGTCTGAAGAGAATGACAGGGGACTCTCTCAGCACTCAGCTTTCACGTTTCCTGTTTAAATACCGCCTCACGCCACAGACTACAACAGGGCGCACACCGGCAGAGATGCTGATGGGGCGTCGGCCCAAGTCTAGGCTGGACCTGCTGCGTCCGGACATGAAGGCAAGAGTAGAGAAAAAGCAGGAAAAACAGAAAGACAGACATGATCAACATGCTCGTGAGAGACAGTTGAAACCAGATGACTCTGTCTATGTGAGGAATTTCAGTGGCAACAACCAGCACTGGCTTCCTGGAATTATTCTCAAGCGGAGTGGGCCAGTCTCCTATGTTGTTAAGCTGACTGATGGGCGTATCTTCCGCAGACATCAGGATCATGTGCGCCTGCGGCAGGATGCAGGCCCAGAAACAGACATTTCCACTGACTTGCCAGTGGTAGAACAAACAGCTGGGAAAGTGGTGTCACCAGAGATAAGGGCAGAGGTTTCTGTATCCTCTGGAGAGGATGGTCACACTCACACTGACATTCAGGCCTCGCCCAGTCTTCCCAGTCTCCTTGCAACAGATCCACCAGAAACACCCACACCAGCGGGGCTTGCTGGGTCACCAGCAGTAGTGCGAAGGTCGCAGCGCACTCGCAAACCTCCAGACAGACTGAAAGTGTGATTGAACAGTTAAAGTGACACTGAATGTTTTAACTCTGCTATTGTTTTGTTCGGCAGGTTTGTTTACGTCGCTGTTTACATTGCTTAATTTTTGCCAGCTAAAAACACCCCTGTTTTGAGTTGCTTTGAGTTCATGTGTATTTTTGGGGGAACTTTGAAATTTAAAGGGGGAGAAGTGTTATAATGTGAGCATTATTGAGTGTGACTGATACAATTTCAGACAAAATAGGCACACGCCCACTTGGGGTCGCTGTTGTGTAAGCGATGTTGTTTTTCGTATGGGTAGTAGAAGAAGAAGCGGTTTTGCCGCCGTGGCTAGGTAGACCTTTGTTCTCCGGCCGACAGCCGAGTTTTAATTGCTCTGTATGGAACGTTATATCTGCCGTAAAAAGTAAATATATGTTTTCGGTCACGAAGTGGTTCAGTGTTTCCTTGTAATAGAGCTGAAGTTACCACAGTTTGTTTATTTTTTGGAAAGTTTTATAGTTTGAATACATTATTTACCTATCGTTTTGTTTGACGTGCAGTTTAGTTTCATGGACCTTAAGAACCGTCTTATTATTTCGATTTTGTTAAACAATAAACTATGCACAAATTGAAACCCCTGAACGGCGTCTAAGAAGTGACTTACAAGAAGGAATTACATTATCCTTGTTTCTTATTATATTCCTCATTAGAGTGAATTTTGTTTGTCTAAGGTTTTTTTCTCTTCGTGAGTGAATTTCGGTTAGACAACTATTCTTTCCTTGAAAGTTTCTTTTTGGCTTTTTTCTTTGTTTTCTGTAAGAGTATTTAAGTTGCTACTTTTTATTAAAAGACTGAAATTGGAACTCGTGTCTGGAGTCGAGCTTTTGGGTTCAATACTTTGATACCGCCTTGTCAGTACGAACTGGCCAGCATGAACCCAGCCGACTCAAATCAGCTGACGGCAGCCGTGCGCTCCCAGGGCGCTTGCCTGAATCAGCAGGAGGAGTGTATGTCTGCCTTGCAGCATGAAGTGAAAGAGTTGGCAAACTCTCAGGAGGAATTCAAAACCACCATGACTAACCAAGTGAACCTCCTAGGAGCCCAGGTACAGCAAGTCCTCTCTCACCTGACCAAAGAATCCTCCGCTGCAGATCCCACACCCTCTCCAGCGGTTGCGGCTGCCCCGTCAGGGTCCATGTTACAAGTAGCTGCTCTCCGCCTTGCTCCCCCAGAGAAATACTCCGGTGAGTCGGGGGAATGCCCAGCATTTATTGTTGACTCTGAAATGCATTTTGAGTATTTGCCATCAGCCTTTCCCACAGAACAGTCCAAGGAGCTGAGTTGCATTAAGCAAGGTCGGGACTCTGTATCTGATTATGCCATTCGTTTCTGCACCCTAGCCTCCAATAGCGGATGGAATACTACAGCATTGTATGACCAGGTTCAGGATTTGCTGGTGCCCATTGACCTGCCATCTGATCTTGACTCACTAATTACCTTAGCGATTAGAACTGATCACCGTTTGCAGGAGCGCAAACGGAATCACAATCTGACAGGATTATCAACGGGTCGCCGTCGGCACTGCTCGGCAGCCTCTGAACCTGGTGGACGGGTCTTCTCACGCCTTCCTTCTCCGGCGTTTCGACAAGAGGATAATTCAGAGGACAAAGAGGAGCCCATGCAGTTTGGTCGAGCCACATTATCTTCTGAGGAGCGACGCCGTCGGCTGCAAGAGGGCAGATGCTTCTACTGTGGTCAGTCAGGTCATCTGGTCATGGCATGCCCAGTAAAAGGGCAGGCTCGCCAGTAGCCGAGAGGGTACTGGTGAGCCATTTCTCCTCTTCTGAACTTCCTCCCAGAGCTTTAACTGAAATTCAGGTAAAGCATCTTGACACCACTGCTCCCACTAGGCTTCTAATAGACTCAGGGGCGGATGAGAGCCTCATGGACTGGGATTTTGCCAAGAAACTCAAGTTAAAGACTGATCCACTGTCCCAGCCATTAGAAGCTAGTGCCCTCAATGGGAACCAGATATTTGAGGTTGCACACAAGACTGAACCTGTGGAAGTGATTTTTGGTGATCACTATGAACTAATGTATTTTTATCTGTTTCATTCCACCCAGCATTCCCTTATCCTGGGCTTTCCTTGGCTGCAGGAACATAACCCCCACGTGGACCGGAAGACAGGGAGAATTTTAAATTCGTCTGAGAACTGTAAAATCAAGTGTTTTAAGTCATGTCATGATTCTAAGATGAATACTGTTAATGTTGATTCTGTTCTTACTAACGCAGACTTTGAACCCCCAAATCTGACCTCTGTTCCTAGCTGTTATCATGACCTAGGGAATATATTCAGCAAAACCAAAGCCACTTCTCTTCCACCCCACAGGCCATATGACTGCCCCATTGACCTGATCCCAGGGCTCCCCATTCCTAAGGGTAGGCTGTACTCCATATCTGGTCCAGAAAGAGAGGCTATGACCGAGTACATTGAATCCTCATTAAAGGCAGGCCTCATTCATCCTTCTTCATCTCCTGCAGGGGCGGGATTCTTCTTTGTGGGGGAAAAAGATGGGTCCCTCAGACTATGTATTGACTATGGGCCTCTGAATATCATCACTATAAAGAATAGGTACCCCTTGCCACTCATGTCATCAGCTTTTGATCAGCTTCAACAGGCAAAGATCTTTTCCAAGTGAGATCTTAGAAATGCTTACCACCTGGTTCGAATCAGGGAGGGGGATGAGTGGAAGGCTGGCTTTAACACCCCTAGTGGCTACTATCGAGTAGATAGTTATGCCATTTGGGCTGACTAATGCCCCAGCCGTTTTTCAAGCCATGATCAACAATGTACTTAGAGACTTTTTGAACCACTTTGTATATGTTTACCTTGATGATGTTTTGATCTTTTCCCCAGACCTGGACTCTCATGTAGGCCATGTACGCCAGGCTCTCCAGGGGCTGCTGGAGAACCATTTGTATGTGAAAGCAGAGAAGAGTGAGTTTCATGCAGACACAGTATCTTTCCTTGGCTTCATCATAGCTCCTGGAAAGATACAGATGGATCCGGCTAAAGTTAGCGCTGTGGCTAAGTGGCCCACACCCGATAACCGCAAAAAAGTCCAGCAATTCTTGGGATTTGCTAACTTTTACAGGCGGTTTATCAGGAACTTCAGCGCCATAGCTGCACCTCTCCATGCACTTACCTCTCCTCAGAATCCTTTCCAGTGGTCGTCCCAAGCGGGGGAATCCTTTCAGCAGCTCAAGTCACGGTTTACCACCGCCCCCATCCTCACAGTTCCTGATCCCAGCTGGCAGTTCATGGTGGAGGTGGACGCCTCCAATGAGGGGGTGGGAGCGGTACTCTCCCAAAGGTCCGAGAAGGACAACAAGCTTCACCCCTGTCCCTTCCTGTCTAGAAAGCTTTCACCATCTGAGCACAACTACGATGTGGGAAACTGTGAGTTGCTGGCTGTCAAAATGGCTCTGGAAGAGTGGAGACACTGGTTGGAGGGGGCGCTGCACCCGTTCATAGTTTGGACTGATCATAAAAACCTTGAGTTCATCCGCAAAAAGCAAGCAAAAAGAATGAACTCACGTCAAGCAAGATAGACCCTGTTCTTTAACTGTTTTAACTTTATCTTGTCCTACAGGCCGGGGTCCAAGAACACTAAACCAGATGCCCTATCACGCCTGTTTGACCCTGTGCCTAATGCCAAGGAACCTGACCCTATCCTACCACTGAACCGTGTGATAGGAGCGGTGACTTGGCGAATAGAATCTGAGGTGAAGCAAGCTAATGGTGAGAGCCCTACACCTAGTGGTTGTCCGGTGAATTGCTTGTTTGTCCCTGTTAATATGCATCCACAGGTAATCCACTGGGCTGACACCTCGCTGCTCACCTGTCACCCAGGAGTCAAAAGAACTATGCATGCCATCTCTCAGAGGTTCTGGTGGCCCTCCATGGAACGAGAAGTGCGGGAGTATGTGGAGGCATGTTCCGTCTGTGCTCGCAACAAGACCTCCTCTAGAGCTCAGATGGGGTTGTTGCAACCACTTCCCATTCCCTCCCGCCCATGGGCCGAAATCTCTCTAGACTTTGTCACGGGGCTCCCAGTCTCTAAAGGTTCTCACCGTGGTGGACAGATTCTCGAAAATGACCCATTTCATTGCTTTGCCTAAACTTCCGTCTGCCAAAGAAACAGCGAAAGTCATGATGACTAATGTTTCTCTTATCCATGGTTTTCCTAAGGACATTGTTTCTGACCGAGGGCCACAGTTCGTATCTAGGTTCTGGAAAGAGTTCTGGAAACTCATCGGAGCCACTGTCAGCCTCACTTCTGGGTACCACCCAGAATCTAATGGCCAAACTGAACGTCTCAATCAGGCATTAGAAACATGTCTCCGATGCCTGGTGTCGCAGAACCCAACATCCTGGAGCAAGCACCTGGTGTGGGTGGAATATGCCTGCAATTCCCTTCCCACTTCAGCCTCAGGCTTGTCACCGTTCCAGTGTGTCTTTGGGTACCAGCCCCCAGTATTCTCTGAATCTGAAAAGGAGATCACTGTTCCCTCGGCTCACGCCATGGTCCGGCGTTGTCACCGCATCTGGGCAGCTGCCCGCAAGATCCTCCTAAGCAGTGCGAATCAAAGGAAGAGGGCTGCTGATAGGAGGCGCCGCCCGGCTCCGGCATACTAACCTGGACAAAAGGTATGGCTCTCTACTAAAGACTTACCTCTCCATGTCTCCTCCAGGAAACTAGCTCCGCAGTTTGTGGGTTCATTTCCCGTGACTAAGGTCATCAATCCCTCCTCAATTCGTCTTCGTTTGCCCCGGTCCCTGAGAGTCCACCCCATTTGTCACGTCAGCCGGGTGAAACCGGCTAAGGAAAGCTCCATGGTCCCCGCCGCCAAACCCCCTCCACCCCCCCGGATGGTTGATGGAGGCCTGGTCTACTCTGTTAAGGCTCTCATGGCAGTGCGCAACAGGGGCCAGGGAAAGCAGTTTTTGGTGGACTGGGAGGGCTATGGTCCGGAAGAACGGTCATGGGTTCCTGCAAGCTTTATTGTATGCTCTAACCTCATCAAAGACTTTTACAAGCGCCATCCTGAGTTGCCTGGTCCGTCAGGGGCGTCCCTAAAGGGAGGGGTACTGTCATGTCAAGAAAGTTATGTTGAGTGTTGTCTCGTGATTTCCCTGTTTTACTTAGAAATTTTTCACTCCTCTTGTTCCTGTTCACCTGCCACTCCATGTTTCCCTTGGTCTGATTGTCTGCCCCGCCCTGATTGTTTTCAGCTGTTTCCCCTTTCCTTGTGTGGGTATTTATTGTCAGCATTTTTCCCTTGTCCTGTGCCAGTTCGTCTTGGGTTGCCGTACTAAGAGCACTATGCTAAGTCTTGTTAGGTTGTTTCTTGTTTTGCTTTTGGTCCTTTAGCAGAGATTGTTTTCAGGTTTCATTTTTGCTTTGCCTTATCCTTGTTTCTTACTATATTCCTCATTAGAGTGAATTTTGTTTGTTTAAGGTTTTTTCTCTTAGTGAGTGAATTTCAGTTAGACTACTATTCTTTCCTTGAAAGTTTCTTTTTGGCTTTTCTCTTTGTTTTCTGTAAGAGTATTTAAGTTGCTACTTTTTATTAAAAGACTGAAATTGGAACTTGTGTCTGGAGTCGAGCTTTTGAGTTCAACACTTCGATACCACCTTGTCACTATCAAATTTGAAATGAGCTCATTTTGTGGATAAAATTGTAAAAGTTATGTTTCAACGTTTGCTATGTTATCTCTGTTCTGTTGTGAGTAAAATACTGGCTGGTGGGATTTGAAAGTCATTGCATTTTGATTTTATTTAATTTACAGTTTGTCCCAACTATTTCGGAATTGGGGTTATACACGCTTTCAGGCAATTTCCCTTTAAAAGTTAAATATACAGAATTACTGTTTTCCTTCAGCCTCTCTCAGTGAATCTTTAAACTCTTTAATGAATCATCTCACCTCACAAGCACCTCCAACGCCCTGAAACGACAGCCTCGAGTGATAGTGGCGCGTCGCTAACCACTCCCTTCTTAGTTTCTGTTCCAAGTGGGAAACAAGTCACACAGCTATTATCTTCAAATTCTTTCATTCTACGGGCTGCATCCCTCTGCCGCTAAAATATACATTCAGTGATAAGCACCCCAACAACTGACTGAACATCTCCAGGTTTTTCCCCGACAAGCTTTCCCACCATATGAGGGTCTTTGAAAATCTTGTCTGTTATTGTTACTGCTACCATCCCAACTAGATATGTTTCCACTTTCCTTGATATTTGACCAGATTTGCTGGAGAAACTGAAGCTATCCATCCTCCTTTTCTTTTTTTTCCCAATTCCCCTAATGACTTCATTTTCGTTTCCGTTTTCCAATTCTATGTCCCAAATTATTTTTGACTGTACTGCCATTCACTACAGCTTTCGCAGCAAATTCTTCACCAGACACACATCTGTCTCCTCTGATCATCATTATCATCTTCTTCTTCTTTAAAACCCTCATCTTTCTCGCAGTTACTCAACACTACTAAACATATCAACGTATCGTGCATCTGTATCCTGTTTTCAAGAATTCCTGATATTTCATCCCCCTTTACATCAGTACTCTCAAAACTCTCCTCAGCTGCATATACTACCATTCTTATCCTTTTGCTCTTTGTTTCAATCTCACTTGCACAGTTTATAACTATAATTATAAATGCTTAAAACAATCTTTTGTCAATCCTTACGTGTTCTTTAACTGATCCATCGTGTTCATGCTTCAGTATCTCCACTGAGCCCTGTTCTTTTCTCACCGCTCCTTATTCTACCACCACTGTCTTTGCAGCCTCAGCATACGCCATTTCATTCTGTGCCCATGTCCTTTCCACCTCAATTTCTAATTTCTTATGTTCACACTGCTTTTCCCTGACCCCCACCAAACCCTCCCTCCATATTCCCTGCATTTCTTCTCCTTTCGCTTTGGATTCTCTCCAAAATGTTCTTGCAGCTTCTACCACCATTTTTATTCTCTCTGTTTTGCACTCAGTCTCCAGGGCAATTTACCACCATTGCAATAAAGCCAAAAAATCTCTTTTCCATTCTGATATCTTCATTTTGTTTTTCAACTTTCATAACCCTCACATCTTTTTTTCCCCATATATGCTTTCTCCATGTTCACTCACTTAGCTTGCCTCTGCAACAGACATTTTCCCCAGATTTCAATTCGTTTCCACCTCCTGCTCCATTTTCCTTTGCTTACATTCCAGTGAACCTATTTCATGGCCTCCCCGACAGTGTTTCTTCCTCTTCTTGTAGGTTTAAAAGTGACTTACAAACCACATGGTGTATTACAACAACCACTGTGTATACAGTTAAACGATCTAGTACTCTAGAGCTTTTATAAACTTAAACAAGTCGACATGGTCTACAACATCCCCCGCCAATCGTGCGCTTCTAATTTTCGAACTCAATCAAGGCCTTTATGGTCTGAAGCTACACACCAAATTTGGTTGCTGTATCTGTAGTAGTTTCTGAGTAAAGCTGTCCCCTTTATCTCGGACAGACGGACGCACACACGGACGGACGGACACACGGACGGACAGACGGACGGAGGTCAAACCTATATCCCCCTCCCACTTCGTGTTGGCGGGGGATAATAACCTTGCTACCAACTAACTAACCCACCTGCATTCCAAATCACATTTCCCAAATCTTCCCATCACATTATCACCACCAACTCCTCTCTCCAAAATTCAATGTATCTCCCTTTCACCTCAATAACCCCAAAAACTCTCTAGCTGCTTCTAAAATTGCTGTGGGCCCATATGAGTTAGCTCATGCAAAGCCTGTGGGCAAGGCCAATAGTAGGATGCCCACAGAAAGCCCTAACAGGGGCCCCAAAGAGCAAAACCGCTGGGCTGCACATGGGATAACCCACAGGGGCCCACAGGTTATTAGCCTGGGTTTGTCCTTGCTCACACTGCACACAGTCAACCCTCTTTAGGCTTGCACAACATGTTTGCCCGGCTGATCTTTGCTGGTGGGCCAGCTTCATCACCAGCTGCATTGGCACCAAAGCAGCACATACCACTATGGAGATAATGCAGGTTTATGCTGGTCCATGCTGGCAGACCAGCTTTACCACCAGCTACACCAGCACCAAAGCAGCATGGAGATAATGCTGGTGAACTGGCAAAAAAAAAAATTATTTGGGCAAAAAATGAAACTTTGAACTTCACCATCATGAAATCAAAACATACAGTTTGTGTTAGGAAGGTCTAAGGAGTAAAATGCATGCACTTACATGACATGGAAAAATTTGGGATTAAACAGTTTAGGGCAAAACAAAAGCCATCTGGTGGTGGGACTTGGTGTTTGATGAAGACCTCAGTCAAGCATATGTTACCATATGTAATCAGATTAATTATGGGTGTTCTGTAATGGTGCGTTCAGGAACCTGTAAGGGTTTGGCCTTGCCTTCCCTCCCCCTGCCGCATTCCTCACCACCACTTCAACGAGCTACAGTTGTGGCTCATTGAAGTGGAGGTGAGGGCGGGTTATTTAAGGGTTGGCTGCGCTATGATTCAGTGCAGCTGCAGCATTCTGATTTTTAGTCCCGTTGTGTTTGTGCTGCTGCTCCCCTGATTTAGTATTGTTTATTTACTTGTTTTATTATGTTATGGCCCCAATTTGTTCTTACATTTATAACACAACAGCAACAGCAACAGCAAGGGATGACAGACACAGTTTTAAAAACTAAAACACATTTAATTTTTAAAACAAAGACAATAACGACTAAGCAACTAACAACTAAGACCAAGATTGAATTATGTACAAAACATAAATATTTACAATCCCTTTTCGTAGGGGGGGCTTGGTGCTGTCCTGGATGATGAAAATGCTCAAACACAGGCAAAGAAATCCACAAAAGAAACGTCACAGGTCTTGAACAGAATGGCAGGTCTGGTCATGCTCTTGCAATTTCTCCTACTACTTAACTGTCTCAATTCTTTTCCTTATATACTCTTTTGCAGACCCCACCCACATTTAGACCTCTTTTTTTTAATTTTCTGAGACTTGCCCCAGACATGTCCAGGACATGTCTAAACATGACTCCAGTCTGAGCTTAACAAAAAAAGGTAAATACTGCCATTTAGTGGCCTATATTCACATTACACCTCCATTCCAAAAGGGAAAAATTTTGACTCATAAAGGCAAAATTTTTCTTTTCAATACAAAATGGTTAAGTGAACACTTGTCTATATATACATATCATACAATATTCAAACACATGATATATATATACACATTCAAACACGGGATAAGCAATCAGCAATTACATTGTCTGTACCCTTCACATGCTTAATTTCCAAGTCAAACTCCTGTAAAATCAAACTCCAATTCAACAATCTCCGATTCTTGTTTTTCATCTTACTCAAAAACATTAACGGATTGTGGTCAGTGTACACAATCATTGGCTTTTGTCCTGTACAAACATAAACCTCAAAGTGTTGTAAAGAAAGGACCAGAGCCAACAGTTCCTTCTCTATTGTGGAATAGTTCCTTTGGTGGCGATTGAACTTCCTGGAGAAGTATGCCACGGGATGCTCAATGTCATCAGAGTCACTTCTCTGTAGGAGCACAGATCCACAAGCTTGGTCGCTAGCATCGACCGCGATGGAGAACGGTTTGTTGAAGTCAGGAGATTTGAGCACGGGGAAGTGACACAGCAGAGACTTCAGGCGATCGAAGGCTCTCTGGCATGCATCATCCCAGGTGAACTTTACGCCTTTCTTCAGTTGGTTAGTTAGACTGAGAGCAATCTCAGCAAAGTTCTTGCAGAACTTGCGGTAGTACCCGATCATTCCAAGGAAGCGGCGCAAAGCTTTTTTGTTGTGAGGAACTGGAAAGTCCATGATGGCTTGGACTTTAGCATTTATGGGTGCCACCTTACCCTAGCCTATGACGTAGCCAAGATAGGTGACAGTAGCACAACCAAAGTCACTCTTGCTCAGGTTAACAGTCAGGTTAGCCTGGGTCAGGCGCTGGAACAACGTCTCTACATCTTTTAGATGTTCTTCCCAGGAGTCACTCCATGTGATCAGGTCATCGATGTACGCACCCGTGTGTGGCAATCCGGCGATTGTAGACTGTATCATCCTTTGGAACGTGGCTGGGGCATTTTTCATGCCAAAGGGTAGGACTTCATACTGGTACAATCCAGATGGTGTGGCAAAAGCAGAGATGCTCTTGGCCCTCTCAGTTAAAGGCACACACCAATAACCCTTCAATAAATCAATCTTGGTCAGAAACTTTGCTTGCCCTACACTATCAATACAATCATCAATCCTAGGTATTGGAAACACATCCGTTCTAGTTACAGCATTGACTTTGCGATAATCTGTACAGAATCTAGTACTTCCATCAGGTTTTGGAACTAGCACACAGGGTGAACTCCAATCGGAGTTGGAGGGTCTGATAATATCATGTTCTAACATGTACTCAACCTCTTTCTCAGCAATCTTTCTCTTTTCAGGATTCATCCGGTACGGATGCTGTTTAATTGGTTTGGCATTACCAACATCTACATCATGAGAGGCTATAGAAACTCTCTTTGGAACATCAGGAAACAGATCCTCATATTTCTTGATCAACCTTTCAAACTGATCTCTCTGTGAGGGTTCTAAGTGCTGGAGTTTTACATCAAGATTTTGCAACACTTCAGTGTTTGACAATTTACATGAAAGAACTTCAGCTTTAATTCTTGGTTCATCATCTTGAAACTCCCCCTCATCTTCACACGTTTCGACCATTGGAGAATCTGAAGTGACAGCTGCAACCCTAGCATTTCTGTCATGATAAGGCTTTAGCATGTTAATATGACACAATTGTTTTGGTTTTCTCCTATCTGGAGTCTTCACAATGTAATTGAGATCATTGAGTTTTGTCAGAATTTCATAAGGACCATGAAATCTAGCCTGCAATGGATTGGACTGCAAGGGAAACAATACAAGGACCTTTTCTCCTGGTTTAAACTCACGGCTTCTAGCCTTATGATCATACCAAGTTTTCATTTTTCCCTGACTTGATTTCAAGTTCTCTTTGGCAAGGTCACAAGCTGCACGCAATCTTTCCTTGAACTTGCTAACATAGTCTAACAGACTGATATGCGGCTCTTTCTCTTGCCATTGTTCACTCAATAATAGCAAAGGTCCTCTCACTTCATGACCAAACACTAGCTCAAATGGACTGAATCCAGTAGACTCCTGCACTGCTTCTCTAGCTGCAAACAACAGCAAATGAACCCCTTCATCCCAGTCATTCTCATGGTCATAACAATAAGTCCTCATCATTGTCTTGAGAGTGGAATGAAACCGCTCTAAGGCACCCTGACTTTCTGGATGATAGGCACTAGAAAGAATCTGCTTTGCACCTAGTTCATACACAACCTGCTGAAACAATCCTGAAGTGAAATTGCTACCCTGGTCTGACTGAATTTCCCTGGGAAGGCCAAACAACGTGAAGAACTTTATCAAAGCCTTTGAGATTGCAGTTGCCTTGATGTTACGTAGAGGTATGGCTTCAGGGAATCTGGCAGATGCACACATGATTGTCAACAAGTACTGATTTCCAGATCTAGTCTTGGGTAATGGACCAACACAATCAACAATGACCTTAGAGAATGGCTCCCCAAATGCTGGGATAGGCTGCAATGGAGCTACAGGTGGGTCTAACTGGTGTTTTCCAACTACCTGACAAGTGTGACAGGTTTTGCAAAAGTTGGAAACGTCTTTCCGAATCCCAGGCCAAAAGAAGTGTTTCATGATCTTATCAACAGTCTTGTTAACACCAAGATGACCTCCTAAAGGTAAACTATGAGCCATTGTCAAGATCTCATTCCTGTAGACCTTCGGAACAACAATTTGCCTGACCACTGCCCAATCTGCATTGGCAGGGATATCAGGAGGGCGCCACTTCCGCATCAACACACCATCCTTGAAATAATACCCAACTGGAACTGCGTCTATTTCTTTATCAGGAAGGGCTCTCCTCTTTAGTACACAAATTTCAGGATCATTAGTTTGCTCCTCAATCAACCACTTTCTGGACAGAGACAAGTCTCCAGACACATCAGAATCACCAAACCTATCTGGCTGGCTGAACAATGAACTGATAAAAGTGTCTGATAAGTTCTCAAACGGAGAAACCATAGCAGGCCAATCAGAGTCATGAGGCGAACCACCTGAGTCCTGACTATTCAATGTACTGGACGGCACCACAACATCTTCTTCTTTAGCCTTCTTGGCCATAGCACGAGTCACTGCGCAAGAAGGATACAGAGATGGGTCCTCATCCCCATCTTCAGTGCTCGACTGTGAAGTAAGATGTACAGGGGGAACTACTTTGCCCCCAGCCAGGTCATTGCCTAGCAACAGAGAAACACCCTTTATAGGTAGACTTGACATCAGTCCCACCTTTACCTGTCCTGTAACTAAATCTGACTTCAAGAATATAGAGCGCAGGGGTACAGATACAGTCCTCCCTTCAATACCTTGTACAAGTATGAAATCCCCTGAAGCAGTCTCATCACGTAACTCCAAGGAGTCCATCAACAAAAGTGACTGAGAAGCTCCGGTATCCCTTAGGATATATATGGGGACAGGAGTAGTATGCTCATTCAGAGCCACAAATCCCTCTGACACAAATGGAAGAAATTCCTCCCTCACAAAGTCAGCTGTATCAGGCTTTTTAGCCCCACAAGAAGCAGGCAATTTAGCAGATTGGTTATCTACTACAAGGGTTTCTAACCTTGTTTTCACAAAGGCATTTGGTTTGGTATCCTTTTGTTTTTCTTTCTTAGCTTTAAGGAACCAACAGTTAGTTGTAACATGACCAGATTTCTTGCAATAACTGCAAACTAGACCACTTTTGTCACTGTCAGCTTTCACACTTTGATCAGACCTGTTACTGGATTTCTGAGCACCATCACCAGATTTGTCTTTGTCTATGGGTGAGGAATCTTGGGTATCACCATAACCCTTTTTCTGAAATTGGGACCATCTATTATTACTGCTAGACTGAAATTTGGACTTATGTGTGAGAACATATTCATCTGCAAATTTGGCAGCTGATTGCAAATTCAGTGCTTGCTTCTCATTAAGGTAGGTCTTAACATCATCTTTAACACAGTTCTTGAATTCTTCAACTAACACCATCTCTTTTAGTGAGTTGAAATCATCCTTGACCTCCATAGAAGTACACCAGCGCTCAAAGCAAACCTGCTTTTCATTAGCAAATTCAACATAAGTCTGATTTTCAGATTTCTTCAGACCTCTGAATTTCTGTCGGTAAGCCCCTGGAACCAACTCATAAGCTCTCAAAATAACCTTTTTGACAACCTCATAATCAGAGGCATCATCTGCAGACAAAGCCGAATAGGCTTGTTGAGCTTTACCCTTGAGGACAGTTTGCAACATCAGAGGCCAGTGTTCCTTTGGCCACTGGCAACTCTTTGCTACCTTTTCAAAACACTGGAAATAGTAGTCAACATCCTTTTCCGAAAATGGAGGCACCAGTTTTACCTCCTGACTGGCACAAAATTTATTTTTAGTTTCAATTTTAATTTTTAGTTGCTCCATTTGGAGTCTTTCTTCTCTATCGAATTTCTCTAATTCAAAATCTCTCTGTCTTGCAAATTTTTCTAACTCAATTTCTCTTTGTTTTTCTTTTTCCTCCCTTTCTATTTTCTCTTCTCTTGCTAATTTTTCTAACTCAAACTGCCTTTGTTTTTCTTTTTCTTCCCTTTCAAATTCTCTTTGCTTTTCTTTTTCCTCCCTTTCTTTTTCTCTTTCCTCCCTTTCTTTTTCTCTTTCCTCCCTTTCAATCTCTAGCATTTTTAATTTAAGTTCCATTTCTATATTTGGATTTTCCACTGGAAACTGTTCCAGATCTCCGGGTGCAAACACATTTTCATCAATGTAATATTCAACTATCTCTCGAGCCAGTCTTGCTTTTCGCATGGCTGGTTTCACCTCTGTCAGCTCTAAATGCCTGCAAATTTCTAGCAGTTCTGTCTTTTTAAAAGACTTCAAAACCCCTACGGTTGGTGATGCCAAGAAATCATCCATTGCTGTTGTCAATATATATGTATTCAATTAAAAAAATCAATTTTACAATTTGAAATGTTAGATTTTCAATAAATTACTCACAAAATGGTCTATCCCGGACCTTGAGCCCCCAATTTGTTATGGCCCCAATTTGTTATTACATTTATAACACAACAGCAACAGCAACAGCAACAGCAAGGGATGACAGACACAGTTTTAAAAACTAAAACACATTTAATTTTTAAAACAAAGACAATAACGACTAAGCAACTAACAACTAAGACCAAGATTGAATTATGTACAAAACATAAATATTTACAATCCCTTTTCGTGGGGGTGGCTTGGTGCTGTCCTGGATGATGAAAATGCTCAAACACAGGCAAAGAAATCCACAAAAGAAACGTCACAGGTCTTGAACAGAATGGCAGGTCTGGTCATGTTCTTGCAATTTCTCCTACTACTTTAATGTCTCAATTCTTTTCCTTATATACTCTTTTGCAGACCCCACCCACATTTAGACCTCTTTTTTTTAATTTTCTGAGACTTGCCCCAGACATGTCCAGGACATGTCTAAACATGACTCCAGTCTGAGCTTAACAAAAAAAGGTAAATACTGCCATTTAGTGGCCTATATTCACATTACAATTAAAAGTCTTAATATTTTATTGTGATGTATCGTACAGGAACCAGTCGCGAGAACCAAGCAGTGCAGTAAAACTGGATTTTATTAAGGAAGGGGGAGAACCCCTGCAGAGCAGGAGGCAACAGTACAGAGTTCACAATCCAAAAATAAAAATCTAGAGGGTGAAATCCGAGTCATAACCAGGGCACCAATCACAGTACTCGTAGTCGGGAAAAACAGGTTCGGTACACAGGCACGGGTTTGTCAGAGAATCAAAGGCCAAAATCCAGTGGGCGTAATCCAAACCGTTAACAGGGCAGCAAACAAAACTCGGAGTCGGGCAAAACAAGTATGGTACACGGGCACAGGAACATCAAAGGTAAAGCCAAAATCAGAATCCGGGACGTTCCAGTCAGAAGCATAAACACTAAGGGCTCTAATTTCTTGGCGCAGCGCAGGTGGCGTAGCTCACGCAGTGGTAATTTCGTCCGGCGCAGCCTGCGCAGAGGTAATTTTGTGAGGTGCGCAGCCTTTGGTAGACGAAAGTGCGCCGAGATGGGTGTGGCGGCGTAGTAGGGGGAGGTGTCACATATTCATCAAGATGCAGTGAAAATTTCATAGAAAAATTCTCCGCTGGAGTTGCGCAGGAAACTCGCCAGCTCCAACCTGGTTTAATTTCTGTGCAGTGGTAATTTGGCTGACCGCGGGCAGTGCGCACACGTCACCGAAATCTCACAGGCAGGTTTCCAGAATTTCAGGCACATTTCAATGCAATAAATAATTACAGGAAGCACTATTTAATGTATCTGAATAAGGACATAAATTATAGTATCTACATCGATTGTCCTGATGTCAGATTAAAGGGGGTTGGCACGCGTAATGGAAACTTGACCTGGCTTAAGCAGCTGAATCTGTGATGCAAACTAAGGACTTCACATCTTTCTCAGCCAACCACAAACTGGATATATATATATATATATATATATATATATAGCATACTTGCGCTCTGTGCTCAGTAAAGCCGCTTGCAATTGACACAAAACAATTTTTTTTCGCAAGACTGATTACAGGCAAAGTCAATGCAAAGACGCGATAGTCGGACAGAGTATTAATATAGCTCCGTGTCCGAAAGTCATAAAAGTTCTAATTTTTCCGAGTATTCCAGGAATTATTAGACGTGCAAACTTGGCCATGTTTGTGTTCGACCTTCACAGAATGCAAATTGATAGCTTTCGACTTTTCTTGGTCTTTTTAGCCTATTCGTCTGTTTTCTTCCGTTGAAGATAAACAGCAGTCTTTATTTTGAAAATTAGTCAGATGGATCGAACAGATTCACGCTTTATATCCACAGCAGAGATAAAATAGTGTTTGTAGTCAGTGAGCAAATCAATTCCATGACCATTGACAGTGTGAATAAATTATCGCATGCACGATCAAGACTGTCCGACATGAAATACAAAATACTCCATGTCCAGCAGCCAACAATAAGTAAAAGTATTGATATGAGAACAGATTTATAACGAAATAAAGAATAAAATATATCACCAACACACGGAACATCCAAAAAGATGACCGGCAAATAAATCGCAGTGTTCATTGGATGTTCTGTTGTTAAAATGTTTATTTTTATTCTTTATTTCGTTATCAATCTGTTCTAATCGTCCTCTTTTTTTTTTTTTCTGGCTGTCAGACACGGAGGCATTGTACATTGTCTCGCGCCAGTGTCGACTCACTTTATTGAGCAGAGCTTAAACAGAAACATTGATTGAAATTCTCGGTACTCATCTTGAAGAACTGAGCCCTCTTTTCAAAACATTCACGTTTAATATCTAAAAGAGTCAATAGATTTGAAGAAATTAAAAACAATAATATACTGTCGGACACAAAGATATATTCAAACCCTGTCAGACTTTCGGACACAAGACACTGCGTTCAACGCAATCTGTGGAGCGAAAAATTTGTTTCGCGTCCAGTGTACAAGCGGCTTAATACTAGGCTACTATTATTGTCACTTAGGTTTTATCGTCTTTAGTGGGGGAAAGGAATACAGCCTGATTGCTATGATCTCGTACTGAGTTAAGATAGCATATTGAAAATAAATGTGTAACATATCTTGCATTGTTGTCCACGCATGTTAATCCCAAAATTTTAAGCAGCAACAGTTTGTAATGGTAGGAACACGCTATCCATCGTTTCTCTTGCCAATGAGCAAGATTTGACTCGACTGTGTCGCCTTCTTTGCCAACTTGCGCTGGAAGGAGGGGCAGAGGCGGGACAGAGGAGTACTTGCGCCAGGCTACGCCGGGCACGAAATTGCAACATACGCCTGGACACACCCCGTTGGCACGGCGCACCCCCCATTCGCTGCGCCTGCGCCTGGTCTACGAAATTAAAGCCCTAAGAGTACAAGGCATAAACAATCGCAGCACAGGGAAAGCATTCTGACAAGAGCTGTGAGTGAAATGACTGCTTAAATACACATAGGGGAAGTCACATGCTACAAAGGGAAGGCAGGTGATATGGATCGGACTAATTACAAAGGAATGAACATGAGGAGGTTCCTGATTACAAGAAATTGGCAAAAGCCAAAATGCGAACAGGGATCACAGAGACAGCCTACTGACAAAAATACGCCTCAGGTTAGAGAGTTCTACCGTGCACTATGAGGGGCAGAACAGTGATTAACAAGGTGCAGAAGATCTGCTTGAAGCACAGCAAAGTAGGGATGTTACGCTCGAAACGGATGGCTCGATGTGTTTCGATGTCTCACTTCACCATGCAAAAAAAAAAAAAAACGGACTCCCCGAATGAAGCGTCATTGCGTCACACGCATATTGGCGACGTGTTCCTCGGGTTTTTAATCCAGGGCAGGATTTTTGTAAAAGACCCATTAAAATACTGGTATTCAAGGGCAGCAGTTTATCCCAATCCTAACAAGCTTGACCACAGAAATCCTCATATGCCAGCAACTTCTGTGCCATGTGAAAGGGTCTTCTCCAAAGCAGGAGGGGTAGTAACAAAGAAACAGACTAAAGCATAACTCAGCTGAAATCATCTTGGTTTTTGAATAAAAATCTTTCAAGCCTGTAAATCCCCTTTCCAACTTATGCAGCATTTTACTTGACTACTGCAATAACAGTCCCTAGTTGCATAAACATTTGCAATTTTTCCCCAAAATTTGAAAATTTTTTTTGTATTTCTATCAATCTTGCAAAAGCATATCTCCATTATATATAGTATTTTATGACGGCCGATCACATAACACAAGTATGTTATTGTCTTGGGAAAAAAAAAAAAAAAAAAAAAAACCAAGATGCCCGTTGAACCTTTATAACATACATAAGTGCCCGTTTCATGGCACCTTGTCCTTTATTGTTCCACGCAAATGCTATGTTGAAGATTGGCCAGCAGATGTCGCCATATTTAATTGTATCAAATGCTTCGCAACCCTGAACCATTCAACACAATTGCTTCATAATTGATTCAGTAGTTCAGAAAGCTTCGGTTTCTCCATCACTACAGCAAAGTAAACTGAGTGAAGGCAAGGGGCGGAGACTAGAGCAGAGCGAGTGCTGCGAGCTTGTTAGTCAATTAGTAATATGCAGCTATACAATCCCTAGTGCTTGTTAGTAACTACTACAAAGTGTTAGTCTTGATTAGTAAGTTTTAAAGTAAAACGGTTAGGAATATAGAAAAGCAAGGTGAAGGAAGTAAACGAGATTGGAAGGAATGGATGAAATCCCAGAAACCATGAAGTCACCCAAAAGTGTGGCACACAATACTGGGGCAGTGAGCAATCACATGACATAAGACCTGACAGGGGGAGACAAAGTGCAATGCATGGTATGACACAACACAAGGACCAGAATATAACTGCAATGGTGGAAAATGACAGACAAAGACAAGGCAAAAACACATGGCATCCTAAAAGAATACAAAATACGGAGCATAGTCTGACAAGGCAGAATTCATAATCAAAACAGTCAGATCAGGATCATAACATTTACTCAGCCTGTGCGTGTGGGTCCCTTCCCCAGTTTTTGGGTCCATAGTTCCAGTGCCTGCCAGATTGCAGGTTGCATCTAGTGGTACCAAACCATGACAGGAACCACATGCGAGTACCAAAATTTCAAAAATCGTAAGCCTTTATTGCAAAATGGGTCAAAGCCAGAAAACACAGGAATTGCCAAGCCAAAATTAGAATCCAAAAATGAAGCCGAATAACAGGCAGGGGTCGAAACCAGAGAATCAGATGTGCAACGGTACATAACAGTAATCCAAAATCGGGGTCAAAATCCTGAAGGATAGGTCATACAGAGGGCATCAATAACAAGAATCATGGTCAGATAGAAAAAGGGTCAGAATCCAAAAAGTAGCACACAAGAAGGGGCAGGGCAATATCAAGGTTGAACATAAAATGTAGTAGTTAGAAGCAATAATCAATAGGCATACGATACTCTCTGCACTGGTGAAAATTGATCAACATTATGACAGAGTAAAAGCTGCAGTGAAGAGCTTGGATGCTTCTCAAAGCGTAGGCTGCAGCCTTCGAAGGCTACATTTTTAGGGGTCGTCGCTCAATTCCATCCGCCAAATCAATGTAATGTCATATAACCTCAGTTAAGCAGCTTCGTTTTAAGCGCCACTGATTTCCCTAACCTTGGGTCTTATTTCTAAAAAATTGAGTGGATTTCATACCTAAATAATACGTAAGCTAGTTTGTTTTTATAAATCAGAAATCTCCAAAGAAAGTGACGTACGTATCTTTTTTGTGCCCACGCACCGTATATAAATGAGGCCCCTTAACACGAACCCCTAACTCTAAACCTAGCCTTAAACCCAACCCTACATTTAACTTCGGGTGTTACTTACTGAGTCACTTGCAGTCTTTGAAGGCTGCATTCGAGGGCTGCGAAATCAGTGAAGACTATGCCTCTCTCAAGGCGCCTCCGAATGCGGCAGAAAAATATAGGCCTAGTATTCGCCGGTGTTCAGTACCGAAAAACCTCGTGTTGGAAAACCTTGAGGTATATCGGCACGCACAATGTCCCGTGCCCAAAAGCTTCGCGTGCCAAAAAGCCTTGTTTGCCTAGACGTGTTAATTGCAATTAGGCTTTTTGGCACGGCGAGGTTTTTCGGCATTGAACACCGGCTGAGTTTCGAGAGGCTGCACTGCGTAACGTAGGCAGCAGCCTTGATAGGCATCACTTCTAGGCCGCTACACCGTCACCGTATGTTCCGAGGTGAAAGCATTGCTTAATGCGCCCGAGGAGCTTTAAGAGATATGAAAAAAATCGT
Organism: Gymnothorax reevesii; assembly: GCA_029721435.1. Classification (NCBI taxonomy): domain Eukaryota; kingdom Metazoa; phylum Chordata; class Actinopteri; order Anguilliformes; family Muraenidae; genus Gymnothorax; species Gymnothorax reevesii. The sequence continues at coordinate 66,604,742 of CM056578.1, read as the reverse complement.
AATAAGTCATATTTTAGTCGAAACTGCAATAAGAACATTTTGTAGGACTTACTCGGCATTGCCTTATCATTCAGGCTACAGTAAGATATACTGAGTACAAATGAAAACGCACCACTTGAAAAAAGTCAATATTTAAGTTCAAATGAACTTCAATATAATTTTTATACAACAACAACACTACAGTGACATCACCCAGCATGCCAGGTGCAAGAAATGCGAGAATTTCAAGTAACTGTAACTGTAACGCTAGCAGTGTTGGGCAAGTTACTTGGAAAGTGTAGTGAGCTAAGCTATCAGTTACTCAACAATAAATTAAGCTTCACTACACAAAAGCTACCACCTATGAAAATATAGCAAGCTAAGTTACACAAATGTGTCAAAAGTAGTTCAACTACATCAGAAGCTACTCCACGTCCTATCAACCTAATGTCAGATCAATTTAAAATGAGTCAGATACACTGGTTAAAACATTTATTAAAAGATCAGCCAATGGTCCAACACAGTGTAGACATTGCTTTATGAGCAGTATAATAAAATAAAAACTGAAGTGATTACTGCTAGAAATAAAACAAAAAGGTATTGGCCTAGTATTGGCCTTCGTCTCCCCCGTCTTGTCTTGAGTGTTGTATTTGCTCACGGTCCTCAGCATAGCGTGCCACTCTTTCGGGTGATTTTTTTGGTTTCTAGGTTTCAATCTTCTTTCATTATCTCGTGTTCTTCCTTCCTATTACTTTTACTATTTTACTAACACCTGCGAACAGTTTGTTATTTTTGATAATTACTAACTAACACTAACCCTGTATATTTTGACTTACTTACTAACGAGCACTCGGGCTTGTATGGCTGCACTTACTAATTGACTAACGATCTCTCAGCATTCGCCCTATTCTAGTCTTCGCCTCTTGTCTCTCCCCTATTATCTCTGCTGTGTTTCTGTGGGTCTCCACAAACTGCTTTGTGCTATCTTTTCTCTCTCATTATCTATGCACTTTAGTACTCCTTGACTGCAGCTGTTAGCTGTCTATAGGTTTGTCTTGTGATCCCTGTCTGCGTTTTGGCTATGGCCAATTTCTTGTAATTAGTTTGTTCCCAATGTGTCTCTCCATGATTATCATTCCCATTGATTGCACCTGTGTTCCCTTGTCATGTGGTCACCCGGAAATGTATATTAGATGTCTGTTTGTTACACTTCCTTGTCAGATCTTTACTTCCTTGCCACCTGTGCCACGCTTCTCTCGCCTTGTATCACTGTAATTATCTTTCTGACTGGACCGTCCTAGACTTTGAGCTTTGCCTTCTCCCTGTACTTTGCTGCATTCTTGTTTATTGACCCATTTTTGTCTGACTATGATTTTTGTGATTGGTGCCCTGTTTACGGTTCTGGATTTCGCCCCCTGGATTCTGATTTTGGATTTTGTACTGTCACCTGCTCGGTTGGGGGGTTTCCCCCTTCAGAAATAAAGCCTCCTTTTTGCATTTTACTGGTGTTTGCACTTGGTTCATTTTGTAAAACCTCACAAGTTTTATTCGTATATATATTTGACTGCTTTTGATTGCCTACGCCTGCATTATCCTTTAATTCATAGCCGACAACAGTAATTTATTTATTTTTTTAAGTTCTAATCCATCCAGGACTACAAACCTGTCTTTGATCACCGAGGTTGTAGCCCGAACATGTAGTCCTATTATGAACCCAAAGCAAACAATTCAGTATGTTGATACATTGCGACCAGAGATCAGTTTGCCTCATGATACCGAGGAACCCAAATATATGCAGTTATGCAGATAAAATGCCCAATTATCTTTTTACCAGTCCAGCACAAATAGCTACAAGACAAATGCCGACGTCTGCGTCAGGTTCCTCGCCGGTACTCTTCTTACAACTCCTCTTCCATCTCCTGGAACTTATCCAACAGCAGCAAGCACAAATGCGTCTTGCCATCCATAATTGCTTCAGTTCTGAGAGCGCAGTATGTTTCGCATGACGCAAACATCCGGACCTGGTGGATGTGTCAGAGGAGTACACTTCATAGTCTTCATAGGCTGCAGCTTGCGATTCGAGATGAACCCCTTGTCTCTTACCTTAAATGTGAGTCCGGCGGATGGAACTGAGTGACGACCCTAAAAATGCAGCCTTCGAAGGATGCAGCCTAGGCTTTGAGAAATGGCCCTTAAATAGACAAGAGGGATGCTTGTCTATGCTATGCATGTGGTGGTCTGGCCCTGCAGGCCCTCCCCCCTCCTGTTTGCACCTCCACCTCAACGAGCCACAGCTGCTGCTCGTTGAGGTGGAGGTGATTTGTAGAGTATTTAAGAACTGCAGTGCAACTGGATTCTGTAGGCTTTCTTTGTCTGTTGGCCGTGTGTTTTAGGAGCCCTGATTCTTGCTGCTGTTCCCCAGGGCATTGGATGGTTTTTAATTAAACTTTATTTATATTTTACTCAACCTGTGCACTTGGGTCCCTCAATTTCTGTTTTGGGTACATGGTCCCAGTGCCTACCGGCTTGCTTCCTTATGCCGGCGGGACTAAACCATGACAAAGCAGGCCCAGGTGATTTGGATAGGACCTAATAACACACGGGAAATACACACGGGAAAGTCCAAAACAATATTTGGCGAACGCCAAGACATGGACAGGAGTCACATAGACAACCTATGACAGATAAACAGCTCTGGTCAAGAAGTTCTACGTGCACAGATCAATGAGTGCTGAATAGCAATTAAGCAGGTGCAAAAGATTTTGCGGAAACACAGGGAGATACAGGAAAAGTAAAGCAAGGGGCGGAGACCAGAACAGGACGAGAGCTGAAATTGCCTTAGTAGTAATTAGTAGCGGTGGAACTTAACAAATTAACCCAAGTACCTGTTAGTTAGTCAGTAGTATATACATCAGTGACGGTCTGTCGGCAGCAATAACCTCACCTTTCACTTCTTAATGACAGACACCTCTCGCAGTTTACCTCCCCGATAAGGAACAGTTGCCCAGACTGATTGGTGGAACCGACGAGAATCTAATTTATTTTTGAAAGCCTAGTTATACATTGCACTACGAAAATATACAGCGTTTACTTCCGCACATCAGTGCCTGTAGAAAATATCAATCACCAATTTATAATTTCTGGATTTGTGTCAATTAGTTTGCGAGGTTCATTGAGCAATAAACCATGCGAATCCGTTCTACAGTCTGAATGTAGTGACAGCTAAAGTGCATTGTTAGCAATGATGCACAGCAGAGTGATAAGGAAAATAACTGCTGCCAATTCAGCTAAATTTTCAGATTTTTTGCAGATTGTCATCCTTGCAGAGTCATATCAATTATATCAACATAGCCAATAGGAAATTTCTTTGTCATTAGCATTCCTTAATCATTAAGTGTCATGCATTGGTGGTGGCTGTTCAGTTAACATACTGTTTGATTGTTAATCAGGCAAACCTGATCGCAAACACTTTAAGAGCAATTATGCGGGAAAGGGTGATGTTTCTGAAGGCCTTCCTGACATCTGACGGCACGCCACTGATATACATAGGTTGTTTCAATGTTCTTTTAAAGTAAATAACATTGAAATACCACTGATATTTAATTAAAAAATCAACATTGATTCAATGTTAATTGAGGGTGCACGTTCAACGTTGTTTCAATGTCTTAACGTTGACAAAACAATGTTGATTTAACATTGTTTCAATGACTCTTTGCTATCAGGGTGTGAACAACACCAATTTTCAAAATGCCGGCCGGCAGCCCTAAGGGTCAAAATGGCCACCAATTTTCAAAATAGTCACAAAAATGAATTGTTTGGCTTCAACTCAACCTACTCCATCTATTTTCACATTTCTCGGATAAATAATAAAAATAGTGCCATGAGGACTGTAGCTCACTTGGCTTATTTCGGGCTTGAAAGGTGACCTATTATACAATTTTTCCAAGTTTATATTTTGGTCTTTGACTCCCCTAGAGTACTCCTGATCGCACAATGTAAAAAAGGGTACTTATTTCACTCATACTGCCATCCTCAAAAAACCCCATTTGAAGTCCATAGTAGTCCCTGCCTGAAACGCCTCATTGGGGTGGCTCTTCCACTATGGCCCCCAATGCCCGTGTGCCCAATTTCTTCTGACTGGCCAGCTCTGTGGGGGGCGGATCTAGACGGGACGAGGCAACAGAACGCAGTTCTCCTGGCCCGGCTATTCAGAGTGAAACTGACGAGTCTCCCGAAGGAATCCACTGGCATATTCTGCAATCTAATGCAGTACAGTATAGATCTAATGAAATTCATTTGTTCTAATAAACGCAACGGCGACAGAGGAGGACGCCGTGAGAAAGTCTGGCAGCTCAAGCACGAAGCGGCAACAGTGGTGAGTACATGGTTTTTCTACTCTGTAGCTAAGATGCAGGGAAAGCTAAAATCCACCCCACATAGACACATTTGTACAATGGGTCAACATGCCCAAGTGTAGACCGGAGACGTAGAAATTCAGTAGGTCTGAGTTTAAAGGGAAACATGGACAGTGAGAAGCAGCTAAAAGTGGACCAACAGCTTATGGACTACTTCGGCGTGTATTAGGACCTGCTGGTTCGTGTGCATAGCTGTGGTGTGTTGTTAGCGTGGAGAAACGAACAGCTTCTGCACGGGTATATGATGGAGGGGTGAAAGCTCCAAGCTAAACAGCCTTTTCGGAAATTGCACACGGCAATGGTATACTTATTGCATCGGAATGACCAGTTTTCTTTTTTTGCAGTTTCAATGATGAATTCTCTTAAAGATTTTTTATGTTTGCAGCTCATTTTCTCTACCAAAATCATGAAAATAAACTGAAATACAATGTAATTCTAAATGCTAAGTTGCTCCTGAAAGTATTACCCCAAACTTCCACACAGTAGCTGAGATATGGGAGAATTAGAGTGTCATACAGCATGTACAGTGCTTTTTGGTTCAGCATATGTCTAGTTTTCCATAATATCCCAACACAATCACAGATCTTGGAGCACAGATATTTAACATGAGATTTCCAACAGAGCTTATGGTCTAATACAACACCCAGAAACTTATATTCATAAACCCTTTCTATCATTTCCTTATTAATTTTGGCTTGTACCTCTGCATTTATTTCACGCTTACCAAACAACATGTATTTTGTTTGGTTCAAGTTTAAGGACAATTTGTTTTTATCGAAACAATGACCACCTCTAATAACTGATGTAAATCCATCCCAGAACAAAATATATTTGTATCATCAGCAAAAACAAAAATTTTTAAAATAATCTTCAGAACGAATTGCTTGGCCTAAATTTAACCCCATTCAACTCTTTACACGATTCTCGGAAATATAATCGAAAAAACCATGGAAAATGATAGAATTTTCCAATTTTAGATATTAATTTCCATAGTTTACGCTAATTAGGGGGTAATTTGCATGGATACAAAGTTTTTCTTTGAATTAATGTTTTACTCTTGCCCCTGGGAACATTTGTGGCAAGCGGCACCTTTCTTCAAAAAAATTCTGTGATGCCTCCTTTTTTCTCTTGGCAAATCGACTGGCAAGGAAATATCAAATAAGAATAGTAGGATGCACCCAATAACTCCAACTCAGCTACAATTTTTTTTGCAGCATTGAATACTTTTCATGGTAGTCAACAAGAAAGGATTATTCCCAATCTCCCAAACACATTTCACATATTATTATAATATTTATAATAATATATAATACAATGTAGTTTATATGTTTTTCGGTGCTTTGTTTCTAAGATGGTTTTGAATTTTTAATTAATAATTTCTCCACAACGTGAAAATGTAACTGATCATTTTTTCATTGTGGACTTCATATGTTTACTGGATATGAGCCAATAACAACTGGTAACCAGTCCATCTGTGAATCCCTGCCGGGGTCTTCAATCTGCAAGTCTCCCTTTAATTTCTAAACTGATTTTAAAAGATAAGCTCTCAATTTACAAAGTTAAAACAGAACATCACTGGAGGAGATTATAATTCTTCAACCAAATAGCAGCCATTTTCTTAACTGGTATACAAATAAACTCACCAACCACTACATATGCAAGCTGCTGTCTTGCACAATCGCAGAGACTGGTCTAGACTTTTCTTATTAGCTTATGCAGCACGACAGCGCATAAGCTCGGCAAAAAAGCATTGCACCGCCCTTGCCCGTTTTAGCATGTGTATCAGTCAGTCACTCAGTTGGGTTAAAAGGGACACACGCTTTGTCGTACCCCATGGGTCAAAAAAATATGTAGACATAAATAATTTTCAGAATATATGATTGGGGATCTTACTTTTTATTTAGCCTTTCCAGTCTCTTTTTCTGATATTCATTTTGGTCTCGCCTAAGCTTTTCTTTGCTTCTTTTGGCTCGATAGTAGTTTTCCAAAAGAACTCTTTTATCCATCATCGTACATTTTATGCATTTGTTCTTGTTTTTGACCAATTTTACTGTATATTCCAACTGTTTAATTGATTTAAAACAAATAAATTCCTGACAGTTAAGGAGTTTATTGTCAGCATGACTGCTCTCTCTCTCTGTGACTAACAAAATCACCATCTGACATAATTTCTGAATAAATGCATAAATGACGGCCAAGTAGTGTTCTTATGTCTTTATATGAAATGACTTACTGGGATCTGATCTCTGTGTGAACCAGTGTCAGTGTATACAGCCAATTAGCTTATACAGCCAGATTAACAGGTCGCCGCAAAAACCTACATACACAAGAATTACCCCCCTACTAAGCCCCCCACCCCTCTCCCCACTATAGATATGTAATTTCCCTCTCACAAAGATTAGTTGCCTTTCCCTGTTTGCCATTCCCAACTTTGACTTCAGGGCGAGGGCATGGAATTTAGGCTGCCTGTCTGTTGTATTTTGCCACACAATTAACATATATAAATATTTATTTGGGAAATTATCATCCAGGTAATGGGGCATTCATACAATGGAACATTTTATATATATATAGTCTGTTCTGGATTATGGAGATGTAATTTATAGACATGCTGCCACTACAACATTAAAGCCGCTTGATTCAGTTTATCATTCTGCCCTTAGATCTTAGATTTGTCTCAGGTGCAAGTTATAATACTACTCACCACTGTCTTTTATATGATATGGTTGGTTGGTCATCTCTTGAAACGAGGCGAAATAGGCACTGGTTGTTGTTTATACTGAAAGCACTTCTTGGAAAATTGCCGCCTTACATTTCCATGTTACTAATGCAGTATGATAACCCTTATCCTACTAATTCAAATGACTGGCTTATGCTTGAGGTCCCTTGTGCCCAGACTGAGCTTGGCAAGACCGCCTTCCAATTCTCTGCTCCATATTCCTGGAATTCTCAACAAAGCACTTTAAAACTGGTCTCTCTTGCATCATTCAATCAGTATAAGGCCAAGATCCGAGGCTTATTAGTATCATCATGTGTGTGTTTTGATTAATATTTTAATTAATTAACTAATTAATTCTTGTTCATTGTTTTGTATTCCCTCCTTTTCTTTGTATGATTTGTTGTTTTTATAATTGTCCATTTGTGCACTCGGCCCCACCGAAAATGAGGGTTTCCCTCAGTGGGTTCCGAGTTTAAATAAAGGCTTGAATTGAATTGAATTGAATTCCATCCTTTGAGCACTGTTTTCAGTTTATTTGTCTTACATGCTGGTAGGTATTTTGAAGGCAAAGTTGCGTGTCACACTGCTCCAGGCTTCTTACTGCTAGTCCGCTAGGCAGGGAGAGGTGGTGCTTGATAGCATTACATAAACGTCCTTGCTACCATTTTCCCCCTCCATCCTGTGCAGAATAAGACCTTCCACATTCGGTGGGAGAATGCATCAGTTATCCCATTAGGAGGTTATTTTAAGTGGCACTCCCTTTTTAGTGGCCGAAGCCATAAGAGGTTTAGGAAGCTTTTCACCTTTGCTCAGTCCCTCCGTTCCTGCCAGCAGAGAGTGACTGCAGCCACCAAGACTATACTCACCATATACAAGCACGATAACAGCCATTTCAGCTCTTCTGGAAACAGAAAAGCAGTAGTATTGTAAGTGGTTCTCAGGGCATCAGTTATGGGAAACCACGGCTCCAACCTGGATGATATCTTGGCAGAAGACATGCATCACTGGTACAACAAGTTTATGAGGGAGTCTCCTTCAGGACTGATCACACTGTTTGAGCTCAAGGCTATCCTGGGCCTGCAGGGCATGACTGAAGATGCTAACAGCTATGTGGACCAGGTCTTTTTCACTTTTGACATGGATGGGGTGAGAGAATAATGTCAATGTATCTGCCTATTTTACTTCTGGAGCTTTCTCTGATTCCCTTTCTCTTTCTCTCTGTCCTCTTTCAGAATTGGTTTAGTCACTCCCTGCTAGTGGCTGAGCATTTTTGAAACAATATTTTGTGTATTTAGTTGCGATCATTGCGCTCTCCTTCATGTCCTGAGATCTTAAGATCAATGTTCTGCTGGGCAATGAGAAAAGTTTGGATCCAGGCAAGGCAGGAAAAGGCACACAACACAGTAAGACATACAGATGGACCATGCTAGCTTCTGCAGATTACCTTTCAGTCCTGTGAACACCTTTAAGCTGGAATTTTGCAATGTGACAGCGTGCAGTGAGCAAATCTTCCTTAAAAAAACATGACATAAACGCAGACTGTTCTGTATAAATTGCAATCATCACTCCAGCTGACAAATTGCAATTGAGTTTCTTGCAGGACCTTGGACGTTTTCCACTGGTGGTCAGAGGTGTATAATCCAGGTTCAGAAAGTAAAAGTCCATATTGTTCCAGCCACAAAAGACCTGGCAGTTGACACTATTCTTCAGCTGGGAGGTAAAACTAACAAGTGAAATCTGCTGACAGGAGTTTACGGGTGGAATGAAAACATGGTAGGATTTTCTCTTTCTGACCCCTGGATTATACACCTCTGCTGGTGGTGCTTGCGGTACCTCGTGGACAGTAAAAAGTACTATGGCTGTCAAAGAATTACTGGCGCAATCACAGAATGTTGTACCATAAATAATTTCTGCGGTATTGTGCAATATTTACAGCGAGGATTATAAGTATTGAACGCGTCAACATTTTTCTCTGTAAATATTTTACTAATGGGGCTATTGACATGCAATTTTCACCAGATGTCAGTAACAACCTAACTAATCCACACAAAGAAATCAAAACAAGCAAGTAATGTGTAACAAAGCAGAAAGACACCGGGAAAAAGTATTGAACACGCTAACTGAAATTTATTTATTTTTTGTTTAAAAAAGCCTTTGTTGTTAATGACAGCTTCAAGACACCATCTGTATGGAGAAACTTGTCGCACGCATTGCTCAGGTGTGATTTTGGCACATTCTTCCACACAAACTGTCTTCGAATCTTGATGGTTCTGAGGGCCTTTTCTATGAACTCCGATCTTCTGTTCCTTCCATAGATTTTCAATCGGATTCAAGTTGGGTGATTGACCGAGCCGTTCTATCAGCTTTATTTTCTTTCTCTGAAAACAATTGAGAGTTTCGTTGTGTGTTTGGGATCACTGTTTTGCTGAAACGTCCACCCTCATTTCATCTTCAGCATCCTGGTAGATGGCAGCAGATTCCTATCAAGAATGTCTCAGTACATTTCACCATTCATCCTTCCTTCAATTATATGAAGTCCGGCAGCGCCATATGCTGAAAACCAACCCCACACCATGATATTCCAACGTCCAAACTTCACTGTTGGTATGGTGTTTTGGGGCTGATGTGCAGTGCCGTTTGTCCTCCAAACATGGTGTGTGCTATGACATCCAAAGAGTTCAATTTTGGTCTCATTTGACCAAACAATATTCTCCCAATATTTCATTGGCTTGTCCAAATGTTATGCAGCAAAATTTAAACAAGCTTCAACATGCTTTTTCTTCAGCGATGGAGTTTGCGCAGTGAGTGTTTATAGATGTCAAGGCGGTTGAAGGCATTACTTATTGTTTTCTTTGAAACAACTGTACCAGCTAATTCCAGGTCTCTCTGAAGCTCTCTGCGAGTTGTCCTTGGGTCAAGTTTTTTTGACTTCTCTGTCAGAAATCTTGCAAGGAGCACCTGGTCGTAGCCTGTTTATGGTGAAATGATGTTCTTTCCACGTCCGGATTATGGCCCCAATGGTGCTCACTGGAACATTTCAGAAGTTTAGAGATACATCTGTAACCAATGCCATCAGTATATTTTGCAACAATAAGGTTGAAAAGGTCTTGAGAGCGCTCTCTGCTTTTACCCATTATGAGATGTTTCTTGAGTGACTCCTTGACAACGAGAAACCTTTGTATAGGCCATAAATTAAGACGAAACCAGCTGATATTAATTTGCACTGATGGGGGCAGGATCCCTTTGAACTACTGACAGATTTCAGCCGGTTTCTTGGCTGGATGCCGTTTTGCATCTCCTTTTCTTCATGTGTTCAATACTTATTCCCTGTGTCATTTCACTTTATTACACATAACTTATTTTATGGACTTATTTGTTTTGACTTCTTTGAATGTGTGGATTACTTGGGTTTTCACCGACATCTGGTGAAAATTTCATGTCAATAGCCTCATTAGAGATATATTTACTGAGAAAAATGTTGACTCATTCAAAACTTATTTTCCCCGCTGTTTATTAGAGGGCTTATTGTATGCTAATTTCTGGTTCTCAAGCTAATAATTGGATAAGAGAATGTTCAAATAGCTCGACTATGTTTGATGGACAATGTTTTAAATCAGTGAAGTAAAGAATGACTGCCCATACACATAAACGCAACTTTATTACCATTCATCTTCTTTCTCTTTGCAATGGGAAACCATAATTATTGTGGCCATGTGGCTAGTTTTGCAGAGCTGTGATATCAACCTTACACCACACACTGGACTAGCAGCTCGCCAGTGTGTTGTATGAAGCACGCCGAGATGAAAACTTGTGAGTAGTCTGCTAGTGTCTAGGCCTTGTTTGAAAAGGCATGTTTTCTACTTGCAGTATTTTTCTACTTGCACCAGTGTATACTGGATAGTACATGTTACTGTCCAAAGTAGAATTTCATTTGTTTCATTAATTCATTTGTTCTGCTCATGGTAAATTCCTGAGAGAGAAGAAAATTTCATTATTAAAGTATACATTACATACATACATACATAGAGTGTCATCTACATTCATGATTAGTGTGCATCTCATTGTGCACATTCCATTGACAAAAAGAAGCAGGGAGAAGAAAATCTTATTTTACCTGCCCCTCTCTCAAAATTTAAAGAATAAATATACATGGTCCCTCAATTACAGTCAGTATAACAACCAATAATCACAGTAATATAAGAGAGAAGCCATACAAAACAATTTGCCATTAAACAAAAGACACCCAATCCTCATTAACTTCATAGTCTTATTACATTTTCATAGATTTTTTTGAACTGAAAAATATTGACACATCCAAATGAATCATTTTCTGAAGAATTCTTTGGTTTAATGCCTCATACTTAATACAGATCTGACATATTTTGTGCATACTGATGCTTAAAATTAAATTTCCTTATTTACTTATTACTTCATCCTCAGAGCTAAAAACAAACAACCTCTGTTAGTTTTCCGGCAAAACTCTGCTTCTTGCCCTGTACATAACTAATAATGTCAGTTACTCTACTAAGTCCTTAAGTTTCATAAATCCTTACTTATTAGAGTCTACTAGTATGTCCTCTTAAATCAACGTTATGAAGTATTCTTTTCTCTCATATGAATGTCACTTATATACAGCATGTGTTGCCCCACATCTCCACATAATCAATAAAATATTCTTTTATTTATTTAACTAGGGAAGTCCCGTTGAGATTGAAATCTCTTTTTCAAGGGAGCCCTGGGGGTTGAGGTAGGGAGGGAGGGGGCAATTTGCACAGCCAATTAGATCACGGGATGATTAGGTGGCAGGTCAAAAGAGCCAGGTAGGGAGTTTAGCCATGACACTGGGGAACCCCCTGCTCTTCTCAAAGAGTGTCATAGGATCTTTAATGACCACAATGAGTCAGGACCTCGGTTTAACATCTCATCCGTGAGCCTGCGTCTCCTTCAGTACAGTGTCCCCGTCACTGCACTGGGGCATTGGGGATTATTCCACCAGAGGGAAGATCGCAACCTACTGGCCCACCAACACCTCTTCCAGCAGCAACTTGGTTTTCCCAGGTGGTCTCCCATCCAAGTACTTACCAAGTCCACACCTGCTTGGCTTCAGCCACACGGCTGGAGCAGATTGAAAAGTGGTATGGCTGCTGGCAAAAATAAAATATGGCAAAATAAATGAACAGTACAGAATTTGCATTAACGCATACTTAGCCTTAATCGAAACAGTAATATTCTTAGACACCTTTCTTTCTTGTTAGAAAAGACTTTCTTTTGGCAACCCTTCCAAAGAGCCCGTGGTTGTGCAGGTGGCTCCTGATAGTGCTTTTTGAAACCTGGTGACCCCAAGATACCACTAAGGCCTGCAATTCCTTCAGTGATTTTTGGGGATTTTGCTGCGTCTTGCGCCATCCTCCTCTGTATTCTGGGACCAAAGTGCAGCTATGTCCTCTACTTCTTAAGGTTTTCAACAGATCCACATCTTTAGAATTTTTTAATAGTTGCCCTGTCTGTGCTCAGTGGCATGTTCCATCCTTTGTGAATCTTCTTATAGCCATTACAAGATTTATGAAGGTCCATGACTATCTGCCTGTTTCGAACTGAGTTGTTTTGTTTTCTGCATGATGTTAGATGACAAAGGGATATAGCATGTGTGTTACCTCATTTTTATACCCTTGTGAAACAAGGTTCCTTAACACTTCAAAAAACCTCAAATAAGTGGAATTTAATACCTGGTTTAATTGTGGTAGATGTTATTGACAATAATCTTTCAGGGTGCCATTTATTGTGAAACCTTGATTTGGAGGACATTGCTTTTTAATGAAATCAGTGAATGATTTTGGTTGGTTGCACTGGAACAAAAATAGCATTCAGTATTTTTCACAAGCTGTAATTTAGAGTTTTTCTAGATATATATATATATATATATATATATATATATATATATATATATATATATATATATATATTTTAGACCCCACAGTAACTGTAATGAAGCTTCTGTAAAGTGCTGTTACCAGGATATACAGAATATAAGTGCTCTGTCCTTAAATATGGAAACAAATGCTTTTTCTGACTTTGAACCCACTGAAGAGGAAATTCAAATGAAAATCAGAGATTAGGAGGTTTGAGTTTTAAAAAACTCAAAGTACATTAAGCTTGACCATGGCAATGGTAAAGCATACCTCTCATGCATTATCACATTTCTTTACCAGTCAGTGTACCTAGTGTTATTTGTCAAAGTGGTAAACAAACAGTCTCATTATAAGTCCAGGTAGTCAAACATCTAGTCATTTCTTCAAAATTAAGAATTAATTTTAAATGAAGTGTTGATTCTATTAATACCTATTATGTAAGTTATTGTTAGGCGATGGATTAGACTTTACAGTGAGACTGTTGCTGTAATCACCCCACTCCCTTGAACTATAAGCATAGCAAGAATGCAGGCAGTGACAGCAATATGATCAAAAGTTCCCGCAATGCGCATGTGAGCGTGAGGCCTGGAACCTGAAGTAACTGAAGACGGTTGCATGGTTCAGTGAAATCTGTTTTCTTTCACATCTTGTGCATCCCTCGGTACATGTGCATTTTTCTGGATAAGGGATGGCACCAGGATGCGCAGTGGGAAGAAGATAAGCTGCTGGAGAGGGTGTAATGCCCTGGGCAATGCTGTGTTAGGAAACCTAGGACAGTGGTCTTCAACGTCGTTCCTAGCGACCCACTGTGTATGCTGCTTTTTGTTCCAGCCACAATTGTAATCGAAGGAATTTAACAAGCCATTAATTCTAAAGCGCATTTAATGTTTAGAGCAGTTGTTTGCACTCTTAACTCACAAGTTAACAGAAATATCTTTGGCTGCCATAAAGATTAAAAAACACCATACCCACATTGTGACGTATTTGTAATAACAGCATAAAATGAGAGAAAACAATGTAACCAATCAAATTAAAGGGAAACTATTGTCATCATGCTAAAAAATGAAATAATTAGGGCTGTCGCGTTAATTAATCGCGATTAATTTCAGCGCAATAAAAGCAACTGCCACTATGAGGCAGACAGACTTTCTTACTTATTACTTTTTCTATGACACATACCTAATGCGGTCATTTGAAATATTTCCGTGAAGAAAACTGTGATTCGAAGTCCGCTAATTACCAGTGAGGTTGGACAGCCTCCATTGCCTTGGCATAATTAGCTGACCTTAAATCAATTCCAGTGTACTTTGCCTAACTTGCAATCAAGCCATTTATTCAGCCAGCTGACGAATCAAAATCAAAATGTGGCCTACAATGATTAAGAAGTGATAATGAGAAGCAGACAGACCTAACCAAGTTGCCGTGTTAGATTGAAAGAATTTTAATAATCTGAATAAATAGCAGACCACTGAATTCCACCTTTCATTGAGGAATTTTGTTTGCATTATAAAAGATATTTCTAAAAAAAAAAAAGAAATTATTCAAAGATGGCCCTGGTTTTTAGAGCTTAAAAAAATAGGCTACGTGTAGTGGAAAACATTTTGTGAAGCATACCGAGCATGAATGCATGAGAGAATATGTTTGCATTGCAGGCAATAGTCAAATGCACCAAAGATTTGGCAATTAATGTTCAGTCGAATCTTTGCGGCAAATTTGAGGCATTTTTTATTAGATAATTGAACTAGAGTATTTTTAAAAAATGGCCTGCTGGCCTGAAGGCCTTGTGTCCCCCGTCGCAGAAGTGACCAGAAACTGTGGCTGAAAATAAATAATGTGGTGCACTGTACCACTAATAATGTGAAGTACAATGACACTGTAGCTCATTGGTTGAACAGAGAGATGGATGAGGGATGGATCATTGTGATATGAGCTAAATATAACCATGGGTTGTGAGAGAGATTGCAATATTCATGACTTGTGGATGATGGACGCATCGCCACGGCATAGTTTTGTGCCCATGGCTGAGATCAACCTAACAAGCCAATAAGAATGTCATGAATTTGGCGAGCCTCCATCAAAGCTGTCAAAAGTTATTGCGAGTACAGTGTTCCTCACATCTTTTTGCTCAGTGACCTTGAAAACTAGGTGAAGGTCACTCATCATTGAACTAGAGCAAGGCTTTCATGAGAGGCATATGTGGTGTGAATTTGGTGATCCTCCATCAAAGCTTTCAAAAGTTATTGCGAGTACAGTGTTCTTCACATGTTTTTGCTCAGTGACCTTGAAAACTAGATCAAGGTCAATCATCATTGAACTTCAGCAAGGCCTTAATGAGAGGCATATGTGATGTGAATTTTGTGATCCTCCGTCAAAGCTGTCAAAAGTTATTGCGAGTACAGTGTTCTTCACATGTTTTTGCTCAGTGACCTTGAAAACTAGGTCAAGGTCAATCATCATTGAACTTCAGCAAGGCCTTCATGAGAGGTATATGTGATGTGAATTTGGTGATCCTCCGTCAAAGCTGTCAAAAGTTATTGCGAGTACAGTGTTCTTCACATGTTTTTGCTCAGTGACCTTGAAAACTAGGTCAAGGTCAATCATCATTGAACTTGAGCAAGCCCTTCATGAGAGGCATATGTGGAGTGAATTTGGTGATCCTCCGTCAAAGCTGTCAAAAGTTATTGCGAGTACAGTGTTCTTCACATGTTTTTGCTCAGTGGCCTTGAAAACTAGGTCAAGGTCAATCATCATTGAACTTGAGCAAGGCCTTCATGAGAGGCATATGTAGTGTGAATTTGGTGTCAAAGTTATTGCGAGTACACTGTTTCCGGACGGACGGACGGACGGACAAACAGCATTTCTCTGTCCCCCTTCCGCAGGGCGACGGGGGACAATAATGTAACTCATAGCACTTGACTATATTTCCTTTTGATTGTCGAAATAACCAACAGTGAAGGTGGAAAACATTTTGTTTAAGCGTATAGAACGTGACATGTAAATTGTTAACGAATTTGAAAATCTTTCGATGTAATGCTGCAGCCTGGTTAGGTCTGTCTGCTTCTCATTATCTCTTCTTAATCATTATAGGCCACATTTTGGTTTTGATTTGTCAGTTGGCTGAATAAATGGCTTGATTCCAAGTCAGGCAAAGTACACGGGAATTGATTTAAGGTGAGCTAATTATGCCAAGGCGATGGAGGCTGTCCAACCTCACTGGTAATTAGCGGACTTCAAATCAGTTTTCTTCCCGGAAGCATTTCCAATGACTGTATTAGGTAAGTGCCATAGAAAAGGTAATAAGCAATCACGTCTGTCTGCCTCATAGAGGCAGTTACTTTTATTGCGCTTAAATTAATCACGATTAATTAACGCGACAACCCTAGAAATAATGTCAATCGATAGTTTATAATGTATAAAGGGTACGTACAAAATTTCAGTGCTATCCGATAGCATTTTCTTCGGTTTAAAGCCGATTGCTTAGTAAATTTTTGATACTCTCATGGGCGCAGCCATTTCCTCCAGTCACATGACCGATCTCAGTGGAAGTGACGTCAGGTGTGCGTATTGACAGTGGTAATCTCCGCTTTGCACCCACTGATCTATAAAAAAATAACAATAGATCAGTGTTCGTACCTCGTGTTCATTTGATTTATTTTGTCCATCATTTCATCGTGAAATGCTATATTGTATCGCAAACTCTGCACTGGTTCGGATTTGCTAGATTTGCTAAAGTTGCGAAATGCTAGATTTCACAAGTTGCCAGCTGGCAAGAAAAGGAACCGTCTACGGATGCAGTGGCAAAAGATCAACAGGTCTGTGTGTGTAGTGAACACTTCATGTACCTGGAGGACTACTCGAATAATCTGATGAAGCATTCCATGGGTTTCGCAAGTAAAGTGAAACTTAATGACGTTGGAGCAACAAGCCTACTTTACTAGGACCTATTGCATATGAAGTTCAAGGCTTGTACCTTGCTCCATGATTGTTGATATGTTAATTGGCTAGTGATGGGCAAAAATGAAGGAATCATCCTTTTTTAACGACTCTCTTTAGATATGTACCTGATCAGTCTGTCAAACGTCTGAGTGCTGAAGTGAATCCCCGACTTCTCCCACCAGTTAGACTCGCCCACCCCCACTGCTCACCGGCTGCTACAGTACTGCAGTCACTTGAAAATGCGGAAAAACGAACGAACGAGCAGGGATCAGACGAGGGCTGCGTTCCAATCCGAAATAAGATACTCCCTTCACTTCTTCCCTCCACTCAAGTGAGCCCTCCGAATGACGTAGCAAGCGAATAAGCCCCTCCCGTACGAGAGAGGGCGATAGAGGGGACTTCAGGAGGGGTTGAGGGAACTCGAATTGGAACAACCCTCGTGCGTTTCTTCCGCACT
This sequence comes from Gymnothorax reevesii, assembly GCA_029721435.1. Lineage (NCBI taxonomy): Eukaryota > Metazoa > Chordata > Actinopteri > Anguilliformes > Muraenidae > Gymnothorax > Gymnothorax reevesii. Next base: position 66,587,327 of record CM056578.1, on the reverse strand, counting down.
TCGACGTTTGTCTACCAGCCAACGGGAAGTTCGTGTTACCATGGAGCCGACTGATTTAGTTGCCTGTACGTTTTACCTTTTACAGATCACGCGGAAGCGTATCGCATGTTTATGGCAAGCAGTAGCCGGCCTGCTAGTTTGATTGCTGCGGCACTTGTGACTGTTGCATGGGAAAAAAGCTGCTTTCACCTCAGACACGAAACAAATTTTTCGCACGACATACTGCTTTGAGAGTCAATGCAAAGAGGCGAATACATGTGCTTCGCGTCTTTGCATTGACTTTGAATGTAATCTGTCGCGCGAAAAATTTGTTTCGCGTTCGGTGTGAAAGCGGCTTTTAGCCGGATGCTATAGGCGTGCTACAGCAGAAATGAACGTAAAGTTAAAAGCTTAAAAAATAATGTGAAACCGATACCCCTCACCCCCAAACCTCGTTATTTGCATATAACGCTGTCATAAATTAAACACTACTCGAGCACAATTCTTACATTTGTATGATACTTTCCCTGCCACAATTCCCCCTTTTGCCAGCAGAAAGGCTTGAGCAAATGAAAATGCGCCCTTCCCTCTGCAAAACTGGATTGGAACGACCCTACAAACGGCAGCCATCTTACATCCAGGATTTTTTGGGGATTCCCCCCTCGATTGGAGGGCGAGGGAACAGGACGAAGCAAGCATTTTTTCGTATTGGAATGCAGCCGAGGGCTGCATCGCAATTTGCTTCCATTAAGAGTGAATCCCATTTCAACCCTTGGCCCTACCACTTAGCCCTACCCCTTCGTTTTGTGCGTTCATGTGTGTTGTCATGGGTAAGGCAAGTCTCCACAGTATCACACAAATCATTTGCAAGATGGTTACCAACGCCACAGAGGCACCGAAAGAAAAGCATACATGGAAATAATTCCTTGGTAAATAAAATATGAAAACCACTGAATCACCTTACTTCGGTTGCATGTTAATATTTTATGGAATGTTGTTCGTAACAAAAATCGCTAGTGGTGTACATGTGTCTGCTCATGTCTCAAGCTAAACAGCTAAAGTTGGCATTATTATGAGGCTGATTTTTGCTTGACAGTGCTGCATTTGAAGACGCCCAAAATGTAACTTCTGTTCAGCAGCGAAGTTGCTGCACATTACCGCTCCCCCAGTATCCGAGGTCACTGGCAGGGTAAGAGCACAGATCTCTGGAACACAGCAACATTTGTCAGTCGCCAACCCTTGATCATTATTATTTTATGATTAACAATCAAATAATAGGATAACACACTTAATAGGAAGTGTTCATGCTATTTCCACCTGTCAGGAAAATAATGTCATCGTTGCCATAGTTGGGAGGCAGAGCAGAAAAATCGCGCCTGAATAAAATTTTGGCTGTTTTCAGCACGATTCACATATCCTTTCATGCCCTACAAAATTAGCATGCCTGTTATTAGAATAATCTGCGTTTGCAGGCTTTATAAAGCAAGCTATATCGTTTGTTTCTCTGAACAAGTTTCTTTGACAGTCCCGTGTTCTGTCATTGCAGGGACTCCAGAGAATTCCCGACAGCTCATTAGGTTCCGAACGTACATACATGTATGCATGTATAGCTACGGTTTTCTGTTTCATTATCCCCGCTCACATATTATCAGTCACTCAACAGACAAATTAGAAAAATAAACTATTGTATATTTGGATTATTGAGTGAATCCAGTCTACTCGACACTCAAGACAGCAACATCAAATGAACGAGAAGGATAAGCGACTGTCGGGGCCATGATTTGTGATCATGTGACTTGCAGAAAATGGTTATAATGGTGGCCTTTGTGAAGAGCTTTGACAGTTCAGCAAAAAAGTGTAATAATATCAAAATGCTTGGGGGGACGTTATTGGTTTTTTTCATGGTAGGCTTAGAAAACGGTACTTCATTTAAATATAGTGATTTATTAGGTATGTTCAATGTCTGGAGTGTCCCTTTAAAGATGTAGTTGGCTTCTAATTTGTGAAAACTAACTGGCATTTGTTATGGCCCCAATTTGTTATTACAATTTACAACACAACAGCAACAGCAAGGGATGACAGACACAATTTTAAAACTTAAACACATTTAATTTTTAACAAAGACAAACTAACTACTAACTAATCTACTGACCAAGATTGAATAAAAAAAACAAAAATATTTACAGTCCCTTTGGTGGGTTTCCTGGTGATGTGCTAGGTGAGGAAAAAAAGCTCAAACACAGGCAAAAATCCACAAAAGAAACTTCACAGGTCTTGAACAGAAATGACAGGTCTGGTCACACGTATCCTTCTTCTTGCAATTTCTCCTACTACTTTACTGTCTCAATTCTTTTCCTTATATACTCTTTTGCAGACCCCACCCACATTTAGACCTCTTTTTTTTAATTTTCGGGGACTTGCCCCAGACATGTCCAGGACATGTCTAAACCTAGCTCCAGTCTGAGCTTAATAAATGAAAGGTAAATACTGCCATCTAGTGGCCTGTATTCACATCACACATTTCATGACAAATTTATGCAGCTTTTTCTATGTTGGCGCCTATTGCATTTTATAGAAAAACACAAACTTAGACTATGAAAAAATACACCCCATTTTATGAATTTCTAAAAATGGATTCTTGCACCAAGGGTAAGAAGCACAGGGCTATCTATCACTCAATGGTATTATCTCAATTTTTGTAATTTTGGTACTTATTGCATTTTGGAAACAAACTCTTCATCAGTTGTACATGAGCTTTATTGATCAAAAAATTCATACTTTTTAAATTTGTGATCATAGTTCTCTTCTATTGAATTTGAAGTAAACTCTCGCCTGGTTTCTCCAAATCTACCATTTGCCTTGTAAGGAATCGAACTGAACGATTTGTTGAATTCGTGTTATTGTCGTCATTAAAATTGCTAAGTACGTGTGACACAAGGAGCACAAAAATTCTATTACCCATGGCTTCATCCCTTTATCCTCACTTGAGGAGTCGACTTGCAAAACCTGCTAAGTCAAGTTTTGAAAAGTTTTGAAGTCAAGTTTTGAAAATACCTACTAAAGTTTTTACCTACTAGTTTTTACCTACTAGTTTTTGAAAAAACCTACTAAATCATGTTATAAATTGTAACGGAAAAAGCGAAACTCTTTCAAAACCTGCCAAGTCAAGGAGGAAAACTCAGGAACAAATTCTGCTTAGTCATCAGCCAATATGGAAACGTGATTTTGTTTTTGTTCGTAAGACGGAACCAATCACAGTCGAGCTTTCATAGCCTGCTCAGCTTTTGCTTTCTCTAACTCAAGATGGAGAATGCAGACTCAAGTTTCGTTTTGATAGAAAATAAAAACAAATCTAGTGATACCATAAAAGGAGGATTTGAAAACCCATGGACTCATGTTTATGTTGTCATTATCATTACAGCAATTCAACTACTGTGCTGTCCGTAGCATTCAATTGTATGTAGAGTGGGTCCTGAGTCAAATAACTTCGCCTATTGAGCAACGGGGCTGGTTTAACAATTGTCCAAACCTGCTAAATTTCCACTCCACTTTCAAAACCTGCTAAGTCAAAACTATGTGTGACACAATCAAAGTCATTTCTGAAAAAAATAATGAATTGAATAATGAAATATGAAAAACAATGAAAAATGAAAAATAATGAATAGTTTCATTATAGTGAAAATTGGTATCTATGGAAGATAATTTCTATGCCAACCAAAAAATCTGATTTTTCTAAAAAATGGACCAACTTGACTTAGAAGCAAGTGGACTCCTCACTTGCAGTCTTGCGGTCTTGAGTGCACATTTGTGTGCTAACAAGTAAGTGTGGAAGAAAGTCTTATTTCTGAAAATCCTCTTGCTCAGGTGCACCTGATCCACATTTTTTTCATTTTCATTGAACATTATTAATCAGCTAGCCAGTGGAAGATGGGCTTGCCCACTACAGTTGGGCCCCTCCTGAGATTTCTTCCCACTGGGGAGTTTTTTCTTACCACTGTTCAAGGATTTTTCTCCCAACTGGGATTTTAAATTTATTTATTTATTTATTTGTGCCTCATTTGCTTTAGTGGGGATTAGGCTCGGCACTGCCTTTTTTTGCACAGTAAAGCGTCTTTGTGACAGTCTGTCTGTGAAAAGAGCTATTCAAATAATACTGGACTGAATTAAATTGAACTTTAAGAGCCCTTCCCTTAGTACCACTATGGAATGGTACTCATGGATTACTGTATCCCATAGTGAGTTCATAAACACACAGTAAAACTGCATTGATTTCAACAATTTTATTCTCCATCAACAGCACCAGATATATTTCTAAAAGGAAGTAATAAATGGATAAATTAAATAATGAATGAAGTGCACAATTTTACAATCAAATATAGAATACTTTAGAAATGCAGCTGTAGATCTAGTTTGCTCAGTGAAAAGAGGTAGTTTAAAGGGGACCTATTAGGCTGATCCATCTTTTAATACATATTATTAATGTTATAATTTTGGTCGTCCATACTCAACCTCTGAAAAGTTTTTCTTAACATAAGATACAGGGGTTTTGCAATAATCCAAGAATGAGATTTTGTGAACGTGATTTCCTCTCTGAACAGCTCCTCCCGAGGACTTCACGAGATTTGGGCAAAACCTGATTAATTAATACAGATTAATACAGACCTAGCCAGAGCCAATCACAGCGCTGGACCTGCCCACACTGGAAACTACTCTAGCAGGCACTAACAATGGCAGCTCATACTATGCCTTAGTAGCATCTACACTTTTGGAAATACAAAACAAGAACCGCAGATCATGCAGTTTTGTAAGTAACTCTCAAAGCTGCTTGTCCGTTTATTTTTGGACGCGAAGAAAAGCACCTATTTCTCTTCCAAAAGATGATGCCACCAGATATCAGTGGGTAGCTTTTTTGTTTGCTGGCGGCGAACAGCCACGGCCAAAGGGAACGTTAGCTGTTTGTGCTCAGCATTTCACCAAAGACAGCTTCGTCAATAAACGATAATTTGACACTGGATACGTGTTTCAGCTGCTTCTCAAACCTGAAGCAGCTGCATCGATCAAGTGCTCGGAGCCACAAGCTGTAAGTAATGATATAACAGCAAATAATGTAAGTGAAGCTAACGTGTTACGGGTGGCTATTGGCAAGCAGGACCGCTAACGATAGTTAGCACTAGCAACCGGCCTCAAGCGCAGGCTTTGTAAAATATCTGAGGATAAATCCTGGATTGGTCGCGACTGTTCGTGACTCACAGACAGAGAAGCTGTAAGTTGCTTTTACTGCATAAGCCAGCCTGACATGATAGCCAGTTCATTGTGGCTGTAGCACTGCGGCTAACGTAGCCAAGTTACTGTTGCTAATGTTTGTGTCCTAAATATGCAAAAGTGATATCAGGGGAAATTCTACAGAAGGTGTGAGAAAATAAACCTCATTTGAAGCTAACTTTTTATACTTGTTTGTTATTTGGATGCTTAGTACAACTGTCCACGGTAACGGAACTTGCTGTCTGTAAAACCTGTATTGCAAGGGTTTATCTCTGTGGTTGATATGACCCCTTGATTATCAGCTACTGGATGTTAGATCTTATGCCGTGCTAATTATAAATTATTAATTTTAAGAAGAATTAACCTTATAGTAAACTTGGTTAACTTATATGCAATAATTCTGATCGATATGCTTGTGTTACTTCGGCATAACAAATGATTTCTCTGCACTACCGTGACATAATTTCATACCCCTTTAGAAGTTGTTGTGGCTAATAAAAAGGCGGAGATTAAATAGGAATTTTTTTCCTGTAGAAGTGATAGAATAGCTAGCTCCACATAAGCGACTAGGTCCGCGCTAACGGAACTTACGGTCTGTAAAACCTGTATTATGTTCATAACAAAACCAGAGCTCTCTCTAGCTGTCGCATACTATCCATAAAGCTGCTTTCACATCGGACACAAAACAAATTTTTCATGGGACAGATTAGCCTACTGTGCTGTGCTCACATTTTCTATTATCTGCTGGTATGGGTCACTCACCATCAAAAACAAAAATCGACTGCATGGGATAGTCAAAGTCTGCAGCAAGATCTCAGGCGTCACCTTAAATAACTTGAATGAACTCCATAATATAAGGTCCTTGAAGAAAGCCCGTACTGTCCTGAGTGACCCCTGCCATCCGCTTTCAACCTGAACCGAGTTCAGGTTGCTCCCCTCAGGCCGCAGATATATTGTGCCAAAATACAGAACTAATAGGCCCAAGAACTCTTTTATTCCTGCTGCCATTAACCTTTTCAACAAGGCAATGTGAGCTTTCCGGCTTTTGTTATTTATTGTTGTACTCTGTGTTTATGTTTGTTTATTTAGTTAATTGCTGTTGTTGTTGTTTTGCTGCTGGTTGTGAAACAAGTTGCCCCTCGGAGATAATAAAGATATCCTTGATCCTTGATCCTACATTCAAAGTCAATGCTAAGACGCAAATCAGAGGCTGACATTTGTTCGGGAATCCCACGGGTCACGGGATTCCCGCAGGATTCCCGCGGGATGGGGGTCAACTTTACTATTAATCACGTGATTGGGACGGTACGGGAGTAAAAAGTTAACGGGAGCAGACGGGAGCGGGAAGCGAAATTTTTATTACCACTTGAGTTCCAGACCCCAACAGAAACTCATTTGCGTGCAGCGATCTTGTACCGAACCACTGAAGGAGTATCTTGAGACATTTTTTTGTCTTTACGAGCCTTGCACCGACGCACGGTCTTGGAACCACTGACTGCGCAGTCCATACTCAGAATACTGCACTTACATCGCAGATGCCTGCCTTGCTCTCAGCCAAACTGTTGGGCAAATCATTCGTCTAGACTGCCATTTAGATAAATGCACACTGAATGTATTTTTTCAAATATCTGAGGCTGGTAAAATGAGCTGGTTACAATGATTGTGGTCTAGCACTCGCCGCTTTTTTATCCTGCACTGATCATATAAATAATAAACTAGTTAGTGACACCGAACAAAATCCAATGAATATAAAGTAGAAATAACCGATATTGCGTTATTTTATTCAAGTAAATATGAATGCTCTGTAGGCCTACAGATTATTTTTATCTAGCCTCGCTACTGAACATTATAAACATACAGGCAGGTTTTGCAAGTGCTGTTAATAAAATCGTATTCGCACTTTGCTGTCGGGTGTTAATATAGGTTTTCGCGATTAAGGTGCTTTCTTTCGGCATCATCGTAAGTAGGGGGCCATAGCTAAACTCAGGCTGAGGGGTATGATACAGCTTAATGATTTTATACATTTTATATGATCCGACATACACACAACATACACACTTACAATAACATGGACTTATTTTGTAATAATGAATTAGTTAGCCCTGATTGCTTTCTGGGCAGTGTTTTCTTGCAAATAGGCAAATAATAAATAAAATCCAGAGTGGCAAACCAGACTGAAATGGCAGTTGTATTTTTATTTAATATTTGAATCTTGTGCACTTTTTTTCTTTTTCCAAATTAAACTTTCCTATATTACCACAGATGAACTGTTCTTGCTGGCATTTTTTTTAATACTTTGTAGTCTGCAGTTTTAATCTTAAAATAATCGGGAGAAGATCAAGTCAAATATCGTGTTTGCATAGAGGCTAGAAGGAAAAAAAATGGGAACGGTACAGGAGTGGGAGTCATTTTGAATGGGAGCGGGATGGGAGTGGGAGTCACTTTACAGGGAGTGGGACGGGACATGAATTTTTTTCCCCTCTGGCCCGGGATTGGGACAGGACACAAATTTTCTCTGTGGGAGTGGGACGGGACAGGAATGAAAATCCACTCCCGTGTCACCCTCTAACGCAAATACACGTGTTATGGGCGCGTTAAGCAGCTTTCACACCGGAGGCGAAACAAATATTTTGCGCTACAGATTACATTAAAAGTCAACACGCGTTATGGGCACGTCAAGCCACTTTCGCATTGGATGCGAAACAAATTTTTCACACGACAGATTACATTCGAAGTCACAACCACTTACCAGCTACTGCATGTTAGTTCGCGTGCTCTGCTAATTAAAAATGCTCCTGGTTAACTTATATGCAGCAATTCTGATCGGCATGCTTGTGTTACTTCGGTAAGCATCAATGTGACAGTTTCATCTCAACGTTGCCTGATTGTAGCCATTACGGTTGAAGCTAACCGGAGAGGTGCAGTTAGACCAGATGTAGGTTTTGCAAAGGTTGGGGTGCGTTTTTGGGTGCTTGTGAAAAGATCACTTTACTTATCTATGACTGGGGTCAGCCCGATGCCCAGATATTGGAGAAGTAAGCTCCCTGATACTACCGGTGAAAGCAATGGGGAAACGCACAGGCTATAACTTGTCAGGTATAACAAACGATTTCTCTGCATTGCCATCGATTGAATATTAAATCGGCGATTGAATATAAAATTCTTTCCTGTAAAATTTATCGATTCGCTAGCTCCACATAAGCAACTGTTCACGCTAACGGAACTTACGGTTTGTATTATGTATTATGTTCATGACATAACCGGAGCTTTATCTAGCTCTCGCGCACTATCCATAATGCGCCCATTCTCCGAGAGGAAACGCTGGTCATTCCAATGCAATAAGTTTAAATGCAAGAAGCATAAAAAATAAATTTCCAGAGCTTGAGGCTGTTATGATTAGTGAGGGCTACGACATAGTTGGGATTACAGAGACAGGGTTGGGATTGACGATCACCTTCCCGCGGTCCAACCCGTCACTACTGGCACCCACACTGCCAGGAAGCTAAGAATCGTCAAGGAGTGCGAGCTGACAACCGCACGGCTGCAAGGGGTAAAAGGATAAACCCTCGCCTTACAGCAACATGTCTACCCTTCAAGAGTGCACACAACCACAGCCCAGACGCCAAGCCAATCGCCTGAACATAGGGACATGGAACGTACGGGGACTCACAGCTGCGTCCAAGAAACAAACCCTAGGATCCGACTGTCAACGATACAACATCGACATCCTCTGTATCCAAGAAACCAAGATCAAAGATCACTGGGAACAGATGCTTCAGACCGGCCACAAGCTCATCATCCTGCAACAGCATCAGACCATACACCATGGACTCGGATTTGTCATAGCACCCAAACTCATCAACAACATAATAAGATACAAGCAAATCAGCAACAGAATCGCCACCATGGACATTGGCATCCACACACGCAATGGAGATGAACAGAAAATACGAATTGTCAATGCCTACGGACCCACATCAGAGAGAGCCCAAGAAGACCCATCACTGCTGGAAAATTTCTATGAAGAAATGTCTCACGCTATCAAAACACCCAGCAGATGGCTGACATTCATATGTGGAGACTTCAACTCTAAACTAGGAAAGCTCACTGCAGAAGATGCCCAAAGTGGACTCTCAGGAAACATGGGATCGTACGGCAAGGGTATCCGAAACAGCAATGGTAATGCTCGAATGGACTTCCTCACCACTAACGGCCTCTTTGCCAGCAACACGGCATTCCAACACCCAAGTAGGCACAGAACCACATGGACAGGACACATCAAAGACATCGAACAATGCAACAAGACCAAGCTAATCTTCAACCAAATTGACTACATCCTCTGCAATCAGAAGACAACACCTCTTCTCCGCGATTCACGCTCATATGGTGGAACAGATCTGAACTCTGATCATAAACTTGTTGTTACCAAACTACTGATGAACATCCATCTAGTATACAAGCCAGGAAAGAAACTACCAGGCCAAAAATGCGTCAACATAGAGCAACTAAGAAATGACCAGCCCACTAAAGAATCATACAAGGCAAAGCTCCACCACAAGATCACAAATCTAGAGGACAGCAACAACCCGAATGCAGCCTTAACCAACATCCTAGAATGCATGAGAGACACAGCTCTAGAAACCGCTGGGGAATGCAAGCCTAATAACAGACGTCAACTTACCAGCGATTCGGTGGTCCAACAACTGTCTAAAGAACAGAAAGCTCTTAGGCTGCGCATCTGCCAACATGGCAACAGCGAAGACCGCAAACTGTTGAGAAGAAAACGCAACAAGATTCTAAAAGCCATCACAAGCAGACTCAAAACCATCGCGATAAACCATGCTGACAATATAGCAGAGGAACTTATAGATGCACACGACTGCCAAAGAATGTTCAAAGCCGCAAAGCAACTAAGAGCAGCCAAACCAAGCCCACCTATCACTGTCCATGACACGGAAGGATGTTTCATTGGTTCAGACAAGGGAAAAGCAGAGGCAATAAAAACATGGTTTCAAGAACAGTTCACAGACAAAGAGGACTACCCACTCGATCCATTCACCGGCGACCCAAGACCTCTTCAGACACCCATCAGTGAAGAGGAAGTCAAAAACGCCATACAAGCTTTGAAGAATGGAAAGGCAGCGGGGCCAGACAACATCAACAGTGAGCTCTTCAAAGAAGCCAAGGACACTGTCTCCAAATTCATTGCCGCCATTATAAACCAATCCCTCGAACATCATATCCCGATCGAAAGCCTTGGACAAGGAACTTTGATCCCACTGCCCAAACCAAGGAAGCCACCAGGGCCACCAGCAAACCTCAGACTAATAGTGTTGCTGAACAGCATAAGGAAAATACTCTCCACGATCACACTACGCAGCGTAAGAGACAAGATCGACGCCTACACAGGAACCAGCCAGCAAATCCTAGAATCCCTCTACAAGGCCAATTGCAATGAAGATGAACTCAGACTGGTCCGCATGCTCCTGGCAGAAACAAGACTAGCCATCAGAGTGAAATCAGAAACATCTGCAGAGTTTGTTACTTCAATCGGCTCCCCCCAAGGCGACGGTCTATCACCGGTTCTCTTCACTTGTTATCTTGCAACTGCCTTACAATCAATCAGGACACTAACAGCAAGATCTGACCCCCCAATCTCCAACATTGGAATGCCACTGGAGATGGAATATGCTGATGATGTGGATTACCTCGATGAAGAAAGACCTCCGCTTGACAGTCTTCAAACCATTGCCAAAAACACCCTTGAGAAACACAACCTATTCATGAATGAAGCCAAGACTGAACACACTCATGTCTTCCTAGCTGAGAAGTCAGAATTGGACAAGGATGGTCAAGTGTCTCGAGGAAAAGAAGACTGGCGAAAGAGCAAGATCCTAGGCTCACTACTCTGCAGTAATGAAGATATCGACCTCGGCTGCAACCTAGGAAACATCGCTTTCCAAACCTACTGGAAAATCTGGTGCAGATCAAAAATCCCAGTGCAGAAGAAACTTCACCTCTATGATGCATACTGCACATCCATCATGCTGTACAACTGCAACAGTTGGGCCCCAACATCAAGCAACTTGAAGAAACTGGATGCATGCCATCGCAAACACCTGCGCAAAATCACTGGACACAGCTGGCCACACAGCCTCATCTCCAACAAGGCCCTGTACAAGACGTGCAACTGTGAACCACTCTCCAGGAGGGTGGTGAGACAGAGATGGTCCATGCTAGGCCACATCCTTCGCATGAACATACACTCACCAGCACAACAAGCCCTGCAATTTGCACTCGACGAAAGCCGGAAGTACCAGGCAAGGCAAGGAAGACACTGCACCAACCTCCTTGAAATAATCCGCGGAGACATCAAAAGAGCCGGCCTTGGACCCCTACGCACAACCACCCACTTAAACCACATGAGACGACTGGCTACGGACAAGGTCTTGTGGAGGGCACACCTTGAAGGACTGATTGCTGACTCAGGATGTCACAGACCACTGAGGCGGCAGAAACAGTATTAGTGAGTGAGTGAGTGACAGAGACATGGCTTAGTGAAGAGGATAGAGATGAAAATAATATAGAAGGTTATAGAGGTGGACGGACTATTATTATGGGAGACTTAAATTATCCTGGTATCAATTGGGAAATGGTGAAAGGACAGGGTAGGGGGAGAAAAAATTTCTTGATATTATAAATGATAATTTCTTGGTGCAGTATGTTAATAAACCTACAAGAGAGAAGGCAATTTTCGACTTAGTGCTCTGTTATGACCCAGATTGAATTAGCAATGTTGAGGTACTGGAGCCACTTGGGACAAGAGATCATTCTGCTGTTAATTTTGATGTTTCATGGGAAGTTAAAAAAGTCTATTCAAAAACAAAAATTTTCAATTTTAGGCAAGCAAACTTTTGACAGGATGCGCTCACACCTAAGTGAAATAAAATGGGAGACACTCCTGGACTGTGAGTCCGTAAATGAGATGTGGGAAAGATTTAAGGGGGTTTTACTTGATTCACAATGCAGATTCATTCCAAAGGTGTCCAAAAGTAAGCTGATAACAAATATGATAACAAAGATATTGTGGATGCCTTAAACAGTTACATTATTGAGCATTTTACCTCATAGGGGGTCTTTGTTCGGCCAGAGGGCATGTTAAATGCTCAAGATTATTTAGCGAAAATTGAGGTTAGGGATAACAAAGTGTTAGACAAGTTGCATAAACTAAGGGCAGATAAGGCGGCGGGTTCTGACGGCTTATATCCTAGAGTGCTCAGGGAAGTTGGTGAGATCATCTTTAAGCCGCTATCCGCCATCTTCAGACGGTCTTTAGAAACTGGAGAAATACCAAATGATTGGAAAAAGGGCAATATAATACCAATATATAAGAAAGGGGACCGTACCGAGCCAGGAAATTACAGGCCAGTCAGTTTAACTTGCATTGCGTGCAAAATCTTGGAATCTATCAAAAAAGATGAGCTGGACTTATTTCTTGAGCGTAACAGTATCTTGAGGGATAGCCAACATGGTTTCCATGAGGGAAGGTCATGCCTGACAAACCCTCTGGAATTCTTTGAAGAGGCCACCAAGACTGGGACTGAGGCCACCAGAGCAGGGCTTATGACATCATATACTAGGATTTTCAGAAATCATTTGATACAGTACCGCATAAGAGACTAATTTTTAAAATGAGCTCCATTGGAGTTACAGGAGGTATTCTGGAGTGGATTCAAAACTGGTTACAGGACAGAACACAAAGAGTGGTGGTCAGTGGTATCTCATCTGAACGAGGTATAGTAGGGAGTGGCGTCCTCCAGGGATCGGTGTTGGGACCCCTGCTGTTCCTTATCTACATTAATGACCTTGATAGGAATACTGAGAGCAGGTTAGTTAAATTTGCAGATGATACTAAATTGGCGGGTTTGGCAAATAGTTTAGAGTCCACTAAAGTGTTCAGGATGATTTGGATAGAATCCAGAATTGGGCAGAATGTGGCAAATGAAATTTAATGTAGCAAAATGTAAAGTTGTACATGTAGGTAATAAAAACATTAGACAGGATTACTTCATGGGAGGTGTAAAACTGTAATGTGCACCACACGAGAAAGATCTGGGAGTGACTGTTGAATAAACCCTCACAGGCTCTAGCCATTGTGCCATAGCAGTTAAAAAAGCCAATCGGATGCTGGTATACATTGCCAAAAGGTTTGAGTACAAATCTAAAAAGGTGATGCTTCTTTTGTACAACACATTCGTCAGACCACATCTGGAGTATTGCATACAGTTCTGGGGACCATACTTTAAGAAAGATATAGAGGTTCTAGAGAAAGTTCAGAGAAGAGCCACTAAGCTAATTCCAGATATAAAAGATGAAAGCTTTGAGAAGAGGCTGAAGATCCTTAATCTCTTTAGTCTTAGGAGAAAAGGAGACTAAGGAGTGATTTGATTGAGGTCTTTAAATATGTTAAAGGGATTAACAAAGTGAATTAGGTAGGATTCCTTTCACCAATGGGAGTTGACCAAAGGTAAATTTAGCACTGATATTCGGAAATATTTCTTCACCCAAAGAGTAATTTCAATGTGGAATAGCTTGCCTGACCATATTGTGGAGGCAGAGACCCTGGGGGTTTTCAGGAGCAGGCTTGACTTAAAGCTCGATACCATTGAGTCATTGAGTATCTGAAGGGATATATTCACAATAGTATAAATAAACTGGCAAGCGTAGTTGGGCTGAACGGCCTGTTCTCGCCATTCATGTTATGTTATGTTATGTCATGTCATGTTAAGTAACCATTACCACGGGCAATTTCCGAAAAGGCCGTTTAGCCTGGAGCTTTCGCCCCTCCATCATATACCAGCGCAGAAGCTGTTCGTTACTCCACGATAACAACACATCGCAGTGCACACGAACCAGCAGGTTCTTATAACACACACCTAAGCAGTCCATAAGCTGTTGGTCCACTTTTAGCTGCTCCTCTCTGTCCATGTTTCCCTCTAAACTCAGACCCGCCGTTGTCGACTTGACGCGACTGAACAATGTTGTATGGTATGTTAAAAAGTCACATCTTGGCCGTCTTAATTGGCAAGTCTTGTTTTAGAACTAGTTCCTTTTGAGTTTTGAACCCCGCCCCCCCCTGTATACAGGTTTAGCTGGGATTTGGGCATCTAAGGCTATGGGCTCCAGTGCCGAACAACAGAAATTTAACTCAGCTAAATTATTAATTGATGTATTGACCTGACTTTTTCTTTGTGAGTGAAAATCACTCAAATTTGAGGTATTTTGTACAAGCAAAAAATTCTTTTGTTTAAATCCACTCAAGTGAGAGGCAAGGGGAGCCTAGAGGGAAACTCTCGCTCACGTCACTTCTGCTTTCTCCAATGGCCTGCACTATTGACCGGGGAATAACGGGTGCTAAAATTTAAAATTGTCATCAGTGCTTTAATGTTGCGCTTTCTGTCTTTCTTCTTGCTGTCTGACAGTCAAGAGGGTATAAACTATCATTTTTCTAACAGTTGGAAATAGGATGGCAGATTCACTTTAATCTCTTTCTAGTGATAAGTATAAATTACAGTAGTAATGGTAGGCATGAGAAGGTACAATATTAAAATTATATTCCATGTGTAGCTTATAGCCTTTGATGCAGCAGTTTTGAAATGAACTCCATCATGCAAAAAGTGCCCTGGAATGTCAAACCTTTTCAGAGGGTGATGTATAAAAATGCTACTTAAACAACAAACTTTAGTAGCCAGATCATTGTTCCAAACCTGTGAGCCTTGCCAGTCTCTCCCTGATTGATATTAGCCTTCCACCTGCATCTCTGGGTGGTGCCAAAGATCATCTTAATCCCTGGATACTGTAGGTGGAGGAAAGGCAGGTCCTGCTCCATTCATGTGGTTGATACTTTAGACGTTCTCTGGATCATTACCATTGTAGTGGATGAGGAGGGCATCCAGCGCTGGTTTTTCTTGGAGGGACTGGTCCAAAAAGGCAAGAAGGCATCGCAGTCTTCTATGATACAGACACGATCCGAGCGGAGAAAAAACATTGTCATAGTGAGAAATATATCCGATCGAAGGCTATAGAAAAAAGGCAAAAAGAAACCACACTCATTATATGGCCTCCATGCAGTAATTTGTAAATGTATCATTCCCATAGCTTAGTTGGAAAAAAAGGTCTGTACTGTTTTACATTACATAAAATTAACTATTATTCACATCTGGGTCATTGTGTGTTTGTAGGCCTACATGCCATGATGTTTTGAAGCATGCAGCTAGCCATATATGGTTTGTCTGAAAGAGAGAAATAATCATTCCTACAGATTTGAAGAACATTATAAACTATAAAATGAGCAGAACTAGAAAAAATAGCCTTCAGACACCTACCCAAACAATGTTAATATTAACTCACACTTACAGCACATAATGCTGTCCTACTTTAATTTAACTCAGAGAATACACCTCAACTAATCCATAACAGTGTTCAGCGGAGTAACTTCTGTTTACTTGGTTTGCCAGCTAACTTATAGCTAATTTCCATTTGCAGCTCATTGAAAGAGCTGCATGTCGAGACGCCAAAAGTTAGCAAAATTGTAACAATGACCTTATTGTTCCATTTTGATTCATGAATCACCTTATAGCTAATTGGAAACTTTGTCATAACCTAGATAACTGATATTTAGCTAACATTAATTAACAACATTGACAAGGTTGTTAGAGGGCTACGCACGTACTCATAGAACTGGAGTTACATCCAGGGTAACTATTAGTTCTATTTCGTACGTGCTCTGCCCTCTAACGGGCTTCGCTATTGGTTACACCTGAGGCGAAGGCCGTTAGGGATGGATGTACAGTGGACCCTGGCCACGCAGATCCACTCGCATCCAAGCACCCAAACCATTACCGGTGCTGGGAGGGGACCCTTCCTTATCGGGCCCCTCCCAGGGAAAATGGGAGGGCCTGACCGTTGTCATTCCAATAACAAGCTTCGCACCTGTAGGCGGGCACCACCAGAGTGCCTCGCGTCAGGCTGCGGACCACCGACATCAGCCGTTACTTGAAAAAGGGACTTCCTCTGATAGTGTTTCCCATGTCGGCCTCATACCCCCAGGTAGGCACACCTGAGTGCCACACCCAGACTATGGTACCAACATAACCACAGCTACTGCTGGAAGGGGCTCTCTCCCCAATGGGGTCTCCCACCCCAACGCTTGTGAGAGGCCATGTCACTTTCCCATGACACGCCTAACACCTGTAGACGGGGCACCCCAGGGATGCCTCGCCTCAGGTTGGCTATGATCAACCACTAGTTAGCGCCGGAGGGGGACCCCTCAGATAGGGTTCCCAAGACTGAATACGTCACTGTGTCAGCTGTCATATCTATGAGATCGCGCAGAGGTAGATGTCAATAACCAAGAGGCTGTCTTGCAAATTTCCTCTACTGACACGCCCCTCAATAGTGCCGTAGAGGACGCAATCCCCCTGGTAGAATGTGCGGTCAGTCCTGCCGGGGCCACCAGACCCGCAGCTGAATAGGCCCTGCAGATCGCATCACAGATCCAGTGGGCGAGGCATTGTGTTGACAGAGGGGCCCTCTGAGCCTGCCCCCCCATAACTCACAAACAGCTGCTCCCCCTTTCTGAGGCTCGTGGTTCGCTCCAAGTAAGCACTGAGCGCGCGCACTGGGCACAACCTGTGCATCTTTTCCTGCTTGCTGGTAGCATGACGAGGTGGGCAGAGGGCCTGTAGCTGAAGGACTGATGATTTAAAGGCAGTGGTTATGACCTTCGGCAGGAATGATGG
Source organism: Gymnothorax reevesii (assembly GCA_029721435.1). NCBI lineage: Eukaryota > Metazoa > Chordata > Actinopteri > Anguilliformes > Muraenidae > Gymnothorax > Gymnothorax reevesii. The sequence goes on along the minus strand of CM056578.1, from coordinate 66,570,285 downwards.
GTTTGGACGCAGCTCCTCTGACCCTAGATCCTGTTCTAGGGTCAGACAAGACGGGTGCACAGAGTGGGCACTCAGTTCACTTACCCTCCTGGCCGATGCCAAAGTCAAGAGGAGGGGCGTCTTAATAGACCACAAGTGCAGGTCTGCTTAGTCCAGAGGCTCAAAGGGTGGTCCAGCCAGGCCTCCCAACATCGTGTCCAGGTCCCATTGCAGAGTTTTGCGGTGCACAGGGGCCCAATTTTGCAAACTCCTCTTAAAAACCGCTTTATTAGGGGGTGATTCCTGGCCATGTAGCAGTCCAACTCATCGTGTCCTGCCGCTACCACCGCAGCAACCACCCCCAGGTTGGAAGCAGCACGGCCCGCCTCGAAGAGTGCCTGCAGGAAATCTAGCAACCTCTGAAGGGGGCATGAGCGTGGGTCTAGGCCTCTCGCCTGACACCAGTTCGCAAACATCTGCTAACGGGCCGCATCAGCCTTGGATGTAGACGGGGCCCATGCACATTGAATTGTGGATACCACTGCCTCGGGCAGGCCCAATTCACTCAATTTCACCCTTTCAATCTCCAGGCCCTGAGGGGGTGGGCGAGAGTGGCATCTGACGCCTGCCTCATGGTTGAGGGAAGGTCCGGAATCCGCCATGGGCCTGCCACCGCCAGCTGGATAAGACCTGGGAACCACCTGGTGTTCGGCCTCATCGGTGCTACCACAATCAAGGATAGCCACTGCTCTCGTACCCTGCGGAGCACTGGCATCAGTAGCTGCCGAGGTGGGAATGCATAAAGCAGGCCGGCGGGCCACACTGGATGAGCCAACGCATCCACCCCCAGGGGAGGGTCGTCCGTGGGTCTCAATGAGAACCAAAGAGGGCACAAAGCATTCTCCTTGCTTGCAAACAAATCCGCTACTGGTCGACTGAACAATTTCCACATGTGCTCTGTCGTCGTCAGTGGGAGGCTCCAATCCTCCTCGAGCAGGGCTCCCCTGGATAGCCCGTCTGCTCGGGTGTTGAGGATGCCCGGAACATGCCAGGCTGTCAGAGTGCATAGATGGCGGTCCGCCCAGATTAGAATGGAATCGGCCAACCTGTGCAGGGCTACAGACCTGACGCCCCGCTGTTTGTTGCGATAGGCCACTACTGTCATGCTGTCCGATCTCACCAGGACGTGCCTTCCCTTCTAACTGCGGGGCAGAATGGTGCAACTCTTTCTGAACTGCCATGAGTTCCAGATGGTTGACATAGCGCTGGGGCCCTTGCCATGTACCAGCGACAGAAGCAGAGCCGCAAGTCCCGCCCCATCCTATTTGGGAGGCATCTATGAATATCTGGATGTAGTGTGCCACGCACCCCATCCGAAGCCCCTCGCGGAGCCGAATGGGTGAGGCCCAGAATGTCAGTGCCTGTCGCACTCACATTGGTATGTGGAGCATACGCTGTTGGTCCCGCCTTGGGTCCAGACGAAGGCGTATGAGCCAGCGCTGCAAGTCTCGCATGTGCAGCAGCCCCAGGCAGACTACTGAATGGGCAGCAGCCATCATTCCCAGCAACATGACCTTTATCGCTGGCACTGATACTGCCTCTAAAATGCCTTGGGTCTGGGATAGAATCGCCTCTATTCTGTCCACAGACAGACATGCAGTCATTGACCGCGAGTCCAATTGCTCCTGTCGAAATTGATAGTAAAACCCTGCTGAGTAATATGCCGCATTACCAGCGCCGTGTGGCTGGTTACCATCTGCTCGGAGTGGGCTACGATCAGCAAATCGTCCAGATAGGTCCAGATCCGTATCCCTTCCCGCCGGAGAGGCACTAACACTGCCTCCACGCATTCGGAAAAGGTCCGATGAGCCAGGGAATACCCAAATGGGAGGCGGCAAAATTGGAAACTTTGATCTTCCACTGATAAGCGCAGGAACTTCTGATGGCGCGGCAGAATTGGGACATGAAAATAGGCGTCCCTCAGGTCTATTGACGTCATCCAATCGCCAGGTCTGACACATTCCAGCAGAGACCGTCAGCATCCGGAATGGTCTGCGCACAATGTGAGTGTTCAGTTCCCGCATATCCAGAATAGGTCTTCCTGACTTTTTTGGGGAACAGAAAATACGGGGAATAAAACCCTGCTTGAAGCTTCTAACATCGGCACTACCGCCCCCTTCTGTAGAAGCGAGTTCACTTCCTCCTTCAGGCCCTCCCTCAGAGTGGAATTGGGGACCAAGTTCGCACAATGCCCTTGAATGGGGTTGAACAACACTGGAACTGCAAAGCGTACCCCTTCCACAATGCTCTGTCCAGCCAGTCTGGGAGGGGGGCGCACAATCTCACCCAAACCTGGTAATAATTCATAAGGGGCAAAGCTGTTTTTATGGTTTCCGCTAACCAGGGCCCTCCTGCGATGCCCCTCCATCTGAGGGAGGGTTCGACCGGGGCCCCCCCCGAAAGGGCTGAGAGGATAACAGCAGTAATGTTTCTGCTGCGTTCCCGTGCACATTGCCCGGCGATTCACTCACCAAAGGTAGCGAGGGCACGGCTACTTCCATTTTAGGGAGTCCCCAGTCTTTAGTTTCAGAAACACTGACGTCCTAACAGGCCTCAACCTGTGGCACTAAACGAGTAAAGATCTCCTTCACAGGTTTGCACACCTCAGTATTTTTTGACGCGTTAAGCGCCTTGGAGCGAAAATGGCTGGTCGCTCCACTTCCGTGCAACCCGAAAGAAGAAGCCTGTTGACCTACACCAAACCCTCTGCTGGAGCCAGCCCAGCTAGCAGCGTTGGATTCGTGCTGGCCGTCTGCCTCAGTTTGCAATAATTTTCTCACTGGTACCGAACCAGGAAAAAGAGCTTCATTTTGAATTGAGCCAACACGGACAAATGGAAGGGTTTTAAGTTTCGGTTGAACCCCGGAGTTTGATCGTGTGCTACCCCCGCGGGTAGGACAACGCAACCTCTGCCGGCGATTAGCTAGCCAGTGCTTCATAACAAACTATTAGCCGGCGAATCCCCGATTCGAGGATCTGAGTTTAGTAAATGCGAAGAGAAGACACGAGCCTTGCGTTCCGTGTCTCTCTCGCTAAGCCCCTTTGCCGAAGGAAGGACTGCTCCACTTCCCCTGGTAGGTTGTACCAGATTACCTTGTGTGCTAACACCTGAAACAGCCAGCGAATCAGTGTGTGCAATACAACAAGACAACCCAGAGACCTCATACTGGTAACGTTTTTTTTTAATTGAAAAACTTCCCAGGTGCTGCACGATCAGACGCCGCACCCCTGGTGTGGCTCCAGCGAGGCTGCTGAGGTTGAGGTAGAGGGCGTCGCAGCTCAGGATCGGTTAATTTGATGCCAGGGATGACTGGTCGTCCGAAGACCAGCAACAGTGGTGACTTGGAGGTGGTTGGGAAAAACTGGGCCTGCGGGGCTGCTGTTGCGGGCGTATGTGCGAGCCCAGCTGCTCTGACGATGAAGGCCATATTGATATCTAGCGCAACCACCTGAGCTGCGCTAGCATAACCTCGGTCAAAGAGGACCGCCGCCATCCTGTCCCTCTCGGAAGCGGTTGGGAGTAGTCACCATCTCACCGCGTCTTAAACGGCCAGGACTCCGACATCCCACTCCCAATCCTCCACAATCAAATACGGTGCTTACGCCATTGCTGGGGACTTGGCGGCCATCGGATTCCTCCAGTCCCGCTGTGCGTAGCCAAAGTTCGCTTGTGCCTCTATGAAATATTACCTGCGGTAATAACTGCTAACAATGGTATTCGTACAATATTTTCCGCAGTAACCTCGTTTTTTTTTTTTTTTTTGAAGCCCCCCACCACCCCCCCTCTTTGGAGGACAACTTTGTTTTTATTTTCAGATGAGAAAATGCAAATTAAACAGCAAAATGAGATTTGTAAAAAAAAAATACAAAATATAGATATATAGTACATTAAAGAGAAATAAGGGAAATAAAAGAAAGAAAAAATATAATAATTAGAACAGAAGAGATAACTCAACTTGAATTCCAGTAGATAAGTAACCTCGTTAATGACCGGGCTGCTACACACTTGTATTTATGCTGCAGGTGACCTGGTTTGATCGTGCTGCCCACCGGAAAATGGGGCTCCCCGAAAGCCATTGTGTAATTCGAACCTTGATAGTAACTGTTATCCCTTTCGTACTACAAACTGCATTACCCAGGGATATGCCGCCCCGCGTTTAGCTTTACCTACCCCGGGGCTCGTTAAATCCGATATGTGATCCCATTACTACTCATTAATCCGGCGTATCGGTGTTCGGTTGGCGCCTTGCGATTTACCATTTCTGCTACGTTTGTAGATAGACGCCAATTTCTGCAAATTACTTCATCAGTTTTGCTGGTAATCATTCACCATCGCTGGCGTTGGCTTTATCGACAGTTTATTTAAACAATGGAATGAAATGTAATTTCCAGGTGTCAATCCTGCGATCGAATTCCTCGCGGTTGAAAAAAAAGCTAGGTTTATCTTCTAATTCAGTACATGACGGTAGTTAGGTTTCCATTGCACTATTTTAATGTGCTTTTTTTTGGGATCATATTGCGACCTCCTCTTCTACTGTTGGGCCTATATGTGGTACACAGGTTACAGGTGATTTATTGCTATCTTGTGGAAAACTTGGCTTAATACAATGGAGTTTATTTGCTCCAGCCGGTTGATGGAAACGCAGGACATTTGCATTTCCTTTGAAGTGAATTGTCTAAAATTCGCCAAAAATCGCATGATCTGAAATGAAAACTCAACTATTGACATAAAACATAAAATACGGTCATGCATGTTATAGTAGCATTTCACCAAAAGTGAAAACATTAATTAATGTCATTGTCCCCTCCACTTCTCAAAACGCACTCATTCTGGTAGTTATCGTCTCCCCCCCCCCCACTTTTCAAAACAAACTGACGCCCATGGGTAAGAGTACCATCCACAACCTCCAGCGAAATCGAAAAAATCACTACTTTTTCGGCTTACCTTAATGTGTAGATACCAAGTGAAGTATTCAGGTGTGGAAAAACGTTGACCATACATCCAGTAAAGATGATTTACACTTTAATTTCTACAGCGGCTATATGTGCTACTAGCTTATAAAGGTGGCAGCCATGACCCTGTTGACGATACTAGAGCATATGCAGCATATGCTTAGCTCGCAATATCGCATAGGCATGCATGTTCTGCGAGGGCGAGCGCTCACTTTCCGTGCGCTACTGTGTTCGACACCCAGCCGTTTGTGTCATTGTGGGGCTTTATTTATTCGCATCTGGACTCTGTGTTTGCGTAATAATTAGCTTGCTTTGCGCCAAACAACATTGAGTTTGGAACTTACGCGATGTTGGCTTTATGATATTATTCTATTGATGTCGTCTCGGTGTTGCGTACTACTGTTTGGGCCAGTTCATACTCTACGCAAGGTACTCGAGCGAACGCGAGCACAGGTCCGTTCCATTCCGTTCACAGAGAAGCCTGAACGCGCGTCCCTTGCTGCGCTGTGCCTCGTTAAAAAGCAGTACTCTGCTCGTGCTATAGGGGGTAGCAAAGTCTTCTCCTTCTTCTCCTCCTTCTTTTTTCTTTTTGGTGTGTTGAACACAGAGTAAGGTGTATTATTTGCTTTATCTCCCCTATTGGAATCTCACAGAAATACACGTGTCGATGCATCGTGTTACAAAAATTTGGACGACTTACTTTGCTATGCAAGGACGCAAAATGGCTACCTTGCATTGCTCGATGTGTTGCCTTGCGTTCGCGCTCGCGTACCTTGCGTAGAGTATGAACTTTAAGTGGCGCCCTTATGACTGGAATATACTTGCTGCATGACCGAACAGACGCGTACACAGTGTGCTTCGTGAGTGCACACACTTGCTGCAGCACAACGTGTCCAAAACGCATAGTATTGGAGGTCTCCACTAGAGGCAGACAGCAGCATATCGGACCCTGAAATCGCAAAAACGGCGGGCGGTATTGCCCGGATATCGCATTTACTGTCACAATGGATTCGTTCGCACAAGCGCCTGTAGCGGTCATGTCAATACTGCATCTCGCGCACGCGGCACGTTACCTCCCTTCGAGAGGAGTGACCTCACCGCTCACTAACGTAGAATACGCGTGGCAGTCATGATGTGTAAGGGCATGCGTTGTGAGCAGCAAGTATATTCCAGGCCTTAAGCGCCCTTAAGTGGCGCATACAGTAGCAGGATCAAGTCGTCTGCTAAAATTTGAGTTAAGTGGTCGACACCGTCTGTATTCACGTCGCCGCATATATACTCGGCCAGATAAAAACCTAAGTCATTTTTCTTCTTGTTTGTTGCTGATTAGTACACGACCCTTTATAGTCTTGAAACAAATTCTGTGCAACGTATGACCCATTGACATCATTTTATTTTCCATTCGAAATGGAAAGCACACGCAAGTACATTTAAGGCTGCCCATTTACATGACGTTAACGACAATAAATAGTCATTAAGAAGGAAAAGAACCTTAAGAACAAGACAACCACGACACATAAAGGTAATCTGCTGCCGCGCTGAAGTACGGTTGCTTTCACATTTGATACTAGTACAGGTGGATTGTGCCCGAATCCCCCCCCCTCCTCCTCCTCTTCCAACCGGTCGCCCGTGCTCACTGGCGGTCACACTTACCACCATACAAACTAAACTATCTCTATCCGTAACGCAACTCATAGGGAATGCTATCCCTATCCCTAAACCTAACCTTAACCCAACTCATAGGGAATGCTATCCCTATCCTTGTGCCTAACCTTAAGTCAACTCATAAAGAATGCTATCCCTATTCCGAACCCTAACCTGAACCCAACTCAGCCACAAACAATGGTTTGTTCTGCTCAAATTATTCTACCCAGTGTCAACAGATCAGGCAACTCACCAGCATGAAAGACATCAAAATGGATATTCACTCGACGTCTCCTCATCGACAACAATAAATAAAAGAAAGAAAAAGAAATAATTTCTTTTCTTCATATATTCGCTCCAACACCAACTGGGCCAGCGGCAGTAACTGGTCGTAGCTCCAGTTGGGCTTTCACGTCCTTTTTGAACTTTAATCCATGACAGGGCTAACAAACATGAGCAGCTCGACATTTAAATGATCGCAACATATTCTCATTGGGTAATAAGTAGCCAATTATTGGGGAAAATGACACGTTTTATTATTGACTCGTTTTATGCTGTTGGCGTTTTAACAACTATCCCTTTCCTAGGTTTGTTTATTTGCGGAGAGCGTGATATGTGGGGACTGCACATAGTGCATTTTCAGGACTGCTCAACATGATATTATTTTATGGGACAAACCAGCCACTTGGACTATTTCATCATTTTTTCCTCCATCGGTTGTATTTGGGATATATTTTCAATTGGCCGCTCTGTCACCAAACAACCAATCACCGTACTCGTTGTCCCAAGACACATGCATGAGAATTGACGTCATCCATCGCAACAGAGAATTACTCCCACCTATCTCAGAGCAACTCCTTTTCTAGGAGTTAACCAGTTTTTTATTTACCAACTAAAAGTTGCTCTCAGCGGCTTTATGAATAACTTTTAAGATTTTACTCCCACATAAAATGTTTTAGCACGACTTAGGAGTACTCCTAGCGGTAAGATAAGATGCTCTGTGAATACGGGCCCTGGTTTTTTTATTTTCTTCTGGAACCTATTTCATGAAGTACTTTCCATAATTTCATGGGCTGGTGTGAATTTTTATTAGAAATTGCATCCACATAAAACTGCGATTTTGCAATCTGTCTTAGGCTATATCTGGCTTGATTTCTAAAATGAATACATTTGTTGTAATCATCAGACAATTTTGACTTATTAAACTTTCAAAAAATATTAGTCTTGTCTACTATTATCTAAAATCTATGTAGTCATCCAATTGGGACTTTTCTTTTTAATTCTAGTCTTTCATTGGGGCAACAGCATCAAGTGCAGCCGTGTAATGCACTTTAAAAAAGAGTGTGTGAATGAGTGTCATTATCATGTATCGCCAACATCCTTGCAATTCAAAACATCAGCCCAATTTCTCTCATGAAGCCATAAATGCTGCAAAGTCAGCAAAAGTTTGTGATTTACATTTATATTGCCATCCTTACAATGCCTTATCAATAATATAAATGTAGACAAAAGGCATAGACTTTTTCATGATCATTTCTAATTACAGGTCATGTATTAGTCTTGGTATTGTCCATCTCTGATGATGCTATGCCCAGGGAAATCGGGGGCACTTGTTGATGTATGGCTTTGGCTTTTCATAGTAAATCTCAAACTTGGATTTGTGGATGGAGTGCTGAACGGTGTTGATTGACAGAGGTTTACCAAATATTTCAGAGCCCAAGTGGCAATATCAATTACTGTCACCTGTTAGTTCTGATGATGGTGATGTCTGAGGGATTGGAGAACACATGCATTTGTGAGTGGTTTTTGGCCGTGCCCTTAGCGCACCAAAGTTCATCCCTTCCATTTTTTTATGTGATGCACTGTTCAGGGTCATATGGCCAAAGTAGTAAACATTTGTGTTTCCAAAGAGATGGATTATAAGCTTACGGACCTGTTGGCAAATTGGAGATCCTCGTCCCATCCTTGCTCTTGAGGGACAAGGTCATGTCTGGAGGCTCCTGTCATGCTATAACACATTTAACTTGTTTATCATTGTCTGTTCCACATCACTCCATTATTGCAAATGCTCCCATCATTATTAGACCTAAATTGCCCAGGTGATTACTTCAACAGACTCCAAAAAGTTATCTTGTTTGAAATTGGTCTTGCAACATTTTTAATAAATAAATAAATGAATCAAATAAATTGACAAAGCATTTTTTGTAATGTTTTTAATTTAGCAGAGGCAGAATGCACTTATTTACTTTATCCTTTTTTATTTTATTTGCATTTCTCATAATATATCAACCTCTCCTGAAATATGGTTGAATTAACCTGGTATTTACTATTGAAAATGAGAATAAATCACATGCATAAGAACTCCACCAGAGCTGAGTTTGGGGCAAGGAACCTTACATTACCTCACAAGCTTGCTCCTTAATCACTTTATTACCGTTGATGGGCTTTTTTGTGTTCAACTTGCAAACTCAATCACTGATGCATATATTCTCTTTTGTTTACCTTTCAGGATGGTTATATTGACTTTGTGGAGTACATTGCGGCCATTAGCTTAATGTTAAAGGGGGAAATAAATCAGAAACTGAAGTGGTACTTCAAGCTCTTTGACCAAGATGGAAATGGGAAAATTGACAAAGAAGAATTGGAAACAATATTCACGGTATGTACTGACAATTCCAGAAGATTTATATGTGACTGACATGTTTTGCAATCATGGCCTGAGACTTGAAACTGGATATTTTGAGGGAATAATAAAGATGCAACAACTAATGAAAGCCATATGCGTATCACATCCATCAGTTTACCTCTGTGAGGAAGAGCAGAGCCTTATTTTGGCACTTGCTCAATTTCAGACAGTCTATTTCAGTCATCTGATTTACCCATTTCCAAGCCCTCAGATTCCATGAAGCAGGATTACTGGCTTACCTAGATAAGCCAACTGAGATACCGTGCCATGAAAAAGTATTTGTCCCCTTCCTGATTTATTTTTTACACATTTGGCTGTCTTAAATGTTTCAGATCAACCAAATTTTAGCAATTGACAAAGATAAAAGTAAATACAAAGTGTAGTTTTTAAATGACTTCTTTTATTCATTTTATTGATAAATTAAAAGAAATTAATGTGAAATCAATTTAATTTAATGTGAAAAAGTAATTGCGCCCACTTGTTAAATCATGAATTAATTGTGATTAACCACATTTTAGTTCACTGGCCACTTCCAGGCCTGATTTACTGCCAGACCTGTTGTTTGGGCTGGCGTTGAAGGGGGAGGCCGCCGTGTGAATATGGTCAGCTGCTGTTGTGTCTGTTTTTGTCGTATTGCGATCAGGAACCAGATGCGAGAACCAGGAAGTGCAGTAGAGCTTGTCTTATTCGTAAAGGGGGTGACGCCCGCAGAGCAAAAGGCATCAGTACAAAGTCCACAATCCAAAAGTCGAAATCCAGTTGGGCAAAAATAGTATCAAAAACCAGGGCAGCAATCATAGTAATCGTAGTCGGACAGAAATGGGTCTGGTACACGGGAATAGTTCTATCAGAGAAGCAAGCCAGAATCCACAGGACGTAATCCAAATCGTTACCAGGGCAGCAAACAGATTTCGTAGTCAGGCAGAAAAATGGTCAAAACACACAGATGCAACAGTAATCCAAAATCACAAAGGCAAAAATCAAAAGTCGGGCAATCCAGTCAGAAAGATAAACACTGAGAAATCAAGGCGAGAAACGTGGCACGAGGAAACTAGGGAGAACGATCTGACAAGAAAATGAACCAAACAGACATCTTATATACACATCCGGGGTAAACACATGACCAGGGAGAACAGGTGCAATGAATGGTAACAATGATCAGGGAGAGACACGTGAGGAATAAACTAATTACATGAATTTGGCTGTAGCCAAAACGCAGACAGGGATTGCAAGACAAACCTAAGTACAAAACAGCTCCGGTTAAGGAGTACTAAAGTGCCAAGATAAAAGAAAAGGAAAGCACAAAGTATCAGTGGAAATTATACTTGCAGCAGAGATAATTAGGGATAGGCAAGGAGGCGGAGATTAGAATTGAGCAACTGCAGAGAGATCGTTAGTCAATTAGTATGTGCAGCTAACAATCCCGAGTGCATGTTAGAAAGTTAGTCAAAATATACAATGTTAATACTGGTTAGTAATCTAGCGAAAACAACAAACTGGTAGTATTGGTTTGTAGATAGTAAAAGAGAGGGGAAGGAAGCACACGAGATAATGAAGGAAGATTGAAAACCCAGAAAACAATAAATCACCCGAATGAGTGGCACGCAAGACTAGGGACCGTGGGCAAAGACCTACACAAGACAAGACAGGGTAGACGAAGTGCAATGTATGGAAATGAAAACATGGCATGAAAACTAAATGATCTAAACATGAAAAATAATAAAAGAAGAAATCTAAATTACCAAAACACAAAACACAATCCTAAGAATAGTCAGACATATGCAGTGGTCACTAAGCACAGAATCAAGCAACATGGCATAGCCAGGCACAGAACTTAAACTTGACAAGCAGAATGCAGAATCACAACAGTTTTTTTTTTTTTGTGATCAATTTTTTATTGTATTTCATCGTTATTTACACAGTGGAGGGGAAGCATCTTACTGCTTGAAGGAAACAAAAGAAAAACAGAATAATTAAGGCATCCTTAAATCCATGAAAGTGACAAGGGCACAGTGAAATATCACTTGTTCTGATGCCTGCTACCCCTCTCCTCCCCACATTCTCTTGTTCCCTCAAACCCACCCAATCTGTCCCCACCCTCTACGCCTCAAACATGATGAAATCAAGGTATAGAACAATGAAAAAAAAGAAAAGAGGGGGGGGGGCGAAAAGAAAAAGGTAAAAAAACCACACACACATACACACTCACACACCTTTCCCCTCTCCCCTTGGCACACAGGAATCTCATGTCCTTTGCATACATAAATCAAGCATCTTTCAAAGAAGTATCAAATAAATGCTAATTCCTTCATCATATGATATCCACAGAAGTCGCATAGAATATACAAAAAGTATATGTTTACATAACGAATACGTGCCAACTTCCTCCGTCATATAATGATATCCACAGAAGTAGCATAAAAAATACATATGTATACATACGAAATAACCAAATGATGTACATATAATATACCATGAACATGTGCAATTTGTATTCAACATAACATTCCAGACATGGAACTGGAAAGAGTATATGAAAACATAGACAAAACACAGATGAGAAAGACAGTTTGGCCATAAGTATTTACAACATATCATTTATTTCCTCTAATAACTTTGTCCAGCAGTTAATATTCGATGCTTTGGCATAATGTAAGCGTGCTGTGGAGAGCTCCATCTGCGCAATATCCCGGTAAGAAAGAAGCCACTCCCTCACCGACAGCCTGTCGTTGGATACCACCACATGCACTATCATTCTTTTAGCAGCTGTGAGACCAGCTAATAGGAGACGCTTATTATTTATAGTTAGCTGTAAGGATGAGGTGCCATTAAGTAGAAGCAAACACGGTGAGTGAGGGATGGCTTCCTTGGCGACATTACATATGATGGACGAGACATTACCCCAAAATCTATTGACCTCTGGACACTACCAAACCATATGATAAAAAGTAGCAATGGTATTGTCTGGACAGAAATCACAATACGGGTTATCTCTGAGTTTCATTTGCTGTAATCTTCGAAGAGTTAAATAAGACCCGTGAATAAATTTATAATGTATCATTTGATGGTCAGGATTTCTGGATGACAGGGATATATTTGACCAAATAGTGTGCCAATCTAGATCTGAGGAAGTATTCATATCAGTCTTCCAGAGTCCGTTAAGTGATAGAGGTTTGTATGAAGCTTTAGTTATAAATTTAGAGATTTATAGATCAGAGACAACACCACTATTCTTACCCTTGGTATCAAAAATTACATGAAGAGGGTGATTTCCCAACTCAGTGCCCCAAGGAACACCTTGAGCACGCATTGCAGCACGTAACTGTAGATAAAAATAAAAGGTGCCCGATAAGTTATAAGACCTCTCTAAATCGTGGAATTCGCGAAGACCCCGTTTCCCTATAATGTCCTTGAAAACACAGACACCTCTATTGCTCCATTTTTTCTTTTTTCTTTTCAATTAAGAGACAGTAATTATAAAAAATTGGAGATTGAGCAAAGAATTTATTGCGGATTTTGCAAATTGGTGGACTTTATGCCATACAGTGAAAAGATATGAAATTATTGGCCCGAAATTTCGTTTTACTGTCCTATGGGGTATATTGGAATATATCAAATTAGATAGGCTATGTGGATAGGTTAAACGTTCTTCGATGGGGCGCCATGACACCAAAGTCTCGGAATTCAACCAAGTGATAAGAGGACGCAAAACAAAGCACCATGAATACCATTCAAAATTAGGTAGACTAACAGCTCCTGATGATCTGTGTCTTTGCAGAGTAGATGATTTGATTCTGGTTTTTTTTTTCCCATAAAAAAGCACAAATACAGCTTCTTCCAATAACCACTCAGTGGAGCTAAAGGGATCATAGAACTGATTAAATTAATACGCGGCAGTATATTCATCTTGATGACTGAGAGTCTGGACTGAAAAGAAGTAGGGAACATACCCCAAGTCACCATCAACATCTTTTAGAACTTTATTGTAATTATCAGCAGTTAGTAAGTTCAGGGAGGGATGGATGGACACTCCTAAGTATTTAAAATCATTAACAACTGGAATATTAAAGAAAGGTGTCTGATTACCCAATCCAGCCAATACCATTAAAGCTGATTTTGTCCAGTTTATTTTATAACCAGAAATACTACTAAAGACCTCAAAAATTTTTAGAAGATGCAGCAGGGATTTAGAAGGACTTTTTGTACAAATCAAAATATCATCCGCGTATAAATAAATGTAATGTGGCGTATTGTGAATAATAATTGGTTCAATAGCCTCAGGCTGTCGTAATGCCTGGGCAATAGGTTCCAAAGACAGAGAAAATAAAAGTGGAGATGTGGGCAACCCTGACGAGAGGATCTGGAAACTGGAAACCTAGATGAGCAAGTGCTGCCTGTTATAACGACTGCAGAAGGGTTAGCATACAGTAACTTAATCATAAAAATAAAGTTATCGCTGAAGCCCATATGTTGGAGGACAGACCATAAATAACACCATTCCAGTCGGTCAAAGGCCTTCTCGGCATCTACTGAGAGAATGGCACTTTGATCTTCTAAACACGAGACTGAATCTATGATAAGAAGCAAGCGGCGGACATTATCGGCCGCTAGTCTGGTTTTAATAAACCCAGTTTGGTCATGATGGACCAAATGGGGCATGTAACACTCTAAACAAGTAGCTAAAACCTTAGCATAAAGCTTAACTTCGCAATTCAAAAGACTTAAAGGCCTGTAAGAAGAGCAGTCATCAGGTGGCTTGTCCTTCTTAAGTAAAAGAGAGATTATTGCAATATTTGAGCTGGTAGAAAAGGAACCTCTATTGATGGAAAAATTAAACATATTCAGCAACAGAGGACCGAGCCGAGGCCAGAAGGCATCAAATAATTCTGGTGGTAGTCCGTTCAGGCCCGGGGATCTGCCTCTCTTCATAGCTTTAATGGCCACCCTCTTGTGTCTGTTGTTGTTTTTGTCTCTTGCTGTCCAGTGAGTCGGCATCAACCTTGTTGGTATTGAAGTGCGAGACTACACTGCAAAAACTGAAAAATAAGTCCATCTTTCCAAGCTCTTTAATCTTGCATTAAGACTTATCAGTTATTTCTTTTACCTTTTTTCCCACGAAGACAAAAATTTGCCTATGGGGTGAGATCATTTTGACTTACAGGTATTTCAAGATTTGCCAATAGGATAAGAAAATTTCACTTGTCAATAACATGGTAACTTAAAATTCGCACATATTTTATGCTTCAGTGCAAAATAACTAGGTAGTTAGATATTATATTAAGACTAAATGGCTTGCTAAGAAACCATAAACTAATTTGATTACACATACAAACATTGATTAACGTTTCTTATGATAATGAAAACTTCCAAGCAATTATCTTACTACAGGGTCATTGAAAGCCTCGGTCACATTAACTTTTCTGGTCGCACGTTGTTGCCAAGACACATTTTCGACCTTCCCTTTCTGGAGTATGCCTCTTTCCCCCTAAAAAAGCACATGTCACGGGAAACAAAATGTTGCTCTGCACAGCGATACCAAAAGAAGACCGACTCACACGCAAGTGATTTTGAAAATGCAATTTTAAAATAGGCGAACATGAATGGGAGTCAATGAGCGAATTTTACCTCCAGGTGTACACTAGAACAGATGCTTCACTTGTGCATACCCAATCAGCAATCCAGTGTGCTATACATTCAGTTCTGTGAATAGTATTTGCCCCCTTCCTGATCTCTTCTTTTTTTCCATATTTGTCACACTTAAATATCATGGTTATGGTTTTTGGTCATGTTTATGTGCTGGTTTTGTGTTCATGATTATTGTCTTTTATTTATTCTTTTTTGTTATTGTAACACTCAGGTTTAGTTCATTCCATTTCTCAGTTCCATTGCACTTGTCTCCCCTGTCTTGTGATCTAGTTGGTTCAGTCTGTCTTCCTTGTCTGCGTGCCCACTGACTACGGGTGATTTAAATGAATTCCGGTGTTTAAAATAGTTCTTCGAGTCTCGTTTTCTTCCTTCACCCTTCTGTTCTGATTACTAACAAGACTAACATTTGTATTTTGTATCATAGTCTACTAACACAACTAATCCATGTATATAAGATTACTAACTTACTAATGAGCTCTCAAGTTTAATATGTAAAGTTTTGACTAATTCCCTTTCCGCAATGTGATTCTCCCATTGTAATTAGTCTGATTCTCTACACCTGATTCCTGTATAGCATGTGACCTTCCCTGTGTGTATATTAGCAGTCTTTTCACTCACAGCTCTTGTCAGAACGTTGATCAATACTTCTTTGCGCAGAGCGCCTCGTATGCCATAGAATATTGTTTTGCTTCTACTGGATTGTCTGACCTTGATTCTTGCCATTGCCCTTTTGGTATTGTTTTTTTCTTTCTGGATTTTGACCCATTTTTGTATGACCACGATTTCTGTGTTTGGATGCCCTGTGTATGACCCTTGGCTTTGCTCATCGACTGAGACTTTTTGCTTATCGTTTTTGTACCTCTGCTCATCTGTTTTACTGGTTCTGACCCCTGCCTGTCTAGTCGATACTGTTTTTGGATTTTGTATTGTGGCTTGGCAATTCCTTTGTTTTTTAGTTTTGACTCGGACCCCATTAAAGGCATACGTTTTTTGGATTCCTGTCTCTTGCCAGTGGTTCCTGAATTGTACCTCACATTAAATGTTTCAGATCATCACACAAATTTTACGTTGTAATATAAGATAACTCAAGTAAATACAAAATGCAGTTTTCAAATTATGATTTCATTTATCAAGGGGAAAAAAGCCATCCAAACCTACCTGGCCCTGTGTGAAAAAGTAATTGCCATCATTGTTAGATCATGAATTTACTGTGATTAACCACATTTTTTTTTTTAGATCAATTTCACTCGCCACACCCAGGCCTGATTACTGCCAGACCTGCTGAATTAAGAAATCACTTAAATATAACCAGTCTGACAAAGTGAAGTAGGCTAAGAGATCTCAAAAAGCAACACATCATGCAACAATCTAAAGAAATTCAAGAACAGATGAGAAACAAAGTCAGTGACATCTATCATTTTGGAAAGGGTTACAAAGCCATTTTTAAGGCTTTGGGACTCGAGCGAACCACAGTGAGAGCCATTATCCACAAATGGAGAAAACTTGGAACAGCGATGAACCTTCCCAGGAGTGACTGATTTCCCAAAATTACTCCAGGAATGCATTGACAATTTTATCCAGGAGGTCACAAAAGAACCCAGAACAACATCTGAAGAACAACAGGCCTCACTTGCTTCAGTTAATGCCATTGTTCATTATTCAACAATGGGAAAGAGACTGGGCAAAAATGGCATCCATGAGACAGTTCCAAGGTGAAAACCACTGCTGACCAAAAAGAACACGAAGGCTCTTCTCACATTTGCCAAAAAAAAAAAACATTTTCATGGTCCCCAAGACTTTTGCGAAAATATTCTGTGGACTGATTAGACAAAAGTTTAACTTTTTGGAAGGTGTACATCCCATTACATCTGGAGTAAAACTAACACAACATTTCATAAAAAGAACATCCTACCAACAGTCAAACATGGTGGTTGTAGTGTGATGGTCTGGGGCTGCTTTGCTGCTTCAGGACCTGGAAGACTTTTCGTAATTGATGGGACCATGAATTCTGCTCTCTACCAGAAAATCGTGAAGGAGAATATCCGACCATCAGTTTGTGACCTCAAGCTCAAGTGCACTTGGGTTATGCAGCAGGGTAATGATCAGAAACACACCAGCAAGTCCACCTCTGAAGGGCTTAAAAAAAATACAAAATTAAGGTTTTGGAGTGGCCTATTCAAAGTCCGGACTTAAATCCGATTGGCATGCTGTGGCATGACTGATGGCATACTATGGCATGACCTTAAACAGGTCGTTCATGCTCGAAAAGGCTTCAATGTGACTGAATTAAAACTATTCTGCAAAGAAGAGTGGGCCAAAATTCCTCCACAGGGATGTGAAAAACTGAATGCCAGTTATCACAAACGCTTGTTGCAGTTATTGTCACTGAGGATGGCACTACCACTTAAGTTTAGGGGCCAATTACTTTTATACACAGGGCCAGGTAGGTTTGGATAGTTTTTTCCATCAATAAATGAAATCATCATTTAAAAACAGCAATTTGTATTTTCTCGGGTTATCTTTGTCTAATATTACGTTGTAATATTTGTTTGACGATCTAAAACATTTAAAGTGTGAGAAAAATATGCAAAAACAGAGGAAATCAGGAAGGGGACAAATACTGTTTCACAGCACTGTATATATCAAATCACATCGGACTGACAACAAAAGAAGTTCTGAATAGATCTGATCTTAATCCAGCGGAGCAGAGTTGTTAACTTATAACAAAAATATACACAGAAAGTTACTAAAATTTAAGTGTGAAGATTCAGTTATTTTCTTCGTGGTGCTATGGAGGTGCTATTGTAATCTCTGCTGGTGCTATAGCATTAGCAAGCACCACCCCAGCGCCACTCATGCTGCTGTAAATGCACTCACGTGATATCAACACACAAGACGGCGAGACTACATACAATTCAGATTCATCCTCCTGCTTATATCAACAGTCACATCACCAGCAGATACAATGAAGCCACCTCAATTTACAGCCATACATGCCAACACAAATAAAAGTAAATGTTGCCATTGCCTTGCTCAATCGGGGTTCAGGGCTTTCCCAAGGTAGAGCACTTTGGGTCAGTCTCAGTTGTGAAAAGTGCTGAACAAACTAATTTGAATTTATTCTTGAATAAACACACTGCTTCTCTTGTGCAGGCCATACAGGACATCACACGAGTGCATGACATTCCCCCAGATGAGATTGTGTCCCTCATTTTCCAAAAGATCGATGTCCATGGAGAGGGTAAGGAAAACAGTTTCAGGATAATCCAGTCAAAGCTTGTACCTACAGCAAGTTCATTTAAAATCAAAATTTGACAGTTGTGCTTTAAAGTTTGCAAACTCAGGCTGAATTTGGAAAATACGTTTTTTTTTTTTTTAAAGAAAACGCAAATGACCAGGCAAAACACATTTCATTTATTTCTTATTGGATTTTTATCCAAGTGTAGGTCATGTAGAATGACACAATCATCAAATAAAATATTGCAACAAGGGAAAAAAATAGCAGCAGTAAGTTTTGCCATTTTGTGTTCAATAAGCCTACCTAATGTGATAGCCTGTTGAATGTGGCTGTAGCACTGCGGCTACCGTAGCTAAGCTACTGTTGCTAATGTTTGTGTCCTAAATATGCAAGAGTAATATCAGGGGACATTCAACAGAAGGTGTGTGAACATGAACCTCATTTGAGGCTAACTTTTTATACTTGTTTGTAATTTGGATGCTTGGTACAACTGTCCACGGTAACGGAACTTGCTGTCTGTAAAACCTGTATTGCCGGGTAACATTTGTCTCTATCATTTTGATGACATTGCGGTTACCACCAAATGTTAGTTCGCGTTCTGTGCTTCTTAAAAAATGCTCCTGGTTAATTTATATGCAGTAATTAATATTGGTATACTTGCGCTACTTTGGTTAGCATTAAGGTAGTAGTTTCATCATAACATCACCTGATCGTAGCCGCTACAATTGAAGCTAACCGGAAAGGCTGATAAGGCTGCAGTTAAACCAGACGTAGGCTTTGTGGAGCATAGGGTACGTGTTTGGGTTTGACTACTGCTGCTGTGAAATGATCGTTTTACTTATCCATGACCGGGGTCAGCCAGGTACTTTGCCGTGGTGTGGGTTTAGCTCTCTGCTCCTACCGTGGTGAAAGTAATCGCAAAACGCATTATAATATATCTAGTGTACTAAACAATTTCTCTTCATTGCCGTGGTGGAATTTCATCCACCTTTGAACATTGTTCTGGCCAATAAAAAGCTGAAAAAAAAGTGGAGATCGGATACGGATTTTTTTTCAGTAGAAGTTATTGATTTGCTTGCTCCACATAAGCAACAGTTACACCATTTGTGTTTCTGCGACAAACTCATTCAGTAGCTTTGTGTTGGAATTGCATTTCGTTTTGGTGGAAATGGTTAACAGGAGCTTTCAGCAAAGTTGTCTCTGGATAGCTATGTGGGTATATAACATGACTATATAACAGTACAGCTACAATCAGATGCATGCAAGGCGAGACAGTACAAGCAAAACACTAAAATCTCAACTAGCCACTCTTTGACATCTGGCTGTAAACATTGCTGCAATAATTAAATTGTTTCCTCCCATTTGGTGTTGGATTTGGGATCAAACAATTACTGTCTCTCAGAAATACATGCCGCAGAGTGCTGGCCTGAAATATCTGCCATCTTGGTTTCCTAGTTCTTTGGGTCTGCACCCTACCCCCAGGCAGCCAATCAGAGCAGTGCCTCATTGGCATAGACTACCCACCCATTTCAGAGCGGCTTGTTTTTCAGGCCAGCACAGACAGGATGAGAAAAGAGGTCTCACTCAGCCTGGATGTCTGTTTTTTTTTTTTTTTTTTTGTAACTGAATTCTTAACATTATTTTAAAAACCCATTGGACATATTTTAAACAACCAAATATAGCATAATAGGGGACCTTTAATTTGCCTGCGCTGTACAACATAAAAGTGTCAATATGTATTGCAACCCAATTAGAAGCAAAATGCTTCTCCAGCTGTTTTCTTTATTTGTACTACTTACTTTTCCAGCCGTTTGTGGCCCTCATCCCAACTTTTTTGAGATTTGTCGCTGCCATCAAATTCAAAATGAACTAATATTTTTCATGAAATGGTAAAATATATCTTTTTTAACATCTGATATACTGTCTATGCTCTGTTGTGAATAAAATGTGGGTTTATGAGATTTGCAAATCATTGTATTCTGGTTTTATTCACGTTTTCCACAACGTTCCAACTTCATTGGAATTGGGGTTTTCTACCTTATACAAGCACAAACTTTATAAACTTCCATTCTTGATGATTTTATGGCTGAATTACCAAAGAGGATTCATAGTCTCTGAGAGGATATGATAACATCTTCTATATCCATTCTTAAGATGAAATGTGTCGGATAAGAGTTGTAATATTGGTATCCAATTTGAATCAACAGTAAGCAATTAATCACAAAATGCGTG
This sequence comes from Gymnothorax reevesii, assembly GCA_029721435.1. NCBI lineage: Eukaryota > Metazoa > Chordata > Actinopteri > Anguilliformes > Muraenidae > Gymnothorax > Gymnothorax reevesii. The sequence goes on along the minus strand of CM056578.1, from coordinate 66,549,847 downwards.
ATTAGATGAGTGTTTGTTTGCAGTCCCCTCAGCTTTGACTTTTTTCTTCACAGGTGAGCTAACATTAGAGGAGTTCATTACTGGAGCAAAGGATCACCCAGATATCATGGATATGCTCAACAAAATGATGGATCTGACCCCTGTTCTGGTAATCATAATAAATGGCAGACGGAAAAGTGTGTGACGACGACTTGAACCCAGTATACTGGAAAATAACAGAAAGATAACACTGTTCATCAATGAAAACTTTGAACTTTCTGTCAAGAATAGAAAACTTTAAAAAAAATTGAATACATCACTGTCGTTGAGGAAAAGGGCCCCAGCAAAGGTCGGGGTTTTCATTCACCTACGGATACAATCAGGTGAGCAGAAATAATGGTATCTAAGACTACCAAGAAACAGAAAACCTGGAGAATGCTTCAAACCCCAGCGCTCTGCTTGCACAGTCTTGCATGGATGGGCTGAAATGAAGCCAGCATGGACAGACTAATGGTCACCTTTTACCTTACAGTTCCTCAACTTCGCTTGAAGCTTTGCCTCGAGGGGTAATTGCGAGAGGGAATCCCATAGAAATATTTAAACGTAACATGCATAATCAAACTAACTTGCTCTCTGTCGCACTGTTCTGTTCATTATGCAACACAGTATATCTGCTGGCAGTGACTCAGCTGGAGCTGATCTCTGCTGGTTGCTTATCCTTTAATGCTATAAGGGTCTTGGTATACAGAGAAATTAGTGACAGAGCTTACCGCGGGGCACTGCAACCTGGATGCTTTTTACGGAAAGGATCAACAAGGAATATAAACCAAGCTTGTCTTGCCTCACCAAGGACTATTGAATGTGGTTATGCTGGTGTTGGTGCAGATATCTTGGTGGTTAATGTTAAAGTTAATGTTCTGGTGGAAATAAGTGAAATCCTGGGGATTTATTTTATTCTCACTTTATCTCTGTTTTTACTCCTGAAAGCTGGGATCAGACAGGCTGCTTGTCAGTCAAATCCCTGTCGATTTAAGGTGAGGGATACAAGATTTTTAAGGAAATTGATATTTTAAAAAAAACTTCACTAGGGCTTCCTGAAAGCTGCAGAATAAAAATCATATTTCAAAGGATTTTTTTGGATCCAGGATTAGTCATTTGTTTAGCAACAGTAGAAATACCACTTAACATGTTAAGATCACTATCTCTGTTGCAGGATTTCTACGGTTGTGTTTTTGGTGGCTGGTCAGAAGTTGCAGAGTTCTGACAGACCATTACACAGTTTCACCTCTGCCCCTTGAGCCCTCACACTCAAAAATTGCTGTTAAGAAACTCCACTATTGGTCACAATGAATCAGCCACAACAAGAGGAGCAAGTCCCGAGTGAATATTAGTGCAACCTATTGTTGCTGATGTAAGCAGGAGGAACAAGGGCTCAGAACATTGCAACTTCTCTTTGTGACCACAAAGCTACGGTTTGCTCACCGAGTCAGCTATCATGCAAAAGTGATGATACACATTACAGAGTTTAGATCTTAGTTTTTGACAACTTTACCAAAAAAAAAACCATGGAATTTGTGATTTTACAACAACGCACAGAGGCATTTCAAGGAAGCTAGCATGCTAGGTACATTTATTGCCAATGTCATTCATAACTAATGCAAACATAGTTAGTTTTTTTGTGGTCTGTACCCACACAGCTTGCACCAACGGCAATAGCAGAACAATTTTTGCAGAAAACACACGTGCATTTCCAATCCTGAACATCCCTTCAGACATTTCAAAACAAAATAATCCATCGTGTGGCAGTTATGAGTCAGCGCCCGATAGCTTAACATAAACTACTGTGGTACATCTAGGCTAACACAAGTAACAAAACAATGTTATTCACTGGTTATTCACCCCATATTTATTTACCCATATCATTGCCAGTAAGGTACATCAAGTGAAACCCACAGGCAGTAAGTAATCAAGCAGCATTCCTGGCAACACGTTGAGGGGGGCGTGTGCTGCAAGCAGTTCTAGGTTAAAATTCTCTGCAGACACATTAAACTGAGGTAAAACAGTCCAAATCTTGTATCTAGCACCTTTTATCGAGAATTTCTCAAAATAATGTGCTTACAATTGATGGAAACCCTGGAAAAGATGAGTAGAAACAGTTGTAAGAAAATTTGAAGAATCTGCTAAATCTCAGCCAGTAAAAAATTATTCTGAGAGAGAGAGAAAAAAAAGTATTACAGTCTCGCAGGTGTATGTCAATGTCAACCAGTCAAGTTGCAGGTTACATCCATGCCTGTCGAAGCTCACATAGTATATCCTGTGACCACTTTGATGAATTTCAATTTGAAAAAGCAAAACTGTTACTATGAAAACGATGCCAACATTTCAAACGACCTAATCCATCTTTAATAAAAGTAGATACATGGTTTAAATCAGGGGTGTCAAACTGACCCGTAAACGGGCCAAGAGGCTGCAGGTTTTCACTCCAACAATGCAGAAGCGCACCTGACACAACTAATCAGTTGTGCAGGCCTAGATCAGTTGATTAAATCAGTGCTTTCAGGTGAGCTTCTGCTTGGTAGGATTGAAGACCTGCAGCCTCTTGGCCCGTTTATGGGTCAGTTTGACACCCCTGGTTTAAATGTAATAAATGATCCCTAAATATAGCTTAATATAACCCACGAAACCGCTTTTTTCTGTGCATGGTTTATTGAGACTCACTGAGTATAACATCTTCCATAATGCATGTATGGTATATGAGGTAATTAATGGATTAAATAGTCAACTGTATGACCTTCTTCCAATATGCTGCCCACTGCACACACATGGCACCAGGAAAAAGCATTTTATTTTTGGTAAGAAACGCCAGCTAAAACAAACCTGTCTGAGTGTCGTGTGCAGGGGTCCACAGATTTGGAATGAGCTTGATGACAATATTAAAATGTCACCATCATTTTCTACTTAAAAAAAAAGGTTAAAACAACATCTTCTCCTGTTGTATAATAAAGTTGGGTAATTGATTCAGGCTACTACTCATTGCACTGTACTGCATATGGTAGGCTACCCTATCTTCTGATGGTTTTGATGCTCTCTCTTTTAGTCTTTTTGTGTTTTACAGCCACAACCGGGAACTTTTGGCTGGTTGTCTAGTCTCAGATTAGCGCTGATGGCTCAATTTAAGATTCCGTTAAAACTTACGAGGCCATTAACAAGAAGTCTGGCTATCTTCTATTTCCTGTCATTTAATTCTAGTGTCAGCCATTGGGCAGAGTCCCATGGTGTTACTGTTGGGATCCTGATATAATAATTAAAGGTTGGGCTGTTTTGTCCAAGGGAGCCATTGAAGCTGACAACCACTGAAAGGTTCCTATTGTGGCGAAAACCCTTTAATTGACATTTTTTTTTTTTTTTGGATCTGGATGACTGCCGCAGAGATGGTTTCTGGGACTTATGTTTGTTGTTGTCATGTTATTGTTGTTGTTTGTATTAATGTTATGTTCCTTTGGGTAGGACTGGGCCCCCTCCTACAAGCTTTATTAGCTTTTCTGGATTGATCCCCTTTTCACATGTTATTTTGAAATGATTCTCAAACTGTGCCTTCCTGTCTGATACGTGTGAATAAAACTTGAAACTTAAAAAGTTGAAGTTAATAACTAACTCTGCATGTCAAATAGTTATGAGGAGTAACAGGTAAGTCAGTTTGAGTTTGTTGTGACTTTGTCAATTAATATGCGACCCTTTCTTGAGTCCAAAAACCCAACACCCTTATCTCTTTGATGCCGAAATCAATCAATAGTTGCAAAGGAGAAAAGCTAAGCCAATCCGGGATGTCTTCATAAATTAATGTGACCCCTGCCTGTGCCCAAAAACCCACTCCCAAACTCTTGATGACAAACAATTCAATAGCGATGAATGATGAAATATTAGCCAATCAAAAAGGGGTGAGGCTTTGTCAATTTACATCTGATCCTTTAATGAGTGCATGTTCCTAATCTCCAACTCCATGCGACAAGTGGAACAGTTATGAAGGATAAAATGTATCACAATCAGGAATGGGGGCAGGGTTTTTTTACTGAGTCCATTCACCTAACCCCCACCAATCTACGACAAACATGTCAATTGTTCTGAAATATCAAGTATTTACCAATCAGGGAATGGGATGGGGCCTTGCCTTTTATAATGTGACCCTTTTCTGAGTTGAAAAACCAAACCCTAGATGGGGCCTCAACAATTGACAAGTGACCCTTTCTTGAATCCAACAAAGGTTCACTAGTTATACAGTATCAAATATCAACCAATCAGGAAAGGGGTGGGGTTTTGCCTATTAACACGTGACCCTTTCCTGAGGCCAACAACCAAACCCCTAATGGGCAATTTACGAATAGCATGTGACACTTTCCTGAATTCAACAACGGTTCACTAGTAATAAAGTATCAAATATCTTCCAATCAGGATAGGGCTTAACCATTTAATATTTGATCCTCTCTTGAGTCTAACAACCCAATTCCCAACTCTCTATGACAAACAGTTAAAAAGATACATGTGGGATGGAGTGATTGAAAAAAGAATGCTTTATCCATCTATTTGCATGTCTATGGTGGGGAGAGACATCCATCCTTGGGGAAAGCCTTAGTGTGAAGCACGTTTGAGGACTATAGCTGGAAAGTTGCCAGACTTGGAAAATGAATGGAGTTTGATGGAGGATGGAGTTCTGAAAAATGAAAGGATAGAGGGGGCAGGGCTAGAGATACATCAATATTCATCCTTCGGGATAATCTGAAGCTGCATGGAAAGTTTGGTAGTTCTAGCCCTCAAATTGTGGAGGTATGAGGGCTTTTGAAAATGAATGGAAGTCTATAAAGCTGAAAAAGAGGTGATGAAAAAGAAGGAATGGAAATGGGTCAACAAGAAAACTCTGACTCAGCATGAAGCCACACAGCAAGTTTGATGTTTCTTGCTGAAAATGTATGACTATGAGCAGTTAATAAAATGGCCCATTACAAGTTTATGGGGGCCGAGAGTGGGATGGACTTAGGCCCGTTTTCAGAAACGACACTCACACTAATTGAGTGCGAGTGAGTACTGAAAGTTAGTAAGTGTCAGGTTATACTAAACGAGTCAGAGGTTGCCCTAACACCCATTTGCTTTCAGAGACCTCACTCACACTGAAATTAGTGTCTCTTTCTGAGTGAAGTTTGAGGGCAGGGAACACCTCCCTTGATCTGCACTAACTTGCGCAGGTATTTCGTTGTCATGGCTTTCGGGTGGTTGCAAACATTGGAAACTGTGGATCATTCACAGCCACGTGCTCAACGCAATCGCAACTATGCAAATTTTAACCATAATGATAATAACGATGCCGGTGTTCTGACAAATTTTGCTACCTTGTCAATAAATGCTGCCTTCATGCAAAGCGATTGTGAAGTCTTTGTTTTCGCCTTGATATTGCAATACTAAACAGTCTACAGCAGTAACGGCAGTAAAGAGTTGGATGTTGGCTGGTACATCCATTATCGTCTAATTTCTGCATTTTCAGGAAACCCCAGTGTGTACATGCAAATATACAGGTCGAAATACACCCTGAAAATAAATCTAATTTAATGATTTTTGAAGATACTTAAGATAAGAGCGAGGAAACAGCCCGAGCTCGCAAGCGCGGAACTGCGAGGTGGCATATTTTGATTGGTAGCAAAATTGCGCAAAACACCAGTAACTGCACTGTGGTGAACTCTTTGGTGAACTCGAGGTTAGCATTTGTGTACCCGCCAGTGGCTCCTGGCGAACTGGCAATGGGAGGAAGCTAAAAACCATCCCTTAAAAATAATGATTGGACATGACCCGTTTTCAATCATTTAGTTAAATTTTATTTACTTGAACTTCAAAAATCCTAAGGATTATCATGTGTCGCTTGTTCAACTTATTAAGTTAGAATGAGCACCGATAATTATTGCCCTGCTTTCAATTCATTTAAATTACAATTGCAGAAACTCCAAAAACTCTCAACATTATCAGGTGTGGCCAGTTTTCATTAATGACGCTACCTGTCAACTCTCACGCATTCTGATTTCTCGCGCATTTCTTTACTCATGGGTTGGAAAATTCTGTGCTCAGCTCATTCGTGGGGATTGGTCTGTGAGGCTCATTTAGCTGTAAGTCACAAGAATCCATTCTTTTCTACATTCTTAATTTCTGAATGTGGAAGGAAATGTCTGGCACGTTTCACAGCTTGTTGCTTAGTGAGCCTCGCGGGCTGTCCTGCACCTTTCGCGAGCCACTCGACCATAGAATTTCTAAAGACATGCTGATAAATTACGCTGTCATTTACGCGCGAAAGAAATGCCTCAATTTTGTGAACCAATGTATAACAAAGCAATCAAAAATAAATTTGATTGTTGTTTTACCAATTAGTCTGGGAAACTTTCTAATCAAGAAAAATAAACTGCGACAGGTTTAGGTCATTCAGCACTGAAGGGTGAGGGTTGAGCGTCCCTTTGCAGCAGCCGAGGCACCGGCTGTGGTACCCAGTGCCCACTGCAGTCAGTTATGCTCGAGTGGCGTTTGTGAATAGTGAGTTAATACTAATAACTAATAACACTAATAGTTATTAGTGAGGAGTGGGTCCGCTCCCTCGGTAAGTGGTCGGTCGATCTTTTTCTCACACTCCAGTTACATTTCAATCAAACTCACTATATGGTGAGTGGAGGGTGAGTGTGAGTGTCGTTTCTGAATACGGGCCATAATGTCATCTTGATCTTTGACCACCAAAATATAACCAGCAAATCTTTGAATCTAGATGGAGTGTGTGCCAAATTTGAAAAAATTCCTTTGCAGCTTTTTGTAGATATTGTGTTCAGTAAAAGAAAGATGTGAGGTCATGACAACCTATAAAGTTGATGTTTAACCACCAAGTCATCCTTGAGCCAAAGTGGGCATTTACACCAAATTCAAAGAAATTCCTTCCAAACATTCTTGAGATAATTGAGCCCTTCAGAACAAGAGTGGTCCAGCTACAATTTTCAGGTTTAATACGTTTGACACAAAGAATTGGTGATTAGGTTCAGATCTGTTTAATGCTATCCTAAACTTACTCACATCTAGCCCAATATTTGTGTAAAAAGGTAGGTCACTAGGTACCAAGACTTCCAGAAAGCCAAAGCAAGACAGTGAAAAAGTGGACTAACTCACTTATGCCATATGGCGTCGCAATTTATTTTACAGGGTCACTGATATGTACCTTGCCTGCAGCAATGCAGACACTTATTAAAATCCTGCATACTTCTTTATTATTATTATTATTATGTGCCTGCAGCAATGCAGACACATATTAAAATCCTGCATACTTCTTTATTATTATTATTATTATTATGTTCCTGCAGCAATGCAGACACATATTAAAATCCTGCATACTTCTTTATTATTATTATTATTATTATTATTATGTGCCTGCAGCAATGCAACCACCCATAACACCATAGCAACAGCCTAGTAACCACCCAGAACACCATGGCAACTGCCTAGCAACCACCCAGAACACCATAGCAACCGCCTAGCAACGCCCTAGCAACCACCCAGATCACCATAGAAACTGCCAACCAACCACCCGGAACACCATAGCAACCGCCTAGCAACGCCCTAGCAACCACCCAGAACACCATAGCAACCGCCTAGCAGCGCCCTAGCAACCATCAAGAACACCATAGCAACCGCCTAGCAACCATCCAGAACACCATTGCAACTGCCTAGCAATGCCCTAGCAACCACCCAGAACACCATAGCAACGCCCTAGCAACCACCCAGAACACTATAGCAACTGCCTAGCAACGCCCTAGCAACCTGCCAGAACACCATAGCAACTGCCTAGCAACGCCCTAGCAACCACCCAAAACTCCATAGCAACCGCCTCGCAACCACCAAAAACACCATAGCAACTGCCTAGCAACGCCCAAGCAACCACCCAAAACACCATAGCAACTGCCTAGCAACGCCCTAGCAACCACCCAGAACACCATAACAACCGCCTACCAACTCCCTAGCAACCAACCAGAGCACCATAGCAACCGCCTAACAATGCCCTAGCAACCACTCAGAACTCCATAGCAACTGCCTAGCAACGGCGTAGCAACCACCCAGAACACCATAGCAACTGCCTAGCAACGCCCTAGCAACCACTCAGAACTCCATAGCAACTGCCTAGCAACAGCTTTGCAACCACCCAGAACACCATAGCAACTGCCCAGCAACGCCCTAGCAACCACCCAGAACATATCTACTGCATACCTGAACGCAGGCAACAATCTCCATCACTGTACTCGTAGACCAGCAGGCACTTTCAAAATTTCTGCTGGAATTTTCTAGTAATTACTCCAATTTCTTCCGTAATCGCACGGTTCGCTACTTCTCCCACAATTTTCACCTGATCCCCACACATTACACGTCAAAACGTGCGGCTCGCTTGTGAGGAGTGTGCTGTGACTTTACTCAGCGATCCGACTAAAAGATTTCCCACAATTCCCAAAAAACATGGACCTCTGAAACCTCTTTAAAATGGAAGTCGTTGAGAAAATCGCTCTCATCTTCACCCTCTCGCCTTGAACTCATACACTCACACAGAAACTCTTTTCCAACTCTCAAAGACAAGCAATGCCCAAGCAACCATTAGAAACACCATAGCAACTGCCTAGCAACACCCTAGCTACTACCCAGAACACTACAGCAACTGCCTAGCAATGCCCTAGCAACCACCAAGAACACCATAGCAACCGCTTAGAAACCTCCCAGAACACCATAGCAACTGCCAAGCAACGCCCTAGCAACCAGCAAGAACACCATTACAACCCCCTAGCAACGCCCTGGCAACCACCCAGAACACTACAGCAAATGCCTAAGAACCACCAAGAACACCATAGCAACTGCCTAGCAACGCCCTAGCAACCACCCAGAACACCATAGCAACTGCCTAGCAACGCCTTAGTAACCACCCAAAACACCATAGCAACTGCCTAGCAACGCCCTAGCAACCACCCATAACACCATAGCAACAGCCTAGCAACCGCTCAGGACACCAAAGCAACTGCCTAGCAACACCCTAGCAACCACCCAGAATACCATAGCAACTGCCTAGCAACGCCCTAGCAACCACCCAGAACACCATAGCACCCGCCTAGTAACGACCCAGAACACCATGGCAACTGCCTAGCAACCACCCAGAACACCATAGCAACCGCCTAGCAACGCCCTAGTAGCCACCCAAAACACCAAAGCAACCGCCTAGCAACGCCCTAGCAACTACCCAGATCACCATAGAAACTGCCTACCAACCACCCGGAACACCATAGCAACCGCCTAGCAACGCCCTAGCAACCACCCAGAACACCATAGCAACCGCCTAGCAGCGCCCTAGCAACCACCCAGAACACCATAGCAACCGCCTAGCAAGCATTCAGAACACCATTGCAACTGCCTAGCAATGCCCTAGCGACCACCCAGAACACCATAGCAACACCCTAGCAACCACCCAGAACACTATAGCAACTGCCTTGCAACGCCCTAGCAACCTGCCAGAACACCATAGCAACTGACTAGCAACGCCCTAGCAACCACCCAAAACTCCATAGCAACCGCCTCGCAACCACCAAAAACACCATAGCAACTGCCTAGCAACGCCCAAGCAACCACCCAAAACACCATAGCAACTGCCTAGCAACGCCCTAGCAACCACCCAGAACACCATAACAACCGCCTACCAATTCCCTAGCAACCAACCAGAGCACCATAGCAACCGCCTAACAATGCCCTAGCAACCACTCAGAACTCCATAGCAACTGCCTAGCAACGGCGCAACCACCCAGAACACCATAGCAACTGCCTAGCAACGCCCTAGCAACCACTCAGAACTCCATAGCAACTGCCTAGCAACGGCGTTGCAACCACCCAGAACACCATAGCAACTGCCCAGCAATTTCCTAGCAACCACCCAGAACATATCTACTGCATACCAGAACGCAGGCAACAATCTCCATCACTGTACTCGTAGACCAGCAGGCACTTTCAAAATTTCTGCTGGAATTTTCTAGTAATTACTCCAATTTCTTCCGTAATCGCACGGTTCGCTGCTTCTCCCACAATTTTCACCTGATCCCCACACATTACACGTCAAAACGTGCGGCTCGCTTGTGAGGAGTGTGCTGTGACTTTACTCAGCGATCCGACTAAAAGATTTCCCACAATTCCCAAAAAACATGGACCTCTGAAACCTCTTTAAAATGGAAGTCGTTGAGAAAATTGCTCTCATCTTCACCCTCTCGCCTTGAACTCATACACTCACATAGAAACTCTTTTCCAACTCTCAAAGACAAGCAATGCCCAAGCAACCATTAGAAACACCATAGCAACTGCCTAGCAACACCCTAGCTACTACCCAGAACACTACAGCAACTGCCTAGCAATGCCCTAGCAACCACCAAGAACACAGTAGCAACCGCTTAGAAACCTCCCAGAACACCATAGCAACTGCCAAGCAACGCCCTAGCAACCAGCAAGAACACCATAACAAACCCCTAGCAACGCCCTGGCAACCACCCAGAACACTACAGCAAATGCCTAAGAACCACCAAGAACACCATAGCAACTGCCTAGCAACGCCCTAGCAACCACCCAGAACAGCATAGCAACTGCCAAGCAACGCCTTAGTAACCACCCAAAACACCATAGCAACTGCCTAGCAACGCCCTAGCAACCACCCATAACACCATAGCAACAGCCTAGCAACCACACAGGACACCAAAGCAACTGCCTAGCAACACCCTAGCAACCACCCAGAACACCATAGCAACTGCCTAGCAACGCCCTAGCAACCGCCCAGAACACTATAGCACCCGCCTAGTAACGACCCAGAACACCATGGCAACTGCCTAGCAACCACCCAGAACACCATAGCAACCGCCTAGCAACGCCCTAGTAGCCACCCAAAACACCAAAGCAACCGCCTAGCAACGCCCTAGCAACCACCCAGATCACCATAGAAACTGCCTACCAACCACCCGGAACACCATAGCAACCGCCTAGCAACGCCCTAGCAACCACCCAGAACACCATAGCAACCGCCTAGCAGCGCCCTAGCAACCACCCAGAACACCATAGCAACCGCCTAGCAAGCATTCAGAACACCATTGCAACTGCCTAGCAATGCCCTAGCGACCACCCAGAACACCATAGCAACACCCTAGCAACCACCCAGAACACTATAGCAACTGCCTTGCAACGCCCTAGCAACCTGCCAGAACACCATAGCAACTGACTAGCAACGCCCTAGCAACCACCCAAAACTCCATAGCAATCGCCTCGCAACCACCAAAAACGCCATAGCAACTGCCTAGCAACACCCAAGCAACCACCCAAAACACCATAGCAACTGCCTAGCCACGCCCTAGCAACCACCCAGACCACCCTCACAACCGCCTACCAATTCCCTAGCAACCAACCAGAGCACCATAGCAACCGCCTAACAATGCCCTAGCAACCACTCAGAACTCCATAGCAACTGCCTAGCAACGCCCTTGCAACCACCCAGAACACCATAGCAACCGCCTAGCAACCACCAAGCAACCCCCCAGAACACCAAAGCAACCGCCTAGCAACCACCCAGACCACCATAGCCACTGCCTAGCAACGCCTCAGCAACCACCAAAAACACCATAGCAACCGCCTAGCAACGCCCTTACAACCACCGAGAACACCATAGCAACTGCTTAGCAACGCCCTAGCAACCACCCAGAACACCATAGCAACCGCCTAACAATGCCCTAGCAACCACCCAGAACACCATAGTGACCGCCTAGCAACGCCCTAGCAACCATCCAGAACACCATAGCAACCGCCCACCAACCACCCAGAACACCATAGCGACTGCCTAGCAACGCCCTAGCAACCACCCAGAACCCCATAGCAACTGCCTAGCAATGCCTTAAAACCCACCCAGAACACCATTGCAACTGCTTAGCAATGCCCTAGCAACCACCCAGAACACCATAGCAACTGCTTAGCAACGCCCTAGCGACCACCCAGAACACCATAGCAACCACCTATCAACTCCCTAGCAACCATCCAGAGCACCATAGCAACCGCCTAGCAATGCCCTAGCAACCACTCAGAACTCCATAACAACTGCCTAGCAACGCTGTAGCAACCACCCAGAACACCATAGCAACTGCCTAGCAACGCCCTAGCAACCACCCAGAACACCATTGCAACTGCTTCGCAATGCCCTAGCAACCACCCAGAACACCTTAGCAACCGCCTAGCAATGCCCTGGCAACCACCCAGAACACCATAGCAACTGCTTAGCAACGCCCTAACGACCACCCAGAACACCATAGCAACCGGCTAGCAACGCCTTAGCAACCACCCGGAACACCATAGCAACCGCTTAGCAACCACCCAGAAGAACATAGCAACCGCCTAGCAACGCCCTAGCAACCACCCAGAACACCGTAACAACCCCTTAGCAACCACCCAGAACACCATAGCAACTGACTAGCAACGCCCTAGCAACCACCCAGAACACCATCGCAACTAGTTAGCAACAACCTAGAACACCATAGCAACTGCCTTGCAATGCACTAGCAACTACCCAGAACACCATAGCAACCACCTAGCAATGCCCTAGCAACCACCCAGAACACCATCACAACTGCTTAGCAACACCCTAGCAACCACCCAGAACACCATAGTAACTGCCTAGCAACGCCTTAGGAACCACCCTGAACACCATAGCAACTGCCTGGCTACCACCCAGAACACCATAGCAACCGCCTAGTAACCACGCAGAACTCCATAGCAACTACCTAGCAACGCCCTAGCAACCACCCAGAACACCGTAGCAACCGCCTAGCAACGCCCGAGCAACCCCCCAGAACACCATAGCAACCGCCTAGCAACCACCCAGTCCACCATAGCAACTGCCTAGCAACGCCTTAGTAACCACCAAGAACACCATAGCAACGGCCTAGCAACGCCCTCTCAACCACCCAGAACACCATAGCAACTGCTTAGCAACGCCCTAGCGACCACCCAGAACACCATAGCGACCACCTAGCAATGCCCTAGCAATCATCCTGTACACCATAGCAACCGCCTACCAACCACCCAGAACACAATAGCAACTGCCTAGCAACGCCCTAGCAACCACCCAGAACACCATTGCAACTGCTTAGCAATGCCCTAGCAACCACCCAGAACACCATAAAAACTGCCTAGCAACGCCATAGTAGCCACCCACAACACCATAGCAACCGCCTAGCAATGCCCTAGCAACCACCCAGATCACCATAGAAACTGCCGACCAACCACCCGGAACACCATAGCAACCGCCTAGCAACCATCCAGAACACCATTGCAACTGCCTAGTAATGCCCTAGCAACCACCAAGAACACCATAGCAACGCCCTAGCAACCACCCAGAACACTATAGCAACTGCCTAGCAACGCCCTAGCAACCTCCCAGAACACCAAAGCAACTGCCTAGCAACGCTCAGCAACCACCCAGAACACCATTGCAACTGCTTAGCAATGCCCTAGCAACCACCCAGAACACCATAGCAACTGCCTTGTAAAGCCCTAGCAACCACCCAGAACACCATAGCAACCGCTTAGCAACCACCCAGAAGAACATAGCAACTGCCTAGCAACGCCCTAGCAACCACCCAGAACACCGTAGCAACCCCTTAGCAACCACCCAGAACACCATAGCAACTGCCTAGCAACAACCTAGAACACCATAGCAACTGCCTTGCAATGCCCTCGCAACTACCCAGAACACCATACCAACCACCTAGCAATGCCCTAGCAACCACCCAGAACACCATCGCAACTGCTTAGCAACACCCTACCAACCACCCAGAACACCATAGCAACTGCCTAGCAACGCCTTAGCAACCACCCAGAACCCCATGGCAACTGCCTAGCAACGCCCTAGCAACCACCCAGAACACCATTGCAACTGCTTAGCAATGCCCTAGCAACCACCCAAAACACCTTAGCAACCGCCTAGCAATGCCCTGGCAACCACCCAGAACACCATAGCAACTGCTTAGCAACGCCCTAACGACCACCTAGAACACCATAGCGACCGTATAGCAATGCCTTAGTAACCACCCGGAACACCATAGCAACCGCTTAGCAACCACCCAGAAGAACATAGCAACTGCCTAGCAATGCCCTAGCAACCACCCAGAACACCGTAGCAACCCCTTAGCAACCACCCAGAACACCATAGCAACTGACTAGCAACGCCCTAGCAACCACCCAGAACACCATAGCAACTGCCTAGCAACAACCTAGAACACCATAGCAACTGCCTTGCAATGCCCTAGCAACTACCCAGAACACCATAGCAACCACCTAGCAATGCCCTAGCAACCACCCAGAACACCATCGCAACTGCCTAGCAACGCCTTAGCAACCACCCAGAACACCATAGCAACTGCCTGGCCACCACCCAGAACACCATAGCATCCGCCTAGTAACCACGCAGAACACCATAGCAACTACCTAGCAACGCCCTAGCAACCACCCAGAACACCATAGCAACCGCCTTGCAACGCCCAAGCAACCACCCAGAACACCATAGCAGCTGCCTAGCAATATCCTAGCAACCGCCCAAAACACCATCGCAACCACCATAGCAACCGCCCAACAACGCCCGAGCAACCACCCAGAACACCATAGCAACTGCCTAGCAACGCCCAAGCAACAATCAAGAACACCATAGCAACTGCCTAGTAACACCCTAGCAAGCACCCAAAACACCATAGAAACTGCCTATCAACCAGCCCGAACACCATAGCAACTGCCTAGCAACACCCTAGAAACCATCCAGAACACCATTGCAACTGCCTAGCAACGCCCTAGCAACCACCCAGTACACCATAGCAACTGCCTAGCAACACCCTAACAATCACTAAGAACACCATAGCAGCTGTCTTGCAACGCCCTAGCAACCACCCAGAACGCCATAGCAACTGCCTAGCAACGCCCTCGCAACCATCCAGAACACCGTAGCAACTGCTTAGCAACGCCCTCGCAACCACCCAGAACACAATAGCAACTGCCTAGCTACGCCCTATCAACCACACAGAAGACCATCGCAACTGCCTAGCAACGCCCTAGCAACCACTCAAAACACCATAGCAATGCACTACCAACCACCCAGAACATCATAGCAACTGTCTAGCAATGCCCTAGCAACCACCCAGAACACCTTAGCAACTGCCTGGTACCACACTAGCAGCCACCCAGAACACCTTAGCAATGTCCTAGCAACCACCCAGAACGCCATAGCAACTGCCTAGCAACGCTCTAGCAACCACCCAGAACACCATAGCAACTGCCTAGCAACGCCTTAGCAAGCACTCAGAATATCATAGCAACGCCCTAGCAACCACCCAGAACACCATAGCAACTGCCTAGAAACGCCTTAGCAAGCACTCAGAATATCATAGCAACGCCCAAGCAACCACCCAGAAGACCGTAGCAACCACCTAGCAATGCCCTAGCAACCCCCCAGAACACCAAAGCAACAGCCTAGCAACGCCCTAGCAACCACCCAGAACATGATATCGACTGCGTACCAGAACGCTGGCAACCACCTCCAACGCTGTACTCGTCGAGCATCAGGCACATTCAAAATTTCTGATGGAATTTTCTAGTTCTACCTTATTATTCTGCCTTAAATAGATCAAAATGTGTTAAACTCTCACATATGGTACCTTAGGAGAATGTTTGGCAAAGTATTTGTCAATACTAGTGTAACTTTGGCACTCTACAAGTTTTTTAATTTAATGAGAAATTACATTTTATTTAATTATATTTTATTTAATTTAATAAATTAACATTTTAATGGTTTGTCTTATAATCTTTCAGTCATGCAACAAGCAGTTTGAGGATTAGACATCAATCAGCTGATTTTCAGTATTCTATATCTTTCAGAAAAATATATTTGCTACAACATCCCAGAAATTTTCTCAAATAAATGAGGGAATTTTGAGTATGAGGTGTTTAAAATTAATTTTTTTCTGCTGACGTAGATCAGGATCAAAGCAATTACAGTTGTGCTCAAAGGTTTGCATACTCTGTTATGGCCTGAGAGAGGCCTGTTCTTTTTGCTGGCTGTGCTTTCTGTTTCAGGTAGTGGGGGAGGTGTCTGTTCAGGCACTAATCTGGCACACCTGAGCAGGCTGGTTCAGGCACCAATTTGGCACACCTGAGCAGGCTGGGCTCAGGAAGCTATAAAGCAGACCTGCTCACAGATCTGATTGTCTCTTCTCCATGGCCTGCAGACTGGGAGTGACCTGTGTTTGTTAATTTGATTTGATGACTGATTCATTCAACACAGCATGCACACTGACAACCATAGTTAATTACTTTTGTGGCATTTAATTATTTACTTAGTTTATTAAACTTTTTGTTAAACCTTGCAGATTATGTGTGGTCTCCCTTTTTGTCACATACCCTTGAGCCAGGCTGTGACAAAATGGGGGCTCGTCCCCATTAAGAATCAGTACAAGCGACAGGACATATTTTGTTGAGTCTCTGTTTGGGTAAGTGCATGTGTTCACATGAGTGTCTGGAAGTCAGTCTACTGGTATTTCTCCCTGGTTTAGATAGGAGGTTCCTGCTGGGCTGACCTAAGTCGTCCTTCCTTCGGTTCCTCATTTGTTTTTTTCATTTATTTCCTTTTTTGATGGTAATCCTGGGGAGGGGGTGCGCCTGATTCAGGTTATTGCGGTTGGTCAAGTCAGGCCTACTGCAGTAGTCTGGGTTTGGTGACACCTCGAGCCCGGCATGCCAACCAGATTAGGCTAAGGAATATTTAGGTAGGAACCATGGGGGAAATTACCATTTTTTTTGTACACCCAGTGATGTGTTCGCTGTACTAAAATTTGTTTTTGTTGCTTGTACTGTTTGGTGCTTTGTTCATAAAACTTAGTGAACTAAATTTTGTAGTTTGAGTCTCATGATGAGAAACTACTTTGTGACTAGTTTGTAGCTAGTGCTGTTTGTCACCTCTATTTTTATATTTAGCATCTATTAAGATTTGTAGCTGCCTTTACAAAATAGACGGTGGATTTGAGCTTGTTAGTTCAAAAAGTTTGACTTTGGTTATAAATTTGATAAGTACTAGTTTGGGAGGCCACATAATTTGCATTTTGAATTTGTAATTTGAATTTTTTGTAATTTTGAATTATTTGGCCGAATTAAATTTATTTTTTTTTTTTTTTTTGTGTACAGTTTGCATACAGGTGAGGAGCAGTAGTGCTGTCCAATTGTTGAGACAGTTTAAGTAAATTGAGCATGGTGATAATGATGATTGATGATTGAGCATCAGTCTACACTATAGCATTTACGTGTATGTGTTAGGGACGATTCCTAATTTGGTAAAAAGTTGGCATTGAAGCTAAAATTTACTTTCCACCTCATAGATTAATATTCTGCTGTCATGACTTCAATTGCTGATTTTGTTCAGTGCCCTTCTGAGCAGCTTTTCAATACTTTGCATAAAGAGCAGCTTTTAGAGCTCGCTCAGCATTATAATGTTGATCTTGGAGAAAAGCGTTTAAAGAAGGAAATTAAAGGGTTCTTGAAAGGTGTCCTAAGGGAAAAGTGTGTTTTGCCCATTATGAGTGACAGTACTGATACGTCTCTGGTTTCCTCGACAGCAACCTTAACATTTGAGCAGCAAAAAGAACTGTTACTGTTACAGATGGAAAGGGATAAATTGTGCATGGAGAGGGAAAGGTTCAAACAGTCTTTAGAAAAAGAAAAGTTAGAGGTGGAACAGTACAAATTAGGCCTTATCAAGGCCGGTGTATTAGCAGGCAATATTAATGTAGATGAGCCTGCAGCATCCACTTCACAAAATCCAAAAATGTTTGACTTTGTAAGTAACTTGCGCCTGATGCCAAAATTTGATGAGCGTGACCCAGACACATTTTTCAGTCTTTTTGAGCGTGTTGCAAATGGTAGAGGTTGGCCTGAAGCTGACCAGGTAGTTATGCTGCAGTCAGTTTTTACAGGTAAAGCCCAAGAAGCATACTCTGCACTTAATGCTGTTGAAAGCCAAAGCTATGATACTGTTAAAGAGGCAGTTCTGAAGGCTTATGAGTTGGTACCGGAGGCGTATCGCCAACGTTTTAGATCCTGGCAGAAATCTGATAAGCAATCGCATGTTGAGTTTGCGAGGGATCTCACTAAGCATTTCAACAGGTGGTGTTCTGCTTTGGAGGTTACTACATTTAAGGACCTGTGTGATGTTATGGTGTTAGAGCAGTTTAAAAATTGCATTCCTCCAGAGGTTGCTACTCATATTGCTGAGCGTGGAGTTAAAACTGCACCTGAAGCTGCCACTCTGGCGGATGAATATGTGCTGGCTCATTCAGGTAAATTTGGTAAAAGTTTTTTTCAAGCTAATGCTAAAGGTAACAGTCACACTGCCAAAATGTATCTGCCTGAGTCTCCTAAGTTTAACCGAGGCCCACGTTCTGTTGGTTTGGGTCTCGTTTGTAACTACTGCCATGAAAAGGGTCATTGGAAAGCTGATTGCCCTGTTTTGAAAAGCAAAAGCCGCACATTTGGTAAATATGCTAAACCAGTCGCTCTTAGTGCTCCTGTTAGGCATATTTCTGTTTCAGAACCAAAAGTTGATCCAGTTAAGCCTGAAAATGTCAATTTTTCTGGTTTTGAAGCTTTTGTGTCTGATGGTTTGGTAGCACTTCAGGGTAGGGACAATAAAGTGCCTGTTAAAATCCTGAGAGATACTGGAGCGAAAGACTCATTTATTCTTGCTTCGGTGCTGCCTTTTTCTCCAGATTCTGATACTGGTGAGTGCGTCCTGGTGCGGGGGATGGGTTTGACCACTCTCTGTGTTCCTTTGCATACAGCTACTCTGTCTTGTGGCTTGGTGAATGGTGATGTCCGGATAGGTGTCAGGCCTGCCTTGCCTATAGATGGAGTTGATGTAATACTTGGAAATGATTTGGCCGGAAACCGTGTTTGGGCTGATGGATCCCCTCCTGTTAAGCCTAACATTGAAGTACATGAACCTGATGATTGTGAAAATGAGTTTCCTGAGGTTTTTGTGTCGTGCGCTGTGACACGGGCAATGTCTAAAGTCAACTCGAGCTCTTCAGATGATAGAGAGGGAAAGGATATAACACACTTACATTTTCCTGTTTCCCTTCCAGTTTCTCAGCAAGAGCTCATTTCTGAGCAGAGATCTGATGATTCTCTGGGTGACATGTTTGACCAGGTGAGGCCTAGCAGTGAGGCTAAAAGTGCTGCCTCTGGGTATTTCCTGCAGAATGATGTGTTGGTACGTAAATGGGTTCCTCAAGGGGTTGACTGTGTGGGTGATCCAGTTATCCAGATAGTGGTGCCAATTAAGTACCGGAATGATGTGTTGAAGTGTTCTCATGACCAAACTGGACATTTGGGAGTTGGGAAAACATATCGTCACATTTTGCGCTATTTTTTTTGGCCTTGTCTTAAGCGTGATGTTTCTGCTTACATTAAGACGTGTCACACGTGTCAGCTAACAGGTAAACCTAATCAGTGTATTAAGCCTGCTCCTCTGTTTCCAATCCCTGCCGTGGATAAACCGTTTGAACATTTGATCATTGATTGTGTTGGACCTTTGCCGAGATCAAAATCTGGTTCTGAGTACCTGTTGACGGTTATGTGCCAGGTTACACGTTATCCTGCTGCTTATCCATTGCGAACCATTACAGCTAAATCTGTGGTTAAAGCCTTAACTCAGTTTATTGCTATATTTGGTATTCCTAGAATCATTCAAAGTGACCAAGGATCTAATTTTTCCTCACGTTTATTTGCACAAGTTCTGAAACAGTTAAACATCAAGCATAACCAAGCTTCTGCTTATCACGCACAAAGTCAGGGTGCTTTGGAACGATTTCACCAGTCTCTTAAGTCATTGATGCGCTCTTACTGCACCGAGTTGGGTAATGACTGGGAGGAGGGGCTACCATGGTTACTGCTGGCAGCAAGGGAAGTGTGCCAGGAGAGCACGGGATTCAGTCCTAATGATCTTGTTTTTGGTCACAATGTACGAGGTCCTTTGGCAGTGCTCCGTGACGAGTGGTTGACTGATGAGCCACCTTCAAACTTGATTGATTATGTGAATGGTTTTCGACACAGACTCTATTTGGCGGGTGAATTGGCAAGACACAACCTAGAGGAATCTCAGATCAAAATGAAGCATTTGTATGACAAAAAGTCTGAAAAACGTCAGTTTATTGAAGGGGATCAAGTACTTGCTTTGTTGCCTGTTACTGGTTCACCATTTCAAGCAAAGTTTGTTGGTCCTTACACAGTTGTACGTCAGTTGTCTGAGCAAAATTACTTGATAGCTACTCCAGATCGCAGAAAGAGGAATCAGCTCTGCCACATAAACTTATTGAAGCCGTATTATGCTCGTACATCAGCTCAGTTAAAGTCTGATGTCTCAGATGTTTCTCCCTCGGATATAGGTCCTGTGTTGAATTCCTGTACAGTGGTGCAGTCATCTTTGGGGGGAGAGGGGGATGTGGCAACACCAGATGATTCTGTTCTTTGTGGCCGTCTGAAGAATTCTGAGTCTCTTCAAAATTTAGATGTTTTGTTAGCCCATTTGAATGCTGATAAACGATCAGAGTTAATGGAGTTAATCCAAAGTTATCCTTCATTATTTAAGGACACACCCTCAAGAACTACTCTGATTGAACATGACATTGATGTTGGTGAGGCCAAACCAATTCGTCAGAGGTTCTATAGAGTCTCTGAAGCAAAACGAAAAGTTATCGACAGTGAAGTAAAGTATATGTTGGAAAACCACATTGCTGTTCCCTCTTTTTCAAGCTGGGCATCTCCCTGTTTGCTCGTTGAAAAATCTGATAAATCTCCTCGATGTTGCACAGATTTCCGTAAAGTAAACGCTGTAACAAAACCTGATTCTTATCCATTGCCTAGAATTGAGGATTGTATTGATCAAGTTGGTGCAGCAAATTATGTCAGCAAGTTTGATCTGTTGAAAGGGTATTGGCAGGTGCCATTGACTCCAAGAGCCCAAGAAATATCTGCTTTCATAACACCATCTGGCTTGTATTCATATTCAGTTATGGGATTTGGATTACGTAACGCACCTGCTACATTTCAACGACTGATGAACCTGGTGGTAAATGGACTTGAAGGCTGTGCCGTTTACCTAGACGATGTGGTAATATACAGTGATACCTGGGAAAATCATTTGAGTCGTATTAAAGCTTTGTTTGAACGTCTAGCTGATGGAAATCTGACTGTAAATCTTGCTAAATGTGAGTTTGCAAAAGCAACAGTGACCTATTTGGGCAAAGTAGTGGGTCAGGGTCATGTGAGGCCAGTTGATGCCAAGGTTTCAGCTATAATTGAGTTTCCTGCTCCTACAACTAAAAAGGAGTTGATGAGGTTTTTGGGCCTAGTCGGTTATTATCGATGTTTTTGCCGAAACTTCTCAACTGTGGTCGCGCCTTTAACTGATCTGTTGAAGGCAAAATCCAAATTTGTGTGGTCTGAGTCTTGTCAAGAAGCTTTTTGTAATGTAAAAGCTCTGCTATGTTCAGCTCCTGTTTTGCTAGCGCCACGTTGTGAGCAGCCTTTCTCATTGCATGTAGATGCTAGCAATGTAGGCTTAGGTGCTATTCTTCTTCAGGCTGACAAGAAAGGCATTGAACGTCCAGTTAGTTTCTTTTCAAAGAAGTTCACTCCCTATCAGATGAACTATTCTGTTGTAGAAAAAGAAGCGCTGGCACTGATTTTGGCATTGCAGCATTTTCATGTCTATCTTGACTCTGGGATGCCAATCAAAGTACTGACTGACCATAACCCACTGACATTTTTGAACTCTCTGCAAAATCCAAATCAGAGACTTATGAGATGGGCTCTGTTTTTGCAACCTTACAACTTAAACATTGAGCACATAAAGGGAAAAGACAATATTATGGCTGATGCATTATCACGTGCTCATTTGTAACCTTTTGAACCTTGCTTATCTTCCTTAAATTTTGCTGCACTGTCCTCTGCGGTCTCTGCTTTCCTTTCTCTTAAATTGCTCCTAGGCGCCAAGGTTGCTGAGGTTGGAGATGCTGAGTCTGTGGGGAGAGGAGCTACAAAGGTTGGGAAGGTTAAATGGGATTATTCTATTGTAAGTGTTAAAAAAAAAAAAAAACTACAAATTTGATCATGTTCAAAATGTAAAACTAAAACTTGTAAATGTTTGTATATTTGTTAAATGTTAAATCACTATTGTAGGTTTATTAGTTATTTGTCATTGGTTCAGTCCAGGGTTGGAACCCTGTTTTATGGGGGGGAGTGTTATGGCCTGAGAGAGGCCTGTTCTTTTTGCTGGCTGTGCTTTCTGTTTCAGGTAGTGGGGGAGGTGTCTGTTCAGGCACTAATCTGGCACACCTGAGCAGGCTGGTTCAGGCACCAATTTGGCACACCTGAGCAGGCTGGGCTCAGGAAGCTATAAAGCAGACCTGCTCACAGATCTGATTGTCTCTTCTCCATGGCCTGCAGACTGGGAGTGACCTGTGTTTGTTAATTTGATTTGATGACTGATTCATTCAACACAGCATGCACACTGACAACCATAGTTAATTACTTTTGTGGCATTTAATTATTTACTTAGTTTATTAAACTTTTTGTTAAACCTTGCAGATTATGTGTGGTCTCCCTTTTTGTCACATACCCTTGAGCCAGGCTGTGACAACTCGAACTGAATTTGTGAAAGTTGCCATTTATTCTTAAAATATGACTCATGCAAAAAACTTTCTTTTTCTTCAGGATGGTGGTCATGTGAAGTAATTTATCATCACATAGGTCAGGGATACTGACTCTTTTCCAGATTGAGCCGCTGTGGGTGCAGGCTTTCATTCTAACCAACCAGTCACACGCCTGATTCTACTAATCAACCCTTGAGGCTTTTGCCAAAGACCCGTGATTAGTAGAATCAGATGTGAGACTGCATGGTTAGAATGAAAGCCTGCACCCACTGCGGCTCAATCTGGAAAAGAGTCAGTATCCCTGACATAGGTGTTAGGCTCCTTTTTAAATCATAATGATGACTGAAATCACTTAAACGGCCCAGATCATAAATATACATGCTCTTGAATGTTTGACTTTGTTTCATAGACACAAGGTGACACACTCAGGGTGTGGCTTTTTAAATTTTAACTAGTGTCTGTGTGTAGTCATTGAGTTTGTTAGCTCCCAAGTGGATGCACTGATCTGGCTAGACACTGAGTCATGGGGAGCAGAAAAGAACTGTATATGGACTTTCATAACAACGGAGTTCAACTTTTATAAGATGGGAAAGGATAGAAGAAGATGATTTCAATGATTTGAAAATGCCAGTAAGTACTATTCATCAGGGGATATGTTGATACCAAGCCAAGTTCAAGTAGGTCAATAAAGATTTCAGTTCAAACTGCCAGAATTCTTCAGGACACAAAGAAAAATCCACATGCTACTTCAAGAAAATACAGGAAGCTCTGGAAAAAGATGGTGTGGTCATTTCAAGAAGCACAATAAGGAGGTAATGAGCTGCATGGACAAGCTGCTAGAAGGAAGCGATTACTGAGCCGATACCACAAAAAAAGCCTGCCTAAAATATGCCAGACAACACCTCAACACACCTCACAACTCTGGAATACTGTCATTTAGAGTGACAAGACCAAAATAGAACTTCATTGTCACAACCATAAGCGCTATGTTTGGAGAGCAGTCAACATGATTCCCACTGTGAAGCATGGTGGTGGCTCTCTGATGTTCTGGGGTGTGTGAGCTCTAAAGGCACAGGGAATCTCGTGAAAATTGATCGCAAGATGAATGCAGCATGCCATCAGAAAATACTGGCAGACAATTTACATTCCTCAGCATGAAAGCTGCGCATGGGATGCACTTGGTCTTTCCAGCATGACAATGATTCATAGCCCGATACCAAGTTGACCCTCCAGTGGTTGCAAAAGAGAAAGTTGAAGGTTCTGGACTGGCCATCACAGTCTCTTGACCTCAATATCATCAAGCCGCTTTTGGGAGAACTCAGATGTGCAGTTCATGCAAGATGACCAAAGAATTTGCAGGAGCTGGAAGAATTTTGCAAGGAAGCATGGGCAGCTATACTACCTGAGAGAATTAAGGGCTTCAATGACAACTATCACAAAAGGCTGCATAGTATTATTGATGCTAAAGGGAGCAGTACACAGTATTAAAAGAAACCCTGATTATAATGACTTGTAGGCTACTAGGCTTCATATGATTCATGTTGGTATCAGTCATATTAATGAGAGTCAAAAAATATCCTAGACGTCTTCGTTTTTATGAAATTTGAAAATATAATTTTACTCGTAGGCCACCATTGTTGTTTACGTCGCAATGCAGTCTCGGTAGTGATGTCAAATGGTTGCTCAACTCAGTTCTGTCAATTCGTAGGTACCGTATTTGTGACTCTACAGCGAGAAAAATGACATCAATTCAGCCTTTTCAATTTGAACCTGGCTTTTCGTTTTGTCTGGGGGTCCAAAATGGAACGTTTAAAAAGAACTACCCTCCTCAAGGAGGAGAAGAATGGGGGCCGGGGGGTCCCAGATATTGTTTCAATCATAATGGCACAGGGTCTGGCCGCCCTGGCCCAGAACACTGGGAAGGGGGAGAAAACGGCAAGTGCCTTTGCTAGGTACTATGCCACCCCCTTCCTCGGGGCGATGGGCTTGGGCGTGCTAGACCATAAGATTCCATACTGCTGGGACCCCCCTTATGTCTATCAGGCTTTGAAGGACTTTGCCTACGGGACAGGATTGTCTCGGGCCGGTCTTACCTCGTGGAGCTATAAAAACATCATGTCTTACTTAAGATCTAAACAGACAGTAGAGCTCCCGAGGGGTGGACCGACCCGAGACCCGCACGTCATCTGGGCAAATGTCACTAATAATTCTTTGACTAATAAGCAAAAGGACATTGCCTGGATGACGGCCCATTGGTGTCTCCCCACCAGGGTTTTTATGTACCGCCGGCGCCTGGCCCTGACTGAGCGCTGCCCGCACGGCTGCACTGACCAGGAGAGTGTCCACCACCTCTTCTGGGAGTGCACCGTGGCCAGGCGGGTCTGGGGCCTTGTTTGTTCTTCTGTCTCCCTAAACAGGTTGCTGCCGAGGTCCTCCCTGACTGCCGAGCTGATCCTCTACGGCCCACCGCAGGGATGCAGAACACCCGCAAGCCGGCGTCAGTGGAGGATCATCGCCATCATCAAACAGATCTTGTGGGAGACGAGGAACATCAAGGTCTTCCAAAAAACAACTGTGGACCTGATCACTCTTCGGCGGAGGATCCAGAGCCTCCTCCAGGACGGCGTTTTGGCGGACTATAACAAGAACAAGGACCTGGCACGAGAGAAGTGGGGGGTGGACCACTGGAAAGAACTGGTTATATAGTCCACCCCCCCCCCCCCTACACCATCTGTAAGGGAGAGGCGCCTGCGGAGGAGAGACCCGGGCATCGCTTTTTCTTTTGCGAGGCATGGACATTCATTCCCCCCCTTTTTTTACCTTTATTGAATTCGTTATTATGCTTATACTTTGATATTCTGTTTATATTTGATATTGACCTTTTTCTGTTGTATAGTTTCCCTCTCTTGCCTGAAATAAAAATTATTTTGTCAGGCATTAGAGATAATTTGACCTACTTTATTGTGTTTTGATTTCTGATATAATTAAATGTTTTCTTTGTTTTTCTTTAGTTATCATATGATTAAGATGTTTAGTTAAATGTTTACAGAACTGTTGCTGCTTTTAGAATCCACTGTCCTTATGCTTGATTTGGAATTTTTGTTGAGATTGTGTTGTTTTGGATTTTTGTTGAAAATTTCTAAAGCATATTTTGAAATTTGTTGCTTGGAAATGTTATTTTGATTCTTTTTTGAGGTTTAAGTATTGATGTTGTCCCTTGAAATTATGTTTGGTTGGAATGTATGTCCATGCCCGATTGATTGTATTGTATTGTACTGGTTTTGTTGGTGTTTTGTGTTTTTAAGATTATTGTCCTGAAATTGTAAAACCAATAAAGCCAAATTTTACATAAAATAACCAAAATGAGCATAAAAATGAAGACTAGAGGAGACGTGATGAAGCGAGAGTGGGGAAAACCCAGTGGTGTCAGTGCAACAGCTGCGTCGCCATGACAACTGAAAGGGAGAGTGTATGTTGCTTTCTCTAATAACGGCGCTTTAGAACTAAAGGTTTCATTTCTTAATTCTTATTGGCAAATATTATGGCAAGAATACATGCATTTGCAGACATTAACTTTCCTGGAAATAAATATATAGCCAACTGCACGAAAGAAAATTTGTAGCAAAAATTACTTCAGGCGTTTACACTATACTACAAATATAATGGACGTCATGTCGTCCAACGAAAAAAATTAAACGCTGAACTTATTTGGACTTGTTTGCGATGGGGATTTACACTTAGATATACACTGCCCGACCAATAAAAATTTTGCACTCAAATATTTAGTTGGAACCCCTGTAGCTTTGATTACAGTGCATATTTGTCTTGTCATTGTTTTGACAACTATATGCAATGCCAGAACATTTATTTTAGATCAGAAATGCCATAATTTTTGGCCGAGATCTTGTCTTCTCGACATAATGGTTGAACAAATCGATGGTCTTTCCTGAGCACATCCCAATAACTTTTAATGTGTTTAAAGTAAGGATGTTGTGGTGGCAAATTTGTTTGTGAAAATGATTCCTTATACTTGTCTATGTCATTCATGGTTTTCTTTGCTAAATACAGGCCAATAACTTGCCCGTTCGGAAATACTTAAAGATCTTTTCCACCATCAACCCTGATAGCAGAGACTGGCCATAATTACGTCCTGTAGACGTCATTTTTACGACCTGTCAGACGTCTTATTTACGTCATATATTTACGTCTTTAAGACATCAGTTTGCAACAGCACAAGACGTGAAAAAAGACTTCCTTTTTTGACGTCATATTTTGTCATATTGGTAAAAAATAGACATCTTTATGACGTCTTTGAGACCAAAAACAAGCCCTCATACTGGTAAATATCACGTCATACTTCTGTCATATTGGTAAAAAAAAGACATCTTATTTACGTCATATATTTACGTCTTTAAGAGAACAGTTTGCAACAGCACAAGACGTGAAAAAAGACGTCCTTTTTTGACGTCATATCTTGTCATATTGGTAAAAAATAGACATCTTACTTACGTCATATATTTACGTTTTTAAGACATCAGTTTGCAACAGCACAAGACGTGAAAAAAGACGTCCTTTTTTGACGTCATTTTTCGTCATATTGGTAAAAAATAGACTTTATTTTCATTTTAAAAAAATCATAAAATTCAATTTATTTTGTATAGCGCTTTTCACAGATAAACTGTCACAAAGACGCTTTACAGTCAGAGATGAGTTACTGATTATTTTATCATTGTTAAGTCAGTACTGTAAAATAAGAGAAAGCATTTTTGGCAACACTAATACAATTGTACAAATTTCAGCTGCACATTTATAGTAAAATAAACTTTGATCAGATACAAGGTATCTTGTTGCACATGTACATTTCTTTGCACTTAACTCAGATATCAAATGAGGTGACATTATTCTTGCCAACAAGTTTTACAAAATGTCACCACACAAAACATGTTGCAAAATATGATAACAGAATGGAAGCACATTTGTGTAAAGGCAAAGAAAATTGGTCAAGAAAATTGGAAACTATTTCAATAGCTTTCACTAATTTAATATCCGATATTGCAATAATGAAAACACATCATATTGAGAGTAACACGCAAGCTTATTACTTATTTTTAGTTCATAACTCAAACAAGATTAACATACATGTATGAGCAAAAACTACAACACATTAAACTGCATACAACTTCTATATACACACCTCAAGTAACCAAGGGATTTAAACATGGCAATCATACGAGAAGTCAGTTCTATTTAAGAGAAATGTATCCCAAAAATTTAAGCTAAATAATGGTACAATGAGAACCCTAAAACAAGAACCTTCAGGTGGCATTTCCTTGGCTTAAAGGGGAAGTCCACCCAGGCAAGAGGGAGAATTATGAGAGGAACAGGTCGGTGAAAGTTTGGATGAATTCAGAGTCATAATACACTGCCCGGCCAAAAAAAAATTCACTGTTTGGAAATTAATGAACAAATTCTAGAATTGGATCATTATTGCGGTTATTAATGTTTCAGCAGGCAATAATCATTTTTCCCCTGACTGATGAAGGGCATCGCTACTCATTTCTCAAAAAATCATGTCAGAAGACACATCCCTTGCTGGTGGAAAAGATGTTACAGTATTTCAGAACAGGCAACTTATTGGCCTGTATTTAGCAAAGAAACTCATGCATGCAAAAACAAGTATGAGGAATCATTTTCACAAACAAATTTGCCACCACAAAGTCATGAGATTAAACACATTAAAAGTTATTGGGATGTGCTCAAGAAAGACCCCCGAGTGCTTCAACCATTAAGTCGAGAAGACAAGATCTCGGCCAAATATTATGGCATGTATGATCGAAAATAAATGTTCTGGCATTGCATATAGTTGTCAAAACAATGACAAAATGAATTAGCACTGTAATCAAAGCTGCAGGGGTTACAACTAAATATTTGAGTCTACGACATTTTTTTTTTGGCCGGGCAGTGTAAGTAATGAATTGTTTTAAATTGAGATTAATCACACACACATTGGCAACGCTGTGATGTATCTTGTGAGCTCACCTTCCAATTTCTCTGTGCATAAAGTTTCATCATTTTTCATTTTCTTTGTCACTGGTGATGGAATACATTTTTCCGATGCTGTGCTAACGGGAGGAGAGCTCATAAGACACATTGCAGAGTAACCAATTTGTGTTTTATCATGCGACCGCGGGTTCGGTCGTTACGTCCGATAGCGCTTCGACACTAATAAACCACTGGCAGCACTTTCAAACACTCATACATACATCGCGGGTGTAGCATTAGTGTCTGTGTCCAAGCGTGGAGTTTGGTTTTCCTTCTCTTTAGTAGTAATATATTTGTCTTGGTTAGTGGGTGCACACATTAACTAACTCAAATATACATGACGGTTTCATTTACACATATAAACAGCGTTAAACACAACACAAACTGCTTGACTAGTTAGATGCACGTTTTATTTCACTTATCGTAGAGTTTCAGTTATCCATAACATTTGTGTTACTTGTTGTCTGCTTTCGGTTCCGCGTCTTCTGTGTTTGTCTTACATTTCCGTGTTCAGGACCCAAACTGAGGCAACGTATTGAGGTGTCTTTTCAAGTGCCTGAATTCGCGACGCCTGCGCACTTGCTCTGCAGTAGGGAGCAACCATGTGTGGTGGTAGATGCATTAATAAAACGCCTTAAATATAAAAAGGGTATTATACGAAGCCAAAAATTGTGGTCTAATGATGGGAAATAAGGGGAATGTTTTATCATGCCAGATTAAATGATTAGTAGTTATGTTATGCTGGTATTGGCCATTGAGGAAGGGCCTTTCCATTGAAGAGGCGTTCGGGTTCAAGGCGTTGAGCAACCAGGAGAGTCTGGGTTGGCTTGGGCCACGGTGTAGGTGGTGGTAACTGGCCTACCCAGTTAAATGTGAAATATTTGTGTGTGTGTGTGTGTGAGTGTGAGTGTGAGAGTGTGAGTGTGAGTGTGTGTGTGAGAGAGTGAGTGTGAGTGTGTGAGTGTGTGTGAGTGTGTGCATGACTGTGTGTGAGTGTGAGTGTGAGAGAAAGAAAGTCAGTCTGCTGTTGGTTTGGTGGGTAACCAGAACAAATCACCTTTTTGCACCGTAGTGCTGTCTGTGACAGCGCCATCGTTTTTTTTTTTTTTTAAATCATTTTGAGCCCTATGGACTCTCAGCCCAGAAGTGGGGGTGACCGGTCACAACTTCAAAAATTCTTAATTTCTTATTTTGAATTGTAATTTGCTCAAACTTTCAGTAATCTGTTCCTCTCATTTTTGTGCTTCTATTCAAACAAACCTATTATCTGCTCGGGCCTCCCCTTGAAACATAAATATGAACAAACAGGTTTTCAGCCAAACTGAGCAGGTAATAAGAAAAAAAAAAGATTAAAAACAATGATTGTTGAAGTGTAAAAAAGGGGAAAAAAACAAATTAAAAACAAACAAAAACAAAAGTGAACAGCAACAGCCAAAACAGAAAAGGTTACCTCAACATCCAACACAGAATATATTAAATTTTTTTTATTTCAACTTTCTGCTAAACCATATCCGGGGCGCGTATTTTTTTACCCAGCTGAGTACAGGGCGGGCGGCGCGCGTATGCTCGAAGAGTGGACTGAAACTGCTGCGCAGCTAATCACGAGAATCAGGAGACTTCAGGAAATCAGGAAATAAGTTTTATTTAATAACGCACTCACCTGGGGGAAAAATATGCATCGCGGGACCATCCCAAAATATATTTCCTCTTTTGAAAATTCAAGTAACAAGAAAGGAAATGCGTTATTAAATGAAACTTATTTCCTGCGGTGGCCGCCATATGATAATTGACATAATTTCTTACGGTGGTAAATAATAAGACGTAAAAAACACGTAATGTGGTCTTAAAAAGACATGGAAAAAGTGGTAAATAAATGACATAAAAAATACGAATTATTGTAGTCTTAAAAAGACATAGAAAAAGTGGTAAATAAATGACATAAAAAATACGTATTATTGTAGTCTAATAAAGACATAGAAAAAGCGGTTAACAATTAAAGTAAGAAATGTGTCATATAATGGTCATATAAAAAGTGAGAGTATTTTTAGTCTCATGAAGACGTCAAATTAACATCGTTAAATAGTCGGATATACGACGTATGACGTATTGACCAGGTTAGGACCAGTTCATTACGTCTGAAAGAGGTCAGTCTGCTATCAGGGAAGGTGTCTTTCGACATGATTTTTTAAAGAAATGAGTAGCGACGCGCTGCATCAGTCAGGGTTAAAATGATTTTTGCCAACTGAAACATATTAATAACCGCAATAATGATCCAACTGTAGAATTTGCTCATTCATTTCCAAACGGTGAATTTTTTTTTGGCCGGGCAGTGTATGTGAAATGGCTGACACACGGTCAACAGCGTGTTGGCGAAAGTGGAACCTTTATCCGCGCTGGTACTGTAGATTATGAGGATTAAACAGTTAACGCACTGACAGGATGTTTACGGCTTTGATCACTTTTCAAGATGTTTTTGAGAGTGCATTATACTCGCTTCCCAAGGCCGTTTAGACTCCTTGTGTGGGTAAACTGTTGGCACAACATTTGCTTTTAGTCTCCGTTTGTAACCATTTGCTCCTGTCAGCTGATTTAGCAGCTATGGTTAGCTAAAAGCCTCAAATGCATCAGGTGAGAGGTGGCGAGAACAGAGCCGCAGGTCTTTCGGAAGTTGTGAACGTCCACAAGCATTTTTCCACTCCCTCCTCCTCTTCTTGTCAGTAGGAAAGTTGTGGAGACTTACGTCTTTAGACTTGTTGCCTTTTGACTGGAAATTGCAGGCAAAAGCAGCACAATGCGGCATTGTAGTATCTTCTTCTCAACAGCAGGTTAACTGTACGTTGGTGTAAATGGCTCTCCTCCCGAGTGCAACCTTTTTACGTAATCACTCCCAGAGTGCACTACACACGTAAAAAAAATGGCGGTCCCCGTAGGTAAAAATATGTATTACACATTGAGGATTTTTAAAGCAAAGACAATATTTTACGTTTGTTATACATATTTTAGTATAAGAGAACAATTGTGGCTTATTAAGGCCTACAAGTCATTATTGTCAGGGTTCCCTCTAAGAAGTGAGGGTATGCACACTTTTGAACAGGGTTCATTTAGTTTTTTCCCTTATTGCCATGTTTTATTTGAGGATTGTGCCATTCTAAATAACCTACAGTTTGATATGAATCCAGTAAGAAATAAAAGAAATGCGTTTTTTTCTGGCCATTCATGTTTTCTTGAAAAAATGTTACCTATTTTACAAATTCAGCCAGGGTATGCAGACTTTTGAGTGCAGCTGTATATGCATACAAAAATAATGTAAAATTTGCTGATTTTTTTCAATGCTTGTTTGAAAGGCTCAGCTGTTCTTTCTTGTTCTGAAAGGCTCAGTTGTATTTTCAAGATTAGCATGGATGGAGGTACAGACATACGCATGGAGAGGCCACCCAAAAACATCATGTCTTTCGCCACAATATGAAATCCAAAAACAGTATCGACTAGACAGGCCGTGGTCAGAACCAGTAAGATAGATGGGCAGAGATACAAAAACGATAAGCAAAAAGTCGTAGTCGATGGGCAAAGCCAATGGTCATACACAGGGTGTTGTGTTCTGGGGTCCTGACCTTTGGCCAGGACAGCATTTACAGTTTTAACAGTTTCATGTTCCAAGTTTCATAGTTCATAGTTCATAGTTTCATAGTTCTTGTCATAGTTTTAACAGTTCCTTGTATCAGGTTTTTGCAT
Organism: Gymnothorax reevesii; assembly: GCA_029721435.1. Taxonomy (NCBI): domain Eukaryota; kingdom Metazoa; phylum Chordata; class Actinopteri; order Anguilliformes; family Muraenidae; genus Gymnothorax; species Gymnothorax reevesii. The sequence goes on along the minus strand of CM056578.1, from coordinate 66,517,289 downwards.
TTCATGTTTCACATTTATAGTCCATGTTTTTACTTTTCCATGTTTTGTTTCATGCCAGGTCTGCCAAGCCACTCCACCGCTTGTCTGCGTTCCGCCCCGTGCCTTCGTTGTTGCACATTTCTGAGCTATGGTTGGCTTTGGTATTTCCCCTTCCTTCTGGGCTGTGCTGATTCGGGGCTGCCTAAGCTTAATTGACAATTAACTGTTTAATTGACAATTAACTGTTTTTTAAGTTACTAACATTTACTAACACTCACTGGGTGGTGTAATTCTTAGATAGGCACATTACTAATACTACTAATTTAGACAGGGAGTTTATTGTCATGATTCCCGCTATACTATTTCAAGTCTTGCTGTGCTTTTCTGTTCTTAACATTCATGCTTGCTTCCAAACTGCATACTTAATTGGTACTTAAGCTGAGCACGCTCATTCTCATAATGAGTAAGTCTTGTCATCCAATCTCTGTCCATGTCATGATCTTGCCATGCCTCTTGTTTCTCTTTCTCCAGGTGTTGCCCCTCATGTGTTCTTGATTTCTAACCTTTATCTGGATGCGGTGGAAGTTGGCTGGCAGACAGTGTCTCAAGTCTCATTTCATGTACAAGTCTTCGCTCATGTTCACGCTTCCAAGACCTTGTTTCCAAGTCTTGTTCATAGTCCTTGTATATATAGCCATAGTCTTGTTATTTATTTTTCTTGGATTTCTGCCTGGAGTTTCCAGTGGTTTTTTGTTCTTGCCTTTTTAGCTCTTTAGTTCTTTGCTCTGTGAAGCACTCCTTAGTTTGTCTTTTTGCAACCCTTTGGGCCAAGTTTTTTGTTGGCCCTCGTGCCTGTATCATTTTTTGTTTAATAAATCCTCATTTCCCTTCACCCCGCTTTTGGTGTCTTACTGATTCCCTATCATAGGGCATCCAAACACAAAACTCGTGGTCATACAAAAATAGGTCGAAATCCAGACAGACAAAAACAGTACGAAAAGGGCAATGGCAAGAATCAAGGTCGGACTATCCAGTAGAAGTGAAACAATAATCAATGGCATACGAGGCGCTCTGCACAAAGAAATATGGATCAACGTTCTGACAAGAGCTGTGAGTGAAAAGACTCCTAATATACACACAGGAAAGGTAACATGCTATACAGAGATCAGCTGTGGGGAATGAGGCTAATTACATCGGGAGAATCACATGTGGGAAACCCAGTGGTGTAGTCTTCGTGATACGCAGGTATACGCCGTATACCCACTGGCAAAGGTCAGTGATTTGCGTATGATCAGTGGTTTAGTCTGCGTGATACGCCAGTATACGCCCTATACTCACTAGAATTTTTCCCCCATATATCCACTTGATGCATGAGCATACGTGACAACATTATTTTGTGACAGCCTCATTCAGCCTAATTCATTAAACTAGAGCACTCAGCAATCGAGTACATGTATCCCCGAAGGCCCCCCAGTTGGGCCCAGATGGTCCCAGAGTACCCAAAATCAATAGTTGTCGTGAACTTACCATAATACATGTCCCTGCAAAATTAGAAAAGAATCGGTGCACTTATGTGGGCTGTAGAGCATTTACAAGAAAATCTCTGCGGACGCCGACGCGTGACGAGGCCAAATCCATAGTATCCTTCAAACTCGTTCAGGGGATACAATTAACCCAGTCTGCGTTGACGTGATTTTTGGAACTCTGAGGCTTCTGTTGCCTGTGATGACAACAGCAGCAAATTTATTTTGAGGGCATTCTCAATTCTCGACACAAAGAAGAAAATCTGCGGGAGAGATGAAAAGAAAACAACACCAGACAACACTTTTTCAGTGTTTTTCGAAGCGTGCCACGGAACCCACAGCCGCTTCGGGTGACGCGACAGCTCCAGCAGAAGAGGCTGGAGACAAAACAGAACCGCAGGATGAAGGCGTTTCCCTAAATAACCCGGAGGAGGAGCCTGACGCCACCAATCGGTTAGTGAAATTAGCATAGCAGGGGATTGTTGGTATATTGTTGCGTCCCTCAGTACATTCACTATCGTTAGATGGTTTCACCGTGCTTTATTCATTATTCATAAACAAAACATAATGTTTATATCTCCTTGTTTCAGCTGATGAGACAGATGAGAATCCCTGGCCAGCCTTGTGGAGTGAAAGTCAGGCTACGGAATTTAAGAGCAGGCATCCCTGTTTAGAGTGGAGGGACAGAAAGCTAGGTAAATGTCAGCACATTCAAAGGGTGTGACAACTGATTAACAACTGATTTTAATCATTTCAATAATTTTATAAACACGAGTTAATTCATGGTCATGTTTGAAGTTCATTACTTAATACTGTATTTTAATATACCATTAAATAACTATGGTAATGCTAGTTATGAGTAGTTAGATGTCAGCTATCGCAAGAGTAGAATATTTTCCACCTTTTTTCCATATTTTATGCATGCTTTTGCCATGATGTGAATATTGTTAGCAGTTCATTTAATACTTTTGAGTAATTTTTAGCCAGCTTCTGCAGTTGTTGCTAATGTAAATACGAAACTTTTTTGATGACTCTAATTTTTCATGGTTTTGTTTACTTCCAGGTTGTGCTGTTTGCAGTTCCACAAAATCAAGTGGCATCCTCACTGAGGAAAGGGTTTCTATGTTTATTGTTTATTGTTTATTTATAGCCCCATTAGCTGTGGCATTGCCACTGCTATTCTTCCTGGGGTCTAGACATTTTTTAAAATACAGTAGGCTAAAAATTTACAAAAGAGCAGACTAAGCGAAAAAACAACATACAAAACAAAGGAAATAAAATAAATTCAAAAAACAACAACTCATGACTAAACTGAAGATAAAGACTTACAGAGTTAATTAAACAGAAAATAACTTACAAAACAACACAATAAACTAAGATAAAGATTTTAAGTAGATAAGCAAACTGACATAAGCAACAAACAATAACAAAACAATATATGCATCTATCTATGTATACATACTTATATACCTATATATCCATATGTACACGCATATATACATACACAGACACATATATATACATACATACATACATATATATGTGTGTGTGTGTATATATATATATATATATATATATATATATAAATGCACACATACACACACACACACTCACACATGCTCATACATAATAAATATATACACACACACATATATCTAATAATATTTTATCATCAATAATACTGTAGATCAAAATATCTCGTATATGTTAAATAACTAATTCAACATAATTCAGAAAAAAACCCATGATTAATTACCCACCTACACAATACATACCTACATACATACACACACGCACACACACACACACTGCACCTATGACACCTAACTCCTGTCCCCTAAGATAAAGTAGATTTGGTTCCCAGAGCAAGGTCCCACGCAGCAAAACGCACTTCTCCCAACTCTTTTACTACCCAAAGTTAAAAAAAAATTTCAATTTTATTTTATATATTTATTTATTTTTTGTTATTTTGATAAATATTCCTTTGTTAGTTTTTTGAACTGTGTAATATTAGTCGTTAGTTTAATGTGCTTAGGTAATGAATTCCATTCTTTCATTCCTCTGTAGAAAACTGCGTTGGACCTCGCCCTGGGCAACGAGAAGTTACCCTCAGCTGCGTGTCTTGTATTGTAAGTGTGATTGTCAGCACTGAGACAGAGATTTTTAAACAGTTCCGGAGGAGATCTTGTAATATGTACATTTCTTATAAACACAATTAACAAATATAATTATCTATCCTTCACCAGTAACCATTTCAGCTCCTTGTGCATCCATTGTACATTAGTACGAAAACCACACCTAAGTGTCATTCTGGCCGCCCTATTTTGTGCTCCCTGCAGTTTATTAAGTAATTCCCCGGTTGCATTTGACCAAACTGCTGGGCAGTAATCAAGACTAGAAAGAATTAGCGCTTTTGTAATTGTTTTCAAACATTTATGATTCATGAATGTAGCATACCTTCTTAGAATAGATATGCCTCTACCCATTTTTGTAACTATGTTGTTTATATGTTTTTTCCATGACAATTTATTGTCCACAGTTACTCCCAACAGTTTGGTCTCCTGCACCTGTTTTATGATGTTATCCTTAATTTTAATCTCAAACATTGAATTACTGTCCTCCTTATTATACGTTCCCATAGTCATACAGTTTGTTTTGGTTATATTCAACACCAGGTTATTTACTTCGACCCATTCCGCCACACTCCTTAGTTCATAATTAATGGTTGTTTCAAGTTCTTTCATAGTTTTATCAGATGTGTATATAGTGGAATCGTCCGCATACATAGTTATGTTAGTTTTATCAAGTACATACGGTAAATCATTCATAAAAATAGTAAACAGTAATGGCCCGAGGCAGCTCCCTTGCGGGACCCCACATGTTGTGTTTTGGACATCTGAGTAGCTTCCGCTAAAAAACACCTTTTGTGTTCTGTTCGATAAGTAGCTGTAAACTCATGTGATTGCAGATTGCTCAAAGCCATAATAAGATAGTTTATTCAGTATTAATTGGTGATCTATGATATCAAAAGCTGCTGAGAAGTCCAAAAACACAACACCCACCTTTTTCTTTTCATCTATGCCCTTAAGCCAATCGTCTGTCATTTTAGTGAGAGCTGTAGCTGTTGAATGGGCCTTTCTATAAGCATGCTGTGAATTACAAATAATGTTATTAGCAGATAGATAAATATTTACTTGTTCATGTACTAAAGTTTCCATGATTTTACTTAAAACTGGCAGTAAGCTAATAGGGCGACTGTTTTGACCAGATAGAGGCAGTTTCTTATCTTTTGGTAGAGGAGCTATTTTTGCTATTTTCCATGCCTTTGGACAAATTCCCTGTGTGAAACCTAAGTTAATGATATGTGTTAGTGGTATTGCGATCTCCTCCACAACTAGTTTCAGAAGTCTGCCGTTTAGGCCGTCCACCCCAGATGATTTTTCATTACAATTTTTTAAAAGAACTTCTACTTTTTTAGCATCCACATTTACAAATTTGAAACTGGAGTTGTTATTCTTCATTATTTTATTCCTTATTAATAGGTTAGATATTTCATTACTCTGTGTAGTCATGTTGTTCCTAAGTATTTTTAATTTGTTAATAAAATAATCATTCAATTCATTTGCTATTTCTTTTGGCTTTGTTATAAAAGTGTTGTCAGCCTCCAGAAAAGTTGGGCTAGAATAGTTTTTCCTACCAGTTAGATCGTTTAAAAATCCCCATAGTTTCTTACTATCATTGCCAATATCGTTTACTCTATTTTCAAGGTAGGTTCTTTTCTTTTTCCTATTCAATTTGGTAATGAAATTTCTAGTTTTCCTATATGCACCCCAGTCCTCCCTATTTCCAGTTGTTATAGCTGTTCTTTTCATTTGTTCTCTCAATTTTATTGCATTTTTGATTTCGCCATCCAACCAGGGTGTTTTGGTTTTCTTAACAGCAGACTTCCTCCACGGCGCATGTTTCTCTACTAAAGGCATGAAGAGATTGTTAAATTTACACAGAGCAATTTCTGGATTGTTTGTCTCTAACACATTCGCCCAAATTATCTTCCTTACTTCCTCAAGAAAAAGTTCATTATTAAAATATTTGTATGATTTTTTTAACACTATTGTTGGTCCCGGTCTACCCACTTTGATGTTTGTGGCTAGGATTATCAAGTTGTGGTCACTGCAGCTAATGGGCACTGACATGGTCTTATTACTACGTTCAGGACTGTTTGTGAAAATATGATCAATACATGTAACTGTTCTTGTACCATCAGTTCTAATATGTATTCTTGTGGGTTTGTCGATCATTTGCTTAAGGCCACACGTGGTTGTAACAGATTTGAATTTGTTCATCATTAGACAATTTGATGCAAGCCAGTCAATGTTGAAATCCCCCATAAAGTAAATATCCTGACCAACAATAGTGTTACTTTCCACAAAGTCACATATACTATCTAGATACATACCATTAACATTTGGAGGTCTGTAACAACACCAAAGATTAATTGGCTTTTTATGAGGTAGATGTGCTTGCACCCATAGCAGTTCAATATCTTCTTTCAATCTTTGTGAGCATATTTTTACAGGTATGTTATCTTGTATATAGAAAGCTACTCCTACCCCATATCTATTTCTATCCCTTCTGTAGATGTTATATCCTATGATAGACAGTTCTGAGTCTTTAAAAGAGCTGTCTAAGTGGGTCTCTGAGACCGCCAAAATCTGTAGTCTTTGCTTCACTTGCAAATTTTTAACATCACCAATTTTATTTTGAATACTATTTATTTTGACATGTGCAATGTTTATACCTTTTTTGTTTGTTTGTGTTTTGACATGATTGATTAATAGCTTCAAAAGCTGTCATTTAACATGTGACATACATTACCATGTGATAATCATTTTGGGGTGCTGGTGCGCTGATGTATGATAAGCTTGTCTTGTCTCAGGTATGCAATGTGTCATTTTTCCCTTGCTTCTCTTAGCTTCGGCATAAGTTCTTTCCTCCTCTGTTTCACCGCCTCTGTGAAATCTTCATTGATGTAAATTTTTGTTCCCTTCAAAAGTTTGCTCTTTTGAAGGGCTGCCATTTTGTCCTTAAAGCAAAGGAAGTTTACTACTATCGCTCTCGGTCTTTCTCCGTTTAGTTCCGGTTTGCCCACTCGATGAGCACGTTCGATCTCCATCTCTCTCTGGATCTGCAGTTTCTCCTTCAGTACTTCCCTTACTTTCTCTTCTGAGTCAGTCCATGTTTCATTTGTGATTTCAGGTATACCCTCCAGCACCACATTGTTCCTGCGTGATTGACCCTCTAAGTACTCATGTTTATCTAGCATGACTTGTAGACTTTCACAGAGCTTTGTGCTGTGTTACAGTTGTCCGTCTGTTTGGCTAAGCTGACCTTTAGATCGTCTACATCCTTCTGTGTGAATTGTATACTTATTTTGAGTTCTTGTACCTCTTTTGTCAGTGCGTCTAATCTAGAGTTGGTTGAGTCCATGATGACTGAAACAAAGCTCTTAAACATGTCTTGCTGCTGTTGTAATAGTGCTGTGAACATATCTTTTTGGTTCTTTAGCAGATCTCTTACCTGTGATAGTGAGACCTGTTCATCATCTGCATTATCTGCGTTTTTCTGCTGCTGTTGCTGCTGCTGCTTTGATGGACCCATTCCTTCAGGCTTAGCGATGTACTTTCCTGCCTTACTCTGGATTTGTCCTGATGCTAGCAGGTGTTAGCCACCCTCGCTCCGCCGGTTTGGTGGATGGTGTGGTTCTCCGGCCTTGACTGGCCCCGCTCCGGTCGTTAGCAGTAGCTAGCCGCTAGCCGTTGTCTCTGCTAGCTCGGCAGATGGTGTGGTTCACCGGCCTTGACTGGCCCCGCTCCGGTCGCTGGCAGTAGCTAGCCGCTAGCCGTTATCTCGGCTGGCTCGGCGGATGATGTGGTTCAGCAGCCTGGGGCCCGCTCCGAACTCTAGCAGCGCTAGCCCGATGGATGGTGTAGCTCTCCGGCCTAGCCTGGGACCCGCTCCGGACGCTAGCAGAAGCTAACCCAGTGGATGGTGTAGTTTTCCGGCCAAGCCTGGGACCCGCTCCGGACGTTAGCGGAAGCTAACCCGGTGGATGGTGTCGTTCTCCGGCCTAGGAGTGTCTGAGGAGTGGGCATTCTTTAGGATTCAGTCCTTAAACCCAAACAGATCAACATCACTTACTGCTTTGAGGAACAAGATTCGACGACATGACACATCCAGGGCACACAAAATATCCCAGGAGCTCACTGAGAAGGGTGGACAGGATGTACTGGGGAACTTGGTGAGAGCTGTGTCAGAGACTTTGTTGAGTGAGACAGATGCTGTTTTCAGAACAGCATACTATCTTGCTAAGATGAATCGACTTTTCTCTGATCATGACAGTCTTATTGAGCTCCAGGGGAAAAATGGTGTCAACATGGGCACTAGTCTGCACTCAAGGTACAGTTCCACAAAAATTGTTGAACAGATATCAAAAGAGATGAGTAATAAAATAGTTTACAGTATTATGTCTTCAAGCAAGTTGGCTGTCCTCATTGATGAGGCTACATCTCTTAGCCACAAATCTGCCATGACTGTAAACCTAAAAGCCTCAGTAGATGGAGCTGTACCTGAATTTGTGTTCCTGGAGCTGGTTGAGCTGGAGAGCCAAAGGGCAGAGGACATAGAAAGAGCTCTCCTGAACTGTTTCTACACTGCAGGCTTCAGTGATGAGTGGCTTCAAAAGAACTGGGTCTCATTTGTTTTAGATGGAGCTAGTGTTATGTTAGGAAAGAACTCCGGTGTGGCAACAAGGCTGACTGCAAGATACCCTGAACTGTTCACATAACACTGCAAAAACCACCGTTTGGAACTGGCTGTATCTGATGCTGTGGAGGTTCAGGCAGTCAACCACTTCAAAGCGTTCATTGAGAAGATCCACAGCCTCTACAGTCAGTCTAATAAAAATTCCCGGGAACTTCTGGAAGCAGCTCAAGAAGTGGGCTCGCAAGTCCTGAGAATTGGCAGAGTTTTAAGTACGCAATGGGTGGCCAGCAGCTTCCGTTCTGTAAAGGCTGTGTGGAGGTCATATGAAGCACTAAACAGACACTTTGAAAATGCTGCAGGAGACCAAACAAGAAACAGCAAAGAGAGACAAACTTATAGAGGCTTGGCATGTCGAATGCAGAGCAACAAATTTTTGTGTGACCTTGGACTCACGTATGATGCACTGTTTGAGCTTACAAACCTTTCTCAGCAACTCCAGGGCCATTCAGTCACACTCTTGAGAGCAGAGCAGCTTCTGAAGCGGGCTATCAGAGTGCTGGCATCATTCAAAGACACCCCAGGGGAGAAAACAGAGGAAGCACTAACAGCACAAGCTTTGGGACATTTTGGATCTGGCCCCTCGAGTCAAATGCAATGCTCACACCGATCAATGCAAAGCAGTTCCTACAGAGTCTGATCAACAACCTGGAGAAGCGCCTCTCATTTGAGGGTGAAATGCTTAATGATCTCAGCATTCCTGATACAGTCAACTGGCCATCAACACCTGGCATACGGTATGGTGAGGCACAAGTCAAAAGGCTGTGCAGGCGATTCAATCTTTGTGAAGACTAAGCAGTTAATGGTATGAGAGATCTCCTGGAGCACCCACACAGTGAGCCTGAAAGCCTAACACCACTCCTACGATGCATGCAGACTATCCCTTGCAGCACTGCTGAATGTGAAAGGGGCTTCAGTCTACTGAACAATATTTGCACAGATAAAAGATCTACACTGTTATTATCAAATGTAAGTAATTTGATGATGATTAGCATCAATGGGCCACCTGGATCACTTTTTGAGCCAAGAGAGTATGTCACAACATGGCTGAAAAACCAGTGCTCTGCCACACAAACAAGGAGGCAATGCACACCCCAGTTGCCTGACTACAAACATATTTGGTTTTGTATGCTACCAGGCTATCCAGCCTCCCCCCGCAGTGACGTAGCCATCCTGTCCATATGCTCCTTCCTCCACCACAGTGACACTGCCTGCAACCCAGGTGAAACCGGAGCGCGGCTCTCACTGAGTGTCCCATTCTTTTTTTTATCATGAGTGACTTCTGGACTAACACAGTGAATCCAGTGTAAATAATTTGTCTTTTGAGCCTCAATTTATTCAAAATTATTGTTCATTGCAACTACTACTGATAAGCCTGAATTATCATTATTGTTCATTCATTGACTGTTAAAAGCATTGTGTTGCATACAATGCTAACATAGTGAATCCAGTGTAAATACTTTTAGCCTTTTTCAACCTACATTTTTTAAGTGAAATTTGGTTTGAACTGGTTTTATCTTGTTTGAAGCCAGTTGAGGTGTTTTCTTGTTCATTTAATAATAATTTTAATAATTTATTCAAAATGATATGTTCATTGTAGCTACTAGCCTAAATTATAGTTATTATTCATTTGATGACTGTGAAGAGTATTGTGTTGCATACAATACTAACAGTGAATCCAGCTTTAGTACTCTTTACCCTTTTCAACCTCCATTTTGAGGTGAAGTTTTTGTAAATTGGTTTCATCTTGTTTGAAGCCAATTTTAGGTGTTTTCTTGTTCATTTAATAATAATCTTTTATTCATTGACTGTTCAAAATAGTTTCGCATATAAATAAATTAACAAATTAACACATGACTAAGAGTAAGAATGACTTTATTAAACCCCACGGGGAAATAATTTGTCAGCTCATCTACCATTTGCAGAAGAACTAGAAAGCCTGATGGCTGTGGGTATGAAGAATCTTTACTATCTCTGTCCTGCAGTGAGGAGCTGCTGTTTCTTTGATCTGTCATGGTGTTATGAAGTTGTTCAGAATGACCTCTAATATCTGGTGTGCATCTCTCCACCACCTCCCAGTGTGTCCCACCAATCACAAAGCCAGCTTTCCTAATTGATTTGTCCAGTCTCATTGCATCCTTTTGGCTGATGCTGCCTCCTAACATGTATAACATACCCAGTCTTTCATGCTCTCTGTAGGCTATGTATTACTGAATGTGATTCAGATTCAGAAGTTTTTTTATGCATAAATAAACATTTGAATCTGAATCACATTCGCTAATGCATAGCCAACACAGTATACATCTTGTTGAGAGCTTTCTGAAAGACTCAGTATGTTATCAAGAGGTTAGGAGGCAGCATCAGCCACAAGGTCGGAATGGTGCTCATGAGGTGTTGCTCCAAGATTGTTGTTGTTGTAAAATGTGTTGTTCTGGGATGGGCGAGTTAGAGTATAAACAGTATACCCACTGCAAAAAACTAGACTACACCACTGGGGAAACCCTAAGCATGAAAATTGGTGAAAGACAAAATACGAACGGAAATCACACAAACAGCCTATGACATTTAAACAGCACCGGTCTAGGAGTTCTACGTGCACAGATAACAAGCGCAGGAGAGTGATTAAGCACGTGCGAGAGATTCTCGCTGAAGCTCAGGGAGAGGAAAGCGATAGAGAAGGGGCGGAGAATAGAACATGGCGATTGCGGAGAGGTAATTAGTCTATTAGTAGCGGTGCGGCTTTACAACTTAAACTTGAGTGCTCATTCGTAATTTAGTAATCGTATATATACATATGGTTAGTTGTGTTGGTAGACTATAATACAAAACACAAATGTTAGTCTTGTTAGTAATCAGAACAGAAGTGTGAAGGAAGAAAACGAGATACGAAGGAATATTTTAAACACCGGAATTCATTTAAATCACCCAAAGTCAGTGGGCACGCAGACTGGGAAGACGAACTGAACCAACTAGATCACAAGACAGGGGAGACAAGTGCAATGGAACTGAGACATGGAATAAACCAAAAACCAGAAAGTTACAAAAACCAAAAAGAATAAATAAAAGACAATAATCATGAACACAAAACCAGAACATAAACATGACCAAAAACCAAAACTATGACAAATTAATGCTTACTTTCACAAAACCTGGCACAGATATTCTGACCTTTGAGTGCACAAAATTATGTTCACGGCATTCTGAACTGATTTTCAATATGGCCGCCAGGCAGCTCCCTTCAACATGCTCATTTCTCATGCCTCGTTTCAGCCTTTTCGGCACCAATTGAGCTGAAATGTGGTATTTATGAGCTGAGCAGAAAGTCTTATGGCAAAAATAACAGGTTTTGTCATTCGAAGCATTTTGACCGATATTTGACTTTTGTAATTATTCCATGTCTGCAAAATTTTCTGAAAGGAAAATTCAGGAACCGTTGCACCAAGCTGAAACTTAGCTTGTATCTCCCTCCTGGCCATGAATACACAAAAATTTGAATTGTTTTCATTTTATTTCCAACATCTGGGAATTGTCTGTTGTTGTTTTTTGTTTTTGCCATAAACCAATAGAATTTTGGCAATCTACAGAGTCTAATTATGTAACAAGCACATTTTCTGAATTCTATGATGTGTAATTTCAAACACCAAAGATCTTCACCTTAGTTGATATCTTATCGATGGAAATCATAGTTTCATCAGTTTATTGTACTAATCACTAATTATTTTTTGATTGCTAAATTTCTATTTGGCAAATGATGTTATGTTTAAAGATCATCTGAAGATCAAAATTTCAACCAAAGAATACAAATAACATTTTAACATTTTTAAAGGGTAACCTGTAAGTAACAATCCCAGTATTACACCATCATTTGGGGTTATAAGATGACATTAATATATAACAGATATTGAATTATGTGCTGGAGATAAAGTGTTAAACACATCAAAAACCTTCTCTTGAGGTCAGAGGATATTTATTGTCCAAATGAGCAACAGCACCCGTGGCACTGTTTTTAAGAGGATTACTTGTCTGGATCTGCTCCCGTTGTTGTGCTGCTGGGGTGCGTCGCTGCACATTTCCATAAAGTTAATCAGGGCTCAACTTCTTGGCGTTGCCAAGCTGCTCAGATCACGTTGAGCTGTGTAGCGCGTTTGAGGAACTTCTGCTGCTCTGTGAAGCCAGCTCTCATTGAAATTGAATGACTTTCAGCTGCTCTGAAGCCATTAGCTGTTGTTGCTGTGATAGCGGGATAAGACAGTGCTATAAAGCAATCCATCATGGACAGTGCGAGAAATCCATGGGGAACAATGGGCTGGGCTTTTATAAAAATGGCAAATTGAGGGCACTATCAATAGTTCCAAATAAACTGCTATTACAATGGTGACCCATTCATTGACCCAAGTTTTTACTGGAACTTTGATGTAATTTAAGACCTATACATAGTATTTTATCATAACTTTTAACAAGCTTCCAAATGAGCACATCCAGCACTGTCCAGTACAGCAAGAATGGGGTGAAAAAGGATCTGATTTTTAACAAGGTGAGAGAAATAGTGGTCAAGAAACTTTTACAGACCACCCACACTATGCAAGCTTACCAACTAACTAGTGCCAGCTTATTGATTACCCATTGAAATGTACCTGCAACGTAAAAACTTGCATATCAAACTGATAAAAAACCTTATTTTTTATGTATACATATCGTTAGCTACAGCATCCAAGTAACATTACATGCACACGTATTGTGAATGCCCAGAATTTTTTAGTTATCTATCATATGTTCCAGGTTTGAGGTCAGTTTGATCCCCGGTACCATAAAACTACAAAAGATGTTTGCAATGGAAAGTGTTACCCAATCCTCTCTCAGCTCATTTATGCCTTTCTACTGACCATTTTAGTAGAAAATAATGCCCCATCTACCCCTGATACTTTAAACATTGATTTTACATGATTATAGCAAAATGAATGAGACAAAATGTGAAATGAATTAGAAATGAATTTGAATATGCCCTCAGAATTATGCAGCACTACAAAAACAAGATCAAAATAATGGTTTTATATCAACTGCTAGCTGCACAAAAGTGTTAAGAAAATTTTTTACTGTAAGTAGAAAATTAGACGCAAATCATATTTTTCACATTGTTTTAAAGTTCAACATTGGTTTTTTACAAAACTTAAAAAATGCACTTAACCTTTGTTGTGCTCCAAGCAGTCGATATAATAACAGATCCTGAGGTCAAAATGACCCAAACAACATCAATGCTCACAACGTGTACGGGACATAAGATAATTACTCGGGCCGGTAGGCCACGAGTAGTTTTGGCTCCGTTCTTTTTTTTCCCGGGGTCGCGGTTGTCCTGCTCGTGCGCGTGCGGTTTCACGATTCGCCCTGGCCGAGACCCAGCCCGAGCACAGCCTCTGAGGAGCCTTTTGTTTATTTTGAGTTAAATTCATGTTTTTAAAGCTTGAAAAAAAATCTAGTCGTAAAAAAGGTTGTTTTTGTTTTAGAGATGGTGACCACTGAATCGGGTCAAACTCATTGGAGGGTTAAGATTGTTGAATCATTTGAACATGAGTATTTCGCAAAGTGTTTGCAATGTCATTATTATGAATTGCTGCTGCAGAATGAAAGAGCTCCAGGCGATTGAATATACTGAATTTACCTCTACTGGCATTAAAATAAAACGGTCCATGTGTTCCCATCACAATCTCTCTCCTTCTGTGTTCTCAGTTCAAATGCTCCTGACAATTGAAAATCCAACAAACTAAATTTGCACTCTTGGGGAGCCAAATTAGAGTCTGTGAATGCTACATTATTGAACCAATAGTATAACACCTTAGCAGGTTAGAGCAGACACTGGATTAGGGTACCCACTTTTCTTATTTAACCATTGATTGTGCTTAGTGTTATGTTGCACCACTCTCAGAAAATTAAAGGCAATGTGAATCAGACTGTTGATGGAAAGAAGATAGCTGTCAAAACAAGCTAAAAGAACAGCCATACAGACATTCTATAATTATATACAGGTGTGTTGTAAGCAAATGCATAGCCTATATTTGTTACCAATGACCACAAATGACAGCTAGCCTGTTTATCCTATTCATTTCAAAAAGGCCACATTAGTTTGTTCGGAACTATTTGAAGCAACATGATCCATGTGACATGCTGGTGTGCTGACCCCTTATCGACGGAACTCTTATTCTTAATTGTACTTAATTGTAATTGTCCACAATACTTTTTTTTGCGAGTAATGCACTTAACAAATAAAACAAATCAAATTGCACTGAAGGTATATTCTCTCTTTTAGTTCTGATCTGAAATGATTGAACAGCTTTTCTTGGAGGGAGTTCTCGGTGAATTGAAACTTTGAGTGAATTATTAAATATTCTTTTTTTGTTGTTGCTCTTGTTGCTGTTGTCTGAGAATGGCTGTCTCTCTTTTAGAGGCAAGGAATATCTGTAGACAAGACATGCATCTTTTTGTACATTCATATGTTCAATTTTAAGATAAAAACATGGATTAACAGAATTGTACCTTGAAGAGCCTTCAGAGGTGTATACAAAACCCAAAACCAGTGAAGTTGGCACGTTATGTAAATCGTAAATAAAAACAGAATACAATTATTTGCAAATCCTTTTCAACTTATGTTCAGTACACTGCAAAGACAAGATGTTTAATGTTCAAACTGAGAAACTTTTTTTTTGTGCAAATAGTCATTAACTTAGAATATAAAGGCAGCAATACATTGTTGGTTTTCGGCCTTGTCGCTTACGTGCAGTGAATTTCTCCAGATTCTCTGAATCTTTTGACGATATTATGGACCATAGATGATGAAATCCCAAAATTTCTTGCAATAGCTTGTTGAGGAATGTTGTTTTTAAACTGTTCGACAATCAGCTCACGCATTTGTTCACTAAGTGGTGACCCTTGCCCCATCCTTGTTTGTGAATGACTGAGAATTTCAGGGAAGCTGCTTTTATACCCAATCATGGCACCCACCTGTTCCCAATTAGCCCCTTCACCTGTGGGATGTTCCAAATAAGTGTTTGATGAGCATTCCTCAACTCTCTCAGTCTTTTTTGCCACTTGTGCCAGCTTTTTTGAAACATGTTGCAGGCATCAAATTCCAAATTAGCTAATATTTGCAAAAAATTACAAAGTTTACCTGATCGAACATTAAGTAACTTGTCTTTGCAATGTATTCAATTGAATATAGGTTGAAAAGGATTTGCAAATCATTGTATTCTGTTTTTATTTACAATTTACACAACGTGCCAACTTCACTGGTTTTGGGTTTTGTAATTGTTTATTACATTTAACTTAGTAACAAAGACGACTTGAGCATCTGACCTTCAGTTTTTGAGCAGTCAGTCAGGATTACAGAAAATTTTCCTTTTAATCTAAATGTCACATTGAAAGATTCTTGTCAGGCATCAGAATATTTGTGAATAACAAAATGCATTTCCTTCTGGTGTAAGTGTTGCCTTATTAATAAATCTCATAATTTAAGTCCTTTCATTCTGGCTGGATTACTGCTTTTTTTTTTCATACAAAGTTGCATGTTCCTATTTTAACAGCCCTGAAGACCGATGTCCCCATAGCTGTAATGTTGGTGTTATAGGATTTTCAATGGCATACTGTGAGGCTCTGACCCTTAAACACATAATTGCATTCAAGCTGTTCTTGTTTAAGATCACTTGACACAAATTATTTACTGAATTATAAAGACCAATATTTAAGCCCATAATTGTTAAGAAATAATTATAAAATGACAGTGATCACTAAGGTGTTACTCTGATAACGTACTTAATAGTGATATTGTAGGGATGAAAAACAACATTTAATTAATCCAATATTATCTCTGGATTCCATCTCCCATTTAAGCTATTTTTTTGTTTGCAGTGCAAGCTAATTTATTTAAAGATTGCACTTCATCAAAATGTTTATCATTAATGACGATGCAGCTTATTGGAAACCCTTTTGCTCAGTAAAATAATTCAATTCCGATCCTTAATTGCTAAAAGGCTGAGAGTTAACTTATTAACTTATCATTATGTCACTGAGTCACTGGCGGTAGAAAGTGTTTTATTTTTAGTCAAGCAAACTTTAAATGCGGACTTGGGTGGGCAAACCGCATTTTCAAAAACATTCTTTGTGGTTTATCGAGCTGATCAGACACTTAATCAGAAAAAAATATTGAAGTTTTGACATTGAAGTTTTATGTCACCATTCATGTGGATGGGACATGCTTGATAACTATTGCAATGAACAATAATTCAAGATGATCCAAGAGTATGTATATCTATATATCACATACTTTGTCACTTGTTGGTTTGGTTAATGTTTTTGTTTATTTATTGTGGAAGAGCAGTTTCCTAACTGAAAGGGCTACCCCTTGTCATGGTTTTGGTTTTTGGTCATGTTTATGTGCTGGTTTTGTGTTCAAGATTATTGTCTTTTATTTATTCTTTTTGGTTTTTGCAACATTCAGGTTTTTTGGTTCATTCCATGTTCAGCTCCATTGCACTTGTCTCCCGTCTTGTGATCAAGTTGGTTCAGTCTGTTTTCCCTGTCTGTGTGCTCACTGACTTCGGGTGATTTAAATGAGTTCTAGTGTTTAAAATATTCCTGCGAATCTCGTTTTCTTCCTTTGCCCTTCTGTTCTGATTACTAACAAGACGAACATTTGTATTTTGCATCATAGTCTACTAACACAACTAATCCATGTATATATAAGATTACTAACTTTCTAATGAGCACTAGTTTAATTTGTAAAGATGCACCGCTACTAATTTAGACTTACCTCTCTGCAATCACCCTGTTCTAATCTTTGCCCCTTGTCTGTCTCAGTCCTCTCCTGAGCTTCAGTGAGAATCTCTTGCACGTGCTTAATTACTCTCCTGCTCCTTATCTGTGCACGTAGAACTCCTGGACCAGAGCTCTTTAAATGTCATAGGCTGTTTGTGTGATTCCCGTACGTATTTTGTCTTTCGCCAATTTTTGTGGTTAGGGCTTCCCTCATGTGATTCTCCCGATGTAATTAGCTCTATTCCCAACACCTGTCTCTGTATAGCATGTGACCTTCCCTGAGTGTATATTAGAAGTCTTTTTACTCACAGCTCTTGTCAGAACTTTGATCAATACTACTTTGTGCAGAGTGCATCGTATGCCATAGAATATTGTTTCTCTTCTACTGGAGAGTCCAACCTTGATTCTTGCCATGGCTTTTTTTGTACTGTTTGTCTTTCTGGATTTTGACCCATTTTTTTATGACCACGAGTTCTGTGTTTGGATGCCCTGTGTATGACCATTGGATTTGCTCATCGTTTTTGTACCTCTGCTCATCTGTCTTACTGGTTCTGACCCCTGCCTGTCTAGTCGATACTGTTTTTGGATTTCGTATTGTGGCTTAGCAATTCCTGTGTATATACGGTTTGACTCGGACCCCATTAAAGGCATGCGTTTTTTGGATTCCTGTCTCTCGCGAGTGGTTCCTGAACTGTACCTCAAAACCCTGTTGAAATAAAACTGAAATAAATAAATGAAAGCACCGAAGGTGCTGATGCCTCGGTGCTAACAGCAGTGACAAGTATGTCCTTTGATGAAGCTATAAAATTCCGTGTGGACATGTCAGAGTGCCCTAGCTGTGCATCTATGCTTGACATAAGCTGTTTCCATCCACTTGTCAATGGAATTACCTGAAGTTCGTCAAAAATGTTCATGTGCATAAAGGCGGTGAAAATGCATTCCCACCTAACAGCATTGAAGTGAATAAAAACTTGTGTGTAGCCTAATGATGTTACTTGCTGTTATGCGATCAAATCAGTGTATCGAATAGATTTGACATTTTAAGCTGTTTCTATTCATTTTCGCACTGAATCGCAGAACCTTCCAGTGAACAGAAGTAGTGTGGTAGGCAACAAAATTAACTAGTTTGCAATAACATGCAGTTGAAACTATCAGCGAATCGAATAACCGAATATAAACGTTGTACTCAAACGAACATAAATAACTGCAATTAATTTAAGATAGCTAAATGAGCAAATGACTTGGTTATGCTAGATCATCAAGAGTTGCTCACATCATCTACATCTACTTTAACTTTAACTTTAATACGAATTTAACAGGTTGTTATCTGGTAATCAACATAAACTAAAGCTGGGTACAGAAAATGACGCTAACAACAAAATTCATTCGGGGTCAGCTTATGCGACAAATTTCCCAAAAATGCAGTCATTTGATAAACTTACCTGCAAGCATGTTCCAATGAAAATGAATTCATTGTTTGGAACAATTGCTTTCCCCATGACACGCTTAACTTCCGCATTCCTCCATTCTTATTGGAGTCTAAGGAAGTGTCAAATAGTACTATAAGTCGAAAACAAAGCTCTATCTCAAAAATCAGGTCAATTTAAATCCAAGATATAATGGCATTTTAACCATGGAGCTTTATTCTAGGACTTGATTTTGACCGGCGGAGCGGCTATCCCGGAAACAAACAGAATGAATGAATGACAGACACACAAACTACCGTATGCCCCGCTTGCGCACATGCGCACTGAGGCATAATAATACTAAGTTGCGAATTAGGAAACATAAATGAGAATGGTTTGGAGAAGTAACATGCTTTCAGGCGAGGTCAGAGCAGGGCTATAATCCCTCTGATGGCAAGTCCTGGATGGAAGAGTTTAGCCAATTAGACACCGGGAAACAATTTGTGATATCGACTGGCCCTGGCTTAACCAAAGTCTTTATGGCTTAACTTGTTTCATACCGAATTCTCATTCTGAGGAGTTGTCAGTATAAATTGGTTAATGGACAAAACTCCCTCTTCTGTGTTGGTTGCCTACCAATGGCAGATTAATTTGTTATGACCGTGTAAACTAAAGTCCAATCATCAGATTGATGCAATTAGACCTTGTACAAATTCATTCACTGTATAAATTACATATGTAAATGTATTGCAATTGTAATTTATTACCATTTTTATTCATAAATGCTCTCAAAGATTACATTTTCAAAACAATATTTTCTAAACAATTGTGAAAACTGATTTGAATGCTAAAACATCACAAAACTAGAAAAGCACTCAGAGAGTGCAGACCTCCGCCAGGGGGAAGCAAAACCCAAAAGCACAGCGATTGGAACTCCAGCCCATTGGAAAGACTTGAAATCTCGAACTTTGGCGTATATCTAAGCTATGCCAAGATAGCTAGATCTTGCCAAAAGTAAAGCTAGATATGCCAAAATTGAATCACCTGTTCCTTGACTTAATACCCACCTTCTCTAAAAATGTCATCAAAATCAGTGCATTACTTTTTGAGTTATCTTGCTAACTAAGAAACAAACAAACAAACAAACAAACAAACAGACATACGCTGCCTAAAACATAACCTTCTTGGCAAAGGTAAATATTAATAATTTACTTTTTTCTGTGGGTCTAGCACTTGTCATTTGATTCACTCATGTTCAAACAGAATTGGAGAGTTCTGAGAATAGGAGATGTCCTTGATCCGAGAGATGTGATGAAACCGGCTGTGAGTATCCACATTGTGACATGACTCGAATAATGTCCATGATTCGAGAGACGTGGTGGGAGCAGCTGTAAGTATCCAGTGTGACATGACTCGACTAATGTCCTTGATTCGAGAGACATGACAAAACCGGCTGTAAGCATCCACACTGTGACATGACTCGACTAATGTCCGTGATTCAAGAGACGTGGTGGGAGCAGCTGTAAGTATCCACAGTGTGACATGACTTGACTAATGTCCGTGATTCGAGAGACGTGGCGAGAGCAGCTGCAAGTATCCACAGTGTGACATGGCTCTACTAATCTCTTTGATTCGAGAGACGTGACGATGAACCAGCTGTCAGTATCTATACTGTGGCATGACTGGACTAATGTCTGTGCGATCGGTGAAATCGTTTTGGAGTTATTGCGCGGAATGTGATTTCAAGATGGCGGCCATTTGGATATCGGAGCATGACCAAAATCGATAGGCTTTTGTAGTTCCATACCCCCAACATGCACAACGAAAACAAAAGTGATCGGTGAAGTCGTTTTGGAGTTCTTGCGTGGAATGTGCTTTCAAGATGGCGACTGTGGCGGCATCCACTATTACAGCAACCACTATTTAATGCAACTATATGAATCAGCACATAAATTATAGTATCTATATCGATTGCCCTGATGTCAGATCAAAGGCGGTTGGCACGCGTAATGGAAACACGACCTGACAGCCCTCAGAGTGTCATTGCATTCTCTGTGGCATGTTGCGTGCTACACAACATAGCTGTACACCATGTAGGTCATGAGGGAGACCTCATGCAGGAGACATTACAGGACTTGAGACAGAGGGTGCGTTCGAGCGTGTCTGCAGGTAAGCCGGCTGCGCGAGATTCCCAAAACACTACGGGAGAATCTTGCCAAGTTGCGCAAGAAGCTCTCCAAACCCCGTGATGGCTGCAGCAATCGTGGAGTTTGGAGGGCTTATTTGCAGACGCGCTCGAATGCACCCAGAGAGAGGCCGAACTGTATGTGCCGTAGCAGCAGCGCGCACGGGAGAGGAGAGACCACTTGGCTGCACAGCTCTGTCCTTCACACTGGAACCACGGCACTGATGTTAGTAAAGCATGGTATTTCATGTCGGTAAAAGATAGGAGTCCATCCGTCCATGACTTTTTCTAAATATGCGTTTTCTATGTTATATCAAAGTTTTGAACTTCTGTTATAAAACGTGAGTATCGATATTAAATTTGACTTTGAATGTAATCTGTTGTGCGAAAAATTTGTTTCGCGGACAGTGAGCAAGCAGCTGAAGGACACATAGCCTATACAGGTGCCCAAATTATTGTCACTTAGGTTTTATCGTTTTTAGTGGGGGAAAGTTATACAGCCTGTTTGCTATGATCTCGTACAGAGTTAAGATCACATATTGAAAATAAATGCGTAACGTATCTTGCATCTTGTATCCTGTATCTTGTTTTCCATGCATGTTGATCCCAGAATTTTAAGCAGCAACAAGGTGTGATAATAAGAACACACTGTCCATCGTTTCTCTTCCCAATGATGCAGACAGAAGAAATAAATGAGCAACCGTCATATTTCATTCCAACTTCCTAAGTTTGAATGATCTGAATGATCGTAGTTTCCATTCAAGTTCACTAATGGTAATAATTTGCGAATGCCCTAGCTAGCCAAGTAACTCATGTTTGTAATGCTTAATATAGACGTAAGCATTGCAGAAAACATGCCTGAAGCAGCAAAGTAAAATGCAAAATTAATGCATCATGCAGATATAGGACAGAGGCTTCTTTATTCCAACATCTAAAAGGAGAGGAGAGGAGCTCATTTGATTGGGGAAGATTTGATTCGGCTGTGTTAAACCCACTCAACGCCTTCTCTCCTCCCTCTTTGCTACCTGCGCCGGCAAGAGGGGCAGAGGCAGGACAGAAGAGTACTTGTGCCGGGCTGCGTGGGGGATAAAATTGCAAAATACGCCTGGCTACACCACGTTGGCGTGGCGCTCCCCCCATTCGCCACGCCTGCGCCTAGTCAACGAATTTAGAGCCCTAAATGGTGATCTGCCAATTTTTGCAATAAGTTCAGAGAGAAGATACTGGAAGGCAGTGACCTCCAGAAACTGGTTGGGTAAATTCTGTCTCATTATGTCACAAAGCAAACAACCAAATAACATTTGTATTGATGATAAATGATCTCACATATTAATAACAGTGACGGTAACAACAATTTTTTTATTTTTGTACTCCAAGTGCAAGTTATAAAATAGCCCCGTAAAGCGTGCGTTACTCCTCAGCCCCTGGATGATTTGGAATGAATATAAATTGACGGAGGCGCTTTGAAGTTATCCCACGGAATCCAAAATACAAGATGGCGGCTGTGGCAGCCATACTGGACATTCGAGTGCCATCAAATTCGATAGGCTCGAAGACAAGACCAAAAGCAACAGAGCAAAAATGGCACAGATTGAAAAGGGCATTTTCAATTATCATGTGGAACACAAAATTCAAGATGGCGGCTGCGGGGGCTGTACTGAACATCTGAGCACCATGAAAATCGATCGGCTTCTGTAGGTACACAGCAAAAATGGCTTTGATTGACGGAGGCCTTTTTGAGTTATTGTGCGGAATGGAAATTCAAGATGGCGGCTATGGCAGCCATATTTGATTTCTGATTGCAACCAAAATCGAAAGGCTTATGAAGTAACTCTACCCTGATGTGCTTACCAAAAATGATGATGATTGGCAATGATGTTTTTCAGTTATCAAACGGAATCAAATGTGGATGGACAGACAGGCGGAAGCCGTGCGTGATGATAACCTACAGCCTCTTTCAGGGCTGAGGGGGGGGGGGGGGCGGCGCAGGTTCCAGCAGACAGTGCAAAGAATTTCAATGTAGGCTCGAAAAACACAATAATCTTTTTGATATTGTAAATTATGAAGCATTATATAGTGTAGAAAATAATACCAACATAGGCGACTGGTTCAACAGTGATAAATTTAACAATTAAGCATTTTGTTGCAGGCGGCAGAACGTTCTCCACGGCGTCTCCAGACTGTCACGTCTGTCACATGTGCTCAGTGTGAACCTGCTTTCATCACAGGGCGCCAGTGGCGAATTTGCCAATCTTGGTGTTCTCTGGCAAATGCCAAACGTCCTGCATGGTGTGGGGCTGTAAGCACAATCCCCACCTGTGGACGTCGGGCCCTCTTACAATCCTCATGGAGTCGGTTTCTGACCGTTTGAGCAGACATATGCACATTTGTGGCCTGCTGGAGGTCATTTTGCAGGGCTCTGGCATTGCTCCTCCTGTTCCTCCTAGCACAAAGGCGGAGGTAGCGGTCCTGCTGCTGGGTTGTTGCCCTTCTGCGGCCTCCTCCAGTACATCTCCTGATGTACTGGCCTGTCTCCTAGTAGCGCCTCCATGCTCTGGACACTACGCTGACACAGAAAACCTTCTTGCCACAGCTCGCATTGATGTGCTATCCTGGATGAGCTGCACTACCTGAGCCACTTGTGTGGGTTGTAGAGTCCGTCTCATGCTACCACTAGAGTGAAAGCACCGCCAGCATTCAAAAGTGACCGAAACATCAGCCAGATAGCATAGGAACTGAGAAATGGTCTGTGGTCACCCCTGCAGAACCACTCCTTTATTGGGGGTGTCTTGCTAATTGCCTATAATTTCTACCGGTTGTCTATTCCATTTGCACAACAGCATGTGAAATTGATTGTCAATCAGTGTTGCTTCCTAAGTGGACAGTTTGATTTCACAGAAGTGTGATTGACTTGGAGTTACATTGAATTGTTTAAGTGTTCCCTATATTTTTTTGAGCAGTGTATGTCTTTATTGTCATTCCATGTGAAATCAACCAATCTGAGAAAATCCTTCCACCACACCATCTCAGATATGGCTGATAGTTTTATATTTCAAAATGTATGTCATGACTAGTAAAATGCCAAAATTTCAGCTTCCTACCCCTACTACAACCCATCTAAAAAAAATTATATCTTTAAAAATGAGGATTGTGTCATTAAATTTGACCCCGTGAGACATTTTCATATTTCAATTCCTCATAAATCAGGCAGTAATCATACTAGAGATTTGAATTTTTTCATGCTTATTCAGAAACTACTGTAGATTGCAAATAAACAAACCATTTGTTTCTATCATGATTATTGACAGTCTTATAATGGCTCAAAGTTAGTATAATTTAGAGTTTCGTCCATTTTCTGTGCTCCCAAAAATTATGATATCACCTCCACACAGATCTATTTCTGATTTTCTGTGTACTTCTGTACATGTAGTTAAAAGAAATATAACAGAAGTAGCTGGAGAATTATTTTCCTGGGGATGATGGCATGACAGAAATGTAAAATGTGCCAATCGTACATGATAAAAACGATTTTCAAGAGGTAGCAGAGGTGATACATTCCTGAAAGTTTTTTTGTGTGTTCTTCTAGTCCTAAGGATATACTGTGAGAAATTTCAATTTTGTGTTCATTCTGTGAACACTTTTGTGGTCTGTTGATCTTCAGCTACAATCGTCCACTGGAAATATCCAAATATATTAGATTTACATGCAATCAGAACATTTTTCTCAGAATTCTCCAGGGAATAATATTTTTTCACTGAATATGAGCAGAGTATCCAACTGTCCATTGGGTCATATGGAGCAACATGCCTTTCACTGCTAATGTAACATGCATGGCACAACATGCATGCATGTCCAAACACATTAATGACTCATGCTGATGTCATTCTGGAGTCCAGTCATTTGCCCAATCAGCATCTATGGAATGACATCATTCCCTTGATCTTTGATGATATAAATACTCTTCATAAATTAAATCTTATTTTGCAAAAAGTTGTATCGAGACAAAGCTGAAGAATAGCACTGAAACATGGCTACGCCGTCAACTAGTCACTCTTTATCCAATTGTTCGCTTGGTTTAGAATTGAATACGGCATGTCACAAAACATCATATACCAAAGGCAAACAACAAATGAGACAATTCTCAGATTTATCTGAAGAGGACATGTCACTGATATTATGGAGATATGATTTGAGAAATTTGAAGAACAAACCTAGTCTATCAATCTGCTTACACCATGAGAAGTACTATTTGCTGAAATACACTTCATTACAAGTTAACTGTTGTAATCCTTTCGCTGTCCATAAGTATCCCATAAAAGGATCTTTGAGAACTATCAAATTGATTATGCCATGCAGATACAGGACCGCTTTGGGAAGTCAGTTATACCGGGACAGAAATTGTGCCCAACATCTGTGAAGAAGATCACCACAAATGTGAATGATCAAATGTGTTCTGGTGAGGCATTCATGAAGGAATTCATGAATACTTGATTTATAGGCCGAAGTATCCCAATATGTGCATTGAAAGCAAATATCTTACTCATTTTATTTACATTTTTGGGTCACACTTTATTTGAAGTGTTCCTCATAAAGGCTTCATACAGCATGTACAAAAGTATAATGCCTTCATAAATGAGACATAATGTCTTCATAAATCATTCATAAGCGAATATCATGCTTTGTAAAGGGTGAAATAATATCCTTCTTCAGCATGTGATGCCAGATGTGACAATGACAATGTCACTTAGCTGACAATGTCACCCTTTATCGCAATTAGCCACTCGTAAGTGACATTGTCAGTTATATCACATCTGGCATCACATGCTGAAGAAGGATATTATTTCACCCTTTACAAAGCATGATGTTTGCTTATGTATGATTTATGAAGACATTATGTCTCATTTATGAAGGCATTATACTGTACATGCTCTATAAAGCCTTTATGAGCGACACCTCAAATAAACTGTGACCCATTTTTGATAGTGATCATTTGTATAATCATTTCACAATGATTTTGCTTACATATTTAAGTGATTATGACTTCTCATTAAGGTTAATTAGGATGAAAGTAATCGTATTATGTACATACAGCTAGTTTATTAGATTTTTGTGCACTCGAAAATATGTAGAAATGTCACACACTATAAAAATGGTTACAAGAGGAACACAAATCTGAAATTTCATACATTTGTTGTTTATGATGTTAGTAATGTACAAACCAAATATCATTGCCATAGCACCTCTGCTACCTGCGGAAATTCACCTGATTTGATTGTGTGTGATTTACACTTTTTCCATTTTTGAACTTCCATATGTTCAGCATGAATGGGTTTATAATTATCTATGTTATATTTTATGAAAATATACCTATAAATGTGCTAGCACAATAAAGAACAGATCTGTGTTTGAATATTTTCTTGGCTTTTTGGACTTCTAAACATGGACAACATTGATATTTTCTATAATTTTAGACATTCATGGCACTCAATATGATCACCAGGGAACAAATTCTGTTGCAAAATTCTGAGTCAGCAAGTGAAATTTCAGGTCTCTATCATGCTTCATTGCTGAGTTATTAACATTTGATTTCTGGAAAATTTCAACAGGACTCAAAAAATGATCAATTTAACTTTTATTTCCGAACACTAAAATTGCTAACAACATGGGAAATTATTGGAGTAGGAGGCTAAAATTTTGGGATCATTCATTTAATACCATGTTGATTACCACAATAAAATTTCAAGTAAATCTGAGATTGTGTGGTATAAGCCTATTGTTCAAATGGCATGGAATGACCCTCTTGCATTCATATATGGAAATAAATTTCCAAAAAGCTGTCCCATTATCTACATGTACAGACTACTGTCAACACGACCGCCTCAACCGCCCTCGTGGCTCAGTTATGATTAAACAAACACCTGGCTAACGGGCTATCGCCTAGCTACCACTTGCGCGGTAGGCAGCGGGAGGTTTTCTTTTGTCTTTGTGCGCATCAAGACGCCTGTCCTACCGCACAGCTAACGATGAGATTTCCCGGTCCTACCGACAGCCTAACGCTGCCCTACTGTGGGATTAAAGACCTTGGCCCGGTTGTTCGAAAGGTCGTTAAATTTTAACATGCCGTTAAACTAAACTTAACGGTACTTTAGATTTAATGGGGTGATAAGCTGTTGCTGTTGCAGTTCTCTTTAATGGCACGTTATCTTGTCGTTTAAGTTAACAGGGGGTGGGGGGCACTTTAAGTATTTAACGAAATGATTAGCACAAGTGACGATGGCACTTATGTGACAACCAAATACCGCTTTTATGAACGTTCTTGCACCTAAGAAGGCAAGAGTTTTTAGGATGTTTGAGTTCAACATGACAGATGAAGAGCTTCATGAAAGGATGGACTCTTGAATATATTTCGAAGTAAAGCTGCTTTCACATCGGACGCGAAACAATTTTTTCACACGACAGATTACATTCAAAGAAAATGCAAAGACGCATGTATTCGCGTCTTTGCTTTGACATTGAATGTAATCTGTCGTGCAAAAAATTTGTTTCGCGTCCAGTGTGAAAGCGGCTTTAGTCAGAGATGATGTACAGCGATACACCAAAATAAACAATGCACCGCAGAAGAGAAACAGGTGCTAATAACCCAAAGATTTTTGGCGAGTGGTAGTTTCCTGCAAGTCACTGGCGATATCATGGGCGTTGACATGAGCACAGTATCTCAGACAGTGGATGGAGTCGTCAACGCACTGATTATACATTGAGGCGATTTTATCAAATGGCCCGCTGAGGTCGCTAGAAATCGAGGCAGAATTATTTGAGATTGAGGTTTTCCCGGACTGAAATTCTTTTTCCTCTTTCTTTTATTCTTGTCATCAGACATGGATGAAGCACCAGCACAAGTGGCCATCTTGGCTGGGGCACAGTGGAATACTTAACACAGGATTGTGGGTAATGGAAAGATTTTAACAAGGGATTAGCTTTTAATGGCACCATTAGTTAAAGAAGTGAAATAAGTGCCTTTGAGCAACACCAATTTAACGAGTCGTTAACTAACGAACAGTTACCAAGATAACGGCAAGTTAGTGGATAATGTCACGTTAAATTAACAACCTTTTGAACAACCGGGCCCTTTTCTTTGGTTTTAATGGCGACTGTACTAAATACAACGTCAGCCTACATTCCAATGCTGAAACACTGCAGTAACTCTGAGTAAAACAAGGTGTGTTAGGGCCCGTGTCCACTGGAATCGCTTTTGCACTGGAAGCATCTATTTTCCAGACACATTCATTAAATTTCAGCTGTTTTATAGGAGTTTTGTTAAAATAAAGAAAAATAATGACTTTTTTGTATTCCACCTTTATTTTGAAAAGTATTGAAAAGTATCAAAATTCATTTTGGTTCCGGTATCTAAACAAAATTTTTTGTATCAGGACAAAACTACTTGCAATGCAAAGAAATTCAAGAACAGATGCGATCTTTCACTCCTCTTGATCTTTCACACAAAATATTCACAGAGATCTTTCCTTTTCATTGAAAGAAAAAATGTAGAAATTAAAATGTAGACAGTATATTTTTTCTGATAAATGGATACCACAATTATGATTTATTATTATATAAAAAATTCTAAAATTAAAACGTAAATTTTCAGTCATTTGTTTCAGTGTTTAAGTTCACCTCTGATTAGGAACTCTTAAGTGGTCACCCAAGCAGAGGTCGTGTTACACTTTCTGATTGTCCGTCACAATGACGGACAGGGGCATAAAAATTCTGTCATAATGAATTATTATCAGGCATTGTAATTTTTTTTTAAAATGATAATCGTTTATTTATTTATTTTTCATATATAAAATAAACAGAATAATTTATAGATTACGCATTAGCTGATGCCGACAGTGATTCATGCAGACACACATTGCACACTGTGTTAAATACAGCACTGCGTGGATTTTCGAACTTACTACTGTATGAACTTTATAAAACATCATAAATGATTTCTCCACCCACACAGTAACAGTGCGCAAATGAACAATGCTTTCAGTTATTGCTGAGCTTCACTAAGCCTCATAACCGCAGTTTCGCCAAGCGGTCCTACGAAGCTGCTTATCAACTTGCCAAATGGGGCTTTCTGGACGTAGATATCGACATGTTCACGTAACAGAGACGGCGTTTGTAGCACATGACCAATTGTCTACCGGCAGCAGAGCAGCATATTTTACAAATTAAAAGCAAATGCTCATATTACAAAAATATGAGGAATACAGGATCATAGTCTAGAGATGCCAAGTCTCACGCATTTTTGGCGCAAGTCTCTCGCCTCTTAGTGGCATTCACGTTCCTGCCATAGTCAGCAATCATTCAATCAAGGCGAACTGAAGAAATTCACTCCTGGAATTCAAGTCATTGTGTAATGGCGTAGAGGTCTTGGACGCCAGGAGCAGTGGCTCGAAATAAAAGATGAATGCAGCAAAGTGCTGATCTTGAACAAAAGGAAATATAGGGGCTCGCGCTACCCACGGGCCTAACGCCGACCGTGGCAGTCAGAAGGCGAGCTCAAAACAAAATAATAATAATGCAGCTAAGATCCTGCCTATACTCTCTTCTCAATATTCCTTACCAACCCAAGCGTCAAAAGCATACTGACACTCCAGCAACCCGAACGAGGAAAGGCAGGAGCTTAAATAGAGTCCGGGCGACGCCCCCAATTAATGCCAACTGGCTAAGGAATCCGATAGTGAGCGAAACGATATCGTCCCGGACGAGAGTAACAAAAGGAGCCTACAAGGCTCCCAAACCATGACACATTGTGCATTAAGTTAATCAGTTTCACGTGCATTACGGTGGATTTCCCCACTAGTGACACGGAAATTTTTGATTATGACTCCGGAATTCTCATACTTGTCTTTACTGAGGGATTGAAAGCAATGGAATGGCAAAAAGATGTTTCAAATGTTCTTATTTCATTCAAACAATTTAAACCATCATGAAACGCATGCATTGTTTCCAATCCCTGACTGAAGAGAAGCACGAGAAGTCCGGAGTCATCATCGGTTTCTGTGGTGAGGTTTACCTTCACGCAAGTGAAATTGAAACTTCAATGCACAAGGATTTTAATTCCGCGTGAGAATCTCATTAAAAAGTGTTCAATGAATAATTGCGGACTACGGTGAATAAGCCTAAAAAACGTGTGAGACCTATGCCGAATGTGTGAGACTTGGCATCTCTGTCATACAGATCAAAGACAATGCTCGAGACAATATGACACACACCACCAATTGGACCGGGGTGTTAATTACATTCTGCCAAAATGACGGACAGCCTTCAAAATTTTCCGTCATTGTTAAAAAAAACCTGTCAATGATGGAAAATTTTCGGTTAACTCGACCACTACATTCAAGACTTCCTGTTTCCCTGGAGTATAAATATGAGGTGACACACGGCAATTCCCTTAGTCTGTCATCACTAAGGGAAAGTCCTGAGAATGCAGCAAGAATGAGCGAGAAAAAAATTATTATTGAGTTGCGCAAATCAGGAAATGGAAATAAGAAAATCTCTAAACAATTAAAGATTTTTCACAATCAGGGAAGTAATTACGAAGTTTAAGGCAAGAGATGTTTAGACAAACATCAAACTGTGAGGATGTCTGACTGAAAAAAGCATCTCTAAGAATTGCAGCTGAAGAATGGCAGAGGTCAGTTCAGAGTTGGGTTCAGAAATTCTCCAAAACTACCATCTGATGCCACCTACATCACTACTAGTTGTCTGGGAGGATTGACAGGAAAAGTCTCAGCTGTCAAGACTAACAACTCACCCAAAGTTTACCAAACATTATGGATACTCTCAATTGGACTTGGTTCTATGGTCAGATAAGACCAAAATAGAGCTTCTTGGCAGCAAACGTTCAATTTGGCGCAGAGACAAAGTAGCCTGAAAAAAAAGCACTGCAAGCCTGCAGTAAAATACATTGGTGGGTCTTTGATGTTGTGTGACTGTTTTACATGAAAAGGCGCTAGATATTTTGTTCGGATGCATGGCATCATGGATTTCTTCAAAAAACAGCAGACATTAAATTCAAACCAAACAGCCTCTGCCAGGAAGCTTGAAACAGGTCAATGTTGGATCTTCCAGCAGGAAGCACACCTCAAAATCTACACAAAAATGGTTCATCCAATGCACAATAAAGGTTTTGCCATGGTTATCACAGTCCCCTGACCAAAACACCACAGAATATCTGTGAGAGGAGCCAAAGAAGAGACTCCACAAACATGAACCTTGGAATCTGAAGGATCTGGAAGGATTCTGAAAGGAGGAATGGACTCAAACCCCATGTCATATGTTCACAAACCTCATGCATTTTAAGAGAAGACTCATAGGAGTTATCTTGGCAAAGGGAGGCCACACAAAATATTGAATGAAAGGGTACCAATAATTGCCACACACATCTTTTTTTACAAAACTATTTGTCTCAAGGTAAGAATGTAATGAAAAAAAATTTGAAAGAAAGATCACAAGGATAAAGAATGAAGACATTTTGTGCATCTGGTTTCGCTCATTTTTACTGTGGGGCACCAAACATTTTTGAGGGCACCCAAAAGACATGTCTGTTCCTAAAAAGAATGATATTTCAAAAAGTGGTGGCCATCACAAAGCAGTTTCCAAGTTGTCTTCCCGCAGGTACGAGTTGGACAGAGAGACTTCATACAAGACAAATAGGCTGACAACATCACCAAGTGACAGGAGCCAAATGCGTTGCACCTCGAAAGGCTGTCAGCCACAGGTCCATCATTTGCCGCAGAAATTCTCCTCATTGCGATTTTGCTTTACTGATGTTTTTGGTCTCAAAAATTGAAATGTTGAGCTTAATGTAAGAGTAGAGGACTCCAAGGGAACAGTACACAGAAGTCACCAGCAGAGGGATGAAAGGAAATGTTTGCTGCCATGTAGTCCATGGGTAAACAAACTCGCAAAAAATCTCCAGAGGAACCAAGCCAACGAGATAAATTGTCTCTGGAATGCTAATAAAGCTGGCTTCGTGCCTGAGGGAGTAAACAAGTGTACAAACATTATTTCAATATTTGTGATTACCATAGTGATAACCACTCCACTCTAAGTCTGACAGATGTAGTCCAGTTCAGAGGAAAAGCCTAAAAACATCTGGTACATAAAAAGTAACATCAAGCCCTGAAGGTGGACCCATTATATCAAGACGAATAATAAAAATCACAAGACTCAGGGAAGAGACTGATTAAGTGAGCCAAGGTTCATATCATGAACATCAACATGTACTAATAAAAATTCACATTAATTTACCAAAAAGCATTTTCAACGAGAAAACATGCACGCACTGACCTGAAGAGCATCTTTAAAGAAGTGAAACTATACAATGAAAACAGCAGCATCAGGAGAATTTTGATCGGTAATTCTGAAAAACAAGATTCACACATTATCAAACACATGCAGTCAGGTCCATTAATATTTGGACTGTCATCATTCTGGCTCTGTGTGTCACCACGGTGGACCTGAAATTAAAAGAAGATGTGCTAGAACAGGGGTAGGGAACCTTCTCCAGAAAGAGCCACTGTGGATGCAGGCTTTCATACCAACCAAGCTGCTACACACCTAATTCTACAAATAAAGGCCCTTAACAAACACACAGTGGCTCTTTCTGGAGAAGGTTCCCCACTCCTGTGCTAGAAGTTCGGACTTTCAGCTACATTGCAAGTATTTTGGTGTGCTTTCCAGAAACCACGTAGGAATTTCATCGATGATTACAGTGAAAGGTCTTGAACCCATAGACATCGCCCCCAGCTAGATATGTTCCCCAGAAGACACTTAACAAGGCATATACTGCAGCTGTGTCAGTTCCTGCTTGCTCTTGTAAGGGGGAGGGGGGATCCTTTAGTTTCACTTTTTGGACTCTGGTCAGGTGATTGACTTGGCCACTGTAGAACACCGTACTTCCTTGCCTTAATCCCTTAAAAATAGTGCCATGGGCACTGTTACACACTTGGTTCATTTCAGGCTTTAGTGTTACATCAGCTCACAAACGGTAGAATTTTTCATGTTTGGGTCCAACGTTGGGAAAATGAAGACATCTTTTGTAATTTGTATCGGAAAAAAAAACAAAAATTTTGAGCAAAATTCAGCATCATGGTTAGATGTTTCATCATGTCCTTTTTTCAGCTCAGTGCTCTTTTCATAGTGTAACTCCATTGAAATATTGAGCCCCAGACACCAGATCATTATACCAAGAGTTAACCAGTTGGCTATTGGGCTTAAGTGTGTTGCTCAAGTAGTATTGTAGCAAATTAAGAACTATGCTTTTTATTTATTTATGCCCTTGAAAGTATGAGAATACAAAGTTTCAGCATTCTAGCTGCTTTCAAATGCGCTCCATCTCCACCATGATACAATGCAATTTTGAATATCCCCAACTGGCGACCATGTTCAATCTCAAATTTCAACGCCTCTAAGAAATTTTAATCTGTACATCCATGTGCACCTCCCCACAAGAAACGCGGACGCCAACGCATGATCCCATAAGCTACCTTTGGTCCGTCGGACTAAGTGAGTTAAAACTGTTTTTCGCCTGAATTTCTCCTCAAGTAGATTGTAAGCAGACCCGGCCTGGTTCAGCCCGCTGAGGCTATGAGGGATGCCTCAATTTGGGCACACCTCCCATGAGGAGAGGAGTAGGGGTCGGGTGCATTGTAGACCAGGTGGCAGACAGGGCCGCAAGGCCCTTGCGTTCTGGACCTGGTCATGGAATCTGGCTCTTGCGACATGGAATGTCACCACACTGGTGTGGAAGGAGCCGGAGCTTGTGCGGTAGGTTGAGTGGTGCCGGCTAGATACAGTCGGACTCATCTCTGTGTGCATCTCTGGCTCCGGAACCAAGCTCCATGATAGGGGTTGGAATCTCTCCTTTTCTGGAGTTGCCCAAGGTGAGAGGCGGCGAGCAGGCGTGGGAATACAAGTGTACTGTCGGCTGAGTGCCAGCGTGATGGAGTCTATCCTAGTGAACGAGAGGGTCTCTGCAATTCGCTTGCTGGTTGCGGTAGGGAATGTCCTGACTGTTGTTTGTGCTTATGCACCAAATAGCAGTTCAGAGTACCCAGCCTTCTTGAAGTCCCTGGATGGGGTCCTGGAAAAGGCTCCTACTGGGGATTCCATAGTTCTGCAGGGAGACTTCAACACTCACTTGGGCAACAACGAAGACACTTGGAGGGGAGTGACTGGGAGGAACAGCCTCCCTGATCTGAACCAAAGCTGTGTTTTGTTATTGGATTTCTGTGCTAGTCATGGATTACCCATAACAAACACAATGTTCGAGCATAAGGGCATTCATAAGTGTACCAGAAGACCCTTAGCCAAAGGTTGATGATTGATTTTGTAATCGTGTCATTAGATCTCCAGCCATATGTCTTGGACTATCAGGTGAAGAGAGGGGCAGAGCTGTCAACTGAACACAGGATCAGTTGGTGGGGAAGACTGGCAGACAGACCTGGGAAGCCTAAATGTTTTGTGAGGGTTGACTGGGAATGTTTGGTAGAGGACCCTGTCCAGACAATCGTCAACTCACACCTCCAGAAAAGCTTTACCCATATTCTGGGGGATGCTGGGAACACGGAGTCCAAGTGGACCCTGTTCAAAGTCTCCATTGTGGAAGTGGCTGCCGCAAGCTGTGGCCTGAAAGTTGTTGGTGCCAGTCATGGTGGCAACTCAAGAACCTGTTGGTGGACCCCAGCGATGAGGGAGACCGTCAAGCTGAAGAAAGCGGCCTTTCAGTAAATTGCAGGCAATCTTTTTCTAAAATGTAATTTCATGCCTAAAAATTTCAAGAAAATCCAGTCCACCGCAAGTCAAAATCTTGAGGGTATTTTTCTTCCTCTGTGATTATCAGCGATGGCACCGGCTAACATTCTTCGTATCCCTTGGCTAAAGCTTAGAAAAACACTTTGTATACTCAAATTTCCATGGAAAGCTCCTCAATAGGGGTGCCACGATTCTGAATCACGATTTTTT
The DNA here is from genome assembly GCA_029721435.1 of Gymnothorax reevesii. Classification (NCBI taxonomy): domain Eukaryota; kingdom Metazoa; phylum Chordata; class Actinopteri; order Anguilliformes; family Muraenidae; genus Gymnothorax; species Gymnothorax reevesii. The sequence continues at coordinate 66,482,556 of CM056578.1, read as the reverse complement.
TAAGGCGTAGTACCACCACCTGTTGCCGTGGGGCGAACATCCCAGCTTTCCCTCTTCCTTTATTAAATCAGACGCAGCCTTGAACGAAGGTGCCAAACATCAAAAGGCGTGAGAAATGCTTCCGAAAAAAAAAAAAAACTTGCTGCATGGAGCAAGTAAAGGACTACAGAACCGTCTCCTTTTAACTAATTAGGTTACTTTAATCATGACCCTGTTTACTTGGCTCAATTAGCAATCAAACATGGTATTCACTTATTTACTTTGCTGGATGAGTAGAACTCTTTATTAAGGCAGCATGTTTGATTGCCACATTATGAAATTTAAATGGCCATAGAACAGCACAGCATGAACACGATTGCCATTGCCATACCATTTAGTGTGATTTTGATCATTTATTTCTCACATTCACGTTTCATCCGCATTGCAGAATGTTTTCCACCTTGTGTATTTTTTTGATGCTTGAAATCCAGGGCGATCTGAAAATAAATTTCTTTATTTTTATTATATCATTATAGATCTCCTAAAAAGACGAGGATTTTTTTAAAGTGTCATGAGACCACTTTCAGTCATGGGGTGTAAAATGCCGTTGGGAAGAAGCCTGAGTTTAGATTTCGCTAATTGCAGGCGCTCCGCCCTTCCCTAAATCTGCTCCCGTGTACTTGGCTTAAATAACAATCAAGCAATTTCAGTAGCCTATAACGATTAAGATGTGATGGCAAAAAGCAGAAAAACCTAACTGGGCTTGTTAGATTGAAAGAATGCCAATAATTTGAATAATTAGTAAAAAAATCTTCCTCTAAAATTACATCTCTCATTGTAGCATTTTAGGACATTATTCAAGATGAATTTAAACAGATTTGTTAAGATCGCCCTGGATTCTAAAAAATACCCAGGCTGGAAAAAATTCTGAAAAGCAGAAACATGAATGTGAGATCACAATGAATTATCACACTCGCACGAAATGGTGTGGCCATGGCAATTGTGTTTATGCAAATCTGTGCCATTTAAATTTCTAAATGCAGCAATCAAACATGTCTTAATAAACAGCTCTACTCATTCAACTTGCAGAGTAAACGAATCCTCATTTGATCGCTAATCAAGCAAAGTAAACGGGAACAGGTTTACTTTTCTTCGAGTTTTGCCTAATTGGTTAAAAGGAGATGATTCTGTTTTCATTTGCTTGGCTCCTTTCAGCACGTAGCCGAAAAATACTGATGTCAGTCAAGTTTTTTCCGGAAGCATTTCTCACGCCCTTTGATGTTTGGCATTTTCGTTCAAGGCTGCGTCTGGTTTAATAAAGGAAGAGGGAAAGCTCGGATGTTCGCCCCACGGCAACGGGTGGTGGTACTACGCCTTAAAAAAATTGCGATTCAGAATCGTTGCACCCCTACTATTCAATATAAAAAGCTTTATGCCAGACTAACTAAAATATATAAATACAATGCAAAATGAAGACAGATTGGCAAGAATGGAATAAATTATGATTTGCAGTCAAGCAGATTCACATTCTCAGGATATAAGGTCTGAGCATGCCCATCGATTATGACACAGCTCTTTTAAAGGAATATTTCAACATTTCGGCAAATTTGCCTATTGCCATAATCCCAATAGTTATATGAGTAGGTACATTACCTTTAGTTATCCGTGCCCGTTGTTTTGAGATTCGGGGGGAAAGACGCAAGCTGCTCAGAGAACATAACGAAAGTGAACAGTGCAGGTCCCTCCCTCCTTCAAAACTCCCTTCAAAACTCATCAAATACGCAATCCAGCAGATCCAAAACACACTCGTGGACAACTTATGAGCTGCACATTCACCACAATATAAAATAATAATGTATACTTACGAGACAGAGTTATTTTCAAAGCAAATACATAACAGGACCTACATTCCAGACATACCACTCAGGGCAAAGGGATTTCAAAAGTGTATGTTTACTGCAGCTACTTACAACGTCTGAGGTGCACACGGTGTCAGTCTGCCCAGGTGGTTACTCAAGAAAATAGTTCCGAGTATTTGCTTCATGTGTCGTGATGTTTCATAATTATACATTATTATTTCATAGCGTGGTGAATGTGCAGTTCACAACTTATCCAGGAGAGCGTTTTGGAGCGGCTGGATTGCGTATTTGATGAGTTTTAGAGGGAGGGACCTGTACTGTTCACTTTCGTTCTGTTTGCTGAGCAGCTCACGTCGTCCCCCCCGAATCCCAAAACAACTGACACGAATAACTAAAGGTAATGTACCTACTCATAAAACTATAGGGATTATGGCAATAGGCCAGTTTGCCAAAATGTTGAAATTTCCCTCTAAGGATGAAAGTCTAATGCCTCATATTATATTCATCTTGACTGCTTGATTTCAAATCCCTTGTGGGGGCATACAGAGCCAAAATGATTTTGTGTAATTGTCCAAATAATTATGGACCTGGCAGCACAGTTTAAGGGAGCGCAACATACCTGATGCAGTGAAGAGTAGTGGAAATAGGGAGAAATGGCCTGCGGTTGCCAAGACAAGAAATATGCTTGCATCCTCTTTTTTCTCTACTGCCATTAAACTGTAAAAACCAAAAACACAGCTTGTATAATAACATGTTAAACAAGGCAACACTGTCACCAATATCCCCCGCCGCAATAAGAATGGTCACAGGAGATTCCATATTCATACAAAAAAAAAAAACACAGAGCAGTGACATTATCCACTGAAACATATGCAAGGAGATAATAAAATGAAGGACTAGTTGCCAAGAAAACTTGCCCCCATTGCAAATCCCATGCACCAAGTCGACGAACAGAAACAAGGACCATAACTCCTTGAAAATTCTTGGAATCAACTGTCGAACTCATTCAAAAGGATCATTAGTACTGGTCTCCCACAAAATTTCATCCAAATAGGTGCAATAGTTGCCGAGAGAAGTTGTCCCCATTGCAACACCCATACACTTAAGTCCACGAACAAAGTCAAGGACCATAACTTCGTACAAATAAATTTCTCTGAATCAATTGTCGAACTCATTCAGTAGGATCATCAGTACTGGCCACATACAAAATTTCATTCATGTAGGTGCAGTAGTTTCCGATAAAACTTGTCCCCATTGAACCAGGACGGGCAGACGGACAGGAGGACGAGCTCCAGAGCTCCATTCCAATATCCCCAGATCCGCTTTGTGGCGGAGGATAATAAAAATATATACAAAACGGGAGTATGCTATTTGTGGTAACTTAGGGAATTACCTTAATGGAAGTATTGCCATTAGCACAGCCTTTTCATGCACGTGCCATCCAAATATGAATGACCCTAAGGCACAAATGACGACACATCGCAGAAATCCTCGAGCCCCAGAGGGATAGAACCAAATTCTGAACACAGCAGGCTTCAGGGAGTAAGGGGAGAAAAAACAGATAAGGAACACACACACATCCTGATTAGTCAGGAAACACTCAATTGCAAACCCATAATATCCTTCAACCGCAGGATTTTACAATCACAAACTACCAGCATTTTTCATACTCTTTGGCCTCTGATATCTAGATAGAAAACCCAAGGACAATTTGGATCGTAAAATACATATTTCCAATCGCGCACAGAAAAAGCAACAGCCCTACGATAACAGAGAAATTCCCCTATCTTTCAAAAAAGAATCCAATGACGAATAAATGAGTAGTCTCATAGAGTATCAATATTACAAGGCAAGACCAATTCCACTGAGAATGATGGTCCACAGACCTTTATGGAAGATACTCACAAGTATGGACAGCAGGGTGCAAACCAGTGTTGCCAAAGGGGTGACAGAAGGAAGGACAGAATGCTGAAATTCTTGGACAAGGCCGCCAGTCATTGAGGCCTCAGGACGTCCGTGAATATCAAGCAATTTGAATTTCACACCTGAAATAAATAAAAGGATAATCTCATTCATAGCTGCAGTCAAAATTATGAATTTCAATTTTAATTACTTGATTTACACAGATAAGCCAAAACAGTATGACCACTCGCAAATTAAGCAAACTATTTTATCTTGTAATCACAGCGCATGTCAAGGTCTGGTACATACGAGATGAAACAGTCTGTTCTCGTAGTTAACAAACTGGACGCAAGAAAAATGGTCAAGGACTTTGACACGAGCCATGTCTGAGGGTGCAAAAAACCAGGAAACAGCAGCAGGATGTTGCGTCATCAATGTGCGAGGGAAACAAAGGCCCATCACGTCTGAACAGCTTAAAACTTACTCAGTCTCTTGATTATGTGCGCATTATGGGCGCAGTCCACAAAAATCAAATTCAAGAGAGGGTGGAGAGCTATGTTTAGAAGTGGGATTTTTTTGTTATTTTTATTTTTGGGAAAAAACACTAAAATAACAATTATTGGCAATGGACTGAAAAAGATTATACAGTTGACTTAGACAGTGGCTTCATCAAATGTTTTATACTGATTTATCGCACCTGTCGTAGTTTCCTCGTCAATGACACGTGCCATAGTCAGACTAGCACATGCTCCCTGTAAAGCAGGGCTTTCCTTTCTCCAAAGGGCTTCAATCCCATGAATGAGCTTAATATTCCCACACTAGGGCTTCAATATCCCCAAAGGGTCCTCATGTTTTCCCTTTTGTAGGTGGAGACATCTCCAAATGGAAATCATGAAGCAGCGAAAGGTGTTGTCATCTTCTTATCCACGGTTTGCCTCAAGATAATGGACCATCTCAGCAAAAAAACTGCCCTCAAAGTCTTGAAACCCAAAGAACACCTCTCGTTTCACTTGCTACTAACTCAGCCTGCAAGCTCTGAGAAGCTAAAGAAGCAAATTTCGAGAAAGAAAACATCTTGCCTTCAAACTCAAAGAAAAAAAAAGCACGGACGACTGAAATCCTAAGCTCAACACACTTTGTTGGGGGCCTTTTGTGTCACAATGACGTCACTCATGTCCAAGAGCGCTGATTGGTTCTGATGAATTTGGAACGCACCTCGTCTAACTCAAATGCATATGTCCACCCTAGACGGTCAGAGTGCTACTCAGTTCTAATGGATTCCGAACAGATTCTACTATTTCTTATTTACTTTCTGCAACTTGCGTTCCGGCTAGGTGGCTTCTCACTGTAATGCTGTAGTCACAGAGATGAAGAAACAAACTATACGGCACATACTTTCACTCTTTTGTGATGCCCATTTCCCTTCCACCAACAGGATGGGGGCAGGGTTTACAACATACTGCAAATTTTAAAGCGAGCAGAGAAGATCACCTCCATCACATCCTGCTTATCATGTCTTACAGCTCTTTCCCTCAAGGAGGTGCTATTTGTTACTGAACACAAAGACTAAACATTTTACAATCCCCTTTTGTCCCTTCACTATTAGGGCTCGGAACTCCTCCCTCTAGCCCCATCCTCACATACTACTGACATGTGTTACCATGAACTAACCGTATATAGTTGTGTGTACAATGTCTCTGTGATGATATATTAACTGCATCTTTGTATCATCACGTTATAATATGTGGATTGTCTGTTGCTGTCCCATGATGTATTTTTGCTGCAGAGTACAACATACAGAATCAAAAACCAATTCCACTAACCTTAGTCATGTGTACAATAATCAATCAATCTATCTTTCCATATATCTATCCATCATTGTGAACAAGGTACACCCCCTTGTGGCAATGGTATTGCTGTGTTTGCCTACACCTGACTATTAACACAAGTTGCTACCAGGAGCAGGGGCCTCTTAAGCAAAATGCACCATGCCAAACAGTACAGACTCTTCGGGATTGGTTTGTGAAATATTACGAGGAGTCCAAGGTGTTGACCTCGCCTCCAAATTCCGAAGATCTCATTCCAATCAAGCATTGGTAGAATGTGCTGGACCCACAAGTCGACCTTCAGAGGTCTTGCTCAGTCCATGTTTTAACGAGTTGGAGCTGTTTTGTCAATACATGATGGGAGTAATTAGACAGGTGTTCTCAGTATTTTGTCTCATTGGTGTATTTTTTTCCCATTTTCGTGGTCAAAAGGAGGCCAACCTGTAAGCCCTTTGCATATAAATGTCTTAGTTGTTTATCTAGTTCCTAGGTTATCTACTTAAGCCACAGTCTAATCATCATAGTTGTTTTTGTAGGTGTAGTAGTTGGAATAGTACCGAGGAAGGAAAGTACTTTGTCAGCCATGTTATACAATGCCCAGAAATTGGGCGCCCAATAAGCATGACACAATCCTCTTTTGAAGGGGAAGAGCCGGGACAGAACCTGAGGAAGCTGGCCCTTTAAAACACAAACAAACAAGTTGAAAGTACAATCACGGCAGCACATGAGAACACTTTGCTGTAATCAGGATTTTTAAATATATACTATTGAAAGCATTTCTAAGTATTTAGAGTCCACTAACTAATGACTGGAGTCAGAGACTTAATTTCATTAGCCGTTTAAATAATGTAAACAACTGATTCTGACCCCGCCCCCCCCCCCCCCCCCCCCGAAAAAAAAAAAAATTCCATAAAACTCATCAAGAAAATTCATGAAGATCACAGTTTTTGATTGGGAAAAAAAAAAAAAAACTAGTGACACTTTAGAATCCTGTTCCACAGTGAAGTGTAGAAAATTTACAGTTTTGCTCAAAAGTTTGCATACCCTAACATAATTTCTGAAATGTCGCCATTTATTTTGAAAATATGACTCATCATGCAAAAAACTTGTCTTTTTTTAAAGGATGGTGATCATGTGAAGTCATTTATCATTACAAAGGTGTTTAGCGCCCTTTTAAATCATAATGATAACTGAAATCATCCAAATGGCCCGAATCATAAGTTTACATGGCAATTAAGGGTTAATTTTCCATACCTTTTTACATTGTGACTATTGTCTGTGCATTGTAATTGAGTTTGTTAGCTACCCAGTGGATGCACTGCTCTGGCTTGACACTGAGCCAGGCTGAGCGAAAAGGAACTGTCAAAGGACCTTTGTAACAAAGTAGTTCAACTTCTTAAAGATGGGAAAGGATAAAAAAAGATATACTTGAAAATGCCAGGCAGCACAGTTCAGTCCGTGATTAAGAGGTGAATATTTAGGATATATTTTGATACCCAGCCAAGGTCAGGTAGGCCAAGAAAGATTTTGACCCAAACTGGCAGGAGAATAGTTTGGGATACAAGAAAACTGTACAAACTTCCTCAAGAAAATACAGGATGCACTGGAAAAAGATTGTGTGGTCTTTTCAAGGAGCAAATAAGGAGGTACATATCAACAATGCTCGAGTTTCTACTAGAGAGAAACCATTATTGCATCAATCCCACAAAAAATCCTGCTTAAAATATGCCAGACAACACCTTGACACATCTCACGAATTCCGAAATGCTGTCATCTGGAGCAACAAGACCAAAATAGAACTGAAAGGTCACAACCATAAGCACTGTTTGGAGAAGTCCATAGTGAAAAATATACCATTACCATGCAGTGGTGATGGCTCTCTGATGTTTTGGGGGTGTGTGAGCTCTAAAGGCACAGGGAATCTTGTGAAAATTGATCGCAAGATGAATGCAGCATGCCATCAGAAAATACTGGCAGACAATTTGCATCCTTCAACATGAAAGCTGCGCATGGGATGCACTTGGACTTTCAAGTATGACAATGATCCAAAGCACAAGGCCATGTTGACCCTCCTGTGGTCACAGAAGAGAAAATTGAATGTTCTGGAGTGGCCATCACAGTCTCCTGACCTCAATATCATCAGGCAGCTTTGGCGAGATTTCAGACATGCAGTTCATGCAAGACGACCAAAGAATTTGCAGGAGCTCGAGGCATTTTTCAAGGAAAAAATCGGCAGCGATACCACATGAGAGAATTTGGGGCCTCATTGACAACTATCACAGTAGACTGCAAGATGTTATTGATGCAAAAGTGGGCAATGCACAGTATAAAGAACTAAGGTTACGTACACTTTTACACAGGGTTCATTTAATTTTTTCCCTTATTGCCACGTTTATTTTAATGATTGTGCCATTCTACGTGACCTACAGTTTGATATGAATCCAATAAGAAATAAAAGAAACGCGTTTTGCCTGCCATTAATGTTTTCTTTTAAAAAATGTGACCGATTTTACAAATTCAGCCAGGGTATGCAAACTTTTGAACACAACTGAAACTTGTAGGGCTGGGACGATTCTGAATCGATTCTTTTTTATGGCGTAGGACCACTACCTGCTGGCCTGGGGCGAACATCCGAGCTTTCCCTTTTCCTTTATAAAACCCGGCGCAGGTTAAACAAAAGCGCTAAACATCAGAGGGCATGTGAAATGCTTCCGGAAAAAAAAACTTAATTCTGACATCAGTATTTTTCGGCGACATGGTGCACGGAGCCAAATAAAGGACAACAGAATCGTCTCCTATTAACCAATTAGGCTACTCTAAAAAAAGTAACCTGTTGCAGTTTACTTTGCTTAATTAGCAAATCAATCAAATGGTTGATGCGTTTACACTCAAAGTTGAATGAATGCTGTCTATTAAGACAGAATGTTTGATTGCTGCATTTTGAAATTTAAACAGCCATAGAACAACACAGTATGAACACGATTTCCATTGCCACGCATTTTGTGCGACTGTGATAATTTATATCTCACATTCACGTTTCATCCGCTTTTCAGAATGTTTTCCACCTTGTGTATTTTTTTAGACCCTTAAAATCTTATAAGAAATCTGTTTTAAATTAATCTTTAATAATGTCCTAAAATGCTGAGAGATGCAATGCACAGGAAGATTTTTTTTTAATTATTCAAATTATTGGTATTCTTTCACTCTAATGCCGTAGCTCAGTTAGGCTTGTCTGCTTTTCAACATCACATCTTACTCGTTATAGGCTATTGGAATTGCTTGATTGTTATTTAGGACAAGTACACGGGTGCAGATTTAGGGAAGGGCGGAGCGCCTGCAGGTATCGAAATCTAAACTCAGGCTTCTCTCCCGATGGCATTTTAAATCGTGCCGCTTCAGGTGTGTCTGTTTCAAGAAATTACACGCGACCCCATTACGGCAAGTGGTTATCACACTTTAAAAAAATCCTTGTTCAACATCACCACATCCCAACTCTGCATTTCATCTGTCATTGTAGTATTTTTAGGAGATCCATAATGATAAAGTAAAAATAAAGAGATTTGTTTTCAGATCACAAGGTGGAAAACATTCTGTAAAGCGGATGAAATGTGAATGTGAGATAATTTATTTCACAGTCGCACGAAATGCCGAGACAATGGCAATCGTGTTCATGTTGTGCTGTTCTACGGCCATTTAAATTTCAAAATGCAGCAATCAAATATGCTGCCTTAATACACAGCTCTACTCATTAAACTTCGAAAGTAAACGCATCCACCATTTGATTACTAATCAAGCAAGTAAACTGGAACAGCTTACTTTACTAAGAGTAGCCTAATTGGTTAATAGGATACGATTCTGTAGTCCTTTACTTGGCTCCATGCATCATGTCGCCGAAAAAAACTGTTTTTCCGTTTTTTTCCGGAAGCATTTCACGTGCCCTTTGATGTTTAGCACTTTCGTTCAACCTGCGTCGGGTTTAATGAAGGAAAAGGGAAAGCTTGGATGTTCGCCCCATGACAGCAGGTACTGGTACTACGCCTTAAAAAAGAATCGATTCAGAATCGTCCCAGCCCTAGTAACTTGCCAATCTGGGTCTCCTGTGAACGGAAACAACCCAGGACCCACAACCGCCTTAACAAATTAACCATGAGTAAAACCCCTGTTCAGTACAGTATGTTGTTTCATCTCTTGACTTTGTGAGAGAGGGTTAGGGGTATAAGACACATCATTGTTGATTTTTCCTTTATTTTGCGACCTATCCAAATAATAGCTCTCAATTACTTACCAACAAAATGAAAGGTCCAAATGACAGTGCAAAGACAGAGCACACAAGCACTCCCAGTGTTGCTAATCGGACAAAGCTAAAACTCCTCCAATTTAATGTCAAATCTGAAAATAAAAGAAAATATTTCATAGTTCCAGTTCTGTTAACTGTACATCACGCACACAACATTTTTGCCATGCAATAATGCTTAGTACAATAAGAAGAGGACGACAAGCCCCTTGAGTATTCCGACAATGAGGTTCTCACAGCATCTTATTATTGATTAAAAAATAGCAGCATGGAGCATTCCAAGAACCTAGAGACAATACAGAGATGATGGTTGTTTTTTGCATGTTCTGAGAAAAAGATATCCAATAACAGAAAAAAAAAACACTTGCCTGGAGCATCTTTAGTAAAGCAGTAGGACCTCAGCAGGTACACGCCATAAGCAGGGGCGATGTACAAGTAAATATGCTTCAGGTTCAAGAGCAGAGCAAAAAGCAGAGCTCCTTCAATATGTCTGCACTGAGAAACAAAAATCAAATGATTTGGGGAGGCAGGGATTTTATGTTGCCAAATGAAACAGGACACTGACAGGAGCAACAAGTATTTGTTGTTACCGCAAGCATCAGTTCTCAGAGAAAGCAAAGCTGCAAATATGAATTCCTACAACATACATTTAGGTTGAAAAATATTTCGGAAGGGGCACAATTTTCATTGTTCCAACTGTGTATGCCACCACAGTGGATTTAAAAAGAAACAATGAAGATTCGCTTTAAGTGCAGACTTCCAACTTTAGTTTAAGGCTTTTGTCAAAATTGCTGTCAAATCCATGTAGAAATGACACACATTTAATGCACAGCTCGCTTTTAGGAGCTCAAAAGTGAATGGACAAACTAACAAAAGTCAATTAAACTGTTATTTTTAATATTAGGAGGTAAACCCTTTGCAGTTAATGACTGCCTGAAGAATGGAATTTGTAGACATCGCCAGATCTGTCCCCAACTAAAACAAATCTTAGTCAACCAACAGTGGGTCATTTTTTCCAATCGGTCAATAGTTTGAAATTTCAAGCTCCATTCCCAGCCTCCTCTTTATGCTGCCCTTGCAGATTCTGCCTCTGCACTTGTGAAGTAGAGGTATGACGAAACAGGTGGCTGTTGAGTTTATATGAATAGACCATAACACATTTCAATACACAGGCTATGCTTTATTTACCAAACCAGTTTGGCCTCCTTAGGATTTAAAATCTCTTTTGCAAAAATATATTTCCATCTTAGGCTTTAACAATCTAAAAGTTAAAAATTCTCGAGGAGCTGGATAGTCTCTCAAATAGACACAAAATAGAAATCTCATTAAATAAAGAACAGGGTTGGTTTAAAGCGTTCCTTTTATCTCCATATAGACTATTAATTAATTATGGTTTAATTCATTGTTTTAAAGCTGGCGTAAGTTATTTTTTTTGTTTTTAAAAAAAGTGTTAAATAACTCCACATTCCGAAAAAGATTATTTATTTAGAGCATCTGGTCGATGACACATGGCTCTCAGTCACTGCCTTCTGTAATAAAGCAGCATATAAACTTCTGGAGTCACTGACTGCTTCTATCCAATCAGTTGAGAGAACACCATGAAGATGCATTTTTCTCTGCTTGAGAAAGGGCAGAGCTGAATCTGTGTTGTTAGTGCGCCATCTGCCAAAAAATCATTTGAAGACAACAAAGAAAAATCTGTGTTGTTGGCAATAGCAGAACAGATGAAGCTTCCGATCCCAGCACTACGGGAGATGGCGTACACAATGAAACAGCCAAAGGGCCAAAGAACGGTAGAGGAACACAATGAATCGAGAAAGAAAAAATGCAAGATGCATTTTTTGACCGAGAGCAGTCAAAGGGTTTAAAAAGCGATGCACAGCTAGCCTTGCTGCTACTGGACAGGTAAGTTATGTTTTACTCTGTTGTATTTATGACGTTTTATCAGTCTCGGATAGTCCTGTTGGTGGTTTTGATCCTGCTAATGTCAGTGAACGATGACTGAACCGTCATCGTTTGTGGCTGATTACAGCTTGCTTAGCTGTGCAATGACAGCATGTGTGGCTATAGGACGCAGGCTAGTTTTAGCCAATACCTTCAAAAAGCCATTCATATCAAAGTTTCTGCCTGGATGTAATGTGTCTTTGATCCATGTTTTCAGTGTGGCTTTCACACAACAATCACTGAGAGTATCTGTTTATATTGTACTTGTATTGTAACTGAATCGCCATTCTCCTCTGCCTCTGTCGGAAACCGATGCGAGTTCCTGTGCCTGGCTTGGGGATGGAGGGCGGGGACTGCTAACATAAGCATCGGATAAGAAGCTATGAAAATGACCAAATGTGATGGGATGATGTGCAAACTGGCTAATACACTTGCCCATAGTATCTATCCAGCAGTTAATCAAAATGATCTCTTGTGACAGAAAAAAATCTTTGACCTTTGTTGCAACTAGTTCAGCAGTAATAGGCCAAAGGTATCCCAACCAAGTACTGAAACTTCAGTTTTCTGAAGCAAGAATTCAACATTTTATTGATATCATGTCATTCTACAATGAAATGCAGTCCTCAGATATCAAAAATATGTGATTCCCTGGAAATGAATTACACGTAGATTCATCTCATGACGAATTCACTGGTTCCTTACAACCTCATATAATACTTTGATGATATCCAGTGTCTCTAAATGCTTCCTCAGGCTTATCTGCAAAAAGGAGCATTATAGTTCACACCCAACAGACCTATAACATGGTAATTATGTATTGATTGACACGTTTTTATCCAATTCCAGACAGTATAAATTTTCAACATAAATTGAAAGACTTTGATTGGACCCTAGAAAAGTATTTAATCCCTTGCGTAACTGTGCACAGCTGAATGACGTGAGTACGAAGAAAAAAAGGCTTCCACAACCAACCTATAAGTGCCTTTGTTACATTTATGTAATGGCAGTTTGATTCTGACAAAGATCGTGGGAATTATTCAGAATGGAACAATGCTGGAGGGATCCTTGTACCAGAAGGTTCTGCTACTGTTTATCTAAAGGAGGACTCCATTGATGGATAGTTTGCTTCTATTTGAGTGAGTAGTTTGGATAAAGAATTCATCCATAGCTAGTTAGTTAGCCAGCTAGCTAACTGTTTTTTATTTTCGGTTCACCATAGCCATAATGATAACAGAGCTTGTTTGCGACATTGCTTAGTATAAGTAACCGTTCGCCATCGCTAATTATACTGTACATGGCGGAATTTTGCTCATTGCAACGATGTTTTAGAATTTATACTGCATATAACAAAATGTAATGGCAAGGTTTTGTGAAAACTGAGAACAGCTGCAGGACTGCTGTAACACCTCTGCATTTATCCAAAGCTTGTGGTCGGATGATCGGAATTGCAAATGGCAAACTTTCCATCGCAGAGTGAACGTTCTGACTGTACAAATGTATAATAAGTTATTCCTTTAATGAGTGTGTGTGCTTGCTGATGTGGCTTTGTAGAAAAATTCACAAAATTCTGTACTTCCATCATGAAGAAAAGGCATGTTTTTGGTTTGGAGACGTTGCAGGTGACCATTTATGTCCATCCGCTGGTACATTGACAAACTCATGCCAAATTCCACAAGAAAATCATTAATTCATGTTGAACTTCATGAGTCAAAAGTTGATTTGTGTTAAACGTATGTACAAAACCCAAAACCAGTGAAGTTGGCACGTTGTGTAAATCATAAATAAAAACAGAATACAATGATTTGCAAATCCTTTTCAACCTATATTCAATTGAATACACTGCAAAGACAAGTTACTTAATGTTCGAACAGGTATACTTTGTAATTTTTTTGCAAATATTAGCTCATTTGGAATTTGATGCCTGCAAAATGTTTCAAAAAAGCTGGCACAAGTGGCAAAAAACACTGAGAGAGTTGAGGAATGCTCATCAAACACTTATTTGGAACGTCCCACAGGTGAATAGGCTAATTGGGAACAGGTGGGTGCCATGATTGGGTATAAAAGCAGCTTTCCTTGAAATGCTCATTCATTCACAACAAGGATGGGGCGAGGGTCACCACTTATTGAACAAATGCGTGAGCTGATTGTCGAACAGTTTAAAAACAACATTCCTCAACGAGCTAGTGCAAGAAATTTAGGGATTTCATCGTCTATGGTCGGTAATATCGTCAAAAGGTTCAGAGAATCTGGAGAAATCACTGCATGTAAGTGACAAGGCCGAAAACCAACATTGAATGCCCATGACCTTCGATCCCTCAGGCGGTACTGCATCAAAAACCGACATCAGTGTGTAAAGGACATCACCACATGGGCTCAGGAACACTTCAGAAAACCACTGTCAGTAACTACAGTTTGTCACTACATCTGCAAGTGCAAGTTAAAACTCTACAATGGAAAGCGAAAGCCATTTATCAACAGCACCCAGAAACGCCGCCGGCTTCGCTGGGCCCGAGCTCATCTAAGATGGATTGATGCAAAGTGGAAAAGTGTTCTGTGGTCTGACGAGTCTACATTTCAAATTGTTTTTGGAAACTGTGGACGTCCTGTCCTCCGGACCAAAGAGGAAAAGAACCATCCGGACTGTTATAGGCGCAAAGTTCAAAAGCCAGCATCTGTGACGGTATGGGGGTGTATTAGTGCCCAAGGCATGGGCAACTTACATATATGTGAAGGCACCATTAATGCTGAAAGGTACATACAGGTTTTGGAGCAACATATGTTGCCATCCAAGCAACGTCTTTTTCATGGACGCCCCTGCTAATTTCAGCAAAACAATGCCAAGCCACAATCTGCACGTGTTACAACAGCATGGCTCCATAGTGAAAGAGTGCGGGTACTAGACTGGCCTGCCTGTAGTCCAGACCTGTCTCCCATTGAAAATGTGTGGCGCATTATGAAGCGTAAAATACGACAACGGAGACCCCGGACTGTTGAACAACTTAAGCTGTACATCAAGCAAGAAAGGGAAAGAGTTCCACCTGAAAAGCTTCAAAAATTTGTCTCCTCAAGTCCCAAACGTTTACTGAGTGTCGTTAAAAGGAAAGGCGATGTAACAAAGTGATAAAAAGGCCCCTGTGCCAACTTTTTTGCAATGTGTTGCTGCCTAAATTCTAAGTTAATGATTATTTGCAACAAAAAAAATTAAGTTTCTCAGTTTGAACATTAAACATCTTGTCTTTGCAGTGTATTCAATTGAATATATGTTGAAAAGGATTTGCAAATCATTGTATTCTGTTTTTATCTACGATTTGCATAACGTGCCAACTTCACTGGTTTTGGGTTTTGTAATTTTATGATTTGACAGTCTTTATTTTTGAGAGCTCTTGCAGCCTGGGAAGCCACCCGGAGAGCTATCTTATTTGGCATATAAATGGAAGATAATTTAAAAAAAATCACTGTCAGATGATGTGCACTTGTGGTCAAGGAGTTTATGATCCCAGAAATGCATTGTTTTAACTCCCAGCCATTTCTCAATTCTCTGAGTATAATTTTTTTATAATTTCATTGCTGACGTCATGACGATTTTTTTGTTTGTGGCCCTCACTCTGAATTTAAATTATGAAAAAAACATAACAAGCTGCTGAATACCCCTCGACCTGGACATGATTTCCTGCCTCAATGTCACAGCGTTAAGGTCAAAGGTCAAATCCAGCAAAAAAGGTGACGTTGCACATCTATGTGTCACAGTGAGTTACCATACCAAATTTGGTGCAGCTGCGATCAGTAGTTGCTGAGTACTGACCCGGATAAGATTCCTGTCACAGTGCAAAGGTCAAAGGTGAAATCCAGCAAAAAAACATGACATTGCACATGTGTGTGACAGTGAGTTACCACATCAAATTTGGTGAAGCTGCGATCATTAGTTGCCGAGTGCTGACCTGGAAAAGATTTCCAGGGTCATGGTCACAGAGCTAAGGTCAAAGGTCAAATCCTGCAAAAAACCTGATGATTCACATCTATGGGTCATAGTGAGTTACCATACCAAATTTGGTGAAGCTGTGATGATAAGTTGCCGAGTACTGACCCGGACAAAACTTCCAGGGTCATGATCACAGAGCTAAGGTCAAATCCAGCAAAAAACATGACATTGCACATCTAAGGGTCATAGAGAGTTACCATACCAAATTTGGTGAAGCTGCGAGAATTAGTTGCAGAGTACTGACCCAGATAAGATTTCCACAGTCAAGGTCACAGAGCTAAGGTCAAATCCAGCAAAAAACGTGGTACTGCACATCTATGGATCAGAGTGAGTTACCATACCAAGTTTGGTGAAGCTGCCATGATTAGTTGCTGAGTACTGACCTGGACAAAATTTCCAGGGTCATGATCATCGAGCTAAGGTCCAAGGTCAAATCCAGCAAAAAAACATGACATTGCACATCTATGGGTCATAGAGAGTTACAATACAAAATTTGGTGAAGCTGTGAGAATTAGTTGCCGAGTACAGTCACGGATAAGATTTCCACAGTCAAGGTCACAGAGCTAAGGTCAAAGGTCAAATCCAGCAAAAAACGTGGCACTGCACATCTATGGGTCTTAGTGAGTTACCATACCAAATTTAGTGAAGCAGCGAGAATTAGTTGCTGAGTACTGACCAGGACAAGATTTACAGGGTCAAGGTCACAGAGCAAGACTGGGTCATAGTAAGTTACCATACCAAATTTGGTGAAGCTGTGAGAATTAGTTGCAGAGTACTGAGCCAAACAAGATTTCCAGGGTGAAGGTCACAGAGATAAGGTCAAAGGTCAAATCCAGCAAAAAACCTGACGAGGCACATCTCTTTGTCATAGTGAGTTACCATACCAAATTTGGTGAAGCTGCGATGATTAGTTGCCGAGTACTGACCCGGGCAAATGTAAAATGCAGCAAAAAATGTAATGTTGCACATCTATAGGTCACAATGAGTAACACTACCAAATTGGGTGAAGCAGCGATCATTAGTTGCTGAGTACTGGCCCGGAAAATGTCACCCGGACAAGATTTCCAGGCTCTCTCATCTCTGGGTCATAGTGAATTACCATACGAAATTTGGTGAAGCTGCGGGAATTAGTAGCCGAGTACTGACCCGGACAAAATCGTGGACGGACGATGGACAGACATGCAGGTGACGACAATATCAGTCATCGGGTTTTGATTTTATTCACAATTTACACATGGTCCCAACTATTTCGGAATTGAGGTTTTACTTTTCGTCCCTTGAAAAGGAAGGTACCACATTAGAAAGTGTTGCAATTCCTCCACAGTTCAGCCAATCCAAATGTAAATATCCACAAATTTAGGTCTGGAAGGTCTGCACTTAGGACACATATTTATTATTTAATTTCACGTCCAATATTCTGTAGTCCACAGGGAAAATAGGGACTACTTGATTTCTAAAAATTTCTGGACCTGACTGTACATTTCGAAGTCAAACAAGTTCTTAAAAATTACATTCCTACAAATCTGAACAAAACTTGATCAAACTCAGTGTTATCACTGTCACTCCTGACATTCTCAAACATACCTGAAAGTGTCGAGCAATAGAAAGAAGCAGAACGCCAAACAAGAATCCATTGTACTGGAAATGAATATCTTAGAATATTTTTAAGGCATTGAAACCAGACACATTCCATTTTTTGCATCAGGTAGTATGAGCAGGGATTTCCTTTCCTGAAGCAATGCCATTTGTAGAATCTGTCTACAGTCAGGTTGACAAAGGCAAAAAGGACAACCCCTCTCGGCAAAAAATACACAGCAATCATTTATTACGACAGACAAACATGAATCGATGACATTGATGCTCCCAAAATCCATGTGGAAACATACTGAAGTGAGATACTAACAGCCAATATATGCAGTTTAAGGATACGGTCGACGATAAGGAGTCCAAAGTTCCACAGTAGCAACCCAGCAAGAACAAAGGACGGTTTCCCTAAAAGGTCCTCAGATCCCCTTCCGTGATTCACGCACTTGCAGCACCTAACAAGCACAAGAATATCGCTGAATGTGATGCAGAAACGTTTGCACAAAACTATTCCCCCCTGAAGTCACAAAATTTATCGCATTGGGGAAAGAACTTAAAATAGTAAATAAATAAATAAATAATACTCACTCTTTAACAGCATAAATAAAGATGACATCAGCAACAATCACCGAGAGCCGCTGAAATAGAACAGTGGCAGGACTGGAATAATTTAGATGCTGAACAACCAGCATTTCTTTGTCAAAACACTTTGCAATGTGAGACAATCCATACTCAAACCATGCAAACAGAGGAGGATAATCCAAGGTCCATTCTGAGGTGTCCTTCACCAAAAAAAAAAAAAAAAAGAAGCACCGTGTTATCACAAACAATCATTAAAATTACTGGTCTAACAGAATTTTTGGCTAAATATACAGTGCTGTGAAAAAGTACGTTTCCATCTTCTGATTTAGTCTGTTTTTGCGTATCTGTTACATTGAATGTTTTCAGATCTTGATCGAAAATGCGAAACAAGGCAAGCAGAACATGAGGAACAGGATGGAATGAAAACTGAAGCAGCACAGAACATCCCTTGAAAATAATTTGTCAACCTTTTTCAATCATTCATTTAAATTAACATAAGGTAAACTCCGAAAACACTTAACAATATCAGGTCTGGCTTGTTATCCTCAATAAGGTAACACCAGAAAGAAAACACATCATTTTGACTTAAATTGCATTTCAATTCAAGTTTTTAATTGATGATATCAGTAACTGAGTTTTGCTTTCTTAGTGAAGTAACAATCATGGGGACAAAATGTGATAGAACAGGCCATGCTTGAATCAAAAACGAAAGTTAACATCGAAATTCTACTTTTTTAGAAGGTGAATATAACATTTTCTCTTTCATAGTTTGCGTGTCTAACAAGAAATTGCTTATCTCAGGGGTCCTCAATCTTTCCCAGAAAAGCTGGTGTGGGTGCAGGCTTTCATTGCAACCAGGCAAATACACATCTGATACTACTAATCAGCCTCTGGACTCACTACTAATAAGCTTTATTAGTAGCATCAGGTGCATAGCTGGTTGGTTGCAATGAAAGCCTGCACCCACACCGGCCCTTTCTGGGAAAGATTGGGGACCCCTGGCTTATCTTATCATTAGAAAACTTGATAATGAAGGAAAATGAATGAAAACTGATCAAGGCTTAGTGCTCAATTTATTTTAATGAGCAGAACTGGCAACTCCTGATGGTCACGACTATTTTCAAGTGAAGTCGATTGACAACAGGTCAAAACCAAGCATTATTTTCAATGGATGGTCTATACAAACATTTGATCATAGGTCAAGACAGATGTACAGTACAGGGTTCTGCACGTGAAACCCACTTCTCCATGACTCTGCTCAGAGTATTGTCCTTTTGAAGAAGACGTCACACGAATAATGTATTCACACAGTGTTTTCGTAATTTTCAATGGCCATTCCTGAGCATGGGTTTTTATTTCAGTTTTACACTTTGAATGAATAGAATTATGAAAAACCTGAGTGAATTTAAATTTCAAAAACTAAAAGTACTGAAGAATGGCTTGAAAGAAATCAGCACAGTAAACAGTGACAGGTTGAAAATAGTTGTGCTATATCTGGCGAAGATTCTGCCGACCGAAATTTACTACCAACGGCATATTACGGAGGCCAGAGGACCAAAGAACTATAAAATGTATGATTTTATGTTGTTAGATGTAGTGTCTCTCACATCTGAACATTGGTCAAGTTTTCACAAATCTTAAAGTGTGGGCCAAGCAAGAGAGTTCCTTTACATTTTTCTCCATGGGACGTTGAAAATGGCCACTTTTCAAGTTCCCACTTAAAAACCAATTGCACCACAATTTAAACTAATTCTCAATCAAATTTTGTTAAATGGCCGACTGAGTAACTAAGGGGTCAATTACTTTATCAGGGGACTTTTTTTTTTTGGACTTTTTATTTTGGACCTATGTGTTGGACCGTTACTATATTTGCATTTACACAAGTTGCCCTTGTACTACATTTTATTTTAAAAGTATAAAAGAATTGTGACAAACAATTGTGACAAAGAAGCCAAAACTCATGAAATCTTCACAACAGTTTTTGCATACCTCAAAATACCACCGCGAAACAGGGAAACTATGCGTGAGGGCTAACCAGTTCCGGTGTACTTCAAAATCAGTCGAATGGCTGTGTGTAAAAAACATTCATAATCAAGATACGTAGCAAGCCTTAGAGAACGTATAAAACTAACGTAGATCAGCAACATCACGTGCAAAAAGGTAACTTAATACATTTTTTCCAGACGGTCGGTACATACTATGCAATATATACGGAGGCAACGCAGAAATTATGGGAATACTTCACAACATAATCAAATAAACTTATCATAAAAACACGCGCTTTGCTCATTTGCAGGGGCAATTCTTTAAACAGACATTTCATACAAGCGATATGTCATTTGGATAAGGTGAGTTCGGATAAGCTAATTGTTCGTTGTAATACAGTATGCTTGCTTAACCACACATGCTGACTCGAATGACGCTCAGTCATACTTCAGTTACCAGCACTGTCAGACTCAATCAATTATTCAGCTTACTATGTGTTCATCAGCAGACATTTTAGAAGAGAAACTCCAAATGCCAGAGCGAAGAACCATCCCCAGCTTTTAGGCATAGAAGCTGCCATGACACTCACGACTCGAATAGCGACAACTTCCGTTTCTTCTTCTTCTTCTTTTGTGAGCTATTTTGATTCTGATAAACAACAATCTGGTGCATTACCGTCACCAACTGCTGTGGAGTGGGGATCTTGATACTTACTCTGCCTCATCTAAAAAAACAAACAAACAAAAGAACAAAAAAAAAATAATAATAAATAAATATTTAAAAAAAATATCTTACTCAGAACGTCCATTTCCCTCAAATATTGAAATAATATTCTACATTCTTGTCTCTCTGAACTTTGCCTCAGAATTTCTAAACTAAATTGACTTTTAATTCTATTAAGTTTTTCAATCAAATTACTTCGCTCTGCTTCATACTTCTCACACTCCAATAATACATGTTCCACTGTTTCAAATTTCCCACAACTACATGTACCCGGAGCATGCTTCCCCATTTGAAATAATGTGCTGTTCAGCCCTGTATGTCCAGATCTCATTCTTGATATTATTCTTTCTTCTCTTCCGTTTCTTCCTGTTGTCATCATTTCACCAATTTTCCTTTGTATTCTGTAATACCATCTTCCTTTCCTCTCTTCCTCCCATTGCTTTTGCCACTTTTCCTTTATTCTCTGTTTGATTATATTCCCCACTTTCGTTTTGCTGAACTTAATTGGAGCTTAATTACAAAATCAATGTTACTGTACTTTGTTGCCTCTTTAGCTTTCTCGTTTGCCAATTCATTTCCTCTTAGCAGACAAGAACATTATCTGAATTCTGAAAATAACTTGTTGTTTTTCGATTAGAACGTCTTTCCTACCTTCTGATTGACTATATTGTAAGGTAGATAGCGATGAACTGGAGTCTGAACAAATGTTTGTTTTCATTGTTTTAATTTCCTCTACCCATAATAATGCTAACAATATTGCCGTCATTTCCCCTGTATAAACTGATACCCCCTCATTGACCCTTTTTGATACTTTGATATTAAAATCAGGGATGACAACTCCCTGACATGATACTTCTATTCTATTTGCTGAACTTTTAGATGCATCTGTGTAAATATGTACGTAACTGTAATAATGTCTATATATTGTTGTGTATTTCTATCATTATTTTGATCTCAAAATGTTAAATCAACTGTTGCACCTGGTAATATCCATGAAGGAATTTCTGATAATGGTACTATTGGACTCACTTCTCGTATGTCTATTTTGAATTCTTTTGCTTTCTCTGTTACTGTCCATCCAAAGCTTTTTACTTCCTTCTTTACCTTTTCCCAGGTAGGCTTTTATGTGTTGTATGGGATGTTCTTGTTCGTGACCTTGTAAATTAGCCCAATAATTTAATGATAACTGCATTCTTCAGAGTGCTCGTGGCATTTCTCCCATCTCTACCTGCAGCGCTGTAGTTGGGGTTGTTTTAATTGCTCCTGTGCAGAGTCTCAGTGCCTGATATTGAATGCTATCTAACTTTGAGAGATGTGTTTGCGGCAGATCTATATACCAAACTCCCATAATCCAAGACTGATCTTATTAGTCCACAATATATAGCCTTAAGTGACATTCTGTCTGCCCCCACTCCCTACCAACCAAACACCTCATTACATTACATTACATTACAGGTACTTAGCAGACGCTCTTATCCAGAGCGACGTACAAAAGTGCATAAGAACAGTACAAAAGTGCAGACCTCCTAGGAGACAAGTAAAAGTGCTAACAGTAAGTGACAGAACACGTTCCATTGTTACAGATCTAGACTATTAACAAAAAGGCAAGGTCAAAGGCAAGTGAACAAAATGGCAACAAGGTTAAGTATATAACCATATATATATAACTCATATTCAATACTTTTTTACAATTATTTATTACTTTCTGAATATGCATAGCCCATGTCTACCTTTCATCAAACCATAAACTTAAAAATGTAAGTTGTTTTACCCTTTCCAACTCTTGTTTATAAAGTTGTAGTTTGACTTCACATCCAATTCTTTTCCTTGTAAAAAACATTGTCTTCGTCTTATAAACTGAAAATGTTAAGCCCCATTTATATGACCATTCTTCACTGCAGTAAACGTGAACAGAGGCTTCAATAGACAGATTTCACCTCCGTCACAAAGTCACGTGATCGTCACCATATACCGCCATACTGGCGGTCAATGTCATGGACATTGGACAACCAACCCGCAAAAAATGTTTTGTTGGGTGCCATAATCCGCATTTTTCGGCATAAACTGAAAAAACTACCCAATATTGGCAATAAAGCACCTACATTTTGAACCAAAATTTGAGCTTTCAAATATTAACTCATTTTGCTAGAAATTTAGTGTGGAGAAATTTGTTCATGCAAGCAAAGTTAACCGACTTCTGCCATCACATCCTTCAAATGGGTTTGGCTGGATATGACTTCAGGACCCACTTTAGGTCTGTTCTGAATGGTAGCTTGTAGCACTACATTTATGCAAAAAATCAATAATTCAGCAAAATGGGTCAAAATCTGGTAAATGTCTAGACAATAAAAAGTATTTAACCGTTACGATGCTAATTTCCATTAATGCCTGAAGGGTGCTCATAAGCAACCAGTCTGTATTTTGCAAGTGTAGCAAACTGTTCAGTGAATGACAGACGTACGCATTTGTAGGGCTGGCTCACTGTTGCAGAGCACCAACCATACATTAGCTAGCTGGGCACTGTAGGCATTTTTTTTTTTTTTTTGCATATTGATTCAGTATGTGTGACGATGCAATCAGGAACCAGTGGCGAGAACCAAGCAATGCAGTAGACTCAATTTTATTTATAGAGGGGGGGAAACCACCGCAGGGCAGAGGGCAAAAGGTACAAAGTCCACACTCCAAGAATCACAATCCAGTTGGGCAAAAATAGAGACAAAAACCAGGGCAGCAATCACAGTACTCGTGGTCGGACAAAAGTGGGTTTGGTACACAGGCACAGGTATATCAGAGAAGCAAAGCCAAAATCCAGTGGGCGTAATCCAAAGCGTAACCAAGGCAGCAATCATAGAACTCGTAGTCGGGCAGAAAAGGGTCAAAAAACACAAATGCAACAATAAATCCAAAATCACAAAGCTAAAAATCAAAAAGTCGGACGGTCCAGTCAGAAGAGAATCACTAAGGGGTCTATTCTCCCATGCGCTGAAGTCGAAAAAAGCGCGTAGCTACACGCTTTTCAGCCTTCGCGTATTCTCCCCTCGACTTAAGTCTGTGCATTACGTGCCTTGAAGGCACTTACGCGCTTGGGGCGGAGCAAGGCCAAAATCGGGGCGTTTCCGGGCGTTTCTCATGCAAATAACACTTACGCGTTTTCTCCCCCTGGCTTACGCGTTTTTTCTGTTAAGCGCTTTTGAGGGCTGTATTAAGGTAAAGCGCCAACATTAGGCGAAATTGAATATTGCGTTTGATGTCGGTTATAGGCCGAATTTTAACATTACTTTTATTTTATTTCACATGGTAAAGGTTGAGACATTTAATATTCGATTGTTCTTACTTATTTCTAAACTACATTTCTCAAAGCCATGATAATTTATCAAACGAAATCTCACATGATATTACGCATCAGCCTCTTCTCCAATCAGTTAAATTACAAACGCAAAACAATTAATTAATACGAGTATACATAAGACCATCATTCTACCATGCCCTCAAAATCTAAAGCCAAAATGCCAGTCCTGCATTTGCTTGCACTCTTGCGTGATTGGGAAAGAGTAAGGGCCTGGCTACACATTCGCGGATTACGCCGCGTGTTAACGTCGCGTGAAAAGTCGCGAAAAACGCTCTGAGCAGACGCTGCGTAATGCGCAGCGGTGAACGGTCTGCACCTTGGCAGGTAAAGTGGGTGTACACGCTTTGTCCTCCGAGTTAGCTGGAAACTCCTACCCTAATCTGGGAAAAACCAAGTCACTCACTTTTTCATGAAGCTGAGAAAACAAAAGAACAGAAGTCCTTCAGGATAAACTTGCTGTAAAAAAAAAAAAAAAAATCAATAAAAAAGAGCAAATTGGTGACTGGGCACTTTATTTGATGATTAGTAACTTAGTAATTTCAAAAATTGTTCAAACCTACTTTCTACCAAAATGAGTTACTAGGACTCGCACTCTGTTTTTCTTCACTTCGATAATCAAACGTTCAGTTTAATTGTCTTCTTCCTTTCGTCCCATTCTGCATGTAAATGAATGCGAACAGGGTTGTGTCTCAGAGTTTGACAGGATAATTTTTTTTTTATTTAAACAATAATTCCTTGACAGAGGATATACATTTCCAAAACATTCATACAAGGAATAAAACAGACATCAGAAATCATAATTGGGGGATAACAAAAAAAATACAAAGGAACAAAAACAAAATTACAGGTAATCTACTAGAGATCCTCGCTGAGATTCAATTCATTTACTAAGCTAAAAAGCTTCAATGCATTCTTTTTTCTCATACATTTCAGAGACAAGAAATAGTGACAAAGCTCTTTCTGAAAAGCATAGAATCTAGGTATAGTCTTCAGGAATCTATTTTTATGCTCAAAGAATTTTCCAAGGATAATATTAACGTTAATAGCTAGGTCTTGCACTCTGTTTGACAGGATAATTAGCCACGTCCTTTTTTAAAAATCTGTCAGGCCTGCAGATCATCACGTGGGAGAGTTTCCTGAATTTCTATTGGCTGACTATGGAACAAGCTTAACTGGACGCGTCGTGTGATACGCTCAGAAAACCCTTGGAGGTTTCTGAAATTTCACGTGGCGGTGGCAGCGCGTTCTTTTTTTCCCGTCCCGCCGATGTGTAGACCCGATCATTTTAAATCAATTACTACAATCAAAGCGTTTTAGCGCCGCGCTTCACGCGGCCGTAACACGCGGCGTAATCCGCGAATGTGTAGCCAGGCCCTAAGAGGAGCGCGCCGAGCTCGAAGACGAACACTCGTATATCGGCTTCGTTTGGACATCCTGGGACAAACAAACACCGAGGGCATCCAGCGCTTTCGTCTGGATCGTGCATGAGGCAATCATCTATCTTTGCCGACTTCTGGATGAACAACTATCCAGCCGCAGCAATTATCAACAAAACATACCCGTGGTCATCAACGTCAGAACTGCGCTGTCGCTCCTGGCATCTGGGTCGTTTCAGAGAGTGGCTGGTCATGTCATTCACATCACAGGCGTCTGTGTCAAGGTGTCTGACGCAGTTCGTTGGCACTTCAAGTTCTTCTCCATGCACTTCCACTGCAGAAAGAGTAGATGCCATCCCTTCCTCCTGTGCAGTGAAATGCACAGGGGATGATGGTTGCCCACCACCTGTTGCGTGTACAGTTCTCCGGTGTGCAGAGAACCTGGCTTTTACAGCGCCCCGCAGATCTCTCCATTTATGCTTTAAATCGGGGATACTGCGCTTAGGCCTACATCTCCCCACCGAAGCCACATCCAGAACTATTCGCAGCTTAATTCCTCGGATCAGCCTTCATTGCTTGCTTGCCATACACCAACATCTGTGAAATTTGGTTTTCGGCTTTGGCTCGACATCGCCATCATTGTCTTCCATGTTCTATTCACAAATGCGACTGCCCTATATGTTCGTGATAATCTAAAAAGTTGTGGTATTCTCACGAGTGAGGGGATTGATTTTCTCATTGAGGATATCTGTATTAACTAACTCGAGTCCTAGTAATGTTTTACCATTGGTAATACTGTGTAATTTAATGTGTGGATAAAGATATTATTAAATAGGCTACTCTAGATTGAGCCCTGCCCTGGCAAATACCAAAGCACGATCCATTTGTTAATCAATTTTAGCCTTTAAAGAATAGCCGACATGGGAAGAATCATTATCAGTAAATGGGATAATTGATTATAATAAAG
The DNA here is from genome assembly GCA_029721435.1 of Gymnothorax reevesii. Lineage (NCBI taxonomy): Eukaryota > Metazoa > Chordata > Actinopteri > Anguilliformes > Muraenidae > Gymnothorax > Gymnothorax reevesii. Next base: position 66,456,206 of record CM056578.1, on the reverse strand, counting down.
TATTAGGCACAAGTTCAAGTGAATGTGTCGCTCAAATCAAATAGGATGATAGGCTATGGATATGGAATTCTGTCATTACTGAGGCGGTTTCGGGGCGGGGAGATGACCGCGTGCGAAGTAAGAATCCTTGTTAAAGCGTTTCCATGTCCTTTAGTTGCAAACATGACATCGGAGTAGTTTTCAAGTGCGCAATTTCTAAATGAGATCATATAAACTGTCTTTGATTGTCTTTGTGTGACTAGAATGTTCCCTTTGTCTTCTTCCCTGTCTTCCACGGAACAAACAGGCTGGTGTAGGAGGGGCACATTTTCAATGATCTGATTGCGCTGATTGAGAAGCGCTAAATTCTTTATTTATTATTTCATTATCGCGGCAATTTGTTTGTATGCATAGCTTTAATGCCATGGTGGCTAGAGCAAGAAATAACAAGTGTTTGTTACTAACATATCCCCCGCCGCCACAATTTTATGTGTCCGTACGGACGGAGCCCAATGCTATATTCCCCGCGGGGGATAAATAAAGAGATGTCTGAATTACGTCTTGTAATCGGTACGGCCTACTATTACAGCGGCATATAAAACCTCGTATCTTCACAATGACAAACTTCACAGGAAAATAAAATAAAATAAAAAAAATAATTATAATAATTATAATAATATAAATGGATAAATATAGTTTAAAATAAAAATGTTTAATTTTGCATGTAAGAATAATGGACGTACGAGTTTTCGTTTCTTATCAGTTTGGAGATACAAGGTTTTATCAGCAGGCCGACAATATTCAAATTTAAAGTCTGGTTTGCGTTTTCCATGGACCACAAATGCGTTTTTATTGTTAATCAGAAAATCCTTTTTCCATGTTTTCCTGATAGCCATAATCAATGAGCTTTGTACAGAGTCTGCCTCTCTTTTGGATCAGTCACACCTCTTTCATAAGGCCGCCAACATTCTGAAGTTAAGCGCTGTGGGCGTGATCGAAGCGAGTAGGGGAGAATACGCGTAACTCAAAAGCGCTTAACTCGAAGCGCGTAAAAAAGGACTTACGCGCTAATGGGAGAATAGACCCCTAAGAGAACAAGGAGGAATGAACGTGGCACAAGCAAACTGAGAGAAACGATCTGACAAGAAAATGCTGTGAATAGACTCCTAATGGGAATCAGATGCTACACAGGTGCTCGAAATGAGACTCATTACAAAGGAGGGAACAAGAGGGAGAACCTAATCACATAAAATAGGAAAAAGCCAAAACGTGGACAGGGATCACAAGGCAATCCTATAGACAAACATACGGCTCCGGTCAAGGAGTTCTAATGTGCATAGATAATGAGAGAAAGGACAGTGCAAGCAAGTGTGGAGAATCCACAGAAAATGCAGCAGAGAAGATTAGGGAAAGACAAGAGGCAGACACTAGAACAGGGCGAGTGCTGAGAGCTTGTTAATCAATTAGTAAGTGCAGCTATACAATCCCTTAGTGCTCGTTGGTAAGTTAGTATTATATACAATGTTAGTTTGTGTTAGTAACTCTAGCAAAATAACAAACTGTTGGTATGGGTTAGTAAAATAGAAATGCAAGATGAAGAAAGTAAACAAGATTGGAAGGAAGGCTGAAATCCAGAAACCATTAAATCACCCGAAGAGTGGCACCCAATACCGGGGCTGTGAGCAATGACAAGACAAGAGACCAGACAAGGGGAGAAAATGTGCAATGTATGGTGGAAACAAAAACATGGACCGGAATGTGACTATGGTAATCTGCAAAACATGGAAAAACTAAACTAAGACAATGCATGAATAAATCAAAGTAACCGAATCGTGATGGTTCTGCCCTGCAGGCCCTCCCCCTTTCTGCTTGCACCTCCGCCTCAATGAGCCACAGCTGCTGCTTGTTGAGGTGGAGGTGCTATTGTGTATAAAAGAGCTGCATTGCCATGTTGGCAGTGCAGCTGCATTCTTGTTGGTAGGCCGTGCCTTATGGAGCCCTGTCTTTTTGCCGCTGCTCTCCTGTATTTTTGTTTTTAAATTAAAACTCTATATTTTTACTCAGCCTGTGCACTTGGGTCCCTTTCTTTCTGGTTTCAGTACATGGTCCCAGTGCCCGCCGGCTTATTGCCTTCTGCCGGCGAGACCAAACCATGACACAAATCCCAAAACACATTACAAAGAATAGTCAGACATAGCAAAAATCCAAATATGAATATGGCAAGCAGATCATGGGCAAGGCAAAGCAGAACATGGTCATGGCAGGGCAGAAACATGGCAAACAGGCAGAATCACAACAGTAGGATACAACTTGACAGATTCAAACAAACTTTTGTCACCTCATCTGCTGCACTACATTTGTTAATGTACAAAGTTAGAGGGTTATAGCTGGTGCCATTCTTGAGATATTGAGTATGGAAGGATTGAGAAACACTCACTCACCCACTTCCATTTTGGCCATATTAGCCCGTTCTTGCAAGGAACATTATTCATCTCACGGAAGTTGCCAGATGTCAGATTTCTCTCTGGGAACTCGAAGGAACACATCTTCTTGCCACCCACTATCATGTCATGGTTGGCACAGGCAACAGCAACACAACATCTGGGCATGATGAGAGAGAGAATCGTATGTATTCTCTATGTATCGTATTGATTGTAGCTCAGTGTTTGTTTTCAGTGGCTCACATCTCGCACTCTGCACTACAAAAAACAAACTATAGAACCTTCCAAGCCTGCTGCTTCTTTACCAAGCTTGATTTGAGCTAGGTGTACCATCTAGTGTGCATACAGGATGAGTGGACAACATTGTTTAACATCCCCGCAAGACATGGTCTCCCTGTTCATCTATGTCTACCTTGACGATATACTGGTCCTCTGACAAACACTGGAAGATCATACCCATCATGGCTGCTTGGTCATCCAAAGGTTCCTGAAGAATCAACTTTATCTGAAGCAGGAGACATGCAAATTCCATAGCACCATGTATCCAGGGATGACGAGTCGGACACACTATGGATCAACAATAATCACAACACGTCCAGCGGGTCAATAGAGATTTTCTTGTGAGCACTCGACAGGTCACAAATTTCAACCGGTTCATCTCATATTTAGTGTAAGGCTTGCGTGTGGTAAGGTCACAAACCCTGTCGATTTCGGGAGTGACAACTTCAGGGGGTCCTGACACAAATGTCAACTGGGCGGACCGCCAGTGTAGTTGACAAACTAAATATTGCTTCCTTTGCACAAGTCAAATTTGATTTTTATTGAAGATCTCATGGAGGCTGCCGGTGAAAGTGCAGAGGTGGAAAAAGCGTTCATTGCACTATACGCATCACAGGAACTTAACTGTCGCTAATTTGATGCAACAACTATTTTTCCAGGTAAAAAGAGCCATATAATTAATCTAAATGCCAACTATATACACCACCTGGATGTAACCAAGCAGATAGGTTAGGTCCTTTCAATGAATAATTATGGCAGTGATTAGTATGTTTCAGCTGCCAGCAAGTTTTTCAACCCTTACAGATGCAGTGAGTAGCTTCTCATTTATTAATATCGTAAAGCCCAACGTAACCCTAGTGGTAACACTGACATTGAGACTTTCTGCGGCGTGCAGGTTTTCTGGAGCCTCTATTAATTTATTTCAATTATTGTTAGAAAGGTCATCCTGGATAAAACACAGGTGAATTGGCAGATAATTGCTGAGAAAGGGTAATGTTGGTGTGAACTACAGGTGTGCATTTATGCAGCATGATATCTGCAGATAAAAATCCGACTTTATTTGCGAGAAAGACCTGAATGGCGAGAATGGATCACTGAATGCTGTGAATGCTGTATATCTACGCAAAGAGAAAAGGTGGGGTAATATGTTTATTTAATATCAGATGGCTATGAAGTTCAATAAAATGACGTAGTATCAATAACATATTGAATTTTTTGCATCAAAAAGCTGATTTCTTTCACCCTGCACACCTTTGACCTACAGGGGTTTTAGCGTGTTTTTAAGACGCAATTTCAAACAATTGATACTGCTGGCAAATATGCCAAGCGGTTTGCATATCAGGCATGGTTGAGGAGCTTAATTCATACAATTCCTGGGAAACAGTTCATATTCATATCCATATTCTGAAAATGGTCATGCACAACCTCACAACTTGTTGAGGCTTCAAAACCAACAGTCATTATCGAAGCCAAGTTCCATGGAATTCAATAGTATGGATAACATCCTATTGCCAGGAAAACGGATTAATCTGTCAACACTTTACTCCCATTTTTGTTTCCTTGAACAGAGCTGTGATGACAAAGACAATCAAGGATTACCTTCTTGAAAATAGCATGTTAATGAATAAGACAATGGCTGATGTACCAATAGTGACATCAATTGTTAAATTACATAACTACATAAAGAGAAACCTACTTGTGGAATAATGGTCAGAAAAGGATTTATACAGCTGCATCCCAGTATAATCTTTGTATAACAGTGAGTAGACATACAGGTCTGCCTGAGATTTCATTCAAATCTGATGAGGGTATATTGAGATATTTGACCCCAAAAATACAATTTTAAATTTCGATTGACTTGGAAGCCATTTATTCATTCAGGATCTTTTCTGTCCCCATGAATTGAGTGGCATAGCATTGAGTTTACTAATATAACCATATCATGCATAAACTAGCCTGAGATTGAGAGTGCAGTTCAGAAATGCCACAAATATTAGTTTCACTTAAGCAAATAATAGAGTCATGCAGCACTTCCTATATGTGGTGCCCTCCAACTGGCCACCAAAATTTTTAAATTGTTCAGGATGTCCTTCCATCAAAGATGGACATCAATCAACATGAAGCTGGGCAGTCACTGATACATTGAAGTATTTCAATTTCTAAAGGTTATTTTTGAAGAGCCATTCCGTGATAAAATGGAACTTTTTTAAGAAGTTGAGGAGTTGACCCTCCTGGAATTGAATGAAGCTTGGCAGATAGGTAGATATGGTAGTCTCACAGAAAAATCCAAATTTTTATGTTCGTATCTCAAGAAATCTGCCAGTGGCACCACCGGAAAGTCACTGAAGTGGCTCAGTTTAGCTTCTCACGCCACATTTTACATCAATTATTATGACTTATGGGTACACAGTACCGGATGTGTTATACTTTGATCATGACCTGTCACACTTCAAGTCTGGATAGACATTAGCACCACATCAGCGCCAAGCTGGGTAACTATGTAATTGAGCCGGAATTATTTTAGAAATCACAGTAAAAATAAAAAAAATGGGAATAGAATAATAATAAATAATAATAAATAAAATAATTTCCCAGATATATACCAAACTAGAATGCGTTATTATGTGTTTATTCACTACAAAACTATCATTTAAAGTGGTAGAAAATATGGACAAAGTGATGGATGATATATTTGAATGCATAACAGAAGAAATTTATTTGGAAAAAAAGAATGTAATTGTCAGCTGCATATATAGAATATCAGGTTCCAACATGGAAATTTTTAGGGAATGGTTTGAAGAAACAAATACAACTTCAACCCAAAGAATCTTCATTATCTATGGGGATTTCAACATTGATCTGCTTAACCCAAATAATCACACCCAACTAAAGAATTTATTGATACAATGTACAGTCTGAGCCTTTATCCTAAAATCACCAGACCAAGTAGAATAACAGCTTAAACTGCCACAATAATACAAAACCCAAAACCAGTGAAGTTGGCACGTTATGTAAATCGTAGATAAAAACAGAATACAATGATATGCAAATCCTTTTCAACTTATATTCAATTGAATACACTACAAAGACAAGATGTTTAATGTTCAAACTGAGAAACTTTATTTTTTTTTTGCAAATAATCATTAACTTAGAATTTAAAGGCAGCAACACATTGCAAAAAAGTTGGCACAGGGGCCTTTTTACCACTGTGTTACATCGCCTTTCCTTTTAACGACACTCAGTAAACGTTTGGGAACTGAGGAGACCAATTTTTGAAGCTTTTCAGGTGGAACTCTTTCCCACTCTTGCTTGATGTACAGCTTAAGTTGTTCAACAGTCCGGGGTCTCCGTTGTCGTATTTTACGCTTCATAATGCGCCACACATTTTCAATGGGAGACAGGTCTGGACTACAGGCAGGCCAGTCTAGTACCCGCACTCTTTTACCACGGTGCCATGCTGTTGTAACACGTGCAGAATGTGGCTTGGCATTGTCTTGCTGAAATAAGCAGGGGCGTCCATGAAAAAGACGTTGCTTGGATGGCAACATATGTTGCTCCAAAACCTGTATGTACCTTTCAGCATTAATGGTGCCTTCACATATGTGTAAGTTGCCCATGCCTTGGGCACTAATACACCCCCATACCATCACAGATGCTGGCTTTTGAACTTTGCGCCTATAAAAGTCTGGATGGTTCTTTCCCTCTTTGGTCCGGAGGACACGACGTCCACAGTTTCCAAAAACAATTTGAAATTGTTTCAGAATTTCGGCTAATTAATGGCCATTTAAAAGAACAGGGGGTTGGAGTTAATTACTATAAGATTAAGTCCAAACGTGTTGGTCATTCTAGTCCTCCTTTAAATTCACAAAACTCACAGGAATCAGGATGATTATGGATAGTAATCAATGGATACTGGAGAAGGGGTAGGATTAAATAAGTTATACTTCTTCCTGCCCCTTTTCAGACATGTTTAAATGGGCATATGTGCAGGATGCGTAGTCATATGTGGTGTATGTATTGTATGTGTATAGCATTGATATATATATTGTAATGTGAATATAGGCCACTGAATGGCAGTATTTACCTTTTTTTTTTGTTTAGCTCAGACTGGAGCTAGGTTTGGGCATGTTTCGGGCATGTCTGAAACAAGTCCCAGAGAAAAGAAAAAAAAAAAGTCTAAAAGGTGGGAGGGGTCTGCAAAAGAGTATATAAAGGGGAGAATTGAGAGAAAATGCAAGAAGAAGGATACATATGACCAGACCTGTCATTCTGTTCAAGACCTGTGAAGTTTCTTTTGTGGATTTTTGCCCCATAGAGCATTTTCCTCACTCAGGACATCACCAAGCCACCCCACCAAAAAGGGACTGTAAATATTTCTGTTTTTTGTCTTGTTAATCAATCTTGGTCAGTAGCGTAAATAGTTGTTTAGTTGTCTGTTTATCAAATGTGTTTAAGTTTTTACAACTGTGTCTGTCATCCCTTGCTGTTGCTGTTGCTGTTGTGTTGTAAATGTAATAACAAATTGGGGCCATAAGAAATTGGGGGCTCAAGTCCGGGACAGACCATTGTGTGAGTAATTTATTGAAAATCTAACATTTCAAATTGTAAAATTGTTTTTTTTTAATTGAATACATATATATTGACAGATCAACAGCAATGGATGATTTCTTGACATCACCAACCGTTGAGGTTTTGAAGTCTTTTACAAAGACAGAACTGCTAGAAATTTGCAAACATTTAGAGCTGACAGAGGTAAAACCAGCCAAGTGAAAAGCAAGACTGGCTAGAGAGATAGTTGAATATTACATTGATGAAAATGTGTTTGCACCAGGAGATCTGGAACAGTTTCCAGTAGAAAATCCAAATATAGAAATGGAACTTAAATAAAACATGCTAGAGATTGAAAGGGAGGAAAAAGAAAAACAAAGAGAATTTGAGAGGGAGGAAAAAGAAAAACAAAGAGAATTTGAGTTAGAAAAATTAGCAAGAGAAGAGAAGAAAGAAAGGGAGGAAAAGGAAAAACAAAGAATTTGAGAGAGAGAGAGAGAGAGAGACAGAGACAGAGAGATTTTGAATTAGAGAAATTCGATAGAGAAGAAAGACTCCAAATGGAGCAATTAAAAATTAAAACTGAAACTAAAATTAAATTTTGTGCTAGTCAGGAGGTAAAACTGGTGCCTCCATTTTCGAAAAAGGATGTTGACAACTATTTCGGGTGTTTTGAAAAGGTAGCAAAGAGTTGCCAGTGGCTAAAGGAACACTGGCCTCTGATGTTGCAAACTGTCCTCAAGGGTAAAGCTCAACAAGCCTATTCAGCTTTGTCTGCTGATGATTCCTCTGATTATGAGGGTGTCAAAAAGGTTATTTTGAGAGCTTATGAGTTGGTTCCAGAGGCTTACCGACAGAAATTCAGGGGTCTGAAGAAATCTGAAAATCAGACTTATGTGGAATTTGCTAATGAGAAGGTTTGCTTTGAGCACTGGTGTACTTCTATGGAGGTCAAGGATGATTTCCACTCACTAAAAGAGATGGTGTTAGTTGAAGAATTCAAGAACTGTGTTAAGGATGATGTTAAGACCTACCTTAATGAGAAGCAAGCACTGAATTTGCAATCAGCTGCCAAATTTGCAGATGAATATGTTCTCACACATAAGTCCAAATTTCAGTCTAGCAGTAACAATAGATGGTCCCAATTTCAGAAAAAGGGTTACGGTGATACCCAAGATTCCTCACCTAAAGACAAAGACAAATCTGGTGATGGTGCTCAGAAATCCAGTAACAGGTCTGATCAAAGTGTGAAAGCTGACAGTGACAAAAGTGGTCTAGTTTGCAGTTATCGCAAGAAATCTGGTCATGTTACAACTAACTGTTGGTTCCTTAAAGCTAAGAAAGAAAAAGAAAAGGACACCAAATCAAATGCCTTTGTGAAAGCAAGGTTAGAAACCCCTGTAGTAGATGACCGATCTGCTAAATTGCCTGCTTCTGGTGGGGCTAAAAAGCCTGATACTGCTGACTTTGTGAGGGAGGAATTTCTTCCACTTGTGTCAAAGGGATTTGTGGCTCTGAATGAGCATACTACTCCTGTCCCCATATATATCCTAAGGGATACCGGAGCTTCTCAGTCACTTTTGTTGATGGACTCCTTGGAGTTACGTGATGAGACCGCTTCAGGGGATTTCATACTTGTACAAGGTATTGAAGGGAGGACTGTATCTGTACCCCTGCGCTCTATATTCTTGAAGTCAGATTTAGTTACAGGACAGGTAAAGGTGGGACTTATGTCAAGTCTACCCATCAAGGGTGTTTCTCTGTTGCTAGGCAATGACCTGGCTGGGGGCAAAGTAGTTCCCCCTGTACATCTTACTTCACAGCCGAGCACTGAAGATGGGGATGAGGACCCATCTCTGTATCCGTCTTGCACAGTGACTCGTGCTATGCCCAAGAAGGCTAAAGAAGAAGATGTTGTGGTGCCGTCCAGCACATTGAATAGTCAGGACTCCGGTGGTTCGCCTCATGACTTTGATTGGCCTATTATGGTTTCTTCGTTTTAGAACTTATCAGACACTTTTTATCAGTTCATTGTTTAGCCAGCCAGATGGGTTTGGTGATTCTGATGTGTCTGGAGACTTGTCTCTGTCCAGAAAGCGGTTGATTGAGGAGCAAACTAATGATCCTGAAATTTGTGCACTAAGGAGGAGAGCCCTTCCTGATAAAGAAATAGACGCAGTTCCAGTTGGGTATTATCTCAAGGATGGTGTGTTGATGCGGAAGTGGCGCCCTCCTGATATCCCTGCCAATGCAGATTGGGCAGTGGTCAGGCAAATTGTTGTTCCGAAGGTCTACAGGAATGAGATCTTAACAATGGCTCATAGTTTACCTTTAGGAGGTCATCTTGGTGTTAACAAGACTGTTGATATGATCATGAAACACTTCTTTTGGCTTGGGCTTCGGAAAGACGTTTCCAACTTTTGCAAAACCTGTCACACTTGTCAGGTAGTTGGAAAACACCAGTTAGACCCACCTGTAGCTCCATTGCAGCCTATCCCAGCATTTTGGGAGCCATTCTCTAAGGTCATTGTTGATTGTGTTGGTCCATTACCCAAGACTAGATCTGGAAATCAGTACTTGTTGACAATCATGTGTGCATCTACCAGATTCCCCGAAGCTATACCTCTACGTAACATCAAGGCAACTGCGATCTCGAAGGCTTTGAGAAAGTTCTTCATGTTGTTTGGCCTTCCCAGGGAAATTCAGTCAGACCAAGGTAGCAAGTTCACTTCAGGATTGTTTCAGCAGGTTGTGTATGAACTAGGTGCAAAGCAGATTCTTTCTAGTGCCTATCATCCAGAAAGTCAGGGTGCCTTAGAGCGGTTTCATTCCACTCTCTAGACAAAGATGAGGACTTATTGTTATGACCATGAGAAAGACTGGGATGAAGGGGTTCATTTGCTGTTGTTTGCAGCTAGAGAAGCAGTGCAGGAGTCTACTGGATTCAGTCCGTTTGAGCTAGTGTTTGGCTATGAAGTGAGAGGACCTTTGCTATTATTGAGTGAACAATGGTAAGAGGAAGAGCCGCACATCAGTCTGTTAGACTATGTTAGCAAGTTCAAGGAAAGATTGTGTGCAGCTTGTGACCTAGCCAAAGAGAAGTTGAAATCAAGTCAGGGAAAAATGAAAACTTGGTATGATCATAAGGCTAGAAGCCGTGAGTTTAAACCAGGAGACAAGGTCCTTGTGATGTTTCCCTTGCAGTCCAATCCATTGCAGGCTAGATTTCATGGTCCTCATGAAATTCTGACAAAACTCACTGATCTCAATTACATTTTGAAGACTCCAGATAGGAGAAAACCAAAACAATTGTGTCACATTAACATGCTGGAGCCTTATCATGACAGAAATGCTAGGGTTGCAGCTGTTACTTCAGATTCTCTTATGGCCGAGATTTGTGAAGATGAGGGGGAGTTTCAAGACGATGAACCTAGAATTAAAGCTGAAGTTCTTTCATGTAAATTGTCAAATTCTGAAGTGTTGCAAAATCTTGATGTAAAACTCCAGCACTTAGAACCCTCACAGAGAGATCAGTTTGAGAGGTTGATCAAGGAAAATGAGGATCTGTTTCCTGATGTTCCAAAAAGAGTTTCTATAGCCTCTCATGATGTAGATGTTGGTGATGCCAAACCAATAAAACAGCATCCGTACCGGATGAATCCTGAAAAGAGAAAGATTGCTGAGAAAGAGGTTGAGTACATGTTAGAACATGATATTATCAGACCCTCCAACTCAGATTGGAGTTCACCCTGTGTGCTAGTTCCAAAACCTAATGGAAGTACTAGATTCTGTACAGATTATCGCAAAGTCAATGCTGTAACTAGAACTGATGTGTTTCCAATATCTAGGATTGATGATTGTATTGATAGAGTAGGGCAAGCAAAGTTTCTGACCAAGATTGATTTATTGAAGGGTTATTGGTGTGTGCCTTTAACTGAGAGGGCCAAGAGCATCTCTGCTTTTGCCACACCATCTGGGTAGTACCAGTATGAAGTCCTACCCTTTGGCATGAAAAAATGCCCCAGCCATGTTCCAAAGGATGATACAGTCTACAATCGCCGGATTGCCACACACGGGTGCATACATCGATGACCTGATCACATGGAGTGACTCCTGGGAAGAACATCTAAAAGATGTAGAGATGTTGTTCCAGCGCCTGACCCAGGCTAACCTGACTGTTAACCTGAACAAGAGTGACTTTGGTTGTGCTACTGTCACCTATCTTGGCTACATGATAGGCTAGGGTAAGGTGGCACCCATAAATGCTAAAGTCCAAGCCATCATGGACTTTCCAGTTCCTGACAACAAAAAAGCTTTGCGCTGCTTCCTTGGAATGATCGGGTACTACCGCAAGTTCTGCAAGAACTTTGCTGAGATTGCTCTCAGTCTCACTAACCAACTGAAGAAAGGCGTAAAGTTCACCTGGGATGATGCATGCCAGAGAGCCTTCAATCGCCTGAAGTCTCTGCTGTGTCACTTCCCCGTGCTCAAATCTCCTGACTTCAACAAACCGTTCTCCATCGCGGTCGATGCTAGCGACCAATCTTGTGGATCTGTGCTCCTACAGAGAAGTGACTCTGATGACATTGAGCATCCCATGGAGTACTTCTCCAGGAAGTTCAATCGCCACCAAAGGAACTATTCCACAATAGAGAAGGAGCTGTTGGCTCTGGTTCTATCTTTACAACACTTTGATGTTTATGTTTGTACAGGGCAAAAGCCAATGATTGTGTACACTGACCACAATCCGTTAATGTTTTTGAGTAAGATGAAAAACAAGAATCAGAGATTGTTGAATTGGAGTTTGATTTTACAGGAGTTTGACTTGGAAATTAAGCATGTAAAGGGTGCTGACAATGTGATTGCTGATTGCTTATCCCGTGTTTGAATATGTATATATATAACATGTGTTTATTTGAATATTGTATGATATGTATATATAGACAAGTGTTCACTTAACCATTTTGTATTGAAAAGAAAAATTTTGCCTTTATGGGTCAAAATTTTTCCCTTTTGGAATGGAGGTGCAATGTGAATGTAGGCCACTGGATGGCAGTATTTACCTTTTTTTGTTAAGCTCAGACTGGAGCTAGGTTTGGGCATGTTTCGGGCATGTCTGAAACAAGTCCCAGAGAAAAGAAAAAAAAGGTGGGAGGGGTCTGCAGAAGAGTATATAAAGGGGAGAATTGAGACAGTAAAGTGGTAGGAGAAATTGCAAGAAGAAGGATACATGTGACCAGACCTGTCATTCTGTTCAAGACCTGTGAAGTTTCTTTTGTGGATTTTTGCCCCATAGAGCATTTTCCTCACCCAGGACATCACCAAGCCACCCCACCAAAAAGGGACTGTAAATATTTCTGTTTTTTGTCTCGTTAATCAATCTTGGTCAGTAGCATAGTAAGTGGTTTAGTTGTCTGTTCATTAAATGTGTTTAAGTTTTTAAATCTGTGTCTTTCATCCCTTGCTATTGCTGTTGCTGTTGTGTTGTAAATGTAATACCAAATTGGGGCCATAACAATATACATATACATAAACATACATATATATATATATATATATATATATTTTTTTTTTTTTTTTTTATTAACGATTTTGGTGATAATTTTATAAGTAGCACAATCCATTTATATGCAGATGAAACGGTAATGTATTCAGCTTCCACTGCTGAGGTTGCTCTTCAAAATTTGCAGTCAGATTTCAAAATCTTTCAACAAGCTCTTTTAGACCACAAACTAATTTTAAACTCTGAGAAGACAAAATTCATGCAATTTTCTCAGAAACCTAGTGCTAGATTTTATAATGGTGGCATTATTACAATAAGTGGAATTCGAATTGAAAGGGTTCCTTGCTACAAATACCTGAGCATTTAGATTGATGGTAAACTTAATTTTAGGAAGCACATATATGAGCTGGCAAAGAATTTGAAACCTAAACTAGCCATGCTATATAGAAATAAAGCCTGCTTTCCGAAGAGTTGCAGAAGGAGGATTGTTCAGGCAACTATTCTATCAAGAATAGATTATGGCGACATAATCTATATGCACGCTTCTTCTTCATCGCTGAAGTCGCTAGATGCAGTATACCATGCTGCCTTAAGGTTTATAACGGGTGATGGTTTTAGAGCGCATCACTGTAGTTTATATTTAAAGGTTGGTTGGTCCTCATTGGTCATTAGAAGGGAGCAACATTGTTGCCTTTTTATATACAAGGCATTGCTGGGTAAGCTGCCTGGTTATATTGCCGGTTTGCTCAATTTTAGAATGGGGGAGTACAATCTACGTGGTCTCGATTATTTGGTTTTAGGTATCCCGAGGGTTCATTCCAAACTGGGTAAAACTGCCTTCCAGTACTATGCCCCTCAGAAATGGAATAGGCTGCAACAATTGTTGAAATTGGAAAGACTTATTTAATTTGATTGTTTCAGAAGTTTTTTTTATTGTCTGCCATGAAGCATGAATGTACTTGTGTTGTGTAGTTTTCTGTTTGTTTTATTGTCGTATTTGGTTGTTTTTATGGTTCATAACTGGGCTCCGTTGCAAAAGAGAGCTTGCTCTCAATCGGACTCCCATTATAAATAAATATTATATATATTATATATATATATATATATATATATATAGACAGGATGTAAACGATGGGAATATATTTATTTTGTAAATGTTTATTCACGCACGGGAAAAAAATCACTTAAATGGGTTGTGTGTGTGTGTATTTGTGAATGTATATGTGTGTATATGTAAATATGTTTATATGCATGTATGTATGTGTATATGTATATTCAAATCTCTTTGGTGTTAGAGATAAGTGGATGTAGTTTTGTATTTATGTCTGTTCATGTACTTTTGACATGTCTGAAATAAATGAATTTTTTTTTAAAAGTATTCCCTAGGTATCTTGCTGAGTTTGTGCAATGTATGGCTGGAAAGATGGTCAAAGTTCATTTTGGTGCATGTTTGCGGTATATTTTCTCCGTAACCCAGATATGTTCCATGGGGATAAATGCCATTTGTTGTGCTTTTGGAGCTTTGTTTTCAGGAATATTTAGAGTTTCTTTGGTCGTGTCTACACTTTTAAGCTAGACGGAGCCAAAGTTGGAGGAAAACTCAAAATGGACCATTTCATAGCAGATTGTGCCTATGTCTAGGTGGCATTATTTTGTTTCCCTAGCAAGACGGAGATCTGAAATTCTCTGGATACATAGTCCTTTGGGGTACATTACAGCATTAGTAAAATCTCAATGGTAGTATATATATACTCAAAATTTGATAGGGATCATAGGAATTTTTTAGTGAAATGACATGCAAATTTGGAAACCGCCACTGATGAACAATATATTGGATAAATGACATGCAGTCAGACACAAAAGAAATTTTCATGTGCATTTCATGACATTAAATGAGCGTGCAGCCTCACATTTTGGCTTTGACTAACACTTAACCTATTTCAACTCAGACGTGTGTGTTGCTTGTTGGTGAAAATTTGGAAGTTCCCAAATTTTTTGCATTACATTTAGCAATAACAATGTCTCCTCCACGTCTTAGACCTCGATTGACTTCAGAGCAATGGGGAAGATGCATCGGAATGCTTGACTCTGGCTTCTCACAACATCACTTTGCTAATGCACTTAACGTCAGCCAAAGCGTTGTGAACAGGGCATGGAACCGGTATCCAATGTTTGTTACAGCAGCACACCATCATGGGGGTGGTCATCAGAGATCGACTACACAACGACAAGACCACAATCTCACACTTCAGGCACAAGTCATCCTTTCTGGACAGCCACCACCCTACGAAATGACCTTCATCACGCCTCGGGGGTCAGGGTATCCACTCAGACGATACGGAATCGTCTTCATACTGCCAACCTCAGCACAAGAAGGCTATGTGTTTGAATCCCACTGACCGTGCATCATAGGCGTGACCGTTTGGATGGGGCTCACGATCGTGTCACATAGACACGCAACGATTGGGCTCTAGTTCTCTTTACTGATGAGTCCCGATATTGCTTGGACTTTACTGACAGGAGGCAATGGGTGTGGCAAAGACAATGTGAGCGATTTAATGATGCCTACATCAACGAACACGACCGTTATGGTGGCGGATCAATTATGTTCTGGGGCGGAATAAGCAGGAACGGCAGAACGGACCTGCATGTCATGGGGAGAGGGACGATGACAGGGGTACGGTACAGGGATAAGATCCTCAATGTGTACGCAAGACCATATGCTGGTGCAGTTAGCCCTGATTTCATCTTGATGGATGATAACGCCCGTCCCCATCGTGCTAGGGTGGTGACTCAATTTCTAGAGCAGGAGACAATTGTCCGCATGGACTGGCCTGCACGTTTGCCAGACCTAAACCCTATCGAGCTTGTGTGGAACATGCTGCAGGTCGCCATTTCCGGTCATAGGGCACAACCCAAAACTCTAAGAGAGCTCGGGAATATCCGTGTTGAAGAATGGAACAACATTCCAATTACAAGCATCCGGGTTCTGATTGACAGTATGACCCGACGTTGTCAAGCCATCATTCAAGCTAGGGGAGGCCATACCCTTTATTGACATTAACTGTGGTTATGAAACATCAAACGAACACTGTCTGTTTTCACTTTACATGTCAGAGGTGAAACCATGAAGTGTTCGTGAAAGCCAAAAGTGTGAGGATGCACGCCGATTTAATGGCATTAAATGTACTCGCAAATGTGTTTTGTGTCTGACTGCTCGTCATTTATCCAATATATTGTTCATCAGTGGCAGTTACCAAATTTGCATGTCATTTCAAAAAAGGATTCCTATGATCCCTATCAAATTTTGAGTAGTATATATATATATATATATATATATATATATATATATATATATACACATTTAATTTTTCAGTGTAGATGATTTTGAACATCAAAACTCAGAAAAATTCGCCTCCAGGGGGCACTGTAGTCTGTAGTCTGCAAGTCCTGGCCATCCCCAGCAATGTACCAAAGATATTTTCTTGAATTTTGATTCACACAGCTAGTTTTCTCACAAAGTGAAGAACTTGGTTTGGTACTATGCAGGGTACATAGCTTTCTGACTGAAGGTGGCACTCTTAAGAGCTAATGTTCTACCAACCTAACATTCCATATTCCCAGACATATACCAATGTTCTGCCTTTTGAAATACATGAAGCACATACACAGTTATACATAAAATTTGTAATCACTTTGGTATAAACTTGTTTGGTGGTAAATTGGTGGTAACTGTGAGCATTACGAAGGCACAATACATGGGTTATTACCAAGTACCAGTACAGCGCAGTCAGAAACGTACAGCACGTAATAAAACATGACCAGTCCAAAATTTTTAAATGCCAAAAGAGAATTAATGTAAAAGGCATATCACCGTAAGTACACATGCAGCCATGCGTCAACAGTTTACGTACACTTACAGAGAATAACAGTCCATAATTTGAACTCAGTCTGTTTTTGGAATTGGATTGTGGGTTGCCGCCACCTGGTGGTGTGCACCAGAGGTGCTCCTTGGCCTTGGCCTTGAGCAGCCATCCATGGCCTTCTTCATTGGACTCGAGGCAAGCCCTAATCCACTGCATCCTGAGTCTCTACAGGGCTGCCTACAAGCTGTTGATAGTGAGCATGTCTGCCTCTGAATTACATAGCAGGCTGCCGCCTATATGGCACAAGAGTTGCGTCAACACCCATGGCTTGGTGCGCACGGAAATGGGAAATCTGTTAAAGAAACCCCACCCTCCCTCCCAGCGGACATCCTGTAGGCCAGACATCGTGGGCAGGTGTTAGGAATGAAGCATGCAAGTTACCACTACAAATGAACCGCCCTTTTCTTGGCAGGGTGCTTTTTGCTTTCTTAGGACCTCTGTGCCCTTGCTGTGCCCTTTTTCATACCCAAGCACCATACCCTATGGAAAACCTAGAAATAACACTGAAGCCTGCTTTCTGATCCTAATAGTAATGCAAAAATGCAGATAATTTGTTATTTTCTGAAACTCTCCAACACTACAAAACTGTACACTGTACTGACTACTGGTAAAAATCTAGCATGTTGCCACAATCGTACAATCTTCACCAATATTCTTTTCCAATATACAACCAACCCAGCTTTATACTAAAGAGATTACAAATTTTATGTTAAACTGTGCAAGTACTTTAGATAAGTGAAAATGCAGAACTTTGGTATATGTCTGGGAATATGGAATATTAGGTAGGGAAAATATTAGGTCTTTAGAGCACCACCTTTGGTCAGATAGCTGTCCACCCAGAGGTGCGTTTCCCAAAATCACAGATGCTAACTTATATGGTTGGGCCCATTGATGGTGAGTGGATAAACTATGTAAGTTGCTAACTTAATTAGCTACTACACTTTTGGGAAACGCACCCCAGTATAGTACCAAGATAAACTTTTCATTTTCAGAGAAAACTAGCTGTGCACATCACAACTCAAAAAAAATTTCTTTGGTACTTCGCTGAGGATGGACAGTACTTGCATCCAGCATACAGTGCCCCCTGGAGGCGAATTTTTTTACTTTTAATTAGGGCTGTCGCTATAATTAATTGCGATTAATTTAAGCGCAAAAAAAGTAACTGCCACTATGAGGCAGACAGACTTCCTTGCTTTTTACTTTTTCTATGACACATACTTAATGCGGTCATTTGAAATGCTTCCGGGAAGAAAACTGTGATTTGAAGTCCACTAATTACTAGCGAGGTTGGACAGCCTTTATCGCCTTGGCATAATTAGCTCACTTGAAATCATTTCCCCTGTACTTTGCCTATCTTGCAATCAAGCCATTTATTCAGCCAACTGACTAATCAAAATCAAAATGTGGCCTATAATGATTAAGAAGTGATAATGAGAAGCAGACGAACCTAATCAGGTTGCCTTGTTTGATTGAAAAAATTTCAATAATCTGAATAAATAGCAGATCACTGAATTCCACCTTTCATCAAGGAATTTTGTATGCATTATTAAAGATATTAAAAAAAAAAGTTTTTTAAAGATGGCCCTGGTTTTAAGAGCTTAAAAATATAGGCTATGTGAAGTGGAAAACATTTTGTGAAGCATACCGGACATGAATGTGAGAGAGAATACATTTGCATTGCAGGCAATAGTCAAATGCACCGAAGATTTGGCAATTAACATTCAGGCGAATCTTAGCCGCAAATTTGAGGCATTTTTTTATTGGATAATTGAACAAGAGTAATTAAAAATAATGTAACTCATAGCACTTGATTTTATTTACTTTTGAGCGTCTAAATAACCAACAGTGAAGGTGGAAAACATTTTGTTTAAGTCAAATATCGCCATTCATGGGTTACCCACTTTAATGCGTATAATTCAAGATTTAAGCTTCATAAGGGAAAAAATGTGGCTCAATTCAGAAAAAACACTTACAGCATTTAGAATTACATTGTATTTCAATTTATTTTTATGATTTTGGTAGAGAAAATGAGCTGCAAACATAAAAAATCTTCATGAGAATTCACCATTGAAATTGCAAAAAAAAATAATTCTGAGGATTGAAAAACTGCTGGGGCTTAAAACTATACATTCCTGGTATCATAAACTCCTTGACCACAAGTAGAATGCATCTTCAACATTACATTCTAGATTACCTACATGCTATTAGCCAAATTATACAGCTATCCAAGTGTCTCCCCGAAGTCTCAAAATGATGTCCTGTCAAATCATTAAAAAATCATGTATATAACACAAATAAAGTTTTAAGGCATGAAATTTAATATGAACAAATGATTTTCTGGTTGAGTTTAGTATGAATTTATCAATCTCAGTGTAGTTGAATATCAGTGGTCACCAGTAACCTCTCCGAACATAAAATATGCCTTTTCTCCATAACAAAGTTTAGAGTTTTGGCCATTTTTCTTCAAAGCACCCCAAGCCAGCACAAACACACATTAAACTGCTTATTAAATGGTTAGAACATTCACCCTGTAATGGAAGATACCAGTCTCCTCTTCTAAGCTCATAAACCCATTTCAACACTTAAGGAACAAGTACAACTCACAACAAGTACAACTCACTAACTCGGTAATATCTGAATTCTGAAATGTACCTTATTTTAACAGAACAGACACTCCACTTTCAGGGAACAATCCATTGCCTCCCTGGATTCAAAAGAAAAGTGCAATGAACGTACCAGGGGGTCCACCCAAATGCACGGGCAGTTCACGTTTTAAACAGGAAAAACCTCGACATTCGACTTTGTTGAGAACGTATACATTCCAAAAAAAAAAAAAAAAAAGTAGCAGCCTCACCTTTTTCATGAATCCCTCCTCAAGAGACCGATGTATCCAGTAGCAGGAACCCTCCGGTCCTGTTTCATTTGATCCTGTAAATGTAACTGAACACTTCAAGGCCAGTTTTGTGAACGTGTTTTCTATAAATCGCGTCTATTTCAGCCGCATAATGTGCACAACGTAGACAGGATACAACCGAGCCTGCTGATACGCATAGGCTTGCATGCTCTGTGTTTGTCCAATCAATGTGTTTCACTTACTCTAAAATTTTTAAACACTCGGGAAAAGGATAAGAAAGGAGCCAATCAATACATTGTTACCAGGGTAGCTTCACGAGGGTATGAAGTGTAACTCTACAATTACGCAGTAGAGCCTGAGTGTATGATTGAGTGATTGGCTATCAATGCCAGTACTCGGGTGGATATAAGGAAGCGCTGAATATGTCAATGAAGGAAATCCACGGTTGGGAACTACGAATTTTTTTGTATGTGACGACTGTAATTAACAGTAGAATGTGAGAGAATCAATACCATGTCGATTTTTTTGCCTAAGAAAACTGATTTTTCTGAACCACTAATTGGAATACTGTTGGCTCACTGTGGCTAAACTGGTTGCTACAGAGGATAACGATTTTTTCTGTGTCAAGGTATTGTTTTTTTAAACTGCTGGATCGATACTATGGGCAAGGATACTGACCAGTTTGCACATCAGGCTTAGCTGAGGAGTTTAATTCATGCAGCTCTTGAAAAACAGGGCGTGGAGTGAACTTCCCCATATTCAGAAAAGCGTTCTGCTTGCTTGCGAACATTCAATAACTGATCCGGAGGTGCCATCTAGTGATCGAGTACAGTAACAGCGTGCTTAAATTTGCAGGTCTAAGACGCAGGCGTCTTCATCTGCAGAAAGGGGTGAAGCGTATAGAACGTGACATGTAAATTGTTAATGAATTTGAAAATCTTTCAATCTAACGCGGCAGCCTGGTTAGGTCTGTTTGCTTCTCATTATCTCTTCTTAATCACGAAAGGCCACATTTTGGTTTTGATTTGTCAGTTGGCTGGATAAATGGCTTGATTGCAAGTCAGGCAAAGTACATGGGAAATGATTTAAGGTCAGCTAATTATGCCAAGGCGATGGAGGCTGTCCAACCTCGCTGGTAATTAGCGGACTTCAAATCACAGTTTTCTTCCCGGAAGCATTTCAAATAACTGCATTATGTGTCATAGAAAAGGTACATCTGTCTGCCTCATAGTGGCAGTTACTTTTATTGCGCTTAAATTAATCGTGATTAATTATAGCGACAGCCCTACTTTTAATGTTTAAAATCATCTACACTGAAAATACTACCATTGAGATTTTACTAAGACTAAATACCTATTGATAAAGGGGGACAGGACCCATCACCAGAAATCCAACAGTCATAATCAACCAAATTATTCTGTAAAACTCTAGGTTTAGTTAAACCACCAGAACGAAACATTAGTCTTCTACCAATTAAACATTTTGGGCAAATCCTAGGTGGTTGTAGATCACCCTCAAGAAGAAATCGGTCTGAATTTAGAAAGACTCTTAATCATTTCAAAAAGCAGTTCAAATGCCAGAACTTGGAATGTTTGTTTTAGTGAAATAAAATGGGCATTGAATGCACAACAAAGCACAGCAGTGGCTAGGTTGGCATTTTTGCAATCATATTCAGATTAAATATTCATAATCATTGCTCACTATATAGTGAGAAACTGATGTGAAAACAGAATCCACCATACCCACCATGCGGCTTGTCCACAGTGCTGCCCGGCGCAGAAAATGCTTTGCCAAGGCCGGAGATAAAGTCTTCTCAAAATACATACTCACCTCTACCGACAGGTCAAGAGGGACATTTGTAATTAAAACTCTGAAGTTGTCATCAAAATAGGCGTGCAATGCACAGAATACCCCTCAGCCCGATGTTAAAGTTTATGGAGACGCCCGCCCGCCTGCCCAATCGCACGAAGGATAGCAATACCCCGCCAGCATTTAGGGCTGAAGGGTAATAAAAAGGATTGGGCCCCATAGCATCCAGCAATCAAGCATGATTTTGAAAAATGGTTCAACTGTTGTGATTTTGCTTTTTCTGATCATGTTTTTGTTATCATTCTGCTTTGTTTGACCATGCCTTGATTATTATTCTGTGCCATGTTTTGTTTTTGTCTTGTTTGTATTTCTGCCATATTCCATTCCCTCAGTTAGATTCCAGTCCTTGTTTTGTTTCATACCATGCATTGCACTTTGTCTTCCCTGTCTGGTCTCATGTCATGTGATCGCTCACTGCCCCCGTATTACGTTCCACACTTTTGGGTGATTTCATGGTCTCAGGGATTTCGATCATTCCTTCTAATCTCGTTTACTTCCTTCGCCTTGCTTTCCTGTAATTACTCTGTTCTGCCTCCTTATCTGTGCATGTTAGAACTACCTATCCGGAGCCGTATGTTTGTCTACAGGCTGCCTTTGTGATCCCTGTCCGCGTTTTTGCTAATTTCATGCGGTTAGGAACTTCCTCTTGTTCATTCCTTTGTTAATTAGTCTGATCCAGCTCACCTGTTCCCTTTCATAGCATGTGACTTCCCCTACGTGTATTTAAGCAGTCATTTCACTAGCAGCTCATCAGAACATTTTCCCTGTGCTGCGATTGTTGATGCCTTTTATTCATAGTGTTATACTTCTGACTGGAACGTCCCCGATTCTGATTTTGGCTTTTCCTTTGATACTTCTGTGCCCATGTACCATACCCGTTTTGCCTGACCCCGAGTTTTGTCATTGCTGCCCTGTTAACGAACCGGAGTACGTCTACTGGATTTTGGCTTTCGATTTGCCTTTGATATTCCTGTGCCTGTGTATCGAACCAGCTTTGCCCGACCCTGAGTTTTCCGTTTGCTGCCCTGTGTACCAATTTAGATTACGTCCCTGGGATTCTGATTTTTGGATTGTGGACTCTGTACCATTGCCTTCTGCCTTGCGGGGTTCACCCCCCTAGCTTCAATAAAACTAATTTTTGGTGGATCTTTTTGGTCTCGCGTTTGGTTCCAGAACGATACCTCACATCAACAGTTTTTAGTCCATACTAAAACTCAATGATCTCACGCACTCATGCAATGTCCAAGAGAAACTCTTACCCCTGTTTCTTAAGCTTGAGCACAGGACTCGGACATTGAGATTTTTTTTAAATGCTTCTTTACTTCAGTTCCACTGCATCAGCTTGAGAAGATGTCTGCAGACATTGACAATCATTTTGTAAAGTTCAGTCAAAGCAGATGCACTTGACAGCAGGCCAAAGATGTGCATGTGTTATGTTCCCAATCTAAGGGAAACGTAGATATAACCTAGTGTGTGCTCTCCCCTCTTCCTGCTCCCAGGATAGGGCACTTTTAAAAACTGAATAGAAGTTCAATGTAGCAGTTTAATTCACAGAGATAAGAAATGACAAATTTCTAACCAACTCCAAACAGCAAAACAAGGGGAAAAGATGATATAAAACAAAAGTGGCTTCCCATGAATGCTACTATCTCTTTTATGCTTTCAAAGATTTATAAGTTAACTAGTATTTTGCGAGTATTACAATGTAAACTATCAGAGGGCTGTTGCAAGTAAGCAAAATTCAGAAATCCAGGACGACTGAGAAAGTGAGGTGTGACCTATTCTACTCCGTACATCCTGGCTTCATCCATTGCATGCATGTCAAGCCAGGTGTAATTCGGATAAGCACCCATTGCCTGTATGCTGGTCCTCGGTAAGCATTCGCCCAGAGGCATGACTAGGGTTAATTGAATAACAATGTATCAGTGGTATTTCACTGCAGGCTAATAAGGCAAAATAAAGAAGAATATGGAAAAACTGTATAACAAATTTATTTCAACTCTGAGTGATTGCTGACTGAACAGATAAGGCCCTAAGATGAATAAAGCCTGGCTGTTAGCCTGGTCTGGAGCAGGCAAGCTGTACAGCATAGATCTCCATGGTAACTTATGTGCCCCTGCTTTTGTGCAACTGAGTCAGGGCTAAATTCAGCCAGGATAACAGGAAAATACCAGCTTAATTCCCCATCTTGGTTTTGTGCAACAGCCCCCAGGTTTGCTAATCACATAGCATAGAACAGACCTCCAAAACATTGGGCTGCATCAAGACTATAATACTCGCATCAAACTCAGTAACAGTTGGGTCTTTGTTGGAAGTGACAGAGTGAGGAGACCCAGACCACAAGCTTGTGGAGGACCAAGAAGGCTGCAGTCAATCATTGGACCAGTGTGGTTGCAGCAGCACCTTCAGTTGGACCCATCACAAGGCTCCACCTGTTCCAGCACAATTACAGAGACACGCCCACACAACACACACTGTGGGATGGAGCGGAAAAGTCAGCCGCAGTAAAACAGAACAAATCGCCCAGGGTCGCATGACACATGAACAACTGGTAATAGTTTGGAAATCCAAAATATAACAGTTATTCACACAGATCTCCAAATCATTTGATCATATAATGATGGATTTGCTTGGTGCATTTGCGTGCACTTTGTTTTTGCTTGATATTTTTCATCAGATGACTGAAACAGCAGTGAATGATGGAGATTTGAATACCATCTGCGATTGCTTTTCCTGTCACAATTCTGTAGTAGTAGCTCAGCATGTTATCGAGACGGTTGTTACAAACAGTTCGCAAAACTGCTTGATGCAGGACAACTGAGCCATTGCAAACTACCAATTTCAGAGTGGTTCCATATTTCCTCCTAAACTGTCTTATGTGGTCTGATCGAAAGGCAGACCACAAGTTCATAGAATGATAATTAACTGGCCTTTTGTTTCTGCACAATGCACCTGTAAGCAAGACCTTCTTTTGATCTCCTTTGCAATATAACAAAGCTTCTCTGGGACCACAGTTTTATACCTATTGGTTGGAGTTATGTCTTTTGCGAGAAATCAGGTGTGTTTATTTTCTGAGGACTTCATAGTCATCCAATTGTTATTTTTTTCCTTTTTCTGGAGAACCGTGAAAATGTCTTCACTTTTTGCAATGTCCCCATTTCTGATAGGACCATTTTGTGAAAAGAATATTTATTGGCAGCATACAATCATACATTGAATTTGGTGACATGGCTCTGTTCTGAGAGTTCCTTGCCCATCTGAACGAAAAACCGAAAGCAGAGAGCTGCTAGTAATTCCCCTCCAAGGAACAGGGCCAGTAACAATGACCTCACAAAACAGACATTGCTATAGAACTGTAAGGTATCATTCTGGAACCAAATGCGAGACCAAGAAGTTTCAGCAAAAATGAGTTTCATTGAAGCTGGGGGGTGAACCCCCACAGGGCAGAAGGCAATGGTACAGACTCCATAATCCAAAATCAGAATGCCAGGGACATAATCCAAACTGTACACAGGGCAGCAAACACAAAACTCAGAGTCGGTAAAAACAGGTTCGGTACACAGGCACAGGTATGTCAGGGGAGCATCTAAAGCCAAAGTCCAGTAGATGTAATCCGATCTGTTAATAGGGCAGCAGAGATAAGACTCGAGGTCAGGCAAAACCGGTACGGTACACGGGCCAAGAAGTATCAAAGAAAAAGCCAAAATCAGAATTGGGGACATTCCAGTCAGAAGTATAACACAATGAATAAAAGGCATCAATGATCGCAGCACAGGGAAAATGTTCTGACAAGAGCTGTTAGTCGAATGACTGCTTAAGTACATGTAGGGGAAGTCACTTGCTATGAAAGGGAACAGGTGAGCTGGATCAGACTAATTAACAAAGGAATGAACAAGAGGAAGTTCCTAAACACATAAAATTGTCAAAAGCCAAAACGCGGACAGGGATCACAAAGACAACCTATAGACAAACGTACGGCTCCAGATAGGGAGTTCTAACGTACACAGATAAGGAGGGAGAAAAGAGTTTAACAAGTGCAGAGGTTCCGCTGAAACTGCAGAAAAGTAGATTGAGTAAAGCCAAAGGGGTGGAGACTAGAATAGGTCGTTAGTCAATTGGTAAGTACAGCTATACAATCCCTAGTGCTCGTTAGTAAGTTCGTACTATAAACAGTGCTAGTATCTTTGAAATAATAAACTGTTAGTCTGGTTAGTAAATATAGAAAAGCAAGGTAAAGGAAGTAAATGAGATTAGAAGGAATGATTGAAATCCCAGAAACCATGAAGTCACCCGAAAGTTTGGCATGCAATACTGGGGCAGTGTGCGATCACATGACATGAGACCAGACAAGGGGAGACAAAGTACAATGCAAGGTAAGAATCAAAACAAGGTAGGAGGAGGCTGTAAGGTAAGGTAGCATATTACCAGCAAATCAATTATCAGGCAGCTAGGTCAGATTACAGTCATGTGCACTCAGGTGGCTCCCCAGCAGGAGAGCTGCTCCTCTGTTACAGGCATGGCTCCATGGCCTATCAGAACTTAAGTCAAAAGTCTTCATTTTAGGATTCAGCAATTGGTTCTTCAATATCAAGTTTATTAATGAAAAATAAGCTGTTTTGTGAACTTATTCTTTTGCCAATCTCTCATGTTCTTTTGCAAGCATAGGCCATCTTTTTCATTAAAATGGGTTGTGCCAAGCCAAAGTACCAGATAGTTGCACATGGGCCACCAGAGTCCTGCCATCATGTACAGTAGGCCCTAACTTTAGCTTTTACTAGGAGTCATTGAACAGGCTATAACCTTTGTAGTGGGGAAAGGCAGTATTACAGACTGAATCAATGGCTTTTTTGCCGTGCTTCTCAAAGCCAAAGCAGCCCAGTGGATAAAGCACACCTGTCAACCCTCCCGTTTTTCGATTCTCCCATATTTTACCCATCTTTCCCGCCGTCTTCCCGTTTGAACATTTTCCCATGAATCTCCCGTATTTTTAACCTTAAAATAAAAAAAATAATAATGAAATAAAAAAAGACGTGGATGGTGATAGGCATAAGACCGCCTAAGTAAGGTTTTTTATACAATCAGGTGGCAGTATATAGCCTAACAGAGTCATTCAATCAAGAGGACATAAATGAAGAAACGTGGCGGCGAGGGATTCAATGATGGATGAACCAGTGCCTACCATGAAGGCTAAAGCCACCAAACGTGAAATAAAATTTCCCCCCGCTATATTCGTGAGAGTTTGACCGTGGGATCGTTTTTATTTTTTTGCTCTGAAGGTCTTGCGCCCAGTTCCTGCAAAGATCCCATTTACCTTTCTAGGAGAACAACCCGGCAGAGGATTGACACACAAATTCACACCGCCGACCAACAGCAGTGCCAGTTGAGCCTTGATTGCACTCAAGGGGCGGTACTTTCCGCAATCTCCAAAAATCATCAACAGGATGGTGACGCTGATGTAGCAATGCTAACTCACAAACTATTTGCTTTGCGAACATTGTGCCAGCTTGACAATGGAAGTGTTCACAAAACTGATGTCATATTCGATGTTGAGCTAGACCACTTTTTTTTGTGACAGTGGTGCCGGAAAATTTCCGATACCCCAACCCCAGTGTCAGAAACATCCACCTCGATAATTACTGAGCTGTTGAGGTCCGGATGTTAGAGCACGAAAGCACTGGTAAGCCTAGTTTAGAGTCGCTAAAGAGTGACTGCAGCCTCCTGACACCAGGAAAAATTTCCTTAGTGGAAGAAAGGTGAATTAGAGATGCAGCAAAGGAAGCATAGTTGCACATAAACCTTCTGTAGCAATTTGCGAATCTCAGAAACGTCTTTAAATCCTTACGTTTTCTCAGGATTCAGCCTCTTGGCATTTACTTTCACGTTCGCCTGGTTCATGGAAATGCGCTTATCCGATACAATGAACCCCAGGAAACTCATTAACCCCTTACCACTCCGACGGCCCGTATACTGGCCCATCAGGGAAGTTAAAAACAAGAAAAGATTTCATTTTACCTTGAGTACGTCCTTTATAGGCATTTTAAGAAAATGTTAGGCCAACTGGTTAATTAATGGCTTGTGAAATTCAAGTCCAGGAGACTTAGCAGGACTTGGTTGAGCAAATTGCATGTGGCTTTAAAGATTAGACAAGAAGATCAGGATATTCTTTTAGCTCATTTTTGCAACATTAGTTTGGCTGTGTTGGATAGATTTTAAATTTTACATATTTATTGCCATAGTACTACCATTAGCACCCAGCCGCTCACTCTCCTGCAACTGCCGACATAAAAAGCCTCTCACAAGTGAACCCTCAACTGATCTCCCCTCATATTTAGATCATTTTGTGTCTCTGTCATCACATCAAAGGTTTTCCACCTTTTGGATTGTTTTCTTTACAGAGTTGTAGAAAGGTACTTCAAATTTATCACAAGTGTTGCCATAATTCTTGAAACACCATGTGTATATGGCCATGTGTGCTGCCAAAGAAAAGACACAAAACCCAGGTGACCCTTGTTCGTGCAGCGTCACAGTGATTGATTCATTATGTGCCAGCTAAACCTGATTTGTAGTTTAAGTCAGACTGCTCCACTTTTTAAAAATGGTAAATATATTGGGAAAATGTTCAAATTTACTTTCAAGGACCCTTTGATTAAACATTCTTTGTGAAGTGCAATAGTCAATTTACAACCAAAAAAAAGGTTTAAAAAGCAATTAATAAATAAGAGAATCAGCCGAAAGAACATTTAGCAAGTGATTAAGTTAACTGGCATCAGGTGTGTAACATGATTGGCTTTGAAAGGGATTTTTTAGAGAGGCTCTCCAACCTATGAAGGCTTATGTAAAAAAATTGTGGAATACTTTAAAAACAATTATTCTCAATGTCAAATTGCAAAGG
This sequence comes from Gymnothorax reevesii, assembly GCA_029721435.1. NCBI lineage: Eukaryota > Metazoa > Chordata > Actinopteri > Anguilliformes > Muraenidae > Gymnothorax > Gymnothorax reevesii. Next base: position 66,427,915 of record CM056578.1, on the reverse strand, counting down.
CTTTGAAGGTCTCATCATCGACAGTGCATAACACATCAAAAAATTCAGACAAACTGGAAACATCTCTGTGCGTAAGGGACAAAGCCGACGACCTTTACTGGATGCCCGTGATCTTCGGGCCCTCAGATGCCACTGCATCACTCACCGACATGATTCTGTCATTGACATTACTAAATGGGCCCAGGAATGCTTCAAGAAACCGCTGTCTATGAAGACAGTCTGCCGTGCTATCCACAGATGCCACTCAAAACGCTAAAAAGGAAGCCATTGTTGAGCATGATCCAGAAGCGCCGCCGTGTTCTGTGGGCCAAGGCTCATTTAAAATGGACTGTGGCAAAGTGTCCTGTAGTCAGACAAGTCCAAATTTGACATTCTTGTTGGAAATCATGGGCATTGTGACCAACACTGATTTTCCTGCTTCAGCATGTTATCAGAGCTCTGTAAGCTGTCAGTCAGACAATCATAATTGAACCTAATTCCACAACTCCATGGGCGAACTGTGAGGCATCTCCCATATGAGGAACTGATAATTGTGTGGTAAAAATAATCTCAGAGTCAAACATACATTTAGCCCTTTGACTAAATGTAGCATACCAAAATAGTTAAGGTACTGGAATCTGATTCTGCTCAGACAGATAGGATCTCTTGAGATGAGTGCTCTCACTGAATTATTGCCTCATTAAGGACAAATCTAGGTTATTGATTAATTAATTTCAACCACTGAGTAACACAGCTCCTGATTCTTGAAACCTCATTTGCTCAGTAACACAGCACCTGATTCTTGAAACCAAAGGTGGTGTTGCGTCAGTAGGAGAAAATTGCTCTTGAAATCTTTTCATTCATAAGCATATTGACTGTGTACAGAGATGTATGTGGGCCAAGAAAATGCATTTGTTTTTTTTGTATCATATGTGCTCGGACAGATGTGGGCCAAATTTAGATGAGCACCTCCCTAAAACCGGTACAAATGAAGAGTTACACGCCCATTGCGTATAGGTGCAAGGATATAAAACGCGTCAATGAAGAAAGGAGGAGACGCCTACACACTTACTCCAAGCCACCAAAGAACTTTATTGGTTATAAAATGACAACGTTTCGATCCGACTTGGATCTTCTTCTGGTCAAAACAATTTTTGAGTTGCATCCATTTTTACATCATTCTGTACTGATGATGGTAATGATCCAAAGCACTCCTGAAAGCCTTCTCCATCATACCCAAAAGACTGTCAACTGGTTAAGACCAGTACTCTGAGGAGGCCAATTCACATTTGAAAATGATTCCTCAAGTTTGCTGAACTAATAGTTACCCTGGATGTAACTCCAGTTCTAAGAATACGTGCGTAGCCCTCTAACAGGCTTCGCTATTGGTTACCCTTACAAGGCTCTGCCTCGGTGCCTGAGAAAGAAAATTGAACTCACCTGCTCCATAGGAGGGGGTAGCATACCCACCACCCATAAAGCCCCAGTGTTGCCAGTGCTAGTCTCCCTTTGAAACCCAGCATCCCACACTCGGGGCCACCTGGGCAGGTTGTTAGAGGGCTACGCACGTACTCATAGAACTGGAGTACATCCAGGGTAACTATTAGTTCTATTTCGATTAGCCAGCCCAGCTAGCAGCGTTGGATTCGTGCTGGTTGTCTGCCTCAATTCGCAATAGTTCTCACTGGTACCGAACCAGGAAAAAGAGCTTCATTTTGATTTGAGCCAACACAGACTGATGGAAGGGTTTTAAATTTTGGTTTAACCCCAAAGTTTTATCATGTGCCACCTCCATGGGTAGGACCACGCCACCCCTGCCGGCAATTAGCTAGCCAGTGCTTCATAAACAAGCTATTAGTCGGCGAGTCCCCGACTCGAGGACCAGAGTTTAGGGAATGCGAAGAGAAAACACGAGCCTTGCACTCCATGTCTCTCTCGCTAAACCCCTTTGTCACAGTAAGGACTGTTCCACTTCCCCCGGTAGGTTGTACCAGATTATCTTGTGTGCTAACACCTGAAACAGCCAGCGTATCAGTGTGTGCGCAATACATCAAGACAACCCAGAGACCTCATACTGGTAATGTTTTTTATTAAAAAAAAAAAAAAAAAAAACACCCAACAACTTTCCAGGTGCCGCACTACCAAACGCAGCACCCCTGGTGCGGTTCCGGCGAGGCTGCTGAGGCTGAGGTAAACTGTGTCGCGGCTCAGGATCCGGTTGATTTGGCACCAGGGAAGACCAGTCATCTGAAGTCCAGCGACGGCGGTGCCCCACCTGCGCAGCTCCCATGCTACACCCCCCAACAATCGCGAATGCCTGCGACATCCAGAGCATGGCCGCCTGCGACATCCAGAGCATGGCTGTCGTCGTCGTCTGCATCTCCATGATCTCCTCCGGCGACAGCTCCGCCTTCTGGTGGGTCAGCCTATCCATTGAACCCGCGAGGAAGGTCTTATTGTTAGCTAGCGCAACCAACTGAGCTGTGCTAGCATAACATCGGTCAAAGAGGGCCACCGACATCCTGTCCCTCTCGGATGGGAGCAGCGGCCGACCGCCTGGCCACATGGAAGCGGTTGGGAGCAGACACCATCTCACCGCATCTTCTGCGGTCGAGACTCCGACATCCCACTCCCAATCTTGCACAGTCGAGTACGGTGCATACGCCATCGCTGGGGACTTGGTGGCCATAGGATTCCTCCAGTTCCGCTGCGTGTAACCAAAGATGGGCGCCATCCTGGGACATACCACCTTGGGGCATGGCTTCGACTTCGGCTGGGCCAGCAGACCGATGGTGAAGTCGTCCGCCTGATCACCGGAGGGCTGCGGTGGTAGGGGTATCCCCATCCTCTCCGCCGCGGACTGGAACAACCCAGGGAGGTCGTCCAGCAGGTAGTGATGCTCCGGGGGGCGGCTCATCGGGTCCTCCTCATACATACGATGATCATCCTCCTCATCATACTCGTCCCAAGGCTTCGAGCGGACCGTCGCCACCTGCTCACGGACTGGCCCCCAGCCAGCCCGGAGGGTGCGTGCGGCCCGCGCGAACTGCCGCTGACGCTCACGCTCCTCCTGGGGGAGCGCTGCACAGGCAGCACAGGAACCTGCCTCCACATGGTGCCGCAAACCCAGGCAGACAAAGCAGTCGTCATGCTGATCCTCGGTCGCCATCGGGGAGGCACACTGTTGGCACAGCTTATCTATTTTGCACACAAAATCGTAACGAGTTCTTAACTCTCTCGAGGCTGAGTGGAAAAAAAAGGGAGACGAGCACTGGCAACACCGGGGCTTTATGGGAGGTGAGTATGCTACCCCCTCCTACGGAGCAGGTGAGTTAAATTTTCTTTCTCAGGCACCGAGGTGGAGCCTCGTAGGGGTAACCAATAGCGAAGCCCGTTAGAGGGCGGAGCACGTATGAAATAGAACCACTCTCTCACAATTCAAGCCAATTCTTAGCATTGTCAACCTGGACTATGCCTATCCTGTAAGGCAGGGGTGGGCAATTCCGGTCCTGGAGGGCCGGTGTTTATGCAGGTTTTTATTTCTATCAATTACCCTGCCTAATTTAGTTCATTGGTTACATACACAAATATTTATGCAAAGGTTTGATCAAAGAAAAATGTTTTGTGTAGGGACACAAGAACAGTCTTTGGTGGTCACTATGATAATTTAGAGAAATGCATCATGATTGTCCGATTAGATCAAATTTAGATCACTAATAAACGGGCAGCAGTTGGTGTGGAAATCAGGGACAGATACGACCCTCGTTGCCCACCCCTGCTGTAAGGGATTAAAAATCCATTGACAGGATAACCTGGTCATTTAGGTAGGTATTTACTCCCAAATACATTTATTTCTCTTTCATGACTATTTAGTACAAACATCATATGAACAACAACTAAATTCAGAATTAAAGTGATATGCAAATTAGGTCCCGAGATGGCTACCGCAATGTGGAACTTGATCAAGTTCCTCACGCAGGATATCTCTAAAACTTTTAATTACTTTAATCTCAAATTTTCACAGATCATTTTTGACTATAAAGTGCATGTTCTGATCAGAGGGTTTTCAGAAATAATATTTCTGTGAAAAAATATGGGCATTTCAGTGTTTTTTTTTTTACTTGATTGGCTACCTAATTACCACAAAATATAGAGTTACACAAATGATTTCTTCAAAATGCCTGATCAGTCCATAGACATGCATCTGGTGAACTTGGATTCCAAGTTTCACAATGATAGCATGAGAGAAAGAGAGAAAGAGGAGAAATGGTGTTTGAAGCAATGCTTGGCAGGTCAAAATCAACATTTCTAAGAAAAAAAACAACAGATGTACATATTTTTGATAGTCTCGTCAAGTACACACACTATGAACTTTCTGAAGGTTATTTTACGAAAAGGTCAAAAACAATTTAAAAAAAAGCCTATTTTGGGAGTGTAAATCTACCTTAAGGACATTTCAGTGGTCTGCTGACTTCATTTCATTGCTTCATACTGTTGCTAAGCTTAGACCTGACAAATTGAAGTAACCCCAGATTGTAACACTGCTCATACAACATGTAGATCCGACCGAGCAATCTGATCAGTGCCATACTAATGTTTGGGCTTACCGGGGCTGCAGCCCCGGGGAACAACGCGTGAAAGGGCCCTTTACAAAGATCGGAATCAAAAGAATCATCAGAATAAGGCAGAATAATGCTTATACAGGCCGCTGATTGTTGTGTGTGTTGGGCCTGCCCCCCTGGCGGCTGTGGAAACATTTTTTATTGATTCATTTAATTATTGTTAATTGCTTATCCTTGCTTGCTCATATTCTGTTTTAGTTCACAACTTCATAGGCCTAGAGTGTGTGTGTGTGTGTGTGCTTACATATTTCAGATTTAGCAGGGGCCTGCATAACTGTACTAGTGTGTCATGACATGTAGCCTATCTAAAGTCATGACAACTTGAATGTCTGTACCAAGGACAAGATGTTTTTCTCTTTCTCTAAGTTTATGTGTTTATAGAAAGCTCCGGACCTGGAGCTGGAGCCAGATAAGCTGGAGCCAGAGCTGAGAGAGAAGACAGGTGCTCTCCTCCCTGGCAAGATGTGTGTGTATCCCTAGACAACTTGACGTGGTTATGTACCAACTTGACGCAGTTGCATGCGACGGCAAAGGCTTGCGTGATGTGTAAATCAGCACGGGGGAAGAGAACGCCATGGAATATTCCTACAAATACCAGAGAACTTTCTAATTGTGTATCCTCCTCCATTTTGCTGACTTGACTTAGTATGGGGATCCTTTTTTGCAAAAAAGTAAAAGGACTTTGGCTTGGATATTAACTTCTCTGTCTCCGACTGATTTTTTCTCTGGGTCGTCTGAGTTTCTTTTTGCTAAGGTAATACCAGGAATGTAAATTAAAATTCCTTTAACACGGCGAAATTTTTTTCTGCTGGTCGGCTTCCTCGGAGAGTTGCCTAGTGATGGAATTTACTGTCAGATGGAGTAAACCGATGTGAAACTAAATATGATTCGCGAGAGTTTGACTGTAGCGCGACCAAACCATATTTTCCAAGTATATATGAAAGACTGCTAACAATTTTGTGGTTTCAATGCACAGAGGTTTCTCATTTAGTTCTGAAAAGAATTATGAGATGGGCAGTTAAAGCCCCAAGAACATTCTGGTGCTTCCACCAAACAAGAATACGTCCAAATGACGTCTTTTCGAGGCCTTCCACAAACATCAAAATGGCGTCCCCTGAAGAGCCAGAATGAAAGTTTTATGGCGTGTTTTTAACGACGGTCTCTGGACGTCGCGCATCGACGTCCACCAGACGTCTGCACAAGGTTAAAAATTAGTTCAAATGTGGTCATTCTGGTAGTATTTTCAAAGTCAATTGTGCGCTTGTTTTAGAGACACTTGACGAAACAAAAAGTAAAAAAAAAAATTTGCTTTTCTGTCTCCTCCCTCACAACACTTGCCTATTTCTCGGGCTGTTTATTTAGCTGTTCGAAGTCGTTCTTGAGCAGCTGAAGTGAACACTCACCTTATAATTACAAGCAATGTTCCTTTTTTAAGGTGATGAGGGGTATCGAACCTTCGACCTGTCGATCACTGTGCCACCACGAAGTTAGGCCAAGCACAGTCATAGGCGGCGGCCTTACCCATGTTTCAACCGTTTCAGTTGAAATGGGCCCCACCCTCCAGGGGGCCCCCAACTGCCAGGCAAGAATTAACATCCTAAATGTTGACTGTATGAAAACATGCAGAGGTGCACAGCCAGGAAATACAAACCAGGCAAATATTTGAGTCTCCCCAAACTGGCAAATGTTTGGGATCCCTGACGGCCACTCGAATTGGCACATTTTGCAATGACTTATAAAAACCCGATTAAACCCTCTATGAAGGCATTATAGCGCACCCCAGGCCGGTGCCTCGAAAGCCCCCTAAACGGGGCCCCTTCTCTGAGTTGTAGCAAATGCGCAGAATACAGGGCTCTCCGTGGTTGGAGTTACTGGTTTTCTCCGTCAGATTACGGTAGTTGCATGGACACTGAGCTGGCTAAGAAGTGTTGTAATTATTCATCGTCTACAAATGATGGCAGCAAAAGAGCAATGGTGGCTGATATTCCGGGAATTTAGTTAAGGCTGTCACCTTAGCCCAGGGGTCCCCAATCTTTCCAGAAAGGGCCGGTGTGGGTGCAGGCTTACTATTGTAAGCCTGTTGGGAGCTTCTGCTGAAAAGCTATTTCGAAATGTTTGCGTACGTACGGAGATGGGGTATTCGGCAAAGGTTAGTACTCGTTATCATGTTTCAATACACTCCAAGTCAATTTCACACCGGAATTCTCCTTTAATAGGCAACTCTTCACAAAAAAACCACTGCGGATTTTGCGCGTTAGATTTTGCCACATCCTAAGAAAGTCGTCAAACCAGTGCGTAATGATTGTTTAATTGAAAAAGATGGAAATGCGCTTTTTTTGGTGTTCAACTGATATGTTTGATTTCTCGTCTAAACGAAGACAATTAGCTACACCAGACAGGGGAGAGTTAAAGTGTCTTTTGCCAGGAAATTGACTGAAAACAGATCAAGACTAATGAGCAGTTTAAAGACATGTTTATCACCCTCCTTGTTCTCTGCGCTCTTTGCGCCATTTGTATTTAAACCTGAGACATCAGGCGGAAAGGAAAAAAAATAAAAAAATTCAAATTCAGTGATGCAGAAAGTAAATGAAGACGTCCACAGTTTGCAATGCAGCTCGCTTATTGGGGTGAGTTGCACATTTCAGTTTAATTTATCGTATTTACACATGCATAAATTTTATTGCCAATATTTTAATAAATCACAAATAAAACATCAAGTTTCAGCCAGAAATATTGATATTTCACTGGATAGGGTAAGGGGTGAGCTTTCGTCTGGCAAAATGAGGCTCTTACGTTTTTTGGGCCCCTAATTTAATTTTGAAGCCGTCCCCCGGATGCTTAGGCCCGCCACTGAGAACAGTGAGTTTCCCAACGACAACTTTCCACAGGTCATTAAATGAATAAATAACTTGTATCCATATGAAAAATATAGTACTGGACTTATAGTATGATTGTGTTGGGAAAATAAAAAGAATTGTTAACATGCAATTTTATGTTTTAATGTTAGCATAGTCGTCTGTTTTTTGTATGTTGAAAGTGGCGACTTGCCCAGTAGGGAGGCTAATTAGGGGAAAGAGATCGGCTATCTGCATGCAAATAAGCAATTCTGCTATTGGCACCCCTATGTGGCGGATAAGAGAAGCACTTCTGCCATTTTCACAACTGGGCCAATTAGCGATTTCATTTTATAATCCGCCCCAGTGATTGAACTTTCGCGCAAGAACGCTGCGGGATGAAGAGTCTCTTCCTTGTTTGTTTATATGTAATAAACCTTAAAAACTTTGCGGAACTTGATTGCTGTAATACCTTATGCCGCACATAATGTAAGAAGAGGTCAGGAGACCAACAGTTGCAGGAACCAGAAGTGTTTATTAAACACAAAACACTCGGAGAAAATTGGCAGACACGCCAGGAATAAAACACCATGCTCATGCACTGAACAAATGGGAAAACTAAGGTACACTGCCAAAGGCAGGGAAAACAGAAATGCTCACTCCAACAGTGGATAAACTAGAAAAACAAAAACTGAACCTAACTAGATGATGCGCACTCCAGAGATGCTAACCCACGCCTCTTGTTGACCTTTTGACCTCAAAATGCAAATTTGGACAGGGTACCCTAGGATCATCTACCCCACAAAGTTTGGTCACCCTAGCTTCAGTGGTGGCCGAGCGGTCGCATGGACAGACAGACAGACAGACAGACAGGCAGTGCTACACTGTATACTCACGCCGCCTCGTGGGGCGTGGGTAACTAGACTGATGGACACTGACAAGACACAGACAAGACAAGGAAATACTCGGAAGGCACAAGGAGCTGAGAGTTCACCATGCAGATCTGAGTCATACACAAGGTTCCGTCTGATGGCTCCTTCCCTCTCTGCTACATATAGTCATGAGAGGTGGCGGGGACTCGGAATGCAATCTCGTCTGGAAACAGAAACACATGGGATCAATAAATAATTACACGAAAACCGAGTAACAATGACTCGAGACAAGACGCTGCGACCAATAAAGCTAGACAGTTTAGATTAAGATAATCTAAACGTGACGAGTAAAACGCACTACGAGAAGCATAGCTTTTAATGCAGTTATCAGGGATAGTGTAGGCAGAATTTACTAAAGCCAGAAACATGCACTCGCTAATGAGTTAAGGTTAATACGATGTGACGAAATATTTACAATCACCCTCAAATAAGTGCTGGTTAGTACGAGTTAGTAATAATCCTATCAGAGAACGCATTCACTCAGTTTCGCTAGACTCAGAATTAAACACAGGTGGAAAAAAATGAAAGAAATGCAAGAGCCGAAACTGAAAGAGGAAACGTGATTGGACGACGAGACGCAGCCATGCTGAAGGCTGTCACGCGACATCACTGGAGTTTTGCAGAGAGGGAGTGGATCGTCAGACGGCCGAAATGAAAGCTGAAAAAAACAAAAGTAAAGCACAAGCACAAATAAACGCAAAGACAGCACACAAAAGGCAGAATCATAACACGTAATTACGGTCATGCGCTTTTCACGTGAGTATCCTCGGTGCCATGCTTTTCGCGTGCAGTATGTTCCTTGATCCCACCCCACAGGGGAGACAGTAAACGAGACGTCTGCCCAACGTGCAGATCATGTTGGAAATTTGTAAGATTCAGTCAATAGTCTATCACGTTAACTTCATGAACATCCCATTGTCCCGTCCGTACATAAAAGAACCCACTACTTCCAGTGGCTCAACATATGTAGGCTACAGACTATGGGGCACGGCATCAATACAGTGGCTCCAATAAGTATTTGTACACTACTTGAAAATTCGACTACATAACAGCTTTTGTATATTCAGCTAAATGTTTGCTATTGTGTGTAAAAGTGATTAAAATATTTGATAATCAATATGTTTTGAACAAATATTTAATGTCAAAATGGCATATTTGGTCAGAAAGGCGATTATCTGACCCAATAAGTATCTGTACAGTTCCATTAGTGAGTCACAAAACTTATAATACTCACCTAAAATTGACACAAGATGTTTACAGGACAAAGTTGACTCACTTGGTCTGATTTGGTCAAGCGTGACCATACTGGTCACTCCCTCTGTACACAGACTGGCCTATGTAAATGGCCTGACGATGCCCATAATGTATTCCTGTCATATATGGCTAAGACAGGCGAGATACCCCGTCGAATGCAGGAGCAAATAATTCAGCTACATAAAGAAGGTCAAAGCACCAGAAAAATTGGAACTCGGCTATTGTTACGCCACACGACCGTGCAGTACATCATCAAGAAGTACAAACAGTCTGAACGCATAGCCAATGCAGCCAGGAAAGGATGTCCCAGGAAGACCAGCCAGCGCACTGACCAGTACATCTCCCTGCTGGTACAGAGGGAGAGACAGTCCTCAGCCTCCAGTCTTGCCACCAAAGTGGAGGAAGCAACTGGAAGCCATGTTTGTGCCCAGGCCATCCGTAACCGGCTCCATGAAGTACAGTAGTGTACAAATACTTACTGGAGCCGCTGTAAATCCTTATTTTTTGAAGATTGGTATGAGAGGAATATATGATCTATAGCTGACTTGACGGACACGAATGGCAATTTCTTAACTTATGAACAATTCTGTATGAAATATACAGTGGCTCCAATAAGTATTTGTACACTACACTTCTTTCCACATTACAACTGGCATCAGGTGTAACATGATTAGCGATAAAAGGGATGTCTCGGAAACAGTAAGTCTCTCACAAGTAAAGATGACCAGAGGCTCTCCAACCTGTGAAGAATTGTGTAAAAAAAAAAAAAAAAGGGGGGGGGGATTACTTTAAAAACAATGTTCCTCAACGTGAAATTGCAAAGGCTTTGAAGGGCTCATCGACAGTGTGTAACATCCAAATGTTCAGAGAAACTTGAAAAATCTCTGTGCATAAGGGACAAGGCCGAAGGCCTTTACTGGATGCCCGGGATCTTCGGACCCTCAGACGCCACTGCATCACTCACCTGCATGATTCGGTCATTGACATTACTAAATGGGCACAGGAATACTTGAAGAAACCACCGTCTGTCAACACAGTCTGCTGTGCCATCCACGGGTGCCACCTAAAACTCTTGTGATGTACCGTTCAGGAACCACTCGCGAGAGACAGAAATCCAAAAAACGTATGCCTTTAATGGGGTCCAAGTCAAAGCCAAATTGCCAAGCCACAATACGAAATCCAAAAACGGTATCGACTAGACAGGCAGGGATCAGAACCAGAAAGACAGATGGGCAGAGGTACAAAAACGATCGGCAAAAAGTTGTAGTCGATGGGCAAAGCCAATGGTCATACACAGGGCATCCAAACACCGAACTCGTGGTCATACAAAAATAGGTCAAAATCCAGAAAGACAAAAACAGTACAAAAAGGGCTATGGCAAGAATAGAGGTCCGACTATCCAGTAGAAGCGAAACAATATTCAACAGCATACGAGGCGCTCTGCACAAAGAAGTATTTATCAACATTCTGACAAGAGCTGTGAGTGAAAAGACTGTTTAAATAGACAAGAGGAAGGTCACATGCTATGCTGGGAACAGGTTAAATGGATCAAGCGAATTACAAAGGAATGAACATGAGGAAGTACCTAATCACATGAAAAAGGCAAAAGCCAAAGCGCGGACAGGGATCACAAGACAGCCTATAGACAGAACAAACAGATCCGGTTAGGGATATCTACGTGCACAGAGTGAGTGGCAGAACAGTGATTAGACAGGTGCAGAGAATCTGCAAGAAACACAGCAAAGTAAATTGAGTGAAGGCAAGAGGCGAAGACTAAAACAGGGCGAATGCTGAGAGATCCTGGGTCAATTAGTATAGTGCAGCTATACAATCCCTAGTGCTTGATAGTAAGTTAGTACTATGTACAATGTTAGTCTTGGTTAGTAATTTAACCAAAACAACAAACTGTTAGTACTGGTTTGTAATATAGAGAAAGCAAGAAGAAGGAAATAAATGAGACTGGAAGGAATTTTTGAAATCCCAGAAACCATTAAATCAGGCGAAAGTGTGGCACGCAATACTGGGGCTGTGAGCAATCGCATGGCATGAGACCACACAGGGGGAGACGAAGAGCAATGCATGGTTGGAACAAAAACATGGACTGGATTATAACTACGGTAAAAAGTAAAACATGGAAAAAAACAAAACTAAGAAAATAAATGAACTCTAACCAAATCACAATACATACTCCAAGGCACCGTCAGACATAGCAAACAGATCAGGGACATGGCAAAGCAGATCAGAATCATGACAGACAGGCAGAATCATAATGCTCATTTAAAATGGACTGTCGCAAAGTGGCAAAGGGTCCTGTGGTCAGATGAGTCCAAATTTGACATTCCTTGCTGTGTTCCAGGGTCCTGGGCCTTTGGCCAGGACAGTATTTTGGGGTTTTAACGGTTTCTTGTGCTAGGTTTCATAGTTCATGTTCATTACCCATGTCATGGTTTTAACAGTCTTTGTATCAGGAAATCACATTTCATAGTTCATGTTTATTGTTCATGTTTTTACTTTTCCGTGTTGTGTGTCTTACCAGGTCTGCCCAGCCACTCCACCGCTTGTCTGCGTTCCGCCCCATGTCTTCGTTTTCGCACACTTCAGAGCTCTTGTTGGCTTTTGGTATTTCCCCCTTCCTTCTGTGCTGTGCTGGATTCAGGGCTGCCTAAGCTTAATTGACAATTAACTGTTTTTAAGTTACTCACATTTACTAACAACTAAGGGGGGTGTAATTCTTAGACTGGCACATTACTAATACTACTAATTTAGGTAGGGAGTTTATTGTCATGATTCCTGCTTTGCTATTTCGAGATCTTGCTGTGCTTTTCAGTTCTAACATTCATGCTTCCTTCCAATCTGGATGCTTCATTGGTACTTCAGCTGAGCACGCTCATTTTATTAATGAGCAAGTCATGTCAACCTATCATTGTCCTTGTCTCATGATCTTGCCTTGACCCTTGTTTCTTCTCCAGGTGTTGCCCCTCATGTGTGCCGATTTCTTCCCTTTATCTGGAGTCGGTGGAAGTTGGCTGGCAGACAGTGTCTCAAGCCCTTGTGCCAAGCCAAGCCAGTTTGTATTTTAGCTTGATTATGCTTTTCGGTTTGTGGTTTTCTCCCTGGAGGTTCTAGTGGTTTTTGTTTTGTCGTTTGGACTTTTTAGTTTTCAGCTCTGTGAAGCTTACCTTAGTTGGATTTTTGCAACCCTTTAGGCCAAGTTTTTTGTTGGCTCTCGTGCCTGTTCTTTTGCTTTAATAAACTCCCTGTTCCCCTGCATCTTGCTTTTGGTGTCTTCCTGATCTTGCACCATTCCTGCTGGAAATCATGGGCTTGTGTCCTCCGGGAGAAAGACCACCCCTCCTGTTATCAGCGTTGAGTTCTAAAACCAGCATCTTTGATGGTATGGGGATTCATTAGTGCATATGGTGTGTGACAGTTTGACTATTAGTTTTACCCTATTTTTTTCCTTAGGGGTTTTTTGTTTTTATTTGGGGTGCCAGCCAGGTCTCTCTCCTGACAGAGATTTAGTTGGTTTGGGTTTTATGGTTTTCGTTAGTCAACCGCACAAAGGATGCAGTGTTTTGGTTTCTTTTTTTTTTAAACATCATACACCCTCACACCAAAAATTTCCCAAATGTAGCACAATCAGTAACCACGCACTTTGCAAACAGATAGCAAAACAGACTGACTCAGACTCATAGATCCGGCACGGTTTTGTACCACACACAGTTCACATACCACAAACAATTCAGTTAATGCGTTCTTCATTCACTAAAACAAAAGTTCACTTCTCTGAAGCATTCAGCTGAAAAGAAAATGGGTCACTGCAACCAGTTCAGTTAACATTTCAGTTTTATTCCCACTGACAAAAAAAAGATTGCTCAGTCAATACACTCCAGTGCAGTTCAAAGACAGGGGAAAAAAAAAAAAACTTTCGGTTTATAATGCAGCACCACAACAACAACAACAAAAAAAAACTCCTTTCTCCCAAGTGCCCAACAAAAACAATTCCGTTTTGCGATTTTTTTTTTTTTTTAAACCACGGAGTCAATGTATTCTCCCCAACTACTCACGGCCCTGGATCCGTTCGGGGTTTTCCAAATTGTTCTGGCTCCGGTGAAAACGGAATTTCCTTGTGGTTTTCGTGATCCGGCGAATGAATTGCTGGTGGACGTGGAGTGAATCAAAGTTTTAATTTCGATGAGCGAGCGAGCCGAGAGATTTAAACTGCCTCTTTTATTTTCTTTGATACTCAACGAGCTGTGTGCTCAGACCGCAGACTGCGCTGCCATTGACGCACTTCCTGCTACTCTCATACAGGCTAATTTAAAACCTCGTTCAGTCAGTCGCGCGAAACGGGGACAAATCATTAAGACCGACGTGTTGTGGGCGTATGAAGTGAGGTTACGAAGGCAGGTAAGACTGGTCGTCACATGTGTGGGACACTTGCATGTTTTAAAAAACACCATGAATGCTGAAAGGTGTGTGTGTGTGTGTGTGTGTGTATAAAGGTTTTAGAGCAACATATTCTCCCCTCCAGATGACATCTATTCCAGGAAAGCCCTTGTGTATTTCAGTTGCACAATGCAAAACCACATACTGCAGCTATTACAACAGCATGGCTTCATAGTAGAAGAGTCCGTGTGCTGAACTGGCCTGCCTGCTGTCCTGATCTTTCACCGATTGAGAACATTTGGTGCATAAAGGAAAAGTCCATCAAAGGTGACCCAAAACTCTCCAGCAGCTGGAAGCCTGAATTAAACAAGAGTGGGATAAAAGTCCAATGGCTAAACTCAAGAAACGTGTCTCAATGCCCAGACGCCTCCACTGTGTTAAGAAGAGGGGATGCTTCACTATGGTAAACAGGCCCCTGTCCCAACTTTTGAAACC